>JAPDVR010000011.1:13454948-16439948 GCA_026230005.1 Gila orcuttii
AACACCCCATCAGATGACCCAATGGAGAAAAAAAAACCTTGGGAGAACCCAGGCTCAGTCGGGGGCCAGTTCTCCTCTGGCGTTTATGAACTAGAGGCCGAATTTACAGTAACTGTAAGATAAAAAATGTATATGAATCCCTGGCTAAATAGATGCGTCTTCAGTCTAGTTTTAAACTGGGAGAGCGAGTCTGAGCTACGAACAATTTCAGGAAGGCTATTCCAGAGCTTCGGAGCTAAATGTGAAAATGCTCTGCCTCCTTTGGTGGATCTGGATATCCTAGGAATGACCAGAAGCCTCGAATTTAGTGATCTTAAAGAGCGCGATGGATTGTAAGGCGATAGAAGATCCGTTAAATAGACTGGAGCTAAACCATTTAGAGCTTTATAAGTCAAAAGCAATACCTTGTATTTAATACAAGGGTGGTTGTGTACACATACTGCAGACACACGTTTATGTTCAAACACCATGTAAAAGTGAATTTTGCATAATAGGTCCCCCTTTGAGTCATTTAAACATCGGTGTTTAAACAATTTTTGCAAGAACGGTTTTAAATTTATCTCAATTATCAATTGTTTTTCAAAAATTTTTTTACCTCACAATAAATAATTATACAAAACTGAAATCATTCAAATGAATCAGAAACATTTTTTAAAAATTGTTTACGATTCCCAACCCAATGCAATCAAATTTAACACAGACCTATAGGTACATTGACATGAGAATGAGGAAGACATAAGTCTTACTGCATCAATCTAGAGCCTACTCTAGAGCCACTTCTGAAAATTAATTTGTATTAAGGCTTGTGTCAAAATGCCTTTCCGAACAGTTAGCAAAGATGTGTGTGTGCACGGTAATCGGCTAATTAAGAACGTGGAACAGATGTCGGCAGACTCCGGGCTGCACAGGGTCAGTAAACAAAGCTGGCGATCATTAGAGTAACATTAGTTTCTGAACAAAGCCATAAACAACTATCAAACAAAACTATTTTTTTACAGACAATCCAAAAACCTTGCCAAGTTTCAACAGTTTCAGCATAATAATTGCAGCTCAGCGTGACCTCTGACAAATTTAAATGAGTCATTTAAAAAATAGAAAGAAAAAAAAACAGTAAAAGCCATTAAAAATGACCACCAGTCAAAACAAACACCATAATATAGTCATAATATATAATAGATGTCAAAACAACCGAGATCTCTGTGGTGATTGGACAAACAGTCGTATTAATAACAAGGCAGAGGGTCAAAGGAGGCTGTGATTGGCAGATGCGAGAGCTGTCATGGCAAATTCAGGTGACACGTCTGACCTCACCACACCCACTCTGAGGGCTCAGAGAGGCCAGTTTGAAGCCCTCCACAGGGAGACGGCGCTGAAAATGCTCCTCTTTAGCCATCTAATTGCTGGAGAGTGCGAGCCCACCCCAGCCTCATTACGCTTCACCAAGCAGTCTGCGTGTTTTAATGAGGAGCATGTTCTAATGAAGGCGTTTTTACAAAGGTTTTATTGTAGCTGAGAGCCATGTTGAGAGCGTAACCTTCAGCTCAGGAGTCAGGACAATAACCTTCGTAATGAGATCACAGCGAATGGCAAATAAACTGCGACAAGGTCTAAGAGAGAATAAAACTACCTTAAGCATGTGCACATACACAGTAAAAAAAAAACACTACTGAATGAGTTCATACCAGTTTTGTGTCTTTGTTTTTGTGCAATAATTAAGAGTTAGAATTATGCGTCAACGTTAAACACAGAAATCAACCAAGCCGTTTCATTGCTCTTTGCATCTGCTCTTTGTCTATGGTTAAATAAAGAACCTTCAATATTCATAGAACATTTCCAAAGCACAAAAGGTTCTTTATAGTGGAAAAAAGGTTCTTCAGATTTCTTTTAAGGCAGGGGTGTCTGAATCTTCTCCTAGAGGGCCACTGTCCTGCTCCTTTAGCTTCAACTTGCCTGGAAGTTTCTAGAATACCTAGTAAGACCTTAAATAGCAGGTTCAGGTGTGTTTAATTGGGGTGGAGCTAAACTCTACAGGACAGTGGCCTTCCAGGAGCAGGAATGGACACCCTGTTTTCAGGCAATAACACAAAAATAGAACACAAAAACATAACTCATAGATATCATTATACTTCCCCAGTTGATTGATTACATTAAAGGGGTCAAATGAAGCTATTCTAAAAGTTTATTATTTTGTTTATTGGGTGTAACAGAATAGGTTAACATGCTTCAATGCTCAAAAAACATTTATTTTTCATTTACTGTACACTGCAGTACCTGTCTGAAACATACGGATAACTACAAAGCCTCTCCTTCCAAAAAGCTCTGAGCGCTCTGATTGGCCAAACACCTCAAGCGTTCATCTTCCAAGGCTTTAAACAATTATAAACACAGTTAATAATGTCAACGGTATTAACGTATCAGTTCGAGCCTGAGTCGGATTCTGAAAACGCGGATGATCAAGCCAATAGATTAGAACCAACTTTTCAAGCACGACTTTAGCAGAACACAGCCTTGTACTCTCCCGGGTTCAAGAAGCTGTCCATTTTAAAATATGCTGTACACAAGCAAACTTTGGGTTGTACTGCTCAGGAACAGCATTATTAATAAATCTTAACCACTGATTCCTAACAAATCAGTTGCATCCAAACACACAGCACCTCCACAAACAAAACGACAAGACAATTCACTGAAGTCTCGTCTTCTTTCTTTGCTTATGCCTTTAAGCGGGCATTATGCCAATATTTCACATTGTGACGCAGACGCTTGAGGAAGCAATATCTGGACTTCAATCAAGGCGTTTTAAGCAGGTCTGGATCAGTGTTCTCTGTTAGAGAGAATGTAACTTTGTAACTTTGCAGATCTTACACATGCACAAACTGATACATTATAACACTTAAGGAAAAAAATTGTATCATAAGTTTTCTGAAATGTTATGATTAAATATGCAAATGATGCATTATCTAATTAAATATGCACTCATTTGCATACATTGAGTACAGAAATTTGAACATTGGATAAAGCCCAGTTCAAAATTCTGGTTTCATTTTGTAGACTCAAAGGTTGTTACAGAGGGGATTTTGGATATCTCTTTCAATCACTCTATAAATCAGAAAATACGGTCAACATAAAATGTCAAAAATCAAATGATACGTGAACAAACCCCTCTGTAAAAATCTATAGAACGTATATAATTGTACATGATAGATTTTCTATAGCCCGAATATTTAAAACTGTAAGGTTTGGTGTATGTAAGTGCCACTGAAGTGGAGATTTTCTGGGAACTGCAGAGAACTGCAAGGATAAGCATTGTATTTGAAATCTAAAGAAGCAAATAGATAAAGTGCAATAAATGAACACTTAAGGTTATTTTGGATGTTTACTTTCCAATAATCTAAAAACTAGGGATGCACGATATTGGATTTTGGCCTATATTCGATATGCTGATATTTTCAAACTCATTTTGGCCGATACCGATACCGATATATATACACATTTTTCCCCTGATATAAATTTTGATTTTACTGAAGAGAAATCAAATCAAAGTCTCTCTCCTGTACTACCTTTACCTTATTACACTCATGTGTTGTAGATAAGGCAACACACAAGACAAACAACATTTGATTCTACCATAAATATATCATTTTACAAATGTAGAGAGAGATTCACCCCTGCAAAATAGATCAATTATTTCACTTAGAATGAATGAAGAGAATAAATGATATGCCTGTGCCACATTTTATTTTTAAGTTCAGACTTCAAACTTCAGTCCTTAGGAGTAAAATAAATAAAAATACATTTTTAAATAAAAAAAATGTAGCCATCATCTCCTACTTGAACAGGTCTGCCAAATGCTTCCCATACATTGGTCAAGTGCACAAAAAAAGCAGCTGTAGTCCAGACCTACTCTTCAGACCCACTTTAAAATATAATCAAACTTAAAACCAAGCTACATATATTATCTCGTAAACCACAGACAGTCCTGTAACAACTCAGTGACAAACAGTGTGCTCTGTATTGCAAAAAAACTAGACATTTTATCCTTCACTTGAACTTGAGTCGTACAAACCTTTTCAGTCCAACTAACTAGGTTGACAACTTCAGCTGACCAGTAGGCTTCTGTTCAGCTATTTTTTTAATACCAGAGGTAGATGTTTCTTCACAAAAATGAGCACCTCTGCTTTTTCACCGTCCATTCGATTTCTCTTTTCGTCTATCACATCAGAGGCAACGCTAAACAGCCGTTCACTGTCAACACTTGTGCAGGGCGCACACAGGTACTTGCGTGCAGCAGAAGCGAGGGCAGGGAAACGGGCCTTGTTGCATTTCCAGTACTCCAATGGACTGTCGTTCCTGGGAATTGTGGGTTCGGCCAGGTATGAGGCGACCTATGAAGTAACAGAATAATTACTAAATCACTTACTGATTTTTTTTACTTTATGCTTTTTAGGCATTAACAGAGCACTTGTTTTTTTTTATTTATTTTTTTTATTTCAGAAATCAAACGATTTATTAGTTGCAAGTTTATTATTAATACACAGGCCGCATTATGATAAATAGGCTATTATGTATGTTATGACATTGCAGAATAATAATCGAGATAGTTACATTATTAATTAGGATGCTTTCGGTCCTAAAGTGAAATATTCTAAAAAAAAAAAATTTAAATAATAACTACATTTGTGCATGTTTGATGCTTACCTGTGATGCGGCCTCGGTCTTGTCTTGCTCCTCAAAAATGACATTTTCCTCCAGAATTTCTTCATACATATCCAGCAGTGATCCTGTTCGGGTCCTCTTCTCTGGGGGATCCTCTGTGCTGACATCTGCACTGCCGTTCATGTCATTCAAAACTTTGAGCAACAGGTCGCGAGCACTCCTCTTTTTTTCCACGTCAAAATACCTGTCTTTGTAGCGGGCATCAAGCATGGTTGCAACCGAATAAAGTGCCTCACACTGCACACCGTTGAAGCGATGATTGACGGCTTCCAGCAGGGTAGTTTTGGTGGTCTGCACGCCTCTGTCCGTGTCACTCGGCCGGCCAAGCAGTCGTGTCAGTGCCACAACTGCGGGGATCACATCAGCAGCAGAGGCCTCTGCAGAACTTATATCTCTGGTCAGCTGCTCAAAGGGGGCGAGAAGTGTTATCATATTTTCTAGAATCCCCCACTGATTTGCCGTCAAAGTTGCAGGAAGCCCGAAATCAGCGGCGTAAGCACCTAGTGCCCTCTTCTGCTCGACCAAGCTTCGCATCATATAAAATGTCGAATTCCATCTGGTAGCGACATCTTGTTGAAGTCGTTTTGCCGACATTCCGAGCTCTTTCTGTACATCCCCCAGCCGACTGTATGCCAGCTGGGAGTGCTTGAAATGTCCAACTATTCTCCTCCCCACCGCCACAACATCTGCCACGCTGCGCTGAGACAGGACACCTTCATGCACTGCCAGTTGCAGTGTGTGTGCCATGCACGGTAGACTTGCCACACCAAACTCCACCATAGCTTTAGCCATGTTACGGGCATTGTCACGTAGCACGACATGCACGCGTTCTCTTTCTATTTTCCATTTCCCTAACATTATCAAACGTGGATGCAATTGCAGCTGCTGTGTGAGAACCGGAGAATTGCTGCGAGTGTAGGACAGCTTTTTTAATGGTGAAGTCTTTGTCTATCCACTAGGCAGTGAGGCTCAACATGCTAATAGGACTCACGCTTGATGACCAAATGTCCGTGGTAAAGCTAATGTGACTAGCGCAGACAAGAAGCTTTTCAATGTGACTGGCAACCACACTCTGTAATTCAGGTAAGGCCACATCAGAAAAGTAGTGCCGGCTAGGCATAACATACCGCGGCTCTAGGTGCATCATTAGCCTGCTGAAGCCAACGTCTTCCACCACGCCTAACGGCTGGTTATCAAGAGCAATAAATTCAATGATTTTTTTGTTAAGTTCTTTTACCTTTGGATGGTCGCTGCTGTATTTTCTAGCTTTGTCAAAGGACTGAAGTAGAGGCTGCTGATGGGTTTTTTTGCCGGCGTTTTTCCCTCCTTACTTTTCAAAAAGTCTTGATGCTGCTCAGGATGACGGCTTTTAAGATGCGTAATCATGTTTTTAGTGTTGAACGAGTGTTGTTTTGCGCCTCCTCGCATTACTTGTGCTTTACAAGTACTGCAAATAGCAAGTTTGTTATCTGTTTCACAGATCTCGAAATATCTCCACACAGCTGACATGTTGCTGGCGCTCTACGTTCGCGGTCGTCACGTGCGCATAGTAAACCCGCCACCTTATCGGCAAGGCTCATCGGCAGAAATATTAATATCGTGCCGATATCATCGTGCATCCCTACTAAAAACAACACATTATGAAAAGCCAACTGGACAAGCATTTAAAAATTCACCAACAAATGTTTTGGTGAATCCAAAAAGGATTTCCTATGGCATCACTGCGAAAACCCCCTTGCATCAAAAGCAATCGATTTAGTTCAGGACTCATCTGTGTGTGTGTAACTCACTAACAATTACGGCCATACCTTCAAGGAACAGCTGAACCATAAATCTAATACACTCAGACATCTGCCAAAGAGATTACAAGTTGACGTCCCTCATCAACATCCGGCGACGATGTGCAGCTGAGAGCCAGCACACAAAAGTTCATCCCAGAGATTGATGCCGTGCTGTGAGTGAGGGATTTCTGGTGAAATCTACAAAAATCACATTCCTGGACCAAAAGAGGTCACTGAAGAGGTGTTAATGCGAGGCAGGTAGACTCGGGAAGCACACGCTAATTGGAGAGCAGGTCTAACGCCCAGCAACCAGCAGTGGTTAGTGAGAGGCGAGGAGGAAGATCGAGAGAGACGCGAGCATGTAAGAGGAAAGACCACAGGGAATTATCAAATCAATTAACATCCAATTCCAAAACGAAGCTCTGCCCCGTGGCTCTGAGCGCAAACTGCTCGGCTGCGTAATCATCTGTGAGGGGACGTGCCCTGGCCGCTTTCGTACTGTTGGTGAAACGCTCATCGTCTGAACGTAGCGCCCAATTAGATGGGAAATGCCACAGCAGCAGACGCAGCCACTGATCTGATGGAGGGATTGTGGTCAGCGGCTCCACGGATGCCGGTCTGCAGCGTCTGTCTCTCTATGAGTCTCTTTCTGAGGAGATTCGAAGATGTCACGGGTCAAAAGGATATTATAAATTAAACTAAGTTTGATTAAAGGACCAATGTCCAGTCCCACATAGAATGGGCGTCCATGGAAGGCTTCAGGATCTGAACATACATCTATTAACTTCTGCAGCATCTAGTGCTGCACAATTATGATTATTGAAACTTATTATTGAAGTCTTTATTCAATTTCCCACCAATTCAATTCCACTCATTTATTTGTATAGCGCTTTTGACAATACATATTGTTTCAAAGCAGCTTCACAGAAAATGCATGTCGACATTACAATTTAGAGTGATCTGTTATCAGAGGTGACGGTGTCCAAGTTATGCATTTCAGAAATATACATAGACAAATTACACAGTTAGCTAATAATGTATTTAAGGCAGAAACAAAAGAAATATTTACATATTTACAAAAAAATGTAATTGTAACTAGGCATGTGCCGGTATAAAATTTTCATGCTGCGATTAATTGATTGAGCTTTTATCATGGTATACAGTATTATCACGATATTTTAATTGCACAAGAGAAACGGATGGATTGGGGGATGTAAAAAAAACAACTTGCATCACAATAGGTGTAATTGTGATTGTCAAAACATTTGGTAACTAAACAGAATTTTATTAAGTTTAGTGACAACATGTTACAATGTTTACATGGTACAATGACTGGTAGGCTACTGTTTGTATTATTGCTTAACACAATTTTCACGATTTCAGTTCAATTCTTGATTTGATTTCAATTTTGATTCAATATTGACTCGTCTGTGTGTGTGTGTGTGTGTGTGTGTGTGGTAAATGAAATCATCAGCGTCTGCGCCATTCATTTAGAGACACGCAGGAATCATATTTAAATAGTCTTTTTGCTATATCGGTTTGAAATTCGATTTGATTTGTACTGACCTGCTTTTTATTAATTCATCAAAAAGTTGACAAATTTAGTGACATTCCACTTTATACAGTAAATTCCGTTTTTATGACTGGATTCCACGATTCCGTCCGTGTTTCCTGCATCGCGGAAATCACAGGGCCCTATTATATTTCGGTGTTTTGCAACTTCAGTGTAGTAATTTATTGCTACTTCAGCAAAGTCTTCTGCTGCCTTAACTTTGAGAGACAACTGATACGTGATCAGTGAAGCAGCTCCAGTCAGCAAGTGCTTTCGGTATGAGAGTGCAAAACTTTCAGTGCCTTCAGCTTTCCGAGTTGATTGGCCGGATTCGTGACTCCCAACAAATCAGATGGGCGGGGACATAAGTCTAGTCTACAGAGTGGTGAGTTCAGACAGAGGTGCTTGCGTCACAGGCAAATATAGCGCATTTCAAAATTAAATTATTTTATCAGCAAATCGGTTTTGAAAATGGCCAATACCGATTAACCATAAAAATGCTTTATATTGGCGCTGATAAGATTATATACAGATATATACACACATATATATATATATACACACATATATATATATACACACATATACATATATATATATATATATATATATATATATATACACACACACACACAAACACACACTATATATATATATATATATATATATATATTTAAATCTAAAATGTGTAGTCCTATTTAAATTGTTTACTCCACAAATTTTGCCCCAATCAGCATAGAAAATGCAAAACAGTGCCTTTGGGCCAGCCAGTGGGATTCAATAAGGACTAACATGAAGCTGAAGCACCAGTGAGTGAGCGAGAGGACAGCAGGGAGAACTGAAACACTGTGCACTGTAGATCTGATTGATCTCCTCATGAGATGAGGGACACGGGCACCACTGGAGCCTCTGATCAGCACAAGAGTGTGTGCGTAAGTGTGCATGTGTGTGTGTGTGTAAGTGTGGGGCAGGCTCTGTCTGACACCAAGGAAATTAATCCCTCATTTATGTACCTGCAGTGTCAAGAGGCTGAGAGATGCTTCAGAGATATGGCTCTGCGCCAGGCCACCCGTGAGACACTTTCTATCCGCTAATGCCTCAATATAATGCAGGCTCTCTAATACATGTAACATTTAAATAAAACTTTTCTTTCAGTATCTATAAAACAAGAGCACATAATGAGGATAGCCTATTATAATTCAACATAAGACTTGGAGTCCCTCCCATTGAAAGTCTACTCACCCAAAACTCAGATGCTTCAAAACGTTCATTAAGAGATTGTAAAAGAAATCCATATAAAACAAGTGATTTAATCCAAGTCTAATGAAGATGAACAGATTTAATCTAGGCTTTTATTCATATATAAACTTTAATCAGAGAACGTTCATTAAGCACTCAAATTTGGTAAACAAAAGCTCAAATTTGAGCTTGACTGATGCCCGACAACCAATAAGGTTCATTCTCATGTGTCACGCCAGTATGTTTGAGCTTCTGCAAGAACCAATAGCCTAAGGTTTGTTCTCATGTGTCAAGCACGGTTGAGTTTCCGTTTACCATATTTGAGAGCTCTATGTTTGCTGATCAATGTTTATATTCAATCTGTTCATCATATAAGCCAATAGTGTGTCTTCAGAAGACTCAATTCCGCTTGATTCATATGGATCTATTTTACATTCTTTTTATGAATGTTTCGAATCGTCATAAGTTTTTGTTGAGTAGACTTTCAATGGATGGACAGAAATCACTTCATCTTTATTTGTGTTTTGAAGATGAACGAAAGTCTTATGGGTTTGGAACGACACAAGACTGAATAATTGATGGCAGAATTAAAATGTTTGCATGAACAATCCCTCTAAGTGTTAAATTTAAATTGTAATCATTTACGTGAAATGATGTGCTCTAATGTCATATAACATGGTTGTTCTACATGTTGGGGAACCGCAGCCAGCCCTCTCTCTTGAGAACACACGTTATCGTCTTGATTGCTCTTGGCATCGCACATACAAATGATTCCAGCGCAAACCCTGTTGGAGAGTCAGATTATAGTCAGAACCCTGTGCTGCTCTCTTCTCCGCACAGCTGCCTTCTATAGCTCAGCCTTCCCATCTGCCACTAGTGTGGCGCCCTGCTCTCAGCACCGCTCTAGCCGGGCCAGCCTCATTTCTTCTTCATTAACCGCCACTGACTTTAACAGGATTTATGCAAATAGAGCCGCAGGAGGTGAGAGATTGCAGCATTAGCACTCGCTTGTGTGCCTCCAAAAAGAAGTACCTCCAAAGTCCCTTTAAGGCAATTCGCTCAGCAGCCATCTAGGTAACGCTTCTGGGCAGCTTTTTTCCATCTAGGTAATGTCTGAATAAAAGTATTAATTTCTTCTTTTTTTTATCCTATTGCATGAGGGTCCTCTATATAACATAGTTATTTACGGTTTAATTCATGAATGTCCCACCACTTAACATGTGGCAGATAAATGCGTTTCAAATTTAAAAGAGCAGTTTTTTTAAGTATGTTTTTTGCAAGAAATAATAAAATATTATGCCAAACTACTTAATTTTTTCTTCAAGAATTGCATTCCTTTAATAATTATTTTCTTCATTATGATATCAGAACAGTTATATCATCCTGACATTTTTGATGATAAAATATTTAAATGAACTTTAATTTTTTTAAAAATCAGAATCATCGAAGAGTTCAAGTGAGTGCATATATAACTTGCATTTTAATGTATTTTAATGTATGCGGGGGGAAAATTCGATGTCACATCATTGATCTATAGCTCATATTTCGACATTCGCATTATGATTGTACTAAGCAGGATTTTAGTATTACAATGCCACACATGTCAGCGAAGACGTATTCTATTGGAGAATGTATTCTGCAATGTCTAATTTGCAGAAAAGAGGGGCCGATTACAGCGCCGCTTCATTGCCCAGGAGTCTTGTGCAAATGTCCTTGCCTCCAATGGAGCCTCTCAATGAGAACCCAGCGGGTTCCGAACGCAACCCACACATCCAAAAGGTCTACAGCTTCGCTCTTGAACGCCAGCTGCGCTGTACGGTGGATGGTGGAAGCGCTTCTCTGCTGTGGCGCGCTAACAAACACAGATCTCACTTAAAGGCAGCTTTAATCAGAGATGCAATTTGTTCATTAGAAAATTACAAACAAGGCCACGGCGCTGACATGAGAGGGCACGATTAGTGCCGCTAATTACCTGATTCTTTCACTCCAGCTGAGATGCGCAGAGGATGATCTCGCCACCCCACCCCCACGCTAGCTAGCGTTTTTCTTTACTCTCTCACTACACCCTTGTTTGCGACAAAATAAGGCCAAGTCAAACTATCTCTCCCACAGTGTAGGGGGGGGGGGGGGTCATCTTCACATCACATTCTGCTTCTCACCCCTGCACAAACACCCACCCCCCCACGCCACTTGTCAGGGAAGGCTGATGGGAAAGATGGGCCCATATGCAGATTGGTAGACTGCACTTCATTAGGCTCCTCTTAGCTTTTTTTCTATCCCCACACTTGACAGGGAAAAGGAAGGTGGAAGAGTGAGATGGTGTAGGGGTTTTGGCTGTGGAGGGGGGGTATAGTGCATTGAGGAGAGAGAAATCCCTTCCCACATCTTATCCTAATGATCTCATTTCAGCACACGGGAGAGTCTGGCTCTAATTGATGTCAAGTGCGTGCTTTCACTGTTAATCAAGAAGATGGCATCAAACGGGCTTCTCGCGGGTCTGAGTACTGATCTGAGGCCCCTTCGTCCACAATACGCCGCTGCTGGACTCCAATTATACCAGCCCAGACGGCCGGCCAGACCCTACCTGTTTAATTGGGATAGCGCGGCCACTTCCAATGCTGTCTGCGCGGCCATCCATCCCTTTCTTCTCCCTGTCTGGTTCGCTTCCCTTCCGAGACTGTGGGGGAGAAGACATAATTTTAGTCAAAGGCAAGATAACTGCTAATTGAGCCTTACTTCAGACCAGATCCAGTTTGGAGTGCAGGGCACACTCTTGACTTCAAAAGTCAAGGGGGTGTGGAAGGGGTCAACTTGACCTTGACGTGACCCCACCCCCCCCAACTTCTTGAAAGCAAGACATGTGGTACATGTGCAGGACGTACACTACTAAAGAGCTTACAAGACCGAAAGAATGGCTGTCAATTTAAAGGGGTTACTGATCATATAAAATGTGTATATACATATAAATTATATATTATACACACACACACATTTTATATGATCAGTAACCCCTTTAAATATATATGTATATATATATACATATATATGCATAATGTATACATGCATATGCATGTAATTTATGTATGCTATATACATGCATACATTTATATTCAAAGTTTGACGTTGGTAAAATTTTGTAATATTTTTGAAAGTCTCACCAGAACACGCTCACAATCGTCATTGTCATTTCTTATCATTATTAATGCTTAAAACAGTTGTGCTGCTTAATATTTTGTGGAAATATGATTATTTTTTCTTCAGGATTTACAGAAATCATTTGCAACATTAAAGCATCCTTGCTGAATAAAAGTATTAAATTCTTAAGTAAAATTAAAAACTTACTGACCCCAAACGTTTTAACAGAATTGTACATAAAAATAAATAAATAAATAAAAAACATACATTTATCAATTTTATTTTATTTTTGTTGTATTCACTTTGTAACAAATGCAATTAAATGAACTGCTGTTATTGTAGTTTTGTAATTTTACTTATAAAGTTAAGAAACTAATTAACAATTATAATCACGCCTATATGTCTAATGGGAGAGCAGACTGACCGTAAAGAGGTTGGAGCGTCGTTTGGACTGTTTGCGGACGGGTGTAGGGGTGTTGGCAGTTTGGGGTACATCGATACGCAGTTCCTTCTGACTGGTACTGGGAGTGGAGGGAACGGAAGAAGAGTAATCGCTCAAACTGCCTCCACCATTACTAGTCTGTAACACACACAGAGCGAGAATGACTTAGCAAGAAAAGCAAGAAAATAATCTCATGTTACAAAGGAACACCATAGGCCTCCTTTTTTCTGAGCTTCACCTAAGCCTCTCTAAGCTTGGCTGCACATACACAGGCTCACTTGTACACTGCTAATGAGAAATCAATGAGGACTGAGCCATGCGGAAGTGGATTACTGTCAGCAGGGGGATAACACATAAAAAATAACACAATTTTCCTTGGATTATTCAGAAGACCAGACTTCAATTGACGAGTAAAACTTGAGTCTTAAATTTAACAAGTTCTCATGTATTGTACATATGTTGAGTCAAGCTAAAATTTTTTTTTTTTTTACACCAGGCTGGTTTTGCATGGAAACCAATTGGGTTAATTTGACTCCAACCCAAAAGTTGACATCCAAACACTTTGAATGCACACTCATAACCCTAAATAATAAGAAAAAAGAAATCGTTCACAACATTTCAAGAAATAATTTAACAAGTGTTTCAAATCGAACAGGTCACAACCCAACCCAACCCAACAAGACGGTTAAGTGTACTCACCTGACTGATATGCACTGCAGACACAGGCGCTGCGCAGACGGAAGAGTGGCTTGGAGAATTGGGCAGTGACTTACAGGGTCCGATTGAGAGTTGTTGTTTCTTCCGGGATGCAACTATTTTCTGAGCCACTGAAATTACAAAGAAATGGAAAAGGTCAGAGGGAGTTTATGCATTATGGAGAAGGACCAACAACAAGTGTGCAGAGAACACAATGCCAGTTTAGTCTGTAGTTAGATGGGTAAAGTGGTTTACTTTATTACCCCTCATGAGAGTGTGTGTGTGTCTGTGTGTGTGTGTGTGTGTGTGTGTGTGTGTGTGTGTGTGTGTGTGTGTGTAGAATCGCTAACACAGGCCGCTCCTAATTTGCCCATCACTCTCCTCCACAGGCAAGCACTCGCCCTGCACTCAAAGCCTCCAAGGCCTATTATTTCAACATTTCCCCTCCCTTGGCCATTTCTCTTTTCCCCCGATGCTCTGCCCGTGCCAGGAAAAGGGCGGTGTCAGTCAATCGCTCGCCTCTGTCCCTATCGATCGGTTGACGGCCCCTGTGGCAACCTGCGCTCGGCCCACGGAGAAATATTCTACCGCTTCGTCATCTCACGGCTAACGACATTGATCCCATCATGTGGAGAGAAGCTTACAGAGAACCGCTCATTCTTTAACCCATTAATCCCGTAAAACAGACACGCGCTGAGGAAAGAAGTGTAGAGAGTGGCCTTTTATTCCCTCTCAGAACTTAACAGTAACTCTTAAGTTGTGAACTGTCAATGCAAAAATGAATTTCTCTGATTAAACACTCCTCCAAACATAATAGTGATTAGATTCATTTTCCCTTGAGCACAAAACATTCGCCCTCTAGTGTTCAGAAACTTCCTCAATCCTGAAACTGAAGTGGCTCTCAGGAGGCAGGAGGGAGTTAACGGTCCAAGTGCCCAGAACTCTATTACTCCACTTCCCAATAAATAGGGCCGGCTCTCATTCCGCTGTAAATGAAGTCATTGTTTTAATTGGACCTATTAAACGTCTGAGTTTTAATTATGATTCCGTCATAAACATTTACCTTCAGGTGAGAGATCAGATCACTGTCCAAGGGCAAACAAAAAACTCTGCTAAAAAATTCTCTCAACGCAATAGTCTCATGCTCTCCCTGTCCCATCTGCCGCTCCAAGAGAAAAGCTGTGCAGCTGTGTTTATTTAGACTCATCGTGACACGCTACTATGCTAATCGGCTAATTATAATCATAAACGAGCAGCTCCTCTCATTTCAACAAATGAGAGGAAAGAGAAGCCGCAACAGCACTATTGTGACAAACTGTTACAAACATCCGCAATAAAGCAAAGGAAAAATCTTTTAAAAATTTAAGTTAAAACGAGTTCTTAGAAATGCATTCTTTGTTCATGTTGATTTTATATGGTTTTGAAAAACCTAGAATTTTTCAAAGAAAGTATAAAATTATAGAATTTTCTATGATGAATTACTATAGAATTTAAGGAAAGTAAAAACATTAATTACATTAATACTGTAATTTTCACCATGTATGCGTGTACGCGTCTTAACTCTTTCCCCGCCAGCAGTTTTCTAAAAGGTTTCCAGCCAGCACTTTTGATCATTTTCACAAAACTTTCATGGCCCAGAGAATATTTTGTTGTATTATATCTGAACATACAATATATCAAAAGAAAAAACAGAGCCTTTGCTTTAAAAAATAAAATTTTATTCTAGCATCATGCATACATTTTTTATGAACACTTGAATGTGGGGAAGTTTCATAAAAAAAAAAAAAAAAGCAACATGTTGAAGCAAAAGCTGAGAAAAATCACGTTCCAGATCGGACTCAAATCCATCAACACACCTAAAGCTTGCACAGGCCTAGAACTCTTCATGGGTTCGACATTTCATTCGGTAACGTTTTGCAGTTTTGATTTATATGCTAATTTGATGTTTGATGATCACTTTAGCTTACATGCAAGTAAGCAATGCTTCCATTGCTTGTTTGCCTGTGTTTTGATCTGGAGATGAAGATGTGTAATAGTCCCCCCAAAGGTAAAACGGAACGCCAGAAAATTCCATCAATGGCGGGGAAGCGTTGCGTTATAAATGACAGAAAATTCCGTCAATGGCAGGGAAAGCGTTATAAATATATTTTTGAATAAAAATGTTCAAAGTAAAATGCATTTCGAACACAATGCATTATGAATTAATAAATTAAACCTTTTGGGGGGGTCATATCTGATATTTTAAGAGGCTAAATTACTTTGACCCGTGGTGTGTATATATATATATATATATATATATATATATATATATATAGTGGTTAAATTGGGCCGGGGCTCTCCGGGGCCTGCTCGTTTGTGTCCTGATGTGCCTGTTTGCAGTCAGTGGCCTACTGGAAATTATGCCACATAAAATTTGATTATAAATTGGAAATTATGCCACATAAAATTTGATGAAAGTGATGCTTTTGAAAACATATTTCTGACAATAAATGAAAGATTTTTGAAATGGCATGTCTATTTTGTCTCGGCGGAGATGAGATGAGAACAATCGGTACATGGCCGTATTCTTGTTCAGCTGCTTAATCTCGTTGTCAGTCGACCATGATCGCGCACCGCTCGCGCATGCGCATCTAGGTGACACGGATAAATGTACGCAGCAATATATAATGAATGTTCCTGGGAGATCCGTAGTTGCGCGGGATGTGGAAGCGCGCAAAAGTTCCAGAAATGTACAAAAAGTGCCCTGGCCTTGAATGACAAGGTAAGGAAAATAAGACTAAATCAAAATTAAATAACCAAGACTAGGTTGACCATGTAATTTTTCTCAGGAGGTGTTTTGAGCATTTTACTTCAGACACCGGATTATCAGCAAACTGCCAAGAGAACTGCTAGCTGGCTACTCAAAATAAACTAGCAATCTATTCAGTCAGCATATTTGTATTTGATCTGTGTGAATTACAGAAATATAAGACTTGCTAGACCTACTTTTAGCTACCAAGCAACCTTTCCACAAGGATAGATTGATTTTATTTTTGTGACTTGTGCATACCTTGATGTGAAATGATGCAGAGTAGGCTGTGTGTGTGTGTGTGTGTGTGTGTCTGTGTGTGTGTCTGTGTGTTGTAGTAATAAAGAGAGAGAATGGGAGAAGGAAGTGTGTGTGAGGTGGACCTGGTCACCACAGACCCAAATCTTCTCAGCTGTTGCTACTGTCATATGCTGCACTGTCTCTTCATGTGACACATTATGTTTGGCACATTGTATGGGTCACCTATATCATTACTAGGGGTGGGAATTGTCAAAAATGTGACGATTCGATAGTATTGCGATATTTGGGCCACGATTCAATATTATTGCGGTTCTCAATATATTGCGATACAGCAAGTATTGCGATTCAATTCTGCGATATTGCGATTCATGTCCCCCATATTATTCAAAGGCATTACAAAAAATTAGGAAAATAAGACCGCTCAACTCACTTTAAATGTCACATTTAATTCTGTAAACATTATCTTCTACACAGTGCAAAAGTGCTAGTGCAAAAACTTAGGAGGGTAGAGCAAAAACTTGAAAACTTGTTCTTGAACATTCAGGACACGGGACCTTATTACAGGACAGGACATAATTATTCTCTGAATAGGAGACCTCTCACATGAATGGTGAGCTCTAGGCTTGCTATAGTCGGTGTTACCGGTGTTACACGGTGTTCAGTCGCAACACTGGTTTCATCACTTGCCCACCGCGGCACCGCAACAAAAACAAAAAAAAGTTTACAGCGTTAAACATGTTTAACGCTGTTTAACCCACATTGCACTGCATTAACGAATGTAGGCTACAGCTTATGTAACGTTACGCTCAACGCCTGTCCGAATTCACTCACTTGTTTTCATTCACTCCTTCAAGTGAACAGTATTAGTGGACTAACTTAGGGAATAGGCCTAACTTAGTGAATGAGGGTTTGGGGGGGATTTCAACCCATGTACTCAAGCAGTGAAAAATAGAGGACACTGACAACGCGCTGACAGACAGGACCGAGCAGGTAATATTTAATATGAATTATGAAACAAACAAAGCTCACTGAGCTCCCAGCACATAACTTAAAATTATTTGAATACAATAGAGTAACATAAAGCAGACATAGAGTAACATAAACCTGAGAATAATCATAAAACCGAAATTTAATCACACTTTCGATTTGAAAGAAGACGGAGCGTCGTGTACAACCAATAGTGAAGCCATTTTCATTTGAATTTGCTGTTGAATGTAGACAACAAAGCACCGCAACAAGCGCCACCTTGTGGATGTAATACGCAAATGTAAATGATCAGATTAAACTCTGAGAAAACCGGAAAGTAAAACAGATAATTTTATAATTAAATATCGCAATACTTTGCGCTACTGTATCGATATAATTGCGTGCGCAAAATATCGCGATACCGAACAGAATCGATTTTTTCCCCCACCACTAATCATTACAAGGTAATACAATGTGTAATCAAGTGATGACTGATTAACAGTAATGTAAACGCTAAATGTCCTAATACGTGTTGATACTACATCAATGCAAAGTATATGCTCTTAACCTTTTTACATGATATTACATGATATGTGCAGTTTTTCACATATCATGTAATACTCAATTTCTCCATTTCTTTGCACAAAACTCTCCAGAAAGTGCCATTTAATGGTTTATTTTTCAAAAAAAATTCCCATATATACACACCAAAATATATAGAGAATATTTATACACACAGAAATCAGTTTTGTTAACTTTTTTTGTAAAAACATTTTCAAACTATTTTCACATTTATTCTTTTAATGAGGCTTTTTCATCTTGACATAATGGCAGTTGTATGACACTGACATTTTTACTTTATGCCCCTCAAAACATATAAAATTTTTAATTCAGAAATAAAAAAACGCTTATTATAGAAACAGTGTATTCAAGTCATTGTGTGCACGAGTTACATAGACCGACAGGAATTTAAATGAATAGATTTGTACAAAAAAAATAGAGCATTATGTCATTGACCCTTATGTTAACAGCAATGCAGCTCACAAAGCCGCAGTGGCCTTCATGAAAACACATAACTCTGTTATCACCCAGAATCTTCTAGAGAGCTTTATAATGACCATTCATAATAAGTCAAGCCATTTAAGTATTATTGGACAATAGCACTGCAGGAGCATGGAGGTGGTGAGAGATATATGTCCACAGATCCCTCTCCAGACACCCCTGCTGTATTTTACTTTAAGTGTTAAGAGCAGTTATGATAAGACTGGGTTAAATGTTTAAACTGCACAGCTAATACAATTTAACTTTGACTATCAATCTTGGCTCCCCTGTGAGAGGCAGCCATTTATCCTGCCGGAAACATTTCCCGTTTGATCAGATTTATGGCAGGAGGTCTGAGAAGCAGAAGCATAGCCATCATAGAGGACCATTCACTCCACTGGAGCTTCTCTTTTCTTCAGATTTTAGAGAATTGTGCCTTCTATTAAAGCCAATAAGAATATTCTCGGCTATACAATACATTGAAGACATTTGTCAGTAGTTATTTATACATTTGCACACTTGTAAAACACTGCTATTGCTTTCACAAATCCTATTAGAATACATTTCTGCTACAATTGGGACAAAGTGCACATCAATAGTCAGGTTACTTTCCACATATATAATTACCGTATTTTACCGGTAAACAAATTTCTGATTATAAAATGCTGAATGTAAACTCTGTGATATGAATAACATTTCCACAATGCACATAAAAACAGTAAGCAGACATGAGCATAAACTATTTAGAAAACACTTTACCAAATAAAGTCCTAGATGCAAATTAAAAAAGCCTCATGAATTAGTAATTTAATCTAAGAGGAAAATATTATCCGACTAATATCAGTAATTTGTGTTGTTTAATAGGCAAAAACATTTAAGTGACCAGAATACGCTGGAAAATTCGCTGGAATACACATACATTGACAGAAAAATAAACAAATTAACGAACATCACAATTAATCAGAATAATTAATAATGTTTTTGTCAGTCTAGATTATGAAACACTTTCTGACAGAGTGCTGTTCTTATGCATTTACACAGAACTTCTTTCCCAGAGATCACAGATTTCCACACAGCTGTAATTATTTAAATGTTTATAAGCGAAATAAGGTTATAAAGTAAATGCTAATATAATTTAGGGAGTTTAAGATGAGTGGTCTAGTTAAAAGCTGCATACGGTGGCCATGGAGCACTTCCATCAATGAATGGCACTATGAACGCCACTATGAACGCGACTTTATAAGAAGAATGATGAGCATAGATAACAGAGAGTGAATTAAATTGAGCGGTTTTATTTCCAAAATGCACTCATTCATGGATGTTTTATCTAATTCACGTCTTTATTTGAACATGACTTGGCGGTTACGTGACTCTGTGAGTTTGTCTCTATTCTTTAGCGCCAAGTTATCAGTGAATCTGATATTTAAAAAAATGATACCAGATTATGGAAAAATGCTTTAATATCATGAAAGATATTGGTAAAACCGATTGTTGATCGATCTCTAAATGCTCTTTCGCACTTGACGTTTCAAATCAAGATTGTATCAATTACATTGTTACACCAGTAGGTGGCGACAAGTGACTTAAAACATTTATTTGTCAATGAATCATTCATTCAAACGCTGATTCATGCAGTAATGAAACAAGAGAAGTCTTTGAGCGAGTCATTGAATTATTCATTCAAACATTTTTTCATTAATTCAAATTGAATAAATAATTTAATAGACTTCTGTTTAGTTGCCTTTTCAGAATCGTGAGAGAATTGTGATCTCTATTTTAAACGAAAAAAATCATGATTCTCATTTGTGACCCTGGACCACAAAAACAGTCACATGGGTAATTTTTTTTAATTGAGAATTTATACATCATCTGAAAGCCGAATAAATAAGCTTTCCATTGATGTATGGTTTGTTAGGATATGACAATATTTGGCTGAGATAATGTCCTGAAAATCAGAGAATCCGAGGGTGAAAATCTGGAATCTGAGTGTGCAAAAAAATCTAAACATTGAGAAAATCGCTTTTAAAGTTGGCCATTTATGATTATGCCACAAATATACCCGTGCTACTTGTGACTGATTCTGTGATCCAGGGTCACATTTTATTCAGAATCGTGCAGCTCTACTATTAATTCACAACCGTTCTCTTGCTCTAATTTATTGGTTGTTGCTGTGTTTATTCACTCAATTACACTACCTTGAGGTCAACATATCAGAGAACCCTGCTGAACAAAGACCTGGACCCCCGACTCTGCAACACAGGTTGTGACCTCTCTTCTAAACGCTGAGCTGATACAACAGACTGACCTTTATCCTCGACCCCCAGAGAGAAATAAGCAAAGAGAAAAAGTGACCACAATGTGCAAAGGGAGAATGGACTGAACAGGTGAGTCAGACTAAATAAAGACACAGGTATGTTTATCAGGCTGCTGTCAGAGCGGTTAGTAGCAGTGTGCTATAAATATTAGCTAATGAGTTGAAGGAGAGCAGGGCAGATGAACCACCCGCCAGGAATCTTGTATAAAGGTCGAAGAGCTCCTGCACTTACTGTTCAGTAATTAGACCTGCTATACAAGACAAAATACACACTCGCGTAAACACAGACTCGCATCCACACAAAAAATCCAACCGGTTACGTGCCGCATGCAGGGAATTAAGCCACAGGTGTAACAGTGATAGTTATGACACGCTGACAGCTTTTTTCTCTCTCCATCCATCACAAATGTACACAGCAAAACTGATCTGATTGGACAGCCTTGAGTCCTGACTTGGTCCTCGCGTAGATGCGAGAGAACTGACTGTAGTGTTTTCTCTGCCCAAATGAAGACTGTTCTGAGGACTGTGATAAAATACACTAAAAATTACAGAAAAAAATTGACCTTCCCAGTGCAATAACCCAGTCAAAATAAAAGAATATATATATATACACATATATATTAGGGGTGGCACGGTACATGAAAAAACATCCGAACCGTTCGGTTCGCTTGTCTCGGTTCGGTGCGTGTGTGCGTCGCACGGTTCGACGCATGCGCAATGTAACCTCGTGCCCGTGACCTCAGACAGTGTGTTTACTTTTCGCGCGAAATAAGAGATGTGTGGACATGACAATGGACATACATATGACGCTTGTTCGACTTGAACCGGCGCTGCACAGACCGATCGATGAATAACATCAAAGTACCGCGAGAGCAACGGCTCCGTATGCTTTTCAATCACTCTCGCGGTACTTTGATGTCGACCGGTCTGTGCAGCGCCGGTTCAAGTCGAACAAGCCTATAGACAGTAAAAGTGGAGTATGGAGTGCTGCAGGTCTCGTCACGAATAGAAATGGCAAGTGGGAGATATAAGGAAGGCTAACCGGAGTTGGAGGATGCGCCAGCGTCAAGTCTGGTGTGTGGGAACATTTTGGATTTCATGTTACCTATGATATTTTAAAAATATACAGTGACACCAAGTTTAGATAAGAACTCCAGTCATATGCTTCCAAATACTGCACTTTAATTTCAAGTGAAAAAAATGTATCCTCACTCTCAGGGAATAGAAGCATTGTTGATACTGTTTTTGTGTTGAGGTTGAACTTATGTTTCACTTTATGGTTATCCCTTTGCTATTGTTATAGCCTCATTATAGGCAATGATGTGTAACATATTTTGACTTTTTTAAAAGATAGTGCTTTAAGAGTTCCTCTCTTTTTCTTTTAAAACATAAACATTTTGTAAGAGCTACACTGAAGTTGACAGTTTGATAAATGCAAGTTAATATTAATCTTTGTGTGCTAAAAATGCACATAAGTCCCTGTAGAGATAGCAATACACATTCTCCTTTTTTGCCAAATAAACAAAAGCATTTCATCAATGTCTTCTCTCTTGCTGTATCAAAATGTCACCTAGCTTTCCTCAGAGATGGTCTCAATAATGTGCTTAAAGTCAAGTCAAATTCAGTTTGTGCATGATTACATGATATACATTTTTTTTAATACTGTATCCTGAATTGTGGATAATTAAGCTATAGCCTATATCATATGCTGAAGTACATTTCTGGAGTGTTAAAGATTAAAAGAAAAAATAACAACAAGAACCGTACAGAACCGAAAACCGTGACCCTAAAACCGTGATACGAACCGAACCGTGGGTTTTGTGAACCGTGCCACCCCCAATATATATATATGTGTGTGTGTGTGTGTGTTTGTGTGCACTTTTTACATACATCTAAAATTCATTTACATTAGCTAAAGTATCATGAACTAACAATGAACAAATTTTGTCGCATTTATTATTCTACACTTCTATTCAAAAGTTTGGGATCAGCAAGTTTTCTCAAATAATTAATACTTTTATTTAACAAGGACACATTAAATTGATCAAAAGTAACAAATATTCTATTTAGAATAAATAATTGTTCCTTTGAACTTTCTTTTCATCAAAGAATAAAAAATAAAAAAAGTATCACAGTTTCCACAAATATATTAAGCAGCACAACTGTTTTCAACATTGATAAGATATGTTTCTTGAGCAGCAAATCAACATATTATAATGATTTCTGAAGGATCAGGTGACACTGAAAACTGGAGTAATGTCTGCTGAAAATACAGTTTTGACATTACAGGAATAAATTATATTTTAAAATGAAAAAAGTCATTTTAAATTGTTATAACATTTCTCAATATTACTGTTCTGCTGTATTGTTGATCAAATAAATGTACGTTTGGTGATCATAAGAGACTACTTAGAAAAACATTTAAAAAAAAAAAAACTTTCTGACCCCAAGATTTTGAACTGTATTGTACGTTAATAAATACATTATAGTTCATGGTGAACTCTTCTTCATTCATAATATATTAACTAATGTTAATTTATACATCTCCATTCAACATTAAAAATATATTAGTATATGAAGAAATTAACATTAATCATTAATAGTTGCCGAGCCACGATTGTATGGATGAAGTTATCAAAATAAACAAATCAAAAGTTAATTTAAGCAAAAATTATACTCAAACCAATGTGTAAGAGTTAAAGAGAGCTTGCATAAGCACAACAATTAAAACTAATGATATTTTGGACATTTTTAATCAAAATGTTATTGTTTGTCTAGTTGTTATTGCACATTTCAGTTTTAATACACTAATCAAATAAAAAAAAAAACCTACTGATATAGTTTTAGAAAATATTCTACAAATAACCCACATGTGCCATCATGGTCCTCAACACTTTTTGGTGACAATTTTAAAACGGCAACAACAATTTAACTAATAACTCCAATACGAAATATATGACATTAACAATGAAAGTAATGGTCAAACCACAGGGGCCTATGAAAGAGATTAAGATATAAATAGTGAGAATGAAAAAGAGAGAGGAAGTGCACAGCAGACCTTGTTAGCTGTTAGCGTACACTAACAAAGCTCTACATACTCACTCTGACAATGTGACAAGCCAGCGCGCGCGAGGGGAAGGATTGGGGGGGGGGGGTAATTAGGATAATTAAATTAGCACGCTGATGGACGCAAGCTGGGGAACTGTCAGGACCCCTCTCCTCTAACCAAGTACCACAGACAAACACATACACACACTCTGTAGGCGTAGAAATACACACGTACCCACGTCCAGATGCGCGCTCAGAACCGTGGATTCGATTTAAACAGTGGGCGCATATAGGAAAGCACAAAAAAAACTACTACTCGGGTAAACCCTCAGCTGACCCTGACTGAATAAATTGCCTCACTTTATTTCTCCACTGGCCATCTCGTAAACACTTTGTTACATAAATCTAATGCAGATAACTAGTGCACCAATTATTTTTAATGGTTAATGTTCTTGTTATTTGCGTGTTGGCATCTCTATGATTCTGGGAAAGCAATGCAACTCGCTCGCCTGCATTATTTGATTTATGGCAATTTAGGTCATTATATTACTGCATGCTCAACCAAAGACAATTGTCATTTATTAGAGGCAAAAGGCCATGAGGAGCTTCAGCCCTGTTCTTAAACATGAGCAAACTTGTATATATAGACTTTTGTCCCATTAGGAATTATGAATTTCGAGTGAGTAATAATTGATTGTGACAGAAAGTAACCCAAGGTGATCAAACATGCATAAAACTGCGGTGCAAATCAATGGGCATGATGCTTCTTTATAAAAAAAAAAAAAAAATTTCCTGATAAACTGCACTTACATTAATACTCCGCTGAATCTCTCAAATCAATCGAGAAAACTAACAAAGCAGAACTGCTTCAAGAAAAATTTACCTTGTACGATAGTGTATCACAATATTTATTTCACGTTGAAAAATTAAGTAACAAAATAAAAAGTCTGAAAAAATATATTTTACTTTTATTTTAATTTTATATAAGAAGAAAGAACAAGCACACTTTTTGCTAAAACATATATGTTGTTAAATTATGTTATGTTGTATTATATTAACCTATATTACATTAAATTGTATTTTAACAAAGCCAGATAGGATACTTTTCTTCCTCTCATTAAATACTAGAATGACACACACACAAATATGCAATGTTCCAGTGTGATATGATTATGGAGTCAAACAGACTTAAGTTCCATCCATACTGTTTCTAATTTGAGATGATCCTAAATATCAACAGCTTTTGTCCAGTTCCCTCACAGAATCATACAGAGCCTGTAAATATGCAGTGAGCCAATTATTAAAACTCTTTAATTATTGTCACATGAGTAGTAATGACAAAAATAGGCCCAAATCAGGCAAACAAAATGGAATGAGTGGCACGCACACGCACACACACACACACACACACACACACACACACCTCTGGGTAGTTGCTATGCTATCACTGCAACACAAAACATTAAAATAATCATTTTGGTACTCATCAATAAATTCCACTACAGTGGATAATTAGAATGCATGATTAATTGAGGATAATGAAATGAGAGATGCGAAGAGACAGCGTCAGTAATGATCAGGAATGTAGCCTTTTCTTGCTCTCATTTAGTGCTGCTGATGAGCTTGGCCATCATACAGACATGCAGCCACTCTTTTTACACACACAGTTCAATTACAGCAGTCTTGGCTGCAGCCAACAGTGTAATAATTAAGAAGATAATAGCTGAGCGTTTAGAGTGTAAATCTCCCTCCTGGACGGAGCACTGAACGGTTCAGCCTTGAAGAGCTGCGTGCATCTGCCGCCCAGCCACACACACATCTGCATGTGCAAATACACAAAACCCACGTAAAGCCGCATGCAAACAACAGACATAACAGAGTTACATAGAACAACACAAACATCACAACGACAAACAGGCAAAGGTTAGAAAAAGTGTCGTTTTGAATGAATGGTTTTATTGGATTTCCATTTCTTTTCTCAATAATCTCTCATGTTTCCTCAGGTTTATACAATGCATGCTTGTAGCTGGCAAGATCAACTTAGTTAGCATTGTTTCTAATGGCCCCCTCCACCATCCCCAACCCATCATCGCATCTCAGACCAAGCCTTGCTACAGCAGTCATCTAGCTCTCCCAGCTCTCTACATGATGGGTCACTTAACCAGGTCCGAAAATGTCTTTCTTGTTCCTCTGTGAGGACAGAAGAACCATTTACAACTGAAGAAATACCTTAAAGGTTCACTACTGAGGACTAACACTCACATGTTCATAAATGTATGCAATACAAGTTAGCTACTTGTATTTATTGTACATTTAGGGTGTGTTGACACTTGCCAGGTTTGGTTCGATTAAAACAGACTCTGGTGCGATTGCTCTGTTAGTGTGGTTCATTTGAATAAGTGTGAATGCTGCCATCCGAACCCTGGTGCGCACCAAACAAGTGGACCAAGATCCCTGAAAAGGTGGGTCTAGGTCCGCTTCCAAATGAAATCTGGTGCGAAATATGAACGCGCAACAGACCAAAGACATCTAAATGAATCAAAAGGAGGATGTGACGTCACAAGATGCGAAAATGCTCAAGCATGCTTGTTTTTTTCTCATCTTAAGAAAGAGCCAAGTTGCCCATTACAGTTCAGTACAGGCGTTGGAATCGGATCTCCTTGCAGCAGATCTTCGTTTGTGTGCAACAGAGAAATTCCTGGCGCTGTTTTGACTTCTTTACACATTTAATAAGCTCTTCACAAGTTCTCAGCTGGTAAAATACATACACATACATCATAAGCAGCTTTTTGTTGTTGTTTTGTATCCTTAGGTTCAGTGTTAAAAAATGACAGTGTGAATGCTAAGCGAACCAGGACTAAATGTATCATTTTCTTTTTTGGTCCAGACCAAAAGAACCAAACTACAAGTGTGAACACACCCTTAAAATGCTTGACAAACTACACATGGTAGCAGTAAATACAAAGTCTTTTTACATGTTCTGCACCGTGGCTCCAGCAGTCACTGTATTTTGTTTTCTCAAATCGAGATAAGAAAGAATTACTTCATTCATGTGACTTTATATTAGGAATTTAAAGGATATTTTTTTAATTTTAAAGTATAAAAAAAAATATATTTACATCACCTTTTATTAGGGATGTGTTTGGTTTAAGAAAAAAAAATTGGGGGTGGAAAGATTTTTTCATGCTTTAAAGGAAAATACAGGAAAATCAGTAATCCTGTGCAATATTATTACAAATTAAAATGATTTCAATTTATTTTAAAATATAAATGTATTCAAGTGAGGGCAAAGCTGAATTTTCAGCATCATTACTCCTGTCTTCAGAGTCACATGACATGAATAGAAAGTAAAAAAAAAAAAAAACTGCATTTATTTGAAACAGTAACAAAGTCAACGTATTTACTGTCTCTTTAATGTCTCCTTGCTGAATAAAAGAGTTTCTTTCAAACACCTGTCCCCAAACTTTTAAACCATATGTACTTTTTAATGTGGTGAAGTTGATGCAAAAGTAATACTTTGCTGGCTGTAATGATGGTACTTCAAATTGGAATGAATTACTTGGGAATTTCTGGTTTTAAACGCAGGTTACCTTTTTCAACTTTTTTCTTTTCAACTGCATTATAACTTTATGGTACAAGTAGTTTACACAATATGCACTCAAAAACACTTGAAAGCTATTTTTGCAACAAAGCCATTGCCAGGAGCATAAATATAAATGTCTTGTTAAAATTCCCAGCATGATAATATATGTAGTATAAATGGAACATCAAGTCCAATTTTCCAACTAGGAAAACCCATAAGCACATCCAAAAAATCTTCTGAAATGAGCCTCATTTCTTAACGTCTTGCGCCCCCTAGAGCACAGATCTCACAACTTCATCCTCACTTTATCTGTCCTAGAATATTTTGTTCTCACTGATCTCAACAGTTTAGTGAGCAAATAAACAAAACAACTTCAAAACATTTAATGAAGCACTTAAATCACGCTTTTCTCAAAGTGCCCAAGCAAATGTCAGCACACAGAACACCACAGCTATCTCTTTACCACACAGAGCCACACAAGACGAGATGGGCCATTTAGCTTGTAATTAAGAGCCGATTAAGCCAGATTGAGCCAGCCATTCAACAGCAAAGTCACCTTGCACTTTCTGCCTCCATTTTCTTATGCTGTAACCTATATGATGTGAAAGTAACGGTTCTCCAAGCATGGACTGTTACAACTGGTACAACAGAGGTGACGTACAACTGACACTTTTGAAAACTGAATTAAAACCACCATTGATGACCTTGTGTTTGTTTAGCTGTTTAAACCTTTATTTGATAACTTTGCCAGTAAATTCAAACACATTAAACACCTTAAAGCTCACATTAACTTATTTAAGACAGTATGAAGAGACTCACCATCCTGGAAGACGCGCTCCACATTGAGGCCGTAAGTAGCGCAGGTCTCGTAATACGTGCACCTCTTCAGGTCGTTGGACAGTTTACGAGCGCGTGTGTCATCGATGACACGAGGGTTAGCTGCACTGATTGCATCTGTGAATAGATAGGATGAGACAAAAAAACACTTTTAAAACTAACACGGGTGAAACTTATTTATGTTTAAGAAAATCCTTTCATTAAATGTGAGAGGCTTCAAATGCATCAAATGATCTTGTGGACATATTTAAGAACAATCTTCCATTGGTTGTAGTGTGGTATAACCAATGGAAGGTTATACCACAGTGTTCCCCCTAGTGTTCATATACTGAAAACACAAGTAATGTATAGGGTATAATTTTTTCATTACTTAATACTTTAAATAAAAAAAATAAATATATATATTTATAAAATTAAAATAAAATATATATATATATATATATATATATATATATATTTTTTTTTTTTAAGTTTGGGGTAAGCCTTTAAAAAAAATCAGGAAATTAATATTTTCATCCAGTAACTGATCAAAAGTTAAACATTAGTAAAACATTTATAATATTACAAGAGATTTATATTTTAATAAATGCTGTTTATAATAACCCTGAAAAAAAAACATGTAATAGTGTTTCCATAAAACTAATAAGTAAGAAATGTGAGAAATGATCATGTGACACTGAAGACTAGAGTAATGGCTGATGAAATTCAGCTGTGCCATCACAGTAGGGATGCGCCCAAGCCGAATTCGAAAGGCACGGAAAATTAATATGGAGTCCCTAGAGGGACACGATTAGGCTTACTGCAGTAATCGGATACATTACAGTACATCAGATTTCACTTATCATGTGAAGATAGGACAAATGGCTGACAAGACCTTGTCGGAGGATTAGGTGAGCAACAGATCCTGATTGTCATTGACAAATATCTGATCAGTAAAATGTGTGGTCAGTACCGCTGCTCACTATAAACAGAGTACGCAAGATCACGAATTCAAAAGCGTAAGTAAGAAGCTATATAAACAATATAAATTACCCAACTATATAATTGTGGAACTATATAATCCGTTATATTCTTTCTGAATTCGGCTTCGGGCACATCCCTGCATCACAGGATACTATATTGTTTTAAAATATCTTAAAGCTGCAGTCCCTAACTTTTGGCACTATAGTGGTTAATAAACAGAACTGCATGCGTCTTGCAGGAGAACATTGTAGCCGGAGTTACTTCTCTCTGTTTATGTCTATGACGAGTCACGCAGAACCAGTCTGAATACAAACACTTATTATAGGTTTACTAATTATAGGTATACCGTAGTGATTCAGGATAAGGCAAAAACAATGGAAAATGGATTCATGGTTTACTCGCTAATTATAGAATATTTGTATACTTTAAATTAAATTTGAAACGCACAACAAAAAGTTACGGACTGCAGCTTTAAAATACAAAAACTTTATTTTAAATTGTAATATTTCACAATATTACTGTTTTTGCTGCATTTTTGATCAAATACATGCTGTCTTGGTGAGCATAAGAGACTTTCCAAAAACAAAACAAAAACAAAAAAACAACCCTTAACTTTTCACCGGTAGTGTATCTATAAAAAGATCTATAAATAATGCTTACCCACACAGTTATAGCTTAATGCATCTGAGGTGTTTGTGTTAATCGTAACAATAATTAAAAACTGACCAAACAAACCCCTGAAAATATTTAAAGAAATTCTGTCTAGTCAAACTGTGGTCTTTAAATTTGTTGCCAAACCACTAAAGAATATGGCCTTGGAATTTGAGTGTGAGTTGTTGTCATGAGATATATTTTTTCCTCTTCTAGTGTGACTACACTTACCCTGAGTTCCCACAAGCACCAGGGGCACCTCTGCTGTGTTGCGGTAGTTGGCCATGCGACTATAGTAGTGGTAGACCGTCTGAAAGCTGATCTCATCTTCCAGACTGAACACAAATATCACCGCATCCACCCACAATGCAAACTGAGAGAGAATGATTGAGAGAGTGGGAACAATTTAGAAAGTGAGAGAGAAATATTCTTCAAGTAACATTGTTAAAAATAGGCTGCACTTATATTTCATTATAGAATGGTAGGCTGTGTCTCATTCCGCTCCCCATTCCCTGCGATGTGATTATTGTGAATGTGAACTTTTGTAATAGCAAGAGCTTTGAACCACTACACATTGGGACACAGATGACTATTACCTACGAAATGATAAAAAAGCCATACATTAAATTACAGGGGGTATTTATCAATTATCAACAACATTGTCATTATGCCAAATAAAAATATTAGATGAAAAAAATGTTTTGCCTTGGCAGTAAACTTAAAGTTGAAGCATTACAATTATTAACTGGAAATAAATAACTAAAACTGAAATAAAAATAAATTATATATTAAAAAAACTATACAATTACAAAAGCACATGACGAAATAACTAAAACTAACTTTATTTTGCAGATTTTTTTGTTGTTGATTTTTTTAAGATGAAAAATACCATCTTACCTTTTAAAGACAGAAAAATAAGGCTTTGTCAGTTTGTCCTTATACAGTTTCATACTTTTTGAGAGACATTTCGGGTAAGTGAATCCATGGAGCAACCAATGCTCACAGGATTTATACGGTTAAAAGTCTACAGTGCACTTACTGAACTAGGAAGTGGATTGAGACTTAACCATACAATTCATATTTCACAGTTCATGTGAAAGCAGCCAAATGACTTCCTGTTTGCATTTTATAACTGACAGAAAGTCAGTTGGTCTAAATAAACGTGATCAACCTCATGTAAACTCTTTTACATCATGGTTTCCACTCAAGCGGCTCTGTAAAACAAAACTAATCTATTGTTTTAGCTACGCCATCCACAGTTCAGGCACAACATTGTGAATCAGAACATCCGCTGTACTTCCTACCTGAGCCTCCGGAGGTCCCCCTTCATCCCGGATTAGGAGGAGGTAACTTTGTCCATCCACCACGATCTCCTTTTTAAAACGCCCTCCTGTCCAACAGAAGCAGCCAATCAATTTAAAGAGCCTGATGATGCGAATACATTTACTACTTCTAAAATGAGATGATTGGTGGACTGTTGATTGACATGGAAAGGGTATGTGTATCTGGTTATTTTCTAATTACTTTATTGGGTAAATAATTTGATCTACAAATCAAAGTCAATATTCAAAAAATAAGTACTGTGAATTTATTAAATAAATGATGAGCTACACTACTTTTTTGCAACTTCTCTCCATTATAATTCTACTCTTCCTGAGAAAACTGCAAAGGATTTCAAGTTTTGGTATTCCGCTATACGATTACATTTTTTATATTCCTACAGAATCTCTCTTTTTTTTATTCCCAAAGAGCTGATTCTTAATGAACAAGCTTGGTCAATTTAGTGAATCAAAATCACACAGCATAGAACATACTGTGTCATGTTGTGCTTCACGCTCGTAAAATGTGCTCATGCTAATAGTGTACTTACTGACTGGTTGTTCATATGACAATGGCTGTTTCTCAATTGAATGCAAAGAACAGACTTGCGCTTTTGTGGAGACCGGTCTTGCCAGGCTACCTTGAAAGAACAAACTCTGAAGGACACGAGGACACAGAATGCATCTTTGTGAGAATTGAGATGTGCTGTGAACGGACCGTTCAGGACGTAATGGGCAGTAGGACAGCACCATCCAATGCACAATAAATAAAACAGAACATCACAGATGTCATAACCTATAAACATATTTAATTATTACTTGATATCTTTTTGTTGTACATGAGTATGTGTAAATGTGTTTGTACTGTATATATATAGGCCTATATAATGGTTATGCTTTAACCAAATTATTGTAAACATGCCAATTAATAAGTACTGAAGACTTTCTCAGGGTATTTATAACTTTATTGAAATGATGCCAATCAAAAAGACATACGTTTACTTTCACAAGCTGTCAAGTGGGGTTTTTCAGTGGGAATCTCTTGAGTGAGAACAAGAAACGGTTTGATTCTCTTGGGTCAAGAACACATCTGGTTACTTTCCTGCCTTCTCTGTACTTGCGTTCTTGAGTACTGGATCCGTACTTCGACGGTCGATGATGACGTACGAGAACTCATATTGAGAAATGGCCAATGCGTAGACACACATTTATGAATTTTTACAGTAGTATTTCATAAAAATAAATGAATAAATGGAATATGTTACCACATTTTTTGTTTGTTGGTGTAAAAACACCTTCCGTCAGAATTGTTTAAATAGAAATTCTTAGAGAAAATCATCTACATTTTTTTTACCAAATATTTTTTCCTTAATATTAAAAGAATCATTAACAGAACTGTTCAGGAACTATTATTCACAAGTTAGTATATTGATTAAATCCCAGAATTTTATTCAGACATTAATTCAATTAAAATTGTTGACATAGTTGTTTAAAATTTAATTAACTAATTTCTTTTTATTTTCCACTCAACAACTGCAGTTGTGGTTAATTTTCCCCTCAGAAGAAGAAAATGTGGTTCATTAATATAATATATTGACAATTCCAGTTTCTGTTAAGTAAATAAAACAAAAAGTTTGAAAAAGCAGCTTTGTGGTCCTTTCAGCAGAATATACCAGAGGAAAATATCTCACTGGAATGAGGAGCTTTTGAATATTGTGTTAGACAATGGACAATTGTGGTGGCCAATTCAAAAAAAAGTTGAGAACCACTGGTCTAAACCTTATTAACATGAGTTTTTCCCTTGTGCCTGAAATGCATAGGTGAAGTTTTCTGCCCACAGGGTTCAGCCAAAAAAAGTATTTGAACCCATGGAGTAATAAGGTGTCAACTTAAAACAATTTGTTTTCAAACATCCAGTCCGACGATAGAGAATGTTAAAGGTCAGAACGTCCCATCTGAGGTGAGACAGCGGCGGTCAGAGATCAGTGTGACAGAGACTTCTCTCCACCTTTCTCTCAGGGGAAGAGGGGAGGGTGACTGTTGCTTGGTTGCTTTGCTGAAACATAAGAGGATCAGAGGGGATTCCTGAAGATGTTAGAGGGTCTTCTTAACCTTATCGCAGCTCTACGTGGCTAATCGGCTTGTGTACCGAAGGCCTGAGAGAGCCTCACTCTCACTTCATATCCTGGACATTCCATGGTCATCTGGAGATATGGCCACTCCACTATTCTCTATTAAACTTTCACCCTTCACCTCTGACCTCCAACTATGTATCACCATGATAACCAGCAAAGACGATCAATCATACACAGATTTGAGATGGACCAATAACTTGTTTAACCAATATTTTAAATATTTTTTAATCAGGTCTAATAGGGAACAATGGTCTTCTCAAGTAAAATAACTCATTTAAAAGCAGTAATCATGTCAAATTGTCAATAAATGTGTGCTTTATTTTTTAGATAGCCATTTATGCTCAAGTAATATGTTACAGAAATGGTATATTTTTATTGTTCCTAGCCAGTGGTTCTCAATTTTTTAAATCATGCCTCCCCCTTTAAACGCCACTCAAAAAATCTGGCACACTTTGAGAAACACGGTTCTAAGTTTAGGATTATTCAGAGGGTGGGGGTCACAATCGGCTACTAAGGGAACATTTCAGAAGAAAATAAAAATATTCTAAATATTGACATTTACAAAAATATCACAATATTGTGAAAAGCACTATACAAATACATTGGAATAATTATTTAAATATTTGTATATGTGACATAACCACATTTTCTAGATATTTTTATAATTTATTTTGGCTTCAATGCAATGAAAATTATTTTTATTTTGAAACAAAAATTTTGCCTTATCACACTATTTTACCACACACAGTATAAAAGAGTGTTTTTAGTAGGGGGCCTTGGCAATGAGATCCTAGTTTGGAAAAAAAAGTTTGAAAACCCATGATTTAGTAATAACTGTACCAAAAAAATGGTGTTAATTAAAATTATTATTAAATATCAGTTCTGCATATCAGTAATCAAACAGCAGCAAATAATCATTATCTCTAAAAAAGATAAGTTATTACACTAAAGGGAATATATTCAAAATACAGTTATAGCCTCCGTTTCTCTCTGTCTGGATAAAGTGTTTAAATTCTGCTCTTCTGCTGAACCAAACATGGGCAATAATATGAAAGCCAAAGTTCATGCGCTTTAGACTAAAAGTCTGCATGTTGAAAAAGAAGATTGGGTTAGTCTGTTCGGGTATGGCGGTACGGCTGGAGGGGACGACAAGCTTTTCCATAATGACACTGTTTGAGCTATAAAGGAAGAGGAAGAGGACCAGGGTCAGGACAGCTAATACTCAGCATATAGTCTGGACCCAGTTATTTATATATTTGTTGAAAATATAGAGTGAGAGAGAAGTGCACAGTGAGTGAAAGATACACACCCATTGGTTAATTACACTCTGGGTACTTTCTCCATGGAGTTGACGTCAGTTGAGTAAAAACACGCTTGAGTTTCATGTCTCTGATAGCTCATCTCGACAAACTCGTGTAAAAAAGAACAGTTTTTGATAGAACGCACAGTGCAACAACAGTTTGACATCCAGACTTGATGTACAGTGACCTATAACGCTTAGTGCAGTGGTGTCATTGGTGGTTCATTAAGGAAATGAATGAAATGGAAGATGGCAAAACTACAGTGGCATAATGAGAGGAGTGGAGTGGAACCTCCTGTTCTGTGGCTTGATCTGTTTAAAGCTTTGTGCTGAGTAAACAGAGGCTGTGTGGAATTGATACGTCTCTACTTCAAGACTTTAAATATCATGCAGATTGTTTGTGAGCAAAACAATGCATCTAAATGGAAACATGACGAAGTTGTGCTGTTATACAAGCCACAGAGGGGAGAGTCCACCTGTCCAACTCTCTTGCACTACAAAAGACCTTCCCCAAGAAGAAAATATCAGACGTTGAAAAAGAGAGCAAATAGTTACCTGCGTCCACGTCAGCTAGTTAAAGAAGAGACCAAGGAAAGAGAGAATAAACAAAACTCAAATCAAAAAGCAGCCAAGCTAAACATGCACAGTCACAGTTAAGAAATTAAACAGCAGGACAAAGAGAGAATGAGAGAGTGAGAGAGAGAGAGAGAGAGACTGAGAGAGAGAGAGAAAGAAGCATAACTTTCATTCATTCATCACAATCTTATCTAAAGTCAAGGGGCTTCTGTGAGTATGTGTGTATCTGAACAGATCAAACACGACCAGGTCAATACAGCTGAAAAGGGCACATACTATCACACACGCTCATGTAATGCATGCCAGCTGCGCTTTGAAGTCAATGATGCAACTCGCAATCTATTAGTTCATTCAAAAATACATTACAAATGCAATTTACTCATACGAATATTTGTGTATCCGATTGGAATCTGATCTAAAATTATTGACTGTCCACAGTGTATCGCAACTGTTCAGATCCGATGTGTGTGTCCCATGCCGCTCTTTCACTTTCCGGAATATCTGCATTGATTTATATGGCATTGATGTTGCGATTGGTAGGTATACGCCAAAAATAACAACAACCGCAACATGGAGGGGTTTGCAATACAGATGTTGTCTTATTTACAACATGACATTTACATGGAAGAAACGTAGGAGGCTGGTATGAGCAGCTTTTTTCCGTGCTGTCGTCTTCATCGTTTCCAAAAGATGTCTTTGTTAAATGGTCATTTTCTGCTCGTCCGGCACTTTGCAACAATGCAACCTTATTTCTGCAGTGACTGTCAGCATGTTTCCTATAAAAACGTCTGACGTTTAAGTTTTACGTGTCATGAAACCGTCACATAATCCACGCAAAATCCTATCAGGGCAGTCAGACTGAAACGGATTTCCAGAAATGCGATTTGAATAGGATTTCAAACCACATATGAATGTAGCTTGAAAAGCATTTATTTTGGCCATTCACACTTGCTAAATCTGATTTGCACAAAAACATCGGATTGGACTGACAGTGAACATAGCCTAAGTTTCAGGATGATACAACTGTCCTGATATCATAATAAAGAAAAACATAATAATTATTGAATAAAATCAATATCAAATAAGTAGTTTGGCAAAATCTTTTATTATTATTTCTTAGAGAAAAGCAGTGAAGCAGCTGTTAAAGTCTTATTTACATAAAAAAAAAAAAAAACTTTTGTGTGCCAAATCAAAGTCATGTGGTGCAACCAACATGCAGAACCATACAGGAACCCCCCAAAAAAGTTGTCATTTGTGAAAATGTGATATTTATGAATTAATCATTTAAGATATTTGTAAAAACACTGACACACATTCAAGGTATAAGGAAAATATTACTTTTTACTTAAATGTTACACCACATGGCATTTTTAGTTAGATGAATCTAAACCTTTCTTGAAAAGTTTCTAAGAACTTGGCACATGTATTTTAAGCTGGATTTTTTAAATATTTTTATTTGCCACTGACCCATAAAAAGATAAAGCATGCAGAGTAGAAATGGGTCAGGATGGTGAACCAGTTTATCTAGATTTAATGGTTTGCGGGGTAAAACCCCATTTGGAAAAGATTTAAAGTCTAAATTTGATGTTTTACATTGATATAAGTGGTGTTGTTTTTCCCATGCCAGAGGGACTGGTCTGCACAATTGCACCAAATTGCTGATCCCAGCAGAGCTGCATTTCTAAATCAAACAGCTTATGTGGCGGCATAAGCAAAAACTCAGTTATTTACCCATATAGGGGTGCTGGGTTTTGAAATGGTAAAGGCTGGGTCGGTGTCGAGACCACAAAGCCTGTAGGGATTTTTCTTCCTTCTTGTGTAAGCATACACACACGGTCACACAATTGGCCTTGTGATAATATCTCTTAATGAGTTCTGAGAATGTGTCTATTCATGTAGTATGTGTGATAGAAGTGAGGGACAGAGCAAAACCCATGCGGCCGCCTGCTTTCTTTGCAGAGTGCTCTGTAAAAATCTGCTCCAGCTCTACTTAGTGGTTTTGAGGTTGGGGTTACTCTACCAAAGCTAGGAAACACTATTTTTAAATCCAGAATAGTGAAACTTCAAAAAAGAAGAGTAGGAAAACATTTTAGTGGCATGGTAGTTTAACTGGAATCTAAATTTGGAAATTCAAATCAGTTTACCGTTGCGGAAATGTTACATGCCGTCATTGAAAATTTGAGTTTAGCGGCACTTCTAACACAAGATGACGTGCTGGCCTCAAACGTGAAAAATTCAACCGTGTCGCTTAAGCTTAGCAAGGCACACACTTCAACGGTCTCTGATGTCGCGCTAAGTTTCTTTTGGCACTCTGTGCTATAATCCACTGCAGCAAACAGGCAATTGACATTTCTGAGGGTTTTTTCTTGCAGGGTGATTTCCTGGTTGACCGCTGGTATGCAGTGGCTTGAGTTTTATACGATGAAGTGCAAAGGAGAGGACGAGACATGATTAGTGCCCGTCGGTCCACCAAATTTCCTCTCCTGTGACCTCATGCTCTCTACGAGACCCTCAGGCATTCAGATTACTGCAGTTAAGCCCAATTGTACTAAACGCTGCTTAAACAAATTTCGATCTTTAAAGAAAAACCCTGATTTTTAAATGAATACCTAAACTACAAACCCTGCTTTGTGAGCCAGCCATTTGAAAGGCCAGTTTAACATGACTACATAATAACAGTCATAAAGGACATGAAATATTGACACGGGGAGCTTTTGAAAGTAGATCCTCGCTCGGGGAAGAGAGCATATTGTGGTGGTCTGGCGGCGTGCCTTGAATGTTCTCAATTATACATGGAAAGTATGGCAGAGTCCTCCGGCACAACTGTACCGTACTAACATACTAACAGCAGGTGTGGGGAGAAGGAGAATAAGGGAAGGAGAAAGCTGAGAGTAGAAATAAGAAGTGTGTCTAGCCTATGCCTCGGTAGTACTGAAAACAGAGATAGTACAGTCTTTCAAAAGCATCAAAGGGAGTACTATAAACTGTGCTAATAATATCGCTTGTGCACAAGATGAATACATTTTAAAATCTAAGAATAAAAAGGCTTTTAAAGGGGCTCCGTATTTAACCATTTGAAGCTACCTACCTTCAGGGCTTTCTTCCTGCACATAAGTCCCCGTCAGATACCGGTGAACCAGTGCAGACTTCCCACTGGCCAAGTTACCCACAATGCCCTGCACACAAACACACACAGTATTATTAGGGGTCCCTTACTATGTGATATTTTAGTGGTTTTATAACCTTTGCTGAGTGCTGACAGTGTTTCCCACAGAATGACAGTGTAACTGTGACGGGGGGACGGGGGGGGGGGGGTCGGCTGCGCGCTTGCATCGATATTGACTACCAGCTATATGACTACCAGCTATATACATTGATATTGACTACCAGCTCGAAAATCCAGCTGTATTATAACAATAACTTAGCTCTCCTTATTAGCTAGGCTCCTTGCATGCTGGCTAATAACTTTTTTTAAAGCTGGGTCTCCAACATTGACAGCGCTCTGTTGGACAGATTTGTGCAGCGGTGTTCCATGAGGGAGAGAGAGAGAGCGCGAGAGGTACGGGTGAGTGAGAGAGAGGTACGGGTGAGAGAGAGAGAGAGAGAGAGAGAGAGAGAGAGAGAGAGAGAAAGAGAGAGAGACAAGAGAGAGAGACGAGAGAGAGAGACGAGCGACAGGTAGTGCTGCGCGAATGCGCTATGGCGCTCTGCAATCAAATACGATTTTAAATAGGCTTAGTAAAAAAAAATAAAAAAAAAATAAAAATCAATGTGTGGCGGTCAGCATTGATATTGTGGCGGGCCACCACAAATAAATGAACGTATGGGAAACCCTGGCTGAGCATCTAAATGTTTCAACAAAAAAAAAAGGGGGGGGTTTGAGTTTTATTAGAACTAACAGATTTTATTTTTATCCTTTTTGTCATAGTTATATTAACAGTTTTGACTGTCTCATGATTGTAGAGTCATTAACACCACATCAAGCAATACTTTGACCCTTATAATGTTTTTTTCCTAAAGTTATTGTACTTGTTTTCCAAGGATGAAATATGAGATGTTATGTTAAAAGAAAAAGTAAAATTGAGGTAAATAAGGTAACTTAATATGGTTATTTCCAAACTTTTTTTTTAATTATGCAAAATGTATTAAAATATTGTTTATTGGACTTTTGGATTCATTAAATGATTATTATAGGACTAGCCTCAGCAAGACATGTCAACCATTTTATTTTAAAACTGGTACAATGTCATTTTCACCCTCATAATTTTCCAGAATGTTATCAAGCAAGACATAATTTGAGATGTAGAGGAAATGACACTGTGAAGGGAATGAATGTATATGTCTATTATTAGTGAACCGACAAATAAACTGAGTGTAAAAAGAGAGTTTAAGCGAGTGTATTTTCTAAGAAACACTGCATTCGACCTGATCGAAGCCGTTTTGAGGTGACGAGCATGCAACACTAATGTAACAATTAAATGATGCAAATAAAAGCTTCTATTATTATGATTTTTTTTTTTTTAAAGGCAAACATTAAACATCAGTGACTGGACTCACCACTTTGAGCTCCGGTACTGCGCGACTGAGCGTCCATTCCTGACTGTTGACAAAAGCATCTGTAACAGAAAAAGAGAGAGATCATCATAAATGTGGTCATGCACTTATGCACAAACTTATTTAAAGAACAGTTCTAGGTGTGCGGCTCACTGATCAATACAAAAAGCAGATGAAAAGCACACAGTCAAACAGACCAAAGTGGAACAAAATCCTTTCCATTGACACTAAACCAAAATTAACATACTACTATACAACTACACTATAGCACAAAACATGTTTGTGTTTATTTTAGGTCTTTTTTTTTTCAGCAGAGCGAATATCCAATGTGTTAATTAGAGCCCATGATGCCTTCACGGCCCCCACGCTCAGCTGCACGACACGTTTCACATTACAACAGAACAATAGTGGCTGCATGTGCACAGTGGGCTCAAACGCTCAGAGGACATCTAAGAGACCAGCAAATAAGCCTGCAAATCCATGACTCCAGCCCCCAGTTTCACAGATGAGGCTTAAGCCTATTCCTAGACTAAAATGCATGTTTGAGCTGTTTTAACTGAAAGATACTTGCACTAGGATCTTAAAATATGTCAGTGCCATTCTTTTGCCTTAAGATTCACAACAGTAATATGTTTTTTTTTTCTAAAGCACATTTATAAAAGCCACTTAAATGTCCAAGGCTAATTAAACTAATGTCTAATCCTGGTTTAATATAAGCCCTGTCTGTGAAACCAGGCCCATAAGTGTTGTGAAAATCATGTATGGTGAGATTCAGGTCATGCTCTATTATGAAAGAAAAAGATAAATAATGCTATGCCAGTTTGGTGTATTAGATTCTTAAGCTCTGTTCCAAATCCTTTGTACCTGATGCTCTAAGTATCTGCAAAATGCATAAATGAAGTGAGTCCCTTTCCTTGTCTACTGCCTTTTCTGAAGACTGGAATACACTATTCAGCTTTTAAAATCTGAACAGACTTTAAAACACTAGTGCCCGGTTTCAAGGACAAGACTTAAGCCTAGTCCCAGACTAAAATGCATATTTGAGCTGTTTTAACTAAAAGCAACTTTCACTGATTTATCTTAAAATATGTCAGATGCCATTGCTTTCTCTAAAGTAGCACACAAGTAATGTTATCTTCTATGGTATGTTTATAAAAGCTCATTGAATCTCCCGATTCGTTCAAAGCCACAGATTCATTTACTAATGAAAAAACGCTGTTGTGTTGTTTGGAGAGGAGACTCACAACAGTTTTCAGATGTGGTTTTCATTGGAACTATTATTTCGTTGCAAACAATATTGACAATACTGTGTTTAAAATGTAGGTCACTTAATATATTTTTGTTTGTTGAATGCTTGTATGAATCAGTCACATTTGCAATCGTGTGGGAAAATTATTGCTAGTATAATATATCATCAACATTAAAAAAAAGGACTACCATTTTCCTGTTTTTACACTGTTTGTAATACATGCTCGGTTTTATTGTTATTTTAAGGTAGGATAGAGTTAACTGAATGGAAAAAAACTCAGCATTTTGTTCGCGTACCCCCTCTGTCGCCTCACATACGGCAATTTGGGAACCACTGTACTAGAGACATGGTTATCAACCAGAGGGTCAGGGTTCACTAGAGGGCCTCAGAAAACTCCAAAGGGGCCTAAACATGGCTTTAATTGTTTTTAAAAACAAGCTTTAGAATAAGCTAAAATAACGAAACAACCAGGATTCCAACAGCCTTGAAAAAAAATATTATGGGGAAGCCAAAAAATTTGATGTCTAGATTTTAAAAAGTTATGTACATTAACAAAATCTTACAAACTGGGGCTACAGGGCCTTGGAATATTTTGTGGACAATTGGGGGGGGGGGGGGGGGGGGGGGTTGTTGAGTTCAAAAGTATCTTCATGCACAAAGCAATGGGTGCTATGCTGCCATCATCTATTCACTGATGTCAGATAAGTCTAATTTCTCAAGAGACCCATACTAAACACACACTAATGCTAACATATATGCATAACCCTTGGGGATTGTCTCCATTGGCAATTGGCACTTTTCGATAAACTAGCAGATGAAGTATAGAAAGAAAGCAAGAGTCTTTGGGGGGTTGCTTCATATATTCTGCTGGGTGACCCACAAAAGGTTAAAGGAAAAATAAGGACGGATTGTACATTTGATGTTGCAATCACATATTATTTATATTGTTTTTATAAGATTGGACTTATTTGATCTCTTTCCTCTAATGGGCATGCGGTGCACAGATGGAACCAATCAACACAGCGGTATGACAGCTGTGTCTGCGATACTGTGGCTCATTCAAAATGACAATCCGTAACATCACAGGAGACGTGATGGGAGTGACAGACCGGTGATGATCCATTACAGCCAAAGCCCATGTCATCTTTGTCTCAACTCTTCAATTTAAATAGACTTGCTAGATGCTTTCTCATTATGGAAGACAAAAGCATGGTTATTTATACAGCTTAGTGCAGCCTCGATAAAAACAGTAATAGAAGACATTGCTAAAGCTTTTAAAGAAAATCATTGTATGTATATTTTTTTATACATTTTGAGCTATTTGCCGTGTTTGCTGTAGTTTTCAAGAAATGATGGGTAATGTAATGTAGTCTTCTGATGAGTGCCGGAGGTAACAAAACCCCTGTGTATAGACAAACGTTACGGTAAACAACACAAAAAACATTCCATCTATGTGTCGTGTGTGATATAACACACCCCGACTCAACAAACCAATCTGTGGAAATCACAGTCGGACAGGATCAAAAAATGTGCATGGAAGTGTCCATCCAGTCCAGATGCAAGTTAACTTGGTAAATTTGGATATTATATGCAAATACTGGGGGGGGGGGGGGGGTTTGATTCTACAAGTATTGCGATTCGATATTGCAATATATTGCAATTTTTTAACACTAGACCATTGGGAAAAGTTAAATCATACACTTATACAGATTGTACATGATGTATAAGATGAGTCATATTTACAAAAACAAATCACATCTTTCTGACTTTTATTTCAGAAGCATCATGAATAAATGATTCAATAACAAATACATTTAACAGTCACTTGTCGCCACTTAGTGGTGAAAATGTAATCGATAAATGCGTTATTTTAAGCACCGAGTTTCTATCAAAAGCTAATTTTGATTGCTATAGTAGACATCAGTTATATTTGAACTTTAAACTTTTATCCAAGTACTTCTATGATAATTTTAACTATTGCATCACAGAAATGATGATACTATGAGGTTGAAAAGACTGTTTGTGAAGCTGTTTCATGTCAACTCTCTCTGGGTCAGCAGCAGTGCCAACACAGCTGTGAATGTTGCGATATGATTTTGTCAAAGTTTAAAGGAGCTGTAAGAAATTTATTTCAATTAATCATAAAATGGCCCTGATATGTCACTAGACATTAAGAAATCATGTTCATTTCAAATACTTCTATCACTGACAACAGTAGTCCGGCCAGGATATTGTCATTTAAAAAGTGAAGTTGCAGCCCTCAACTGATGTTGATGTTGTCATGTTGTGTTTTGGTCTGACGCGCCACCCTCCACAGCTGCAGCTACAAACGTGTCGGAATCGGATCTAACGTTGTGAAACCAAAAAAACCTCGTTATGAATCCGAAATACTTCGTGACAAAGTCCGAAATAAAACAAGGATCTGTGTAGGAGATGCCTTTGAAAGATGGAGACGGCTGAAAACGAAGAAGAATGTGAAGACAGACGCCAACGTTGCTAATTTTCTCCTGGACAGGTAAGATCCATCTATGTTTGGCTAACTTGTACTTGATGTAAATGGACATTTCAAATATTCATGACAGTCGAACAAAGTTATGCATGTTCGTGCAAAGTAACGTTACGTTAGCTCATATGGAGGAGGTGGGTCATCGAATTGAAAAGGTAAGGAATTGTTTGGGTAATAAAAACGGCAAGTCGTCATTACTAACATTAGCAATGCATTATCAGAGCCCGTTTTTCTGTCATTATGATGAGACACTGAGGGAAACAACATTAACACGCCCATTATTGTTAGGGATGCACCGAAATGAAAATTCTTGGCCGAAGCCGAATAATAATGAAACGCTTGGCAGAAGGCCGAATACCGAACCTGGTGTTTCACATTTTTTCCATTTATTTTGGCAATTTTTTCACCATTGCATTTAATTAAATAGTAAAAATATGCTATTTACTATTTTGTCTTGCTTTTCAGAGAAAAAAAATCAAATTGCAAAAATACAATTTATTTAACACTGAATTTTTTGTAACATTCCAGCAGATATTATTTAAACAAAGCACAATATAACTTAAAATAAATAAATGAGTAAAATAAAAAATATATTTTTATTTGGCCATCTTTGAAGCCCCCCTTCTTGAATAGCCTGTGTTAGGCCTATAACTGACTGCTGAAAGAATGTAACTAAAAAAGTGCATTGAAAAGTGCAAAAAAATATGGATGAACCCACAACAAATGAATAATTTTCCTAGACATAAGCCTAGTTTTGCGGTTTACATACACTTTATCGTGGGCGTTGACAGGTTTGCATGGATTGCCTCAGATCATTTGGGTTTCAATATAGCGCGCGCTCTCCGGGGCGATTAGCAGATAAGGAGTTGAGAACGACTGACATCTCTTTTCATACAGATTACATAAACAGAGAATATTTGTTTTCGTTTTGAATTAGATAATTTAAAAGTAGACAATTAAATGATTATAAAGATATATTGCCTTTGCCTGTGTGCCAAGTATTGGCTGAGTTTTGTTTAAGTTTAGAGACGTGCTCCAGGAAAAAAGTTAACAGAGACGGAGAGGCAGAAAGCACACCCTGTTTATTTTCTTTATCACCCTGTTTATTTTCTTTATTTTACAAAATCACAGTTTTGTTTCGATTGTAGTGGACACAAGTAGACATTTAACAGTCTATTTTTTTTCATATTTCTTAAGTCTGTATGACCATAAATGACGGAGTATTTAAGTCTATTTTGCTGCTATGTGAAAAAAATCCAGCAAAACGCAGCGGCGCGTTTGTCAACTACAGAGGGTTAAAAGACGCTCTAGTGCTGCAAGTAAGGGTACAACGTCTGCACAGATGCATCAGATAAGCTTCTCTTTTGTTATCTGCTCAAAGGCGGAGAGGGGGCATGTTTGCTGCATTTATAAAGCGCGCGCCTCTCACTCTACGCTGGTTACTATTTGATCGCGTCATCAAAAACGTCATTGTTCGGTCAAATTTATTTGGTCTTTTTACTTAATTTCGGTTGCCGAACATTCGGTGCATCCCTAATTATTGTTTATCATTGCAAGTTCTACAGCCAAAAATAATAGAATGACACAATCTTTCACATGGACGTGTACTGCAGGGTAAGTTAAAAAATACAGCTGGTCGCTTTCACTTATAGCGTCAGCTAAATGAATAGCTGTATCTTTGATATCGGTTACACACAGTGACAGAGGCTTGTGCTTGTACTTACGTTAATGACAGATACCTACCGTTACAAGTTAGACTAACAGCTACTGTTCTAACAATGTACTGTCACATACGAGCGTACTTTACGATTATATTTGGCTAATCGCCATTAGTAAATTTTTGCAATATATAATTACTTTGCAAAACATCTCTCATTTGAAGCATAAACATAATTAACAGAAAAAGTTTCTCGTAGCAGCCTACGTTCCTGCTGTATCCTGCAGCCTATCTGGCAACCTCGAGTCAGGGAGGAGGGACAGGGGATACACCGCTCAAATACAGTAATTTGAAAGTGATTGCAGTACCAGTTTTGGCCACATTCTTACATACGGCTCCTTTAATAGACAAAAAACTAATTGAAAGATCGCGTGGGTGTTTGAATCGAGATCACAATCTTTTAAAGATGAATCGTGCAGCTCTATTGTCTGATCTCTCTCTCGGTATATGAGTAGCGCGAGGGCTTTTCAGTGCTTTCAGTCTCACGTCTCTTCCACGCATCCACTTGGGATATTACGTCACTCAACACTCATAGATAACGACACATTTCATCCTCTATTGGAACGAAAGGGGCTAACTTCTGTCGAACTCATCTACAAGCAAGGACAAAAATAAAGCAATTGAACTTGAATTAATATCGATTCTGGAATTAAAATGATAGAATCGTAAAAAAAAAAAAAAAATTGCGATAGCTAGGTGAATCGTTTTTTTCTCCCAGCCCTAATGAATATGCATGCCTTCAGATGAGTCACGCGCAATGAACTGTGATATTTGCAGCTGCAGCACATAGAAAGGGAATGAATGAATAGTAAAAATGTAGCGTTTCATGCTGTCATGTGGGGTAATAATAAAAAGAGAATGTAATTGGGAACGCCATACCAAAATAACTTGTTTTTCACATTTCTGTCTTCAAGTTCAAGTCAAGAATAGTGGTTCATGATTGATTGTTTTATTTGCCATTTGTACCTGTACAGACAGTACAAGTACATAGGGATTTTTGTAGACATTAAACAAGACATAAAACTATAAAAACAAAAAATAGAAATTAATAAGGTACAGTAAAAAAAGAACAGCATAAACCTACAACAAACAAACAAAGTCCAAGTCAAGCAGGTGGGCTAATGAAGGGGTGTCTGTGTGCCCTGTGGGAGGCTCATGTGTCTTTTTTAAATGCTCTTATGTATTTGTTTATATGTGTATGTAGGGTGAGTCATTTCACTCAACGTTGATTCTTTGCAGTCAGTTTCCCATGACCTGCCTGGACCCTCCACCCCCTCGCTGTGAGCTGACCGATTACAGAAGCGGACTTCCACCACCCACTCTGTGTGTTGGGCAGAAAATGACGATGTGATGGAAAGAACAGAATAATGGAATAAAAAGACGTTTACTTAAAATTATTTACAATAATTCTGCATAATGTTATCAGGGTTGTTGTCCTGGAGTCTTTGATGGCCTGAACCAGATCAGGTCCTTTTATATAGTTCAGCTTTCCTCCTTTCACCCTCACTTTATAAACATGCAGCTTTAAGAGTGTCTGCTGTATCATTAAAATCCCACACAGCCAATGTAAGCATCCTGAGGGGACTTGGAGAACTAGGCCAGAGCAGTCCAACATCGACAGCATGAGGCTCTATCAAAGATTCAATTAGGATTTATGAAAGCGGAACAAACACACAGAGCCCAATAATGAATGTGTCGGGACTCGGGGAGCGTGCAACAATTAGCCATTTCACAGCACTCCCAAGGACATCCATCATCATTCGGTCATGGCGTAATTCTCTCATGAAGCTGCATTTCCTCTTCTGCAGAACAGTGAGAGTATGTAATTTCTCTGGTAAAGCCCTGCATTTCAGCCCGAGGCCGACGGGCCCCGACTTATTTACGCCCCTAGGGCCAGCCTTCGGGCCAATTTTCACGTCATAGTTCACATGCGGGCCGGGCCTCTGGCTTTTTTTGGGTTATCCTTTTTATATGTTTAGACATTAATTAAAAGAAAATATGAGAAGTTGACGTCGGCGATAGAAAAACAAACATAAAAAGACATTTCATAACCTGTTTTTAACCTATCTTATAATTAACGTTACACTGACATATGACTGACATGACAGTCTCACGCACGCACACAACATGGAAGGTGATGGACGAGATGTGCTGCTCTGGTGGAAACAGCACGAGACCCTGCTACCGCAACTGTCAAGACTGGCTCGCTCTGTGTTTAGTGTCCCCGCCAGCAGCAGCAGCGAACGCGTCTTCAGCGCAACGGGAAGAGTGATAAAAGAGAGGAGGACGGGGTTAAAACCTTCCACTGTGGATGCTGTTCTTTTTCTCCACGATGCTCTCGTTTGATTGGACTTTATTTTCGTTTAACTGTTGCAAACTACTGCTGTTTTTCGTTTGATTGGACTTTATTTTTGTTTAACTGTTGGAAACTAAATTACTTGGAAATAGAATGGCCATGTTCTGTGGTGCATTTTTGAGGTAAGATAACCTGCAAGTTTGTTTTTAATTTATTTAATTTGTTTAGATGGGCCGCCGATATAATATCGGCCGATATGGTCAATTTTTTACACATCGGTATCGTTCCGATGTCAAACTAGGGCCGATGTGAACAGGCCGATAATCATTCCTGTGTATTTGACGTGTGTGTAGGCTTATGTGGGGCCGGCGGGGATGTTTGTTTTTGCACGCGCGCATACATTACACACATAATGTGCTGAAGCAGGTGCTGGAGGCGGCAAGTTACGCACTCTGCCTTGTTCTGACCGACCACCAAAGTATTGTCGCGCTGGAGTTACGGGGTTATGATGTAGCAATTAAATCACCTCAGACACACATGTAAGTTACATGTTTCACAGTGATTGCTTTTGTTAGATTACTGAATAATGGCATACTCTCGGGGGAAAATGATGATGAAAATGATCAAGGTGGTAAGAATGACACACGACACGGGTGCATAAAAAAGATAATCTTTAAAATCCAGTAATAGCTAGCGGTAGCCTTTAGCTAGCGATGCTGCTTCACAAACTAGACACAAACACGTTTCGAGCCATAATCAACAACTTATCTAGTAACAAGCGCTGCATTAGAGCAGGCTTGTAGGATATCTTAATTCACAGCCCGTAAGGCTACATGTAGGCTACAACTGAAATAAAATGCTAGCTCTCGCCTGTCAATGACAGTCCACTGACTGAAAACTACGCGAGTTGGTCAGTTGGAGCCGCAACGACACACCCATTATACACCAGCAGCGGGAATGTAGTAATTTAAAGCCTACCTTTTGTTGAACCCTGGTTAAAATCCATGTCAAACAACCAACGAGAAAGCAAATCCATTACAATGCGGAACTACTAACTGTTAGATAACGTTACAGTTCTTTAGGGACACCTAATCTGTAGCCCTGCCTTAGCTCTGAAGCTCTGTGATTATTATGAACTGTCTGCGACGTCAAGATTGCAATGCTGGAATATGTTGTGGTTGTGTGTGTGTGTGTGTGTGTGTGTGTGTGTGTGTGTGTGTGTGTGTGTGTGTGTGTGTGTGTGTGTGTGTGTGTGTGTGTGTGTGTGTGTGTGTGTGTGTGTGTGTGTGTGTGTGTGTGTGTGTGTGTGTGTGTGTGTGTGTGTGTGTGTGTGTGTGTGTGTGTGTGTGTGTGTGTGTGTGTCGCGCGTGAGAGAGAGAGAGGCGCGGGCGAGATCGAACAGTGGAAACAAAAACATACTCCGTCATTTTGTTCATACAGGACATTCCAACTATGCTCACTACTTCAACTTCTTGTTTATACATGTGAAGCCATTTTTATGATAGTGAGTCTAATAGGGTTAATACTGATTACATTTTAAGTGTTATCATAACATTGTGCTATAAAATAGAAGTTAAGGTCTTTTGCCTTAGTAGGATAGTTACTTAGTACTGTACTTTAAAGTTTTGAACTGTTGTACAATGTTCACAGAATACAGTGACTTGGTCTCAAGTGAGTTAGATGTTTATTGAAAATACTCAGGGTTGGCTTATTCATAGTGTGAATTCAGGACACACTTGTATCCTTTATAAAAATGTATTTTTATATAAATATTTATTTTTTCTTCTGAAAATCTGATGACATATTTTGCACACAGGTAAAGGTGCCCAATATCAGTCATTTCTGAAAATAAATGACAAAAGTAAAAAAAAAAAAAAAAGTATTTTGGAAAATAGCTCTTTATTTGATTATCATAAAAATGTGTTTTCTATACAAAGATATCGACATCGGTAAATATCGGTATCGGCCATAAACAGCAATATTAATATCGGTTATCGGTATCGCCCACAATTTTCACATCGGTGCATCACTAGCTATTGTTCATTTCGTTTGCGTGCGCTGTTGCGAGCAGCCTGAGCCTGCCTCAGTAGTAGCCCATTTAAAAAAATGAAATAAACATTATTAAACTAACTGTCTGTGTGATATGCTTGAAGTGTTTTATATCTATGGATTTTATTGTAGCCAAGTAAAGTATTAGTGTTGATTTGAGAGGCTAAATTGATCAAACATGTTTTACTTGCTGTTGGCTCAGCTGCTTGGTCGTCATTTTAAAAAAATGCTCCAAACATTTGTCTAAATTAACTTAATAAATAAATGAAAAGAAACATAACTAACAAAACTGACCTATTTTCGGACTTTAGTCGGGCTGATAATTTTGATGATCTGTCGGACACGGATCGGGCTAGGGCCTGAGCGTCTCGGGCCAGGGCCGGGCTCGAGCCTAGATTTGAGGCCCGTGCAGGGCTCTATTCTCTGGTATGAGATCCAAATTGCTTGGTTTTATCTGGTCTCATCTATATACATCTAGAGCCAGAATTTTGACAGTCATCAAAGTCTGATACATTTTGCAGCTTAATCTGGCCAAGAACTGGCCTAATTAGAACGGAAGTCGTCGTCAGATTGGAGCTTATGATTTTGAAAAGCTCTCGCCATATGTGCTAGCCTATATGCATTAGAGTGGTTACCAGTGTTTCATGTACCGCTTTCACGCCAGCTCCAGCAAGAATAAGCATTTGCAGTCAGTGTACAGCAAAATACTGACAAGAAATCAACTTACTGCTGAGTTTTTTTGAGTTGCACTCAAAATAATATATAAAATAGTGTGACCACTGTAGTCTGTTTCATGAGCAAATGACTCTTATGAGCTGCTTCTTTGAATGAATCATTACCGGTTTGTATCAGTCTGACAAATTGGATGTCACAGTGTTCACACCAGTATGAACTTGCGACAATATATAGGCCTAATCTTATTTGCATCAGGGAACCACAATCAATATGGGGGACATGTTATCCTGTAAATTTCATTTTTCTGACTGGATTCCGTGATTCTGTTCCGCATCGTGGAAATCTTTGGTTTAATGAAAGCTGCATGGAGAAATCTTTCACCCTCATCTGAAATTGCAGTCCCTGTGGATTGCTAATGGAATGACTGGATGTCACCAAAGAAAACTCCCAGAACAACATGTGACCATGCTTTCATGAGCCAAACAACACTGGAGTCCATTGACTTCTATTGTATTGACAAATAATTTCTCAAAATATCTCTTTTGATGTTCCACAGACGAAAGTACCTAGCTCACTTTTGGAACGACATGAGTAAATGATGGAATTATTTAAATTCTGTCATCCTATCATTTATTTCTATTTTTGGGTGAACTAACTCTTTAAAACCTTACACAGTGTGTGAACAGTTGGAACAGCTTTCTGAGCTTAACACTGGGCTACATCTGTCTGATTCAACATGAAATTGTGAAGTAAAATGCTGACAAGTTCAGGTCAAAGATGGGCCATATTAGAATTGAAAATGAGGAAATTACACAGACAAAAAAAGGCATACATAGCACTTATCCAATTGCTTCTAGACTTGTAAAGAACACAGTGAGAGGCAGTGAAGTGCACATTGAGTCAGTGTTCTGTGGAGCCTCAGTTTAATTCAATTAACTGTCAGAAACATGACTTACTGCTGTACACTCTGAGGTTATCTAGTGTTTTCCATCAAATGATCACTCTCTCTCTCCGTTCCACTCACTTTCCAGTCCTCATCTCGATCTCTCTCATCTAATTCCCACCTCACCCCATCATTCCCTCCAGACACTGAGAACAGCATGTTTCACCTCCTCATTCACTGCATCTCCCGAAATAGCTTCCTGAACACAAAGCCACGTTCCCCAGCAGTTTTTGCGAAAACACACTAACTTTCAAAGATTCTCTCTCTCTCCAATTCCCTCAATCAAACATCATCTTCAACAACAACAAAAAACAGCAAATAACTGTATTCTGGCAATATGCATATGCTGGTCATTGACCTCAATAGAGTGAATGGAAAAACTCCAGTCTGTCGGCCCCCCACTGCTCCTCTGACACACTGGGCTGCATTGTTGCCCCACAGTTGGGCTGCACTGGGGCTACTGATGGCTCACCCATGTGCCAATGCTCCCTGGACATCACTCTGAAACAGGATGTTGTTACAGCTGCTTCCTGTTTTCCTAGGAGGGGCTTCAATTTTCCATCTTCCCCAGTGTTCCCACTGCAGCAAGGTCGCTGTAGTACCAGTTCAATGACCTGCATGCTGGAGTCACTGCTGTGGCTAAATCAATGTGTTGCCACACACAAATTGAACCAGTTCAGTGACTCGCTAGTCCCCTTCGGCACTATTAACATGATCATGAAAACTAAATGCTAATACTTGCATGCACTGACTGACACAATGCCAAAACTCAATGTTGAGGAATATTCAATGTAAGTTAATCTCAACCAACATTATCACATAATGCTAATTACCACAAAGAATAATTTTTGATTTTCTTTATTAAATAAAAAGGGTTACAATGAGGCACTTACCGTGTAAAAAAAAGATTCATAAATCTTTACTGTTAAGTTTCATCCAATTTTACAACTTTGCTTTTGCATTTTACATGATTCCCATTTACTTCCATTGTAAGCGCCTCACTTACTGAAACCTTGATTTTGTTTTAAAAAAAAAAAAGAAAAAAAGAACAATAAATAATTTTTCATGGTTCAACAATATGCAATATTGATCCATATGTATATGAATAAAAACCTATATTAAATCTGTTAACCATTTAAAGCAATCAGGACTTTGATTAAACTGCCCAATTCACATGGATTACTTTTACCTACCACTGTAAATGATTTCTGTTGTTTTCACAGTATTATACTGTTTTTCTTAACATACCCAGGGGGCAAAACACCTGTTTTTTAGGAAATCAGACATGGGCTGCTGTAAAAGGTTGTCATATAAAAATGAAATCTATGATGTCTGAGGATCACAACCTGGGTGGACAACCCGGTCAACAAGCTGCTGGAAACTTGTAATTAGGGTCAAAACAATGCTACCTCAAATTCTGCTTTAACTCCCTAGAATCACCCAAATATGCTAAAAAGTTTTAATTATATTCATGAATCCTGAGCAATATCTCCCTGATACTTTATGCTAGAAACAAACTGAGCACACCTTTCAAAAGAGTGGAAGATAAGCTTTCATCTGATGCCTTGATTGTACATGTAATTAGAATGTAAGAGTTAACCCTTGTGCATTGTTCAAATTAACTACCCTTTTGTTATGTTCGTGGCTGAAAACAGTCACTACTTTAAACTGCTGTAAAAATGTATCAGATAAATATATATATATATTATTTTTTTATATATATATATATATATATATATATATATATATATATATATATTTTTTTTTTTTTTTTTTTTTTCATAAATCTATTAATCAACCTCAGTCCTGATCAAAACTACTAAATGTTTAAAAAAAAAAAATCTGGATTTTAACTCTTTAATTGCCAAATTCAGAAATGATGTCACTGATTTGGGGGGGAAAAAACACACAAAATGACTTATTTTCAATATAAAATGTGATTGTGGACTGTTTTTTTTTTACCTTTTATCACAGCCTTGGACACAACATTGGTTTTGCATTGTTAGTTTTTGTGCAGCATCAGATTTTAACTTTTTCTCCCTCATTTACTGTCCGTGGCTGTTTTTGCCCCATTGACTTCCATTTATAACCACATTTTTTGATTGCAAATCCATGCTGCCATATAATCATGCATTTTTGATTGCTGGTGGTTTTCCCTTTTGGGAAGAGGTAAAATTTGTAATTTTTACTCTTGATAACCAGGTGGCACCATTAACCCTTTAGATAGGCCTGTGCAAAAAAAAGCTTAGTTTCTGGCTTTTACATGGAGTTATATGGAGTATAATAGCATATTAAAGTGTGTGTGTGCGTGCGTGCGTGCGTGCGTGCGTGCGTGTGTGTGTGTGTGTGTGTGTACTCACCTTGATGCGTCTGAGAAAATCAAAATATGCACCTTAGCTCTCAGAACTACATGAAGTAAACAAAAACAAAGTAAGTGTATTTATGCATCTGCTGCCTTTTGATGGTGAGAAATGCAGACTAAACAAAAACAAAGCAAGTGGATTTAAACACTTGCATGCAAGCCTGCTGGTCATTTGATGGTGAGAAGAGCAGCAAGCAACATGAGAAAGGGCTTTAGTAGTGAAGTTTTAGAGATGATTATGCAGCCTGACCCCTCCAGCGAGCTGCAGGATGTATTGTCTTCTCCCTCTGACACCACAGACTCAGGAGAGTCAGATCCTGATTTGGATGTGGCACCCTCATCATCCTCTCTAGCTTCCACTGAAGGCGAGGAGGATTCGGAGGATCCTGGATCTGGGTGGATTGGGAGAATCTTGAGAGGAACATGGTGGCTCTACAAAAAAAAAAAAAAAAAAAAAAAAAATCACACGACCACTGCGATCATCCCACAGGCAACGTGTGGACTCCCCTCTGGACCTGTAGACGCTGGCCAAAATCAGTAGCCCCATGTAGGCACGGAGATCTGTGGAGTCCACCCCGGTCTAGTCTCTCATTGAGTGGCGCCCATGGAGGTTGGTCATGCTGACAATGAGGTCAATCATCATCTCCGCAAAAAACAGATTGAACACAGAATCCATGTTCTGGACCCTTGCGATGGCATAGCGCGTCAGCCCTGGAATCACACCTCTGGCAGGCTGAAGAAAGGGAGTTGTCTCCGCGTTGGTGGAAAACCACACTTCGCCGTTTCTCCCAATCCACCCAGATCCAGGATCCTCCAAATCCTCCTCGCCTTCAGTGGAAGATAGAGCTCCACTGAAGGCGAGGAGGATTCGGAATATCCTGGATCAGTGGACTCCACAGATCTCCGTGCCTACATGGGGCTACTGATTTTGGCCGGCGTCTACAGGTCCAGAGGGGAGTCCACACGTTGCCTGTGGGATGATCGCAATGGTCGTGTGATTTTTTTTTTAGAGCCACCATGTCCCTCTCAAGATTCTCCCAATCCACCCAGATCCAGGATCCTCCGAATCCTCCTCGCCTTCAGTGGAAGCTAGAGAGGATGATGAGGGTGCCACATCCAAATCAGGATCTGACTCTCCTGAGTCTGTGGTGTCAGAGGGAGAAGACAATACATCCTGCAGCTCGCTGGAGGGGTCAGGCTGCATAATCATCTCTAAAACTTCACTACTAAAGCCCTTTCTCATGTTGCTTGCTGCTCTTCTCACCATCAAATGACCAGCAGGCTTGCATGCAAGTGTTTAACCCTCTGAGGTCGGCTATCGCGCAGGCGCGATAGTCTAGCTTTTTTTCTTATCAGTGCAAAAGAAACTCAAAATACTCTGTTGATTTTGATCTTACATATTAAGTGTTGTACATCATTAGATCCTGATAAGTGTCTATTTTTTTTGTGGATACTCACAATAAAAACAAAGTGTTGTGCTTTTCGCCAAATAAAGAAAAACAAACATGATGCGCGTTCTGCCTTCTCTCTGTCAGTTAAGTCCATTCTGAAACGCGTCCGAAAATTAACTGTAATTCCGCGAATACTTGTCATACAGGCACAAGTTTTTTTTCCATAATGAAGCTTGAACTCTCTTCTTTTAAATGAATTAATTTATATAAAAAACAAATATTCTCAGTTTATGTAATCTGTATGAAAAGAGAGAGATGTCAGTATTTTTCTTTCCAGCTCATTATACCTCATTACGTGTTAATGTGCCACGCCCACGGAGAGCGCGCGGTATTCAAACGCAAATGATCTAAGGCAAGCCATTCAAATATGCCAACGCCCACCAGCTGGATTATAAAACACATCATGTTTAGTAAGTATCTTGTACAGCTGTGTACACAGCGTATCCTTTCGCTGTGAGGAATAATACTAATTAACCCTGGAAAATGTACCAGAAGTACTGGTAGTTTCATTTCGAGGAGCAACGGATCCAGCTGATGTAGTAAGTCATTTATTCTTAAGTGCTTTGTTCTAATCGCGATATTGAATAGTGTCTGACTGTAAACCGCAAAAAGACTGTTTAAATATGAATTACGTGTCTGTGTGTAGGCTAAATGATGAATGAACGGCACAGGCGCGAACGCTTTGTTTACTACAGTTATACAGCGCGTGTCTGTGCCGTTCATTCACTCTCGCACCTACATTAGTAAACGTTATGTTTACATGAACACATCCAAACTATATTGCTATAGCCTACTAAGATGAGTAAAAATAGACTGAAATATGTTGAAATAAAATGTCTGTATAAGCAACAAGCTGCAAATTCACATGTATATACTAATATATCATACACAATATGTTACAGACTAAATATGAATGTTTAGACAAGATTTTGTGATTAGTTTTGGATAGATTATAAAGTTTTGACTGTAAAAAAAGACTACTGTCACATTAAATAGGTACGCTTTTGTTCACCAATTTCTGCTCATAGTTAAATATACTATAGTATGATGTTTTGTCAAAAATAAAGTAGGTATATTGAATTATCAACTAAGATGTTATTATAGTGTTTGTTCCAATATTCAAACTAATGAATCCTTACCTTTTTAATACGTATGATAAAATGTATACTTTTTACAAAGAAATACACTTGAAACATTGTTAAAATTGTAATTGTTGTTGTAATTGTAACCTATTTGTAATTGGTTACAATTTCTAATTATAAAATATGTATATATAGATAATTTCTTTTGTCCTTGCATTCTTTGGGATCCTGTGACACACCTGTGTGAAAGGGCTAATTAGTATGCAGCTCATTATGCGGCACATTATCCGGCCTTTGTCTTCTCAGGTGTGAACACGCCTCCACGCATATTGCCTTTCCAAACAAAAGGTGTCTTATAAAATTTAAATCAATGTATTGTTCTGTGTAAATGATTAGGCAGGATGATTTTCAGATCATTTTGAAGCAAAAATTCTAGGCAACAACACTCATTAGTCAAAAGTCTTGTGGACACATATTTAGTATGTGTTTTGTGGCCTTATTTCAGACACTTTAAGTTTTAGTTTTTTCAATAACCATGCATAAGCAATATTCTCTCAAAAATACAAACATGTACATACATGTTGCTCACATATTACGGTAGCCCCGTTTGTGCTATATAGAGTGAATTTACACCTTTTCCATTAACATGTTTATAAATAACTGAAAAAAGCACAAATGTCAGAGCATGTCAGAACACCTCAAGGACCCCAAAAACCCCTTAGACCTCAGAGGGTTAAATCCACTTGCTTTGTTTTTGTTTAGTCTGCATTTCTCACCATCAAAAGGCAGCAGATGCATAAATACACTTACTTTGTTTTTGTTTACTCCATGTAGTTCTGAGAGCTAAGGTGCATATTTTGATTTTCTCAGACGCATCAAGGTGAGTTCACACACACACACTTTAATATGCTATTATACTCCATATAACTCCATGTAAAAGCCAGAAACTAAGCTTTTTTTGCACAGGCCTATCTAAAGGGTTAATGGTGCCACCTGGTTATCAAGAGTAAAAATTACAAATTTTACCTCTTCCCAAAAGGGAAAACCACCAACAATCAAAAATGCATGATTATATGGCATCTTGGATTTGCAATCAAAAAATGTGGTTATAAATGGAAGTCAATGGGGCAAAAACAGCCACGGACAGTAAATGAGGGAGAAAAAGTTAAAATCTGATGCTGCACAAAAACTAACAATGCAAAACCAATGTTGTGTCCAAGACTGTGATAAAACGTAAAAAAAAATCCAGTCCACAATCACATTTTATATTGAAAATAAGTCATTTTTTGTGTTTTTTCCTCCAAATCAGTGACATCATTTCTGAATTTGGCAATTAAAGAGTTAAAATCCTGATTTTTTTTTTTTTTAACATTTAGTAGTTTTGATCAGGACTGAGGTTGATTAATAGATTTATGCAAAAAAATACATACATACATACATATATATATATATATATATATATATATATACACAGGTCCTTCTCAAAAAATTAGCATATTGTGATAAAGTTCATTATTTTCCATAATGTAATGATAAAAATTAAACTTTCATATATTTTAGATTCATTGCACACCAACTGAAATATTTCAGGTCTTTTATTGTTTTAATACTGATGATTTTGGCATACAGCTAATGAAAACCCAAAATTCCTATCTCAAAAAATTAGCATATTTCATTCGACCAATAAAAGAAGTGTTTTTAATACAAAAAAAAAAAGTCAACCTTCAAATAATTATGTTCAGTTATGCACTCCATAGTCAATACTTGGTCGGGAATCCTTTTGCAGAAATGACTGCTTCAATGCGGCGAGGCATGGAGGCAATCAGCCTGTGGCACTGCTGAGGTGTTATGGAGGCCCAGGATGCTTCGATAGTGGCCTTAAGCTCATCCAGAGTGTTGGGTCTTGCGTCTCTCAACTTTCTCTTCACAATATCCCACAGATTCTCTATGGGGTTCAGGTCAGGAGAGTTGGCAGGCCAATTGAGCACAGTAATACCATGGTCAGTAAACCATTTACCAGTGGTTTTGGCACTGTGAGCAGGTGCCAGGTCGTGCTGAAAAATGAAATCTTCATCTCCATAAAGCTTTTCAGCAGGTGGAAGCATGAAGTGCTCCAAAATCTCCTGATAGCTAGCTGCATTGACCCTGCCCTTGATAAAACACAGTGGACCAACAGCAGCAGCTGACATGGCACCCCAGACCATCACTGACTGTGGGTACTTGACACTGGACTTCAGGCATTTTGGCATTTCCTTCTCCCCAGTCTTCCTCAAGACTCTGGCACCTTGATTTCCGAATGACATGCAAAACTGAGCAACAGTCCAGTGCTGCTTCTCTGTAGCCCAGGTCAGGCGCTTCTGCCGCTGTTTCTGGTTCAAAAGTGGCTTGACCTGGGGAATGCGGCACCTGTAGCCCATTTCCTGCACACGCCTGTGCACGGTGGCTCTGGATGTTTCTACTCCAGACTCAGTCCACTGCTTCCGCAGGTCCCCCAAGGTCTGGAATCGGTCCTTCTCCACAATCTTCCTCAGGGTCCGGTCACCTCTTCTCGTTGTGCAGCGTTTTTTACCACACTTTTTCCTTCCCACAGACTTCCAACTGAGGTGCCTTGATACAGCACTCTGGGAACAGCCTATTTGTTCAGAAATTTCTTTCTGTGTCTTACCCTCTTGCTTGAGGCTGTCAATGATGGCCTTCTGGACAGCAGTCAGGTCGGCAGTCTTACCCATGATTGCGGTTTTGAGTAATGAAACAGGCTGAGAGTTTTTAAAAGCCTCAGGAATCTTTTGCAGGTGTTTAGAGTTAATTAGTTGATTCAGATGATTAGGTTAATAGCTCTTTTAGAGACCCTTTTCATGATATGCTAATTTTTTGAGACAGGAATTTTGGGTTTTCATGAGCTGTATGCCAAAATCATCAGTATTAAAACAATAAAAGACCTGAAATATTTCAGTTTGTGTGCAATGAATCTAAAATATATGAAAGTTTAATTTTTATCATTACATTATGGAAAATAATGAACTTTATCACAATATGCTAATTTTTTTAGAAGGACCTGTATATACATACATATACATATATACATATATATACATATATATACATATGATAAATTTTTACAGCAGTTTAAAGTAGTGACTGTTTTCAGCCACGAACATAACAAAAGGGTAGTGAATTTGAACAATGTACAAGGGTTAACTCTTACATTTTAATTACATGTACAATCAAGGCATCAGATGAAAGCTTATCTTCCACTCTTTTGAAAGGTGTGCTCAGTTTGTTTCTAGCATAAAGTATCAGGGAGATATGGCTCAGGATTCATGAATATAATTAAACCTTTTTAGCATGTTTGGGTGATTCCGGGGAGTTAAAGCAGAATTTGAGGTAGCATTGTTTTGACCCTAATTACAAGTTTCCAGCAGCTTGTTGACCGGGTTGTCCACCCAGGTTGTGATCCTCAGACATCATAGATTTCATTTTTATATGACAACCTTTTACAGCAGCCCATGTCTGCTAAACCCCCTTTGCCCCCTGGGTAACAGTTTCTTGCTGTATAACCTGTGTACAGTATGTTACTGTAGATTTTATTGTTTTCACAGTATTATTTTGTATTCTCAACAGTTCTGTACTGTGCACACAATTGACAGTAAGTTACTGTAGATTTTCAATGCATTCTGGGAAATTATCATCTAAATACAGCAGTGCAAATTGACCGCGAAAAACACCACACAAAATTTTGCAGGTAAAATTGCTAGCCTACTAACGTTATTTTTACATAAAACACTGGGTGATCATGCACTAACACTCTTCATTTCTGTCAGTTTGGGGTGCATGAGCGCATTTTTTAAAATAGTTTTCTGTGATGTCAGTGCATCTTGTACGTCTTCTCTGCCGACCTGGAACTTCGTCATCTGGTGAGTAATAAATCTTAATAATTTCATTCATACATGGATTCTAGCTTATAACTTCAATGTTAGTTGAATAGCTAACCGCGATTTAGATATTCAATGTATTTAATTTATTTTCAACATTTCTGTGTACATATGATACTAAGGTTTCGATGTAGTTTGGGACAGGTTACTGTAAATTTAAATACAATAATACAAAATGACCGCGAAAAACCACCACAAACTGCCATTTTAGGAAGAATTCTTCAGTTATCTGAGCAACTTTGAGAGCGCCTTTGCCTCGCGTCGCTGTCTGCCTGCAAAGTTTTCTGGTTAGTGATGAATCTTTATTTTTTATGCAAACCAAAATGTCAGTAACATAGCTTAAACTACGTGATGAAGCCGATTAGAATGCAGTTAGAATGACTATAATGAAAGACATGGAGGCCCAAATGCCCCGCAAGAGTTGTTATATTCATACACTTTTGTTACAAAATGATTTCTATTAGTACCACCAATGGTGTTTTGCATAAGTGATGATTTAGAGCTTATCCCCTATTATTGTGACGTGACTTATTACAGATGATGCTACATATTGTGATCACTCTTCATTTAGTTGAAAAATATTTTTTCCTTTTTTTGTATTTACAGGTTTCTTGTCAGGATTTATCCTGAAAATTCTAATGCCCATCACAGTTCCAGGTGAGCAGAAAGAGTGGGAAGATTGTTCGGAGGAAGACCATGGCCTTATCCATAATCAGGGACTTTGCTGAATAAGATTGGCAGAAGATCTGCCTTAATTCTACGTGGCATTGATTCAACAAGGTGCTGAAAGATCCTTTAGGTGAGTGTGTGTGTGTGTGTGTGTGTGTATATATATATATATATATATATATATATATATATATATATATATATATATATATATATATATGGGCGATTCCACAGTTTCTGTCCACAAGGGGTGTGATGAACAATATAGATTGAATAAAACCCAGTTGTTGTCATTTTTTTATTTTTAGTTCACCATTTTGTTAAAGATAGATGTAAGAAATAATAAAGTTACTTTTATCCCACTAAGCCTTGGCATTATCGTGTAATGAGACTTTATTTTATTTCCATAAAATATTTTTCCGCAGGAGGAAGAGTTAAAAGGATTTCACGGATTTCGACGAATGTGGGTAAGTTTGTGGATTCTGTCCAAAAGTTTACGAACGTTAAAATGTTACGAACGTGGTAAACTTTTGTTAAGTAAACATTAAATAGGATCATTGTGGTGAGAAAGGATAAAAGAGTGAGCAAGTCGGATGATTGCGAGTGGTTTCGGATCGAAAGCGTCGTTCTCCGTGAAAGAGCATGCATGAATGGTGGTTTTATACATTTTGACAGATTCTGCACATCTTGTTCGTAAATTAGACGGAAATTTTCAGTCTGTCCAACTTCCAATGTTGTTTTCGGCGTATTTTTGACTCAATAAGCTGTTCATGAAAGTCAACATCGTCAATGACATTTTTCTGTTTTTGTTTTTTTTGATAATTTTTTTTTCTGTCCAAAGTTGGTAAGAATATAGCTTAGGCTGACGAAGTTAAGATGTTAACAGTGCGTTAACACAATCTGTACGATCTTTAAATTTGATAGTATGATGACAGGTTATTTTAATGTGTTATGAACTTGTTCTATTCTTTGCCAGTTTTCATGAAATGGTATTATTTTGTGTTACAGAGGCAATCTTGCAGGATTGTTTAATTTTTCCGTCCACGTTACACACGTTATAACTTAGCACACTTGTAGGAGTTCCTTTGTCTTCTACATTTGGCAAATAAATTTGAAAAATATACCTGTGGTATTTGTTAGTCATTTTGCTGGCTTTCAATTAATGAACATACCAGACTCAAAATGCACCTTTAAGTTTATAGAACAGATAATATTAGATGGCCACCCTGCCACAATGGATGTCCTATTAACAGTTTTGTGAACCATACACAACGCATGACTCATAACTATACCAAATTAGGAACAAAGCAAAACATGAACTGGGATTCAACCAGAATTTTATTAAACTGAATTAGATTAAGTACACTTTCTGCTTGAACTTACACTGTTTTTCCGTCCATGACATGTTACATACGTTAAATTTGACATCAACTCAACTTTGATCAAAGTTTACTAGTTTACCATTGCCAGATTTATCCTGCCTTTCGGATTTCTCAGGATGTTAACCTGAGGACAATGGCTTTCTCCATGAAGATTGATTTTGCAGGCTGTTGTCCTTGCAGTTAGATCTAAACTGTGGAATCGCCCATATATATATATATGTGTGTGTGTGTGTGTGTGCGCTAGAAAAATAGAAAAAAAAAAAAAAACTCTAGAAAAAAAACTCGAGGTGAATTTCGCTCATATATATATATATATATATATATATATATATATATATATATATATATATATATATATATATATATATATATGAGCGAAATTCACCTCGAGTTTTTTTTCTATTCTGATGTATTATATATATATATATATATATGTGTGTGTGTGTGTTAGAAAAATAGAAGAAAAAAAACTCTAGAAAAAAACTCTAGGTGAATTTCGCTCATATATATATATATATATATATATATATATATATATATATATATATATATATATATATATATATAGAGAGAGAGAGAGAGAGAGAGAGAGAGAGAGAGAGAGAGAGAGAGAGAGAGAGAGAGAGAGAGAGAGAGAAATTCACCTCTAGAGTTATTTTTCTAGCTGACTAACTTTTCTAGCTATACAAGTTTATATATTCATTGAATGTCTTTCCTGAGATAAATGTAATGTTGCTTGACATTATTGCTTTCTGCTGTGGCAACAAGATACATCAGAATGTGAATTACATCAGAATGCCACACTAACAATTAGGTGTGTAACAATATATTGTCACAATATAATCGCAATACAAAAATGCAACAATATTTTGGATATATTGACAATATGTGTTGTGTATAGTTCACCCAAAATAAAAAAAAGTTTTCAGAGTTTTAGTGTCACTACATTAAACTACTATATATGATGTTGAATATAATAAATAATAATGCAATGGGGGAATATTTGTGTGTACTGATAATGCCAAATGTCTTCTGTTACCAGTAAAAAGTGGCCTACATTATTTTAAATATATCTAGTCAGTGTCAGAAGGCAAGCATATTCGTCTAAAATAATTCTGTATTTTCAGCTTCAGAATCATGAATACTTTTATTCTGGTGTCTCTATTGTCCTGTGCTTTGGGTTTCCAGCACAAGTCCAAGCCTATTCATTTACACAAACAATGTAATACCAAATTTAGCATTTTAATCAACTGTACATTTTTGTTAACCTTTAATCATATGTCTTGGAGTATCTCAATAATATTGCATCGTGAGTTCAGTATCCTGATATTTATCGAATCGTGACACGAGGGTATCGGTACATCCCTACTTACAATAAATAAGTTGAAAATAATCCATTATAAACATGTTTGTCAACATGTAAGCTTTTATAAAGCAAATCAAGGAGTGAATTGCCTGAAACGGGCACATCTGTTGGGCATGATTGAAGTTAAAAAAAACAATGGCAGACACATAAATATGTTATATTTAGTAAATGTTACCTACTGTTGGGTTTTTCTTTTTGTTGAAGCTAGTGTACATTGTAAAACAACTCTAAATATCCATTTATGCCACACAACATGCAAGCATTATATCCACCTTATTTTTTAATGTGGAAGTAAGCTATTTTAGAATAATAACAAAGTGCTGTAAATGATAAAACTAGGTGCGCTTACTGTGCTACAAACTAGTGTGTTTACAATTGACAAATTCAATATTAAATTAATAGGGTAATACATACCAGTTTGTAATATCAAGCAGCATAAAAAGATTTTTTGTACAGCTAGAAATAACTGGAAGTGTATGACACCGGAAGCCAGACAAATTCCATTTACAAATGGCCGTGCCCACTCTTACGTGAAAAATAAGGTGGACTCAATAGGCTAAAATTTCAGTCACTGCGTCGGTCCATGCACAAGCCTTTGCCCATCATTTAAAGGTGTTGACAATGTGAGTTAGGTTTTTTGATGAATAGTTGTATGTTTTGCCTCAATGATTGATTTGTGCTTATTTCTTGCAGGATTATCAGAAGTGCTGTCTCTCTTCTACCATATGACACCATCACTACCCTCCTCACCTGGCCTTCATCCTCACCCATCTTACTTTCTATGTTCTACTGTTTTGCAAGTTTGTATTTTACCTGTTCAGGATAATTTATTTGATAAATGAATTATTCACAGATTTTAATTATCAATTATAAATTGTTCATTAGTTTTGTTTTAAAACAGATTTAGACCTAGTAATGCTTGCAAATATTTTATGCTTTTTGAAGCTTAAAAATTTGGTTTCATGGATTTTCAGTTGATGGACAAAAAGTGCAAGAGAATATTAAAAGATAAAAAAAATTAAAAAAATGGGTTTGGAACAAAATGAGCGTGAGTGTAAATGACAGAATTTTTATTTTTGGGTGAACCAACTCTTGCACTTAAACTGAACCCAGAATATTCCTTTTTAGCTGATGTTGCTGTTATTTATAAACTACAAAAGGACCATCACTTGTCTAAAACAATCTGTATTCAACTTCCACAGTACCAACCATATGGTCTCCTGCAATGCACCAAGCTTCACAAGTTTCCTGACTCAGTAAGACATTCTTAATGCACATCAACCTGCAACACACGTGCACATCATGTGCTGAGAAAGCAGAAGAAAAGCTGAGTCGATGTCCTAGATTTTACAAGCTACATAAGGTGAACATGCAAGATTCCATGCTTTAAATGTATCCACACGCAAATGTAGACACTGTGACAATGTCTACTAGGCTCACGCTGTGTTTCTAGGTGTCACCTTTGCAAAAACAGCAGGAGATAAGAGTGTTTAGCATAATGTGTCTGCTCTTCATCAAAATGACACAGAGGAAGAGAGAGAGGAAGAGGGTTGGGGAGAAAAAGACAGCAAGTGATGGAATAAGCAGGGGTGATATTTGAAGTTGTGTTAGATAAATTATCCAGTGTAGCACAGTTGAACATGTGTTTTGTTTCCTGGCTGCCTCTGCCTGTCAGAAGCACAGTCTGTTCTCTCCCAGGATTTGTCCGTAAAAACCAGTCCCTCCATTCTTTCTCGATTCCACGATCATTGAATATAACGCAAAATCAACTAAATGTAAATTGTTTTGCGATCCTGCATAATTCGCCATTTTACCGCAAAATAGGCTAATCACAAAAATATTAATTATAATCATCTAATTAAATTATCCCTAATTTACTTAAAGTTATAATGCATTATTTTTACGAGGATACAGGTGTCATGAATGTTGTCTCAGTCTGTGTGAAACGTAGCAATAGCGAGTCTTTCTGCAGTTCCGGTCCGGAAGAAGCGATTAAACATTCGATAGTACAAAAAAAAAAAAAAAAAAGATTAAAAGCACAGCATACCGCCAAAGAGAACTCATACTGACCGTTGTCAGACTGGCTGCAGTTTCCATGCGTGCGCTTGCCACCTGTCAGCGTGCGAATACCAAATTGTGTTCTAGGTTTATTGTGCGTGAACGGTAAAATACACACACAATTGTGTTAAAATATTTATCTTGGCGGTTATGTCTAAAAGTCCACAATTGTATCCCTTAAAACTCATCTTTGATCACCAAAATTATATATTTAAAAAAAAAATTAAAAAAAGTGAAAAAATTTCTTCATGCCTTAAAATAGTTTGATTGTACCTCTACACCCTTGCTTCATTTAGTATACGCAGATTTATGAATATGATAATTAGCCCTGCCTCCACAATTGTATCGCTCTTTACAACGCTGGACACAACGGTAATTTATATGATTAGCCTTTTGCTTGATTATGTAATCAAACAGCTAATAGTGTGTTGCTAATGTTACACAAACTATGTTCCCATTCGCCATCTTGGAGTCTGACCGCTGCCTCAGTATCCTTAGAAACGCTTTGAACAACTCAGAAAGGGCAAACAAAGAAAGGTATAGCCCTATAGTTCATCATAACATCGTAATATACATCATACACCTACTATATCAGTAAATCTAACCGATTTTTCATGTCAATAGAAAAATATACTTATAATATATAATATGGCTTCTCTTGAGACTTCACTGCTTCAGAGCGGCCATAGTTAATGATATGGTAAAGCCCGCCGGCACGAACGTGATTGATTACAAGGTAATTTGTGAAGTCAGAAACACCAGTGATTTTAAACCACGTTTTTGAGACTGTCTTTGGTTCACTGCAGTTTTAAAGAGAAAATACTCAAGCAATGTTGTTTACTTATGAATTTGCACATGGTCTGTCTTAAAGCACATTAAAAACAACACATAGACATATAAACAACATTAAAAGCTTGATTTTCACCACAGGGGGGACTTAAAGTGAACCAACAGTTTGGGGGGAAAATCGTTTTGGAAAATCTGTTTGGGGAAAAAAAACAGTCTGGGACGCGTGTCAGTATTGGCTCTGATCCTTCTCAAAAATTTAGCATATTGTGATAAAGTTCATTATTTTCCATAATGTAATGATAAAAATTAAACTTTCATATATTTTAGATTCATTGCACACCAACTGAAATATTTCAGGTCTTTTATTGTTTTAATACTGATGATTTTGGCATACAGCTCATGAAAACCCAAAATTCCTATCTCAAAAAATTAGCATATCATGAAAAGGTTCTTTAAACGAGCCATTAACCTAATCATCTGAATCAACTAAACTCTAAACACCTGCAAAAGATTCCTGAGGCTTTTAAAAACTCCCAGCCTGTTTCATTACTCAAAACCGCAATCATGGCTAAGACTGCCGACCTGACTGCTGTCCAGAAGGCCATCATTGACACACTCAAGCAAGAGGGTAAGACACAGAAAGAAATTGCGGCGTGGCATGGAGGCAATCAGCCTGTGGCACTGCTGAGGTGTTATGGAGGCCCAGGATGCTTCGATAGCGGCCTTAAGCTCATCCAGAGTGTTGGGTCTTGCGTCTCTAAACTTTCTCTTCACAATATCCCAGAGATTCTCTATGGGGTTCAGGTCAGGAGAGTTGGCAGGCCAATTGAGCACAGTAATACCATGGTCAGTAAACCATTTACCAGTGGTTTTGGGAACGTGAGCAGGTGCCAGGTCGTGCTGAAAAATGAAATCTTCATCTCCATAAAGCTTTTCAGCAGATGGAAGCATGAAGTCCTCCAAAATCTCCTGATAGCTAGCTGCATTGACCCTGCCCTTGATAAAACACAGTGGACCAACACCAGCAGCTGACATGGCACCCCAGACCATCACTGACTGTGGATACTCCAGTGCTGCTTATCTGTAGCCCAGGTCAGGCGCTTCTGCCGCTGTTTCTGGTTCAAAAGTGGCTTGGCCTGGGGAATGCAGCACCTGTAGCCCATTTCCTGCACACGCCTGTGCACGGTGGCTCTGGATGTTTCTACTCCAGACTCAGTCCACTGCTTCCGCAGGTCCCCCAAGGTCTGGAATCGGTCCTTCTCCACAATCTTCCTCAGGGTCCGGTCACCTCTTCTCGTTGTGCAGCGTTTTTTTGCCACACTTTTTCCTTCCCACAGACTTACCACTGAGGTGCCTTGATACAGCACTCTGGGAACAGCCTATTTGTTCAGAAATTTCTTTGTTTCTTACCCTCTTGCTTGAGGTTGTCAATGATGGCCTTCTGGACAGCAGTCAGTTTGGCAGTCTTACCCATGATTGCGGTTTTGAGTAATAAAACAGGCTGGGTGTTTTTAAAAGCTTCAGGAATCTTTTGCAGGTGTTTAGAGTTAATTAGTTGATTCAGATGATTAGGTAAATAGCTCGTTTAGAGACCCTTTTCATGATATGCTAATTTTTTGAGATAGGAATTTTGGGTTTTCATGAGCTGTATGCCAAAATCATCAGTATTAAAACAATAAAAGACCTGAAATATTTCAGTTGGTGTGCAATGAATCTAAAATATATGAAAGTTTCATTTTTATCATTACATTATGGAAAATAATTAACTTTATCACAATATGCAAATTTTTTGAGAAGGACCTGTATATATATATATAAAACACTATACTTTTACTTATAGCACTTTTTGTATCTGTATCTTTAAAGGGATAGTTAACCCAAACAAAAAATATATATTTTAAAGAATGTTGGTAATCAAACATTTGACCATTGACTTCTATAGTAGGAAAAAAAATTATTATGAACGTCAATGGCGACAGTAAACTGACTGGTTACCAAAATTCATCTTTTGTGTTCAACAGAATAAATAAGGAATCACAATCATGGGACACATACATTTCATCCTTGAAAGTTCTTATTCTCATGCACAGCACAGTAAACAAGATGCACACTGATTGAAACTTACTAGGAATGAAAGCCACAGAATTGCCTCTGATACTAGGTAATTATAGAAATGTATTCTATTTCTATTGGTGGGTCAGAGCAGAAATACTGTTGAGAATATAGAATATAGCCTATAGAGAATCTTTAGAAAATTTGGAGGCTGCACAAACCGAAGAACAGATATAGGGGTGTAGCGGTTCACATTTTTGGACCAACCTGAAATACCTTATAACCAGTAAACATTTAAAAAAATATATATGAAATTTAATCCATGTCAGTTTGCGGATTTAAAATACGTTAATAAAATGTGAGTTTTTGAGATTTCAGTATTGTCCCATTTAATTCAATCGGAGCTGTACTGGAAAGGAAATAGCGGACCAAACACATTTCCAAGATGGCCACAGAGTAAACTGAGGCCCCTGTTTACACCTGGTACTAACATGCGTTTTGGTCGATTGGATCACAAGTAGACGAGGTAGACACATTCTCGTTTACACCTGGTATTTTACTCTTGTCTCTTTTGTCCACTTTCAACCACTTCTTTCCTAATTTCTTAGAGGGGAAGGTTTATGGGCGGGTAAATGTATGGATTTTTTTTTTCAGATCTTTCTATGTAATAGACAAAATAAGCTCGCACAATTTACATACGAACATGCCCAGAGAACACGAAAAATCACGCGGAGAGCAGTGCCTTTCGTTTCTGTTCTAACAGCCACAAGACTACGCAGAACGCCATTGAGTGCGTGTTAGAAATTGGGAATGGTGAGAGAACACTGTGCTTGGTAGGTTTTTCATCTTCAAACTCTACTTCGGTCTCCAGCTTTAGCAAGCAGGGCGGAGCCAAGAGCCGTGAGGACAGTGCGAGGCCGGTGGCGTGATTGATAAGGAACATCATCTCTGCACTGCACCGGCCTTGTATCTCACGGAGGAGCTATGGGAACATAAAAGGAAGAGCGAAAACAGTGAAGGACGAGAGAGGACCAGGCCTGGCCTTTATGCTGTATTTTGTTTATGTCTGTGCAGCAGTCGTCCGTGAGGGGCTGCCGCTTTACTTACGTTTTGTGTTTGTTTATCTTATAAACCGGTTCCCGCCGCCTCCTTCCCTGAACAACTAACCTTGTAACACCAGCCAACAGCCAAGTTTAAATCCTGTCTTGCTAGCATGCTTCCCATAATGTTTACACATCAAGTAAGCAGTCACAGTAGGCGGTCTTTGGTGACTGTTCAAATGCATTCTGCCACAGGAGTGTCTACACTACAAAAGCAATCCGGTCGAATGCGTTTTTGACTACCTCCAGAAAGTGTTAGAAAGTGGACAAGCTCAAAACTCTTCAGACCCTGTTTACACCTGTATTTAGAGTCGTCCACTTGTGATGCGATCGACCAAAACGCATCTTAATATCAGGTGTAAACAGGGATTTGATCAAAGTTTATAGACCTGAACTATGCACAATGCTTGAGACAAACTTTTGTTCCTGTTATGTGTGCAAAGACTTTTGCAATAAACATCTGCAATGCAGTTTATAATATAAAGTTACTTGAGCAGAAATGTGGTGTTAAAGACTGATGCATTGGAGGAGAGATGTAAATATAATGCATTTACCACTTCCTGTGCAGTGTTTACATTCTCTATAGACTTCCCTCCCTTTACGTCCGTGATGTGGTCTGCTGAAAACATGGCAGCACTACTGTGAGGGAAAAAGAGAGGAAAATAGCCGTATTGCCATAATTCTGTCTCCGACAGCCTGCGCTACTGGCACAGTTTCTGCATTGCTCCTTCTGCTTTATTCTTTCCCTCGCTGCTTCTATTATTATACTGTGGCCACCTTTGAGTCAGCGCTGTCAAGTAGGACAAACATCACAGGATACAGAACACTAGAGGAAAAGTACAAAGACGCACACTAACAAAGCACCTGATTCAGGACCAAAGCAGGTAAGAAAAAACATGCCAAAACACACAAGGAAATCATTTTCAGCTTATCTGAATCCCAAATGCTAAATGCAAATTTGCAAAAACTGGCTCCGTTTCTGCAAGAGCCGTGTTGACAGTGATATGTACATTTGATCCTTTTGTTTTAAAGGGATATTTCACGCAATATTTTCATTAACTACTCACCCTCATGTCATTCCAAACCCGTAAAACTTTTGCTCATCTTTGAAACACAAATGAAGATCTTTTTGATGAAATCTGAGAGCTTTCTGTCCCTCCATTGACAGCTACACAACTGACATTTTGACGCTTCAAAAAGTTCATAAATAGATCGTAAAACTAATCCATGTGAATTGAGCGGTTAATTCACAAATTTTCTGGAGACATGATTGCTTTATGAACAGATTGAATTTAGGCTTTTATTCACATATAAACATTAATTTATTCAAACTTACACATCAGTTGGAAGCTCAAGCCAGTTTGCTTGACATGCAAGAACCAATGAGGTTCATTCTTGTGTTACGCACAAGCGTGCCGCACAAGCCCTGAAAATTTAAGCCAAAGCGTCTCGATCAGTGTCAGTTGCGTAGCTGAAGGACATGAGGAATAATTAATAATAGAATTTTCATTTTTGGGTGAACTAACCCTTTAAGCATTAGGGTGGGTATAAAGAAGATCAAAAGAAAAATATTACAAGCAATACACAAAGAGTGCTTCAAGTATCTGAATGTTTTCCAGTCAATAGCAGGGATTTTTCTCTTTCTCAGCTTTACTGCTGTTTGATTATTAGTGATGACATCATAGAGTGGGAGCTAGGCTGCATTCACACAAATACACAAATCTATTTTGACAAGATGTTTGTCTTGTCTGTTTAATCCCTTTAGGCATATCTGACTGTTTAAATTAAATTCGCATCATAAAAGCATTTTGAGATGCTTACACGACAGTCGAACACCACCGCTCTCAGCGAGTCCTCTTCACAAAGTGCAAGTGAGCATTTGAAAACACCCGTCTGTAAGTAAGTGAGATTCATGTATTGAATACATAGGCCTTTTGCATTCTAAACGGCATAAATGATGCTTTTGTATAGCAGCTGAAATGCTATACAAAAGCCGGGAAAAATACCGGCAGGTGAGAGACCGAACACTGTAAGCCTATCATCAAGCAAGATGATCATATCCTGTGCAATGAAGCCCGTGGTTGCCCTTGTAATTTGCTTCAGCCTTTTCGAAATATTTAGTAGATTATTTTATAGAAGATTTGAGGATTTTTGTGTATGTGCATATGTGGAATTGGAGGCAAGCAGAAATATGGCTGTTTCTAGAGCACATATGGTGCAATCGTGCATCTGTGGTTAAAACCGAAACTCAGAATCGTTTCAGTAAATAAATTGATGCATTGGAGAATCAATTTTTTTCTCCCACCACTACTAAGCATGTTTTCTTAAATTTTCTTAATTAAAGTGAATTAGAGAAGTTAAAATAGTCTGCTGCGAAACGGGTAGTGCCCAAGGCGAAAGCTGAGTACTACCATGACCTGTACGAGCAATTAGGAACACCCGAAGGGGAGAAAATGATCTACCACATTGCAAACTCGCGGCACAAATCGACCCAAGCCATTGGCAAGTATTGCGCGACTCTCCCGCCATACTGGCCCGTTGAAACGAGTATTTCACTTCCATTTCAAATGAGGAATTCCCGCATCCACCGATTCACAGCCCCGACCCCATCCTTGGACCCGTACCTCCAGTCACCACAGCCGAAGTCACGAAGGCTGTGAAGAGAATGAAAAATGGCAAAGCTACTGGGCCAGACGACTTCCCAGCCAATGTCTGGAAGCTGATGGGGCATCGCGGAGCCGTGATCCTTGCCGCCCTGTTCAACAAGACCATCGCCGAGAACAGAGCACCGCAGGCCTTGAATACCAGCACCACGGTACCAATCTGGAAAGGCAAGGGTGACGTCTCTGAATGTCAAAACTACAAGGCTTTCGATCGTGTACCCAACAAACTCATCTGGGCCTCCCTTCCAATCCCACTCTGTCGCCGAGGCCTATATCAACTGGGTCCAAATACTCTACCAAAACGAGTGTTGTCCGCTGCCCTGCCGGGATATCACCACCGTTCGCCATCAAAGTCAGACCTTTCGCCACAGCTCTTCATCACCTGCATGGACGCGGCGACTGCAGATCTGCAGGCACCCCATCCCTGGACACTACTCTACGCGGACGATGTACTCCTCGCAGACAATGAGCGGCAAAACCTCCAAGACCACACACAGCAGTGGAAAGACCACCTGGACCAGAATGGCCTACGACTCAACATCGACAAGACGGAGTACATGGAAAGTGACGGAAGGAAAGCGAGGATAAAGGAAGATATGAAACATGACAACGCCACCCCCGAAGATGCCCTTGATCGGAAGAAATGGAGAGCAACCTGCCGAAAAGCGGACCCCGCATTACGACCGGACAAACGCTAGGAGAGAGAGAGAGAGAGAGAGAGAGAGAGAGAGAGAGAGAGAGAGAGAGAGAGAGAGAGAGAGAGAGAGAGAGAGAGAGAGAGAGAGAGAGAGAGAGAGAGAGAGAGAGAGAGAGAGAGAGAGAGAGAGAGATGATATCCTTTTACAACTCTTGGAGATCACATATTCATAATTTTCTTCGGTTTACAAACTTGAAGAACGTCTGGAGCCAGACATGGAAATTTACTCATTGTTTCTCATGGTTTTTGCACCCGAAGCCCTAAACAGATCCCAGTCTCACACAACTTCTGTGAAAGACAACCAAAACTCAACCCACACAAGTAATACAAGCATAAACTGCTTGATAAACAGCTGATAAACTTTCATCTTAATGTAAATTCTGTAAGATGCAGACAGTGAAACAGAGATGCCAAGATCAGGGGTCAAAATATGTCCATACGTTTTCATACAGCTTTTCCAGTTACAATGGAATTACAGCCCTCATTAGGCCCTTTAGCTTAAGAATGCTGCTACTCATCTGATGGAAAAAAGCCACCCACGTTCAATGCACCATTAACTTGACTGTAACTATGATAATAGTCCTGCAAGATATCATTACAGATGACACAGTCAGAGTGCCATTATTACAGAAGATCAGATGAGAGCCTGATAAACCAAGCATAAGCAAAACGCTTCTCCATCTCCACCCTTCATTGTTTTGACTGAAAGCCAGACAATGGATATAAAAATTAAGCAGTGATACAACGACAATGGGAGAGTACGCAAGCAAAATGCACAAGACAAAACAATCTGGTCGGCCCTGTAAATGTTGTTGGAAGATCCTCGTAAACAGAACGTTCTGGAAATGACATTCCCTACAGTAGGACTGAGCTGCATGCTGCAATTCACATTGCAATTAAGCTGTCGAGTGGAGTACCATTTAACACAACAAGATCAATAGGGTGTCATGGACAAAACAAAGGAAATGTGAAAAGAAGTGAAACTCAGCTGTGATATGAAAGGTTAAGCTGCTGTAAATGCTCAATCACACCAAACACTTGTGGAACTCACAACAATGCAGATTACATACATGCACAAACATAAGCTCCACCACAATGTCAGGAAACAAAAACAAATTTATAAAGAAGAGACAGTAAAGAGACACTTGGCAGCCTCCAAACAACCCATCGCAACCACTAGGATTCACACAATATCGGTCCAAGTCAGTGGTGTTCTGTTAACACAGATGTGTCGTTGTCTCTGGATCTGACTACCCAGCATGAGCTTTAGACCAAATGCTAGCAACTCCTGGTCCCTTGTTGGGCTGCACAAAAAACAATAAAGATTCAATTTACAACGTCTAATTGTGAAAAGTATAGATCACAGAGCTCCGTTAAGGCCTACTTCAGTTGCGGCAATATTTTCTATTCACATATATTCATTTAGTAGATACTTTTATTCAAAGCAAAGTTTGGGGTCAGTAAGATTTTTTTTTTTAAATAGATAAGAAATGTCTCTTGAGGACCAAATCAACATACAAGATCATGTAGGGATGCTCGATTAATCTCATTTTCAATGTAAATTTTGGCTTCCAATTAGGGGTGGCACGGTTCACAAAACCCACGGTTCGGTTCGTATCACGGTTTTAGGGTCACGGTTTACGGTTCTGTACGGTTCTTGTTGCTATTTTTTCTTTTAATCTTTAACACTCCAGAAATGTACTTCAGCATATGATAAAGGCTATAGCTTAATTATCCACAATTCAGGATACAGTATTAAAAGAAAATGTATATCATGTAATCATGCACAAACTGAATTTGACTTGACTTTAAGCACATTATTGAGACCATCTCTGAGGAAAGCTAGGTGACATTTTGATACAGCAAGAAAGACATTGATGAAATGCTTTTGTTTATTTGGCAAAAAAGGAGAATGTGTATTGCTATCTCTACAGGGACTTATGTGCATTTTTTAGCACACAAAGATTAATATTAACTTGCATTTATCAAACTGTCAACTTCAGTGTAGCTCTTACAAAATGTTTATCTTTTAAAAGAAAAAGAGAGGAACTCTTAAAGCACTATCTTTTAAATGAGTCAAAATATGTTACACATAATTGCCTATAATGAGACTATAACAATAGCAAAGGCCATAACCATAAAGTGAAACATAAGTTCAACCTCAACACAAAAACAGTAGGTAACATGAAATCCAAAATGTTCCCACACACCGGACTTAGGCTATACGACGCTGGCGCATCCTACAACTCCGGTTAGCCTTCCTTATATCTCCCACTTGCCATTTCTATTCGTGACGAGACCTGCAGCACTCCATACTCCACTTTTACTGTCTCTAGGCTTGTTCGACTTGAACCGGCGCTGCACAGACCGATCGGTTTATGACATCAAAGTACAGCGAGAGTGATTGAAAAGCATACGGAGCCGTTGCTCTCGCGGTACTTTGATGTTATTCATCGATCGGTCTGTGCAGCGCCGGTTCAAGTCGAACAAGCCTCATATGTATGTCCATTGTCATGTCCACACATCTCTTATTTCGCGCGAAAAGTAAACACACTGTCTGAGGTCACGGGAACGAGGTTACATTGCGCATGCGTCGAACCGTGCGACGCACGCACGCACGGAACCGAGACAAGCGAACCGAACGGTTCGGATGTTTTTTTATGTACCGTGCCACCCCTACTTCCAATGATTATGAAGATAATCAGGTAAAACGATTATTGTGCCCCTGCTGCATTCCGTCCAGTGCACCTTCCTTTCATTCACAGCGGTGTGCTTTCGTTCATCCCTAAGAGTCCAAACTTAACATCCAAATCAGCCAAATAGGTGAGTGTTGTAAAATGAAGTCTACTGTAGCTAAAGTGCAGGATGTGTTTGACATTAAAGAGTTATTAAAAGCGCATTAAGCTGCAAAACAGTATATTGGATCCATGCATTAGCTCTTAAAGTGACAGAAGCCTAATATACCTGCTGCAATCTGTCATTAATGATAATCAAACAACAAATGACAAAGGAAAATCACTCAGTGACCTTGACTGAATAACTTAAGTAGAGTTAATCAGGATTAATCTATATTCAATGTGTACAGTAAGACTATGCAGTGTTATTTTACATTTCATTATTTTTTGTTGTAAGCATTTGTAGGCTATTATTAGTATTGTTAGTACAGCTTCCTGAAAAACTTAAAACTGTTTATTTTATTTGTATTTTCATGCTGTTGTATTTATTTGTCCGTTTTGTTTGTAATTAGTTTCTTTGTTCATATTGTATTGCTGACTGTTTACTGGTCTTATGTAATTATTTTGAGGACCTTTTCTAACATTACTTAATCTTGATTAGTCTTTGCTGAAGAATCTATAATTGTAAAATTTCTCTATTTAAAAATACTCATATCGTGAAATAAAACTTTAAATCACATCACCCCACCAATAATCATGTTAAATAACCGTGATTTCAATATTGACCAATAGTAATCGTGATTAAAAGCAGCCCTAAGATCATGTGACACTAAAGATTGGAGTAATGGCTGCTAAAAATTCAGCTTTTACAGTGCAAGAATAAATTACATTTTAAATTATATAAAAATAGAATTTTAAATTATATTTTTTTCTCTAATAAATGAGTAAATTTCAAACAAAGCAGGAATACAGTGAATGGGATTTCAAAAGTACACATGGTCCCACCTCTGTGACATTCTCATCAATTGATTAAATCAAAAGTTCTCCTCACATTGAAATGGATTGATTTCAATTTTGAAATCAATCTGATGCACTCCAGTTTGTAAGTGCCCTCAGTCATTAGGGAAAATATAAAAAGTATGTACTTTTGCACACCCCAAGAAGATGGAGGGACTGCAAGACTATCCCTGCAGTTCAGTGTGAGCTCATTGACAGTCTCAGACAGACAATCAGACAATAGACAGCTATGATTTGCAATTGTGCACAATGATAACAAGAATCCACAAGCACCTGTCTCTCCAATCTATAATCGCTATGAAACTTTCTAAACCACTTACACACTCTTACGGGTTCCAATGTGCTATCACTCATGGAGGAGAGCATTAATAAGAACCACAGTCAAGACAGGAGTCTGAGAGACGGGTGGAAAGGTCTGTTGCAAGGCCAAGATGCCAAGGCGCCATTTCCGTGCCGCTGCTCTGTGCCAGCTTGCGGTGTCTAATGGCAAGATGAAAGCTAATATGAGCAGGATGGGAAACTAATGAAAGGAAATGAAAATTTCCTTTCAGAAAAACCTGAAAAAGCACAGTATGCAAACACAACAATATGTGGTAGTATAAAATCTAGTGTTTTTTCAAGCAATCAATGCCCAGCAAACAACTATACCCCTACACTGTAAAAAATGATGCAGGGGGGTGTTAAATACAACCTGTGCAAATCAGTTATATTTTACTTAAGTATATTAGTTAGCAAGTAAAATATATAAAAATTAGTAAATTCTAACTACACTACCTATTTATTAAAAGTAATATTTGCAACATTAAAAGAATGAGTAAAACATACCCAAATATATTAGTTCAGTGGTCACAAATTGCGCATGCGCCAACTTCAACGTCCATGCGAGAATCACGGAATTCAAATTCAATGTCTTCCAGCGGGACCACGAAGTTTTTAGCTCCAGGTAAGTTTATTTTGTTTGTTTGTTGTTTATTATCTTTTCGATAAAATATAACGCAAATGTTAACTTATTTAATAGTAATATTTACCATTTGTAATTTTCTTGCTTCTGTTATCTTGTCGGCGCCACACCCTAACGTTAGCTGATAGTCTGAGGTTGGTCGATTTTGCGTTGATAGCGAAGTTACAGGGTCTTATAACGTTACACCTACAAATGAGAGTAAAAATCTACATTCATGAGTAAAATATTAGCTGCCATGTGTCATTACCATTAGTGTTATGTACATGGCTGAAATTAGTGAACAGAGAGCAGCGCGCGTCTGTGTGTTTGACAGGGAGAGACTGTTGACGTCCTGAGGAGGCCATAACGACAGAGAAAATAACAACAGCAGTAAAGCTGTTAACGTTAATGTGGTTTGCGGGATAAATAATTTTAAGGTTTCCTTGCAATTATACAATGATCTCTGTGTTAGAAGGATCAAATCGTGATCCATTCCATATCCTCCTTTACAAATATTTAACGTACACTAAATTGTTCATAAATTATGCTAGCATATCACCTAGCTTTAACTGCTGCTCTCCTCTTTTGATTTTGCATCATGCAGATGTAATTCTGCATCATGCAATAGCAGTGTTGTTGTTTTTTTAAGCAAGATGCAGCTTACAGTGATTTAAGCCTAAATGCAGTTAATTTATGTCTTGATTCTATATTTAAAAATGTATGATTAAAAAATGTCTTTTTTTCTTCCACAGAAAGATCTTTATGAAAACATCTGAAGACCGTGCAAGAAGAATATTATAAGTTCAGCCATGTTTCATCCCATGAAGGCGTTTATTTTGAATGGGAAGTGTTTGAAGAAGTTTTATAATGTAAGTGGTAAAACTTTACAATAAGGTTTCATTTGTTAACATTAGTTAATGTATTAATTAAGATGGACTATTAATGAGCAATACGGTATTTATTAATCTTTACTAATCTATTAGTATAGATTAATAATTTTAGTAATATTAGTTCACAGTGCATTAACTAATGTTAACAAATAATAATTTATTGGTAAATGCTGAAATTAACATTTACAAGATTAATAAATGCTGTAGAAGTGTTGTTCATTCTTCGTTCATGTTAACTAAAGTAGTTAAAGGGATAGTTCACCCAAAAATGAAAGTTGTCATTAATTACTCACCCTCATGTCGTTTCAAACCTGTAAGACCTTCTTTTATCTTCAGAACACAAATAAAGATATTTTTAATGAAATCTGAGAGATTTCTCTCCCTCCATTGACAGTCTACAACTACCCCATTGACTCTTCAAAAAGTTCATGAAGAGATTGTAAAACGAATTCATATGCATCAAGGGGGTTACTTCAAATTTTCTGAAGAGAGACGATCACTTTATATGACAAACATATTAAATTTAGGCTTTTATTCACATAAACATTGGTCAGCGAACAAACAGAAGCTCATTGGTTCTTGCTGAAGCTCAAACTTGCTGCGTAACACGAAAATGAACCTCATTGGTTCTCGCACATCAAGGGAACATGTTTGAGCTTCCGTTTACCATAAGTGTGAGTTGATGAATGTTTATATGTGAATAAAAGCCTAAATTTAATCTGTTCATCACATAAAGTGATTGTCTTTCTTCAGAACATTTGCACTAAACCGCCTAATTCAAAAGAATTAGTTTTATGATCTCTTTATGAACGTTTTGAAGCTTCAAAGTGATACAGTAGTTGTGCAGACTGCAAATGGAGGGACAGAAATATCTCAGATTTCATCAAAAAATATCTTTATTTGTGAATGAAATTAATACGAGTTTGGAATGACATGAGGGTGAGTAGCAAGATGGCAATTTAAATTTTGGGGTGAACTAACCATTTAACTAATGAAACCTTATTGTAAAGTGTTATTACGTAAGTGATATGAAGTTGTATGTCGCTTAAAATTGAATGTTGAATAATGGTTATTTTTTTACCTACATTAATTTGTGTTAAGTTTATAAAAAAAATGAAATGTTTGTTTGTATCCATATACCGGTAGCATGTCAGTCCATTGAGGTAAATAAGATCAGCCTCTGCTCTTATTTCAGATCCAGTGTTGAAACCACACACATTACATCAAATTGTCTATTTATTTGTGTTTGAAATAAGAAAATGTGTGAGAGATTTTAGACTGTTGCTTTTAATGTATATTCTGACTTCCCATTATTTTTAAATGGACAGTGTTGAAGAAGTTGTATGTAACGTGAGTCATATGAATGTAAGAGGGCTCTTTTGTAGTTCCTTTGTTAGTTTGAAATGTTTGTTTTTTGGTCAATAAAAAGTAATAGATAAGATATCCTGTGACTGGCCATTTTTAGGTAAATTTAACCATCTCTGAATAAGTAATTTTTAACTATTTCTGTATACTTATTATTATTAAAAAATTTAAGTAAATGGACTTTTGCCTACTAAAGAGAGTAATTATTACTCATTAATTAGCTGTGTATGGTATTGAGACATATTAGGTAGACGTTACCTAATTTTGTTTAGTATGTCAGAGCCATTAAATGTAGGTACTCTTTATTCAAAAATATGGGATGAAATCTACCCAAACAAAGTGAGTGCAAATTGTTACCTCAATTTATTTGGGTAGATTCTATAGGTTTGTTTTTACAGTGTAGGGTCCAAAACAAAGCAAAGCAGCCATGACATTAATCATCAAATACAGACACACAGCTGTCAGGAACAATCACACTCACAGTGACTGAAGGAACAGTTTGTTTGTAAGAGTGCCATTATTTAGGCCTTTTCTTTTCCATGAGTGAGGTGAAGAGGTGAAGGGTGGGGGTACAAGACGGGGTTTTCCAGGACATGCAACAATGGCAATCCGACACATCCTTAAACAACAAACTCAAAACACAGAGCGCCTCATGTCTTCGACTCAGAGACAGCTTCACCTGAGACTGCACCCTCCGTCAGTCAGTAAATAAATCTAGTTTAAAACGTGTGCCAAGATCTTAGAAATGCACTCTTTGTATTATCCATTTGGCTTTGGCGGGAAAAAAAAACATTTTTTTATAACGATTTAATGACTGTAAAAATCATGTGGTGTAACCAAGTAAAATGTAATAACATTTATCTTATAGACTGAATGAATACATTGAATACATTATACAGTGAGTACACATAATATTAATTATTTTCAAGTATTCAAACATTTTCCTGTATTTTTTTTATAAATTTAAATAATTAACTAGCTAACTTAGTCTTGTAATAAAAAGGACAAATTATTTATATTAAAAGACTGCAGGGGGTTTTGCAAGTTGGTTGCAAAACATGATTTTGCAAATATGAATACCCAGTTTTGTTCATTTCATAATATTATTTAAAAATGATGTCAAAAAACTTTTGTTTTTTTCATCATTATGATATCAGAACAGCTGCATCACCCTGCCATCGTTTATGCACCCTGCATTTTAATGTAATGTATTCTTGAATAAAACAATAAAAAAGATAGATATGACAAAAAAAACAAGTCACATACTATTCGTTTGACAAACTGATTTTTACATACCATATAGTAAGGAAGTACAAAGTCATATGTATACAGTATACTCATACATACTTTACATATTTAGATGCAGGGATAAAAACAAGAATGTTTACCAATTGCAGAATGAAGAAACAGAGCGGGATGCAAATATGAAAGAGAAAGAGAGAAAATGTAAAGCAAGACCGAAAGCACACCAACAGCAGGTTAAGTGACGGCAGACCCCTGCTGAGGTCTCAGGCCAAACCTTGACTCACAGATTAATGAAATAATTATACAAAACTTTAATTGCTCTGTGTTCCGGGAAACATTATCAATTTTACTGCACGCTGCATACATAATGAGAAGTGTACACACAGACACACTTGCATTGTGTGGGTGGGGGTCGGGCCCATATCCTGAGGGCAGCTCGTGTTTAAGAAGTGTGCGGCAGTGGGGGAGGTGTGCGTGTCTGACGGTGGGTTAACGAGAGACTGACGATGACAAATAGTCACTGGCTTCTCCCCTCTCTTCTCATAAATGGCATCAAACCCATAACCACTCATTCATTCACCCCCCTTCTCCCCCTCAAACCTTGCTAGCTGCTATTCATTTCTCATTGTGCTCTCAGCAGAAGGGTTACAAGAGATCACTGTTGTTTATACATAAGTCAAAATGCAATTTTACTTGAATATGTGAATAAAAATCATCCTCGACCATATGCAAATAAGCAACTCCCTTCTTCACGCATACACAATTAAGCTTCCCCCACATTAAATGGTGTCGCCAATGACACTCTTCCAACAAAGAGCCCAAAAATTAGTTTCAATCAGAGCAATTAAGGTCAACTTCATCACCTCAATGAAACCGTTGCCAGTGCATTCACAGTCAAGACTCATAATCCTGTTCAGAGGGAGGATGTTTTCAATTTTGTGTAAGACTACAGATGATGCCCAAGTAACTCGTCTGACTGGTTATTTTACATAGTCTCCAAGATAAACATCAGAACATTTGGGGGAAACCCCTCAAAAACTTGCAATATCCTGTGAACAGGCCATAGGTTTTTTCTATGGTCCATGAAAGCAAAAAAAATGCATTTTATACAATTAAAATCAGAAAATTGTGTTGAAAATCTGTTGACAAATGACAAATTCCATGTACAACAACAAATGGTGGAGGAAAACACTAAATATTCATGTTTGCTTAAAAAGCCCCGCCCTACACACATGCGCCACTCGCCATAGTTCCGGCTGACTTCTTGTTCCAGTGTCTCCCGAAAGCGAGACTTATCGCCATGAATAGCTTTCATCAGTTAGCCGCCTGCAGCTGTTGATCCGGCCTATTGTCAGCTAAACAATAGCCAAACAAACAGTGGATATCACCAGCCTCAAGGGTCACTCTGCAGCACCCGAAGGAGAGAAGGGAGCCAGGGCAATCCTTCAGTTAATTGTAACAGCCCCAACCAGATAGAAAATGAAACTGCACTGGAACCACCCAGAATTACCCCATCCCCCACATTTCTGTTATCGGGTCCCATCATTATCTGGCCTCTTTCCATCTGAGTGTGGGATGTTTTTCTTCAAATGCTAGGCAAAAATCATGTTTCTAAATGTTTGTAAATTCATCCTCATCAATCAGTCACACTGAGTGTTTGCGTTCGCCAGCTGTTTGCTATCAATTGTGGTGAGTGCAGTTCTGCACAAGCTGTTGATTGACAGCTCATGGAGGGCAACCAGGGTAGCAACCAGCCAGCAGTATCTAAAATCTCGGCAATACCGCGGAACCCTTTCATTGGTTGCTCCTGCAAGTCTTGTTTACCACCAAGGTCAAAACTGAACCAGTGGTTGGGGCAAAATGCCACACAAAAATGACAAACTAGCTATCTAATATGACAATTAAATGATATTTAAAATCTGGGGGCAAAGATTACCCTGTTGTTAATTCCTATGTTTTTAAACCTGATAACTTATTATACGCCTGACTACTTATAATTTAGTATGGGTTTAGTATGTCTGCAGAGACCAGAGAGACCTAAAGTGGCTTTCAGATATGGTCTATTTGCGGTCTCAGAGGCAAGTATTGTATACATAAGAGTGTGTGTACACTGTGTGAATTCCTACAGTCGAGAGTCCTTGCACAAAACATACAAAAGCAGTGGTACACGGATTGACTGTACGACCTGGTGAGTTCCAATAGCAATCACAATAACTTTTGTGCAATTGTTAGCATTTGAAAACATGGAGTTTGAGGCAGATCGCAAACGATTCAGAGTTCACACACTCTGAATTACATGCCGTCGGTACCTGAAACATTAGAGAATGTTTAAAAATGATCAGAAGCTTGTAAGTGACTTACAACACTAGTGCAATAACACTGCGAGTCAGGATCATAAAAAATTCAACACATTTTTCACATGATTTCCGGCAGAAAAATAAAGCAGGCTAAACTAACTTGTACATAAGTCATTTGTAATTAAAAGATGCATAAAACACTCCCAACACATTGATTATATCAATCAACTGTGATGGTAACCAGAAGAGAGCTGAGATTTGAGATCAAAATAATTTCAACAGAGCATTTGTTGGGATACCTTATGAATTATTTACAGTTGTCACAATTATTTAATTGACGTTATAGATAACAGCCATAATTATTTAAATATAATGTGATTATTGACTGAAGTATGACATACGTTCACTGTGCTTTAAGAAAAAAATCCCTGAAAATCAATTAAAAGTGATTTCCAATCGGAGTGAAGAAATTAACCAAAAATATTTCCATGTTGAAGAAGGTGGAGCCCCAGAGTACACCCACCAATTACACAATCGCCATGGACAGTTTGAAGCTGTTTAACAGTCGGCTTAAAGTCTTCTAGAAACAACCTTCGTTTTGGCCGGATTTTGTTTGAAATGACCTCATACGTGTTAATTGTTCGATTCCACTCAAAAGGGTCAATAAGGACATTTGTTCTGCACCAGCACATTAAAAAAGGTCTTCATGCAGACCATGTTCTCTTGGGCTGGCAAAAGGAACACTGCAAAGATGCTTCTGAAAACGCAAGTGAATCATTCATGAGAGTCATAAATGCAGGCACTTTAAAAGTCATCCGCTGGAAATGCTCCTTGTACAGTAAAGCCATTGTGACCGCTGATAGTGAACAGGCAGACATCAAGACATCTGCTAGTGGTCAATCAGGGTCAATGTGACCATAATCTACCAGGCACAGATCCAGACCCAAGCATGGAAAGCTTGCAGATAGATACAGCAGCCAAAGACAGGAAGAACGGGACCAATAGAATGAGAAAACAGAGTTGCAGGTTGGATAATGGCAGAAATGCTTGGCTTAGTGGAAAGCCAGTGGCTCTTTAGGAAGGAATGTGTAGAAAATGAGCTCATTGGCAGGATTAGAAGGGACATGATGACAGAGAAGGGAGAATTAACACACATAACACTCACCTGTACAAGCAGTAATAACCTGACTGCAGCTTAAAAGAGGATGTGACCTCTTCAGAAGGTGAACAAAAACATGAAGAAAGCAATATCTACCTAGATGCACACAAAAAAAGGCTGCAGGCTGCGCACAAAACAAACATACAACTAGGGCTGTAACGATTCCTCGATTAAAGTCGAGTCCTCGATTTTAAAAAATCCTCGATTGCAACTTACCCGTGTCGAGTAACCGGCAAAATACCGGAAGTGGCGCATTCCACAGACAAGAATCCATGAACCGCATTATTACACCGTTTTCTAAGGCTACGCTATCTATTTAAAACCATTTACATTCATAATATAGCATAGTGCTATCATGAAATCACAAAGGCTGCGAATGAGTTAAAAAAATATATGCATTGTTTTTTTTCCCCACAGAGAAGCATGAATCTTTAATTATTTACATGCGTGCAGATTGTGTTAAAGGGATAGTTCACCCAAAAATGAAAATTCTGTCAGTATTTACTCACCCTCATGTTGTTCCAACCCCGTAAGACCTTCGTTCATCTTCGGAACACGAATTAAGATATTTTTGATGAAATCTGAGAGCTGGATCACTCCTCCATACTAGTCCATAGGCTTCTTCAGGGATTGAAACTTGCCAGCCCCGAAAAGTCATTAAAGACATCGTTAAAATAGTCCAAGTGACTACAGTGGCTCAATCTTAAGTTTATCAAGCGACGAGAATACTTTGTGCGCAAAAACAAACAAAAATAACGACTTTATTTCAACTATTCATTTCCTTCTCTGTTGGCCTCTAGTCAGTTAACTTAGTATGATTGCGTAGAGCTACGTCACACGTAGGCTCACTATTGGCCGACACTGGTCATGTGTGTGATGCGTGTGACGTACAACAACAGAAGCTTACGCCATTATACTAGTGAACTGACTCGAGGCCCAGAGAGAAGGAAATGAATAGTTGAAATAAAGTCATTATTTTTGTTTTGTTTTTTGCACACAAAAAGTATTCTCGTCGTTTGATAAACTTAAGATTGAGCCACTGTAGTCACTTGGACTATTTTAACGATGTCTTTAATGACTTTTCGGGGCTGGCAAGTTTCAATCCCTGAAGAAGCCTATGGACTAGTATGGAGGAGTGATCCAGCTCTCAGATTTCATCAAAAATATATTAATTCGTGTTCCGAAGATGAACGAAGGTCTTACGGGGTTGGAACAACATGAGGGTGAGTAAATACTGACAGAATTTTCATTTTTGGGTGAACTAACCCTTTAAAAGTACCTCAGCTCCATTCACAGTAAACGGTGCTCCACACACAATCAGGCTATGTTTACACGGAAACAATCTGAAGAGAAAACGCAAAAGTGGCATTGCGTTATCACTTTTTATTCTGCATTTAGACGAGCGTTAGGGGGGGGAAATCTGCGTGCATATGGTGACGCAAAAGTGTGTGAAATTCGATGTAGTATGCACTCCAGGCGGCTAGGTGGCTATGTGAAGCACTGCCACACAACAACACCAAGTCCGCGTGCCTGCGTACAACCTTCCTTCTACTTCTCTCCGTAGTAGCGCGAAATCAAAACATGATGAAGCGAACAGCAAAAAGACTCTTGTATGTTTATCAGAGCTGCTAGGGCAACTTGCATAGATATGGGGCAACTTGAAGGTCCGACATATGGAAATAATCCGACATGTTCGTTGTTATTTTCCTGTACTGGCGCATGCCTGTGACGTAAACGCGTACGCGACGAGAGCCACCGTGAGCAGATTTCCTTTGCGTTTTTACCCTTTAGACGGGAACGCGACGGTGGAGCGTTTTTAAGATTTCCACATGGCCTGAGGCCCTGTTTACACGAGAACGCTCGCGGGTGAAAATGTAAAAATATTTTATTAGATGTGCCTTTCGTTTACACAGCGACGGCGTTTTTGGGGCTTAAAAACGCAAAAAAGTGAAACCACCCTCCAGAGTGGAAATCTTAAAAACGCTCCACCGTCGCGTTCCCGTCTAAAGGGTAAAAACGCAAATCTCCTCACGGTGGCTCCCGTCGCGTACGCGTTTACGTCACAGGCATGCGCCAGTACAGGAAAATAACAACCAACATGTCGGATTATTTCCATACGTCGGACCTTCAAGTTGCCCTAGCAGCTCTGATAAACGTACAAGAGTCTTTTCAGCAGTTGTACAAAATATTCTCAGATATTGGTGTTGTATGGCAGTGCTTCACATTGCCACCTAGCCGCCTGGAGTGCATACTACATTGAATTTCACACACTTTTGCGTCACCATATGCACGCGGATTTCCCCCCCATAACGCTAGTCTAAACGCAGAATAAAAAGTGATAACGCAACGCCACTTTTGCGTTTTCTCTTCAGATCGTTTCCGTGTAAACATAGCCTCAGTCTCTGCATGTGCTGGAACACAAAACCTCTGCCGCGTGTTTCATAGTTGCACTGTCATCATTTATATGCTTGTCAGCATCTCGGGTTTCTCAAACTCCATCTCTGCATGCTGTGAGTTTGTCTGCTTATAACGTTCATCTGCATGCAGTGTGCGCCGATTCACAAGATTCATAGCGCAACTCATTTGTAAATCTACACCAACATAGGAGAATATATAAATATCTTTATGAAATATTATGAAATATATAAAATATATTGTTGTTCATCGCGATTTCAAAATAAAATGTAACCCTTGCACTGAGTTTGCATGTTTTGACGTGCACATTTTCTTGTTCAAGAAATTACAGCAGCTGTTGCATTTCTATTGTACAGAAGTGACCAAATATTAAAGATTAAGTTGACATTTGAATTATATTCAGTTTGGCCAATATTAAACAAGGATTTGATCATGCCTTAGTGTAACCAAGCCGTTGACGCTCTCTGTGGACATTTGTTTTTACGTAATGTACATAAGTTATGTTTATATTAGTTTATATCATTTATTTTACATGATCGTTCACATGGTGTATTTTAACAGGGTCGTTCAATAAAACCCGTATGATTACTTTATACTTTATTTGAACAAATAATTATTGCTTGTTATTATATATTTAGGTAACACTTTACAATAAGGTTCATTGGTTAACATTAGTTAATGTATTAACCAACATGAACTAACGATGAACAATACATTTGTAACTTGGGCTGAAACGATTCCTCGAGTTACTCGAGTTACTCGATTACAAAAATTCCTCGAGACAAAAACTCTGCCTCGAAGCCTCGTTAAATTCCTATGACGCCCACTATACGCGGATCTATACTATAGCGCGATACATTTTGAATTTAGTTGGCGCCATGGCGGAGAGTAAAGATGTCCATAAACGGCAGAGAATGTCTAAAGTTTGGGATCATTACATACTTAAAAAGGAAGAGAACAAGGTGCAATGTGTCTACTGCAAAGTAGACCTGGCATACCACAATAGTAGGACTGCAATGAATCAGCACCTAAAACATCCACTCCATGCTGCTCACACCAAGCGTCGCTGAAACAAGGTAACCTAATGGTGTGTTCACACCGAACGCGAATAGAGCGTCAAATACGCGTCTAGTTAGACGTTTAAACATTCGCTCGAGTTAAAAATTTTCAACGTGCGCGGAAGACGTGTGCGTCATTCGCGACGCCCGGGGCGAATGATGCGTCTATTCGCGTTTTTGCATTGACTTTGTATGTAATCTACTCGCGTAAATAATTAAATTTGCGTTCGGTGTGTGAATCCCTTCACTCACACACACACACACACACACACGCGCATACATACACACACACCCTCATCTCTCTCACGCGCCAGTCAGATCAATTGCGGCAACGCATCACATATGCTTAAACTTTTATGTAGCCACGCAACAATAATTTCAGCATGCATTCACTGTATACACCGCGACGTGATGGAGGAACAAATATTGTATTGCAGTCTTTGCGAGACCTTGTTTGTATGTCACGTCTTCCAACTTTACAGACAACAACAAAAATGAAATTCCCCAGCCTGCTTCTCCAAATCCACTCATACTTTTGGGGAAGACATTTTCATCGGCTACCAAAGTAATTGAACATAGAACATTGTTGGCACTTATACTAAATGGGTAAAAATTGCAATAAATAGGCTTAGTTTTGGAGCCAAATGTTGGAGTTGGAATAAATACCAGTGTTTATTTTTGTGTTTTTTTTTTTTTGAGAAATAAAAGCCAAATGCTTGATCATTTTACAGCCACATCATTTTCGTTATACATTATTTACACACACAAAAAAATTATCCGATTAATCGATCGATTAAGTGCTAGATTAATCGATTACAAAAAGAATCGATAGCTGCAGCCCTATTTGTAACTATTTATTAATCTTTGTTAATGTTAGTTTCATTTTTTGTTCATTTAGTTCACAGTACATTAATGTTAACAAATACAACCTTTGATTTTAATAATATATTAGTAAATGCTGAAATTAATATTAACTAAGATTAATAAATGCTGTAGAAATATTGTTAATTCTTAGTATACTAAGATAGTTAACTAATGTTAACTAATGAACCATATTGTAAAGTGTTGCCTATTTGTATTTTAAGTAATTTTAAAGGCTGTTGTTCACTTGGATCTATTTTTATTACCACAATTTTTTTATCAGATTACTCGATTAATCGATGGAATAATCAGTAGAATACCTGATTACTAAAATAATCGATAGCTACAGCCCTACATACAACGCAACCTGCGTAGTCTGGCTGACGGGTAATAAAAACATTTCCTGATTTCCAAAACAATTGACTCTTTAGGAATTAGGAATATTCTTTTAATAAAAAGTAAAAAATACACAAGTATTTATTACAGTACATAGAATTTCTTTAATCAGTAAGCAAAATGGACATTATAATTGAAATATGAATCAGAATCAAGTAAAACTTAATTAGAAAGCCTGAATCGATACCCAGCCCTACTGACTTCCTCATATTGTTGCTTCCACCTTTGTCTTCTGCCTTTTTGGAAAATGCACACATGGGCACACTGTTACAAAAACTGGGCAGCACGTGCACAGTCCAGACAGACACACACACACACACACCTTTTGGTGATAAAATAAGCACCAAACAGAAAACCAAGCTATACTTTGGCTTCAACCTTTCTCTTTGTCCTGCTTCAATTAATGTTATGAGCTGTTGGGCAATCTGGGTTAAAACTTTTGTTTTTACAGGGTTTTGCCCTTTGGTTGCACTTCATTAATCACTTCTTGTAGGGTCAAGACTCAAGTCTAGACTTTTTAATCACCTGGGAGCATCTCATCCCCTTATAAAGACACTGTTTCTACAAAAAATCAACAAAACTGACCACAAGTCCACTTCAGTGAGATAAGTAGAAGTCAAAAGCAGTCTGAGCACTAGTACACCTGTGCACAAAATTGAAAGACAAGACAGGACACTGATAATGCAAAACAAGACATGGAGATAAACTGAAAACTCTACACTAAGCTCACGTCTCTTGTCCTCTCCTTCGATTATCTTGCTCATCGACTACCAGAACAGGTGACAACTGCAGCAAAGCAAAGATATGCCACACACAGAACCATGAATTCTTAAAGCCAGTCAAGATGCTCTGAACCCACATCTGAATGTAAGCCACAGAAATGCTTTGGTGTTGCTATCTGTACTGTGCAGCTGCAACACACACTAGGAAAATATGAAGATGTAGCCTAATTCTTTGGCACAAGTGCCCTGGTATGCACTTACAGGAATTCAGAACATGAGCATGAGAGGTGGCAGACCACAGCTGTCCTTCTCTGCAGAGGTGACAGACACAGCACTGGGTAACTCTGGGTAGCCGTGGTGAGATGAGAAAAGAGACAGAGCTTAAAAGTATGCAGCTAGAGCTTGTACACAATAATGCAGTGATTAAATAAAATGATGATACACTTTCCTTTCCTATAATTTAACAAAAGGCCAAAAATATCAACTTATTTGGTCATAAATGTGAGAACATTCCACTTTCTATGGAATGATCAACACTGGCCATTACAAACTAAAGTTAACTAGGTTCTAGTAACCTAGATATTAAATTTTAATCAGTTAAAAGTACTAAACACCATTTTTGATAAATAAATAACTTTATATAAAATAAATAAAAGCAAAAGAATGCAAATAAATTATTATTTAAATAAAATTTGAACAATTAATTTAGGTCAAAATTACATAAATCAACTTAACCATTTTGGATTATTTACTGATGCATTTATTGTTTATTTTTTATTTCAGAATATTACATATTTATCATTCACATTCACTCATTAATTTATTTATTCTTATATATGGTCTTCAATATTTATGCATTTGGCATACACTCAACATTTAGGTACATAAGGTATTCATTTTTTGTTTCTGAGGAAACTAGTGATGCACCGATGTGAAAATTATGGCCGATACCGATAACCGATATTAATATTGCTGTTATGGCCGATACCGATATTTACCGATGTCGATATCTCTGTATAGAAAACACATTTTTATGATAATCAAAGAGCTTTTTTCAAAAACACTTTTTTTTACTTTTGTAATTTTTATTTTCAGAAATGACTGATATTGGGCACCTTTACCCGTGTGCAAAATATGTCATCAGATTTTCAGAAGAAAAAATAAATATTTATATAAAAATACATTTTTATAAAGGATACAAGTGTGTCCTGAATTCACACTATGAATAAGCCAACCCTGAGTATTCTCAATAAACATCTAACTCACTTGAGACCAAGTCACTGTATTCTGTGAACAGTACAACAGTTCAAAACTTTAAAGTACAGTACTGTCCTACTAAGGCAAAATACCTTAACTTCTATTTTATAGCACAATGTTATGATAACACTTAAAATGTAAGCAATATTAACTCTGACTCACTATGATAAAATGGCTTCACATGTATAAACAAGAAGTTGAAGTAGTGAGAATAGTTGGAATGTCCTGTATGAACAAAATGACGGAGTATGTTTCCACTGTTCGATCGCGCCCGCGCCTCTCTCTCTCTCTCTCTCACACACACACACGGTAAGGCTACAGATTAGGTGTCCCTAAAGAACTGTATCTAGTAGTTCCGCATTGTAATGGATTTGCTTTCTCGTTGGTTGTTTGTAGGGATGGGACGATTACCGGTTTCACTATAAACCACGATAAAATGTACTGACGGTTAGTAATATCGTTTAAAATTCAATTATCATTAAAACCATGTTTGATTATAGCGATTTTAATAACTCACTATAAATCCTGTCCAGCCAGCAACAGTCTGACACAGGCGCGCACTGTTGGGGTTTTTCTTTTTATTCGAGAAGGAATGGCGGAAGGCGGTGACCGTGTTCGGGAGATTTTTCCACCCTTTAAGAGGACCAAATCTGAGGTGTGGTCATATTTTGGCATTTACAAAAATCCTGAGGGAAACTTAATCGAGGATGGTCACCCTGTCTGCAGAAAATGCTCAAAAAAAGTCGCTGTGATAGGGGTAAACACTTAAAATCTGCCGAGCCGTCCTGTGTGACCATCATCCACTGTTGTAGCGAACGTAAGGCAAGTTAACTTTGATCTCAATACTAAAACTACGTCTGGGAAATAATTGGGCACAAAATGTTGTTTTGAGTTGAAATATTTTATCTCACTCACTTGAAATAAACTTGAAGCTTCCGCGAAGAAAAGTTCGCAGCAATAAGTGGCTTTGAGCCAAAGACGAACGAACAAGTTCAAACAAGACTATTAAGAGTGACATTTAAGAGATAATAATGTATATTCATTGTACACTTATTACACCGATTTTTTTTTTACCACATAATTACAGGGACATATTGAATAGAGATTAATGTCTCTATTCTTACCTGTTAAATCCATTTTGTACAGCGTACAAAACTCGTCCAGACAAGATGATCACAACAATATTATCAAATTCTGTAAACAATAAATCAACTCTGATTTAATTTTCAATACAATCAAAAACGGAGACGCAAGATGACAAGTTGTATTTGAATGAAATGAGAGAGCGCGTCCGTTGTGATATACATGGATGTGCGCCGAGTTATAATGCGTTGCTATTGACGACGGTCATTATAAGGAAGGAAATTCCACAGAATAGAATCTTGCTTTAAAAAGTGCATAGAGCTGCTCGTTTTATTTGTTGTTTGTTGATTCTCAATTATAAAACTTGTTGGAATGTTTCAGGGTGAGCATCAGTTCTTTTTTAACACTTTCATCTTGTTTTAACAAAACCGTGATAATATTGATAATCACGATAATTTCGGTCACTATAATCGTGATATGAAATTTTCATACCGTCCCATCCCTAGTTGTTTGACATGGATTTTAACCAGGGTTCAACAAAAGGTAAGCTCTAAATTACTACATTCCCGCTGCTGGTGTATAATGGGTGTGTCGTTGCGGCTCCAACCAACCAACTCGCGTAGTTTTCAGTCAGTGGACTGTCATTGACAGGCGAGAGCTAGCATTTTATTTGAGTTGTAACGTTAGCCTACATGTAGCCTTGTATTACGGGCTGTGAATTAAGATATCCTACAAGCCTGCTCTAATGCAGCGCTTGTTACTAGATAAGTTGTTGATTATGGCTCGAAATGTGTTTGTCTAGTTTGTGAAGTAGCATCGCTAGCTAAAGGCTACCGCTAGCTATTACTGGATTTTAAAGATTATCTTTTTTATGCACCCGTGTCGTGTGTCATTCTTACCTTGATCTTGGTGTTTACGTTTCAAAGCCATTTTCACCATAATTTCCCCCCGAGAGTATGCCATTATTCAATAATCTAACAAAAGTAATAATCACTGTGAAACATGTAATTTACGTGTGTCTGAGGTGATTTAATTGCTACATCATAACCTCGTAACTCCAGCGCGACAATACTTTGATGGTCGGTCAGAACAAGGCAGAGTGCCGTAACTTGCCGCCTCCAGCACCTGCTTCAGCACATAAACAAACATACCCGCCCCCACACTCAGCCTACACACACGTCAAATACACAGGAATGATTATCGGCCTGTTCACATCGGCCCTATTTTGACATCGGAACGATACCGATGTGTAAAAAATTGACCATATCGGCCGACATCACTAGAGGAAACCCATGATCTTGGTTTTGATAGTGAAATGATCAGTTAAGCTGCAGGACTGCTACAATAAACAAATATTTTTCTGCTGGGAACAAGATGTGAACAAGCTGTCTTTTTCTCCATCTCTCCTCACCTCTACATCCATTTTCCAAACTCTTGGGCAGCCAAATCTCAGCTGGCACACCCAGACGGGCTTCCCCCACCTCCAGTTTCACATTCCCAGGCAAAATCTCACCGCTCCGTCCCTATCTTCCTTTATTTTCCATTTCAGGCCCAGATAACAGGACAGAGAACAACCAAACAACCATGGAAAAGACTTGACAAAAAACAAAATACAAGAGTTTTCCACCATGACCCCTCACAACACCCACACACGCAGACAGACAGAAAGGCAAAAACTCCTATAGGCTCCTATGCAAAACAGCAACTGAAAAGGGCTCTGTGTGAGGGACATTTTCTTTCTACAGGTCAAGTCTTGCAGTTTAACAGAAATAAAATGGATCTTATCCGACATTTCTATAGCAATTTAACATCAGTCCATTTTCTTTTCAACCAATATTGTTTTGTCAGACAATAATAGATTTCCTTTAAGTATTCAATAACCAATATGCAAAACAGATTTTGAATCGTTTAATTTCTTCTATTTGCTCCAATATTGACTAAATGATCATTATAATGCAATAACATAATATCCATTATTATAAATTATATATAAAATGCGCCAAACAGTTCAAGAACAAAGACCGGGAACCTGCACAGAAACCGTATCAGTGGAAAGATGTACCTTAAGAAGAGGTGTATAAGTGCTAACCGTGAACTAAAGTGTTGTGAGGTCAGGTGGGGGAAAAGGAATGTCTGCCTGATTCATCCAGTATGGGAACTGAGCTCTGTGATCAACACGATCACATTCATCTTTACACACACAGCTGTCTAACCACATCTAATAACAGCTACTGAAGGTCTCTCACACACAACATGACCCCCAATATAAAATTCTAGCTAATGATCACGACAATGCTCACAAACAGAGGCGAAAACTCCCTCCCGCTGTATAGCATCTGGTTTCCTCCAAGCATGTGGCACAGCTCTAATTTATCCTCTCTCTCTCTCTCTCTCTCTCTCTCTGACACAAACACACACACTGACCTTAATACCAGCTTGGATCACATCAAGTCTAAAAGAGTATCAACACTCAGAGAGAAGACGACATGTAATCTGCTTACGGACACTCAGTAGTCATCATAAAGCTGTAAGGTTGCTTTCTCTTCCTTCACACAGATCTCTCTGTGTTGTGGCTCACACACACAAGCAGGTGTGTATTCAGACACAGCATGTGTTTAATGGGATCGTGCTGTGGTGTCTAACGGTAATGAACCTCAGAATGGGATGCATTTGTGATTCATAAAGACCCTGCTGATCCATACACTAGACACTTAACCTAATTAACCTAAACGACAGACTATAGAGAGACAGAGAGAGACAGAAGAGAGAGAGAGAGAGAGAGAGAGAGAGAGAGAGAGAGAGAGAGAGAGAGAGAGAGAATTTTTTTTTTTTAATTTAAATACACCTTTATTTTAAACAATAAAGTGTTCACAATAATATTACAAACTCAAAACAAGAACCATAATAATACTATTCATGTTACAAAGCGAAACATTTTAAAAAGCAAGCATTAAATCACCATCATCATCTACTGTGCAAAGGACTTCATTTATCCCCCAAATGTACATGAAAGATTCTACACAATTTACCATTTTATAATAGGCATGCTCTATTCTAAGCCGAGCCGCCACCAAGCCTTTGAAGGTCATCAACACATCCAGAGAACCCTGTCCTAACAACTTATTCTTTCTGGATTTCCATATAGCAAGTTTTGCTGTACCAGACAAAAAATTGAGTAAAATCAACTGACTTTTCCTTTTTTCTGTATACCTTGGACCATATATAAACATTTCGTAAGAGAAAGCTTCACCAATTTCAATGAACCATTGAGATAAAAATGAAAACAAATCGTTTAGCCGAGTACACTGTACAAACAAATGAAAAACCGTTTCAACCTCTTTACAAAAGGGACAGCCCACCCCTACCGAAGGATCAATGTGCACCACGTATCTGTTTGTGGCTATCGCCCCATGAACGATCCTCCACTGAAGGTCTCCCGTTCTTTTGTCAATGGGGCGTTTGTATAAGGACCGCCAGCAGCCTCTAGGGGAGGAAAGAACTCCAAAAAAATCAGTCCATTTATTTGAGGCAAATCCATGCAAGCGACCAGCATTAGATGCCTTCACACAGGAGATATAGAGGGCCTTTTTCCCCACTTCCTCAAAAACTCCAAGCTGAGGGGTTTCAAAAGACAAAAGACAGTTCTCATCATCTTGCCATTCTCCCACAGCAATATTCACATTCAGAGAAGGAAAAACATAAGGAACCCCCTTTCTCCATTGATCAATTGCTATAGAGTCATTTGTAAAAATCTTATGGTCCACATGCAAAGACTTTAAAATTCCAGTTTTAGCTTGTTTCAGCAGCCTCAGAGATCTCACTCCAGTCCTTTCACTCAATTCCTCTAAGCTCTTAGTCAAAATATGTCCCAGCTTTGTGCATCCCGCAGCAGTGAAACATGCACGCAAACTGGGTCCAGACACAAGTCTTGATGGTAAAAAATCATTAAGAAAAATTGGCTCTTCAAAAAGCCATAATCCAGCATGTGTATTCGGTGTACGTGAAATGGTAAACACCTTCCATGCCTCCAGAACTGACTTATAGAAAACAGTCAAACTCACACGGTCCTCATTCTGGAGCTCCATTAAGAACAGATGTTTGTCCAATCCCATACCTCTGACCCGCCCAAGAAGAGCAGAAGCCGTCTTTTGCCATGAAACATCAGTGCGATATAACAGTCTCTGAGCTGCTTGCAATCGGAAAGCCATGATTCTGGATCTGATATCAATCAAACCTTGACCTCCCTCTTGAAGCGGAAGGTATAAAGCAGCAGCACGAATCCAGTGTTGTCCAGACCAAAAAAAACCTACAAGTTGCCTTTGAATCTCCTCAATAAGTCCAACAGGTGGCTGTAACACAGTTATTTTATGCCACAGGGTAGAAGCAACCAAATTATTGGTCACTAAAATCCTCCCCCTATAGGACAACTGCGGCAGCAACCATTTCCATTTAGACAACTTGCTGCACACTTTCTCCACTAGCCCCTCCCAATTTTTCTTTTGATAATCATTTGACCCAAAAAAAACTCCCAATAATTTAAGTCCCTCTCTGCCCCACTTTAGGTCTCCGGGTAACTTTGGGAGACTCTCAGACTCCCCTTTACCAGCCCAAAAAGCTTCACTTTTTGCCCAGTTCACTTTAGCTGATGAAGCTTTCTCATAAAGACTGAGTACCTCAGATAGACAGTTAATATCTCCAGCATTCTTTACAAAAACTGTAATATCATCAGCATAGGCAGAGAGATACATTCTTGAGTCTAAAGAAAGACCAGGAGCATTAAAACCCGACAGTCTATCTCTAAGTCTAAAAAGCAGCGGCTCAATTGCTAAACTGTATAGTTGACCAGACAATGGACAGCCTTGCCTAATACCCCTTAAAATAGGAATTGGCCTACTCAAAGTGCCCCCTATCTTAACCATACATGATGCACCATTATATAATACCTGTATCAAATTTAAAAAAGTTTCGCCAAAACCAAAAGCCTTCAATACATTAAAAAGATAATTGTGATCCACACGATCAAAAGCCTTTTCTTGATCCAAGGCAATTAACCCAACTTTCACGTTGAAACCATTACAAATATCCACGATGTCTCGCACTAAAAACAAATTATCCATAATGGACCGTTTTGGAATGCAATATGACTGATCTCTATGTACAACCGAACCCAAAAATTGTTTCAATCTATTTGCCAGACATTTTGAAAATATTTTATATTCTGTTGTAAGAAGGGCAACAGGACGCCAGTTCTTTAAAAGAGCTAAATCACCCTTCTTTGGTAACAGTGATAAGACTGCATATTGACTGGAAGTTGGTAAAACACCTTCTCTTAAAGATTCACATAAAACATCAAAATAATCGTGCCCAATGCAGTTCCAAAAACTTTTATAAAAGTCTGCTGGCAGTCCATCTATTCCAGGAGATCGTCCTGAATTCAGTTGTCCCACAGCAGCAGTAACTTCCTCAAATGTTATACCAGCATCCAAGGCAGTTTTATAATCAGAGTCCAGCTGAGGAAGACCCTGAAGAAGCTGTGTCATACAGTCACTATTTTCACAGTTCTCTGCAGCATAAAGGCTTGAATAGAACTCCACAGCATGGTTTCTCATTTCTACAGTCTTAGACGTTATCCTCCCATCAGGGAGTTTAAGACATGGCATTTGTTTTTGTTGAGCCGCCTTATATTCCAGGTTAAAGAAGAAAGAAGTTGGGGCATCCATTTCTGCTAATGACATGAAACGGGACCTTATCAAGGCTCCTTTAACCTTCTCATTTAAAACTAGACCAAGCTCTCTCTTTTTTATCTGCAAATTATTGTACAATGTAGAATTATGTGCATCAACCAACTGCAATTCCATTAAATTAATTTGCTTTTCAAGTGTTTCAATCACATTCTTTATTCTACTACTACAGTTGGCTGTATACTGCTGACAGAAATTTTTTATTTGAGTCTTACCTACATCCCACCACTGTTTCAAATTTTCAAAATAACTCTTTTCCTTTTTCCAAACATCCCAAAAGAAAACAAAATTTTCACAAAACATAGCATCCTGCAGCAATTTCACATTAAAATGCCAGTAAACAGATTTTCTAGGTGTATTTGACATGTTCATTGTCACAATAATTAAATGATGATCAGAAAAACCCACAGGACAAATGCAACACTCAATTACTCTACTGTTAAAAGATTTTGACACATAGAATCTATCTAGTCGGGCAGCACTAACTCGATTATTAAAAGCCTTAATCCATGTATACTGCCTATGGGTGTTTAATTCTCCACATATCCAAAAGCTGGAAATCTTTAATGAGTTTTGACAATGCACTTGAGGACTGTATATGAGGTTCCTCAGTATTACGATCTATAGTAAAATTAATAGTGCAATTCCAATCTCCACCAATAACAACACATCCCTCACTAAGGCACTTTTTAAGACTCTCACTAAGTATATTTAAAAACTTTAGGCGCTCCTGTCCCACAGTTGGTGCATAAATATTTATCAGAGAAACAAGCATATCTTGAACTTGAGCTTTAACCACCAACAATCGACCCTTCACTGGTTCCTCTATACTTATAATATCCACCCTTATTTTTGAAGAAAAAAAAATGCCCACACCTCTACTTAAATTTGTACCATGACTGAGTATTTTATGTCCTTTCCACCACAAATTCCACTCAACTTCATTCATCAAATCACTATGAGTTTCTTGGAGAAAGACGATATCAAGCTTTTTTTGCTCAATTATTTCATAGACTGTAGCACGCTTTACACCATCCCTCCCACCATTAATATTTAAAGAGCCTATCCTCAAAGCCTCCATATACAAAAATAAGATGGGAAATAAAGAACAAAGCAAGATAGAAAAGCAAAGAAAAAACACCGTGTAATACATGGTTTACAATTTTTTAGATTTTCTCTTTCTTTTACTCATTGCTTTACTTTTCCTGATAGTGGTAAGAAGCTTTTTCAAACGAAAACGCTTCTTCTCACAAAGTTCATCAACTCCAACAGTCTTCTGATAAAAAGTTACAGAGCGAACAAACTTGTCTACATCAGAGAAGAAATCATTTATGTTGATTTGTTTACCATACGTTTCATCCAAAAAATTGTTAATTTCTTCCAGACTATACAACGAATCTTTGTTGTAAATTCCCGAAAAACCTGTCTGAGATGCATTAAATACACTTCCCTGTGAACTACCATCATTTTCACACATAGAAACTTGTGACTCAGTATCATCAGACTGCTCCTCCTCCATTTCCTCATTATTCAAGATGCTTGAAACCGATTCAATTCTATCATTTGCACTTTCCCTCGTTTTAGTACCACTGGTACTAGCTACTTCTTTGTTAACATCAGAAACTAGATCAGTTATGCTCATCTCCGGGGCTACAAAAGCAACAACATCCTCATTTCCCGTGTCCACAGCCGGTAACACAGCATCTACATTCACACCACTCACCTCAACTGGTGGAACAACCTCATCTTGGGCCGCATCAACGATATTGTTTTCGCCCTCGTCCTCTGCTTCTGTCGCGTTTTCTACGCCTGTTTTCTTATGTGGACACATCAGGCGCTTGTGTCCGATGTCTCCACACTCGAAACATCTTATGCTGCCAGTAGTTGCATACACCATAAATAATCTTCCCTCGTGTTTCACACGAAAATTAATATCCAGTGTATTCTCAGGCGATTCTAGCACCATGTAAACGTACCGTCTAAAAGACGCAACATGCTTCAGAGCCGGATGTTTACATCCAAGCGCAACAGTTTTAAAGGGACTGATCACTTTTCCAAAGCGCGCTAACTCACGTTGCAAAACGTCATTGGATATGAAAGGCGGGATATTTGAAATTGTTACCTTTGTTGTCGATATATACATTGGAGAAAGTTGCACAAAAGCATCTTTAACAGTAAGGCCGTTTACTATCAAACGATTCACTAAATTTTGTTCCTTCAAAAAAATGACGACAGCCTGATTCATCCGTGATGCAGATACAATGTTCTCGTGACCAATTTGATCGCCAACTGCAATTAACACATCCTCCACTGTGGCATTATCCTCAGGAACACACCTAAAACCATTGCGGAGTGATAATGACGGCGCCTCATCAAGAGACGCCATCCTGCCACACAACTACCACTATATTTACAATTCGTTTCCTAACCCATGTATTTTCTGGAAGGAAAAAAAAGAAAACAAGAAAATTCTCACCCTCACACAACAGCTCTCACCACCACCACTATCCCCAACTCCCAGCATGCAACAGAGACAGAGAGAGAGAGAGAGAGAGAGAAACACTGCTGCATGCAAAAACACAGCACAACCAGTGTAGTCTGGTTCACAAGCATGACTCATGAACTTATGATTTTTTGGCCATATCGCCCAGCCTATATCTCGGTATTTTTTGGTTAAATGGCGATATATATCTCTGTACTTTCTCTGTTTTTCTATTTGGATAAAGAAAATCTGTATTTAAAAAAAAAATGTATTTCGCATCCTGCTCAATGATATCCAAACAATGTTGATATTGAAGGATATGGAAACAAATATAGGGAATGTAATGTAGGCTATGCAATATATTATGTGCAAAAAGGTGGCTAAAATCACATTACATTCTAACATTACAATCTAAAAACAAAAATAATGCTTTTGTTTTTAAGCTGACTAAAGGCTTAACTAAAATGAAAATAAAAACAAAAGCACAAACTAATTATATTAGCCTACATTTGATTACCCCATTATAATGGTCACTTTCATAAAAATATACTTGTAGGTTTAAAATTCCACATATGAAACATTGTCTCGAACAACAAATATTTTAGCAATATGTATATTTTAGTCAGAATTATTGCACTACTATTCTATTGTGCTCCGTCTGTTTGACACGCATCATGCGCGCGGCGGTGCTCATTAACGGAAGCTTGAATTTTAGCGGAGATTCACTTGCAGAAGCTCATCCTCTCCTGACAGTGAAATGGACATATTTGTTTGACTTTCTAACATTCACAGGTGGAGAATATACCTGTGAAATGTAAGTTAAGCACTGAGGAAAGCCCCACGTCTCAAACGCATTAAACAGCGCAAGTATTTATCTGTCAGTCAGCAACAGTATCTGTCAGGGCAAGCTGCTTTAAACTTGTTAAAGGTGCTCTATTAAGCGATGTCACGCGTTTTTTAGGCCAAAACATTTTTTGTCACATACAGCAAACATCTCCTCACTATCCACTAGCTGCCTGTCCCCTGAGCACACTGTAAAAAAACGCGGTCTCTGTAGACACCCCAGGCTCCAAAAACGGCAACAAAAACATACTGGTCTAACCCGCACCACGAAACATAAACTGTTCCAGCCAATAACCAACTGGAAGGATTTGGGGGTGGGGTTTGGGGGGTTAGTGCGTGGATGAGGAGGAGGGAGGGTCTAGCTAGCCTCCATTTTGTTTGACAATACTTCGAACGTCAACAAGAAGTGACGTCACCCAACATCGCTTAGAGTACCATTAACTCAATCTTACCAGTTATTTTGAAGCACTTAATATAAGCTTGTGTCATGTTTAGGACAAATTGTACCATGTACTTTCACTGCAGGAGCTCACACTGCGTCCTCCGCTAGTTTTCAGATGTGCTCGTATCAAACTACTGTATTGATATAAACTGTATTGCCTCATTCCATATTGTTTTTAAAAAAAAATCGATATATTGTACAAACTCGATATACCGCCCAGCCCTACATGAACTCAGGAGTAAGAGGCTTGAATTAATCCGACATATCTTTTCTTTATTGCCCATCCATAATATTAACACTACAAATTCCAAGATTCTTCTGTGACTTTGATTTTAATCATTCTATCCAAGGCCAATATATTACCAATATTTACCAATATTACCATGAACCAGGCAAACTTCAGCACACAAACTCACCAGTTTACGGAGTACACTGTTGGCTAGTTACTTAAGCAACTTCTTTATCTGAGAAAAAAATACAATAATAATAATAGGCTTACAGAATCAAGAATATTTTACAGATTGATCTACCATGTTCAAATTAATTAAAGTGTAAATTGCAGGTTAAATTTTTCTTAAGATAATGCAATGTGCTTACTAAACATAAAGATAAGAACCGCCCACAATTGTTTTTTATACCAAAATGCTGCATATAATATGAAAAGTTGGTGCTTTTTACAGTGGTTTTAACCACGCCCCCTCCCTTCCACTAGGCTGGGCGTGACGTCATAAAAGGGACTCCAAGCCTAGAGTTACCGTTAGTCTAATGGCAAGTAACAAAAATGGTGAACTATTGTGTTTGTGCGGAATGTACAAATACTTCAAAAACGGGGGAGAGGCTTCACAATTTCCCCAAGGACAAACGGTTGATTCGTGCTTGGGTGAAGTTTGTGGCTACAAAGCGGGCTGATTTTACTGGTGCCTCAGTGACAAAGTCAAACGTCATATGCGGCGAACACTTTACTGCCGACGACTAGGACCCTGGAAACATACTAGTGTGTGCTGGCTTCAAGAGGACCGTGATCCTGCCTGAAATGAGAGTAAGCTATACGCAAAACAAACGGGTTCAGGCAGCATGCGTCAAAACCAGATTGCTGCGTGAGGCACGTCAGATTTGCCGGTCGCGGGTCGAGCTGCTCCAATAAACTCCAAAACGCGTTCACTTCACGGCAGCACATACTCTCCACTACTGATTCCATTGGGTGGCATAGCCCACACAAACACCTGTCAAACACAGCGATAGGGACATCGATCTATTTTTTTCTTTCTGACAATGAGTGCCTGTGCAGTGTGTGCATATATACAGCTCTGATTAGGACCACTAACACCATGTAAGTAAATAATGTCTTCAGTCGTTGTCCCTCCTTGCTATTCTACATGACGGCAAGATTTTGAAAAGACTTTGGCTTGTTCCCTAATGTTATACCCGGGCTAGCATCAGGCTAACCTAGGCTAGCTCTAGCTACTCGCCACTCATTTTCCTCACACCAAGCATTAATAACTCTTTGAGGGCCATGATTTCTAGCAGTTTCCTCCCCTCTCTCACACCTGACTGGTTCAAAATTGTAGGGCTGTGGTCCATCAAGAATTTGATGGTTTCCCACCTCTTCAGTCTCCCAGTCGTTCTCCATATTCAAGCCACAAACAGTAGGAATCTAGCAGAGTACGGGTTGCAACTCCCTGTTATGACGTCATCACCCACTTACGGTAAAAAAGACGCCACCTTTGAAGAAAACCCAATAAATGTTATTTTAACGCATTTTAAGACAGAAATTTTCAATTATATATATATATATATATATATATATATATAGCACTTTAATTTACACATGAATTGATTGTGGTGGTTAACCTGCAATTTACACTAACACATTTTCAAATGTATTTTTTGTAACTAGTATGTAAAACAAATACAAATTTACATCACATATAGCTGCATGTGTTATTAACTAATTTTAAATTAGTAATAGAAATAATGTGATATTATAGGACTAAATCAGTTTTATATCAGCCATCCTGCTCTCCAAGATATAGGCTTCAGCCATCAAGAAATTACATAGTCAATCACTAATTAATTCCCATGGCTTTTCAGGCCTGTAAATCACATTTTAAAATTCCATGATATTTATCAATGAACATCCATGAAGTTATCAGTGAACATCAGAAAACAGATTATTGTACATACTCATTATTTGTTAATATTAGGCTACCTTTTGAAAGTGTTATTTTAGTTCATATTATTCTGCACTTATTTGCATTTCATGCAGCAACCTTTCGGCAATACAAAAAGTAAAGTTGTCGGTCATTCAAATAAAGCACAACAAACTGAATTTGACATGGAAAAAAAAGAAAAAGCATGATGGGGGGAAAAAAGGGGGGGGGAGATGTATGCATTGCTTCAGGTATCTATTTTTGTGTTTTCTTCATCCCTCATCAGAGAAAATAGCATATAGTTAGTGAAGGCACATGTGCGTGTGTGAGTATTTGTGTAGTCTATGCTCCACTGGTCAGGTCAGTATTACTGCCTACAGCTATAACGGTCTTTCTCCCTCTGTCACAAACACAATACACACACTACCACCATTTGAATGTGCATCACTAAAACGCATAGAAGCAACACTCATTTTGTAAACCTTGCTCCTTTCCGTGACCCCCGACAAAAATGGAGAATTTGAACCTCAAAGGCAAGAGGCATTAACCCCCTGGGGTCTGCTATCGCGCCGGCGCGATAGTCTCGCTTTTTTTTTTATCAGTGCAAAAGAAACTCAAATAACTCCGTCGATTTTTGTCATACAGGCAAGTGTTAAACATTTTTAAAAACTGTTAAATGTCTTCTTTTTTTTAAAAACAAAAAGTTGTGTTTTTCGTAAAATAAAGAAAAAAAACGATGCACGTTCTGTCTTCTCTCTCAATGTGAAGTTCATTCTGAAACGCGACAGAAAATGATCTGTAACTCAGCCAATACTTGCCACCCACACATGAAAGTAATGGCTTTACAAAGTTCGAAGTCTCCTTTTTTAAATGAAGTAAATCATATCAAAAACAAATATTCTCGGTTTAAGAAATCCGTATGAAAGCAACAACATGTACAGTTTCTCCAGCCCGAGCTCATTAACTTTAATTTGACCACACCCCCACGAGCGCAGCTGTTCTCATTCAAATGATCCACGTGAAGGAACGCAGAGCTGTTAACGCCCTCATCAGCTCGAAACAAAGAATCAGCGACTCCAGTATTTCTCTACTTTTCATCAGTTTGGAAGACTGTTTGTGCTGTGGATTTACCTTGGATTTACCTAAGGAGGACACATTTTTATTATGAGAACAATTTTTAAGGTAAGAGACATAATAGTAAGTGTTTTATTGTTGCATAAACTTTACATTGTAGCTACTAAACTCAAACTGGTGCCAGCCAAAAATGTTATGAAATGAGATACAAGTAGGCCTATGCTAGTATGAGTGTTTATTCTAATATGGTGAATATTTTAATGTTTAGACCTGTGTTTACTGTTAAATACTTTGTTCGTGGATATCTGCTCATACGGGGACGTAGATGTATAATGTAACAACAATGTTTCATAGTTTGGAGCGGCTCGATCGCTGCACGCGCTGAGTTTGGGTCTGAGTCACGCTGTGTGTTTGAAAAGCAAAACACGCCACACATTAGGCTTCACGACAAACTCATCTCATTTCATAACGAATAGAAATATTTGAAGTAACATATGATAAACAATATATGTTTGTCTAGTGTAGTGTTACTGAAAACTGTTAATTTTTAACGATTTATAGGCTGCCTGCTATCTAGGAGACTGGAGTAATGATCACAGGAATAAATTACACTTTACTATACATTTGCATAGAAAACAGCTGATTAACATTGAAATATTATTTCACAATATTACTGGGTTTGTTTTGTATTTTTACTCAAATAAATGCAGCCTTTGTGAGCATACGTGACTTTTTAAAAACATTAAAAATCATACAGACCCCAAACTTTTGAACGGCAGTGTGTGTGTGTATATATATATATATATATATATATATATATATATATATATATATATATATATAGTGTGTATATATAGTGTGTATATATATATATATATATATTGTGTGTGTATATATATATATATATATATGTGTGTGTGTGTGTGTGTGTGTGTGTGTGTGTGTGTGTGTGTGTGTGTGTGTATGTGAGTGAAAAATCTAAAATGTATTCCCAGAATCGTGCAGCCTTATAGTTTGTCTTGATATCAACATGTTTACAGGTGTTTATTTATTTTTTAGAAAGGGACCAGATGCCACTGGATGAGTCCTGCTGACTTCAACATTCACATGAATCTCTGTACATGAACATGGTAAAATGAAAAGTCAAACACCTTGGACATGACAGGTATGTAGGCTACTATGTTTCAGGAATGGCACAAAGGTGTGTGACTGTTTAAGTCTTTGTCTTTACATCAGTGTGTTTACTAATGTGCTTTTTGTCCTTTGTTGTGTATCTTTGGATTATGTTGTGTTGTAAATAAATCCAGACAATCTAAAAGCCATTCTTTTTTTAATTTCTCCTCATTCTTTGTGCAAGGCTTCTCATGATGATAGGGCCTGATAGCCCCTAATAGGGCCATTAGGGGAGGGTCTTTATCTTTCTCAGGTGTAAAATGCATTCATATTAATGAGATCCACGCCTCCTCGCATAAAGCTTTCTCACACAAAACACGTCATACAAATTTTAAATCAATATATTGTCTTAACTAAATGAGTATGCAGGATGATTTTCACATAGTTTTGGAGCAAATATTCTAGGCTACATGATACAATTTTCAAAAGTCTTGTGAAGAAATAATCACTATGGGTTTTATGACCTTATTTCAGTGACATTTGTTTTTTGTTTTTTCACAAACCACGCATAAACATTATTATCTTAAAAATACAAACATGTACATACATGTTGCTCGCATATTACGGTAGCCCCGTTTGTGCTATATAGAGTGAATTTACACCTTTGCCATTAACATATTTATAAATAACAGAAAAAAGCACAAATGTCAGAGCATGTCAGAACACCTCCAGGACCCAGAAAACACCTCAGACCTCAGAGGGCTAAACTTCTTCATTAAACTTTAAGGATTCTGTGCATAACAACGGCAGCTCTAACTACCACATTGCGGATGCAGGCAGAGACTGACCTACAAAACACAGACTGCAGGATGAGTGCATCTGAGTTTCAGACGCGGTCCACTCCACCCCCCATCCCTGCTCACTCGGTTAGGGCTCGTTATTTTTACACAGCACTGCTTCCGCAGTGGTACGAAGCCAGGAGAAGCCACAAAGGACTACTGCAAAAATGTACACGCACACTTGCACGGTGTCCTAGCCAGATGTGATGCGATAAGATTCCAGCGACAAGCAATTTGTCTGGCCACACCAGATGCAACACAACTACGAGATGACAAAATCAATCAAAAATCCAAGCCAATCAGAAGAGAGTGTGGGTGGGATCTCTTTGCAAGCGCTCTGCACTCACAACAACATGGATAAAGTACCACAATTCATAGAAACTACACCATTTTTATATTATTCAAATTAGTGACTGAAACAATCTTGTTCTGGTTTCCTTTCATTTAATTTCAAGAACTAAGGTGAATTATCCGTTATACTTTCAGTAAGATATTCAAACTCACATTAAATTATTTTAAAGTCCCCTTTAGTCAATAATTGTATCCCTTAAAATTATATATTTAAAGATTTTTCCTTGTAAAAAAAAAAAAATTCTTCATGCCTTAAAATAGCTTGATTTTCACAACAGGGGGACTTTAAATAAAATACATCATCAATATCATTCAATTTCAGGGTCATACTTTCTATGTTGTTGTACCAACCACAACATTGCAGAAATAGAAACGGTTTCCAAAACAGCCGTTGTGCCTGGTTAGGACAAAATCTTTGATTAACATTGAAAAGACACCTTTAACATGTATCACAGCATCATGTCTGGTTAGTAGGGCTGGGTAAAAATATCGATGCATAAATGCATTGCAATTATTTGTTTCTCAATTCAATATCGATTCATCAAATCCTATGAATCGATTCAGCCCACCGGCCAGTGGCGGCGCTGTGGGCAACACTCTAGTGAGAGCGTTCAGCGTTGTACAAGACGCGCTTAAGGCGGCGCTCCCATATAGCGCCTAAAAGCGCGTAGAAAACGCTAGGTGCGCCGCGTTCTCCTTTTTCCAAAGCGCTATAGGGCGGTTGCGCTCCGGAGGCGTCTGTTGTTGCTTAGCAACCATCAGCTGCGCTCTCCGTTACAGCAAGGAAAACGCTTGCGGCATTCTGAAAAGTTGAGATGTTTTTATCTCGATGCGGCGCGGACGCGCTTGGAAAAAACGAGCGCGTCGCACCGCGACGCTTCCATTATGAGCGCGCATACCGCGCGCCTACATTTGAAATAACGAACTTGAGCACGCAAAAAACGCGATATGTGAACAGGCTGTCTTATACAGCAAGATCGCGGACAGCAGCTGCACTCCGTTCAAGCCTGCACCACCAACCAGGGACGTCATTAGGCCTATTTTAGGGGGGCTGAAGCTACCCCAAAATGTTCCTAAGCCCCCCTAAATGATAATAAGAACCGCATATTGATAGCGGCTCCCTGATGTCCGCAAATTAGTTAAAATCTCCCGGAATCTAGAGTCCTTGCGTGTGTGTGCAAATGTGCGTGCGTGTGCCTCACGAAGCGCATTTTTTTTTTATGAGTATGCCCATTTTGTGCTTCTGTTTACATTTCTTTTATAACTTGAATGTATAGGAAGAAATAAATATACTTTCTACTACTTACAGTTACATGCACTTTAGAGGTGTTAATAAAGCACCTGTTTGTTACAGTTGTGGTTTGTATTCAACACTTGTACAATATTGTACAGTTTGTTCTGCTAAATAAACCATGACAGGAAACATGCTGGGGTCAATTTGTTCTTAAACATTGGTACTGCACACATTATTTAAAAATATACTCAGGTACTTAATTACTTGTGTATTTACTTATTATTGAATCGATATCGAAGCTAATAAATCAATATCGAATCGAATTCGAAGATAATAAATCAATATCGAATCGAAATCGAATCGAAGCCTCAAGAATCGAAATTGAATTGAATTGTGAAATTCCTAACAATACCCAGCTCTACTGGTTAGGACACAGTGTTAAGGCCTGTTCACACCGGGACGAATTTCGCGCGCGATAGTTGCCGTCATTTAACGTCTCGTGATTAAACAAAGGGCGCCAATGTGAGTGTGCACACTGACGCGAAAAACGCCACGCGTAAAAACGTCATTTTTAAAAAAACGCCTCGGGTTAGTTTTTTTGGTTTGACGCGACGCATCAAAAACTATCCGACCAATGAGATTGGTGCTTTTGCTCACGTGTCTGGAGCTTCTGAAGTTACAGTAAAACAACTTGGGGGCGCTCAAAACGGTCTTGCCCAGCCAAGATAAATGTAGAGCTGCTGGTCTCGTTGGTGTCGGAACATAAGGAACTGTATGACAAACACGACTACAAAAATATTGATAAGAGAGAACTGTTATGGAGTGGTATTGCAGAGCAAATGGGCCATGATGGTGAGTTTCATTTCACTTAATTGTCTTTCATGTACATAGGCTTGTAGCTTGTAACGCCATCTAATGTCAGGGAATGAATTTGCATGTTCACTCGGCTCATCGTCAGTGAAAATCGCTTGGGTGTGAACACAAAAAACGCGTTGAAAAACGCTGGAGAATAATACCCACCGATATTCTTCCCGGTGTGTACGGCCCTTTAGTGCAACTCTCTAATGTTGCTCAAGATGATGCAGGTTTGAGTCTGACCTACAGTGAGTCCCTCCCTGCTTTTCCAAGTTGCTCTTTGCTATGTCTATATGCCTGTCCAAATCATGTGTCAACACTCCACCTTCTAATAACACAGACCCTCTCACACACAATAATTCACTACTTTAGCCCAATCCTTCTCCTTTACTTCAGCCCAATCCTTCTCCTTTACTTCCTACTCCCGTGCCGCATGGGAAACAAAAGCCACATTTAGTCTGTCCCTGCTGTGTCTTTGTTCTGGAGTGGATGTTCTACAGCACACTGCAATGATGACAGCTGCATGGATACAGTACAACTCAACAATCCATCTCTGGCTGCAATCCAGTTACATTTCTTTCACATTATGTCTTTCTCTTTATCAGAACAATTTACCATTAAAAAGGAACCAGAGCCAAAGGATTTTCATGACTTTCATGGTTCTTCCAATGATTCCTGAATGTGGATTCTTCCACTGATGAGGACAGATCACGGTACAGAAATATTTGAACCGTTTCTCGCACTACAATTCAGCAGCACCACAAAACATACAATGCAACCAGTGTAGGCCAATTCTTGAATGAATGACTCTTAAGGCCTGTTCACACCAAGAGGATTGTTCAGTGCGATTAACATTTTCATTTGAATGGATCTGTTCAGACCAACACAAACATTCACATGCCGTCAATGCAATGCAATCTGAACGGCTGATCAAAACGTGTAGCCTAAATATTGTTTGACTTACTTTCTTCCATACAGGATTTTCACACCAAACAACATGTGTTGGTGTGAACAGGAATCAAAAACATACATTGCAAACATTAAAGTCTGATTCCCGAATGAAGTTCTCTTTCGAATCCGTTCTTTTAAATGCAAACCTATTTTGCAAGAACTGATTGATTAAATTGATTTCTTCTTGGTTATATCTGCTCTGTTAAAATCATGAATGACTGCTGAGGGCATTACATGTAATACAAATTGCATTTATATATATAAAAAAAAAAAAAAGATTTTGGATCCATTAAAGAATCAGAATCATTACATTCCTTATGATTCCCATCCTTACACAAAAGTTTTTTGTGTGTGTGAGAGTGTATGAGACATTAAGATATCAACAGAATAAAGAGATGTTCACAAAGCAAGCGCTTTTCTGTTTTTATAAGGCTAACGGACCTCTTTGACTTTTGCGCTCATGTCTCACATCTTTCGCATCATCTTGCGAATGAGCACTGCATTGTTAGAATGCAGTCAAGAGTAGTTCAACTTGTCTCAAGACTTTGCATTTTCTTTTTATTCCACTGCCCCATTTTTAAATGCAAAAACCCTTTCTGTGTAAATGGCCCGTAAGAATATAAAAGTGAATATTCATACAATATTTAAACACTTTTTTTTTCTTTTTCTTTTTTTTTAAATCAGAGCAGAGTGTCTGACTCAGTCAGACAATGACTGTCTGAAAAAAGACGTTCCAACTTCTGTCTATGAGTGAGTGTATAAGACAGTCTGCTTCCATTCCACTGTCAGACACTAGTCCCATGAGAAGCTCCAGCTATGCTCTTATCACATCCAGCATGTCACAGTTCCACATGCAACCGGCATTACTTCTGCATGGCTGTAGATGTAGGTCACACACACGCACAACCCCACCCACTCATACCGGACACCAATAGATGGCTCATGTTGAGGGTGGGGCAGATAGACACAGTTCAGACCCTCCAGTCATCCAATATTATACAAATCTGATAATATACAATATTATTCACTCTACCAACAGTGAATACCTGAGCAGAACACTGAAACGGACACCCTAATGATCACACTGTTTCAGAGGAAACAGAGTGAGTTCCATTTAAACACCAAATGACTCAATGTAAAACAAAACTGGAGTCCATTTCTTCCTCTAGCCACTTCAACATGGGAGCATCAATGATGGTAATACAACTTCTGCTTTTCATAAGCATTAGAGTAAGAGTTCTGTGAACAGAGGTTTGAAATCTTAAAGTCCCCCTGTGGTGAAAATCAAGTTTTTAATGTTGTTTATATGTCTATGTGGTGTTTTTAATGTGCTTTAAGACAAACCATGTGCAAATTCATAATTCAACACCATTGCTGAGTATTTTCTCTTTAAAACTGCAGTGAACCAAAGACAGTCTCAAAAAAACGGTTTGAAATCTCTGGTGTTTCTTAACGTCACAAACTACTTTGTAACCAATCACGTCAACGAGTGGATCTCTGAGCTGGTGTGAGTGGAGCCGGGGCTAATTTGCGTATTCAAAGAACGCATATAATAAATGAGGCACGGGTGTAGAGTTACATTCAAGCTATCTTAAGACATGAAGAATTTTTTTCAAGCAAAAAACTTTAAATATGTAATTTTGGTGATCAAAGATAAGTTAAGGAATAAAATTATTGACTACAGGGGAACTTTAAAGTTGCAATAAAAACAAAACTGCCCCTTTTACTTCATTAATACGCATTTCTGCTCTTATTATGAATGATTGAACGCTGTACATTCAAGCTATAGGACAGTAAGTGTTGTATGAGGGCAACAGTCGCCTATAAATTTATCCATATGCAGGACCCATCTGGGAATATCCCCTGCAGGACTGTATAACGCTGACATTGCAGTGCAATCTCACATCCTGCTTACAGGAGCCAAATGAATGAAAGTCATACCCCATCCGGCTGCAAGCTAACACAGCAATGCTAACTGAACTGAAATTAACGAATGACTCCAAGGTTGCATGGCGAGGAAACGTCAGAGCTACGTCCACACAGGCTGAGTCATGAAACAAACAACTGACTAAAAATAAACCTCAAAGGAGGCAGGTGTGTTCTAATGCGTCACATAGTTTTGCTATAAAAGCAAAAATGAAAACCATTCTACAAATGCAATCAATCAGAAATTTTGACTTTGATTTGATTCCTGTCATTAGTTTTAACAAAAATCACAATCAATCAACTAATTTCACAAAAAAGGTGATACTGTAAAATAAACTTATTTCAATTAACATACATTGCTGGTAAGTCCTCCGAAACACCCAAAAATGAAATAACTGTCATTACTTAGTTCCCTTATGTCATTCCAAACCTGTAATTCCGATTATGTGGAAAACAAAAGATGTGATCTGGATTCTTGAAGACAGAACTTTAAAGAATATTCTGGCCACTCACTTCATTATAATTAAAGAGAATACGTATTGGTACATAATTCACAGGGTTCTGAGAACATACTGAAATTGTAATAATTGGTTGTTATTATTCATAACCATTACCTATGTATACATTTTGTATGAAGCCATTTAAAATATCAAGCCTGAATTACCTGCTTCAGACAAATATTAGCCAACAACAATTGATGGATTGGTGCATCATTCATTGAACAGTTCTAGGTAAAGCTGCTAATTTAAAAGGAAACATGACACTGTTCTAATGTAAGATTATTATTTAATTGGCAAGAATGCATTTCTTCTAAAGAGTCAGGAATACCTCTGGAATGTGAGGAATGTGGATACGGCTAATCAGCTAAGGTGCTGTCTCACCCCACAGACACTAAAGGTTTTACTACATGCCGTGTTACGGGCATTAGCGCTGACCTGATCATTAACACTGTCCTGAAATAACTCCTACTCTGACACAAATGTAAAAATATATATATTTCCAATTTAATTCATACCTGCATCAGCATCATCTTACACATTTCAAAATGTAATATTTTACAAACAGAGAGGAACTGTCCAAAACCCTTTTCTTTTAATATCCTGTCTAAGTTTGACCATTCATTAATCTCCACAGGAACTGACAGTATGACAAAGATGATAAGGTTTTAAAATATTGCAGTAGTTTTGGGGTTGTCAAAGTAACAATCTTAAGTTTTCAGTTAACTTACTTCAAAATCATGAGAATAGTATTCTACTGACAACTCTAGTTTTTAACAGGTAAGAAATATGTGATTATATTATTATTTTTAAGGATAATCTGTATTTTTTTTCTAAACCACTATTAGAATAATGTTAGTCAACTCAACACCACCAAATAATTATTTGCAATGGTCAATTATTTAATTTTGGGGGAAAAAATGTCTTTATAGTATGACTGTTAACAACTGTAGGCCTGTAATTCAGTCTTTATAATTTAATTGCATAGCTGCAATTATATTTTAGGAAGCGGGACCATTGCAAGGGGATCTTAATGTTAAGGGATGAAAAGATTAAAACCTCTTAACCAAAAGGCCTGTTTTACAGAGAGTGGAAATCTGTCTTTCAGTAGGATCTGTTCACTTGCAGACATTAGATGGTGTGGTAATTCATTAAAATCTCTATGAAACAGTATCTACCAGCAGCTCTACATTACCATATCAGTGACAGGAGAGGGTGGTGGCCTTCTATCTCCAGTAACATGGAGAGTGAGATAATGCCTTCAGAACAACAGAGAAGGTGTACATGTGAATAGTACAATCCCCTTACATTAACTCCAGCCATCAAAAAGAAAAGACAAATGGGAGAAACAGTCACTCTGACATTGTGCATTGCCAGCAAAATGAACAGAGCAGGCTAACAGAACCGATACAGCACTAAATTATTTTTTTTACATTCACGGTTCAAGAATGTAAACACTCACGGTTGCAAACAAGGCTGCCAGATCTCAGAGTAAGCTGCAAGCATGCAGCATAATGAAACACAAACACAGGCGGCCTGCAAAATGCCAGCTAAACATCACCTTCCTGGCCAAAACAAACATGCATCCCTCTAGCCTGTCCTAGGACCACAAAAGCAAACAGAACATCCTCCTGCCTAATAACATTTCAAGTAGAAAAAAATAGCAGAGAGAAGAAAAACAACTATTACCGTCCGGTTGGCATCCATTAACACTCTCACTGCTGGACTGCGAGTAGCCCATTTCAGATCTGCGCTGACTTCCCAGCAGGCCGTTCTTCCGGAGAGCTCGATTACCGGGGCTGCTAAGTGGCGTGGACGTCCCATCTCGCTTTGAGAAGATACCGCTGAAAAATCTGATAAGTTTACGTTCCTGCCCGCTGGAACGGGAGCCTGTCCCTCTGATAAATCCCTCCTTGTCCACCAAAGATTTATCCGACATCTTGAGAAGATCACTGTTGTCCAATGTGCGATTCTTGCCCTTCATCCTTTCCCTGCGGCCCGGCTCCATCATAGAGTCAGTTTTGTTTAGAACCTCACCCACATCCAAAGTGTTTCGCTTCTCAGAGGACTCTGACTCTGCGAACGTCATGTTTTGCAGAACCACACCGGATGGGGCCTGACTCTCCTCTCCGTTACGGCCGATGCAGCCCGAGCTGCTGTGGTGCTTCTCTTTGGAGAGTGCCCGTATGCGGATCAACTCTCCACCCGTCCAGTGGCGAAAGCTGAAACTTCTCCGCAGCAGGCTTGGGTGCTTCTTCGCCGGAGGGGTTTGAGGCGCAGGCTTGGGTGACTTCCCATTCCCTTTAGCCAGCAACGAGGAGATGCAGCTCTCCTTGGCCGTACTGTCACCCTTCGCCTCCCCAGACGTCTCATCTGACCACGTACTGACCGTCTCCTCTGTGCTCCGGGAGGTCTTGAGGACTTTTCTAATGCCTGTGTTTTCTCCATTACCAGCAGTAGTGCTGCAGATTTCTCCACGTTCTGCATCACGTTTCAATCTGTCACTTTCAGCTATATCTTCTGCCCTTTTCTGCACTGGTGCCCCATTTTCCTTCCTCTGTCCATTCTCTGGCAGGATGCACGTTTCATTTAATTCTCTGTCTTTAAGTGAATGCTGCGCCCTCCTTGAGATTTTCAACCTGCCCAACTCAAGATGTCCAGTACTAAAGGTCCTGAAGTTCCTCATGTATGAGTGCGTAGAAAAATCGTCCGTCTCGTCCTCCACTTCTTTGAGTTCTTCCAGAGCTGAGCTCCGCTGAGGCTCAGAGACCCCCTCCCGCCGGTACGCACTCACTTTAGGGTTCTCCAGCCGCCGGTGTGCCGAGCCTCCGCCATCCTGCAGGTTTTCTTTCTTCACTAATGTCAAAGATATCCGGTACACGGTTTTTCTTTGTGGCGTACCCCGCTCCATCCTTTCCGGGTAATTAGAATCAAGTAAGTACATTCTTCAGAAACCAAATCCAAATAAATTAATGTCAAATACGTTTCTAGTGTGATTCCACCCACAGTTGGTGATTACCGGAGCACATAATAATAATAATAATAATAACAATAACAATAACAACAACAAGAATAATCTTAGCTCTCTGTTGAAAAAGTTGTTTTTTACAAAATCGCTGTGGTGTGCACAAAATCCAAATAAATGTTCCTTTGCTGTAACGGTGCGTTCTGACTACTTGCGCTTTCAAAAAAGGATCCCCGTCAAGTCACCTAAACGTCCAATGCAAAGCCCGTCATCAATGTTCACAGAAAAGTAAAGTCCGGCTTCAAATTCCTGCTACCCGCTGCGAGGCTTCTCTGTCTGGGGGGAAATGTTATTGCAACACGGTCCTCCTAAAGCAGAAGAGTGTGGTCTTCCCTATTGTGCCCGTGCATCCCCCGCCGCGCAGCCAGCTTGCACCCTTTACACAGGACCGGTCGCGCCTTTGTTTCCCGCCGCGGTGCGTTCCTACTCTCATTCAAATGTAACAAGCACGACCCGAAGCTCGCAGAACGAGAGTCCCGGGAAACGAGACAGGCAGCCCGAAACAGCTACGGATCCATACCCGTCTCTCTCCTCTACCAGCCCCGTGTACTCCGTATCCACACAAATCATCCAGTTAGAGCAGAAGGAAAACCCGGAACGGATTACTCCAAAACGCATTCCACACTAGTGCGGTTACATGCGACTTGCATCATTTAATTGTCATACGGGGAAAAGGCAATACATCAATATAAAATACAAGCATTATGCATTAAATCAGCATGCGAAAAACTCATCTAACCCAATATTATGTAGCTACCTGTAATGTTTATTATTGGTGCCCGACGAGAGCAATATCAAACACAGTAGGTCTACTTAAAATCCAGCAAGCATAAATGTGTTATAAAGTAGTAAACCTATCCAGAGACAAAAAGTTGTGATTCATATAAATGTAACTGCTATGCGAGCGTGTGTATTTGCTTTGGTGTGTCAGAAAAACAGTAATGAGTTTGAAGTGAATCTTCTGCGCTGGATGATCCACTCCGGGTCACCGCGTTATCTAGCGGACGCGCGGGGGTGGGGTTTCTACTTCTCCGTCCATCAAAACCTTTAAACCCACCCGGGCTTACAGAAGAAAGAAGCGTGCTCAAATGCACAAAGTAGTTTTTCTGTACATATGTTATCGCTTTAAACTGTGTGTATTCACGAATATCGTAGCAAAAGGTTGTTTTATTGATATGGCACTAAATTAGGGTAAAAAAAGCATCAATGTTTGTGGGAACATTTTAATTTATATAATTTATTTGGTTTACTTAATTGGTATTATATATATAATATAAAATTCATATTTACTAAAACGGTTCACTGCACTTCCATATACTAAAAAAATCCATATATTCTCTCAATGCATATAGTATGATGTGACTGTATACAACAGAGTAGTATATATGGACTAATCACATCATGTTTCATAAGCAGTCAGAACACATTTGAGGTCAAGGAGCGCTTTCATCTGCCCTCGGGCCACCTCTCCATCACCCCCCTCTCTCTCTCTAAGGAGGGAGGTGTGGATGTGGAAGATTACCCCTCTTATCTCGCCGCTCAATCCCTGTGTCTTCCTTTCGCCTTCAATCCAGGCCTGACATTTGTGGAATCTTCACAGAGATTTAGGCAGATTAGAAGCAGCTCATTAGGATCCATTCTGTACAGCTTTTCTCACCGTCACCTCTCCCCTGTCCTCCCCATAACTCAGCAATGGAGCCCCACCTGCCTCTGTGAAGCTTCCATATACTCCAGCAGTCTTCATCTACTCCCCTGTCCAAAGACCAAATTTTGTTCATCTTAATAATACAAGATACAGATATACAAGTTGCGAAACCTGTTTTGTCAAAACCATAAAAGTTATTAACATTATTCCAATGACTGAATTAGTTTCAATTTCAAATAAATGTGAATGTAGACATCCTAATCATACATATATGCATACACACACACACACACACACGTTAAAAATGCATTCTATAATATGTTTTTGGGAGTCGCACCACATGACATTTTACAACCTCAACTACTATAACTTGTCTTGTCATAAAAGGTCACATTTTTCTTTTTTCAAAAAAAGTATTGACTTTGACGCACATAAATCATAAAACTATTAAATAATTTCTTGTTTACCACATTTTTTGGTTCCACCATATGATTTATCATTTAGCGGACAAAAGGTTTTCAAATACTAAAAAGTTGTGACACACTTAAATATTGATATATAATATAAGACGTGTCAAAATACTTTTCTTTTCTAAAACTTGCTTCTTGTAATGAGAGGTTTTTCTTTTACAAAAAATAACAAAATAATTTTAATTCAGAAATGAAAAACATGATCTCAAAAGAGGCGTATTCGTCAATGCATGTATGAATGAATATCGACAGGACATGTCAGCTTCATCGACATAGACCCGTGATCCAGTTCCATAAACGTGATCCAGTTCCGTCAATATTGCTCTGATCGCAGGACTTCAAAACTCTGCACTAGCGAGGCTATAGAAAATCAGTTTGGGAAAATTATACACTCGATACAAGAAGTCTGACTTCAAACAAGCCCCGTCCTTTCATCACATCCACAGGACTGTCATAAAGAGACGCAAACTTAAAAGCCTAGGTATACACTTATATGCTCTTGATGCAACATCGCCCTTCACGTGTTCTATCGTCAATGTGACTGCATGACTTCATACCTCCTGAATACTTTAACACAGAGAATGGAATATAAAGCAAGCACATATGAAATATATAACAGAGGTGCACATCAAGCATATTTCTATCATCACTATCATATGCAGTTGAATAAAAATGACGATGAGGTACAGTTATTTTGAAAGGCATGTGGCACCGCTGGCAACCCAGGAGCTTGACTGATTACAGAAAAATTCTCCAGTGTAGGATTTCCCACTGTATGCCATGAAATAAAAGGAGCACCGCTTGCCTTACAATAGTTACAAACACTGAGAATTTGCCTAACCCGTCTTCAAAACAAGCATAATTCAACTGTACCAAATTCAATAACTGTAATATCCTAAGGATAACACAATTAGAGATCATGCATGTAAATGTAGAACATTGGAAAAAAAAAGAGTTGGCTATCTACAGCTAACATTGTCTAGAGTATTCTGGGTCTGTTTTTTTCCTCGTTCTTTTTTTTATTAATGGCCAAGAAAAACACAGGATTCGGATAATTGCCGTGCAGACCATGAAAGCTGCTTTAATGAAATTATGTTTCGAGATCCCTGGTCTGAAGAGGATGTTCCGTGAAGAACCACCTGTCTTCTCAGCAGGCCAAAAGAGCCCACACCGTTTTAGTGAGCTCTGAGAGTGCCTTGGACTTCAAATGTTCTACACAAGTAAATCTCCCACATTCACCATAAAAAAAAACCCATAGAGTATTAAATGTGTGAAATTTCAATTAGGAATGCACAATGATAAAATGTTGGCCATGGAAAATATGATAAACCAATCATTACTTTCATATTCTGGTGAATAACCAATAAAATGGTTTAGACCATTTTAATAAATAAATTAATAAAAACACTAAGGGCCCCATTTTAACGATCTGAAACGCAAGTATCAAACGCAAAACGCAAGTAACTTTGTGGGCGGATCTCGGATCTAAAATGGGTTGGTCTGAAGTAGCTACATTACTCATAGGTGTGGTTTGGGCGTAACGTGAAATAAACCAATCAGAGCGTCATCTCACATTCCCTTTAAAAGCACGCGCCCTTGTTCCATCGTGGATTGCTATTATGATGGCGGATTTGCCAGGCACAGGCCAGGAGCGGTTCACAGCCAAGAAGACTGACGTTCTCATCAGGGCCGTAAAAGACAGAGAAGTGACATTGTATGGGGATGGGAGAAACCCACCCAAATTAGCTTCGTTAAACAGGTATATAATAATTTGGGTAAATGTGTAAGCTAGATTTATGCCTATTTTTTCACATCTTCACGGACACCACAATGATTTCCCTTGTGTGGTAATATTTTTCCTTGTAATTATGTATGGTTTGCAAAAATGGGAACTGCTGCGTCTGTGTAAATGAGAGAAGCAAAGTGTATGCGCGTTGTGCGCACGCTACATAATGGCCAAGCATGCGCCCTTAGCATCTGAATAACGCACCACTGACTTTAGACTAGGTTTTTCCTGGTCAGTGGCGGAATTGTTTTCTGAAACTGCAAATAGCACTAGGGAACGTTTGCGTCGGAACACGCCTCCGCTTTAATTTACCGACGTGCGTCTGTGGAGGGAAAAGTCTGCTGTGCGTCGGGTGCAAAATAGGAATGATACATGCGTTGGTGTACAAAGTCAATTGCGCTGGGTGCAAGATAGGGCCCTGTAACTCAAAATCAAGCTTAAAAAGTCAAAACTAAAATCAACGCTGATTTTAGGTGAATTTAGGCATTACCCTAATTTAGTGCCATATCAATAAAACAACCTTTTGCTACGATATTCGTGAATACACAGTTTAAAGTGATAACATATGTACAGAAAAACTACTTTGTGCATTGTAGCACGCTTCTTTCTTCTGTAAGCCCGGTTGGGTTTAAAGGTTTTGATGGACAGAGAAGTAGAAACCCCACCCCCGCGCGTTTAATTCTGTATTTTTCACGAAAGCCCAGAGGCTGTCAAAAGTCTTTTTCTCACTTTGACAAACAAACGTGAATATCTAGCTTCAGATAACACGGAGAATGAGTAAACATTGTTAATTTACATATAATACCGACATTGTAACAATACAAAGAGGGTTGAAAATCGGCGAAGTTAAACTTGAAATAATTAGTGATTTTAAAAATTAACTTTAAGTGAGCTTTAGATGATGGCAAAGGTATACTCTCATTCACAAGTATAGGGTCAATTTGATCAAAAATCCAGTAAAATATTACTACAATTTAGAATAACTTTAAAATATATATATTTTTCCATGTGATGGCAAAGCAGCCATTACACTTCAGTGTTTAATCCAGCTCATTGGAAAAACATGCCTATGGTGACATTTGTGCAAAAATATATAAAGTTATGTCTTGCACGATCTTAGCCATGTTGCTCTTATTTTTGGTTTTATTTGTTGTTATGCATGTAATATCTTCCTTTTAATCTTGTTGTTCTGTAAAGCACTTTGGTCAGCCTAGTGGCTGTTGTAAATGTGCTATATAAATAAAAATTGAACTTGAACATTCTGCAACACTTTCGAAGCTAAAGGTGTTTTCAGTTTTCACGTGATGCATGAATCTGTTTGTGAGTATACATATCGTGGCAGTTCTGGAATTATATATCTGGTAAGAGGGGCTAACAGGCTAATGCTCTATAATGTTTGAAAATAGCGTACCACCCACACCAAACCCGACCCTAAACCTATCCGATAGTGTTCACAAAAACAAATGTGAGATTTAAAAAAAAAAAAAAAAAAAAAAAAAGTTTTTTCAGGATTCTTTTAAGAAAAGAACAGCATTTATTTGAATATAATCTTTTGTAATGTGTTATAAGTCTTTACTGACCAATTTAATGTATCCTTAATTAAATTTATTCCAAAAAATATTTTTTATAGTATGTTTATAGAATGAAAAATAAATAATAATAATAATCTAATAATAATAATAATAATAATCTAATCTAATAACCCTACAAAACAAATAGCATTGAAACGTTTTGTATATTTTGACACAGCAGAAGCGGTTTAAAAAGGAGCCCATAAAACAAACCACAACAGTAGAACTGAAAAGAGTGTACTCTTATTTGAGTTATGATAGACCTATGACGTAGATGCCCAGTGCCAACTTAACCTTCAACGAAGGCTCAGGGCTGAGAGAAAACAGGATCCCAGAGCAAGGTGGGTGGACAGACAGAAAGAAAATAAAAAGAAATCGAGATGGAAGGAACAGTGAGGGATGTAAAAAAAACATGCTGACTTTAGCAGGTGTTCTCTGGCCCATTTGCTGCACTTGGAAGGGTTGGCAAGACTCACAGGGGAGAGACTTTCATCTGAGATAAAAGGCTCAGGTGGAAAAGAGCCATGTTTATTGCTGCGCTCCAGTGGCAGGGTGTCGACAGGCCCCATGATTGGAGGGTTTCATCACTCCTGCGTCATGTAAGATCCCGAATACAGACCTTCACAGGTGCAGCCCGCACAGAATCTCTGGTCCATGTTATTAGCTAAAGCTTAAAAGGAAAAGCACCACAGCTCTCAATGGGAATGAGCGAGAGAACAAGTATCTGATGAAGGTTTACAGAAACTCTTACCTAAAAAGTGAGGATGATCCGGTTAAAGGTACAATATACTGTATGTAAGATTGTTGTAATAAAATATCCAAAAATCACTTGCATTGTGTGATATATTTCCTGCAGTTGTGTACTTACAATAACTCAAAAGTTCCCAAAGATTTTTCATTTCAGAGAAGTTCCAATTTTAAATAATGGCTCATCCCTGGTCATTGTCGCCTGTCCGCGTTATCCCTGGTTTCCGCTTGTACTGCCATAGTAACCATGGCGACAGACGTGGATAACTGCGTTATGTCTAGCAGCACGCTCACTCTGTTGTCGTTGTTTCGTTCAAACATTATGGACCATGGCAAGCAGACTTTGGGACAAAAGGAGAACAAACTAGAATCAATATCAGCGTGGCGTTTTCGAGAGCTCCATGTCCATGACAAACTTCGACTTGACAGACGCCACTCTTGCGTGTACTTTAGTTTTATGTAAATTTGCATATGAGGCATATTAAATATATTATAAATAGTTGTTCCACGTGAGAAATGCAATGTGTGGCGGGAGTGCGTGACAAAAGACTGAAATGAGTGACTGTCACGCTCAATGCGTGACACTTGAGAGCCCTGGAATATAGAGTCTCCACAACGGATTGAAGCGTGCGTCCGAGTGAAGACTGCGTGAGCCACAAGAGAACACCGTATCCGCGCCACTGATCGCAGCAGCAACAAGCACTTTGAACCAAAACTACACATTTCAGAGCTAGATCGCCTCTTATTTAACAAACAAACGAAAGCTCTGCTAGTTAACTGGAGATTTTTTATTTATTTGTATTGGTACATTTGTGCCGTGAGATGTTTCAAAAGTGGTGCGGACAATATCGACCTTAGCAAAAAATTTCCCACCCGCAAATTAGGCCTAAAGGGTCGGTACAAAATCCCTCAGGGGCCGGACCCGGCCCTGGGGCCGCCAATTGAATAGCCCGGGTGTAGACCAAGTGAAACAGCGAAAGTTTCATTCGTCTAATAAACTGACGTGTGAGTATTAATTCAGCATTTGCGGGTAGTTTGGTAGAATGAAATGTCCTTATTCCTTTATATGCGGGACTCACGTGTGGCACTGAGATCTGTCTCTCATTTGCAATCGCGCCCTGCTTCATATCAGTCATGTTAAAAAATCAAATGTATTCACTCATCCATAAACATCATTAGATCCATCAGCATGACGACAAGTCCCATAATTCCGCTTATGCGTCATAAACCTATACGCCTTTATTGTAAGAGGTTAGCGACCCCTAGCAGTGAAAAAAAAACATATTTTAGCTTTAACCCAGTGTGAAACTCAATTTGATTGTCTGTACATGATATGATCATGTCAGCTAGCAAATATGATATTACAAAACGGTTTTGATTGATCTTGTAATGGAACGTTTCTAACTGTGATGAAACAGCAAAATAAGCAGATGTGCTCCTTAAATCCAAAAAAAAAAAGATCAGTTTCTTTGTAAAATCTCAAATTATCTTCAAGTCTTCAAATTATCTGAAATTTATCTCTGCAAAAAAAAAATTTGATATTATATTTAATATAGTATTTCATAAATAATAAAATGTTACATTTGTTAATAGGAAACAATTATTATACAATATATGAATACATTGATTATACAATAAACCATATAATAAGTAATATATAAAAACTATATTAAATATAAAAATATAAAATGTCCAATTATTTTAGTTATTTAAAAATGTTCACAAAAGTTTTCTAATAAACTGAAATTTTGCCTCTGCAATTAAGGTTTGTCGTTATTTTAATATATACAATTTTTTAATATATGTAAAAAGGAAACGCACATATACATATATGTTATATACACCACCAGACCTTTCCAAGCAGCACAGCAGTAGTGAATTTATGAACTTCTTTACTTAATTTTCTCCCTTATATTATCAATCTTGTAACTATGCAACCGTCTACTACAGTATTGTATCAAGCAGTGCATTGTAGTCTCCATGAGGAATAATTTTCTAAACTCATTAAATGATCTAAATTGACAACATGTACGTTAGACCCTATAACGACTAAGCTACTGAAAGAGATGCTTCCAGAGGTCATAGATCCTCTTCTTAATAGCATTAATTTATCTTTGTCATTTGGATACGTACCAAAAACTTTTAAGCTGGCTATGATTAAAAAAAACGCAACTTGATCCAACAGAATTATTCAATTACAGGCGGATCTCGAATTTACCTTTTCTGTCAAAGATACTAGAAAAGGCAGTATCCTCACAACTATGTTCCTTTTTAGAAAGAAACGGTATCTGCAAGGGATTTTCAGTCAGGATTTAGAGCGTACCATAATACTGAGACAGCTCTCATTAGAGTCACAAATGATTTGGTCTTATCATCCAATCGTGGTTGTATCTCGCTATTGGGGTTACTCGATCTTAATGTTGCATTTGATACCATTGACCACAACATTCTTTTAAATAGACCTGAAAATAATGTTGGCATTAGTGGAATTGTATTAGCATGGTTTAAATCATACTTATCTGACCGTTATCAGTTTGTAGCTGTAAATGAAGAGATGTCTTATCGATCAAAAGTTCAGTATGGCGTACCACAAGGCTCAGTACAAGGACCGTTGCAATTCACTCTGTATATGCTACCCTTAGGAGATATCATCAGGAAGCATGGCATTAGTTTTCACTGTTATGCTGATGATACTCAGCTCTATATTTCTTCACGCCCTGACAAAACCTACCAATTCACAAAATTAACGGAATGCATAGCAGATATAAAAAAACTGGATGACTAGTAATTTCCTACTACTTAATTCTGAAAAAAACATTCTAATTATTGGACAAAAAACTTCCTCACATACTAACCTAGCATACTGTCTAACACTTGATGGCTGCTCTGTCAAGTCTTCGTCGTCGGTTAGGAACCTGGGTGTGCTCTTTGATACCAATCTTTCATTTGAAAGTCACGTGTCTAGTATCAGTAAAACCTAGTGATGCACCGATGTGAAAATTGTGGCCGATACCGATAACCGGTATTAATATTGCTGTTTATGGCCGATACCGATATTTACCGATGTCGATATCTCTGTATAGAAAACACATTTTTATGATAATCAAATAAAGAGCTATTTTCCAAAAGACTTTTTTTTTTTACTTTTGTAATTTATTTTCAGAAATGACTGATATTGGGCACCTTTACCTGTGTGCAAAATATGTCATCAGATTTTCAGAAGAAAAAATAAATATTTATATAAAAATACATTTTTATAAAGGATACAAGTGTGTCCTGAATTCACACTATGAATAAGCCAACCCTGAGTATTCTCAATAAACATCTAACTCACTTGAGACCAAGTCACTGTATTCTGTGAACATAGTAGGACAGTTACTTAGTACTGTACTTTAAAGTTTTGAACTGTTGTACAAAGGCAAAAGACCTTAACTTCTACTTTACAGCACAATGTTATGATAACACTTAAAATGTAATCAGTATTAACCCTATTAGACTCACTATGATAAAAATGGCTTCACATGTATAAACAAGAAGTTGAAGTAGTGAGCATAGTTGGAATGTCCTGTATGAACAAAATGACGGAGTATGTTTTTGTTTCCACTGTTCGATCTCGCGCGCGCGCCACACACACACACACACACAACCACAACATATTCCAGCATTGCAATCTTGACGTCGCAGACAGTTCATAATAGTCACAGAGCTTCAGAGCTAAGGCAGGGCTACAGATTAGGTGTCCCTAAAGAACTGTAACGTTATCTAACAGTTAGTAGTTCCGCATTGTAATGGATTTGCTTTCTCGTCGGTTGTTTGACATGGATTTTAACCAGGGTTCAACAAAAGGTAGGCTTTAAATTACTACATTCCCGCTGCTGGTGTATAATGGGTGTGTCGTTGCGGCTCCAACTGACCAACTCGCGTAGTTTTCAGTCAGTGGACTGTCATTGACAGGCGAGAGCTAGCATTTTATTTCAGTAGTAGCCTACATGTAGCCTTACGGGCTGTGAATTAAGATATCCTACAAGCCTGCTCTAATGCAGCGCTTGTTACTAGATAAGTTGTTGATTATGGCTCGAAATGTGTTTGTCTAGTTTGTGAAGTAGCATCGCTAGCTAAAGGCTACCGCTAGCTATTACTGGATTTTAAAGATTATCTTTTTTATGCACCCGTGTCGTGTGTCATTCTTACCACCTTGATCATTTTCATCATCATTTTCCCCCGAGAGTATGCCATTATTCAGTAATCTAACAAAAGCAATAACTGTGAAACATGTAACTTGCATGTGTGTCTGAGGTGATTTAATTGCTACATCATAACCCCATAACTCCAGCGCGACAATACTTTGGTGGTCGGTCAGAACAAGGCAGAGTGCGTAACTTGCCGCCTCCAGCACCTGCTTCAGCACATTATGTGTGTAATGTATGCGCGCGTGCAAAAACAAACATCCCCGCCGGCCCCACATAAGCCTACACACACGTCAAATACACAGGAATGATTATCGGCCTGTTCACATCGGCCCTAGTTTGACATCGTAACGATACCGATGTGTAAAAAATTGACCATATCGGCCGATATTATATCGGCGGCCGATATATCGTGCAACACTAGTAAAACCGCATTTTTCCATCTTAAAAATATATCTAAATTACGTCATATGCTCTCAATGACAAATGCAGAACAGTTAGTTCATGCGTTCATGACATTAAGACTAGATTATTGTAATGCTATTATGAGTGGTGGCCCTGCACGTTTAATTAACTATCTGCGGCGTTTTGGACCAGCTGTAGTTTGAGTTCTTACCAAAACCAGGAATATAACCATATTAGCCCAGTTCTGTCAACACTGCATTGGCTCCCTATTAAACATCGTATAAATTCTGAAATATTGTAGATTACTTACAAAGCACTAAATGGTTTAGCTCCCCAGTACTTGAGCGAGCTCTTAACGCATGATAGTCCTTCACGTCTATTGCAATCTCAAAATTCCGGCCAGTTGATAATACCTAGAATATCAAAAACGACTGCTGGCGGTAGATCCTTTTCCCATTTAGCACCAAAACATTGGAACAGTCTTACTAACATTGTCCGGGAAGCAGACACAGTCTGTCAGTTCAAATCTAGACTAAAAACACATCTCTTTGACCTAGCATACACATAACACATTATAGACTTCAATAATTCAATGTTAGGCTGCATAGATTAGGTCAGCCAGAACCAGGAACACTTCCCATAAATCCTGATGTACTTGTTACATTATAAGAAGCATGGCGTCTATGCTAATATTAGTCCCTCTGTTTATCCCGAGGTTTACCGCAGTCCGCCGGATCCAGGCCGTATCCGGATCTGATGAAGGACCTGCGCCTGGACACGACCACAACGCAGTCCTGAAGTGTCAACTAGTCTCTCCACTGTGAAGGCCTCCTTCCCTTCCCTTTACCTCTGTACAGATCAAACGTTGTCGGGATAATTATGGTTCACGTGGCTATACGGAAGCGATAAACAATTCTGTATTATACATTTTTCAAGGCTTGTACCTTCGAACCTATTCCATGGTTTGCATTCTCGAGCCACCAAGCACTGTTTTGTGCAAATGAGTGGCCAGATCGCATTAAGGGTTTTCTGTTAGAACGGTGTCGTGTTAGCGGCCCCTAAGTTAATAACTAATGATCGTTGCGACGGAAGTGAATCAAAACTAACTTTAGCTAGACAATAACTTTATTCTAGAGCTGCTGTAAAGCCAAAACAATCTCTGTAACTTTAAATTTCCTATTATCACAGTAAAGCTGCTTTGAAATAATCTGTATTGTTAAAAGAGCTATATAAATGAAGGTGACTTGACATACACATGTATGTATGTGTATATATATATATATATATATATATATATATATATATATATATATATATATATATATATATATATATATATATATATATATATACACACATATTAACATATACATATAATAAATAATTAATATATAGTACATGTTTATATATACAAATATATTAAAAGTCCAATTATATTAATTATTTGAAAATGATTTAAAAATGTTTAATAAAGTTAATATTTTTATGTGTTAATAGTAAACATATAATTATACATATTTAAATTAATTAATACAATTTAATATAATAAATACAATTTATAATATTAAATATAAAAAGTCAAATTATGTTAATTAACAAATTACCTGGTTACAGACTGTGAATCTTAATCCAAGAAGAAGAAAAAAATAACACCAACTATTTTATTTAATTCTAAGTCAGTTGTCAACTGAAATCCTTGTAGGTGCACACCACCTGCTGGCTCAGTGAGGAAAGCCTTTGAGAAACCTCTTTTGTAATGTAATATAATGTGTCATGACCTGATTAACACATTATCTATTGTTTACATTTTATAAAAAGGAGAAGGAAACCACCCATAGTGTTCAGTGGCAGAGAAAGAGTGTTTATTTGCCATGGAAAAACAATCAAAACTTGACAATGTATCTGTTTTTTGCAGAAAAAGCTAAATGAAGAGCTAATATCATACAAAACAGAAGAAAACAGAAGAAATGCCCCGCAGTCTGCTTTCATACTGTAGTTCTGAACTATAATAAGCTTGTCATGAACATGAAACCACTAGAAGCTGTTTATTACAATAAAATCAATAGTAGTTCCAGACTGAGTTCAGAAAACTTACAGCATACATAAGTCAATTGAAACCGTGTCCACAGCAGCAACAAGAAAACAAAGTGCAAAAGCGACATAAGCAGCCTGTCTGTCACATGACTGTCAGCATAGGCCACTCTTACCTGAGGGCAGATTTTACTTTCAGGCCTTTCATGAACCTTGACGCTACAGTTCAGGAACTGAAACAAAATGGTGGTGAGAGAGAGACTCGTTCAATGTTAGCATTTTTGCAGGTCACTGCTAAAATGGAGATCAGAAAACTAGCAAAGCCACAAGGGAATTGACACTGCAAAGGAATATAAAAGATATTCTTGTGCTTTCTACGTTCAAAAAAAAAAAAAAAAAAAAAAAAAAAGTGTACCCTCAGTTGCAGCTTCCCTCCTACGCATCGACACACATGCTCACACACACTCCGCATTGCATTAAATATGAATCGCAGCCCTGCAACACAGCAGAAACGCTTGGCTTTTCAGTGTCAGCTCACGCAAACCCGTTAAAAAACTTTAAACGGAGCTTGTTTAGACATTAAAAGACACTTATGAAGCCACCAACAGACCTGTGATGGAGCTGATGTGGGGATGCTGGGATAGAGCGGTTTGAACAGTGAATAAGGTGCGTTTGAGCAGCTCTCACTCTCTCTTTGATGCAGAGAGAGATTGAAAGAGCGAAGCACCACGCTGCCTTTCATCCCCCCCATGAGGCTGTGGAAAATGGGTCAGTTAGCAGAGAGTACAGACCCCTGCTGGAATACACACACACGCACACACTGGCATATGGGCATGAATGTAGGTACACAATTCACACAAAAGCAGTTTTTAAAAAAAAAAAATACAAAAGGGATTAAGATTCGTGCAATGTCTTGCAAGCTATAAATAGTCAAAGACCAGATCAGAACCTGATACTAAAGGAAATGCAGATAATACTATACATTTCATATACTGTATGAACATCAGATAATGCTAAGAATGACAGATAATAATAAAAACACAGGAAAATCAGATAACACTAAGAATAGGTATAGAAGCTGATAACAGGAAGAGACAGCATAACGCTAAACATATGAACATCAGATAATACTAGAAGAACAGCAGAAATTACTAACATTCCCACAACATTACAGAAACTTAATTTCGTAATTTTTGCTCAACAATTTAGGGTTTACGTTCACACCATCAGTCCAAATCTGATTATTTGTGTAGACGATTGGAATCTGATCTGAACGACTGAGTCTCACAATGTGTGTCGCAAATGCTCATATCTGATTTGTGTATCCTGTGGTGCTCTTTCGTTTTCTGGAAAATCTGAATTGTTTTTTTTTAAATGGCGTCACAATGACGTTGTGTTGGTATACCTATACCAAAACAACAAAAAAACAACAGCAATAACATGGACGGTTTTACATGTTTTATTACAATGTAACAATGTTATTCCCTGGTGCTGGCTCTGCCGGTCTCAGAATTCAAAGAGGTCTGTCGACCAGGCCGACTAGTAGCATTTCTGCTCGACCTGCACTTTGCAACAACACAACCTTGTTTCTGAATTTATTTTCCTACAACAACGTCTGACATGTTTGGGCCGTCACACCAAGCCGGCGGTGGGCCGTCGGTGAGCCTCTGTCGTCCTAGATATTCTAATACGCTAATATTGTCATAACAACATGAGCCGCATGTAATGAAGAAAGTGATCAACATGAATTATAGTGAAAATGGTAAGCAAGTGCTGCTTTGTTTATGGTTTGTATATTTACACTATTTTCGGTTTCCTTTTTGAATGATAAATTTAGACTATAGATACCTGCTGATATAAACCATAATTTACTTACACGCAGGCATAGAACACACATGCTAGTTGTCAGTCTGCTGTAGTCTTTGCAGTGTGTTCAAGCGCAGCTTTTTGGCCCAAGCGCAGCTGACGTGAGGTGACAACAGTCTGCTGTGTTACAGCCTTTTATGTTTCACGTGGCTTAAAAAAAAGTGACTTAGAAAAGCTACACGAATTCAGAGCAGAGCTGATCAGACTGAAATGAATTTCCATAAATGTGATTTGAATAGGATTTCAAACCACATATGAACGTAGCTTGAAACTAATTTGTGAAAATTATATTATTTGAGGTGTTTTTGACGTTCACACTCGCTAAATATAATCGGAATCCAATCGGATATGCACAAAAATCAGATTAAGACTAACTGGCTAAAATCTTTAAGGAAATAACATTTACTAAGACAGGTGGTTTTTTTGTTTTTTTTTACATTGTGTCGCAAGCAGTCATTACAAAACAATATTTTAGCATTAGAAATCTGTTTGTCCACACTGAATAATAAATAGTGTGATAATCAATCAAAAAGAAAATAATAATAACTTTATAAACTGTAATCACTAGCTTTCGGTAACGTCCCGTCTGTCCTAGAGAGTCGAGTTCCGGCGTATGACGTAGGCATAGCGTAAGCTTAGGTGAGAGTAGACGTCTCTCGCGGTTCAAACGAATAGGGCTGGGCAACAAACTTAAGCTTCTCCGACATTTCTCTTTAAAAATTCTCCTTTTAGACTTCTTATTCGTGACTGGTGTTTTGTTTTGCACTATCCTCTGCGCTTCTGCTTTCGTCAATATGTTATGCGTCGGGTCTGAGGTCACTCTTCCGCCGGAACTAGTCTTGCGTAGGGAAGCCAGAGATTCTAGTTTATAAAGTTATAAATATGGATATTTTTCGAACAAAAAAGCATCGCTTCGCATCAGAAGGCATTTATTAACCTCCTGGAGCCGTATGGATTACTTTTAAGATTGATGGATGCATTTTTGGCTTCAAAATCAGTTACTATTCACTCCCATTATACAGCATTGAAGAGCCAAGATATTATTTAATATAACTCCTATTGTGTTCAGCTGAAAGAAAAAACTCATATACATCTAGGATGGCTTGAGGGCAAGTAAATTATGGGATAATTTTCATTTTTGGGTGAACAAACCCTTTATGTCACCCTGCAGCCTCCTTCTGGGGCTCTTTCTGAGAACCATAACTCAAAAAGAGAATACATTTGATTGATTTAAATAAATAAAACATCTCTTACCTGTGAGGATCACAACAAGGAAGCCAAGATTACATAAAAGAGAAAGAAAAACATTAATTAGTGTACGATATTTATACTGTACACAAAACATTTACAAAACAACTTTTAACAAGGCAAGGCTAAAAGTCAAACTAGGTCTTAATATAGTGATCAAAAGTAGCTATGTTTCCATTCACCTATTTTTATGCACATTTTGGGATACTGCATAAAAAACTGCTGGATAGAATCACCAAGATAGACAAATTCTAAAACCTATGTGCTCAACTGAGTACAAGAAAACGTGCGCATAAACTAGGATGAAAACACATTTACCGAATAAATTCCTTGATCCGCATCAGAAAAGACGTGACGAAATAACTGGATCTTGTTGCATCTGAAATGCTGTATGGTCATTCTGAAATGCCTAAAGCAAAGTCTATCGTCAAAGTGGTTTGGTTTAATTCCCTCCCACAACTCCCAAACAGCAGGCATCCGCCTCAGAAAGCAAGTTAACATGACCGCGTTTATTTATCTGCACGCTCTGAGGAGATATATATATATATATATAGGGTGGGAAATTAACTTTTTTGCCCACCAGCCACAGTGGCTGGTGGATGCCCAATTTTACCAGCCACTTATATTTTTTACCAGCCACTTTTCCCGGAATTCAAATTTATAAAGTATTATTATACACATTAAGTACAGTGCATGGACTGTTCGACGGGAAGGTAGGCTAACCTTTCCCTCGTTTTCCCTTCGTCATTAATGCGCCACTTGTTCGAAAAGTACCTTCTCTTTTTATTTAATTCGCCCTCGACAGTTTGTACATTCATAGCTACTGCTGACTCCACGGCGGGCCTCTTAACACCGGGTATATGTCTCCACATTTATGAAATTTTCCTTTCGTCTGTACCTCAGCTCAGCTATATGCGTCACGGTCCACTGAAAACCAATCAAATTAGTTACTCGACAAAAGTGCATTATTGTTACTTAGCAACAGCATTCTTTGACAAAAGCTGTCCAATCCGTTACAAGGAATGTTTTAAGTAGTAACCAATGAAAATATGTTTTACAATCTACCAGCCACTGTGGCTGGTATACAAGCCAAAGTCACCAGCCACTTTGAAAAAGTACCAGCCATTGGCTGGTGGCCGGTGCTAATTTCCCACCCTGTATATATATATATATAACATTATTATATATAGTGGCTTCTCCTACTGCATCAACTTCCATTTTTCTTAGTTTATCAGGAAGAGACGATTTTATTCGCTTTGACTGACTGGATGGAAACGGTGCTTTATTCGCAAATGTTTTATGCGATATTCCAATTCTGCGCATAAGTTAAATTCACAATGTGTGTCTGTTTATAAGAGCTTTGAGGTCAGCTCAAGGGCTTCAAACTAGCATTTGAATCATGTTGTTACACTGATGCATTAATTATTCATGAGACATGTAGTTTCAATGTGGCATTTAGCACACACATTACATATTCATGAGCAGGTGGAGGAAGGGCTTGAGTACAGAGGCCAAGTTCACAAGCACACTTCTGCCCGTGAGTAAAAGCATATCACAGTGCATGATCTGATCCTGCTCTGCTTATCCAACAAAGTTGAATCAGACTGTAAATGTGTGCGTTTCTCTCTAATATTGGTAATGTTATCAGAACAGCACAGCCGCAATGCCAACCAAAAAGTGGGGCAGGAACAGAATGCCATTTCCTATCAGAGTGGCAGTACAGACAGCAGCTGAGCAAAGACCCCCTGGGCATCCCTGCAGTGCTCCTGCCTTCATCCAGCCTTAATCACCCTTCACAGATCACACCATATGCTCATTCTGCCTCTCAAGCCACCTTCTAAGAACAACCTGCCTAAAAAACATCCTGAACTCACTCATGGTTCACGTTCAACCTCAGCTGTAAACTGCCAAAATACTGACTCCGCTCTCACGCTCTAGAAATCGAATCTTGTGCAAATTTACACAAGATACGGTATAAGGAATGTAATCGACTTATCAAAATATATTTGAAATTGCTGTATGACCTAATGACCTTATGCAATTATTAAGTCCAGTTGACACTAAGACAAATATTTTGATGCAAAAAAAAAGGTTTTTTTTTATTTGCCATTAATGTGTCAATTTAGGCAGACAAACATTTGCATGTGTTCAATTTGACCGATTTTTTACAGAGAGGTGTTCTAATTTATTTTTTACATTGCTTTGTGAAGAAACCTGTTCAACCGATAGTCACGCTTCTGGTCACATGCTCAGAGCAGCTGCTGCTATATAAAACTACGACTTTTTGGCATTCACGAACAGTAGTGTTGTAGTCAAGACCACAAATTTTGACAATTCCCCCTTTAATTTCTGACCCGGCACAAAAGAAACCAAATTAGAAATAAGTTCTTGTATTAGAAGCAGGAAGCTTTATATACAAACATATTAATGACGTTAACAAATAATTCAGAAAATGCACTGGCAATTTAGTGATATCCCCGCAGTTGTGGTCTTGAAATAAAATCTCTTAGTTAATGGCCATTTAACATTTTCAACTAAAAACGGAAAACTTTATGTTTTGGCCATTCATTTACACGACAACAACGATACCATTATCGTCTCGCTTATAAATTACAAAAGCGCAAATTTGTGAGTACAGTGAGATCATGCACATGTGTATGCGTATTACGTGTTAAGTCTATAGGTGCATAGTGTTTCTTTACAAAGTGACAACTACTGGCCTGGCAGCATAATACAACGTTTTTAGTCATTTTCGTAGATCCGTGTGAACGGAGATCGCATTGACAAAAACTTTTCCATTTTTAGTACATCATTGTCGTGTTACGTACCCTTAGTCTGTGACCAAGACCTTAAAAAAAAAAGACCAGTCTCGAGTACTGCAACGCAAACAAACAGACTATTTTGCTAAGTGACAATGAATAGCAGAGAAAGAAACCGGAACTGGCTCTCGTCTCTGTAATCTTGCATTTGATTAAAACCACAGATATAAAAATTCGTAACGACTGTTTGAAAACATTTAAATACTGTTTGACTTCCTTTCTTCTCCGTGACAAGCTGGTGTCAGAAAAGAAAAGTTACATCGTGCCTTGTCTCCAGGAGTAACCAGGATATGTCTGCTTTTCTAAAACCAATATGCTTTTAGAAAAGCAGAAATACTCGGTTCCTCCAGGAGACAAAGCAATATAACTTTTTGTTTGTCAGAAATTGAATTTGCATGTTAATTTAGCCCACCTGACTTACGCATTGGTCTGAATAGACAAATCGCATGCAAAAATCAGACACAATTTTCATGTCAAACATTTGTGTCAGTGTGAACTGGTCTGAATAAATATTTAGTCCTCAGAATTACTCTGTCATCTATTTCATTATTAAAATTAATCCATTATTCAATTAAAAAATAAAAAAATAAAAAGTAAAAAAAACGTATTGATAGTTATTGATTTGACAGAAAAGGATATAACAGCGTGTAGCCAGATTTGGAATAATGGTTATAATGATTTACAAACATGTCACATACTGAAATGAAATGCCTTTCATTGCTTTTCTGTCAAAAAAGCCTAGAGGTTTTTAGAACAACACCTTAAAAAAACTTAGTTTAATGTACTTACAGAGTACATGGGTTAAGTTAAGGTTTAGCGGTAGGTTTAAGGTTAGTACCTAGTTATTACCCAGGTTAGAGTCATTACTACAATAAGTACATAGTATGTTAAAGAGAAAAAGGACTGTAAAATAAAGTGCAACCGTTATTATTGTTATTATTATTTTTATTGTATGAGAAAATTAGCAAATGTATAAGCAAAAACAAGCATCAGTGGCAAGTTTGTAGTTTTTACATCTGATTCAACATGATAGCTTATGTCTCCGTAGTGGCAATATAAGATAAAAAAAAAATGTTTATCCTATTGCAGTTCAAATTCCATATTTGTCGAAATTAAGGTTGTTTTTGGCCAAATGATGCATATTATAAATCTGTTTGTTTGCCATCAACAACAACGTTGAAATGGCTTGTTGAACCAGATTCTAGTCTAATTCAAACAGTTTTGATGAAGAAAAAAAAAGCTTTCAAAACACTAACAGTGGGTAAAGTGCTACAGATGCCACCCTGGCCTGGCGATGGAGAGGACGTGGGGCTGATGAGGTGATGCAGGAAGTAGGATTACGCTTCTTGACGTGATCACAATTTAAAGAGGATTTGGCCAGCTGTACAACGCACAGCTGATCTGACATTGAGCATTAGATTTAAACCAGATAACCTAAGCTACAGCCCAAATCCCTGACAAGAAACCATCCTCAGGATCTGAAGTGGAAGTGCTTCCTTTTAGGAATGGAACTGAAAAGTAATATGCATTTAGCAGACATTTCTAAATTGAAATCACTTCAATTATATTGAACAATAGTAAATATGAATTGAATTAGAACATCATGTCAGTAATGTTAGGGTGAATCTGTGAAACCAGCCACTCTGAACAAAAAAAGCCCCACAGTCCAGCCTGCTGCAGGTCACTCAATATGCTGATGCCATCTAGCTGTCGCTACACAACACAGCTCCGTCACAGATGTTAGGGACAAAAGCCAAGCTTCAATTCATCTCCTTTAAATCCATCTGCACACCAGTTGCCCGACTTCCTTCTGTCAACAGATAGATGGCAACCATTACCAATATAACAATAATGTTTCAAATTCAGGATTGCATATAAACATGGTGGGAAAAAATGGCTGTTTGAGTGAGTTTGGAGCCTGTAATTACACTGCGTCCTGCGGCATTGCTGCTTATTCCATCTAAAAACGCCAACGTTGCTGAGAAAACAACTTGCTCCGTTCCATTTTTTGAAGACAAAACAGCTTTGACAATCACTAGGGTATTTGTTGCTAAATCAGAAAAGCTTTACAGAACATTGCATGGCAATTAACAGTAGATTTCTGTAAATAGCATGATTTTCAGTAAACGCTGTTCATAAAGTGGTCAAATGAATTGGACTGGAACGAAGTGACATTGCAAAATGGAAAATGCAGGATTAAATAAAGGGATTAATAAAAAAACTGTAAATAGTACTAAATAATAAATTGTTCTTACATATTAAATGTGTACACATCTTACTCATTTTATAAATATCTGAAATTTGAAACATTTGAAATATATGTTAAAATGAAGTAAAAAAAAAAAAGTGTTATAATTCATAAATAGAACATTTTTGGGAGGTTGCACCTGATGGCATCTGATATTTAAAATGAGCGCCACATAATTGACCCACTATCTAGACTATCTAATACTAGAATGATTTGTATCAATACAAAAACTTACAAATTTATCTTGTTGCAAAGTAGCTATTTTTACAGATACATGTTTATTTAGGATTGTTTTTATGTGGGATACTTTAATGCGTAATAATTATTTAAAGAGTTGGAAGAACAAAATATTGCTTTTATCCTCTCTGTGTACCTTGTGTCCGTATTATCCATCCACCTTATTTTGAATGTGAAATGAATGTGCACAACTTCCGATTCATTAGCCATTGATGAACCCTTGGAATTTCTGAGAAAATGTAGGGACCGCGTTGCTAAGGTAGGACTGGTGAGTAACGTTTTAAATGCAGGGTTTAGCGAAGGGTCAGTTGGCTAATGGTTTGAATCAGGTGTATTATATTACAGAGACATCTAAAATTTGATAAACACTGGTGTAAATTATTTACGCAGGGAGTAGAAAATTATTTTTGTACAAAAGTCAACAGTGTTGGCTATACAATCGCAGCTGAATTATTCACATGTTCTAGATAAGACACAGCACAAAAAACATGGAGGCAAGAGGCGGCGAGAGGAAGTGCTTGGTGTTCAGAAAAACAGGACATTAAGTTGGCTGAACTCCATCAGATTCCTTTAGAACACAGGAAGCCTTTCAAGATGTCAGCGATGCAAGCTGGCAGTGGGTTTTTCCTCAAAATATATCTATAAATCACATGAAATGAAATGTCATAGAACAAAAAAGATATTTTTATACAGACCGCTCACCCCATCTCATGCACAGCTGGACAAGGTGCTGTTCATATTTAAGCGTATCAGAAATTAGCGGTCTTGTAGCTTGTTTTCATAATTGTTTTTAACTTGTCACTACATCTTAAAAATTACAGCACTCATAGCATAAGACACAATGTGTAGACCAACAGTTGTGTAATGTTGACTGCCAAGATTACTAAGTATCTGGGGCCGGTTGCACAAACTTAACCTAGTTGTTGAATAAATGAGCACTCTGCAAACTTACGCACATCTAATTATTTGACTTTTCTACACTCATTTACACATACGAGTGAGACCATTGTGAATACCGGACTCCTCGGTACAAAACTGATAAAAGATGTGACTAAATAGTGTGTGCATCACCCTGTGCAACTCCTTTTCAGGCATTTCAGGCATATCATAACAAAATTTAATTAAAAATACATGTATACATTTTAATTCTCATAGTTTGTTCATTAGTTTATACAATACCATTAAAAATGTTTTTGAAAGAAGCCTCTGCTACTCACCAAGGCTGAATATAAAAAAATACAGTAAAAATACTGTGAAATATAAGTTACAAATATTTTGTAAAATGTAATTTATTAAAGTGGTGAATTTTCAGAAATTCTCACTCCAGTCTTCAGTGTCATATTAATTCTTCAGAAATCATTGTAATATGCTGATTTGGTGCTCAATAAAACATTATTTTTTTCTTAATGTTGAAAAGAGTTGTGCTGCTTTATTTTTTCGGAATTTTTTATGAATAGAAAGTTCAGAAGAACACCACTTTTTTGAAAGACACTTTTAGTAATGATGTAAATGTCTTTACTGTCACAATTTTAGGTTATTTCATATTTACTTATTCACAATATTTACTTATATAACTTCTGTTTACACATTTGCAAGGCTTCTTTTTGGATCAGTATAAGGTAAGTCATATGCGACTAGTACCACCCACCCACTCACTCACCCACAACGGAACTTTCCCTTGTGTCCATGCGTCTTCCATTTTATGAATGCAGAGATTTGTCATAAACTTTAAAAGAGTTTAAAAGAAAATGTCCTGGACTCATCTCAAAGAGCTGCTTATCTCAAAGTCCTTTCCACATTCTTTTGGGGAAAACACAGCAAACAACAATGACATCCACTGTGTTAAGACCCCTCCACATCAGCCGTCACGGAAGCCCAACACCCACAAAGAGTAAAGGCTTTATTGAAGTGACTTTCACTCTCATTAAGCAGCTGTCAGCCCTCCCATTAAACAAAGCCCCTCACACACACACAAGACCCAGAAATTCTGAATGTTAACAGAATTCCACCAGTCACCTATATAAACACACCCAACGAATGCAGAACGGGATGCCGACAGTACCTGACACAGGCAATGGTGTGCTTGCTAAACGACACCGCTGCAGGAAGAACAAGGATGAGTAATGGAAAGCACGGTTGGAGAGAATGATACCCCTTTTCCACCAAAGCATTTTGAGAGCCGGTTCGGAGCCGGTGCCTACTCGCGAACCAGTTCTTTGCGTTTCGACAGCCAAAGAACCGGTTCTCGGCCAGGAAAATTGGTTCCAAAGCAGCACCAACTCTTTGCTGGACTAGAACCATTCTTTTACCACGCCATGCTTACGTCGGGGGCTAGGGGCGGGGTTTAGAACACAAATGTGTTCTAAACGTCTTCTTCTGACCCCAATATAGGATCGCAAAGCCAGGAGAAACATTTGCAGAAAGACGATGTAGTCCGCCATTGTAATTGTTATGCTTGAAGTTGGTGCAAGCATTTCTAGCTAAGACATAAGGCGACGTACGCAGTGACGTAACAACGTCATTCGCTGGGCTCTCTAGTCAGTGGAAAAACAAACAGGTTCGGAGAAGGTTCGCAAGTTGAACCAGCCTTGAACCAACTTTGAACCAGCACCAGTTCCGAACCAGTTCTTTTTTGGTGGAAAAGAGGTATGAGAGGTCAAGGAAGGATAAAAAAAAAAGTGTCAGATATTCTATTTGTCAAAGAGAGAGAAAGAATGTAATAAAGGAGGAGCTGTCAGTGAGAGGAAGAACAGCATCCTATGTAAACACACACATACTCCTGCCCTCGAGACATCATTAGGGAGCTAGGAGGCAATATTATCATTGTGTGTGTGTATTTGAATTTTCTTTTTTTTGGGTGAACTAACCCTGTAAAGACACACACACACACACACACACACAAAGCACAAATTAAGTTATTTTTAATTACATTTTAGAGATTTTATGTCTCTCCATTGACAGCCTAGGCAACTACTCTTTACTACCTTTCTGGGGCTTGAAAGTGGCAGTTGAGTAGGCGGTCAATGGAGGGACATTAAGGTCTAAAATTCCATTGAATATAACTTCATTTGTTTTCCGAAGATGAAGGAAAGTCTTATGGGTTTGGAATGACATGAGGGTGAACTAACAATCCTAAATCGTTATTGAATGAATAATGCACATGTGGGTAAACTTCAATGCCAATTTGCAACTCTACGTAGTGTAAGGCCCCTTCACAAATAGGGTACAAAATAAGGGCTGAATCTTGTTTTGTTTTGTTTTTTGAAAAAATGAAAGGAAAACATTGATCAGCCTCACAAGATCAAGATCAGACTGCGTCTGGCCATTATTTTCTGACAGTCACGCGGGGAGACTGGGTGGGGATTTATATGACGTCCACCTGTGAATGCAGACACGATGGCTGGATTGCGTTTACATTACACTGAGATCCAAATCACAATGCATCCTCGACTACCTCCGAACCTGGACACGCTGATCGGATAAAATTCCAATCAGAAACGCGTTTACACTTGTCTTTTCAATGTGTATGTGGACAACATCCGGATACAGGTCGCATGTTAATGCCAAGTGTAAATGCAGCCTAATAGAGGTGCTGAAATAATTGTAGAAAATGTGAAAAATATATATATTTTTTCCTCTTATAAAAACAAAAAAACAATTCATTTTGTGATTCCAGAAGTTTCAAAAACTGTATGTCCCTGTGGTGTTTTTAATGTGCTTTAAGACAAACCATGTACAAATGTATAAGTCAACACTATTGCTGAGTATTTTCTCTTTATACTGCAGTGAAAAAAGTTAGTCTCAAAAACGCGGTTTGAAAACACTGGTGTTTCTGACGTCACAAAATACCTTGCTTCTAATCATGTCAACGTGCCGGCAGGCTTTAGCATATCATTAACTGTGAAGCAGGGGAGTCTCAAGAGAAGCCAGGTTATCCCGGCATAATTTTTTCTTTTGATATGAAAAGTCGGGTAGATTTAACAATATAGCAGGTGAATCATGTATATGATGTATATTACGATATTATTATGAACTAAATGACTTTCTTGACTGACGTTCTAAGTTGTTTAAAGCATTTCTAAGGATGTTGATTTTTAAAAGGCAGCTATTTGACTCCGAGATAGCAAACGGGAACATGGTTTGTGTAACATTAGCAACACATTATTAGCGGTTTGATAAAGATAGTCAAGCAAAAGGCTAATCATATTAATTATCATTGTGTGTCCGACGTTGTAGAGAGTGATACATAAAACGCATTACCATTCTGATACATTGACTTGTAGACGATCCTGAATGAGTGAGTGGAGGTAGGGCTCATTTGCATATTCATGAATCCATGTATACTAAATGAAGCAAGGGTGTAGTCGAGTAACAATCAAGCTATTTTAAGGCATGAATAATATAGGCTAGTTTAATAGTTTAAATATGTCGTTTTGGAGAGATTAGTTTTAAAGGATTTATTGGCTACAGGGGGACTTTAAATAATACTTATTAAGGGGAAAATATAATTTGCTTCTATGTTTTATGCAAGTTAGTAATATAATATTATTAATATAATCAAATAACAATTCCCCTAGGCACACAATTTGTGAACCACAGGTGTAAACTGCTTTTCATGTTATGTTAATTGTATGATAGATAATTGTTTATCTAACAGATCTTGCACCAAAAAACATGAGATTTATTTCATTGTACCATATTAATGTATATGTATTACAGAAATCTCCAAAAATCTCTGTTTTTAAGATCAGTATCTTCAATATGATTAATTATAAGAACACTAAGTGATTCATAAACAACTTACATTGTTATTAAACATTAATGCTACAAGGTTAGGGACCAAACAACCTACTATACATACACACACAGATTTTTTCAGAACACCAACAAATTTAGGCTAATAACTGTAAATTGTCCGGGCCCCACACTCCACAGTAGAACCCCTGGTGCAGCGGTGTATCAACATGGGAGATGTGGCGCCGTCTTTTAGCATGCACAAATAATGGGAGACGGGAGCCTGCAGCCAAACTGAGACCCACTGATTCACTCAGCATGTGTAAACAGGCAAAACAACCACGTATCACAGAAAAAGAAAGGGTCAGATTCCACATCAAAACAACCACATGATCTTTGTGTACAGTGATGTGTACATCTATAGGTTTTCATGCTTGTGCATTAATCTATACTGCTGAGTGCACTCAAAGCTCACTGCCGCCACATAGTGGTGTGAATTTGCTACTACACATCAGAACAGAGGCTGCTTTTGTGCTGCATATTTTGAAGGCCACATATCACATTTGTATTCATACTAACAGTGTGTCCTTACAAGTCTATAAATAAACCCATGAAGACACACACAGGAATGAGAGGGTTTTGATTTCATATTATGAGGCATTTGGAGCAAAAATGGTAAGCCGCAGTAATATGCTTATTGCAGTAAGGGATCTTACTCTTTGAACACCATGTCTGTACCTAACATACAGTATGAAACTGCTAAAATATTAATGTGAAACTTTTGAGCTTTGCGCATCACCAAAAAAAATCCAATACACCCATAGAAATGTATTTTACATTTGACGTACAACAGTGGCCCAAACCTACTGTAGCGTGTGCATTGGGGTATTCTTAGTGATTATCAGAATCATGAAAATTGCATGTGAACGGGAGTGAAGAGGTTTGCTCGTGTCATGTAAACATCTTACTGCAATTAAGCCCTTACTCTGAAAATTGGAGAGAGAAAAAAAAACTGACATAAACTGAAATTTCACAGACATTGACAAATAGAAAAGGAATAACGACTCCCTGAACAAAGGGGGGTTCACTATAAAAGTAGCAGTCAGTATCTGCCTCCCTATCAGTCCTCATGCCTCTACAGCAGGTCTATGGCATGTTCACACAAGTGATCAGGGACCCTGGACATTTCTCCTGGTGTTTTTCAGAATTAGTAGAAAAGACTCTTTAGTGTCCTAAGTGCTCCACAGGTGCATGTGCAATAATTGTTTATGGTTCACTGAACAACCATGAAAAAAATTCGTAAAATCCGAATATTGGAAAGGGTTTAAATAATTATCTTTTTGCTGATATACAGTATATAGTTTCTTTTGGGGGTTAATTAGCTACACTTAAGTAGGGCACAAATTCCACAATTCGATTCAGATTAATAATCTTGCGATTAGATTTGATTCCTATTCCATTCGATTTAGATTATTTTGTATATATACCAGGTGCAGTACATGGCAAATTTTCTACTAATGCTGTAAACTATACAGGAAGTCAGTTGGTACTACATCACTATAATATTGAAGTTTTTATAATAATATACTAACTATATAAATTCCATAATTATGTTTCTATTGCAATTCATTTTTGAAATATAAACATTTTAATGGTGACTGTCATAATTTCATGATATTTTTCAAACATCAAAGTAATGAATATGTAATATGGTGCATATATTTAGCAAAATGCTCCTCAGTTAAATTTTCTAATTTTAAGGTTTCTGGTTACTGAATGGCTTTTCTGAGGTAAATGTAACTTTATAGCCCCTTTCACACAGAGATTCCGGAAAATACACTGATAAAGTGACCCGGGATTTGACCCGGGTTCGTTTGATTTTGGTTCATTCACACTGCCAGTGATTTTCCGGAATCAGAGAGTGCGTTCACACACAACCCGTAAAAATCCCGTAAAGACACGTGACATCGATGTGACATGTAATGTCTCAGCAGCGTCCATAGTTTGCTTATGAGCTGCGATATCTCTCTCGAGAAACCACGCTTGTGCATTTTTTTCTCTGATTCGATCATAAACTAGCGCATTACGTACCGTTTCACTAGCCTGCTTTCACTTCAGCGCCATCATTACAATACGGCATTGATTACGGCTTTTGTTCACACCGCGCGCGTTCCGGGACTGATCCCAGCAATGTTACTAGGTCCCCAACCCGGCATCGATCCCGGCATTAATCCCGGGTCGTGTTTGCGTTCACACAGAAGGTTTTCTGGCAATTTCCCGGGATCAACGCGCTGTGTGAAAGGGGCTTATGTGACATTTTTTACATTATCTTTTAGACAAACAAAAACATCATGACGACACAAACAACGGCTCCACAGAGCACAAATAGCATGAGGTTGCAAGAGGCTGTCTTTACTCTGTTTCTATTATAAGTGATGGACGGCATGATGGATAAACACAGGCATGCATGAAAACAAGCACACACAGGCCAGAAAAATTCAAAATGACACAGGCCAGGCAGTCAAAGAGTCAGGCAGGCAAGGCAGAGAGCTCCAGGCTGCCTGAAGGTGATAGACAATGACATAAATGCTTCACACAGACTGCAGACACACAAGAAAGGAAGGTTGATGCCACTGCGGTCAAGTCAATGAGTATGAGAGAGCATGTGAATGTGTGTGAATGAGTAAAAGTGGCCTTTCACACTGGGTAAATTTGCTGCAATCAAATCGGAGAACAATTGTTCCCGGTGCCCGGTGCCGGTGCCGCCCCCGCCAACATGAAACAGGGTTCACTGACATTTCATGTGTTAACATATCCAATTTAAAAATAAAGTAAAAACAGATGTTTATTACGATGTATTTATATATAGCTTTATATAAATATAAAATATTGCTTTATATTAAAAAAATAATATATATATATATTTTTTTTGCTTAATTAAATGAATAAAATTAATAAAGTTATAATCATAAATTAAAATAACTCTAAACTAAATGAAAATGCTAAAAAATAAAATAAAATAAAAAGACGTAAACTAAAATAATAGCCTATTTATTTCCCTTTCAATAGAACAGTTCAATAAATTTCTGTTTCAGTAATAACAATAATTATATAAGGATTTAAGAATTCTATAATAAAAAGAGTGAGAACCACTGCTCTACACTGAAAGTAGATATTTGTGAACTCAATAGGAACAAGAATTTGGGCAAGAAAAGAGTCCCATTTAGTGCAGAGAAACAGCACAGGGTTCTGCGAGCCTGAAAGGAGAATAATCACGGGTCTGTGCGCACAGCTAAACTACGTCTCCTGGGAGGAAGAACAGCCAGATGCGATTTACAGCATAATTCAATTGCATACTGTATTTTAGGTCACAAAGGGCGACTAAACTCATTCCTCTACACAGATCTCCAAAGCACCCAAGACAGCCCTCTAATGTTTCGCCCCCTCCTGCGCACGTCCTTCTCAATTTCTCTCCACTGCTTTGGCTCTATCCCTTTTTAAAAGTGAAACTGATGTGTATCTAGCAAACAATGTGCCATTTAACCGTTTTCCTCAGACAGAGAGAGTGGGAGAGATAGGGGTAAAGAGAAGTGGCGCAGCAACAATGTCTGAACACACACAGAAACCTCGCCACCTGCGAGTCCATTCAGTTTCCTAACAAAGATCAGAGAAAAAAAACGGGCTCTACAAAAACCAAGAAAATCCCAGGATAAAATCACATCCTCAGTCTTTTCCCTCCACTCATGTTCAGACAAGAATGATGCAAGCAGAATTCAATTATTCACAGGGATCTGCTGAGCGGAAATGCTGAGCTGGTCAGCAAATTGAGTTAAGAAATATGATGTATGTGACGCAGGCACTGCTTTAATGTGTCTGTGAGAGAGGCAGGGAACTGGACTGCACCAGAGATTTTATTCTGGGGAGGAGGAGGAGATGTCAACCTCCTCCGGCTGTATCGCTGGAAAAGAACAGTCAACAAGGCTCAAATTGGATAAAATCATATAATGGCGTCACTGAAATATTTTCTTTCAAACGAATCGCCTCTGGTGTCCCTGCTAGCTATTAAGGCCCTTTCATAGCAAACGCAATGTGAAAAGTTAAAATAATCAGATGTATGGTCTATTTACACCTAAGGGAGTAAAAAAAGGAAAATTCACACGGTAAAACAGGTGGAGCTCAGCTCTACCATACAGCTATTAGAAACAAGTTTAACACTCTAATTTAATAAATAAAAACAATTATATTAAAAGTTAAAAACAGAAAACAGACATGACCTTGTACTAAAGTAAAGCCATTAGTATAGTGAATTTTAAATCAAGGTCAGCAGCAAAGACATTGTGAAATAAAGCGAGATTAAATCCATAAAGTGTCCGTGTCTTTCAGTGAATTCAGTGGTGCTGTTTTCTGGTAGCTGTGTACTAGATAGCAGTGCACTGATGCCACCATTTCCTTTACCGATTCTGAAACCCAAATTCTGCGTATCAACCGATGTCAATACCGATACGATACCAGTGGTGTTTTTTTGTCTCACTGTGTGGAACTGATGATCATTCTTTTGTGTGTCAAAGAGCCCAGTGAAAACACTATTTTATTATTAAAAAAGGCACATACATACATACATACATACATACATACATACATATACATACATACATATACATACATACATATATATATATATATATATATATATATATACACACATATACACACACTATAACTCACAGACTAAGCCAAAAATATATTAAGCTAGGCGGATAATTCAGTAGCAAAATAAACAGTAATTGTATAGAAGTTTGTTTTTATCTAAATGTACATTAATGTATGTTAATCTAAGTATATGTAAATCTAATGTAAATGTATATTAATCTAAGGGGAAAAAAAACATTTAGTAGGGGAAAATGTGTAAGGTTACACTTTATTTTAAAGTGTGTCCTTGGTACAGTGTAATTTTACAATTAAGTACCGAGAAATATTATTTAACAAACATATATTTGCTATAGGGTTAGGATTATGGTTTTATTTAGGGTTAGTTGCTTGTAATTGCGCATAATCTACTGTTATTAATATAGTAAGTACAAGTAATGTTACCCCTTTACTGCTAAATCTGGTTAAATGTTAAAGGGACTGTGTAGTTTTTTAGGTATTTTATTATCTAAAATCAATATTTTTATTCATAAATATGTCCTCAGTGGTGTACAAATACCTCTGCCAATTATCTGACTTATCCTCGTAAACGAAGAATTTATTATCTTTATATACATGTGACGGGTAGGTCCACGGAGGCTTCCATGTCGTTCCGCCATCTTGAAAAACTATAATAGCAGAGAGGGTCAAAAAGTACTAGGCCAACGCGTTTCCACAACAGGTTTTTGTTCAGAGCCAGCGTCATGTAACTGAAAGCAGCAGAAACGGAGGAGCAGAGCAGTGAGAGGCGCTTGTCACTGCCCCGGCGAGTTTAAAAGGCTGCATTGCACTGTTATTATTCATACTGTAACATTCGTTTGTTCGTTGTGTCAAGTTGCAGTTTGTTTGAAATAACAAACCTGTTCACCCGAAGGAAAACGAAAACTCGACGAAGTGCTTTTAGAAGACATCCTGTCATAGCTTTTTGTTACATAACGGCTACTGTAGATGCAACACGCATTAGAAAAAGCGAGGCGCTGGAGAGCACAATTCGTTTGAATGCAAAAAACAATTTCACCGCTAGATGGGAGAAATTCCTACACAATGTCCCTTTAACAAAATAACTATTACACACTAATATTTGTATTTTTATAAACTATTATTTCATGATAAATAGTGCAAAATAAACCTACTATTAAAGTAAAAGGTCTTTATTTTGGGCATATAGCGCAGCTTTTTAATAGGGCAACAGATGGAACAAATAAACAAGCATTTTTGTTAATTTATGTGCTCTCATAATCTTTAATTAAAATAAGTTCCCCTCCCACTTGCAGCGACATCTCTTCTCTTCTCTGACGAAGTGTTTACTGGTGCGAGGGTGTGACAACCTGTCACTCACAAGAGATCGACCATAAGCAAACCACAATGATCCAATCAAATCCCGATGGACAAAATCAAGTCCTGCTCTACATTTTTTTCTTGTTCGAGAAGCTGTCTCAATTATATTCAGTTGTGGTCAAAACCCCTGGTAAATATGATTAAAGATGGCTGTAAAAATATATCTGCGTTGTTTATCCTTTAAAACTTTAATTTAAAAAATTTAGCCTTTAATTGAAGTGAAAGAATTGAAAGTGGGGGGGGGGGGGGGGAATCACATTATGAAATAAATGTTTTTCTCCAAAACACACTAGCCATAATTATTGGCACCCCAATAATTTCTTAAGAGTAAAATATCTCTGAATTATATTCCCATTAATATTCACTTTTTTTTAACACACCAGGGTGACTAGGAACATGAAATTGTCTAGCTATGACTTCTTGTTCCACAGGAGTATAAATATGAGGAAACAAAGGCCAAATTCCCTAAATCATTCATCACACTGAGTAAAACCAAAGACTATAGTTCTGATGTGCAGCAAAAGATTGTTGAGCTTCACAAAATAGAAACTGTCTGTAAGAAAATAGCTAAAGAATTTAAAATACCCATTTCCACCATCACGGCAATAATAAGGAAGTTCCAATCAACTAGATGTTACGAATCTGCCTGGAAGAGGACGTGTCTATATTGCCTTAATTGATGGTGAGGATGAAAGTTTGAATGGCCAAAGACTCTCCAAGGATCACAGATGGAGAATTGCACAGATTACTTGAAGAAAAAAAAAAAAAACACCCCTACATCAGCACATTTTGTTTGGGAATGTTTCAAGAAAAATCCTCCTCGCTCCTCCAAAAATAAACTCCAGCAAATTCAGTTGTCAGACATGACTAGAACTTCAAATGGGACCGACTTCTATGGTCAGATGAAACAAAAAAGGGCTTTTTGGCAGCAAACCCACCAGATGTGTTTAGTGCAAACAGGAATAAAAAGTACCCAATGCCTATGGTTAAATATATTGCTGGATCTTTATTATCTTTATTTATTATTATATCTTTATTCTCTATTGCTGGATGTTGGGGGCCTATTTTTTCTGCTGGAGGTCCTGGACATCTTGTTCAGATACATGGCATCATGGATTCTAACAAATACCAACAAACCTGACCACTTCTGCTAGAAATGTTAAAATGGGCCGTGGTTGGATCTTCCATCAGGACAATGATCCAAAACAAACATCAAAAATCAACACAAAAATGTGTCACAGAGCACAAAATTAAGCTTCTACCATGGCCATCTCAGTTCCATGACCTGAACCCAATAGAAAATGAGTGGGCTGAACTGAAGAGAAGCAGCGCAAATATGGATCTGGGAATATGAAGGATCTGGAGAGATTCTGTATGGAGGAATGGTCTCTGATCTCTTGTCAGTTGTTCTCCAAACTCATCAGGCATTATAGAAGAAGACTCAGAGCAAAAGGAGGTTGCAAATAGTATTTATTAAAAGGGTGCCAATAATTATGGCCAACGTGTTTTGCAGAAAAGCATTTATTTCATAATGTGATTTACCCCCCACTTTCAATTCTTTTACTTCAATGAAAGGCTAGATTTTTGCAATTTTTTTGAATGAAAGATAAAAAGATTAAAAATGCAGATGTATTTTTACAGCCATCTTTGATCATATTTACCATGGGTGCCAATAATTCTGACCACAACTGTATGTCACAATAGGGAAGAAAAGAGACTCTCAACTTTAGTTTCATACTGAATTTAAAACCGTTTAATAGAAGTGCTGGGAAACGGTCAGATGCCATGTGACAGGCATCAGAGTCAAAGTTATGGCTGCCACTGCGTGTGTATAATTTATAGTCACAGTTTGTCCCCCTTGATCACCATTCCAGTCTCTGAGTCGAGTGCAATGCAGCAATATGACAGACAGATGGAGGACAGAAAGACTGACGGGCGATTGGGAGACTGATTCAACGTACTGAGTCACATCACAGATGAAAGTGCAGCGAGCAAGAGATGTAACCTTAGCACACAAAGATGACAGACACACTCGCTCTCAAACAAAGCACAACTGGATGACTGACTCGAGAGGGGAGATGGCGTCATCCTGCGTCACCAGACCACTCACACACCCCCTCCCTCAAAAGTGAGTCACTGTTGTTCCTGAGAAAACTCTCGCCAAGTCAGCAAAGTGATAGCAGCCAGCAAAGTGCGAGAGGAGAGAAAGGGGAGTTTTGGACCTTCAAATTGCAGAGCGCTTAGGAATTTACAGAGCCAGTTTTGGCTGTCCGAAAAGAGAACAGGGGCCTGAAACCCTGAAATGCAGTTCTGAAAGTGGGGGCAGATCTCCTCCTGAAATGCCTCATATGGAGAGGGGACTAGTAGTTTTAATGGCATCCTAAATGTTATAATTAACCTAAATGATTGTGTATCTCATGCAGACCTGCTTTATTCCATTCTTGCCTGTACTCAGCAACCAGTATTTTTTTCAATATGTCAGTGATCCTGTTGTGTGTTCCAGATTTTCTGTCAGTGGTTTGGAATCTAAACTAGCAATGAGCACCAGGTAAATGATTCTCTCAAGTCGGTTCCAATAAACTATAAGCGAAACGGTCTAAATCAGTTCATGATTTGAATCATTTAAACATCATTTAGTCTGTGCAAGCATTTGGCATGACAAAACTATAACAATAAAAAGCAAGTACAAAAAATACTGGATGAAGTGAAATATCTACCTAAAATCTATTAAAATCTAACCTGAAATGCATCTGAACGTTTGCCATTGATGAGACCATTTTCATTAAGATCAACCCCTGCATGCATGGCTTCTAAATGACTGTAAAGGCATTTGTGTGTGCTGCAACCAGATTTCAAAATCGGTTAGGATTTTAAAACTCCTGTAGTGTGAGCCAGGCATTAGGGAAGACTGGTTGTCACAAGGTCTATTTCTATTCATACAATTACTGACATTTCATGGTAATGTGGTGTAATGAAAATAAAAAACATGCAAGTTTTGATTAAAAATGTGTTTTCTAGATATTACCAACGGTCATCTGAACGTGTTGTGGCTTGTTTTCGTTGTGTTGAGAACTTATGTTTGCTTTTTAAATTCCATTGTGTTGTGCACTACTGGGCCACCATAGTTTAACCCTTTCGCACATACGATCACACCGGTGTGATCAGTCTAGGCTGGTCCCTGGAGCGTACGATCACACCGGTGTGATTAGAACGGTCAGTGCATCACGTGATCAACTGCTAAATTCAAATGTGCTTTGGCGCGTTGGGTGGCGCTGAGCCAGAGACAGGCGCGCTCAGAGCTGTCATATATCACAACTTTTCAGTGTTTTCAACCACATAATGTTTATTTTAGGTTCCAGACATATAAGTACTAAAAAAACAATACATTTAGAGTTCGTAAAATACACACTGATGTCAAAGGAAGAGGCAATAATAATCCTTTCCATTATAATTAGTTTTATTCATATCAGATAGACATTGTGTAAGTAATTTTAAAGTTTACTCTATTCTTCTCCCAGTTCACCAGCCACTTACTTGTATGTATTTCGGGAGAAGTGGATGAATTAACATTTTGTAAATCCAACAGATCCGATTCTCTGAACTGCGTCTGCGGCACAAACTAAGATGGCGGCGCCCATCGCGCATACAGCTCAACTAACGCGATCGTTATAAAGGTGTTTAAACAACAAAACACTTCCACTTGCATATATTTGACAACCGGAATATCAGATATTTCATGCCATATCAAACAAATTTGTGAATATTTTGAATAAAAAAGGAAATATGACATAAAAGCAGATCATCATTCATTCAGCTCTGTTGTTGCTGCAGTGTGTCACGTGACAAGCAATGACGCGTCACCATGGAAACCATAAAGTGACACATTCTAAATAACGGTCGCCTTGAAAAACTCACGCTGGGGGGTCAGCCAGAATATTTTAAACTCACGTGTGAAAGGGTTAACACCATGAGTACACTGCAAGTAAGCAATGTGATGTAACACAATAAAACTAGACTGTTCTGACATTCCACATGCAGTATACATAGCATTGTAATAAGAGTGTGCCCTAGTTTTGCCACACCTTGCCTGTTGCTTCATTTAAGATGCACCATTTGCGTGTCTAATTAACATTTAGATCTCATTGCATTAGTTGTTACATATACACTAAAGAACATTTCGCAAACTGAGCAGCTTATTATTGATTTCCATGAGTATATTAGTGAGTTTAGTTAAGGCACTTCCTGTAGTATGGGAATAATAATAGCATGAAACAGGATACTGCACATTCGCACTGAACTCATCAAGCATCCAATGAGCTGTTGATGCACAAATACCCACAATACTGTGCAGACATGCAGACCCTGGAGGGAAAGGCTCTACTCCCAGAGCACCACTTTTGAACGTTCAAGCTAATCTACCACTGAGAGCTTTGAGAACAGCTTCAACTCACAATGAGATATAACTGCTAACAGGCAGCGCTAAATAGGGCTGTGTAACAATACATTTATAGCCTGATTTGGTTCGATACATGATACTGATCTCAAGTTGCAATACTCTCAAGATGATACTATGCCAAAAGAGTTCAAATTGTAAGTGTTTTTTAATTACTACTTCTAGGATATATAATAACTATAAACAGTTAACAAAAAGTACAGTTCTTAAAATGATAAATTTGGTATTTCATCAGGAATGTATTTGAATAGGCTCCGCATGCACAGGGTAATAGTGACACCAGAATAGAAATAGCCCTATTCATGATTCAGCTTAGCTAAAAATATAGAATTATGTTAAAACATATACTTGCACTCTGTCCCTGACTAAATTTAAAATGTTTGAAATATTGTATTTTATTCATTAATGCGTTTTATTTTAAATGTATTAATAATAATGAATAAACATGGAAGCTCAAATGTGTGACCTTCTGGGTTTACCATATTTGATGCTAAATTCAAAAAAGTTTGTTGACTATACATTGGCCTAATGTATTGTCAAATTTCCAACCCTCAACAACGTGAGTAAATTACTCGCATATGAGACCAAATTTCATGCTAGGCAGCTAAAAAAAATATCTTTAATTAGCCAATGGCTAGTAAACCATACAATTTCACTTGCCTGTGATTAAGATGGCAAAAATAAATTTACCTCAGATATAAATTTCATTGCCTGCTGAGCACCATCGCTTGGTTGAGGGCGCCCTCTGTCGCTTTCACTCACACGTGCACTCAACGTGAGAGAAAGAGAGAGGCTTATAGAATTGACATGCTAGATCTAAATGCAGGGATCGACAATAAAGACTGCCCGATGGCCAAGAGTTGACGGAACTGTCACTGTCCCGATCGGGCCAGTGCTGCATCGTCATGAAAGTTTTTCATTTGCACGTGTTAAGCCATTCCAATTAAAATATTCAAGCACAAGAAGATACAAAAGAGAACTTAATTCGGTACTCAGAAATTTTGCCCTCAGAAATTGTGTCAGCACGCGAATACTGAATTGAGTTCTTTCACGTCTTCCTGCGCTTGAACTGACAATATCACAAAATTATGTCAAAATGCCCATCTTGGCGAGTATCCTACTAAACATAGGCAGTTATGTCTTAAGTGAACAAACAGTCGAGAAAGACAACGGATGTATAACAGTATCAGTGTACTGGATTCGAGCATTAGGTCTTAAAGTGACAGCAGCCTAATATTCCTGCTGTTGTCTGTATTTTTTAATGTTAATTAAACAAAAAACTCACTGCAAAAAAAAAAAAAAAAATAATAATAATAATAATATATATATATATATATATATAATTTTTTTTTTTTTTTTGCAGTGAGTTTTTTGTTTTATATATATATATATATATATATATATATATATATATATATATATATATATATATATATCACTCACTGCTCTTGATTGAATAACTTTTGTAGCGTTAATAATAATGAATAAATTATTATTATTCTATATTTAATTTATACAGTGAAGACTATCCAGTGTTATTTTACATTTGATTATTCAATTTCTGTACCTTATCTAATCTGCATACAACTACTGTTAGATCTACCTGAAAAAACTGAAAAGCAGTTTATTTCATTTGTATCTTTGTTCTATTGTGTTGTATTGCTTGTAGTTTAATTTGTTCTTATTTTATTACAAACGGTTTACTTCTCTTTAATAGCCTAATGTTAAATATTTTTTCATTTGTTTTATTCTTGCATTCTATGTAAAAAGTCTGACGAGTAAAATACAAAATGTACTAGCCAATGGCGACTCAAGCTTCAGTGTGTCCATAGAGGGTTGCAATCCACTCTATTGTTGCATTTTTTGTAATGCAATATATTGTGACAATATATTGTTACACCCCTAAGTGCTAATGTCTTTCTGAGAAACTCGATAAATAGAATCAAATTCTTAATGCAATCATTTTCACCATAAAACAAGGGAACTGTTGTTCTCTTACGAGAGGTTCTCTCGTATTGCGTAAGTTTAGCTTACGCTACGGGAAAGATTCATCTTCTCGAGATACTGAAGCCAAAAAATTATCCTTAATTTTTGTATACCTTGTCAACGCAGTGCAGCAGCTAGCAGACCTAGAGCAGGCTATCTTGCGTGCTCATTGGCTGCTCTGCAGGCAACTGCTGCAGCCTACCAGTGAGCAGGGCGTGACATCACGCCCAATGAAGAGCGCCCGCGCCTTCATGGCGTCACAGCCCGCCAGAATGGCCGTGGCTTCAGCCTATAAAGGAATGGGCTGTAGGCTGCTTCCCTGATTTTTGTCTCTTCAGCGAGCTCTTCACATCGCTGGATCTGAGAGAAGCCATCGCCGCCGTCGAACAGCGAACAGCCAGCTTAGGACAGCGCTGAGGAAGCCGGCCGTCTTCGCCACCTTCAGCCATCCGTGCGAGCTACGCTATCCGGCGACGTATCCTTTTGCCTTGCATTAGATTGATTTTCACATCTCTAAAAGAGCAGCGAGCGTCTTTTTAAAGATGCCTTGCACTTCCTGCGGCTCGTGCAGAGCCCCGCTCAGCGCCGGAGACCGCCATCTGATCTGCGCTCTCTGCCTGGGCCTGGAACATGCCGAGCTCGCCCTCGCTTCCGGGGGTTGCGAGCTCTGTGAGGAACTTCCGTTGGCGACCCTGCGGGCTCGCCTCGAAGCTCTCAGATCTACAGCAGTCACTCCGCCCTCTGTGGGACCGCGCAAGAAGAAGCGCCGTTCCCTGAGACAGCCGGAACCTGTGGCCAAAGCGACGCGCTCGCCGGAGAACCTCCCTCGAGCCTAGCTCTCGCCTTCCCCGCCTCCCCTCCCCGACGCGCAGTTGCCGCTCACGAGCCTCACTGCCGTCGCTTCAGAGGATGAGGCCGAGGGACACACCACGAGGGACTGCTGCTCTATCCTGGCATCGGACAGCGAGGAATGGTCGCTTCATTCCGACGCCTCGTCGATCCAGGAATCCACCCGTACCCGCGCTGGAGCTGACGCTGAGCTAATGCGTTTGCTAACCCAGGCCGTGGACCGCCTCGGGCTCGAGTGGTCGCCGCCTGAGGAACCCGCACTGAACAGGCTCGACGGCTGCTTCCTTCAAAGCCGCCGACGCGCAGCTTCAGCAACGAGGCCCGCTCCATTCCTGCCGGAACTTCACGCGGAGTTGACTAAGTCGTGGAATTCTCCTTTTTCGTCGCGACTACAGTCACCAGCCTCCGCGTCGCTCTCCCGAGTGGACGGCGCCGCCGAGAAAGGGTACACGGTTATTCCACCGGTGGAAGAAACGGTTGCAGGGCACCTTTGCCCGCCCTCCGCGAGATGGCGGTCACGGTCAGCGCTCCCGTCTAAAGCCTGTAGAGCCACGTCCGCCTTGGTCGGCCGCGCTTATGCTGCCTCCGGCCAGGCCGCGTCTGCTTTACATTCCATGGCTGTGCTTCAGATCCTGCAAGCCGACCTCCTCCGTGAATGGGACGAGAAGGGCCGGGATCCAGCTGCTGTTACAGATTTGAGAAGCGCAACGGATCTTTCTCTCCGCGCTACCAAAGCAGCAGCCCAGGCTATCGGACGAGCTATGGCCGCGTTAACCGTTACGGGGAGGCACCTTTGGTTAACGCTCGCGGATATGAGGGAGTCTGAGCGAGCCACATTTCTCAACGCGCCGCTTACCCCCTCTGGTCTCTTCGGCCCAGCGGTTAACGGGATCGTTGATCGTTTTTCTGAGGTACAGAAGACCACGCAGGCCATGAACCTCTTCCTGCCGCGACGCTCGAGTTCCGCCACAGGCCGCTCTCGCGAGAGACAAAGCCAGCCTCCTGTGCGAACCAGCACCCAGCGTCCAGCACAGCCCCAGCCTCAGCCTTCGCAGCGACGTCAGGGCTGCCGCCTAGGTCGCGCTCAGACAGCCGTCATAGACCGCCGCCTCCCAGAGGGCCTCAGCAGAGAATCACGCTGAAGTCTGAGCACGCGAAGCCCTCCTAACAGTAAGAGGGAAAAGACGCGCGTGTCCCGCTGCGGCCGGACCGCCGTCAAAATTCATTTCCCTGTCAGTCCCCTTCAAACAGGCTACTGCAGCGGTCCATTTAGCAGCCAACGAGCCGGTTTTTCACCCTCTCGCCTGCACACAAACGCCGTTTTCACGGCGACCCAAAGAAATCTCAAAAAGAGTGTAATGTCTGGTCCGGCTCATGCCGTCAATGTTTTAAGTGTAGTGAAAGTGCCCACATCCCAGTGCTCACCCCTACACATAAGCACTCAAAATCCTGTGTCACTCACAGAGCACACTCTCATAAAGCGCAGAAAAGCCACTCGAGTGTTGCATGTAAGAAATGTGTCCACAAGTCTGTGCCCACTATCTGCCCGCTCTGTTAAACGGTCAAACAAACAGGTTATAAACGTAAGTCTCGTGCCCGCCGGAGAGAGCTCACGCTTACTAACACAAACCTTTCCCCGGGCCCCGCCCGCGCGCTTAAGCATTATCACGAAACGCAGAGCGTTAATAAAACGCTCCCCGTCTATTATGACCGGGGCGTTAGATACAGTTGTAAGTCTCGTGCCCGCGCCCACGCGCTCACGCTTACAGAGAGCTCTGTCACCCAGAGCACGGCTCGCGCATCAAAATGTGGTAAAAGTGTGTTCCCCATCCCCTATGATCGGGACATCTCACATAAATCAGCCGGTTTCGGCTGTCAGCGAGCCGCCATTGCCCAGAATCGAGAACGCGCGCGCCGCGCTCTCGGCTCCGGTTCAGTTTCACAAGCCAGCAAATGGCGGTCTGAACACGGAGGCCATTCGCCCCCTAGCGGCTCGCATAGCCGCGTGGGAAAAAATCCCAGGGATTTCAGAATGGGTGCTGAGCACAATAAAGCAGGGCTATACACTACAATTCATTCGCCGTCCCCCGCGCTTTCGAGCCCGGACCGCGACAATAGTGAATGCGGAAGTAGCACACCTACTTCACGCAGAAATAGCAAAGCTGCTGTGCAAAGGGGCTATAGAAATGGTACCGCCTTCTCTAAGCGAGTCAGGCTTTTACAGCCGTTATTTTCTCGTGCCCAAGAAGGACGGAGCCTTCAGACCCATCCTAGATCTGAGACATTTGAACAAAGTGCTTGCGAAAAGACCGTTCAAAATGCTTACGACCAGGAAAATCCTCGCGCACGTTCGCCCGAGGGACTGGTTTATCTCTCTAGATCTGAAGGATGCATATTTTCAGATTCAGATAGTACCCCGTCACAGGCAATTTTTGAGATTCGCCTTCGACGGTCAGGTATATCAATACACCGTCCTGCCGTTCGGCCTGTCCCTGGCACCCCGTACATTTACAAAGTGCATGGACGCGGCGCTCGCCCCCCTGAGAAGTCAGGGGCTGCGTATAATGAACTATCTGGACGATTGGCTGATATTGGCACAATCAGAGACAGAACTTCTATCTCACAGAACAGTGCTACTCAGTCATCTGGAAAGCTTGGGTCTCACGGTCAACTGGCTACTGCCCAGCCAGTCAATTTCCTTCTTAGGAATAGAACTGGACTCAGTAACCATGACGGCTCGTTTGTCGACACAGCGCGCGCGCCGTGTTCGCCACTTAGCCGCTTCTTTCCAGAAGGGCAGCTTCCTCCCTTTGAAAATTTTTCAGAGGATGTTGGGCTGTATGGCATCAGCTGCAGCGGTGCTCCAGCTGGGCCTACTGCGCATGCGCCCACTCCAACGCTGGCTGAATGCTCGCGTGCCCCCCCGAGCCTGGGTATCTGGCGGTCGGAAAATCAGAGTGACTCAGACCTGCATAGCAGCTCTGCAGCCCTGGTTAGTGGCCAGCTGGTTCCAGCAGGGAGTAACGATGGGAACCGTCTCTTACCGGAAAGTCATCTCAACAGACGCGTCCAACTCAGGTTGGGGAGCGCTATTCGAGGGCAGACCGGCCTTTGGCCAGTGGTCAGACCGGGAGAAGGAGTTTCACATAAACTGTCTGGAAATGATGGCGGTCGAGAACGCACTGCAGTGTTTCCTCCCGTTCATACAGGGCCAGCATGTTCTTGTCCGTTCGGACAACACATCTGTGGTTTCCTATATAAACCGTCAGGGCGGTGTCAGATCCAGAAAACTCTGCAATCTGACGGAACGCCTCCTTATTTGGTCTCAGACACACCTGCGCTCGCTGAGGGCGACGCATGTGCCTGGCCATCTGAACAACGGCCCAGACAGACTCTCCAGAGACAATGTTCCCCCAGGGGAGTGGTCCTTACACCCCCAAACGGTCCAGAAACTGTGGCGCCTATTCGGCAGAGCGGAAGTCGACCTATTTGCGTCAAAAGACAACGCTCAATGCCCGATGTTCTTCTCGAAGGACGAGGACGCGCTGGCCCAAGTTTGGCCCAGCCTCCCGCTATATGCTTTCCCTCCGGTCTCTCGGTTACCACGGGTGATCAAGAGAATCAGGGAAACGCGCCACTCGGTGCTCCTCATAGCCCCGCGTTGGGAGAGTCAGATTTGGTTCCCGGAACTAGCACAGCTGTCGCTTACAGCTCCGTGGCCGATCCCGGTGAGGGCAGATCTCCTCTCTCAAGCTCGCGGCACGATCTGGCATCCCCATCCAGAGCGCTGGTCGCTGCATGCATGGCTGATCAACGGGTACTCATTACCCTGCCAGAAGGAGTGATGAACACGATCACACAGTCTAGAGCCCCTTCCACGAGAAGGCTCTACGCGTCTAAATGGTCGGTGTTCTCTGGCTGGTGCACCGACAGAGGTCTGGACCCGCGGACATGCGGGGTGGCGCATCTGCTCACTTTCCTACAAGAGCTGTTGGATAAGGGAAGGTCCCCTTCCACGCTCAAAGTGTACGTGGCAGCCGTAGCAGCGTTTGCAGAACCAACGCACGGCCAGCCGCTGGGGAAACATGAGTTGGTCATCCGCTTCCTTAGAGGAGCTAGAAGGATGAATCCGCCGTACCCCCCGTCGGTTCCTATGTGGGATCTTTCACTGGTCCTCGAGGCCCTGAAAGCTTTTCCCTTCGAACCACTGGACTCCGTGGGGTTGAAATATCTATCACTGAAAACGTTTTTTCTGACTGCGCTGTCATCAGTAAAACGCATAGGGGATCTACACGCGCTGTCTGTCAGCGCGTCGTGTCTTGAGTTTGGACCAAATGACTCTGAAGTTATTCTCAGACCTAGACACGGCTATGTCCCTAAAGTGATGGGCACTCCATTTAGAGCGCAAGTTATTTCACTATCTGCTCTCGCAGTGTCTGACAGTGAAAGCGATGTAAACCTCCTCTGCCCCGTCAGAGCGCTGAGGAGCTACATTACGCGCACCGCCTCCTTCAGGCGCTCGGAACAGCTTTTTGTTTCGTTTGGAGGGCGCACCAAGGGTTTCGCCTCCTCGAAACAGAGCCTGTCCAGATGGATAGTAGACGCTATAGCGACCGCTTATGCGTCAAAGGATCTGCAATACCCTCTGGGCATCAGGGCTCATTCCACGAGAGGCGTCGCCTCTTCGTGGGCATGGTCCAGCAGGATTTCTATCCACGACATATGTGTAGCGGCGGGCTGGAGCTCCCCGTCTACCTTTGTCAGGTTCTATAACCTAGAAGTAGGGGTCGACCGATTATCGGCGCCGATATTGAGCATTTTTATGGTTATCGCTATCGGCCATTTTCAAAACCGATTTGCCGATAAAATAATTTTATTTTGAAATGCGCTATATTTGGCTCTAACGCAAGCACCTCTGTCGGAACTCACCACTCTGTAGACTAGACCAATGTCCGGCACATCTGATTTGTTGGGAGTCACGAGTCCGGCCAATCAGCGCTAAAGCTGAGGCACTGAAAGTGTTGCACTCTCACACCGAGAGCACTCGCTGACTGGAGCTGCTTCACTGATCACGCATCAGTCTCTCAAAGTTAAGACAGCAGCAGACTTTGCTGAAGTAGCAATACTTTACTACACTGAAGTTGCAAAACACCTCAATATAACAGGGTCCTGTGATTTCCGCGATGCAGAAAACACGGAAGGAATCGCGGAATCCAGTCATAAAAACGGAATTTACTGTATAAAGCGGATCGTCACGGAATTTGTCAACTTCTTGATGAATTAATAAAAGAACAGGTCAGTACAAATTAAATCGAATGTCAAACCGCAAACCGTTATTTAAATATGAATCCTGCGTGTCTCTAAATGAATGGTGCAGACGCGTGATCATTACCACACACACACACACACACACACACACACACACACACACACACACACACACACACACACACACACGAGCACACACACACGAGCACGCGTGACGCTTACGTTGTTTTCAGCCTCAGCCGCATCATTATATGAGGACATGATTGCATAAACATCATCTCCAGAGCCGCTTAGTCACTTCATGAGCTTTTTAATGCTTCAACTGAGAAAAGTTATCGTCATATCCGTAGGGTCATATCATAAACACACAGAAACTCAAAGATCTCAACGGCAACCCGTCAAAATAAAAGTTCGGTTTTTCATAGGGCCCTAAAAATTTAATTTGTGTTAAACTGTAAATAAATTGAATTGTTTGATAATTTCAATTAATTAGAAATGCTTTTTTTATTACTAAAATTTAATTTTACCATTAAAATAGTCTTTAAGTTTTACAAAATGTTTACAGAATGCTGCTGGGTGCTCCCTGAATTTTTTTTATAGTTATTATTATTATTAATAATGTTATTAATAATGTTATTAACAGTTCTCAGATTTAAAGATATGTTTAAAATCATTTAAAGAAAGTTCTGTAAAAACCCTTTGTTATTCTTAATTTTGACATTAACTTACATTTTTACACCAGACATAGGCTATATCGGTTCAAAATATCGGTTATCGGTCTACTTGATCTGTAATAATCGGTATCGGCCCTGAAAATCACATAGCGGTCGACCCCTACCTAGAAGTTCCCGCCTTGCAGGCAAAACTACTGTCAGTCTAAACGAGAGATGTATTCTGCCCAGATCCCCTGCTCAGATCACTCTCACATGACTTAGCTCTCCTGGTTGAGCTGCACTAAAGGGGTTATGCCATGTGCCTATACAGACCCGCGCCCGCGCTGCTCTGTATTCCCTATGTGTGCTTATGTACAAGTGATGGCCCGCGAAACGGCCGGCCACCTTATTTTTCCACTTATGGGGTTCCCCCCTAAGTTCGGGGTCTCATGTGGATGCTTGGCGCGCACGCCGTTGACAAAGTGTTCCCGTAGCGTAAGCTAAACTTACGCAATACGAGAGAATCTCTCGTAAGAGAACGATACTCGGTTACTAACGTAACCTCGGTTCTCTCTAGAAGAGGGAACGAGTATTGCGTAACCGGCCATGCTCGCGCCACGAGCGACTTCGCTTCAGTCGACAAAAACCAGGGAAGCAGCCTACAGCCCATTCCTTTATAGGCTGAAGCCACGCCCATTCTGGCGGGCTGTGACGCCATGAAGGCGCGGGCGCCCTTCATTGGGCGTGATGTCACGCCCTGCTCACTGGTAGGCTGCAGCAGTTGCCTGCAGAGCAGCCAATGAGCACGCAAGATAGCCTGCTCTAGGTCTGCTAGCTGCTGCACTGCGTTGACAAGGTATACAAAAATTAAGGATAATTTTTTGGCTTCAGTATCTCGAGAAGATGAATCTTTCCCGTAGCGTAAGCTAAACTTACGCAATACTCGTTCCCTCTTCTAGAGAGAACCGAGGTTACGTTATTAACCGAGTATCGTTTTACACTCAACATCACAATTTAGGTTACAGTGAATTAACCTTTGATTAACTCGATGGTTCAAACAGGCAAGTTTTTGGTTAGTAGTCTTTAACCACTAGGCTACACCACCCACATATTCAAAACAGTACTATAATGTACTGAATATACATACTACTACTATAAATAATATCACACTGTAACTTTTGATTATTTTTAAAAGATTAAATCAAAATTGAAGGATTAGTCCATGTCTGTTAATGTAGTCCTACAAGATGAATAAAATCTTTAGTAATTTGCAAGGGGAGTATCTAAGTTAATGCAAAGTTAAATATGCATAACATAATATATTTATAATATTGGAATTACATCACACTATGCATGCAAAATTAGACAAATTATAAACTGAATTTGCAAGTGCGTTTGAATTTTGACCACAGCAGGCACGTGCGTCTCAACTTTAACACAAGCTCTTTCTGGCAGTATATCACCATCAGTCGGTGTTTACATAATTAAACCTGGATCATTTCATATGCAAGCTATTTTTCTCCATATCAAAACTTTGGTTCTCAGACCCCAATATCAAACCATTTCATGGAATCCAATAAATATATACTGTACACAAGCTACATTGTACACCTTCAGGCCTTTCTTATCATAATTGCGTGCGGTTACTACACCTCTCACTCTGTGAGAAGATGGCTATCATAACATGGCACGTCCTTCACTTCATTACTACACATTAAACAGCCAAAACAAAAACCCAGATATGCAATTGAAATATCTAGCTTCCCCCTCAGGCCTCCCACGCATAAACAATTGCGGCAGATTTTTGGCACGCAACTTATGTATTGTTAAAACATCTGCAGGAAGTTGTGATACTGTGATAATGTCAAACCGCTGGATCTCTTTTCAACAAGACCGCCATTGCTGCACCAAATCATAATGTGACCCTTTTATATGAAAACTCAAGTACACTTGACAAGAGCTGGAACAAGTGAAGTAAAAAGAGGACTGGAGTGTTTTGGTGCAATTCCCAGTCAGCAAAGATGACCTAGAACCACCGCCGCCCGCAGGCAGATGCATCCACAGGGGTTAATTAGCCCAGCTCGAGCACCATGGCAACCCCAAAACACCTGAGCAGAGTCTGTGTGTGTGTGTGTGTGTGTGTGTGTGTGTGTGTGTGTGTGTGTGTGTGTGTGTGTGTGTGTGTGGTGTCTGTTTTGCACACTCATCCCTCTTAGTGCCAGCTTGTCCACGCTAAACGGCTTAAATAGAAATTCTATTTTCTGATGCCCGGGGAGCAAGTCTACAGCTGACTAAACATCAGTGGTGAATTTCCAGAAACGGAATCTCTAACTACAGATGAGATGGATTAGTGCAGGCTTTTGCCTCACATTACATTATTTACATTCTGTTTACCTGAGAACGCATAACCTACAGTACTGAGCCCAATGACTTAAATCGCACTGATGGATAACACAAGCCTCTGCCAGCGGTTCCCTCATCTTTGTAATCTTTGTAAACATGCTGAGACAAAAGCATGACCTCTGTAGCTCACTAGTATTTTTTTGTTTTGGTTTTTGGTGAGGGCAGATCTCTCCACATTTTTTTTTAAAGACAAATGCTGTCTGTAAAGGGAAGGGTTCGGTGTTGTGTAAGGGTGTAGAAAATAAAGGTGCAGTGAAGCTTAATTAGGGTAGAGGAAAGTTTAATTTATTGTATTATAATAATTTGTTAAATTTAGCGCTTTTCTTGGCACTCGAATGCTTTACATGGAAGGGGGAATCTCCTCAACCATCAGCAATGTGCAGCATACACCTGGATAATACACCGGTAGTCATATTGCGCCAGAACGCCCACCACACACCAGCTTATTGATGGAGAGGAGACAGTGATGAAGCCAATCAGTACATATATGGGGATGATTAGGAGGCCATGATGATGGACAGAGGCCAATGGGCAAATTAGGCCAGGATACAGGGTGTACACCCCTACTCTACTTTTTTCAAAAGACATCCTTGGATTTCTTTTAATGACCACAGAGAGTCAGGACCTCGGTTTGACATCTCATCCGAAGGACAGTGTTTTTTGACAGAATAGTGTCCCTGTCACTATACTGGGGGCGTTAGGACCCACACAGGCCACAGGGTGAGCGCCCCCTGCTGGCCTCACTAACACCTCTTCCAGAAGCAACCTAGTTTTCCCAGGAGGTCTCCCATCCAGGTACTGACCAGGCTCAACCCTGCTTAGCTTCAGTGGGCAACCAGTCTTGGGCTACAGGGTGATATGTAGGCCTGTCACGATAACAAATTTTGCTGGACGATAAATTGTCCAAGAAATTATTGCGATAAACGATAATATTGATAATAAACGATAATATTGTTGTTCTGAGACCATTTTCATCTAAAATAATGATAATGGCATAATAATGCAGGTACACCTTTTCAAAGATCAATAAACTTTTATTTCTAAAGACTATTTAAATGAACAAAACAACCAAAAACAATAAAAGCAATGGACTCGTCTCTGTTAACAAAAATGCACTTACCAATGTGTGACTTCTGTTCACACTGAGAATCGTATCATGTACTGTGTGAACATTAGTCTCATATGAGTATGTGTGTGTGTGTGCGCTCGCGTCTCATGAGTATGTGCGTGGAGAGTTTGTGTGTGTTCCGTCTCATTGCGTTTGTGCGCGAATTTGTGTGTGTGCGCTCGCGTCTCATATGAGTATGTACGTGGAGAGTTTGTGTGCGCGCGCGCGTCTCATATGTGCGTGGAGAGTTTGTGTGCCACGCGTGTCTCATATGAGTAGGCTATGTGCGTGGAGAGTTTGTGTGTGCGCGCATCTCGTGTGTAGAGTTTGCGTGTATGTGCGTGAGCGACCTTAGGTGTGTCCTTGTGCATTTCATATGTATTTGTTTGAGCATTCAGCAGTATACATGTATGTTGGACTACTTAATATATGTGTATGCAAGTGTTTCATATATGTGTGCGTGAATGAAGTTTGATTTAAGCCCTAGACGGCGCCTCATATGAGGGTGAGAGAGCGCGCGTGAGAGAGAGACGGACGAGCAGCGCTCTGCAATCAAATACGATTGTAAATAGGCAAAGTAAAAAAAAAACAATAATTAAAAAAAACATTCGAAAATCAATGTGTGGCGGTCAGCGTTGATATTGTCATCCAGTCTCTTTGGTAGAGAGAGAGAGAGAGAGAGAGAGAGAGAGAGAGAGAGAGAGAGACGAGGAAAACAAACAAGCATGCAAATGGAAATTATCGCGGCCGGAAAAATTATCGAGCTCATTTTTTTATCGTGCGATTAATTGATTTATTGATTATCGCGACAGGCCTAGTGATATGGCTGCTAACTTATTCACAATAGTAGACTGGCAGGTCCTCGGTAGGTGTACACGTGAGCAAAAACATGGATGGATGGATGGATGGACGGACAAAACAATGCAGCACCAGAAGTCGTGTTAATGGTAAGTAGTGGTCAATTTACACTGAGACAAACCACTCCACAAATACAAATTCTTCTGTCCATTTGGAGTTGACTGTAAAGAATGATACTCGTCCTTTTTCTTTTAGCCATTTCACTTTGTTAAAAAAAGAAGAAAGTGGCTGTATAGTTTTCAACTGATTTATTAAAGACACCAGGAAATGACCACTTCACTTCACATTTTCCAATGAAATTTGAGCTTTTCGTACCACATCGCAATTGATTTGTGTATTATACATCACAAACGTGCATCGATTAATTATTAGGGCTGGGTATTGACACAAATTTCACAATTCGATTTTGATTCACAGGCTTGCAATTCAATTCGATTCGATTTCGATTCCGATTCAATATTGATTGTTTTGGATACCAGGTACAATACATGGCAAATTTTCTCAAGGAAAACAAATCTCTTAACTAATGCTGTAAACTATGGAGTCAGTTCATTAGCCTACTATAATATTGAAGGTAAAAATTAACTGATTTGTAGCTATACAAACACTTAAATTATACTTTTATTTTTATAATAAGAAAGTAATATGAATTCTAAACATTTTAATGGTGGCTGGCATGATTTATTCAAACATGCATTAAATATTGAAGAACATTAAAAATTATGAATATATAATATGGTGAATATATTTAGCAAAATTCTCCTCTCCAGAGTTAATTTTTCTAGCTGACTAACGTACTCGGTTACTAACGTAACCTCGGTTCTCTCTAGAGAGGGAACGAGTACTGCGTAATATCTTACGCTATGGGGAAAACCTCTTTTCCACGAGATATTGAAGCCAAAAATTATCCTTAATTTTGAATTAATGTAAAACGCTGTGCAGCAGCATGCAGACATAGGCAAGACGGCTCGCGTGCCTATTGGCTGCCCTGCGGCAACAACAGCAGCCTATCTAGAGAGGCGCTGCGTGACACCATATCCAATGGGGGCATTTCGCGCCCATTTCGTCACGTCCCGCCAGAAAGGGCGTGGTCTCGCCCTATAAATATAGCTCGATAAGGCTGGTACACTGGTTTTCATCGCCGAAGCGAACCAGAGCTGTGTATGCACGGCAAGATACGCAGTACTCGTTCCCTCTCTAGAGAGAACCGAGGTTACGTTAGTAACCGAGTACGTTCTCTTACGAGAGTATCTCTCGTACTGCGTAATATCTTACGCTATGGGGAACACAATGCAAAACGCCGTGCGTCCTGGGATCCGACACCAAAGTCCCAAGGGCAGTAGCCCGGGGCTCATATAGTGCATAATCACCATAGACTCACAGAGAGTCGGAGAAGAGAGGCTGCAAGCATCATTCCCCATGAAATAGCATCCCACAGGAGCTAGTTATGTAACAGTGTTTCACGCAGACAGGGTGAACGTGTTCAGCCTGAACTGGGTAATAGTACGAGTTATTCAACACCCATGGAGCTGTTATATCGCTCAGTGAGCGATGCACAAGCAAAACTCAGCATCCGGGCCGGCACAGCGGGGCAGATAGCACTGAATTCTATACCGACAGAATGTTGGCTTGTAAGGCGGGAACCTCTAGGTTATAAAACCTTATAAATGTAGACAGCGAGGCCCAGCCCGCGGCCGTACAGATATCTTGCAGGGTAACCCCACTATACCACGCCCACGACGAGGCCACGCCTCATGGAGTGCGCTCTGACACCCAAAAGGACACTGCAGGCCCTTAGAAGTGTAAACCAGTGATATGGCGTCGACTATCCATCTGGATAGGCTCTGTTTTGATGCGGCCAGTCCCTTGGAGCGTCCGCCAAACAAAACGAAGAGCTGCTCGGTCTGTCTGAAGACAGACGAGCGGGACACATACGCTCTCAGTGCCCTGACAGGGCAAAGGAGACTCGCATCCTGAATCTGGGACCAGACAGACTGTCCAGAAACAATGTCCCAGCAGGGGAATGGTCGCTGCAACCGCAGACGATCCGACTGCTGTGGGAGACATTCGGCAGAGCGCAGGTGGACCTGTTCGCGTCCCACGAGAACGCTCACTGTCCGAAATATTTCTCCAAGAGCAAGGATGCGCTGGCCCACGTCTGGCCCCGCTGTCCCCTTTATGCTTTTCCCCCCGTCTCGCTCCTGCCTCAAGTGCTGGAACGAATCAGGGAAAACGGATGCCCAGTGCTGCTCGTGGCTCCGCTCTGGACAAACCAGACTTGGTTCCCAGTCCTGATGCGGCTGACCAGCACTGCCCCGTGGCCAATACCGTTGAGGAAAGACCTCCTCTCTCAGGCCAAGGGCCCGATTTGGCATCCTCGCCCGCAACTATGGCATGGGCCATCAACGGGTACCCGCTAACCTCCCGGAGGGAGTGTTAAACACGATCACGCAGGCGAGGGCCCCGTCTACTAGACGGCTCTACTCCTCGAAATGGTCTGTGTTCTCTGCCTGGTGTCAAGCTCAGGGCTTTTCACCCGTAGACTGCCGGGGTCACGGAGTACTCTCCTTCCTTCAAGAGCTGCTGGATAAGGGCAGGACCCCATCCACGCTCAAAGTGTACTTGGCGGCCATAGCAACGTTTACAAAACCTGTGTCTGGCCAGTCACTGGGGAAAAACGACCTAGTCGTGCGATTCCTCAAGGGAGCTCGGAGGCTGAACCCTCCTAGACCTCCTTCAGTCCCGGTGTGGGACCTTTCTACGGTTTTAGAAGCCATGAAAGGTGCCCCGTTCGAGCCAATCCATTTGTCAGACATGAAGTATCTGTCTTTCAAAACGGTGTTTCTCTTGGTTCTCGCTTCAGTGAAGCGCATAGGGGACTTACAAGCGATTTCAGTAAGCGCGTCATGTATGGAGTTTGGGCCTAATGACTCAAAAGTCATACTCAAACCAAGGCACGGGTACGTGCCCAAATCCCTCAACACACCGCTCAGGGCCCAGGTTATTTCCCTGTGCGCCCTCTCGGTTCATGATGAGTTCGCGCTCTGGCGACAGACGCGCTGTCATGGATAGCGAGTCCAGCACTGTTCCCAGAAAAAAAAATTTCTGGCTGCGAACTCTTCGCCCAATTGACTGTGAAACCCAGATTCTCGAGATGCTCGAGTAATGTGGTCCTGTGTTCTATGAGCTCTGATTGTGATCGAGCTAGAATCAGCCAATCGTCCAAGTAGTTCAAAATTCGCATGCCCTGGAGTCTCAGGGGTGACTGTGTGCTCAAGGTTATGAATATGCTAACTACTTGCTACTTACAGACTCCTTGTATTTTATTTTTAAAGTGAGCAGAATAAAAAATTCTTTTTTTTTAAAAGTGTGCATAGTGATTAGCAAGCTTGAGGCGTCAGATTGCCAGTCTGTCAGTCAAGTCCAAAGCAAGACACAAACGCGTAGCAATGTGTCATGGTAACGTCAATAATTTATAAATAAACAAGAATTTGAGATTTGCTCTATTAGTATGCATTGCTTTAAGTGAGTACATATGTACGCACTGTATTCTGCTGGTGCCACTGTATTGAAACTTTGAGTAAAGAACAGTTCCTTTATCAGACTGAATGTTCCAGTAGTACCGGTTGCAGGAAGGTTGAAATGAAGTCAAGACATTAAACTGTTTATCTACACAAACTATGCAAACATCTTGGTTGACGCTCACAGGCTGTGTTATGCTGGGTACACACCAAAAGATAATCGGGCTGATTTGGGGCCGATTTTCCCCCTTCCGACAATCCTAGCTATGTCCCGATTATCTTGATGGTTCTACAGATTATCTTATCAGATATTCCTGTGGTGTGAGGTGTGTTAAGAGTGTCCGAACCTGCTCGGAAGAACGTCGGAGCCCCCCTGATCGCGAATCGTAAATATTCAACATGTTGAATATTTACGATCAGAAATCCTGATGTGTGGAGGGAACCCCGAGGACAAACGTGCGCACGCTCTGGAGATTATCACGTGAAAAGAAACCATATCCAATCAGAAAGCGAGATGATGGAAGACGGAAGCATAACAAATGCAGTCATGGCGCAGCATAAAGTGAAATTGATGTGGACAGCAGAGATGGAGGATCAGCTTGTTGATTTGTGGCTCAGAAAATTTCATTAGCTCAGTATAAAAACCATTCCATATAAGGATAGGTGTACCGATACACATGATGGGTGTGTGTGTGAGAGAGAAAGAGACACGGAAAATTAACCATATTATAGGCGTATTGAACATTTGTATAACCAAATAAATACTATAGTTAGAATTTTTTTTTAGGCAAAACTATGGTTAATTTGTGGTTATCATCGTTTAACTACAATATCCATGTTTTATTTTTACTGTAGTAAAACCATGGTAAATTTTCGTAAGGGGAGAGAGACAGGTCCAGCGTGTGTGCATTACCACAACCTTTAAGTTCACTAAATTCACTAAATTCCTGCCATCTCCACGACTTCACCCAAACCCTTTTCTTTTTTTCCCCCGTGAATTTTCTGTGAAAATCATTCCAAACTAATCATCGCAATTTCTTCCTGCATATTGTCCGCCATGCTTATTCTGAAGTCTCGCGAGAATTTGCGAGATTTCCTGTGTTCACAGTCGAGACTCTGGTTGAAAATCTATTCGTGTGAGGTGTGCTGTCTTTGGCACATCATGGCACACCACACACTATAGGAGCAAAACGGTTAAATCTAGGATTTTTTGTCCTCATGTTTGTGGTCTATCACATTTTGAAAATCTTATAAGATGTAAAAAATCTTTTGGTGTATACCCAGCATTAGCACACACACTCATGAGATGTAGCAGAAGACATTAATTACTCCACTAACATTGAAAGCGGGGTCTAGAACTGGCAGATGGTGACCTAACACAAGAGGACGGTCCTGAAGGAAAGTGCCATTGATTTTCCCCTTCCTTTCTAAGCAGGGGCCAGATGGGAACAGTGCCTCTTATTGACGCAACACTTCCACTTTCAATGCCAATTCAGCCAGTGAGCTTTACCCATTGTAAGGAGGCAACCCCAAGATGTAGTGACAGAGGCTCAACTAATCCGTTTGTTTTCCTTACAAAGGTGGGGGTTGGGTGGTTGCTGATGGCCTGATTGCGGATACAAAAGTTTAACTTTAAAAGACCAGGTAACGTTGTGCTTCCACCGTTCTACTGAAATTATAGCAGGCATAGCAAGTGTGCAACTGGAGTATTCCCTACTCTGACTGAGGCTTCCCCACAAACCACTGCATCACCAACAAATGATGCCCAACAACACAGATAGTCAGACAAAACAAATGTACCCTAGGCAGTTATGATGAATGAATGACAGAACAATTTTAATATTGTATCAGCGAATATAGGACACAACATAGATTTACCCCATTATGTGAATTCCTACAGAAGAAACAAAGCATAATTTTTCTACAATGTCTTTAAGCTAGAAAGTTATTTTTAAATGTACAACAGATGGAGAAGGGAATTATTTTAAGGCTAAGTGATAAAAAAAGATTAATGGGAATTCAACAATAAAACAACATTCAATTTATACATACATGGTGTACACATTCTATGAGATTATTACTGCATTAAAATTAATTTTGATGTTCATAAATGTAAGGGTGTCCTGATGTCATAATGAAGAAAACATATTTTTGAAAACTCTTTGACAAGAAAACATTAAGTAGGTTGGCATAATATATTTTAATTAATAATTTATAATTCATTATAATATTTGTAACTATCATTTAGAAATATAAACATACAAATCTGCTTCAATACTTCACAACATTCAGAAAAAAAACTTCTTGGACCTTTTTATGATAAGGTAAGGTAAAATGTCATTTGGTGTGACTCCACAAAGAATGATATTTACTTGGAAATTATAACATTTTAGTACAAATAATTTTTTTCTCAATTATTTGTCCTAAAATGTCATAATTTCCAAGTAAATATGTATATGATTAAGAGGTGTACACTCACATGCATTCAAGGTGTAAGGCAAGCGTTTTACTTGGTTACACCGCATAACATTTTTATAGTCAATAAATTCTGAAAAAGAATGTATTGGTCTAATGTGACTAAGACAAAGTGACTGATAGCAAAGCCACCGGGACAGGTTGCAGCTGGTGGACATCCACCCGACCCACAACAGAGCGATCAATGCTGAGGAAGTGACATCACTCCCCTGGAGACATTAATGGGGGGAAGCAGCACAGTGAGCAGCAGGAAGGCCACAGCTCAGGAGGCTATTTCTGCCTCCCTGAGATCTGAATCAGAGCACCGCTATTGTTTTGGTTGGTGTCTCCCCCCCCGACCAGTAAGATGAGTGATATCAGGAGAACGAGGGCCAGAAGGTGTTGCTACTTCTGCTGTGCTCAAGCTCTGACTGTCTTTAAATACAGAAACACAAAGTCCTGTCTCCCTCCAGTCATGCGAATGAGCCTTTTCAACCTTTATTCTGCACATCGCCACTGCACATTTTGCATGTCTCCCTCACCTAACACACCTGATTCAACTCATCAGCTCATTAGTACAGACTGCAAGACTTGAATTGGGTGCGTCTGATGAGGGAGACATACAAAATGTGCAGTGGCGAGGGGTCCCCAGGACAGGTTTGAGAATCACTGCTCTAAATGATGAGAAGTAACCCCATTAAACTTTTTCTTCGGAATAGGGCTGATACTAAATCAAAGATTACACTGAAATCTCGATAATGTTTTGCAAAAAATAAAATAAAAATAATAACAATGTGAAAACCAGAATGGGCTACATGTGTAATTAAACCCACCTGTGTTTAAAATGTTCTGTTTTAATGTAGGCTAAATGTTTCATATTTGATTAAGTAACAATTAGATTTTGATTCATATTTGATTCACCAGCTTAAATAAGTCTGTTTTCCCTGGCTGGCTACAGTGTTCTGAGCACAGACAATTCAATAATGCTTTTTATATGAGGTTCTGGGTGTTTTTAGTTTAGTGGACTTTTTAGGAACAATAGGAATCCATCTATTGAAGCTATTAATACATTATAATATAATGCTATTATTATAATGTGAAATTGTACTGGTATTGGTACCGACTACAGGAATTTTGGTAGAAACAAACATTTTAACCTGTAAAAAACTATTTTTTCTCATGTTTTGTCTTTTTTATATTTCAAAATAAAACAAATGCAATGCCGTTCAGACATTTGAAATCAAAGATCTTTTGTTTTCAATAGACGCTGATGCTTCTGTTTGCCAATGTAGCATTTTATTGATCAAAAGCATAGAATGAAACTTCACCTGAATAAATCTAGAATGCCCAGGTTGAAAAAGCTGTCAGTGCTGCAAGAGGAGAATTATTTGATGAATAGAGAATGTGAAGATTTAGAATACAGCATTTATTTGAATCAAATAGAAAGTCCTTTGTAACATTATAAATGCCTTTTTGATAATATATCTAACAATGCATTCTTATTGAGTAAAAGGCTCTTTTACTCTGCTACTTTAAGGTAACCATAAAAACAAAACTGACTATTCTTATTTTTATGGAATATTGCAGTATTTATCATCAATTATTTATCAGTGCAAACAAAATAAACAAAATAAATTCCTCTAGCAACAGAACACAGCAATAGCAAACCACAAGAATCCAACGATCCAATCAATTACCAATGGACAAAATCAAGTCCCGCCCAACATTGTTTTCTTATTCAAGAAACCGCTTCACTTGGATATACGTCACAAGGAAAAAAATCATAACTATCGCACTGACTATTGCAACTTCCGTTTTATACTGGTTTCATTGGGATTCCAAGCATATGAATGGTAGTATATAATATATGTGGCTCTATTACAGTCACTTACCCTACAGTTGCAGCTGTTCCAACATCACTGACAGCATACTCACCCACAAAACACTGCACCACACAGACACCGCAAGATCTAAATCACTAACTTACAAATGAGGTCATGTCAAAACAACATGTGAATGACATCTGGGGGGGGGGGACACCCATTTACAACCATTCCAGTCCAATAAAGAAAAGAAGAGGACAGGGGAATTAAGCAATTGTATCGCCATGTGAGGTCATCAAACAGGTAAATCACATGGTGTGGTATTACAAACAGAATTCAGCTTTAGCTGTCTGGGTGAGCTGCTCTTCTGACAAGAGATACAAACCCAACCCATCAGCAGAGTGTGTAGGCACGCAGAGGACAAAATGAAAACAAAGCCCTGTGTCTCTAGAGACATTACATCACCATATCACTGCGACGGTCTGGTATTTCCTAGCTATATGATGATCTTCAGAAACCGTAGTGACACTAGGTTTCACATTGGCTCCAATTCTCTAGTCTAGTCTAACTAATATCACTTCACTGGCAAACTAGATCTACATCATTGGAGTTCAGCCAACAATTTGAACTGAATCTGAGGAATTTCTACAAACACAGGACTAAATCAGCCAACAAACTGCTTCATGGTCCTGCTCGTATCGGTCTTAAGATAATGTCAGAGAAAGGAATGGCTTCATTATGAACCCGCTGAAAAAAAAAAAACCTTCCTTAAATTATCAGGTTTACTCTTCAAAAAAAAAAACGTTAACTTTTTTTTAACGTTAAATAATAATTGTATTTGTAATACAGTGTAGCAATCAAGCCATCTTTTTTTTTTTACAAATGTCATGATTTAATTCATAAATATGTTTTTGGGGAGTCGCACCACAATACATTTTACAACCTGAATCTGTCGTGATAAAAAGATCAAATTATGTAATATTTTAAGAGAATTCCTGACCTTTACACATCATGAGGGTCTGTGGGGATATGGTAATATATATGATTTCATGTTCCTGTTTCTGCATGTTGGTTGCATCACATTACTTTGTTAGTCACACAACATTATTTTGAGATGGCAACTATATACATGATATGAAATATCATTTGATATGAAAACTATATATAGTCAAGTGGTTTTGTTGATAGTAATAATGGACAATTAAGCTAAACTAAATTGTGTTTTTAAGATGTCATTCTTTTAATAAGATTTCTTTATGATGATTTCAGAACAGTTGTATCAGCCAGGACATGAACATGAATTCAAATTCAGGTTATTGTAATTATTGTAAGAATTGCACTGTATAGGGCAGCTTGATAATGGTTAATTTATTTGTTCAAAAATAAATGTTTTTTTTTTGGTAATGTATCAAAAGGGGTAACAGTAAATTGAACATTGCTTAATTTAGCAATTGCATTACTTGAAATTCAGTTGCAAATGAGACAAACCTCAGATTCAAATTGCCCCATAAGTGCACATTCTACAGACAGACCGCAAAAATGCCATTTTCCTCTTTCTTTCTTTCAGCCATTTTCATCTTTGAAATGGCTAAACACTGCAAACTGATGGTGGCTATGTAGTTTCCAACTGCTTTAGATCATCTCAAAAGCTAAAACATGAAAAAGTGAAATTCCTAATATTAATTCCAAATTATGTTACATTTTTACTTTGTATTGTAGCACAGAGGGTGCATGGACCCCATTTATTCACCAACCATGATCGCAAACAATATGGTCAAGAATCATGTTTAGATTTATTAAAGTTTGTCACAGAGACGTTTCAGATTTAGTAGCAGCAAATGGAAAACATGGCCACGTGAAGGAACAGAGTGGCTGTATAACTCTGACATTCAAGCAGAATTTCACATTGGAGTGTGTGCATGGTTGCTAGATTGAGAAAATTAAGTAGAACACTGGTTAGCAATGCAAGAAAATGGAAATGTCTAAAATAAAAAAATAACTTTTTCAGAACAAATAATCAGCAGGGAAAATATTGTGATGATTATTTTTAGTTATTAGAAATCGCTATCACTATTAAAATACCATTAATCGAGCAGCCCTAGCATTTTTATGTACAGTATTTTTCCACAAATCATTATAGCCATATATAATTGGCTCAATTATGATTATGAGGTTCATTGAGTAATGAAATTAATAGACATACAATAAACATACATTTGTCTACAGCAAGGTGGAACAAAAATGTGGTGATCAGCATAACCACATTATAAATTAAAGGCAAAAGAGGAAGCAAGTGCTTCCATCTAGAGTGCCTGCTGATGGAGTTCCCCACAAAACTGGACAAACAGGTGGATCTTCCTCCAGCTCATTACAATACAGTTTTAAACAATCTAACACAACTGACTCTTTTTAATCAGAAACGCTGTAACACCTGACACTTCCTCCAGTGTCAAATGTCAAAAGAGAACTAGGTTAGTATGAGGAGGATGGGCTAAAAGAGTTTCTCATTACTGCACAGTAAGAGGTGAAAATTTTCCACTTCCAGTTTCACAAGGATAGGCAGAAAAACTTGAGTGTTGCCCTAGAGAACGTCACTGCAGAAAAGATTGTTGGTTATTTATGAGTAATGCATTTCTGGATAACCCAGATGACAGTAGAGTTACTAATTACATGTAACAATGCTTAAATATCTTGTCATTTAAATTCCCACATCTTGATCTTTCTTATTATCTGGCATCTGGTCTATTATCCGAGAAGAATGCAGATACAGATTCAAGGCTCAAACAGGAATGAGAATCACCCAGCACATTTTTTCAGAGGGCACAGGTGCACAGGTCTGCTGAAAGGATGACAATGTGGAGTGATAAAAGCAGTAAGAGGGGGGATGAGGGTGTTGTTTTCACTTTAGACTGGAAAGAACAAATCACTATTTAGCTGAGAACTTTTGCTCACTCACCACCCACACTGAGAAAGAAAATGATAAACCGAGGGAGTGAGAGGGAAAGAGATGGAGAGCGAGCTGATCTCGACTCGAGACTCTTTACAGCTTTGCCTGTGGCAGTGTTTCATCTCTTTCCTTTGAAAGTGACTTAGAAGAGCTCAACTTCCTCTACTGCCTTCTACTACCAACAAAGAAAAAAAAAGGCCCTTGGGACTGACCCATCATGCTACTGATGTTTTGTCCCACTTACTGCTAGAGAACCAAACCCCCAAAAGATGTAACATCTTGGTTTTGAGAACAGCAAATAAACACCTTGAAAAGTCAGCTCTATATTAATCCAGATACATTTGAAAATGCATATTTTTTTGTCCTGCAAAAGCAGAGCTTTCAGAAGATGCGCTCCAAAATAAATAAATTTAAAAAAGCCATTTTCACATAATAGTGTGGACCATGAAAATGAAGGCATTTGAAAACGATGGCGCATTTTTCTTCATGACATTTAAAAAAAAAATTTTTTTGTTTGTTTGTTTTGTAGGTGTTGTCTATTTTTTATTCTTTGACTTTGTTCAGCTTTGCTGTGATAAATGTGCTATATAAATAAATTTTACTTACTTCATGTGACATATTGTACCAACACTCTCAGAAAAAAAATGTGCAAAAAACAGCGCTTTTTTGTTCAAAAAAATTTAGTAAATGGATTTCCACTAATCAAAAATTCTCTAAACTAAAAAGATGTCGTTACAGCTTTTGTAACAATGGCGCCTCCATCTTGCAGTACTACAACGTGATGTCACAGGGTTGGTTGGCTCCGTTGGATTAATGAGGATTATTACAGTTTCGATTCTGTTCTTTGATTTTTCTGCTTAGTTGCAGTAATCGTTACTAGTAATAGACAAAAAAAAACTCATAATATCCATCACCAAGTAGATGACCAAAAGAGGGCTCCAGTGCTATTTGCGAGACAATTCCGGGCTGATAGGCAAAAAAATAGGCAAAGAAAAATCATTCAGGACTCCAGCAGTGAAGGAAAAGTTGGTAAAAAAAAAAAAAACAATTATTGCACAATATGCTAAAGGATCAAAAAAGATGGCAAGGAAGATGACAGGATTATGGATAAAGGTTGAAGATTATCCAACGTATGGAGTCCTGATGATTGGTAAATGTGGAATCACAATAATAAATATTTATTTTGCCGTTTGTATCAGCTTTGATCTCTGCATGTTGTGGAATGACAAACGGGTGTTTATAATGGTTGTGGTTCATTTTAATTTCTGATAGTCATTTTGGCTACATATTGTATAGACAAGTATAACTAAGTATAACTATGAAAATCTTGAGGCAGTGGGTCTTGTGTTTGAATGCGTATCGGGAGGCGAAGCAGTAATGTTCTCTGTTTCAGCTGCAGTTTATGAAAATGGAATCTTAATTGTCCTTTGCTTTAACACTTTAAAACTTATTTTTACATCCAGGAGCAATTCAATAGTGGTTGCCCTTTTGTCTTCTGATGCCCTGTGGCTTTCCAGTTTCCATCTTTCACTATCTCTGTCCTTATCTTTCACTGTCCTCCACTGTCGGTCTATAACGGTCTCTACCGTAACTCAGGCAAGACAACCAACCCAGTGACGTCATAGGTCGTAGTACTGCAAGATGGAGGCACCCTTGCAACAGAAGCTATAACAAAAGAGCTGGAACAAAAAAGGTTGGAAAAAAAAAACTTAAAAAAATCTGCCACCCCACCCCCCAACAGTAAGAGAGAATAACAGATCAGAACTTTTAATTTAAATAAAAAATTTTTTTTTAGCAGCATCTTACGAGCTTACGGTTTGTGCCCGCTGGCTCAGGGTAAGTGGAGCAGAGAGTGCGTTTTAACTCATTCCTATGGAAGTTGAGTTTCACGCTCACGCAGTGCATTGTGGGATTGACAGCGAACCAGAGAAAGCGTTGAGAGCAACATTGCCAATCACTGGGAGGTTCAGGTAGTTGAGCGTTTAAAAATATGCAGGTTGTGCCGGAGTTTATGCTGGATTTAGTGCGTAAATTATGTTGTTTACAGATTGGATGCTTTGCAGTTGTTATATATATATATTCCTATTTAATATGTTAAATATTGCAGTTTGGACGCTTTCATTGGTTATACTGGGTTTGCAGAAGTTTATGAAATTGACAGGATATCTTTACTTGGGGCATTTGGAAACTAAGCTTGCCTATTTCCAAATGTAATTAGAGTTTACGGAGTATAGTTTTGCCACAGTAGTGGACAAGCACCGTTAGCTTCTTATATGTCTTCTCGCTGGAACACGGCAGCAGAGCGGTGTGTTCACAATAGAAGCTTGTGATGCCGTCCGCAGAAGAGGTGCTTTTCTATGGCGAGGAACTACTTTTTAGGAAAATTTACTTGCAATTTCGGTCCTGTGTCAAAACATTAGGGTAATTGCATTTTAGACCATACATGGAATGGCGATTGAGGTCGACCTGGACACACCAATATGTGGTCGGATATTTTCCTAATAAAATGATTGTGCCAGAAGAATAACGTGAGAACTTTATTATGTCTGGTCATCTCAGTGAGCTTTTGTTAAGTTTTACACATGCACATTAAGATGATTTTTAATTTCAGTGCAGACAAGAGACTTTTGGAAAACACTAGTGTGGACGGAGAGAGTTTTGAAACGAAAACGCCATTTTCAAATGTATCTGGAATGGATTCATGTAGACGTAGCCTATGTGGGAATCAGTGAAGGTCAAGTAATCTACTTACTCTCATAACTAGAAGAGACAGTTACTGCCCCTAATCTGCCTCTTTATTGTTTGTGTTCAGAATCCCACTGAGCCATTTAATTCAACTGTACTGGTAGCTTGTTAATCCCTGAACCCAGTCTAGACTTTGCACGCTTTTCAACATATGGCCCCCACATATGCTGCCCCGTCCCTCTCTCCTAGCTATAGTTTCTACGGCCGTGCTTCAGGGCCTCCTAATTAAATATAAACAGATATATGGTCTCCTTGCAGCCATTGCTCTGGTTAGCATTATACTGCACCAAATGCTTAGTTCAATTTGGGTAAAATGCTGACCACAGTGGCTGACAGCTCTGAGAAACACAAAAGAGATGGCCAAAATCTTTAATGTGCCAGACAGACTGGCCATAAAAGCAGAGTATGACTCAGCAGTAGGATGCGAGATCTAATTTTAAGGATGGACCAATTTGACAGTACAACCTTGTTGCCATTTCACGGGGTGACGCACGCTCCTCTGTACGCATTTAACAAACTATATGGATGGCTGTGACTACATCTCTCTAATGGTGCCCTCCACACAGATTGGATGGGAGGGCTGTGTTTCTGACATCTGCATGATGCTGCGACCTCTCATTTGGAAGGGGTGTGTTGAAAAGCACTGTTGCCCTAGCATAAGGGCACCCCAGCCATTAGATCTGCCAGTTATTTCCTAGCTAATAATCCCAACAGGGAACCTGTCCTGCATTGCAAAAATGGACAGTGTTGGGGTTAGGCTTTCGACAGAAAATTTAACCAGACACACAATGAGCTTCTCAGAGAGCAACAGAACTATGAGTCCGCTTATAATCAATGTTTCTTATTCTATTTTCTGGCTTTTTTTAGCTACTTTTATTGGCAAATTAGGAGGGAAAAATGTCTGCAAACAGCAATTATGGGGCCAAGCACCGGTGCCGAGAGACATCCTCCTTTTTGACGTTTTGCTATCATATTTACCGCGGTGTTATACGAAAACAGCTGCGTGAAATTCAAAATGGCTTTACACAACAGACCAAATTGGTAAAACTCAGCATTTTATGACAAAATTAATAACTGAGGAACACTGGGTATCTATCAACTTTGTGTGGCCAATAAAGTATGAAATTAGGTAGAAGTTTTGGAAAGTTATATAAAATTCAAAATGTCGTAAAATATATTTGGCAGACATTGATGCAATTCACACTGAAAAGAATAAGAGGAATAATTATTTGTAGTGCTGGGCGGTATGACCAAAAATGTATATCACAGTATTTTTAAAAAGTATTCCGGTTTCATGGTATAGTATTTCCCCCACGTATGACTGGGTGTTAACCACATTTTCTACTGATTGAGAGAGGAAATACTGCAGTAGGCTGACTTAGAATGTCCTATTTTACTGTCACTAGTATACAGGTTTGCAAGGCGCCATAAAATGATGCTGTTTACAAAGAGGTGTCAGCAGGGGGCGCTTTAGGAGCGGCAGAAACAGCGGTTTCCCTGGTAACGGCTGTACACAAAGCAGCGCAGCGCTCATAACGCTGCTTTATCAAGAAAAATAAAGAAAGATTAAATGAAAAGAACATCGAAACTTTTCAAGAGACTTTCATATAAAAACACCCACAATGCGTTTTGTCTTTGAAACCAGTGCTCATGTTTATTCAACGATGTCAAAGCCTTTTGGAAAATCTATTTGTGGCGGGCAGTGTTGATGTTGTGAACCAATGTATGAGAAACACTAATACAATTTGACAGCTATAGTTTAACCTATCCATCTTCACAGTCACGCTTAGAAAAACATACAGCTGTGCCTTCACCACAGTGCAAGTGAAAAGGGACCCTTTCAAACAGTGTCGTGCCGCGCCGTGTTCCGAACGTTATTTAAACCTGTATTTCGTTATATTAAAAATTCATATCATAACAAATATAAACACTGGTATTCGGTATGAACCGGTATACCACCCAGCACTAATTATTTGAAGGCTATTCAGGTAAAAATTTACCAGCAAATGAAAGGTCAAATTTCAACTGTTGATGGCAATATAGAATAGACATTACAGATTCAAAACTTGGTCCAGACACTTTTCATACTTTCCCCAAGCAATGTACCAAATTTCACAACATTACTCCAAATTCGCATAAGACATTTTAAATCAATTTATTTTTATGCACATTTTTGGGGCATTACACCACAAATGCTGGATAAAACAAATGCAAATAAAATGCTCATACGCTCACATTTGTCTTGACCAAGCATAAAATGAATATGAAATCAAAACTGAACAACATTTACTTTAATACTTGTATATGATTGTGCATGATAGTTTTCTGAATTTTAGATTCTCAGAAGGTCTGTTTTATCCAACATTCATCCAACTCTTCTTTTCTATGCACAAGCTACACTATTCATTCTTATAAATGTCATGCCCTTTATGCAAGAAACAGGGAGGCCAGAGTGTCGCCAAGATGTGTGTCTCTGGGATCACAAACATGCCTTGCATAGAGAGCGTTCTGCTTAGGCTCAGACCAACCCATCCCTGATGTGTCAGCAGGCGTCTTGTGTGAAATGAAGTAAAGAGCACACCAATGTAAATGCTACACCAGTCTAATATCTGAAGACAGACGTAATTCAGATCACAGGGCGTGTTAAAGTGCCCCTATTATGGATTTTTGAAAATGACCTTTCATGTAGTGTGTAACGTAGCTCTAAATGAATGAAAACATCCTGCAAAATTTTAAATTTGAAAGTGCACCATATATAGTTAACAGGGATGGAAATTAACTTTTTTGTCCACCGGCCACTGTGGCTGGTGGATTTCAAAATCTACCAGCCACTCAATGTTTTTACCAGCCACTTTCTTGTTTTTAACCAACAATGTGTAACTGCATGTGAAAATTAATACTACAAGATCTACAATACTTAAGCAGTTTATTTAATCTCAAGTCTCAATTAAATACTGACATTTTCTCTTTCTCTCTTATACACACACAAACCATGAACTGATATACATTTCATTAAATGAGTAGGGCAGATTAAACAAAAAACTGCACCGATGCTGAACCGCACTCTATGCTGGAGGTTGCTCTCTCTGCGAGAGTATGCCTGTTCATTCATATTTACATCATGCGTTCGCGGCTAACTCTCCTTTGGATGGCAAACACCCTCGTCGAGCCTCGACGGAAGAAGCGCGCGGGTGTTGAAGGTGTGCCTCCTCTAAACAGTATGCTATTTTTATTTACCCGCCACGGTGGCCGGTAGGTGAAGCGAGTTTGCCCGCCACAACACAAAATCACCCGCATTTGGCTGGTGGCGGGTGCTAATTTCCATCCCTGATAGTTAAGTTATTGTCTTTCAAAAGTACAAGTCGACTCTGAGTCAAAATGAATTATTTTTAAAACGAGACAGAAGCCGTTTCGTTATGATGTCAAGACGAAACATTAGCATATTGCCCGCCCACTTATTGTGAGTGCAGACACCAGGGAAAACTTCAACCTCAAACACTGCAGCTGATTCCGGTGGATGCTGGATAGCATCATGTCGAGAAGATGCTGTGCACTACAATGTGACAGTAAAGCCACATTTTTTTTTTCACTGCCCAAGGACGAGTATGTGAAGAATCAGTGGTTGAAATTCATTCTATGATACCACAGCAGTATAATCCTAAATAATTCCCTTTATTTTACTGACGACTGTGTCTCAAATCTCTGAGTTCAATGCAGGATTCGCAAACCGCTTGCTCTTGAAAGATGATGTTCAAAATACTTAGTTTCGAGTTTTATATTGTGTTGGTCTCCTGTTAACTGGTTAACTCACATTATTACGGTCTTACTGAAATACTTCTGATAATCAGCTGTGGGCCACTATTACCTAAAACTATCTATTAATGCAGATTGTCTGTCGTTCTCACTACTTTGAGGAAAGATTAGGCTAAGCATGGAGCAAGATTTGTTTTACCAACGTTTATGTTACATCAGTCATTCACGCTAGAGCTTGGCTAATGTATGCACTGTTATTGATACAGTTTCCATATGTTCACGCAATAAATTTGAAAAATACTCGGTAAATAAATTAGTACAAGTAAAATAATCGGTTTGTTGATGGACATGCACTTGTTAATGCTGATGGTGAAGAGTTACAGTTGCAACATTTCATAATGTACCTCAAACTGAGTAGCGTATCACTGAGAAACGTCCTGCTCGAGTCGTCCTTGCGATGGAGGTTCGGGCTGAATAACTAGTTCTTTCAATGTTTCATCATCGGACTCGCGCTCGGATTGATATGGTAAAATCGACGTCATTGTTCGTTACTTTGTTTAGTTTACGGTGTAGGAAGCCTCAGGACAGCTGACGTTATGGCAATAGGCGTTTTTGTTTTCGATGCACGCTGTACACGGTAGACCAATCACAACAGACTGAGCTGTCTGGCCAATCAGAGCAGCTCGCGGAAAGGAGGGATTTAGAGATTGATTCATCTGACGAGTCGTTTGAGAATCATTGAAAATGTGGTGATGTGCAAATTTATGAGAAAATGAAACAGTTTTTTTTACCTTTGATGCATGTAAACCTGTTGTAGGAGACTCCAAAACAACATTAGGAAACTTTAAAATAGGGGCACTTTAAAGTTGCAGTAGGGAGTTTTGAGAAAATGTTGACTTAGCCTGAAAATTTGAACAAGCACAACTTACAGGTCCAACCCCCTTGCTCTATGCTGCGCTACAGCTAGGGCTGCCCCCAAATAGTCGACTAAATGTTAGTCGATATGAGGAGGGCTTGGTCGAATACATTTTCATTAGTCGGTTAGTCGCAAAAAAAAAAATCACGTGAAAAAATTACGCAATCAGTGGCTGCGCAGTCAGTGTATGACATGACATCAAAGCAACGAGAGATCAACGAGATCTCGTGCCTCGCGGTATACCAAAGCGCACTTGTGGGAGAGGTGTCTGGCTGATGCTAATAATTATGTCAGGAAAAAAGTCCAAAGTGTGGGATCATTTTGAAAAGTCGAAGGACGACCCTAAAAAGGCTGTTTGCAAACTCTGCAGGCAAACATTTGCCTATCACTCGTCAACATCGAATATGTCTTATCATTTAAAACATGTAAGTAGTAACGTCAGAGCGCATCTTTTCAAAGGCCAGCTTCATTGTGATCAAGTCCAGAAGCTCCCTTCTTCCCAACAATGTGGACAAGCTGGTGTTCCTCTCACATAATATGGAAAAAATAAAATCGAATTGAAAGCTTAGGTAAGAATGCTTAATTTCCTTTTTGTAGTGTTTCTGTTTGCTATCCGTTAGGCTATATAAAAAAAACGGGTATTTTTATAACGGGTAGGCTATACAAATAAATAAATATTATTTTTATTTATTCGTTTTTATATAATGCAGAAGTTGTTTTTTATTCTGTAAGAAATTAGTCTGATGTTTGCAATTTGTTGTTTCAGGTCAAGGTCTTGTTTCAACGTCTTAATGGCAGTTTGCGGCTTTGCTCTGATATTTTTGATTTGTATTAGTGTTCTTTAAATTAGCCTATTTGTTCCACATTTTGTCTTAAATATAACCTAGTTGTTCTAAACAATTTAATCCAATACTTAGGCTGTTGATTTGTTTGCCGCCTTCTTTTTTATTCTAAGTTTTGGCGTTGTGCGATGTGCCATGTGCATTTATTAAATTGTTCGTTTTTGTTAATTTTCCTTTTGAACAATATCAAAATTATATTAATTTAATTTTCCACTGTATTTTTATACCAAACAGCGTTTTTGCTACAGTATTTATTTGTTTGTTTTTTTCCCCTTGTTTTGTACTAGGCCTAAGTTACTAATAAGTTTATTTAATTTATTGTAAAGAACGAATTTTATTTTATTTTATTCAAAACTGTTTTTTTTTACATGTAACTGTTACAGTTTGTATTTTTGATAATAAATTATTAAAATGCACAGGCAGTCTGATTGCTGTTTTTATGTTATAATTAGCCTATAACGTGTCGTAAGCGCTGTATACTTTAAACGCTTTACTATTCTGTTTTAAGCGCTTAATTTTCATTTTGAACGCGCTAATATCATGCTTTAGCATTTTCTGTCATATGGAAGTGTTAAACTTCAACTTGGACTATACCTTTGCTTGTATATACGCAAGTTTTTATATTAATATCATAAATGAACGATTATTCGACTAATCGCTAAAATGCAGGAGTGTTAGTCGACTAGGAATATCTTTAGTCGGGGGCAGCCCTAGCTACAGCCCTCCCTCCAAAGCTCCTCCCCCACAGCGGAGCCTGCCGTGAACGCGCAGGCTAGTAAGCAGGACCACCGATGACGGCGGATTATAAACAGTTATGGAACATTCACTAATAGGGACGAAACATCAACAATATGCTTTACATTGACTATGGCCTGCCAATACTTTGACTACAAACTTGGTCCTCAAATCATTATGTATTTTGCAATACATGTAACTTTATAACGTTGCACTCTTTAAGTTATAAATAGCTAACGTTAAAGGATTAGTTCACTTTTAAAAAAACTTGCTGATAATTTACTCACCCCCATGTCATCCAAGATGTCCATGTCTTTCTTTCTTCAGTCGAAAAGAAATTAAGATTTTTGATGAAAACATTCCACGATTTTTCTCCATATAATGTACTTCAATGGGACTAAAACGGTTTAAGGACCAAATGACTGTTTCAGTGCAGCTTCAAAGGGCTTTAAACGATACCAGACGATGAATAAGGGTCTTATCTAGCAAAACGATCGGTCATTTCAAAAATAAATAAAAAACTTTAAGTTTTATAAGCACAATGCTCGCCTTGCTCTGTTCTGTGATGCACGTTCGTGACTCTCCTGTTTGAACTCGTTCATCAAAATGAACAAATCTTTTTTCGAATCATTTCGTTCGTTGACTTAACGAAATGACTCTGAAGAAGACTCGTTCGAAATGAACGAATCTTTTTTGCGAGTCATTTCGTTCGTTGAATGAACGAAATGACTCGAAAAAAGATTCGTTCATTTGGATGAACGAGTTCGAACAGGAGAGTCACGAACGACGGTACGCGCTCGCGCTGTGTAAGAGAGGTGTGATCAGCACGTACACGAGCGTGATTGACACTGCTAAGACATTCCTCCTTGCTCTGATTGGTTGTTTCTGACCGGGAGCGGTGTATTTCTGCAAATGGCAATAGGACCACAGGGAGGAGCCAGAGGAGCTTGATTTTTCACAGATTATCTGTCTCATATTCAACTATCAGGACATAATGACAGTTTTAACAAATATTTGTTTACAAAAGTTACCTACTGGAGCTTTAAGTATCGCTTTTCAGCTCAGATTTGCCATCTGTTAAACTAGAGGGTCAGGGAGTAGTTAATGAAAGTGGCATCAAAGTAGACATTTAATCCACCTTTACACATTAAATTCCTAAATGCAGATTATTCTGTAGACTGTTTTTGGGATATTCAGATTGTTTGCATTAAATTCACTACCAAGTACACATAGCTAGTAATGACAGCAGTTAGTTAGTTAGCACTTATCTAACATGATTAGTAAAACACTGCAACGCCAGAAGTCAACGAGTTTTGACAACAAAACAAACATAACTTCTATCAAGTTCTGCTTTTAGAATGCCAACTCTGACTCATGACCACATGCAACATAACATGCCTAGGTCTATTATAATTTAAGGAATTATAAGTAGGATTTTAAAAGATTCACTATTGATTCCACTAAGCAAGTAAACACTCCATTCCCAAGTCTGTCTTGGTTTTTAAGGAATTAGACAGGCCGGGGTCTGTAGAGGGGGTGTGCTATGGGAGTGACCGGTTTGTCTATGTCAGGATGATCCATGTGCATGTCTCAACAAATAAAGAACCCTTTTACTTCCATTGAAATCGGTCAAAGATTCATACATCAGCTTTGACAGAGACATGTCACTGACCACACACACAGTCAAGAAGCCCACTTTACCTCATTACCAAAACACTCATTGCAATCTAGTGGAACACTGAGTTTCATTTCAAGCACAATGCAGTTTCTCATTTTGCCATTACATAAACTACTGCTAAAACTGACAGCATTTGCATGTGTGTGTAAAAACCATGATGATTATATCTTAACTACAGTATTATATAAAAAAAATGACAGGGCATTAAACCTCACAGACCATGACAGCCACTCTCCCACCACCCTGCAAAGAAATCTTCATGCAAACCATACATAAACACTACCTTCAATCCTCTATAAGTAGCAAGAATAAAATCTGCATCCGACACAAACCATCAACAATTCCTTGTGACAGTACGGATCTTATTCAGAGTAAATGACATTAAATTTTCACGAATTAACTGATGCTGTGACTGGCAGATCAAAGGTTTGTAGTGTTGTATACCTAAGAGTCAATCAAATACTATATAACCTATCGAACATACTGTAAATCTATTTAACCTGGTTATATATGGTGAAAAATCACATATGGGAAATATGTGGCTGACTAAAATCGGATCATCTCTGTTTAAAGTTTGACTCAAACCTCTCTCACGCTTACAATGACTAAATCTGAAATCTTAGATGTCTTGAAGACAAGTAAATGGTTTAAAAAAACAACTACAATAACCAATAAAAGATTTACTACCTCTCATTTCTAGAAGCCAAAGGTCCAAAACTTTTTCTTAGATTGAAAAGAAAGTGCACTCGTCATGTGAAGAGAGAGAACTAATAATCACCCTTTGGAATGGCCTGATTTGTAATGTCATTATTCATTATGTAATATAAAACTCATTGTGTATTTTTTTTAATGACACTGGGAGTGGACACAGATTTCATAAAAGTGGCATGCTATAATGCAGGTTTGTCGTCCCATCCCATTTTCGTTGCCACCAAATATACAATTAAAGATTCTGAAAACTGGCTCTTGAAGGAGATTCAAATGCCCTTGTTGCCCTTACCTTCGATGGCAATGACGTGCTCTCGGATCTGGTTCTGCAGCAGTGGATCCTCCACCCGCTCTAGCAGCTCGTAGATGGAGTAGATGTTCGGATGGACGGACTCGAACCTCTGGATCTCAGCTCTGATCGCAGCGGAGTTCGCCAGGTGCTGCTGATAATTCATGTTTGCAATGTAATCACTTCCAATGGAACCCGATATGCAATTATCTAAAGAGTGTTTGCAGCTGATTTAGGGACACTGATGTGCTGCAAACACAGGAGTGAGATCAGATGTCCACATGAGGTCTGAGGTCAGCTCTTAACGATTTTGGCCAAAACCAAAACTGCAAATGATCCCAAATGTACACTGGGTAAATAGGATGCAATCACAGATGGCTGCAAAACTAACTAATGATTAGGCGTTAAACCACCTAACATGTCATGCGAGACTACCATCTAGCAGCGGCTTTGATATCAGTGCATGTAATATTTGAGTATATGTGTAGACTACTACAACAAAGTCCAGGCGCTGGAGGGAGAGCTGCAGCTGTCCGGATTGGAAATCCCAGGATACAGTCATATGCCCCATATCCTCGTAAATACAGCATAAAAACAAAGAAGCTCCACCAAATCACCACGCATCGTCATTACGACTATAATAGGCAAGTGAAGGCCATCTCGGGTCTATAGTCCGAGGCGAGAAGAGTCCACATGGTCGACTCCGGCAGTGTGCTTCATACACACTGACCAGTTTCAGCGGCAAAAGGGGGTGAGACGAAGATAAATTATTAAAACTCTAACTCGCCGAGAAACTACAGTTCGCACAAACGAGCTGGACACGGTATGTCTGCTGTGTTCCCAGCACAGTCAACTCGCTCTCTCCTGTTGTTCACTTCGGCTCGTGCTGACATTACAACCAATTAAATACTTTCTGCGGTCTCGATGCGAAACCACAAAACCATAGAGGTGCGCCAACCTCAACAAGATACTATCGCCGGGATTTTCGGGTATCTCTCTTGTTTTATCCGCAAAGATGGGTGCATTCCCTTTTCTCCCGCACTGAGGTCCGTCCCGTCTGTATCCTCTCAAACATCATTGCGCCTGCTCCTTCCTTTTGACGCTTCCTACTGGAAAAACGTCGGTGCTTCGGAGCCGTCGACAAGGTCGTAGCTGCGCTAATTCTGCGCAGTTCGTTGTCATAAAAACGCATACAGGTCGCCACACACTGGATGGGGGCGCTATATGGTGCCTTTATCTTACCCGGCCTGAACACATGTGTTGTCTGATTAGTGGACCCTGTAAACCATAAGAATGACTTTTTGGTCTCAGTTCTGCGACACACTCGGATGATAACATGGGTGTGACCAATGGTCACCCCACCCCAGGTTAAACTGGGATTTATTATGTGGGGGTGCTCTCCCTAGGGGGGTCCGGGGGGATGCTGGGATTTTTTTTTTTTTTTTTTTAAATAAACCATTAAATGGCACTTTCTGAAGAGTTTTGTGCAAAGAAATTGAGAAATATTACATGATATGTAAAAAACTGCAAGGTTAAGAGCATATATGCTACTTTGCATTGTTGTAGTATCAGGTATTAGGACATTTAGCATTTAAATTGCTGTTAATCAGTCATCACTTGATTACACATTGTATTACCTAGTAATGATATAGGTGACCCATACAATGTGCCAAACATAATGTGTCACATGAAGAGACAGTGCAGCATATGACAGTAGCAACAGCTGAGATTTGGGTCTGTGGTGACCAGGTCCACCTCACACAAACTTCCCATTCTCTCTCTTTATTACTACAACACACAGACACACACACAGACACACACACACACAGCCTACTCTGCGTCATTTCACATCAAGGTATGCACAAGTCACAAAAATAAAATCAATCTATCCTTGTGGAAAGGTTGCTTGGTAGCTAAAAGTAGGTCTAGCAAGTCTTATATTTCTGTAATTCACACAGATCAAATACAAATATGCTGACTGAATAGATTGCTAGTTTATTTTGAGTAGCCAGCTAGCAGTTCTCTTGGCAGTTTGCTGATAATCCGGTGTCTGAAGTAACCTAAAATGCTCAAAACATCTCCTGAGAAAAATCACATAGTCAACCTAGTCTTGGTTATTTAATTTTGATTTAGTCTTATTTTCCTTACCTTGTCATTCAAGGCCAGGGCACTTTTTGTACATTTCTGGAACTTTTGCGCGCTTCCACATCCCGCGCAACTACGGCTCTTCCAGGAACATTCATTATATTGCTGCGTACATTTATCCGTGTCACCTAGATGCGCATGCGCGAGCGGTGCGCGATCATGGTCGACTGACAACGAGATTAAGCAGCTGAACAAGAATACGGCCATGTACCGATTGTTCTCATCTCAGCTCCGCCGAGACAAAATAGACATGCCATTTCAAAAATCTTTCATTTATTGTTAGAAATTTGTTATCAAAACCATCACTTTCATAACATTTTATGTGACATAATTTCCAGTAGGCCACTGACTGCAAACAGGCACATTCAGGACACAAACGAGAAGGCTTATTTGCCGGGGCTGAGCCCCAGAGAGCCCCGGCCCAATTTAACCACAATAAAGGTTAAACATATGCAGGTTTGGTTTTTACTGGTGAACTGACATGGGCTTATAGGAAGATGCAACCCCTGGCCTGTATGCATTTTCTGTATGCATATGCATTTTCTTTTAAATTTGAGCATATTAGATATATCTAGGCATATATAATGCAGGATGATGGAGGGAGAGAGAGAGAGAGAGAGAGAGAGAGAGAGAGAGAGAGAGAGAGAGAGAGTGTGTGTGTGTGTGTGTGAGAGAGAGTGAGAGTGGGGGGTCCTGATATACCATACCTTATGGGGCAATGTCCAAAATCCTTGTCCTTGTAGGGACATTTTTTGGTAAACAGCTTAAAAATTATACTAAGTGATGTTTTTTGAAAATATAAAAATGCATGTTTTGTGTTTTTTCTGTGATGGTAGGTTTCAGGGTTAGGGGATATAATATAATGTTTGTACAGTAAACATTTGTTAAAGTGTCATTAAAATACTAAAGCAATTCAACTCTGTTTTTGACAATTTAGTTCAATAATTGAATAACCAAAACAGACAAAGCAGAATAAGAGTATAAGACATTCATCTGAAAGGCAAATTTATTATATGACTTAGGCATATGATTATACATATTTAATTGCCCATATTTTAATTAAAAACAGTAATAGTAATTAAATTGGATGTTCAGTCATTTAACCCATAGTTTTAATAGTAAAGGCATCTAAAATATATCTAACTCATGAATTCACTGAACCCTATTAATTACAGTAAATATTCAATAAAAATAACACTTCAGTATTGTAATTATTGCTGTATTTTACATATACATATTTAGGTGTTCAAGCACGAAGTGCTGAAAACCTATTGTAATTGCTGTTTGAAAAAAAAAATTTCCCCTAAAACGCATCGTGCAGCCCAAACCGTAAGGCCTAGAGACTTTAAGCAAAGAAGAAAAAAGTTATGTCGGATTTTGTCCAAAACCTACTTTTGCGAACTAGTCCCTGGGTTTTCGCCCGATCGGAACCAAACCAGTCTAGGCCTATTCTCTGGACTCTCTAGATCAATAATCATCGAAAAAAAGTTAAAATTTTGCATTTGCGTGGCTGTAACAGGGTCATTTAGAAAAGGGGTGGGGCAAAATATGGTCAAAAGCCTATAAATCCTAAAGGAAAAGTCAAAACTTCACAAAAATTGATGAGCATATGTGTAGAAACATGAAATCAAACTAAAAGCTCAATTTGGCTCCTACAATATGTGTCATAACATGGTGAAGAAGCATGCAAAGTTTCATGGAGATCGGACCATAGGTGGCGCTATAACTGTCAAAAAGGTCTCATTATTATTAGGTGTTCAAGCACAAAGTGCTGAAAACCTATTGTAATTGCTATTTGAAAAAAAAAATTCCCCTAAAACGCATTGTGCAGCCCAAACCGTAAGGCCTAGAGACTTGAAACTCTGCCATATGGTAGGGCACACTTTTGGGGAGAATCTATCAGAGTATGACCCCGATTGGCCCATAGGTGGCGCTACAGCAACCAAAAGTACTAAATTGCTCATAACTCCTAGACCGTTGGTCCTAGGTCCTAGATGTATATCTCCGATTTCGCAGCCCAAACCGTAAGGCCTAGAGACTTGAAACTCAGCCAGATGGTAGGCCACACTTTAGTATAACTGTTAAGAAGCTTAAAAACCATGTATTTCCTATGGTAAATTGCCTGTATTAGCTGTAAATGGTCTTTTCCATCTACGATCATATAATGTTCATATCATAATGTTCAAAACCATCATAAATCATTCTAGAATGTGGTATATCATGGTAAATCATCCTATAACATGGTAAATCATGCTAGAATCATATTAAATCATATTAGAATGTGTTCAATTGTGGTAAACCATGCTAGAGCAGGGTAAATCATGGTGAATCATACTAGAACTTGGTATATCATGGTAAACTATGGTAAATCATGCTAGATTCATGGTAAATCATACTGGAACATGGTAAATCATGAAAAATCACACTTAAATTTGGTATATCATGGTAAATCATGCTAAAACAAGGTCTATTCCATCTATGATGTCAGTGGTTAAATGCTTGCTACATGAAACTTAATGTCTTTTGATGCTTTTGAGCTTAACTGCCTTAACTGCCTTAACTGCTTGAACACCGATAAATGCTGCTTGCAGCTTTAATTATTATTGTTTTTATTATATATATTTGTTTGTTATTGTGTTTTTTATTTAATTTATCTAAGGCCCTTATCAAAATAAGTATACTTCAAGTTAAATTTATGAAGTATACTAAGTAAAGTTCAAGAATATATTTAAGTGGGGCCTATGTATTAAGTATAGCTTACTAATATCAATATACTTAGAGGTTTACTATATCAATACTAGCCAACTTGGGACTAAATTCGCCCACTTTTCAGTGTATAAAAGAATACTTTATACGTTAAGTGTAACAGTAGTAAACCTACAACTAAGTTTTTGTTTGTACCGTCCGCAATTATACCTATAGTTTACCAGGTGGCACATTTTTTAATTTATGAAATTACACTTTGAACTTAACATCAAGCGTTTTTATTTTTAATTTATTTTTAAGTTGTCAGCCTGCGCCAGCATTTTTGATTATTTTCACAAAACTTTCATGGCCCCAAGAATATTTTGTTGTATAAATATCTGATCGGAGCCTCTCTGCTTTTTATAAATAAAAAAAATGAATAAAAATAAAAAGCTTCTTCATCTGTGTTTTAATCCGGAAATTCAGTACTCTTTCAGAAGATGCGTATTGTGTCCCCTACTGAATAAATGAGATGATATCTAGCCGTAAATTCCATTAATGGCAGGGTTAAGTAGATTTGAAGTAAATTCATATGTACACTACCAGTGGACTGCACAAAAATTCACATACTCAGAATTAGGAACATATCTATATTTCTTTATAAATTAATATTTTTAAACAATGTAAGTTTATGAGACAATATCAAAACCATGAGAAAAAAAATATTGAATATGCTACTCAATAAAAAGAGTATAAACACAACTGCAAGCCAAGCATACTGCAAGCCAAGTATACTTAGACTACTTAATTATAATTTTAAGTATATCTCGATCAAAAGATTGAGTATATATAGTAGGGAGGTTAAGTGACTTTTGACTTCAAGTCATGATGCAAAGGTCCCCTTTGGTATGGAAGTACCTTAGGGCCATAGAAATAAATTTATCCTAAGACACAAGTGAGATCACATTTTGTATCTTATATATGCAATTTTTTTTTAAAATGGCCGCCTACCATTCTTGAGAGGCCCATATCTTTGCTTCTGTTATAGCTATAATGACAAATTTGGTATCAATGTGTACATTTTTGTGGTCAAGGAGTCCAATAAAATAGGTTCCAAGACTAAAAAACAATAATGTTGTCCTTACCATGACAATTGGAGGTGAAGTATGCAATTTTTTATTAAAAAACGCATGCCAAACAAACAGTCCATTCACAACTTAATAATTTCTTCGTTTAGGTCTGCTTCGCATGCGCCCTTAACAGCACTGGCTGAAGACGCGGGTCCCGCGTCGAGCATGGGCATCCGGTCGTTTACGTCTCAAGGTAATTCATAACTGTGTCACAGCTCCTCCTTGTATGGGTTCAGCGCAGCCTACTCTCGCTGAGAGTGGCGCATGTGCCAGGCCATCTGAATGTGGGTCCAGACAGGCTGTCCAGGGACAACGTTCCCCCAGGGGAATGGTCCCTCCACCCTCAGACAGTTCAGCTGTTGTGGGGCAACTTTGGCACAGCGGAAGTCGACCTCTTTGCGTCTCAAGACAACGCTCAGTGCCCAATATGCTTCACAAAGAACAAGGACGCGCTGACCCATCACTGGCCCACCCGCCCTCTCTATGCTTTCCCTCCGATCACGCTGTTACCACAGGTAATCAAGCGTATCAGGGAGAACGGTTCCTCTGTGCTTCTAGTAGCTCCGTTCTGGCCGAACCAAGTTTGGTTTCCGGAGCTGATGCAGCTTCAGAGCTTGGCTCCGTGGCCTGTCCCGTTGAGGAGAGATCTCCTCTCACAGGCCGGGGGTACGATTTGGCACCCACTACCAGAGCTTTGGGCTCTGCATGTGTGGGCCATCAACAGGTACCCATCAGTCTCCCCGACGGAGTGTTAAACAGGATTACGCAAGCTAGAGCGCCCTCTACTAGACGGCTTTATGCTTCCAAGTGGTCAGTGTTCTCAGGTTGGTGCTCAGCTCGCAACCTGGATCCACAAGATTGTGGGGTGTCGGAGGTTCTCTCCTTCCTACAGGAGCTCTTGGATAAGGGTAGATCCCCATCCACGCTCAAGGTATATGTCGCGGCAATTGCTGCGTTTGTCAAACATTCGCATGGCCAGTCACTGGGTAGGAACGACCTTGTAGTCCGCTTACTCAGGGGAGCTAGAAGGATGAACCCTCCTCGTCTCCCCTCGGTTCCCATATGGGACCTTTCCTTGGTCCTGGAGGCCATGAAGGGTTCCCCTTTCGAACCTCTACAGTCTGTGGACCTTAAGTATCTCTCATTGAAAACCGCCTTTCTGGTGGCTATCGCCTCAGTCAAGCGGGTGGGTGACTTACACGCACTTTCTGTTAGCGTGTCGTGCCTTGAGTTCGGGCCTAATGACTCTAAGGTCATCCTCAAACCAAGACATGGTTACGTCCCCAAAGTACTTGCCACTCCTTTCAGAGCGCAAGTCATCTCCCTGTCAGCCCTCTTCGGATCTGACAGCGAGTCTGACGTGAATCTCCTTTGCCCGGTTAGGGCCCTAAGAATTTATGTGGAACGTTCGGCTGCTTTCAGACGGTCAGGACAGCTCTTTGTTTCGTTTGGTGGCCGATCTAAAGGTCTAGCTGCCTCGAAACATAGCCTTTCCAGGTGGATAGTGGACGCTATCTCACTGGCTTATACATCTAAGAGCCTTCATGGCCTTTTGGGCGTCAGAGCTCATTCCACTAGAGGCATGCCTCTTCGTGGGCCTGGTCCAGTGGGATTTCCTTTCACGATATCTGTATGGCGGCAGGCTGGGCCTCTCCGTCTACATTTATAAGGTTCTATAACCTGGAAGTTCTCGCGCTCCAAGCTAGACTGTTGTCAGTTTAGTTTATCCGCTCAGTTCTGCCGGACTCGCTTCCACGGACTGCAAAGTTTTCAGTTCAGGCAGGCTAATGCCTCCCCTGATTGTTATACAGTGTTAAGCACCCTCTATGCATTTAAGGTAACCACGTTTGCCTTATATCATTCTTATTAAGCCCATTCCCAATGTCGGCTTTTTATATCCCCATATCATATGAGCTCAGGGCGCTCGCCCTTGGGTCAGTGTTGTGGTAGATTTAGCACGCACAGCGTTTTAAATTGGGTTCCCGTAGCGTAAGCTAGCTTACGCAACACGAGAGTACTCTCGTAAGAGAACGTCTCGGTTACTAACGTAACCTCGGTTCTCTCTAGAAGAGGGAACGAGTGTTGCGTAACCCTGCCGTGCTTGTGCTACCATCTGGTTTCGCTTCAGTCGATGAAAACCAAGGAGCATCCTATCGAGCTCTGGCTTATATAGGCATAAGCCACGCCCATTCGCGCGGCACGTGACAACTGAGGGTGCCGGCGCCCTCATTGGATCTTACGTCACGAGCAGTCCCTCGATAGGTTGCAGCAGTTGCCGCAGAGCAGCCAATAGGCGCGCAAGCTGCCTCGCCTAGGTCTGCTAGCTGCAGCAAGTGCGTTTTAAAATTATAAGGATAATTTTTGGCTTTAGTATTCTCGAGAAAAGAGGTTTTCCCTCTAAGGTTTTTTTTCCATAGTCAACTAGCTAGCTAGTTATTAGTTATCTAACATTAAAAACATTTTTCTATTTAATGAGAAAGTCATACGAACCTCAAAGTGTTAAGCTGTCACCTCTGACCTTCAACAGCTGTCACAGCTCCTGGTGCAGATGGGATGTGTTCTTGCAGGAACTGATTTGCTATAGGCTACTCCTGACTGGTCGAAATCTCATGCTACTTAGGACAAATGTAATGTACAGAAGTAGCTGCACTGCTTAAATACAAAATTAAAGTTTTTGAACGAAAAGATAAGTAAAGTCACTCTGATGACAATTTTTATGTGAAATATGCATATTTACCCCCAATTGTCATGGTATGGGGAAAATTATTATTTTTTTAAACTTGAAACCAATTTTATTGGATTCCTTGACCCCAAAAATGTACACTTTGACACCAAATTTGTCATTATAGCGATAACAGAAGCAAAGATATGGACTCTAGAGTATTTTTGGCGCATTGGCGGCCATTTTTGAAAAAACATGTTTATTTCTGATACAAAGTGTGATCTCACTTGTGTCTTAGGATAAATTTATTTGTATGACCCTAAGGTACTTCCATACCAAAGGCGACCTTTGCATCATGACTTGAAGTCAAAGGCCTATTTTTTGGGCTTAACCTCCCTACTAATAGGCCAAATTAGACGTTTCTGTCAGTATAGTCAAGTATAGGCTACTTAAGTTTAATTTTAAGTATATTCATTCATTCATTCATTATTTATTTGTGGAGCACATTTAAAAACAACCCATGGTTGACCAAAGTGCTGAACAGGACAGAATAATCAGTACAAAGATAATATGATATAATAACATTTCCAGAGCAATCGATACATTTACAAGCAATAGAGTAACTGATACATTGAATATAATGCAATTGAAAGTTAAGAGAATGCATTAAGAATCCACATTAAGAAAGTGTTTTTTAAGCTTTGACTTAAAAGTGGCAAATGACGAAACTGTTCTGATTGATAGTGGTAGACTATTCCAAATTAGACGTTTCTGTCAGTATAGTCAAGTATAGGCTACTTAAGTTTAATTTTAAGTATATTTCTGAGAAGTAACAAAGTATATGCATAAAAAGTCTAAAACAGCCATTCATTGTGTTGAGATAAGCTTTTGAGATATTGTACTATCTATGCTCAAGAGAAAGAATTAAGGTGGGGATGGGTGTCATCTTGCTCAAGGTCATCTTACCTCATCTTACCCTGGTCTTGATGATAAAAACATTTTTTCTCATTTTCACAAAATGTGTAATTTATTTAAATTAAATGGGTTTGATTGTGCTTCTAATGATACTTAAAGACCTTTAACAACTTTAAATGTTTTTGTCAATACTCTGAACAAATGCCAACATACTGGATTTATTGAACAGAAAAAAAAACTTTTCCGTGCCATCTGTATCTAATTCTGATAAAGTACACTGTTGGTAAATGTCTGGCACATCTGAATTCTATTAGCCTCCATTTTACTCAATGGCCTCTTCTATCCTGATTCCATCCACCAGTAGGGAATGAACTATTCCATTCCGTTTCCTTCCACTAGTTGTTGCTTTTATGCAGCATTCACGGTTCCCCACTGCAAAGTGTGTCTGGGTTCCATTCTCGGTAAACTCCCCCTGCGCACAGAAATCAATATAAACATATGCCTGTAACTAAATAAGCACAAGTCATGGGAATGCTGTGCAACGATTAAGGTGTTTCATATTTCCACAGTGGTCACTGGTCACACAACCGCTCCATTAGCTGACGCGACTCAGACTTAATGGACCAAAGTGCATCTTTCAAGGCCTGTGCCAGTGTGAACAGCAGTATTAAAAGTTCTCACCATGGTCTCCATTTTCTGTCCATTGCACCATACATCCATAGTGTCTTTCTCTAGTGAAACAGAAAAAAAAACACATAATGGTTTGCTAATGTTGTCTTAATTGTCTTAACTTCAGAGATTACAGTTAAACTGTCTGATGCCTGCCAAATCAAACAACCAAATTAGAGGATCACTTTTGCGTTCTCTTAGTATTGCATGTGCACTGTATAATTTAGTCTATAAGGGTTTTCAAACTGATGCTTCAGACCCCCTTGTGAAAACCCCCCTTCCTAAAATATAAAGTAGCTATATATTTTCATGTAAAAAATGCCTATTTGTACTGTCCAATAAGTTGACCTTTTTTATTTGCTGACCCCCTAATTTGAAAACCCTGATAGTCATTATCTTCATACACTTCATGTGGATATAAATGACTTTGAGAAGAATAAGGGCTTTCAGAAAAACTTAAAGAACATCATTTTGCATCATAAATCAAGAGGGATGTTTTCACTGTGAATCTTACCTAGAACTATCCTGTAATCAGCATCATCCAGTTTCAGCACCCATGTTTTGGAAATCTTTGATCGGTTGTCCAAAAATTTTTTGAGACTTTTTCCGTTGATCTCCAGTGTGTACTCATAGGAAAACCCAGTGAACGCCTCAATATGTATGGTTGCTTTTGTGTCTGTATTCCCAACAGGGAATGTTTCTTTGCCCACCAGTTTGAACAGCCAATCCCTCCTCAACACCTCCTAAAAAAACAAGACTTGATGAGACTGATTGATATGATCTCATTCATCTATATATTATATTACATTATTATATAAATGAATAAATTCAAGATAAAAATATTATATAGAAATATAAAAACTTGAATAAAAATAAAAATATAGAAATGTGGAAAAGTGTGTGTGTGTGTAATATGTATATATATATATATATATATATATATATATATATATATATATATATATATATATATATATATATATATATATATATATATATATATATATATTTATTTATTTATTTATTTATTTATATATATAAACACACACACACACACACACACACACACACTCACACATATCATTATGACAGTAATATAACACAATGCTATAGCCTATAGTATAATAATAAATAAATACAAATTTGACTAGATCTCACCTTCCCATTAATGTAAATGACCCGTTTTCCTGTTGTTGTTCCATGTTCAAACTCAATTCGGTAAAACCCATCACTTAGCGACACATCCCACGTTCCCACAATGTCTCCGGACATTTTGTCGGCCTATTAAGATTAAGCACTCTATATTATGTTTATTTCTCTGTAATGTTTTAGCCTGAGCCTGGTCAGAATAGCCATCGTCATGTGTAATGGCTGATTAGATCTCTGTATATTCTTGAGGAGGTTGCCATCCTGTGCTCGCTCAGCAACGAGTGCATTAGTGTAAGAGGCTTAACTCATCAAGCAGAGAGTCATTGAGGTTTTTTTTTTTTTTTTACTTCAAGCACATTTAAATAGACATTAGGTTTAAGAGTAAAAAAAAAAATGAAATGAAATGTTAAAGAGCATTTGTCCCCCTTTTTTGGATCCTCTCTGGTACCAATAGATGGCAGTTCTCTCTCTCTCTCTCTCTCTCTCTCTCTCTCTCTCTCTCTCTCTCTCTCTCTCTCTCTCTCTCTCTCTCGCCTTTATAAAATATTCTTGACCTAGAAATATTTTCTAGATCCTAAAGATGGTCAAAAAATACAAATTTTAAAAAAAGTTTTTCTTTTTAGGTCTACGTTAAAACCAGATCAGCTGATTACATGGCAAAAATACATAGTAGGCTAGTACGTATATGTGATGAATAAAGTTTAGTATTTAATCTTTAAAAGATGTCATATAAATCCCTTCACAGCCCTATTTTATGCAATGTCGTGCAATATGATGTTATGCAAACTTGATGTAGAACACATTAGGCAGGCAGGCACGCTATTAACATATCAAAAGAGAGTGGGCGTGGTCAATTTTGCTGCGAGCCCCGCTTGTTGAGAACTTTCTTCTAGATCTCAGTCAGTGCCTTGAGCTCAGAGAGCATTGAGAAGTAATGGACACGATGAACGTTTGCTAAGGCACTTTTACGCCATTCTTTAAAGGATACAGAAATTTGACAACGTGTTGTGGAGTTCTGCCTGATGTCTTTCTTGGAAACTACTTGACGTAACTGAATATTATAATGAGGGAATGCATACGGAATAATGCATTTCTCGCAATCATTTGACAAACTCATTCGCTTTGGATTATGACATTATATTTTTCCCTCGAAGACGAGTCGGAATTACTTTTAGTTGTTTTCTTTATATCTATTTTACGCAGTTTTTCTAAGTATTAATCTGTATTTTGTTTACTATTAAGTAACACTATTGAGCTGGAATGCAGGGTTAGTTTGTGTCTCGCTGCTGTTGGATCAAATTACCCAAACCTTTTCGCCTATTCAATGTCATAATTTTTGGAGTGATTTGTATTTATGTTGTAGTCATATTAGCAGTATTATTGCAATGAAAAATCATCAGGTACATGTCATTTTATTTACTCTGACGTGGATTCAAGCATCAGAATTGGTCCTGGATTACACAGGATCAGATGGAGGAAATGCACAATTAGAATCAAACACTTTTGTCAAAAAGTACACAAATGATGTGCAATCTAGTAGAAGATTTGCACGGTTATCCACCTCTGGAAAAACACGTATACTCAGGAAACGTCAAAATGATCAGAATGTGGAGTCCTCACGACCCCCAACCAGGAGGGTCCTGAAAGGGCAAAGACAAGTTCCATACAGGAAACCCAGTGTGACTGACAGCATTCCTGCTCAAGAACCTATCATTCAATCTACTCCATTGGGCACAACTAGCTCCATAAACATCCTGGCTGGGTTTGCAGGTAAAAAACGTGTTCTGGTCATTTCAGCTCCCAACGACTCTGATGGCTATTACAGGTTAATGATGAACTTGCTCAAGCCGGACGTGTACTGTGAGATGGCGGACAGACACATGCAGCAGATTATAATGTTCCATGAAAAGGGGAAGATGGGAGGCAAGGTGAGCCGTGTTAACAATCAGGGATCTCTGGTGGAGGAGCCGTTGGATCCAGCCCTGGTGCCCAGACTGATGGGCTTCCTGAAGCTGGAGGATGGTAAGTTTGGGATGGTGCTCCTAAGAAAGACCCTTCAGGTAGAGGAAAGATACCCATACCCTGTTCAGCTGGAGGCAATTTATGAAGCGATAGACCAGACTCCTATGCGTAGACTGGAGAAGGCCAGGCAAAAGGGCTTTGTGCAAAAGTGCAAGACTGCTGGAGTTGAGGGCCAGGTAGTGCAGTCTGTTGGCTCAAATGCAGTTGGTTTCCAGCCGCAGGTGAACGCGACAAAAAATACAGGGCGACACAGGGTGAGACCAGTCCCTCAGCCCACCCAGATAACTCAGGCACAAATATCAACTACCATCAGTACCACTACAATGACTACAACCAAAAAACTTACAACAACGACTACCTTGAAAACTACAACCACAACACCTCCAACTACAACTACTATAACAACAACAGCACCTACTACCACCTTTTTTCCCTCAACAATAACTACTATTAACACAAATGCACCCTCCACAGTGGTGCAAACGCATCCACACACAACCGTACCCTGGAACACAGCTGTGCCCAATACCTCTGAGCGGGTCTACCGGCCCTCACTACGAAACCGTCTGAGGGACACAGATACTCGTCTCGCTGTTACCTCTAACTTCTTCAAACAACATAAAGGAAAACACTTAGACCACACGCAAAAGATTTCAACTGCAATCTCACCAACACAAGCATCCACACAGAAGGGCAAACTGCCTGTGGTAAAACATGGATGGAGTGAAAAGCTTAGTCAGCACACAAGAGAAAGAGACACATGGAGGCCCACTGCTAATAAACCAGAGATAGAACGTATTACCACTCAAAAGGGGAAAACTAAAGCTGACAGTGCCGACCGGAGGAAGAAGGTGGATAGATCTGAAAAGCCTTTAAAGAAGATACCTGGAGGGAAAAAAGGCCCAAAAGTGACAAATGTCAGTGTTCAAATAAAAAACGCTGTGCAAAAGCCAAATGTCTTTGAAGAAAGGGCTGTTGTGGACCAGGCAACCAATTCCAAGAAATCGTTAGAAACTTTTTTGAGTTACTTTCAGAGAAGACGACGGCTCATAGTACGTATTGTATCTATGAGACACATGGAAACAGTTACATAGAGATATAGCTCAGGGCTCAACAATATGGATGACCCCTTGTGAGAGAGTTTCGGGCCAGTTGTCGAAACTGTCACATGCACAATGGGTCAGCGCTATATATCTTAAAAATTTTATCATTACACATTACTCATCACCAAACTTTTTCTGAAATTTAGTGACATGGAATTCTGTTTATCAAAATTTTAAACTCATCAGATAGATATATTTATATAATGTATAATTTGTATCTATTACTGCAATGTGTGAATACTTTTAATACTTTTTTAAAGGTTAGTGAAAATGTGTGAACATTTTTAATAATTTTCAAATAATTATTAAATAATAATTGTTAATATTATACATTTAAAATGAAAAATAGATACATGTATACATTTAAATGAATAATTTTCCATTTATTTAAGAAACCTTCAGAAAATCCGTACTGTTGAGCCCTCTTTAAAATAAAGGTTCTCTGTGGTATCTATAATTCCAATATCTATTGAACTTTTTACTGAAAGGATCTCAAAAATGTGAACCCTCCCTTTTGAAAACTTTATTTTCTCAATATGTTCCAGAAAATTAAGAAGCAGTTTGGTTCATTAAAGCACTGAATCGATGTCTAAAAATGTTGGGTGTTTTATTAATCTTCTGCAGGTAATAACTGCTCCAGATGAGCAGAATCATATGTACAGTGAACAGAGGGATGAGTACCTGGAACAAGTGTGTGATATGGCACTGCGGAAAATTTCCATCATCAGTATATTTGGGCCCCTCACAAACAGTACCATGAAGATTGAACACTACCAGACAGGTCAGTGCTGTGTGAGCAGGGGTGCCGCTAAGGGGGGAAAAGTTAGGACGATTCTAAGGGCCCACACACTTTTGGGGCCCCCAGAGATCGATTTTATTAAAGGAATGGGTGCGGTAGGGGGCCCAACCTCATATTCTTTCATACGGCCCAAAATTTCTAGCGGCGCTCCTGCTTAGTCTTTGTGTGTTTGCAACATGTCCTATCAAAATGTCCTCATTCTTTTTTTAACAGAACAGGATAAGCCCTTACGAGGCCTGCCGGACAGTGATCTCATCAACCAGGACCTCATCACTGCATTTCGGAAGCATTTCGGGATGATTTATAATGATTTCAACATGTTGCTGACTGACTTTGACATGAAAGTCAAGGTGCGTCGTAAAAAACTTTTGTTAGTGTATATGAGATGTAGATGTAATGGTTTCTGACCTAATTATATTACACAAAATTATGCATTCCTTGTTTTCACAGCAACGATATGAAGTCCCAATTGTTATGCAAGCAGTGTTTGATTACATAGACACATTGTCAACTCGCATTAAAGAGATAGAACAGCAGAGGAAACTTGCGGTTATGTGCAAGAAAGAAGACAAATCAGGATCTCTAGAGGGCTTCCTATCTAGGTTCGAAATAACCAGTGTCAGTGCCTGAATTTATAATTGATATAATGCATTAATGGAATATGCTCATCTGCATGCTTTCTCATGTCATTGTCTTTTAAGATTCCGTTGGAGGCGGAGACTGTTTGTAATATCCACCCCTAATGATGAAGAATGGGCCTATCAGCAACAACTCTACGTCATTAATAGCCAAGCTTGTAATCTAGGTGAGATCATTTGGATAAACCTTAGTGGCATTTTTAGGAACCATCTTCCATTGTGAAATAAACATGTGCTTTTAAATGTGAACGTACTACTAGCGCTACTTACAGTAGACTACAAAATGCAATACAAATCCAGAAGTTTGCAAAATTAGAAATGTTCAATTTCACAATCTCTAGTGTATGGTCAGTGTTTTTCAACTCCAGTCCTCAGGACCTACCTCCCAAAAATATGTCTCCCTGTTTAAAACACTAAGGGGCTATTTACACGATACCATTTTCAACTAAAAACAAAATACTTTTTGTTTCAAAACAAACTTTTGAAAATGGGATTCAGAGTGCAAGTGGGATTTACAACGATACCGTTATTGTCTCTGTGTAAGCTACAAAAACGCAGATTTGTGAAAATAGTGATGTCTTGCGTATTACGTGTTCAGTCTATAGGTGCGTAGTAGTGTTTCTTTACAAAATGATATCGCCAATTACTGTCATGGCAGCATAATTCAGCGTTTGTAGTTGTTTTCGCTGATATGTGTGAACAAGGATCGTTTTCTCAACGTTGTCGTCTGTATGTTTTATACCAAAAAGATATATTGCAATTATTTTGTCATATATGGCAGTTTTAACAGTGATATGACATTTATCTCATATGAAAACATATTGCAATTCATATTGCTGCTGCTTTTGGGGTCTTTGTTATTATTATTATTTGTTGTAGTAGTAGTTTTAACTCTTATAAAAATTAAGACATAAATATATTACTGCTGTAAAAAAATAAAAAATAAAAATATTTGATCATTATAAAAATAATGTTACTTTACACTATTTTTATTTTTTAAGTGTCAGCGAGTGGTTACAATTACAAATAATGAAAATAAAGTGCAGGATTTAGTGACGGCAGTTAGTTTTATTTAAAAAAACTGAAAAGAAACAAAATGCTCAGGCAAAATCTTCAAAAACAGAACAATCCACGTAACAAAGGGTCTGTTTACAAGACACCAGTTTAAACTAAAAACGTAAAGCTTTTTATGCATTTTGGCCATTTACAACAGAGTTTTGGTTGGCTGATAAATGCAAACTTTTGAAAACGGGGTTTCAAAGTGCACGTTTTTGAAAACAGGGAACAACAAAAACGCAAATCTCTGAAAACGATGATGTCATGCACATGCGTAGCCTATTACGTGTTCAATCTATAGTGTTTCATTGCCATCTAATGGCCTTGGCAAGAGAATACAGCATTTTTTGTCGTTTTCGTGGATCTGTGTGAATGGGGATCGTTTTGACAATGGTGTCGTCTGTACGCGAAAATCTCAAAGGAAAAACTATACCCTTAAATAGGGCACTATTTGAAGGGACAGCCACTCATTGTCCGAATTCACTCACCCGTTTTCATTCACTCCTTCAAGTGGGACTATATTAGTGGAGTAATGTAGGGAATAGTGAATGAGGGTATAGGGGGCGATTTCAAACACAGCATTGGTAACAAACTGAAACACAGAAAACTAAAACATGTGACAAACCCACCCAAAACAGAAACTGACACAGATACCCTTAACCACAGGTTAGCAATATTTAAATGTTTTAAATGCTTTACTTTCAAACATTCAAATCCTCAAACTTTATGTCTAGGCTAAATAAAGTGAACCAAGAGCACACAGCATCCTCAAAATGCCCATAAAACAGAACCAAACCGCTTTAAGATACTGATACACCTCATCAAAGCTACTTGAGTGTACAAAGCAGTGCTGCTCTTCACTCTAAAACACGCAACTCAACAGACTATATTTATTTAATTAAACAAAGCCTTTAATAAGCTATATCGCGATTTCTATTTTATTTTGATTAATTGTGAATCCCCATTTAATTATTTAAATTTTACATTTGATTTCATTAATTATTCGATTTTCATCAACTCACGAACCCCCCGATTTGGGAAACCCTGTACTATTATATGTAACCTATAATGTAAAAGACCTTAATGGTCATAATATAGTTCAGACAACCTACACTATAAAAGGATTTCTAGGATTTGTAATAAGCCAGTGGAATCATTTAATGTTTCATTATTAGAATGTTCATGACACAGTTGTGTAAAACCAGCCAATCTGAGAATTTACTAGATTAAGAAAAAACAGGAAAATTGAGACTATATGACGCCGCACTCAAACTATCAATATTAGTACTTTTTTGTGAACTGTATAAAGAAAGCTCTAAAAGCTTTGCTATATCAACATCACTACCACTTGTTTATGTAACTTTTTGTTTTCTGAAATTCCATGTTAAGCATTTTTTAACAAATTTTGGGGTCCGGTCCGGTCAACACCTCATGCGATAATGCCAACAGCTTTAATTGTTTGGACGTTCAAATCAAAAATGCACGACTTAAGTGCATTCTACACTATCTGGATGTCTTGACCTTCAAACAACCCCATAATTCCAATTTGACAACTAAAAAACTATTTGCACTAGGAAATCATCAAGTCAGATGCCAGAGGATTCTCCAGAGAGCTGCCCGCTTATAGAAATGCACATATGGTATTGATACTTGTCTTTTAATTGGAACCAGCTTTTATCTGCACAAGAGCCCTTAATCACAAATGGCTCTGAGGAATGGCACTAATAAAAATAGGATGACGCAGTCCATTTACAGATTTTTTGTTAGCTATTTCGGAAGTAGGAACATTTTTAGGAATCTTTCTCTGCATTCTTTACAATCCAGGAGGACCTGTGGTTGTTTGAGTCGTGCGTAGCGATCCAACAGAGACCACTTCCTCTCTGGGGCATGACAGCTTGATTGATGCCCTCATAAACAAAGGCCAGTTTTAGAACAAAAAACAACAGATATTTTTAATGCAAATCACAGGCACGTTTTAGAGAACATCTCTGCGAAAAGTCGGTTGAATCCAGTGTATAGTATGAGTCTCCTTTTGTTGTTTATATGTTTAGTCTTTCTTTTTCCCCAAATTCACAGGGCTGCGTCACATATCTGTACTGAAAATTACTGGAAAAACGCTGGATGACATGAGTGGAGTCCTGGAGCTTTACCCCATAAATGGTGAGATTAGCGACTCGTTTCGCAGTGAACAAAACTCACTCACTTTTATTGCTGGAATGCAGATGTAGTGCTTTTTTATTATATAAAAAAAAAAATTTGAGGAAACTGTGGTTTGTATTGCAGGAAGTGTATCAGTGGACCGTGAGGACCTGTCTGCCTCGCTGGTGCAGGACATCAGAAACTACTTCCAGGTCAGCCACGAGTATTTCTCCATGCTTCTTGTTGGGAAAGACAGCAATGTGAAATCCTGGTACCACTCGCCTATGTGGTCCATGTCAATCATTTACGAGCTGGTCGACTCCATGCAGCTTCGCAGGCAGGAGATGGCCATCCAGCAGTCTCTCCACATGCGTTGCCCAGACGACGACGACAGTCACCATGATGGTTACCATGAGGGCTATCATCGGGGTTACGGTTATTAAGAACAGTGGGAGATGTCTTTGAGGCTGTACACTCCCTACAGGGAAAAGTGAATAGATTCAAATGTCAGAAGACTTTGCCTTTGCAGTTTTCTTACTAAACAGTACAATGAATACCTCATTTTATGTACTGTTTTGTGGAAGCTGATATTTAGATTTGGTAACGCTTTACAATAAGGTTTATTAGTTAACAATACTTCTACAGCATTTATTAATCTAATATCAATTTCAACATTTACTTATAAATTATTAAATTCAAAGGTTGTATTTGTTAACATTAGTTAATGCACTGTGAACTAACATGAACAGCTGTGTTTTTATTAACAAAGATTAATAAATACTGTAACATGTTTTGTTCATTGTTAGTTCATGTTACTTAATACATTAACTGTCAACTAATGAACCTTATTGTAAAGTGTTACCAATTATTTTAAAGTGCTGTTAATGTTTTTGATTCATGTTTTACACCTTGAATGTACTTGTATGCAGGTTTTTTTTTTTTTTGGCTATACATTTATGAATTTAACAGTAATAAATATTCATTGCTAATAAGGGAAAAAGTCATTTGTTTGTGTGTATTTTGTTCCACAATTAATTATCTATATATTTTGTTGATAAATTGAGTCCCAAGTAAACATTTCTTTATTCTGGGAACATTTTGTATGGGCTATTTTATCTGGAATTTCTCTACTGCCCGCTACTAGGCATTCAGGGGTAAAAAAAAAAAAAAAAAATGCTTGTAACTTTAGTTACAAAGACATGGATGATTTAAAATGAATAAACTTTTTAAAAAGGCTAAATGTTAAATGTGTTATTCGTATATGCAATTATGCAATGTGAAACAACATTAAAATTAATAATTTGTACAAATCTTAAATATTTCAAACCATAAGAAATGACCAGATCCACAAAATGTGATTAGGTTATTTTTATTTTATTTTAGAAAACCTCTACAGAAGAATACTTGTAAAAGAAAAAAAGAGCAGCACTAGAAAATCATACTTAATCAGTATCCAACATCACAGAGCACACAACACCTAAAACCAAATTACCTTACAATATAATAAATATAGCTTACAAATGTTAATTCCACACACAACCCTGTTTTGGTCTCAAATTTCCACAATACTATACAATAAGACAGAAATATAAAAAAAACAAACGTATATTAGTTATAATTTTGGCACAATCATGACTTCATTTTTTTAGTCCATCAAGACAATCATGTGTTATTGCTTTTTTTTTTTAACATTTAAAATGTTATTTTTAAAAGAAAGCCGAATAGGTAAGAAAATATTTCTAATGACAGTAAAACTGCATGTAACTTATGCACTGCATATTTCTAAAAAAAGCTTTCTACAATTATAGATCTTTGCCGGTATTTGCAAAAACGATACAATAGATGGTGCAATGTCGCTTTCGGCTGGTCATGGTAAATTATGTCGCTGTTTAGTTTAGTCAACTGAATATTGTGTACAAATTGTTAATACTTAATCTTTTTATTCTGAGTCTTGATATAAATAATTAATTTCCTTCTGTTGTGTGTACCATGATATATCAAGGACTATAGTGTTCAATAATGTTTTGGTGTTCAAACACACAGACATGCTCCCCTTTATCTGTAAATTAAGAAATGTTCAAAAAATAATGTATTAAATAAAACATAGATGGGATGTTTAACAAAACGTGTAGTTTTTGTATGGAAAAACTTAATTTAAGTCTAGCAGCACACATTGATAAACTGTTGCAATATTATACAAGTTAGTTCCAGTCCTCAAATTTGATTGATCAAATGACTGTGTTTGATGGAGTCCTTGAATCATTTTCTCTTTTCAATGGTTCTATCCAGAACAAAACACAAACACTTTGTGTTGCACACAGATGTGCAACGGTTGATTCTGCTGTGGTTTCGTTTGGAACTATTTTCTTAGAAAAGACAAAAAATAACTAAAATGTTACATTTCTCTTTCTTTACAAAAGCAATTTCACAATTGTGCTGTTCTGAATCAACAAGGCTTTGGGTGCTTCTCATTTTTTTATGTGTGCATCCTCCCTTTTTTTCCTCACGTCCCAGCTCCACCCCACTTAGGATTCAAGGGAAGGAAACCAGAAAAGAGGACGAAGAATCGAAGGAAATATTAGTTCAAATTGGAATATTCTTGATCACTCAAGGGTCATCAGCGGTGCTTAAGGGATCTGCCCTTATGTTGTTGAATGTTATTATGTTGGTTATTTCAGAAATTCATTAATAAATAATAATAAAGTAAGATGCCTTGTTGAAATATGTGAGATGTATGGTTTGTTTAAACTGCAAAGGTAAAACAAATTGAAATGATTGTGACAGATGTGAAGGAGAATTTATATGTGCGTTAGGTTTTTTCGACAAGAAACACTTCAGCATAGGATACAACTGTGCACCCTTGCTCATACCTCGTGTGCAATTAGACAAGTGAGATGACGTTCAAGATGGCAAACTTTGATCGGTTTCCGTGTCAATGGCTGGAAGAGCGAGGAGACGAGGAAGCATCAACCAAATTATATGACAAAGACACATTTTATACAGTCAATGAAGAAAATTTTCCAAATAATGTTTTTTGATGGTAGGCAAAAACTGGGTATAATTGCTCAAAATCTCGTTTGAGCCAAACATTTTATGAATTTGCAGTGAACATGCATTAATTCTGCACATGTGTAAGAAAGATGATGGCAGATTCAAACTAGTGCTTACATCCATAATGTGATTGTACGGGCTAACAGTCTGACTCGTATTGGCCCAATTCTTGTGACTCAAGCCAGGTTTCCACCCGCAGGAACTAGGGACTTTGTAGGTACTCTGTGTTTCGACTGCAGGAACCATGGTCTAAATGAAGTTCTGGGTAAAAGTTTTCCCCTCAGAAAGTCCCTGCTTGCGATGTAATACTTTTTCAAAGTTCAGGAACTTTCGGAGATGGGTCTTGGGCACTGAACATGCTGATTGGTTGAGTTCATGCCGCATTTGGATTGATTGACTCCACGCAGCATTTCATTTCAACCACCATTTTTAAAAAATCTGTTGCGGTGCGCGCAGTCCTAAGTCACCGGAATAATTTGCCTAAACTTCACGGTACTTTAGACCGCGGTGGAAATGCAAATAGCAACAGATCTGGGGGAAAAAAGTTCATGGGACACATTGTTCCAGGTAAATTCGGTGGAAACGCCCACTGGACTAGAACTTCAAATATCTTGAATGAATGTATAAATGTATTTAAATTATTTTTAAATTAAGGACCTGGCTTTTTATGAACCAACCACAGTTTCTAATCCCTATTCGGACAGGATTAGTTTTTACAAGGATACGTAGATGGAGTAATATCATTTTACCAGAGGACGTCTGTAATATTTGTTTATTGCACTTTTGAGATATTTATCTAGTTACTATTTATGTATTACAAACATAGCCTTCAAATTGGGAGAGTAAGGATTATTTTGATGTATGGCATATGAAAATGCTCAAAAGAATGACAGCACAGCATGTAAAAATACAAAGATATACTCTGGTGGAATTGTTCTATGGCAGGTCATAAAGGGTTAGTGGCCAATTCACTTGAGATAAGAAATCTCGGTAAAACTAGCAGAAGCGGGAGGGGTAACTCGATTTACACACCGCCGTCACCTCCCTGTCGTCATGTGCGTATTACGTTGCTTCATGATAGGCTTGTTCGACTTCATACAGCGCTGCGCAAACCGATCAGCAGCTGACTTAAAGGTACAATATGTAATTTTTTTCGCCGCTAGGGGTTGCTAACCTTTTACAATAACAAAAGGCGCAGGTTTATGATGCAGTGATAAGCTGAATGATGGGACTTGCTGTCAAGCTGATGGTAGAGTTGGGGTACTCGAACTCGGACTCGAGTCCAATTTTAAATGAACTCGGACTTGTCATGCACTCGGATGAATTTGTACTCGGACTTGACACGGACTCGGACATTTTAGACTCGGAAAAATGTCCGAGTCCAGTCGAGTCCGGGCACTAGAGGACACAATATTAATCAAAAACGAAACCAAACTACTTGTGTTGTTTCCGCGTTGAGCATTAGCCAATCACAGACATGTATATTAAGCGCATGAACACAGTGGCAAATCAGAGGCATTTTAGAGTCAACATGCGGAGAATTCGCTTAAAATGTATGTTCAGAATCAGCACAAGCTTTATCCTTTCGCAAATCCCCTCATAAACAAAGTCTTGACGCGATATAAAAGAGATTCACTGTGCAGTGTGGACACTTCAGTGTTTATGACGAGAGTTTTAGGGAGAGTGCAGAACGCAGTAAGTTTTTTCAAAAAAAAAATAGTTTTGTTTTTCATGCTTCTAGAGGACCAGTGGTTACGTTCACACTGTAAATTATAAAGAGTGATAAATGCATTTAAATGTGGGAGTGAATCCGCTAAATTTTAGTCCTGTGAGTCTTGAAATTGCGATGATTGACATAGTAACCATAGCAACATGAGAAAGTGATAACCATAGCAACATTTTGGTGTCTAATAATTTTATGATTTTTGTTACATTTACACTTTAGTCATAAGTTTATACATACACCTTTCAAAATCTCCAAAATGGAATTTTTATTTATTTATTAATAAGTAGGATCATAAAAACATTTTTTCTATTTAGTACTGCACTGAAAAAGCTTTTTCACATAACAGATGTTTAATAGCCTAGTCCACAAGACAAAATACAAACACAAAATACAAGACAAATTACTTGATTGTAAATATCATTACCTGACACACAATATTACAATCAAGTAATTTATCTTGTATTTTGTGTTTGTATCCACAACTGTTTTTTTTTTTTTTTTTTTTTTGTAATGGTTGTTCATGAGGAAAAATCCTCCAGCTGCTGCACATTATTTGCTTTTCCAGCATCTTCTGCATATTTGACTCCTTACTAGCAGTGTCTATGATTGTGAGATCCATCTTTTCACACTGGTGACAACTGAGGGACTCATACACGACTATTACAAACCCTGCAAACACTTAGTGATGCTCAAGAAGTCCATTAAGGATGAAACTGGATGTAAATTGTTCTTATTTTGTTGAAAATTTATATTAATTTAGTCCTGCCCTTCAGAGGCTAAAAAAGATATTAGCATGTAAAACAAAATAAGAAAACTTTAAACATCACTATTTGCTCAAAAGTTTCCCCCTGGCTCTTAATGCATCGTGTTGCATTCTTGAGCATTACCTTGCAGATTCTGAAAGATGTACAATAGGTAAACGTATGACTTTGACTATACATTGCAATAATTTTGTAAGGTTTAAAATATTAATTTAAGAGCTCAGTGTTGAGACCTTTCGCCGGAATTTGATTGACAGGCGATCTGACCAATCATAATGCAGATACCGCCATTTTTGTCCGACAAACAAACCAAATCAGTTAGTAGATTAAAGTCAGTGGACTTGAACTTGAAAAATGGTGTGTATTGATATCTTTTTGCAGTTCTGATTTTCATTCATGTTTAATTTGTGCTATAAGAGATTATCAGTTCATGTGCTGCTTGAACTGAGGCCTACACATTAAAGCAACACAAAACAGGATTATTGTTTGAATTTCATAATAATTATAAAAATGTAAAAGATGAGACTTTATTTCATACCAAAAGTAGGCTGCTCTGTCTTGTATGTTGGCGCATATTCAGTGTCCTCTTTGCTCCGCAATATATTTTTCACTGTGTGAGAACATTTGGAGTGAGAGCGGAACGGCTTGTCGGACGTAGCAACAGTAACTAAGAGGGGCGGGTCTTTGTGAAAGGTCAATTTCAAATCATTTAAATCTTTGTGGACTCGGCTGGACTCGACTCGGACTCAGATGTTAAGGACTCGGACTCAAGTCCGACTCGGCCCTCTTTGGACTCGGACTTGGACTCGGACTCGATTGTCAAGGACTTAGACTTGACTCGGACTCGACAAAGGTGGACTCGGACCCAACACTAGCTGATGGATCTAATAATGTTTATGGAGGAGTGAAACATTCATGTTTAACATTACAGTGGTATGAAGCAGGTCGCGATTGCTAATAAGAGACAGATATCACACGCGAGTCCCGCGGATAAAGGAACTACCGAACTAACGTTACCCGCAAGTGCTGGATTACTAACTCGCACAGGTCAGTTTATTAGACGAATTAAACTTGTGAGGTAACCCAGCACTGTTTCACTTGGTCTAACGTTACACTATCACACTAAATAGCATTTAAATGCGTGTTGAAAGTTATAATGTTATTCTACGTGTTAGTTCGTTTGCTATATGAAACTAGCAGTAAGCTGATCATATATACAGATCATATTCTAACATTTCATCATGTTGAGCTATATAACATTGATTTGTTTTATGTACATTTGCTCACCTGTCTAATAAAGAATGTGCAAGAGCGGTGTTGCTGTCAAGTCGTGACTCGTGAAGCTCTGTCAAGTCCAAGTTAGTCGTGGACGTGGAGCTCTCGGCATCTCAAAAACACCACGCCGATATTGATCCTCATTTTAGTTCTCCTTTTTGTCCCAAAGTCTGCTTGCCATGGTCTATAATGTTTGAACGAAACAAGAACAGCGTGCCGCTAAACGTTATGCACTACGCAGTTGTCTACATCTGTCGCCATGGTTACGTCATGGCTATGGCAGTACGAGCGGAAACCGAGGATAGCGTGGATATTGCGTCATTGACAGGCGACATTTTTTTCCGGGACGGCCAATTATTTAAAAATGGAATTTCTCTGAAATAAAAAACCTTTGGAGACTTTTGGGATATTGCAAGTACAAAACTGCAGGAAATATAATCACACTGTGCAAGTGATTTTGGGATATTTTATTACAAAATTCTTACATATTGTACCTTTAAAGCAGGGCATGCCGTTTAGAAATTGTGCCTGACTTGAAACAGCGCCGACGCCACGTGACTGTGACATATGGCATCAAAGTACCGCGAGAGTGATTCTAAGGGTGCTTTCACATCTGTAGTTCGGTTCATTTGGTCCGGACAAAGGGCAAAAAAAAAAAATGATACTTTGTAGAATTTCAGCCGTTTTGGTTCCTTTTCATACCACACTGATTGCTCTGGTCCGAATCAGTTGATGAAACAAACCAAAATGCAGTCACGTGACAACATCAACATCACTCGTTGGCCAGATGTGTCTTGAACGTATTTCCATAGCTGCACTTCGATTGGTCAGAATTAACGTGCAGGAAAATTCCAACAGAACTCCCGTAAGCAAACAAAGAGGAGGAAAATCCGGCAGACAACACGCCGCTTTTTACTGTCTATGTTTGTACTATGGAGAGCTGTTTGCTAAACAAAGCGAAGATTTTGCTGTTTGTTTTAGAGCGAGCTTTTATAGATTGACCTTTAGGGGGCTATCTAATCTAATGCCGTACGACTTTGGCTTAAAAGTAGCAAAGAAGAACCTATTTGGTGCAGATGTAATCCACCTGGGCTGTTATCAAGTGTACTGCTGGCTATTGATGTTCCCTGAGTAAATTAACTATCTTGAACGGATCTGTCTCTAGCAAGTTATTACTCTGTTCTTGTGAGTTTTTGAAAGTTGAGACCTAATATGGTCATCAGACCAAATTTCTATGAGGCTCCGCACCTCCTCGCAACTCCAAGTTTGTCCGCGAGCTGCCATGCTAAAAGTGCAAACTGTCAACAAACATTAATCCTCATCCCATAATGCACAGCACAGCTGATTACGGCAGCTGGTTTAGTCCAAAAATGCGCAGTTCTTTGGCAGTTGGGTCTGTACGAGGTCGGATCACGTTCTCACCACAAACGAACCGCTCCAGAGTTCGCTCGAAAGAGAACCGAGACCACCTCTTCAAGGAGGTCTCGGTACGCTTGTTTGGTCTGGTTTTGGTGCGCACCCGAGTGCGATTGCTGCATTCACACCTGCCCAAACGAACTACACCAAGGGGGACAACGAATTCTAGTGCGATTCAACCGAACTAAATGAGGCAGGTGTGAAAGCACCCTTAGGCAGCCGGCTGATTCATTCTGCACAGCTTCTCAAGAGCGGCTGCATGAGCTCTGATGACGACACAGCTGTTCCACAGTTAGCCGAATCCAACACATGACAACGATCACATGCGTTTCGTGTTTATTCAAACACTTTCAGTTCCACTAATGTACACAAATCTGTTTTTTATAACAGTAAAAACTCTTTTCATGTAGTCGCGATGTTATATGGTGTCATGTTTATCAAAATAAAACGGATTAAGAAAAACAGACCCCACTTCATAGATAGTATAGGCTAATGCAGTGGTTCTCAAAGTGTGGGGCGCGGGAGATCAGCAAAAAACAAACAAAAAAAACAGCCGTTGCAACAACATTCAAGTGCGTGAATAGCAGTCAGCGCTCTGCCTTAAAGGGGCATTCGGCAACTCTAGCTATTTCTTCACTGATTTTCACTTTTGTTGTCGCAAGTTCTCTCAACAAGCTCCCCCTACAGCTGTGAGGCGTATATTTCACAACGATGTCGTAAAAAAACTCACTTGCGGCACCCTCTTCCCCCTTTCTACTGCTGCTCACGTGCATTTGTTATTATCGGAGCCGGCCAACTTTATCGTGTGGAGCTATGTCTACCGAGGTGGGTAATACATCATACACATTGTGAGGGCGGCGTGTGCGTTTATGTCGAATTGCCGTAAAGCAGTTTGTGTTTCTCACTCGTTCTCACGAGACTTATTTCCAACTTACCGGCACGTTAGTCCCGATGTTGCAAGGTTGGTTTTCTGCCTAGGAACGCTGGGGGGAGTGGGGAAAGTCACCATTCTCACCAGAACAGGTTATTAAACCATCCAAATGATTTCTAAACGGTTTTATTAAGTTGAAATAGTTGCCGAATGACCTTTTAATAAAGCGGCATCGAACTGCAATTACACTGAATCGTTCTTCTTCAGACCGTTGACTTGTCACCGCTGGAACAAGCCAAACATAGAAGTTGCTCGCCGTAGAAAAGCACTTCTTCAGCGGACCGAAACACATGCTGCTATTGTGAACTCGCCACTCCGCTGCTGTGCGTGTGAAAAGACGAACAAGAAGCTGAGCTCGTGACTTGAGGCGCTGTCAAAAGCTGTCATATATTTGCGCTTTTATATATTGCTAATCCAAAGTATCACTGAAATATTTTAATGTTTTTGTTTATTTAAATTAAAAGTTAAGTTCTGTATTATTCTCTCTTACTGTTATATGAAATAATGGCATTATAAAGTGAAACTATTGCAGGTGCTTTTCATTGCAAGTTTCTTTTTTATTTAAAAAATCTTTGTTTTTATTTATTACATTTTCTTTTTTTGGGGGGGGGGGGGGGGGGCAGATTTCTTTAAAGGTTTAAGGGGGGAGCACGACGAAAAAAGTTTGAGAAACACTGGGCTAATGTATGCCGGTTAGAAATGTGTCCGAGTGCGGTCCGCCTTGCTCTAAAGTCATGCTGACGTATATCAAAAAACTCACGACGGCGAGGCGGCCGTGTTAGCCTATAAATTATGCGTGATTATTCCTAATCTGTCTGACAGTGCAGGATAGAGAGCCCTCTCTGGCTTGGCTGCACTTGTTTCACTCCTCCCCTCACTGCAGTGGTATGCAGAAAACACTTGAGATTTACCACAGACTTGTCCCACCGATTAGAACGCAACTTGGAAAAACCAGGGAAAACTACTTTTAAACAGGAAATTACGCCATACGCCAATTTTTTGAGAATTTGTGTAATTTTGTTGTAATAGATTACACACAGCACAGACAAGTAAACCTCAAGTGTTCTCCGCATACCATTCACATCAAAAAGAAGGTAGGACAGGGAGGCGGTGCGTAAATCGAGTTACCCCTCCCACTTCTGCTAGTTTTACTGACATTTCTTATCCCGTGCGAATTGGCCATTATTATAACATACGTCCTGTAGTAAAATTACATTACTCCATCTACCAGTGTTAATCCCGTCCAAATAGGGCTAATTGCCAGTAATTATTACTGAGATGGCACATTCGAATGGGACTAAAATCACTGAGAAGCTCTGGTAATAATTATTTTACCCCACCTCTCCATGTAAAACTAATCCCGTCCATATAGGGCTTTAGTTTCAAGTAACAGCCATAAAATAAGGCATCATAATGGTTTCCTTTAAATAAGTGCATTTTGTTCTACACAATCTGTGACCCACAACAGGCCACTTACTTATAATTGTGAACTCAGTAATAAGAATCATAATCATCAGTGCTTATAATCTATAAAGCTGGATCAATCAAGTGTGACTGATTTGGAAATGCTTTTTTTTTTTATGCATGTATACATATATGATTTTTTTTCTGTTCAGTCAGATAGAGGATTATTCCATAACCTTGCGTTTCATGCCTCTGGAACGGACTCTGTTGTGGGCAATTCATTCTGTCTTCCAGATCTCCTTTTGAACAGTGTATACAGCCCAGCAATGAAGAATATCACTGCTACTGCAGCAAAGTAACTTGCATAGATCAAAAACTGTGGAAAGCAGAAAATTGCACAGGATATTAGCAGCTTTCATTAGTGATGGAAAAGCATTATTACGCACTCAGCTGGATTCATGTAGTACTTTACCTGTAGAACAATGTCCAGGCCCAGTCCGGCAGAATCTACTACAATCACTGTAAGAACCGTCTGCAGTAAAAGTGCAATGAAAGTGTTTACTCCAAAAACCAAAGCATATCGTTTCATGCTTAAGTTAGCAGCAATCTGATACCTGCAATATAAAAAAGAAAATGAATTTGACCTTTCCCAACATCAATTTAAAGCATTTAAATATTTTACAAGGATTTTTTTTTAAAGAGTAGACTTTTTAAAGAAAAGAAAGTATTGTCAGGGTCCAAGTGCACATGGACAACTCTACTGAAACAGCTAAACGAATTTCATATAAATGAGCAGAAAGACTAGACAACATCGCTAATCCAAAACTCACTTCAGATTTACACATGATTATTTGGAGTACTGCAGCAACAAGATTGTGCACAAATTGAACAAATGCTGACGAATATCGAAAAAGTATTAAAATGTCTAAAAATTTGTCAGAAAAAAATATTGATGGAAATGGAACCAATGAATGTGTTTGGGCTCTGTGATTTAGGAATGCAGTAACAGTGTTTATTCATTTATCCCATCTTCCAGAGAGTAAATATGCACTTGCTTTGTAATTAATTCTTTCAATCATGCAATCAAATGAATCAAGAGTGAGTTTTTGTTCTAGTTCATTTTGCTGTTGTTACGGCCAGAGCCGTAAGGGTTTGTTGTTGTGCCCAAGCTGTGCTCTGTCTTTTCTCTTTGGCTGTTTAACTCCCCTCAAACTTCCCCTCAGAGGAATCCGGAGTTAAAAATTAACACTTTGAAGGCCCAGAAAGGTAGGAAATACATCGTTAAAATAGTCCATGTGACGAGTGGTTCAAGCTTAATTTTATCAAGCGACGAGAATACTTTGTGCGCCATAAAAAAAATCTCGACTTTATTCAGTCATTTCTTACGAGAGCACCACGACGCATGTGCATAATGATGCAGGAGCTGGCGTTCTGACCAATGAGTTCCGAAGATGAACGGAGGTCTTACGGGTTAGGAACGACATGAAGGTGGGTAATTAATGACAGAATTTTAATTTTTGGGGGAACTATCCCTTTAATCACTCAAACCCCTTTATCTAAACCTCTCTCTACTTAACTGTTGGACTTGTAGTGTTGCCGTGTTTGTAGTTAAAAAACAACAACTTTTTATTCATGTTTGTAGTTCTAATCGAATCCTTGTCCAACACGCAATGGGTTGTTGGCAATATTAGCCGTTACAGTGTGCATGGATCTGCACTTCGGATTCTAACCGGAAAAAGTAGACAATCCGGGTATCTTTGGAATACTCATTTCTACTTTTTTCTTTCATCCTCATTTCTTTCGATGTCGTAAGTTCTTAGAACGTTGTGGTCCAAACAAAATGTACCTTCACAAAATTAAAAGTTATCCAGCTTAAAGGTGATTTCTAAAGAAAATTGATACATATTGACAGCTTTACTTACGTTGCTATGGTAATAAGCAGCATGTAGGTAGCTCTGAAGATAATATAGGCAGCGTAGCAAACCCAGATATACCTGATGGTGTCCATGAGGCACACACACACTGCAATTACCACAGAGAAAATGCAGAGAGCAAGTTCTCCCCACACGGTCCAGGATACTTTCACAAAGCTTACAACAAATGCAGCAAAAGCACCTGGTGGGAAAAACATAAGTCATCAAAAGTGCCCATATAATGCTCATTTCCAAGTTCATAATTTTATATTTGGGGTCTATTAAAATACATTTACATGATTTAAAGGTGGGGTTGGCAATTTCGGAGTGGCTAGCAATAGCGAGCTAGCTTTGAAAGCATAAGATCCCAAAGCCACGCCTCCTCCAAAACACATGAACGCGCAGTTCGCGCACAGACAGAAATTGAGGCTGGCCTGATTGGCTCATTCCATGCCGTTTCTGCTGCACAGTGAAAGAAGTGAAGTCACCTCATCGCTGGACCACAGAGACCTGGACCTCCATTATATTAGACAACATTGGTACTCGGTGGTACTCTTGTGTTTCGACCGCAGGAACTAGGGTCTAAATGTTCAGGGTAAAAATGTCCCCCTCAGAAAGTCCCTGCTCACTAGGTAGCACTTTTTCAAAGTTCAGGAACTTTCAGGGGGGGACTTGGACGCTGCACATGCTGATTGGTTGAGGTCATGCCGCATTTTCATTTTAATTTCAAATTGTCGCCTTGCATTCATGTACATTAAGGTGCATGAGCAGTTTACCATGTTTCATAGCTCACCGCGATCATGGCAATAATATCAAACAGGTTTGAAATTATTGCAGCGTCTGTGACTGCGAGAGACAGGCTCAGATCACGTCACTGACAAGCTCGTATTTGAGGAGCATCAGTGACCGCAACGAGCACCGATTTGGCCGCGATCCAGGGGTTGTCGTCGCAAACCTTTCGAAATCTGTCTGCAACAGCAAAATTCAGCCAAAAGTCATCATATGACTGTAGCTTGAAATGGATTTATAAAAATCCGATTTCATGCGATTTTTTTTCCGTTCACACTTGCTAAATATGATTGGATTCCAATTGGATATGCACAAAAATCGGATTTGGACTGATAGTCTAAACAAGGCTATAGTGAAATCACTTTCCCAACTGCTCTTTGAGGGCAGGGCAAATTAGACCTTAGGCTGTTTTTTGCAAATGTGTAACATGTTTATGTAGCTAATGGAAATAATGGCAGGACTACAAACAAGGCGTTTCAGAGGAGCTAAACTCTGCAGGGCTATGGCCCTCCAGGAACTGACTTTGATACCCATGCACTAAAAGAAAAGTAAAAATAAAAAGCATAATAGGTGCTCTATTATTGGGAATCAATTTATACAATTGTGTCTCTATTGTTATATGATTGTTGCCAGCCTTTTCATAATTATCAACACAAATTCAACAGAACGCATAAAGTAATTTGAGAATGAGTATATAATGAAATTGATTATAAACCGATAACCATACCAAGCAAAGTAGAAATGGTCTCCACATATCCATTGTAGATCTCAAAATCATTGGAAGGCAAGATTTTCTCCCAAAGTGCTTGAGCGTAATTAATCACCTGGAAGTAACCACATGTGGACAAAGCCCACCACACTGACCAGGCAAGTAGGGTAGAGGAGGAGTAACACTGCAGGAAGTCTGCCCAGAGCATTTTTAACACTTCCAGTAATCTACTACTGCTAGTGTTGTGCATGAGAGTCTGAAAAATCAAACAAATTAGTCAAATCAAGTCATAGACAGTTATCTGATAAACATGCATATGACTGTGAAGTGTGAACATCAGTATCTGCAAATATTAGAAATTTAAAAAATAACATTCAGTCATAATTTAAAGACTTTGGTTAAACTTTGAAAGAATTTTTTTTTTTTTATGAAACCTGGGATGGTTCAGTCATGCATCACGCACGCACTTTTGAGCTTCCATATTTACCATATGTGACATGCTCCATGTATAATGTTTCGATCACTGCTTTGATGTAAATTAAATCTGTTCATCATATAAAGCGATCATATACAGGTCCTCAAAAAATTAGCATATTGTGATAAAGTTCATTATTTTCCATAATGTAATGATAAAAATTAAACTTTCATATATTTTAGATTCATTGCACACCAACTGAAATATTTCAGGTCTTTTATTGTTTTAATACTGATGATTTTGGCATACAGCTCATGAAAACCCAAAATTCCTATCTCAAAAAATTTGCATATCATGAAAAGGTTCTCTAAACGAGCTATTAACCTAATCATCTGAATCAACTAATTAACTCTAAACACCTGCAAAAGATTCCTGGGGCTTTTAAAAACTCCCAGCCTGTTTCATTATTCAAAACCGCAATCATGGGTAAGACTGCCGACCTGACTGCTGTCCAGAAGGCCATCATTGACACCCTCAAGCAAGAGGGTAAGAAACAGAAAGAAATTGCGGTGTGGCATGGAGGCAATCAGCCTGTGGCACTGCTGAGGTGTTATGGAGGCCCAGGATGCTTCGATAGTGGCCTTAAGCTCATCCAGAGTGTTGGGTCTTGCGTCTCTCAACTTTCTCTTCACAATATCTCACAGATTCTCTATGGGGTTCAGGTCAGGAGAGTTGGCAGGCCAATTGAGCACAGTAATACCATGGTCAGTAAACCATTTACCAGTGGTTTTGGCACTGTGAGCAGGTGCCAGGTCGTGCTGAAAAATGAAATCATCTCCATAAAGCTTTTCAGCAGATGGAAGCATGAAGTGCTCCAAAATCTCCTAATAGCTAGCTGCATTGACCCTGCCCTTGATAAAACACAGTGGACCAACACCAGCAGCTGACATGGCACCCCAGACCATCACTGACTGTGGGTACTCCAGTGCTGCTTATCTGTAGCCCAGGTCAGGCGCTTCTGCCGCTGTTTCTGGTTCAAAAGTGGCTTGACCTGGGGAATGCGGCACCTGTAGCCCATTTCCTGCACACGCCTGTGCACAGTGGCTCTGGATGTTTCTACTCCAGACTCAGTCCACTGCTTCCGCAGGTCCCCCAAGGTCTGGAATCGGTCCTTCTCCACAATCTTCCTCAGGGTCCGGTCACCTCTTCTCGTTGTGCAGCGTTTTTTGCCACACTTTTTCCTTCCCACAGACTTCCCACTGAGGTGCCTTGATACAGCACTCTGGGAACAGCCTATTTCTTCAGAAATTTATTTCTGTGTCTTACCCTCTAGCTTGAGGGTGTCAATGATGGCCTTCTGGACAGCAGTCAGGTCGGCAGTCTTACCCATGATTGCGGTTTTGAGTAATGAAACAGGCTGGGAGTTTTTAAAAGCCTCAGGAATCTTTTGCAGGTGTTTAGAGTTAATTAGTTGATTCAGATGATTAGGTTAATAGCTTGTTTAGAGAACCTTTTCATGATATGCTAATTTTTTGAGATAGGAATTTTGGGTTTTCATGAGCTGTATGCCAAAATCATCAGTATTAAAACAATAAAAGACCTGAAATATTTCAGTTGGTGTGCAATGAATCTAAAATATATGAAAGTTTAGTTTTTATCATTACATTATGGAAAATAATGAACTTCATCACAATATGCTCATTTTTTGAGAAGGACCTGTATCTTTATAAGATTTGGATTAAACCGCTGGATTCATATAGATATATCTTACGATGCCTTTATGACCTTTTTGGATCTTCTAAGTTTGGGTTATCTAGACTATCAATGGAGGGACAGAAGCCTCTCAGGATTCAATAAAAATATCTTAATTTGTGTTTCAAAGATTAACCAAAATCTTTTGGGTTTGGAACAACATCTGAGTGAGTAAATGATAGAATTTGCATTTTTGGGTTAACTATTCCTTTAATAGTAGCAGGTAATAGTAGGGATCATTTTGTTCAAAGATCAGATATATGGTGCATAATAAATATAATATTATTATAACATATATAGGCTACAATAATTACATCATACTAGATATCAGTCATAACATAAGAATAATTATCTGAATTCAATTCAATTCACAATTATTTGTATAGCGCTTTTCACAATACACATCGTTTCAAAGCAGCTTTACAGAAAATGCATATTTTGAGTCCACATTACAATTAAGAGTGATCTGTTATCAAATTATGTATTTCAGAAATGTACATATACAAAATCACAGTTAGCCAAAAATGTATTTTTTAAACCATGTAATAATTTAAGGCAGAAACAATGAGCTCATTGAAGTAATGAATATTTATTAATTTAAAAGTATATGTTTTTGATTAACATAGTATAATCAAACATTTTGGAAGAGCATACAAATAAACTTAAATTATATTATCTTTACATAAAAACTAGTCTACTCACCATTCTTTCATCTGCACTAAGCTGCATTTTGGACTCTGGATCCTCTGGTTTCTCGATCAGCTGACCACGGTTCATGGGTTCCAGTACTGCTTCATCCGGAGAGCTGCGCTCTCTCTCATGAAAGAACAGGCTCTTACTAGGCATTGGTAGGAACCAAGGGACAACAAAAGCTATGCAGGAGGACACCAGTGTGATGACGCTCAAGTAAAAAAGAGGTACCTGGGCTACAGACACCAGAATCTGTCCCATGAGTGAGCCAATGGCCGAGCCCAACAGTGTGACGCTGCGACAAAAACCAGTCACCCTCTGATAATGAGACGGCTCCACAACACTGTAGATGTAGGAGTAGTACGCAACTTCAGTGGCAGTGGCCAAACCGAAAAAGAACTCCAATAACTGCATGGCCCGCACACCCTGGGCCTTCATGAGCATAGCATATGTCACTGTGAAGCTGGCCACCTGGAGAATAAGCACAGGCTTGTAGCGAAGGTAATCCGTGGCCAGGAAAACAGGAAAAAGCAGGACAAGGTAGGAATATGTCCATAATGGATATATCTCATTCACAACCTGAGATAAAAGTTAAAGTAGTTAGAAGTCAATAATATAGTAGTCAACATTTGAAGTGGATCAAAAAAAAAGTTCAAAGTTGCCCTAAGACAAGAACGGGTATTGTTCAAAATTCATGAAAGGTATTTATCCACTTCAAATGGTGAATGATGAAACAGTGTTTATGGTGAAAAAAAAAAAAGATTTTAAAATCTAGCTTAAAACACATGTGCCACATTTTAAATGTAACATCAAAAAATGTAATGTGGTGTAACCATCAAATAAAAAGTAGTAACAGTTTCTTTACACCTTCAATACATGTGAGTGTGTATTTTAATGAAGTAAATTGAAATATTTAAATACAACATAATAGTAACATTTTTTTTTTTTTTTACAAATATCACAAATTGTTAATTAATATAATTAATTTCGGGGACATTTTACAACCTGAACTAATTCGCTCTCACTTCCTGTCAACACTCTGAAGCCTAAAAATCTGGTGATGCAGCTTTATTTAATGCAGGATTTTGCTTTTGAAAAGAGATTAAGGTTCTAGGATTAGACAAATAGCCGGCAGATTTCCCATCTAGCTGGTGGGAAAGTTGTCTTCCAACACCTAAGTATATTCTTCACATTAAATTATTTTTTTCATTCTCTTTAAATGTTCTTTCAAATCGTGCTCAGAGAAGGAAAAGAGCAGAATAGGTAACTGTTAGCCGTGTCAAATTAACGCACGTGTTCACATTAATTCATATTTTACTATAATTTATTGTATTTCACTCTTATAAAATCCAATGGCTCATTCCATTCCAGCGGTTTCGATACTGAAATGAGTTGTCGGAGATCTGCTTGTCTGCATGTGGTGAACCCGCATGCTTTCATCAACCTACAGCACATTAACTTACCTCTGTCTCAGTCAGGTTTTTGTCAGGTCCCATCAAAAACGGTGTTAGAAAAGGCTCCAGTGGTCTGAGGCTGGAGAAAAATCCATAAATGCACAGTAAAACGGTGGGGTAAAGCCATGGTTCAGACATAATCGCTTGCGCCTATTGACCTTAACAACAGCGAACGATGCAGGGGCATTTTGCAATAACTCTCCCTCACCGGGTTTGACCGGGCGACTTCTTGTAGGTTTCCGGTAGTAGACACTGCTAAGCGCATTACTGCCCTCCACAGGTCAAAGTGTGCACTAAATTCTTACATAAAATACTGTGTCATGCAAGAACTGAAGAACTGCCTTGGAGATCAGTTTATGCTGTGTCCACTCCAAACAAAGAAAAAACAGAAGCCTCAACTCCAAGTCCTGCCAGTTTAACAAAGAATATATTTCTTTCTGCCCTATACTTTCTACATTCCAGGAAAACGTCCTACTGTCTCAAGACTCCCACATTCACACAAGCCAATGATAGCACTTTGCGTTGACACTCCCCTCAGATCACTCAGAGGAGCATCACCAAAGATATTGCTTAAATGGTACGACTAATACCAGTGCCAATTTTATATACAAAACATAGCTACAGGAAAAGTTCAATACATAGGTAAAGAGAGCTTTGGAATACTGTCAATTATGACATCCAACTTTTGCAGGGAAACTACATCTACATCATCTCTATCAAACATGGTTTTATGGGACACCTCAAGGAAATGTTTTACTGTTCATTATCATGATTCATGATGTATTCTCAGTATTTCAAACTATTGTCAAGTCATTGTTTGCAGATGATATGGCTATTTGGTACAGGCAAGTAAACATTCTCCCCCAGTTTCACACACAAGGCTTAGACTAAAATGCATGTTTGTGCTGTTTTAACAGAAAGCAACTTGCACTGACATATCTTAATATTTGTCAGTGCCATTGTTTTGTCTCAAGATGCACACAGTTAGTTTTTTTTCTAAGGCACATTTATAAAAGCTATACTTAAATGTCGTAAATGAACTAATGGTGCGTTCTATTATTTATCCGTGTCGGAGTTCCGACTAGGACAACAGACGTTGCCTAGGAACACGCACCAACACGCCCCCTGTCCTCGGATTTCCCAGCTCGGAAGTCGGACAACCGTGAGGACACCGAGCAAGAATTCCGATATGGGATCGAAACTTGCCGACCCAGAAAGTTAGTAAAGACAATGTTTAAAATAATCCAAGAGTGACTACAATGGCTCAAGCAACGAGAATACTTTTTTTTTCTTACACTACGTGAACTCACTCAGAGGCCCACACAGAAGGAAATTAATAGAAAATGAATAATTAAATAAAGTGTTGGTTTTTTTTTTGTGCACAAAAAGTATTCTCGTCGCTTGATAAACTTGGACTATTTTAAACATTGTCTTTACTAAGTTTCGATCCCATAGAAGCCTATGGAGGAGTGATCCAGCTCTCAGATTTAATAAAAAAATATCTTAATTTGTGTTTCTCACTGAAAATTTAACAGGGCTTTGTGAATGTTGTGGGGTCAGTGAACATTCCACTATATAACTTCATTGCAGGAAGTTGCAAAAGACAAAAGTTATTAGAAGTGTTGAGCAATAGAGAGTAACACAATCCAACTATTGTCACAGTTCCTGGAGTGTACATTATTAACAGAGTGGATATCATATTGTTATTGGAAAAACACGTGATTGTTTTAAAAAAAATGTATTCTTAAAATCAACAAGGCCAATTGCCTATAGTTAAAGAAACACCCAAATGTAGATTTTGTTTATTAAAGCATTGTTATATAGTTTGCTATAATATAGTTTGATATAGGGTAGCATTTGTGGGTCATATACGTCATGAAGGCTGCCTTATTTCAGAAAAGTATAGGCCAGACCGGCTTTACGAATATTATATATATATCATAATACTCGACTTGTTCTGGATCTTATTGATTATAAAGAACAAATTATGCAATTATTTTATTCCTTGATTTTTATAAAGCCTTCGACACTGTAGAGCACCAGTCACTTATAAGCTCTTTAGAGGCTTTTCGATTCCCATCCAATTTTATTAACGTTGTCCAAATGTTGCACAAAGATATTGATAGCTGTATAATTTTAAATTCACGAACATCACCAAGATTTCCTATTCTTCGTGGAATAAGACAGGGTTGCCCTTTAAGCTCATTTTTATTGGTTGTAGAAACATTATCCATCATATTAATATTTTGCGCAATACTAACTTTGTTGGTCTTAATGTCTTTAACAGAGAGATTAGAATCTCACAATTAGCAGATGATACCACTTTATTCTTAAAAGATATATTCTATATAAAAGATAGAGTTTCTCCATGTCTTAACTACAATTAATGCTTTCTCTAATGCTTCTGGACTCAAACTTAATTTATCCAAGTGTGAAATGATTTGCTTATTTGACAATGTAGAAACTGAATTCGAAAATATACCAATTAAAAATGAAGTGAAATATTTGGGTATTCATATAACGAAAAATGCAATTAGTAGACCGTTTCTGAATTTTTCTCCACGACTATCCAAAACAAAATATATTTTAGTTGGCTACAAAGAGATCTGTCAATTTTAGGCAGAGTCTTTTTATCCAAAGCAGATGGATTATCCAGATTTGTGTACCCTTCCCTGTCTTTAGCTGTAGATAATCAAAATATTGATAATATATTGATTTTATTTGGAATAATAAATCTATTATATGTGTATATATAATATACAAACAAAAGGAGTGAGGGGGGTCTTGAAGTCCTGAACTTTGATGATACTAACAACACATTCAAAATTAATTGGTTGAAGAGATGCTTGCTTGGGTCAGATTTTATGTGGTATTTTATCCCTCATAATGTATTTAAAAGGGTAGGTGGCCTTTCTTTTTTGTTTAAATGTATTTACTCCACTGGCAAATTTACCCATTAAATTGGCTAGATTTCATCAACAAGCTCTATTAGCCTGGTAATTGGTTTACAACCACAACCCCCCCCCCCCCCCCATGATAAATGGTTTAATAAAAACATAATTTTTATTGCTGACCTATTCAACTCTAATGGTGATCTGTTATCTTTTGAGAGTTTTTTGAATATCTACCAATATCCTGTCCGGTTTAAAGAATTTAACTCTGTTATAAAGGCGATTCCAAGTGGTTTAATATGTCCGATGAAAGCTTCTCTTACCCATCATGTTCTAAACAACCATCCTTATATTTGGGAGGCGTTCTGCTTTTAAGTAAAGATTGTAGTAATACATTTATCAGCAACTCTCTCAATCAAGAAACTTATTTCCAAAGGGGAAATATTTCTGGGGTTCTATAATAGACAGCATTCAATGGAGGAAAACATGGTTACCATTTAAATATTGCATACCCAATAAAATGAGAGAAGTGCATTTTAAAATTCTGCATAATACCCTTGTAATGCACTTTTGTCCAAATACTGTGATTTAGCTGATATGCTCCTTCTGTAAGAATGAAAATGAAGACATCTGTCATTTGTTTTTCTCTTGTAATGTTTCATAAATTTCTTGGAATGATTTGAGCTCTTATTGTTTTTCTAAAGTTAATATGAACGGTAATCTACGCATTAAGGATGTCATTTGTCTTTTTGAAAACCCAAACAAATCTTTAGAATCTACTGTTCACTTTATTATCCTTGTGGCAAAGTTTTACTTTCACAAACAAATGTTTCTTAAGAAAATTCTTACTTTTAAAGATGTCTTATGTGAAGTAAAATATCAAATCACTAAGAATAATTGATAATAGAAAATGTACTTCTTTTTTGAATAAATATGATGAGATATTTCATGTACCATGATTAATATCTGTTTGCTGTTTCTTTTTTCCCTGTTCTTTTTTGTCCTATGGTTGTGCAAGAATGATTTTACTTGTTTAATATGTACATTGTTGGAAATGTTCTCGATTTCTATAAGAGATGCGTGTTTGGACTGTTGTAATTTTTTTCTCGAAACCCCCCCCCCCCCCAAAAAAAGGTAGAGTAGGCCTACCCATTATATTCCAAAGTAAGAAAGAAATTAGTGTAATTTACAACTCATGAGAATAACAGTCAATTTTATAATAGTTATTTTTCTGAAATGAGACATCTTCAATGACATATGTGGCTGACAAATGCAGAGTGCACAGCCTTCGAAATGAGACACAGATTTTTTCTCAATGAAGTTTGTGGTGTGTGCTTGTGCATGAGAAGCATACATGAGAAGGACCAGAACTATGGAGCTAGAAATGTGTCTTTATTATATGCGAGAAAATAAATGATCTGAGAGAGAGAAAAAAAGTTTGAGAGAAAAAGTTGTCACACTGATAGCAAAAAAGCATTTCATGAGAAAAAATAATATTTGAGAGAAAAAGTTTTCATACCAATAGCAAAAAATAATATTTGAGACTAAAAAAAGTTTTGAGAGAAAGTATTTTCTCATAAAACATAAAAAATATGTTATTTTCTCAGAATTATTTCTGAGAAAAAAAATCTCTCAAAATACTTTGCTATCAGTGTGAAAACATTTTCTCTCTAAAAAAAAAGTGTTCATCTCAAAAAGCTTTTCTTTGCTCTCGATGCAATATTTTCCTCTCATGTCAGGATTTTGCTTTAGCTGTGAAAATTGTGTCATGGGCGGGGCCACGTTCTTTTTTTCCTATTGGAACGTTCCTATTGGCCAGTCGGGTCAGCATCGTCTTGGGAGTCGAACTGAATCATTACACCATTGTTCGCGTTAGATGCCGTCCCTGCCTTAGTTAAGCACGGACACTCCAATGTTTGGGTAAGATGATGACACACACACAACTCGATGGGTAGCTGGCTGAGCAAGTTCAGCATCACTGAAGATTAGACATTAAAAAATAGCACTCATGCAAGTTTATCTAGCATGATGGCTAATTAATAATTAGCTTTACTAGCGATTAGCAAGCTAATAATATAATACACATTCATTCATGAATATGACTGCTATTTTTAATGTTTAATCTTCAGTGATGCTGAACTTGCTCAGCCAGCTAACATCCAGTTGCGTGTGTCATCATCTTACCCAAACAATGGAGTGTCCGTGCTCAACTTAGAGCTTAGATCGGGCCCAAAAAATCAAGCCCGACCCTACCCGGGCCCGGCCCGACACATTATAATTATGAGCCCGAGCCCGATTTAAACCCGACCATTTTGCATTTATGATGCATATGCATATTATGATATGCATATATTTATGCATATCATAATATGCATAAATGTATCTTATTTATTAAAAACGATTGATAATAATTATATAGGCTATATATAGCTATATATATATATATATATATCTGAGATCTTGTCGCTGCTAACCTGTGCTGAGCTCCTGCCACTGCCCTCTGCTAAACTGGAATGGACTGTGCTTGCCTTGGAGGTCCTCTTTACCTGCACACTAGACAATGCCATGTTTTGGTTTCAATATTTGTATATAAATACACATAATGAAAATGAAATATACACTACCATTCAGAAGTTGAGATCGATACAATTTTTTAATGTTTTTAAAAGTCTTTTCTGCTCAAAGCTGCATTGATTTGATAAAAAAAACAGTAATATTGTGAAATATTGTTTTCTATGTGAATATATAGTAAAATGCGTGATCAACGCTGAATTTTCAGCATCATTACTCCAGTCTTCAGGGTCACATGATCCGTCAGAAATCACTCTATTTTGATGATCTGATGATCAACAAACATTTATGTAATAAACATTTATTTTATTTTTCAGGATTTTTTGATCAATAGAAAGTTCAAAAGAACACTTTATATTTGAAATAGAATCTTTTGTTACATTATAAATGTCTTTACTGTCACTTTTGATCAATTTAATGCAACCACACTGAATAAAAGTATCAATTTCTTTCCCAACATTTTTTAAAAATACATTCTTACTGACCACAAGCTTTTAAATGGTAGTGTATAATGCTACAAAAGTTTATATTTCAGATCTGAAGGATCATGTGATGAAGACTGGAGAAACGATAGTGAAAATTCAGCTTTTGATCACAGAAATAAATGATATTTTATTGTATTATTATTTTAAATTGTAATAATATTTCATAAAATTACTGTTTTTACTGTATTTTGCATCAAATCAATGCAGGCTTGGTGAGCAGAAGAGACTCTTGAACTTTTGAACAGTAGTGTACATCCAACAGAATGAATCTAGCTTTTTTTACCAATGTAGTTTTTACCCTAAAAACAACTGGATGATTAATGTGGATTATGTGACACTGTGATAATAATGTTTGTTCCAAAAGACTTGATTAAATGGATGAAACTTGTTTATTAGATATCAAACATATAGATTGTGACAAAACAGGCTGTCAGTCTGTGTGTTGTTGGGGATTTTTCAACTATTTCAGCACATGCGATTTTTACATAGTTACGTCCAGTAGGGGTGGCGGAAAAGCACTGTTATGAGTGAGTAAGTCAGCAACTATTCAACGACCATTTCAGTGAAAAAGGCTGCTTTATTCAGAAACAAACAATGCCATGGCAATCAATGTCAATTATTGCTATTTCAAGAGTGAATCCCGCATAAATGCGTATGTAATTCCCGAAACTTTGTGTTTACGTGGCCATTGGTCCTGGCTGGCAGCATGAAAAACAAGTTTTATACAAATTCAGAATGGAAATTAGAAAGCACACAACGATCGCTCCCTTTACTAAAAAGCTGTTATCCATCTCCGTCGAGATCTCTAGCACTCCCGTAGAACCAGGACTAGTAATAATGAAAAAAAAAAATTGTAACTTAAGCCTAAATGTTTCCAATTTACACAAGGAATACAAAAGCCCCGATATGGTGTGGGTAGATATAAAGTAGAAAGATATATAGAGAGAGACAATTACCCCTCAAAAAGTAAGAAGCCTTCTCTTCCCGACCTCGAGTGGAGGTTTATTTTTCTCCAATTTTTAAAAGTTAAAATTAGCTTCAACGGAGCGGCGCCAGTCAAACAGTCCTGTCAGTCAACGATGTCATGCGCACAGCACTCTTTAGATGTGGGGCGGGGCGTTTACATTTTAAAGAGACATGGCAACTAGCCAACTTTAAAAAAAATATTGTAAATAATCAATTCACGAAATTTACCGTATCCATTGCATGCATTTAATCAGATTTGTTATTATTATTTTTTACTAAAATAAAAATATCTGAGGGACCCCCCCTAATTCTATGTTTTACTTCTTATGGGGGGTCCCTAATACCTTATGGGGGGTCCCGGATCCCCCCAGCCCCCCCTCAATTCGAGCACTGATTTTAATACGTGGGTCGTTATAACTGACGTTCTCAACTACTTTCTATGTTACTTTCTCCTCCTCCTCCTCTGTTGTGCACCTCCAAATACTTTCAAATTAGCCTACGTGTCGCATCATACACATCAGCATAAATGCTCCTCATAAATTATGTGTTATTAAAGCATTAACACACAAACCACTGTTATAACATAAAATCAAGCAGGTTACTGCGTGCATGGTTTGGCATGACTGAATGCGCGCAAAGTGCGCTCCCTTAAAAATTCCTAAAGCTGACACCAGTTCATCGCGATCTCACACATCTCTGTTATTATCAATGAAGCTGACTGCACAATGAATCTTTCATAATATATACACTTTGTTTGTTATAATTAGAGGATTTGCCAGCATACAGAATTCAGCCCTGAACAAAAAGTCCGTTTTGAGCGGTGAGGGGAGTCTATCTTAAATGCTTCTGATTGGCCATTGCGTTCAAGAAATCAATACATATGTCTGTTATTGGCTACATCGCTCAACGCTGCAAACATGTTTTAAAACAAAACTCTGGCCTGTAAATCATTTGTATTTTGTTTTAGTTGTTCTTGTTGCTTTTCTGCAATAGATGAATAGAAATGTATACGTTTTTATGTTTTATTCATAGATATTTCTAGTTTGCGGGAGTCCCACAAATCGTTTTATTCTACCGAAACCCACACACACAGAGTGAGTGCATTACAGCCCGCGCTCGCACTCGGCCATCAAACCTAGTCCCGCGCCGCACTCTTTTGCGTTGGGAGTCCACGTCTCTAGATCAAAGGCCCGGCCCGAGGATATTGACGGGAAATATCGGCCCGACCTGGGGCTCGGGCTCGGGCAGAGAATCTAAACTCTCTAAGGCAGAGGAGGAATCTATCTAGGTGAACCGAACGCGAACAATGGTGTAATGATTCAGTTCGACTCCCAAGACGATGCTCACCCGACTGGCCAATAGGAACGTTCCAATAGGAAAAAAAGAACGTGGCCCCGCCCATGACACAATTTTCACAGCTAAAGCAAAATCCTGACAGGAGAGCAAAAAATTGCATCGAGAGCAAAGAAAAGCGTTTTGAGAGAAACACTTTTTTTTTTTTTGAGAAAATGTTTTCACACTGATAGCAAAAAATATATATATGAGATTTTTTTTCAAAGTATTTTGAGAGATTTTTTTTTCTCAGAAATCATTTTAAATTTTTTAAATTTATATTTTTTTATGTTCTATGAGAAAATACTTTCTCTCAAAACTTTTTTTAGTCTCAAATATTATTTTTTGCTATTGGTATGAAAACTTTTTCTCTCAAATATTATTTTTTCTCTCATTAAATGCTTTTTTGCTATCAGTGTGTTAACTTTTTCTCTCAAACTTTTTTTTTCTCTCAGATCATTTATTTTCTCGCATATAATAAAGACACATTTCTAGCTCCATATTAGAACCAGGTATAGTGTCTTTACTCCATGCTAGCAGAAGGTGGTGGTAATGTACTATTTTAGTTTGTCCTCCGCCGGAAACAGCAAACGGAAGAGTGAAGAAATTTGTCTGTTGTTGTTTGGTAGTAACGGACTACACGATATTTGGATTACGTAATTAGATTACAAAAACCAAGAGTCTGCAAATAGAATAGGATATATAATTTTTTTTATTACACGATTAAATAGTAAACAGTAAAAATAATTTACTGTTTTTGCTCTTTCGTTTTAAAAGAGCTTACCACGCCGGAGCCTCGTGTGAAGATGGAGCGGGCTCGAACAGCTTTTGACCACTGGATGCACAGACACCACTTCACGTTCAGGGATACAAGAGGGAGAAACATAACCGTTCAGTGCAACCTCTGCCTTCCAAAGATCAACATCTTGTCCACTGCAAGGGACTCTACATCTAATCTAAAGAAGCATTTGGAGGTACATTTGCGTATTTTCTCAATTTTAACATCCAAAGATTGCTGTTTTATACTGTGTATGTATACGTTATAACGCCAAGAGTTTGTGGAGCGAATATGCAAAAGTAGACTGTTTTTGGTAGATTCGCGATCGAGCAGAGATTAAAGCTATTGTTACTTTTCTATATGTGAATACAAGGATGCACGAGATAATATAATTTTGTGACTTATAAATACAGGTAGGCGCTGGTTTTACTTTAAATGCTTTTCATGCAAAGTTTCAAGCGAACCGTGGGGACAGAATCAACAAAAGTGGGAGTGGTTTTGAGTTTGTAGCCAACAAATGTATTCTATTAAAAAGTGTTAAGTTAAATAGTAGGTGCTAAATTACCCGCTAGTAATAACGTACAATAGATCCAGTCATGGAATGAGAAAGCTTCATTTGATATCGCATTTACTATTCGCAAACTCGTTAGTTAGTTTCGACTCTAACATGCAGATAAAACGTTTGTAAGGCTTGTTTACTCTTTATAAAATGTAATTGACGTAAGTTAATACGTGTTAATTTGTGAATGAGGGGTAATACCGCGTGTACGTCTCACGGTTTGTTTATTGTGCTTTACAGAAGGAAAATGCCGCTTGTGTTACAATTATAAGATATCCAACAACTCCATCTTACTGTATGTTTGTAAAATATAGTCTAAAACTTAGAAACATGCATATCCTCGGTAGACTTATTATATTAAAAAAGAAAAGCAAAAGCTCGTCTGAGAAAATGGCGGACGGCAGTTTCTAAGGTGGGATTGGTTAGTAATGTTTTTAAGGCGGGCTAGCTAGTGTTGTATACAACTTTGTTGTATGTTGTGTCCGAAATAGTCCCCTATCCCTTATTTAGTGAAAGTCTTGTAATCCACTACACTAGAAAGGGGTGAATGAAAATTGGAGAGTGAATTCAGAAAACGTTGATTTATAAAAGAGGAAATGAAACATTCCTTTGCAGAATTGTTCATTTAGGCCTTAGTATAACGTATCCCCCTACCTGTTACTAATTAATAAATTCAGTATTCAAATGTTCGTATAGTTTAAAGGATAGTTCACCCAAAAATGAAAATTGTCATCATTTACTCACCCTGAAGTTGTTCCAAACCTGTATGAATTTCTTTCTTCTGCTGAACACAAAATACCTGGTTTTGTGCTCAGGAAAGGAAAGAAGTGTATGGTTTTGGAACAACTTGAGGGTGAGTAAATGATGACAGAATTTTATTTTCTAGGTGAACTAACCATGTATTCTGTAGTAGAGCTTTACGGGATTGAATGGGTGCACTGGATAATCTCCACCCTAAATAATGCACAATATATGGGATTGGGGTGATTTTAGCAAAGTTTTTATATGGCACGGTTTGTGACATGTTCATTCCTAACAGTATGATGATTGATTATTATTATTCATCAAAGCACTTTATCTGTTCATACTAGCAATGTAATGGTATGACGGTTTTACGGTACACGGTTTTAAAATAAAGGCGGTTATTGTAACACGAGTTAGGGTTTTTATTTTGAATTAAACCAAAATAAGAAATTTTACTATTCACTATACGTTTAATTAAGAGAGAATCATAAATGTCTAAATTGCGACTTTCTCCTCTTTCATTTAAGTGTCACTCACCTTGCCAGATGCGCAAACGGCAGCACATCGAAATGTCGGAGCCTGAGCCTCTTTTTCTCCCACCCAAGCGGCTGAAGTCCGCTGTCTGGGAGTATTTTGGGTATTTAAAAGACCCAGGAGGCACCATCATTGTTGATGGTTATCCAGTTTGTAGAATGTGTCGGAAAAAAGTGTCGGCACGGGCGGGCAACACTTCAAACATGATGCACCATCTCCGTGACCACCACCCCAAGGAATTTGCAAAGATGAATGTAAGTGACAATACTATAAATCGCCAACTAATAAATTATAGACCGCCTTTCATAAAATACATAAGCAAATGGAATACACTTCAGGTTTTGAAATGAATAATTTTTTGGTAGGTCAACATTATGTTGGTGCATTCTGTAAGCCCTAAATGCAACATTACTATAGGGCAACATAAAAAATAAAAAAAACATCAAGTGTGTAATCGTGTTATATTGTACCGTGAATATCTCATACCGTTACACTTCTAGATCAGCTTGCCTGAAAGCTACTGTCCCACTTTGTCCAACATTTTAAAGGATAGTTCACCCAAAAACAATTGTCATCATTTACTCATCCTGATGTTGTTTCAAACCTGTATAAGTTACTTTTGTCTGTGAAACACAAAAGATACTGTGAAGAATGTTTTGAGTAGGGATGTCCTGAGTCATTGAATATTAAGTATCTGCCGATATAGAGTCCCGATCCGATACTTGTAATTTTCTAGTGCTTGGTGTACAACTTCCAGTACAATTAAGTTATTAAAATCAATCTAATGTATTGGCCGTGCAGAGAGTTTCTCGGGGACAGGGACTCAAATGTAAAAAAGGGGCAAATGCAAATTTCTTTATAAAAATAATAGTAATGCAAACAGGTATTTTACTACACACGTATAAAAAATTAAAATTGGTGTGCCATGGATAAATAATGGAATAGTCTAAGGGTACGTTTACACGACAACGATATGCTTAAAGTCGAGAAATTTTTCCTTTAAGTTTCCGGCGTACAGGCGACACCATTGTCAAAACGATCCCTATTTACACGGATCCGCTGAAACGACTAAAAATGCTGTATTCTGCTATAGACACTATAGAATGAACACGTAATACGCATGTGCATGACGTCATCGTCTTCAGAGATTCATGTTTTTGTTGTTTACACGGAGACCATTTTCAAAAACCCGTTTTCAAAAACCCATTTTCAAAAGTTTGCGTTTTCAGGCACCCAAAACGCTGTTGTCGTGTAAATGAATGGCCAAAACGCATAAAAAGTTTTACGTTTTTAGTTGAAAGCGGTGTCTTGTAAACAGCCCCTAAGCACAGACAATAATGAAATTATTTTAATTAAACCATATTGTTTATGAAAATGCAAGTTATTAATAATGAATGAAGTTTTTTTTGAAAAAAAAAAACATCTTAAATTAATATTACTTTTTCAAATAACAGCAGTGCGTGTGCTCAAGCTGCAGAGCTAAATTAACAGTCTTATATGAGATTAATCATATTTATACTACATAAACATATAACTTAAATGCACAAAATGATGCGAATGCACAAGTGAACTTTACATGATTGTCAGAATGTGTGATCCTGTTTAAATTGTCCTTTATAAAGGTAAATAACGCCCTTGTGACCCCCTACAACAAATTACTTTGTTAACATGTCACCTTTTTCACCACTTGTGAGTTTGCAGGTCTGTTTAATAGTTCAAAAAGTACAATAAATGTTCAAATTTAAATTTTTTAAGAATTGTTGAAAGGTGTCTTTTAATAAATGCAACAGGTTCCCAAATTCATGTGAAATAATCGTGTTACATAATCGTGATTTCAATACTGACCAAAATAATCGTGATTATGATTTTTTCCATAATCGAGCAGCCCTATCCTGTTGTGGATGTGGTCTTCTCGTAACAATGCTGAAACATGGCAACTAAACACAAAAAATTCACAACGTTTTGTTAAAATAGTGTTCTCTTTATAATGTTATGTAGGTTATATGACAGTCCCAATCATAGTTATTGATGTGCATTGCAAGTTGAGCTGCGTGCGCTGAAGTTAAAGATGATCAGTGATCACACTGGTAACCTGGAGTGCTTTACCAGCACTTAATTAACTTAACCAAACACATCCTATGTAAGATTAATCAGATATGTATACAACATAAACATAATATTACAACTTAAATCTGCACAAAATGAAAATAAAAATGCTCAAGTGAGATTGAATTAAGTTACGTAGTCAGAATGTGTAACTCCTGTTGTGGGCGCACTCTTTCTGTAACAACGTGCTGAAACAAGGCAACTAAATCCAAAGAATTCAGTGTTTTATTAGAAGTGTTCTCTTTATAATGTTACGTAATATGACATTCCCAATCATATTAACGTTGTGCATTGCTGTTTGACTGCGCGCGCTAAAGCTAAAGATGATCAGAAAAGCGCCCGGTAAACTGAAGCGCTCTTTTACAGCATTTATTTTCTTAACCAAACGCATCCTATATGTGATTAATCGGATATACAAAAAATTAACATATTAGCCTACATCTTACTATTGCACAAAAGGTTGCGAATGTACAAGTGAAGTTGAATGTGCTAGTCATGAAGGCGTAACTCTGTTATGGATGCGCTTTTCTCGCAACGGCACAAAACATGGACGAACAAAGAATTCGCAACATTCTTTTGCAGTAGTTTTTCATTATAATCTTGTGTAGCCTATATGACAGACTTGCGCTGCACATGTTGCCTGGCTTACCTGGCTCTGATACATCATCTCTCCTGTATCCAAAATATTCCCAAACCACAGATCTTGATTTTTTTTTTTGTCCTTATCCTGCCCTGAATTCTCCTTACCTGTTTCTTCCATGTCGTTCGATAATCCCACTGTGTTCTGTTCTTGCGTGCTGCATTCAGATTGCACACGGCCGTATAACTGCAGCCTGGAGATCTCTAAATAGGGGTGGGAACTCCAAAATGGGGTGGGAGCTCCAAAATAAGGCGTGGCTTCCTGTCATTGGCAGATAGGCACATGACACGCATGCATGATTTTTTTCCACCAATCCAGTTTAGCACACGGAGGATTCTACAGTGCTGATTTCCTACACAATGCTATGCTACAACAAATTCTAACCCCTAAACCTACCCTACACCTGACCCTAACCTTAAAGGCACACTATGCAGGAATTCCGTTTTTGTCAAACAGCGCCCCCTAGCGTCGCTGTAGAGTACTTGTATTTAACGTTACTGTCGTAAATACCACTCACGCAGAGCGTCTCTGTACTCACGGCCTCTGCACTTTATAATAATAAAGTATCCAACCGCGTTTGATGGCTTATAACGTTTTTACATGATTGCAGCTAAATTACACGTAAATAGCTTATAGCCTAGGCCTACTGTATAATTTCATTTGTGTTTTTTGAGTGTAGCCTAATGTAAAAATTACAAAATGCAAGATGACATCAATAAAGTTACATGTATGTCGCATTATTTCGTAACAATGTCCGTTATGATGTCATTAGACATGATTATTGCAATTTATCATAATAGTTTGCAAATTGCGCTCATTTACACTATTTACAACATGTAGGCTTATTTATGTCCTGACAATTATGTGAGATATTGACAACTGTTCTCATAATAATCGCAGGAATCAACTTTAACAAAAAATTAACGCCCCCTGAATGGTGGCCGTCCCCATTCAACCCAAAAAAAGTCATATAACCATTCCAATAACTCCAAAGCTGTTCAGTTAAGCTAAAAAAACCTGCATAGTTCCCCTTTAACCAGTGAAATAGACTGCATGGCAGTTATGCGATATGAGATCGCCGAGACGGGCAGATCCGTAACTCCACAACCGGACCTCACCGGACAATGGGACCTTTTTAGTTGCACTCAGTGTCACAACCCCCTCCTTCCCTGCGAATCTGCGAATCCGGGACACCCCTGTTGCTTTGAACACAGTGATAGAGTAAAAATTTTCCCACGTGCTGTGCTGAGACGGCTCAAGTTTTAGTCGTAAACTTCAGTCGGAATGCCATTGGCCATGAGCTCTGAGACAATTGACCCTTCGCTAAGCCCCGCCCTCCTTAGTTACTGCTGCTACGCCTGTCAAGCTTTCGCGTCTAGCACATATATTACAGTGTGTATGCACCGGTGTCAGACATTCCCAATGAGATAATTAGTAATTTTTGGCGAACATGTGAAATATCTGAGAGAGCAAGACAAAAGGGACTGCAGTGTGCATTCGAGGGATATATCCACGACATAATATGCAACCGATTAGAGAATAATTTCATAAAAATTGAAGCTAAAGCCTATAGTCCCAGCGCAAGCAGCAGCGCCTCATACGCTGACCATTCACATGGGAAACACAAATCGAGGAACAGCTATGTTCGTGCACAGCAGGGTAAGTGAAATGTGAAACTAATCTAATAATTATAAATCAAACAGTTTATCCATAAATCTTGTGGAATAACACTAACACCGGGAGAGCCGCGATCGGATTGGGTTAAAGTTACTCTGTCAGGGGTAGTAGGCCGTCGATTAACAAAATGCTGAAATATATTTTAAAGTATGTCAGTGAGCCTCCCTCTTGTCTTTAAACGTCTTGTTTTACGTTAAAACGTGCATTATGAACAAAGAACCGTAATTATTTCCAACTTCCAAGCAATATGTGTTTTTGTTAATCCTGTCGACACTTAGTTGTGAATGGGGTCTCCCACACTGCTTGATCCACGCACATCATTTCTCACCTTGGCTTTTAGATTTTCGGGAAGGAAAAAAATTCCTCTCCCCATCCAAACTTTTAGGATACTGGGTATCAGATTTGCACAATCCATACGCACAACGCTTCGGCATGTTTCCCTCGCTCGAAAGCTTGCTAGACCTCCTGCGCCTAGTTACGGTTGCTAAGACACGATTGGCCAGTGGCGGTTTTCGGGCGTGGCTTAGCGAAGGGTCAATTGGCTGAAGCCAGAGCCAATGGTGAAAGTCTCTGCGCGTGGAGACACCGCCCCATTTTGGAGGTTCTGTCCACTTTTGAAGTTCACACACCATTTTTGGAGATCTCCGGTCTGCAGTTATACCTACTTGGAAAACGCCGGCTGAGCCGCTTTCTCCTCTTTTCAAAAGCGCTTGCATTCCAGTGGTGTCTGCCGTTACTAAGCAATCATAAGCCGCGTTCTCCATGAAGACGAAGAAGTTTCAGCAAAGGATAAATGGATTTCCAGCCCTTGCATTAGCTCTACTACTACATATATTTATGGAGACGTGCAATAAAAAAACCCGCCCTTTACAGCTATGATCAGCTTTTCGTCCATCTTGGCTGAGCTTTCGATGTTGTTATGGAAAGGACGAGCTGATAGGTTGGTTGTTGTCACATGACCTGCGGTGCGCTTGCGACATTCTGAAAAGTTGAGATTTTTTTTCATCTCGCTGCGGTGTAGACACCTGAAAATTTTTTAAAAACATTTAAAATTATGAACTTGAGCGCGTGAAAGACACGACATGTGAATGGCCCTCGGGGGGCTGGTGGAAAAATCGTGCTTTCTGCGGTTGAGAAATCACACATGCTCACATCACGATTTTATTACTATTTCGATTAATTGAACTGCCCTAGCTAGAACAGACCTCATTGGTTCTTGCGTGTCACGCACATTTGAGCTTCTTTTCCTTTTAATGGCGGTTGGCAAACCCACTTAAATGTCCATATAGCCACTGCATGACAGCTGACGTAAAATAAAGGATCGGGCTTAGGATAGCTTATCCTGAACATTAAAAAAATAATAATAATAATAATAAAAAAATCTTAATCAGCCCTGATACTGATCCATAGATGACTCGGGACATCACTAGTTTTGAATATACAATTAAAGCCACTTTTATTGTATGGATAAAAACAGTTCAAGAAGGACTCGTATCCTTCATAGGACATTAATTCATTATTGTTTTCAAGCCTAGAAGAAATAAGTTCCAAAAGTCCTTTTTAAATGAAAAATAATGAATCTTTCATCTTCTAGGGCAAGACATACCTTCAGTTAATGTTTTAAAGTGTGTAGGTCATGTGTCTTGGTTTCACCAAGTTTAAGCAAAGAAAATAAATGTCTTGTTTTAATTTTTCTTTGTCCTCCAGAGAAAGCATTCTGTGCCGTGTAGGAAGAGAATAAGGGATGCACAAAGCAGTGATGGACCAAGCAATTATGGACCAAGCATTTTGGAAAATCAAACGGAAGAATCATCTGAAGCAAAAGAAGCTAAGGCCGATCCCACCATTTATTATCAAACACAATCCAGGCTAAATGCACTGGTTTTTAATTTTATCGTGGAGGATGTGCAACCCATTTCAATTCTAGAGCAACCTGGCTTCAGAAAGTTGATTGAAGCATTAAGCAGAGGCAAAAAAGTCATGAGCCGAAACGCTTTTGTCACCAGGCTTGATGTAGCATTTGATAAAATGAAAGGGGAGATAAAAGCAAAACTCGACAAAGTACAGACATTGTGTACAACTGCTGACATATGGTCTGTGCAGGACCGAAGTTATTTCGGAATGACTTGTCACTGGCTTGAGGACAATCTTGAAAGGAAGTCTGCTGCTCTTGCCTGCACAAGAATCCCTATCAGCTACACTTGTGAAACCATTATAGCTAAAATTCAAGAAATTCACTCTTCCTATAACATTGAGAGCAAAGTTCAGGCCACTGTCACTGACAATGGTAACAATTTCGTGAAAGCTTTTAAAGAGTTCTCATCTGAGGACGACCAAGAAGTGGAGGACAGTCGTTTTGAGGATTTGGGCAGTATTCTTTGTGATGGAGAAATGGGTGGAGACTTCTTTCTGAGTTATTTCTTACCACCCCACCAAAGGTGTGCTGCCCAAACATTGAACTTGATTGCATCAAAGGATCTAGCAGATGCTGTCTCAAAGGGACCGTCAGGTAAACTGCACAGTAGCGCAACTGCAAAGTGTGCAGCGATATGGCACAAGACCCATTCCTCTACGGAAGCTACTGAGGCAATGGAATCTATTGCAAAAATGACAATCACAGTACCTTGCCTGAATAAGTGGAGCTCAGAATACTATGCCGTTAACAAACTGATGTCACTTACTGATTCACAGCTCAACGAATTGACTGAAGCCTTGGGTGTCTCTGGTTTTACACCTGATGAAACTGCGTATCTCACAGAATATACAGATGTCTTTAAACCAGTGGCTTTTGCTCTTGACCTTTTGCAGGGAGAAGAAAAGTGTTTCCTTGGCATCGTGATACCAACGTTGTTGACCCTGAAAAGGAAGCTTGAGGAGAAGGCAGCAAACACCCGCCTTTTCTCCAAGGTCATTGAGGACACCGTTAAGGCAATTGACTCTGGCTTCAAGCAGGTATTTGACAGTTCTGATGCCAGATTGGCTACAGCTACCATGCCACAATTTAGATTGTGGTGGTTACCAGAAGATGAGAGGGAAGCTCTTCGGGCACAGTTGATCACTGAGGTAGTACAGGCAGACCAAGGGACTGAAGAAACCGAGACCAATGGAGGCTCTGTTCATGAGGATGAATTCTTCTCGTATGGACCTGGAAGTTCTGGCAACAAAAGTGGTAAGAGGGAAGCAGCAGAAGAGGTATGGCTGTATCTCCAGGGCACAAACAAAGATCTGAAATGCCTAAATGAATTTCCAGGTGTGAAAAAAGTGTTCATCAAGTTCAACACAACTTTGCCCTCAAGTTCCCCAGTACAACAGCTCTTCAGCAATGGGGCCAACGCTGTGACCCCAAAAGGAAATCATCTCTCAGATGAACATTTTGAGCGTGTACTCCTTTTACGTTACAACAGCAAAATCACCACTGCTTTGGAGTAATTCATGGAGTAACTTTGCTGATGTTTATTGTAAAATAAACTTAAATTTTTTTTGTATAGTTCATAGGATATATGTTCTGTCTCCCCCTACCACCCCCCAAAATATTACAACTATTCCACACAAATGCATGTGCCACCAAATACAATTTGGAAAACATTTATTTTGTAGTAAATAAATTGTTTAAACAAAGAAATTTGTTACTTTTAAAGTTTGGACAAGTGGTTCTAGAACTGTTCTTAGAACATGGTAGTCATTGAATAATTTAGATGGATAAGACTATAGCTTACTCTAAATTAAGATGTAAGTCATGTTCAGAGCTGTTGTAAAATACTTTTAAAGCATTACTGTAACCACACATTAATGCGCCAAGTTGCTACATTGCTTAGCAACTGTAAACAAACTATATCACTTGGTGGAGGAACTGTTTATTCTGATTCTCATTACTAATAAAAGTGTTTTTGAACATTTGGCCTCTCTTATTTAATGGTTTCTGCAATTTTGTGAGAGCAACAAGACAATTAAAAACACACATAGTGATTTTACCATGATTATGTGGGTTTTAGGCAGCTAATCTGTGTTTTTATCTGTGGTAAAACCCCACTAACACAGCCTTAAGTTAAGTTGTGTATTTCTTTAACTTGTTCTTTTGGGATAGAAGATATGCTTTATATTATTGGACTACTTAATTGTTTTGACCTTTAATGTTTAAGAAGCTTATTCCAAAGAAATATGTTTGGCTACAGTTAAAAACATAACACCTAAGGAACAATATTTTTTGTACTCTGTACAGGCCATAATTCATACACTATGTGAATGCACTTCTGACTCATGCAAGATACTATCATCATACAGAGGTGTCAAACTCCGCTTTTGGAAGCGTACAGTCCTGCAGACCAACCCTAATCTAACAGCAGCTGCCAAAGACCTTGATTAATTGGTTCACTGTTGGAGTTAAAGTCTGCAGGAAGGAGGTCCTCAGGAACAGAGTTTAACATCCCTGATCTTATCCACTGCATTTTTCAATGTGGAAGTAGGAATATTCAAGACTTCTGAATCATTAGCCACTATTGACAAATATTTCGAAGAATAACAATGTAAACAATGTTTGGAAGCAACGTGACATTAAAATCCAGAGGCTGAGCTTCTTTCATTGATCTTTTCTGATGAATAATAAATAAAATTCCCTAAGTCTGAAAAAACATTTACTTATTACCCAATTTATTAGTTCCCATGATTCACAAGCACTTATCATTAAGAACAAGGAGTTTGCCTATATGTGAGATTCATTTTGTTGAAATTGATATCCCAGGCATATCTCAAACCGGGACGAGAGAGTACTTGCAGTTTATGAGAGCTGCCGTATGCAAGAACAGTACTGCGAGCAATACCAGTTATACCGGTTAAAAGAAACGAACAGGTAATGATCTCGGTGTGTTACTTCGCAATCTGCTAAACATCGCTGAAGAACTACATTGCTTGGCATAACGATTTTTTTTTTGTTATAAATTAATCAATTTGTGTTGCTGTGTGCTTATTTTATGAAACATTGGCAGCTAAATTGTAGGAACAATTTGAGAAAATCCCTCTGTGAAGCTGTGGTTTTTAGAATCACTAAACTACAGCTTCATGGGGCTTGTTAGGATTTTTTTATGTTTTTAAAAGAAGTCTTATGCTCACAAGGGAAGGCTGCATTTATTTTATGGAAAATACAGAGAAAACAGAAATATTGTGAAATATTATTAATAATTATAATTATTTAAATTTTAAAATTCAATTTATTCCCGTGATGTCAAAACTGAATTTTTAGTAGCCAAATACTTCAGTGTCACATGATTAATCAGAAATTATTCTACTGATTTCTTCTTACTTTTACTGTTGAAAACAGTTGTGCTGCTTAATATTTTTGTGGAAACCATGATCCACTACCATTTTAAAGTTTACAGTTTAAAAGTAAGATCTTTTGGTGAATGCTGTTCTTATGAAGGTATATAATGCCATAAAGATTCGCATGCGCAGGGTAAGATTTGTGAAAGTGTACTACATAAGATTGCAAGCGCAAATCAAATTTGCATGCGCAAGAAAAGATTTGTAAAGGTGTAAATCACCTTTCAAGTGTAAGAAAAAAAGATTTGCAGAATTTTTATGTTATTTGTAAGTGTAATTCATGTATTGTGAAACTGCAGCTTCATGCTAACGCAAAATAAATAGGATCTCTATTCCTCTGACTTCCATTTTTCAGCGCTTACACTTTTGGCACGTTTTTTTCCCCCGCACAAATACGGCCAAAAGCACTGCAAGCCTGTGAACAGCAATTTGCACCCGAAAACAACAGAATCATGAACTGCAAAACAGATTGATTGCGTAAAACAAACCTTTGTGTAAAAAATAAATAAACTGTTGCAAATGTCTTAATGACTTGTGTGCATGAGGCAAAAAAATTCCTGAAATAACCCGATTTGTACTGTTGCGTCTTTCTTTTATCTGCGCTTACAGTTTTGGCACGATTCACTCACTCATTGAGTTTTGCTCTTCTCTTCTCTTGCGCATGCAAATTTAATTTAAATTCTAATAGTCAAAAGTAGTTACTAATAGACACCACCTGTCAAAATGATTGATTGACAGGTGGGCGTGGCTATCCTTTGATCTTGTCCCGCCCAAAGGGCGCCCTTGTCCCGCCCCTTCCTGTTACCTTTGACCTAGTTCCGCCCCTTCCTGTTACCTTTGACCTAGTTTCCGCCCCTTCCGGTTACACTTTCTGTAAAAATGATGGATGGTGACAGTTAGTTTGATCGTTTGAAGTTAGCTTGATCAAGAAAAAGGGGGGTATAGGATGTGTGACAGTTAGTTTGATCGTTTGAAGTTAGTTTGATCAAGAAAAAGGGGATATAGAATGTGTGACAGTTAGTTTGATCGTTTGAAGTTAGATTGATCAAGAAAAACGGGGGGTATAGGATGTGTGACATAGTTTGAGATGTATTGGCTTTGATGGTGACAGTTAGTTTGATCGTTTGAAGTTGGTGTTTTGTCGCCGCATCCCCTACATATCCCTGAGCTTTATCACGGGCAGCTGTGAAAGTGATAAGAAAAAATTGTGGAAGTTTATGTGTTCTGTAAAAGAATATAAAATAAAACCTCACACAAAAAGTTTAAATAAGTGTAGAACTATTCACTGAACCAAGCATTTCAGTTTAAATAAAATGGAGCCACAAAAATATTCCAAACAGTTAAAAATGTATTAGAGAGTTGAAGAAAAAAACATACAGCTTATGTAAAACCTCACACAAAAAGTTTAAATAAAATGGAGCCACAAAAAATTGCAAACAGTTAAAAATGTATTAAAGAGTTGAAGAAAAAAAAAACAATGCAATGTATGAATGATCTCACACTGACTCAAAACATAGGGAGTGTGCGTCTATGTATGTGTGTGTGTGTGTGTGTGTGTCAAAGCAGGAATTCACCTCCCTCCGCATTGCTGAGGACGTTGGAAGTTTATCTCACACAGAAGTTGAAAAAGCATTATGTTCATTTAAATGAAATGGTTATAAAATTTACATTTAGTCATTCACAAATATTTGACACTGACTCAAGTTGAAAAACCATGCTGTTCAATTAAAAGTATATAAATTAAACAAAAATAAAATCATCTTACTGTTTCACCATGGCTGAAAAAAAAAAACCCACAAGTGTTTCCCCTGAAGTCTTTTCTCTCTGTCACACCAGCGTGTGGCTGGCCTGGTATCTGTTTTTGTGACACGTTCCTGAGCCCATTGAGAAAATATCTTACACAACAGTTGAAAAGCATTGTGTTCCTTTAAAAGTGTATAAATTAAAAAATCATATATAAAATAAATAGTTTACTAATTTAACTAAAGTTGAAAAGCATGTTGTTCATTTAAAATCTTACTAAATTACTGAAGTCGAAAATCATGCCGTTCATTAAAAAATCTTACTAAATTACTGAAGTTGAAAAGCATTCTGTTCATTTAAAATAAATATTTTACAAATTTACTGTACCAATTATGTTAGATTTAGATAAAAATAAAATCTCCATATTGACCATTTAAAGTTGAAAAGAACCCCAGAGTATTTCTCTCTTTCTCTCTCTCTCACACCAGCGTTTGACAGTCAGAGGGGTGTGTTCAGTGATCAGAATGAGACTGTGAATGTTTTGCTAAATTTATTTCATAGTGTATAAGCATTACAAGTTTGAAATAGATCTTTTTAAAAATATGATTTTAATTAAATTCAATGAATTCATAAAAAACAAATATGCTATATCGATGGTCTCTGGGGAAAACTTGACTATATTTTTTTATTTATCAGGGTGCATGTAAAGAACTTTGAAATTTGCGGCTCTCACAAGTTATCTCACACATTGTGTGAAATGTTTAATAATTCCTCAAGTAGTATCTGTGAGAAAATCCCCACATAGGCCTATCTGTAGTGAGAGAGCAACAATGAAGACTTTTAGAATCTGTGATGCCTCAGGCCGAGCCCACTGATAGCCTGCTTATAAGCTCCTTCCGATCACCAGCACATCTTCAGAGAAATACGTTACTTTACAATAATGTTAGCTTCAGGATATAGGGTGACAGAGCAGATGAGCCTCTGTGCATCATGTAATGTTAGTCTGCTAACGCCTTTCCAGAGCCAAAGTTTTGTTCGTACTAAATTTATTTCAAAGCATAATCGTAAAAGTTGAAATATGATCTTTTAAAAATGAAAAGATTGTTTAAATTAAATCTTTACAGTTTTAATACATTCATATCTTTTAGAAGATTACTGTAATGATTGTTGTTTAACGGTGACCTAAAGTATAATTGTTATTAATATAGCCATAATGATTTTTGTACTGTAACAGCATATTCTACCCCGTACACCTAAACACGACCATCACAGAAAACTGCATTTTTACATTGTTTTTTACATACTGTTTTGCACTCTAACACACTAAGTTGGTTCCATAAAATCAAATAAAGTATATAACTCAATGTATAATGACAAGTATGTTACTAAAATGAATTCAAACATTTTAAACATAGTTTTAGCTATATTAATTTATATATAAAAATTATATATATAAATATAAAATGTAAAAACTCCTTACATTTTCATAGAACTGAAGAAGTAGTAGAAACTAACAATAAAAAACAAATAGTTTAAGATGTCATAAACAAAAACCCTCCCAGATCCTTCAGGGATAAACTACAGGGTGAGATGAAGCTTCACACCCTCACAGAGACGAGAGGAGTGACAGGCCAGATGAGCCTCTGGGGTCATAATGCCCCAGCATATGCAAAGTTAGTCTGCTTTCCACTGTTTTATTTATATTAAACTCATTTAAAAGCATAATCTTAAAATTTTAAATGAGATCTTTTCAAATTAAAATACCGTTTAAATCAAATCTGTAAAGTTTTATTAAAATCGTATCTTCTATTTATCTTCTACTTCTGTATGATATAAATGATTTTCATAAATTTAACCTAAGGTATTATTTTTACTAAACATCGTTTGTTCAAAAAATAAAATAAAAAATTGTATAAATCAAGAACTGTGCTTTGGCGTCTTAGATCTTATTTCAAACAGTATTTTTGTCCATGCGACATGAAAACATGTTGTCACAATGTTTTTGTTGTTTTAAAAGAAATCCCAGGACTCTACATTGCTCTTATTTAGATTAAGTTGTATAATTTAGAAAATCACCACACATGTTCAGAGACGCGATGTGCCTCTGTGGTCCATGACGCTGCATAAGTAAAGTTTGTCTTGAGCGAATATTTAATTTTACTCGTCTTAATTCAAAGCATGATCTTACTTTTTCTACGGTAGCTATGATCTATTGTATAGATTAATTACACCAAATATATATATTTTTTTTAACATATGGATGGGTGAATGTTCGCAACAAGTTCCGTAAAAAGCGTTTAGAAAGTAAGGCTTTAAGTTAACTTTTACCAAATATTAAGACGTTAAAGTTCAGTTATAGACCTTTAGCGTATTGAGTTGAAATTAAAACGTGATATCAATATCGCATCATTACCGAATTGAGGGTTGTTTAATAATTTTAATAGTTATCAAGCACCAGCTGATTAAAGTGTTTCTTCAAACAAAGCGATAAAAGTAATTTTCTGATCAATCATCGTACACGGATGCACTGTGTTTTGTTGTATGCCCAGATTTTGAGGGTCGTTGGTAGAAAGATGTCTTTGTATTTTTAAAAACATAGATAGATCTACATAGATGTTTTACACGAAAAAAATATTTCAGAGATCCTTGTGCGGTAGGCCTATTCTATATTTGCATAAAGGGTTAAAATATAAAATATACATTTAAGCACTATTTAAAAATGGTAGGCCTATAATAAAATAATGTGTTTTAAACCATCATTTTATTAAATCAAGCCAATTCATGTGCATACTGTCGTATGAACAAAGAGAAGACCAGAGTTCACTACAGCTAACTGTAGGAAACAGATATCCATGGGGTGAAAATGTAAAGAAGACACCATACAAAACATTACAATCACACCCGGCAATACGATAAGTGTTGCGATAGTGTTGTTAAAAATGAAACCGGTGTAAACAATTTAAGAACACTAGCACTGTTAAACATGCGGTTCAATAACAATGTTCAATATAAACAAGAATCCAACTCTAATGCGACTGAGTGTGTTTCACATATAACTGCTGATAGTTAGATATAATTTATCTAACAATTGAAATTTACGATATGTTAAAACATTTCGTCTGCTGATGAGGCCAAAACTGCTTATCACATGTTTTCATAAAAAAGAAGAACAATTATTAAGACATAAAACACAACGCCTGTGTTCTGGATCAGGCCCAGCAGACCACTGCGGTCACGCCATCTGTGCTTCGGAGAAGTGCGGTTGCGCCATCTACGCTTAAAAATAACTGCGCGTCTACACGAGGTTGCGTGGTAGACGAAAGGTTTATGCGCTTGGTGTCGGCAGACCTTTAAAAAATAAATAAAATCATATTGTTTTCTGCAAACTCCACCAGATTCTTGTTCTACATCTCACTGACTACCAATGTGGGGATTTTCATGTTGTTATACTGTTTTATTATTTAATAATTGCCTGCCAAAGTCATGAATATTTACATTGCTATACAGTAATATTTGATAAATTCATAAAAAAATTAAATCAAATTGTTTTCTGCAATCTCCAACAGATTATTGTTCTTCATCTCACTGTCTACCACTGTAGTGATTTTCATTTTGATTTACTGTTTTATTATTTAATAATTCCCTGCCAAAGTAATGAATATTTACATTGCTATACAGTAATATTTTATAAATTCATAAAAATGTGAAATCTAACTGTTTTCTGCAAACTCCGACAGATTATTGTTCTTCATCTCACTGACTACCACTGTGGTGATTTTCATGTTGATTTACTCTTTTATTATTTAATAATTCCTTGCCAAAGTAATGAATATTTACATTGCTATACAGTAATATTTTATAAATTCATAAAAATGTGAAATCAAATTGTTTTCTGCAAATTCTAACACATTATTGTTCTTCATCTCACTGTCTACCACTGTGGTGATTTTCATGTTGATTTACTATTTTATTATTTAATAATTGCCTGCAAAAGTTATCAACATTTACATTGCAATACAGTAATATTTGATAAATTCATAAAAAAAATCAAATCAAATTGTTTTCTGCAAACTCCAACAGATTATTGTTCTTCATCTCACTGACTACCACTGTGGCGATTTTCATGTTAATTTACTGTTTTATTATTTAATAATTCCCTGCCAAATTCATGAATATTTACATTGCAATACAGTAATATTTTATAAATTCATAAAAATGTGAAATAAAATTGTTTTCTGCAATCTCCAACAGATTATTGTTCTTCATCTCACTGTCTACCACTGTAGTGATTTTCAAGTTGATTTACTGTTTTATTATTTAATAATTCCCTGCCAAAGTCATTAACATTTACATTCCAATACAGTAATATTTGAAAAATTAATAAAAAAATAAAATAAAATTGTTTTCTGCAAACTCCAACAGATAAATGTTCTTTATCTTACTGACTATCAATGTGGTGATTTTCATGTTGATTTACTGTTTTATTATTTAATAATTCCCTACCAAAGTCATGAATATTTACATTGCAATACAGTAATATTTGATAAATTCATAAAAATGTGAAATCAAATTGTTTTCTGCAATCTCCAACATATTATTGTTGTTCATCTCACTGACTACCACTGTGGTGATTTTCATGTTGATTTACTGTTTTATTATTTAATAATTCCCTGCCAAAATAATGAATATTTACATTGCTATACAGTAATAATTTATAAATTCATAAAAATGTGAAATCTAACTGTTTTCTCCAAACTCCAACAGATTATTGTTCTTCATCTCACTGTCTACCACTGTGGTGATTTTCATGTTGATTTACTGTTTTATTATTTAATAATTGCCTGCCAAAGTCATGAATATTTACATTGCTATACAGGAATATTTGATAAATTCATAAAAAAATTAAATCAAATTGTTTTCTGCAAATTCCACCAGATTATTGTTCTTCATCTCACTGTCTACCACTGTGGTGATTTTCATGTTGATTTACTTTTTTATTCTTTCATAATTGCCTGCCAAAGTCATGGACATTTACATTGCAATACGGTAATATTTTATAAATTCATAAAAGTGTGAAATCAAATTGTTTTCTGCAAACTCCAACAGATTAATGTTCTTTATCTCACGGACTATCAATGTGGTGATTTTCATTTTGATTTACTGTTTTATTATTTAATAATTCCCTGCCAAAGTCATGAATATTTACATTGCTATACAGTAATATTTTATAAATTCATAAAAATGTGAAATCTAACTGTTTTCTGCAAACTCCAACAGATTATTGTTCTTCATCTCACTGACTACCACTGTGGTGATTTTCATGTTGATTTACTGTTTTATTTTTTAATAATTCCTTGCCAAAGTAATGAATATTTACATTGCTATACAGTAATATTTTATAAATTCATAAAAATGTGAAATCAAATTGTTTTCTGCAAACTCCAACAGATTATTGTTCTTCATCTCACTGACTACCACTGTGGTGATTTTCATGTTGATTTACTGTTTTATTTTTTAATAATTCCTTGCCAAAGTAATGAATATTTACATTGCTATACAGTAATATTTTATAAATTCATAAAAATGTGAAATCTAACTGTTTTCTGCAAATTCCAACACATTATTGTTCTTCATCTCACTGTCTACCACTGTGGTGATTTTCATGTTGATTTACTATTTTATTATTTAATAATTGGCTGCAAAAGTTATCAACATTTACATTGCAATACAGTAATTTTTGATAAATTCATGAAAAAATCTAATTAAATTGTTTTCTGCAAACTCCAACAGATTAATGTTCTTCATCTCACTGTCTACCACTGTGGTGATTTTCATGTTGATTTACTGTTTATTATTTAATAATTGCTTGCCAAAGTAATGAATATGTACATTGCTATACAGTAATATTTTATAAATTCATAAAAAAAATTAAAATAAATTGTTTTCTGCAAATTCCACCAGATTACTGTTCTTCATCTCACTGTCTACCACTTTGGTGATTTTCATGTTGATTTACTGTTTTATTATTTAATAATTCCCTGCCAAAGTCATGAATATTTACATTGCTATACAGGAATATTTGATAAATTCATAAAAAAATTAAATCAAATTGTTTTCTGCAAATTCCACCAGATTATTGTTCTTCATCTCACTGTCTACCACTGTGGTGATTTTCATGTTGATTTACTTTTTTATTCTTTAATAATTGCCTGTCAAAGTCATGAACGTTTACATTGCAATACAGTAATATTTTATAAATTCATAAAAATGTGAAATCGAATTGTTTTCTGCAAACTCCAACAGATTATTGTTCTTCATCTCACTGACTATCAATGTGGTGACTTTCATGTTGATTTACTGTTTTATTATTTAATATTTCCCTGCCAAAGTAATGAATATTTACATTGCTATACAGTAATATTTTATAAATTCATAAAAATGTGAAATCTAACTTTTTTCTGCAAACTCCAACAGATTATTGTTCTTCATCTCACTGAGTACCACTGTGGTGATTTTCATGTTGATTTACTGTTTTATTATTTAATAATTCCCTGCCAAAATAATGAATATTTACATTGCTATACAGTAATATTTTATAAATTCATAAAAATGTGAAATCAAATTGTTTTCTGCAAACTCCAACAGATTATTGTTCTTCATCTCACTGACTACCACTTTTGTGATTTTCATGTTGATTTACTGTTTTATTATTTAATAATTGGCTGCCAAAGTCATGAATATTTACATGGCAATACAGTAATATTTTATAAATTCATAAAAATGTGAAATCTAACTGTTTTCTGCAAACTCCAACAGATTATTGTTCTTCATCTCACTGTCTACCACTGTAGTGATTTTCATGTTGATTTACTGTTTTATTATTTAATAATTCCCTGCCAAAATCATGAATATTTACATTGCTATACAGGAATATTTGATAAATTCATAAAAAAATTAAATCAAATTGTTTTCTGCAAATTCCACCAGATTATTGTTCTTCATCTCACTGTCTACCACTGTGGTGATTTTCATGTTGATTTACTTTTTTATTCTTTAATAATTGCCTGCCAAAGTCATGGACATTTACATTGCAATACAGTAATATTTTATAAATTCATAAAAATGTGAAATCAAATTGTTTTCTGCAAACTCCAACCGATTAATGTTCTTTATCTCACTGACTACCACTTTGGTGATTTTCATGTTGATTTACTGTTTTATTATTTAATAGTTCCCTGCCAAAGTCATGAATATTTACATTGCTATACAGTAATATTTTCTAAATTCATAATGTGAAATCAAATTGTTTTCTGCAATCTCCAACAGATTATTGTTCTTCATCTCACTGTCTACCTCTGTGGTGATTTTCATGTTGATTTACTTTTTTATTCTTTAATAATTGCCTGCCAAAGTCATGGACATTTACATTGCAATACAGTAATATTTTATAAATTCATAAAAATGTGAAATCTAACTGTTTTCTGCAAACTCCGACAGATTATTGTTCTTCATCTCACTGACTACCACTGTGGTGATTTTCATGTTGATTTACTCTTTTATTATTTAATAATTCCTTGCCAAAGTAATGAATATTTACATTGCTATACAGTAATATTTTATAAATTCATAAAAATGTGAAATCAAATTGTTTTCTGCAAATTCTAACACATTATTGTTCTTCATCTCACTGTCTACCACTGTGGTGATTTTCATGTTGATTTACTATTTTATTATTTAATAATTGCCTGCAAAAGTTATCAACATTTACATTGCAATACAGTAATATTTGATAAATTCATAAAAAAAATCAAATCAAATTGTTTTCTGCAAACTCCAACAGATTATTGTTCTTCATCTCACTGACTACCACTGTGGCGATTTTCATGTTAATTTACTGTTTTATTATTTAATAATTCCCTGCCAAATTCATGAATATTTACATTGCAATACAGTAATATTTTATAAATTCAAAAAAATGTGAAATAAAATTGTTTTCTGCAATCTCCAACAGATTATTGTTCTTCATCTCACTGTCTACCACTGTAGTGATTTTCAAGTTGATTTACTGTTTTATTATTTAATAATTCCCTGCCAAAGTCATTAACATTTACATTCCAATACAGTAATATTTGAAAAATTAATAAAAAAATAAAATAAAATTGTTTTCTGCAAACTCCAACAGATAAATGTTCTTTATCTTACTGACTATCAATGTGGTGATTTTCATGTTGATTTACTGTTTTATTATTTAATAATTCCCTACCAAAGTCATGAATATTTACATTGCAATACAGTAATATTTGATAAATTCATAAAAATGTGAAATCAAATTGTTTTCTGCAATCTCCAACATATTATTGTTCTTCATCTCACTGACTACCACTGTGGTGATTTTCATGTTGATTTACTGTTTTATTATTTAATAATTCCCTGCCAAAATAATGAATATTTACATTGCTATACAGTAATAATTTATAAATTCATAAAAATGTGAAATCTAACTGTTTTCTCCAAACTCCAACAGATTATTGTTCTTCATCTCACTGTCTACCACTGTGGTGATTTTCATGTTGATTTACTGTTTTATTATTTAATAATTGCCTGCCAAAGTCATGAATATTTACATTGCTATACAGGAATATTTGATAAATTCATAAAACAATTAAATCAAATTGTTTTCTGCAAATTCCACCAGATTATTGTTCTTCATCTCACTGTCTACCACTGTGGTGATTTTCATGTTGATTTACTTTTTTATTCTTTCATAATTGCCTGCCAAAGTCATGGACATTTACATTGCAATACGGTAATATTTTATAAATTCATAAAAGTGTGAAATCAAATTGTTTTCTGCAAACTCCAACAGATTAATGTTCTTTATCTCACTGACTATCAATGTGGTGATTTTCATTTTGATTTACTGTTTTATTATTTAATAATTCCTTGCCAAAGTCATGAATATTTACATTGCTATACAGTAATATTTTATAAATTCATAAAAATGTGAAATCTAACTGTTTTCTGCAAACTCCAACAGATTATTGTTCTTCATCTCACTGACTACCACTGTGGTGATTTTCATGTTGATTTACTGTTTTATTTTTTAATAATTCCTTGCCAAAGTAATGAATATTTACATTGCTATACAGTAATATTTTATAAATTCATAAAAATGTGAAATCAAATTGTTTTCTGCAAATTCCAACACATTATTGTTCTTCATCTCACTGTCTACCACTGTGGTGATTTTCATGTTGATTTACTATTTTATTATTTAATAATTGGCTGCAAAAGTTATCAACATTTACATTGCAATACAGTAATTTTTGATAAATTCATGAAAAAATCTAATTAAATTGTTTTCTGCAAACTCCAACAGATTAATGTTCTTCATCTCACTGTCTACCACTGTGGTGATTTTCATGTTGATTTACTGTTTATTATTTAATAATTGCTTGCCAAAGTAATGAATATGTACATTGCTATACAGTAATATTTTATAAATTCATAAAAAAAATTAAAATAAATTGTTTTCTGCAAATTCCACCAGATTACTGTTCTTCATCTCACTGTCTACCACTTTGGTGATTTTCATGTTGATTTACTGTTTTATTATTTAATAATTCCCTGCCAAAGTCATGAATATTTACATTGCTATACAGGAATATTTGATAAATTCATAAAAAAATTAAATCAAATTGTTTTCTGCAAATTCCACCAGATTATTGTTCTTCATCTCACTGTCTACCACTGTGGTGATTTTCATGTTGATTTACTTTTTTATTCTTTAATAATTGCCTGTCAAAGTCATGAACGTTTACATTGCAATACAGTAATATTTTATAAATTCATAAAAATGTGAAATCGAATTGTTTTCTGCAAACTCCAACAGATTATTGTTCTTCATCTCACTGACTATCAATGTGGTGACTTTCATGTTGATTTACTGTTTTATTATTTAATATTTCCCTGCCAAAGTAATGAATATTTACATTGCTATACAGTAATATTTTATAAATTCATAAAAATGTGAAATCTAACTTTTTTCTGCAAACTCCAACAGATTATTGTTCTTCATCTCACTGAGTACCACTTTTGTGATTTTCATGTTGATTTACTGTTTTATTATTTAATAATTGGCTGCCAAAGTCATGAATATTTACATGGCAATACAGTAATATTTTATAAATTCATAAAAATGTGAAATCTAACTGTTTTCTGCAAACTCCAACAGATTATTGTTCTTCATCTCACTGTCTACCACTGTAGTGATTTTCATGTTGATTTACTGTTTTATTATTTAATAATTCCCTGCCAAAATCATGAATATTTACATTGCTATACAGGAATATTTGATAAATTCATAAAAAAATTAAATCAAATTGTTTTCTGCAAATTCCACCAGATTATTGTTCTTCATCTCACTGTCTACCTCTGTGGTGATTTTCATGTTGATTTACTTTTTTATTCTTTAATAATTGCCTGCCAAAGTCATGGACATTTACATTGCAATACAGTAATATTTTATAAATTCATAAAAATGTGAAATCAAATTGTTTTCTGCAAACTCCAACCGATTAATGTTCTTTATCTCACTGACTACCACTTTGGTGATTTTCATGTTGATTTACTGTTTTATTATTTAATAGTTCCCTGCCAAAGTCATGAATATTTACATTGCTATACAGTAATATTTTCTAAATTCATAATGTGAAATCAAATTGTTTTCTGCAAACTCCAACCGATTAATGTTCTTTATCTCACTGACTACCACTGTGGTGATTTTCATTTTGATTTACTGTTTTATTCTTTAATAATTGCCTGCCAAAGTCATGAAAATTTACATTGCAATACAGTAATATTTTATAAATTTGATTTTTTATGAATTTATCAAATATTACTGTATAGCAATGTAAATATTCATGAATTTGGCAGGGAATTCTCAAAGAATAAAACAGTAAATCAACATGAAAATCACTACAGTGGTAGACAGTGAGATGAAGAACAATAATCTGTTGGAGTTTGCAGAAAACAATTTGATTTCACATTTTTATGAATTTATAAAATATTACTGTATTGCAATGTAAATATTCATGACTTCGGCAGGGAATTATTAAATAATAAAACAGTAAATCAACATGAAAATCACCACAGTGGTAGTCAGTGAGATGAAGAACAATAATCTGTTGGAGTTTGCAGAAAACAATTTGATTTCACATTTTTATGAATTTATCAAATATTACGGTATTGCAATGTAAATATTCATGACTTTGGCAGGAAATTATTAAAGAATAAAACAGTAAATCAACATGAAAATCACCACAGTGGTAGACAGTGAGACAAAGAACAATAATCTGGTGGAATTTGCAGAAACAATTTGATTTATTTTTTTTATGAATTTATAAAATATTACTGTATAGCAATGTAAATATTCATGACTTTGGCAGGGAATTGTTAAATAATAAAACAGTAAATCAACATGAAAATCACCACAGTGGTAGACAGTGAGATGAAGAACATTAATCTGTTGGAGTTTGCAGAAAACAATTTGATTAGATTTTTTTATGAATTTATCAAATATTACTGTATTGCCATGTAAATGTTGATAAATTTTGCAGACAATTATTAAATAATAAAATCAACATGAAAATCACCACAGTGCTAGTCAGTAAGATGAAGAACAATAATGTGTTAGAATTTGCAGAAAACAATTTGATTTAATTTTTTTATGAATTTATCAAATATTACTGTATAGCAATGTAAATATTCATGACTTTGGCAGGCAATTATTAAATAATAAAACAGTAAATCAACATGAAAATCACCACAGTGGTAGACAGTGAGATGAAGAACAATAATCTGTTGGAGTTTGCAGAAAACAATTTGATTTCACATTTTTAAGAATTTATAAAATATTACTGTATTGCAATGTAAATGTTCATGACTTTGGCAGGCAATTATTAAATAATAAAACAGTATAACAACATGAAAATCCCCACATTGGTAGTCAGTGAGATGTAGAACACGAATCTGGTGGAGTTTGCAGAAAACAATATGATTTTATTTATTTTTTAAAGGTCTGCCGACACCAAGCGCATAAACCTTTCGTCTACCACGCAACCTCGTGTAGACGCGCAATATATTATTAAACGTAGATGGCGCGACCGCACTTCTCCGAAGCACAGATGGCGTGACCGCAGCCCTGCCTAAAACTCTTGTGTCAAAGTATCGGTGTAGACGGATTAAAAAATGAATCATCCCGCCATTCACGTAAAAATATAGCCGGTAATTCATTAGCTTAACCTGTGTTTAGCCACATACATAAAATAACTGTGTATCTATGACTGTGCTGTGAAATGGGCAATAGCTAGACGAGTTTGAAGTATAATAGTTTTTATAGGTAACAGAAAAACAGCAATAGGGTAGAGTGGGGGAAAACGCCCCCCACCTGTTTTTCCCAAAATAACAACTAGAGGTAGTTAAGATACATTTTTACTGTTGCTATGCACTATGTTGATAACGGGGATATACAAATCTCTATGGAGAAGCTGACACCAGCGACATATTTGAAGAGAAGAGGATTACATGGTAAATGCTATAATTTTCAGATATTAGTAAACAAGTGTTTAAGAGAATATTGTTCTGCATGATATCTCAGTGATGTATGATAGATGAATAGTGAAGTCTGTATTTTGAGATCATATGTTATTTATAAGGAATATAATTATATTTGAATTTTTTTTTTTTTTTTTTTGTTATAGGTTGTGGGGTACGCTGAGGGGTAAAACGCCCCCCAGGGGGCATAGTTTATCTCTATCATAATTACTATAATAACATATTTTTGTCTATCAAATCCTTTGTTTTACACTAAATGCAGTATAACTAGGTGGTAAAATCAAAATATTTGAACAAAACATTATAAAATTACCTCAAGTGAGCATAGCTAGCTAGCTTGCTAGCACAGTTAGTTCACTGATGGAAGGTAGTTAAATTTGGCTATTTTAGACATTCCTGAAATAAATATTAACATATATACATGTTGATACATTACTTGCCTTTTACTTTTAGAGATTAAAAACTATTGTCTGTTAATTTTGCTGTTGATCTGAAGCAAACTGGTTGGTAAGAAAGGGGGCATTTTACCCCACCTTGGGGGGCGTTTTACCCCACCGTTGGGGCAAAACGCCCCCTTTGTACAAAAATATTTTCAGTCAAAATAGTAATTAATTATGAAGGCTGAGCAATTTTAATATTTGGTGAATAACTCCTGGCATAGTCACTCAAAACCGGGATGGCAATTCTAGTCACATCTATGTTTTGTTTCACTGTAATGTCACATTTTCCTTAAGGGGGGCGTTTTCCCCCACTCTTCCCTACTCATCTTTCATGTCGATGTTTCGTAGACATAGCAGAAATATGAAAATAATAACGAATTTTAGAAATAATATTCTAAAAGAAATATGATTTGTTTAGTCTTAAACACTCTCATGTAGAAGGACCGTAATTCTCTTTATGCTATATTTGTGCATGTTTTTCATAAATTCCTATATGTTTGACCACGCTCGGAGACTATAGTTTTTGCAAACTGTACAAAAACAAAAAGAAGCAAGATGTAAACGGCCTAATTGACTAGTATATAAAATGTCAATTACAAAACTGATCACAAGTGGCTTTTCTGTATGGCTCATGTTGTAGGCTATTTACTTTTTAGCAAGTTGATCACTAGAATTTACTTTGTGCAATTATCTGCAGGTTTTACCGAACTTTGTTTAACAGCCTCGAGCTTCAATGAATATGCGTCTCTCAGTGCAATAGTCAGGTGTGATTCTGTTGTAATAGTTTAAGTGTAAGACAGCATGCGCTTACTTTTCGCGTTAATACTTACTTATAAGTAACTTAAGTAAGTAATACTTGCAGCATGTTAATACTTTGTGTGATTACACAACATAGATAGAGGGAAGGTTGCACTAAACAAAGTATCAATTTAGTTCTCAAACAGAAATAGTAGCCTATCACTTAAATTATTAACGGTCATTTATTCCTAAACACTGAATGTTGACGGCTCTCAAAGAAAAGTCTTCACCTAAAACACATACGGTCCAACATGTGAAACAGCGACATCGGCTAGCTATCTGAATAGTAATAAAACCATCATTTGCAAACTTTTGTCTATTTATTATAAACAGTGCTTTTCAACCCTCCTTTCTTAGTGATTTGGTCTTTTGCATTACTGTATAAAGTTAGTCCATAGGCTAGAGTATGGTACTTTGCATCGCTACGGTGTGACAAAATACAGCCAAAGATTTAAGCACTACTATTTACACACTATGCAGGAGAATATCTAACTGTAGCTTGTGAACATTACATTATCTAATTATTTGGGATCAGAGAGCAATTTTTGAACAAAATTTTGTGCTGGATATTGAAGTGTTAGATAAAAATAAAGGTATTAATTAATAACAAATACTTTAAATCAACATGAAACCATAATATTAATAAAATATAAATGTAATATAATTACGGTTTGAAAATTACTTCCATAATATTTTCCTTTAGTAAAGCTATGCCCGTATCACCCAACACAAAGTTTTGCGTTTGTGGGTGAGACCACTTTCTCGAACATTGCATGTTTGCACTATGCCTGAAACTTAGTAATCGACATGCATTTCTGTAGGTTTGTCAAAAGAAAAATCATCTGGTTTAGTTGCATTTTAAAACACTACTTTTCTTAAAAAACATTGTGTCAGACGTAATTGGTAGCATGATTATCTTGTTTCATCGTGTATTAAGTACATATTTATCAGGCTGATATTTGTAGAAATAAGTAAAGTAAATTTATAAAACAAAAAGAATCAGCTAATGGCCTTGTGTCAGAACACAACACATATGTAGATATGCATGATTTTAACTTTTTTATTCTAACTTTAAAGCTAGATTATACTTTGAAAAGTGTAAAACAGTATTTGATTTTGGGGGGGTACGCTGGAACCTAGTGTCATTTAGCTTAATCTTTGGTTTTTAATCTTTTGGTTTGAAGTTATGACTTCTGAAGATCTCTCATGCGTAGATTCACTCGGTTGAAAAATTGAGTTTTGTAATTTACACATCTGAAATTAAACTTATGGTAGTTTTTTTATAAAGTATTTTATTAGCTAAAATCAATGTCTTTATTCATAAATATTTTCTCATTGGTGTAAAATTACCTTTGCCAACGAACTGACTTATCCTCGTAAGCAAAGAATTTCTTATCTTTATTTACATGGTACGGGTAAGTCCATGGAGGCCTCCAAGTTGTTCCGCCATCTTGAAAAACTATAATAGCAGATAGGGACAAAAAGCACTAGCCTAGAGCTGTGTCCGAAACCGCTCACTCGTTCACTCATTCACTAATCCCTATATAGTGTATGGCATTTGAGTGCACACTATATCTGCAAGGAGTGAACGAAATGAATTGAGTGAATTCGGAAACTGACGTTTACACTGTGCGTCGGAGAGTTGAAGCTGTCGCAGAAAAGGCTTCGTCACACGTACTGATAAAACTCCTTTTATCTTATGTTACTTACTTTATTAAATAATATTAACAACAATCACAATAATAATGACTTTATTTTGTAATTGTATACTCCGTGCCAGCTTTGTAGTTTCATCGACTGAAATTGTAACTCTCACTCACGCTCACAGATGACGTGGTGGTCGAGAGTCCTCAGGCGACCGTTATTATATTCGAATGAATACGCTTCCTACAGATGATAAACGGATATTTTTCAAATCATCCACCAAATAATCATCTCTCCCTTTACAGTTTAACGAGTTAACAACAATGCCATAAATTATCAAAACACATTAGTAAAACACATTAAATTGTGTTAATGCCTAAATAATATATTTTAATTAAAAAAACGATATAAATATAATTTAATTTTACAATTCATCTATATAATATTGTCTCAATGTTTTAATATGTTCTATTCAAGTAATGATTAATAGAAAAATAAAACTAGCATGAAATAAATGTTAAAGCAGGAATAAGAAAGCTGTAATGTAATCTCTGGTTTAAACTTGCTCTCTCAGTTCTCTCCGCATTGGATTGTGGGAAATAGTGCTTCAGCAAGTGTACATCGAATGTACACTCGAATTAAGAGAGGATTGTGGGTAAAAGTAGTGAATGAATGTAGGGAATTATGTCGTTCACTCAGAATTCGGACACCACTACAAAATGGCCGACACCCGATATAGTGCACTATGTAGTGGATAGGGAGCGATTTCAGACACAGCTTAGCTCAACTAGCCAACCTTTTTGTTCAGAGCCGGTGTGGTGAAGAGATGAGTCCCACCGAAGAGATGGGTCCCACCATCTCAGGACCCAAAGCAATACGATTGGTTCAAAGCACGTTTTATGGGTAATCGCTTTAGTGCCTGGTTACAAATCAGACACAATCACTTTATTATAGAAGTCGGTTGAATTACGTTATAACGAGTCATTAATGTTTTTTAACTTATATGTTTCATATACTAGTATATAACCGAAGCTATTGATTGTAAATTTAAACATTTCTCGTTCTTAGTGTTTTTTAGTTAGCTTACATAGTAGCATAGCATAGAGCTATCCAATGATCGTGCTAGCTGAGGTTTACCTGAGCTTATACTAGTTGTGTCCCAATGTGAAGGGTGCGTCCTCCGAAGGCCGTATTTGAAGGCCGATTGGCCGCATTTGAAGGCCGATTGCGTCACAGCGGCGCGACGAAGGCCGTCCCAATTCAAAGGCTGCATCCTCGAAGGCCGCATTTGAAGGCCGATTGCGTCACCGCGGCACGATGAAGGCTGTCCCAATTCAATTCCGCATCCTTCGAAGGCCGTATTCGAAGGCCGGTTGCGTCATCGCGGCGCGACGAAGGCTACCCTGATTCAAAAGCGACGCCAAATGCACCCTTCGTTTCCCCGTGAAAGGAAGGATACATAAATGGATCCTTCTCGGTCTATCCTCCCCGATCCTACCCCATAAGTCATTGCGCGCCGGTGACAACAGCCCTTTTATTTAAAAAAATGACAGATGATTGTTCTTGTCGCCTAGCAACTGTGACAGCTACCGATGACGAGCGGGAGTAACATTTGAACTGCACTTTTTTATATTCAACTGGGTTTTATATTCCCGTAGTACGGAGCCCAGAAAGTCTCCTGTTGGGGAAAAAAACAACCCGTGGCGACGGTTGTGCAATCCGTCCCCTCAGTTTATAAACTGTAGGCCTACTCACAAATTCTTAAACTGTTCCCTCGGTTTAACAAATCGTGCCCACGATGATTCAACCAGTCCACCTGTTTATGAGGGATGCTTTGCATTGTGTTTAAACTTCATTTTTTTTAAATGGATAATTTCTTCAATTTTCTAAAACTCAATTTTTGGGAGAAAAAAGCTCAGTATAATAGAATAAGCAAAAAAAGACTTCACATATAAAAAAGAAATATAACACAAACACAAGGTTAGGTTTTATTATATAAAAATAAAACATTCATAAATTATTTTATGATTAACATATTAGCCTACTGTCTTCAGTGAACTCATTTATAGTCATAATTATAAACACAAATAATAATAATACTAATTATCATTATTATTATTAGTAGGCCTAGGCTACATTTAGGCTACATATTTAGAAGCCGCTTTTATAAAAAAAAAAAGGAACAAAGCAATTCGGCAAATGTCAGTCATAATACAGGTTAGACAATAATAATACAGGGCTAAGATTATCATAAATAAACAAGATTTTGAGCATATCCAAGTGTTTGTGTGGAGTGTGGAGGCGCGGGCGCATTTTTCTATCAACAGTGGAAACAACTTAAAATAAGCTACTCTATCATTTCTGGTCATACAGAAAATAATAATACATCATTCGCAACTACTTGTATTTGTGCAAAAACGAACGGACGCAAAAGTACACGGACCCAACACTAACTTTTTCTACAAATAGCCTACATTATTTGAAATAATTAATAATATAAGGTCCGTGTACTTTTCCGTCCATTCGTTTTTCTTTTTTTAACCCGTAATTGAAAAACGAAAAAATGAACGGTTGTTAGGCTATTTTTAAAACGCAAGTTGAGCACCAAAATTTGAATTTGAACTGTACACACCAAATGCTGCGCAAAAAAAAAAAAAAATATTGACGTATTTTCAGATTTTTGTTTATGACTTTTTTTCCCCTTTATTAAATATTTGAAATATTCACAAATTGATAAGGAAAAAAATGTCGATATTAGGCCTACTAGTTTTCTAAGGCCAATTAAATTAGAACCTGGAAATTAGATTCGAATTTGTTCGTTTAAAAGTGGACATTTCAAGCTTGTATATTGGCTATATTTTGTTTCAGTTCATTTTTGAGACGCGCTCCAGTTCACGGAGATCATGAAAGCGCGCCTGATTTTTTCTTTTATTTTACAAAAGCACAAAGTTTTCTTGTTATTGTGAGTTTACACCAATAAAATTGTGTATTTTTATTTACACATAAAAAATATTGTGAGTACAGTTTATAAACTGAAGGGACGGATTGCACAACCGTCGCCACGGATTGTTTTGTTTTTTCCCACAGATGGAGGGTTTTTTCCCTCCATGATACGGGGTTTAAATATATATTTATATTCAGCATTTATACTGTCCATTTATGCTACATAATAAAAAGAATACACTACCCTACAAAATCGCATCAAGGTAAGATATAAGTGAACATTTGAACCATATGCCCATGTATGTTTTCTTTTCTTTTCATTACACTATTTACGTAAGTTAACACCCAATACTTGAACAGTTTAAAGTGTAATCTGGCAATTCAGGAAGCAGCTTTTGAATTGAGACGCAGAAAACCTCTGGCCATGATCCGGCTATTAAAGCCTAAAATACATGACTGAAACATCCTCACCATGTCCTCCAGTAAAATATAAACAAAATAATGTTTATTCAATTATATAAAATGATTTATCAGGATGGCAGCCGTAGGCTACTCTCGCACCGTTGCTTGGCGCCAGGAGCGGTAATCGGGAACACCTGGATGCGCAATTCGGGAATCATACGAAGGCTACATGCGGAGCGTCCTTCGAAGGCTGGGTCCTTCGAAGGACGCGTCCTTCGGAGGATGCAGCCTTCACATTGGGACACAGCTCATGAGACGAGGAGGCTGTGGTACTCTGAAAAAGAGCAGCTTCTTTTTTTTTGCAAAACACAATAAAATGCTGTAGCACGTGCATTTGTACACACGCAAAGTCTGCTTTGTAACATCACTCACTGTTTTTACTTAGATGGGCAAACTGGAAGGCACAACGCAGCAGGTGTAGTTAGCTCGCTGAACCTTGTCGTCATTTCCCCTTGCCATGATTGGGTCGTGACTTGGTGGACGAGGAGGCTGGACTGGCTGAGGAACTCTGAAAAACACACAAACGTCCTGGTCACCGTGATTTTGCCAAGTAAGACATGGTCCTGGATCAACATATTTTGTTGATCCTGGATCAACATTCCTGTCCCAAAATGTAGTCCTTACCCAATCCCTACCCCTAAACCTAACCCTACCCATAACTTTTCTCTAAAATCAGAGGGTAATGATAGGTGAATGACACTGATGTTTAAGTACTTCACCTTGGTTCTAAGCCTAAACTTGACATAAACTGTAAACTTGTCCCTCAAATCTGATTGGTTAATTGGAAAGTTGATCCAGGATCAACAACGATGTTGATCCAGGAACATGTGGTACTTGGTGAAATCACGTTCACCCAAACGTCCTAAGGTGGGACCCATCTCTTCGGTGGGACTCATCTCTTCACCACACCGGCTGACTGAAACCATCTGAAGCGGTCAGTGAGAGGCGCTTGAAAGGTTGCACTGCACAGTACTTCATAATGCAATCCTCGTAGCCGTGATAAAGCATACAAATTCATTTAAAGGGGGACGTGTCCGGCAAATTCAAAACGAGGGTAAATATGGGGATAGCTTTTCCCAGGTGGATAGAGTTAATGAAGGAGAAGTTGTCTGCTTTCTTCTCGACAGGTAAGTCGATGTTACGGTCTAAATTACAAGCTTTTTCATTCCGTGGTTGTGTAATTCATTATATAGGCAGCATAACAGTAGAACATGTATAGTTAAACTCGATGAAGTGCTATTGGAAGATGTGTTGTCATAGCTTCTTGGCACATAACGGCTACCGTAGTTGCAACACGTACGCATTTGAAAAAGCGAGACGCTAGAGAGCACTATGCGTTTGAATGCAAAATACAATATCACCGCTAGATGGGAGAAATTCCTACACAGCGTACCATTAAGGACTAAGTTGTAGGGTATTTGACAAAAAGCCTAGAAAATCGAGGAGGTCAAAGGACATGCTTCCCGCTATAGTATCTATCATCAGCTCTCTCCAAAGTCTGTTCATGTGCCCTGTCGTATCAACAAAGGCTAACATTTTAAAATTCTACATATATTTTGAGTAGATAACCGATAGTATACTCTCAGTAAAGGGGTTCACCCTGTGTGTTTCCGCAATGTTAGTTTCCAAAACTAACTTCAAACGATCAAACTAACTGTCACACATCCTATATCCCCTTTTTCTTGATCAAACTAACTTCAAACGATCAAACTAACTGTCACACATCCTATACCCCCCTTTTCTTGATCAAACTAACTTCAAACGATCAAACTAACTGTCACCATCCATCATTTTGACAGAAAGTGTAACCAGAAGGGGCGGAAACTAGGTCAAAGGTAACAGGAAGGGGCGGAACTAGGTCAAAGGTAACAGGAAGGGCCGGAACCGGAAGGGGCGGGACAGGAAGGGGAGGAACCGGAAGGGGCGGGACAAGATCAAAGGATAGCCACACCCACCTGTCAATCAATCATTTTGACAGGTGGTGTCTGTTAGTAACTACTGTCAAATAATCCTAAAAAATTTAACTGTTTCCTCTAAAATATTAATCAACCAAAACATCTTCAACATCGATAAGAACCATAATTAATTGAGAAATAATATATTATAACTGAGCTCTAAATCAGCATATCAAAATGATTTCTGAAGGATCATGTGACACTGAAGACTGGAGTCATGGCTGCTGAAAATTTAGCTTTGCATCACAGGAATAAATTACCTTTTAAAATATATTAGAATAGAAAAGGTATTTAAAAAATAAATTTAGCATTGGTGTGCAGAAGAGACTACCTTCATATTTTTATTTTTATTTTATTTTTTGACCAGCAATACGTGTATTTGTGTGAGTATTCACAAGTCTGGTTGATCCATTTCATATGTGTGGGCATTACCTCAAACTATTTTATGGTACGTTTTCTGATCATGTCATGTGATTTCTTTAGAGAAGAACCTAAAAGCCTAATAAATAAAAAAATACATTGAACTCCTGTAACCTTCCATTCACTCTTATCATCTAATGTCTGGCGCTGCAATTCTGCCCTATTCATGTTCCTTTTGTTCTCCCTCTGCAGACCTTTCACACCTCTTAAGGGTATGAGACGTTGATGTCATTATTATTTTGTTTTATTCTGGCGTTAAATCGCTTGCCCAGAATGCCCACCCACTTCTCTTTGAACCCAATATACATCCATCCATTCTCCAAACCGATTTATCCTCTGTGACTCTGGCCACAGGCGTGGGACACCTGGACGGATGGTCAGTCCACCACAGGGCTCACACACACATCCACACTGTCATTCACACAATTTGGTGTCTCCAGTTCCAGATACACATTTACCTATTATCTTTTGTCATATAAGCCTACTGGTAAAAGCTGCAAACTTATATCCACAGAAATTTTAGAAATTGTGCGAAATGCAAATGTTTAAATAAAGGAAACCTAGTGCATATTGCATTTCCAAAATGCATTTTAAATTCACTGCATACAGAGATGGAGTTGATGAGAAGCAGCATTTACTGTGAACCGAGGTGCTCTGAGAACACCATAAGCTAAACGCGTAACACTGTTTCTCTTCACTCTGAAACGCTTAGTGTTTCTCAGACTAATAAATCGCAACTGTCAGCATATGGACTGTCTTGAACTTAATTTTATTATGATTAATTCTGCAGACACATTTATTATAATTTTACATTGTTTAATTATTTTGATTTCAGTGACTGCAGTTCATGAACCCCCTATTTGAGAAACCCTGAACTAGACCAATGGAATGAACAGTTTAATCAGAATCCAATTAACAGGTCATCAAACCATATTTTTACAGATTAAACACTATTACTAATAAGAAAATCAATGCATGAAGAGAAAAATAAGTTTTGTAAATTTTCATTGAACCTCCCCTCCATCCAATCAGATATTAGCCCCGCCAATTCAGCAAGGTGTAAACTGCTACCGTGCGCCTCCTGTATGAATGCCTCAGGTGGAAGAGTTCTGATGACAAATGAAGCTTTAATCCTTGTACGCTTTCATGTTTATCGAAAGATAGAATGAAATAGAACTGAACGGCAGTCTAGTGTATGAATGAAATTAAATGGTGTTATGTATGGATTCCTGAGTGAACAACTATAAATATGGACAAACTTTAATTCAATGGAGTTAACTTAACTGAGGTTTGGGAGTGGGACCACGCCTCAACCAATCACCCGACTTCTCGAAACCTTCTTATATCGGGCCGTCCCTTACAGTACTGTTTGTCTAGTTCTCTCAAACCCTCCCTTCCCTTCCCTCTCTCATCCATTCAACCATCTTTACCAACCCCTGTTCTCTTCCCTTCCAGGTTGTATCAGGGGGTCATCACTCTGCTTACATTTAACTGAGATGGGCCGCCAACACCAGACGCCCAGATCAACCTGACTACCATTTAATTCCCCCTTCCTCTTCATCCTCACCCCTTTCATCCCTATCTTTCTTCAATAAATAATTCTCTAACATTCATGGTTGTGGCGTGGTCCTTGCTCGTGAACGGGCATTTTCTGCATGACAGTGAGTAGATGGAAGTAAATGGGGCCAATCCGTATGCCTTATACTAGTAGGCCTAATCAGTTTCAAAAGTATAGCCACATGACATAATGTGCTTGTTCATATGATTTTAGTGTTAAGAAATGACTCACTATGCTTTTCTATGTAAAGTTATCCAATTTTACAACTTTTTGCAACTGTTTAATCTGTAGAAATATGGTGATTTCAAACGAAATTATATGAGTTAATCTACATAATCCTCTCGCTCCTCCCCACTAGACGTCCAGTGAGTAGGAGCGAATGCAATTTGGGCCTAATGGGTGGAGCTAGAATATCCAACCACACCCTAACCCTACCCACAACTCTATCCCTCCACCCCATGAGATATCCAGAGAGGAGGAGCTGGATGTCTTTTGTCTCTGCAGTGAGTACCACTTGAAGCAGGGTCGGGCCTAGTTTGTATGGGAGACCGCCTGGGAATAGCCTACCAGGTGATATAAGCTTTTGCTTTATCTTCACTACTCAGCTAATACACTTCATTGCTCGGCTCTGACAGTTTTTCCTTTATCCTTTCAAATTCAATTGTTTCATTTATTTTCTTTCTTTTTTTTTTTTTTTCGGTGTGGCAATGGACAGCTCAGTCTCGTCATTCTTCATTTCCCCTCCAGGGGGCGATCGACAAGCTTTTTTCTCTCCCAGTCTACAACTCAGCGCCATAGACTAAAAAATATGGACAAAGCGTCTGTGACGTCACCCATAGACTTTCTGAAGAACAGTTTTGAAGCCGTTTATGGGGGGTATGGGCGGCGCCATCTTGGAAAATCCTAACCCCGCCCACCTTCTGGCTAACCCATATGAGTTTCGTGCCTGCTTGGGGCTGTACAAATCGCCACACAATTGAAAACAAGTCTCGATGAATTATCTTTCACAAGCAAGACTGAACATTTGTTTCTGGTTGTATTTGGTCATGATATAAATAGTAATAGTAACGTTCAAAAATACTAGTTATTGTGTCACGAAATGTAGTTTTAATAGTTTTTCAGTCGACAATGTAGTTGTTTAAAGCTAAAATCTGTGGTTTATTTATAAAGACAGCGCCTATTTAAAAATTTGATCTGACGTTTTCGGAGTTGAGATCCAGGGATCAGCGCGCGCTCAGCGCTCATGTACCCCGCCTGGAACAGCCTTACCTCGGCTAGTGCTTCTGACGTGTGCCGCTGGCTCTGATGTCTCTAGTCTAGTGGTTGAACATGAGATATAATTCGTCTTGTGTATAACTAACGGGCGATTTTTGGTCTCACAAAAAGAGACAGGGTTGTGACATTTTATTTTATAAAGCCTATGTAGGAATATTTTAAATGTTTGTTACATTTATTCATTTGGCAGACGCATTTACAGTGTTTCAGACGTCAGTTATAAGGTAAAGTTACCTCGGACGCTATCTTATCTGAGGCGATTTAATGCTAACTGTTGTGGCGCTTTTCCACTGCATGGTACGGCTCAGTACGGTTCGGCTCGCTTCGCTTTTCCACTGCGTGGTGACTCGGCTCGGCGCGGCACGGGTCGATTCGCTTTCGCTCGGTTGCTTTTCCACTGCAGTTAGTACCTAATGGCTCGTTTCCACTGAGTGGTACGGTACGGTTCAGTACGGTACGGTTCGGGTCGCTAAACCATGATCGGGGCTCGCGTTTCCACTGCCAACAGTACCCTACTTGATAGGCGTGGTGTATGCCGGAAAGTAGTGATAACGTCACTTGATAGGCGTGGTGGCGACGGAAAGTCGCTTGACGTCATTCACGCGCGAAGAAGAAAGCTGAAACCGCAAACAACAATGGAGGATCAGATCATCCTGGAGGTTGAGGAGCTTGCGTGGAAGCTGGAGGAGCTGAACACGCAGCGTCAGCTGAAGCTCGGGCTCTGATACTCTGGAATGGTAAAGTTTTTTTTTTTTTTTAAATCAGATCCATTACTCAAGTGCGCAAGGTATACAGTAGGTGGCGGTAATACTCCAAAGGAGTGAACGGCCATAAAACGAAAAGAAGAAGAAGAACAATGGAGGACATACAGCAGATATTGTTCTTGCTTCTCGGCATGTGGCTGTTTGTCACAAGGAGGAGACAAGCTTTGTTTGAACAAAGGCTGCAGACTGCAAGGAAAAACACAGCCGAAAAATACAGGGGAAATTCGGGAAATGTTAAGGAGCTGGGACGAGACAGACAACCGCGCAAGTCAAGACAAGGCAAGACAGAAACGACGGCGCAGGAGGGTAAGCTTGAGCCAAGCTAAATGTTTTTATGTCGTATATTACAATGTATTTCGTTTCATGTACTGTAATCCGTTAACTAAGCAATATTCTTATAAATCAAGTAACCCTCCAGAACGAATCAATAAGTACAATAAGCCCTGCCTGCGAAACCAGGCATATTGGCCTTTAAACTGTGATAACAGTAAACTACATTATATTAATAAGCACTGTGAAGGTTACATCTTAAAATCATAAATCTCTCTCATGAATCTGTATGAAATCTATATTATTACAAGTGCAATACTAGTTGTGGTTAATGACTGATTATATGTAAATTTTGCGAAAATAGTTATATCTGCAAGCTATTTTTTCTTTGTGCTTCAATGACACCATAGTGCTATTCTCTGGTGCAGTATATTGGATATTGTATAAAATGTATATATTTTATTTTGTCCAAGGTAACACTTTCAATGTTTGAATTTCCCAAATACTTTATGTATTGTTTCATCTGGCCTATGATAGTTGCACTAATAATTAAAGGACCTGAACACACCCACCATCACTGCTACATTGTATTAACATTTTGTTTGCTTTATGTGTTTTTCTAGATAATCAATCTGGTGCAAAATCGGTGCTGCAGACCAACCATTTGGACTTTCAGCCGCTCAAATGACTGGTGGGATGTGATCGTTCCAGGATTCACACACACACACAGTGGGTGCACAACTTCAGGATGTCTGAAGAAACATTTCTGTCCCTCTGTGCCATGGTGCATCCAGCAATGGATAAGCAGGACATGACTTCAGAGTGTGTGTTCCCCTTAAGAAAAGAGTTGCCATAGCACTATGAAAGCTGGCAACCAACAGCGACTACAGAAGTATTGGCCATTTTTTTGGAGTCAGCAAAACAACAGAGTGTCGGTGCGTCCAGGAGTTCTGCATGGCCGTTTGCACATTGTTAGTTCCAGAACAGATATGTTTTCCTGACCGGCAGAAGCTTAAAGAGATGGCAGCCTACTTTGAGAACCGATTTGGGCTTCCGCAGTGTGTGGGTGCCATTGATGGGTCACACATACCCATAATAGCCCCAAAGGAGTACCACTGCGATTACTTCAACAGAAAAGGCTGGCATTCCATCATCCTGCAAGGAGTAGTTGACGGAAAAGGACTATTTTGGAATGTATATGCAGGAATGGCTGGAAGTTTGCATGATGCTCGGGTTCTGAGACTGTCCACATTGTGGGAGTTAGTCGAGCATGGAAGCCTTTACCCAGCTTGCACCAGGAACATCAGTGGGGTGAATGCTGGCTATTATGTGCTAGGAGTCTCTGCCTATCCTTTGCAGAATTGGCTCCTAAAACCATTCCCTGACAATGGCCGGCTGACAGCAGAACAACTGACCTACAACAAGAAAGTGTGCAGGGCTCGGGTGGTTGTAGAAAATGCTTTTGGGAGACTCAAAGGGAGGTGGCGGTGCCTTTTGAAGAGGAATGACAGCGACATTGAACTGGTAAAATCCATGGTGTTGACTTGTTGTGCTCTGCACAATCTTTGTGAAAGACATGGAGAGGATTACCAGCACAAATGGGATACAGCTGTTGCTGCAGAGCCTGTGGTGCCACTGGCACAGGGTGTAGAGGAGGAGGGCAGGGATGTACGCGAGGGTCTGATGTGGTTTTTGAACAGTTAAATCTGTTGTACAGTTATCAAAGGCGCACCTGTGTAAATGCTAGGTTTGTTTGTTTACATGTTTTGATTGATTTTATGGACCCAAATAAATCGATTTTACATTTACCCTGCCTCTTCATATTTTGTAAAAGAGAGAACTTATTACTCTCTGCAATACCCATGTAGAAGAATTAATTCATATTTTGTTTGCAATGGGTTAATTTTAAAATCATATTTGAGTACAGAGTGAAATATTTGAAGATTAGCTATTGTAAAGTAACACATTACCAACTATTTTGTATTTAAGGCAAGCATAAACTCTCAAATCAACATTACCATTAACAAAAGGTGTCGTTGACGCCAGATGACAGGAACGTTAATAAAATGACAAATTTATAGCAGTGCTTTGTTCCTGAAAGACCCCCAAGACACATAAGGTTATGAAAAAGTACTTTAATTTGAAAAATCAAACAAATGCTTCAGTACAATGTGCTGTGCAACAATAATAGAAGAAAACGTGTAAACAAGTGCAAACAAAGTAAACGAGAGTAAAGTGCTGTGTGAAAAGCACTAGTGGCTGGATCACGGCACAGGGTCGCGGCGACTACTCAACGCCTGCACCAGCTGACTGAGTGTGCCGAGGAAGGCCTGATTGAAGCTTGCAGACTGCTCCATGTGTTGCCGAGTTATTTCAGTCTCATGCCGCCTTGCCTCGCGGGCGTCCTCCAGCATCAATTCAAAGCGCCGGTCACGACGGTCCTCCATCCTCTCCAGCCACTCCTGCTGCCTCATCATGCCTGCACCTCAACCAGGGCTGCAACAACATCCTGTTGCCCCCTTTTCCTCTTGCCTGGAACGCAAAAAAGACAGGAATGTTGGTTGTTTAGCGAGGCATTTTTATCCTTGTAATTTGAGCCAACCAATATAAAGGGGGACACATCTACAGTACTACAATACAATGTCCAGATTATACTGTATATGATCTCTATAATACTGTAATAATCAGTGTGTAACTTTTCACTCTGGTGTTCATGTCTTACCGATGGTTATACGCCGAGGTTCACTCGAAGTTGATGGAGCAGATTCTGGTGGTGGTGTCGGTGTTGATGTCCTGGCAGGCGAACTTGAGCTTTCAAGAGTGGACATCTCGTCAAGTCCCTCTATTTCCTCCTGACAGCTAGGATCCTCAACTGAAAAGTTACACAAGTCACGCTAATTACACAAACTGCAACAATACTGTTTGAGATAAATACAGAACATACAACGTAGTAGGACTGAGTGGGAAGTCAATTTACAGCAGTAGACAGTAACAAAGCATTTTTACTTCGTCAATGTACATAAGTATTTTTTTCAAGTATCTATAATTTTATCAGAGTAACTTTTACTTCAATACATTCCAAAGCATAATATTGTACTTTTTACCCCAGGACATTGCTGTACTGTTTAAGGCTTAAAAAGTACAGCAATGTTGCGGGGTAAAAAGTACAATAATTTTAAACTTTAAGCCCATTGAATGTGGACATTTTTTCCCATCTCACTCTGATATTTTATAAATTTCTTACCTAAGCTCTATCATTACACCCATCTTTCTTTAATATATATTTTATCTATATAATTGATCTGTGTTGTATTATTTTCATGTTATCACTGTGAAGCTGCTTTGATACAATCTGTATTGTAAAAAGCGTTATATAAATAAAAGTGACTTGACTATTTAGTTGAATATCTTTAGTAGTATAGTAAATGGTAGTTAAATAGTTTTAAGATTAGGGTAAGTTATCTGTACAAGGTAACGTTTACTGGACACGTACGTAAAGTTACTCCGTTCACCACTGGCTAATAAACTAGCGTTTTGCTAGCTTGCAAATTATTTGTTGGTACCACACTGGCTGACTGACAAACAAACAACAGGTTTGCTCAAATGTTGTGCATTGCAAGTAAGCTTTCCCGCTATCGTTGTATACTTTTTCACAAGTAAAAGTTATAAGAACTTACCGGCAGGCTCCATCATCGACTCCAGCAAAGCGTTGGCCGTATCGATGCCTCCTTCTCTTCCCAAACTCGCCGGTCTGTGTCCGTAGATTGCGTCCATCATATCTAACCACTTCCAATTTTTTCTGTGAACACCACTCCGGCTGTTGTGGTCTTTCACCTTACGGTAGTCACTCCGCAGTTTCTTGCTTTTAATTCGGCACTGTCGGACGTCCGCTGGAAACCCTCGGCAGCCATCCTTTCAGAAACATGCTGAAAAACCTTTTCGTTTCTCACCATGCCATCGAGTTCCCTTTGCACCCTTTCTTCACCGATGATACCCAGGAAGGTCTGCACCTTCTGAGTCGACCACGGTAATGTTAAGCTGCGCGGCGACATTATTTTGCAACGGTGTTTTAAAAATGGCGCTTCTTGTGTTGTCGACGTTCCCCTTGTAGCACGCGCAAGTGACGATTCTCTGTCAACCAATCACCGTTCTGCAGTGAGTCTAGCTCCACCTTTTAGTACCGTACAACTGTGCTAGGTACCCCAACGAAAGGGTACCCAAAAAGTGGTACGGTACGGTTCGGCTTTTTGGTACCATTCACAACTTTTGACAGTGGAAACGCAAATAATTGCGTACCGTACCGAACTGTACCGTACCGTACCGCTCAGTGGAAACGAGGCAATAGATATCATATAACGTTAGCGACTAGATGCCCTATTGGCCACTGTGGAGCAAGAAATGCGGCCGCCATCTTAAACCGGTCATACTCCTATTTGCGTTGCATAGCAGCAGTAGATGCCAGAGCACTGTGCAGCATATTCCTGCTCAAATCGGCGGACCATCACTCGGGGATTACTTTTCACTAGTAAGATTTAACATTTAACATTACCGTACTATTAGTTGTATTTGTGAACAAAATATTCAATGTGTCCTGTATCGTAGCTACGTGTATGACCTTTGCAGCAAAAAAACCCGCGTGAAAATCAGTTCGGTATTCAGTGAGATATGATTAATTAAATGCGCTGGCTGCCAAACAGATTACACTGAGCGGAGCGGGTGACCGGTTTAAGATGGCGGCCCCACGGCTCGTCCGCGCCAATAGGCAGTAGCGGTCAATAGGGCGTCTATCTATATGATGTCTATGGTTAGTACCGCTTCAAAGTGGGTGGGATTATGACTGATAGTTATAGTTTATCCGCTTCTCGGCAACAAGAGGAACGTCTGCGCTTCTCGTCCACTGACCACGATTCAGCCATTTCTTTTTTGGAAGTTTTTTTTCTTCAAGCAAGTAGTTTAAAAACATTGGAGGCTGTTACCAAGGGGGTAATCCATCAGCCGGAAGTTGAAGCTGCCTCCGGGGGCCGCCATTGTAGCTGGCTATCACCTGCTGTTAGCATCTCATTGACTCCCATTCATTTTGGCGTCACTTTGACAGCGAATAACTTTACATCTGAGGCGTCCAAAGACTTCATTTGTCCATTATTTATTTCTAAAGAAACACGACAATGTATAAAAGGCTCCATTACTTTGTATCTTACGTTATGGCCCAGTAGAAGCCATTCTTGTAAAAATAGGCTAAAAATTGCGTCATAACCACGCGATTTAATGTCGCACAATAGAGACGTTACCGTATAGACAGGAGGAGAAGCTCGCACAGTCTCGCAGGCAGTCTTTTACTGTCTAAAGTCAGCCCATGGCATAGATAGACAAAGTCCATAAAAGAAACGCGACAAAATATTTAAACAACGTTTTTGAGGAATTGGAAATAATTCGATATGTGGCAAGTGAATACATATGAAGTAACATTTATCTACGAACTTTAAATTATTTATCCACTACTACACCTACGGGGATGGGGAAATTAATTATCAGGAAATTATACAGGCAATGGAAGAAGAAAAAAAACATCTCAATGTCTATCGCGGTTAACGTTGTTCCTTTATTTATTTACAGATCTACGCTTGAAGATGAATGTGATCCCGTTCGGAAGCCATTATGTACAAAATGCCTACATAACGTGAAATAAAGAAAAACGGTTTTGTTCAAGTGTTTGTGACCATGATTTATTAGCCAAAACTACATGATTTAACACCTAGCTCACAATTCTTTATATATTGGAATATTATATGGTCATGTAATAAACTAAGAAGTATTTTTTGGATGGGTTATTATTCTGTTTGATGTAGAAGGAAACGAAAAAGAAGGGAAAAATTATTTGCATATGTGCCTATATTTGAATCATTTTTAATAATTTTGGAAGATTGTGCTGTAGCCTACATGCATTTATTTATGTTTTTTTTATTGTATTATGTGTGTGTGTGTGTGTGTGTGTGTGTACTAGCCAAATATTTAAATCTAATGGATATATACATAAACATGTTCAAAATAAACTAACTAAAATTACTAGAACTGCAGATAGGCTACTCAAACGATTACAATCCTAAAGTAGGCTATTTTAAAGTCGATTTTAGCCACTTCTTTTATCATGTCATATTGTAATTATATAGCGTAATATGTTATATTAAATTAATTATAATTATTAATAGTATTGTAATATATTAATAAACATTATATTATGTTTTTACAATACTAAACGATTTGATTTCCAAAACACACACACACACACACACACACACACACACACACACACACACACACACACACACACACACACATCAATGTGAGTTTACTCTTTACTCTGATGCGTCATTGACCGTTCGAATAGCTTGCTTGCGCCTGCTAGTCAAAGCCCTTATTTCTGGAGAGCCGTGATACTTCGACCTTGGAAACTTCAGATCATCATTCAAGACAACTATTGTGTTATAGGTGGTATTTTGTTAATTCAGTGTGATAACTTTTTGTTGGCTTTTTTCTTTTCTTTTTCTCCCCCGCTGATTTCATCTTCCCTTTTACTTCAATTTACTTGTTGCTAGCATATTGTCCCTCGCGCGAAAATGTCTTGCTGTGTTGCATACAAGTGTTCTAAGAGACAAGTCTCTTCCAAGTTAAGCTTTTTCAGGTAAGTTAAGTCCACAGTCTCCATCAGTATAATGCATTATTTTAGTATTTTACTCATACTAAATGTGGCTAAAAAAAAGATGCACGTAACGTTAGTCCTCGACAGCTGACAGACATCTAGGTGACTTAAGACATGCAGGTGAAAGAAAAAAATTATTTGTAAGATGAAATAATCATGTTTATTTTCTAAAATCAAAATAAAGCTGAACACCTCAATATTGCAATAAATCAAAGTCGACACAACAGCCTTTAACGTCTACTAACTCTCAGTTAAGCTCAAGTGCACAACAAGACTATTAGTAAACCAACATCCTTCAGAAAGGCCATGTCAATATAGAGGACATATAAAATAGTGTTAATTAAAATTAACTAGTCAAAGGCTACTTGCACTGGATGTGCTGGTTTCGGCCTCATCAGCAGCTGCAGTCTTGGCACAGCTACTAGAAGATTTACAACTGTCAGTCAGGTTGCTCACGTGTCATCTACGTCATCAAGCTCAGTTTGAGCCTGCGCAGAACGCTTGGCTATCAGGAAGTGAGTGCCCATGTTTGGCTTCAACTCTCTCCGTTGAAATCAACGGGGTCGCTGTGTCCATTTCTTTTACTGTCTATGGCTGTTACTGGCTATTTAAATCTAGCGGGTTTGATGTCTCGCAAATACAATGACGCTGGTAGTGACGATTCTGTCTGTCTGACCAATCATCTACAGTGCTTCCACGTCACATTTTAGTATCGGTACGGTACGCTTGGAACCTCAACAGAGGTGGTACCATTTAAAGCGAGCCGAAGCGAGCCGTACCGTACTGTACCATGCAGTGGAAAAGCGCCACAAGTGATCCGTGCCGAGCCGAGCCGTACCATGCAGTGGAAAAGCGCCACAAGTGAGCCGTGCCGAGCCGAGCCGTACCGTGCCATGCAGTGGAAAAGCGCCATTGCAGTGCTACTGCCCACAAACATTGACGCTAAATAGTGCTAACTATGTGAAATAGTAGTGGAATGTCACTTAACGTTACCGGAAAAAATGAAGCGAAGTCCTCCTACAGTGTCGGTTAGTGTAGTTTATAGCAGAGCAACCAATTTTATGTACGATATTTCAATACAAATGTTCAGAAAGGATACAGAGGTGGTATGATGTGTTGTGTCAGATCATGGCCGAGACGTCAAATTTCAGGAATTCCACTAGGCGCAGCACGTTATCAGCTGTCAATCAAGCTGGCAATCAAAGTTAACCACGCCCTTATTTGTCATACATTTTATATCTAAATACGATCTAAACTAACGAGTTAGAAAAAAATTCACCCCCCTCACAGTTGTCAGGCACTCGGAACCTATTGAAAAATACAATAAAAGTCCATGGGACCAACCTGTAAAAACATGAATTTATGCTGTGAAAACGGACATTTTAACATGGAGTCTATGGACATTTGCTCCCTTTTGGAACATGCCCCTAGCGGATTTTCGGTGTATTGCAGTTTTTCGCACTTCCGGGTAGGCTTCATTTTTCAGATTACAATGTTGCCGCTTGCTCAGCTCTTGTTCTTTTGTAACCACTCCTAGTCAACTTCAATTAAAACAGGTCCCCAAACTTTTTTTGTCAGCTGAACCCATGGTTTTCTGATGTTGGTAACGGTCACATGAGCAGAAATTGATTTTTGTAAATAATTGGAATCTGTTTTGGGAGCGACCAAGGCTCTTCCGCGCTGATGGCTTACACCCAAGTAGAATCGGGGCAGATCTTCTGTCGGATAACATCTCCAAGATGTTAAATACCATTTGACTAGTAACCAAAAATCCAAATCACAGTCTCTACTGCACCAATTTAATTGATATTAATACTAGTGTAGAACATTGCATAGAAACTGTGTCTATTCCTCGTTTACTAAGATCAAATAATAAATCTACTGCAGGATCTAGAAAAAATCTAATTGTTATTAAAACAAAAAATCTCGCTATTAGTGAACAAAAACAATTTCTAAAGCTAGGTCTTCTAAACATTAGATCGCTCACACCTAAGGCGGTTATTGTAAATGAAATGGTCACAGATAATAATTTCGATGTTCTGTGCCTTACTGAAACCTGGCTTAAACCAAATGATTATTTCGGTCTAAATGAGTCTACTCCGCCAGGATACTGTTATAAGCATGAGCCCCGTCTGATCGGTCGTGGCGGCGGTGTTGCAACAATCTACAGAGATATCCTGAATGTTACTAAGAAAACTCGTCATAGGTTTAATTCGTTTGAAGTACTTGTGCTAAATGTTACGCTCTTAGATGTAAGAAAAAAATCCCTATTATCTCTAGCATTGGCTACCGTATATAGACCTCCAGGGCCTTACGCCAATTTCCTAAAAGAGTTTGCTGACTTTCTATCAGATCTTTTGGTCAACGTCGATAAAGCATTAATTGTTGGAGATTTTAACATACACGTAGATAATTTAAATGATGCGTTAGGGGCTGCGTTTACAGATTTATTAAACTCCTTCGGGGTCAAGCAAAACGTCACCGGACCAACTCATCGTCTTAATCATACACTCGATTTAATTATATCATATGGAACCAATCCAACCGATATAGATATTGTTCCACAAAGTGATGATGTCACTGACCACTACTTGGTAACTTGCATATTACGCACTGCTGTAATATGTCATGCTGCGCCACGTTATCGACCAGGTAGAACAATTCGTCCATCCACCATAGATCATTTCTCAAATAGCTTATCTGATCTGTCCCAGCTGCTGTCTGAACCCAAACAAACAGATGAATTAGACGAACTAACTAGCACTATGAGCACCATTCTCTCTAGAACATTGGATATTGTTGCACCCATTAGATTAAAAAAGGTCAGAGAAAAAAGTATAGCACCATGGTACAATAATACTACGTATGTTTTAAAGAGAGAAATCCGTAATTTAGAGCGTAAATGGAAAAAAACTAATTTAGAGGTCTTTAGAATCGCGTGGAAAGACAGTATGTCACTTTATAAAAAGGCACTTAAAACGGCCAGGGCTGAGCACCTCAGCAAATTAATAGAAAACAACCGAAATAATCCAAGGTTTTTATTTAATACCGTGGCTAGACTAACAAATAAACAGACGTCGTCTGAACAAAATACCTCGTTACAGTTTAGTAGTAATGATTTCATGAACTTCTTCACCGAGAAAATTGAAAGCATCAGAATCAAAATCGTAAACGTTCGATCTTTGCTCGCGCCTTATAACTCGGCCGCAATTATCACCCCGCAAGAACAATTACAATGCTTTACAACCATAGAACAAAAAGAGTTAAATAAACTTATCACTTCATCTAAAACAACAACATGTTTATTAGATCCTATACCAACTGAACTACTGAAAGAAGTGTTACCTGTAGTGGAAGAGCCTCTTCTCAATATTATTAACTCATCTTTATCTTTAGGTCATGTTCCAAGAACGTTCAAGCTGGCAGTTATAAAACCTCTTATTAAGAAACCACAATTAGATCCAAATAACCTAGCAAATTACAGACCCATTTCGAATCTTCCATTTATGTCAAAAATATTAGAAAAAGTTGTGTCCGCTCAACTCGGCTCTTTCTTGCAAGAAAACGACATCTATGAAAAGTTTCAGTCTGGATTCAGGCCACATCATAGCACTGAAACTGCGCTTGTTAGAATCACAAATGATTTACTTTTAGCTTCGGACCAAGGCTGTATCTCAGTACTAGTTTTACTTGATCTTAGTGCTGCGTTCGATACTATAGATCACACAATACTCTTAGATCGACTACAAAATTACACTGGTGTTCAAGGACAAGCATTAAGCTGGTTCAGGTCATACTTATCTGACCGCTACCATTTCGTCTACTTAAATGGAGAAAAATCGATTATAACTTCGGCAAACTATGGAGTGCCGCAGGGATCTGTGTTAGGCCCTTTATTATTCTCAATATATATGCTGCCACTTGGTAATATTCTAAGGAAACATGGAATTAGTTTCCATTGTTATGCTGATGACACTCAAATATATATTTCCTCACGGCCAGATGAATACGCTAAATTATCCAAATTGACAGATTGTGTTAAAGATATAAAAGATTGGATGACGCATAATTTTCTTTTATTAAATCCAGACAAGACAGAGGTAATACTTATCGGTTCTAAAAACCATCCACAAAACCTTTCACAGCACGACTTTAACATAGTAGGATGCCCTTTTACTCTATCCGCTACAGTAAAAGACCTGGGTGTTACATTAGACTGCAACCTGTCTTTTGAAAAGCATATTTCATATGTTACAAAAACAGCCTTTTTCCACCTTAGAAACATTGCTAAGCTACGTAATATGCTATCAGTCTCTGATGCAGAAAAGTTAGTTCATGCATTCATGACCTCGAGACTAGATTACTGTAATGCTTTATTAGCTGGTTGTCCTGCATCTTCAATAAACAAGCTACAGTTAGTCCAAAATGCAGCCGCTAGAGTTCTTACTAGATCAAGAAAATATGATCATATAACACCGATTTTATCATCACTTCATTGGTTACCTATAAAGTTCCGTATTAATTACAAGGTATTGCTTTTGACCTATAAAGCTCTAAATGGTTTAGCTCCAGTCTATTTAACGGATCTTCTATCGCCTTACAATCCATCGCGCTCTTTAAGATCACTAGATTCGAGGTTTCTGGTCATTCCTAGGATATCCAGATCCACCAAAGGAGGCAGAGCATTTTCACATTTAGCTCCGAAGCTCTGGAATAGCCTTCCTGATATTGTTCGTTGCTCAGACTCGCTCTCCCAGTTTAAAACTAGACTGAAGACGCATCTATTTAGCCAGGCATTCATATAAATTTTTTATCTTACAGTTACTGTAAATTCGGCCTCTAGTTCATAAACGCCAGAGGAGAACTGGCCCCCGACTGAGCCTGGGTTCTCCCAAGGTTTTTTTTCTCCATTGGGTCATCTGATGGGGTGTTAGGACACCATTAGGTCACTGGATGGAGTTTTTCGGTTCCTTGCCACTGTTGCCTTAGGCTTGCTCAGTTGGGGATATTCAAATTAATTAACCAATCATACCATTGATCAGCTCTACCAAACTTGGATGTCTTTTTTTCCAGTAATAAACAAACATTAAGTTGTTTTGATTGATACTGTGAAGCAGCTTTGATACAATCTGTATTGTGAAAAGCGCTATATAAATATATTTGACTTGACTTGACTTGACATGAGGACATGCAAGTAAACAGATGACATAATATTGAATATTCTTTATTTTTTAAATTGGTTTTATTTTAATATTTATATATAGTACTGCGAGTATAGGGCCTATTAATATTATTAATATATTATTGTTTTAACTAATTATAAAAATGAAGATATAAATTGTAGTAAATTACAACTGTCCCGTAAAAAACAAAAAAAATGTGTAATTCTCGGCCTAATAATTATTTGATTTTACGCTGCAAGTTACAATTCTAATCTTTATGTCTAAAGTTCATTACTTTCAAACTTTTAGATCTTCGAGCTTATAGAAAACAGAACAAAATGGTTTCTTTTTTACTTGAATTGACAACTGAGTCAATAACTTAGCTTTTTATAATAAGCTCAGACTCTGGGGTTTTATCTTGATTGTGTCAAGAAAATATTTAAACTAAGCATCAGCAACACAGCACAAAATTACAACAGCCTGGAAATATAATGCATATTTTATCAATTTATTTGATTAATTTATTGTTGTGCATCTTTTTATATGACTCAATTCTTTTACATGATCTGTGTTTTATTGAGTTTTACAGTATCTCAAATAAAGTGGTCAAATGACTGTGATCTTGACTTTTGAGATGAACAACATCTTGAGACTACACTGGATGTGTCCAAGCGACTGCTGCAAATCCATGGCCACGTACACACTGCACCTAAATTTGGTTTTCAATTCAGGATCTCAGGAGGATAAAACTCCATTATTCATGACACTGTTGTTCTAGGAAAAATCCAATCCCTGTTTATGTGGTAAATCCTTTCTGGTAGTTTGGCATAATTTACCCCATCTGACCCAATACTTTAAAACGTCATAGAATTAGACCACTTTTTCTCTCTCTCTCTTTGACCACATAACAAGCAAATGAGTAAATATCAGAAATTTTTATTGAACAATTCAATTTTAATGATGACAAATGGAAAGGGGGAATTTCTATTTCAGTACAAAAAAAAGGGGTCACAGGACAGGAAACACTGCAGTAGTAGTTTTCTCTAGTCCATTCTGGCCTTCAGGGTGCGTGTGGTTATCTTATCCTTCTCGCTGTGAAATAACCACAAACACCAATTAACTCACTGAATTCAACTAGAAATGTAAAACTAAAACAACTTCATAGTCTGAATCTGTACCATGCACTGCTACAATTCAAGAAATCGAACTAAATTAATTACCCCGGGGGTCAACGTTTGGTATAACTAAGATTTTTAATGTTGATAAATAAGTCTCTTATACTGGCTGCATTTTATTTGATCGTATTGTAAAATATTACATTTAAAAAACATTTTCTATTTGAATATATTTTTTAAAGTAATTTATTCTTATGATGGCAAAGCTGAATTTTAATCATCATTACTCCAGTCTTCAGTCACGTGATCCTTCAGAAATCCTTCTCATATGCTGATTTAGTGCTCAATTATTAATAATGGTACAATAATATTAAAAATTATCACTGTTGAAAACATTGTTTTGCTCCTTAATATTTGTGTGGAAACTGATCATTTTTTTTTCATAATTCTTTAATGAATAGAAAGTTAAAAAGAACAGCATTTATTTAAAATAGTAAAGACATTTATAATGTTATGAAATATATCTGTCACTTGAATCAATTTAATTGTCCTGGTTGAATAAAAATATATTTTTTTATTTAAATCCATTTTTAACAAAAAAAAGAAAAAGAAAAAAAGATTACTTTCCCTAAACTTTTTAATGGTAGCATCATGGTTTCCATCAAAATATAAAGCAACATGCAAGCAACTGTTTTCAACATCGTTAAGAAATGTTAGTTGAGCAGCAAATTAGCATATTAGACTGATTTCTGAAAAATCAGTTTTGCCATCCCAGGAATAAATTACATTTTTAAATATATTAAAATAGAAAACGGTTGTTTTAAACTGTAATAATATTTTACAATATTACTGTTATTACTGTGTTTATGATCAAATAAATGCAGCCTTGGTAAGCAGATAAGACTTCTTTCAAAAACATTAAAAATCTTAAAATATTCCAAACTTTTGACCCCCAGTGTATACAGTGAATACAATTTAAAGTCAGTTGATTAAAAGTTAATGATTTTCATACTATAACTATGGTTGATGACATTTGATGATACACTTACATGACATGAACAACGACTCCCATTCCAGACACTGCATCTCTGTCAACAGCGTTCAGCATGGCCTGTGAGATGGTTTCAAACAAATCGTCTGGTTTCTAGAGAACACAATCAACAGCATCGTCTATGAGACTACCAGGTCTAGATCATAAACCAGCCTTCATGTCCAATACAGTGATGCACACAGGTTCTATTCCACCTACCATGTCAGGTTCCCATAGCGACTCACACATGCCGTACATCTGCTCTGAGCAAGTACCGCTTACAACAAAGTCTTCTGTTACCATTGGGCATCCAATAAGATCAAGGGAGCAGATGAAGGGTTCGAAAGTCTTTGGGTCTAGACCAGCAATCACAGGCTCAATATAGTACGGCCCAAACCTAAAAAAAGAGACATGAAAGGTTGGATTTATGTACACAGCGTGCATGGGAATGTTATTTCAGAGAAAGACAAAGGTGTTGAACATTACATATCAGGGCAGTGTGTCCTGTTCCCTGTGACTGGAAGCACACCAACAGCACACATTTTCCAACTCTTCCTAATCAAACACACCTGATTCAACCCATCAGCTCCTTAGTATAAATGAAATTGATAGATCAGTCAAAATGTGTACTGTTGGTGTGCATCCGGAAACAGGGTTGGAAACACTGGAAGGACACAGCTGTCTTTCCTGTCTCCCTGTAACACTGTCTTAGCATCTTAGATTACGGACATTGCAGTTTATTACTCTGACCACATCTGCAGCATGTTCACACAGGTGATCAGGGTCCCTGGACATCTTTCTTCTGGTGTTTTTCAGAGTCAGTAGAAAGGACTCTTTAATGTCGTAAGCTAATTGCAATCTTAAATGGTCTATTATCACCTGTAAACTGTTAGTGTCTTATGGACCGTTCCACAGGTGCATGTGCAATAATCGTTTATGGCTCACTGAACAAGTATGAAAAATATAGTTTAAACCCTTTCCATTAAAGATCTGAAAAGCTTATTTGGATTTTACAAAATTATCTTTCAAATACAGTATCCTAATAAAGGGATTTTTTTTTGCTGAGTTTATATATTTTTATACATGCATGTCAAAATCAGCCAAGGAGTAATAATAAACAAATGGGTTTAAAAAAAAAAAATGGTTCTAAGAGACAATAAAAAAAACTTTGTAAATCAAATCCACTCCTTTCCTGGTAAAAAATAAATAAATAATAATAATTAACTTGATTTTCAAAAGTCTGTGACAGTTGAATGTAACATTTTTGACAAGCCAAACTTATCAGTGTCTGAGTAACATGTAATTTATTTAAGCCAAAAAATACACTTAATTCCGTAAAATAAGTATAATGAACTACGCAAAAAGGATTTCAATCATCTCCAGCACATTTTATAATTACCCAAAATTCAAACATAGTTCATTCCTTGCGCACGTTATCATGTCCGTCAAAAACTTGTGCAGGTGATCTTCATACAGCTCCGGGTGAGGTGAATTTAAGGAATTCTACGAGCATCTCTACAGATCAGAGGTGGGAACGGAAAAACAACCTGGTATTGAATTTCTGTCAAAAATAAATATCCCTCACCTAAATGATGAGCAGCACATTTTTCTCGACTCTCCAATAGAGTTGAAAGAACTAAAGGAGGCTCTAGAGTCAATGAATACGGGTAAGGCCCCTGGTCTGGACGGTTTATCCCCGGGGCTGTATTTGGTGTTATGAGATCTAATTGGACCACTCCTTCTCAACTCCTTAAACTGTGCAATAGATACAGGTTGTTTCCACAGAGGTCAGAATACTAGTGCCCTTATCTTACTGGTTCTGAAAAAAGGGAAGAATCCCCATTGCTGTTCAAGCTATAGGCCGATTTCTTTAATTAGGCAAGGCAAGTTTATTTATATAGCACATTTCATACACGGTGGTAATTCAAAGTGCTTTACATAGAAGAAATTAAAATAATCAAAAGAAATCAGAGTAAAAACAGTTTTTAAAAAAATAATAATAAAATACAGTACAAACAGTCGGATGAACAATGGCACAGTGCTCATTCAGTAAATGCACAGCTAAACAGATGTGTTTTGAGTCTGGATTTGAATGTTACTACTGTAGGAGCACATCTGATCTCTTCTGGAAGCTGGTTCCAGCTGCGGCTGGCATAGTAGCTAAAGGCGGTCTCACCATGCTTAGAGTGAACCCTTGGTATTTCTAGCTGATGTGATCCTAATGATCTGAGTGATCTGTTGGGTTTATATTCAGTGAGCATATCTGCAATGTATTGAGGTCCTAGGCCATTTAGCGATTTATATACCAGTAATAATACTTTAAAATCAATCCTATATGTAACTGGCAGCCAGTGTAAAGACCTGAGGACTGGTGTGATGTGTTCATATTTTCTGGTTCTGCTCAGAATCCTAACAGCAGCGTTCTGTATGAGCTGCAACTGTCTTATGGTCGTTTTGGGAAGGCCAGGGAGAAGTCCATTACAATAATCCACACTGCTGGTGATGAAAGCATGCACAAGTTTCTCTAAGTCTTAACTGGAAACAAAGCATCTGAAACTAAGGTCTGACTCCAGAGTCACACCCAGTTTCCTGACTTGATTTTTAGTTGTTTGACCCCTAGAGTGAAGGAATGCATTCACCTTGAGAACTTCATCTTTGTTTCCAAATGCAATGACTTCAGTTTTGTCTTTGTTTAACTGAAGAAAGTTTTGGCACATCCAACTCTTTACTTCATCAATGCATTGGAACAGGGAGTTAATGGGGCTGTAATCATTAGGCGATAGGTCTAAGTAGAGCTGTGTATCGTCTGCATAGCTGTGGTAAGCGATTTGGTTCTTTCATTATTTGGCTCATTGGGAGCATGTACAGGTTGAATAGGAGTGGCGCAAGAATTGAGCCTTGAAGGACTCCGCATGTCATGGATGTCCATTCAGACTTATGGTCTCCTATACTCACATAATAACCTCTCCCTCCTAAGTATGACCTGAACCATTTTAGGACTAGTGTTGGGCGATATGCTCCATTTTCATATCGTCCTATCGTCAGCCTGTGTGATCGGCGATACACGATATTATCGTGAGGGGGCGGGGCTTACTTATTTGATTATTAACTTGATTATTTACTCATTCATTTGCTTGTTTTATTACTTCATTTTATACGAGAATATTTTTCTATTTTGCTAGCAAAGGTGGAGTGTTTATTACTAGGCTAGATCAGGTTATTTCCCGGTACAGTGAGGTAAAAAAGATCCTAATCATTTGTGTATCTGACTCGAGTATTTCAACATGTCAGCGGGAAATTTACGGACACACATGATCCTCTCATGCCGTTACAGATGCAGCATTTTGACTGTACTTCTGCACGAGATGAAAACACGTTTTAATAATTTCTAAGGTCAAGAAAGAGTCAGAGTTTGTGATATATGTCCTCCCACGGTCCCACCAGTGCTCTCTCAGTCTGGATGCACTTCACATATGCGCACTTCAATAAGCCCAAAGAACGCGGGTTCTTGTGTTTTAAATGCCGGGCGAAATCAGAGTAAGGGGCAGAAATCGATCGGTTTATACTTAAACTTATGACTTGACTCCGATAAAGGAAAACAGGTTAATGCATTGTCAGTTTATTCAGAATAATCGGGTTAAGAACGTGCATGTAAATGCACTCATTCTCTGAAAGTGAAAGTAGAAACTGACTGAGCTTTCGGCATCTGTCGCTGCATTAACGCCGCGTTCTCTCAGAGACGACGTTGGATATAACGGTATAGCGACTATCTTAATTTACTGGCTTAATATTTCTCTTGTGGAATTATATGATGACAGTGAAAAAATTTGAAGAATATTTCTTGTTAAACAAGTGTTTGAAGCTGCTTTTGATTTTCACAGATGGCAGAGTTGTGCTGTGTTCGTGAACTAAAGACTATTATTATTAATATTTAATTGTATTGTTTTTAGTGTTATTAGTGTCATTAAACTTTTTGTTAATGTGCTATGGAAACAAAATACTGACGAACAACAATGCCGTTTTCATCTTGGATCTGTATAAGATATGCGTGCGTCTGTTAAAACAAGCACTCTTGACAATTTGTGAATGGATCACCTTGCAATTAAATTTTGATGTGGGATGTAGGCCTAGTTTTTTATTCTGTTTTAAAAACATTTTCTTAGAGGAGTCCTCGTATGCGCGTGTCGGTGTTGTCGCAAGTGTTAGGCTATGTGGTGATGTCGTTATGAATTTAGGCAAGGCAAATTAATTGTAGTTCCTTCCTAATATTAATTTAATAACAATTAGCTTTATAATAATACTACTACTAATAATAATTTAATACGTTCATGGTAAAACGAGCCAATTATCGTATTGATATCGTCAAAGGCATCTGCCATCGGCGAAATCTCAGACTATCGTCGATACACGATACTATCGTCTATCGGCACAACCCTATTTAGGACTATCCCGGAAAGCCCAACCCAGTTTTCCAGCCTGTCAAGAAGTATGTTGTGATCGACAGTGTCAAATGCAGCACTGAGGTCGAGTAGTACCAGCACTGATAATTTGCTTGTATCAGTATTTAAGCGAATATCGTTTATTATCTTTATGAGCGCTGTCTCTGTGCTGTGATCGGAAACCAGATTGAAAATTGTCAAAGTATCCATTTGAGCTTAAGAATTTGTTCAGCTGATTGAAAACAACTTTTTCAATGATCTTGCCTATGAAAGGAAGATTTGAGATCGGTCTATAGTTGTTTAATATGGTCTTATGCAGATTGCTCTTTTTCAGGAGGGGCTTGACAACTGCAGTTTTCAGGGGGTTTGGAAAACTCCCAGAGAGAAGTGAGACATTTACCACTTCTAGGAGATCTGCTTCTAAACAGTTAAACACACTTTAGAAGAAATATGTGGGAAGTGGGTCAAGAGCGCAGGTTGATGTTTTAAGGTGCTGTACAGTATCTTCCAAAATTTTGCCATCAATTTCTTCGAAATCAGACATAGTAACTACTTTCTCAGGTTGCGGTTTGATCTGTCTGACCCCAGCGCAACTCAAGGATGAGCTGATCACCTTTCTGATATTATTGATATTCTCAGAGAATGAGGCAAACTCACTGCACTTGCTGTCTGAGAGCATTTCACTGGGAATCTGGCTTGGGGGGTTTGTCAGTCTCTCTACAGTAGCAAAAAGAGTGTGTGTGTTGTTTAAGTTACTGTTTGTAATATTTGAGAAAAAAGTCTGTCTAGCTTTGCCTAGTTCCATACTGAAAGCATGCTGTCTTTGTAGATGTTATAATGGACTACAAGTTTTGTCTTCCGCCACATGCGCTCTGCTTTTCTGCATTTTCTTTTCATATTTTGCATAATTAGTAAGGATGCCAAGGTATATGCTGAAGTTTTAGCCCAACGTTTAGGAACAGTCGCCAGCTCCCTAATCTCCTATGACTAGGGGTGTGACGGTTATAACCGTGAGACCGACGGTTATAGTTGAACACCGTCATTAGAACTCTATAACCGCCAAAACCATGTTATTAAAATATTTTTTACAAACATTTTTTATCATAGAGAATGTTTAAATATTAATATCAGCTTACGAGGGAAACGGAGGCAGAGTTAGTGGTGGTGCTTCTGCTACTGCTGGAGATGATTCGGGAGAAATCTCTGCCCCTTTACCGATCAGAGCGCACGCTGACACGGAGTAAAGCCTTGTTTATACTCGACGCGTCCTCTTTTACTGTCTATGGTCGGCACGAGCGCGAAGGTGTGCGCGGCAAAAATGACGCGTTGGGTGCGCAAGACCGGCAAGAGCCCATTTCGCATTGCTGTGTGCACAGCTATTTTTTGTAACAGCGCGCGTGGCGCCGCATCCGAGGATGAACGACTTCAAGCCGAATCTGCCCGAGCATGTACGTCTCACCGCACCGGCACCCTTGCGCGTCTAAATTGCAGTTCATTGCAAAGTTTTTTTGTTAAGGTTTTGTTTACTGTGTGTGATTTATTTAAAACAAAGCACGTTCATTGTAAAGTTTTTTTTTTTGTTAAGGATTTGTTTACTGTGTGTGATTAATTTAATGGAAAGCACATTCACTTCTAGTCATCTTGCTGTTCATTTTAAATAAACGTAGAGCAAGTAGATCAGTGTCTGCTCCTTTATTCAAACTAAGTTGTCCTATAATAACCATAGACTGTGATAATAACAGACGAACGTCGCAACACCCCCCCGACGACGGTTATGTTACGAACCGTCACATTTGACTCACGTCATAACCGTCATCACCAATTCTGAAACCGGCACACCCCTACCTATGACCAAACAGGATTTCTCACAAGACATTTTTCTATGGATAACGCATTATGCCTAATGCAAATTATTGAGGCTGAGAAAGCCTTCGACCGGGTCGAGTAGACATACCTATGGTCTGTTTTAACTTGTTTTGGCTTTGGTTCTCACTTTATTCACATGATCCAGATTTTATATACTAACTCCTGCATGGGTATCAACAGGTTTATGCTTTTCAAGAGCCTTTCAGTTCAGTAGAGGTACAAGACAGGGTTGCCCATTATCACCATTGCTATTTGCAATTTCATTAGAGCCTCTAGCGCAGGCAATTCCTCAGGATCACATAATCTCCCCTGTCACTAAAGGCGTTTCCAAACATTACATTTCTCTTTTTGCGGATGATATCTTACTGTATAAGTCTAACTTTTCCACTTCTCTGCCTCAATGTCTCAGAATATTTAAAGATTTTAGCAATGTTAGTGACTACAAAATTAACTGGGAAAAATCTGCCAATACTGCATTAGTGTCCTCCTCGATTCTAATTAGTAAGACTTAAATATTAAAGATTTAAATATTTAGGAATTCAGATTTTTCCCACATTGCAGGATATTGCCAAGCAAAATAATAGTTCTTTATTTACTGCAATTCAGTGTTTTGTTCATTGAATGCATTTGCTGTTGACCTACATTTCACAGCAAATAGTTTTTGTATTTGGTGCAAATTAACAGTAACTAGCAAGGAAATAAGTGCGTTATTTACCTCCTCTCATACAGAAGATTGGACACCATGCTCATGAAGGTCTTCGGCTTGATCTGACGACCTTCCTTCAGCTCATACAAGTTCAAGCGGAACTTCAGCCTTTGAGATCTAGAATAAAAGGGAAAGGTAAAAGCCAAAGAGTATTAAATGTCAAATGATTAATGTTGTTTAAAATCATAAGATTATAATGCATCTAAAATTGTATTCTTACACTGTCTGTACATCTGTGGCAAGACCTGCCAGTCCGATGTAGAGTCGATCTCCCATGGGGAATAACTTCTGGAAGTCGGTGGTAACCAGCTGTGCCTGGATGCCAAACCTCCGGTCTGATGCTATTGCCACACATTCCTTTCCCCGCATCGCCATGACAGCACCTCCATTATATGACATAATAGACTATAGGCAAAAGACAGTTAATCAGACTAAGATTAAGAAACTGCATTTTATATACACTCATATACATTTATCAAACTAAAACGTCGTTCTGATGACATAATATTGTATCACTAGGAACACAATTCCCCTTCTAATACCGATACAATTAACGTTATGAAAGTTATGATATAAAGCACGTCTGTATATAATTAATCTACCATCCATATTTGGCCCAGGCAGCCAAGTGCAACACTGTTAGTTTCGTTTTAAACATGACTCATTCAAACAATTCAGCCTTATAGTACTCACTCGATATAACTAAAGTTTATTGTGCATGTGGAATGCTCATACATAAACAAAAATACTTAAGCTATATAGTTTGCAGGTTAGGACCAATTATTTTATAACAACTTTCGCACAGTAAAGATGAGAAGGCAAATGAGCTAACGTTACAGTGCTAATAAATACGATCGCATTCAACAAAAGCACTTCATTCTTCAAACGTATTCACTTACCATGATGCCAAATGTAAAGCAAGTAATAATACGAGGAACTATTTGAAAGGTTTGATTATGTTATGCTTAAAATATAGCTGCAGACCGGGTACCACACGGTGACTACACACTTTCTTTCAAGCGGTGCTAGTTGTTCCTGCTTGCGTCACTTCCTACAATCGCAACTCTTACAGCGCCTCTGCTGGAGAAAATCCTCAGCTGATGTCTCATTAAACCACTTTTCTCCTTACTTTGACATTAAACGCATAAAGAATTAAAATCGTTTTCGAATCGTGCCCATGTAACATATTATATAGTTTTTATTATTGTAATTTATTTGAAATCAGTCACGTAAAACAACAACCAACTAAAACAAGCCTGTTGCAATTGACGATAGGGGGCGCTAATGCTGTAATTCATTCTCACCCACAAGAGAGCAAGAACAGCAGAAGAAAACAATGCTAAACAAAACAAACAAATAAAATGGGTTCGGAAGGAGGAGTCTTTAAATGCAAGTAGCACGTTTTTTTTTATGTCAAAATGTATCGGTTTATGATTAGCCTGATTTCTTTACTTCCAAAAACGTAATGCTTCAACAATAACAACATGCTGATATCATGAAATTGTCAATGTATGTGATTAATTCCCCTCTTAAGTAGTGGTAAAAGGCAAAATATCGTTACCAGTCGTCTCTATGCATTTAGGGACTGATGCTAACACGGCAGATCTGATTGTGTGGAGAGTCAGAAACAACAGTCTGTTTACAGGCAGAAGAAATGCAGCTATTAAAGCCTTTGAGTGAGTAAAACCAGTCCTGACTTTAATGAGTGCTATTATGCCTTCTTCTTCTTACTTATTTGATGCTGTTGATCTGTCTATCTACAGGCTGTATGTGAAAGAGAAACAGCTGGAAGGGAAAGTGACCCCTGCATGGGTTCGAAAGAAGTGGGAGAATCTAAAACAAAAGTATAAGGTGATGACATGCTTTAATTTTTTAGCTTGTTTTCAAGTCACATGTCTGCAGAAATCAATTAAATACAATAGAAATGCTGATGAATCTGCTTGAAGGTAACTGTTAAATGACATGACATTTTGTCTGGATCTATTGGTGTGAAGTCAAAGATGTCAGGGTACAACTGTAAAACAACTTGATAAGAAAATATTGCAATATTTTTTTTTTAAACAAAGTGCTGCATTGCTTATTATTATTTTAAAAAGTTTGCTAAATCAATATCATGAGGTACAACCAAAAATGCAAATATAAATAAATAAATAAACATTAAATTATGTTATAGTGTCAGTGTCAAGGTCAGTAATTCTCAGTAGGTCAGTAATTCAATAGAGAAGGTAAGGTTGGTAGTTTTGGTTGTAAAATGTCATGTGCTGCTTATTTATAAAAAAATACAATAATCCATGATAATTGCAAAAATTATAAAATATGTACACTATTTAAAAAAACATATTTAAACATGGGGTGTAACAATATATCATATCACAATATATCGCAATACAAAAATGCAACAATATGCATCGTGGATAGTGACAATATGTATTGTGTATAGTTCACCCAAAATAAAATTTCTGTGTGAGGAAAAAAATTCAAGTTTTCAGAGTTTTAGCGTCAGTACTACATTAAACTACTATATATAATGTTGAATATAATGCAATTGCTGAATATTTGTGTGTCCTGGTAATCCCAAATGTCTTATGTTACCAGTAAAAAGTGCCTTACATTATTTTAAACATATCTAGTCAGTGACAGAGAGCAAGCATATTCGTCTAAAATAATTCTTTATGTTCAGCTTCAGAATCATGAATATTTTTATTCTGGTGTCACCATTGTCCTGTGCTTTGGGTTACCAGCACCAAGTCCAAGCCTATTCATTTACACCCCCAATGTAATACCAAATTTAGCATTTTAAATCAACTGTACATTTTTTGTTCACCTTTTACTATATGTCTTGGAGTATCGCAAACATATTGTATCGTGATATGTATCGAATCGTGACATAACATGAGTTACACCCCTATTTAAACATTTTATTTTAATTATGTGCACACTCTCATTCAAGATGCAAGGAAAACATGTTAAAACTTGACTGATAAATTTAAACCTTTCTTTAAAATTATATAAAAGATTATATAAAAGAATCAACACCAACATAATAATGGACAACTGATGGGAAGATGGTTAGAATGTCTCAATTTAAATATATTATTGTTATTTAATGACTTTTCTCCCATTTGCCTTTTTTCCGATGGAAATTGGCAAGTGCTGTGAATTCTGCAAACAAATATTTGGCAACAAACTTTGCATCAATATTATCTTAAAAATAATTTAAGGAAGTTTTTCGAAACCATATGAAACCAACATGAATACAGAGTACATTTCTATTAACATGGTACATGTACCTGCAATTCATTTGTCTTTGATTATTTATTGCAGGACCTCAAAAGCCTCAGTATGGTGGAAGGAGACACAGCAATTGCAACCTGGAAGTGGTATGCAATCATGGATGGTGCACTGAGTGGCGAGATCCCCCTCTACCATTTCATCAAGCCGGACCAAGTGTCCTCATTTGCTCAGGAAGCTCCTCCCATCAAGCAGAGAAAGGAAGAGGATTGGTTGATAATCCTGCGGGAGATGGAAAGGAGACAGGAGGAACGAGAGAGGCAAGCGGCGGAGAGGGAGGATGAGAGAGACAGACGGGCTGCAGCGAGAGAAGAAGAGCGAGACCGACGGGCTGCAGAGAGAGAGGTGGAAAGAGATCGAAGGGCTGAAGAGAGAGAAGAAATGAGAGAGGGACAGGCACTGAAGAGGGAGAAGAGGAGGGAACGGGAAATGTTTGCCAGAGAGGACCGGTGGGAGAAAGAGATGCTGGCTAGAGAAGAACGGCAGGAAAGGGAACGGAGAGAAAGAGAGGAGAGGAGAGAAAGAGAAGCTGATGCTAGAGATGAAAGGCTCTTTAAAGTCTTCGAGACATTTGTGGCCAACAAGTAAATCTTACTGATAGTTACATTCCAAGAATTGCCTATTTTCTGCTAATAAATTGTTTTGCATTGCCATCATGTGTCTAGTTCTATTAAATAAAAAAAATAGGTAAAACTTTACAATAAAGTTTCATTAGTTATCATTGGTTAACTACATTAATTAACATTAACTAACAAGGAACTGCACTTCCACAGCATTTATTAATCGTTGCTAATTTCCCATTTACTAATACATTATTAAAAATTCTATTTGTTAACATTAGTTAATGCACTGTGAAGTAACATGAACAAATAATTAACAGCTGTATAAAATTAACAAAGATGAACATATACAGTAACAAATGTATGGTTCACAGTTAGTTCATGTTGGTTAATACATTAACAAATGAAACCTTATTTTAGTGTTACCAAAAAATAAATCACAAGTCAGGATTACTCTTTCACAAATCCAACAAATAAAATTGAGTAATTAAACTAATTAAAATAAACCAACAAGACAACACCAACATGTCATGATTATTATTTTTTTTTATTGAACAAATCCAACAGATAGCAACACATTAGACGAAAAACAATATACCCACAAAGCAACCCACAAAGCAGCACACACAGAAACAAAATGCCTGCTGAGCTTTTACATTCTGAGGGTATTCAGGTAACACAGGGTTCGTTAGGTTAGGTAACAGTGTGAGACATTCAGTGAATTAAGTTACTATTTTAACATTGAACGTTATGTAGAAGAATTTGTAAGGTATCTGAAAAAAAGGTTCTACTGTATTTTAGAGTCAGATTAAGCAAAAGTTGAGGTAACACTTTATTTTAAGGTACTTACTATAGTAATAACAGTAAATGATGCATAATTACAAGTAATTAACTCTAAACTAAACCATAACACTATAGTAAGTACATACGTACTTATTTGAGTAATATAATATCGTCAATTTAAAATAAAGTGTAACCAAAGTTGAATTGGGCTTCAATGAACAAAGGAATCAACACTAACATAATCAGGACAGCAGCTGGGAAGATGCTTATAATATTTCTATTTAAATAAATTTATTTTATTTAAATACTTTATATTTAATTGCTTGTTTTCCTTATGTCTATTTGAAAATGTGTCTTTGCAAACAAATATTTGGCAATAAACTTGGCATCAATATTATACAAGCATATTTTTTTCTGAAAATAAAGCATTTATAATATTTATTCTAAATATCTAATTTTCATATAATCCTCTAAATAAATACTTAAAGAGATGACAATATTTAGAATACATCTATATAATAACACAATGGGTGTCTGTAGTTAATATGATTATTAATATATGATTTTCACAGAATACTTCATTTTACTTAATTTAAAATTATGTAATTTATCTCACCAAAGACTGAATGGTACAGCACGAAAGTTAATCAGCTTTCATTGACTGGTGGAATTATATTTTGGAATGGTTCACCCAAAAATGAAGATTCTGTCATCATTTATTCACCCTCAAGTTGTAACAAACCTGTATGAATTTCTTTATTCTGCTGAACACAAAAGATGATATTTTGAAAAATATGTGTAACCAAACAGTTGATGGATCCCACTGACATCCATAGTATGGGAAAATCCAATACTATGGAAGTCAATAGGGCCCATCAAACTTGAGGGTGAGTAAATGACAGAATTTGAATTTTTGGGTGAGCGATCCCTTTAAGCACAGTGCTTCATAAATACTTCTTTTGATTGCAAAGCATGGCACATCAGCTTATTGTGTTTTATCTCTTTCCTTTTTGATCAGAGTTGACAAAAAAATTTTTTTCAAGTTATTCAAGAAATCTGATCACAGGAGAGCCCTGCCACTTCCTGTTACACTAGCACAGTATTGCACTGTTACATCCTGAAGCTGGACATTCTCAGACTTGAGACTCGTCCAGATCCAGGTCAACAGGGGACAGGAGGAGCGGAGAGAGGGCATGGGGTGTGAGCAGCGAGGTCAGGAGTGGGTTCTCCGTGCCATGGTCCTCTTCTGTACTATTGGAGGTGTCAGTGTTTTGCAGAAGCCCAGAGGTCTCCTCATCCTCCAGACTTTCTCTGATCTGTGTTGGGACCAGCCGGGACGGTGTACTCAGGAGATGGAGGGGAGGAGGAAGAGGGGAGCAGGCTCTAGAAGTGGAGCTGGAGGTGGCAGAGGGGGTGGGAGACAGACTGCTTCTTACACTCTCCTGATCTTTCCTTTCTTTATTCTCATAGTGAAAGACCTACAGTCAAAATAGAGCAAGTGTAAGTTGTAAGCTGTTGAATTTAGAGGTATAAATGCAATTTTAAAGACACAATGTCTCCACAACAGTCAGAAATTGACTTTTCCAATATTTGCCTCCTGGAATTGATTTCCAGTTTTGTTTTGTTTTTGTTTTTACCTGTGTAATTACAATAATTTTTATAATTACCTTATTAAATATATTGTTTTGTCTTTTATGTCAAATACTTGAATATAAATATAACCAAAGTATCTTTCTAACAATATAAATATGATTCAGCACATCAGATTCTTGCATCAATTGCAAGTGCACAAATACATGGTGATTAAACATTTAGGTGAAATAACTAATTAAAAACAAAAAAATAAAATTCTGAAATATGACCCCCCCATCTTCCCCCTGAAATATATCACAATATGTTATCAGCATAGCGCAAAATGTTTAAAATCACAATAATGTCGTATCGTGGCTTAATTATATTGATGATATCGTATCATGGGGCCTCTGGTGAATATTATGACAAAAACATTGTCAATTATTGCTCTTGATAATGTAATGATTATTATTGTTGATTAATAGAATACATTAAAAAATATTTTTGTGTGGGGGAACATATTCTGGCTACACTGACAAAAGTTAAAGACCGTTTTTGAATTACTTTGATAATTACGTATTATAAAATCAAGACTTCACATTGGTTATTTCAGTAGCATGAAAAACATAACGGTTATAACATAACTGGGAATAAATTATATACAGAAAGCATGATTTCAGTTATGCATGCTCAGCGAAAACTCCCTTTACAATCACTGAAGCTGCCTACACTGCAAAATTAATCACTTGCATTGTAATAGGCACTTTGTCGTTTATGATGAGAGAATTCAAAGAGGAGTACAGATTTCAGTTAGTGAGCGCTCACTGAAACAAAACTCCAGAATTTTCAGTGGTGACTAATCTAAATGATTGGCCATAAGCTCAACAGAAACGTGTGTGATTGGTTATAATTCCCAACGCTGTAAAAAAAAGCATAAACAGATATCTAATGCAATGTGAGCAACGTAATGCAACAATTGACACTTATCATTTAATTCATTTTCACATTTCGCTTTATTGCGACAGACAATAGATTTAGTGGAGCCTATAATTGAACAGATGCAGTTTTTCCCCCTTATCTTGAATTTGGGGGACATTTTATGGCACTTTAACTCCAAGCTACTGTTAATTTTCAACCCTGGTCAAGTTCACTCAATGCACCCAAACTTTTCATGTATATTTCAAACTTAGAGCTTATGAACGTGTCATTTTAAACTAAGAATGTGTGTAACCCAACAACTCTGCAAGCTTTCATTTGAACACTGTTCTTAATCAGACCTGTGGCAATGGTGGTTTGTGCTGGGCAGTTTTGATGCTAGGTGATGAGGACTCCGATGCGGTGGAAGGAGAGTCATGGCTCAGCTTTCCGACCTCTGTGACCCCTGCTAGGCCACTGCTGGGGCTGGCAGTGGGAGATCTGACAGCTGCTTCCTGCTGGGTCTCAGTGAAAGTTACAGACCTCTTTTGGTCACCATGTACTTAGGAAAAAAATAAGAGATTCATTAGACACTCTGAGCCTCGTTTGCATTTATGCATGTGGCAGACACCTTTATCCGAAGTGACGTACATTTCATTCAAGGTGTACGTTATTAGTGTATGTGATTTTCTTTGGAATCGAATCCATAACATTGGTGTTGTTAGCACCAAGCAAGCACTACTGTTTGTCCTACAGACTCTTCCATATATAATTCTCATAGTGGCCATTTGAGCTGATGTCATTAACCCTGTAAAACCATATTAATTTTATTTGATACATGGCTTTCTAAGGCCTCTACATCATAAATTTGACCAATGCTTTTCCAAAATAACCTTTTTATATGACCTACTACATATCTTCTGCCCCCTGGGGGATTTTTCCTGCTCTTCAGGAAGTAGAAGAACTTTTAATATTATTTCCATATTTATTGGAATATGTACGTATATTGGCATATTTATTATTTCACTTTTTGCTGGCAATGAAACCCAGACAAAGTATTGCAATATATTGATATCTCAAAATGAATATTAAGTGTATTTAAGCAACTTATAGACATTAGGTCTATTTTATTGCTTATAGAAAAATCACATTGAAAATTTACTAAATTACACAGTAGGTATTTGAGGCATGTTTTTAAAATATACTATGCCCACCACAATATCAAAAAAGTATTATTTTGTATTTAGATTGGGAACTGATATATATTTTTTTATGCAGCCTGCTCTATCATTATTAAAATCTTCACTACAACAATGTTTTTGCTATCATATATTTTTTAATTTACATTATTGTTCATAATAATGTTTTTTTTTTTTACATTGTTATACATGCTATATATATTTTGTCAAAAGGCCTTACAGGGTTAAATATGCCAAAATGTTGTGAACATTAGCATCATAGACGTTCATTTTATTTTTTATGATTGATTTCCATTACACGAGAGTAGATGTTAAAACTTCATGCTGATTTGTACTCGGCTTTCGCCAAGATAAGCACCAACTAAGACGTAGCTTTACAGTAACCTATACTTCTCCATCCATTCACGCTTCTTTCCAAATAATGATGTGAATCTCCTTCTGTCTGGTGTTAATAGCTGCAGTGTATTTGCACACACAACGGCTGCAACCACAGTGCGGTCCCCTCATGACAACTGTCTGGATTGAGCAGAGTAGGGGACATATCTAGGGTCTTCAAGTGGGCACCTTCCGTCCTCAGTGTTTCGTCGACTAGACCACGACACCTCAAGAGGGCTCGACAGTGACTCTGGCGTCCCAGAGTCACCCCCCTCCGTCCCCCACTCAAATCAGCCCAGCTTACTGACCTTTACCTCCCTCCTGCTGCTGAGGTTGCTCCTTCCTCGTAGTTCACATATGAACAATCTCTCAACCTCGCCACAACCCGACCATACGCACCAACCCGTTTGACTAAGGCTGTCGAGCCCCACTGCAGACGTTAAAGTGGCAACGGTTCCGTATGGCATACTACCGCAAAACACAATATCTGTCCAAACACCAATCCTCATTCACGCAAAATACACAGGAACGTAATAACTGTAATTACTATGCAAACTATACAAATAAACCAACAGACTCTTCAAATTTTCAAGAATTTTTCGAAACCGTAGCGTGGCGGCCTGTACACAGCCAGCCAGAATCTTTCCGTCTCAACCACCGCCAGTTGCTGCTCCTCTCTGCTGCTTCAGATAAGTTCTTTACTGTGCGACGCAACTCTTGGCCACTGAATCCAACGTCTCTAAGGAACCGGGTTGTGGCGTGTGCCACAAATCCTCGACAACCCACTTCCACTGGATAAACCTGGACTCTCCATCCTCGCTGTTCTGCTTCAGTGGCCAGCTGAGCATACCGCAGTTTCTTCCTCTCATATGCCTCATCTACAGCATCCTCCCATGGCACTGTTAACTCTATCAGTTGAACAATGCGTGCTGATCGAGACCACAAAACAATATCTGGTCGGAGGTTAGTGGTGGCAATCTCAGGTGGAAAAATAAGCCGTTGATCAAGATCAGCCAGCATTTTCCAGTCCCTAGCAGCTTCCAGTTGTCCTGGGCGAGAATTGGTTTTAACACCTTTTCTTGGTGGTTGCTCGCCTGGGCGGAGGAATATTGTCTTCTGTGTGTAATGTTTTGCCAGAACAGGTGGCAACTTATTGGTCATGTTACGCTTGTCTTCCAATGCTAAAGCCCCTCCTCTCATCGGAGTACTTGGTCATGGCACAAGTAAACCGACCTTGGCTAAGAGCCACCTTACATCCTGTCAAAATGTGCCTTAATGTGGCAGGTAATGAACACAAAGGACAAGAGGGATCCTCTCCTACCCAGAGGTTTAGTTCTGTGGTGATGGGAGAACATCATATGTTGACCTGATAAGGAAACTGATCCTACTCTCTTCCATTGACCAAAGGTCTTGCCAGCCCATCTTGCGTTGTTCCACACTCTCCCATCTCATCCACTCTCCCTGCTTGGCCTGGGAAATGGCCTTTATACACCTCATCCTCTCCTCCTGCTTTCGCACCTCGTTGACTACGAGCTTCCTCCTTTGAGCTGGGGCTGCCTTGTGCCATTTAGGAGGAGCTAAACTGAGCCCAAAACCCCCTCTTCCATGCTGTACCTGCCCCACGATATCACCAATTTGAAGGGCAGCCTTTGCCTCTTCCACAGATTTCTTTGCTGACCGCTTTCTACCAGTTTTTAACACAGGTGCTGCCTCCCTTACACATTTGTCGTGTGACTCTACTCATTTCCTGTCTGACCTTGGCGCACTTAAACTCCTCGGTTAAAGCAGAGACTGGCAGCTGCAATATTCCTTTACTATAAAGTCCCACTCTGCTGAGGCAGCGTGGAACTCCCAACCATTTCCTGATATATGAACTTATTAACGCTTCCAGCTTATCCACTGTTGTCAAAGAAACCTCGTACACAGTCAGTGGCCACAGCAACCTCGGCAGTAGACCAAACTGAAAGCACCAGAGTTTTAGTTTCCCTGGAAGAGCTCAGCTGTTTATGCTCTTCAACCCTTCCACTGCTTGTCGTCTAACTTCTCCCACTCGAACTGTGTCCTTTAGATCCCCATCGTACCATCTCCCAAGACTCTTCACTGGCTTCTCAGAAATTGTTGGTATTGCCTCACCATTAATGAAGAATGTTTTATCCACCACCTTGCCTTTAATTATCGAGATGCTCCTTGATTTAGAGGGCTTAAATTGCATTCGTGCCCATTCAATGTTATCGGTTAACTTACCCAATAACCGATTAGTGCAGGCTACTGTTGTAGTCATGGATGTCATGTCATCCATGTATGCTCTGATTGGTGGTAGTCGCATCCCAGAAGCCAAGCGCTCTCCTCCTACCACCCATTTTGATGCCCTAATGATTACTTCCATTGCCATGGTAAAGAGAAACTGTGCCAGTGGAGAAATTGTGCATCCTGCCATTATTCCGACCTCTAAGCATTGCCATGTAGTGCTGAATTCTGGAGTTGAGAAACTAAATTGCAAATCTCCAAAATAGGCTTTCACTAAATTTGTTATCGACATCGGTACCCTAAAAAAATCAAATGCTGCCCAAAGAAGCTCATGTGGCACTGAACCATATGCATTAGCCAAACCCAGGAATGTCACATGGAGCTCCTTCCTCTCCATTTTAGCTAATTGAATTCGTTGCCAAATAACATTGATGTGTTCTAAGCATCCTGAGAACCCTGGAATGCCCGCTTTTCCTCTAAATATCTCTCTAGCTCAACCCTAGATGCTTTTAAAGTGCCATTCTTCTCACTGGTGAATAACTTCTTTACGAATTTGAATGGGTCTTTACAGAAATTAGCCCTCGCACGCTCCTTCTTTTTGTAGCGTTTCCGTAGGCGCTCAGCTCTGCGTAATGTTGCAAGCTTATCTTTTATGGCCCTTTGTAAGAGATTGAGTCCCTCCTTCTGACCTTGTTCTGCTTTTTTCCATTGCTTCCTCAGCTGCCTCCTTTCTCTAACTAACCCTTCAATTTTCTGCTGCCGTCTAGACATTCCAGGAGTAGTTTGTACTTTTTCCTTCCTTTTTTCCACACCAAACCTCTCACTTCCATATGCGTAAATGATTTCCCCAAATTTATCCAGCTTCTTTTCAACTGTACCAGTTAATCTTTCCAATGCAAAGCATAGATCTGTGTTTACCGTGTCCCATGCAGTTTTCTCACAAGCTCTTGGCCATCTAACTCCAGGCCTATGCCTGTTGAGGTTCTTTTCTCTCTTATGCTGGTTAGTCTGACCGGGTTCACAAGTATCGATGTGTTCATCACTAACTGTGCAAACCCTCCTCTCCTCTATGACAGGGGTGCTGATATCCTGCGAACTGTGGTTTGCTTCCTGTCGCTGGATTTCATTCGACTGACTTGACTGACTTCGTAAGAAGTACTGATCAATGTGAGGCCCTTGTCCCTTCTCCCTCAAGTATTTCATTTTCCCTTGATAAATCTTCAAACCCCTGACCGTTGTCGCCTTGCTCCAGCCACAGACACAAGCTTGGAGTTCAATGACTTTGCTAACTGCAGAACCTGAACTAGTCTTTTGACTTATGTAGTCATACAAACAACACGTACCTCTGTCGATTGGTTTACTCTTAGGCTGAACGCTTCTGCGGGTTGTTGAGAGTCTGGCTCCCTGACGCCCACGAGACTCGTCCTGCACCCTCGGGATAGACAGCAGGGGTCGCCGTAGCTACAAGACACAGTGCCTTAATTTCATGCCTTAACATAATACACCGAATGCAAAAAAATCAGAGCGTTATAAATGAGACTGAAAGCTCACCTGCCTAAGTCCTCTCTTCCGACCGAGGGGCGGCTGAATGAGCAGATTCTGCTGTCCTGGTTCACTCTGCACACTGGCAACCCTGCAGAATAAAGCCAAGGGAAAGACAAAAACAGAGCCGATGAGCTTGAACTCCTTGGAGAGCTGAACACAATCCCTGTTAAATCCTCCTAATAAATGGGAGAGTTAAGAGGAAATGTGTCCCTTTCACAAATCCCCCCTCAGTTCATAGCCCTCCACCAATCAAACACAGGGACAGGTACGAATCAGAAAAGCATGAATCACAGGTCAGAACCTGCAATGTCATCAACAAAAAAACAAAGGGGAATAGAGAAGCTGGTATAGCAGTGTGAGCAAGACGTAACCCCCCATTTGAACTAAGCCATTTCTGACAATAAGTGAATTTGTGAGTTTCATATGATGGCAGATCAGAAAACACATTTTTAAATGTCTAATTGTCCACTTTAAACCTGCTAGACCAAAGCCCCCAGCCCCACAGATTGGCCCCCCAAAGAGGAACTCCAATTTGAGCAGCAAAAAGCCTGAAACATGAGTGGACACCATGACACCATGAGGCTCACTGGAGATGACATGAGTACCACAGAGTGATAATACGTAGACGGGCATCATTGTCCCTTGTCAAGAGAGAGAGAGAGAGAGAGAGACAGAAAGAAACAGTGACTTGAAGAGGATGAGAAGAAAAAGAGAGAGAGATCCTAGTGAGAATTCAAGTTGGATGTGATGAACAGGGAAGGCAGGCCCAGCCCCGGCACACAGACGGTGAGACACTGCACACACAGGGCCGTGACACTGTACCTAGACAGGTTACCCTCCTCCAGAAGCCCCTGGGATTCATCTAGCACATTGGGTTCACTGTAGAGTTGGGCAGGGAACAAGATTAGGGGAATAATAAGAGAGACATGCAACCCCCCAGCTGTAGATCAGCCCCCTCTTAAAGGGAAAAATAAGGTAAGATTGAATAAACAAGGTTGTTATAGACAGTTTCTGTTGCTTTCAGTCTACATGAGCTTTACTTTTGAAGTGGGGTGCTTGTTTACCTGTGACTGGGCAGCATGGTGCTTATGCCTGGTTCAGGCTGAGTGGTGGCTGAGCCTGTGGCGTGACTGGAGAAACGCCGCTGAGAAATGAGCCTGGGGAGGAAAGCTTCGTGCTCACTTACCACGCTGGGGATGCTAATGGAGTCATCTGAAAATGACAGAGTAAGAGATAATATGGATAATTCAGTAATAATAACATCGGCAAGTGCTTCTAAAATTCCTCAGCAGTGAAAGCCATAAATTTTACATTAAACTTAGCATGCTGCATTAAATCATTTCTATTAATTATTTTATGCAAAGTCACGCTAAATAATTAAGCATTTATGACTGTTTTAAAAGTACATCTTTGATTAAAATAATCTACATTAAAAGGTAACCAGTAACACTACTTACAATAACACAACTGAATTTGTATATAATTACCTACATTATATGCATATTTACTTTATAGTTTTACAAATAAATTATATGTTCAACTCGATAGTAGCATCTTTCAGTCACCTCCCTGCAAGCTACGCCCATGGTTGTGTTGCTCTAAACCTACATGACTTTCTTTCTTTTGAAAAAAAAAAAAGTTTTCTCTCCATGCAATTAGCCTAAACATTTTTTGGATGGTACGTAAAAGCACCATACAAGTAGTCAATTTGGCTTTTGCATTAAAGTATGAGTCATATATATGCCACATATATATTTATGAACAGAGACTGGTCTTTTAAGTCAGATCTTTTCAATCAACAGGTTGAAATAGTTTACAAAGAAAGAAAGTTAATGTGGTTTGTAATGACACATGAGTGAGTAAATGATGGTAAAACTAAAATGTTCTGAGTGAACTAGGCCTTTAAGCAGAAACTAAAGAAGAAGAATTACACACTTTCCTCCTCCTCCTCATCAGTACGACTGAGTGTATCCTGTGAGGGCTGACGTGAGGGTTGGCTCTCCTGCTCCCAGACAGTTCCTGTACCAGTGTTGGAGCGAGACATGGTGGCGAGACTTAACCTGTATGCAGAGGTGGACGTGCCAACAGTACTGATGGAAGTCTTTCCCTGGTATGCTGAAAAAAAAAAAAACAGGAAGAGATATACACAAAACCTTTTCACGTTACATTTAATCCAAGGTTAATGTATTTTTAACCCTGGGTTAAGTCCAGTTTTAACCATGGGTTAAATCGCACAACCTGAATAACCAGAGCAGTTTAATTACTAATGCAGGAGCAGTGTGGAACATGACAACCCAAGATTACATTAGCCCATGGTTGAGGATGATCCAGGGTTAACAAAGTGTGACAAATCCTGACAGATGGGTAGGTAAACTTTTGATTTATAAGTAATATATCAATTAAGCCAGTTCTCACCGGAGCCGCTGTGCACAGCCTCTTTCAGGATCTTGAGCTCGTTGCTGAACTCAGCAAACAGAGAGCTCTTGCAGAGGGAACGTGGGATGAAACGACGCTCTAGTTGCTCTGCGATATGGTGACGGGCTGTGATCTCCTCCTGAGACTCAGCCGGTTGGGTCAACAGCTGAAAGTAGAGATATGAAGACTTGTTCATGAGCATCAACCTTATGGAAACATGGAAAGAAAGCAGGCAGAAGATAGATCAGAGAGATCAGAGACAGAAACTAGTGGTTGACCGTCATATCACTGGCTGATATCTTTATAGGAACGACCACCAGAAGGGCAAAACAAGGCTTTCTTCTGTTGCCCGAGTTATTTTTACCTGGTTTGTTTTATCCAAAATGTTGGATAGTTGTTCAATCATTTGCACTAACCAAGCCTTATGTCAACGTTAGGTAACTATAGCTAACATTAGCTAATTAGCTCTCACTTTTGCTTTGACAACCATAGTTATGGTCAAACCATAGTTCCAACAAACATTCGCAAATAGCATTGCAAAGTTGTGTGGTTGTAATGATAGCTCTCGAAACATGGTTAGAAGCATATTTTCTTGTTTGCATGATGTGGGATTAATAAATCCCTGTGCGTACGTTCTCTAGTATGTAAGGACGAGCCTATGATTGAATCTGGAAATAAGGCAAAAAATAACTGAGAAAAAAAAAGAGAATTAGTCCTCATGTGCCATGTCCGTAATTCACAGAAAAAAATCGAGCATTAATTCGATCTGAAACCGATGAATTAAAAACGATGCATTGTACTATGGTAGTAAAGCAGCGAGTTATGCTGTTGTGCAGGAAACACCCTAGATTGCAAATTCATATAATCTGTACTTTTGTACATTTTCATGCTGGTAGCAGTATAAGAGGAGGGATTCTGCACAAGCTATGTAAACATTGCAGAAGTGGAATACTGCGGCAGGTGGTGTTTATGGATTGCAAGTGCTCAAAACTTGCAGTTTGTTTACATATCTTTGTTTTTCCAACTGTAACTTGAAAGAGATTGAAGATTGAAAATTGACAGGCCTGTGCTGCAGTTCTATGGATGTTTTTCCCTCCAGGTCTCTGCGCCAGTCGTATTAATTAGGGCGTATTAATGTGCCTAAGACTTTTACACAGTACATATACTACAAAACATATATCGGTCGACCACTAATAGAAACTTCAGAAAGGTAGTGCATACCCTGAAAATCTTACCTTGCACTGTATGAAAGGACGTAGTAGAATGAAGATTGGAATTCGTGTGCGCACTATGAAGTCAATAAAATCCCAAAAAGCCAGACCGCCGACTTTACGCAGGGCCATTTCCTTGACCTGTAGACTCAGCTTGTACCACTGATTACCCAACTGTCGCTCAAAGCAAACTAAGACCACCTTCAGAGCTAGAGAGAGCAGATTTAAAATATCTATGTAAAATATAGAAACACATTTTTAAAATGAAATTTTTCCTTTCTAGGGCTCTAGTACCAAGATAAGCTGCCTGGCTGGTGGATTCAGCCAATCCCTCTCTACGCAGGTCTTTCCCAGTGTCTCCTGGGGTGGAGCAGTGGGCAGGGGATGCGTCCAGAACAAAGTTCTTACTGCGGGAGGTGCTGATGATGCGTGGAGGTAACAGGATGTTAATGACTGTCTGCAAAAGTAGAAACACCTCCGGTTGTTCCAGATTAGGGCTGTCTGTGAAGGGAAAACAAACAAACATATTCTAAATTACATCCAATCGCATTATCTCTTTGAGCACATTAAGGGGCCAATTCACACATGCATTTTTTGCAATAAAAAATGCGAGAGGCAGGTCAGTGAAAAGAAAAAAAACATGCAAGGTCTAGAAACGGGTTTTTAAAAAGTTGAACATCTTTTAACATGAGCGCCGCATTTCTAGATCGTCGTGTCATGCACAAGACACTGCAAAAGACACAGGACACGAGAGCAATGGCCAAACACATCCGTCTACCACATGTTTACATAGAATGCATTTTTGAATTCCACTGCACATGCTTTTCTGTTGTTTTTCTTTGTGAACTGTCACTAATAGTTCCTGGTTCTGTTTGATCTCTGAGGCAGACCTTTACTTCCTGAGCCCACAGTCAATACAAATGGAATCAAGAGGTTAAGCAGCATGCCCTCTCGTCTCTCTTGATTGGTGAAGGGGGAGATCACATGACTGAGCGGGAAGTCATCCTTTAAAGCCTAGAATTGGAGGAAGACATTAAACATATGCCCATGAATGCAGGCAAAAAATGTGTCAATGAATTGAAATGCAGATTAGAATTATTGATTGCACTTTATTTTACAGCACGTGCACTTACGTGTACTTACCAAAGAAAGTACCCGGTAATAAAAGGCAACTACATGGGTTACGGTCAGGTTTAGGGGTAGGTTCAGGGTTAGTACCTAGGTATTACCCAGTTCTTGTAATTACTATAAGTACATAGTATGTGCATGCATAAAAGGACTGTAAAATAAAGTGCTATCGATATATCCTTTGGAAGGAATAGACTATACCTGGATCTGCATGGCAACCAAACGCACAACTGCAGTACTGAAGGGAAGGGGAGGAGACAGGTAAGGACTCAGATGCAACAAGGGAAGTCCATCTGCCACGCTAGACGGCCCAACAACCCCCATCACCTTAACACATATATATATGTAAACAGATACATATCACACAGAGCATATAATCAGCAACAGGTGTTTGGGACTCACCAGGTTGACACAGACATTGATTAGAGATCGCAGGTGAGGGAGGAAGGAGATGATTGGCTGCCGATGAAGTGTCAAACAAATCCCTTCAATCAGGCTGCTAGCCGCCTCCCATTCCACCTGCCGCCTGCAACAACACACAGAGATATTCATCTCACACACTGACGAGATGCATCAACCAGGTAATATGTTTTCTGCCACTAGTCATTGAATTACGGAGCACCAAAAGTATACCAAAATATTTGCACTGATAAACTAACAAACATTATGTCTAAATAATGTACAACCCCAAATCAGAAAAAGTTGGGACAGTTTGGAAAACACAAATAAAAAAAGAAAGTAGTGATTTCTAAATGTACTTTGACTTATATTTCATTGCAGACAATGTGAACACAAAATATTTCATGTTTTGTCTGGTCAACTTAATTTCATTTGTAAATATACATCCTTTCCTGTCATTCAGACCTGCAACACGTTCCAAAAAAGGTTGGGACAGGAGCAATTTAGGGCTAGTAATCAGGTAAATTGGTTAAATAATGATGTGATTTGAAAAAGGTGAGCAGGTGATTGTAATTATGATTTGGTGAAAAAGCAGCATCCAAGAAAGGTCTAGTCCTTTAGGAGCAAAGATGGGCCGAGGATCGCCAGTTTGATAACAAATACGTGAGAAAATTAGGGATGCACCGATATGAACATTTTGGCCGATACCGATAACCGATAATTCTTTACATTTGAAAGCCGATAACCGATATATTGGCCGATAAATCTAAATTAAAATTTGTATATACTTTGATAGCGTGTATACATAAACAAAAGGCTCACCATTAAAAGCCTTGTCTCAAACACTTTTAACATAAATCAAACATATACAATACAGTATTGCCTAGTTTGAACCAGTGTAAGATTACTTAACTTTTAAAATTAATTTTACACTCCTATGGGCAACTTTATTAAAAAAAATGGTAACACTTTATAATAAGGTTTAATTTTGTTAGCATTAGTTAGCATGAACCAACAATTTTATAAGACATTTTTAAGAAAGTTGTATCTGTTCAAATTAGTCAATGAACTGTGAACTAACATGAACACACATATTTTATTAACTAGTATAACAAAGGCTATTGCTCTCTGTTAATGCATTAACAAATGAGACCTTATTGTAAAGTGTTATCAAAAAATCTATTGCCTAACAAAAAATAAAATACCTAAATAATGCAAACAAGTCATTGGATAACATTGGGCTGCATATAAAAAAACAAAATGGATCAATAAAATGGAATCGCCTCTGCACGGACAATAAGGAAATTATTTTTTATCAAACCATATCGTTGATGAAAATAATACGAGAACAAAATAATGGTAGTTATTAATTATAACACAATGTTTTTGAAAAAAAAAAAACATTTTTAATATTAGAGTGATAGTAAACATCTTTAATAGCTTAGTTACTGTTTCAAATGACATTGCTGTGTGAGCTGCCCGCGCTGAAGAGAACGAACGTTAAACCGAATCGCTTTGCTAGAAAGTTAATCAACTCAACGGTTCCTGAAGAATGCAAACCCAAAGAATTTACAAATTTATTACAATAGTGAATACAATTATAATTATATGACAGTCCCAATCATAGCTTTTAATGTTTTGCATTGTTGTTTAATCCGCGCGCGCTGGAGCTGAAGAGAACGAGCACCGAGAAACTGAAGAACTTTTCTAGCAGGTTGTTTAAATCCACGAAACGCATTATATGTGAGATTAATCAGATATTTATTTTACATCAACTTTATATTACGACTTATCTGCACAAAATGACGTGAATGCACAATCGAACTCGTGCTGGTCATAATGTTGTAGTAGGCTAATCCCTGTTCTGGACGCGCTATTCCCACAACAACGCGCTGAAACGGCAACTAAACACAGATAATTCACAACGTTTTATTACAATAGTGTTCTCATTATAATCGCATGTATATGACAGTCCCAATTATAGTTATAAATGTGCATTGCTGTTTGAGCTGCGCACGCTAAATAGGCTATAAAGATGATCACCGGTACAATGAAGCGCCACTGCATCGTTCATTAACTCAACCAAACGCATCCTATATTAGATTAATCAGATATATATACACAAAATAAACATATTACAACTTAAAATGGCACAGAATGCTGCGAATGCTCAAGAGAACTTGACTGTGCTTGTCATGAAGGCTTAACTCCATAGACGCGCTTTTTCGACACAACGCGCTCGTCGCGCTGAAACACTGGCGAACAAGAATTCACAACATTCTTTTACAGGCGTGTTTTTATTATAATGTTATGAAGCCTATGTGACAGATTTGTGCTGCACATGTTGCACTGAACTGTATCTTCCTTTTCGAAGTGAATCCAATCATTCAGAACCATCATGGCGAACAGTGCGCATCTCTCAACTGAAGTAAATAATCTATTATCTATCGGCTTTGATATATCGGCCCAATTTTCTTATCGGATCGATAACGAGAATTTCAAAAAAGACCATTTATCGGCCGATATCGATATGTGGTCGATATATCGTGCATCCCTAGAGAAAATTATTGAAATGTTTAAAAACAATGTTCCTCAAAGAAAGATAGGAAGACATTTGCTTATTTCATCTTCAACAGTGCATAATATAATTAAAAGATTCAAGGAATGTGGAGGAATTTCAGTGCGTAAAGGACAAGGGCGCAAGCCTAAGCTGAACAACCGTGATCTCTGATCCCTCAGGCAACACTGCATCAAAAATCATCATTCATCTATAAGCGATATCACCACATGGGCTCAGAACTACTTTGGCAAACCTTTGTCAAGTACCACAATACGTAGTTACATCCACAAATGCCAGTTAAAACTGTACTGTGCCAAAAGGAAGCCCTATGTTAACAGTGTCCAGAAGCGCCGTTGACTTCTCTGGGCTCGGAGGTATCTGGGATGGACCATCACACAGTGTAAACGTGTACTGTGGTCAGATGAATCAGTATTTCAGGTATTTTTTGGGAGAAATGGACGCCGTGTGCTCCGGACCAAAGAAGAAAAGGATCATCCAGACTGTTACCAGCAACAAGTCCAAAAGCCAGGGTCTGTCATAGTATGGGGTTGTGTCAGTGCCCTTGGCAAAGGTAACTTGCACTTCTGTGATGGCACCATTAATGCTGAAAAGTACATAGAGATTTTGGAGCACAATATGCTGCCTTCAAGAAGACATCTTTTCCAGGGACGTCCATGCATATTTCAACAAGATAATGCAAAACCACATTCTGCACACATTACAAAGTCCTGGCTGTGGAGGAAGAGGATACGGGTACTTGACTGGCCCGACCTGTCTCCAATAGAGAATGTGTGGCGCATTTTTAAGCGCAAAATTCGACAACGAAGACCCCGTACTGTTGCCCACCTTAAGACTTGTTTGCAGCAAGAATGGGACAAAATTACACCTGAAACACTTCATCACTTGGTGTCTTCAGTCCCTAAACGTCTTTTAAGTGTTGTGAAAAGGAATGGCAACATTGCAAAGTGGTAAATGCTTTACTGTTCAAACTTTTGTTGAAATGTACCAAAATAGGAATTTTGTTTTTTTGAAAAAAAAAAAAAAAAAAAAAACAATAAAAATCATGAGGAACACATTCAATTATGTGCTGTTGTATTGTCTGCAATGAAATACAAGTCAAAGTACATTTAGAAATCACTACTTTCTTTTTTTATTTGTGTTTTCCATACTGTCCCAACTTTTTCTGATTTGGGGTTGTAGTCCTTTATGCAGAATACTTCTGTTTGTAAGGTTGTAAATGACAACATGCAGTTTAATTGGTGTATTGTAATTGTAATATTGTAATGTTATATTAAGTATATATTGTTTTACAATACAATATTTCACAAACATAACCAAACTAAAAGTATTTACACACATTACTCAAGCAAGATACAGTATATTTAGCCCACTTCAACTTCATTTTAAAACCTTAATGGAGACAATGGAAGACAAACACAACACCAAAGCAGCAGCTATCCATCACATCTCAAAGATCTGATACCACTGACAAAATGCCAGCAGAGACACAACAGACACACAGATGGTGTAGGGCTAGAGATCAGTGTGAGGACATACCTGGTGCACAGAGCCTGAGGGTGAACGCACCTGAGTGTGGGCATTTTATGAATCTTGTTAAACATGCGGTCCAGCCTCTTCAGAATGAGGATGAGGGCGGGACGAATGGCCTCTGCTGACCAATCGGTAATGGGTAACATCTCTGTAATGTAGCGGCGCAGCCCTCGGCTTTCCATGGTCAGTGTGTCATACGGGGCCAATTTGAGAAGGGAGTGAGCGGTTTCTGCCAGTCTGTAGAACATAAAGGGTTAAGTTATAGATGCATGCTATGACTCGCTTGCTCCATAATGCTGTGGAAATTTAATTACTACTGAATGTTCAAACTTCTTTAGGTTGCTTTTGTTTCACCTCATATGGGACTTGATGTCCAGCAGTTCTAGAGCAGTGACTCTGGGTTCTCCTGCCACGTTCTGCAGGATTTTGAGGCGCGGACCACAGTGCTTGTAGAACTCCGTGCAGATGTTAAGCAGAGACTCGCGAGGGCGACGGAACTCTTCACGGGCGATGCGCTCGTCCAGTTCCTCCCTCAGTATACCCTGACCCTCCTCCAGCAGGTGCAGGTTATCCCTGCAAAGAGTCAAATTACAGCAATAATTACTGTTGTTTTTTTTTTGCAAACCAAATCAATAGACAATGTGTTCAGGTAGTGTGGTCATTTTTTATGGAGTTTCCTTTGTGTGTTTTTTATTCAATCAAACATACTGTGTTTGAGAGTAAAACTAATTGTTTTATAATTAAAACATTTTAAAGATTGCAAAAAAGTCTTCGTAGGACTCAAAAATAAAGAAGTTGATAAAATGATTTGCAGTGCATGTAAATCTTTGAAAACCTTTATTTTTTGTGCATTTCGAACACTTTTCATCACAAACGCACAAATTTTGGGTCTAAATCTTTTGTGAAAAGTTTTGCTTGCGAATGAAGCTGTCTCTCAGTAGGCGGTCTCTACCAACCAGGATGGAAGGCCCTTTTCTATTGGTCACCCTGGATCGAAGTGACAGTACTCTCGTATGGCGTAAGGCTAGCTTACGCTATGGGAAAACTCCTTTTCTCGAGAATATTGAAGCAAAATTTTTAAAACGCAGTGCAGCTGCACAGCAGACACAGATGAGCGGCTAGCACGGTCATTTGCTGTGCTGAGGCAACTGCACAAACCTATGGTGAGGCGGCTCAGACGCGTAACCAATCAGGCTGCTTCGTGCCCTGGCAGAATGGGCGTGGCCTGAGCCTTTATATTGGCCCATTCAACCAAAGGAGATCAGATTTTGTCTCCTTCAGCGAACTCTACTCTTCGCTGATCTCTGGAAAGAAGCAACTTCGCCGCCGTCGAAAAGCCTTCAACGGGACAAGCCACCTGCTTTGCAGTTCTGAGGACGTCGGCTTCCTGGTTTCGGGACGGCGCCTTCAGTCCGCTGTTTCGCTGTGCCATCTGGCGCGCCGTATCCTTTATTGCAATTAAGTGTGTTCGCCGCTGCATCACACTTTTTTCCTAAAAGAGAATCTTCCGAGGCGTTGTAATGCTTCACACCATATGCGCCTCGTGCAGAGGCCCTCTCTATGGCGGAGATCGACATATCCTCTGCGCTTCTTGCCTGGGCCGGGACCACGCGGAAGCTTCACTCGCTAAGGGCGGCTGCCCCAAATGTGACGAGATGGATCTCCCCTACCCTGCGGGTTCGACTGGCTGTTTTTGCTGACAACAACCCTGTGACTCCCGCTCTTTTTCCTTTGATCAAGCCGCGCAAAAAGAAGTGGCGCTCACAAAGGATGCCAGAGCAGGCGGACACGTGCGAACTCACGCCGGGCCAGTCCCCACGTGCTTCGCTCTTGCCAGGGGAAACCCCCTCGCCGGTCATGTTCACCCAGGCGGACCAACGCCCCTCTATACGAGCGGCAGGTCTCGTCTCGTTTGGAGCATCAGACGAGGAGGATGAGGAGAAGGATGACAGCTTTTCCATCGCTGCATCCGACTGCGACGAGTGGGCGGGCTCCACTTCCGGCCCGGCACCGTCGACACAAGCCAGCACGAGCACCGACGCAGAACTTCTCCGCGTGCTCACCAAAGCCATTGACAACCTCGGGCTTGAATGGTCTTCGCCCGAGGAGCCTATACGCAAGCAGGCTTGATGAGTGGTTCCTGCAGGGCGCCGACAGGCCCCTCCGCAGAGACCTGCCCCCTTCTTCCCGGAAGTTTACGTCGAGCTGACGAAATCGTGTAAAGCACCACACTCAGCTCTTCTGAAGACCTAATTTTCATCGACGCTCTCTACAGTAGACGGCGCTCAGGAAAAAGCTTACGAGTCTATTCCTCCCCTCGAGGAAGCGGTGGCCGCGCACCTCTGCCCGCCAACCGCTACAGGATGGAAGGCCAAAGCATTGCATCCATCCAAACCCTGCCGCGTCACTTCAGCTCTCGCTGGCTGCGCATACGGCGCTGCTGGCCAAGCTGCTTCGGCGCTTCACACGATGGCTGTGTGACAAGTCTTTCAGGCCAAACTTCTCTGTTCAATGGACAAGTCTGGACCTGAACCAGAGGCTTTTAAGGACCTATGCAGCGCCACAGACCTGGCTCTGCGGGCCACTAAATTTACAGCCCAGGTGATCAGATGGAGCATGGCGAGCTTGACGGTGCTTGACAGGCACCTATGGTTGAACTTGACTGACATGAAGGATGCAGACAGGGCAGCTGAACTTGACTGACATGAAGGATGCAGACAGGGCGGCCTTTCTGGACTCCCCTATCTCCACCACTGGTCTGTTCGGCCCAGCAGTCAAGGGGTTCGCCGAACGCTACACGGAGGCTCAGAAAGCATCACAAGCTATGCGTCACTTCCTCCCAAAGCGTTCCAACTCTGCTTCGAGCCGCCCTAAAAAGGCGCCACCGCCTCAGCAGGTGAAACCAGCGCCTTCGGTCTCTCAACCCCGCCCAGCGGCTGAAGTCTGTCGCCGCTCGCGCTCTGCAAGGTGCCATTTCCCTGAGAGACAGGGACCCCGACGGGGAAACCTTCCTAGCCACAGAGGAAGGAAGAGTGAGATCTTGAGTCCTCGAACATGAGCGCCGCTCACACAGCAGCACGAACATTAAACAGCTGGGCGGCCGGGTCCCTATTACACAGCGGCCCGTCCTCAGTTTTCATTCAACCCCTAGCTATTCGGGCCGAGGCCTGGCATGCCATCCCCGGTATATCAGAATGGGGGTTGAACATAATAAAACTCGCAGACCCCCGTGCTTTTCAGCCGTGGTCGAGACGACAGTGAAAAGAGGCGTGGCTCACATTCTTCGCACCGAAGTGTCGAAACTGTTAGAGAAGGGAGCTGTGGAAACAGTCCCATTATCACAAAGCGAGTCAGGCTTTTTCAGTCGTTACTTGCTCGTCCCAAAGAAGGATGGCGGTCTCAGACCCATCCTAGACCTCAGACACCTGAACAAAGCGCTTATGACGCAACCATTCAGAATGCTGACAACCAAACAAATCCTTGCGCAAATTCGCCCAGGGGATTGTTTTATCTCAGTGGATCTGATGGATGCCTATTTTCACATCTAGATATCGCCCCATCACAGGCCATTTCTCAGATTCGCCTTTGAGGGGCTGGCTTACCAGTACACAGTACTACCGTTCGGCCTATCATTGGCACCTCATACTTTTACGAAGTGCATGGACACAGCACTTACCCCCCCGAGACAGCAGGGAGTGCGAGTGTTGAATTACCTCGACGATTGGCTGATTATAGCCCAATCAGAGGAACAATTGATAACTCGCAGATCCTGGCTCCTCAGCCATATAAAAAGCCTGGGACTCAGGATCAACGTTTCCAAGAGCACACTATCTCCCAGCCAGAGTATCTCTATCCTGGGTACAGTGATAGACTCAAATGGGTAAATGTAGGCTCAAATGTAGTGATAGACTACAAATGAAAGCGCGCCTCACATCAGAGTGCACGCTCACTATACAGCGCCTAGCGGCATCTTTCAGAGCAGGCGCGTGAGCGTATCTCTAGAGATTTCAGAGGATGTTGGGTCTTATGGCCTCAGCATCATCAGTACTCCAGCTCGGACTACTGCACATGCGTCCTCTCCAGCGCTGGCTAAAACCCTGTGTACCAACTCACGCATGGCGATCTGGCCACTTACAAATCAAAACGAACCACAGCTGTATCAGAGCCCTGGCTCCCTGGAAAGTAGACGACTGGTATCAGTCAGGAGTGAGTATGGGCGTGGTTACGAGGAGAAAAGTGACCTCGACAGATGCCTCCAATCTAGGTTGACCCGTCTCTGGCCTATGCCTGGAGAAGCGCCTACTTATAAACTGTCTGGAGAAGAGAGCAGTCACTCTATTGCTGAAAGCCTTTCTCCCAAAAGGCTTAAAAGGCCACCATGTTCTGGTCCGGACGGACAACATGGCAGTGGTGTCCTATATAAATCGTCAGGGCGGTCTCAGGTCAAATAACCTTCACACCATGGCCAAAAACCTCATCTTGTGGGCTCAGCACAACCTGCGCTCCCTAAGGGTGACGCATGTGCCAGGCATTCTGAACCAGGGTGAGGATATGTTATCCAGAGACAATGTTCCCCCAGGGGAACGGTCTCTTCACCTACGGACGGTTCAGCTAATATGGAGCATCTTCGGCGAGACAGAGGTCGACCTCTTCGCCTCAGAAGTCAACGCTCATTGCTGAATATTTTTCTCAAAGAGCAGGGACGCACTTGCCCATGATTGGCCGAGCTGCCCGCTGTATGCATTCCCTCCGGTCACGATGTTACCACAGGTCATCGAATGGATCAGGGAGAGCAAGTGTGCAGTGCTACTGATAGCACCTCTCTGGAAGACCCAGTTATGGTTCTCCGGGCCATGGTTCAGCCCCATGGCCAGTTCAGCTGAGGAGAGACCTCCTCACGCAGGCAAACCGATTAATCTGCCATCCCCGTCCCGACTTGTAGGCCCTTCATGTATGGCCCCTCAACGGATACCCGGGTGTCTCCCGGAAAGGGTGCTGAAAATGATCACTGAGGCAAGAGCGCCGTCACCTAGACGCCTCTACGCTCAGAAATGGGTGGTGTTTTCCGGCTGGTGCGCTGCCCCTTATTTGTGTGAAGTATCGAGTGTACTCGTTTTCTTATAACGGCTTTTGGACACGGGTCGTACCCTCTCCATGCTCAAAGTGTATGTGGTGGCCATAACAGCTTCTCACGCTCTTGTTTCCAGCCAAACGCTAGGAAGAAACAACCTCGTCGTACGCTTCCTTAAAGGGGCAAGGATGCTGACCCCTCCGCAACCTCCTTCTGTGCCTATCTGGGACCTCTCCACGGTCCTGGAAGCACTGGAAGCTAGCCTTACGCAATACGAGAGACCTCTCGAAAGGGAACGTCTCGGTTACTTACGTAACCTCGGTTCCCTGAGAAGATTGTGCTATTGTGCTTTGATCAGGGGATCGCTTCAGTCGACTTAACCTGATTTCCTTTGGCTGAATGGACCAATATAAAGGATTAAGCCACGCCCATTCTGGCGGGCTCTGATGTGCCAGGGCGCGAAGCAGCCTGATTGGTTCCGCGTCTGAGCCGCCTCGCCATAGGTTCCTGCAGTTGCCGCAGCACAGCCAATGACCGTGCTAGCCGCTCATCTGTGTCTGCTGTTTTAAAAATTTTGCTTCAATATTCTCGAGAAAAGGAGTTTTCCCATAGCATAAGCTAGCCTTACGCAATACTCGTTCCCTCTTCTCAGGGAACCGAGGTTACATAAGAAACCGACACATTATGTTTCGTGGTGCGGGTTAGCCCAGTTTGATTTTGTTGCCGGTTGTGGAGCCTGGGGTGTCTGCAGAGACCGCGTTTTTTTTACAGTGAGTTCAGGGGACAGGCAGCTAGCAGATAGTGAGGAGATGTTTGCTGTATGTGACAAAAAATGTTTTGGCCTAAAAAACGCGTAACATCGCTTAGAGCACCTTTAACGTTGGGTCGGGGTCGGGCTTAGGTAATCATGTCTGATCTGCCATAACTTCTGGATCATTTCATTAGACTACCCGGAACCATGATTGTGCTAGCAGCAGGAGAGACGTTACATTGACTTGTACACAAAACAAACACAACACAATGTAAAATCCAGGCCTGTCCTCTCTCCATCTTCACTGTCGTCGCTCCTCCTTTATGCTTCCGCTCCTCCGTGAGAGACACGAGACCGGTGCGTCGCGCAGGTGTCGCTCATCAGCAATCACGCCACCGGCCTTATCCTGCTCGCCACAGTGATATTAAATCAGTTATCTTACCTAGTAAAGGACCTGTATCTCACCATGTTACAAGTTCGCTCGCTCTTCTCTCACACACTGCGCGGCAGCAGCGGGAAAACGTAGTGGGCGTGGTCAACCTGTCACTTCGATCCAGGGTAACCAATAGAAAAGGGCCTTCCATCCTGGTTGGTAGAGACCGCCTACTTCATTCGCGACACAGCTTCATTCGCGAATCGCAAGCAAAACTTTTCAACTTGCAAGCAAAAGATTTAGACCCACAAAAAAGACAAGAAAAGACAGCAAAATGTGTGCGTTTGTGATGAAAAGTGTTCGAAATGCACAAAGAAAAATAAAGGTTTTTACATGCACTGCAAATATTTTTGTTATCAACTTCTTTATTTTTGAGCCTTAAGAAGACTTTTTTGCAATATTTATTTTTTTTTATTACAAAATAATTAGTTTTACTCTCAAGCACAGTATGTTTGATTGAATAAAAAAGACACAAAGGAAACTCCATAATTTTCTGCTATATTACTTGGGTTGCTATAGTAACAATATACAGTAGGTTTCAGCATGGTGCCAAGTGACCTTCTTCAACAGCAACTGGGTGAAGTAGGAAGCTGACATGAGAATGTTGTTTCGAGTGAACAAAACATAAGATATTCAGTTAAAATGACCCAAATGCAATTATTTGATGAAGGTATCCTTTTAATTCATGAAATGAAATTGAAGCTGAATGGTACTTATTGCAATGAAACCTGCAAGTGAAACTTGCAAAGTGCCCCCATTATGCTATAAATGTTCCGAGTTTTGTTTTGGAGGTCTCCTACAATAGGTATACATACATCCAAGGTCAAAAAACACTTTCATTTTATCATAGTATACATTGCAGCATCAGATATTTTCTCATTGTCTGAAACGGTTCGATAAAGGATTCAGTTTCTCTAAACTCCTCCTTTCCGAGAACCTACTCTGCTCTGATTGGTCAGATGGCTCAGTCTGTTGTGATTGGTCTACCGCTTACAGCGCATGTCGGAATCAAAATTTCCATTACCATATTTGAATTTCAGCTCCGGAGGCTTCCTCAGCACACAGTGGCACGAACAGTAATGATGGCGTCAGTTTTACCTTATCAATTCAAGCTAGAGTCCTCATCCTTGCAAGGTACATGCAAAATAGATTTACTTTCACAGCGCAGAAAACATTATCTTTATCTGTCGACAACACAAACCAAACTCTTCAACACCTCAGCTACAACTGCAGTGTTTGAGGGCGGATCAAAGTACACATTGTTCATGGGCAGCCAATGAAGACTATAGGTGGCCGTTATGCAAAATTATTACAAATCTACGAAGGTTCAAGCAGGAAGTAAGACTGGAATAACTGATGTCTCATTTCAATAACTCAATTTCAATTTGTGACCCGTGCTGGCAAAATGGGTTCCAATGAGCAAATTTACAAAAATTAGTTATTGTTATTTTCACATTCTCTATTAAAAAACCTTCAAATGATGTATGATTTGTTGGAATCAGACAAAAAAAAGTTTTGAAGTCGACAAAGTAAATTTTGAGAAAAATCAAGTTAAAGTTTTCTGAAGGTTCCAAAACAAAATCACCTAGCAACCATACCTTAAAATCACTGGTAATGACACCAAATTTGGCACCCACCCAATTCAAAACCAAATATCTATAGGAAAAATATATATTCAACAATTTTTTTCCATGATACCACAATTTTTGATTAACATTAATTTAAATTAACATAAAATTTGCCAGCACGGGTCACATTTGTTATGCACTTTTTGTTGAAACTTTTCAGACTTTTTACCTTCACAAACAGCTATATTACACACTACATCAAAGGCAATATCCAAAAAAGCATAACTGGGGAACTTTTAAAGATTTATATGGTTAGGCACACAGGCATTAATGTTTCACTACGGAATTCTGGGCTTTCAAACGACATCTATGGTTGTAGCATTAAAAAGCAAGTTGTGTTACTAATGCATATGTTCAGCACTGCCCTTCTGTGTGGATGATTCAGATGGTTTGAGTTATACTGTTTTATTGATAACCATATTAATGCAGATATTACTAGCCATACCAAGATCACTGATTGTAAGAGATGTTTATCTCTTGTAGGGCTTTGAGTTAGAATGTATCAGATCTGCTGTCATAGTAACTAATTCTTCTTTTCTTTTCTCTGAAACTTCCTGCCAAAACGAACCAGAAAGCTCTGAATAAAAGTCATTATTGTAGGCTTTAAAACCTTTTTAAAAAGTTGGGAAGGAGAAGGGATATGTTGTTTTTTTTGTCTCAAAAATTTAAAATTGGACAGTTTCTCTGTGAAAATTTATTATTTAGTCTTGATGCCCCAATAAAAAAAAGAAACTTGAGAAATGTCAAACTGTATGGTTGGTCTTCAAACACTGATCATGACTTTATACACTGTACCTGCTCTTCATACTATAATGTTTTTTTGGTGCACATACGCATCATAAGCCAACTATATCTGCCCTAACCTGGTGTTTGGTCCTCCAGACATGGTGTGGTTGGCTGTAGTTGCTCCCTTGTGGCCTTGATCACATCGACTCATCTGAGGTGCGGTCATAGGTCTAGGAATTCAAAATCATGTGATAACACCATAATAAATTATACATGACACAGGGAATATCTAGGAATGCAGAGCAGTAAGTAATTACAGTAAAGGCTTGTGTTCTGGGACTGACCTTGTCAATGCCTCCACGCTATAGAGCAGAGCCTGCAGAGAGGTGGCCAGAGCAGCAATGGCAGCAATCTCATCCCTTGCTGCAGATACAGACTCCAGAGTCTGTGTGTTACCCTTCATCTTCTGCAGGTAACATGGAACCAAAGCCTCCAGAACCATTAGCATTTGCAGACTGACAAAAGAAACAGAGAAACCAAGTTTATTAAAGGTTGGAATACAGTACAGGACTTTTCATATCTTAATGGATTTCGAAATGGTTACAGAGAAAAGAGAATGTGCGTCATACACTAAAGTGTTTGATCCTTAGTCATTTAATGTCATTATGAACACAATAAAAACATGCGCCTTGCTGCTAGCAGACTTCTCATATCCTTCGATCCTCCAGTTATCAGTCAATAATTATTTTAATGTTGTTGCTCATTACTGGTAAATGGCTGATATTAAAATGATACTATTTTGTCTAAATCAATTAAAAATAAAACATAAAACACTAAAATAAAATAAAAATTTTGAATGCAAATGAATCACATAATTAGGTACCACAAAAAATACAATATTAAACAAATGTATACTCATTTTGAGATTTACTAAGATTATATTTAACGTTGATATTAAATTAATCATGTTTTGAAAAATTAACTTTAGGTCAGCATTAGATAACATCAAAGATAATCTAACTGTAAAATTTAGGTACATGAGCATGCACACTTATATATCTAATATTATATCCAGTATCGATGGGCATCTAATATATGCTTATAACTGAATTTGATTGAAATCTGCAAGTGACAAACCTGCGGTAGGATTCTGGGGCATAAGCGACCACTGTGACACACAACTTAATGCCTTCACATATTGAAAAAGCCAGATCCTCATTACCGTAGCAAAAATCTGAAAAAAGAAAACCCAGAAAAATAGCAATAGCCAAGCTGAATAGTGTTCACATAAAACAGAGGACGAAGGTAGACCTGTATCCTCCAGGAGCCCTGTGTGCCATCTTACCCAGAGAGCGGAGAGGTTTCTCAACCTTCACCAGCTCCAGAGCATCCAATGAATCTGCAGTCTCTCCCTCTAAAGATACCAGCAGGTCAAAAAGACACTGTGAAGACACGCCCTTCGAAAGACCAGTACTAGTGCGAGTCTGTAAAAAAGTCAGTTCATACATTCAATGTTTAATGATACTGTAATTACACTGTAATAACAGTATAAATTAATGGTTTTTAAAACCATGAAGCTCTTACAGTGAATTCCAGCAGTGGGGCCACACTAGCAAAGAGCTGCAATATGAATGGTTTACGGTGGAGGATATAGAACTGTCTGCAGCAGAACTCAATCCCTTGACGCAACAGTGGGTTACTCTCATAATCTGCGTATGTCTTCAGCAAAGAAAAGCAGCAACACAAAACCGAATAAGCATAAAAAAATGAGAAAACATTCCTAAATCATAATAAATGAGGAAAATAACTTAATATGTGTGCTGCTAACCTGGAGCATAGTGGGAAGGATCCATTGATAGCCACTGAGAGAGAAGAGGTGGTTGAAGTGTACAGCTGTGTTGATGGCAGTGGCGCTGTATTGCCTGAGGAGGGCACTGTCCTCAGGGTGTAGGAGGAGGGCACCATTAAACACATTCAGAAATAGCATAATCTCATCACCCCAGGGGTATTCACTGGGCATGCCCAGAAACATCTCCTCCAGCAGTTTGATCCATAGGACTTTGTGTAAAGTGTCCAAACCAAAAAGCTCTTTGCCTGGGAAGGAGGAAATATATTGATTTACATATTAATTATAATGTGTATTATATGAACATGCACACATTTTTTAACATAAGAACTGTAAAGGAGATTTTCTAAACATGAACAAATATGAAGATAATTATTTAAATGTAACCAGGACTGTAGCACAAGGGGTATGTGTTTATGTTAAATAACAAAATAAAAAAAAAATACGAACAAACAAAATGTATTTACAATTTAATTTTTCAGAATTATTTTAAAATTAAATGTAATGATGCTTCAAATTAAAACTATGTAAGGGATAATCCATGGCTAGCTGTGCATTTAACTTGTAATGCAATACGTGGAGGCAAAGAACTGCCCGAAAAGAAAGTGCATTATAATCGTTTAATGCATAGCTAGCCGTGGATTATTCCACTTATACCATGGTCATTTGCAAGCATTGACAATTTAAAGCTGTTATTAATGTTTGCAGCGCAATATTTGACCGGAAGGGTAAAATTGACGGTTACTTATCATGATTTTCCCTGTTCCTGTTTTGCCTGAGTTCTTGTTCATTGTTAGCTGCTATGGTTTCTAACTGAGTTACACACCTGTTCTGTTAATGATCTTCCTTGTGTATTTAAGCCCTTAGTTTTCCTTAGGTCTGGGTCTTGCAATAATGTTATGTTGTAAGTGTGTAGTGCTTATGTTCCTATTGGTCATTAATCGTCTATCATCAATCTCTGTGGATTATCTACACTGGAGCGCTGTGACAAATGGAGTAATTTCTCTCTTTTTTAGTTTAAAGTTACTATGAAATCAAAACTTTTCTTATGGAATGTTGCAGTGTTGCTGATGAATGCATTTTTAAAAACTGTCCTGATCTTTAATCTAAAACATTAACATGCATGTATTTTTCTGTCTTCGGTTTTTCTACAATTCAACTCAGCATCTTGTCTTGTAATATTGAATTAGTCAAATTGATTATATATGCCTATTTTTATGGTTAGAAAGGAATAAAATGAACAGGACTTTCTAAATTGTCAGGTAATATTGTAAGATGGATAAAATCATCAGAACTTACCATATTCTGACTTTTGGCGAACTGACACCACTGATTAAATGGTTAAACTGTTAGTCAGGATTATTAGCTAACGTAAAAGAGGATCACGTTATTTTTCTCATTTACCTAGAGGCTCATTGAAGAGGGTGAACTCAGCATCAATGGCAGAGCGAGGAAATGACGGCAGTCGCAGAAGGTCTTCTTGAAGCATGGAGACGTGGGATTGCTTGTGCATGGCAGGCATACGCTGGGTAAGCGAGATGATGAACAAAACTCGGCCAATCTCTTCCAGCTTTCTGGAAAACACCTGAACATTTTTTTAACAAATGATTGGTAATTTGTGCTATATTTTTCTTAAATTAAAAAAATGGATTTATTAAAAAGTTATGTACACTATATAGATTCAACAATAGTTCAGAATTCTAAAGTGACCTTGATCTTACACAAATTCCATTATGTGAACCATTAAATGGTTTAGCAAAAACACTTTCTCCCTTGACTGAGATTCACAAAGCACACCTGTTTCTGAATGAGCTCTTGACCCTTCTCTGGAAGCATATGAACCAGGTTGAGCTGAGGAGACACTGATCTTCTGAAAGGGTAGATGTCTCGCACATAGGTCTGATGTAGAGATGCATACCAAATTTCAGCCAAAATACAAACATTCTAGTGTTTACTACCAAGAATATCCAGTATGTATCCTTTGAAATGTCTAGATCTGTTCGAAAACTATAACCCACCTTGGCATAGTGGATAAGGTTCCAACGCTTATCCATTAAAAAATAGTTAGCAGATCGAGCCTCTGGTATATTGAAGAACTCTAAACACTCCTGGCATGAAGACATTAAGCAAAAAAAAGGGGAAAGGTTGTTAAATTGTGAAAATATAGCAACATCATTTAATAACATGTCTATATTGAACAAATCTACAGCTAATTACAATGACCTTTAAAAGAGCTTCAAACTGGGTGTCTTCATGCACTGGTAACTGTGTAGGAATGTCACACTCATTCTGTCCATGAACGACCAGGGTTTTGGTTCCTAGGCACACAATTACAGGTTCAGTTATAAACATGAACAGGACCCTAGTAAACTTATTTTCTGTATGGAGCGTAGCTGAAATATGCAACCTGGCATGGAGGCAGTAACCAGAAGCTTGACCTCACACTGTTCTTTCTTCATAGTCTGTTTAAGGTCTTTGAAAAAGAGCCCTTCTACATAACCCACCACCTCCCACAGAAAGGTCAATGTGGCTGATATGGCATCCATGCCCCACTCACAGGGAGTCCTTACGAAATACATGATCAAGCCCACCTTGGAAAAAATTAGAAAAATATCAGATTTCACATGTCTAGTATTAGACCCAGATCTGCACAATGAGATCCCTGAATCTTCATCCTTCACTCTAAAATGGATAGTTCACCTAAAAAGGAAGATTCTGTCATCATTTACTTAACCCTTATGTCGTTTCAGACTTTTGTTAATCTTCAAAACACAAATTAATATATTTTTAATGAAATTTGAGAGGTTTCTGTCCCTTCATTGATAGTCCAGGTAACCAAAACTTAGAAGATCCAAAAAGGTTATAAAGACATCGTAAAATAAATCCATATGAATCAAGTGGTTTAATCAAAGTCTTGTGAAGAATTATGTACAGCCACAGTGTACAGATTTAATTGATGCTTTTATTCAAATATAAACACACATACATAGAGCGCATCACATATGGCAATCATGAAAGCTCAAACGAGAACCAATTAGGTTTTTTCTAGCATGAAGTGCATGCACAAGCTTCTTTTTTGTACCATATGTGATGCGCCATATGTATGTTTTTATATGTGAATAAAAGCCTAAATTAAACCTGTTCATCATATAAAGCGATCGTTTCTCTTCACAAGACTTCATATGGATTTATTTTACCTTTATGAACTTTTTGGATTAATTTTATTCAATGGAGGGACAGAAACCTCTCAGGTTTAATTAACAAATATCTTAATTTTAGTTTTGAAGAATAGCCAAAGTCTTCTGGGTTTGGAATGACATGAGGGTAAGTAAATTATGACAGGATTTTCATTTATGATAAACTATCCCAAACAAATATTCTTAAACGTACTTTGTGTGAAGAACCTTTAACATTTTCTGTAATAGAAAATTGTGCTTTACACTATAAAAATAATATTATATAAGGTTCTCTATGGCACAAAGAAAAATGGTTTCTGGAATCCAAAATGGTTCTTCTATGGCATTGCTGTAAAAAACCCTTTTTGGTTCTTTCTGCTGGTTGGTTTTCTATTCTTCATGCTAAAATCTCACCAGATAGTTGAAAAGAATGTGCGAGGTCTGTGCAGGCAAATCCCCAATGTTAAGAAGCAGTTTCCTCAGCATGTACATCAGCTCATCCTGAGAACAATAACCATGTTTCATCATATAACAGCAAACGTTCATCTTTTATTCTCTGAAAGAATGACTACTTAAGTGGTCTTACCTGTCTGTTACTGACTGTGAGTTTCTCCAGGAAGTGTCTAAGAACCAATGCTGGATCTTCAATCAGACAGTTCCACAAGACCTGCTGAGCAACAGCACATACTGTGGAAACACAAAACAAAGAAACAAAGTAGTAGTGTGAGCGTCTAAAAGAACAGTGGGTAAAAATGTTAATTAAATGGTTTGTCGGAAGATTCTTCTTTGCCTCTCACCTGCAACTCCATCTTCCCTAACTCCTCCATCTTCCATCAGGTGCACAATGGGCAGCACGGCAGCACATATGCATGGTGGGAAAACAGCCTGGGGTGGCTGCAGCATGTGGTGTGTTGGTGTGAGTTCCGTTGTGTTCTCATCATCTTGTAAGGTAAAACAAACCACATTAATAGCAAACAATAAAATCAATATGATTAATGACTTTACTCCTAAATCTCTTGTAAATATGGAGAAGGTGAACTGGTCGGTAAGTCCAGAATGCAGCTTACCTTCAGCACTGACCACTGAGCGCACTGACCACACGGAGCCTCTGCGAAAGGAGTAGTTTCTGTGAGAGTTACTGGAGGCACAGGAAGGGCTGACGGACAGACGACGTGATGTCAGGTTCATCACATCTTCTACTGACAGAGAAGAGGATACTACATATTACATTTGCACATAATTAGCTCATCTCTATGAACATGTTCTGAAAACCCACATTTCAGGATTGATCACTGGGCTTAAAGTGAAATCAGTGTTTCAAAAAGTCATGTCATTTATTATTTACTTTTTATAATTTTATTTTTTATGAAGTCCATCTATAGATTATATATTTATTAATTATTTAATTACCACTTTCTACTCTCTTTCTGGCACTTAAAGAGAAAAAAAAGGCTTGTTAAATTCTAAGACTGTAAATACATTCACATGTGAAATGTCCATGTGGTATTCAAACACAAGCTGTGGGTTTGCTGTTGAGTTTAATTTAGTTTTTAATCGTTCAGTAAACAATCTATGCTCAAACAGTTCAGAAATTAAACCTGGTTAAAACATTTGGTAACACTTTATTTCGATAGTCCACTTTAGATTTTCTACTAACTATAACAAGTAACTTTACTGCTACATGTCAACTAACTGTCATTAGAGTATTAGTAGACTGTCTGCTTAATATTTGCTAACACTTTATTTTGTTGGTCCCCCAACAGACATTCTACTAATTTACGATTTATTCTCCTAACCCAAACCCTAACACCTAACAGTCTACTAATACTCTAATGAGAGTTAGTTGATATGTAGTTGAAAATGTACTTATTGTTAGTAGAATGTCTAAAGTGGACTATCGAAATAAAGTTTAACCAAAAATTTCAGCTGCTCATTTCTAATGTTGGGATTCTTTATATGCAGAGTTGCAGGTATTTCAGTGGAATTTGTAAAAAGCATTGCTCACACAGAATTCACTTTCAAATCGAGAGGCTATTTCGGGTATCCAAGACCAAGTTCTGTCTACTTGAATGGGGGAATCCTAAAAATCTCAAAAACTGCTTGTCGAATTCACATTTAAATAACATATTTCAAATCAAAATCTGCAACAAAATCTGACATGAACTGTCCCATAAATGTTTAACTAGCATTTAAAAAAGTTTATTTTTCAGGCTGGACCAGCCAATGCGCATGTGCAGTCCAAAGCGTGCGTCTCAAAACACTGACTGTTTCTATGGCGAGAAGAGATTCTGATGGCAGCTGCAGTGATGCTATGACTTTTCCAATCATCGACTGGCTCTTTTATTTAGAAGGCACATTGCCTGTTGCACTTTCTCCTATTCATAAGTAATATGAGTGTGTAATCTTTGTACATCTAAAGTCTTTGGTTACAATCAATGTTTTTTTGGACTGGGTTTTGAGTTATGGAAACTTACAGTATGTTTTCAAGTAAAATTAACCCTTTTTTATCACTTTATATTAGGTGTCTTTAACTACTATGCACTTGCATAAAAAAACAGGTACAATGCACTTATTGTGTTCATGTTGTATTGTAAAACACTTTTGCCTCAATTGACTTGGGATACGGGTAAATGTTAGGGACAGGTTTGGTATGCTTTGGTTCAAGGGTTGGTTAAGGTGTAAGGGAATAGTCAACAGTGTCATTATAGATGTAATTACAGAAATGAATTGCAGATGTAATTACATTCAGGTATTTTTTAAATATAAGTACAGTGTGAAATCATATATGTACACATTAAGTGTATTGTATCAAATGAACAATTTAAATGTTAGTTCATAGTAGTTAAAAATATAAAGTGGGACAACTCTTTTATCTGAAAAGATCAGGGAAATTAGATTCCTTATGATATAACCCTAACTAGTACAGCACAGAAATGACACACCCTCTTCTTCCTGCTCGGGCGGGGGGCTACATGTAGGCTCATAGCAGGCCTCTTGAGCGATAGGGATGGCCGTGATGATGCTGGCCTCACGACCGAGCCTCCTCTTCTCTTCCTCCTGCTGCATGTTCTTCAGGATGTGCTCTGCCCGTTGGTGAGAGCGAGACACTGCACGTGCCGAGAATGATTTCTGAAATGTACAGGAAGCAGAGAAAAAACTGAATGAGTGGCTAATAGGGAAATATCTACTGTAAAATTTGTGCATGACCATTTTGCATTAAGGCAGGATATGTGAGGTGAGATACTAAAACGTACAGACTGATCTTCACTAATTGCGTCCGGAACAGTGCCTGCATTAACAGGAACCCATGGAGGGTCAAATATGGGCACACAGGGCATTCCCAGGATAGGAGAGGGCAGCGTGAAGTTAATGCTGGGTGGAGGAATCTATGAAACAACATGCACGCAGAGAGAGAGACTGAAAAAAGTTTTGATATTGACAATAATGATATTGTAAGGATGTAAAACAAATTAATAACAAAGAAGAATATGCATAGAAATTAAAAGTAGCTGTCAGGGTTCTGTCACCTCTGTTTGGTTTATATCTGGTTTGGTGACAGAGCTCTGACATCCCCGGTTTGTCATGTGTTTGTGTTTAGTCTGGTTTGTTGTGAGCACATGGCTTGTCTTGTATTCCTTGTGCCATGTGCTCTCTTGTCAATTGTCTGGCCCCTCCCATCTTGTTACCTGATTATTGATTGATTTGCCCCACCTGCCTTGTTCGTTACCTTCGTTTGTTTGCTTCCTATTTAGTCTCCCTGTGTTTGCAGTCCTGTGCTGGTTCGTTGTCTATGTTCCCTCGTGTTCCTTGTTTTATGCCTGACTTATTTTCCCCCACGGGGAGTTTTGGTTTGTAGTTTTGTTTTGTTTAATAAAGATCCTGAGTTACCTACACATGAATCCTCGCTTCACTATTTACCAGTTCCGTGACAGTAGCATACTGCAGTAAATTGCACTGTAAATTGTTTTTCCATCAATAATACCTTAAAAATCTGCTGAGCCCCCTCCTCCATCCGAGGCCACACTTGGTAACGGAATCTCCAGACAGTGTAGAATTTCAAAATGGAGTTAATTCTCTGACACGCTTCCTGGTGCTGAAATTCAGCCATCATCATCTCGGTCACTCCATCCGGCACCTTCACCGCGCACAGCAGGAACAGGGCAGCTGTGTGTGTTTGTATGATAATAATTAATGTATATAGAGAGAGACTCCATTTAAGAAATTGATGGATAAGCATATACCTGCTCCCTTCCAACCCCTAGGGAGTTGTCTTGCTGTCTACATTCTATATATAGGCAGCAACCTTTTAAGGCAGCATCCTAACCAAAATGTCAACTGCCACGAGTGGCAAACTCTTACAGTTCCAGATTGCAACAAAATTTGATGTTGCTGTATTTGATACTCTTATTTTCAGCACAAAAAAAGGCATACACGAAACCTAGGTGTCCTAGAATATTTTTAAGTTACATTATATAATTTAATTTAATTTGTATAACACTTATAGAATTTTAACTAATTAATTATAACTAATTTCTACTGATACTTTCAAAGCACTGAGAATACCTATATAAAATATTGTTAAAATTAAGCTTTAGTCATGTAAAGCTTAATTTATAATAAAATTTAAAGTTGGCATGAAAGTGAAGTTGCGGTAGTCTTTTCTTTCCTATATTGATGTACATCCAAGTGAAACTTCTTGGACAAGAAAAAATGTATGGTGGGTTTTGTCCAACTAGAATTGAATGGATTGTTGTCATTTGCTAGTGCTGTGATTTCATGTGAATGACAGGTTTTCCCCTCCTCGTGCCAGTAAACATGTCATTAAAGAAGAGAAGGGATGTCATTGCAAGAGGAAGAGGAATTTATTTTGATTAAAGATTATTAATGCACATGAATTAAAAAAAATATTAATGTGCACGGATAAATTATTTATAATAAATATGGCAAAAATGTTTTTTTTATTTTGATTTCATGGTGACTTTAATAGTGCCCAAAATACATACTAAAGTAGGCTACCCACTATGGTTTGGAACATGGTCATCAACATTACAAAATGAAGATTAGTTCTGCAATGCCTTAAATAGGAATAAAATCCCCTAGCTATAAAATGCTGTCACAGTTTCATTTCAAAAGGCTAACCAACTAATAACTTAGATTCCCCAGCAAGGGAGGAGCCAGACAGACCTGCAGCTGCAGCCATATGCTCATCCACACTCAGCAGGAGCTCCCATGCTGCAGGCAGAATGTCTCCATACATGTCCTCAGTTAGGATAGGGGCTGCTTTTATGAGCAAGGACAGAGGGGCTGGAGACAGGCTCATTACCTTAAAAAAACAGAACATGGCATACTTAACACTACTAACTTACAGTCTTTATGCATTTGTAACGATAGCAACAGCTTGTACACCAGTAAAGTTCTCTGTGTAGTGGACAGAAAGGAGAGACCTGGTTGCGGATGTACTTTAGCATGCCAGTGTCTTTTTTCCCCTCAGCACTGCTGTCAGTGGGGCGTCTTTTCATGGATGGGGTCCGGAGGCAGGATTTGTCTGAACACTGAAACAAAAACGGGCAACACTTTATTTTGATGGTCCCTTTTGAAAATTTTGTTGACTATAAATAACTTTGCAACTACATGTCAACAAACTCTTATTAGAGTATTAGTAGACTGTCTGCTTAATATCTGCTAACAACTTATTATGACGGTCCTCCAACAGACGATCTACTGACTATAAGTAACTTTGCAACAACATGTCAACCTATTCTAACCCTAACCTTATTCTTATGTAACACTCTAATGAGAGTTAGAAGACATGTAGGTACAACATTACATATAGTCAACAGAATGTGTTAAAGGGACCATCAAAAATAAAGTGAAACCCAAAAAGCAATTATATTCTGTACTTGGGCAAGCTAACAGGGCTCAGTTAGGTTGTCCCTGGACACCTTTAGTCAACACATACTCTACAGTGCCAAAGCTCTTGAACTTTATTTACTTAGGTGGAATGAATATCTTTACACTGCAATGAAAATTGCATAAATAATGTTAGGAGATTAATGTTTTAGTATGTTAGTATGTTTAGTTTAATGTTTTAAATACTAAAACAATTCACTGTCATTGTCATAATAAATGAGTCATTGAATCAACTCAATTCAGTTCTGCCAAAAGGATCGATTCATTCAGGAACGAAGCAAGTGAATGGGTCATTGAATCATTTGCTCAACTGATTCATTCAAAACATGGATTCATTCAGGAACTAAACACCACTGACAACATTTCTATAGTGGATTTGTTTAGAACTATTTCTGTTGGTGAAAAATAGCTAAATGAAATTTTGTGTCTAAAATGTAAATTACTTAACTTCTTGTTTATTAAACTGTTGTATAACATCAATTTCAATATGATTTACAGTCGTGCTGTCTGATATTCTGGAAAAAACAGCACTCTTTCTTGCACATGTGAAACTAATCAAGAAAGTTGTTATAAATATAAAAAACAGGGGGCATTTTTGCACCCATATCTTGGATGTTGAGGGCATTTTGCCCCAAAGCCCCATTTATTTCCAAACTGCTTACTTTTACTGTAAGGTGAAAATGAGGATCGACTTTTTAGTTCAACTGTATAACTGAAGTTGTTGCATGCAACAACTTATAGTTGTATAGTTGTATAGTAGTTGTAACAACTTATAGTTGTTGCATGCAAATTATGTATAAAATTGGTTCAAATGCTACATTGTGTCAGCACATTAATTAAACAACAAAAAAATTTAGTTTTATGTTTCTAGAATACTAGTTTGTACTTGGGGACCCCCTCGCACTGAATATTTTTAACCACCTCTTTGCTTTTTTTGGCACGGCCGCTGATATTGCCAGTGGCGCTGTTCTCTTTCAGGCTGTCCACCGTCTCTCCGTATAAAAGTTTGATGGCACGGACGAGCCGAGCGCAGGAACGGCTGTGGTGCTGATAGCAGCGAGGGTGGCAGAAATCCACATGAGTGCAGATGAAACTCTGCTGGTTGCACAGCAGAATCATAATCTGGAAATTAAGAAAGAGGAGAATGATGAGAAACAAATATCACACATTTAGTTCACACAGGGAAAAGTCAGAATGCTGGCACTTACGTGCAGCCATGACATGTTGCGATGGTAGTTGTCCTCCACACCCCCTGTGCTGCCAGGACCTTCAGGTTCAATGCTTGGCTCGCTAGCGCTCCAAGGGCTTCCTAAACAGATAACGTATACACTAATTTTCTTAAGGTGTTGTACATTTTTTGTTTACTTATGTACAGGAAAGCCATTATCTGTATTAGCAAATTTGTATAGTATCTGTGATAAATATTTTTAGATGTATCTGATCTCCATTTTCAAATATGACTTCATAATTCATAAAATTATTTATTATTAAATTTTTATTGTGATCTTTATGTAAATCAAGCAAAAAATTCTAAAACAAAGGTTGGTAAAAAAAAAAAGATTTAGCTTGAATCAGAAATATAACAGCACAGCAGGGTGTTTTTTCTTTTCTTTATAGGGTACTGCTTTCACTTAGAAATAAATTGCTCTTATTTGTATTTATTTATTTATTTTAGAAATTTCACCCCTCCTTTACCTCATACACTGCATACAGAAATATGCTATATATCTCTCACTCACTCTGAAGGTTTAAAACAACAGCACACACATTTAAAAATGTGGAAAATATGTATGATATCATAGAAATCTAAGCTTGTCAAGAGTTATATTGAACTGAGACGCATTAAATACAATGACTGCAAAATAGCCATACAATTTGAACTCCCTTTACACACCTTGGGCCCAATGCAGCTATACACTCAGCCCAATGCAGCGCTAGGCGCAACGTAAGTGTTTTTTGCTAGTTTCAGCCCGACGCAGTTATCTATCACGTCCTGCGCCACGTTGTTTAAATAGCAAATGCATTTGCGCCTATTTGTGCGCCCATGGGCGTGCTGGTCTGAAAACGAGGTGTGTTCAGGCTTTGATGGCGCGTTGCGATTTTGAGGCAACTGAAATAGACTGCGCCACTGACCAACAAAAACCTGGTCTAAAGTCAATGGCCCGGAATTTTTTTATTTTTATTTAAAGAGTGCGTTAGTAATATGAGCCTATAGGTGGGTGCACAAATCGCTTACACTGTGCTTATTAAACACACAAAAATGCGCAGCACACAAACTAGCCAAATATTAAAAATAAAAGGATTACAATGTAAAAGATTAATATTGTGTGCATAAAGATATGGTGAAATCCGGCTTGTCCCGTAGATGGTCTGCTTGCGCGCTTTAACCTCACGTCTTTCCGCTTGCAAATTCCCCCATTGTAAATAGCAACCCGCCATGGTGCAAGCACAACTGGCTTTTAAAGGAAATGGGAAATAACACTCTGATTGGTTTATTGCACGTTACGCCTAAAACACACTCATTACTCATGATTGGGGCTCAGGTCAGGAAGCAGACAGACCGGCTAAACCGACCGTCTGCTAGCTGTCTCACGTCACTGAGGTCAGATAAATCCCATCACATAGAGACTCTTTCACCTAGATATCATCATGTGTTCATCATCTGTTCCCCGAATTAGGAAATACAAAAAACTTCCAAACCCATCTAAGGGTACAAATTTAATTGCTGTTCAACAAATAAAAAACAGATATAATACAAATGAACAAATGATAAAGCTTGGGTTGCTGAATATTCGATCCCTTACTTCAAAAGCACTCATTGTTAATGATATGATTACAGACTATAACCTAGATGTGCTGTGTTTGTTAGAAACCTGGCTAAAGCCAAACAATTACATTACTTTAAATGAGTCCACCCCCCAAGATTACGGTAATAAACATGAACCTTGTCTGAAAGGCAAAGGGGGAGGTGTTGCTGTAATTTATAGTAATATTTTCAGAATTACTAAGAACTCTAGTGTCAAATGTAATTCTTTTGAAGTGTTGGTGCTTAATGTAACAATATCTAGTGTAAATGATAAATCACATTTGAGATTTGTGCTGGCTACTGCATACAGGCCACCAGGGCACCATACAGACTTTATCAAAGAATTTGCTGACTTTCTATCAGAGTTAGTGCTGGCTGCAGATAAAGCCCCATTTGTTGGTGATTTTAATATACATATAGATAACAAAAAAGATGCATTGGGATTGGTATTTAAAGACATTCTTAACTCTATTGGAGTTAGACAACACGTGTCAGGACCTACTCATTGTCGTAATCATACTCTAGATCTAATATTATCATATGGAATCAATGTTGAAGCCATTGAAATTCTGCAGCAGAGCGATGACATCTCAGAGCGATGACATCTCAAATCATGTAAACTTCATTTAGCCAAGGCTGCAAAGTCCACTCTGTGTTACAAATATTTTAGGCCTATCACTTCTGCCACTAAAGATTGCTTTATTAATAATCTTCCTGATCAGTTTCATCATCTCAGCATCCCAGATAGCTTAGAAGAACTCGATATTGCGACAGAAACTTTTAACTCTCTCTTTTCCAGCACTTTAGACACAGTTGCTCCTTTGCGCTTAAAGAAGATTAAAGAATAGTCCAACGGCGTGGTACAACGAGCACACTCGGGTCCTTAAGAGAGCGGCCAGAAAAATGGAGCGCAAATGGAAGAAAACAAAACTAGAGTTTTTTCGCATTTCATGGAAAGAGGGGGAGTACAGGATTGTGTACAGAGAGGCCTTAAAAACAGCTAGATCTGGTTAATTTTCAACCCTATTAGAAGAAAATAAACAAAACCCTAGGTATTTATTTGAAACAGTGGCTAAATTAACAAAAAATAAAGCTTCAACCCCAGACATTTCCAAGCAGCACAGCAGTAATGACTTTATGCACTTCTTTACTTACAAGATTTATAATATCAGGGAGAAAATTATAACTATGCCACCGTCTCCAACAATATTGCATCAGGCAGTGAATTGTAGTGTCCCTGATGAAAAATTAAATTCATTCATTGCCATAGGAGAGGAAGAATTTTCTAAACTCGTTGAATCATCTAAATCGACAACATGTATGTTAGACCCTATACTGACTAAGCTACTGAAATAGATGCTTCCAGAGGTCATAGATCCTCTTCTTAATATCATTAATTCCTCTTTGTCATTAGGATACGTAACAAAAACTTTTAAGCTGGCTATGATTAAACCGCTTGTTAAAAAATCACAACTTGATCCTACAGAATTAGACAATTGCAGGCCGATCTCGAATCTACCTTTTCTGTCAAAGATACTAGAAAAGGCAGTATCTTCAACTATGTTCCTTTTTTAGAAAGAAATGATATCTGCGAGGATTTTCAATCAGGATTTAGACCGTACCATAGTACTGAGACAGCTCTCATTAGAGTCACAAATGATTTGCTCTTATCATCCGATCGTGGTTGTATATCTCTATTAATGTTACTTGATCTTATTGCTGCATTTGACACTATCGACCACAACATTCTTTTAAATAGACTTGAAAATTATGTTGGCATTAGTGGAATTGCACTAGCATGGTTTAAATCATACTTATCTGACCGTTATCAGTTTGTAGCAGTAAATGAAGAGATGTCTTATCGATCAAAAGTTCAGTATGGTGTACCACAAGGCTCAGTACTAGGACATTACAGTTCACTCTGTACATGCTACCCTTAGAAGATATCATTAGGAAGCATGGCATTAGTTTTTACTGTTATGCTGATGATACTCAGCTCTATATTTCTTCACGCCCTGACGAAACTTACCAATCCACAAAATTAACGGAATGCATAGCTGATATAAAAAACTGGATGACTAGTAATTTCCTACTACTTAATTCTGAAAAAACAGAGATTCAAATTATTGGACAAAATACTTCCTTCACGCAATAACCTAGAATACTGTCTAACACTTGATGGCTGCTCTGTCAAGTCCTCGTCGTCGGTTAGGAACCTGGGTGTGCTGTTTGATACCAATCTTTCATTTGAAAGTCACGTGTCTAGTATCTGTAAAACTGCATTTTTTCATCTTAAAAATATATCTAAACTACGTCATATGCTCTCAATGAAAAATGCAGAACAATTGGTTCATGCGTTCATGACATCAAGGCTAGATTATTGTAATGCTATTATGGGTGGTTGCCCTGCACGTTTAATACATAAACTACAGCTGGTCCAAAATGCAGACGCTAGAGTTCTTACCAGAACCAGGAAGTATGACCATATTAGCCCGGTTCTGTCAACACTGCATTGGCTCCCTATTAAACATCGTATCAATTTTAAAATATTGCTGATTACTTACAAAGCACTAAATGGTTTAGCTCCCCTGTACTTGAGCGAGCTCTTAACGCATTATAGTCCTTCACGTCTATTGCGATCTCAAAATTCTGGCCAGTTGATAATACCTAGAATATCAAAATCGACTGCTGGCGGTAGATCCTTTTCCTATTTAGCAGCAAAACTTTGGAACAATCTTCCTAACATGGTCCGGGAAGCAGACACAGTCTGTCAGTTCAAATCTAGACTAAAAACACATCTCTTTGGCTTAGCATACACAACACATCATAGACTTTATAATTCAATGTTAGGCTGCATAGTTTAGATCAGCCGGAACAGGGAACACTTCCCATAAATCCTGATGTACTTTGTACATCATAAGAAGGATGGCGTCTACGCTAATATTAGTCTCTCTGTTTATCCCGAGGTTTACCACAAACCGCCGGATCCAGGCCATATCCATATCTGATGAAGGACCCTCGCATGGACACGACAACAACGCATTCCTGAAGTGCCAGCCTCATCAACACTGTGAAGGCCTCATGGACACCTCAACAAACTCGTCTCCATACCAGCGTGATGACTCCGACCCCCAACCAGATGGAACTGGATAAATATTGTGAAAGTTCTGATCCCATTTGACTTCTGACCTATAATGCTGCCTGAATCATAATCATACACTGTTCATTCATTGGCCAAAGGAGGACTGGCCCCCTGACTGAGCCTGGGTTCTCCCAAGTTTTTTTTTTTCTCCATTCGGTCACCTGATGGAGTTTTGGTTCCTTGCCACTGTTGCCTTTTCGCCTTTCTTCGCCTTTGTCGGCATTGGCTTTTGGCTTGCTTAGTTGGGGACATTTAATTTTGTATCTAACAATACTATTACAGCATTATTTTCCTGTTATCTCTGTAAAGCTGCTTTGAAACAATCTGTATTGTAACAAGCGCTATATAAATAAAGGTGACTTGACTTGACTTAAAAACACATCTCTTTGGCCTGGCATACACAACACATTTTAGACTTCTATAATTTAATGTTAGGCTGCATAGTTTAGTTCAGCCGGAACCGGGAACACTTCCCATAAGTCCTGATGTACTTGGTACATCATAAGAAGGATGGCGTCTATGCTAATATTAGTCTCTCTGTTTATCCCAAGGTTTACCGCAGTCCGCCGGAACCAGATCTGATGAAGGACCAGCGCCTGGACACGACGACAACGCAGTCCTGAAGTGTCAACTAGTTTATCCCCTGTGAAGGCGTGCTTCCTTTTACCTCTGTACAGATAAAACGTTGTCGGGATAATTCCGGTTCGCGTGGCTACACAGACGCGACAAAAAATTCTGTATTATAAATTTTTAAGCCAGACAAGTAGTCTGTTGAGGGTTGATATGTGAAGGACTACACGCCTGCACACATATATATTCAAAGGCGCATACCTATCGACTGAACACATGATGCGCATGTGTGCACCATCTGCGTTTTCGTGGGTTTGCATTTTTGAGGTTTGCGCAGAGATAACGGATAATCGTTTGCTCCTTCGCACCAATTTCAGGGAGTGCGTTCTCGAGACACCAGGCACTGTTTTATGCGGATGGGTGGCCAGAGCGTGTTAAGGGTTTATCTGTTCTGTTTCTACGGTGTCGTGTTAGCGGCCCCTAAGTTAATAACTAATGATCTTCGCAACGGAAGTGAATCAATCAAAACTAACTTTAGCTGGACAATAACTTTATCCTAGAACTGTGGTAAAGCCTAAACAATCTGTTATGGTAATTTCTATTATCACAGTAAAGCTACTTTGAAACAATCCATACTGTTAAAGGGGCTTTATAAATTAAGGTGACTTGACTTAAGAGAACAGGGACAATCCTTTTAGACCATGCGCCAACCATTTTTCCCATCGTTAAACTAGCAAAAGTGGATTCGGACACCCCCTAAGTGCACTTGCGCAGAGCGCTTTAGACCATGCTTTAGACCAGTGGTTCTCAAACCTGTCCTAGGGACCCCTCATAAAAATATTACTATTGTGTTTGTTGGATCAGCCTAACAAATATTTTTTTCCGTAACATTTATTATTGATGTCTTTCTAAATAATGTATTCTGCTTTGGCCATCTCCCCAATAACTACATTTACAAATGTAATAATAAAATAACTTCATATAGGGCCGGAGAAGCATTAACTGACCTATATCCGTGACAGTATCTCTACTCTGGGAGAGCAGCCGCTCCGAATCCACGTCATTCTCAGACTCAGAGTCCTGTCTGGACATCTTAGTGCTTTTCAGACTCCCTGCTCGGCGGATAGAAGACAAAGAGCCTCCTTTCTTTATTCGGAAACTCCTTGCTCCTTTAATCTGTAGCAAACGAGAGCCACCAATACGGATCTTCCTTATCGGAGCTAGGGCGAGGAGATGAGACAAAATAAAAATTATAAATCATATTTTCAGCCTCTATCAAACATGTTCATGCAGACAATTATTCTTTTTTCATTTTACCCAGTGGCTCTTGTGATGATTTCTTCTCCTCACAGCCAGTGTCAGACTTGAGGGTGTGGCTGCTGCTGTTCAAAGAATCGTGTCCATCTTCATCATCCAGGATTCCTGCAAAGCTGATCTTCCTCTCATAGCGGTGACGGCCTAGCTCAGGGTCCAGACGCAAGCGGCAGCTCTCTAAATCCTATAGGAGCCAAAAGACAAGCTTGGTTTGGGAATTGTTTAAGTGTGCGATAGATTACTATTCAATCATCAGCCAAGTAAACGCATACACCATGGATGTGCGCTATTAAGAATGGAATTGAGAGATTTAAATTCCAAATTAATTTCCTGCACTTGAAATATAGGTCACACTTTAGATTAGGGTTCAATTCTCACTAACTATTAACTACGACTTTTGCCTCAATAAACTCCTAATTACTGCTTATAAATAGTTAGTAAGGTAGCTGTTAAGTTTAGGTATTGGTTAGGATTAGGAATGAAGAATAAGGTAATATAAGTACTAATAAACAGCCAATATCCTAGTAATATCCATACTAATAAGAAACCAGGTAATAATGAGAATTGGACCCTAAACTAAAGTGTTACCGAAATATGCATTTACATAATATTTAATAAATTAACTTTTACTTAATTTCCCAGAATGCATTACCCTGAATTTCCTTCTATTAAAATTCTGTAGATTTATCTTCCTGTCATTCCATTTCAACATTTTGTGTAGTAGACAACTGAATTCAAATTCCAAATAATTAACAGAAAGGGAGACAAATCTTTAATTCTAAACTTCCTGCCATAAATATGATGTCTGGAATTTTGTATAAAAATGCGAATTTATCAAATTTCTCTGCAATGTTAATTGTGAAGCCCCACACATGATATATGGAAGATATTGTGGGCACAAATTAAAGATTTCTTCTCATGACATTAATTCATGGCCACATTTATCAATTATTTCCATCGTTTTAGTAAAATCATGGCCAAGTTGTACTAATTTGTTCCCTCATTTTAATGTAACTAAAACAAGGGAACCAATAAGTACAACATGGCTAAGTTTCAACTAAAATTAGGGAACAAATTAATTTTTGGGAATTAAAGGGGCGGTCACACAACACTTTTCATTACATTGACTTCCATTTAAATGCATAAAATTGCAAGAGATAGGACACAAATCCAAGTGAAGAAGTTATGCATTTTGCTGCATTCAAAAGTACAAGTTTGGTGAACTCTGACCGCTTTTGCACTAAAGTGAAGCAGATTGCATATTTTTAACATTTTTATGTATTATATGTTGTATTATGTTTTTTTTTAAAAAAGAAACATTTTGCGACCATTCCAGTGTCCGTAGAAATTTTGCATGCTCAAAGTCTAGTGTGACTGCAGTTTACTTCCTAATTTGTGTCCACAAGATCTGTTTTTTCCCCCTGCATGTTTTACTGTATGTGGGACTTCGTAGTTAAAGGGATACTCCAACCAAAAATTATCTCATCATTTACTCACCCTCATGCCCTCCCAGATGTATGACTTTTTCTTCAGATGAACACAAACTGAGATTTTTAGAAAAATAATCCATCTCTGTGAGTCCATATAATCCAAGTGGATAGGTCTCTCAAAGTTGACACTTCAAAAACAATGCTAAACGAACACGACGGTAATCCATACGACCCCAGTTGATGAATTGATGTCTTCTGAAGTGAAATGATAGGGGTGTATGTGTGTTGTGAAACTCCGGTGACCATCTCCTTGATGGAGAAGTGACCATCATCCGTGCTTCCGTATCACTTCTTGAGCAAATTTCACAACACGCTTACGTCACGCTTCACAACATAAGCTTATGATAAGTTTAAAATATTTGTAAAAATGTTAGTATTTTCTACAACAAACCTATCGTTTTTCTTCAGAAGACACTGACCTATTAACTAGGGCAGGGGTAGGCAAGTTTGGTCCTAGAGAGCCGCTGTCCTGCAGAGTTTGGCTCCAACACTGAAAAAAACCTCACCTGCCTATAGCCTTAGTAATCCTGAAGACATTGATTAGCTTGTTCAGGTGTGTTTGATTAGGGTTGGAATTAAATGCTGCAGGACAGCGGCTCTCTACGACCGAACTTGCCTACCCCCGAACTAGGGTCATAAGGATTACCATTGTGTTTGTTTTGCGTGGTTTTTGAAGCCTCAAACATTATATGGACTCGCAGAGATTTTTCTAAAAAATCTGAAGAAAAAAATTCTTATACATTTGTAATGACATAAGGGTGAGTAAATGATGAGAGAATTTTCATTTTTGGGTGAACTATCCCTTTAATCATGTCACATGAATGAATCTGGTCAGAGGGAAGCAATACCAAAACTGACCACAAGGGGCTCTGTTCGGGGTCTGGGGAGACAGGGAAAAGTCTCCCGCAGGAAAGTGGTGATCTCCAGAAGCAGCTGACAAGCAGCCATCTTCAGAGCAAAAGGGCAGCCACACTTTGTAGGGTTGACGGTGTCTGTTGAAAGAATAATAAAAAAAACATTAGCTAAATGCTGAAGTATTATATTGGTTTTGAACATTATCTGTTTGTTTAATCTGAATTCATGTAATTTTCACTCTTACTGTCATCCAGATAATCTTCCTCCTCATCCTCCTTTTTCACACGCCTCTTGCTCTCTTCATCATAGATAAAACCCAAGATGTTGGCTGGACTCTCACTGTCTGAATGGCAAATTTCACTCAGCCGAGTACCTATTGCCTTTTTGAGGATACATATATTAGATGCAGCCAAATGCCACAAATGCATTTCTCAAAAATGATGCAAGAAGGTTTTCTGCAGGAAAGGCAAAATTTGCATATTTTTCAGATTAATGTGACTCACATCTCCCCACTGGTAAAATTGTTTGGCTGCGTTCCACTGGAGCTTCGTGTTCCTCTTGTTTCCTGCTATAGGCGATCGTCCTCTAGACAGCCCTCTCTTAGTGATGTTCACATGGTGACCTTTCATCCACTCTGGCCAGTTACCTCGGTTACAGCGATGCACAAAACGGGCACACTCAAGGAAAAGCGAGGCCCTTGCCACCACAGGGGCTTCCTGGGAAAGACATTTATCAAAATCAACATGACAATGTTCAGTTCCTTATTTTCTCTGAAAGAATCCAAATACTGATCTCAATTACAAGCTTCAAAACCTTCATAAAGCTAACCACATAGCAAAGATCTGAAAATACATTTCAGTATCCCTTTAGTTTAAAGGGCATAACAGGTTTCAAGTTTTTGGTTATCATTTTATCTCTTTAGTCTAGCAGGTATGCTTCAAAAGTAATGTGACACAATTTTGTATATAAACAGAAGAATCCGAACTGACCAGGTCCAGCGCAGCAGCTAAAATCGAAGCATCTGGTATGGTTCCCGGCTCACAGCAGTTCAACAGGAACTGAAACCTCTTCATCCCCTGTCGGATTGCACCTAGATTCACAATATTCTTATTCTTTATGGCCTCCTGGCTGGCAGCCAAGCGTTCCTGGAATCCATGGCAACCTTGTCGGTGGTACAGAATAGTGTCAGTACAAAGAGTGTAGCATCTGACAAGGTTTTAACAACTGAAAATAGCTGGTGAAATATGCATCTGGTGATATCGAATGAACATGAAAGTCTGTTTTTGTCCTTACAAGATCTACAAATCAAACCATGACTTGTGTATTTCCCCAAATATATATCTAATAACTATTAACTTTGAGAGCTGAAGGTTCACGACAACTCTGACAAAGCTGTGGCGGGTCATGGTGCCAGGTCATAGGTCAGAAAACCACAGTTCCTCTTCCAGCGGATGGTTCTGACAAAGATGGACAAACACACAGACAGCTGGCATGGAAGATGGTAGAGGAGTGAACCAGAAGCACAAGACACGTCAAGTACGGGCACACACACAAACAAACAGAGCGAACTGTGGGCAGGGGTGGGGGACGGCACCGAGGATTCTACCATCTTTCTCTTCTGTGTGGTGAATCTTGGAAGGGTTCCTCCGACCAGACCGCCATTTACCGAGCCGCTTGAAGAAATTCTCCTCTTCCTCTCGCCGCCCATATTCAATAGCGTTACCCTCCGACAGCTTCACGGCACTGGTGAACTTGACCTGAGATGTACAGGAAAGACTCGGATCAAGGACTTGATGTCTAATAACTCTAGCACAAAGACTGGAAGATTTTCTTCCATGAAGAGGTTCAGATTTATTCCCAAGAAAGAAATTAGGAGAGGCAGAAAAAATACATCATTAATGATCACAGTAATGATGGCAATGACATAGTTTCTGGTGGGACCTAATGATTATAACCCTCTTTTCCCTCCTTGTGTGTACATGATCATAAAATATTAGAATTAATTCATTTGATTTTGTTTTGTATGTTACTTTTTATAAGGTTTTAGTTTAAATGATTGAATATCTGTATGTTTTACGACATTATTGTTTGTTTGTAGAATAAGAAAATTAAGTATAAATCATAAAAAAGAAATCAGGTCAACTGTTTCTTGGGTGAAAGTAATTATGCAGTTTTTTGGCTCAGTCTAATAATTTATTCAAAAATGCAATTCATACATACAATGACTGGAATTGTCACATGTCTGTCCTGTCTTGTGATGCACACAAGTCCTGTCTTGTTTTGTTATTTTGGGCCATGTGCTCTTGTCATTGTTTGGTCCCTCCCCCTTGTTATCTGATTATTGGTTTATTTGTCCCACCTGTCCTCCTCGTTACCCTCCTTTGTTTGCCTCCCTATTTAGTCTAACTGTGTTTGCTGTCCTGTGCTCGTTCGTTGTTATTGTTACATGTGTTAGTCGCGTGGAGTTCTGTGCCTGTCCTGTCCTGCCATGTCTGTGTTGGATTAAGTTCTGAGACCTTGGATTTCTTTTGTTGGTTTGTTTGTTTTATGTTTTATCTTTATTAAACCTCTTCATTTCACTCCGCACTTGAGTCCTCTTTTCCATTCTCCACTACCCACCGTGACAGGAATACTCATCTTCTAAGAGGAGTATGGTTTGGGGCATAAAATAAAAATGTCAAGGCAGTGTCATTTTAGTATCAATGATATACTATTTTAGTTTTTGTTAGTATTTTGAAATACCCAAAAATTGAATAATTTTGTTTTCATTACATTTTAGTTTTCAGTTTTAGTTATTTACTTCAACTTAAACTAAACTAAAATTAGAAATTTAATTACTAGCTGGAATAAAATAAACTTAGGTTCTTTTATATTTTATTTGATTTCAGTTAGTTTAGTTTATTTCAAGTAATTACATTTTTTTTTTATATAACGATAATAACCCTGTGTAAAAGTGATACAATTGCAGTCATATCATAATGGAGAAAATAGCATATTATTATTATTACTATTATAATTTAGAAAAAAATTATATTTTAACAAAACTGCTGCACTGCTTATTAATATTGGTCAAGTAGTGCCACCAACAAATTCATGTGGTTTATCTAGCATGCAGAAAAATATGATATTTGATATAGCATATAGAGGTTTCCTGCGATGAGTCTTTGACAAAATCAGATTATTTTACGTTTTTATGACATGCTTAGGTTAGTTCAGGTTGTAAATTGTGGTGCAACTCAACAAAACCTAGTAATATATATGAACTAACAGTACATAATATTTGTAAAATATACTTTTTACCTTGAAAAATATATATTTGAAATCTTGTTTGAATATAATGATTAAGTAATGAGCAATAAGAGAGAACACTCCCATGCATTCAAAGTGTAAGGAAAGTATGTTATTACTTTTTACTTGATGGTAACACCACATGACATTTTATTGAATGTAAATCACTAAATGTAATTTCTTCATGGATGCATTTCTAAGGCCCTGTCCACACGGAGACGCGTTTAGCTGTATACGTACAAATTTTTTATCGGATCGGCGTTTCGGGAGACTGAAACCGCTATTTTTTGAAACCGGGTCCCAGGGTGGATAAATCTGAAAACGACACCCTTGCGTCTTCGTGTGTACGGCCAATCCGTATATTTTGTGAAACGATGATGTCATCACCCCACGTGTCGACTAGTCAGACACACTAAATCAGTAACAACAACTGCGACTACTTGCTTGAGTTCATGCTTCAGAAGCTACTGAGCCTCTTTTATTTCTTTATTTATTATTTAGGCCTACTTTAATGTATTTTTATTTTATTTCTTTATTTTACTTCTTTATTTATTTATATTTCTTTCTTATGCTATGATGCTTGTATTTTGTCTGATTAAGACATTTCGTATTTTGTAGGGATTGGCATTTCAAGCAAAAATAATATTCGAGGATCGCTGGGAATTATTTTATTATTATTCAAAAAACGCACCTCTGCCCCTCATGCTCACCGGTAACACGGCGTTCGCTCCGACATTAAATTTCTCTGTACTGTAGGCCTACATGTTGTAGCCATTAAAGAAAAGTTAGTTTCATATTTATGTTTAAATATTATGTTATTTTTTTCCATTTCATATATGTTGATTATATGAAAAGTGAACAGCGTGAGTAGCCTAATCATAAGATGCGCAATATCGAGACACATCATTTTGACCACTTCATTAAGTTTTGTTTTGTGTAAAGCCTTTCTTTAAAGTGAATTTCGTTTTGTATAAATTGTATCTTAATTTTAATCAATGTTTCATCAACCAATTTCCTGGATTTAATAAATAAGAAGCAAATATAGCAGACAACAGCCTAATCAGGACATGGAGGTGCCGACGCGATATAACTTGCATCGCACGTGAACTGGAGCTTGTCTCATAAATGAACAGAAACTCAGAAATATATCTAAGCTTGAAATGTCTACTTTTAAACAAAACAATTCAAAACGAAAAGAAACAGACAACTCTAATAATCCGTATGAAGTGCGCATTTCTCTCTATAGGCACCTTCACAATACTGTGAAGGTGGCGAGTCAGCATCGTCACAGAAAACACTAGTTTATTAATCAACAGTTAAAATGTCTCCTTGCTATATTTGACACATTCATAATGATTAGGCTATTTGCCGGTTCTTTGTGGCAAGCTTTATGCTTTAGCTAACTAATCGAATATCGTGACTCATCCCTATTTTGTACCAGGCCATTTATGTTTTTTCATATTGTTCAATAAAGTTCTTGGTAAAAAAGAAAAGAAAAGAATCTACTGTGCCTAATATTACATACTGTATATTATTGTATACAGTGCGAAAGGTTTATGCGCAAGTCTTCTTCTCTGTTTTTAGTGTATCTGTGTCAGAAATACAGCGCCTCATACTGGTCTGGCATGTATACTACATCGGTTTGAGTCGGTTTCAGTGGTTTCGTGTGTACGCAGATATTTCTTGAGACGGCGCCGTGTTTACGGAATTTTTTTTTAGAACGAGGAAAAAAAAGATCGGATAGGGAAAGCTCTGGCTTCGTGTGGACGTGGCCTAAGAACTGCAGATTTTTACAAGATTTTTATTACTGTGGACACTCTTATTTGTAATTGACCCACTTAACGAACTATCTTACATTACTACACTGTAAATTCAGACTCCTCACCTTGGAGCTCTGTCTGATAAAGGACAGTCTGTCCACTGAGCTGATGTCCAGGAGGTCCTCGACCCCATCAGCCAGTCCAGATAGAGAGGAGCGTTTCAGCCAGTTACCTGTACCACAGGTTCAATAGTTACATGAAAAAAAAAAAAAAAAGTTAATTTAGCATTTTGGTAGCATGTTTGAACTCTGGTACCCTTTAAATGGAAGTGCAAACAAGCCAAAATGAATGTAAGAGGGAAGATTTCATGCTGGTTCTCCGGCTCATTCAGCTAATAAAAAATAGACAAAACAACACATTGAATCTCACAGCAAGTACATAAAAGTAAAAAAGAAAAAAAAGAAAGATCTTTTTAAATCTTGAATGCATTTTTTTTCAAACTAAAGCTTCCATAATAACACTGTAAGATGAGGCTGCATAACTAAAACACAACACACATACGTAACATGGAGACAGTGAGTGGATGGCGAACTTTCCTATGGCATGCTGGTGACAAAAAAGGAAAGAACAGAGAAGTGAATGACTTTTCATAAAATTCATATCCCAACACACCAGTGAACCAATCAGAAGTGAAAACTTTTTATAATATTCAGTTTATTTAAAAAAAAAATTCTAATATCAACTTCACATACTCTCATATTAGAAGTTCATTTTTTGAAACATTTACAAACTTACCTATATATGGCATGCACATTAACACATTTAAGGGAAACCTAAAACTTAATTTGTGTTTCGAAAGATGAATGAAACGACATAAGGGTGAGTAAATGATGACAGAATTGTCATTTTGTGAATCCTCTGTGTATAGAAATTAGAATTTTGTAGTTTTTAGTCTACAGAGAGCAAATCACTATGAATGTGAGTATTTTCCCAATAATTTACAATTTAGAAAAATAGAAAATTTTTCTAGTTCGGACTAAATGCCCTGAGTATACGGAAAGATTTACACTGAATTGTTTAGATAAATGTATTTACTGTACTTTGCATTTTACGGAAGATTTTAATTACGATTGAATTAAAATCATATGTAAAATGCAAAGAACAGTAAAATGCAAAGTACACACACACACGAAGCTAATTTATCATGGAATATTATGAAACCTGAATCCTGTTTATACAGCAATACTGTAATGAAAGAAATTCTGAAAAACTGGGTAATAGCATGTATACCAGTGATGAACAGCAGTTTAAGGATAAGAAAGGGAAGTATTGGTAGCCAAGGGCTGATCTCATCCTCTGATCATACTGATAACACTGTTGTTTATCATAGTTAAGACTCTCATTTTCTTTGTTGTCCTATACAAAGCAGATAATTAGACACATCTGGTTATGTTTGTAAAGAACTTCTCTCTCACAAAAATATACCTATGGGCAGTTTGAGCTTCTTGCGCAGTGAGATCCGTCGAGAACGTGATCGTGAACGCCGGTCTGTGGTAGTACCAGAGTGGGCGGTGGTGCACTCAGACGTATCCTGCTCTGATTGGCTGCTTGTATCACTGGCAGCACTCTGAGACTTGAACATCTTCCTCCAAAAGTCTTTCCTTCCTAAAAGAGCTCCTGGAATCTGCTCCTCGCTGATACACAGATACAGATGCACTCAGTCCATGCATACATTTAATTTATGCATTACAAAATGTGTGTTATATTTGTGTGTGTACTTTTTTGCTGAAGATGGCTTGGTTTCCTCCTTTTCGTCTGTTTTTTTAGTGGTATTAAGTTTTTCTGCGCTGTCCAGGAGAGCACTGAGAGCCACACGTCGGAAGACATTTCCATGAGACTCCTTTATAAACTGAACCAGCTGACGTATGTCACAATACAGACCCTGATTTGAGTGTGTTTAGATGTTAGGAGAGAAATGTGTGAAAAGAGAGAGATGGAAAAAAAAATAGATTTAAATGGTCACTCTTCTTTGAACAATATAGTTCTTTACCTGAGAGCTGCTAAACAGCTATTCATTTTACATAATACATGTACATAGAAGCACATAAAGCATAATATACCATATCCCTAACCAGATGCAATACGAGATCCCAGCTAAGAACTGTACAGACGAATGTGAAAATGGCGTGTGATGCAACCTATTAATCACAAACCACAGCAAATCAAAACAAATCTTTCTCAGTTCCGCCTTAGACAGAGTTGAAAAAAAAAGTAATTGCGATTTTAGTTAACAATTTATTTCAGGTGACATAGTTACACATTTCTACATATACGTACTATAGTAATAACAGTAAATAATGCATAATTACAAGTAACTGACCCTAAACCAAACCCGAACCATAACTCTATAGTAAGAACATGTAGTTTATTAATATTACTCTGTACTTACTCAAATAAGTACAATGTAACTACATCACCTTAAAGTAAAGTGTAACCCAACTTTATATCTCACAGTCTGACTTTATATCTAACAATGCAACTTTTTCTCACAATTGCAACTTTTTTTGTCACGACTTGCGACATTATTTCTCATTATTTGCAATCTCATTTCTCACAATTTGTAACCTTATTATCGCAAGTTTACATCTCACAGTGAGTCTCAAATTTGCAATGTAAAGGGAGTAGCAACATTTTTTTCCTTCCATATTGTGACATACATTCAAATGAAATGGATAATCACAATTATTTTTAAAAAATAATGTAAAAAGTAATTGTGACTTTATAACTCATAATGCAACTTTATTCCTTGCAACTGAGACTTTAAATTTATACCAATGTATCAAATCTATATATTTATATCAATTTGCAAAAATTTTTCTTACAACATGCAACTTTATTTCTCATAATTTGCGTCCAGATTTCTTGCAAATTTGCATCCTTATTTCTCAGAACTTTATATCTCACAGTGTGACTAAGTTAGTAGTAGTAGTATTTTATTGATCCAAGTTGGGAAAATAAAGAAATTAAAGTTGCAATGTAACAGAAGTAGCGACAGATCATTTCTTCCACATTGTGACCTACATCATTATGAAACGGATTATCAAAAAAGTTTATAAAAATGTAGGGCGGGGACTTGGTGCTATATATCTGTTGTTGATTGGATGGAGGCAGATTGGAATGTGAATGTATTTAGTTTGCATTCAGATCTACTAAGGGCATGTTATTGATCATAATCAATAATGATCATAATCATTATCAAACTTAACATAGAAAAGATGCCTTTTCACTTGTTGTTTTAATGTATTGTGCCTGGTTAGTATACAGTATTAGCATCACCAAATATAAACTCAAGCCCAAAGTTTTGTCAACTCATGAGTTTAATGCAGTACTCTCACCAAGTTCTCAGAACTGTGAAGCTCATGTGTAGTGGAGGCACATCTTGTGATTAGAGACTTGAACATGCAGCCCACCACCACAGTCTCCATGCTCTGGGCCAGAGACTTATCTCCTCCAGTGGTGAAGTTGTTCCCGAAACCAGCTTTGTCTGCAAAGACAATCAAGTCATTTCAGATGAGAAACTGTGACCTGGATGCCATGTCAGGCTTAGCCATAAGCACCAAACAATAGGGAAGCAGGAAGCATTGATGTTTACAAAATGAAAAGGGGTAAAATTAATAGCACATATGATAGGAAAACCCAAAAAGTGATTGCGGGTTTTGAAGGTTTGCATACATGCAAGTGACTGTGGCCTGAGAGATAGTGATAGACCTAACAATCAGGTCATGCTCTGATTTCACAGCAATGTTGAGTTTTGTTTAGCTGGATCTATAAAGCCAGTTTTTTGATTGTTTATTTGGCAAGGCCTATGCACTGTTTAGCTCTACTACAGGCGAGAACATCACCCTGGACATTGTGAGGGGTGCAGGAATGGGTGTAATGCCTAGTTTTGGCAGTAAATTTAGATATTGAGTATCTACCGATGTTTCTTTTATTCGCCCTCCTGGACCTCTCACCTGCACTGCCGTACTCTGAAAGAGAAAAGATGGTGGGCAACATTGGTGTCAGGCCAGCACAGACATGAACTCGTAAGTCAGGAAACACCAACTCGCTCCAAAACACACCCACACACAGATGCAAAAAAAGACAACCCCACCAAAAAAACATAGGGATATAATTTTTAGTTAGTTAGGTAGGTGGGTGGGTGGATGGGTAGGTAGGTGGGTGGGTGGGTGGGTGGGTAGGTAGGTGGGTGGGTGGGTGGGTGGGTAGGTAGGTAGGTAGGTAGGTAAGGAAGGAAGGAAAGGAAAGTCATATTACTGGCTGACATGAAGGCAGAAGACAGAAGAGGCCAAGGAGCGAGAAACGAATGACATTAAAAAAAAATGTAGAGGCAATCTGTATCTCCAAATAATTTTGTAACATTTGCATTATGTTTCTCATCTAATACTTTGTATTAATGACCTTTGTATTATGGCCTTTTTAATGGAATATAAGACTTCATTATTGTGATAGAACTGTAAAATGCTATTGCTGGCATCTCCATTCCAAAACCGAATAACAATTTTGGGTAACGCTTTATTTTACAGTGTCCTTGTTACACATAGTTACTATAGTAATAACTCTAAATTATGCATAATTATATGCAGCTAACCTTAATTATGCATAATTACATGCAATTACTCTGTAATACAGATACCTTAAAGTAAATTGTAACCAAATTTTCTATGTTGGATAGATGTACCCAACCTCTAAACTATTTGGATTTGCTCTAATATATTTGGTGGAATAGTTAATTATATAAACTACCGAAAAGACAGCGATGAAAAAGCCCGGATTTATGACACTAAATGGCTATATTAGGTGCTATGATCTGTTGTGATTGGTCATGGCTGTGTTAAGTATAATTCCTGTTGTGTATCATGGGATGTGTGGTATGACACAGAAATATACAGATGTTCTGATAAATGGCAATGTGTTTATAGGAAAAGCTACTCACTCCATTCATTTCTATAAGAAATGATACTTGATTGAATAATGCTGGTCATTTTTGCAACATTAACCCAGACAGGGGATCGAATATCACCTGTTTAAACCTGAAGGGGTTTGTTTAGCTATAATGACCAGCTATCTGCACAGTGCATTAACCTGCTTATTTATCAAATAAATAAATGTGTATAAAATAATGAATTGATTTTATTATCTTACTACATTAGCTTAAAGCTTTTGACATCCTCCTGAGACCCAGCTATAGACTTGTGTTCATTGTAGAGGACATTATATTTTAGCGAATTTCTGTGAGACCATACATGTCACGGTTTTAAGTCTGGATGTACAGTACTGTAAAGAGCACATTCAGAGATACCAAATGTTTGGAGGTTTGACCATGCAACTCCCTCTCCTTGGTCTGACAAATGACTGCCAGTGACTAAATGACCAACTTTAGCACTCTTATGGAAATTTGATAATATTTTGTAATTATCATTTAAAAAGTCCCCCTGTAGTCAATAATTTTATACCTTAAAACTCATCTTTGATCACCAAAATTACGTATTTAAACGTTTTCCTGTGAAAAAAAAATGCATGCCTTAAAATAGCTTGAATGTACCTCTACACCCTTGCTTCATTTAGTATATGCAGATTTATGAATATGATAATTAGCCCTGCCTCCACTCACACCAGCTCAGAGATTCACTCGGTCAACTTACTGAGGTAAACGCTGCACAATGGTATCACTCTTTACAATGTCGGACACAACGGTAATTTATATGATTAGCCTTTTGCTTGATTATGTTATCAAACAGCTAATAGTGTGTTGTTCCCGTTCGCCATCTTGGAGTCTGACCGCTGCCTCAGTATCCTTAGAAAAGCTTTGAACAACTCAGAAAGGGCAAACAAAGAAAGGTATAGGCCTATAGTTCATCATAACAACGTAGTATCCATCATACACCCGCTATATCAGTAAATCTACCCGATTTTCATATCAACAAAAAGATATACTGGGATAACCAAGCATCTCTTGAAACTCCCCTGCTAGTTTGTTGTAAATGATATGCCAAAAGCCAGCCAGCACGTTGATATGATTGGTTACAAGGTGGTTTGTGACGTCAGAAACACCAGTGATTTCAAATCTTGTTTTTGAGACTGTCTTTGGTTCACTGCAGTTTTAAAGAGAAAATACTCAGCAATGGTGTTTACTTATGAATTTGCACATGGTTTCTCTTAAAGCACATTAAAAACATCACATAGACATATAATCAACATTAAAATCTTGATTTTCACCAAAGGGGGACTTTAAATCTTGCTAATTTTCAAATTGTTTTTCATGAATAAACATTTCAGGAAAATGGAATGGAGCTTCAAATCAGAATACGACTTTCTGTTACAAAACGGCATCGATTTCAGTGAAAACAAAACAAAAAACAAAACAAAATTGTTTTTCCCCATACATGTCTTTTCATTTTCCTAATTAGTCCTGGTGTCCTCAACAGAGGACACGGAAAAAAAAATATTTTATGCTATTTTTTTCCCATTTGTTTCTTATGCTCCGAACAATGTAATGACACACACAAAAAAAAAAAATTACAAAACTTTTTTTCTGGGTCTCAGGAAGATATACAGAAAACAGCTCAATATTACTAACAAAACCAGTTCAGTAACAAAATAAATGCTGCTACAATATTATAATATTAATTCATATATTATTATAAATCTTAAGTCTAAGTTACTTTTTATGGACTAGTTAATTAACATAATTAGCTACAATGTTACATATCTTCATCTATTTTAATTTCTCTCTCATCCAGCTCTTTACGTCTCTTACCAGTTTGTTGTTCTTCCAAGCAATGGTTTCATTTTCTTGCTTTTTCTTGCTTCTAGTCATATATATTAAATTTAACATTTAAGTCTTCCAGTTTTGAGTTGTAAGATGGCAACAATGAGCTATTCTAAGCTGTGTTGGTATGAAAACAGACACTGAAGTTATACAAGAGACATGACACCGGTATCTTGCCATCGACAACAGTCAAATATACAGTTTAGCGGGGAATCAAGTATTTCAGATAGCCATGTAATATGTATACTGAATTCACTCAAATTAATTAAACAAATTTTTTTGGTCTTTGAAAAGGCTCACCAAGGCTTTAGAAACACAGTAAAAACATTATGTATTGTGATATAGTATTACAGCTGTTTTCTATTTTTATATATTTTTTAAATGTAATTCCTGTATTGCAAAGCTGAATTTTTAGCAGTCATTACTTCAGTGTCACATGATCCTTCAGAAATCATTCCAATACGCTGATTAATTATTAACAATGGTTCTTATTGATTAGGAATTATATACATGCTCAAACACCTTCCTTGGATAATACATCACCCTCAGTTATTGACAAGTGTTTTGATCAGTGTAAAGGAAGTAAAATTGAGTCCTTAGTATTATATGACATGTTGCAATCCAGTAACTCTCCCTCAACAAAATTACTTAAAGAGGAATGGGAGAAAGAGCTCGGAAGGGAAATTTCTCAAACCTGAGGAAACTTGGCAGAGTAGTTTAAAGGTTATTAATGAACACTCCATCAATTCTAGACACTGTCTTGTTCACTTTAAGGTTATTCAGACTACACTATTCGAAAAATAAACTGAAAAGTATTTCACCTCTGTGATAAATGCAGCTCAGTTTATGCTTATTTGTCACATAGTATTATTTTCAGCCTTAAGTTAACCCTCTGGGGTCTAAGGGGTTTTTGGGGTCCTTGAGATGTTCTGACATGCCCTGAAATTTGTGCTTTTTTCAGTTGCTTATAAACATATTAATGGCAAAGGTGTAATTACACTCTATTTAGCACAAACAGGGCTACCATAATATGTGAGCAACATGTATGTACATGTTTGTATTTTTGAGGGAATATTGTTTATGCATGGTTATTGAAAAAAATAAAAAATAAAGTTTCTGAAATAAGGCCACAAAACACATACTAAATATGTGTCCACAAGACTTTTGACTAATGGATGTCGTTGCCTAGAGTTTTTTCTTCAAAATGATGTGAAAATCATCCTGCCTAATCATTCACATAAAACAATACATTGATTTAAATTTTGTAAGACACTTTTTGTTTAGAAAGGCAATATGCGCAAGGGGCGTCAACGATTTCAACACCATCATGCATATTTAGTGGTTCACACCTGAGGAGACAATGGGGCCCGCATACTTACTGAGCCATTCATTCAGGTGTGACTGAGCCACAAGAAAGAATGCAAGAGCAATATATATGTGTGTGTATGTGTGTATATATATATATGTATATATATATATATATATATTCTACCAAATTGGTTCACAGTTGGAAGCATCTCATTTTTTAAAATATTTTTCCATGTCAAGTAATTGTGCCGTTAATTCTCATACTGTATTTTCAGTTTTGGAATATGTATCCTCTCCCCAAATTTGTCACTAATAAAACTCAATAAAAATTATTTAAAGAAAAGGCTTATATTTACCTTTTAATAGTTTTTTTACATCTACCTTGTAAATATATTTTTTTATTAAAAATGTTACAATTACAACAACAATTCAAGTGCAATCTTTCTTTGTAAAAACTAAAGTATACATTTTATCATACATATTTCAAAGTTAAGGATTCATTACTTTGGATATAGCCTAGGCTACATTGGAACAAACACATAATAACATATTATTTGATTACTTTATTTTTGACAAAACATACTATAGGCTATTTAACATATGAGCAAAAATTGGCAAACAAAAGCTTATTTGAGGTGGCAAATATTTTAGAGGAAAAATGTATAATCTATCCAAAACTAGTCAACGAAATGTTGTCTTTCATATGTCTGTAACATAGGTCTTTCGTTTATATAAGAAATATAAATGTTAATTTGCAGTTTAATACGTTGCTTATACAAATACATTTTATTTCAACATATTTCAGTTGATTTTTACTCATCTCAGTATAGCAATATAGTTTGCTAAAAGCGAATCATTTATTCACACACAGAAATGCGATTCAAATTTAAACTGTCTTTTTGCAAGTTGTGGTATACAGCGCATCTCTGCCGTTCATTCATTCACACACAGAAACGCGATTCACTTGAGAATGAAAAAAACTTACTACAGTATTCCTCAGTATTATCCTACAGTATTATCATACATATTTTAAAGTTAAGGGTTCATTAGTTTTTATATAGCTTACATTGGAACAAACACTATAATAACATCTTAGTTGATGAGTTTATTTTTGACAGAAAATAGCCTACTATATATTTAAAATATGAGCAGAAACTGGATGACAAAAGCTTATTTGATATTTTAGAATAAAAACTTTATAATCTATCCAAAACTACGAAATGTTGTCTTTCATATTTCATCTGTGACATAGTAGGCTAAACATAAACAACAGCGCCCATCTGTGCCGTTAATTCATTCACACACAGAAACGTGATTCAAATTGAAAACTGATTCAAGAAACAGTCTTTTTGCATTTACAGACATTAGAACAAAGCACAAGAATAAAAAACTTAGGCTACTCACAATTCTCGGCTAGATCGGTCGCTCCTCAAAATGAAAATAAACCAGCACATGTTCTGAGGTAAATGTCCCAGGATTACTCCTCACAGTCACAGCCTCACAAAGACGAAAAGGTACATTAATCTGATGATTAAATTTGTTGTGTTATCGCGTTTATGAGGGGCGTTGACACGTTTGCATGTGTCACTTCAGATCATTTGCATCTGAATAGCGCGCGCTCTCCGTGGGCGTGTCACATTAGCAGATTAATGAGCTGAGAGAACGATAATGAGATCGGCTGACACCCCTCTCTTTTTTTATAGATTACATAAAAAGAGAATATTTATTTTAGTTTTGAATTAGATATTTTAATAGTACAAACTTAAATGATCATAAAGGTATATTGCTCGTGCCTGGGTGAATAGTATTCGCTGAGTTTTGTTTAAGTTTAGAGACGTGCTCCAGAAAGCACACCCTGTTTATTTTCTTTATTTTACAAAAGCACAATGTTTTATTTCGATTGTAAGTGGGCACATAAAAAAATAGACATTCAACAGTTTATTTTTTTATATTTCTTAAGTGTGTATGACTGTTGTGAAGCAGCTGAAGCAGAGGCAAAAGCAGGATCCACATGCAGCAGTATTTTATTTAAATAAACTAGAAACTAACAGACTTGGTAACGAAGCTCAGGAACAGGACAGCGTGCATACAGCATTTACAACGATACAACAATACAAGAACTCACAAAGACTGGACTGAAACACAAGGCTTAAATACAGGGGCAAACGATCTAAACAGGATAACAAGGGGGCGTGGTTAACGGGAAACACCTGGGAAGACTAATAGACAGACAGGGAACCACTAAACATGACAAGACAAACCCACACCGTGACATAGCCCCCTCCCTATGGGCGGCTCCTGACGCCCATAAAACACCAAAAAGTTCAGGGGGGCGGAGAAGCGGAGGCGGACTTGGGGGCTGGATGGAGGGCCAGGTCCGCGCAGGGAACGGGACCGAGGCCTTGCAATGACGGGCATGGGCCATGGAACGTGGGCGGACCTGGGCCATGGAACGTGGGCGGAGCTGGACGTGCAGGCGGCCAGGGTGGAGCAGGCTGAGGGCGTGGCCACGGCGGAGCAGGCTGTGGGCGTGTCCATGGCGGAACAGGCTGAGGGCGTGGCCACGGCGGAGCAGGCTGAGGGCGTGACCAGGGCGGAGCAGGCTGTGGGCGTGACCAGGGCGGAGCAGGCTGTGGGCGTGTCCATGGCGGAACAGGCTGAGGGCATGGCCATGGCGGAGCAGGCTGAGGGCGTGACCAGGGCGGAGCAGGCTGTGGGCGTGACCACGGCGAAGCAGGCTGTGGGCGTGACCAGGGCGGAGCAGGCTGTGGGCATGACCAGGGCGGAGCAGGCTGTGGGCGTGACCACGGCGGAGCAGACTGTGGGCGTGGCCAGGGCGGAGCTGTCGGACCCTCTGGCGTCCAGGGCGGAGCTGTCGGACCCTCGGGCGGCCAGGGCGGAGCTGTCGGACCCTCGGGCGGCCAGGGCGGAGCTGTCGGACCCTCGGGCGGAGCTGTCGGACCCTCGGGCGGAGCTGTCGGACCCTCGGGCGGAGCTGTCGGACCCTCGGGCGGCCACGGCGGAGAAGACCATGGTGGTGGCCTACTGCCCCCCCCCCAAAAATTTCTTGGGGGTAGCTACGGGGTCGTAGCCTGGAGCAGGCCAGGGCGGAGCAGGACGAGGCGGAGCAGGACGAGGCGAGGGCCAGGGTGGTGAAGCCCCTGCAAACGACCGTGGCGGCGCAGGATCAGCGGGCTCTGGCGCAGGATCAGCGGGCTCTGGCGCAGGATCAGCAGGCTCTGGCGCAGGACTGGACGGGACCAGCACATCATGGGACTCGGAACTGGACGGGGCCAGCACATCATGGGACTCGGAACTGGACGGGGCCAGCACATCATGGGACTCGGAACTGGACGTGACCAGCACATCATGGGACTCGGAACTGGACTCATGGACCAGAGCTGATGTGTGTGTAGCCCACACACACAGAATCGCCGCAGACATCACAATCAGTGCTGCATTCTCTCGTGTGGACTCACGTGTGGTGTGCTCAGTCTCTGGTGGGTAGGTGATTGGTTCCGGTTCCGGCGAACAGGCGATGGGCTCTGGCTCTTGTTTGAAGACTGGCTCTGGCTCTTGCTCAAAGACTGGCTCTGGCTCTTGCTCGAAGACTGGCTCTGGCTGGACGTGGCTGACGTGAAGCTCTGGCTGGACGTGGCTGACGTGAAGCTCTGGCTGGACGTGGCTGACGTGAAGCTCTGGCTGGACGTGGCTGACGTGAAGCTCTGGCTGGACGTGGCTGACGTGAAGCTCTGGCTGGACGTGGCTGACGTGAAGCTCTGGCTGGACGTGGCTGACGTGAAGCTCTGGCTGGACGTGGCTGACGTGAAGCTCTGGCTGGACGTGGCTGACGTGAAGCTCTGGCTGGACGTGGCTGACGTGAAGCTCTGGCTGGGCAGGTATGGCGTGAAGATCCTCAGCCTTGTCCACCAAACCCACAGTAAAAGCTGAGCCGCTCAGTTGCAGGGCCAAGTCGATATAAAACTCAAGAGTCCAGCTAGGGTCATGTAATGGCATAAGGTAGCTGAGTGGCTCAGACAGTCCTCCGCGGAAAAATATCATCAAGCATACCTCGTCCATGCAAGTCAGATGAGCATCCTTCAGAAAGTCCATCACATAAGCCTCAATTGGTCGATCTCCTTGACGGAGACACATAATTCGGGTGTCTGGGCACAGGGTTGGCATGGCTGCTGCTGGATCTCGGTGCGGTGAGTTCTTCTGTTGTGAAGCAGCTGAAGCAGAGGCAAAAGCAGGATCCACATGCAGCAGTATTTTATTTAAATAAACTAGAAACTAACAGACTTGGTAACGAAGCTCAGGAACAGGACAGCGTGCATACAGCATTTACAACGATACAACAATACAAGAACTCACAAAGACTGGACTGAAACACAAGGCTTAAATACAGGGGCAAACGATCTAAACAGGATAACAAGGGGGCGTGGTTAACGGGAAACACCTGGGAAGACTAATAGACAGACAGGGAACCACTAAACATGACAAGACAAACCCACACCGTGACAATGACCAAAAATGACAGAGTATTTTAAGTCTATTTTCCTGCTATGTGAAAAAAATCGCGCAAAACTCGCTGGCGCGTTTGTCGACCCCAGAGGGTTAAAGAGTTATTAGTACACATTTTTTTTATGTGCTTTCATTAGGGCCCGAGCACCGATGGTGTGAGGACCCTCTTGGAATTGCTCTGTTTATTAGGGCCCAAGCCTTGAAAAGGCGAAGGCCCTATTGCTTTCCTAAGGATTATTAGGGCCCAAGCCCTGAAACGGCGCAGAGCCCTATTGTTTTCCTTAGGATTATTATTAGGGCCCAAGCCTTGAAAAGGCGATGGCCCTATTGTTTTCCTAAGGATTATTAGGGCCCAAGCCTTGAAAAGGCGAAGGCCCTATTGTTTTCCTTAGGATTATTATTAGGGCCCAAGCCCTGAAAGGGCGCAGAGCCCTATTGTTTTCCTTAGGATTATTATTATTAGGGCCCAAGCCCTGAAAGGGCGCAGAGCCCTATTGTTTTCCTTAGGATTATTAGGGCCCAAGCCTTGAAAAGGCGAAGGCCCTATTTGTTTCCTAAGGATTATTATTCTTCTTCTTCTTTTTATTATTAGGGCCCAAGCCTTGAAAAGGCGAAGGCCCTATTGTTTTCCTAAGGATTATTAGGGCCCAAGGCCTGAAAGGGCGCAGAGCCCTATTGTTTTCCTTAGGATTATTTTTAGGGCCCAAGCCTTGAAAAGGCGAAGACCCTATTGTTTTCCTAAGGATTATTCTTTATTAGGGCCCAAGCCTTGAAAAGGCGAAGGCCCTATTGTTTTCCTAAGGATTATTAGGGCCCAAGCCTTGAAAAGGCGAAGGCCCTATTGTTTTCCTAAGGATTATTTATTAGGGCCCAAGCCCTGAAAGGGCGCAGAGCCCTATTGTTTTCCTTAGGATTATTATTAGGGCCCAAGCCTTGAAAAGGCGAAGGCCCTATTGTTTTCCTAAGGATTATTATTCTTCTTCTTTTTATTATTATTATTAGGGCCCAAGCCCTGAAAGGGCGCAGAGCCCTAATGTTTTCCTTAGGATTATTTTTTTTTTCTTTTGTTTTTCTTACGACTATTCGGGCACTTTTGGGGCCCTTAACGTGCCGAAAACTCTTGAAACTTTGCACGCGGGTCAGAACCCGCGGCCATCAGGGTCGGGCTGAAGATGGTACCCGGGCGTGGCAGGGGGGCTAGACAGCGCCCCCTGGAACGGGGTCCAAAAACTTGGTCCATAAATCAAACACGCTTGCATGTAAGAATATGAAACTCGGTACACATATAGATCTCATCGGTTCATATATACTTCATACTCTTACTTTTTACCCCAGCCCAACAGGAAGTCGGCTATTTAGGGTTGTTTGTAAAACGCATGCAATGGAATTTAAAGTACTTTTCCTAGAGAATTCAAAGAAATGGCACAAAACTCGGTCAGCATGAAGTCAATACATTGAGGATGAAAAATTGCCAGTGGATTTTTGATATCTCGAACGGTTTGGCCGTGGCAAGGAAACGAAATTATGGCGAGAAACGTGAAACAGGAAGTGTGTTATAACTTTTCCATGCATTAACTGATCTTAATGAAACTTCAGCAGTGTGTTCACTGTAAGAGGCCGATCACATGGATGTGACTATTGTGAGTCAAAGTTATAGCGCCACCAACTGGCAGCAGAAAGTCTGTCACTCTCAAAATGCTTTGAAATCACCCTCTTATTTTAACCCAATTTGCTTCAAACTTCATCTGTATAATGTAAACATACAGCAGATGTAGACCTGTGAATGGATTCTTGATATCTTTGATACTGTTGCCGTGGCAACGCATCAAACTTTAAAATTCTTTTAGGATGCTTTTGAGACTCTTAGCATGCTTGAAATTGCATGAAACTCAAAAGACATGTCACATTTATTAGCCAGTAGACATGTGCAAAGTTTCAGAAACGGACGTGGTGCAGGGGCTAAGTAGCGCCACCTTTTGACAAAAGTGAGAGGGTTAGTTTCATAGTTTTACCTGCAATCATAAAACTCGGTAGGCATATTGTTCAGATCAAGCCGGACAACTTTCTAATTTACAGATTTTGGCTCCGAACAACAGTAAGTCAGATATTTTGGTTTGAATGTGGATGTTTGGAGTAATCTCTCTCCCTCTCTCTGTGTACCTCTGTGTCTGTGGGGGAGGGGGATGTGTCTGTTTGAGTGAGAATGCTTTTAATTATTGTTGTTCAAGGTTTCGGGGGCTTTTGGGGCCCTTAACATCCTCTAAAACTCTTGAAACTTTGCACACGGGTCAGAACCCGCGGCCAGGCTGAAGCTGGTACCCGGGCGTGTCAGGGCGGCTCGACAGCGCCCCCTGGACTGGGATTCGAACACTTTTCCATAAGTCAAACACACTTGCATGTAATAATATGAAACTCGGTACACTTATAGATCTCATTGGGTTGAACAACTTTCGTTGCCTAACAGGAAGCCGGCTATTATGGTTTGCTTGGAAACGCATACCCCTGAAATTCGATTTAATTCTCCTTGGGAATTGATCAGATTCCAACCAATCTCGGTCAGCATGAAGTCAAGACATTGAGGATGCTAAATTCCGGACGGATTTTTGATATCTCGAACGGTTTGGCCGTGGCGAGGAAATGAATTTTATGACTAAAAGAGGACACATAAAGTGTGTTATGTGTGGGAGTGTGGGAGGGGAGGGGAGCGGAGGGGAGGGAAGGTTGGTGTCTGTTTATGTGTGTGTTTGGCTGGCTGTATGATTTTTCCTGCATTAAAGGATAAAGAAATCTCTAAGTCCTTGTCTTTTTGCATAACAATTTTGTATTTTTTTTAAATGACAAAATATGCATATAACCCCCATCTTTTAAATGTATAGTTTGCTTTAAATAAAAGTAAGATTGTATTGGTAATTGAAGCTGAATGAATTTAAAATTCATGTGCTATATTTCAATATATTTGTTTTCCTTTTGTAATTTTAAAACACTAACCTCATCCTCATCTGAATTACAAATATTTTTTTTTTCTGTATAAAATAATACTCTGACTAAAAACACTTTTGATGTTTCTTTTTTAATCAATGTAGAATGTGTAACTTAAAAATAAACAGATTAGTGCTCTGTTTGAGGACAATCCTGTGTGGGGAGGTGGCAGGGGGATTTCTCTTTTGGGTGAGATTTACTTTAAATTATTGTTTTTCAAGGTAGCATTCTAATCAGGTAAAGCAAGTAATATTCTCTGTATCTTTATATACATATACATATACATATATATATATATATATATATATATATATCAGAGTTTCCGCTAGAAAAAAATTGTGCCGGTCAAAGTGACCGGCAGAGGTTTCGTTTTACGGACATTTTTATGATATGCCGGTCAAATATCGCCTCTTAATTAGTCAAGTTTAGGAAAACTGGAGGCAGTCTATGTAACTTAAAAAAATGACATAATCAGGCCGTATAGAATGCAACATGTTATTATTAGCTTAACTTTCAAATAGACGGAAAAAAAAACATGAACGTCCGATTGGTGTCAATCAACGCCAATTGTTTTGTTTTTTAATGCGGTTTCACACACATTCACTTTTTGAAACATTGAAGCACGGATGTACCTAATACAAATAAATAAAATCAGATCATTCATTTAGTTCGTTATTAAATACGAGATCTAGCGCTAAAATCTGTTGATTTTGAAATCAAGCTGAGCGCTCGTGTCCACTGCTATCAGTTGCATGGACGACGCGCTGCGCGAGTTGCGCAATCTTCACTCGGACGCGCGTTTCAATCTATCTACGTTGCGGAGACTCTGTTCATTCCGGTGAAATCACAGAATAAAATGCAAGTCCCTGCTTGATATAGACTAACCACTGATGAACATAGGCTATTCATTTTTGATGAGAGAAAAAAAAACTGTACCAGTGCGCGGATTAGAACCACTAGGCTATAATGAGATGTTCCTGATTCACCATCGCCTGGCCTCTGAAAAAAGCTTTCAAGGCTAGTCTGCCTAGGCCTGGACATATTTGAAACGTCTCACTCAATCGTTCGTTGTTTAGGTCTATATTACAGCCGTTTTAGGCGTGCGCTTTATTTGAAATGCAGCATGCGATGTTGTTTCATATAACTTTCAAACGGTAGAGCCTGTTCCTTTATAACATAGCCAAAGATCGGTGTATTTTTGCCTTATACATTTTAGGCTTATTCTCAAATTCAGATTGTGTTAGGGGGGCGGGATTATTAGGCAATTTTAATCGGACAATTTGACCGGAGAGATTTAATTTTGTCGGACATCTCATTTTTTTACCGGCCAATGTCCGGTAATTACCGGACAACGGAAACCCTGATATATATATATATATATATATATATATATATATATATATATATATATATATATATATATATATGTGTGTGTGTGTGTGTATAGATATATATATTTATAGCTACGAGCAGCGATTACGGGCCCAAGCCGGTGGCACCGCAACCCCGGTTATAGCGCCACCAACTGGCAGCAGGAAGTGTGTCACTTTCAAAATGATTTGAAATCACCCTCTTATTTTTACCTGATTTGCTTCAAACTTCATCTGTATAATGTAAACACACGCCAGATGTAGACCTGTGAAGGATTATTTGATATCTAAGATAATGTTGCCATGGCAATGCATCAAACTTTAATATTCTTTTTTGATGCTTTTGAGACTCTTAGCATGCTTGAAATTGCATGAAACTCGACAGACACATCTCAATTATTAGCTAGTAGACATGTGCAAAGTTTCAGAAACGGGCGTGGTGAGGGGCTCAGTAGCGCCACCTTTAGTCAAAAATGGGGTATTAGTTTTACCTACAGTAACAAAAATCAGTATGTATATTGTTCTCCTCGAGCCGGACAACTTTCTAATTGACAGTCATTAGCTCCGAGCAACACGAAGTCAGATATTTTCGTTTGAATGTGATTTTCAGGAGAATTTTCTCCCTCCCTCTCCCTCTGTCTCTGTGTGTGTGGTGTCTGGGGGATTTGTCTATTGCTTTTAATGGATTTTCAAGGTTTCAGGGGCTTTTGGGGCCCTTAACGTGCTTGAAAACTCTTGAAACTTTGCACACAGGTCAGCGCCCACAGCCATCAGGGCCGGGCTGAAGCTGGTAGCCGGGCGTGGCAGGGGGGCTCAACAGCGCCCCCTTGAACGGGGTCCCCAAAACTTGGTCCATAGATCAAACACGCTTGCATGAATTAATATGAAACTCAGTACACATATAGATCTCATCGGGCCGAACAACTTTCCCTCGGTCAAGTTTTACGCCAGCCCAACAGGAAGTCGGCTATTATGGCTTGTTTGGAGAACGCTTGCTCTGGAATTTGAAGTACTTCTCCTAGAGATTGCATCTGTTTACCGCCAAACTCCGTCAGCTTGAGGTCAACACATTGAAGATGCTAAACTGCGGACGGATTTTTGATATCTCGAACGGTTTGGCCGTGGTGAGGAAACGAATTTATGGCGAGAAAAGAGAAACACGAAGTGTTATAACTTCTGCATACATTGACTGATCTTGATGAAACTTCAGCAGTGTGTTCGTGGTAAGAGGCCAATCAGATGGATGTAACTATTGTGAGTCAAAGTTATAGTGCCACCAACTGGCAGCAGGAAGTGTGTCACTTTCTAAATGCTTTTGACAAAAGTGGGGGGGTTAGTTTTATCTACAGTAACAAAACTCGATATGTATATTGTACTCTTCGAGCCGGACAACTTTCTAATTTACCGTAATTAGCTACGACCAACAGGAAGTCAGATATTTTGGTTTGAATGTGGATTTCAGATTCTGAGTTTTTAGCTACTCCTCCTAAGTAGTTTATTTTATTCACGCCAAACTTTTTCAACATGATGAAAATACATTAAAGATGCTAAATTGTGAACGGATATTGAATATCTCAAACGGTTTTGCTATGGTGAGGGATTAAAGTCATGTCAAAAAAGTAAACACTAAAAGCCTAATATCTTCTAAAAAATTAATTATACACCATTTATTTCTAGATAAAATTATACAAATATCAGAACTAAACCCATTTTATTCTTGTTTTCAATTTAAGAATAATGTACAAGTTTAAAAACAGCCAGAATGCGCTATTCAGTTAAAAAATAAATAAGTAATACATAGGGCTATACTGCCCTCTTGTGTCCAAAATGATATCAACTCAGTCCATAAAACTTTTTATTAGGTATGGCTATTGTAATTAAATATAAATATATTAGGTATGTGGCTGTGAGGATCTTTTCCCACCGGTTGATCGACGTGTGACACCAGCGAGGGCTTTTAAATCGCTAATATAAAAGTGAAAGTAAAGTAAGGACGTCCGCACGGACATTTATAGTGGTGGCGCTCGCAGTGCGCTCGAATGAATTTCTATGGAAGTAGAAATGAAAAAACGTTCGCTCTGTTTTGCTCGCTCGTCGCCATGGACGCGCACCGTTATGAATGCCAGTGCAGCCGCATAGGGCTACTTTTTAGTGTCACTTTAAAATTAGCACCATATCGGGGGCCGATTGCTTCCGGTTTTCAGAGAAAACACAACAACAGAAGAGTAAATGACAGATTCGCTTAAAGTTGCAGTAGGGAGTTTTGAGAAAATGTTGACTTAGCCTGAAAATTTGAACAAGCACAACTTCCAGGTCCAACCCCCTTGCTCTCTGCTGCGCTACAGCCCTCCCTCCACAGCTCCTCCCCCACAGCGGAGCCTGCCGTGAACGCGCAGACTAGTAAGCAGGGCCACCGATGACGGCAGATTATAAACAGTTATGGAACATTCACTAATAGGGACGAAACATCAACAATATGCTTTACATTGACTATGGCCTGCCCATACTTTGACTACAAACTTGGTCCTCAAATCATTATGCAATACATGTAACTTTATAACGTTGCACTCTTTCTATAAGTTATAAATAGCTAGTAAGATAACGTTAAAGGATTAGTTCACTTTAAAAAATACTTTTGCTGATAATTTACTCACCCCCATGTCATCCAAGATGTCCATGTCTTTCTTTCTTCAGTCGAAAAGAAATGAAGGTTTTTGATGAAAACATTCCAGGCTTTTTCTCCATATAATGGACTTCAATAGGACACAAACGTTTCAAGGACCAAATGACAGTTTCAGTGCAGCTTCAAAGGGCTTTAAATGATACCAGACGATGAATAAGGGTCTTATCTAGCGAAACGATCGGTCATTTCAAAAATAAATAAAAAACTTTAAGTTTTATAAGCACAAATGCTCGCCTTGCTCTTTTCTGTGATGCACGTTCGTGACTCTCCTGTTTGAACTCGTTCATCAAAATGAACAAATCTTTTTTCGAATCATTTCGTTCGTTGAATGAACGAAATGACTCCGAAAAAGACTCGTTCGAAATGAACAAATCTTTTTTGCAAGTCATTTCGTTCGTTGAATAAACGAAATGACTCGAAAAAAAGATTTGTTCATTTGGATGAACGAGTTCGAACAGGAGAGTCACGAACGACGGTACGCGCTCGCGCTGTGCAAGAGAGGGGTAATCAGCGCGTACACGAGCATGATTGACACTGCTAAGACATTCCTCCTGGCTCTGATTGGTTGTTTCTGACCGGGAGCGGTGTATTTCTGCAAATGGCAATAGGACCACAGGGAGGAGCCAGAGGAGCTCGATTTTTTCCACAGATTATCTGTCTCATATTCTACTGTGAGGACATAATGACAGTTTTAACAAATATTTGTTTACAAAAGCTACCTACTGGAGCTTTAAATAGGCGCTTTTACACAAAATATTCCGTCATAATTTTTTTCAGTCAGCTCTTCACTCTCGTGATTAATGAATTTTGACTCCTGTTGCTGATCTTTGCTGCAACTTTCGTTTTGCACACAATTTAGTAAGCAAACACGTTCAAGTTTTAATTGTAGTGACTAAATGATTTTATTATACACACACACATCAAATTGACGGTGGGGGGGACATGGTATATTTAAATCTGCATATTGTAATATCTGCAGGGCACCCCTAGTCTAGTCTTATTAAATGTATGCTTCATCTTTCATTTTTAATTTGTAAATTTGATCAACAAATTCAATTATTTAGGATAATAAGACACTATATGGCTGTTACTCTAGGTAGGGGTGATCAAATTAAATCGTTTACACTGAAAAATAACAATGCATTAAATAATGTTATGGGATTGTTTTAAATATGAGTTAATTAACAATCGTTGGAGAGAATGATACTTTTAAACAACACTAAACCGTCATTAGGTGTCGCCAGGCGACCGTCTTAATGAGCGAGTCATTGATTCATTCGTTCAAACGATTCGTTCGAACGACGGAGTCATTCATGAATGAGACAGGTGCTGGGTCCCAATTCGCCTACTTAAACTACGCCCTAAAAGTATGTACTCTTTTTGAGAAGAAAAAGTACATACTTTTGAGTGTGTAGCAAAAGAGTAGGCAAGCTTTGGGACATATTACTTCGTCATCTTTAACGGACAGCTCAGTCGCGAGCATCTGTCACCGTAAACTGCCGCAATGTCGATCATCTTGTCACAGTTAAAATCCTCCATTCAATCTAATTTCATTTCTTACCGTTTCGGAGAGAAATGTTGTCGCACGTTCATCTGCCAGTCGTGATTCTTTCATGTGGAGACTCTCCTCATGTGTTTGCAATTTGAATATAATGATGCATTTAAAAGTTAATGGCTAAACGCTTTACAAACGTTCACAATGCTGCTGCAGATGCAATATAATGTAGCCAACATTGAATAAATACATTTGCGTCAGGTTAGATACTGATAATTAATCACTCAAACCCCTTTATCTAAACCACTCTACATAACCGCCGGACTCGCGCGTCCTCCATGTCTGTAGTTTTTTTTTTTAACACTTTTCACTCGTGTTTGTAGTTCTAACCGAATCCTCGTCCAACGCGCGATGGGTTGTGGGCAATAACAGCCATTAGAGTGTGCATCGATCTGCACTTCGGATTCTGACCGGATATAGTAGACCATCCGGGTCTCTTTGGAACACTCATTTCAACATACTACGATTTGGGACGTACTAATTCTATTTTCGAATACTGTTTAGGACGGATAGTATGCGAATTGGGACGCAGCTTATGGATTGGTCATTGAATCTTTGAGTCAACCGATTCGTTCAAAATGCTGAATCATTGTGTCTGTTACAGTGACAAGAGTTTAACCCTTGTTCAAGTTTAAGGCCTTGTCTTTTTGGATATATATATATATATATATTTTTTTTTTTTTTTTTAATTACAATATATGCATACGACCCATATATTTTAAATGTATTGTTTGCTTTAAATTAAATTAAGATTGTATGTTTGGTAATTGAACCTAAATAAATTTAAAATTAATGTGCTATATTTCAGATTAATATATTTGTTTTCCTTTATTTTAATCAACACTAACTTTATTCTCATCTGAATTATAAATAAATTATTTCTGTATAAAATAAAAAATCCCGAATACTCCAGACCAACCGTGCACTATTCCTACAACATCATCAGTGCTGAAGCGGAACTACCAGAGCCGTTCGGCTGATGGCGAGCAGATGCAGCATATGTGTTGTAACTAGGCAGGGTCAGGCCAGGGGAATCCATTTGCAGCTTTTTATTAAGAATGGTGAAGACAGGCAGGGTGAGCAATGGCAAACAGGGCAGAACAGAAAAGGCAGAGACAAACCAGGTTGACAGGCAAAGGGCAGAGGCAGGCAGCAAGAATCAGAGTCCAATAAACAATCCAGATCGGGGCAGGCAGAAAGTAGTCAAACAGTCGGTAAACAATCGGTCAAATACAGAAATCAAACATGGGAAATGATGGCTGGGCAAAATCCATGAAAGTGGCTATTGTGGTTCACGATCATAGGACCTGTCCCAAATGGCACACTATGAATTTTCAGTCTTGTGTACTTATTTCATGTGTCCGTTAAATCCATGATTTAGGGTAGGGTGTCTCATTTTTCATTTTAGGTTTCAGAAGGTTGCTCACACATAATTTGTAGTTGATATGTGCCCTCGATGTGCACTTTTGCAGAGCCCACACTGATGCAAGCTCTACAGCACACTTCTTTTCGACAGTCAAAGCAGGGTTACGTTTTTGCACGTCGTGCACAATAACCATAAAGGCACCAGGGTGGCGGTGCCACCGGCTATTTTATATATATATATATATATATATATATATATATATATATATATATATATATATATATATATATATATATATATATATATAAATATAGCTGCGAGCAGCGATGAAGGGCCAAAGCCGGCGGTACCGCCACCCTGGTGCACCAAACATGCAGATTATTGTATGCAGATTATTGCATGTAATAATCTGAAACTCGGTACACTTATAGATCTCATCGGGCCGAACAACTTTCGCGCTCTAAGTTTTACGTCAGCCCAACAGGAAGTCGGTTATTATGGGTTGTTTGGAAAGTCATTTTCTATATTTTTCTTACGACTATTTGGGCAATTTTGGGGCCCTTAACGTGCTCAAAAACTCTTGAAACTTTGCACACGGGTCAGAACCCGCGGCCATCAGGGCCGGGCTGAAGCTGGTATCTGGGCGAGGCAGGGGGGCTCTACAGCGAAAACTTGGTCCATAAATCAAACACGCTTGCATGTAATAATATGAAACTCGGTACACATATAGTTCTCATCGGTTCATATATCCTTTGTACTTTTACTTTTTACCCCAGCCCAACAGGAAGTCGGCTATTATGGTTTGTTTGGAAGCGTATGCCCCTGGAATTCGATATACTCTTCCTAGAGAATTCAACCAATCGCCACGAAACTCGGTCAGCATGAAGTCAAGACATTGAGGATGAAAAATTTCCAGGGGACTTTTGATATCTCGAACGGTTTGGCCGTGGCGAGGAAACGAATTTATGGCGAATAATGGAAACAGGAAGTGTGTTATAACTTCTGCATACATTAACTGATCTTGATGAAACTTCAACAGTGTGTTCGCTGTAAGAGGCCGATCACATGGATGTGACTATTGTGAGTCAAAGTTATAGCGCCACCAACTGGCAGCAGGAAGTGTGTCACTTTCAAAATGCTTTGAAATCACCCTCTTATTTTTACCCGATTTGCTTCAAACTTGATGTGTATAATGTAGACACTCGCCAGATGTAGACCTGTGAAAGGATTATTGATATCTTAGATACTGTTGCCATGGCAACGCAGCAAACTTTAATATTCTTTTTGGATGCTTTTGAGACTCTTAGCATGCCTGAAATTGCTTAAAATTGCATGAAACTCGACAGACAGATCACATTTATCAGCCAGTAGACATGTGCAAAGTTTCAGAAACGGGCGTGGTGCAGGGACTCAGTAGTGCCACCTTTTGACAAAAGAGGGGGAGTTAGGTCTATAGTTTTACCTACAATCATAAAACTCGGTACGCATATTGTTCAGATCAAACTGGACAACTTTCTAATTAACTGTCATTAGCTCAGACCAAGAGGAAGTCAGATATTTTAGTTTGAATGTGGATGTTTCTGAGAAATTTCTCTCCCTCTCTCTCCGTCTCTGTGTGTGAGGGATTTGTGTATTGCTTTTAATGGATTTCAAGGTTTCAGGGGCTTTTGGGGCTCTTAACGTGCTCAAAAACACAGGTCAGAACCCACGGCCATCAGGGCCGGGCTGAAGCTGGTACCCGGGCGTGGCAGGGGGGCTCAACAGCGCCCCCTTGAACGGGATCCGACTATTTGGTCCATATATCAAACACGCTTGCATCAATTAATATGAAACTCAGTACACATATAGATCTCATCGGGCCGAACATCTTTCCCCCCGTCAAGTTTTACGCCAGCCCAACAGGAAGTCGGCTATTTTGGGTTGTTTGGAAAACGTTTGCTGTGGAATTTAAAGTACTCCTCCAAGGCAATTCATTCAATCATCACCAAACTCGGTGTGCATGAAGTCAAGACTTTGAGGATGCTAAATTGCGGACGGATTTTTGATATCTCGAACGGTTTGGCCGCGGCAAGGAAATGAATTTCCATGACTAAAATAGGACATATAAAGTGTGTTATAACTTAGTTAGTTTTACCTACAGTTACAAAACTCAGCGTGTATATTCTTCTCCTCAAGCTGAACAAATTTCTAATTTACAGCCATTAGCTCAGACCAACAGAAAGTCAGATATTGTAGTTTGAATGTGGACATTTTCTCTCTCTCTCTCTCTCTCTCTCTCTCTCTCTGAGCCAATATGGCAAGCCGTTTTAACATTTAATCATTTTAACCTACTAGTCTCTATTTTCATGCTACTAGTACTTATTTTTTAGATACTAGTATCTATTAAATTAAGTACTAGTACTTATTCATTAGTGACTAGGGCTTGTTCTTTAGTACTAGTGCCTATTCTTTAGATACTATTGCTTATTCTTTAGATATTCTTTTGAATATGTATTAGAAGCTAATGAATAAGTTCTGGTATCTATTTAATAGGTACTAGTATCTAATGACTTAGTACTAGTGTTTATTGAATAAATACTAGTATTTATTAATAGGTACTAGTATCTAAAAAATAAGTACTAGTACCTAATGAATAACTACTAAAATGTAATATATATGTACTAGTCACAATTGGAATACATACTAGTCAGAACTGAATAGTTGATATCTAAATGACAGATCCCCATAGAAGTCAATGGCAAAAAAAAATGTCTTACTAGTAACAAAAGAATAGTTACTAGTCACTATTGAAATAAGTACTAGTATCTAATGAATAAGTACTAGTATCTAATAATAAGTACTAGTAACTAATGAATAAGTACTAGTAACTAATGAATAAGTACAGTAATGAATAAGTACTAGTAACTAATGAATAAGTACTAGTAACTAATGAACAAGTACTAGTATCTAATGATTAAGTACTAGTACCAATTTAATAGCAACTACAATCTAATGAATAAGTACTAGTAACGAATGAATATGCACTAGTATCTAATAAATAAGGACTAGTATGTAATGAATAAGTACTATTATCTTTAAAAAGATACTGTGTGTGTGTGTGTGTGTGTGTGTGTGTGTGTGTGTGCGTGTCTGTGTGTGTAGGGGAGGGGGGCTAGATTAACCATTTCACTGCTGTGTGGTTTGGCCTGCATTGAAAAGGAAAATAAATGTCTTAAGCTTTGTATTTTTTAAATAAGTTTTATTAATAAAGTAAAGGCATATAACCAGTTTAATTGTAGTGCATTAACAATAGTTTTATATAATTAGTTTATTAATTAAATTAACTTGGTTCATAAACTTGGTCTGAAAATTTGGTCCATAAATCAAACACACTTGCATGTATACTATGTACTATAATAATATAACACTTGGTACACATATAGATCTAATCTGGCCGTACAACTTTCGTGCTCTATGTTTTAAGCCAGCCCAACAGAAAGTGGGCTATTTTGGTCTGAATGTGGATGTTTTGCAAAACCAGCTTGTACATTTTTACTCACTCCTCTTAAGTGGTTTATTTTATTCCCACCAAACTTTTTCAACATGATGAAAATACATTAAAGATGCTAAATTGTGAACGCATAATGAATATCTCAAATGGTTTTGCTATGGTGAGGGATTAAAGTAATGTAAAAAAGAATCAGGAAACGTCTCATATCTTTCTAAAATGTAATTATACACCATTTAGTTTTATATAAAATTATACAAAAATATTACAACTAAACCCATTTTATTCTTTTTTTTTCAATTCAAGAAGTATGAAAAAGTTTAAAACAGGCTATTTAGTGCTATCTGAAAAAATCATTCATAGGGCTATACTGCCCTCTTGTGTCCAAAATGATATCAACATAGTACATAAAACTATTTTATCAGGTATGCCTATTGTATTTATATATAAATATATTAGGTATATGGCTGTGATGATATTTTCCCACCGGTTAACCGACGTGTGACACCAGCGAGGGCTTCTAAATCACTAATATAAAAGTGAAAGTAAGTACGGACGTCTGCACGGACATTGATTATGGTGGCGCTCGCAGTGCGCTGGAATGAATTCCTATGAAAGTTAAGTTTTTTTAGAAATTAACTAAAAAACGTTTGCTCTGTTCTGCTCACTCCTCGCGTTGGACGCGCACCGTTATGAATGCCTGTGCAGCCGTGAGCTTTTTTGCTTGAAATTATTTTACAAAAACATGATATATTTCAGATCAATATATTTGTTTTCCTTAAAATTATTCTCATCTGAATTATAAAATATGTATTTTTGTATATGTATTTTTTGTTCTGTTATATATGCATTTTTGATATGTGCCCTCGATTCGCACTTTTGCAGAGCCCACACTGATGCAAACTCTACAGCACACTTCTTTTCGACAGTCAAAGCAGGGTTACGTTTTTGCACGTCGTGCACAATAACCCTAAAGGCACCGGGGTTGGGGCTTGTTTTTATATATATATATAAATATAGCTGCGAGCAGCGATGAAGGGCCAAAGCCGGCGGTACCGCCACCCTGGTGCACCAGGGTGGCGGTGCCACCGGCTTGGGCCCGTAATCGCTGCTCGCAGCTATATTTATATATATATATATATATATATATATATATATATATATATATAAAAACAAGCCTATTGTTTTCCTTAGGATTATTTTTTTTTTATTTTTCTCTTTTATTTTTCTTACGACTATTCGGGAACTTTTGGGGCCCTTAACGTGCCCGAAAACTCTTGAAACTTTGCACGCGGGTCAGAACCCGCGGCCATCAGGGTCGGGCTGAAGATGGTACCCGGGCGTGGCAAGGGGGCTAGACAGCGCCCCCTGGAACGGGGTCCGAAAACTTGGTCCATAAATCAAACACGCTTGCATGTAAGAATATGAAACTCGGTACACATATAGATCTCATCGGTTCATATATACTTCATACTCTTACTTTTTACCCCAGCCCAACAGGAAGTCGGCTATTTAGTGTTGTTTGTAAAATGCATGCAATGGAATTTAAAGTACTTCTCCTAGAGAATTCAAAGAAATGGCTCAAAACTCTGTCAGCATGAAGTCAAGACATTGAGGATTAAAAATTGCCTGGGGATTTTTGATATCTCGAACGGTTTGGCCGTGGCGAGGAAACGAAATTATGGCGAGAAACGTGAAACAGGAAGTGTGTTATAACTTCAGCATACATTAACTGATCTTGATGAAACTTCAGCAGTGTGTTTGCTGTAAGAGGCCGATCACATGGATGTGACTATTGTAAGTCAAAGTCATAGCGCCACCAACTGGCAGCAGGAAGTGTGTCACTTTCAAAATGCTTTGAAATCACCCTCATATTTTTACCCGATTTGCTTCAAACTTCATCTGTATAACGTAAACACACGCCAGATGTAGACCTGTGAAAGGATTGTTTAATATCTAAGATAATGTTGCCATGGCAACGCATCAAACTTTAATATTCTTGTTTGATGCCTTTGAGACTCTTAGCATGCTTGAAATTGCATGAAACTCGACAGACACATCTCATTTATAGGCTAGTAGACACGTGCAAAGTTTGAGAAACGGGCGTGGTGAGGGGCTCAGTAGCGCCACCTTTAGTCAAAAATGGGGTATTAGTTTTACCTACAGTAACAAAAATCGGTATGTATATTGTTCACCTCGAGCCGGACAACTTTCTAACTGACCGTCATTAGCTCCGAACATTACGAAGTCAGATATTTTGGTTTGAATGTGATTTTCAGGAGAATTTTCTCCCTCCCTCTCCCTCTGTCTCTGTGTGTGGGGGGTTTGGGGAATTTGACTATTATTTTAATGGTGTTCAAGGTTTCAGGGGCTTTTGGGGCCCTTAACGTGCTTGAAAACTCTTGAAACTTTGCACACAGGTCAGAGCCCACGGCCATCAGGGCCGGGCTGAAGCTGGTAGCCGGGCGTGGCAGGGGGGCTCAACAGCGCCCCTTTGAACGGGGTCCCCAAAACTTGGTCCATAGATCAAACACGCTTGCATGAATTAATATGAAACTCAGTACACATATAGATCTCATCGGGTCGAACAACTTTCCCTCGGTCAAGTTTTACGCCAGCCCAACAGGAAGTCGGCTATTATGGGTTGTTTGGAGAATGCTTGCTGTGGAATTTGAAGTACTTCTCCTAGAGATTGTATCCGTTTACCGCCAAACTCGGTCAGCTTGAGGTCAACACATTGAAGATGCTAAATTGCGGACGGATTTTTGATATCTCGAACGGTTTGGCCGTGGCGAGGAAACGAATTTATGGCGAGAAAAGAGAAACACGAAGTGTTATAACTTCTGCATACATTAACTGATCTTGATGAAACTTCAGCAGTGTGTTCGTGGTAAGAGGCCAATCAGATGGATGTAACTATTGTGAGTCAAAATTATAGCGCCACCAACTGACAGCAGGAAGTGTGTCACTTTCTAAATGCTTTTGACAAAAGTGGGGGGGTTAGTTTTATCTACAGTAACAAAACTCGATATGTATATTGTACTCTTCGAGCCGGACAACTTTCTAATTTACCGTAATTTGCTACGACCAACAGGAAGTCAGATATTTTGGTTTGAATATGGTGAGCCTCTCTCTGAGCCTACGTCTCTGTATGGCAAGCCCTTTTAACATTTAAAAGCTAAGTTTGACTATCCGGAATTAACATTGTAGATATCAACAACGTCTTTGACAAGTCGTAATTATATTTTGGATAGTTTGTATTATCATTTAAGATATCTGTAACGTAATTGACCTATGGCTAAGCCACACCCCCAAATGCGATGAGCCAATCACAGTGTGCATAGCTAACCCAATAAAATGAAAGTTACAGATATCAAATTTCAGATATCTCTAATCAAAATGAATTTCAAGATATCTATAACTTGATAATAGATATCTACAATTAAATTATGACTATCCCTAACTCCAGTTTGAGAGATCTACAACGCCATTCTGACTAGTCATAATTTAAATGTATTGTTTGCTTTAAATTAAATTAAGATTGTATGTTTGGTAATTTAACCTAAATTAATTTAAAATTTATGTGCTATATTTCAGATCCATATATTTGTTTTCCTTCATTTTAATCAACACTAACTTTATTCTCATCTAAATTATAAATAACTTATTTCTGTATAAAATAAAAAATCCTGAATAATCCAGACCAACCAGAGCGCACTATTCCTACAACATCATCAGTGCCGAAGCGGAACTACCAGAGCCGTTCGGCAGATAGCGAGCAGATGCAGCATATGTGTTGTAACGAGGCAGGGTCAGGCCAGGGGGATCCATTTGCAGCTTTTTATTAAGAAATGTCAAGACAGGCAGGGTGAGCAATGGCAAACAGGGCAGAACAGAAAAGGCAGAGACAAACCAGGTTGACAGGCAAAGGGCAAAGACCTCCAGATAAATACTGGGCTTCTGGATTTACACATTTAAGTGCTGCAAAACAGATTGACCTATGACATTTAAAATGATTCTATATTTAAATTATCTCATATATGTGGCTATTGTGATTCACGATCATAGGCCCTGTCCAAAATGGTACACTTCATATGAATTTTTGGTCTTGTGTACTTATTTCATGTGTCCGTTAAATCCATGAGAACGTAGGGCGACAGTGAAAGCGGGGTTACGTTTTTGCACGTCGTGGACAGTAACCCTAAAGGCACCGGGTTGGCAGTACCACCGGCTTGTTTATATATATATATATATATATATATATATATATATATATATATATATATATATATATATATATATAAAAATATAGCTGCGAGCAGCGATGAAGGGCCAAAGCCGGCGGCACCGCCACTCCGGTGCCTTTAGGTAACTAAAGGCACCGGGGTTGCGGTGCCACCGGCTTGGGCCCGCAATCGCTGCTCGCAGCTATATTTAGGGCCCAAGCCCTGAAAGGGCGCAGAGCCCTATTATTTTCCTTAGGATTATTATTTTTTTTTTTTCTCTTTTATTTTTCTTACAACTATTCAGGCACTTTTGGGGCCCTTAACGTGCCCGAAAACTCTTGAAACTTTGCACGCGGGTCAGAACCCGTGGCCATCAGGGTCGGGCTGAAGATGGTACCCGGGCGTGGCAGGGGGGCTAGACAGCGCCCCCTGGAATGGGGTCCGAAAACTTGGTCCATAAATCAAACACGCTTGCATGTAAGAATATGAAACTCGGTACACTTATAGATCTCATCGGTTCATATATCCTTTGTACTTTTACTTTTTACCCCAGCCCAACAGGAAGTCGGCTATTATGGTTTGTTTGGAAGCGTATGCCCCTGGAATTCGATATACTCCTCCTAGAGAATTCAACCAATCGCCACGAAACTCGGTCAGCATGAAGTCAAGACATTGAGGAGGAAAAATTGCCAGGGGATTTTTGATATCTCGAACGGTTTGGCCGTGGCGAGGAAACGAATTTATGGCGAATAATGGAAACAGGAAGTGTGTTATAACTTCTGCATACATTAACTGATCTTGATGAAACTTCAACAGTGTGTTCGCTGTAAGAGGCCAATCCCATGGATGTGACTATTGTGAGTCAAAGTTATAGCGCCACCAACTGGCAGCAGGAAGTGTGTCACTTTCAAAATGCTTTGAAATCACCCTCTTATTTTTACCCGATTTGCTTCAAACTTGATGTGTATAATGTAGACACTTGCCAGATGTAGACCTGTGAAAGGATTATTGAAATCTTAGATACTGTTGCCATGGCAACGCAGCAAACTTTAATATTCTTTTTGGATGCTTTTGAGACTCTTAGCATGCCTGAAATTGCTTAAAATTTTATGAAACTCGACAGACAGATCACATTTATTAGCCAGTAGACATGTGCAAAGTTTCAGAAACGGGCGTGGTGCAGGGACTCAGTAGCGCCACCTTTTGACAAAAGAGGGGGAGTTAGGTCTATAGTTTTACCTACAATCATAAAACTCGGTACGCATATTGTTCAGATCAAACTGGACAACTTTCTAATTAACTGTCATTAGCTCAGACCAAGAGGAAGTCAGATATTTTAGTTTGAATGTGGATGTTTCTGAGAAATTTCTCTCCCTCTCTCTCCGTCTCTGTGTGTGAGGGATTTGTGTATTGCTTTTAATGGATTTCAAGGTTTCAGGGGCTTTTGGGGCTCTTAACGTGCTCAAAAACACAGGTCAGAACCCACGGCCATCAGGGCCGGGCTGAAGCTGGTACCCGGGCGTGGCAGGGGGGCTCAACAGCGCCCCCTTGAACGGGATCCGACTATTTGGTCCATATATCAAACACGCTTGCATCAATTAATATGAAACTCAGTACACATATAGATCTCATCGGGCCGAACATCTTTCCCCTCGTCAAGTTTTAGGCCAGCCCAACAGGAAGTCGGCTATTTTGGGTTGTTTGGAAAACGTTTGCTGTGGAATTTAAAGTACTCCTCCTAGGCAATTCATTCGATCATCGCCAAACTCGGTGTGCATGAAGTCAAGACTTTCAGGATGCTAAATTGCGGACGGATTTTTGATATCTCGAACGGTTTGGCCGCGGCAAGGAAATGAATTTCCATGACTAAAATAGGACATACAAAGTGTGTTATAACTTAGTTAGTTTTACCTACAGTTACAAAACTCAGCGTGTATATTCTTCTCCTCAAGCTGAACAAATTTCTAATTTACAGCCATTAGCTCAGACCAACAGAAAGTCAGATATTGTAGTTTGAATGTGGACATTTTCTCTCTCTCTCTCTCTGAGCCAATATGGCAAGCCGTTTTAACATTTAATCATTTTAACCTACTAGTCTCTATTTTCATGCTACTAGTACTTATTTTTTAGATACTAGTATCTATTCAATTAAGTACTAGTACTTATTCATTAGCGACTAGTGCTTGTTCTTTAGTACTAGTGCCTATTCTTTAGATACTATTGCTTATTCTTTAGATATTCTTTTGAATATGTATTAGAAGCTAATGAATAAGTTCTGGTATCTATTTAATAGGTACTAGTATCTAATGACTTAGTACTAGTGTTTATTGAATAAATACTAGTATTTATTAATAGGTACTAGTATCTAAAAAATAAGTACTAGTACCTAATGAATAACTACTAAAATGTAATATATATGTACTAGTCACTATTGGAATACATAGTAGTCAGAACTGAATAGTTGATATCTAAATGACAGATCCCCATAGAAGTCAATGGCAAAAAAAAAAAATGTCTTACTAGTAACAAAAGAATAGTTACTAGTCACTATTGAAATAAGTACTAGTATCTAATGAATAAGTACTAGTATCTAATAATAATTACTAGTAACTAATGAATAAGTACTAGTAACTAATGAATAAGTACTAGTAACTAATGAACAAGTACTAGTATCTAATGATTAAGTACTAGTACCAATTTAATAGCAACTACAATCTAATGAATAAGTACTAGTAACGAATGAATATGCACTAGTATCTAATAGATAAGGACTAGTATGTAATGAATAAGTACTAGTATCTTTAAAAAGATACTGTGTGTGTGTGTGTGTGTGTGTGTGTGTGTGTGTGTGTGTGTGTGTGTGTGTGCGTGTCTGTGTGTGTAGGGGAGGGGGGCTAGATTAACCATTTCACTGCTGTGTGGTTTGGCCTGCATTGAAAAGGAAAATAAATGTCTTAAGCCTTGTATTTTTTAAATAAGTTTTATTAATAAAGTAAAGGCATAAAACCAGTTTAATTGTAGTGCATTAACAATAGTTTTATATAATTAGTTTATTAATTAAATTAACTTGGTCCATAAACTTGGTCTGAAAATTTGGTCCATAAATCAAACACACTTGCATGTATACTATTGTCACAGTGTCTGGTTGTGTCTTCACTGGGTGTCCACTAGAGGTCCCTTCTTTCCTGTATCCATTCACTCTAGAACCACATTTCCCATAATCCTTGTTTGTTCCCATCACTTGTGATTGCACCCAGCTGTTCCCATTTATGTTGTTAGTGTCTGTGCATAAATAGCCTGGTTTTGTTAGTTCATGTCACGGAGTCATTGTATGGTATGTCACGCGTATACTCTAAGGTCTGGTTTCAAGTTTGTTGTCGTTTTTGTTTTTGCTTGTTTTCTTTATTTGTTCTCTAACTGATTAAATGGTTTTCGACACTGGCATGGATGACTACGATTCTGATTATTTGGACTTAGACTCTTGCATGGATGACGATGATTTGGATTGCCCTGATTACCATGTTGCTGCGTTTGGATCCAGCCATTTCTCCGCTAGCGATCGTGACAACTATGTACTATAATAATATAACACTTGGTACACATATAGATCTAATCTGGCCGTACAACTTTCCTGCTCTATGTTTTAAGCCAGCCCAACAGAAAGTGGGCTATTTTGGTCTGAATGTGGATGTTTTGCAAAACCAGCTTGTACATTTTTACTCACTCCTCTTAAGTGGTTTATTTTATTCCCACCAAACTTTTTCAACATGATGAAAATACATTAAAGATGCTAAATTGTGAACGCATAATGAATATCTCAAATGGTTTTGCTATGGTGAGGGATTAAAGTAATGTAAAAAAGAATCAGGAAACGTCTCATATCTTTCTAAAATGTAATTATACACCATTTAATTTTATATAAAATGATACAAAAATATTACAACTAAACCCATTTTATTCTTTTTTTTCAATTCAAGAAGTATGAAAAAGTTTAAAACAGGCTATTTAGTGCTATCTGAAAAAATCATTCATAGGGCTATGCTGCCCTCTTGTGTCCAAAATGATATCAACATAGTACATAAAACTATTTTATCAGGTATGCCTATTGTATTTATATATATTTATATTAGGTATATGGCTGTGATGATATTTTCCCACCGGTTAACCGACGTGTGACACCAGCGAGGGCTTCTAAATCACTAATATAAAAGTGAAAGTAAGTACGGACGTCTGCACGGACATTGATTATGGTGGCGCTCGCAGTGCGCTCGAATGAATTCCTATGAAAGTTACGTTTTTTTAGAAATTAACTAAAAAACGTTCGCTCTGCTCACTCCTCGCGTTGGACTCGCACCGTTATGAATGCCTGTGCAGCCGTGAGCTTTTTTGCTTGAAATTATTTTACAAAAACATGTGCTATATTTCAGATCAATATATTTGTTTTCCTTAAAATTATTCTCATCTGAATTATAAAATATGTATTTTTGTATAAAATAATACTATGACAAAAAAAACACATTTGATGTTTCTTTTTTAATCAATAACTTAAAAATAAACAGATTACTGCTCTGTTTGAGGACAAGAAATTAAAACCAATGCAATATGATGAATGTCCAAAAGATGGCACTCACAGACTGTTTTAAACAAGGTTGGATAAATATTTCTTGCTTTTAAACAGTGTACATGTGCGTGTGTGGGTGTGTGCGTGTGTGCGTGTGCGTGTGTGTGTGCAATCAATACCAGGTAAGAGGCATGAATGATGGGAATTGGACTTCTGGAAGTGAGGTTAATATTCCGGAGACGGTTCCCTCAGGTTGTGAAAAGGAGGCGGCGCGGGAGTGGCCAGGCATTGCGCTACTTCTGTGTTTCAAAGTTTAAAACAATGCTAATATAATTTTTTTTGAACGATTTCATTACAAATGTTTATTTTATATATATATATAAAATATAATAACTATGTTTTGTCTTATTAACAAAAGACAGGCAATATACTAGTTTTTTAAAAGTTAAATTTATACTTTATGCATTTGTTTTGTGTCAAATGATTAACAATATAAATTGAACAAAGCTTAAAACAAACAAAATAATAAAACGAACATTTGATTTAATTGAAAAGCATTAATAAACATTAATAAACCTGTACAAAGACCTCCAGATAAATACTGGGCTTCTATATTTACACATTTAAGTGCTGAAAAACATATTGAGCTATGACATCCTATGACATTAAAAATTATTCTATATTTAAATTATCTCATACATGTGGCTATTGTGGTTCAAGATCAAAGGCCCTGTCCCAAATGGCACACTTCATATGAATTCTCGGTCTTGTGTACTTATTTCATGTGTCCGTTAAATCCATGACACCAATGGAGGAGGTGTCTCATTTTTCATTTTAGGTTTCAGAAGGTTGCTCATGCATACTTTGTGGTTGATATGTGACCTCGATGCGCACTTGATGCACCCAAACTGATGCAAGCTCTACAGCACACTTCTTTTCGACAATCAAAGCAGGGTTACGTTTTTGCACGTCGTGCACAATAACCCTAAAGGCACCAGGGTGGCGGTGCCACCGGCTTCTTATATATATATATATATATATATATATATATAGAGCTGCGAGCAGCGATGAAGAAACAAAAATCGGACAAAAATAATCGTAATCGCTGCTCGCAGCTATATTTATTATTATTATTCTTCTCCTAAATGAATCGCATTTTTGAGGGCCTAAACATGCACGAAAACTCACAAAAATTTGCACACACGTCAGAACTGGCGATAATTTACATCTGATATGCGTTTCAGAATTGGGCGGGGCAAAATGGCTCGATAGCGCCACCTATAAAGGTTCAACAGAGTGCGCCTCCCGCTACGTTTCACGTACGTGTACGAAATTCGGTACAGGCATGTAATGACCCAATACCTACAAAAAAGTCTCTTGGAGCGTATCCCTAAACACAACAGGAAGTCAGCCATTTTGATCTTCCTCTCCGATTTTTGTGCAGTTTTTGCCATTTTCAGGCCTCGTACTTTAACAAACTCCTCCTACAGTTTTATTCTGATCATCTTCAGAAATTTGGTGAGTGTAATCTTAAGGCCTTTGCAACGTTAAATTGCGAAGATCTTGAGTTTTCGTCAAAGGGCGTGTCCTCGGCGGCCTGACAAATTTCGATGTTTCGCCATGAAACAGGAAGTTGCTGTAACTCAGGCAAACAATGTCCAATCTGCCCCAAACTTCACACGTTTGATAAGAGTTCTGTCCTGAACACATGTCCATGCTCATATTCAGTTACAGTCATAGCGCCACCTGCTGGCAACAGGAAGTGACATGTTTAAAACTGTTGTGGACTCCTGATAACATATAAAAAAGTGCCAGCAAGTGCTAAACATGCTAGCAACATACTAGAAACATGCTAAAACATGCTAGCAAACACTTAGCTAAGTGCTAAAGCATGTTATTACTAAAATTAAATAGGAATTTGCTGTAACTCAGGCATGGAATGTCAAATCTGCCCCAAACTTCACACGTTTGATAATAGTCCTGCCCTGAACACATCTACATGAGAATATTCAGTTGTAGTAATAGCGCCACCTACTGGCAACATGAAGTGACACGTTTAACACTGCGATGCAGAACTAGCAACATATTAAATATGCCATTGAGTTATAAACATGTTAGAAACATGTTAAAACATGCTAGCAATTCTTAGCTAAGTGCTAAAGCATGCTAATGCAATGAAACAGGAAGTTGTTGTTACTCAAGAAGGCAATGTCCAATCTGCCCCAAACTTCACACGTTTGATAAAAGTTATCTCCTAAACACATGTCCATGCTCATATTCAGTTATAGTCATAGCGCCGCCTGCTGGCAACAGGAAGTGATGTTTAACACTGTTCTGGACTCCTAATAGGTACATGCATGTAATGACCAAATATCTACAAAAAAGTCTCTTGGAGCGTATCCCTAAACACAACAGGAAGTCAGCCATTTTGATCTTTTTCTCTGATTTGTGTGCAGTTTTTTGCCATTTTCAGGCCTCGTACTTTAACTAACTCCTCCAACAGTTTTAATCTGATCATCTTCAAATTTGGTAAGTGTATTATTAAGGCCTTTGCGACGTTAAATTGCGAAGATCTTGTTTTTTCGTCGAAGGGCGTGTCCTCGGCGGCCTGACAAATTTCGATGTTTCGCCATGAAACAGGAAGTTGCTGTAACTCAGGCAAACAATGTCCAATCTGCACCAAACTTCACACGTTTGATAAGAGTTCTGTCCTGAACACATGTCCATGCTCATATTCAGTTACAGTCATAGCGCACCTGCTGGCAACAGGAAGTGACATGTTTAACACTGTTGCGGACTCCTAATAATATATAAAAAAGTGCCAGCAAGTGTTAAACATTCTAGCAACATACTAGAAACATGCTAGCAAACACTTAGCTAAGCATGCTATTACTGCAATTAAATAGGAATTTGCTGTAACTCAAGCATGGAATGTCGAATCTGCCCCAAACTTCACTCATTTGATAAGAGTCATGCCCTGAACACATCTACATGAGAATATTCAGTTATAGTAATTGCGCCACCTACTGGCAACAGGAAGTGACATGTTTAACACTGTGATGCAGTACTAGCAACATATTAAATATGCCATTGAGTTATAAACATGTTAGAAACATGTTAAAACATGCTAGCAATTTTTAGCTAAGGGCTAAACTATGCTAATGCAATGAAACAGGAAGTTGTTGTTACTCAAGAAGGCAATGTCCAATCTGTCCTAAACTTCATATGTTTGATAAGAGTCCTGCCCTGAACAAATCTACATGACAATTTTCAGTTAAAGTAATAGCGACACCTACTGGCAACAGGAAGTGACATGTTTTACAGTGTGATGCAGTACTAGCAACATAGTAAATATGCAATTGAGTTATAAACATGTTAGAAACATCTTAAAACATGCTAGCAATTCTTGAGCCCTATTGTTTTCCTTAGGATTATTAGGGCCCAAGCCTTGAAAAGGCGAAGGCCCTATTGTTTTCCTAAGGATTATTATTATTATTATTATTATTATTTTACTACCTTTTGGGCACTTTTGGGGCCCTTAACGTGCTCGAAAACTCTTGAAACTTTGCACATGGGTCAGAACCCGCGGCCATCAGGGCCGGGCTGAAGATGGTACCCGGGCGTGGCAGGGGGGCTCGACAGCGCCCCCTGGAACGGGATTCGAACACTTGTCCATATATCAAACATGCTTGCATGTAATAATATGAAACTCGGTACGTATTTAGATCTCATCGGGCCGAACAACTTTCGTGCTCTAAGTTTAACGACAGCTCAACAGGAAGTCAGCTATTATGGGTTGTTTGGAAAATGCATGCTTTTATTTTTTATATACTTCTCCTAGAGAATTAATCCAAACACCACGAAACTCGGTCAGCATGAAGTCAAGACATTGAGGATGCTAAATTGCGGACAGATTTTTGATATCTCGAACGGTTTGGCCGTGTCGAGGAAATGAATTTATGACTAAAAAAGAACACAAAGTGTGTTATAACTTAGTTACTTTTATCTACAGTTACAAAACTTGGCGTGTATATTGTTCTCGTCAAGCCGAACAACTTTCTAATTTACAGTCATTAGTTCCCACCAACATGAAGTCAGATATTTTGGTTTGAATGTGGATTCTGAGCATTTTCTCTCCCTCTCTCTGACAGAGAGAGTGTCCCCTGCCAATCTGTGTGTGTGTGTGTGTGTGTGTGTGAGTCTGTGTGGGGAGGGGGAGGGGGGGGGGATCTCTTCGGGTGATAGTTTAAACACAAAATCATAAATAGGGCTATACTGCCCTCTTGTGTCCAAAATTATATTTATATATAAATATATTGCATATGTGACTGAGGATGTTGTGTTTTATTGGGAGTGTACACATATATAAGTAAACAGTTTGCAGTCTGAATGATGTCCTGTATGAAAAAAAATGACGGAGTATGTTTCCACTGTTCACACACACACACACACACACACACACACACACACACACACAAACACAGTTCGATCGCGCCCGCGCCTCTCTCTCACACACACGCACACACACACACACAGTTCGATCACGCCCGCGCCGCTCTCTCTCACACACACACAGTTCGATCGCGCGCGCCTCTCTCTCAAGGTGGAGTGTGTGTGTGCGCTTGAGAGAGGCGCGCTGGCGCGATCGAACTGTGTATGTGTGTGTGAGAGAGAGAGAGAGAGGGGCGCGGGCGCGATCGAACTGTGTGTGTGTGTGAGAGAGAGAGAGAGAGAGAGAGAGAGAGAGAGAGAGAGAGAGAGAGAGAGAGAGAGAGAGAGAGAGAGAGAGAGAGAGAGAGAGAGAGAGGGGCGCGGGCGCGATCGAACTGTGTGTGTGTGTGTGTGTGTGTGAGTGAGTAAGAGAGGCGCGGGCGCGATTGAACTGTGTGTGTGTGTGTGAGAGAGAGAGAGAGAGAGAGAGAGAGAGAGAGAGAGAGAGAGAGAGAGAGAGAGAGAGAAAGAGAGGCGCGGAAATCATTTTATACTGAAATCAATTATTTATAATTCAGATGAGAATAAAGTTAGTGTTAATTAAAATTAAGGAACATTTAGTTTTTCTGTTCTGAATATCATTAAAACAGAAAAGGCAGAGACAACATAATGATGAATAATCTTAAGATATTATATCGTATGCTATGCGTTGTGAATACACCCATGTTAAACAGTAAAATTTACTTCCATTGCATATCATAGGACACATAAGCGTAAAATATAATTACATTAATAAACCTGTACAAAGACCTCCAGATAAATACTGGGCTTCTATATTTACACATTTAAGTGCTGAAAAACATATTGAGCTATGACATTAAAAATTATTCTATATTTAAATTATCTCATATATGTGGCTATTGTGGTTCAAGATCATAGGCCCTGTCCCAAATGGCACACTTCATATGAATACTCGGTCTTGTGTACTTATTTCATGTGTCCGTTAAATCCATGAGACCCATGGATGAGGTGTCTCATTTTTCATTTTAGGTTTCAGAAGGTTGCTCACGCATACTTTGTGGTTGATATGTGCCCTCGATGTGCACTTGCTGCACCCAAACTGATGCAAGCTCTACAGCACACTTCTTTTCGACAATCAAAGCAGGGTTACGTTTTTGCACGTCGTGCACAATAACCCTAAAGGCACCAGGGTGGCGGTGCCACCGGCTTCTTTTTATATATATATATATATATATATATATATATATATAGCTGCGAGCAGCGATGAAGGGCCAAAGCCGGTGGCACCGCAACCCCGGTTCCTTTAGGTTTTGGGCACTTTTGGGGCCCTTTACGTGCTCGAAAACATTTGAAACTTTGCACACGGGTCAGAACCCGCGGCCATCAGGGCCGGGCTGAAGCTGGTACCCGGGCGTGGCAGGGGGGCTCGACAGCGCCCCCTGGAACGAGGTTTGAACACTTGTCCATATAACAAACACGCTTGCATGTAATAATCTGAAACTCGGTACACATATACATCTCATCGGGCCAAACAACTTTCGTGCTCTAAGTTTTACGCCAGCCCAACAGGAAGTCGGCTATTTAGGGTTGTTTGGAAACGCATGCTCAGGAATTTAAAACACTTCTCCTAGGGAATTCAACCAATCGCCACGAAACTCGGTGTGCATGAAGTCAAGACACTGAGGATAAAAAATTGCCAGGGGATTTTTGATATCTCGAACGGTTTGGCCGTGGCGAGGAAACGAATTTATGGCGAATAATGGAAACTGGAAGTGTGTTATAACTTCAGCATACATTAACTGATCTTGATGAAACTTCAGCAGTGTCTTCGTTGTAAGAGGCCAATCACATGGATGTGACTATTGTGAGTCAAAGTTATAGCGCCACCAACTGGCAGCAGGAAGTGTGTCACTTTCAAAATGCTTTTAAATCACCCTCTTATTTTTACCCGATTTGCTTCAAACTTTATGTGTATAATGTAAACACACGCCAGATGTAGACTTGTGAAAGGATTATTGATATCTTAAATATTGTTGCCATGTCAACACATCAAACTTTAATATTCTTTTTGGATGCTTTTGAGACTCTTAACATTCTTCAAATTGCATGAAACTCGACAGACACATCTCATTTATTACCTAGTAGACGTGCAAAGTTTCAGAAACGGGCGTGGTAAAGGGGCTCAGTAGCGCCCCCTTTTGAAAAAAGTGGGGGGGTTAGTTTTATCTACAGTAACAAAACTCGGTATGTATATTGTACTCTTCAAGCCGGACAACTTTCTAATTTAAAGTCATTAGCTCAGACCAACAGGAAGTCAGATATTTTGGTTTGAATGTGGATGTTTTGGAGAATTTTCTCTTCCTCTCTCTCTGACCCTACGTCTCTCCGTGTGTTTGAGGGAAGGGGGATTTGTCTGCTGAGTGAGAATGCTTTTATTTTTGTTTTTCAAGGTTTTGGGGCCCTTAACGTGCTCGAAAACTCTTGAAACTTTGCACACAGGTCAGAACCGGGCTGAAGCTGGTACCCGGGCGTGGCAGGGGGGCTCGACAGCGCCCCCTGGAATGTGATTCGAACACTTGTCCATATATCAAACATGCTTGCATGTAATAATATGAAACTCGGTACATATTTAGATCTCATCGGGCCGAACAACTTTCGTGCTCTAAGTTTAACGACAGCTCAACAGGAAGTCAGCTATTATGGGTTGTTTGGAAAACGCATGCTTTTATTTTTTATATACTTCTCCTAGAGAATTAATCCAAACACCACAAACTCGGTCAGCATGAAGTCTAGACATTGAGGATGCTAAATTGCGGGCGGATTTTTGATATCTCGAACGGTTTGGCCGTGGCGAGGAAATGAATTTATGACTAAAAAGGACACAAAGTGTGTTATAACTTAGATAATTTTACCTACAGTTACAAAACTTGGCGTGCATATTGTTCTCATCAACCCGAACAACTTTCTAAGTTACAGTCATTAGCTCCGACCAACAGAAAGTCAGATATTGTGGCTTGAATGTGGATTCTGAGAATTTTCCCTCACTCTCTCTCTCTGACAGACAGAATGCACCCTGCCATTCTGTATGTGTGTGTGTCTGTGTGAGGAGGGGGAGGGGGGGGTCTCTTTGGGTGATAGTTTAAACACAAATTCATACATAGGGCCATACTGCCCTCTTGTGTCCAAAATTGTATTTATACGCACTTTTATTATTTATTACATGTATTACGCACACACACACACAGTTCGATCGCGCCCGCGCCTCTCTTTTTCTCTCTCTCACACACACACACACAGTTCGATCGCGCCCGCGTCTCTCTCTCTCTCTCTCTCTCTCACACACACACACAGTTCGATCGCGCCCACGCCTCTCTCTCTGTCTCACGCACACACACAGTTTGATCGCGCCCGCGCCTCTCTCTCTCTCTCTCACACACACAGTTCGATCCCGCCCGCGTCTCTCTCTCTCTCTCTCTTACACACACACACACACACACACAGTTCGATCGCGCCCGCTGCATCTCTCTCTCTCACTCACTCACGCACACACACACACACACAGTTCGATCGCGCCCGCACCTCTCTCTCTCACACGCACACACACACACACAGTTCGATCGCGCCCGCGCCTCTCTCTTTCTCTCTCACACGCACACACACACACACACACACATATTGGAACGTGAGTGAAGTACAAAGCCTATAATAAAGAATAGTTTAGCATCCAAATACATCCCAAATGTTGAAACAGTTTGATTCTAATGAGAAAGTTACATGAGCCCAACACCCCTTACTTTCACTTTACATTATTTCGGTTACTTCTTGTTTATAGTTTTTAAAAATTCTTGTTCTGTTCTGAATATCATTAAATTTAAAGGATTGCTTGTGTAATATTTTGAGAGTATCATCAAATCAGAATAATTCTCTTGGTTTAGTGATTCCCTAGTTATTTATTTATTTATTTTTCATTGTTCTAATCAGGTAAGGCAAGTAATATTCTCTGTGTCTTATATATATATATATATATATATATACATATACATATATATATGTATATATATATATATATATCATCTGAATTATAAATAACTTATTTCTGTATAAAATAAAAATTCCAGAATAATCCAGACCAACCAGAGCGCACTATTCCTACAACATCATCAGTGCTGAAGCGGAACTACCAGAGCCGATGGGCAGATAGCGAGCAGATGCAGCATATGTGTTGTATCGAGGCAGGGTCAGGCCAGGGGAATCCATTTGCAGCTTTTTATTAAGAATGGTCAAGACAGGCAGGGTGAACAATGGCAAACAGGGCAGAACAGAAAAGGCAGAGACAAACCAGGTTGACAGGCAAAGGACAAAGACCTCCAGATAAATACTGGGCTTCTGGATTTACACATTTAAGTGCTGCAAAACATATTGACCTAAAAATTATTCTAAATTTAAATGATCTCATATATGTGGCTATTGTGGTTCACGATCATAGGCCCTGTCCCCAAATGGCACACTTCATATGAATTTTCGGTCTTGTGTACTTATTTCATGTGTCCGTTAAATCCATGAGACCCATGGATGAGGTGTCTCATTTTTCATTTTAGGTTTCAGAAGGTTGCTCACGCATACTTTGTGGTTGATATGTGCCCTCGATGTGCACTTGCTGCACCCAAACTGATGCAAGCTCTACAGCACACTTCTTTTCGACAATCAAAGCAGGGTTACGTTTTTGCACGTCGTGCACAATAACCTTAAAGGCACCAGGGTGGCGGTGCCACCGGCTTCTTTATATATATATATATAATATATATTGCGGTGCCACCGGCTTGGGCCCGCAATCGCTGCTCGCAGCTATATTTATATATATTTATTAGGGCCCAAGCCTTGAAAAGGCGAAGGCCCTATTGTTTTCCTAAGGATTATTCTTTATTATTAGGGCCCAAGCCTTGAAAAGGCGAAGGCCCTATTGTTTTCCTAAGGATTATTCTTTATTATTATTATTATTATTATTATTCTTTATTATTATTTTACTACCTTTTGGGCACTTTTGGGGGCCTTAACGTGCTCGAAAACTCTTGAAACTTTGCACACGGGTCAGAACCCGCGGCCATCAGGGCCGGGCTGAAGATGGTACCCAGGCGTGGCAGGGGGGCTCGACGGCGCCCCCTGGAATGGTGTTTGAACACTTGTCCATATATCAAACACGCTTGCATGTAATAATCTGAAACTCGGTACACTTATAGATCTCATCGGGCCGAACAACTTTCGCGCTCTAAGTTTTACGTCAGCCCAACAGGAAGTCGGTTATTATGGGTTGTTTGGAAAGTCATTTTCTATATTTTTCTTACGACTATTTGAGCAATTTTGGGGCCCTTAACGTGCTCGAAAACTCTTGAAACTTTGCACACGGGTCAGAACCCGCGGCCATCAGGGCCGGGCTGAAGCTGGTATCTGGGCGTTGCAGGGGGGCTCGACAGCGCCCCCTGGAACGGGGTCCGAAAACTTGGTCCATAAATCAAACACGCTTGCATGTAATAATATGAAACTCGGTACACATATAGATCTCATCGGTTCATATATCCTTTGTACTTTTACTTTTTACCCCAGCCCAACAGGAAGTCGGCTATTATGGTTTGTTTGGAAGCGTATGCCCCTGGAATTCGATATACTCCTCCTAGAGAATTCAACCAATCGCCACGAAACTCGGTCAGCATGAAGTCAAGACATTGAGGATGAAAAATTGCCAGGGGATTTTTGATATCTCGAACGGTTTGGCCGTGGCGAGGGAACGAATTTATGGCGAATAATGGAAACAGGAAGTGTGTTATAACTTCTGCATACATTAACTGATCTTGATGAAACTTCAACAGTGTGTTCGCTGTAAGAGGCCTATCACATGGATGTGACTATTGTGAGTCAAAGTTATAGCGCCACCAACTGGCAGCAGGAAGTGTGTCACTTTCAAAATGCTTTGAAATCACCCTCTTATTTTTACCCGATTTGCTTCAAACTTGATGTGTATAATGTAGACACGCCAGATGTAGACCTGTGAAAGGATTATTGATATCTTAGATACTGTTGCCATGGCAACGCAGCAAACTTTAATATTCTTTTTGGATGCTTTTGAGACTGAGGCCGCGGCGAGGAAATGAATTTCCATGACTAAAATAGGACATATAAAGTGTTTTATAACTTAGTTAATTTTACCTACAGTTACAAAACTCAGCGTGTATATTCTTCTCCTCAAGCTGAACAAATTTCTAATTTACAGCCATTAGCTCAGACCAACAGAAAGTCAGATATTGTAGTTTGAATGTGGACATTTTCTCTCTCTCTCTCTCTCTGAGCCAATATTAACATTTAATCATTTTAACCTACTAGTCTCTATTTTCATGCTACTAGTACTTATTTTTTAGATACTAGTATCTATTCAATTAAGTACTAGTACTTATTCATTAGCGACTAGTGCTTGTTCTTTAGTACTAGTGCCTATTCTTTAGATAATATTGCTTATTCTTTAGATATTCTTTTGAATATGTATTAGAAGCTAATGAATAAGTTCTGGTATCTATTTAATAGGTACTAGTATCTAATGACTTAGTACTAGTGTTTATTGAATAAATACTAGTATTTATTAATAGGTACTAGTATCTAAAAAATAAGTACTAGTACCTAATGAATAACTACTAAAATGTAATATATATGTACTAGTCACTATTGGAATACATAGTAGTCAGAACTGAATAGTTGATATCTAAATGACAGATCCCCATAGAAGTCAATGGCAAAAAAAAAATGTCTTACTAGTAACAAAAGAATAGTTACTAGTCACTATTGAAATAAGAACTATTATCTAATGAATAAGTACTAGTATCTAATAATAAGTACTAGTAACTAATGAATAAGTACTAGTAACTAATGAATAAGTACTAGTAACTAATGAACAAGTACTAGTATCTAATGATTAAGTACTAGTACCAATTTAATAGCAACTACAATCTAATGAATAAGTACTAGTAACGAATGAATATGCACTAGTATCTAATAAATAAGGACTAGTATGTAATGAATAAGTACTAGTATCTTTAAAAAGATACTGTGTGTGTGTGTGTGTGTGTGTGTGTGTGTGTGTGTGTGTGTGTGTGTGTGTGTGTGTGTGTGTGTGTGCGTGCGTGCGTGCGTGTGTGTAGGGGAGGGGGGCTAGATTAACCATTTCACTGCTGTGTGGTTTGGCCTGCATTGAAAAGGAAAATAAATGTCTTAAGCCTTGTATTTTTTAAATAAGTTTTATTAATAAAGTAAAGGCATATAACCAGTTTAATTGTAGTGCATTAACAATAGTTTTATATAATTAGTTTATTAATTAAATTAACTTGGTCCATAAACTTGGTCTGAAAATTTGGTCCATAAATCAAACACAGTTGCATGTATACTATGTACTATAATAATATAACACTTGGCACACATATAGATCTAATCTGGCCGTACAACTTTCGTGCTCTATGTTTTAAGCCAGCCCAACAGAAAGTGGGCTATTTTGGTCTGAATGTGGATGTTTTGCAAAACCAGCTTGTACATTTTTATTCACTCCTCTTAAGTGGTTTATTTTATTCCCACCAAACTTTTTCAACATAATGAAAATACATTAAAGATGCTAAATTGTGAACGCATAATGAATATCTCAAATGGTTTTGCTATGGTGAGGGATTAATGTAAAAAAGAATCAGGAAACGTCTCATATCTTTCTAAAATGTAATTATACACCATTTAGTTTTATATAAAATTATACAAAAATATTACAACTAAACCCATTTTATTCTTTTTTTTCAATTCAAGAAGTATGAAAAAGTTTAAAACAGGCTATTTAGTGCTATCTGAAAAAATCATTCATAGGGCTATACTGCCCTCTTGTGTCCAAAATGATATCAACATAGTACATAAAACTATTTTATCAGGTATGCCTATTGTATTTATATATAAATATATTAGGTATATGGCTGTGATGATATTTTCCCACCGGTTAACCGACGTGTGACACCAGCGAGGGCTTCTAAATCACTAATATAAAAGTGAAAGTAAGTACGGACGTCTGCACGGACATTGATTATGGTGGCGCTCGCAGTGCGCTGGAATAAATTCCTATGAAAGTTAAGTTTTTTTTAGAAATTAACTAAAAAACGTTCGCTCTGTTCTGCTCACTCCTCGCGTTGGACGCGCACCGTTGTGAATGCCTGTGCAGCCGTGAGCTTTTTTGCTTGAAATTATTTTACAAAAACATGTGCTATATTTCAGATCAATATATTTGTTTTCCTTAAAATGATTCTCATCTGAATTATAAAATATGTATTTTTGTATATGTATTTTTTGTTCTGTTATATATGTATTTTTGATATGTGCCCTCGATGCGCACTTTTGCAGAGCCCACACTGATGCAAACTCTACAGCACACTTCTTTTCGACAGTCAAAGCAGGGTTACGTTTTTGCACGTCATGCACAATAACCCTAAAGGCACCGGGGTTGCGGCTTGTTTTTATATATATGTATATATAAATATAGCTGCGAGCAGCGATGAAGGGCCAAAGCCGGCGGTACCGCCACCCTGGTGCACGGTGCACCCTGGTGCACCCTGGTGCAGTGCCACCGGCTTGGGCCCGTCTATATGCTGTTGGGCCCGTTTTAATCTGATCATCTTCAAATTTGGTGAGTGTAATCTTAAGGCCTTTGCAACGTTAAATTGCGTAGATCTTGAGTTTTCGTCAAAGGGCCTCTCCTCGGCGGCCTGACAAATTTCGATGTTTCGCCATGAAACAGGAAGTTGCTGTAACTCAGGCAAACAATGTCCAATCTGCCCCAAACTTCACACGTTTGATAAGAGTTCTTTCCTGAACACAAGTCCATGCTCATATTCAGTTACAGTCATAGCGCCACCTGCTGGCAACAGGAAGTGACATGTTTAACACTGTTGTGGACTCCTAATAATATATAAAAAAAGTGCCAGATAGTGTTAAACATGCTAGCAACATACTAGAAACATGCTAGCAAACACTTAGCTAAGTGCTAAAGCATGCTATTACTGCAATTAAACAGGAATTTGCTGTAACTCAAGCATGGAATGTCAAATCTGCACCAAACTTCACACATTTGATAAGAGTCATGCCCTGAACACATCTACATGAGAATATTCAGTTATAGTAATTGCGCCACCTACTGGCAACAGGAAATGACATGTTTAACACTGTGATGCAGTACTAGCAACATATTAAATATGCCATTGAGTTATAAACATGTTATAAACATGTTAAAACATGCTAGCAATTTTTAGCTAAGGGCTAAAGCATGCTAATGCAATGAAACAGGAAGTTGTTGTTACTCAAGAAGGCAATGTCCAATCTGTCCCAAACTTCACACGTTTGATAAGAGTCCTGCCCTGAACAAATCTACATGACAATTTTCAGTTAAAGTAATAGCGACACCTACTGGCAACAGGAAGTGACATGTTTTACAGTGTGATGCAGTACTAGCAACATAGTAAATATGCCATTGAGTTATAAACATGTTAGAAACATCTTAAAACATGCTAGCAATTCTTAGCTAAGTGCTAACGCATACTAATGCAATGGAACAGGAAGTTGTTTTTACTGAAGGCAATGTCCAATCTGCCCTAAACTTCACACGTTTGATAAGAGTCCTGCCCTGAACATATCTACATGACAATTTTAAGTTAAAGTAATAGCGCCACCTACTGTCAAAAGGAAGTGACATATTTTACACTGTGATGCAGTACTAGCAACATATTAAATATGCCATTGAGTTCTAAACATGCTAGAAACATGCTAAAGCATGCTAGCAACACTTATCTGAGTGATAACGCATGCTATTATCCCCATAATAAAGGACATTTTTGTAACTGACTTTGACATACTACTCCTATATTTACCTACTTAAATGCACATTGCCCACCGTGCTCTGTCTTCCTAAAGCCACCGGGTGGCAGTGGCACGGGTGCGAGGGCCCTTTCAATGCTGCTTGCAGCTTTAATTAACACCCTTACTGCACTCTCACTACTACTGCTGTTCTGGAAGAAAAAGCAGGCTCCCATGGTCAAGTATTTGTCAGGGTTATATTTAAGTCCGTTGAGTTGGGTTTTGGTTTAGTTTCCATTGTGTCCCCTGTCCCTATTAGACTGAGTTATGTTTGCTAGTTTGGTTCCTTAGTTACATATTACAATTCACCTGTTGTTCATTATTTCCCTCGTTATCTCTGTTGTTAATTTTAGCCCTTTGTTTCCCCTTATGATTGAATTATATGAGTTTCTCCTCAGAGAAACAAACAGTATTTAATAATAAATCCGAGTTACAGTTAAGGCTTTGAAAGTTGATTTCTACTTTACACTTGGAACCAATTATCATCTGAAAGGTACATTCGGACAGTTTGATAAGATCTGGCACCCTTACCTTGATGAAAACCTTGGCTGTGTTCCAGTCCAAAATTGTCATGCCCTTCACTTGCTAACTTCCCTCCGTCTCGTTCACTCGGATGTACGTCATTGCTTACGTTGCATGAGTGCCCACTACTGGCGAAACCTTTGCAATAGGCTGAATTGGAACGTGCTAAGCCCTTGATCACTTAGAATCCACTAAGGGGATGACTTATTATTATTTTTTCCCCCTAATTGTTTAATGCAGCATTCTATATGTATATAGGTCTGTTTGAGTCGTTTTTTAAATTTATCATAGCGTTGACATCACAATCTTGTTACATTGTGGCATATGGAGCTTGCCTGAAATGTATATATGAAGTAGACTCTGTCAAAATGGAGGGAGCGAGGGTCTATCCATATAAACTTACCTTGTACACTTCACGAAGTGGAACGCACTTCAAAATGACGGCAGGGATTCCCCCGAGGGGAAGTGCTTAGGGAAGTTCGCAAGTGCTTGTCTAAAAGTGGACTGGAACGCAGCCCTAGTTGACTAACACAATTTTAGCAATGTAATGTTTTCATCATATTCAATGTTAACAGGTCTGGTAAGGGATGGTTTTTAAAAATGTGTTTTTCTTTGTATTTGTATACAGATATTAAATGGATCCTGTAAGTGTCACCATTCTGTTTAGTTCCCTTTCGTAGTCACTATGAGTTACGTTGTGACGACGAATGGGGTTTCGCTTAGAAAGCCTATCAACTTCGAGTATTACAAAACGAGCCAATGGCAAAGAAATGCCATGGGTCTGCAGAATTTATTTGCATAGCGTATCTCTGCCCCACCTCGTGGGTATATAAGGAAGTACGCTGGCAACACGCAGTTATGTTTCTGCTTCGGAGCTAAGAGGTCCTCTTCACTCCTGCAGCCTATTCTCTGATTATCTTCGAGACGAGCAGCTTCCAGTCGGTGTTGGTGTGACGGCGTGTTCCATTGTGATTCACATTCCTGCCTGCTGATTCTGTGTAGTGGTCTGCAACAGCGTGTGTGTTTCTCCCTGGGCGCTTCTGCACTGCTGCAAGCTTTCCTTTCACAAAAAGAGCTTGCACGTGGCACGTCTTTTTAAAGATGTTCAGCCCGTGTATTTCTGGGTGCGGTAGTCAGATTGATTCTGCTGATGGGGCAGATGATGTCTATTGCCGCATCACAAGGTGGGCTGGAGCCCTCTGGAGATGAGGATTCGGCTGTGCCAGCATTGCCTGAGTCTGATCCAGAGGTGACAGCCATGCTTCCCCGGGCCGCCGCGAGCATCGGGCTTGTGTGGAACCTTCCCCCATGTCCCGAGCGCTCAAGGCTTGATGATTGGATTTTGGGGGCCTCAATTCCTTTCTTCTGGGACGTGCATGAAGAGGTCATGAGATCGTGGGAGTCAACTTTGACTTTTCACGACTGCTCAGTGGCCTCTTCCGCCTTCTCTGTCCTCGCAGAGGCCGCGGCCAAAGGGTACACTGAGGTTCCCCCCGTGGAGTGTTCTGTGGCAACACATCTGTGTCGCCACAGCGCCTCCACCTGGCGTGGCGACACTAAGCACCTCTCCAATGCCTGTAGGTTTTTGTCTACTCAGGTGGCAAAGACCTATAGAGCTGCGGGGCAGGCTGTCGCCTCACTGCATGCTATGGCAATCCTTCAGGTCTACCAGGCCAGGGTGCTCACTGACATGCACGAGGGTAGGGCTGATTCAGGGCTCATGCAAGAGCTGTGTGCCACCACCGACCTCGCTCTACGAGCGACGAAGGTGACCGCACACTCCCAGGGTCAGGTGATGTCCACATGCGTGGTCCAGGAAAAACATCTCTGGCTTAACCTGGTTGATATGCGCGAGGCTGAGCAAACCCGCTTCCTCAACTCCCCCATATCCCAGGCTGGCGTCTTCGGCAGCGCGGTCGAGGACTCTGCCCAACAGTTCTCGGACACCGAGAAGCAGACTGAGGCGATCAAACATGTTCTGACCCCGCGGGCAGCTGCTGCCACCCAGCCGCCGGCTCAGACGCCTCAGTCCGCCCGCCGCCAAGGGCGCCCTCCTGTGAAATCCGACCCTCGTGGCCGGCCTCAGCAGCAGCCTTCACCTGGGCCGCGCTGTGGAGGTAGTGGCAGGAAGGCGCCCCAGCCCGTACCAGCCCCGCAGCCTGCCAAACGCCAGGCGATGCGGCGGTCCTGTTACGGGCAGCTCAAAGATGGGTTGCAGTTCTTTCCAGGAAGTGGTTGCAAGGCCACTCCTTCCCCCGGTGGAGGGCCGGGGGCGAACCTCTTCTTCCAAAGAACTGACATTCCCATCTCTGAGCCCCCAGAGGATGTGGATGGCAGTGCGCGCTGCCTACGAGCCTCGCCACTCTCATCCCCCTCTGTTGCCAGACCCCTGACAGAGCAGGCCCCCGTGGAACACTGGTCCTTCCCTGGTCTCCTCTGTCAGGATGCGGCATATGACCGTGCCCCCACACCGGGACGCTCCGCCTACCATTTCTGGGGCCGGTCATTTCGCCTCGCTGCCCCATCGTGGGTACGTCTATGGTTCACATGACCCAGCTGGTTCAGTTTTTGGAGCTTTCCTATCTGTCCCGCTGGCTCACGAGAACCATCAGGCTCAGCTATTTGATTCAGTTCGCACGGTCTCCTCCCCGCTTCCGGGGAATCCACTATACCATGGTCCATGCCCCTGTCACGCGTGCGGAGGTCATTACCCTACTGGCGAAAGGTACGATCGAGACCTCCCCTCCAGCCGAAATGAAGTCCGGCTTCATCAGCCCCTACTTTTTTGTACCCAAGAAGAGTGGTGGGATACGGCCAATCCTGGACCTGCGCGTCTTGTACCGAACCCTTCACAGGCTTCTGTTCAAGATGTTGAAAGCCTAACGCATTTTCGAATGTGTTCGTCCATTGGATTGGTTTGCAGCTATAGACCTGAAGGACGCGTACTCTCATGTCTCCATTCTTCATCGACACAGACTGTTTCTTCAGTTTGCTTTTGAGGCGCAGGCATACCAGTACACGGTTCTCCCATTCGGGTTAGCCCTGTTCCCTCGCGTCTTCACGAAAGTCGTCGAGGCAGCCCTTGTGCCACTCCGGCAAAACGGGGTTCGCATCCTGATCTATCTCAACGAACTGGCTGCCCCTAGCTTACTATCGAGACCAGGTTTGCGAACACAGGGATCTGGTGCTCCGGTACCTCGAACGTTTGGGCCTTCGGGTCAACTGGGAAAAGAGCAAACTCTCCCCCATGCAGAGGATCTCTTTTCTCAGTATGGTCAACTCGGTCGCCATGTGCGCGCAGCTTACGAGCGAGCGCGCGCAGTAACTACTGACTTGCCTGAGTCAATTCCAGAGCAAGAGTACGGTTCCACTGAAGTTTTTCCAGAGGCTCCTGGGGCATATGACGTCCGAAACAGCAGCCCGCACTGGCTTCGCGATCGAGTCCTTAGATGGGCATGGCAACCAGGCACGCTCCAAGTACCAGTTACTCAGGCCTGCCGTCAGACCTTCACCCCGTGGTCGAACCTTTCCTTTCTACGGGCCCGAGTACCCTTAGAACGAGTTTCCAGGCATGTTGTAGTCTCAACAGATGCCTCCACCACGGGTTGGGTTGCCATGTGCAAGCAACATGCTGCCGTGGGCTCCTGGACAGGACCCCAGCGCCTTCAGCATGTCAATTGCCTCGAGTTGCTGGCAGTACAGTTAGCTCTGCACCGCTTCCTGGCATTGCTCAAGAGTCAACACGTACTAGTCCGGACAGACAACACAGCCACAGTATCATACATCAACCGACAAGGTGGTCTACGCTCCCGCCGTATGTCGCAACTCGCCCACTATCTCCACATATGGAGTCAGAAGCATCGGAGGTCGCTTCGAGCCATTTATATTCTGGGAGACCTGAAACGTGCAGCCGACGTTTCCCCCAGTGAGCCTTCAAGCACAGACTCTGTGCAGGATCAGGGAGGACGAGGAGCAGGTCACTTTGGTTGTGCCTCATTGGCCCACCCGGACCTGGTTATCGAACTAATACCCCTCGCGACAGCACCTCCCAGGCCAATTCCTCTGAGGCCAATTCCTCCCTTCTCAGAGACGGGGCACCCTCTGGCACCCTCGTCCCGATCTTTGGAACCTCCACGTGTGGTCCCTGGATGGGACAAGGTAGGTTTGAGTACCCTAACACCTCCGGTGGTGGCTACCATCACTTCCACTAGAGCACTGTCCACTCGACATGCCTATGCGTTGAAGTCGAACCTCTTGGTCACCTGGTGCTCTTCTCGCCGAGAAGACACCAGAAAATGGCCGATCAGTGTTGTGCTTTCCTTCCAGCAAGAAGGGTTGGAGCGAAGGCTGTCTCCCTCCACCCTCAAATTGTATGTTGCCGCTATCGCCGCACATCATGACGCAGTTGAATGTATGTCCTTGGGGAAGCATGATCTGGTCATCAGGTTCCTGAGGGGAGCCAAGAGATTAAATCCTCCTCGCTTTCCCCTCATATCCTTTTGGGACCTCGCAGTGGTCTTATCTGCCCTGCAGAGAGCTCCCTTTGAGACTTTGCAATCAGCCGAGCTTAAGATCCTGTCTATGAAGACAGTGCTCCTGTCCGGATAAACAGAGGACCCAAGAGCGAATGCAGGTAATAACAAAGTCTTTAATGAAGAAATGACCAAAGGCAGTCAGCCGCCAGGCTGGCGCTGAACTGGTATCACAATAGACTTGGCTTAATGACACAGAATAGCAGTGATGCCCAAGCTGGGTAGCAGTGGTCATTGGAGATAACTCAGACCCAGAGCAGTAGTTGTCAAGCAGCAGGTTGAGTAGTAGTCGAAGACCACAGGCAGCTGGATGGCTGGGCAGAACACAGAATAAGTAGAGGAGACAGGACAAGACATACAGGAACGAGCCTTACGAAGCAACAATAATCTGGCAATGAAACAGAGAGAATGGTGACAAGAAGTAGCAAACAAAATCAGGTTAAGAGAAAACAGGTGTGGAGACAATCAGCGCGAGCACTGATTGCGATGAGGATCAGCTGAGAGTGAGTGTGCGAGCTGTTCCAGTTCCAGCTGTAGTTTACTGCTTGCATAGGTTTTGGTAAGACTTGAGTATGGTGCATAATATTTTAAGTGTGAAGAGAATATATGAAAATTATGAAATGATATGGTTATTATAGTATATTAATATTATTGTTTTATTATAGTATATTAATAATATTCTTTTTGCTTAATGTTATTTATGGTTGCATATTGTTATTGGGCTATTGAGGTATGTTTGTAGTATGCACATGAAAATTGAAATGTTACATTTCTTATTATTTCAGGTTTATTACCTGATTATCCTTTGTGAAAATAAATAAATAAATAAACAAACAAATGTGGAATATGGAGAGAGAGAGAGAGAGAGAGAGAGAGAGATCGATCAACTCTGGTTCATGAAAGCTCCTGGTTGCATTGGGTAAGGGGACCTGCAGGCATTTTCGGTTGACGAAGTGTGCCTGGAATTCGGGGCGGCAAACTCTCACGTGATCCTGAGACCCCGGTCTGGATACGTGCCCAAGGTTCCCACCACTCCCTTTCAAGACCAAGTGGTGAACCTGCCTTGGCACTGCTCTGTCCAGTACGTGCCCTCCGTGCTTATGTAGACAGAACGCAGTGTTTCAGGACCTCAGACCAGCTCTTTGTCTGCTATGGTGGGAAGCTGAAGGGAAAGGCTCTCTCCAAAGCAAAGGCTGTCTCCCTGGATAGTGGACGCCATTGCTTTGGCATACCAGCAGCAAGGTCGACCATACCCCTTGGTGTGAAGGCCCACTCTACTCGGAGTGTGGCTTCCTCTTGGGCTCTAGCACATGGCGCCTTGCTAACAGACATGTGCAGAGCTGCAGGCTGGTGACACCCAACACATTCGCGAGATTCTACGATCTCCGAGTGGAGCCAGTGTCCTCTCATGTACTCGCCCCAAGTGCCCGGTAATAGGACCCGCTTGGTGTCATCACTTGCTCGCAATTCCACTCCTCGGACTGGATACGTGCGATATTCTCCTCAGGTGAGCTTACCCGAGAAGCCCTGAGTTCCACCCTACGGGCTGGATACTCCAGTGTTTCTCCATATGTTACCCCATCTCGGGCCATATGTGTATTTTAAGTCCTCCCTTCGGGTAGGTATTGGGTTGCATATCTCCTCTGAGATATGCTTCCCAGTGTACCTTGGTATTCCTGTGTTAAGTAGGAGTCGTTTGTCTGTGCTAGTCTCACGACAAGGAGCTCAGACTTATGCAGGGCACTGGAAGACAGCCGAGGTGGCGTGATTAGACTGGGAACCCCATTCGTCATCACGACGTAACTCGGTTACGCATGTAACCCTTGTCCCCTGAGTAGGGAACGGAGACGTTACTTCTCCCTGACACTTTCGCTGTACCGCTGGAACAGCCCGAGTTCAGTCTCGGCTCCTCAGCAGGTAACATATCTGTGTGTTGCCAGCGTACATCCTTATATACCCACGAGGTGGGGTGGAGTTACGCTATGCAAATATTGCCATTGGCTCGTTTTGTAATACTCGAAGTTGATAGGCTTTCTAAGCGAAACCACATTCGTCGCCACAACGTAAAGTCTCTGTTCCCTACTCAAGGAATGAGGGTTACATGCGTAACCGAGACGTTTTTGTTCATGGACTTTCAGTTTGTTTTTATTTGTCACGAGTTTCCTTGTTCTGACTCAACTTGTCTGTCTCTATAGTTGCCATCATTATTAGTTAATTGATTTCAGCTGTGTTCTATTAATTATCCACGTTTGGGTTTGCTATATAAGTTGGGTTTGCTATAGAAGTATATAAATCCCTCACATTCATCCTCTGTTTGATCTACGTTACATTTAGTGTGTGTTGCCCTTCCTGTCTCAGTATTATTTGTATTACCCTCATTTAACTTTGTATTGGAACTTTATTCTTCATCTTCCCAACCACCTGTGACAGTAAGATTGCAAACCTTTGTTTAATTTTTTCCCCCAATAAAACTTATATAAAACAATTTTATAATTAAAATATAAAGCAGCAAAAATGGTTTTAAACACTGATAATAATAAAAAAAAAATGTGTCTGTTTGTGGAAACCATGATACATATTTTTTTCAGGACCCATCAGCCTGCGCCATCTAGAGTTTAATGACAGAACTATGCATTTATTTGAATCAAATCTTTTGTAACATTATAAGTGTCTTTACTGTCACTCCAATGGATCCTTGCTAGAATAAAAAGTATTTTTTTAAATAATTAATAATAATAAGCATATTAAATAAATAAGGACCAAATCAGCATATTAGAATGATTTCTGAAGGATCATGTGACATTTAAGACCGGATTGTCATTGCAGGAATAAAATACATTCTAAATTATATTAAAAAACAAAAGTTGTAGTAATATTTCACAATATTATTGTTTTTACTGTATTTTTTAAACGACAACATCAACAACAAAAAAACAGCCTTGGTGAGCATAAGAGACTTCTTTCAAGAACATAAAAAAAAAAATTATTCCAAACTTTTGACGGGTAGTGTTATTTCAATGTAAAATTTATAATTTTACTGCATTCATAGTTATAATATAGTTTTAAAATAAAAGTTCAATACACCGTTTAATAATCAAATTGCAAATAATCAAGTTCATCTCTCTTTTAGGAAAAGACTAATACATATCTGTTTCTGATGCATGAAAATGGGGCCCATGCTGTATATCTGGAGATTTCAGAATAAAACATAAGCCTGGGCATGTTAAAGACATGCACTTAATAAGTGCAGCTCTGCCCTCTTACTGTCAGTGATTGGCTCCATGCAGAAGCCAAGTAGGGCGTGCAGGAAATCCACAATGTTGTTGAGCGAATCCTTGTTAACGTATTCTTTCATAGTCTGCCGGAACTGCACTTTATCCAGCTTGTACAGAGTAGTCAAACAGTTTTGAGCCTAAAACAATAAATAGGACAAGAAAAAAAGAAATAAAGGACAAAATAGGACAGAGCATCTAGTAATTTACCTTTGTTGGAGACAGAGCTAGTTATTTAATCACGTCTAATAATTGCGATGAACAAACGTAATATAATGCATACTACATAGATTATGAAATCTATATCATCTGACCATATGACTTTGTTACACAGCAATATGCTGATTTACTGTCAGACTGAGGTCAGTGCTTAATCTTCTTGAAAAATAAATGTCAATATGCACTGTAAAATGATATTTTGATTGCACAGCTATATTGACCTGCATTCGAAGGCGGTCTCCAGAGAGTCCGCGATGGCCTTCACCACAGCCATACGCGCAGCCGAGCGATTTTACGATCTTAATAAGCATGGTGAGAGCCAACCTGTGAGTGCTGAGTGAAGTGTCTTCATCCTGTTGATGATTTAAAAAAATGCAAATCTTGCATGTGACAATTACAAAAGATATTCCTTTACACCAGATATATTAATAGGCCTACCTTGTTGTCCTTGTTCTTTATATCATCTCTGCTTCCTCCACGACTCTCTCCTCCTCCTCCCCCTCCTCCTCCATCACCTCCACCACCACCATTAGGTGCTGGTCCTGTGCCTCCAGCCGCCTCCCCCTGAGCTCCACCCAAACTCTGACTGGCTCCCTCCTTCGGACACTCCGCGTCTTTGTCCTCGGGTTTGGAGAATTTCTTACTCATGCTGGGAACCACGCCCAGCTGCAGAAGGCAGTCGATGATGTTGAGCGCCACATCGCAAATCCGAGAGCTGATGTCATGGGTGAGTACAGAATACAGGGCCCGTAGAACAGCCTTGAAAAACACCACAGTGGTAAACAAGAAAGGTAACACTACTAATAATATGAACCATATGGTCAGATCTTTTAAACTGTATCTAAAATAATCGAATTTTCCTCAGAAGTTATTGGCCAATCATAAAATTAGCCAGTTAAAAGTTTAGAATATTTAAGATTTTTTAAATGTTTTTGAAAGAAGTCTCTTATGCTCACCAAGGCTACATTTACAAAGAAGTGATCTACAGTAGAATCAGATATATTGTGAAACATTATTAAAGTTGAAAATAACCATTTTCTATTTTAATATATTTTGAAATGCATTTTATACCTGTGATGGCAAATCAAAATTTGCAGCAGGCATTACTCCAGTCTTCAGTCACATGATCCTTCAGAAATCATTCTAATATACTCAAGAAACATTTTTTATTATTATCAGTTGAAAACAGTTGTGTTTTTTGTGGAGACAGTGATACACTACCATTTAAAGGTTTGAGTTTGAGATTAAATTTATTAAACCTGAAAGTAAAGAAAAAAAGCTTCAAATAAATGCAGCGTATTGAACTTTCTATTATCAAAAAATCCTGAAAAAAACATGGTTTCCACAAAAATATTAAGCAGCAAAACTCTTTTCAACATTGATAATAAGAACCATTATAAATAATTGAGCACCAAATCAGAATAGTAGAATGATTTCTGAAGGATCAGAGTAATCATGCTAAAAATTAATTATATTTTACTATATATTCAAGTAGAAAACTGTTATTTTACAGTATGTTTGGTCAAATAAATGCAGCCTTGGTGAGCATGAGAGACTTCCTTTAAAGGGGAACTATGCAGTTTTTTTTACTTAACTGAACAGCTTCGGAGTTATTGGAATGGTTATATGACTTTTTTCGGGTTGAATGGTAGGGCATTCCCCTATGATTCCCCATGATAATTGTAAGAGATGCCATAGAGCATCAATGTTTTAGATTAAAAAAAAAGTTATGACATGTTTTATGATATAAGTTTGCATTAAAAATGACAGGGTTTCAGCGAGTCTTAAAATGATATGTAAAACTCTTAATTCGCCTTTAAACAGATTAAGGCTTGAAAGACGTCTTCAAATAGAGCAGAAAGACTTACATTAATGAAGTCATGTAGTTGATTTTTGCATGCATTGCAAAATAAATGTTGTTCCTCAGTATCAGATCATACTATAAAAGTTACATTCCTGAATTCCTAAAACTAATTGTGATTCTCCTTAGTTTTTTTTTTATCATTTAGAGAGCATATTAATGTATTGAGTTCCCTGCAATTTATTAAAGAAATTTTCTTTACTCTTAAAAAAGGTGTTTGAGACCTGGGTCTACAAATCAAGGGAGTTTTACAGTGTTGTCACTGTGCTGTCTGTGCAATCTATCCATCTATCGGTCTGTTCTTCCTATCTATCTGTCTGTCTATCCATCTATCTCAAAACTTTCAGCTTGAAAACTACTTCAAGCTTTTAAAGCTATTTCAAACTTTCAGGCTAGGCTTTCTCAAGCCAACCTAAAGTTTGTCTTAACTAGTTTATGTTGTTCATAAACAAAGTAAGTCTCTTAGGTACTTTACAGACAAAGCCAATAACACTCAAACATATCTTTGTCTAACATCTTCCTGTAATATGTTTAAAATATTTAAAAAAGAAATTCCTATGACTCTTGTACTATGTTAATGCCTTTCTTCAAAATTATTCAATATTGTTTGTTCTGTATTTTATCTAAATTAGGTGTTGTGAACTGGAGTGCATTTTCCAGACAATATAAGCAAGAGTTCCGGGTGCCGTACTCGATGACTCAGTGCTTGCACTGCAATATACAAGGACTGCCCACCTGGGTAGGTGATGGCAGAAGCGGAGTCCTGTGGATTTTATTCCGATAAGGAGGTTGAGGCCTATTGCTCAGTTGATTTGTTTTTTCAATGAAGGAGGGGAATTTCAAGCAGAGTAGTGTGTGTATGTGTGTGCATACTTCTTTTACACAATTATCATCTTTGTTTTGAAATAAAGGTTATCACTGTTATGAGTTTGGTTTTTTGAGTTGGCATGCATAATATGTGATACAGAGATTGACAATGTACTGTATGTAGTTGGTTTAACTTCAAACTACTTTATTTGAATAAATGTTTTATAATGCACAACAATAAACAATTATTAACTATTACAGAGGAATGATTAAAATAAGAAATATAAGGTGCCATTAATGTTTACAGCAATTTACACAGTGAAGTGCAACAGAATGTGAAAATAAACTTTGACAAGGTTTTTGTTTTATGTTCCCTTAGGTGCAATTATAGTACTACTATAGTTTTTTGGACAAAAACCTTTTAAAATGTAGTGATTTATGTCCTTTTTCCCACCCTGTTTCCCATCGTCTGATTCAAACAGTCTGTTTTGGGGGTGTTTCCATAGTTCGAATTACGGGGGGTATTGAGGGGGTCCGACCCCCCTAGATGAGACCTGGACCCTCCCAAAAGGGATGAAAATAATAGTTTGGGGGATACTGAAAAAATTTAATAAGTATTGTGTAGGCTACACAAATTCGTGTTCAATTCAGTCTTGTTATAATCAGATTCAGCGCGTTCTTCATCTTCAATCCGCAGTGGCGCCGAGCAGAGAGCACGTCAGCAACAGAGGACAGGGTGTGTGTGTGTGTGTGTGTGTGTGTTCATCTGAGCCTCATTGGTCTGTCACTGCTCGTCAATGTCAGAATATTTGAGATGACCAATTAAATCAAAGTAGGCTGGGCTTTATGTTCACGTAGGCGACGCTTCAGTGTACGGTCAAGTGTGAGATAAGCTGTAAGTAGCTAAACTAAACATTTCATAAATGTTAAACGAATGACAAAAATAATCAGGTAAACTGATAAACTTGTCTAATTTCGCCATTTTGAACTGAAAATAGGCCTAACGTAACTCATGTAATATAGCCTATAGTTTAGCCTACTGTCATTGTGAGGGGACAAGACGCATTAACAACGCCGTTTTCATCATGTTAGGCACGAGATTAATAACGAATGTGTACATATTGAGAATTAATAATACAATTTGTAACCTTTAGTAAATTAAAAAAGCTCAGCTTTAGGAGGGGAAGAGACAGGGCAAGATGAGGAGACTGAGAGAAAAGAAAGGGTTATGGAGAGAGCAGGTATTGACAAATAATCTCCTGCCCGCTAACATGGTTTTAAAGCTATTTCTTATCTCTTTTTGGGCCTTCAAACATCTTGAAATTCACACATCAGAGAAATAAAAAATGTGATCCCCATAATGGAGTGACGTCACCAGTGGAAATAGCTGTACCCCCCGAAGCTCACTGTATAATTCGAACACTGGGTGTTTCCCCTTTAAGAGTTCAGTGTTAACGCCCACTGTTATGAATGGCTAACGTCAGTGCTTATACATAAATTATTAATACCAGACAGAACATGTGCGGATTCTGCGGAACTGTTTACATTAGTAGTGTAACCGAGCTTTTGTATTGGGTTCGCCTAAACACTCTTGAATAATAAAATAATGAAAACGAGACACAGAAGTTCCATGAACGATGCACACTTCTTTAATCTTTCTCTTAACCACCAAAACCACATGTGCTGCTGGGTCATCTTATGCGCATGCTCATTCCTCTCTTGCCTACGGCAAGTCCCAAAGGACAGAATGTGTTACACACACATGAACAGAAAATTCCTATAGCCTTAAAGCTATGGTATACGATTTTGAAAATCGGTCGAGAAAGCCTGAAACGGTTGGGAATTTTTAAAAAACTCATCCCACCCCTCCACACACACACCCCTCCCCTCTGTGCTACCTGATCCCTCCCACCGGGAAACGAACTGAACTACGTCACTCAGTCAAGCTGTGATCACCGGTAGTAAACATTGGAACAGATGTACGTGCGATGTCGGATTCAATCTAATGACCTCGCTAATGACACTTCATATGTAGAATTGACTTTCGACACTTGAACTTAGTTGCTTCATCAACAATGCAATGTCACGTTTGAGTTCACGCCAACGCAAGATTAGCAAAACATGAAATGTTCTAAACTCCCCACCACCATTAGTATAATACTACTAGTGTTGTCCGGCCAGACAGCTTACATTGGTCAACTTCTCTGCGGCTGTACAGCCAATAGAGTGAATGGATTTTTTTCATTCTTTTTTCTATTCATATTGTTAGGATTGTACTATATAACCATAACCAGCATCTAAACGAGGATATTAATAATGAACAATCTTTGAAATCGTATACCCTAACTCTTCTATTCAGACTTTAATCTGTTACAGTAGTGGGTGCTGCCGATTGCTGCGTGCGAGGCGATGGCTCTTGCAATGATACAACCCTATATGTTTGAGCCATAGACTGTAAAAAATAGGTTTGAGCCGGAATCCGATGAGGAATCAGAAGAAAATTAACCATCACCACAACAACTAAGAATGGATCAGCCCGTTTCCACATGGAAAGTGTGAAACTATTTTGAATTAATAAAACAATATGCAAGTAAACTAAGTAAAAACACTGATTATTCATAATGAATGAAACTGCAGTTAACGTTTTAAAAAGTAGTTTTAAGATGAAATACATTACTTACAGTGTGCGGCGCCGTTATTGGGCCTAGAATAGTCGGCACGGCCTGGGTCCTCATTTATAACCATTGCATGCGTATGCACAAAACAGGCCCTGAAAGAGGCGTACGCCACTTCCGACGCACAAGTTGTGATTTATAAAAACAAACTTTGATGGGAAAATTTGCGCACCTGCACGCAAACTCTGACCATGCGTACGAACATTTTGGAGATGGAGCAGTTTGGCGACACCGATGGTGAGCTGGAGTTACATGTCTTTTTGGTCACTTTTAGACAGAAAATCTAAGAAAATTATACATACAGAAAGATAATACAAATATAATTTCACTCACCAAGCCTATCACATGAAGCAAACATCCATCCCTTCTTAATGTCCGCGCCAGCGAGCGCGTTGGGCCGTTTAGTGAAACATAAGCCTATCTAAAACCGTAAATCTTCATTCAAGTCCTAATCATAAATAACAGTGCATGTTCACAATAACAGTTTAAATAAATAAAAGAATGATTTAAACTTTGTTTTACTTCTGATGTAAACATTTAGATTAAATAATTAGATTAAATCATTACTGAGAAGTTACAAAAAAATTTATATTCAATAAATAGAAATATTTGTTGTGGATGCAATATGCTTTAGAACACTTTTCCTCTGATATGCTGTGTTTTAATGTTTAACTACAGAGATAATTGCTTATCATGATAATAGCAGATTGTCTGAGAAAATAGTTTTGTGCAAATAATTGACAACAAGGTCTATGTTTCCATTAAAAACATAAATCAATTAAAAAAAACTTTCTCCAGAATGTATTTTACACTATTTGATTTATTTATTCAAAAACAAGGCAAGGATAGGCTACTAAATGATTTTTATTAATGTAACAGAACATCCGCATTTCATATTTTCCTAATGTCTTGTACCGTTAAACATGTTAAGCTGCTATCTTGTGTCACCTTTATCCAGTACTTCTCGGCCTCAAACATTTTATCAGCAGTCAACTCACCTCACATCTTGGAGCCTGAACGGTGACTCGCAGAACTCGCTTCAGCTTACTGTACTTCAGTAAATCCAGCACAGGTTCCATTCCCTTTTCGTCACTGCAGCTACTGAGTTGCACGATGACCTGCTGACCTTGCTTTAGCTCACTAGTCACATCTTTATCGCTTTGATCGTCCTCGCTCTCTTCCAATAGATTCAGTGCAGTCAGAAATGAAGGTCCTTTCCACCACAGTTCACTTTCCTTCAGGTTAGCTGCAGTCTGACCTCTGGTGGGAAGGTCTGCAGGATTGAACTTGCCTTTACAGTGAGACCACATTGCAGGATTAGTTAAAGACTGGATTTCTGACACTCGGTTTGACACAAACTGTTTCCATTTGTGAGCTGGACTGCGAATCCACTGCAGCACAATCATCGAATCAGTGTCACATATGAACTTGATGGAGCTCCAGCTTCAGAGGCTTTAACAGATTGTTTCCTAGTCTTGCTCCAATCACTGCTCCCATCAGCTCAAGACGGGGCAGTGAGATCTTCTTCAGGGGGGCTACCCTGGACTTTGAAGCAACAAGTAGGGATGTAACGATTCACTCACAACTGGTTGAAAATCGATAAAATTGTGTGACAATCCAGGCGGTTGAAATGTTAAACGAATCGCGATACACGTTTTAAACAGCTAGGGCGCGTTTACTGAATAGCCTACTGTGAAGTTGTGAACCTCGCTTTACAGGCACAATAGCAGCGAGCACACACTGGTGCGAAGCTAGCGAGTGTTTTCACTTCATTCATGGAACTTGAGCTTGTGTGAGCACTCAACTTCCACAGGAATGAACTGAAAACGCTTGGTTTGCTCCGCTCGCGCCGCGCCAGTGTGTGTCATAGACTGGTGTGCTCGCGCCGTCAAAAACATATTAAAAAAAAAAAAAAAAGTGCAGCATTTTGTTTGAGAAATAATAAAAAGGACACTTTTTCATTTATAATTTGTCTTAAATCTCATTTGTTAAAAAAATCGTGAGAAAATCGTATCGTGAAACCAGTATCGTGAATCGTATCGCATTGTGAGATAAGTGAATCGTTACATCCCTAGCAACAAGGCATGTGGTCTTTGCTCCATCATCAGCTACTCGCAGCAGGTAAGCGACAGTACTATAAGCTTTCTCGCTTGCATCACAAAACACGTGGAGTTGATGTGCGTCGTGTCTGTGCACTGATTTTATTCCATACCAACGAGGAATGTGTATGTGGTGGATCTGTGGAAGTTCTGAACACCATCCTTGCCATTCTTGTGCAAGATCAGTGGGCAGCTCCTCGTCCCAGCCAAGGCCCCCTATCCACATCTCTTGGAAAAGGCATTTTACTCGCACAGTGAATGGGGTAAGAAAGCCTATTGGGTCGAATATGCGAGCAGAGAGCTTTAGAACACTTCTTTTAGTATTCTCTCTTTTAGCTACAGCATCCAGCAATGCAGACAGGTCAAAGACAAATTCATCTGTTTTAGTTCTCCATACCAAGCCTAGTACCTTCAGCACTGATCTATGCGTTTCTGTCTCCTCTGCAGGTTCACTCAGTGTCGTCTTCCATTTCTCCTTCAATGCAGCACAGTTGGTTGTCCACTTGCAGAGGTCCATTCCAGCTACAGACATAATCTCCCTTGCACCAGTAGTTATGGAGAAGGCATTTTCGACATCACTTGCACTTGAGATTAAGTCATCAACATAAAGTTATTCTTTTATTAGTGGTGCTTGCCATAGGCAAAGCAACACTAGTGTTCTTCTGTATACTTATTATTATTATTAGTGTGAATGCTTCAAGCATTCACACTATTGAAATCCAAATCTTTATTATTATTCCGTATTCTTCCGTGGTCGCTTTCAACTCCTCTCTACTTTGTGCTACAAAAACCATTCAAGTATCAAAATGTTCAGCTTTTCAATGACTTGTGTGCTATTATTTTTCTTTTTTATACCTTTTATAATTTTTAAACTATTAAGCTTTTTGTCCATTTTTTTTAACATTTAAGTGCGGATGAGAGGGACTGTTCAGAGCTAGAGCACGTGATGTCATCTGCTAGAGTGAGCCAGCTTGAAAATTAATCGTAAAAAATAATTTTTAAATCGCTGGCCTGGCCACAATTTTAACTCTTCGGGCATGTAATTATACTTGAAACGTAGGTATTTTTGTTGTGGTTCCTCACGTGGGTTGAGTAAATCCCTCGGACTTATAATTTTTTCTCTGTGTCCTTCCAAAGGACAAGAGTGACAGACAATCCTCCATTGGCAGCAATTCTAAATTCAGGTCAAACTTTAGTGATCAGAGCATTACGGACCAGTTTTTCAACTCGCCAAAGTGGTCCCTTTTTTCAACTCTATCCACACAAAAAATACATCACATCGTTCACAAAGGCCTTGTCTCGCTCATGGTCAGGTCATTTCGCCGATACAACCTGTAGTTTTGTCTCTAGGGAGGTTTGTTTGAGGCCAAGTATCAGCGATTTTGGCCTCTGTCTAAATAGGAAAGCTGATTGCACAGGTGATGTTGATTAGACAAGATCAGAGGGAGACACACATAATTGCTCCTGTGTTCTGATTGGTGGACAGTCACTGAGCTCTTTTCTGAAGGAACTTTAATTACTACAGGTTTTTGTTGCATTTATGCTTCTGCTTCTCCTGTTCTCCCTCCCTCTTCCCTCCTCTTCTCCTCCTTCCATCCTCTACTCCTCCTGTCCTCCTCTTCTCCCCTCCTTTCCTAATCTCTTCTTCTCCTTTCTACTCCTCCTTTTATCCTATTCTATCTATCTGCCTGTCTAACTATTTGACTTTCTGTGTCCAAATTATCTATCTATCTATCTATCTATCTATCTATCTATCTATCTATCTATCTATCTATCTATCTATCTATCTCTCTGTCTTTCTCTACCTTTCTTTTTTTGTTCTCCTTTACTTCTCTACCTCTGTCTCTTTCTCTACCCCTTTATTTATTTACCTCTGTCTACTTCTCTACCTCTCTAAATAAACTCTTTAGTTTTCTACAATTTTTTTTTATCTTTTTTTGCATTTCAGCTTATTAATGCATTTGAATTAAGCTTTTTTTGCATTTTTGCTCTGTTTTGCAGTTGTTTGTGCATCTCAGATTGTTTAGCAATATTTTGCAGTTGTTTGTGCATTTCATTTAAGCATTAAGCATTTACACGCATGTTCCGCAGGAAATGCAATTTTTCTAGTTAAGTTGGCTTGTGAGAGCCAACTTACTGAAATCCTACTTAAACTTATTATTAAGTTGGCTTGTGAGAGCCAACTTACTGAAATCCTATTTAAACTTATTATTAAGTTGGCTTGTGAGAGCCAACTTACTGATATTGTATTTAAACTTAAGTTGGCTTGTGAGAGCCAACTTACTGAAATCCTATTTAAACTTATTATTATTAAGTTGGCTTGTGAAAGCCAACTTACTGAAATCCTATTTAAACTTATTATTATTAAGTTGGCTTGTGAAAGCCAACTTACTGAAATCCTATCTAAACTTATTATTAAGTTGGCTTGTGAGAGCCAACTTACTGAAATCCTATTTAAACTTATTAAGTTGGCTTGTGAGAGCCAACTTACTGAAATCCTATTTAAACTTATTAGTGGTGCTTGCCATAGGCAAAGCAACACTAGTGTTCTCTTGCATACTTATTAGTGGTGCTTGCCAAAGGCAAGGCAACACTAGTGTTATCTTGCAAAAATTATTCCACACAAAGTTTGGCGCGTAACTCGTCCCACACCGTTTATCACAGACCTCTGAGTGAGGCGTCAAATCGACCGGCTCATTGAGGAGAGGTGTGGTATGACTTTTCTAAGCGATCGGGTGTACGATGTTCGCACAGCGGACGAAAAAGCGGCCAAAAAAATCCCATTGACTTAACATTGCGGAATGTTCAGAAATTCAAATGCCAACTGTCACTTTCACACACACCCACAGAAAAGGGCCTGACAGCCCTCTCTCTCTCCCTCAGAGGATTTATTTTATCAAGCAGCCAATAAGTAATGGCCTAAAATCTTCATAGCCACACCATAGCAACCAGTTACAGCACCCTAGCAACCGTGGGCGATAGGCACGAAGCCCCAGGGGCAAATCATTGGGTAAAAAAAATCCCATAGACTTAACATTGCCACAAACTTTGACGACTCGTAGCACTGACCAATGATTTCTCAGAAACTTGTAATTTACCACATTTGAAGAGGCTGGCAGGCTCTGTAAGAACATACCTCACAATGGGGTAAAAGTTGCACCCCTGGGGGGCAGGAGCTGCTCAAAGTTGCCCCATTGACTTACTATGGTGTAGGACGGCCCATGAAATGGTCCGTCCTACACATTGCATAGGGATTTTGTATTGAACATAGCTCTGGATCACAGTGTCATAGAGACAAGGGGACGGGCTCATTTTTCTCAGATGACCAATCAGTCTCTCAGGATCATTGTGAAGCTATTAAGCCACGCCCTAGCAACCATTTTGAGCACCTTAGCAACAAGTCCCATAGACTTCCATTGAAAGAGGTCAAAAGAATATCTCCTGATAGAAGTGTCATAGAAACACAAGGGTGGTCTCGTTTGACTCGGGGCAGCACACAGCCAATCATGAATCCCCTCAACACTTCCTAGCCCCTCCCTAGCAACCATTGTCGAGCACCTTGGCAACTAAAATCTATAGAGGGATATCTTCCATTCTGAATGTCATAGAGGCATGGGAGTTGGTTTATCATTCATACTGACAAGCAACCTTTGGACTTTGATGACTGGCAGCTGCCAAGCCATTCCCTAGCAACCAAACAGAGTACCCTAGCAACCATTTTGCAAGACCTATATCTCTGCATCAGAACATCGTATAGAGATGTGGTTTGGCTCTTTTGACTCATGCTAGCAAACAGGGCTTCCAACATGCTACACATGCTAGCTGTGAATAGCTACATGCTAATAGCGATTAGGTAGTGCTAAATCATGCCAAGAAAGTGTTAAGAACTCCAATAGTAACCGTCTGTGACAACTACCAACCACCTAGTAACACCATAGCAACCACCCAGAATACCTTAGCAACCACCTAGCAACGTCCTAGCAACCACCCAGAATACCCTAGCAACCGCCTAGCAACACCATAGCAACCACCCAGAATAGAGCAACTGCTTAGCAACTGCCTAGCAACCAACCCAGAACACCCTAGCAACCACCCAAAATACCTTAAAACATCCTAGCAACACCATAGCAACCACCCATAACACCCACCCATAACACCCTAGCAACCACCCAAAATACCTTAAAACATCCTAGCATCTTACTCACATAAGTGTATGAATTCATGAGTTTATAAGCTTAAATGAGTAAGATGCTAGGATGTTTTAAGGTATTTTGGGTGGTTGCTAGGGTGTTATGGGTGGGTGTTATGGGTGGTTGCTATGGTGTTGCTAGGATGTTTTAAGGTATTTTGGGTGGTTGCTATGGTGAACTATTTATGAGTACATACATAAGTGTATGAATTCATGAGTTTATAAGCTTAAATATGTACTCATAAATAGTTCACCATAGCAACCACCCAGAACACCCTAGCAACCACCCAAAAAACCTTAGAACACCCTAGCAACACCATAGCAACCACACAGAACACCCTAGCAACTGCCTAACAACCCCGCAGAACACCCTAGCAACCACCCAAAATACCTTAAAACACCCTAGCAACACCATAGCAACCACCCAAAATACCCTAGAATACCCTAGCAACACCATAGCAACCACCCAGAACACCCTAGCAACTGCCTAGCAACCACCCAGAAGACCCTAGCAACTACCCAAAATAACTTAAAACATCCTAGCAACACAATAGCAACCACCCAAATTACCCTAGAACACCCTAGCAACTGCCTAGCAACCCCCAGAACACCCTAACAACTGCCTAGCAACCACCCAGAACACCCTAGCAACCACCCAAAATACCTTAAATCCCCATAGCAACCACCCAAAATACCCTAGAACACCATAGCAACCACCAGAACACCCTAGCAACTGCCTAGCAACCACCCAGAACACCCTAGCAACCACCCAAAATACCTTAAAACATCCTAGCAACACCATAGCAACCACCCATAACACCCACCCATAACACCCTAGCAACCACCCAAAAACCTTAAATCACCCTAGCAACACCAATTCAACCACCCAAAATACCCTAGAACACGCTAGCAACCACCAGAACACCCTAGCAACTGCCTAGCAACCACACAGAACACCCTAGCAACCACCCAAAATACCTTAAAACATCCTAGCAACACCATAGCAACCACCCATAACACCCTAGCAACCACCCAAAATACCTTAAAACACCCTAGCAACACCCTAGCAACCATCCTAAATAGCGTAGAACACCCTAGCAACCACCCAGAACACCCTGGCAACCACCCAAAATACCTTAAAACACCCTAGCAACACCATAGCAACCACCCAAAATACCCTAGAACACCCTAGCAACTGCCTAGCAACCCCCAGAACACCCTAGCATCTGCCTAGCAACCACCCAGAACACCCTGGCAAATACCCAAAATACCTTAAATCACCCTAGCAACACCATAGCAACCACCCAAAATACCCTAGAACACCCTAGAACACCCTAGCAACCACCAGAAAACCCTAGCAACTGCCTAGCAACCACCCAGAACACCATAGCAACCACCCAAAAAACCCTAGAACACCCTAGCAACACCATAGCAACCACCCAGAACAACCTAGCAACCACCCAAAATACCCTAGAACATCCTAGCAACACCATAGCAACCACCCAAAAAAGCCTAGAACACCCTAGCAACCACCCAGAACACCCTAGCAACTGCCTAGCAACCACCCAGAAGACCCTAGCAACCACCCAAAATAACTTAAAACATCCTAGCAACACCATAGCAACCACCCAAAATACCCTAGAACACCCTAGCAACTGCCTAGCAACCCCCAGAACACCCTAACAACTGCCCAGAACACCCTAGCAACTGCCTAGCAACCACCCAGAAGACCCTAGCAACCACCCAAAATAACTTAAAACATCCTAGCAACACCATAGCAACCACCCAAAATACCCTAGAACACCCTAGCAACTGCCTAGCAACCCCCAGAACACCCTAACAACTGCCTAGCAACCACCCAGAACACCCTAGCAACCACCCAAAATACCTTAAATCACCCTAGCAACACCATAGCAACCACCCAAAATACCCTAGAACACCCTAGCAACCACACAAAATACCTTAAAACACCCTAGCAACAATCCTAAATAGCGTAGAACACCCTAGCAACCACCCAGAACACCCTAGCAACCACCCAAAATACCTTAAAACACCCTAGCAACACCATAGCAACCACCCAAAATACCCTAGCAACTGCCTAGCAACCACCCAGAACACCCTAGCAACCACCCAAAATACCTTAAAACACCCTAGCAACACCATAGCAACCACCCAAAATACCCTGCAACTGCCTAGCAACCACGCAGAACACCCTAGCAACCACCCAAAATACCCTAGAACACCCTAGCAACATCCCAGAACATTCTAGCAACCGCCGAACAACCACCCAGAACACCCTTGCAACCAACAAAATACCTTAGAACACCCTAGCAACACCATATCAACCACCCAGAACACCCTAGCAACCACCCAACATACCTTAGCAACCACCTAGCAACAACACAGAACACCCTAGCAACCACCCAACATACCTTATCAACTACCTAGCAACCAGCCAGAACACCCTAGCAACCACTCAAAATACCTTAGCAACCACCTACCAACCCACTAGAAACACCATAGAAACTTTAAATGACTTCAAACTATACTTTAAAATTTAAACTACTTTTAACTTTATACTAATTTAAACTTTAAACTACTTTAAACTTTGAACTAATTTAAACTTTGAACTAATTTAAACTTTAAACTAATTTAAACTTTAGACTAATTTAAACTTTAAACTAATTTAAACTATAAACTGATTTAAACTTTAAACTTCTTCAAACTTTTTTGTCCAAACTTTCACAAGCCAACTTAAAGTTTGTCTCGACGAACTTTTTCTAGTTAGTGTGAATGCTTCAAGCATTCACACTATTGAAATCCAAATCTTTATTATTATTCCGTATTCTTCCGTGGTCGCTTTCAACTCCTCTCTACTTTGTGCTACAAAAACCATTCAAGTATCAAAATGATCAGCTTTTCAATGACTTGTGTGCTATTATTTTTCTTTTTTATACCTTTTATAATTTAACTATTAAGCTTTTTGTGCATTTTTTTTAACATTTAAGTGCGGATGAGAGAGACTGTTCAGAGCTAGAGCACGTGATGTCATCTGCTAGAGTGAGCCAGCTTGAAAATTAATCGTAAAAAATAATTTTTAAATCGATGGCCTGGCCACAATTTTAACTCTTCGGGCATGTAATTATACTTGAAACGTAGGTATTTTTGTTGTGGTTCCTCACGTGTTTAGTAAATCCCTCGGACTTATAATTTTTTCTCTGTGTCCTTCCAAAGGACAAGAGTGACAGACAATCCTCCATTGGCAGCAATTATAAATTCAGGTCAAACTTTAGTGATCAGAGCATTACGGACCAGTTTTTCAACTTGCCAAAGTGGTCCCTTTTTTCAACTCTATCCACACAAAAAATACATCACATCGTTCACAAAGGCCTTGTCTCGCTCATGGTCAGGTCATTTCGCCGATACAACCTATAGTTTTGTCTCTAGGGAGGTTTGTTTGAGGCCAAGTATCAGCGATTTTGGCCTCTGTCTAAATAGGAAAGCTGATTGCACAGGTGATGTTGATTAGACAAGATCAAAGGGAGACACACATAATTGCTCCTGTGTTCTGATTGGTGGACAGTCACTGAGCTCTTTTCTGAAGGAACTTTAATTACTACAGGTTTTTGTTGCATTTATACTTCTGCTTCTCCTGTTCTCCCTCCCTCTTCCCTCCTCTTCTCCTCCTTCCATCCTCTACTCCTCCTGTCCTCCTCTTCTCCCCTCCTTTCCTAATCTCTTCTTCTCCTTTCTACTACTCCTTTTATCCTCTTCTATCTATCTGCCTGTCTAACTATTTGACTTTCTGTGTCCAAATTATCTATCTATCTATCTATCTATCTATCTATCTATCTATCTATCTATCTATCTATCTATCTATCTCTCTGTCTTTCTCTACCTTTCTTTTTTTGTTCTCCTTTACTTCTCTACCTCTGTCTCTTTCTCTACCCCTTTATTTATTTACCTGTCTACTTCTCTACCTCTCTAATTAAACTCTTTAGTTTTCTACAATTTTTTTTTATCTTTTTTTGCATTTCAGCTTATTAATGCATTTGAATTAAGCTTATTTTGCATTTTTGCTCTGTTTTGCAGTTGTTTGTGCATCTCAGCTTGTTTAGCAATATTTTGCAGTTGTTTGTGCATCTCAGCTTGTTTAGCAATATTTTGCAGTTGTTTGTGCATTTCATTCAAGCATTTCAAGCATTCACACGCATGTTCCGCAGGAAATACCATTCTTCTAGTTATTAGTGGTGCTTGCAAAGCAACACTATTGTTCTTCCCCATACTTATTAGTGTGAATGCTTCAAGCATTCACACTATTGAAATCCAAATCTTTATTATTATTCCGTATTCTTCCGTGGTCGCTTTCTTCTCCTCTCTACTTTGTGCTACAAAATCCATTCAACTATCAAAATGTTCAGCTTTTAAATGACTTGTGTGCTATTACTTTTCTTTTTGATGTGACTTTCAGATTTCTTAAAAATTAATATTAAAAACCATAAAAATCCCATTGACTTTCATTGCAACATGTTCAAATTGAGCCAAGACTACGGTGGCCCAGTAGTGTACAACACAAAAACTCAAATCTAAACTCCCTGAAGCCCTAGACTCAATTAAACTACCATTCTATATGTACTAATGAACTTATCTATCTATCTATCTATCTATCTATCTATCTATCTATCTATCTATCTATCTATCTATCTATCTATCTATCTATCTATCTATCTATCTATCTTTCTTTCTTTCTTTCTTTCTATCTAATCTATCGTTCTTTCTTTCTATCTAATCTATCTTTCTTTCTAACTAATCTATCTTTCTAACTAATCTATCTTTCTTTCTTTCTAACTAATCTATCTATCTTTCTTTCTTTCTAACTAATCTATCTATCTTTCTTTCTTTCTTTTTTCTACCTAATCTTTCTTTCTTTCTTCCTAATCTATCTTTCTTTCTTTCTTTCTCTCTCTTTCTCTCTACCTAATCTTTCTTTCTTTCTTTCTTTCTAATCTTTCTTACTTTCTAATCTTTCTTTCTTTCTTTCTTTCTTTCTAATCTTTCTTTGTTTCTAACAAATCTATCTTTTTTCTTTCTCTCTAACTAATCCATCTTTCTTTCTTTCTAACTAATCCATCTTTCTTTCTTTCTAACTAATCCTTTTTTATTTTTCTTTCTTTCTTTCTTTCTTTTTTTCTACCTAATCTTCCTTTCTCTTTCTACCTAATCTTTCTTTCTACCTAATCTATCTATCTATCTTTCTTTCTTTCTTTCTTTCTCTTTCTACCTAATCTTTCTTTCTACCTAATCTATCTTTCTTTCTTTCTATCCAATCTATCTTTCTTTCTAACTAATCTTTCTTTCTTTCTTTCTTCTACCTAATCTTTCTTTCTTTCTTTCTTTCTTTCTAATCTTTCTTTCTAACTAATCTCTTTCTTTCTTTCGAACTAATCTTTCTTTCTTTCTTTTTTCTACCTAATCTTTCTTTCTTTCTTTCTAATCTTTCTTTCTTTCTTTCTTTCTAACTAATCTATCTTTCTTTCTTTCTAACTAATCTATCTATCTTTCTTTCTAACGAATCTATCTTTTTTCTTTCTCTCTAACTAATCCATCTTTCTAACTAATCCATCTTTCTTTCTTTCTAACTAATCCTTTATTTTTCTTTCTTTCTTTCTTTCTTTCTTTCTTTCTTTCTTTCTTTCTTTCTTTCTTTCTTTCTTTCTTTCTTTCTTTCTTTCTTTCTTTCTTTCTTTCTTTCTTTCTACCTAATCTTTCTTTCTTTCTCTTTCTACCTAATCTTTCTTTCTACCTAATCTATCTATCTTTCTTTATTTCTTTCTCTCTTTCTACCTAATCTTTCTTTCTACCTAATCTTTCTTTCTTTCTCTTTCTACCTAATCTTTCTTTCTACCTAATCTATCTATCTTTCTTTATTTCTTTCTCTCTTTCTACCTAATCTTTCTTTCTACCTAATCTAACTTTCTTTCTTTCTATCTAATCTATCTTTCTTTCTAACTAATCTATCTTTCTAACTAATCTATCTTTCTTTCTTTCTAAATAATCTATCTATCTTTCTTTCTTACTAATCTTTCTTTCTTTCTTTCTAACTAATCTATCTATCTTTCTTTCTTTCTAACTAATCTTTCTTTCTTTCTCTTTCTTTCTTTCTACCTAATCTATCTTTCTTTCTTTCTTTCTCTCTCTCTCTACCCAATCTTTCTTTCTTTCTAACTAATCTTTCTTTCTTTCTTTCTAACTAATCTATCTATCTTTCTTTCTTTCTAACTAATCTTTCTTTCTTTCTCTTTCTTTCTTTCTACCTAATCTATCTCTTTCTTTCTTTCTCTCTCTCTCTACCCAATCTTTCTTTCTTTCTTTCTTTCTTTCTTTTTTCTACATAATCTTTCTCTTTCTTTCTTTCTTTCTTTCTTTCTTTCTCTTCCTAATCTTTCTTTCTTTCTACCTAATCTATCTTTCTTTCTTTCTCTCTCTCTTTCTCTCTACCTAATCTTTCTTTCTTTCTGACTACCATTAAAAGAGATCAAAGGGATATCTCAGGATATACGTGTCATAGAAACATGAGGGTGGGCTCGTTTGACTCGGGCCAGCAAACAGCCAATCCTGAATCACCTCAACCCTTACTGGCCACGCCCCAGCAACCATTGTCGAGCACCTTAGCAACCAAAATCCAAAGAGGGATATCTTCCATTCTGAATGTCACAGAGGCATGGGAGTTGGTTTATATCATTTATACTTACAAGCAGCCTTTGGAGTTTCATGATTGGCAGCTGCCAAGCCACTCCCTAGCAACCAAACAGAGTACCCTAGCAACCATTTTGCAAGACCTATATCTCTGCATCAAAACATCGTATAGAGATGGGGGTTGGTTTATATCATTCACACTGACAATCAGCCTTTGGAGTTTTATGATTGGCAGCTGCCAAGCCACTCCCTAGCAACCAAAGAGAGTACCCTAGCAACCATTTTGCAAGACCTATATCTCTGCATCAGAACATCGTATAGAGATGGAGGTTGGCTCTTTTGACTCATGCTAGCAAACAGGACTTCCAACATGCTACACATGCTAGCTGTGAATAGCTACATGCTAATGGTGATTAGGTAAGTGCTAAATCATGCCAAGAAATGTTAAGAATACCCTATCAACTGCCTAGCAACGCCCTAGCAACCACCCAGAATTCCCTAGCAACCACCCAGAACACCCTAGCAACCACCTAGCAACCACCCAGAACACCCTAGCAACCACCAAGCAACACCCTAGCAACCATCCAAAATACCTTAGCAACCACCTAGCAACCACCCAGAACACCCTAGCAACCACCTAGCAACCATCCAGAATACCTTAGAAACCGCCTAGCAACCACCCAGAACACCCTAGGAACCACCTAGCAACTACCCAGAACACCTTAGCAACCGCCTAGCAACCACCCAGAACACCCTAGCAACCACCTAGCAACACCCTAGCAACCATCCAGAATACCTTAGCAATCAGCTAGCAACACCCTAGTAACCACCCAGAATACCCTAGCAACCACCTAGCAACCGCCTATCAACCACCCAGAACACCCTAGCAACCACCTAGCAACCACCCAGAACACCCTAGCAACCGCCTATCAACAGCCTATCAACAACCTAGCAACCATCCAGAATACCTTAGCAACCACCTAGCAACACCATAGCAACCACCCAGAACAGCCTAGCAACCGCCTAGCAACGCCCTAGCAACCACCAAGAATAGTCTAGCAACTGCCTAGCAACGCCCTAGAAACCACCCAGAATACCCTAGCAACCGCCTAGCAACACCATAGCAACCACCCAGAATACCCTAGCAACCGCCTAGCAACCACCCAGAACACCCTAGCAACGCCCTAGCAACCACCCAGAATACCCTCGCAACCACCTAGCAACATCCTAGCAACCACCCAGAATACCCTAGTAACCACCTAGCAACCACCCAGAACACCCTAGCAACGCCCTAGCAACCACCCAGAATACCCTAGCAACCACCTAGCAACGCCCTAGCAACCACCCAGAATACCCTAGAAACCACCCAAAACACCCTAGCAACCACCTGAACAACATGAATAAGCCATATCTCAGCACCAGAACATCGTACAGACATGTTTGTTGGCTCGTATGCAATCATGTACCACACCCTAGCAACCTAGTGGTGGGTTTTGCCACTGCAAGCACCACTTCACATTTTCTTCTGGAAATGTACATTCTAGTTATCTTTACTACCTCAGGAAGTTGGTCTTCATATTCCTTCAGATGCTTTCTCACTGTTGCTGCCAGGAGGAATGGGCTGGGGGACACTCCAAACACCACTCTCGTCATCCGTAGCACACGCAGCGTCTCACCTGTATCTTCATGGGGTGGTGCAGTGAGCCAGAGGAACCGCACTGCATCTCTGTCCTTTTCAGCAAGAGAAATCGGCAAGAAGGCCTTCTTGATGTCTGCGGTAAATGCAATCTCATTCAGTCTGAATTTTATTAGTATGCTGAGCAGATCTGGATTCAGGTTAGGACCAGTAAGTAGACAGTCATTCAATGATGGAAAGCCAATGTCATGTGATGAAGCATCAAACACTATTCTGAGCTTTGTGGTTACCTTGTCCTCCCGAAGAACAGCATGATGAGGCATGTAATACTTTACAGTGTTTGGAGATGATCCATCCTCCATCACGCCTTCGACGATGCCTTGCTTAGGGTAATCATTCACGACTTCATTATATCTGTGATACAACACTACATCTGACCGCCACTTTCTTTTAAGTCCTTCAAATCTTTTCCTTGCGATTCTGTAGTTATCTGATAGTTCTGGTTTGTCAGGTCGCCATGGCAGCTCAACTTCATATCGCCCGTTTTTGTACTGAGTTGTTTTTCAAACATGTGAAGAGCCTCCTCTTCTTCAGGGCTGTCTGTCTGCTGCATGGTAATGCCAAGGGACTCTATTTCCCAGAAGGCTTTCAGACGTTCTGAGACCAGCGTGTCTTCATTAATTGGTATGTGCATGCATGCTGTCTCAGAAACACTGGACATTGTGACTGGGCCCTGCACGGACCATCCAAAAATGCTCTCAATGGCCACAAGTGCATCTGTGATTCTTTCCACTTGGCCTGACACTATATGCCAATAATAGTCTGCACCAATCAGCATAGACAACTCTGTATCACAAGTGCTGGGGTCTGGGTAGTCTGCCAACTGCAAGCCTTTTCGTTTCAACTCTGCTTGGATGTGCTCACCTGGAATCTTCATCACAGCAGTGCACACTTGGTCATATGCGCATTAAAGGGTTAGTTCACCCAAAAATGAAAATTATGTCATTAACGACTCACCCTCATGTCGTTCCAAGCCCGTAAGACCTCCGTTCATCTTCGGAACACAGTTTAAGATATTTTAGATTCAGTCCGAGAGCTTTCTGTCCCTCCATTGAAAATCTATGTACCATATACTGGCCTTGTCCAGAAAGGCAATAAAGACATCATCAAAGTAGTCCATGTGACCTCAGTGGGTTAGTTAGAATTTTTTGAAGCATCGAAAATACATTTTTTCCCAAAAATAACAAAAACGACGACTTTATTCAGCATTGTATTCTCTTCCGGTTCTGTTGTCAATCCGCGTTCACGAGTCCAGTGACGCTGCTGACGTGTTATCTGGTGCGTCCGTGTATTCGGGTTCAAATAAATATGTCTGGTTAAAAAAAAATGCAAGTCTTCCCCTGTGTCGAAATCCTTAGACATGTTTGCGAAGATTGTTTTGTTTACAGCGTACCTCTCCCTCAGGCTGTAAACGAAGCTCGGGCGCACCAGATAACACGTCAGCTCGTCTTACGTCAGCAGCGTCGTGAACGTGGATTGACAACAGAACCGGAAGAGAATACAATGCTGAATAAAGTCGTCGTTTTTGTTATTTTTGGAACAAAATGTATTTTCGATGCTTCAAAAAATTCTAACTAACCCACTGACGTCACATGGACTACTTTGATGATGTCTTTATTGCCTTTCAGGACAAGGCCAGTATATGGTACATAGATTTTCAATGGAGGGACAGAGAGCTCTCGGACTGAATCTAAAATATCTTAAACTGTGTTCCGAAGATGAACGGAGGTCTTACGGGCTTGGAACGACATGAGGGTGAGTCGTTAATGACATAATTTTCATTTTTGGGTGAACTAACCCTTTAATGAGCAGATCCTTTCTTCCGAACCGGTTCTGAAGCAGATCGATTGCGTGATCGTAATTGCCATCCGTCAACATCAGTCCTGCTATTGCCTTTGAAGCAGCGCCGGTTACATATGTCTTTAGGTAATTAAACTTCTCTGTTCTCTTTCATTATCTCGTTTCGAGATCCACCTATGGGAAGGGCATCCGTACCTGACCTCTGCAGAAGCATCCAATTGCACCAAGCCTGGCTAACAGAGAGAAGCGCGCAGCCACTGCCAGGTAAGGCCACACAGCCTTACCTACGGGCATATAACATCTGCGCGCGCTGCTATTCCTCAGTTGACATTCGCTTCTCGCGATCTCTGCATTGACACAGTTCGGTTGGATTAACGTTACGCTGCTCACTTTCGAGTCTTCAGGAGGACATATCGCCAGATCAGCCTCCGCCAGACGTGAGTGACAGTCGTTTCTTCAGCCTATCCGCTGTGTTTTTTGCATCCGGAGCCGCCCAAGCTCTCGCTGTCCTTCACCTGCTCCTCCTTACATGGTTGCCCGCCACGGATTTTTCCGAGCTGTTCACCGCTGGCCCACCCATGGCTATGTTCACAGTATCAATCAAAACAACTTAATGTTTATTACTGGAAAAAAGACATCCAAGTTTGGTAGAGCTGATCAATGGTATGATTGGTTAATTAATTTGAATATCCCCAACTTAGCAAGCCAAAGGCAACAGTGGCAAGGAACCGAAAAACTCCATCCAGTGACCTAATGGTGTCCTAACACCCCATCAGATGACCCAATGGAGAAAAAAAAAACCTTGGGAGAACCCAGGCTCAGTCGGGGGCCAGTTCTCCTCTGGCGTTTATGAACTAGAGGCCGAATTTACAGTAACTGTAAGATAAAATATGTATATGAATGCCTGGGTAAATAGATGCGTCTTCAGTCTAGTTTTAAACTGGGAGAGCGAGTCTGAGCTACGAACAATATCAGGAAGGCTATTCCAGAGCTTCGGACCTAAATGTGAAAATACTCTGCCTCCTTTGGTGGATCTGGATATCCTAGGAATGACCAGAAGCCTCGAATTTAGTGATCTTAAAGAGCGCGATGGATTGTAAGGCGATAGAAGTTCCGTTAAATAGACTGGAGCTAAACCATTTAGAGCTTTATAAGTCAAAAGCGAAACCTTGTATTTAATACGGAACTTTATAGGTAACCAATGAAGTGATGATAAAATCGGTGTTATATGATCATATTTTCTTGATCTAGTAAGAACTCTAGCAGCTGCATTTTGGACTAACTGTAGCTTGTTTATTGAAGATGCAGGACAACCAGCTAATAAAGCATTACAGTAATCTAGTCTCGAGGTCATGAATGCATGAACTAACTTTTCTGCATCAGAGACTGATAGCATATTACGCAGCTTAGCAATGTTTCTAAGGTGGAAAAAGGCCGTTTTTGTAACATATGAAATATGTTTTTCAAAAGACAGGTTGCAGTCTAATGTAACACCCAGGTCTTTTACTGTAGCGGATAAAGTAACAGGGCATCCTACTATGTTAAAGTCGTGCTGTGAAAGGTTTTGTGGACGGTTTTTAGAACCGATAAGTATTACCTCTGTCTTGTCTGGATTTAATAAAAGAAAATTACGTGTCATCCAATCTTTTATATCTTTAACACAATCTGTCAATTTGGATAATTTAGCGTATTCATCTGGCCGTGATGAAATATATATTTGAGTGTCATCAGCATAACAATGGAAACTAATTCCATGTTTCCTTAGAATATTACCAAGTTGCAGCATATATATTGAGAATAATAAAGGGCCTAACACAGATCCCTGCGGCACTCCATAGTTTGCCGAAGTTATAATCGATTTTTCTCCATTTAAGTAGACGAAATGGTAGCGGTCAGATAAGTATGACCTGAACCAGCTTAATGCTTGTCCTTGAACACCAGTGTAATTTTGTAGTCGATCTAAGAGTATTGTGTGATCTATAGTATCGAACGCAGCACTAAGATCAAGTAAAAATAGTACTGAGATACAGCCTTGGTCCGAAGCTAAAAGTAAATCATTTGTGATTCTAACAAGCGCAGTTTCAGTGCTATGATGTGGCCTGAATCCAGACTGAAACTTTTCATAGATGTCGTTTTCTTGCAAGAAAGAGCCGAGTTGAGCGGACACAACTTTTTCTAATATTTTTGACATAAATGGAAGATTCGAAATGGGTCTGTAATTTGCTAGGTTATTTGGATCTAATTGTGGTTTCTTAATGAGAGGTTTTATAACTGCCAGCTTGAACGTTCTTGGAACATGACCTAAAGATAAAGATGAGTTAATAATATTGAGAAGAGGCTCTTCCACTATAGGTAACACTTCTTTCAGTAGTTCAGTTGGTATAGGATCTAATAAACATGTTGTTGTTTTAGATGAAGTGATAAGTTTATTTAACTCTTTTTGTTCTATGGTTGTAAAGCATTGTAATTGTTCTTGCGGGGTGATAATTGCGGCCGAATTATAAGGCGCGAGCAAAGATCGAACGTTTACGATTTTGATTCTGATGCTTTCAATTTTCTCGGTGAAGAAGTTCATGAAATCATTACTACTAAACTGTAACGAGGTATTTTGTTCAGACGACGTCTGTTTATTTGTTAGTCTAGCCACGGTATTAAATAAAAACCTTGGATTATTTTGGTTGTTTTCTATTAATTTGCTGAGGTGCTCAGCCCTGGCCGTTTTAAGTGCCTTTTTATAAAGTGACATACTGTCTTTCCACGCGATTCTAAAGACCTCTAAATTAGTTTTTTTCCATTTACGCTCTAAATTACGGGTTTCTCTCTTTAAAACATACGTAGTATTATTGTACCATGGTGCTATACTTTTTTCTCTGACCTTTTTTAATCTAATGGGTGCAACAATATCCAATGTTCTAGAGAGAATGGTGCTCATAGTGCTAGTTAGTTCGTCTAATTCATCTGTTTGTTTGGGTTCAGGCAGCAGCTGAGACAGATCAGATAAGCTATTTGAGAAATGATCTATGGTGGATGGACGAATTGTTCTACCAGGTCGATAACGTGGCGCAGCATGACATATTACAGCAGTGCGTAATATGCAAGTTACCAAGTAGTGGTCAGTGACATCATCACTTTGTGGAATGATATCTATATCGGTTGGATCGGTTCCATATGATATAATTAAATCGAGTGTATGATTAAGACGATGAGTTGGTCCGGTGACGTTTTGCTTGACCCCGAAGGAGTTTAATAAATCTGTAAACGCAGCCCCTAACGCATCATTTAAATTATCTACGTGTATGTTAAAATCTCCAACAATTAATGCTTTATCGACGTTGACCAAAAGATCTGATAGAAAGTCAGCAAACTCTTTTAGGAAATTGGCGTAAGGCCCTGGAGGTCTATATACGATAGCCAATGCTAGAGATAATAGGGATTTTTTTCTTACATCTAAGAGTGTAACATTTAGCACAAGCACTTCAAACTAATTAAACCTATGACAAGTTTTCTGAGTAACATTAAGGATATCTCTGTAGATTTTTGCAACACCGCCGCCACGACCGATCAGACGGGGCTCATGCTTATAACAGTATCCTGGCGGAGTAGACTCATTTAGACCGAAATATTCATTTGGTTTAAGCCAGGTTTCAGTAAGGCAGAGAACATCGAAATTATTATCTGTGACCATTTCATTTACAATAACCGCCTTAGGTGTGAGCGATCTAATGTTTAGAAGACCTAGCTTTAGAAATTGTTTTTGTTCACTTATAGCGAGATTTTTTGTTTTAATAACAATTAGATTTTTTCTAGATCCCGCAGTAGATTTATTATTTGATCTTAGTAAACGAGGAATAGACACAGTTTCTATGCAATGTTCCACACTAGTATTAATATCAATTAAATTGGTGCAGTAGAGACTGTGATTTGGATTTTTGGTTACTAGTCAAATGGTATTTAACATCTTGGATATGTTATCTGACAGAAGATCTGCCCCGATTCTACTTGGGTGTAAGCCATCAGCGCGGAAGAGCCTTGGTCGCTCCCAAAACAGATTCCAATTATTTACAAAAATCAGTTTCTGCTCATTGCACCATGACAATAACCATTCATTTAGCGCGAATAATCTACTGAACTTTTCATGCCCTCGTCGGTACGTAGGAAGCGGTCCAGACACAATAATCGATGTTTCAGGCGATGTGCTGCGTACCGTATCGATAAGGCTCCTGAAGTCTTTCTTCAGAACCTCCGTCTGTCGCAGCCTAATGTTGTTAGCTCCCGCATGCAGCACAACAGCTCCGACGCGCTCGTCACCGTTCAAGATCTCAGTTACCCGCGCAGTGATATCGAGAACACGAGCACCAGGAAAGCAGTGACTGTGCACCTTACTTTTACCTAACGTAGCGTGGACGTGTCGGACGGTGGAATCGCCGATGATCACAGCATCGCGTTCCGTTTCGCGAAGAGGGGAGAAGCGGTTCTGAGTGGAGATCTCGAAAACCGGGAGGGGCGAAAAGATTCTTGTCCAGGCTCGCGGCTTCCGCGGAATCACCCAGGCTTCGTGGTGGTGTGTTGGAGCCGGAGTGAATGAAATCATGGCTGACCGTGACCTGGACGCTCGGGACCAATGCAGAGAAACGCACGGAGTAGACGAGGTCAGCGGGTTACTAACGTTAATCACTGATCCGTGTGCATCAGCGCGTGATGTTTCAAGAGCTAAACGCCGGTCTCTCAGCTCAGCTTGTCTATCTAGAAGGTCACGGATCTGCTTTTCTACAGCTTCTAATTCAGACTGCACCGCGAGCAATTCAGATTTGTTCTCATCTGCACCAAAAGGTAGATAACATACACCTGATATATTCGCCATTTTAACAGATGGACAGTAAGTTAGCAATGATGCAACCAGTGATGCTATTAATATTTATACTAATTTATGACTCAAGTCTTGGGTAAAAACCGTCTTTTTAGTGGTATGGGTGTAATGTAGACGCACGATAGACAAGTTAGACTTGACTTGATGACTGCAGCTACCGACAGCTCGTGTTCTCAATAAAGAATCCTGCTGAAGAAACTATATCAAGTCTCCTGGTTTTTCGCTTCTGAGTTTTTCTACACTGAAAAAGGAAGAAGTTTACAACAGGTTGAAGGGATCATTTCTAAATTTCTTAAAAAACAAAAGCATTTGAAAAAGAGAACACTACCCTGGATTAATGAGGAGTTGAGAAAACTAATGAAAGAAAGAGATCTGGCCCTGAAAAAATCTGTTAAAACCAAATTAAGTAGTGATATAAATATTTTTAAAAGTTTAAGAAATCGAGTCACTAAAAATATAAGAAAAGCAAAAGTGGAGTACTACATTACAACAATAACAGAAGCCAAGGGAAGTCCTCTCATAATGTGGAGGCAAATAAATGGTATTGTGAAACCGTCAGGCAAATCAAAGATCATCCATGAGCTTAGAAACGGAGCTAGGCAGATTAGGAACAGTAAACAAATAGCAGTGGAATTTAATACGTTTTTTGTTTCGTCAGTGGAAGAACTGGTGCAACAAGTTAATGCAGAACAGCAACTAAAAATCAGTAAACATCAATCAATAAACAAATATTCTTAATTCTCACTTCAACAGACCAATGAAGTCAAAGTGCTTGAAGCTATAAATTCAGTTAACAACAGCTATTGTAAGGATCTTTTTCACTTAAATTCAGTCTTTTTGAAACGAAATAAAAACACTTTTGTAAAGCCGCTGACACACTTGATCAATTTGTCTATTCAGAACGGACAATTCCCCTCACCTTGGAAACAGGCAAAAGTTATGCCATTATTTAAGTCAGGAACACCTGACCAGGCATGCAATTATCGACCCGTAAGTATCTTACCTGTATTTTCAAAGTTGTTAGAAAAAATTGTTTATGGTCAGCTTATGGCTTTTATACAATCAAATAACATTTTACACCCATTACAATTTGGCTTCCGTCCTCAATACTCCACCGAAACGGCAAATTGCTTTTTTGTGGAACAACTTAAATTTGCAATAGATAGTGGAGAAATTGTTGGCGCCGTCTTTTTGGACCTCAAAAAGGCATTTGATACGCTAAATCATGACATCCTGATACACAAATTGTCCAATTTTAACTTCACAACATTAACTTTATAGTGGTTTAAATCATATCTTGAACTGAGAGATCAATGTGTGGTGGTCAATAATGAAATGTCTACATTTTTAAAAATGAATACAGGAGTACCGCAAGGGTCCATTCTTGGGCCCTTGCTTTTTACACTATATTAATGATCTGCCAGACTCATGTCCAACAGCAGGATTTCAGATGTACGCTGACGATGCAGTGGTTTATGTGCGAGGGAAGGTGTACATGCAGTTTCTGATGAACTGGCAAAACACCTGCAAAATGTGGCGGTGTGGTTTCAAAATGCAGGTTTGACATTGAATGTTAAAAAGACTATGTCTGTTTGCTTTACCTCAAGATTCAAGTCCATATCAGAAGAACTAAATTTACAGATAAATGGGCATAAGATCCAGCAGATCTCAGAGGTCAAATACCTGGGCATTGTACTTGACTCTCAACTTAAATTTGACAAACATATTAAAAAAATATGTCGGGTAGCCAAAGCAAATCTTTATACATTCAGACTGATCAGGGACTATCTACCGTTTCATGCTGCTCACACTTTCATGCACGCCATGATCTTCTCGCATTTGAGCTACTGCATCTGCTCATGGTCACAGGCTACTGTTACTACAGTTAAGCCACTTCAAATGATTTATAATAGAGCGGTTAAAATCCTAGATAGGAAGCCCATTAGGTCACATCATTGTGTTAGTTTGAGGAATTTAAATATTTTATCTTTTGCAAATTTCACTAAATTTAGTTTGTTGAAGCTGATGCATAAAAATGTTGATGTTTAAATCAGCAAACACCACAGGTCTTGAGTGAGTGCATAGTTGCTCTCAGGGCTGTGGGTTCAAGGACTAGAGGAGCTCAGAACGGGAACTGTCAGATCCCGAAATGTAATACTTCATTTGGACAATCAGCTACAAGGCACTAAAGCCTGGAATTGTTTATCCACTGAACTGAAAGGGGAGTCAACCTGGGTCCTTTTCAAATATAAACTTAAAGACTCTTTAATCAGAGGTCAGAAATGTGACCACTGATTGTCCGCTGTATTTATATTGTGTTATTATGTTTATTTTAACTATGTATTGTTTAATTTTATGTAAAGGCCCACTAGGGACTAACATTGAGAATTAGCCTTGGCTAAAATGTTGTAATATGGAACATGAGTTTATGTAACATACTTGTCCCTATTCAAATAAACTTAAACTAAACTAAACACACCACACATGGCAGGAATGTCTGATCAGATTATTTTACGATAATCGGAGCGTCCTTAAGATTGTCGGAAGGGGTAAATTGGGGCTAAAATCGGCCTAATTATCCTGCCTTGAACCAGGCTTTAGAAAAAAAAAACATTACTGGTGTTTATCTTGAGACAAAACAATGGCACTGAAATATTTTAAGATATGTCAGTGCAAGTTGCTTCCAGTTAAGACAGTTTTAACATGCATTTTAGTCTGGGCCTTTTCTGTGAAACCGGGAAAGGTAAGGGATGGTTTGCATGACAGTTTTGCTGACACATAAACAGGAATATCTCAGTACACGTAACTCAGAGAAAGAGTAAACATTGTTCATTTACATATTACCAACATTGTAACAATAGCGGGTTGAAAATCTGCAAACTTGCCCTTTTGAAATGTTGAAGGATAGCATACATTTGTCTGTTTAACTGAACATGACTTTAAACTCATGACTAATTTTACTGCAAATGCTGTGGTAAAACCATACGGTTAATTTTCATAAGGGTACTACAAATATACTTAAATTATCCTTAAATTATCCTATAATGTACTTGACTAATAGTCACGTTGAGTAAAATAATCTGATAAATATAAATTAATTAATTTAATCTGTCCACTGAAAATTAATCTAATAAAAATATATTTGGAACTGCTATTGAGACTGGTGTACATTGCTTATTTTTTTATCCATTATAGTGTAAGGGCATTTTGGTTAGCATGAGTAACTGATTATAAACCGTGGACCGACCGTGGTCCGCCAGAAAACACTTATTATAAACCAGCGGCACGATAGTGGACCACCGTCGGGAAAGCGGCGTCTGCCGCTGGAGGTCCGCTAGAATAACGATGAGCAAAACGCCAGTGATCCGCCGGCGGCGTCCGCCAGTGGGCCGCCGACTTTGCCACCGGTGGTCCACCACTGGACCGCTGGACTCATGTTAGCTGGGTTATCATGTGGATGATTAATCATATGCAAATGATATGCAAATGAGGATATGCATAGTAAAACTAGGCGTTGTAAGCTCCATATATGGTCGTTTCGGGGAGGAGACGCATGTGCGCACAATCTTCCGCTAACTGGGATTTATAAAGTGAATTCTGCGCAGGTTCTGGCGTACGCACGGTTTTATAAGTCTGAATATTTTTTTGCGTATGCCATTTTTGGCTTTCTGGCGCACGTAGGCCTACACTTTTAGTAAGGATCCTACGCACAGTTTTATAAATGAGGCCCCTGATCTTTAAGCAAAAGTATTCTGGTAAAGCCAGCATCATACTGCGATTTGTTCTCAAAACAGTGATCCTTGAAATGTAGAGAACACTAGCTTAAATTACACTGCCGTGACTGGGACGTCAGCAAAAAATAAACTGCAACCATTTTTCCCTGACGTCTGGATCTTTCGGCAGCGTATTCAAACATGTTGTTTGTCCACAGTCAGGAACAGCACATCTGCGTGGCATCGCAATCTTCTTGCAAACAGACCCACTCGCTGCACGTCGACTGAACAACTGTGGGCGCGACAACGATGCGATGGCGCGAAATGGCGTAGTTGACTGAGGCGGTCATATGCAAACGACTGGTACGTCACTTCATACCATGGATCCACAACTAGCTGTATTTAGAGCTTGATTAAATAAATTGTTCGTTTATAATTGGGAGGACGTCTTAGGCCGTGTGTCCACCAAAACGTTTTTTTCACGCAGCTGGCGTATTTTTCCAATTGTTTTCAATGGGAGCGCCGTGTTTTTTAAACGCCATGAGCGTAACGAGGCGCTGAGCGTTTTTTTTTTCACGCTGAAGCGCTGAGCACCCGGCGTTTTTTACTGGTCGCCGAGAGTTGAAGAATTTTCAACTTTGGGTAAAACACAGCGCTCATCACTGTCACTTTTTATCCAACCGTCCAATCACAGTAGAGGAGGGGCGGGACAAATACCACACTGACCGACCAACTGTCACAACATTCTTTCTGTACAACGATGTCAACCAGCAGAGCTAACCGAACAAAATGGATGAAAAATAAATTTTTAGTATGAAACAAATTATCTGCGAAATCAGTTACAAGTAAACTGTGCTGCGGATATTCTGTATCATAGCAACGAATCTTCTCAACTGAAAAAACGCTGTGCTGCCAAAACGCTCTCAAGTGCCCACAGCTAGGCGTTTTCAGCAGAGCGTCTAGCGTTTTCAGCTGGCTAAAAACGCTTTGGTGGACACACGGCCTAAGCTATGAAACTTGCAGGAAGTTTTAATGGTACAAAGACCTCTAATATACCAAAAGATCAAGGCAAATTTGGTTTCTCATGTCTATACTACACAGATAATACACAATATATACTTTGAAATTCCTTATAAGTTTACCTTAGATCAGGCATAGTTAAAACTATGGATGTGCCCTGTACTCCTTTTTGCTGCTTTCATTATAACTTTAGAGTTTTTTTTAATACATTAACATTCTTTAAAAATATGATGTCAAATTTGCGCATGCGTTTTAAAGACTCGTGATGTCACCGCGTGCATGCGCTGTCACCGTGATATGGCGCGTGCATGGTAACACAAACGTGACGTACATACGTGACGTCACCGTGCTACAGTCTGCAGCGAGGAGTACTTGGCCGTTTCTCAATATGCATTCTTGTCTGTACTTGTGTTCTTGTGGACTTGTGAAATGTCATCAGTCGCTGCCCAAGTACTGTTCCAATTCAAAGTTCACATTTAGCCAAGTCCAGTTCAAATCCCCGGATGTGTTCTTGATCCGCCCCTTTTACCGAGGATGCATCGAGAGGTGACTTGTGCGGACTTGAGACAGTCAGGTATCCCAGAATGCATCTTGCACCAACTAGCAAGCGTCAATTCGTTCGGGTCACATGACGTCACTGTAGCTTTGCTCCGCCATCTTTACGACCGACGGTCTCAGTAATGCCTGCAATATGTTGTGGAGTTGGCTGCAACAACAGCCAAAAGAGAAACCCCGAACTGGTATTTTATTCTATACCAAAAGAAAAGAATAGAATAATTGTCTCATATGAATGTCTCGTATTGTATCAGGTCTCATCTTTCTGTGCGCACACACCCGACCCGAAGCGTGCAGCCATAGACCCCTCTACAGCAAAAACTACACACACAAAAAAAAAAACTCTAAAGAAAAATGCGGGACAACCCCCGTTAATCACGTTGTTTGAATTCACCAAACCTGATTTGCCGAAATCAAAACCCTGCCGGACAGTGAAAGAGATTTGCCGTTAACGTGAGTCCGGATCGAACCGGGAGCGACCAGACAGCAGAGGATTCTGTTCACAAATCAAACAATGATATGTCACAAAAGAATAATTCATTCTCAATTTAGAGTTTGTTATTCGTATATGGTCTGATGCGCGTGAGTGTGGGCTGTGATTGGACGATGACCGGTGTCGTGATCTTTCTAAAGTGTCGTGTTGCTGTTGTATCAGTCAGTGGTTAGATCAGCTTAGCACTCATAAAAAGCGGGACAAGTGAGGTCCCGTACGGGACAAATAAATTAGGCCCAATAATCGGGACGTCCCGGCTAATTCCGGACAGTTGGCAACCCTAGCCGTGAGCCGTGGCTAACAGCTGACAAGCTACCAGCTGAGCCACTTAGCTAACAACTCACTACCTAGACAGAGCAAACTACCACCAAAATTATACATTTGAATATTTTTTTTTATAATACCATCATTTCCCATGATTAAATATAAATCCTTGGTGGCCAGGTGCCGCACTTTTACGTCTTTTACCCATCCAGCCACAGCATATTGATATGTATAGGTACTCTTGAAAGCCTTCAAGCGATCCCTACTGTATGGGGAGGGGTTATACACAACATATATATGTATATCATGGAAGGCAAATTGGGGCAAGTCTGGGGCAGATAATAATGGACAAAAGAAAACTGGGGGTAACAAATAAGGGTTGGAGCCTAAAATTAAAATTTTCTCCAGGTATCTCAGTCTCTCTCTCTCATTCAAATGGACAGTTTGGGCGGCCATACCGGGCGAGATCGGTCGTAAATATGGTGGCGTTCTATTTGGTAGTGAAGTAGGTGGCATCTATGAATAGCAGAGGAGAAAACTCGCGTAATATCAAAATACTACTGTTATTGTGTCACGAAATGTAACTTTAAGAGTGTTTCAGGTGAGAATGTAGTTGTTTATAGCTCAAATCTGTGGTTTATTTATAAAGATAGCGCCTATTTGAAAAATGTATCTGACGTTTTCGGAGTTGTAAGATCCAGGCGATCACCGGGAGTTCAACGCTCATTAACCCCGACTGGAACAGCTTTTCCTCGGCTTGTCCTTCTGATGTTTGCCGCTGGCTCTGATGTCTTTAAGTCTAGTGGTTAAACATGAGATACAATTTGTCTTGTGAATAAGTCGATCTTTGGTCTCATTAATCTATAGTTTGTTCCATGGCAAATCATTTTGGCTGAGGGCAAAGTGAAGTTTCATAACTTTATATATTTAGGCTATTCAACTTTAACTTTGAACAAACTATTAGAGAGCTGGCTTATGTTTGTCTGAATTTTTTTTCTTTATTTCTCATTGTATAGCTTCTTATACCTATTAGGCTACTTTATAGCCTACTTTTATACTGGATATTATTGATCATTAAAACTGACATTTAAAGAGACAGGGTTGTGTAATTTTATATATTCTAAAATAGGTATCTCAGTCTCTCTCTCTCATTCAAATGGACAGTTTGGGCGGCCATACCGGGCGAGATCGGTCGTAAATATGGTGGCGTTCTATTTGGTAGTGAAGTAGGTGGCATCTATGAATAGCAGAGGAGAAAACTCGCGTAATATCAAAATACTACTGTTATTGTGTCACGAAATGTAACTTTAAGAGTGTTTCAGGTGAGAATGTAGTTGTTTATAGCTCAAATCTGTGGTTTATTTATAAAGATAGCGCCTATTTGAAAAATGTATCTGACGTTTTCGGAGTTGTAAGATCCAGGCGATCACCGGGAGTTCAACGCTCATTAACCCCGACTGGAACAGCTTTTCCTCGGCTTGTCCTTCTGATGTTTGCCGCTGGCTCTGATGTCTTTAAGTCTAGTGGTTAAACATGAGATACAATTTGTCTTGTGAATAAGTCGATCTTTGGTCTCATTAATCGATAGTTTGTTCCATGGCAAATCATTTTGGCTGAGGGCAAAGTGAAGTTTCATAACTTTATATATTTAGGCTATTCAACTTTAACTTGGAACAAACTATTAGAGAGCTGGCTTATGTTTGACTGAATTGTTTACTTTATTTCTCATTGTATAGCTTCTTATACCTATTAGGCTACTTTATAGCCTACTTTTATACTGGATATTATTGATCATTAAAACTGACATTTAAAGAGACAGGGTTGTGTAATTTTATATATTCTAAAATATATAGAATATTTTTTTATATGTATTTACTATACATTCTCTTCACTGTATGTACCTCGAGTCAGTTCACTAGTGTAATAGCGTAAGCTTCTGTTGTTATACGTCACACGCATCACACACATGACCAGCGTCGGCCAATAGTGAGCCTACGTGTGACGTAGCTCTACGCAATCACACTACGTTAACTGACTAGAGGCCCACAGAGAAGGAAATGAATAGTTGAAACAAAGTCGTTATTTTTGTTTGTTTTTGCGCACAAAAAAGTATTCTCGTCGCTTGATAAACTTAAAATTGAGCCACTGTAGGCACTTGGACTATTTTAACGATGTCTTTTTCCGCCTGAGATTGCCACCACTAACCTCCGACCAGATATTGTTTTGTGGTCTGGATCAGCACGCATTGTTCAACTGATAGAGTTAACAGTGCCATGGGAGGATGCTGTAGATGAGGCATATGAGAGGAAGAAACTGCGGTATGCTCAGCTGGCCACTGAAGCAGAACAGCGAGGATGGAGAGTACGGGTTTATCCAGTGGAAGTGGGTTGTCGAGGATTTGTGGCACACTCCACAACCCGGTTCCTCAGAGACGTCGGATTCAGTGGCCAAGAGTTGCGTCGCACAGTAAAGAACTTATCTGAAGCAGCAGAGAGGAGCAGCAACTGGCTGTGGTTGAGACGGAAAGAGTCTGGCTGGCTGTGTACAGGCCGCCATGCTACGGTTTCGAAAAATTCTTAAAATTTGAAGAGTCTGTTGGTTTATTTGTATAGTTTACATAGTAATTACAGTTATTACGTTCCTGTGTATTTTGCGTGAATGAGGATTGGTGTTTGGACAGATATTGTGTTTTGCGGTAGTATGCCATACGGAACCGTTGCCACTGACCGCTTTAACGTCCGCAGTGGGGCTCGACAGCCTTAGTCAAACGGGTTGGCGCGTATGGTCGGGTTGTGGAGAGGTTGTTAGAGATTGTGGTTAGGTCACATGTGAACTACGAGGAAGGAGCAACCTCAGCAGCAGGAGGGATGTAAAGGTCAGTAAGCTGGGCTGAGTTGAGTGGGGGACGGAGGGGGGTGACTCTGGGACGCCAGAGTCACTGTCGAGCCCTCTTGAGGTGTCGTGGGCTAGTCGACGAAACACTGAGGACGGAAGGTGCCCACTTGAAGACCCTAGAGATGTCCCCTACTCTGCTCAATCCAGACAGTTGTCATGAGGGGACCGCCCTGTGGTTGCAGCCGTTGTGTGTGCAAATACACTGCAGCTATTAACACCAGACAGAAGGAGATTCACATCACCATTTGGAAAGAAGCGTAAATGGATGGAAAAGCATAAGTTACTGTAAAGCTACGTCTTAGTTGGTGCTTATCTTGGCGAAAGCAGAGTACAAATCAGCATGAAGTTTTAACATCTACTCTCGTGTAATGGAAATCATGAAGATCTGGATACGTCCAGTGACTGCGGTGAATAGTGCTGCTGGCAACAAGGGAAAGACCTTGCGACAGCCTGGAGAGACAGCTGACAGGAGTAAAGAGACCCCAATGGGGCTGGTAAGGGTTAGCTACCCTTGTCGGCAGTATCCAGCTCTGCGTTTAAAGGAAGCTGGAGACACCCGCCCAAGGCTTCTGAGAAATTAACGAGGAAAATACCCCAAGAGTCTGCGAGAGCGGGGGTGGAAGATGACTCAATGTTGGACAACATGGTTAACGACTTTGTAATGGAAACGGATATGAGTAGGGAGAGTAATTCACAAAAGACTAGTTCAGGTTCTGCAGTTAGCAAAGTCATTGAACTCCAAGCTTGTGTATGTGGCTGGAGCAAGGCGACAACGGTCAGGGGTTTGAAGATTCATCAAGGGAAAATGAAATGCTTGAGAGAGAAGGGACAAGGGCCTCACATTGATCAGTACTTCTTACGAAGTCAGTCAAGTCAGTCGAATGAAATCCAGCGACAGGAAGCAAACCACAGTCCGCAGGATATCAGCACCCCTGTCATAGAGGAGAGGAGGGTTTGCACAGTTAGTGATGAACACATTGATACTTGTGAACCCGGTCAGATTAACCAGCAAAAGAGAGAAAAGAACCTCAACGGGCATAGGCCTGGAGTTAGATGGCCAAGAGCTTGTGAGAAAACTGCATGGGACACGGTAAACACAGATCTATGCTTTGCATTGGAAAGATTAACTGGTACAGTTGAAAAGAAGCTGGATAAATTTGGGGACATCATTTACGCATATGGAAGTGAGAGGTTTGGTGTGGAAAAAAGGAAGGAAAAAGCACAAACTACTCCTGGAATGTCTAGACGGCAGCAGAAAATTAAAGGGTTAGTTAGAGAAAGGAGGCAGCTGAGGAAGCAATGGAAAAGAGCAGAACAAGGTCAGAAGGAGGGACTCAATCGCTTACAAAGGGCCATAAAAGATAAGCTTGCAACATTACGCAGAGCTGAGTGCCTATGGAAACGCTACAAAAAGGAGCGTGCGAGGGCTAATTTCTATAAAGACCCATTCAAATTCGTAAAGAAGTTATTCACCAGTGAGAAGAATGGCACTTTAAAAGCATCTAGGGTTGAGCTAGAGAGATATTTGGAGGAAACGCATACAGATGCAAAAAGGCATGAGCCTATGTCAATTCTGTCAGACATCCCACCTATCAATCCACCAGAATACCAAATGGATGTCTGTGCACCTAAGTGGAAAGAGATAGGGCAGGCTGTGAGAAAGGCAAGGGCTTCATCATCTCCAGGGCCTAATGGAGTTCCGTACAGTGTGTACAAGAGTGCTTCAGGAGTTCTACGAATTCTGTGGAAATTGATAAAAGTGGCATGGGAAAAGCAGGTTGTACCTAGAGCATGGCGCCGAGCAGGTGGAGTCTTTATACCTAAAGAAAAAGATGCTACAAGCATCAGTCAGTTTCGTCCTATTTCACGTCAAAGGTAAGATTTTCTTCAGCATTATTGCTCAGAGATTGTCAACCTACCTATTAAAGAATGGCTTCATTGACACTTCAGTTCAAAAAGCGAGCATTCCAGGGTTCTCAGGATGCTTAGAACACATCAATGTTATCTGGCAACGAATTCAATCAGCTAAAAAGGAGAGGAAGGAGCTCCATGTGACATTCCTGGATTTGGCTAATGCATATGGTTCAGTGCCACATGAGCTTCTTTGGGCAGCATTTGATTTATTCAGGGTACCGATGTCGATAACAAATTTAGTGAAAGCCTATTTTGGAGATTTGCAATTTAGTTTCTCAACTCCAGAATTCAGCACTACATGGCAATGCTTAGAGGTTGGAATAATGGCAGGATGCACAATTTCTCCACTGGCTTTTACCATGGCAATGGAAGTAATCATTAGGGCATCAAAATGGGTAGTAGGAGGAGAGCGCTTGGCTTCTGGGATGCGACTACCACCAATCAGAGCATACATGGATGACATGACAACCATGACTACAACAGTAGCCTGCACTAATCGGTTATTGGGTAAGTTAACCGATAACATTGAATGGGCACGAATGCAATTTAAGCCCTCTAAATCAAGGAGCATCTCGATAATTAAAGGCAAGGTGGTGGATAAAACATTCTTCATTAATGGTGAGGCAATACCAACAGTTTCTGAGAAGCCAGTGAAGAGTCTTGGGAGATGGTACGATGGGGATCTAAAGGACACAGTTCGAGTGGGAGAAGTTAGACGAAAAGCAGAGGAAGGGTTGAAGAGCATAAACAGCTGCGCTCTACCAGGGAAACTAAAACTCTGGTGCTTTCAGTTTGGTCTACTGCCGAGGTTACTGTGGCCACTGACTTTGTACAAGGTTTCTTTGACAACAGTGGATAAGCTGGAAGCGTTAATAAGTTCATATATCAGGAAATGGTTGGGAGTTCCACGCTGCCTCAGCAGAGTGGGACTTTATAGTAAAGGAATATTGCAGCTGCCAGTCTCTGCTTTAACCGAGGAGTTTAAGTGCGCCAAGGTCAGACAGGAAATGAGTAGAGTCACACGACAAATGTGTAAGGGAGGCAGCACGTGTTAAAAACTGGTAGAAAGTGGTCAGCAAAGAAATCTGTGGAAGAGGCAAAGGCTGCCCTTCAAATTGGTGATATCGTGGGGCAGGTACAGCATGGAAGAGGGGGTTTTGGGCTCAGTTTAGCTCCTCCTAAATGGCACAAGGCAGCCCCAGCTCAAAGGAGGAAGCTCGTAGTCAACAAGGTGCGAAAGCAGGAGGAGAGGATGAGGTGTATAAAGGCCATTTCCCAGGCCAAGCAGGGAGAGTGGATGAGATGGGAGAGTGTGGAACAACGCAAGATGGGCTGGCAAGACCTTTGGTCAATGGAAGAGAGTAGGATCAGTTTCCTTATCAGGTCAACATATGATGTTCTCCCATCACCACAGAACCTAAACCTCTGGGATCCCTCTTGTCCTTTGTGTTCATCACCTGCCACATTAAGGCACATTTTGACAGGATGTAAGGTGGCTCTTAGCCAAGGTCGGTTTACTTGGCGCCATGACCAAGTACTCCGATGTTTGGCTTTAGCATTGGAAGACAAGCGTAACATGACCAATAAGTTGCCACCTGTTCTAGGAAAACATTACACACAGAAGACAATATTCCTCCGCCCAGGCGAGCAACCACCAAGAAATGGTGTTAAAACCAATTTTTGCTCAGGACAACTGGAAGCTGCTAGGGACTGGAAAATGCTGGCTGATCTTGATCAACGGCTTATTTTTCCACCTGAGATTGCCACCACTAACCTCCGACCAGATATTGTTTTGTGGTCTGGATCAGCACGCATTGTTCAACTGATAGAGTTAACAGTGCCATGGGAGGATGCTGTAGATGAGGCATATGAGAGGAAGAAACTGCGGTATGCTCAGCTGGCCACTGAAGCAGAACAGCGAGGATGGAGAGTCCGAGTTTATCCAGTGGAAGTGGGTTGTCGAGGATTGAGGACGGAAGGTGCCCACTTGAAGACCCTAGAGATGTCCCCTACTCTGCTCAATCCAGACGGTTGTCATGAGGGGACCGCACTGTGGTTGCAGCCGTTGTGTGTGCAAATACACAGCAGCTATTAACACCAGACAGAAGGAGATTCACATCACCATTTGGAAAGAAGCGTAAATGGATGGAAAAGCATAGGTTACTGTAAAGCTACGTCTTAGTTGGTGCTTATCTTGGCGAAAGCCGAGTACAAATCAGCATGAAGTTTTAACATCTACTCTCGTGTAATGGAAATCTTAATAACTTTTCGGGGTTGGCAAGTGTCAATCCCTTAGAAGCCTATGGAGGAGTGATCCAACTCTCAGATTTAATCAAAAATATCTTAATTCGTGTTCCGAAGATGAACAAAGGTCTTACGGGGTTGGAACAACATGAGGGTGAGTAAATACTGACAGAATTTTCATTTTTGGCTGAACTATCCCTTTAAGTTATGTTGCTTTTATATGAAAATAAATATAATGAACAAGACACCCAAAGTACTTGTTATTTAATTCCATTCCAAATAAGTATTTATCAATCATTTTTTCTTTAATACAGACATAGGCTATGTGGGGTTTTTTTTGTGTGTGTGTTTTTTTTATTTATTTTTTTTATAATAAAATGACATTGCATAACCCATAGAGATCGCACTGTCCAAGAGTTTGGGAATATTCACACATAACATTAGTGCTGTAGGGGCGCGTCGATGACGTTGACGCCATATTTTTGCGTCGACACTTCTTTATTTATTTATTTTTTGCAGCGTTTCTGGCGGTACAGCTCGCCACCACACGTGGGAGACCGAAACATTGCAGAATGGAGGACGAGACAACTAGAAGTGAATGTGCTTTCCATTAAATTATTCACACACCGTAAACAAACCCTTAACAAAAAAAAAACCTTTGCAATTTAGACGCGCAAACTGGGTGCCGGTGCGGTGAGACGTACATGCTCGGGCAGATTCGGCTTTAAGTCGTTCATCCTCGGTTGCGGCGCGGCGCGTGCTGTTACAAATGAAGCCGTGCACACAGCCAAGCGAAATGGGGTCTTGCGCACCCAACGCGTCATTTTTGCCGCGCGCACCTTTGCGCTCGTGCGGACGTGTCGAGTTTAAACAAGGCTTTACTCCGTGTCAGCGCGCGCTCTGATCGGTAATGGGGCACATACCTCTCCCGAATTATCTCCAGCAGTAGCAGCCTCCGAAGCACCACTAACTCCGCCTACGTTTCCCTCGTAAGCTGATATTAGTATTTAAACATTCTCTATGATAAAAAATGTTTGAAAAAAATATTTTAATAATACGTTTTTGGCGATTATAGAGTTCTAATGACGGTGTTCAAATACATTAGACTAAAGTTAGCCAGCTTATAGTATCATGATTCAGTACAGTTAGTATTTATTTAAGATAGTACATTATGGTTTTTTATTAATTGAGCAGCAGAAAAATAATCTTTATATTAATCGTCCAATTAGTCGTTAAATTAGTCGACTAATCGATAAAATAATCGTTTAGTTAATAATCGTTTACCCCAGCCCTACATAACATACACATAAAACATGATATCCGAGTTTTAAAATCAAACATTTTAAAAGAGAACAATACATCACGGTTGTTTAAACCAATCAACATTAAGCTGTGTCGTCAGCAAGTCGTTTCCCATCATGCTTTTGATCAGCGCGGTGGAGAGTAACTGCGCGCGACTGCAGAATCCGACACGTGCGCCTTGCGCTCGCGAGAGTTTTTTGACACACGTCAGCATGACATCAGAGCAAGGTGGACACATTTCTAACCGGCATGCAAGTATAATATTATAGACTTACCAAATGTCAGTTTTATATATATAAAACTGACATTTGGATATTTGACTTACCAGTGACAAAATGTTTACTGCACACGTAGACATACTGAGTGTGTCAGGATCCCACAATTTACCCATTCTTCCTGCGGATGCTTCGCGTCTTATTGCATGTATCCACTTTTGTCTCCTTAAAGGCTGGCTTTTACGGTTCGGAAGCTTATAAAAATTTATTTCTGGGTTATTTAGCTTGTTCACACAGCAGCTTTTAGGCATGTTTCTGTCTTTTGTTATAGGCCTATGTCATAAATGACAAGGAGGCAGCCTCTCGCAATGCAAAGTCAATGGAGACGGTTGGATTGTTTTCCCCCGGTGGGCGTGGTCTTCAGATTATGACGCGTTGCGCTCTGTCTCTATACCTTTTCTTTTACACATTTCTTTTACTGTCTAGGACACATACACGCCCCCATCCAGGATCCGGCTAGCTATAAGAACAACTATCGTCATGGCTAAGCGGCATACAAGAAGTAGAAAGCTAGGAAAGCATTGTCGTCGGAGGAACAGAGAAAGAGGAAACGGCAGACTGAGCGAGCGAGGAGTCAGACACGAGTAAACATCGGACCTGCGTTTTCAGAATGGCGAAAAAAAACGAAGAAAGCACTGTCGGAAGAGTCTAAAAAAAGGAAACGAGAATCTGACAGCGTGAGGAACCGGACAAGAGTCCCACTCGGTCAGGCTTTCACTGTTAAAGTTGATTCCTGCGATTATCAAGAGAACAGTTGTCAATCTCTCACAAAATTATCAGGACATAAATAAGCCTACACGTTGTAAATAGTGTAAATGAGCGCAATTTGCAAACTATTATGATAAATTGCAATAATCATGTCTAACAACATCATAACGGACATTGTTACGAAATAATGCGGCATTTTCTAATGTTTACATTACACTCAAAAAACACAAATTAAATTATACAGTAGGCCTAGGCTATAGGCTATTTACTTGTAATTTAGCTGCAATCATGTAGAAACGTTATAAGCCATCAAACGCGGTAGGCTACTTTCTTATTATAAAGTGCAGAGGCCGTGAGTGCAGAGCTCTGTGTGAGTGGTATTTACGGCAGTAACGTTAAATACAAGTACTCTACAGCAACTCTAGGGGGCCCTGTTTGACTAAAACGGAATTTCTTTATAGTGTGCCTTGTAAAATGTTTGGAATTTTTTTTTAAATGTTTTTAGAGTAGTGTATATGCAAATCTGTCACTCAATGACAGTTAACCCCTCTGCTCAAGGCTCCACTCCTTACCATGAGGTCCAGCATGCCATTCTTCAGAATAAAGTTGTTGGTGCCCTCAATGGTGTCTCGGTCCTCCAGGGATGTGTAGTTGATGCAGGAGTCTGTAAGACTTCGGGGAAGGTTGGAGCAGGCCAACGGCTCACATGGCATCTCAGGGATGGGAATGGGGTTACACAGTTTCTTTATGTGCTCCGTGAAGAAATCTGTGTATCCCACATTAAAGGAAGCCACAGTTGTGTTAAATGTAGCCATAGTGATGGTGGAGATCTGAGAACGAACTGAGAAAAAAAAGAAGACTATCAGTCCACATTACTGATTAAAGAGGCAGTCACACTACACTTTTCGTCCCATTGACTTCCATTCTTGTGCATATGCATGCGAGAGACTGATGAAAACACAAGTTGAGTTCTAAGTTTGGTGAACTTTGACCTTTGAATTCGTATCATGTGAAGATGTGAGACCAATAGAAGAATGATACGTCACAATGTGGCCTCTTAGCTTAATTAAACGAACACCAACTTTAAAGTTGCAGGATTGCAGCGTTGCAGGAAAGTATAGACTGTATACTTTTGCATTTTGTATGTATTATTATTTTATCAAATATGTTGATTTTATGTTTTTTAAAAAGGCACCACAGAGCATAGTGGTCAAGTCATATCTCATTAGTTTCAGGAGGTTGCAAATATTTTGATTACAAACACTCAAAATTCCTATATTTTTTAAAGACTTATTAATACTGGTAATAGTAAGTGTGATATTAAAAAGCGAAATATTTGCCATTTATGTTGTCATTATTCTAAAGCTAAAATCAGTGATTAATATTATCTGTATAATATTTTTAATTCAAAATAATATTTTATTTGTACAGCGCTTCTCATAAAAAACAACAACTTTTCTTTGTAATGTTCCATGGATCCCCTAGTGCCACCTTGTAGCTTCAATAAATAAAAAACTTATGTTGTATTTTATGATTCTTAATGAATTTTATGAAATATTAACTGGATTTAGGAACTAAAAGTGTGATAGTGCTTATTTGCTTACCACCCTCTTTGATGGTATTGTCACTGTGACTGTTAGAGTGTTCAGGCAAGTTGTGGTGGGAGTGAAAATGTTTCGCTCCAAGACTGTCCACATCTCCAGTAGTATCTGAGCTTCCACGACGTGTTAACTTCCCTGCAACACAACAAAACAGAGCAATATGACAATACATATAATTAAAAGTAAAATTCTATTGTCATATAATTAAATGACAATACTAAAATTATTAAAAATTTTAAAGTTTTATGAATTCATGCTTTTTGATGAAAAATAATAACGGATTTCATAGGGCCCTAAATACCCATGATGGTGGAAGGCCAACCCCCACGGTCCAGTGTGCGACGGTCATCTCCCAGTCCAGAGAAGCTTCCGAACGAGAAAGTGCTGCGCGTGGGTGAGACGTCCAGGTGATCCTCATGCATTAGGAAAGGTACACCCATCCGCCGCTGCCGTTTTTTCCCAGTATGGTGGAATGGGATAGAGCCTTTTCTCTCCCGATCCTCTCTACGGTTCTTCAACTGAAAAAGCAGTGACAGGATAAAACTGTCACGCGTGTGGCTATATCAAAGAAGCGCACGACGAATGAGTATTCAAAATGAAAGTCTTTTGTTAATCAAAGAGAACAAACAGAAGCATTAACGTAACAACCACTTAGCACAAACATTGACGACATGGAACAAAGAACAGAATGAACGTACTCGGTTACGTACGTAACCTGGTAAAGGGTAAAGTCATCTTTTCTCGAGATATGAAGACAAAAATTATCCTTAATTTTGTATTTATTGTCAACGCAGTGCAGCAGCCAGCAGACCTAGAGCAGGCTGTCTAGCGTGCTCATTGGCTGCCCTGCGGCAACTGCAGCAGCCTACCACTGAGCCTGGCGTGACGTCGCGCCCTCTACGCGTCACAGCCCGCCAGAATGGGTGTGGCTTAGCGTATAAAAGTAAGGCTCAGAGGCTGCCTCTCTGGTTTTCATCGACTGAAGCGAAAGTCGCTCGTGGCGCGAGCACGGCAGGTTACGCAATACTCGTTCCCTCTTCTAGAGAGAACCGAGGTTACGTACGTAACCGAGTACGTTCTCTTACGAGAGGTTCTCTCGTATTCCGTAAGTTGCTTACGCTACGGGAACCCCTTGTCAACGCAGTGCGCGCCAAGCATCCACTACATGAGTCCCAGGGAATCCCAGGGAGCATAGATAAGTGGGAATTAGGTGGCCAGCAACACGGGCCAGCACATATACATAAGCACTCATAGGGAATACAGAGCGGTGCTGCCGGTCTATATAAGCATAACAACCCATATAGTGCAGCTCAACCAGGAGAGCTGAGTCACGTGAGAGTAGATCAGATCTAGGCAGAACGTACAACCCACTCATACTGACAGAATTCTAGCCTGCAAGGCAGGAACTTCCAGGTTATAAAACCTAACAAATGTGGACGGGGAGGCCCAGCCCGCCGCCTCACAAATGTCATGAATGGAAATCCTGCTGGACCAAGCCCACGACGAGGCAACGCCTCTAGTGGAATGAGCCCTGATGCCCAAGGAGCATTGCAGACCTGTAGACACATAAGCATTCGCTATAACGTCCCCTATCCATCTGGACAGACTCTGTTTCGAGGCAGCGAGGCCTTTGGTGCGCCCACCAAACGAAACGAAGAGCTGCTCCGAGCGCCTAAAGGGGGCGGAGCGCGTAATGTAAGCTCTCAGCGCCCTGACAGGGCAGAGGAGACTAACACCGCTCTCATTATCGGATGCTGGCAGAGCCGATAGAGAAATGACCTGCGCTCTGAAGGGAGTGCCCAGCACCTTAGGGACATAGCCATGTCTAGGTTTGAGGATGACTTTAGAGTCATTTACCCCAAACTCAAGACACGTAGCGCTAGTGGATAGCTCGTGCAAATCCCCCACACGTTTGACTGATGACACAGCTGTCAGAAAAACGGTTTTGAGCGATAGGTACTTTACGTCCACAGAATCTAGCGGTTCAAAGGGGTATGCTTTCAGGGCCTCTAGGAACAAAGAAAGATCCCATATAGGAACCGACGGGGTCGCGGGGGGTTCATCCTCCTGGCTCCCCTAAGGAAGCGGATGACCAGCTCGTTCCTTCCTATTGACTGGCCTTGCATCGACTCAGCGAATGCTGCAACGGCCGCCACATATACTTTAAGCGTGGAGGGGGACCTGCCCCTGTCCAACAGCTCTTGAAGGAAGCTTAGTAACCACGATACCCCACACGTTCGTGGGTCCAGATTTCTGTCGGCACACCATTTGGAGAACACAGACCATTTAGACGCATAGAGCCACCTCGTAGAGGGAGCTCTGGACTGCGTGATCGTGTTCATAACTCCTTCTGGCAAGACAACGGGTATCCGTTGATTAACCATACGTGCAGAGACCAGCGCTCTGGATGGGGATGCCAGATTGAGCCGCAGGCTTGAGAGAGGAGATCTCTCCTCACTGGAATCGGCCAAGGGGCTGTACGTGACAGTCGCGTCAGCTCTGGGAACCAGACTTGGTTCTCCCATCGCGGGGCTACAAGGAGCACTGAGTGGCGCGTTTCCCTGATTCTCTTGATTACCTGTGGCAACAGTGAGACCGGAGGGAAAGCATAAAGTGGGCGGCTGGGCCAGATTTGGGCCAGCGCGTCCTCGTTCTTTGAAAAGAACACCGGGCAGTGAGCGTTGCCTTTTGACGCAAACAGGTCGACCTCCGCTTTGCCGAAAAGGCGCCATAGCAACTGGACTGGGGAACGTTGTCTCTGGACAGTCTGTTTGGGCCGTCATTCAGGTGGCCTGGCACATGCGCAGCTCTCAACGAGCGCAGAAAGTGCTGAGACCATACGAGGCGTTCTGTCAGATCGCAGAAATTCCTGGATCTGACACCGCCCTGATGGTTCACGTAGGACACCACAGACATGTTGTCCGACCAGACTAGAACGTGGTGGTCTCGTATGAACGGGAGGAAGCGCTTCAGAGCGTTCTGGACCGCTATCATCTCCAGACAGTTTATATGAAGGTGTTTCTCTCGGTTTGACCACAGGCCAAAGACCGGTCTGCCGTCGAAGAGAGCGCCCCAACCTAAGTTGGAGGCGTCCGTCGAGATGACCTTTCGGTATGAAACAGCCCCCATCGTCACTCCCCGCTGGTACCAGTCGGCCGCTAACCAGCTGGAGCACCGCTGCAACTGATGCCATACAGCCCAGCATCCTCTGAAACGTTTTCAGAGAAGCGACGTTGCCCTTCTGGAAAGACGCGGCTAGGTGTCGAACACGGCGCGCGCTGCTGTCGATGAGCGAGCCATCATAGCCACAGAGTTCAGTTCTATCCCAAGAAAGGAAACTGACTGACTGGGCAGTAATGAGCTCTTGGTCCAGTTGACCGTGAGACCCAGGCTTTCCAGATGACTGAGGAGCACTTTTCTGTGAGATAGAAGTTCTATCTCTGACTGTGCCAGAATCAGCCAATTGTCCAAATAGTTCAGAATCCGCATGCCCTGATTTCTCAAGGGGGCGAGAGCTGCGTCCATGCACTTTTTAAATGTACTGGGTGCTAAAGACAGGCCGAACGGGAGGAGCGAGTATTGATATACCTGACTGTCGAAGGCGAATCTCAAGAATGGCCTGTGACAGGGTATTATCTGAATCTGAAAGTAGGCATCTTTCAGATCGAGAGAGATAAACCAGTCCCTCGGGCGAATTTGTGCGAGAATTTGTCTGGTCGTGAGCATTTTGAACGGTCTTCTCATGAGAGCTTTGTTCAAATATCTCAGATAGGTCTGAGAGCTCCGTCCTTCTTGGGAACGAGAAAATAACGGCTGTAAAAGCCTGACTCGCTCAGAGAAGGAGGTACCGGTTCTATGGCCCCTTTGCACAGCAGCTTGGCTATTTCTGCGTGAAGTAGATGTGCTAATTCCACTTTCACTTTCGTCTCGGTCCGTGCTCGAAAGCGTGGGGGACGGCGAGCGAACTGTAGTGAATAGCCTTGTCTTATTGTGCTTAGCACCCACTCTGATATCCCTGGAATCGCTTCTCATGTTTTTACATGTATAGCTAGGGGCAGAATGGCCTCCGGGTTCCGATCGCCGCACTTCGTGGGCTCGGGAAACTGAACCGGAGGTATGGGCGCGGCGCGCGCGCCCTCGGTGCTTGAATACGGTGGCTCGCTGCCAGAAGTGGCTGGCCGTTTCATATGTGACGTCCCAAATGCATTGAATGGGGAACGTTTTGTGATCACTTTGAGATGCGCGAGCGGCGCCCGGGGCGAACCGTTTGCTAGTAAGCGCGAGCGCTCGTGAGCGGGCACGTAACTTACATTTATATGTGACGTCCCGATTGCTTTGAATGGGGAACGTTTTGTAAAAACTTTGTGAAGCGCGAGCGGCGCCTGGGGCGAGGTGCGTTTTTGTAAGCGTGAGCGGGCACATAACTTACATTTATAACCTGGCCGATATGAGGCTGCTTTGGCCGTGCAACAGAGGGTAGGCGTGGGCACGTAGTCGTGGGCACGTTTCCTACATCTAACAGTCGAGCGGCATTCGCCAGCTTTATGAGAGTGGGCTCTGTGAGAGTGAGAGACATGGGGGGTATAGTGTTTGTGTATAGGAGTGAACACTGATGTGGGCACATTTTCTACACTTATGACACCATCGGCCTGGATAACCAGACATTATACCTTTTTTTAGATACCTCTGGGTCGCCGTAAAAACGGCGGTTATGTGCAGACGAGCGGGTTGTATCACCGGCTCGTTGGCTGCCAAATACATCTCTGCAGTAGCCTTTGCTAAGGGGACTGACAGGGCAAAAAGCTTTGCCGGTGGTCCGGCTTCGCGTGCTCAGGCTTCAGCGAAATCTTAGGTCGAGGTCGTCGCGGGGAGGCGGCCTGTGATGGCTGGATGAGCGCGATCTAGGGCGGCCGCTCTGTCGTCGCTGCGAAGTTTGCGGCTGAGCTGGACGCTGTGCAGTACTTCGCGCAGGAGGCTGGTCACGTGAGCGGCCTGCAGCTGAGCAGGAGCGTCGGGGCAGAAAGAGATTCATGGCCTGTGTGGTCTTCTGCACTTCGGAGAAGCGGTCGACAATCCCGTTCACCGCTGGGCCGAAGAGAGCAGTCGGGGCGAGCGGCGCGTCGAGAAACGCGGCGCGCTCGGAGTCTCTCATGTCGGCGAGCGTCAGCCAGAAATGCCTCTCTGTGACGGTGAGCGAGGTCATGCATCTCCCGATCGCCTGAGCTGCGGATTTAGTGGCGCGAAGGGAAAGGTCCGTCACGCTCCTCAAATCCGTGACGGCAGCTGGATCCAGGCCCTTCTCGTCCCACTCACGGAGGAGGTCGGCCTGAAGGATCTAGAGAACAGCCATGGAATGCAGGGCGGACATGGCCTGTCCGGCGGCTGAGAAAGCGCGGCCGACGAGGGCTGACGTGGTCCTGCAGGCTTTGGACGGGAGGGCAGACTTTGAGCGCCATCTCGCAGAGGGCGGACAAAGGTGCGCTGCTACCGCCTCCTCCACTGGGGGGATAGATTTGTACCCCTTCTTGGCGGCGCCGTCCACTTGGGAGAGCGCCGAGGAGACATGTGAGTGGAGCCTCGCGGAGAATGGTGCATTCCACGATTTAGCCAGCCCTGTGTGGAGCTCCGGCAGGAAAGGTGCAGACCTGGAAGCGGGCGCTTGGCGGCGGCGATGTTGAAGAAAGCAGCCGTCGAGTGTGTTAGGTGCGGGCTCCTCAGGCGGCGACCACTCAAGGCCGAGCCGTTCCACGGCCTTAGAAAGGAGGCGCATTAGCTCCACGCCCGCCCGAGTCCGGCCGGATTCCTGGATCGAGGAGGAGGCGGAGTGAAGAGAACCCGACCACTCCTCACTGTCCGAAGCCAGGATGGAACAGGTGTCACCCGCGGCGTTTCCTTCCGCCTCATCACCTGAGATGACGGCAGTGAAGGCCGAAGCTGCCAGCTGCGCGTCCGGGAGAGGCGGAGAAGGGGAGAGCGAAGCTCGAGGGAGGGGCTCAGGCGAGCGTCTCACTTTGGCCTCGGGCTCCGGCGGCCTCTGAGAATGGCGTTTCTTCTTACGCGTCCAGAAGAGGGCGGAGTGACAGCATTCATGTTGAAGACTTCGAGTCGAGCCCGCAGGGTCGACATCGGAAGCTCTTCACAGTGGACGCAGCCTCCCGTCGAAAGAGCGAGGGCTGCGTGGTCTGGGCCCAGGCAGAGAGCGCAGATCACATGGCGGTCTCCGGCGCTGAGCGGGGCTCTGCACGAGCCACAGGAAGTGCGAGGCATTTCGACAAAAATGCCTCGCGCTCTTTTAGCAAGTGAGTGTTGCGGTGGCGAACACACACAGCAATGCAAAGTAGCAAAGGATACTCGTCGCCGGATAGCGTAGCAGGCACAGAAGGCTGAAGGCGGCGAAGGCGACCGGCTTCCTCAGGCGCTTTCCTCTGCTTGCAGTCGCTGGTTTCAACGGCGGCGGCTTCTCTCAGAGTCCAGCGATGCGGAGAGCTTCGCTGAAGAGATGAAAAATCAGAGAGGCAGCCTCTGAGCCTTACTTTTATACGCTAAGCCACACCCATTCTGGTGGGCTGTGACGTGTAGAGGGCGCGTCGTCACGCCAGGCTCAGTGGTAGGCTGCTGCAGTTGCCGCAGGGCAGCCAATGAGCACGCTAGACAGCCTGCTCTAGGTCTGCTGGCTGCTGCACTGCGTTGACAATAAATACAAAATTAAGGATAATTTTTGGCTTCATATCTCGAGAAAAGATGACTTTACCCATAGCGTAGGCAACTTATGCAATACGAGAGAACCTCTCGTAAGAGAACTGAGGGATTATATACACACAGATTGTTAACGTAACAAGAAACACCTGCTTAATCAATGACCATGGAGACAAACAGCACAGGCAAACAGGAACTGAGTACATGTTATATTAATAAGTGGTTAGAAAAATGTTTAGGTTTCAAGCAAAGGTATCCCTCCTAGAAAACTAGGATATTATATTAACATTTTAAAAGGGGTTTTGCTAAATCTATATACGTATTGGTTTACGCTCTTAAACTATGCATAAATAAAATAATCTGCAAACCTTTTTAAATATGTTCATGCCCATCTCAGCTGATAGATCAGGGACTGCTGGTCTCCTGAGGTTAGTAATGGACACCTTGGTGAAGGTCTCAGAGCTCAAAGACCTGCTATCCTCGTTACATTTCAGAGTCATATCCTTAGAAAAATAGGAAGGAAAAATCAGGGTAAAATCATTTTGGACCAAAACAGCAGGTTTGAAAGTTTTTTATTTAACCTTATGAATTATAATGGTTAAAATATTGGATAACACTTTATTTTGATATTCTACTTTAGACATTCTACTAACTATAGGTAACTTGGCAGCTACATGTCAGCTACATGTCAACTACTAGTCATTAGAGTATTGGTATACTGTCTGCTTGATGATTTAACCGTTCAATCGTGGCCGACTTCGGGTCACTTTATGGATCATCATTTTCCATGGTTTATGATCTTTGACAATCATAAAGCAATCCTTTCACCGACATATTTGTGTCTGCTTTGATTATGTCCAGCCAGCATGTTCTTTGTTGTCCTTATCTTCTCATCAAACTGACTATGCCAAGCATTAATGTTGTTTCCAAGGAATTAGCTCACATGATATGACCAAAGTATGAGAGCTGCTGCTTGGTGATTTTGCCCTCCAGTGATATTTTGTTTTGACTCGCTTTGCGACCTTTGATGTCCATTGTATGCGCAGCATTTGCCTCCAATACCATATTTCAAAAGCGTCAATTTTACTTTTGTCCACCTTCTTCAGTGTACAACTTTCACATGCGTATGTGGAGATCGGAAAACGAATGTGTTGATTATTCAAATCTTTGTTGCAGTGCTGATATCTTTGCAAATATTGTAAATGAATAACTGAATATTATCGGTACAATACCTGAATCCTTTTTTTATTTATCAGTATGGGTCGATATTGTATATCATCTGATGTTAGGTATTTAATTGTAGATATTGTATATAATATATTTTTATATTTAGATTACCTTTGCCGTCATTTAACACTCACTTAAACTTAATCTTTAAAAACACTGATAATGTAATAACACTGTTAACACTAATTGTTTGGAAGTCTCAAAAGGATTTAATAATGTACATTTCAATGCTCTGATAATTATTATTATTTTCTATTTATTTAGACAAACCTGGATGGAATTTTAATATCATCCATTTATTTATTATCGACCATAGCATACAACTAATAATCTGCTTATATCAATATCAGCCAGGAATTTTAGGCGTCGTATAATGCCCATTTTTACAATATGTAAAATAAGTCTCTGTTGTTCCCAGAGTGTGTATGTGAAGTTTTAGCTCAAAATACCCCACAGGTATTTTTTTATAGCATGTTAAAAGTGTCCCTTTTTGAGGGTCAGTAAAAACACATTGTTTTGTGTGTGTCCCTTTAAATGCAAATGAGCAGCTCCGATTACCTCACACAGACACGCACTAAAATGTCAGAAACTGTTCTGCCTTTTATGTTTTAACTGGAGTCGGACAATGATGGAGAGACTCAAGAAGAAGTGACAACTAGAATGCAACATGACATTTCTGAATGGTTATATGATGAATTTATGTTGCTGAGGTGGAGTTAACTATCTTCAAGTCTTTGATTAGCATATTCTGTCATGATAATCTATAAAATCGCTTGTGTGGGAACTGTTGTAAGATGCCTACAGAGTGACATGCTTTTGAATTCGTGTTACGTACTGTATTGCATGTGACGCAAAAGACGGATACGACAGCTTGAGCAGACTCACAAATGTACTCTACTACAACAACTCTTCCTCTTCTCAACATGGACTGCGTTCCTGGGTTGGGCTGGGTTTATGTACATTTTAGGTTTAGTGATGTCACTAACCCGGGAGGAATGTCGTGTAGTCCCTACCAGCTGTTTGTTGTAGTCCTTAAAAACTATTTCTTTAAAAGCAAATATCTTCCTTTGCTTTGAACTTAACTTTGCAGATGTTGTTTATGCTCAAACAGCAACATTACACACTAACTAAAGTTAGAAAAGTGAAATCATAATCAAGCACCCCTTAATATCTACACATCTCGTATGACAGTTACATGGCTTCCAGTGTATAGAATTTCACAACACTGCTGTTGTCATATCTATGGAATGTATTTTATTATTTTTATGCACATTTTATGGTAAAATTGTTTTATCATTTCAAATGAATTGATGATCATGCAATGTATTTCACACCCTGGATCTGTCCCAGTTGCACCACTACCAATTACCATCTGAAACGGTCTCACAGTCAGCTAACCGACATGTTAATGATTGTTTCTGTGCTGGATTACCTGTGTTTTGTGAGTATTGACCAAAGATGGGGTAGCAGCCACCATGGAGCTACTGCGGGGCCGTGGTAAGGGGGGTATCCGGGGCTCGGGGGGGCGTTCAGGCTTCTCCTGCAGTATCTGACGCAGCCGCTGCAAGTAGAATATGAGGGCCCAGTGCACACCTTCTTCTGTCCAGTGAGGCTGCATCAAGCAACGCAGCACTGCAACATCAAAATAGGTGGCATACCTTGCCCGCTGCGATACAGAGATGCCACTTGGGACTGAGAAACTTTCGGTGAAAGAAAGACAGAGAGGTTGTTACAGAAAATGATGGTCAGAAAGAACGGAAGTTCAGACTGAGGTTGCTGAGAAGCGTTGCTTGGCAACTGCACTGCAATCACATGCACAAACTAACACTGTGACAGATGGGAGTCTGGCTGGAAATGGACACTGTTTATCTAGCCAACACTGGATGAGTTTAAAGAAACTGCTTTAAGATCATTCTAGTTTTAAAAGATTATAATGGATTTTTTTACTTTTTTGCCAACACATTACAATAACGTTAAGGGCCAGATTTACTAACAGCTTGCGCCAGCACAAACTGTCTTTTGGCGTTAAAAAACTACTGTCAGGATTTAATAAAAAAAAAAACACACCGTGAAAAATTAGCGCTGAAAAGGCATGGACAGGGTTATTTTTGCGGCTGACCTTATGCATTTGTAGGAGTTTCCCTTTCAGGCGCAAAAATTATGGTAGGAGAGTATTTAAATGAATCATGCAAGGAAATTTACTAAGGTTAGTCAATTTACTGGTATTTGCACCATTATCTACTTCCCAAAAAAGCACGTCTTAAACCAGACGCTAATTTGTGCTGCGCTTGGTAGATTGAATGCATTGGTCATATGATCCGGCTGCATCTGTGTTCTTTAATTTGCGCGTCGGCAATAGATCACGAGCAGAACTTACCACACCCATCGGCGCTTTTTTGGAATTGCCCTCACGCTAATTTTAGTTAAAATTTTAGTAATCTAAGTTTAGTAAATGATAACGTATTAACTAATGATTTAGTTAATACGTTATCATGAACAAACAATGAACACAATTTTTACATAATTTATTAATCTGTTAATCTTAATTTATAAATGTATTATTTTTAATTTATAATATATTAATATTCATATTTTTAAATGTATTATTGGTAATTAATGTTTGTTCATACTTATATTTAATTCTATAAATTAACAATTAACTTGTGAAAACTGTATTAGTTTATGTAGAAAGTAACATTAAGAATAATAATTGCTGTAAAAGTATTTTTTTTCATTATTATTTCATGATAGCTAATGTATTAACTAATTGATTAACATTAACCCAGGTATTAACCAAGAACATTACACTGAACAAAAATTGCACAAGGTTCAGAGGAAAACCACCCAGAAATTCGATTGTTTTCTATACTGATGTTTTTCCACTATATTTCAACATAGAATGATATAGTCCTGCTATATGTACCACCTGTGTGTACAAACACTCACTTCCTCTGTTGTGAAAATCCTCTCTCAAAGGCCTGCTGTGAAGACCCTCCCTTCTCTACAGAGTTGCCACGACGACAGCCCTGTCCTGTCACTGAGGGGGAGGAGTCGTCAGGCAGGGCTGATTCACATACCACCTGAAAGCCGAGACAGAAGAGGAAATCACATGACCCCAGCAGAACAATGATGTTAATGCACTACGAGGGGAAATTAATTTAAGCCTGCACTGAATGAGCCACAAGGGGCTATGCGGCTGCAAATCACAGTCTGAATACTCACTGCAGGGCATGGGTTACTGGTATCATGAGGACTACACTGGTTATTCACTGGAGAATTCCTCTTTGCTGTGGAGATTTTAAGAGAGAGAGAAAGCAGATGTTTGAAACATAAACGATTTGCACACATAAAGAACAATGACACTGGTAAAATGGATCAAAAATTACATTGATGTTGAGGACAGAGGTGAATTTACAGAAATCGAACCTGTAACAATATTACGCATGGGTTTGACAAGGGCATAAAAAGCAGGAACATCAGGTTGACGGTGCTCCCACATTGGCTGCCAGATCACAAGCCCACCAGCCAGTCGAAAGGTGAGGTCCGACTCCTGCCAAATCCAAAAATATCAACAATGTTAGCAGTTTAAACTAATTCATAAAAAAAGGAATATGCAGAGTCAAAAAATGATGATGGATTTTGAACTGATAAAGTAAGGCTCAACAATGAGGATTTAAAATTTTTACTTGCTTTGTACTGCAAATTTTCATCAGCCCCACCACAAAAGAAAGATCTATGATTCTATTTTTGCTAGAATTATTTTTACTTTTCAGTAATTTAAGTTTGCTTTTTCACTCACTAAAATATTTTTATTATTATTTCATTAGAATTATTTAATAACAAAATACAAATATTTAGATTTTTATAAAAAAAAACCTAAGATGGAAATGATACAGCTGTAATGTAACTCCATAAATTCATAAACACACTTCTGCTAACCTCATTTATGTAAGCCAGCTAGATAACCTTATCTAATGACAAATCAGAAGATTCTACAACAATGTAGAATATATCATAGAAAACCAAGACACTATAAAATTAATGCATCAACTATCAATGAATCCAAAATTTACAGTGGCAACGCAGCACTTGCACACAAAGGCAAGTGACTCAGCAGGCCATCCTTATTGTTGAGCCTTGTCAAAAAATCGAAACAATAAAGGTTACAACCTTGATCCGGTTAATGAGGGGAGCAAAGAGAAACACAAAGAGCTCCACAGTAGCCATGTTTTTGTGGTAGAGTTTGGCACGGGCATACTCATTCTCTTCAGTGGTGCTGCCACTGCGGTCTGTGAGACCCTGGTTCCCTACGGGCTGAAGGTAGGCACTACTGCCGCCACTGCTGCCCCCAGACCAGCCATGTCCCAGGCCAGGCTCCTGGTGACACTCCTGCGCCGCTTCCAGAAGCATCCAATGTAGAGTGTGAAGGAGTTTTGTTTCAGCTACCCCGAGTTTATCCTGGTGTCCTGGTGAAGAGAGATTGTGGACATGCTAAGCTATAATTAACCACAAAATTAATTCACCCAAACACACATCATCTAGCAACCGCAGTTTAATAAGTGTTCCTACCCAGCTTGTTGCGGTTCGAAAGAAGGATGGCAGTGCAGTGAAGAACATGAGGTAGAGCAGCCTGAACCAGCTCCCAGCGAGAGATGCTCTGGATGGCTTCAGTGAGGGCTGGAGAGAGCCCATGGAGTTTGTTCTCAACCAGCACCCGCTCAAATGACTAGCCAGGATTAAAAGCGTGAGACATAATCCCCAAAAGCACTTATTGATTACTTATTCTTGTTACAGTATTATTTGTACACAAGGAAGAGAACAGACTAAATCAGCCTGACAGTCAGTTATCTGGCATGATGATAATACTCATTTATTATTATTTATTTATTACAAAACTATATGCAGATTTGCTTTATTTCTTACTGGTAAAACTCTGTGTCTGTCAATTAAACTAAATATTCACAATTAATCCCATGATTTCCAGTCTTGCATAGTCTTTAGAAAGTAGAATAAAAAAAAGAGCAATCCACAATTCAGTCTTTTTTTTTATCAACCCCAATTTTAAAAACCCAGTTAGGGACCTTTATTATTATTATATTTCATAACCTACCACGTAGGCTACATCTTTGAGTGCATTGAAATATTTACAGTAAATTATGTTTGTGTTTAAACTTATGGATGTACCTCTGATAGGCTTATTGTATTGTTTTCCCGAGACAGAGGACAGATTCACAGGAGACAGTGTTCACTTATGATTATTACACTCACCACACAGGAGGCTTCATACTGCTTCCCTAACTTCGGCCGCAAAAACGCGCTGAAACAGATACATCTTTCATTTAGTTACATGTCTGTAATAAAACTGCATAATATAGAGTAACAGTCATAATCGAGCTGGCAAGGACAATCAGATGATTTTAACTGAAACTGAATTATGACGAACTCTGGGTAAGGCACTGACAGCAGCATTGCTCTATGAAGGTTAAATATTCGATTGAATATTCTTCAAATTTTGTTCAGAGGTTCATAAGACGACACACAAGGTGCGGGGGTGTATGAAAAGATGACGCACGAGACACCAGCGCAACAGAAATCAATTCAGAAACCGGTATGAGAGATGCATACGAATGAGAAAAGCACTGCGGGAGCCATATACAAAAGAAACAGACTAGTCACTCAAAAAAACAAAAACAAAAAACAACACCTGTTATACCACGACTAAATCACTGACCTGGTCTGTCTCCATAGGAAGGTTTGGATCGGAAACGGGATTCCCCGGCAGTTTTCCTGGTCACTGTCATCCAAGCTCTTTCTTTTCACCATTTTATGACCTGCTGGATTCAAGGGTGCAGACGTTCTGCCCAGAGATGGATTTGATTCACGGCATCACAGTGATATTTTACATCGGATCGTAAAATGGCTGCAGGTGTTGTGTCGACACCACCCCGCGGAGCAGCGCTGAAATCCACTTGTCAATTAAGGACTGACCACCGGTTTGAAGATTCGGCTTGAAACACGTAATCAATGAGACGGAGCGATGGACCCCCTCTGGGTCTTAAAAACTCGAGATTCGCGCATAATTCAGGGTATAACAATTAATAGCTACTGCATGTAAATAAGCAACTGTCAATTCTGCCAAAATACAATTGTTAATAAATAATTAAATAAATAATATGGGAACTCCTTGTAAGAATCTTTCAAAAATCCTTTTGGTAACACTTATTTTACAGTGTAATTATTACATGTAGTTACTATAACTATAAACTATATGCATAGCAATTACATGCAATTAACCCTAAACCACCCTCATCGTAAACCTTTAACCTAAGTAAGCTACATGTAGTTAATTATTACTCGAGTAAAAGCCAATCGGTACTTAATGTACAATTACACTGTAATACTGACACCTTAAAATAAAGTGTAACCTCCCTTTACTTTTAATTTCGGTTTCTCTATTTCTTTGGTGGGTAACAAATTACCAAAGTTTTAGTGTTGTAATAATAACTTTAGTAATTGACAAAAACTATGGTTACCATACTCGATTTACGCCACAAATGTGTAAAAAAAAAGCACAATTACATAGTAAGGACATGTTTATTACTATTGTAATTACACTTCACAAATGTAAGGTAAAATGTGATTCTTCATCATGTAACAAAAATGAATCTCTCCGCGACAGGGCTTTTAGCTGCCACAGTAAGTACAACACATTCACAAATTGCGGTTCATGGGAGTAAACCAATAAAATGTATATCACCTCAGTTCTCCTTAATAACATGTCAGACAAACACACGAGCTAGTATTCAGACTCTGAAGAGCATCAATAAATGTGATATATTCACTTTCATCAATCTGATTTAAAAAACATAGGATATTATGGGGTATTAATTATCTCCTGTTTTCCTACATACACATCTTGACCATGTCACTATCTTCTCTCAACACATTTATAGAATAATTATGGTCTTATTAATTCAGATTTTCCATCTGAAGTTCCAATTCTGATTTTCCATCTGAACTTCAAATTGAGTGAATTAATTCTATTGAAATGTATAGTCTATGGCAATAACAAAACCTTCAAATAAACATACAAGCCTATTATAATTCCTAGAATTATATAGTGTAATTCAGATGTATCTCTTTGACTGATTTGTCTGCCAATATTTACAACAATATTGCCAAAATGCATACATTTACTTATAACATTTGATCAAGTTTTTTACATAAATGACCCCTCCCCCCTCTACCCCTAAAAAAAATGAATAAGGACAATAATATAGTTTAGTAGATTCCAAAACACTTTATTAATTTTGTTCTCTCTATAACCAGACACGTTATCACATTATTTACCGTTTAATGAAATGGAATGAATATATACTAAATCCATCAAATGGTAGGGAAATTTTTTTTTTATCTTTAGGATATGTCTTGTTGCATTCAAACAAATGAAGGAAACCAAAAAAATCTTATAAAATTAATTATTTAGTGAAAACAATATCAATGTTTATTAAACAAATATCTATTTTAAAATGTAGGGGTGTTTACGTTTGCAAATTACAACTTTCTACAATTTCTAATAAGGTTATACATATAAAAAAAAAAAAAAAAACTGAACTGATAACTTTTTTATGGGAGTGTGGGATTAATAAACTAGTCATTCAGGACACTACCAGAATCATCAAACAATCAATTCCTTGGGTTCTTACTCTGTATACTACTGAAAAAAACTGAAAAAAAAAAAAAATACCAAAACACACACACACACACAAACACATTTGTAGTCTCTTAAATCAGCTGTCCTCCCTGAGCAATCTCACAAACATAAATACACAATCTCTGAGCCACATTCACATGCTAGGGACTGTAAATTATAGGGATCTGTGTGACCAGGATACCACAGGCAAAGAATCTTAAGTCATCTGAGATTCAGCAAAACAAAATAAAATATGTCCAAAAAACTTTGGCGACTCCAAATGAGGTTGTTTTTAAGAAAGGATTTTATGATAAGACCAACATGGTCTTATGTGTTGTCTGACACTGGATGTCTGTGAGATCTGAATGCAGTGATTGGCTTTGCCTTCATATTAGCTCATACTGGTGTTTCATGTACGTCTTGTCTTTGGCCTCTTTGACTGTCGCTTGGCTTCATCCATAGGGATTCCATCCCCGCTTGTCTGAGCGAGTCCTAGAACACCCTGGATCTGATTGAACAGCTGCAGAAGAAGTGGGATCACCTTGGAAAGACACAATATCATTATCTTCAGTACATAATATCATAAGAACTGCAGCTATTGTAAATGACAAGCTATCCTGAAAGAAAAAACAACAGGTACCCGCTCATGATTATACACAGCAAGCAACAGCAGCAATGTCAGAGGAAGGGCGACGAAAGATCCTTGGGAAACATCTTGATCTGGCATTTTCCTCTGTTGAAATACGAAAAAGTGTATACAAATTAGGGCTGAATGATACAACATTAGCAATATTATCTTGATACTTTAGCTGACGTTTAAAAAAAATAAAAAAATTATATACATACACATACATATATATATATAAATTACATTAAGCCAATTTTACTCTTTTCAGCACTGTAGCTAATCACAGATATGTCTGTTGAGTGTGTAAATGCAATGGTCAATCAGAGGTGTTTAAGATACTTCTATGTAATGTTTTTCTACATATGTTCTCTTATGTCTCTCATGTTTCTTTGTTCTTCAATGAGCTTTGTTTTTGTAAGATGATTGCAATTTTTGTATCATTTTCATAATTTTATATTAGTACCTTTAAGTAAATATGACTTTAAATGTTCCTTTTGTCTTTATTTAGTAAAACCTCTTGACCAGCTTTTTTGAATGCAAAATGTTAGAGCTGCACGAATCTGGTTAAATTGAGGATAACGATTACTTTGTTTCACAGAGATCACGATTCTCCCACAATTCTGAACAGACACCTAAACAAAATAATGTGTAATTTACTAGAGGTTCTGACATAATGCTAATTGCTGCAATCTATTTAACATGTTTAATTAATCTGAATGAATTATTGTAAAAAATCAGTTTGAATGAATGATTCACTGACTCATATACTTTACTTGTTTCACTACTGGATGAATCAGCATTTTTGAACGAATCTCTTTAACCCCTTAAGCCCTGAGGGCATTTTTAAAGTTGTTTTTTCTAAGTGACACACACAAAACTGAAGACTCATAACTCCAAAACTATAGCAAGGAGAGTCAAAAGGTAGGTATCGTTAGAATAGGAGGGTGGAGGAGGATGGGAGGATGCTGTAGCTGTAGCTGATATGAGAGGAAGAAACTGCGGTATGCTCAGCTGGCCACTGAAGCAGAACAGCGAGGATGGAGAGTCCGGGTTTATCCAGTGGAAGTGGGTTGTCGAGGATTTGTGGCACACTCCACAACCCGGTTCCTCAGAGACATCGGATTCAGTGGCCAAGAGTTGCGTCGCACAGTAAAGAACTTATCTGAAGCAGCAGAGAGGAGCAGCAACTGGCTGTGGTTGAGACGGAAAGATTCTGGCTGGCTGTGTACAGGCCGCCACGCTACAGTTTCGAAGAATTCTTGAAAAACTTGAAGAGTCTGTTGGTTTATTTGTATAGTTTGCATAGTTATTACAGTTATTACGTTCCTGTGTATTTTGCGTGAATGAGAATCGGTGTTTGGATAGATATTGTTTTGCGGTAGTATGCCATACGGAACCGTTGCCACTGACCTGCTTTAACGTCGGCAGTGGGGATCGACAGCCTTAGTCAAACGGGTTGGCGCGTATGGTCTGGTTGCGGAGAGATTGTGAGAGATTGTGGTTTGGTCACATGTAAACTACGAGGAAGGAGCAACCTCAGCAGCAGGAAGGATGTAAAGGTTAGTAAGCTGGGCTGAGTTGAGTGGGGGACGGAGGGGGGTGACTCTGGGACGCCAGAGTCACTGTCGAGCCCTCTTGAGGTGTCGTGGGCTAGTCGACGAAACACTGAGGACAGAAGGTGCCCACTTGAAGACCCTAGAGATGTACCCTACTCAGCTCAATCCAGACGGTTGTCATGGGGGGACCGCACTGTGGTTGCAGCCGTTGTGTGTGCTGACGCACAATATTAACACCAGACAGAAGGAGATTCCATCACCATATGGAAAGAAGCGTAAATGGAAGGAGAAGCATAGGTTACTGTAAAGCTACGTCTTAGTTGGTGCCAGAGATGTATAAAGTACTAGAGACACATTTTTTTTAAATGTACTACTCAGGTACTGAAAGTAAAAGTACAAGTATTGTATTATGTAGTAAAGCATCTCACCCTTCTCTTCCCTGCTTGTGCCTTTTTTCTCCACAGCTTATTGGGTATTTATCTGCATGTTACAGCGATATCTGAAAGCTTTGTTTATATCAGGGAGTTCCTGGAATGTCACATGATATGGCTCTTCTTCATGTGTTCCATATATGGACTAAATGTGCACAGGGCGCTCTCAGGCTGCCAGTATGGATTGAAAACACAGTACATCAGAGTATCCAACGCTCATAATGATTACATCGGCCCATTTTGGGTATAAATTCAATAAATATTATTCCTCTCTATAGACATCTGACGTAAACCTAAGAAAATCTATCAATATTTGTCAAAAACTGCACGAGCTAAAAGCACAAGGGACGTTGTTTGGTCAAGCGCTTTCATGACGACCTCACAGGAGTTTTTTTCTGAATGAGACTGGCTGACGCTCATAATTCATATTAAAGGTATCGACTAATTTTTTCATTACATAACTCCTGACACAAATTAAGAAATAACTGTCACTTTAAGTTTCTCAGAAAAAATAGTGGTCAAATACTGAAACTTGAGTCTTATATCTTTTTAATGATGTATAGTTTGTCAAGGTAATAACATTAAATCTAATAGTAACTTTGAACTATTAAAAACAAAGAACGATTCAGTGCGTCAGCGTCCTCGCGCATTCTATATGAATTGTCTTTCACTCCGACAAATGAAAACATGGACTCTAGGGCCAGGGGTCTCCTTCCTCACCGCCACGATCACTCGAAGTTGAAGGTGGTGTTTCTGGTTCTTCCATCTCGAAACAAACTAATAAATCTCAAGTGCTCTCAATGGAGGCAGGCAACAGAGCGAAAGGCAGAACGGGAGCACGCGTGGTCTTCTTGATCGCTTGATTCGCTCAATGATGAGCCAGCTTCATCAAACCTGATGACAGAGCCATCTACCGGGTTTGGAATGATTCGTAACATTTTTATAATAGTAACGAGTAACGATGCAGCACATAAAAAAATGTATCGGAGTAAAAGTATTAAACTCATCGAAAATATGTACTGAAGTAAAAGTGGAAGTAGGAGAAAAAAATAATACTATAGTAGAGTACAAATACAGCCTTTTAGTACTTAAGTACAGTAGTGAAGTAGTTCTACTTCGTTACTATACATCTCTGGTTGGTGCTTATCTTGGCGAAAGCCGAGTACAAATCACCATGAATTTTAAACATCTACTCTCGTGTAATGGAAATCATTTTACATTTTTTTTGAAACTATACATTACATTAGGACAATCTCATGCTGAAAAACTGCTGATAAAAGACTAAATATATATAAATATATATTTTTTGATTTTGCCCATCTTTCTTATTTGACTCAGGAAGGACGGTAGGAAGAAAATTGTTTTTTGTCCCTCTATATGTGAGCTGCATCTGGATATTTGTTTTTAAATATTTGTTTTATATTATATTTTGTGATGATTGCAAAAAGTAATCAAAAGTTACAGCATTTGGAAACAAGATAGCCTTTTCGTTCAGTCCTTGACGCCCCTTAATGGGCATTTTTAAAATTGTTCCTCCATGAGGAATATCTTGAGATCAAAGCAATAGATTATGTTAATTTTGGGCTCATTTAAATTGTAATAATATGCTGTAAAAATGTTCCATTTTCAAAAATCTGTGAATGTTTCATGAGCTGTATGATGTTTTTGACACATTGCAGAACATAGTACAAAAAAGTATTTTATAGATGAGAAAAATAAATTCTAGTTATCAGCAAATAACTCCGCACTACTTAGGAGTTAATCAAAATGCCTACATTCATTGTAAAGTTCAGACTCTAAGCTTTCAAATGACACCTATTTTGTGTTGATCAATGCAGCAGTTTTGAAAAATATGATTATGAATTTTTTCGCAGCTAGGTGGCGCCTGTAGGCTGTCGGGCGGTACACTTCGGGTTTAAAGAATGATTCCATGACAAATAATTTTTTTAACAATCACTTGTCGTCACCTACTGGTGTAACGATCATCATCGATACAATAATTATTTTAAGCGCCAAGTTACTTTCAATAGTAACTTATTTAGTAACAATAGATTTTGATCACTACCTGAGACATCAGTGTTTATATTTGAGCTATAAAGTTTTATACTATTACTTCTGTGATAATATGAATATTTGTAATAGAAGTAATGAAACTGTGTGGTTGAAAAGACTATGAAGCTGTACCTATACTATACATGACAAGTGCTCTCTTTGACTCAGCGGCAGCGCCGACACAGATTTGAATGTTCCAGTGTGATTGTCAAAGGTTTAGTAGACAGGCGAATCGTTGTCATTTAGGAATGAGATCACGTGAGTGAACCTTTTAACAATTAATCGTGCAGCTCTACCAAATGGTAAATTAACTAATTGTAGATGAACAATCTATTCACACAAATCTAATTATTCAGCATGTTTTCATCATCTAACAGAAAGTAATTATGTTTTGTGCGAAAAGATTCTTACCTTAGGATTAAAGGTTAGTGTTACATGTTTGTGGTAACCAGAGGACGTGAAAGAGACCTGTGGGAGTTTAATGTCATACTGGGAGTGTGAAAGTGATGTTTGCAGCATCAACACATAGCTCTGCAAGAGGACAATAAAATGAAATTAATAAATGACAATGACCAATTTTTAAGCTGGTGGAAAGTACTGGCAGAATAATATGAATATTTTGAAACAGATTCTAAAAAATAGGAGTCATTTAGATGAAAAGACTCATTGTAAATACAATAGAGGTGATAAGTAATGATCTACCTCTCCATCACGTGGTAGGGAGGCAAAGTGGAAGAACAGGGACTGGCCTAGAGACACAGTCTGGAAGGGATTGTCAAGATTGTCACTCTTGTAGAGCTTCACCTTTAGATAGGGAGGAACAACAATGACTTCAAGATTTCATAAAATATAAGAAAAATGAGATTTAGAGTTACTGCACATACCCAGAGAGTGGGAAGATGATCAGGGGAAGTGATGACATTGCCACTCAGATCAAACTGGTTGATCTGTCTAAAGGCGATTATGTTTATTCCTTCAATATCAGTGTTGCCCACCTAAAATAGTCAAAAAATAAATAAATGAATGAAAACCTCATATCCACCTTTTTCCTAACGAGCATACAGCCGTCAGTTTGACTGAATGAGCTGTAAGATCTCCGTCAGACGTCAGGGGAATAACGTAACGCTTGGTATTTTGATGTGACGTGGTATAACAAGAATATCTATGGCAAGAGGTCCTTTCAGTCTGTGCATTCTTTTCCTCCTGGTTATTTTCTTTTTCATTCCACTGTAACGGTATGAACAAAGACAACATATACTGTGCATTTATGGTCTGCTCTCCAGATTTAATTTATTATATATATCCCATGAATAATTCACTGGAATGCACAAAGAATCTCCTGTTTTCTCCCCAAATCCTCACAACTCACTTTCCAGGTTTGTTTTCACACGGATGCTTTAAAATGTTTGTCTCTGAGTCCCCATTTCACTTCTTATCCCTAATAGGATTGTTTACTGGAATGTTTCTAAAGCAGTCTATCAAAATGACTGAAATCACTTTAAAAAAAAAATTATTCTAAATCGCTCAATTTTCCAGTTAATGAACAATTTTGATTAAAGGTGCACTGTGTAATTTTTAGTGGCATCTACTGGTGAGGTTGCGAATTGCAACCAACAAAAGTTATGGTGGCCGAAAGGAAAAGATGTCTTCGTCTGTGATAGCAGAGAGTAGCCAGTTAAGCAATGAGGTTTCTTTACAAAGATAAATTAGGAAATTAGGTTTACTTATGACGATATTTTATTGCGAATATTATTGTTACTTGTTCATCATTGTGTCAGTGTTTTATTCGCTGACTTTAGCTAGCTACTTTGCACGAAGAACAACATAGTGACGAAACGCGTTTGTCCATTTAGGGCTCCTGGAGAAACATGTCGGCGCAATTCAAAGTAAGGGGACCCGCGGCGTATGTAGATAGAAATGGCTCATTCTAAGCCAATAAAAACATAACGGTTCATTAAGTAAGGTCTTTATTCACCACTGAAAACAGTTATGTAATATAATACTGCATTTCTGTCAACAGATCTTCTTAAATATTACACAACGCACCTTTAATGTAATGTACAGATATATATTACTACGGTAATATTTAACATGTCCGTATTATTGCTGTGGAAATAATCGATCTTTTGGGATTATTCATGGTCTGTTGTAGTAATTTGTTAATGCTTTTACACTTTTAAATTTCCTTTTAATGTTTGATGGTTGAAGGGTGAGTAGAATAATGTCATATCATTGTACCCAGTTTATGAAAATGCATATGGCATTCATAGAGCGAACCTTTTGCTAAATGTTGACATTTTAATGGAAATTCCTCCATTAAGTTCCAAAGCGTCATGAGGCGTAGGAAAAAATGTGTAAAAAAATAAAACCCATAAGGTCAATAAATTCCCATGCTCACCTCAATGGTTTTGTGTGGTGGCAACGCTCTCTCTATGTGATCATTTCCTTCTTCTCTCAGCTGAATATTGTAGTTACACCCAGGCTGACAATGAACAAAGAAAAGGCAAGCTTTGTTTAGAATCTTAAAACGTAGTTTTTGTGAACATTTGTCAGTCGTATTGTTTATCTGAAGAGTTACTCAAGTAAAGTCTCACCCGCAAGCCTCTGAGTCTAAAGCGTCCCTCTTCATCAGCAACCGTGTCCTCACTGTACATGCCGCATTCTCCCTGCCCCACTGCCTCCACGGAAACACCCTGCTCTGCATCGCCACCTATTGACTGTACTGTTCCATAGCAGCTAAGATACATGTCAAAATATACAAGTGGAAAATTTACTTCACAATGGAATGAGCATGGTTAGAAAATTACATTTAGAAACAGGAAAAAACTCCAAGACGCTTGAAGAAACCTGCCTGCAAAGCTACCTGAAAAACTATGCGAAAGTGTATCAAGGACAGAGGCGGTTTTAAACGCAAAGGGTGGTCACACCAAATATTGATTTGATTTAGCTAACAGAAGTTATTTGATGAATAAAATCTATTTATGATAGTATTATTGAAAGCATCCTCACTTTATAGCATTTTTACACAAGTGCCTACAACTTTTCACAGTATTGTAGCTTTGCAGGAAGGATTCTTCGAGCGTCTTGGAGATGTCACCGAAGTTCTTCTGGATTTAGTCTCAGTTTTTTTCATGTAATCACAGACAGACTATGATGGTAAGATCAGATCTCCGTGTGGAGCATACCGGCTGTTTTCAGACTCCTTGTGCATACAAATATCTCACTGGATTATTACAAATAATGACAAAAGGAATGTTTGGAAATGTAAACTGATATTTCCTACTGACACACTACAACAAAAGATATAAATAAATGGCTTAAAACCATTTTTCCCCTAGTGAAAATACTAACGTGCACAGTTACACACACAAAACTTGACTTTTGTGTGTGTAACTGTATGCCTATATATATATATATATATATATATATATATATATATATATATATATATATATATATATATATATATATATATATATATATATATATATATATATATATATATATATATATAAATATATATATGCTGCTTTGTATTAAGCATTTTTTACTGCCAGTGCAGAATGTAACACTTGTGAACTGCTGACCTGTATGCAGTTTTGAAGCCAGTGATAGGAATATGGAGGACCTGTCCTTCCTCTACTGTGATCATTTGTGCAGAGGGCTCAAAGCGGAACTCCTTCATCATGGGCTTGAAATAGTACTGGCCAGGACTCTGAGATGGAGGGAGGAGAGATTAAGAAAATCTAGGCATTTCATTTTAAAGGGTAACTAAACCCCTGGTCAGAGCCAGACTCCACCCACTGGCAATATTTAAAAAATGATGGAAAAGTGGGCAGAGCGGAGGGGGGGGCGTGCAACTGAGACGCATCTCTCTGTAGGCAAGGGCGTGGTTAGCTGGTACCCTCTGACGTCAGAGGGTACCACAACTTCCAATAGGAAAATTCAACTGCAGTAGCCACCGTTCAACCTGAAGAGGGCAGCACTCAGACGTTTTTACACCATATATTGTAGAATTAAAACACTTTAAACCCAAATGTCAAAAAATTTACTGAACCAATGAACAGCACTTGTGAAGCTCCATTCTTACAGATCATTAACTAAAAAAAAGTTGTTTTAGTGTTTAGTTACCCTTTAACAATGTTTTTTGTGGAACTATATATATATATATATATATATATATATATATATATATATATATATATATATATATATATATATATATATAAATTTCTCTTTTTTTTAACACATTAAAAGTCCATGTTGTTTTCAACCCCACTGAAATACCGTTACATTTACGACACAACACTTAAGGTGTTGAGCCAATCACAATGCTCTGGGTCAGCTGGCCAATCAGAAAACACTACGCTTTTCGGAAGGAGTGGCTTTGTAGAAATTGACAAGTTTTAAAAAGACTGGGCATAGAGGAGCTACAATAATGTAGTGAAAAATTCTGTATTTTTTTAACATTAAAGCATATTAACATATTCACTTAGATCCAGTATACAAAATAGCATCATATGACCCCTTTAATGACAGACTATAGCAGGTATATTAGGCTTCTGTCACTTTAAGAGCTAATGAATGGATCCAATATACTGTTACACATGTGTTTAGGTGCGTATCCGAAGCCCATTAGCTTATCCGCATTTGGCTCTGACTCGTAGCACGCACACAGAAAGCCGCCTGGGGAACAGTGTCTATTTTGCGGCTTAATGCGCTTTTAATAACACGGTTTAATATAAAACCCATCCCGCAGTTTAGCAACAGTAGACTGCATTTTACAACACTCACGTATTTGGCTGATTTAGATGATAAGCTTGGGTTTTTAGGGAGGAACGAAAGCACACCACTGTGAATGAAAGGAAGGTGCACTGGATGGAATGTGGCAGTGGCACAAAAATAATTTTACCTTGATTATCTTCTTTTCCTAATCGTTCCGAAGCCAAATTCAAAAATCAATTATGATTAATCGCACAGCCCCAGGGAAACAATGACAGAATTTTGGGTTGAAATAAATTGTCCCTTTAAAACTGTAATTTTTTCTGTATAAACTTGTACAACAATGTGATCATAAAGATGACCATAGTCACTGAAAAGACAGTACCAGGTTGTTGAAGGTGAGGAGGCCAGTGTCCTGAGTGAGTAAGTTTGAGCGGAAGCTGGCTCCACTGAGAGACAGCAGAACCCCTGAGAGAGGAACACCATCCTCTGCCTTTATCTGAGGGGCAAGAAAAAAAATCAACAACAAAATTGTTCAACAAAATTAACCATTTGTTTCCTAGAAATGAAAATACAAGATGAAATGTGATCAACTAAGCTTATGAGAAGACGTTAATGACACTGACCTCAAAAGTGACCCCTGCCAAGGCAAACGCTTTGAAGTCTCCTGTCTTTCCCTCCACTGGAGTCAGGACAAAGCCCTCTTTACTGGCACTGATGTCATACAGAGAGTCACTATGTAGGGGTCCAACACTGGTTTCAAAGGGAAAAAAGGAGTTTTCAATTTTTATTGATTAGAACGCTAGAGTGCACTTACGTTTTCAGCCACAATGACTGCACTTGATTTCTAAATATGCCAATAGTTATTCACTTTCTAAACCATACTTTTACGCTAATATGCATTATTAAATAAATAGATAAGAGAGCTATTAAATAAATGAATGCTGTATGTTAGTGAATAAGTATGATACCTGTAGGATCCAGTTTCATCCGTGAGAACTGTAATGAGAGGGTTAGTAGCTCCACTCTCGTTAATGGAGATTTCCACACCCTCCAGTGTAGGTGACACCTGCCCCGTGAGGAACAGCCCTGCCCTGCCAGCAATCTCCACCATTTGACCTGGACAGTTCTCTGTCAGAACAAGGATTACAGGTTTAGATATAATAAACTGGGGTAAAACTGTAACCCGGTTTTCTGAGGTACATTAGTGAGGCATTTCACTATGGGACACACATTCTATGATAGACCCATGGGTTGAAAGACAGTGAAAATACTTTTTTACAAAACTGATTTATCAATATTTCAGATATACGAGTTGAACACACAAAGTAATATCCAAATGTCATTTTTCATGTTGAATTTACTAAAACCCCAATTAATAACCATCAACAACAGTTTATAGTTCTCATAAGCCCCTATACTTTGTCTTGGCCTACATCAGGTGTGTCCAAACCTGTTTTAGGAGGGCCATTTTCCTACAGAGTTCTAACTACATCCTGAACCAGCTAATCGAGGCGTTTTTGAGTTTGCGTAGTTTCTCACTCTTTACTCTTAGTAAAATGCACCCTTAAAGCTCCAGTAGGTCACTTTTGTAAACAAATATTTGTTAAAACTGTCATTATGTCCTGACAGTAGAATATGAGACAGATAATCTGTGGAAAAAATCAAGCTCCTCTGGCTCCTCCCTGTGGTCCTATTGCCATTTGCAGAAATACACCGCTCCCGGTCAGAAACAACCAATCAGAGCCAGGAGGAATGTCTTAGCAGTGTCAATCACGCTCGTGTACGCGCTGATCACCCCTCTCTTGCACAGCGCGAGCGCGTACCGTCGTTCGTGACTCTCCTGTTCGAAGTCGTTCATCCAAATGAATGAATCTTTTTTCGAGTCATTTCGTTCATTCAACGAACGAAATGACTCGAAAAAAGATTTGTTCATTTTGAACGAGTCTTTTTTGGAGTCTTTTCGTTCATTCAACGAACGAAATGACTCGGAAAAAGATTTGTTCATTTTGATGAACGAGTTTGAACAGGATCGCGCATCACAGAACAGAGCAAGGCGAGCATTCGTGCTTATAAAACTTAAAGTTTTGTATTTATTTTTGAAATGACCGATCGTTTCGCTAGATAAGACCCTTATTCATCGTCTGGTATCGTTTAAAGCCCTTTGAAGCTACACTGAAACTGTCATTTGGTCCTTGAAACGTTTGTGTCGTCCATTATGGAGAAAAAGCCTGGAATGTTTTCATCAAAAAACTTAATTTTTTTTCGACTGAAGAAAGAAAGACATGGACATCTTGGATGACATGGGGGTGAGTAAATTATAAGCAAACGTTTTTTTTAAAAGTGAACTAATCCTTTAACGTTATTTTACTAGCTATTTATAACTTATAGAAAGAGTGCAACGTTATAAAGTTACATGTATTGCAAAATACATAATGATTTGAGGACCAAGTTTGTAGTCAAAGTATGGGCAGGCCATAGTCAATGTAAAGCATATTGTTGATGTTTTGTCCCTATTAGTGAATGTTCCATAACTGTTTATAATCCGCCGTCATCGGTGGTCCTGCTTACTAGCCTGCGCGTTCATGGCAGGCTCCGCCGTGGGGGAGGAGCTGTGGAGGGAGGGCTGTAGCACAGCAGAGAGCAATTTTCAGGCTAAGTCAACATTTTCTCAAAACTCCCTACTGCAACTTTAAAGGGATTAAAAAAAACATGTCATCATTTACTCATATTCTTCACAATATCAGAAGAAAGAAATGAATACAGGTTTGGAACAACTTAAGACAGAAGTTTCATTTTTGGCTGAACTATCATATGCACTGTTTTGGGATAAATAAGGAATAAAGTTGTTCCTATACGGGTACTGCCCCAGTGACAAGCTGTTGTTCCCCTTAGGGTACATTTTGCTAATTTTTTCTGAAAGTGTAGGTTGCCTCATTTTTTGTACCGATATGAACCCCATGAATTCGGTTGTCAGTCAGTGTCACCTTATGTGTAAGTGTGGATTTGCCCTTGATGTAGCTTGACAAATGTTAATTCCGTCCTTTGTGTGAACAGAACTTGTCTGCAATTTGTTCTGTATTTGTTGTGAAAGTGCTTGGACACAAAATGAATCTATCATAATATAAATAGCTTAAAAAAGGGTTCAGAAGTTTGTATTGCACTCTAACCTCCAGTGATTGTAGCCTCTACTTCAGGAGGGTAAAACAGAAATTCTTTGGATGAAGGTGTGACTGTGATCTTCTCCCCAGCCCTGAAATAACCAACACAGTCAAGATATAAAATGAATACCAAGAAATTCATGACTGGTACGAAAAGACAAGGTAATACACTTTCTTTGAACATATGATTTTACAATTTTTTCCTAAAGCCTAAAGTATACTTTGGCCGTCCACGTTCCATGACGGTCTGTGCACTGTTCGTGTGACGTAATTTTCATCATCAGGACGTGTGCGCAGACTGTCTACGTGCAGCCGGATATTTGTGTCCGCACGGACGATGCATGTACAACAGCACGTTCGAGTGACTTGAGCGTGTGATAGAAATATTTTATACAATGGCCGCAGAAATGGTAAAAAGGGTATTTTCAGCATGAAACGTACAGAAAAATGCAGACTAAGTATGCTCAGGTCAAAGACCATGTAGACTTAACACAGTAGAACTAACAGTCATATGGTTAGCTAAGATCATTTTTAAACTAATCACCAGAACAAATCACAGTGAAGAAGACTTGAGTGATATTGATTTTTACTCAACTGTAAGATTTAAATGCACATGTCAGTGTTTCCCCTAGAAATTTTTCCAGCAGCGGTGCTGTTATGTGCCCGAGGTTGTTACCAAGCCGCGCGTGGTGGGGTCCGGGGGCATGCACCCTGGAAGATTTTTTTTTTTAAATAACCCCTTAAACCATGACTTCTGGCAAGTTTTGTGGATAGAAATGGACATTTTGACAAAAACAAATATGACATACCATCAACTGATTCAAGGCATGATTATTGCAGCACGTACCTTGAACTGCAGTCACAAACAGAAACCTTCATTTTATAATTTTAGACAGGATTGTTCATGTTTTCTTTTGTGTTCATTTTCAGCTTGGTAGAAATTGTTTAGGGGAAAAAGAAACGGCACAACCCAGAAAAAGATTATTTACAATTTATTGAAAATTTTATCTTAATGGGAAAGGCCACACCCAATCTGTGAGCACTTAATTTTTCTGGGCTTTTTATAGAAGATCTCTAAGGCTCTTTGGTAATTGAATGATATTGTGGGGGTATTTTTTGTTTTTGCAAGAAGTCTTATGCTCATCTAGCCTGCATTTATTTAATCAAAAATACAGAAAAAACAGTAGCCTAATATAGTGAAATATTATTACATGATGTTCTTTTTAACTTTTTATTCATCAAAGAATCTTAAAAAAAAAAAAAAAGCATAATGTATTATCATATTAGAATGATTTCTGAAGGACACCAACAAGTTTAGTAGACTCATCTGAAAAATTAAATACGATTTAACGTTAACTATCAGGACTATGAGCAGTAGGTGATACTTCCTCGTCTTCATGGAGAGCGCAGTTCGTACCGCTTTCTCCTTTCCACAAGCGCTTGCTCTCCCGTGGCATCTGTCGTTGCTATGCAACCATGAACAGAAGCGCGCTTGAAAAACGAGCGCGCCGGCCGCATTTGAAATAATTAATTTGCACGCGCAAAAAACGTGCTATGTGAACGGCCCCTTATGGCAACGTGACATTAGCCTAATCGAAAATATTTCCATATGTGGCTCTTTCCGCCTTGTTAACAAGTGGATTCAGAGCCACCGCATGCAGCGCCGCCGGTCGCCATGTCTCAGTGTTTTTAGGTGTGTAAGTGAATGAAGTGAATGTCGTGATATTGCTGATCATGGAAAGATTTTGCAGCGGCGCTGAAAATCCAGCGGCGGCGCTGCGCCGCTGCTGAATACATTGTAGGGGAAACACTGCATGTATCTTTGGTCAGAGAACTCCTCGGCCGTGAATAAAACTTTATTCCTGCAAAGAGCAACTTGATAGTCATGTTAGATATATGCTGTGTAGCTGAGGAATAGAAGTAGTAAAGATTCTACGCTCAAAAGACCACCGTAGAGACAGAAATAGTGCTGGAAGACTATAGAGCCACCGTCGGGGTGAAGCTGTAATACTCCTAGTTAGTATTAATGATCCTGTGTCGGACAGCGTACACCTGAGAAGGACGGTGCGAAAAAGTGGGCTCATGTGTGATTGAGTTAGTGATAGATAGTAGTGAAGCCGTCACCATACTTCAGGGAAGTATTGGATTGTATTGTAAGTATTCACGGAATTACCTCAAGATCCTGTAGAATATGATTTTATTATTGTAACGAATCAGCAGACTCAAGGGGATCCATTCGCAGCATTTATTAGAATGGTCAAGACAGGCAGGGTCAAACAGTGGCAAACAGAACAGAGAAGGCAAGGCTGAGACAAACCAGGTAGACAGGCAAAGGGTCGAGGCAGGCAGAGAGAGAGAATCAGAGTCCAGTAAACAGTCCAGGGTCAGGGCAGGCAGAGAAGGGTCAGCAACGATAAACAATCCAAGGGTCAAACACAGGAATCAAACTCGGGAAAATAACACTCAGAAATGATATCCAGGAAAGTCAAGACTTCGTACTGGTGTGGTGCGTGGAAGTGGTTTATATGTGTGTGTGTGAATGAGATGCAGGTGTGTGTAATCAGCGCAGTGCAGGTGTATGGTGTTTGGTGTAATCAGTCCAGGGAGGTGCATGATGGGAAATGTAGTCCAAGTTAACCCAGGAAGTGCGTGGCTCATCGTGACAATTATATTAACAACTGGAAGTTCTTTTAATTGTGCTTGATGAAGAAGTCAGATTTAGTAGGTTGTATTTGTATTGAGAATTTCCACGACAAGCGCTTGAAAACAAAGTCCACTAGATGCCGAACGTGTCTTTCCGTGCTAACGGCCAAATGAGCATACTTTGAAAGGCTCAGAACTTGGAAAATGAAACATACCTGGGCTTTAAACTGGTAGACAGAAGTGGAAAATTATAGCAAACATTCCTCAAAAGATCTTACCGTGCCCAATAGGAAAATTCATAGTGGAATGCCTCATGAAGTTCATCTGGTTTCTCCTCCACAGGAAGGCTCTTCTCCTCTGCTCTTTCTTCCCTCTCCTTCCTGCGGGCAGCTATTTCCAGAAGCTGCTGCTCTCTTCGCTCTTCCTCGTTTGAGCGCAGGGGCCCCAGAACCAAAGCAGGCTCACTCTCAATGGAAGATCTGCCAAAAAACAAAACAAAGAATACCAGAATTTAACCTTTAACCTGTTAGAAAGCAACAGACAGACTTGCTTTATACTTTTAGAAATGCATTAACAATGTTCTGGCGCACTTACTTGATGGTGACCGTGACATGCAGCATCTTATCAGTGGTGATTAGTCCTGTCATGTGGTGTCTGACAGCAGTCAGGGTTAAGATGCTTGGAGCAGAACTAAGGAACAGTATGAAGAAAAAACAGTGTGGATTGGACTTCCTTCAATAATGTTACACAACAAGCACAAAAGAACCGGATCAAAGGATATAAAAAGCTGTGGCAACTACTTTGATTTTAATAAAAAGCTTGGCACCGGCAGTCACATACGTGTTGTAGGTGTAGTAATCCTGTTCAAACTGGTGACAGGAACGTGGAGTCACTTTATAAACACCTTAGATTGAAAAGAAATATGTTAAGTACTTTAGCCTCTATAAACTTCAACAAAACTTAAGGAAAGACTGAGCTCACCTGGTTTGGACAGACAGAAGCGATTGACTCCTTTGGACAGATTGTAAATGCCAACATTCTCTGGTGAACTGCCATCTTGGAAAAATTCCTAAAATTATAGAAAAATAATGCATCATAATCATCATTACTATTTTAGACTAGTAACAGCGTATTCTGGCAACTATGTTCAGTCATCATTAAATATTGATTTTTTTCAGGCCTCACCAGAGTAATGGCATGGGACAGTGAGCAGCGCAGCAAGTATCCAGTTTGTCTGAACTCCACTCCTTCTACATATGAGTCAAGTACATCGATCTCCACTGACTTATGCTTCCAGCACCACTCTTCTTGGGTGATAGACACTGTGATAACCAGAGGTTGTTAATATTTTTCTTAAACAAATGTCTATACTGCTGAAAGGCTGCACGATTTCCAAAAATCATAATGTGATTCATCTATAATATATTGCAATATAATAAAACTTTAACATAATCATAAACATACAAGCATATACATATATGGAAAATGGAAAAGCGGCACAAATGTATTTTGTGTTAGATGTGTGTTGTACATGGATCCGCAAACTATTTTTTCCAATGGCTTTTAAAAAGTGGTGGGGGCAAAACTGTAATTTGGCAAAAAACTGGTGGGAACATCTCCCACATGCAAATGACATTCTCTACTAAAGAGTGATTTTATTTTATTTTAACATTTAGTATTATTGTTTTCATTAAAACATATTTAGAGAAATTTTGTAATGAAAAAAATACTTTTATAAATTATAGAAGGCATTAACTATAAAGGATGCATGTTAACTACAAAGGGAATTTAAAAAAGGGCTTTTCATATAGTTTGGACAAACTTCTGGTTTAAGGCCAAACCACATCTGATTTTATCCGAATACAGATACAAATAATTTTGCCATTGCAACAGATACAGATATTGGCTACTCTGCACAACGCTAATTATCACTACTATTATTATTTTTAAAATTAGCATATATGTTGTTATAAAGTACTATAACTAGACCAGATATTACTATAAAATTTAATAATCTTATTAACTTTACTCACTTTCAGCTGCTCCCTGTTAGGAGTCGCCACAGCAAAATGATCAGCACACCTATTTAACAGAGCTTTTACGCCGAATGCCCTTTTTGACTTGTGCAACCCCAGTGCGTATGCGCACACACAAACACACACAGTGGGGGACTTGCTGTGAGGCAACTGTGCTACAGACTTGAGCCACACAATTTTATTTTATTTTTTTACATTTTACTATACAATAATAATATTACAATAGTCATTTCTGTTTACATTTCTTCAGTTTCTTACAATTTTTAATTAATTGAGTAGTAATTTAAACAGTGACGAAAACAGCAGTAGGTGAAATCTGCAGGTTGACAAGGTCTAGCTGTTTAGAACCGACACAAGGTTAAAACGGGTAAAACCCGTAAGACCTTCGTTCATCTTCGGAACACAAATGGAGATATTTTTAATGAAATCTGAGAGCTTTCTGTCCCTCCATTGACAGCAACGTCATTGCAACTTTCAAGGCCCAGAAAGGTGGTAAAAACATTGTTAAAATAGTCCATGTGACTACAGTAGTTCAACCTTAATGTTATGAAGCGATAAGAATACTTTTTGTGTGCAAAAAACCCCCAAAATAACGACTTTATTCAACAATCACTTCTCCTCCATGTCATTCTCATATGCTGTTGACGTAGTGTAAACAGTGCAGTACTTCTGGTTTCTACGTCAGAACGTAGGCTCACTATAGGCCGACGCTGGTCGTGTGTGATGCTGGCCAATAGTCAGCCGACGTTCTGACGTAGAACCCAGAATTGCTGCACTGTTTACACTTTGTCAACAGCTTAAGATAATGACATGGAAGAAAAGAGATTGTTGAATAAAGAAAATTTTGGGGTTTTTTTTGCTCAAAAAAAGTATTCTTGTCGCTTCATAATATTAAGGTTGAAACGCTGTAGTTACATGGACTATTTTAACGATGTTTTTACTACCTTTTTGGGCCTTGAAAGTTGCAATGACATTGCTGTCAATGGAGGGACAGAAAGTTCTCAGATTTCATCAAAAATATCTATATTTGTGTTCCGAAGATGAACGAAGGTCTTACGGGTTTGGAACAACATGAGGGTGAGTAATTAATGGCAAAATTTTCATTTTGGGGTGAACTAATCCTTTAAGACCAATTCACACTGCACCAACAGACTTCAACCAACACAAGGTAAATCACTAGATTGCAGTATGTTGCTTCTCAAACATTCCACGGCCCAACAAACGGTGACTGAACATGTTTACTCGGCTAAAACTATTTGCATACATATTTAATAATCATAATAGTCTCTATTGCTCATTAAAATCAAAACAGGGCAAAACAGTGCTTACCTTTGTACTTGCCGGGTAGCACATTATTGAAAGTAAAGCTGAGAGTTTCACTGCTGCCAGACAACTGGAGGTTCTGCCTCTCTCCCTGTCTGCTCACAGGCTGAAGGGTGACTGTCAGATCTCCACATGCCACTGATGACATAATTTAATCATTGAGACAAAAAGAGAAAACACACATCTAATCAAATTTGATAGCGGGCATGAAAAAAATCTCTCACCAAGACAGAACACAGAGCCAGAGACAGATGCTATGAACTGAGTGAAGAGAAGATCAGTGATAGGATGGTCCACAAGTGAAATATCGAGAGAGTATGGCTGAAGAGCGAGCCCAGCTTTTACGTCACTTTCAGGGAGGGTCACCTGCAGTACAGCACACAACATAATTTAATTAACGTGCAACTACAATAACTTTAAAAGTCAAGTGGCGTTATAATAGAAATTATCATTACCTGCAAGCTGTAGTCCCCTGGTTTGACTTGAAAGCAGAATGCTCCATGACTATCACTTTCAACTGTGCGGAAAAAGCCCTGATCTTGGGCCGAGAGAGTAACTTTGTAGTACCCAAGCTGTTTAACAGTCTCAGGAAGACGGGTGACTAAGATGTGACCACACACGCTGAACCTGAAAATGACAAAGTGGGGCAGATTTTTTGATCAATCCGATCAAGCGGACGCCTCAAACTACAGGGCAGAGACCTAAAGTCCTTGTTCTTCCTCTGACCACAGTTTTCTGGCTGGAACTTCTTTTTAAAGGTGAAGTACGTAAGATATTTAAAGTGCCCCTATTATGGATTTTTGAAAATGACCTTTCATGTAGTCACTTCATTTGATTTATTTATTTATTTAATGATCATTTCTCCACACCAAACTCATAGCTTCATACAGATAACTTGTCTTTGTTGTATTGTTTTGGTTGTTGCTGTTGTGTATACAGGGGCGTCGGACTGGGGGTAAAACCAGTACTGATTACCAGGGCCCCAAGGGGATGAAGGGCCCTTGAAAAGTCTGGAATACAGACATCCCAATTCTCCCGGAAGTTTGATAGCGTCTCCCTGATGCCCGCAAATTAGTTAAAATCTCCCGGAATCTAGAAGGCGAATGCGAGACAGAACATCTGTGCGCATAACATACATAGCGCGTGCGCAATCCAACCCCCCGTCAACAATCCAAAAAGTATTTTATTTGGAACATAGGGGCCCATCAGGACTGACTATACATAGGGCCCGGGATCTTGTGCTACGCCCCTGTGTGTATACTTGCCTTCCCACTATGTAAAGCGACCTTGGGTTTGAGAAAGGCGCTATATAAAATAAACGTATTATTATGTAGTGTGTAACATAGCTCTAAGTGAAACTGTAAAGCTTTAAATCTGAAAGTGCACCGTATATATTGTCTTTCAAAAGTAAGAGTCGACTCTGAGTCAATGAAATGAATCGTTTTTCAAACGACTCATAAGCCGTTTCGTTGTGACGTCAAGACGAAACATTAAAGGGATAGTTCGGCCAAAAATGATATTTAACCCATGCATTACTCACCCTCAAGCCGTTCGAGATGCATATGTCAATCTTGTTTCAGACGAACACATTTTCAATTATTTTAGAAAATGTCTTAGACCCTTAAGTGGATATAATGTGAAGCAATGGGGTCCACCTCCTTCAAGTCCCAAAATGTGCATACATCCTTCACAAAAGTAATCCATCCGGCTCCAGGGGGATAAACGAAGGCCTTCTGAGGGTAATCCGTGCGGTTTTGTCGTAAAAATATACATATTTAAAACTTTATAAATGAAAATATCTGACTTCCGGCAACGATCGACGCGCGTTCACGGGTGATGGAAGTCGGCGTACGAGGTAGGACGTAGCGTAGGAACGCGCCTGCGCAGCCAGAGAGCAGTTTTGTTTTGCTCTGCTCTCTGGCTGCGCAGGCGCGTTCGTTTTAAGTCACGACGGTTCCTACGCTACGTCCTACCTATCTCGTACGCCGACTTCCATCACCCGTGAACGCGCGTCGATCGTTGCCGGAAGTCAGATATTTTCATTTATAAAGTTTTAAATATGTATATTTTTACGACAAAACCGCACGGATTACCCTCAGAAGGCCTTCGTTTATCCCCCTGGAGCCGGATGGATTACTTTTGTGAAGGATGTATGCACATTTTGGGACTTGAAGGAGGTGGACCCCATTGCTTTATATTATATCCACTGAAGGGTCTAAGACATTTTCTAAAATAATTGAAAATGTGTTCGTCTGAAACAAGATTGACATATGCATCTCGAACGGCTTGAGGGTGAGTAATGCATGGGTTAAATATCATTTTTGGCCGAACTATCCCTTTAACATATTGCCCGTCCACTTATTGCGCACGCAGGCACCAGGGAAAACTTCAACCTCATGTCGAGTAGACGCTGTGCTCTACAATGTGAAAGTAAAGCCAGTTGTTTTCACTGCCCAAAGACGAGCATGTGAAGAATCAGTGGTTAACCCTCTGAGGTCTAAGGGTTTTTTGGGGTCCTTGAGGTGTTCTGACATGCTCTGACATTTGAGCTTTTTTCAGTTATTTATAAACATGTTAATGGCAAAGGTGTAAATTCACTCTATATAGCACAAACAGGGCTACCGTAATATGTGAGCAACATGTATGTACATGTTTGTATTTTTGAGAGAATATTGCTTATGCATGGTTATTGAAAAAACTAAAACTTAAAAGTGTCTGAAATAAGGCCACAAAACACATACTAAATATGTGTCCACAAGACTTTTGACTAATGAGTGTTGTTGCCTAGAATTTTTGCTTCAAAATGATCTGAAAATCATCCTGCCTAATCATTTACACAAAACAATACATTGATTTAAATTTTATAAGACACCTTTTGTTTGGAAAGGCAATATGCGTGGAGGCGTGTTCACACCTGAGAAGACAAAGGCCGGATAATGAGCCCTATAATGAGCTGCATATTAATTAGCCCTTTCACACAGGTGAGTCACAGGATCCCAAAGAATGCAAGGACAAAAGAAATTATCTATATATACATATTTTACAATTAGAAATTGTAATCAATTACAAATAGGTTACAATTACAACAACAATTACAATTTTAACAATATTTCAAGTGTATTTCTTTGTAAAAAGTATAAATTTTATCATACGTATTAAAAAAGGTAAGGATTCATTAGTTTGAATATTGGAACAAACACTATAATAACATCTTAGTTGATAATTCAATATACCTACTTTATTTTTGACAAAACATCATACTATAGTATATTTAACTATGAGTAGAAATTGGTGAACAAAAGCTTAACTATTTAATGTGACAGTAGTCTTTTTTTACAGTCAAAACTTTATAATCTATCCAAAACTAATCACAAAATCTTGTCTAAACATTCATATTTAGTCTGTAACATATTGTGTATGATATATTAGTATATACATGTGAATTTGCAGCTTGTTGCTTATACAGACATTTTATTTCAACATATTTCAGTCTATTTTTACTCATCTTAATAGGCTATAGCAATATAGTTTGGATGTGTTCATGTAAACATAACGTTTACTAATGTAGGTGCGAGAGTGAATGAACGGCACAGACACGCGCTGTATAACTGTAGTAAACAAAGCGTGCGCGCCTGCATGCCGTTCATTCATCATTTAGCCTACACACAGACACGCAATTCATATTTTAAACAGTCTTTTTGCGGTTTAGAGTCAGACACTATTCAATATCGCGATTAGAACAAAGCACTTAAGAATAAATGACTTACTACATCAGCTGGATACGTTGCTCCTCCAAATGAAACTACCAGCACTTCTATTCCAGGGTTATTAGATAGCGTATCCTTTCGCTGTGAGGAATAATACGGTGTACACAGCTGTACAAGATATTTACTAAACACGATGTGTTTTATAATCCAGCTGGTGGGCGTTGGCATGTTTGAATGGCTTGCCTTAGATCATTTGCGTTTGAATACCGGCGCGCTCTCCGTGGGCGTGGCACATTAACGCGTAATGAGGTATAATGAGCTGGAAAGAAAAATACTGACATCTCTCTCTTTTCATACAGATTACATAAACTGAGAATATTTGTTTTTTATATAAATTAATTCATTTAAAAGAAGAGAGTTCAAGCTTCATTATGGAAAAACACTCGTGCCTGTATGACAAGTATTCGCGAAATTACAGTTAATTTTCGGACGCGTTTCAGAATGGACTTAACTGACAGAGAGAAGGCAGAACGCGCATCATGTTTGTTTTTCTTTATTTGGCGAAAAGCACAACACTTTGTTTTTATTGTGAGTATCCAGAAAAAAAATAGACACTTATCAGGATCGAATGATGTACAACACTTAATATGTAAGATCAAAATCAACAGAGTATTTTGAGTTTCTTTTGCACTGATAAGAAAAAAAGCGAGACTATCGCGCCCGCGCGATAGCCAACCTCAGAGGGTTGAAATTCATCTTTACCACGATACCGCAGCAGTATAATCCTAAATAATTCCCTTTATTTTACTTACGACTGCTTCTCAAATCTCGGAGTTTAATGCAGGATTCGGAAACCGCTTGCTCTTGAAAGATGGTGTTCAAAATACTTAGTTTTGAGTTTTATATTGTGTTGGTCTCCTGTTAACTGGTTAACTCACATTATTACTGTCTTACTGAATTACTTCTGATAATCAGCTGTGGGCCACTATTACCTAAAATTGTGTCTATTAATGCAGATTGTCTGTCGTTCTCACTACTTTGAGGAAAGATTAAGCATGGAGCAAGATTTGTTTTACCAACGTTTATGTTACATCAGTCATTCACGCTAGAGCTCGACTAATGTATACCTTGCATAAATGCACTGTTATTGATACAGTTTTCACATGTTCACCGCAATATATTAGAAAAATACTCTGTAAATAAATTAGTACAAGTAAAATAATCAGTTTGTTGATAGACATGTACTTGTTAATGCTGATGGTGAGGAATTACAGTTGCAACATCTCATAATGTACCTCAAACTGAGTAGCGCATCACTGAGAAACGTCCTGCTCGAGTCGTCCTTGCGATGGAGGTTCGGGCTGAATAACTAGTTCGACGTCATTGTTCATTACTGTGTTTAGTTTACGGTGTAGGAAGCCTCAGGACAAGCAGAGCTGAGTTGTTTTGGCAATGGGCGTTTTTGTTTTCGACGCGCGCGCTGTACGCGGTAAACTAAATCACAACAGACTAAGCTGTCTGGCCAATCAGAGCAGAGCATGCTCTTAGAAAGGAGGGATTTAGAGAGACTGATTCATCTGACGAGTCGTTTGAGAATCATTGAAAATGTGGTGATGTGCAAATGTATATTATGAAGGAAATTAAACAGTTTTTTGACCTTTGATGTAAGTAAACCTGCAGTAGGAAACTAAAACAACAAAAGGAAACTTTAAAATAGCATAATAGGGGCACTTTAATGTTAAAATACATTCTCTTAACCAGGATTATTGTTCATTGACTACTATTAGTATGCCATTCATGGCTTTATCTTCTACCCCAAAAGTGTAAACATTGAGCCACCCAGATTGATTGAGAGCAGTCCACTCAGCTCTGTTAGTCTCTTTATAGCTTAACCTACAGTATAGCGAGAGTTTGGGGCGTGGCTACTGTAGTAGGCGGAGCCAGAGGATGTTTAGCCGGTGTGGGACCATGGCTGATGTGTTACATGGGAAAAGACATTTAGCTTTGATTAAACAGGTCATGATCACATCAAAGTGAATGGGGCATTGCGATGGTACATGCCACAATGGATGCATTAATGCCATGCATACAGTATAGTTATGCACCCGTTAAGAAAGACAAATGTACCATTTTTATAATGTTTCCTTTCATTTGTGTCAGAACACTTGTTCTTAAAGAGATGACTTTTTGGAGCTCCGTCGAATTGATTCATTAATCCTTGATTTTCTTCTTTACCACTCATTTATAAACAAGTACTTTCTATTTTTATATCGTGTGAACTTATCCTCGATACTATTCCCTATAAAAAACAATCGGATTGCTTTGATATCGCTACTTAGATCCAACTTTGCGAATCCCAGCTACTAGCCTTTTAGCCCGCTAGCATTTCACGCGTGGCCTGCGCCAATCGACCGTCGGATTTTACACCCGTTTCACTGAAAGGATACGGGTTATATCCAGGATTTCAGTCCTAAATTAGTAGTGATATTGGTAGTATCACTACTAATTTACTGTTCATCTGTTATAATGGCGAATATATCGGATGTGTGTCTAACGCTACCTCTGAGTGCAGGTGAGGACACATTCGAGCTGCATTCGGTGCTGTTGGAGCTGGAGTCCGTGGAGAAGCAGATCCGTGGTCTGCTAGAGAGGCAAGCCGAGCTGCGAGATCGGCGATCAGCGCTTGAAACATCACGCGCCGATGCTCACAAGTCAGTGGTTAGTAACTTTTTGACTCCGACTTCGTCTACTCCGTGCGTTTCTCTGCCCAGGAGGACGCGATCATCTCTGGCTTCATTCACTCCGGCACCGACACAAAGCCATGGACCCTGGGTGATCCCTCAGCGGAAGACACGAGCCAGGACCAGACCAAGAACCTCTCCACCCCTCCCGGTCTTCGAGATCTCCACCCGGAACCGCTTCTCCCCTCTTCGCGAGTCGGAACGTGACGACGCCGTGATCATCGGCAGTTCCATCGTCCGTCATGTCCGCGCTACCTCAGGTAAGGGTAATGTGCGCACTCACTGCTTTCCTGGTGCTCGTGTTCTAGATGTCGCTGCACATGTTCCAGAGACCCTGAACGGTGACGAGCGCGTCGGAGCTGTGGTGCTGCACGCGGGAACGAACGACATCCGGCTGCGGCAGACGGAGGTTCTGAAGAAGGACTACAGGAGCCTGATCGAGACGGTACGCAGCACAGCGCCTGAGGCAACGATCATCGTGTCTGGACCGCTTCCCACGTACCGACTAGGACAAGAAAGGTTCAGTAGACTATTTGCTCTAAATGAATGGTTAATATCATGGTGTAATGAACAGAAACTGCTCTTTGTAAATAATTGGAATCTGTTCTGGGAGCGACCTAGGCTCTACCGTGCTGATGGCCTGCACCCCAGCAGAATCGGAGCGGCTGTGCTGTCGGACAACATCTCCAAGACGTTACACACCATCTGACTAATAAGTCAAAGTCCAAATCACAATCTCTGCTGTCCCAACTTAATTGATACAAGTAGTGTAGAACATTATATAGAAACTGTGTCTATTCCTCGTCTAGTGAGGCCAAACAATAAATCTAGTTTAGGATCTAGGAAAAATCTTATTGTAATTAAACCAGAAAATCTAAATCTCAGTGAACAAAAAGAATTTCTAAAACTAGGTCTTCTAAACATTAGATCGCTCACACCTAAGGCGGTTATTGTAAATGAAATGGTCACAGATAATAATTTCGATGTTCTGTGCCTTACTGAAACCTGGCTTAAACCAAATGATTATTTCGGTCTAAATGAGTCTACTCCACCAGGATACTGTTATAAGCATGATCCCCGTCCGATCGGTCGTGGCGGCGGTGTTGCAACAATCTATAGAGATATCCTTAATGTTACTCAGAAAACAGGTCACAGGTTTAATTCGTTCGAAGTACTTGTGCTAAATGTTACGCTCTTAGATGTAAGAAAGAAATCCCTATTATCTCTAGCCTTGGCGACCGTATATAGACCTCCAGGGCCCTATGCTGATTTCCTAAAAGAGTTTGCAGACTTTCTCTCAGATCTATTGGTCAATGCCGATAAAGCAATAATTGTTGGAGATTTTAACATACACGTAGATAACACAAATGATGCGTTAGGGGCTGCGTTTACAGATTTATTAAACTCATTTGGGGTCAAGCAAAACGTCAGTGGTCCCACTCATCGTCTAAATCATACACTAGATTTAATTATATCATATGGAACCAATCCAACCGATATAGATATTATAGCGCAAAGTGACGATCTCACTGATCATTGTATGGTAACGTGCATATTACGTACTGCTGAAATTTGCCATGTTGCGCCACGTTATCGACCAGGCAGAACAATCGTTCCAACCACTATAGATAGATTCACAAATAGCTTACCTGATCTATCTCAGCTGCTCAGTGAACCCCAACAAACAGATGAACTAGAGGAAATGACTAGCAGTTTGAGCACCATTTTCTCTAGTACATTAGATATTGTTGCACCAATTAGATTAAAAAAGGTTAGAGAGAAAACTAAAGCACGATGGTACAATAGTACTACACATGTTATCAAGAGAGAAACTCGTAACTTAGAGCGTAAATGGAAACAAACTAATTTAGAGGTCTTTAGAATCGCGTGGAAAGACAGTATATGTCACGTTATAAAAAGGCTCTAAAAGCAGCCAGGGCTGAGCATCTCCGCAAACTAATAGAAAATAACCAAAATAATCCAAGGTTTTTATTTAACACCGTGGCTAGACTAACAAATAAACAGGCATCACCAGAGCAAAATATTCCGTTACAGTATAGTTGTAATGATTTTATGAATTACTTCAATGAGAAAATAGAAAGCATCCGAAATACAATTGTAAATGTACAATCCTCTATGGTGTCTTATGATTCAGCCACAATTATCGCCCCTCAAGAACAACTACACCGCTTTACAACTATAGGACAGGAAGAGCTAAATAAACTTATCTTTGCAGCGAAACCAACAACATGTTTATTAGACCCAATACCCACTAAACTACTGAAAGAAGTGTTACCTGTAGTGGAAGAGCCTCTTCTCAATATTATTAACTCGTCTTTATCTTTAGGTCATGTTCCAAAAATATTTAAGCTGGCAGAAATAAAACCTATTATTAAGAAACCACAATTAGATCAAAATAACTTAGCAAATTACAGACCCATTTCAAATCTTCCATTTATATCTAAAATACTAGAAAAAATTGTGTCCGCTCAATTGTGCTCTTTCTTGCAAGAAAATGATATCTATGAAAAATTTCAGTCAGGATTCAGACCGCATCATAGCACAGAAACTGCGCTAGTTAAAATTACAAATGATTTACTTTTAGCTTCTGACCAAGGCTGTATCTCAATACTAGTTCTACTCGATCTTAGCGCTGCGTTCGACACTATAGATCATAAAATACTCTTGGATCGACTACAAAACTACACTGGTGTTCAGGGACAGGCATTAAGCTGGTTTAGATCGTACTTATCAGACCGTTACCATTTTGTCTGTTTAAATGGGGAAAGTAGACCCCATCAGTAGACTATGGAGTGCCGCAAGGATCGGTGTTAGGCCCTCTGCTATTCTCAATATATATGCTGCCACTGGGTAATATTATAAGAAAACATGGAATTAATTTCCACTGTTATGCTGATGACACTCAATTATATATTTCATCAAGACCAGATGAAAACACTAACTTATCTAAATTGACAGAGTGTCTTAAAGATATAAAATGCTGGATGACGTGTAATTTCCTGCTATTAAATTCAGATAAAACGGAGGTATTACTTATTGGTCCAAAAAACTACCCACAAAACCTCGTACAATACAACTTTCATTTAGATCCAGTTACTTTATCCACTACAGTAAAAGACCTGGGTGTTATACTAGACCGCAACTTGTCTTTCGAAAATCATATTTCATATGTTACAAGAACAGCCTTTTTCCACCTTAGAAATATTGCTAAGCTACGTAACATGCTATCTGTTTCTGATGCAGAAAAGTTAGTTCATGCATTCATGACCTCAAGACTAGATTACTGTAACGCTTTATTAGCTGGTTGTCCTACATCCTCAATAAACAAGCTACAGTTAGTGCAAAATGCAGCTGCTAGAGTTCTTACTAGGTCAAGAAAATATTACCATATAACACCAATTTTATCATCTCTGCACTGGTTACCTATTAAGTTCCGTATCAATTACAAAGTACTATTACTGACGTATAAAGCCCTAAATGGTCTAGCTCCTGTATATTTAATGGACCTTCTATCGCCCTACAATCCATCGCGTTCTTTAAGATCCCTAAATTCGAGGCTTCTGGTCATTCCTAGGATATCCAGATCCACTAAAGGAGGGAGGGCGTTCTCGCATTTAGCTCCTAAACTCTGGAATAGCCTTCCTGATACTGTTCGTTGCTCAGACTCGCTCTCCCAGTTCAAAACTAGATTAAAGACGCATCTCTTCAGCCAAGCATTCACATAATGCTTGCCTCTTATACTACTGTTGAATCAGATCGAATGCATTAATATTATGAACAGCAGCTACGCTAATTATTTCCCATCTGCTTTTCTGCTGTTATCTCGGGACGCTAGTCCCGAGGTAAATAGCGTTCTTCAGCTACAGTCTGTATCCAGCCTCTCACGGAGACTTCAGAGTCCCCAACACCTGCGATGAGACGACTCGACGCCTGTGAAGAGATGACTCAACGCCGGCGATATGTTATGCCCTAAATTAATACATGATGATTAACTAACTGTATTTTTTACGTACATTTCTGAAATGCACTTTCTGTAAAGCTGCTTTGAAACAATATGTATTGTGAAAAGCGCTATACAAATAAATTTGAATTGAATTGAATTTGTACAGTGCAGACAGGCTCAAACAGCTGTGGTGTTTTATGTCCAAGAATGTGCCCAGTGCAGATACGTTGGATGGGTTTATTATAAGCGAGACACTTTTGCACACTTGCATTTGCTCTTGACAGAGTATTAACTAACTTAGTTGCTTACTTATGACACACAGCTAAAAGTAATCCTAATATATTGGAACTTTTATTAAGAAGTTGCCTACTTTTACCTGTTGAAACATGCCTTCCTAATAGGGCTGCATGATTAATCGCAATTAACATGACATCGTGCTTAAACTGAATTGTCTTATTGCGATTTTGAAATTGCAAAGGCTGCGATTATTTTTTATGCGCAACTTGTCAGTGATGTACGGCTCTGTGATCCATCTGAAAGCACTGTGGATTGAGTCGCTTATAACATGCATTTCAACACACGTCAAACATCTTTCCAAACATGAGAAGCATTTATGAACCTCTTGTCAAACTTAAGACAACACTTAATGAATCAAAGCGCTTCAATCTTCTGTTTATTCAGCTACAGCGATAGTATCATAGACAGTAAAAGAAATGGACAATCCCTTGATTTCAACGGAGAAAACTGAAGCCCGATTAAAGCACTCACTTCCTGATGGCTGAGCGTACTGCGCAGGCTCAAACTGAGCTTGACAACAGTCTGACAGTTGTAAATCTTCTAGTAGCTGTGCCAAGACAAATCTGAATCACCTAATTCCTCAAAAACTTTGTTGAAATATTTTGTCCTGTTGCTTTTATGGACTCTCTATCTATGGGCTTCTCCCTTGACTTTATGCCTCTATGTCCCCCCGATTGCCTGCAAGCTTCTCCTCCTGTCTATACGGTATTTTCTCTATTGTGCGACACAAAGTCGCGTGGTTATGACGCAATCGTTAGCCTATTTTTACAAAAACGGCTTCTACGGGGCCATAACGTAAGATACAAAGTAATGGAGCCTTTTATACATTGTCGTGTTTCTTTAGAAATAAATAATGGACAAATGAAGTCTTTGGACGCCTCAGATGTAAAGTTATTCGCTGTCAAAGTGACGCTAAAATGAATGGGAATCAATGGAATGCTAACAGCAGGTGAAGTTCTGCTACAATGGTGGCCCCCACGAGGCTTCAGTTTCCGGCTGATGGATTACCCCCTTGGATAGTATGATACCCATAGGTATTTCCTGGAATAATAGCTACTTCTGCAGGGCATATTTGGAGTGTTTGCACGAGAGCGCCCTCTGCCTTTCAGATGAAGCAGCATTTACTACTGATCACAGAGCTGTGCTGCACTGACAAGCTGCAAAAAAAATAATCGTGCAGCCCTACTTTACAAGTACCTGTTAGATCTGTGTTTTTGATGTTTGAATTGGGGGAAATAGAGCTGGGCAATTTGACCAAATTCTTATATCATGATCACGCTATACATAATAATATAATTATTTTGTGTTATTTTCATATTTAATGTATATGTCCTATTGTTTGCAATTTGCTTCTTTTTTATTTTTGAATTAAACAAATGAAGTTTCTCAGGTACAATAGGTTTATTTAACATGTAGTACATACAGAAATGTAATAATCAAATGTAAAAATAAAATATTGTATAGTCTTCACTGTATGAATTCAATTTAAATGTATTCTTACTAAAGCTAAAAAAGTTATTCAGTCAAGAGCAGCAAGTTATTTTCTCTTTTGTTTGATTCACATTAATGACACAGAGCAGCAGGTAGGTATATTAGGCCTCTGTCACTTTAAAGGGTTAGTTCACGCAAAAATGAAAATTATGTCATTAATGACTCACCCTCATGTCGTTCCAAGCCCGTAAGACCTCCGTTCATCTTCGGAACACAGTTTAAGATATTTTAGATTCAGTCCGAGAGCTTTTTGTCCCTCCATTGAAAATCTATGTACGGTATACTGTCCTTGTCCAGAAAGGCAATAAAGACATCATCAAAGTAGTCCATGTGACCTCAGTGGGTTAGTTCGAATTTTTTGAAACATCGAAAATACACTTTGTTCCAAAAATAACAAAAACGACGACTTTATTCAGCATTGTATTCTCTTCCGGTTCTGTTGTCAATCCGCGTTCATGAGTCCGCTGACGTAAGACGAGCTGACGTGTTATCTGGTGCGCCCGAGCTTCGTTTACAGTCTGAGGGAGACGCACGCTGTAAACAAAACAATCTTTGCAAACATGTCTAAGGATTTCGACACAGGGGAAGACTTGCATTTTTTTTTAACCAGACATATTTATTTGAACCCGAATACACGGACGCACCAGATAACACGTCAGCAGCGTCTTACGTCAGCAGTGTCACTGGCCTCGTGAACGAGTATTGACAACAGAACCGGAAGAGTTTTTGTTATTTTTGGAACAAAATGTATTTTCGATGCTTCAAAAAATTCTAACTAACCCCCTGAGGTCACGTGCACTACTTTGATGATGTCTTTATTGCCTTTCTGGACAAGGACAGTATACCGTACATAGATTTTCAATGGAGGGACAGAAAACTCTCTGACTAAATCTAAAATATCTTAAACTGTGTTCCGAAGATGAACGGAGGTCTTACGGGCTTGGAACGACATGAGGGTGAGTCATTAATGACATAATTGTCATTTTTGGGTGAACTAACCCTTTAAGACCAAACACACAAAATCAAATCCATTATACTGATACACATCCGGTTTACACCAAACTGTTAACTTTCACTTGAGACATAACAGACAGTGTTTACATAAAAACTCCAGAGAATGCACATTTTGAAAATTGCGTGTGTATTCGACCATTAAATAAAGTTTTTACTAAAAGAACAAAACCCTTTTTAAGTTTTCCATTTAGGTCTGCAATATACTGTATTAATGTGCTGTAACAGAAATTTTAAAGAAAATGGCCTTGTTTATCCACCGCATATGAGGTTTAATTAAATTTTTTTAATTTTAACCAACCATATTTCATGCTTTCAAAAGAGGGATAAAATTCCCCCCTTTTTTAAACTTTATTTTAACAAAGTATTTTGCAGAAAGATGGAGGCATGCCTGAGAAATAAATATACTCATTTTGTCATAACAGCACTGCCTGTTGAATTTATAAGGGCTATAATTAAGAGGTCACGAGCTTCAGTGCTCTGTCACGTCCGTAACGTTTTAAAGATTAAGTTTATATAATGTAACAATTATAAATACAAATAACTTGAAACTTTATATACAAAGTTAAATTATTTTTATGCTTATTAGGATAGACATTTTCTCTCACTTCTTTGCTCTGAACAACCATAATAATGCGTTACGGACGTGACCTTTACGGACGCTTCATATTAAATCATATGCATATCACTATTGCTGTGATCTGTTTCAGGCATAACGTATATCAGTGCATATCCAATAATCGCAATTATATTTGTGCTTTTTTAGTTTTAATATGAAAAAGGGAGTCAACTTTCAAATTCAGTCAATTTTATAACAAAATTCAAACAATAGATGTCGCTCTTTAATACGGCGCGGCATATTTCTGTAGTGCCTCAGTGTAAGCGGCAGAGCAAGCGGATCAAGCGCACATGGAGCGATATTCTCTTCCTTTTTGCCAGTTACAGGATGAAATACGAACATCAGAAGGTATATGATAGCCTACAGTACAACTTACAGAAGAGCATTGTCTCTCATAGGACACTTCCCTCAAGGGATGTCGTGTTTTCACCTCTTGGTTAAAACATGAATATTCATCATAATCCCGTGATCAAGCTGACAAAATAATAATAATAATAATGCAATCATTTTGACAAAATAAAATGTGATCATTTTGACTCACGACTGCACGAACTGGTTGAAAACAGTGTCGCTTAGACACAAAACAAAACTGACATGATTGCGAGTCACACCTACGGATAAGTATCAATCAGTTCACCTGACCGTGGAGGAAACCTGCGATTTGAACTCCTATATGATAAACATTAATATTTGTTAATGTATTTTAGCAAGCAGTTCTGTTGGTAGGAAAACCATGGTCTCTATATTGAGTTTTGAACAACAAGGTGACACGGTTGTCAATATGAGAAATAATCCATAACCATTTGAAATGGAGCGATTTAGTATAATACAGTTGATTAATTCTGCAATCTTACCATACTGGTATGGCAGATTTCAATATTTGGTGGTTTAAATACCTGCTTGAGGTCTCTGTGCAGTTTAGTGCCGCTTTCAGAGTGGTCATGTCCGTAACGGAGAACGGTCACGCCCGTAACATTGTTTTTTCCTCATAAATGCGATCACGAAAAATAAAATAAAATAAATATTTTATGTTCTGTGGAGAGTCAACCCTTCTTCATTCGGTGGGTAGTATTACTTTTGGTTTACGCAGTGTAATTCACAGAATTCATAAAAAAATATGTTGCCACCTAAAACTTTTTATTGTCACGTCCGTTACGCATTTATATTTCCCTCATCCAAAATATAAAAAGCGTGTGTAGACTGATATTTTTCGAATGTCTGGACTCCTTTATTAAGGGATTATGGAAATATAAACAGACGTTTCAATATATTGTGTGGGGTCTGGACCATTCAGACACACACTAATTATTCATATTCACTATATTTAATCAATATAAAGGTCTATGAAACTCTCCCCCAAAACTAACCTCACAAATGAAGTTACTTTGTCAGCCGGGTGTCCGGTTACAGAACACTTTAAGACTGATAACAGACTTTTACAACCTCAAAGGAATGTGGCCACATGCGCCACATGCTCAAGAGAGAGAGACAATCTTTAATTAAATAAACTTTGCGGTATTACTCTGATCTATGAAGGAACATGCCTCACAGAAACCGTGATGATTTACTCTCTCGTGTACTATTAGGTATAACAACATGGTATGTTTGATTGGGGTGTATGTGGTTGCACAACCACCCAACGGTCAATATAACTTCACCTGTTGTCACCGACTCCGAACGAGTTTTCTGTGGAACTTACAACGAACCTGTGAAGGAGGAGGACACCAGCTTCAAGAAACTTTTCCTCCAAAACCAGTTAGTCACCATATTTTCACCTGCCCCCACGCAATGCCCACTCAACGATGCGTGACCTGATGCAGAAGGCCTCTAACACAGAAGGCCTCCCCAGAAAGGGTTCCTAAGACCCCATTGATTCTGAACTGCAAAACCAGAAGGCACACAGCATGAACACAATGCAAGACTCTGCTAAAAAGTCCCTGGTCAGCATAGGACATAAAACTTTTAAAGTAGATGAAAATGTGTGCTCAAAGAGCTGCAAGACTCTGCATTAGTAAAAGTAGAATTTTACTGATATAAAGAAAATCTTGAATGGACGTGTAAGCCTCACCTGCCAACAGACTATGCACGACTCTTTTGAAACAAACATTTGCTACATGCTGGTTGAATTGGCACTGCTACACATTAGTTTCCATGACAATGAAGGGTTACAGGAAACACTAGCTCCAAATAGGGCATACGTCACCTTGATGCCAGAGTGTAGGAAAACCACCTGAGCTTTAAACTACTGTTAACCTACAGGCGTGCATTTGACCATTGCGGTCCAACTGGAACACAACATGCGATACGCATTTTGATCACTGGTTGCTGGCTTGTCTAAATGCAGATAAAACGATAGCGGGAATTGACATCTCTACTGTAAGTGAAAGAGTCTTAGATTTCCAACTGGTATCAGTAAGTTCAGCATTAAAGCGTAAGTCTGTTTGACAAAGGAATCTCATCTCAGCAGCTTGTAAACTGTACTGATATCTATCCTGCTTTGGTTAAATAAATCCAAATTGCAGTATTGCTAAACCTGTTTCTGACAAAGAAAGCTCAGGACAGTGTTATATATACGTAGACCTGGGTGATGCCCCCCTTTCTACAATGTAAAGGCCTTACAAATTATTGTTAGATTGATGTAATTCACCTAAATTTTAGCTGCATCTACAAGCAGAGAGCTACCTAGCGATCAAAACTGTTCACTCGCTGAAAAGTCAGCATTTATGCATGAGAGGGACGTAACTATATAGGCTTAGACAAGCTTTGACTTACAGCAAATCTATTTCCTTATTCTGTAAACAAATAGAATAAGTTGTGTAAAGTAAAGAGAAGAGTTCCATGAGTAAAATTAGCAAATGCCAAAACACATGTGCATTTTACTGAATTTAACATCAAGTTCTTGAAAGACTTAAAGTATAGGCGCCCCCTTTTAACCCGTGTAAACATGCAGGACAGGACAATACTCTGTGTTATGCACCTTGATGACATCCCTGCGCCAAAGCTTGTGGTGCCACAGTGCAAAAGGGGGGGTCATGCCAGTGTATGCCCATCACGCACCATGTGCTGCACACCGCAGCACCAGAACACCGAAGCAAGTGGCATACCGGCGTCCTCGAAGCGGAAAGACTGTCCTAGCCAACAAAGGACGACAGTCGCTGAGATCTTTCCTCCCTTTCTCTCTCCCTCCCCCTTTGTCTGTTCCAGGATGCTGCTGTGGTTAGTCTTCCTGTGCCTCCAGCCAACCAGAGGACAGCCGCAGTCGGTCATCTCACCAGGTCCGGTATCAGGCAGCGTCCCGAAGGAACAACCGGGACTCCTTATCACCAACTGCAGGACCCACACCCAGAGAGTGTATGTTAGACTCCACTCCCTCGCCCACGCTGAGGCCAATGTCGAACACATGCTCAACCAACTTGAAAAAAAAAAAACTGTCACACAAGCAGAGCTAGATGGACACAACCGCCGCTGCCGTCGGAACTCTGTTAACATTGGCATGTCCAGTGTCAACGCACTGAACCTAGCCACTGTGAGACAATGTGTGGCTGAAATTCAAACTGAAATCCCACAGCTAAAAGGGCAACTCACAACACAGAGTGCCTCCCTGCCGTCCATCGGCAAGACATCGAAGGGAACTGTGGTAATTCTCAACACCCACAGCGTTCGGCTGAACCAGACAGTGAACTCCATGAAACAGCTGTTTACTGTCTTCCAGAATGACTTTACTCAAACTCAGCTGGTCTGCAGTCTCTGATCCAAGACACACGCTGCCCTGCTGAGGCCAAACCTGAATCAAAGCTGGAAACCTCATCCTTCTTCAAGAACCACAATTTCACCCTAACTCCAGAATGACAGGTGATACCCAGTCAAGGCACCTTCTGCCCCAACACCTGCTGCAGAGACCTGTACTGGGCTACTGTCCACATCAACCGCTCCAGAAGACGTGAGCAACCAGAGGCCACCATGGCCTTCCAGCCTTCTATGACAAAGGTGTGTCTGATCTCTCGGCACTTTCAACTTCGATCATGGTTGTCCTTGAGGGGGACAACAATGGTCGAAAAGGGGGGATGTAGGGTCTGGACCATTCAGACACACACTAATTATTCATATTCACTATATTTAATCAATATAAAGGTCTATGAAACTCTCCCCCAAAACTAACCTCACAAATGAAGTTACTTTGTCAGCCGGGTGTCCGGTTACAGAACACTTTAAGACTGATAACAGACTTTTACGACCTCAAAGGAATGTGGCCACATGCGCCACATGCTCAAGAGAGAGAGACAATCTTTAATTAAATAAACTTTGCGGTATTACTCTGATCTATGAAGGAACATGCCTCACAGAAACCGTGATGATTTACTGTCTTGTGTGCTATTAGGTATAACAACATGGTATGTTTGATTGGGGTGTATGTGGTTGCACAACCACCCAACGGTCAATATAACTTCACCTGTATCATTCTTCCTACCTAATTAATCCTCATTTAATGACACATACTTTGATGTACATCACCTTCACTTAGAATGCAATTTGAATTTGTTATGTCTATTTGAGCTTGAATGAACAGTCTAAGCACGCTGGGGACAAAGACCATAAATCAACTAAGAGCCGCTTCCCCTCTTGGACATGTCACCTTACTCATAGGTCCATTCAAACCTTAGGGGTGGTTCTTTTTCAGACTATATCAGAGAAAGGCAACAGTGACCGCCCTCTCTTGGTTTTCCATCCTGCCGCAAACACGGTCTCGGGTGATACGGGGAAAACCCCCCCTCCCCTCCTCCATGGGGGCCAAGAGGCCTTCCAGCAGGCCTGGATCCCAACCAGATCCGGCCTCATGGAAAAGAGAGGAGACTCTCTCACAAAGAACCAAAGACAATCTCAGGAGTTTTGGAACAAAGACTCCAACCAACAACGACTCCAATCACCCATCCTTCCGACTTCCTCACTTCTCCTGGGTACTCGGCGTGGCCTCAACAGAGTCCCAGGCCTTGACCAAACCAATCATGCGTTCCTGGAGAAAGAGAACGCTCAACCAACTTCCACTTGACACTGCCGGAACCATCAACGACTTCAATTTTCAACAACTTCAAGAATTGTTCCCATTACAAATGAAAGTATTCAATTCAATGAAATGTGAAAATGAAATTCTGATGGTTCTTCTCATAGACCCTCTTCCGGTTTCCAATTTCATCCTATCACTAACCTATTTATGTATTCATGTGTGTATGTTGTTTAGTTTATTTATATTTATATAAATATCTATATTTAGTTAATAAAACTTGTACATAATATGTATTTGGTTCTGATTTGTTTGCAATACATTGTCACTTTATGATCACGGTTTTTGCTACTGGCTCAACGTGCGGTATATGCGAAGAAATAATTATTCTTCTGTGGCCATGGAAGATACCCTTTTCTTAGAATAAATTAATAATCAAAAGAGTTCGTTGGACGAACTGATTAATTGATTGTAATATTGATTCAGCCACATCAAGTTAATCCAATTAACTGACCCAAATATTTATAATTAATAATAACAAGATATTATCGATTATTAATATTTCCAAAAAGCTGAGTTCCTTACAATTGGTATTATATACATTTTCTGAGAATTTATATTTCAAGTTATGACTGCAATGTCACGTCCATAACGCTGGAATTGCGCCATTTTGATGTGTCTATATATTTACATAAAGGGATATACAAGATTTAGCAAAATCTCTAACGATAGACACTTTATACAGTGGTAACAATGTATATCATCACACAAGCACAGCCCTATTTGAAAATTTGCTTTATTTTTGTAATTCCGTTAGGTGCCACTAGTGTCACAGAAATTACATACTTCAACTTTAAGGACAATTCTTATATGCATACTCACCCTGCAGTGATGATGTCTGGCAGCTGAGGGGTGCTGGGAGCAATCTTCACAGTGACTATCTCAAATAACATCAGTTCCTTGTGCGTGTTGATAGTATAAGTGCCTGTGGTCATATTCTCCAATCGGAATGAACCATCTTCATTAGTTTCCACTGTGAACGAGACCAGGGAGGAGCCAAAATATAAATGCAATGTGTTAATTTAGCATAAATTTGTTTATTAAGCATGAATTGTTGGGTTCTTAGGAGTATACCAATGGTTAATTATGTGAATTTTACTTAAGCGTAGCATCACAGTTACCTTTAATTTGGTTGTTAAGCGTGACTACAGCCTCTGCAACACCCTCTCCATTGGGGCTATTCAGAACTCTGCCCATCACAGAGAATCCCATGACCCGGAATATTGGCTGAGAGACAAAATAGGAAAAACATGTTAGAAAACAGGTTAGGCTGCTGAGCAATTGTTTCATACATGAGTTAATTAATTACATTTTTTTTCATTAATTCATTAATGATTTAAAGTCCATTTGAAGACATTTGGACATTTGAATCATTACTACAGTTCTTTTAATTGCTTTGGTTCAATTTTCACAAGCAAGTGGTAAATCTCCAAAAGTCTTAAGTACTAATCCTAATTCTACAACAGATGATCAAAAATGCACTTTTTTTAAACATTTCAGCACTTTTTCAATTATATTATGTACAATACACAAAATAGGCGTTTCATCTATATAAACATTTCAGATTGATCAAAAATGCATTAGAAGGAGATGCATCAAATACAGGCATTTAATATTACAGTGTGCCACATCATTATAATATCAACAGATGGCTTACCATGGCAGAGACTGACAAATTACTGCAACTCACCCGGAAAGGGTTAACTACACTATAGACTCAGTCATTTAGTACTGTATTGACAGCAACGTTATAGCAACAAGGCTTATTTCAAACATTGCATATCTTGCATTATTTGCTATTGAATTAAATGATTGTAAAAAAGTACTGTTCTGGCGATTAAAGCAAATGTTCTCATTACATATTACAATGATATTTAATGTGTTTTGAAACAATGATTCTGTGGCAAGAAAATATGTACAGTTTTAAAAATGTACACTTGTAAAAATAGTACCAAAGCAAATAAAAAAACTGAATAAAATCTGTAAGAACAAGCCAGAGAATTATGAAACTCACTTGCAACATTAAACTGTTGTGTTGTACTTTGAAATCCATACGAGGAGGAGCAACATCAAAAGTAATTCTCTCTCCTCTGTAATATGGGACCTACAATTCGAGAAGAGACAAGCTAATAAATTAAGACTGACATTTGTGCTTTATCATCACAAATGATTTGACTTATAAAAAAGGCAGCATGATGTGGAAATAAATGTCACATTATTTTAATTTAAAAAAGACTGGTGTTTATATATTATGCTTCAGTGTGGTAATAGTTCACAATGTACATTTCCAAAAACATTTCATATGGAAATTAGTGACAATAAAAGTAAAAACAGCTTCTTACCACAGTGTATTCACCACTGGGAAGACAGGGAAAGGAGAAAGTGCCATCCTCACGAGACTGGGAGCTGCACAAATACACAAGGGAGGGGTCGCCAATTAAAGCCCCATCCACAGGAGCCACACTGCAGCCATTAATATCCTGGATAAATAACAAATTTGTTTAGGAAAAGTTTACCGGATAATAGATGATGATTCTGTGCACATTTGTGATGACATTATCATATTATAGAATGACATATACGGTTGGCTTTTGAATCTAATAAAACCATTTACCTCCTGTGTTACACTGGCAGAGTAAAGGAGGAAACTGACTCCCTTCATGGGTTCACTATCACTCTGCACCTCTCCAGAGACATCATAGCCCTTTACCACAAGAGGAGCTGCGGCGGGGGCATTTTCATTCGACACAACCACAGTGGTTGAGCTCTGTGGGGAGGGGAGAGTAAACCAACAAGATTTCTTAGAAGAATATCAAAAGCTGGATAAAATCTGAATTTTCTCCAGTTTAATGATAAGAAAATCATAATTTTTGGCCCTAGTGATCGTGTAAAAATGCATGGAAGGACTATCTTGGGCCTCTGTCACAGAATGTTAAAAGTCACGTAAAAAAATTTGGGAGTCATATTTGACTCTGATCTTAAATTTTACAAGTAAAATAGAAAATAATACAACAATCGCTAAATCAAAACCAGTTCTTTATCTTACTGATCTTAAAAAAAGTGATCCATGCCTCGATTATTACAGTATAATGTTTTATATCTAGGTATTTGTCGATCTTTATCTTTACGTCTACAGCTTGTTCAAAATGCAGCAGCCAGGTTGCTAATAAATACAAGAGAGACTGGCCTCCAGTCTTGGCCTCTCTTTGGTTGCCTGTCAAGCAGCGAACAGAATTGAAGGAGTTGATGTATGTTTTTAAAGCTCTTCACAGTTTGGCCCCAGTTTATATTTCAGAGCTTATCAATACTTACTGCTTCTCAAAATCCCTTAGATTGAATAATCAGCTGCTTTTGGATATTCCGCGGACTCGGTCAAAATGTAAGGGTGATTAAGCTTTTGCTGTTGCTGCCCCTAGGTTGTGGACTGGGTTACTACTGTACTTAAGGTCATTAACATTGATGTACATGTTCAAGTTGCATTTTAAAACTGACTTGTTTTCAATAGCTTATAGTAGCATATGTGGCTGCAGTTTTTGTAATTTAGACTCTTCTGCTGTCTTTTACCTTCGTATTTGTTTTAACCATCTTACTTTCCCTTTTATTATTCAGCACTTTGGTAAACCTTGCCATTTCTTTAAAGTGCTTTATAAATAAATTTGATTTAACAAACTCCAAGTACACAAAATGTCTCGGTTACGTATGTAACCCTCGTTCCCTGAGGAGGGAACGGAGACGTTATGTCAGTGACTGACGAATGGGGTTTCGCTTAGAAAGCCTATCACCTTCATGTTCTTACAAAACAAGCCAATGGCAAGGAAATGCCATGGGTCTGCGGAATTTGCATAGTGTAACTCCGCCCTACCTCGTGGGTATATAAGGAAGTACACTGGCAATATGCCGAGCTGTTACCTGCTGAGGAGCCAAGCCTGAACTCAGGCGGTTCCAGCAGTACAGCGGAAGTGGCAGGGAGACGTAAAGTCTCCGTTCCCTCCTCAGGGAACGAGGGTTACATACGTCACCGAGACGTTCCCTTTCGTTCAGTCACTCCGAGTTACGTCAGTGACTGACGAATGGGGTTCTTAGTCTAATCACGCCACCTCGGCTGTCTTCCAGTGCCCTGCGTAAGTCTGAGCTCCCTGTCGTGAGACTAGCAAGGACGAAGGACTCCTACTTGGCACAGGAATACCAAGGTACACTGGTACACTATCTCAGTGGAAATATGCAACAAAATGCCTGCCCGAAGGGAGGACTTACAGAATACACATATGACCCGCAAGCGGGATGCATATGGAGAACACTGGGGTATCCAGCCCGCAGTGTGGAATCTTTCAACCCCAGGAGTGGAAAGGTGGCTTGCCAAAGGAAAGACACACGCTCAGAGAGGCTTACAGTGGAAATACACACGTGGGGGTCGCCGAACGGGGGAACCATGCACATTGAGGCACCTAGCCAACACGAAAGCTGCCGCAGGCATAACTCTGGCGTTGACGTCAACAGTGCTGGAACTCACGGCTTCTTGGAGAAACTCATCTGAGGAGTATAACGCACGTATCCAGTCCGAGGAGTGGAATGGCGAGCAAGCGATGACACTGAGCGGGTCCTATTACCGGCCACTGGGGGCTAGTACATGAGAGGACACTGGCTCCACTCGGAGATCGTAGAATCTGTTGAATGTGTTGGGTGTCACCCAGCCTGCAGCTCTGCAGATGTCTGTTAGCGAGCCGCCATGCGCTAGAGCCCAAGAGGAAGCCGCACTCTGGGTGGAGTGTGCCTTCACGCCAAGGGGACATGGTCGACCTTGCTGCTGGTATGCCAAAGCAATGGCGTCCACTATCCAGTGAGACAACCTTTGCTTGGAGAGAGCCTTTCACTTCAGCTTCCCACCATAACAGACAAAGAGCTGGTCTGAGGTCCTGAAACACTGCGTTCTGTCTACGTAAGCACGGAGGGTGCATACTGGACAGAGCAGTGCCAAGGCTGGGTCTGCCTCCTCCGAGGGCAGCGCGTGCAGGTTCACCACCTGATCCCTGAAAGGAGTGGTGGGAACTTTGGGCACGTATCCAGGCCGGGGTCTCAGGATCACATGAGAGTTGGCCAGCCCGAATTCCAGGCCCGCTTCGTCAACCGAAAATGCCTGCAGGTCTCCTACCCTCTTGATGGAGGCCAAAGCCCCCAGGAGCGCTGTCTTCATAGACAGAGCTTAAGCTCCACTGATCGCAATGGATCAAAGGGAGCTCTCTGCAGGGCAGATAACACCACTGCGAGGCACCAAGAGGGTACAAGAGGAGAGCGAGGAGGATTTAGTCTCCTCGCTCCTCTAAGGAACCTGTTGACCAGGTCATGCTTCCGCAAAGACTTACCTTCAACTGCATCGTGATGTGCGGCGATAGCGGCAACATACACTTTGAGGGTGGAGAGAGACAGCCTTCGCTCTAACACATCTTGCAGGAAGGAAAGCACAACACTGATCGGGCATTTCCTGAGGTCTTCTCGGCGAGAAGAGCACCGGGTGACGAAGAGGTTCTACTTCAGAGCATAGGCGTGTCTCGTGGACAAGGCTCTAGCTGAAGTGATGGTAGCCACTAGCCACTAGGTGGTAGGGTACTCAAACCTACCGCGTCCCATCCAGGAGCCTAACATTCAGGTTTCATAGATCGGGACATGGGTGCCAGAGGGTGCCCCGTCTCTGAGAAAGGAGGTCATTCCTCAGAGGAATTGGCAAGGGAGGGGCTGTCGCGAGGAGCACCACTTTGGAGAACCAAGTCCGGGTGGGCCAATGAGGCGCAACCAAAAGGACCTGCTCCTCGTCCTCCCTGATCTTGCACAGGACTCTTGCACAGGTGCAAGAAGGTTCACTGGGGGAAACGCATATTTGCGGAGGCCACACGGCCAGCTGTGCGCCAGTGCATCCGTGCAGAACGTGCCCTTGGTAAGGGAATAAAACAGGCTGCAATGGGAAGAGTCGTGGGAGGCAACCAGATCTACCTGTGCATCGCCAAACTCTTCCCAAATCAGCTAAACCATCTGGGGATGGAGTCTCCATTCCCCAGGAAGTGGCTGAAACGGTGAGAGCTCGTCGGCTGCACGGTTCAACTCTCCCGAGATGAGAATGGCTCGAAGCGACCTCAGATGCTTCTGACTCCATAGGAGGAGATGGCGGGCGAGTTGCGACATACGGTGGGAATGTAGACCACCTTGTCGGTTGATGTATGCTACTGTCGCCGTGTTGTCTGAAAGGACTAGTAGGTGTTGGTCCTTGAGCAACGCACGGAAGCGGTGCAAAGCCAAACGTACTGCCAGCAACTCGAGGCAATTGACATGCCAAAGGCGCTGGGGTCCTGTCCAGGAGCCCGCAGCAGCATGACCATTGCACATGGCACCCTAGCCCGTGGTGGAGGCATCTGTTGAGACAACATGACTGGAAACTCAGTCTAATGGCACTCCGGCCAGTAGAAAGCTGAGGTTTGTCCACAGAGTGAAGGTCTGACGGCAGGCCGGAGTGACTGGTACTCTAAGCGTGCCTGGTTGCCATGCCCACCTCGGGACTCGATCGCAAAGCCAGTGCTGAAGCGGTCTCATATGAAGCAGTCCGAGCGGTGTGGGTGCCGCTGCGGATGCCATATGTCCCAGGAGCCTCTGAAATAACTTAAGTGGAACCGCACTCTTGCCCTCGAATTGTCTCAGGCAAGTCAGCAGTGACTGCGCGCGCGCACTGGTATGCCTGCCCCTCGAAAGCACACCGTAGGAACGGTCTGTGTGGAGGAAGAATAGAGACATGAAAGTGCGCGTCCTTCAGGTCGTTCGCTGCAAACCAATCCTGTGGCTGAACACATTCGAAAATGCGTTTGGCTGTTAGCATCTTGAACGGAAGCCTGTGAAGGGATCGGTTCAAGATGCGCAGGTCCAGGATTGGCCGTAACCCACCAGATTTCTTCGTAGGGGCTGTAGAAGCCGGACTTTTCTTCTGGAGGAACAATCTCGACTGCACCTTTCACCAGTAAGGTAGCGACCTCTGCACGCATGACAGGGGCATTGCCACTGACCATAGTGCAGACTCCCCAAAAGCGGGGAGGAGATCATGCGAACTGAATCGCATATCCGAACCTGATGGTTCATCGACTCAGAGATGGGGAAGTCAGTTTTTTCTTTAACCACATTATGGTGCCGCTGGCCGGCTGGCCAGCAGAAGGAAAACAAAAGGTTCTCCCCCGGCCCTCCACCGGGGGAAGGAGTGGCCCTGCTACCACCTCCTCTACAGAATTGAAGCCCATCTCTGAGCTGTCCGCGTCAGGAGCGCCGCTTTGCCCCACGGCGAGGCCCGGGTGAAGGCTGCTGCTGGGGCCGAGCGGGAGGGGCGGGAGCCGTAGGAGGGTGCCCTCGGCGGCGAACAGGCTGAGACGACTAAGCCTGTGGCTGGGTGGAGGCAGCAGCTGGCCGCCGGGGCAGTATGTGTTTGATGGCCTCAGTCTGTTTCTGGGCGGTCAAGAACTCTTGGGCGAAGTCCAAGTTTTGAGCCGCCGAAAAGGCCAGCCTGGGATATGGAGGAGTTGAGGAAACGGGTTCGCTCAGACTCTCGCATATCGGCCAGGTTGAGCCAAAGGGGTCTCTCCTAGACCACTGCTGTGGACATCACCTGACCAAGGGAGCGTGCGGTCACCCTCATCGGTCGAGGTCGGTGCTGGCACACAGCTCATTCAAGAGCCCTTGGTCAGCTCCACCCTCGTGCATATCCCTGAGCATCCTGGCCTGATAGACCTGAAGGATGGCCATGGCATGCAGTGAGGCGGCGGCTTGCCCTGCTGCTCTGTATGATTTCGCCACCAGGGTAGACGAAAATCTACGGGTCTTGGAGGCGTGCTTAGGATCACCACGCCACGTTGAAGCACTCTGAGGTCACAGTTGCATAGCAACATAGCATTCACCAGGGAGAATCCCAGTGTACCCTTTAGCCACGGCCCCGTCAAGGGTAGAGAAGGCGGAGGAGGTCGCTGAACGATCACGGGAAGACAATGGGGACTTCCATGATCTCCTGACCTCCTCATGCACCTCCGGGAAGAATGCTTTGAAATAAATGTAATGTATGAACAAACATAGTAGTATGAAATGTAGTGGCAACTTTCTTTGGGTTTTGACCTATTTGTCATTGAGAACTATTTTGTCAACAAGCTAGTTTGTACTTTATACCTGCTCCAGGGTCCATGAGACATGAGAGGCGGTGATGTCATAATTTCCTGGAAGCACCTTGAGAAAAGAATACCTGTAAAACAAGCAAGATAGATAGGGTAACATGTTTTTGTCTATTTGTTAATGGAGTATTTGTGCAGTAAAAATCTGAAAATTATTTTGAATTGAAAAGTTAAAGAGAGAAACTTGGGGTAAAATGACCCCCCATGGCATATTGTCTGCCATGGGGTGTCATTTTACCTGGTATTTTTATTGTTAAATTAATATTTCATTTTATGTCATGGATATATTATTTTTAATCATTTCAAGAATTCATTGCATACTTCAAACAATTACTCATAATGTTTTTAAACAATAATTTATCTCAATCTATAGACCAGTGGAGTGAAATCTGAATTGAATCCAATTTCTCAGTCTATAGCCATTATGACACCTTAACTTAAAATAATGTACATGCAATAGTGTAAATCAGAAGTATCAAAAAAGAAGGATCAAAGTTTAATATTTCACTGCATTCAAACTTTAACTTGCAAATTCGCATGATGTTAAATGATCTAGGGATTACGGGGTGTTGTCTTGGCTCAATTATTATGTTAAATTTAGTTTTTAGACAAATTGGTGCAGAGCGGGACAATATTAAGCCTATTGTGTCAGAAGAACTTTTTCAGGATCAGTGTCTAGTCAGACCGTGGCTTACCGGTTTATGAAAAAAAAAAAAAAAAAAAAAATTCTACTCACTGGCCTCCAGCTTGGGTGAGGACACTCTGAGGAACATCATCTTCTCCTGCTTTTCTCAAACTAACTTCAACGCCAGCAGGCCCCAACAAATGCCCTTTACTCAAGACCTGAATGAGTGAAGAAAATTAGCAGATTTTTTTTTTTTTTTACCTTACTAAAAACTGAATTACAAAGTCAGATGTACAGAATTTCAACTTACAGTTCCCAGGACTGAAAACCCTGTAAAAACGAAGTTGATGTCTTGTTCTTTAGTGCAGATGTCAGTAATTCCATCCACATGTAAGTCCACAGTTGTTGGTTCTGCATACAGTTAATGCATAACACAATACATCACAGGTGAATGGTAAACACAAGTTACACCATGGATTGATAAAGAGCAGATTTAAGAGTATACATGAACTTGAATTATTGAATTATTCACGATTTTATCGCATGAAATCATATCGATTTCTTACCAAAGCTCCATCCAGACGGTGGTTCTATCTTTAGAACAAAATCACCCTGTAAAAGATGGTAGACCCGATTAGTGCAAACATACACATAAGCTACGATCATGAACTTTGTGCTGCAGATTAATTGACATACAGATAATTGTGATTAATGATTTAATTCTGTTTTGTTCAGTTTGTACAAAATTCTGCTGCTAGAATCCTTACTAGGACCAATACAAAGGATCTTATCACTCCTATCTTGGAGTCCTTACACTGGCTCCCTCTCAGGTTTCATGTTGATTTTAAAATTCTCATGCTTACCTTGAAGGCTTTGCATGGTTTGGCTCCTCAATATTTTTCAGAGCTCTTAACCCCCTACACCTCAACGCTTGATCTCCGCTCCTCCAAAGCTGATCTTTTAACTGTTCTGCTAACTCGTTTGAGATCTATGGGTGATAGGGATTTTGCTTCGTTTGCTCCAAAACTTTGGAACTCTCTGCTTTCTGAGATTAGGCAAGCGGAATCTCTTAGTGTTTTTAAATCTTCCCTTAAAATTATTTTTAAGGGTAGCTTTTATTTGATTACTTTATAATTGTTTTATTTTATACTGTTTTGATAACATGTTTTTATTTTGTATTGTGTATCTGAATGCATTTCTCTTTTATGAATGCATTTCTTTTATATGATTGAATTTATCCTTAATTTATCTTATTCTTATAAAAGGCACTATAAAAAATAAAGTTTATTATTATTATTATTGTTTTATTTATATATAATGTATATCATATATAATACATTCTTGGAATCATATATATTAATAAAAATTATAATAAATAAATAGGCCCATATGATCAAAATTAATTTGTGAAAATTAATAATATTTTATTTATATAATATTATATTGTATAAAATTATATTATTATATTCAGGGCTGCACATAACTTTTTTGGTCTGGTTCACAAGGGAGCACCTGGAGATGCTGCTTGGTACTCGCACTTTATGAGGCACACTTTTCCTACAAGCTGCCTAAATGTAAAATAACACTATTTGTTCACTGCAGAAATTAATCTTTTAAAAACTTTTAAAACTTGTCTTTGTTAAAACTGTATTTTGTTGTTTTTTATGAACATTAATGACAAAGTGACAGCAGCCTAATATTCCTGCTGTTGTCTAAGACCGAATGCGCGGACCGAATATACTGACACATCCATCCGGTTTCTTTCTCAGCTGTTCACTTAAGACATAACCAAGAGAATACTTGCAGAGACAGTTATTTTCACATAATTTTGTGTGTATGTGTCCGTTCAAGCGCAAGTAAACGCGAAAGAAGAATCAATTCGGTGTTCGAGCACTGTCTGAAATGCGCCTCTCTCTCCCTCTTTCTCTCGCTATCTGCGTGATAACAGCGCACGAGTCCTGATTTTCATCCCTTCTTCCACGTTTAAAATCGTTTTAATGTGTAAATTGGTAAGACAAAACATCCAAATGATAAACTTTCACTCTATGATGGTTAAACTTTAGCCTGGTCCCACCAGACTCTCGTACATTTCATTTATACATAGAGTCTGGCACCGCTCCATTAACAAGCGTTAACTTCCTTGTAGGCGGGTACTCTATTGAAGTCTAAAACTATTGGATCTGCCCAGAGTCACTCTGGATCTGCCATAACCAATCGCTAATGTTTGGTCGTGACGTATGTCATGCGCATACAACATCATTGTCACCAACAAAACTAAGCAAAGATTGTTCTTGCTCCAGCTTTAACTTCTTGATATTCGGCAGCGTTGCCACAACGGACCGAATGGCTTCGCTCGCATTTTTCTCCGCTGCCATTACTGAACTACAACTCAAAATAACGCACAACATCAACGTCATCATTCTCAGCCACTCCCTCTGTTCGCTGATTGGCCCGGTAAAAAAATTGATCGGAGAAAACGTACTCTGTTACATACGTAACCTCGGTTCTCTCTAGAAGAGGGAACAAGTATTGCGTAAGTTGCTTACGCTACGGGTAAAGTCATCTTTTCTCGAGATATTGAAGCCAAAAATCATCCTTAATTTTGCATTTATTGTCAACGCAGTGCAGCAGCCAGCAGACCTAGAGCAGGCTATCTCGCGTGCTCATTGGCCGCCCTGCGGCAACTGCTGCAGCCTACCACTGAGCCTCGCGCGTGATGTCGCGCAGGGCGAGGACTGCGTGTTCCGGGCCCAGGCAGACAGCGCAGATCACATGGTGGTCTCCGGCGCTGGGCGGGGCTCTGCACGAGCCACAGGAAATGCGAGGGATTTTTAGAAAAACGCCTCGCGCTCTGTTAGAAAGTGAGTGTCGCAGCGGCGAACACTCACAGAAAGCAATAGCACTAAAAGGATACTCGTCGCCGGATGGCGTAGCAGGCACGGAAGGCTGAAGGCGGCGAAGAGGACCGGCTTCCTCAGGCTCTTTCCTCTGCGTGCTGGTCGCTGGTTTCAACGGCGGCGGCTTCTCTCAGAGTCCAGTGATGCGGAGAGCTTCGCTGAAGATGATGAAATCAGTGATGCAGCTTCCGAGCCTGGCTTTTATACGCTAAGCCACCCCCATTCTGGCGGGCTGTGATGCGTAGAGGGTGCGACGTCACGCGCGAGGCTCAGTGGTAGGCTGCAGCAGTTGCCGCAGGGCAGCCAATGAGCATGCGAGATAGCCTGCTCTAGGTCTGCTGGCTGTTGCACTGCGTTGACAATAAATGCAAAATTAAGGATAATTTTTGGCTTCAATATCTTGAGAAAAGATTACTTTACCCGTAGCGTAAGCAACTTACGCAATACGAGAGAACCTCTCGTAAGAGAACCAAAGACTCCAGCACAATTCCAGACCTAGTACTGAAGGAAAATTAAAATTGAGCGGAAGTACGTAGGAGGGCGGACCCAGGCTAGTTAAACTTAGCAGTTAATACGTGAATCACATGCATGCCGAACCGTGGGGCCTGGTCCGTACAGATCAGATCAACTGGGATCCGATGCACCCCTAACAATTAATGAACACATTTATCATCTTGATTGCTATCTTACAGAGATGGAGAAAAATCCTACTCCAGCAAGTAAACGTGTCCCTGTCCCCAAAAATTCCCTCCACGTTTTCTGCTGCGCATTGTTTATTTTACCACGCATGCGCACCAGTTATGTTCACCCCTGATTATATTGTTATATTATATGATTAAACCCACAAACCTTCAAGGAAGACTTTTGACTATCTTTGTGTTTTTTTACATGTTGATGCTCATCTAAGTCAATGATGCTGGAAAGTGGAAACACTTCTGGATAAATTGAGAATCACAATATTTTTGTTTAAAATAGAGATCACGATTCGGAACAGACACCTAAACAAAACAACATGTAATTAACTACAGGTTCTGACAAATGTTGCTCCAGTCTTTTTAAAATGTTCAAATTAATGATTCAATAACTCACTCATAAATACTTCACTTTGTTTTTTGGATTAGCGTTTTTTGAATGAACCTCTTGAAAGAATGAATCAATGACAATTACATTTTAAACGGTCACTTGACACCACCTGGTGGTGTACGATGTAATGATGTAATTTCATCCCTTAAAACTAATCTTTGATCACCAAAATTACATATTTAAATGTTTTTTCCTTGAAAAAAAAAGTCTTTGTCTTAAAATAGCTTGAACGTCAACGTAACTACGTCTTTGCCTCATTTAGTATACGCGGTTCTATGAATATGCAAATTAGCCCCACCTCCGCTCACTCACACCAGCTCAGAGATCCACTTGTTGACGATCACACGTTGACGTGATTGGTTACAAAGTAGTTTGTGATGTTCAGAATCACCAGCGATTTCAAACCGCGTTTTTGAGACTGTCTTTAAGACTGGAAAAACTAGAAAGAACTGGAAGAGATGGCAACTCTCTGAGAAATCAATGGAAATTAACATTTGAACTCTCTCTTGTGAAGTAGCATCACCATTCGAGACGCAAGTCTCACCTCAGTATCATCCTAATCTACATCTCTTTACCTCTTCCCCATTCCCCCATCCCTTCTCTCCCTCATGCTGAGATCACCAAAATTCAATCAAAATCTATATGGTTTAAAGGGTAACTCAACCCCTGGCAATATTTGAAAAATGCTGGAAAAGTGGGCAGAGCCCAGCGGAGGGGGGACGTGCACCTGAGACCCATGTCTCTCTGTAGGAAAGGGTGTAGTGAGCTGGTGCCTGCTTACGTCACGCAGTACCACAACATCCAATAGGAAAATTCAACTGAAGTAGCCACCGATCAACCTGAAGAGGGCAGCACTCAGACGTTTTTACACCATATATTGTAGAATTAAAACACTTTATACCCAAATGTCAAAAAGTTTACTCGAATCAATGAACAGCATTAATAAAGCCCCTGTCTTACAGATCATTAACTAAAAAAAGTTGTTTTAGGGTTTAGTTACCCTTTAATCAGGGCTCTACAGTGTGACCATTTCAGTAGCATTTGCGGCTAAAAAATTCTGTGTGTGACCATGAAAAGATATTTAGGCACACTTGTGCGACTGACCCTATCGAATCTAAAAACTACAACTCCAAAATGCTTACACATACGTTACGTATCAAAAGTGAAGTTTCGCACTGGGATTGGTTGCTTTTAAATGGCAGTCAACCAAGCGGTGCAATAAAGTTGAGAGACCACTGTTGTCTTGTGTTGGGATGAAGAGCATCACATTTTACTTTAAAAGTTCTGTCTGATGAGGCAGAAATGAGTAGCTTTGAATAACAGGAACAAGACATTGAACAAGAACAAGATGTTGGTGCTGTTGTTCCTTGTAAGAAGCAGAAAATATCACTGACAGGTAACGTTAAACAGTACAGGTTCCAAAAAGAATGGCTAGACGCTTGTCCATGGCTACAATACGAGCAAGATAAAGATGTTATGCTTAGAGATGCACCGATTGATCGGCTGGTAACCAGAATTGGCCGATTTTCACGTGATCGGCCATGACCGGGGACCAGCCGGTCAGTCTGACATATGCCGATTTTATGCCGGTCAAATGCACTCTGGCGCCGAATGATTAACATCGCGCAACATCAGCATCACACGTGCACACGGAACTCACATGTAGGAAACCTCGTGAATTACGGACGTTTCACACCGCAAGCGTCAGCGGCGCGTGAGCAGCACGTATTTTTTTCGGCGTGCATGTTTATCAATGAGTGCATTCACACCGGGAACGGGAGCAGGAGCAGCGCGTGAGCGTCGCTTGAACAGCAGTGAAGCGCGGGTTTCGGCGCTTTTTGCTGCGCTGCTCGCGCTCAATTAAAGTGAAAGCACACTTTTGATGGACAAAATAAATATGATTTCACACAAAAAGTGCCCAAAATGCATAGAATTTGCTTGTCTGGTGTGTTTTAACAAGAACTGGAGTACGCCATGTCAGAAAAGAAAATTAATTTTCTTTTTCAAAAGAACACTTTTTTTAGTTGGATATTGGATGTGAAAAAAAGGAAACTGTTCTTCCATAACGCTGAACTTTAAATGTGTGTGAATTTCCCACACCAGGAGTAATTTATATAGTTCTATTTTATAACGATTACTGTTCAAAAAATGTTCTACGCACAAAAGTAAAATGTTCCACTAAAGAAAAGAGAGAAAATAAATATTTGTGTGCGCTGTAAAGTGGTTAGAAAAAATGAAATCGAAATCGGCTAAAATTGGTATCGGCAGGTCAAACTCAATGAAAAATCGTAATCGGCCCAGAAAATTGTAATCAGTGCATCTCTTGCGTCTAGGGCTGGGTATCGTAACAAAATTTTCGATACCTCTACACTCTACACTTCAGGTGGCGCTGCACGGCTGCGACTCGGGCTCTGGCTACACGTGTCTATGTTTTAATGTCTAGTTTGGTAGCTTTTACTTACCTATTTTAGTTATTTATTATCTTATCAGTTAGAGCGCGCTAACGAGTTACTCAATGGCAACTATTGCACACATTCTAGTCTGGATGTTTATTACGTGGGAGCTCTTATCACTATGGCTCTTAACAACCACTATGTGTGGAGAGACTCGAACTCTTATATCATACACAAGAGAAGCTCTGGTTTTGCTCTCACCTCGATCAGTGGATTTAAATCCGTTGGTGGACATACCGGAGGAGCTGAAACGGTATCCACATCAACGCCGGAGATCCCGCAAAAGGGGCAGACGAGGTGGAGTTTTACAGCGTCTCAGACGGAGGTCAAACAGGCTGCCTCTCCCTTCCATTATTTTCGGGAATGTAAGATCACTCAGAACCAAGATGGAGGAACTCCGTATCAACGCCAGATCGTGCTTCGAATACAGGGACTCAAGTGTAATGGCGTTCACAGAAACTTGGCTTCATAAGGAAATCCCCAGTTCGCTTATGGAGATTGAAGGCTTCTCATTAATTCGAGCGGATCGAGGGGAGTCCTCGGAAAAAGTCAGAGGTGGAGGAGTCTGTGTGTACGTGAGTAATGAATGGTGCACACAATATACTGTGAAGGAAATCGGCTGCACTACTGACGCCGAATACCTCTGTCTCAGTCTAAGACCTTTTTATCTCCCGAGGGAATTTGGCAACGTAATACTGTGTGTAGTGTATATTCCTCCTAATGGTAACGCATCCAGAGCTGCCTTAAGTATATCTGACTGTATTCAAAAACAGCTACAGCGAACTCCTGGAGCTCCAGTCCTAGTCTTGGGCGATTTTAATCACTGCAAACTTGAGCCATATCTACCAGGATTTTTTCAATATGTTAAATCTGCGACCAGGAACAATAATGTTCTGGATAAATGTTATGGCAACATTAAGGATGCCTATAAGGCAAAAATTAAACCTCCTTTATCCACGTCTGACCACAATATAGTTCATTTAATACCGACATATAGAACTGTTTTAAAAAGAAACAAACCTTTGGTCAAGACAGTAACTATGTGGGAAGATGTAGAGACACTAAAAGGGTGTTTTTTAAGTACGGACTGGTCAGTATTTCATGATATCGATTTGAATACAGCTACTGAGACGACTACGGACTATATTCGCTTCTGTGTGGATACAATAATCCCAAAAAAGGAGATAATGGTGTTTCCTAATAATAAGCCTCACATAACAAAAGAAGTGAAAGCTTGCATCAATAGGAAAAAAGCAGCTTTTCGGAGTAAGGACCGGATTGAGATAAAAGTCGTCCAAAAGGAACTGAATAAATTATTATGGGAAGCTAGGAAGCGTAAAAAGGAATATATTGAACAAAACTTCTCATCTATTAACAATAAAAAACTGTGGAACTCACTAAGAACTATTTCGAACATGGATTCCAAAAAACAACGTTTCATTACTACTGATGATTTTAAGAAAGCAAATGAGTTGAATTACTTCTTTGCAAGGTTTGATAATGATGATCCTGTTAAGGAATGTGAAGAGTTTTTGCTAAATGTTGATTGTGCAATGGGTTTAAGAATAATTGTGGATCCTCAAGAAGTTACTGCACTTTTTCGGAAAACTTGCACTAAGAAATCAATGGGGCCAGACGGTATCTCAGCTTATCTCTTGCGGGAATGTGTAGAAGAATTAACCCCAGCTTGGTGTCCAATTTTCCAGCAATCGCTAGACAATCATACGGTTCCTTCGTTATGGAAAAAGACTATCATTACACCAGTTCCTAAAAAAACAGGCGCTGCTGATAATAATGATTTTAGACCAATTGCTATAACTTCTGTAATTATGAAATGTTTGGAGAAGTTTGTGATATCAAGACTGAGATGTGAAGTAAATTCATTATTAGATCCATTTCAATTTGCCTATACAGTGGGAAGAGGGACTATCGATGCTGTTAATACTATCACTCATTTGACTCTTCAACATCTAGAATCCTCCAATGCCTATGTACGATTGCTCTTTGTAGATTTTAGCTCCGCTTTTAATACGCTTAAGCCGCAGGTACTTCTGAGTAAGCTTGGAAAGAGTGATGTTAACCCTTTTATTATTAAGTGGATTTTCTCTTTCTTAACCAAACGCACTCAAATTGTAAAAGTAAATAATACACTCTCTGATCCCATACCAATTAGTATTGGTGCGCCTCAAGGTTGCGTATGCTCTCCCTTTTTGTTTACTTTATATACAAATGACTGTTTTAGTATAAATAAGAATAATTATATAATCAAATATTCTGATGACACAGTAATATTGAGTCTTTTGGCGAAAGATCATGATATATCAGTGTATCTGTCTGAAATTGAGAATTTTGTGCGGTGGTGCAATGTAAATCATCTCATCGTAAATGCATCAAAAACTAAAGAAATGATAATAGATCCAAAAAAATTAGGTGATTACAGCCCAGTCATCATCAATGATAATGTCATTGATCAGGTGGATACCTATAAGTATCTAGGTGTGGTTATTGATTGTTCATTCACTTGGAAAGCCCACATTGATTACGTCGCCTCAAAATTCCAACAACGCTTGTATTTTTTAAGAAAACTTAGGCTGTTTGGTGTAAATCAGAGAATTATGCAATTATTTTATTATGCCGTTTTAGATAGCCTTTTAAATTATGGCATGCAAACCTGATATGGCAATCTTTCGGTACCAGCCATGTTTTATTTCCAATGTATGAGTTGCTGCCATCAGGGAGACGGTATAGAGTACCATTGTGTAAGAGTAACCGTTATAAAAAATCCTTTATTCCTCTATCAATTAATATGTTAAATAGCAAGATGCAGTAATGTAGGTCTATAGTTTCTGTGTGTGCATTTGTTATTTGTTATATGTTATATGTATACTGTGTATTAACGCAGCCTCGAGTCCATTTGCTCAATGTATGTGGTGTATTAATGTAGCTTTGAGCCCAAGACAAATTTCCTGAAAAAGGACAATAAAGTTTACAAACAAACAAACCTTGACTTCGATACCGGTTCCTGAACGATACTTTTTTCGATACCAATTTTATGAAACCAGTTAAAAAAAAAAAAAAAAAAACTTTTATTTTTTCAGTTTGTTGACTTTCTTACACTCATATTTTGAGTATGTAAAAAAGCACCGATGCTAAAGTTTTCTGTTTCCTAATCATTTAACAACATGTATTCTTTACTTCAATGAGCTCATTTTTCTTAATGCATTGTTTAACAATGAAACTGAATGAAAATTAATTGAAATGCATTACACACAGTCACCTCTGATAACAGATCACTCTAAATTGTAATTTAGACACATGCATTTTCTGTAAAGCTGCTTTGAAACGATATGTATTGTGAAAAATGCTATACAAATAAATGTAAATTGAATTAAATATAGGCTACTGGGGGGCGGGATATATGCCTCACGCTCAGCACACATGAAGCTTGCCGCAAAGCACTGGCGAAAGTAGCCTAATGATTATGGATGTGTCGGGAAACAATAGCAAGGAGATATTTTAATTGTTTATTAATGAACAAGTGTTTACTAAGTGTGTTGGCTGCAAAGATGATTATTGCGATGCTGACTCGTCATTCCTGCAGCAGTGAACGCGCGCGCGTGCCTATATGGATTAATCAAACTATTTATTTCTAATTGTTTCATTTAAAAGTAGACATATTTTGACCGTATATAGGACTATTTCTCATGTATGTGAGGCAAGTATCCTATACGCTGAGTTTCGGTTCATTTGTGACGCGCTCCAGTTCTTGCAGTCGAAGACGGATAAACTTTCTACTCTCAAGTGTATTCTGTGCGCTTTTAAGTGCCTTATCAGATTTACCGTGTTGCCTTCTGACAGGTACACTTTTGATCATTTCCACATATTTTCTATCTATCTGGGTTGGGACGCTTACACACACACACACACACACACACTACAGCCTCACGTGCGACGAGCCACGTCTCTGGGCAGCCGCATAAACTACTCGGTTACCCACGTAACCTCAGTTCCCCGAGTTAGGGAACGAGTATTGCGTAGCTATACGCAGTGGGGAAACTCCTTTTCCTCGATTTACTGAAGCCTTTATGTAAAGCGCATTTGCAGCTGCACAGCTAGAACATGAGCGTCTGGCTCGCTCATAGGCTGCGCTGCGGCAAATGCACATTCAATGGCAAGTTGTCGCTTCAGTCGTTAAACCTGCTATAATGGCGAATTCGGGGACTATTATAGACTGAGGTCACGCCCCCTTGGCGGGCTCTGACGTGTATGACGCAGAGTGATCTCATTGGTCGCACGTCAGAGCCCGCCAAGGGGGCGTGACCTCAGTCTATAATAGTCCCCGAATTCGCCATTATAGCAGGTTTAACGACTGAAGCGACAACTTGCCATGTTACTATAGGCGGCTGGCTACGCAATACTCATTCCCTAACTCAGGGAACTGAGGTTACGTGAGTAACAGAGTAGTTCCCTTTCGAACGGTCACTTCGTATTACGTAGCTATACGCAGTGGGGACGCCATGCAAAACGCCGCACTGAGTAACTGGCTGCCACTGCAACTCAGGCCCCTGAGCATACAGAACAAGCCATAACCGCATAATTATGTATAAATAGACAAGACACCGTCAGGTCTAAAATAGTACACATCAGTAGAAATAACCCAACATACTACACCAATGAACCCAGACACTGTCGGGGTTATTAGTATATGAACATATAACCAGTCAAGTGGGTTTATATATGAAATTATAACCGGCAAAGCGGGTTTTATATATATGTAAATATAACCGGCAACAGCGGGTTTATGCATGAAATACAACCGGCCAGCAGCGGGTTTTATATATATATATGTGAATGTGATAGTGCACAGTAATATATGACAAGACCGGCCACCGACGGGTCTTAATCATACCGAAAGCACCTTCGCCTGCAGGGAAGGCACTTCCCTATTATAGAAACTCATAAATGTGGAAGGCGAGGACCAGCCGGCCGCATCACAAATATCACTAATGGGAATGCCAGATGACCAAGCCCATGACGAGGCCATTCCTCTGGTCGTATGGGCCTTGATACCTATAGGGCAAACTTGACCCGCTGCGGTATAAGCCATAGAAATAGCATCCACTATCCATCTAGACAGTCTTTGCTTAGTGACTGGATCCCCCTTGGATCTACCACCAAAGCAGACAAAAAGCTGTTCTGATTGTCTAAAAGACGCAGAACGCTCCCGATAGATTCTCAGCACTCTGACAGGTTAACCTCTCCATCCTCTGCAGAAGGAGGGAGGGCTGATAATGTCACCACCTGTGCTCTGAACAGTGTTGAGAGCACTTTAGGAACGTAACCATGTCTGGGCTTGAGGATGACTCTGGAGTCATCTGGACCCAACTCCAAACATGCAGGGCTCACAGAGAGCGCCTGCAGATCTCCCACTCGCTTGATAGATGCCAACGCCATAAGGAGAGCGGTCTTCAGCGAGAGGGTTTTTAGATCAACCAATTGGAGTGGTTCGAAAGGCAGACCTTTCAGAGCCCCCAGGACCATGGAGAGGTCCCAAGGCGGCACAGACGGAGGTCTGGAGGGGTTAATTCTCCTCGCACCTTCAAGGAATCTTACGACCAGGTCGTTTCTTCCCAGTGACTGGCCAGCCGTCAGAACATGATGTGCTGCTATGGCTGCCACATACACTTTGAGCGAGGACGGGGAGCGACCCGCGTCCAGCAGCTCCTGTAAGAATGAGAGAACCACAGATATCTCACATGACTCTGGGTCAGCCTGATTTTTCGAGCACCAGCTGGAAAAACCTGACCATTTTGAAGCATACAGGCGCCGAGTCGACAGGGCCCTGGCTTCAGATATAGTGCTTAAAACCTTCTCAGGAAGGTCCTTGGGTACCCGTTGAGGGGCCAAACATGGAGGGCCCATAAATCCGGTCTCGGATGCCACAATGTCCCGTTCGCCTGTGTGAGGAGGTCTTTCCTCAGTGGGACAGGCCATGGGATTGTGTCTGATAACTGAACCAGTTCCGGGAACCACGGTCTGGTTTTCCAGAGAGGGGCCACCAGAAGGACTGGGCACCCGCTCTCTCTGACCCGTTTGATGACTTGTGGAATCATCGAGACGGGGGGGAAAGGCATAAAGGGGACGGATGGACCAGACATGGGCCAGCGCGTCCCTGTTCTTCGAGAAGAACAATTTGCAGTGGGTGTTGATTCTCGAGGCGAAAAGGTCGATTTCGGCCTCGCCAAACACCTTCCATATCAGACTGACCGTCTGTGGGTTCAGGGACCACTCGCCGAGGGGAGTGTTGCCCCGTGAAAGCACATCCGCGCCCACATTCTGGACGCCCGGGATATGCGCTGCTCTCAGAGAGCTCAGGGTGGTTTGTGCCCATATAGAGGAGGTCTCTCGCCATCGCATGCAGGTTCCCTGACCTGATGCCCGCCTGGCGATTCATGTAGGCCACCACTGACGTATTGTCTGTGCGGACTAAGACGTGGTGACCTCTGAGGTTCGACAGAAATGCCTTCAGGGCCAACCCAACTGCTTTCATCTCCAGACAGTTGATATGTAAGCTCTGCTCCGTGCTCGACCAGAGGCCGGATGCAGGCATTCCCTCGTGCAGCGCTCCCCAACCCAGGTTGGACGCATCTGTAAGAACCACTTTCCTCCTGGAAGTTGTGAACATTGTCACCCCCTCGTGGTGCCAGTTCTGAGCCCGCCAGGGAATCAGGGTTCTTAAACAACCGTGATTTACCATAACGCGCAAGCAACCTGACTGCCATGTATGAGTTGGCACACGGCGTTTCAGCCAATGCTGCATCGGGCGCATGCGCAGTAATCCCATGCAGAGTACTGGCGATGCTGCTGCCATGAGACCAAGCAGTTTCTGAAATTTCTTCAGTGGCACGCGCTCGCGCAATCTGAAAGTGCCTGCAAGCGCTCGCACCGAGAGCGCGCGCTCTGGTGTGAGTCGTGCTGTCATAGCTCTCGAGTCTAAAACTGTGCCCAGAAAGATCACGCTCTGGCTGGGGGTTAGTTTGCTTTTTGAAACATTGATTGTGAAACCCAGGCATTTTAGATGGCCGAGAATCAAATCCCTGTGAGCTAATAGCTCGATTCTCGACTGTGCCAGCACCAGCCAGTCGTCGAGATAATTTAACACGCGCACTCCCTGATGTCTCAGAGGAGAAAGCGCTGCATCCACACACTTAGTGAATGTACGGGGTGCCAACGATAGACCGAACGGCAGAACGGTGTATTGATAAGTCTGGCCCTCGAAGGCGAATCTCAAGAATGGCTTGTGACGAGGATTTATTTGATTGTGAAAGTAAGCATCTTTCAGATCCATTGTGACAAACCAATCCCCCGGGCGCACTTGCGCGAGGATATGTTTGATAGTTAACATTTTGAACGGCCGTCTCATGAGAGCTTTGTTCAAATGTCTCAAATCTAGAATGGGTCTGAGACCGCCGTCTTTTTTTCGGAATCAGAAAATAGCGGCTGTAAAAACCCATATGTTTTAGCGCGGGGGGGACTAATTCTATCGCCCATTTTGCTAATAGATTCTGTACTTCGGTGCGAAGCACGTGACCCACGTTGCTTCTCACCGAAGGCTCGAGAACCGCCTGAAATTTCGGGGGTCTGCGAGCGAATTGGAGCGAGTACCCTCGCTTTATAGTGTTTATGACCCAACTCGACACATCGGGGATAGCTTGCCAGGCTAGAACCCGTGTGGCTAGGGCTTGACACACTGACTGGGGCTGGTCGCCCAACGTAGGGGGACCTGATACCCTTATATTGTGATTTGGGCACACATTGAGCATTGGACTGACTGTACAAGCATTTGCATGTGGGGAAGTCAGTGTTACAACGGGGGAGGGGCCGCCTGATGAAGGGGGACTGTGAACCCATGTGTTGTGCTTGTGAAACTGATAGCTAACATTTTGAACGGCTGTCTCATGAGAGCTTTGTTCAAATGTCTCAGATCTAGAGTGGGTCTGAGGCCGCCGTCATTTTTCGGAATCAGAAAATAGCGGCTGTAAAAACCCGTATGTTTTAGCACAGGGGAGACTAATTCTATCGCCCCTTTTGCTAATGAATTCTGTACATCGGTGTGAGCATGTGACCCACGTTGCTTCTCACCGAAGTCTCGAGAACCGCCTGAAACTTTGGGGGTCTGCAAGCGAATTGGAGCGAGTAGCCTCGCTTTATAGTGTTTATAACCCAACTTGCCACATCGGGGATAGCTTGCCAGGCTATAACCCGTGTGGCTAGGGCTTGACACACTGATTGGGACGGGCCGACTAACATAGGGGGACCTGATACCCTTGTATTGTGATTTTTGCACACATTGAGTGTTAGACTGACTGTACAAGCATTTGCGTGTGGGGAAGTCAGTGTTACAACAGGGGAGGGGCCGCCTAGTGAATGGGGACCGTGAACCCATATATTGTGATTTGTGTACACATTGAATGTTGGACTGACTGCACAAGCATTTCCGTGTGGGGAAGTCAGTGTTACAACAGGGGAGGGGCCGCCTAGTGAAGGGGGACCGTGAACCCATATATTGTGATTTGTGCACACATTGAATGTTGGACTGACTGCACAAGCATTTGCGTGTGGGGAAGTCAGTGTTACAACAGTGGTGGGGCCGCCTATTGAAGGGGGACCGTGAACCCATGTGTTGTGCTCGTGTGCTATTTGGGTCGCCGTGAAACGGCGTTTGTTTGCAAAGACGTGCTCACTGCTGCGGGCCTGTTTACAATAATAAAATCCCCAGCCGCCTGAACTGAACAGGGGGCTGTGGGAAGTTTTGCTGGCTTCTTTGAGGGTGGTCCGGCAAGCGCGGGACACGCGCCCTCTCTTTCCTTTGTGTGCTAGGACGACTTCGGCGGGAAGCGCTTGGCTAGCGTTGGGCATCAGCCACAGGGCGGGGCTGAGAGGCCTGTTTCGCCGGCTTTGCTGGTCGGCGCCAGCTAGCACGGTTAGTTCCACTCGAACTCGAGGTCCGCGACGGCCTGTGTTAGGATCCGAAGCATTTCAGCGTCGGAGTTAGTCCTGCCTTGCTGGGTCCGCCGAAGGAGACGCGGCCCGCCACGTGGGGGGGGTGGGGGGTGGGGGGGGGGTTTGGTTGGGGGCGCTGATCTCCCTCGAACAGGACCGGAGATGACTGAGCTGGAGAGAGTGAAGCACGCGGGGATGTGGCCGGCGTGCGTTCACAAACGTCCATGCTCTCTGGATGCCGTTGGCTGCGGCGCTTCTTCTTCCTCGGCTGTAAGTAGCGCTGGAGAAGGAAGCGCGGGTGACGCGGCGAGTTCGCAGCACGGAGATAGGCATGCACTTGCAGGCCGCACATCCGCCGACAGAGAGTGCATTCTCTGCGTGGTAGAGTCCCAGGCATGAAATGCAGCTCTTGTGTTCGAAAGCCTCGCTTAACACGAGGCATATGGAACAACGCTAGTACAGATATAAACACATAATAAACAGATATTGAATTCGGGGACTATTATAGACTGAGGTCACGCCCCCTTGGTGGGTCCGTGCCATTGGATGTGCAGTTGCCGCAGCGCAGCCTATGAGCAAGCCAGACGCTCATGTTCTAGCTGTGCAGCTGCAAATGCGCTTTACATAAAGGCTTCAGTAAATCGAGGAAAAGGAGTTTCCCCACAAAATATATTTTTAATTTATTATCATTCTTTAATCTTCAGAACACACTTGAAGGTATTTTTAATATTAAGGGTGTATAACGACATTTATTTGTTGGTGACTGTCCTTTTAAATACATTTGAGGTCTACACTTCAGCATCTGTGCATTGTGTATTTGTGCATATGAAATGTATGAATTCATGCATGTTTTTTTTGTGTTTTCTGAGGACAGCCAGTGTAATTGTTTTTCTAAAACTGAAAATATTAAATGTTTATAAGGTAAACTTCAGTCACACGCTCAGTGGCAACTCTTGGGGGTGTTCGCTCAGTGGCAACTCTAAGTGGTGTTCTTGGGGGTGCAAAGGGGGGGCTTAACAGTTCAAAGGGGGTTCTAAGAATAAACAATCCCTAATGAAAAAAGTATAGTTTATTGTATTTGAAATATATTCCCTTTTTCAATAGTATATTGCAAATATACTAGCAAAAAATTGTACTATCTTTAAATATACTAAAAGTATATTAGCATGCTTTTACCTATTTTTACAATACAACTTAACACACTTTAAAATAATTGTACTTTAGTATATTTTCTAATAAATATATTTTAGAAAATTACACTTGAAGTGAAAATTCTGATTATTTGCACTTTACTTAAAATATGTATTTTAGGTATATTTTTAACTGTGTGATGAAAATGATCATTGTAACAATGCATATGAGTATACTTTCAAAGTACATAATATACAATAGTATATTGTACAAAGTAATATTTGTTTATTGATGTGCATTTGTTATTGAAGACAAAGTGTGCATTTTGTAGTATTTGGAATTTAAGCCAAAGGTATTACTGAGCATAGCCTATACTTTTTACTCAAATATAATACACTTATGGTATATGGCTTGTAGCCTGTTTCAAAGACACCCGTAATGAATTTGTAATGCACTTGTAACACAAATAAAGTACACTTTAATATCACTTATCAAGCATGTAATTAGTCCCTACACAGGCTAGGGATGCTCCGATCGATCGGCCGGAGATCGGTATCGGCCGATAATCACATTTTATAACTCGATCGGAACTCACTAAACTTGGCCGATCTCACAAACCGATCACAATTTGATGACGTCAAAACGTGAGAAGGTACATGATGCGTGGGGACTTAAATGATTTGTCAGTCATGTCATCGCCGGTGTGGAATTACTGTGTCGAGAAACAATGAATAAAATGAGCTATTTGCCATGTATGTTTCAAATGAATCTCACGTGGAGGAGCATTGTCCTCCAGAGAGATCGCCTTTCTGAAGAGTATGCTTCGCTCGCTCAGTCCACACAGCGCCGCTCGCTCAGAACGCCCGCATGCTGGTTAGGAAATATGTGAAATAAGTAGGGCTGCCCGTGCACGACTAAAGTTTTTTTCTAGTCGACTAGGAGTAGTTCATTTAAGCCATTAGTCTAATCGCATATTTATATTAATTTAATTACTTAAATATATATGGGAGAAAATACTAAACCATAATGAGCGTTATCGTAATATTGCCTATATTCCGCATATCAAGCGCATGCATAAAGCTTGCCACAAAGAACCGGCAAAAGTAATGTTTATGCAGCATGATACATTTTAATTGTTTATTAATAAAATAGTGTTTTCTGGCTGCAAAGATACAGTTGGCGATGTTGACGGCATCTTTGCATGTAGTGAACGCGCATAGAGAGAAATGCACACTTCATACGGATTAGCCTATATAAGCAGAGAGTACCCCATTTCTTATCGATTTGAATTTTTTTTTTAAAGTAGACATTTCAAGCTTTCTATACGTTTTCAGGTCTGTGAGGCAAGTAGCTTATACGCTGAGTTTCAGTTCATTTATGAGACGCGCTCCGTATCCTATTATATTGACTGCTATATTTCGCTTCTTATTTACTAAATCCAGCCAATTTGTTGATGAAACATTGATTGAAATTAAGATACAGTTTTTACAAAACGAAAATCACTTTAAAGAATGGCTTTCTACAAAACAAAACTTAATTAAGTGGTCAGAATCATGTCTGACCCACTCGAAATGTCTCCTGATATATTGGCCATCTTATGAGCCCATCTCATGCGGTTCCTTTTTCATATAATCAACACAGATGAAATTTAAAAAAAAGAACATTATATTATATAAAACAAATATGAAATGTATATTTACGTTTTTAAGTAATATTTAATCGTCAGACCACTCTGCTTTTCTCATGTGTGTGGCCTATACATGCATGTGTGCGTGCATATGGGGGAGGGGTGCGATTTTCAAATAGTAATCGAATAATACCCAGCGATCTTCGAATATTATTTTTGCTTGAAATGCCAATCCCTTCTAATGAGCATCAATCTACTCCAATTTGTTCTTTTAGGAGTTTAAATTATTTATTTATTTATTTAATTTTTGTCCTGCTCAGACTTGTATTGGACAAGGTTTAAGTTACATCAGACTGCTCTATTTTAGGTGATTAAATGTTTATGTTGTCCTCCAAAGTTTACTATTGGACAATGTTTAATTAAACCTTGTGGGCTGCATCAGACTGCTCCATTTTGTTTGTATTTATCTTTGTCTTATATTAAGTATATTAAGCATCGGTATCGGGATCGGTATCGGCCGATCACCATGACAAGAAATCGGCTATCGGTTGCAAAATTCCTGATCGGAGCATCCCTAACACAGGCATATACTATAACTTGTCGACTTGTAGTCCCATAGACATATAGCCTACAGGCGTAGCAACGTATTATGTCCATGTATATATTATAACAGATAGTGGGGGCTTTAAAACTGCAGTAAGCTAAATTAAGGAACACGCTTATGCTTTAAAACGTAAACAAAATGGAAAAGAGCACGGGTGTCAAGACGTGTTTACAAAAGTTGAACTTTTAACTTGACACGGCATTTTAAAACATGGCGCGAGAAACTGAAAAAGCAGAAGAGATGCAATACCGGTCAAAGACGCTTGTTTAACGCATTAATCTATGCGTTTAGATCTAAAACAACCTTTTCTCTTTATTTTTTTCCATCACCAGGCTAGCTAGGGCTAACAAAGTGCAAGAATTTCTATTAAAATCTATATTATTATCTTTATATTCTCAAAAAGATCAGGGTAGCCTACGTTAGATACTCACCAATAGCTGATTACAAAAGGGACAATTTGTCTCTTATCTTCTGAACTATTCCGAGATGTGCCAAAAGTCTGCACACAGGAAATCGGTGCTAAGCTAATTTTTGGTGGGGCTAAAGCCCCAGCAAGCCTCGGTCTAGCACCGTCACTGCACACGCTGTTTCGGAATTCTCTTTTCTCATGCCCTCCATACTTGTGCATGTTATATGTGGCACAGTAATATTGTGTCGTTTAAGGAAAAACTTCCAATTGTCTGAGCTCCTTAATTTTTTTTAATTAGGAGCACAAGTGCATTGAATAAAAAAAGTTACTGTAGCGCCCTAATGTGAATAATTATCATACAGTATTATACATGTTTGGTATCATTTGAAATGTCTCAGTGCGACTGGTACAAAGGTTTCATTCTCCACAGAAGTAAACCAAAAGGTAATAAGGTTTTTAAGAGTTTAAAGATAACTTGCTAACAGAGCAGGGTGTCTCCAGGCAAATGGCATCTTGCTCTCAGAAGGTGTAAACTCTGAATGCAAATTCACATTGTTAGCAAATGTTTTCATGTGAAAGAAGTCTCTGTCTCGGTCTGTGTATTTAAAGAAAGAGCAAAAGAGGCTTAGCTCGATTTGTAATCGATCGGACCATAATGCTGAGTGTCTTTCAGATTAGTAATGGACTAGATTACAGTTTTGAGTGGAGCATAGGGCACACCAACTGCGATTTTAGAGTTCCGCCTAATATTTGGCACTAATTCAAGTGCACTTGGTTGTAAAGGCTAAAAGGGAATTTCTGTTTAGGACAGCAAACTGCTGATCGACCAACCTAAATAGGGTGAGTCTTACCTCTGTTTAATGTAATGTTACTTTAGTCAAGTGTACGTGGGAAACCATGGCATGACCAAACCAAAGCTACTATCAGAGAAGTATATTGGTCCGCTTATATCTGTAGTAGTGATCATGACCTCTGTCTAAAGAAAGCATTAATTTAATTCAAGTGTATACAATCGAGGGGGCTATACAACATCTTTGATTGTGTAAGCGTGAATGGGACCGACCCTGTCTGCCTTGGTGCTGCTGCTGCTGTTGAGTTGGTTTGCATCTGTAAGCTTCGTATATCTTTCTGTTTTGAATCATTTACTATCATTCCCTGTTTTTTATACTGCTAAATATAACTTACTCAACATCACATATTAACCTGACATCGCTAGCTTCAATCTAAATCGTTGCTAGCACTAACACGCTAGTAATTCGCTAGCCTGTTAGCGTGCTATCCGTGCGCTCTTTATTTATTTTCGCCCGCGCCTTTTACAGGTCCATCAACAACTGCGGTGAGGCCATCCTTAAAAATATTTTGGTTTGCTGTAACAGCAAAAAAAAAAAAAAAAGGGTCGGTAGGTAGGTCTATATTTTTTTTTTCAAGATTCAATGTAAAAAAAAAAAGTAAAATTTTGGTTATGGTGATTACGTAGGTATGAATTTAAACAATTTTGCATATTGTGACGTCACTGACTGGGTCTTCAAACCGTGCATCCACCGCTAGGTGTCAATGCAACCTACAAATCAGAGACCGGTTACGGTTTAGGGCTGTCACTTTTGTGAAAAAATCCTGTTCGATTTTTGAGACATAAGAGTTCATTGAATCGATTGTAAAATCGATTTTCCACGTCTAAAGACGTTTCCATTTTTGCCAAATATAGGCAAATCCACGGACAACTAACAGGCATTAGAACGAACGTAAAGAGGGCGCTTGAGACGCGCACAAGTCAGCAATATTTCTGATGATTTATTGGCGTGAAGTTTTGTGCACAATGACAAACAGGAGTGCAACATTCAGGGATTGAAATTAACGCCGTCCAACCCGCCAAATAAGGGTAAAAATTAACTTTGGCGGGTAACGCTGTCAAATCACGAGCCAATTTGGCGTGTTTCTAATTTCTGTTTACTCACTTTGCTGGGGAAGTTCGTGTAAGCCAAATCTGCGCGGATTTAGCGCAAATACGCAACTCGTGAGTACTCATGATATATTAAATACAGCGTATTGCGCAGAATCTGCGCATTCCTGGCTTACTTGAACACACACGTCACTAAGCAAATAATGGCGCGCTTGTTCACTTGCATTGAAGTAATAGCGAATATTAAAATGCATTTGGTTAACAGAAAAGACATTGTTATTTTCCAACATCCTACATGTTCTGTGTACTGTATTGATCTGTCCACCTAAAATACATTTTTGGTTAAAAAAAAAAAAGGCCAGTGGTGGTGGCTCACTTTGAAATTTCAATTTAAAAGAAACCACTTTGATTTTAGGGTCAAATTGTAGCACGTCCTCAATAGTTTGAGTTTCCTCCACCAAAATTTTAGTGGGTTCCTTTAGGTCAGTCGACACGATCACCTTTAGACAGGGGAGAAGGGAGGGGAAAAGATCTGGGAACAGTTTTTCCAAAACTTTGTGCCAAGTTAAAGCGATGTCAAGATGTTTTAATGCATTTTTTAGATGTATTATGGTGCCCAAACCCTTTGAAAGGTGACCGCAAACATTTTATTTACTGCATCATTACTAGGGATTGGTATTGTTAAAGTCAGCATGAAATCAAATTTGACAAATCTTCTTTTTATATGTAATATTGTAGTGTTTATTATAAATGATTTATCTGTGCACTTCATTATTTTTTTTTAAATTCATGTACCCTTATAATCTTTAATCAAACACATTACCCTTCCCTCCCCTTCGAAACGACCTCTCTCTCTTTCGGTCACGTGCCATGGCGAAAGGGTGCGGCCAGAGCCGATGAGGGTGCGGCTATCGCTGCACCGCCTCTCAGAGAACCTGTCAGTGTCAGTGTCCTCCAACGATCCAATCAATTCCCGAAGGACGAAATCAAGCCGCGCCCTACATTTTTTCAAATTTCAGAAGCCGTTTCACTCGGATATACGTCACAACAAGGAAAAAATGACAATCTCAACTTCCGTTTCATGCCGACTTTAAGGTTTTAACGGTATTACTACTCTTACCGATACTGCTTATCGATCCGGTACTTTAACGGTATTCTTATCGGTTCTTTTTGGTGTGTGTTTTTTTTTTTAAATTCGGGTAATAATTAACATTTGCTTTATATTTTGAAATGTAAAATATCTATAGCAAAAGAAAAAGCAATGCTTTAACAAAACGAATAAAATATCTATTTGTTATGCAGCAGTGTGCAGGCTTTTTTGTTTTATATACATGAGATAGGATAAGATAAGCAGAATTTTGTACATTTTTAAATTTACTAATTTAGTAATCAAATGTAAAATAACACTGCATAGTTTATCATAGATAGATTAATGCTTATTAAAGTTTAAGTTATTCATTCAAGAGCTGTGAGTGATTTTCTCTGCCTTTTGTTGTTTGATCCGCATTAATGGCTCAATCGTCAGCAGGTTTATTAGACGCTGCCCCTTTAAGACCGAGTGCAGATCTAATAGGTGACTGATGCACCATCATTTTTCCCCAACTATTTACGTCCATTTAAGACATAAACTGTGTTTCAGTGAATCTCAGAGCTGATCATTTTTATATTTTATGTATATTTGATAGTTTAGATGCGCACTGTCTCGTTGCAGGCCATTTCGGAGCGCGCGTCGCCTTGTGAACAGCGTCTCTTGCGCAGATTTTTGTGCTTTTAATAGCTCTTTTAATGATTAAACGCGTCCGCAATTTAGCAACAGTAGAGACTGCATTTTACAACAATCACCGATCGTGCTGATTCTGACGGTACGTTTGAGTTTTAGGAAGAAATGACAGCGCATCGCTGTGAAGGGAAGGAAGTTGCGCTAGACAGAATGCGTCTAGTTTGTAATGGTTTCATCTCAAATATCTTCTTTTTATAATCTTTGAAAGCAGAATAATATCCCAGATCTAAACTGTAACCACGTTTGAATTTTTAGTTCTGTCCTCATTGTCACTCATTAAGCAGGGCTTTCGTGTCGTGCGCGCTGTGGCTCTGCGTGAGAGATCGCGCTCTCTCTCTTCTGGACTGCGAATAGCAAAATTGCATCACAGACAAATGGTTTAATATTATTATATATATATAGAAACGGCTTGCGAGATAAACATGTTCAAGATAACGTCTTTATAGCAATAATAAATAGTAGGCCTATTCTTAATTTCTCCAGTACCAACAGCAGAACCGATAACGTCCGAGCTTATCGATACAGCGGTCTTTCAAAATTCAGCACCGGGGCCCGTTTAATACCGGGTTTCGCTACCCACCCATCCCGCATTAACGTTACCAAGCCCGAACAGTAAATGAAACGAAGCGAACGTACAAGCCATAGTGTGACATGTGTAAACCAATGGTGTAAACATAATCATAGACGATGACGCCACGGGTTTTTATTTAAAAAGAAAGAACGTAGCCTACGTTTGTATGTAGGCATAAGCAACTTTCACAACACTTACTAAAATATAATTAACATTATTTTATTGAATTTGTATTAGTTGTTTGAAGAGTAAAAAAAAAATCGTTCGGTCTTAACGCAAGTTTACAACCGGCAAGTCGGTCGGGCTAAAAGGGAAAAAAAATAAAAAATTGGGTCGGTCCTAAATTGACAGGGTCGGTCGGGTTACGGCAAACAAGAATATTTTTAAGGATGGCCTGAGTAGGATCAGTCAACAAACACGGTGAGTCATGTCATCTTCTCCTCTTATTGTCACTTGCACTTCATGTAACATGTATAGCATAGCCTTCTCTGTCAGCACAGAATTTACATGTCATAAATGCAGGGAGATAGTCAGGCTGACGGAGAAGATTTCAAAACTAGAGACACGTATCCAAACTTTAATTGAAGTTAATTGTAAGAGTGCAAGGGCTTTACATACTGCTTTGGATGCGACTAGCTTAGTGAACACTGTACATTGTTCAGTTCCGGCTGTAGAGCCCGTGCAGCAGGGCAATTGGGTGACGGTGAGACGTTGTAGTCACGGGACAAAACACCGCTCTTCCGTTCCGATTACCATAACAAATAGATTCTCCCTACTCAGTGAAACACCCACTGAGAATCCTGTTGAATGTGCCCAAGTTATTGGCAATTCTATAACACGGAACGTGAAAATAGAGACACCAGCCACTATAGTCACACTATAGTGCCGGGAGCCAGAGCGCCTGACATAAGCAAATTTAAAAGTGCTGGCTAATGCTAATCGTAAATTCTCTAAGATTATTATTCACGTCGGCACTAATGATGTTTGACTTTGCCAGTTGGAGATCACTAAAATTAACGTTAAAGAGGTGTGTGAACTCGCAAGTACGATGTCAGGCACTGTGATTTGCTCTGGCCCCCTTCCTGTTCGCCGGAGTGATGAGATATTTAGTAGACTGTCCTCACTCAATGGCTGGCTGTCTAAGTGGTGTCCGCAAAATAATATAGAATTCATTGACAATTGGAAAAGTTTTTGGGAGAGACCTGACCTGTTGAAAAGAGATGATATTCATCCCTCCTGGGATGGTGCTGCTCTTCTCTCTAGTAATATGGCACATAGTCTTAGACCTCAAACATGAATTGGGGCTCAGGTCAGGAAGCAGACAGACTGGCTAAACCAACCGTCTGCTAGCGGTCTCATGTCACTGAGGTCAGATAAATCCCATCACATAGAGACTCTTTCACCTAGATATCATCATATAGAGACAGTGTCTGTTCCCCAAATTAGGAAATACAAAAAACCTCCAAACCCATCTAAGGGTCCAAATTTAATTGATGTTCAACAAATAAAAAACAGATATAATACAAATGAACAAATGATAAAGCTTGGGTTGCTGAATATTCGATCCCTTACTTCAAAAGCACTCATTGTTAATGATATGATTACAGACTATAACCTAGATATGCTGTGTTTGACAGAAACCTGGCTAAAATCAAACAATTACATTACTTTAAATGAGTCCATCCCCCCAAGATTACGGTTATAAACATGAACCTCGTCTGAAAGGCAAAGGTTGCTGTGTTGCTGTAATTTATAGTAATATTTTCAGAATTACTAAGAAGTCTAGTTTCAAATATAATTCTTTTGAAATGTTGGAGCTTAATGTAACAATATCTAGTGTAAATGATAAATTACATTTGAGGTTTGTGCTGGCTACTGTATAGAGGCCACCAGGGCACCATACAGACTTTATCAAATAATTTGTTGACTTTCTATCAGAGTTAGTACTGGCTGCAGATAAAGCCCTAATTGTTGGTGATTTTAATATACATGTAGATAATGAAAAATATGCATTGAGATTGGCATTTAAGGACAACACATGTCAGGACCTACTCATTGTCGTAATCATACTCTAGATCTAATATTATCACATGAAATCAATGTTAATGTCGTGGAAATTCTGCAGCAGAGCGATGACATCTCAGATCATTATCTAGTCTCGTGTAAACTTTATTTAGCCAAGGCTGCGAAGCCGACTCCGTGTTACAAATAAGTTAAGACCTATCACTTCTGCCACTAAAGATTGCTTTATTAATAATCTTCCTGATCAGTTTCATCATCTCAGCATCCCAGATAGCTTAGAAGAACTCGATATTGCGACAGAAACTTTTAACTCTCTCTTTTCTACCACTTTAGACACACTTGCTCCTTTGCGCTTAAAGAAGATTAAAAATAGTCCAACGCCGTGGTACAACGAGCACACTCGGGGCCTTAAGAGAGCGGCCAGAAAAATGGAGCGCAAATGGAAGAAAACAAAACTAGAGTATTTCGCATTTCATAGAAAGAGAGCACGATTGCATACAGAGAGGCCTTAAAAGCTGCTAGATCTGCTTATTTTTCAACCCTATTAGAAGAAAATAAACAAAACCCAAGTTATTTATTTGAAACAGTGGCTAAACTAACGAAAAATAAAGCTTCTAGCACAGACGTTTCGAAGCAGCACAGCAGTAATTACTTTATGAACTTCTTTCCTTACAAAAATGATAATATCAGGGAGAAAATGATAACTATGCAACCGTCTACTACAGTATTGCATCAGGCAGTGCATTGTAGTCTCCCTGATGAAAAATTTGATTCATTCATTGCTATAGGAGAGGAAGAATTGCTGTTCACTCTGTACATAATACACTTAGGAGATATCATTAGGAAGCATGGCATTAGTTTTCACTGTTATGCTGATGATATTCAGCTCTATTTTTCTTCACCCCCTGACGAAACTTACCAATTCACAAAATTAACGGAATGCATAGCAGATATAAAAAACTGGATGACTAGCAATTTCCTACCACTTAATTCTGAAAAAACAGAGATTCTAATTATTGGACAAAAAACTTCTTCACGTAATAACCTAGAATACTGTTTAACACTTGATGGCTGCTCTGTCAAGTCCTCGTCATCGGTTAGGAACCTGGATGTGCTCTTTGATACCAATCTTTCATTTGAAAGTCACGTGTCTAGTATCTGTAAAACTGCATTTTTTCATCTTAAAAATATATCTAAATTACGTCATATGCTCTCAATGAAAAATGCAGAACAATTAGTTCATAACTATGTGATGAATAACATCAAGGCTAGATTATTGTAATGCTATTATGGGTGGTTGCCCTGCACGCTTAATTAACAAACTATAGCTGCTCCAAAACGCAGCAGCTAGAGTTCTTACCAGAACCAGGAAGTATGACCATATTAGCCCGGTTCTGTCAACACTGCATTAGCTCCCTATTAAACATCGTATAAATTTTAAAATATTGCTGATTACTTACAAAGCACTAAATGGTTTAGCTCCCCAGTACTTGAGCGAGCTCTTAACGCATTATAGTCCTTCACGTCTATTGCGATCTCAACATTCCGGCCAGTTGATAATACCTAGAATATCAAAATCGACTGCTGGCAGTAGATCCTTTTTCTATTTAGCACCAAAACTTTGGAACAATCTTTCTAATATTGTCGGGGAAGCAGACACACTCAGTTAGTTCAAATCTAGACCAAAAACACATCTCTTTGGCCTAGCATACACATAACACATTATAGACTTCTATAAGTCAATGTTAGGCTGCATAGTTTAGATCAGCCGGAACTGGGAACACTTCCCATAAATCCTGATCTACTTGGTACATCATAAGAAGGATGGCGTCTACGCTAATATTAGTCTCTCTGTTTATCCCGAGGTTTACCGCAGTCCGCTGGATCCAGGCCGTATCCAGATCTGATGAAGGACCAGCGCCTGGACACGACGAACTGTCAACTAGTCTCTCCCCTGTGAAGGCGTGCTTCCCTTTACCTCTGTACAGATAAAACGTTGTCAGTATAATTCAGGTTTCGAGTGGCTACGCAGACGCAACAAAATATTCTGGTAACGTTTCATTTTACAGTCCCGTTTCCCATGTACATACTATGTACTTATTATAGTAATTACAATAACTGGGTAATAACTAGGTACTAACCCTGAACCTACCCCTAAACATAACCTTAACCCATGTACTTACCTTATATTACCCAGTACTTTCTAGGTAAGTACAATGTAAGTACTGTACTGTAAAATGAAGTGTTTCCAAAATTCTGTATTATACATTTTTAAGCCAGACAAGTAGTTTGTTGAGGGTTGATTTGTGAAGAAGGACTACACGCCTGCGCACTAATATATTCAAACGAGCATACCTATCGACTGAACATGTGATGCGCATGTGCGCGCCATCTGCGTTTTTGCGGGTTTGCATTTTTGAAGTTTGCGCAGAGATAACGGATAATCGTTTTGCACCTTCGAACCCATTTCAGGGAGTACGTTCTCGAGACACCAGGCACTGTTTTATGCGGATGGGCGGCCAGAGCGTGTTAAGTTTTTTCTGTTAGAACGGTGTCGTGTTAACGGCCCCTAAGTTAATAACTAATGATCTTCGCAACGGAAGTGAATCAATCAAAACTAACTTTAACAGGACAATAACTTTATCAAAAAGCTGTGGTAAAGCCTAAACAATCTGTTACGGTAATTTCTATTATCACTGTAAAGCTGCTTTGAAACAATCCATTCTGTTAAAAGCGTTTTATAAATGAAGGTGACTTGACTAAGATATTAGCCAATTACCTCTGTTTAACGACCCGAAGCTGGCCAGTTTGTGATTGTGGGCCTGCATAATATATTAACGGCCGGTGTGAGGACCCTGTGCGACTTTGGCACCCGAATAAACGATTAATAAGAGTAAAGAGTTAAATAGAACAATCAAATGTATTGCTAAACTATTATATAAATGACCAATAACAAATTGGCATTCCAACCTAAATTCGAGGTCGTGATAAAATGGAGTCTGATAAAAGCTTAATTGGAATCAAAGAAGGAGAAAATACTCTGCAATGGTGATGACTTATGAATTTGCACATGGTTTGTCTTAAAGCACATTTAAAACACTACATAGACATATAAACAACATATAAAAGCTTGATTTTCACCACAGGGGGAATCAGCTTTTTTTTTTTTATCACTTTGCCTGTGTTAATGCTAACTGCATAAAATTTGGCACAGGTGTGTATTTTTATTGGAATTTTACTATTTCACCACCATTTCTTTAAAAAAATCTATTTTGCACTAGGTACACAAAATACTCCCTCTCAGCGCCTTCGTGACAAAAATGGCCCCATTGAAACCCATTAAAACTGCAATTTTTAATCCTAGGGCCATTTAACTATAAAATGATGCAATATTTGTTAAGAGGCTTTCATTCTGATGGCAAGGCTTCAAAATTTAAATTTGTATTTTTTTTTACCAGATGGTGCCATTTTTCCAGGTTTGGCCTATAAAGCAAATACTCGCTTTATTCCTGTTTTCTGCTTCGGCATATTATAGAGCCAATTGGATAAATTGTGCAACAATAATTGTGTGGTGTGTTGGTATGGATGTGTTTGTATGTGTGTAATAAAAAAAAATGTGTGTGTGTTTCTGTGCTTGTAATATTTGAGAGAGAAAAACTCAACTGCAAAACTAAAATCCAATTACTGTGTGCACCAGTGGAGTTTTGCTGGCACCCAATGGGGAAAATCTGTTACTGCGCCCAAACAAAATCTTATCGAAAGCTAATTTTTTGAGATATCAAAAAAGGCTTTGATTTTCTAGCCGTTTTAGAGTTCAACTTGTTTCATATGAAGTTGTTTTATACCTATGACAACTGCTCTCTCTGGCTCAGCGGAAGCGCCAACACAGATTTGAATGTTCCAGTGTGATTTTGTCAAAGGTTTAATAGACAAAGGCGAATCATTGTCATTTAGGAATAAGATCGCATGGGTGTTTGAATGGAGATCGTGATCTTTTAACAATTAATCGTGCAGCTCTACTGGAAACTGCTTTTCTGATGGTGTGAATTAAGGTGAAGCTGTAGTTATAAGGATGAAATACTGCATTGTAAGAGCCTGGCAGGCAGTCCCTCAGCCTGCTCAACTCCTGTTCCAGTTAAAAATAGACGGACATGTCAAAAATGAATTTTGCCCCAATTTACACCATCAGAGAAGCTTGCAGCAATTTGTGAGTCCTATGACAATACGTGATTAGTTTAAACTCCACTGGGAAACTTGCTGCACAATATATTGAATTTCATGATGCATTACCAATTAACTCATAAGGGTTGCAAATGTATTGTTAAAGTTATGGAGATGAAAAGAGCAGAGAATCATCTAGAAATGCACCCGTTTTCTGTACATTGAGTGGCAGCAATGATGCATTTGTCAAGTAAAGAACTTGCAAACTAACGCTAACATATGATAGCTGGACTGTCAAGGGAAGATGGCCTGATGCTGTCATCTATCTTCAAGGTAGCAAGGTGTTTTCCTCCAATGCACTAACATTTTCCTGTTATATTCTTATTTGAATAATGAATATACAGTCAAGCAACTTCAGCCTGTCCCAAGTATCTTTATAATACTATAATAAATATTTCCTTAATTATATATGAAAAATTAACTAAATATAATTTACTATGAGGGGTCTACCTCTAAGTTTTTCTTTAATATTATTCATCATATAGTTATTTAAAATAGCCTTGCTGCCAAATTAGCTTCCAAACATTTGGCCTACAAATTTTCTGCAGACAATGTATAGAATGCATTCATACATTTATGTTTGTTTTTATAGCCTTTATTTTGTGCATTGTTTAAAGAACACATAGATAGATAGGAAAAATGTTTTGTCAGTGAAGTATGGAAAAAAAATTAGGCCTTTATCTGATTAATTGAATTATCATAGAAATAATCTACACATGAACTGAATCTGATAATCAGAAGTGTTTTAGTTGCACCATAAAGCCTACTTTTTAAAATGAATTTGAAACAATTATAAATAAGCAATATGAAGAAAGATTTATGTAAATAGAAAAAGCAGAAAAGAGATTAATAGTCAAATAAATTCAAGCTCCACTCTCCACATAATTTGCTTATATTAATGTTGTAGATATCATTTTGCACAAGTACATAATGTAAAATAAGCATGTTCTTTACTATTTTATTTTCATTAATGATAGATACTTTTTAAAGAAGGTCATTTTTACTTAGTTCTTTAAATAGAATGAACAGGAAACATGCATGTTGGAGATGTCAGTTTTTTATGGCTTAAAATCTAGAAAGAAATAGTGGAATCACATGTTCCTCTATATTGTGCAGCCCTACTACAGGTGAGGCAATCTCAAATTTCAAGAAAAAGATTTAGAATACAAGACATTCTAAGAGTTACAGTACCTTGTCATAGAGGGGGACCATGAAGTAACCATTGATTGGTGCACAGTCAGTCTGATATTTCAGGGAGCCCTGCTTAGTGTACAATTTTATCTGTAAAGAACACATACATAGTCAAGGTTGGCCATAAACAAATTTTAAATTCATTTAACTTTTTACAGTGCCATTGTATTTACATATCTCAATTTTCGTCAAAATAGTAATATACACTATCTATCATACTTAATCTTTAAAAAAATGAAACACTTGCTAATACTGAGAACAACATGGATATACCTATATGCAGTTAATTCAGAGAGTTTCAGTGATTAACTTGAGTAAGGCAAATCTAATTAACCGAGACAGATCTGTGATGATAATAATATTAAACAAGCTTGAACAAATGCTGACATTCATTGCATGACAGTTAGGTAGCTGTCATGCAACCTGCTACCTGCTAGATTCACGACAGACGGATCAACAGATTATGCGATCTACAACTTATAGGCATTACTTCTTAAGAGAGCAGATGACATATAGATCAGAGAATCAGTTTAGTTCCGGAACTGCATGCGCTAGCCAACCAGCTAACCATTCTTAACCCTAAATCTCAAGTCTTTCTTACCTCAATGACAGAGTAATTAATTTCCACGTCTGACTTGACAAAACCCCCACAGCCTACCAAAATATCATCAGTACCCTTCACAAATGTCAAATACAAAAAAGATAGAATAAGAATAACTAGCTCTTTAATTCCACCCATCGTGCAACGCTGGTGTAGCGTGCTAGTGTAGCGTACTGACCTACTGACGTACGGTGAACATGGCTCAAATGAATTCAGCCAATCATTTTATTGGCAAATCATTTTAGCTTATTCCTATTGGTCAGTCACGACCGGTGCCTATATTAATTGTTTTCATTGGCTGTTTCAGGAGAGGAACTCGAAAACCAGCATGGGTAGAGCATATTCGTCAGAATAAGGTCCTTATCGCATGAATATCTCATAACAAATAATAAGGTGAATGGTTAACTTATATCCCGATAAATGCTATCCTGCTTATTATTTGTAAAGGCAATTTCACACATTTGCATATTTAACCAGTGAATATTTCAATTTAAAAAATCACACATAATTTTAGCATTTAATTCAATAATAAATATTCACATTCAAAATATTATGTTTTTAGAAACCTGAAATGACTTACCATTCGCTTGAAATAGCAGGAAAAGCAGTCCCCTCAATCTCCACATGCTACTACAAATATCACCAGTAGGTGGTGCAATTGGGTGTTGATCATAGAGGGAATGCATTAACGTCACTTTGCCATCGGAACACGCCCCCTCAGCCGGACTGAGTGGCAGAAGAGCTGCTGCGTGACTGGATTTAATAGGTGAAACTGCGAAAACGCGAGTAAAACAAACGATTATCAGTTTAAACTAAAGATTGGACTCAGTATAGTGTTCCTTACAACTTACTAAAGATCCAGTGATCCATGGATATTGACATGCAGCCAGGAATCGTGTTTCCTGACATTTATATGTGCCTACTTTCGACACCGGGGAAATAAGTTACATACAGCAAATTTGCCTGTGTGAACGCTTTATATAAATACAATATAGGCAGGTCTAAATCCAGGTGATCACTTATATCAATGTTATATATATCATCATATCGTCTAGACTTAAAACTTGTATAGTTTTTTGTCAGTATTTATTTAAAAATGTCAAATTATACAGAATATACAGTGGTAAATATTTGATTGATGAGTTGTCACTACAATATATAACAATACAATATATAGAGAATGATTTTACCACTAAATTCAGCATATTGACACAAAAATGATAACTGCAAATCCACCTTTCGCTGCCTGGAGTCCAGTTGTTTCTATGAATTGCAGCGATCTATTTGCTTCTCTGTTCTGTTGCTTTCGGTAGTCTGTAAAAATATACCTCATATTTCTTGTCAAATCTAGTTGTACAGTCAGTCTCAAAGCTCTTTCCCGTTTTAGACGCGTTTTGTGTGTTTTTCCGCAGCATTCACGCTGAAAACCAATGCTGCCGCTCAGTGTTTTTGCCACTTAGTGGGCGTAACCGCAGTCACTCCGGCCAACGGTGACGTCACCTCTATAGACTGGTGTTGACTACAAGACACAGAAAAAGCGGCCGTCAACAAATTACTTGGAAAATATGGACCAAGCGGTGAGTATGAGACATTTGTAGTTTGTTGTGATCTCAGCTGCCTCTTTGAACACACAGTTATTTTCAGTCACAAAAAATATTACAATAAGGTTTCATTTGTTAACATTAGTTGATGTAGGCTATTAACTAACATGAAATAACCATGAGCAATACATTCAGTGGCGTCATGCCCATTCAAAGTGAGGGGGCACGTGCCCCCTCAGATTTTTCCTCCCTGATAATTTTTTTGTCACAACTTTATTCTTATTATGCTCCATAATTACCAGAGCCTATAACGACTCAAATGTATTCTTCTGGATGTGTAATAAATCGGTCAGCATCAGCCCGCCCCTTTTTCCTAATGTGTATGTTCAAGCAACTCACTCGTCTCGCACGTTGAGCTGGCAATGTTTTACAGATGGTCTTGAAGTGGTAAGTGGGCAAAGCAACAAATCGGCATTGAATTGGTTATCGGATGATATTAAAAGGTAGTGGGATTATTTTTGGTTGACCTGAAAATTGTAACTTGATCAAAAAGTTATGGATTTGATATTGGCTGCGAATTCAGAGGGTAGAGTGGGGGAAAATGCCCCCCTGGGGTAAAACGAATCGGTTACCTAACGTAACCTCGGTTCTCTCTAGAAGAGGGAACGAGTATTGCGTAAGCTAGCTTACGCTACGGGAAAGATTCATCTTTGCTGAGAGTTTGAAGCCAAAAAATTATTTCATAATTTGTATCCATTGACAACGCAGTTCCTCTGCGGCAGACCTAGAGCAGGCTAGCTAGCAGCTCATTGGTTCGCTCAGAGAGAACTGCTTAAGCCTATGGGAGAGCGGGGCTGAACCCGCTACCAATGGGAAGCGCCCGCGCGCTCATTGCATCATGGCCCGCCAGAGTGGGCGTGGCTATGGTGTATAAAACAGTCTCTCCCAGGCTTATATGATGATTTATTTCAGCGTGAAGCGAAACGCTAGTAGCGCAAGCACGGCCGGGAACGCAATACTCGTTCCCTCTTCTAGAGAGAACCGAGGTTACGTTAGGTAACCGATTCGTTCTCTTACGAGAGGTTCTCTCGTATTGCGTAAGCTAGCTTACGCTACGGGAACACCTGGTCAACGCCGTGCGCGCTATGAAAAACACTCATGAATCCCAGGGTGATACCGGGGGAATAATTTAATGTGGAGTGAATGTACAAAGAGGCTGGCAGAGCGGGCACATAGTGTATACATAAGCATCTTAGGAGAGCACAAGGGGCGAACCGGTTGTGTGAGGGACTCCCAGTGATGCAGCTTCTTAGGGAGCTGGTTTTTAGACAGCTAGTAGTTTTGCCTGCAAGGCGGGAACTTCCAAATTGTAAAATCTGACAAAAGTGGACGGGGAGGCCCATCCCGCGGCCACACAAATGTCATGAATGGAAATTCCACAGGACCATGCCCACGATGAGGCCATGCCTCTGGTGGAGTGCGCCCTGATGCCCAAAGGGCAGGGCAGGCATTGTGATGCGTAAGCAGAAGCGATAGCGTCCACTATCCATCTAGACAGTGTCTGTTTTGAGGCGGCCAGACCTTTGGTGCGCCCCCCAAACGACACGAAAAGCTGCTCAACGCGTCTGAACGCGGCAGCGCGCGTAGTGTACAATCTCAGAGCCCGAACCAGGCAGAGGAGATTAGCGTCGCGCTCACTATCGGATGGAGGCAGAGCCGATAGAGAAATAATCTGAGCCCTGAACGGGGTACCAATCGCCTTCGGGACATAGCCATGCCTAGGTTTGAGAATGACGACTGAATCATTCGGTCCAAACTCAAGACACGCGGCGCTGGATGAGAGCGCGTGAAGATCCCCCACGCGTTTTACTGAGGACAGAGCCATCAGAAAAACGGTTTTGAGCGAGAGGTATTTTAGGTCCACAGACTCGAGCGGTTCGAACGGGGGTGCTTTCATAGCTTCGAGGACTATAGAAAGATCCCAGATAGGAACCGACGGGGGCCGCGGAGGATTCATCCTTTTAGCTCCCCTGAGGAAGCGGATGACTAACTCGTCTTTGCCCAGGGACTGAGCGCGCCGGGGTTCAGAGAATGCCGCGACGGCTGCCACGTAAACCTTGAGAGTGGAGGGGGACCTGCCCTTGTCCAGCATCTCTTGAAGGAAAACTAGCCAAGACGGTACCTCGCATGACCGTGGGTCCAGATGTTTGTCGGTGCACCATTTTGAGAACACAGACCATTTAGACGCATAGAGCCTTCTCGTGGAAGGTGCTCTAGCCTGTATGATAGTGTTTCTTACTCCCTCTGGCAAATCGAAGAATAGTTCTCGACCGCAAGCATTTCCAGACAATTTATGTGTAAGGGGCTTTCCTGAGTCGACCAGTGGCCGAAGGCCGGTGAGCCCTCGCAGACTGCACCCCAACCCGTGTTGGATGCATCTGTCGAGATGACTTTTCGGCGGGAAAAGGTCCCCATCGTGACGCCCTGCCGAAACCATTCTGCTACTGTCCATGGCTGCAGCGCCGTGAGACATGTCTGCGTAACCCTGACCAGCTGGCGGCCTGTGTTCCACGCGTGGTGGGGTACACGGCTGTTTAACCAGAGCTGAAGCGGGCGCATGTGCAGAAGGCCCAGGTGAAGCACAGCGGAGGCTGAGGCCATGTAATCCAGCATCCTCTGAAAGGTTTTCAGGGGTATGCGGGTGCCTTTCTGAAACGAGGCGGCTAGACGCTGAACACTGCGCGCGCGCTGTGAGGACAGGCGAGCCGTCATTGAGACCGAGTTCAAATCTATTCCTAGAAAGGAAATCGATTGACTGGGTTGAAGGGAGCTCTTTGTCCAGTTGACAGAGAGGCCCAGTGTTTTCAGATGGTCGAGGAGAACTGCGCGGTGCGACAGAAGCTCCGTCTGTGATTGGGCCAAAATCAGCCAGTCGTCCAGATAATTCAATATGCGCAGCCCCTGGCTCCGCAGGGGGGCGAGCGCCGAATCCATGCACTTCGTGAATGTACGGGGCGCCAGGGATAAGCCGAACGGGAGGACGGCGTATTGATATACATGACCCTCGAAGGCAAAACGTAAGAATGGCCTGTGACGGAGATTTATCTGGATCTGAAAATAGGCGTCTTTCAGGTCTAGAGAGATGAACCAGTCCCCCTGGCGCACTTGCGCGAGGAGTTTCCTGGTAGTGAGCATCTTGAACGGTCTCTTCATGAGCACTTTGTTCAAAGACCTGAGATCTAAAATCGGTCTGAGGCCGCCGTCTTTCTTGGGAACCAGAAAATAACGGCCGTAAAACCCCGACTCGGTCATAGATGGCGGGACTCTCTCTATGGCGCCCTTTTGTAGCAGCGTCGCAATTTCTGAGCGAAGCGTGCCGGCGGCCAGCGGGCTGACAGTAGATTCGAGCCGAGTGCGTGCACGAGGCGGGCGGCGGCGAAACTGTAGCAGATAGCCGTTCTTTATAATGCTTAGCACCCACGGGGAAATGCCTGGAATGGCTTCCCACGCTTTGGAGCATGCGGCTAGTGGCCGAATGGTTATCACGCCCTGATTGCTGTACATAGCGGGCTGAACACAGAGTGTGGGCGCGCTTTGAATGTGTGTTGCAACGGGACTTGCACTCAGAGAGGAGTCTATGAGCCGTGAAACAGAGCGAGCAGAGAGGGGACACGTGCATGCATTCATGGGCGTGTTTATTTTCTCTGATGTTAGAGCGGGCTGTGCCCGTCTCATGTGAAGGGGCTCTGAGAGAGACACGGGATATGTTATGCTTGTGTGTATGGGTGAACACATGATTGTGTGCACATTTTCTACACAACCGGCAAATTTTCTCTTTTTGAGATTTCTCTGGGTAACCGTAAAAACGGCTTTTTGTCGCTCGCAAGCGGGTAGGGACTCTGGCTTGTTTGTGGCGGTAAACACTACAGCAGTCGGCGAAACAACGGGGACTGGCAGAGGGCGAAGCTTTGACGGCGGTCCGGCCGCAGCGGGAGAGCGCCGTCGTTTTCTTAACTTTGCTAGGCAGACTTCTGATGATCAGGCTTCAGCGTGATCTTGGGTCGCGGGCCCCTCGGGGGCGGCGGTCTGCGGCGGCTGTCAGAGCGAGAGCGAGGGCGGCCGCCCTGTCTGCGCTGGGCTGTTTGAGTCTGCTTAGGAGGGCGCTGCGGTGGGGCTCTGACAGGAGGCTCACGAGAGCGGCCTGCGGAAGAGCTAGCGCGGCGGGGCAGAAACAAATTCATGGCCTGGGTAGCTTTCTGGACTTCGGAAAAGCGATCGACAATTCCCGTGACAGCAGATCCAAAAAGGCCCGTCGGGGAGAGGGGCGCGTTAAGAAACGCGGCGCGCTCAGAATCTCCCATGTCGGCGAGCGTTAGCCATAAGTGTCTCTCAGCTACACAAAGACTGGCCATGCATCTCCCCAGAGCTTGTGCGGCGGCTTTAGTGGCGCGAAGGGCGAGGTCCGTAGCACTTCTTAGGTCCGTGACAGCGGGGGAGGGGTTCCTACCGCTCTCGGCCCATTCACGGAGAATATCGCTCTGTAGTACTTGGAGGACAGACACAGAATGTAGCGCTGCGGCAGCTTGACCAGCGGCGGCATAAGCGCGAGCGTGAAAGCTCGAGGTCGCTCTGCAAGCTTTCGAAGGAAGCGTGGGGGAAGAGCGCCATCTAGCAGAGGGCGGGCAGAGGTGTGCGGCGACCAAGTCCTCGACAGGTGGCATGGTTGAGTAGCCCTTTTCGGCGGCTCCGTCCACTGAGCGCAGCGAGGCGGATATGTCGGAGCGGTTTCTAGCCGAGAGCGGAGCATTCCAGGACTTCGTCAGTTCTGCGTGAAGTTCAGGCAGAAATGGGGCAGCCCGGTTGCACGCGGGGGTCGAGCGCCGATGAAAGAAGCTGCCGTCCATCCGGTTCGGGGCCTGCTCGGGTGGAGGAGACCACTCGAGACCGAGGCGTTCAACGGCCTGTGAGAGGAGGCGCATTAGTTCCTCCTCTATTCCGGCGCGGATCCCCGCCGACTCTCTCGTGGATCCGAGAGATGACCAGTCTTCACTGTCTGAAGCGAGCAGTGAACATGAGTCCTTCTCCTCCGCGGCGTCATCGGAAGCGACAGAGCGGCCACTCGGCGGCAACTGTATGTCCGGCTGGGGCGGGGAGGGAGAGCGGGAAGCGGCGGCCCGCATGGTTCCGCAGGGGGCTCCGGCGGCCTCTGGGCGCGGCGTTTCTTTTTACGCGGCGAAGAGAGAGGCGGCGCGGGAGCGGATTGTGCCGCCAGGAGTCGTGCCCGCAGGGACGACAATGGCAGGCTTTCACAGAAGTCGCATCCTCCATCCGCGAGGGCGAGTTCTGCGTGCCCGAGTCCCAGGCAGAGAGCGCAGACAATATGGCGGTCTCCGTCCTCGAGAGGAGCGCGGCAAGAGCCGCAGGAAATTTGAGACATCTGTAAAAAGACGCTCAGCTCTTTTAAAACAGAGAAGGATACAGTCGTCGGATGGCGCTAGCTTGCAGGGAGGCTGAAGGTGGCGAAGACGGCCGGCTTCTTCAGGGTCCGTGAGCTCGCTAGAGTGATGCCTTCTCGACGGCGACGGCTTTTCTTCTTCTCAGAACAGCAGAAGCGTGTAGCTTGCTGAAGATGAAATGAATCATCATATAAGCCTGGGAGAGACTGTTTTATACACCATAGCCACGCCCACTCTGGCGGGCCATGATGCAATGAGCGCGCGGGCGCTTCCCATTGGTAGCGGGTTCAGCCCCGCTCTCCCATAGGCTTAAGCAGTTCTCTCTGAGCGAACCAATGAGCTTCTAGCTAGCCTGCTCTAGGTCTGCCGCAGAGGAACTGCGTTGTCAATGGATACAAATTATGAAATAATTTTTTGGCTTCAAACTCTCAGCAAAGATGAATCTTTCCCGTAGCGTAAGCTAGCTTACGCAATACGAGAGAACCTCTCGTAAGAGAACGCCCCCCACCCGTTTTTCCCAAAATAACCACTAGAATGAATCAATATATATTTTTACTATTGCTATGCACTACGTTGACAACGGGGATATACAAATCTCCATGGAGAAGCTGACACCAGCGACGTATTTGAAGAGAAGAGGATTACATGGAAAGCGCTGTAATTTTCAGATATTAGTAAACAAGTGTTTAATAGAATATTGTTCACAGTGATATCACAGTGATGTATGATAGATGTGATAGTGAAGTCTGTAGTTTGAGAGCATATGTTATTTATAAGGAATATAATTATATTTTTAAAAATAAACAATTTTTTAAAAAGACATAGCTTGTGGGGTAAAACGCCCCCTATGCTGAGGGGTAAAACGCCCCCCAAGGGGCATAGTTTCTCTTTATCATAATTACAACAGTAACATATTTCTGTTCATCAAAGTCTTTATTTTACACTTTAATGCAGTATAACTAGGTGGTAAAATCAAAATATTTGAACAAAACATGAAAAAGTTACCTCAAGTGAGCATTAGCTAGCTAGCTTGGTGGATGCAATGATGGAAGGTGGTTAGGTGACCCAATGATAAAGCATAGTGACTTTTAATGCATTTATGGAATATATTTCACTATAAATATACTAATTTATGTTTAATATTTATTTAGGGTTGTCTGTTTTTCTTGATGATAGTGGTGAACAAATACTACATCAATTATCAACCCCATATAGGCCTAGTGTAGAAATCTAAATATTAAAATGTTAGAAATTTGGCTATTTTGTACAATCCTGAAATAAATATTAATAGGTAGCCTATATATGTTGCATTACTTGCCTTTTACTTTTAGAGATTAAAAACTATGTTAATTTTGCTGTTGATCTATGAAGCAGACTGGTTGGTAAGAAAGGGGGCATTTTACCCCACCTTTGGGGGCGTTTTACCCCACCGCTGGGGCAAAACGCCCCCTTTGTACAAAAATATTTTTAGTAAAAAAAATAATTAATTATGAAGGTTGAGCAATTTTAATATTTGGTAAATAACTCCTGCCATAGACACTCAAAACTGGGATGGCAACTCTAGTCACATTTATGTTTTGTTTCACAGTAATGTCACATTTTCCTTAAGGGGGGCGTTTTCCCCCACTCTACCCTAAGTTGTGTCAGTGTAACGTTATCGATAGCTAGCCTAGTCTAACCGTAAACTAGTTGGCTAACGTTACTGCCTGCCATTCAAAGCAAATAAGCCATAGTAACGTTATCTGATCGGTTTTGAAACATCTGTTCTGTTTTGTCTTGTGTCAAAGTCTCCAGCTGGTTCAGTTGTTTTCAGTTTCATGAAAACGAGGGTGTTAAATTTGTTGTAGGCTAACTGCAAAATCCAACCTAACGTTATCAAGGCATCGACTTGATGTTTCTCCCATAGACTGTTATTCACGGTTCTTCACGGATCAGGCAGCTAATTTAAATGCAGTGAAAAAAGATAGGCTACCCGTTCGAAAGCTATAGCATAGTTGTTATACAGATCGCTTTGACCGTGATGTAGGCTTAGAGTGCACGAAAGTGTAGCAGTCAGCCTCTCTCTCATGTGCTTTTCTTTCATCAACCTGTCTTTTACATAAACTTACAAAATAGATACTTTAACTTAGTCCTCAGATAGAGGAGGGTTGCTGCTAGCTCCGTTAAGGTATTTCTGTCCCTCCCAAACTGCATCGAAATGGTATGTTTAGCAGCCAGATTTTAAAAAATTTCAGGGGGAGAAACCCCCTGACCCCTCCTAACATGATCCATATCACCCGTCAGAAAACAATTGCAACGTCTCAGATTGTGCCCCCAGAGCCGGCCCGAGCCTTTTGGGGGCCCTAAGCAGAATTTGATTTGGGGGCCCCCTCCCACTACGCGGAGTCACCTGTGCTTGACGATTATTGACACAAATATCACGCAATAATGATACATTATAAATGAATACAGTGAGGTTATGTATTAATACAAAATAAATACTTATTAAAAAATAGATAGCCTACTTAAATAAAAAAGTTTTAACTTTTACTTTACTCTTTTACTAACTCTCTGAAACTTCTTAAAACAAACTGTCTTAAAACATATCAAATAAATTATTTGCTAAAATAATGACAAGAAGGGGGGCCAAGATGGCGGCATTAGAGGTGGATGCTTTTGCTGATGCTCCTGCCTCACTCAATATAGAATTCATCATTTGTTCAGTTGAGTACGTAATTCAATCAATTTTGGCAATGCAATCTGAGGTACTATGTCATTAGAAACATTTTGGCCTGATTCTTTTGTGAAAATGCCGAAACCAGCGAAGAAACTCGAGAAAAAGGATCTACCTGCGGACGCAGCTAGCGAGGATTCCCACACGAGCGCCGACGATGTTGGCCAGCTCGATCCAGCGCTATCCAGAGCGCTACAGGAGATGACTGAGAAAATCACAAAGGTGATTGACGATAAGCTGGGGTCGCTTGTGCAGACTATCCAAGCACATTCGCAACAACTTGAGCAAACGACGGGCAGACTTAATGAAGCCGAAAATAATGAAGAATTGCTGAGGCCGAGTCGTCAGTCGATACAGCGAACGCGCGGCTTCAGTCTCTCACGCGCCAAGTTTCGTCACTCGCCGAACACCTGGATGATATAGAAAATCGAGGTCGGAGGAAAAATCTACGCATCATTTGCCTTCCTGAAAATGCTGAAGGAACTAATCCGACCGCATTTCTTCAGTCTTGGATCCCAGAGTTCCTCGGGATCGAAACAAAGTCTGGGATGCTTAAACTGGAGAGAGCTCATCGCATCTCTATGCCGAAAGCTGACGCCAGGGGTAGGCCTCGTCCGCTTATTGTTCGCTTCCACAACTTTCAGGATAAACAGCGGGTCGTGGATGCCAGCAGATGTGAGGCACAAAAAAGAGATCTGATATACAACGGCTGTAAAATATCGTTCTATCAGGATTTTTCCGCTGCTGTTCAACGCAAACGGAAGGAGTTTTATGCGGCGCGGCAAAAGCTACAGCAGATGGGAGCTCAGTATGTCATGCTTTACCCAGCTAAACTCCGAGTTACCATCGGTAAAGCTACTAAAGTTTGTGAGTCCCCTGAAGAAGTCCTGGCCTTTATTAACTCGACAAAGTGAACATTTTCTCTTGAATGGATACCTGATGGTCTTAGGTAGGCTTACACAATTTTATGGACCGTTTGGTTTCCCGCCTGCCTCACTGGTATGTTGAAAAGTAATGTTAACTTAGTCCTGTTTGATTTCGTACTCTCTAAATTGTCAATGAGTGAGACAGGTTGCGTTAAAGTGCATGGCTACTTGAGTTGTTTAGTGTTTGTTTATCAGCCATCCTCTCTTTGAGGTCTGCACAGCAAGAGCCTTTTGCGCTGAACAGCGCTTTATTGTTGCGCATCGTTCCCCTTGTTATGGAGGAAATCCCCCTTGTAAATGTATTGTTCATTGTTTTTTTTTTTTTTTTTTATATTTGTTATAATGGTCACTGTTGAGGCTTGGGCAGGCCTTTTTTCATTTGAGTACTTAATTTGCTACTTTATAAAAAGAGAGGAGCAGTTCTATATCTTTGTGCTCTATTCATTAATATCTGCTCTATACATTAATGTTGGGTAGTAAACTAAGAATATGTACTTGGAATGTTAGGGGTTTGCATGGAACACTGAAATGTAGGAGGGTAATGTCTATTCTTGTTGAGGAAAAGGTAGATATTGCTCTACTACAGGAAACCAACACATTCTCACACCCCAACTCGTCACATATTGACGATTTGCCAGGACCCCTTGGCGTCACTTACTAACGCACTGGGTGTACCTTTGGCGTCATTTTTCAACGTGCAGGGTCGTGCAGGGTAGTCCGATAGACTTCCATAGATCTCTGAACCGGAGCCTGTAGCGTTGAAATTTGACGTCTTGGGTAAGCTCACCGCAATGGTCTGCTGCGAATGGGTCGAGAGTCGGGACTGCAATAAATAAAAATATAAAGGAATAGGCTACAATAAATTATCTATGCCAGGGCTAGTATACTGGTGTCCCCCAGATCATCTTTATCTGGCCCTCCAACTGTTTTTTTATGTTTAAAAACCCTCACAATCTGATATCAAAGTGCCCTCTCCGCAAAGGTTTAGCGCGTTCATAGGCAACCGCATTCATCGGTGAGTTTAACAACGCTCATTATGGTGTACAACCCCATTCAGCGGTGAGTTTAACAACGCTCAACTGCAGGTAAATAGGCATTCAGAGGTGAGTTTAAACAAAACAACGCAAAACTGCATGTAGAACGGCATTCAACGGTGAGTTTAACAACGCTCCACGGCGTGTACATGTAAGCAGTTTACGCGTTTTCTTGTCAAAGGTAACGTACTGGCATACATGATGTACTGCTTTAACTAGAGCATGCTGGATAACGTATTTTTATCGGAGTTTTGTTTGTTAATAAATATATATAATGTTTATATAATATATATAATGTATAATGTTTTTTATTTAAATGTTAAAATTTTTTGAATCCTCTAAATTAATAACGCTGACGTCACTGTATGGGGCGATCCCAAGGTCCATTGCAATTTTCCACTCGGTAAGTAGAAGAGTTAATTAATAGAGATGGATACTATTCTTAAATGTACACATCAAAAACTCTTGAATCAGGACAAGAAGTTGTGTTTAGAACCTTTAGATGTGTAAGGTGGCAATTTCGTATGACAGTAAATGATAGAAGACAATATAAAAATATAGCTTGCTGCACCAAATGTGCAGGCTAGCAAAGTTAGCTAATTGAATTCAAGTTTTTGTCAAATTTTGTCGCATATAACGTTAATCATGTAAGGTAATAGGGGAGATTTTAAGGTTTTCAGTGTTACATTAGCACACAACTATTATCCTACATTATAAATGTTTAGATGAAGAACGGTGTTGCCAGATTGGTTTGTTTTACAGCCTAATTGTTTAAAATCCACGCAAAATTGTATAATAAACACCCAAGTAAATCTATAATAAATAATACAAATTCATTTTTGTGCCCTTTTTATCACACATAGTGCAACCAAAACCAACCAAACGGCTGGAAAACAATCCAATCTGGCAACATGAAGGTGTGACATATGGTGTAAAATATAAGGTGTTCAATTCTGATTTGCTTTTTTCTCTCTCATCAGGTCCTTCAATTTTGCCTGCTCTTTATTCTAATCAAACACGACACATACACACACAGAAACACACACAATAAAGGCACTTTTAAGAGCCACGTCTATCTTGTTTATACCTGTCTGTGCAGTCTTTGTCAGTCTCTCTCTCTCTCTCTCTATCTATCTCTCTCTCTCTCTCTCTCCCTCTCTCTGTGTTGTTTGTTTTTGTGTATATTTGTTGTCTAGTAATGACAAGGCCCAAATTCAGGCCATGCCCTTCTTGCCAGACTCCCAATCAGGCAAGCAGGAAAACTTGCAATGTTTGTTTTGCAAGCCTGTTCACCAAAAAGAAAATTATAGAAAAAGTGGTGTCACTGGATAGCCAGTGGGGGGAATCTGTCCTTAAAAGCAGAAATGCTGGGCGTATAATTGATTCTGCCCGTATTGCAGTAAGTAAAAGTGTTAATATTTCATAAGTTAGTGTAACCTGAAGTGAAGCTGAAAGCCTGTGTTTTTCACATACTGAATATCAGACATATACCAATGTGACCTGGCCTTTACTAACATAGTCTTATTTCATACATGGAATAATCCATCTTTATCTATAAATTGTGCTAAAGAGTAACTATAAGTTGTGTTCTCTGTGAAGTATTAAGTAAGTCATGATTGCAATGGCAGAAACTGCAGAGTACCTCTGGCCTTATCTGAAACTGGCCATTGATTGTATACAGTTCAAGAGTAATGTTTCTTGCATTGTACTCCAACTCCATTAAATGTCCTTAAAATAAAATTGCTTTATATAGTACTGAAGTTTCTAATAATTCAGTGGGTTTAACTAATGTGTGATAACTGCTTTTGTTCATTTCAGGTGAGTAAACTTGAAGCTGTGGGGTACAAGCCAGTTTTATTTATTGGCAAGCCAGACAAAAGGGCTTCGAATAAATGGGTTGCAGATATAATTACCCATCTGCACCCCACTCCTGTCACTAAAACTCTTTTGGATAAGATGCGGAGGGCCTATGAATTTATCTTGACAAAATGTAAGTAATGTTTTGGTTTAGAAACTATGAATATTTAAGATACATGTATATTTCTTTGTTAATATGTACAGGTTTTAAATTAAAGTAAACTTGTATCATAGCAACCTCCTCAGCACAGCAACCGGAGGGTCAAGCGGCAGCGGAGGGTCAAGCGGCAGCGGAGGGTCAAGCGGCAGCGGAGGGTCAAGCAGCGGAGGGTCAAGCGGCGGCGGAGGGTCAAGCAGCAGCGGAGGGTCAAGCAGCGGAGGGTCAAGCGGCGGCGGAGGGTCAAGCGGCAGCGGAGGGTCAAGCGGCAGCGGAGGGTCAAGCGGCAGCGGAGGGTCAAGCAGCGGAGGGTCAAGCGGTGGCGGAGGGTCAAGCAGCGGAGGGTCAAGCGGCGGCGAAGGGTCAAGCGGCAGCAGAGAGTCAAGCGGCAGCGGAGGGTCAAGCGGCGGCGGAGGGTCAAGTGGCGGCGGAGGGTCAAGCGGCAGCGGAGGGTCAAGCGGCAGCGGAGGGTCAAGCGGCGGCGGAGGGTCAAGCGGCGGCGGAGGGTCAAGCGGCGGCGGAGGGTCAAGTGGCGGCGGAGGGTCAAGCGGCGGCGGAGGGTCAAGCGGCAGAGGAGAGTCAAATGGCGGAGATTCAAACCAAGGAGTCTGAGACTGTATTTGTTCTTAACCTTGTTCCTCTGTCTTACCCACTGTCTCCAACCTCTCTCTCTCCTACTTCCTCTTCTACTTGTACAACGATTCTTCCTTCACTTTCTTCCCCACTTTCACTGCCATGCTCTAAGTCTTTGCGTCAAATTAAACGGACAAACACCTCTACCTCTTCACACTATTCTCCCTCTGTCTCTCCTCCATCTCTGTCTGCCTCTTCCATCTCCACGTCTTTGAGTCAGGAAGGGCCACGTGTGAAGAACAGAAGAAAAGGTAACTTTTTGCATGGTACATCTTACTCCACACTGTAAATAATTTTGCTCCAGTCAGAGTTGACTTCATGTAAATTGGATTAATTCGGCTAACCGAGTTATTGATAGCCAGTTTGCAGTATTTAGTTATTTAGCTGTGGCCTGACTTAAGGTCCCTTGCACACTAATTCCGTAATTTTAGTATGCGTTTTTACGTATTCGTCATTCATTGGCTCTGAATTGTCAAAACACCATTCAAAATTCTTGCTACTGATCCAAAAACTCATTTTTTTATAACAGATGAAAGTTTCGTAGGCAGTGTGTAAACGTGATTGACTAAACATTTATTTGTCGTATTTATTTTGTAATGTGCGAAAATTTCGGTCGTGAATTTCAGAGTTGGTGTACAAGAACCTTTAAGAGGACTTTGGGAAAACCAATCCTGTACATTTTGCTTGATTGACAAAAACAGGGACAAATTTACTTTGATATGAATGGAAAGGACTGCATATCACCTCCCATGTGAAATTATAAATTTGGACTGATTCAGCTACAAATCATGGCATCATGGCTTAATAAACTTTCCTTGTCTTTTCATCATTTCAGGTTGCCGAAAATGTTGTAGGCAGAAGGTTTTCCAGTTTGATCGAATAACTGGGGAACGGATAAATGAGGTAAAATGTGTTCTGTTAGGCTGCTTACTTTTCTAAATGACTGATTCGGACCATTCAAAGATAATAAAACAATATGTTATGCCCTATTCAGTGATTGCTTAAACAGTTAAAATAATTATTATTCGTGTTTGTGTGTAGGGGAAAACTGAACTGAAAGTCCACTGGTTGCCATGCACTGTGTGGTAAGTCATGTTTCATTAATTATTCAATTCCATGTTGCAATGCAAATTAGTCTATTCCATGTTTAATATGATGTAGGCAAAGTTCAACTGGTGTCTTGCAAGCTGCATGGAAGTTCATGTCAGTGTTTTCTGTGACAAGAGAAAACTCCCTGGTCCTGTAGTTGTTCCCGTCAATAAATCATCCTCTGAGGTAGCCTTTAGAAAAACTGGAGTTAGGTCGATTATCAGTACTCAGAAACAAATAGCGATGAGGTGGAGGCATTTAGAAGTGCTAGATCCAGCAGGTAGGTCCTAGGCAGGTAGTAACCTTTAGGACATGCATTCCGATGATGAAAAATTATGGAATAGTCTTCCGAGCATTCCAAGTTCAGACACACTCTCTCGGTCCAGACTAAAGACAAATATCTGAATTGTCTTTAGTCTGGACTGAGAGACTGTGTCTGAATTTGGAATGCTCGGAAGACTATTCCATAATTTTAAAGACAAATGTTAAAGACTAAATATCCTATTTTTTAGATCCTGGAATTGTGTGATTAACACAATGGATTGTTGGTAATGAGGAGCTGAACCATTCAGTACTTTCTGAGCAATTAATATAGTTCTAAAATTAGCTGACAGACAGCCAGTGTATGGACAATAAAATGGTCCTGATGTGATCATGTAAGTGCTATATACATGTAACAAATTATTATTATTATTATTATCATGTTTTCTGTTTCTAGTAAGTACTCTAGTGGTTAGCTCTAGCTCTGAACTAGCTTATCTATTGAGCCAGCAGGACATCCACTCGGGAATGCATTACAAAAGTAGCATCATGCACACATAAATTAATCTTTCAGCATCTGAAACACTTATGTGTCATAATTTAGTATTTCTAAAATGGATAATCCTGATGTACATGTGCTGGAAATGTGATTTTCCTCATCCCACTAATGACAACTTAATCCCTCAGTTTATCGGAAACATATTGAAATCAGTACATTTTGAGATACATGGCGTTCAATATACAGAAACTGTATGGAACATTGTGTAACAATTAAGTCCAAGTACCTAAAATTTGTTATTAGGTAAATTGAGTAAATGTATTCAGTTACATTCCACCACTGGGCTTAACCAGGGTTAATAATACTTTAACAAACATAAATACATTTTGATGAACAATCTAAATTGAACCCAAAAGTGATTTAGATTTTTTTTCTCTGTGTTCTAATTATTTTTTTTGAACTTATGATATTTTACAGTGGCAAAACTTGGGATGATACATGGGAGCCTGCCAGTGAATTCCCACATGTTGTGCCTAATTCCCCACAGCCCAACCAGCTTTCAGCATGATAGCCTAGTCACCTGGACTCAAGCAGTTTTTTTTCTTCTTTTCGTTTTTTTTTTTTTCTTGCTTTTGTTCATTAAAGTTTTTTGCACAATACTGTCTCTTTTTGTGTTTATTTTCTTAATGGTGTTTAAAAAAACAACCTTTTTCATGAACTGTACAGATCATAAGGGAGAAAATTAGTGCTGTCTGACATAATGGCATTCCCAAAGGCATTATTTTTTAATTTTTTTTGTTTTAGTATAGGTAAGTCTACTTGAACTATTTGTTTGGTATGCCATGCCATGAATAAAAAAAAAAACAGAATACTCCTTAATATATTAAAATGTCACTTAAATGTTGTAGTCCTGTTTGAAATGTTCAATTACAATATTAGATATTAATTCCTTTAACATTTATAACCATAATTGTTATAATTGTAATTACCTATTTATATTTGCCTTGCATTTATTCACAGCAAAATAATATAAAATGAGACATATATATATATATATATATATATATATATATATATATATATATATATATATATATATATATATATAGTTTTTATTTTTGGGCCAATGTGTTCTTCAAAGGGAAGGGGGGGGGTAAAGAAAAGTCTTCATATATTTTGGCACATCACATGGAAAACTAAGGTGAACTACACGGTAGTGGGCATTCAAGGTGAACATGATGGCATCAATTTACTGATTAGATTATAGTTTCCATTGAAGGGGTTTTTGTTAGTCCCTTTTGAATTTGATTAAGAGATTTATTGACATCTGTTCGAAACAAATACTGCAATGCTAGAATAACTATCAAGAGTTTGTATTTTTGTAAGATCCCACATATATATTATTATTACATTATACAATAATATATTATACATAGATGATCATGGAAATTAAGCGTTGTATTTCTTTCAATGAAAAATAACAACTAAATAAATAAATATCCTGGATTTGCGTACATCAGAAGCCGGAAGAGCCTGTAAATACCAAATGGACAAGTGTGACGTAGCTTTGACGTTTCCATGGCGCCAGCAGGACAAGCTGTGGTTGGACTAACGTTTAGGTCAGATTAAAAAGCGCTCCATATCGCAAACTATGTTTTGCTGTCGTTATGATGTCAGTAATACTATCAGTTAACAATGAGGTATTGTTATATTGAAAGATATTTCACGTTTAGCGAGATCCTAACCCTAACCCTGTAGTGTAACTACACACTTAAATGAACTACAATTCACAGCGCCCGTACCATCGACACAATGATAGAGGCTTATGGGTATTGTAGTTTAAAAACGTTTTGTAATGGAATTAAATAAATACAACCTTTAATGAACAAAGGGACATCTAAATATGTTCATTATACAAATTTCTTTGACATATTTGAGAATCAGACTGAAATTTGTTATTTTACTGTGAGCACTTTTAAAAATGCTTTTATAACACATTTCCATGTATGCCAGACATCTCTGTTCAACATTATGTATTAAACATAACAAAAATAATTGTCCTACCAATTTTCACTTCAATACGCTTATCAGACTTTGCATTTGCAGACTTTGCAGAATGTGCATTTTTTTTGCTCTTCCAGGGGTGCTACGGGACCCCTGAGGGAGGAAGGGCAGTAAAACCTATATGTACTTTCTTCATCATGGACAACAAACTGTATTGAGTCACATTTATATCTGCACATTCTTTTTCTTTCCCACCTTTTCTATATTTACATCATGCTTGTGTTTGGTTTTGATCATATTGCAAGACTCTGAACTCGGAATACAAAAATTCAGTAATATTTTACGACTGTTTTAAAATAGACTCTTCAGAATTGCTAAAACACTAAACCCCCCATATTCTCAATAGCCTAATCTAAGTTGTAGAATAAATTACTCTTTTGTTTTCGATTTTCCTTTTGCCTGAGATGACATTGTCTGTGATGTGGACAAGGTCCTCCGGCCAGACCAACATGAAGACATGATGCTGAAGCAGAATCACTCTCTCACTGACCTTGATTTTGCAGTTGAACACCTCTTCTGAGTGAACAGTAACATGCTTTTGATTTAAGATTTGGACATGCTTTTGAGATTCTTCAGAAAGCATGAAAGAACACAAATTTAAAATGCTTGAACTTCTTTTACACACAAGCTCAAACAAGACCAAAACAATGGATTTTTACTGGCAAATTTACCAATGCTTTAACACTGTATGTCAGAACAGATAACACCATGTTCTAAACCTAACCCAGGCTAAAGTCAAGGTAAACAGCTGTTTATATTGTGAATTGAAACACAAATATATCCCCTGTATTTTATTCTATTGTTACTGAGAAACAGCTGATTGAATTATGCAAATATATACATTTGTTTTATTTATTGCAGCAATAATCAAACCTTTTTGTAAGTAACCTTTTTGTCTTTTGCAGTTGTTTCACTGTATTTTCACAGAATGCAAGTGCTGAAGACATTCAATACTGTACAATATTCGGTCACAATATGCATTTTACAGTCCTGTTACCCATGTACATACTATATACTAATTATAGTAAGTACAATCACTGGGTAATAACTAGGTACTAAACCTGAACCTACCCCTAGCCTATGTACTTACCTTATATTAGCCAGCACTTTCTAGGTAAGTACACTGTAAGTACACATAAGTACTGAACTGTAAAAGGAAGCGTTACCCCATATTCAGTACAATTCTATACTTGCAGTGCTTACAGTATACAATTTATTCACCTTGCCATTACTATACGTAATTGCAAAAATGTTTTACTTAGTTGCGATACATTTCTTTCTGGTAACTGCGTGTTTTGGATTCTGTTCTTAATTTTTTTATGTAGTGTCTAACAAATGATCTGTAGTGATCATGATTATTCCTCCTCATCATTATGGTTTTCTTCCTCATAATCTGCTTCTTCCATGTCTCTAAACAGGTTTCAATTGTTATACAGCACCCTACAGTTCAACTAATGAAAGTTACTGTACTTTAATTAATGCAATTACTTTCCACCACTGACTGGTTGTAGAGGCATGCATGTACACATTTCTATGTATGTGAAAGAAGAGGTTACACTTTGGTTTTATTTATATGGTGATAAAAAGCAGATTTTATTACATGCTTTATATTCATAGTTAAGGTAATTGTCCAGAAGTATGAAAGGTGTTACAGTCTTGTAGATTACAGTCCATCATCAGAAATGTCATAGTCACTGTCGTACTCATCAGATGATGCATTGTACAAGAAGCTCATGTTCTCTGCTCCAGACAAAACTTGGAGGTAACAGTCTCTTGCTTGCACCTTCATTTCTCTGATTTGATGCTGCTTTCTGAGGATGATACTGTGCAGACCTTTCAAACCCTCTTCACTTAGGCCACATTGCGAATCTTAAAAGAGGAACACAAAAATATAAGACCAGCCTTAGAAACTTTATAAACAGTCATCATTGTTGTGTGTATATTTATTAGGGCTGCCCCCTAATAGCAATCTTTTGTCGGTGCAACCCTATGTTTATGTAATTTATTACAAATATATAGTTTTCATTGTCTCACTTGAAAACAAGCAGGACAGCTCTCTGAGGGTATCGGAACGAGTTGAGAGAGATTTCCAATGGTGGTCCATCTCTGCAACAAGAATCTTCTGCTCCTCCTCAAGCCTCCTTACTGACATGATGATGTCAAAAGCTCTTCTCTTTGTCCTTAGATCGACTGAGTCTGGAGTGCATTTATGATAAATAAATAAATCATTAGTATTAAACATCAACCTTCAAAGAACCTCTAAAATAGTATGGGGTTGCAGAATGACATTTGAAGCATTGTGGGTTATATGTCATTATGTATCAGATTTGTCAGAAGCAGTCAACAGACTAGTGTACATACCACTGTGTGGGAGCTGCCATGGCCAAGCTGTCTCACCAGACAGAATGGTTTCCAGGCAGAGAGTTTCTGTGATTGGAACCATTCTGTTGTATTTCTCCACAACAGATGTCAGGATTCCCTTCTCCTCTCTGATCTTGCGGCGGATTCTGGCACGACCTTTGTTGCCATCGGAATCTTTATAAAGACGCTGGGAACGTCTCTTGATACTGGCTACCAGCACCTCAATTCTGCTGGCCAGGGCATCAGCATCATTTGTAGTTGTTGTTGCTGTTGTTGCAGCTGACAAGAAATAGGTGTGGTTTGCACTTTACAACACCAGTAACATTTACAATTATTTGTGACTAAATGTATTACAAGTAATCATTTTCTCACCGTGAGCCCAATCCTTTACATCATTCACCCAGTCTTCCAATTGGCTCACTGTCACTGTCAATTGGGCTTTCATGGTCTCTAGGTTTAGTAACTGGCTTTGCAGAGCTTTTGTGGTCTACAATAACAAACAGTAGTAAGAAACAAGAACCAAATGTTCAATGCACAGCTTCATACAATGCTAACATGCAATACTGAACATCTAAAATTAATTCTACTGATGTCATTACCTTTTGATATCGGCGGGTCAGTGAGATAGCCAAATTGTTAAACTTTTGCTGATTCCAGCGCATGGCCATGAGAGTCAGCATGTCTGTGCGTCCTGGAAACACAGAAAATATGATGTTACCATATTCCTACAACTTATTATGTAAGGATGTACCTAGTGCAGTATGTCACCTTACCTGCTTTTGACATATGTTTTGTGGTCACTGCAATCCTAGAGAGGAAGGCATTGCACTGTTCCACCTCCTCCCCCAGTGTTAGACCAGCCCCATCCTGATATGCCCCACTCCATTTCACCTGGTTAAGAATTAAAAAAACAATAAACAAAAAAAACCCCAGATGTTTGCAGATGTTCAGTTTAGATAATGCAATTCTATCACATAGCAACATTTCCTTACCTCACATTTAAAATCATGGGCTTTGGCATGAAAAACAGAAAGGAATGGCTTCATGTTGAGAAGGTGCTGGAGCTCTGGACAACTTTTTGCAACTCTTTGGAGGTAGGGCCAATATTTGCAGGTCACATCCATACAAAAAAAAGTGATTTGCCTACTGGCCAGCTTTTCTTGCAGGTACAGGGGATAGGCAAAAATTTCCCCCCTATACATATTTAAGGCACAGAGCAGGACTCCGTGCCGACACACCGCAAGCTCCAATCCCTCCTCGTCTACCTTGCTGGCAGATCTTTGTGAGGTCTCTCTGGCTGCTGACCACTCCCCTCCACAAACACCTCTTCCACTGACCTACAATATGGAAAATGGTGGATGAAAATAAGACTCTCCTAAACAAACTCGGAAGGAGGTTTTACAAAATTTTACATGTTTGGTTGTGTTGTGAATGTGGTCCACAAATCTTTTCACGTCTTCGTCCTTGGCTATGAAGACGCCTTCAAAGATGGCCTGTTCCTCAGACCTAAAAAAACAAAAACAACACTTGGTGATGGACAACAATTTATGATAACTTATAATCTGAGATTTCTTGGTTCACATATTAAAGAGTTATGTTTTTCTATTAATACAAACACTGTGATACACAGTTTGGAGTACCTAGCAGCATTCTTGAAACGGTAATGCTTGCGGTTTCCATCAACTGAAACTGCAAGCATTTCTGGGGTGCATGCAGGACAGTTGAAGGGTTCTTCCTTGCATATGTTGTCCAACTCAAATCGCACAGCCTCCCACTCAAAAAAACTTTTCAGAAAACTGTCTGCTGAGATCTTGCCAGTCTATTAAAAATAAGGAAACCAACAGCTAATAATGTACAACAAATACATTAGCATCAAACAACTTATCAAACCACAACTCAAAAATATCAACAACACTGCAGGATAGATAAATTAAATACTCACACGACCAAAGCGGACAGTTCGCTGATTCAGCATTCTTAAAAATGCTTGGCAGGACAGTCCTGGTGCCGCCATCTTCATTTCTTCAAATGAAAAAAAGACATCTGTGGCATAAACTGTGGCAAATTGAAGGGTTGCAGGCCAGTAGTCACTTCTGTTTAGGTCAGCGATTCCAGAAGTCCAAGTGGCTTGGCATGCCTCACAAATTAACTCGGGCATGCTTAGATCATGTCGTCCTGGAAATATCAAAAACACATCCACTGTAATGTAAACCAGGATTTGTGTTCTTTGTACAATTTATACATTACTTTAAAAGTTTTATATCTATGTCAAACTTGTAGGGAGTCGCGTATGGATATATATATATATTTTTAAATGCTTCTCAAACAGGACAAAATAAAGTTCTTCACATTCTTACCATTCATTGTGACCACAGCAACAGTCTTTCCTGGACTAACCCTCAATGACTCTGGTGAACAACCACAGATTTTGTCAGGCATCTCCACAGGTACAAGCCGGACTGAAAAAGATCATATAGTACACTTGAATTATGATCAATTTGTATTGACTGATAATTGATCATTTAAATAATAAAGCTTATGAGCTTAACTATTCTGAAAATGATATATATGTTGTACACACAAACCAGAACTTACCACAATGGGAAAGAGCCTTATCCACCACGAAAGTTGTTGGAGGCAATGGTTGGAAGAATCCAGCAGTCATGGCATCTCTGTTGTGAAGAACATGTCTGGTGTGCATGCTGACGTCACATTCAGCACAGAAGAAGGGACGTGGTCTACAGTCACAACACCGGACAGCCGCTGGATTACTCCCACACTGTTGGCAGATGTGTGTTGCCACATGTTCTTGTGCCGCAGCCGTGTTCACCAGGCGGGGTCTCTCTGCCCTCCACCTCTCTGAAAAGAGACTTTGTCGTTTGCTCCAGTTTGAGGAAGCCAGAAGAGGATCTCTTAGGGTTTCAAGAGGTGATGCTTCATCACCTGAGAATTCGCTTAGTGAGTGTTGGAGATCTTGTAGAAAACACTCTGTAAATGGTATGGAATATTCAAAAACAATAATTTCCTTTTATGTATATGTATATATATATATATATATATATATATATATATATATATATATATATATATATATATTTATTTTTTTACAATATTAAAGTGTACACCATTTGGCTGTGAAAGGATCAGTATTCTACAAAAGTTTAAAAGTATTTTAACCCACTGTCATATATATATATATATATATATAAGGGCTAATGGTGACACAATGAAGTACACACCAACAGTCTCTGGAGTAAAGGCCACCTCACAGTTAGTGTCAGGAGCAATGAAGGGAGGATCAGTCTTCCGAATGTGATCAGCTGTAGAGGATAAAAACAACAAATCAACATTTATAACTTGTTCCAAGGCCTGGTTGCCAGCCTAAAATGGTGCAAGCTCACTGTTTAACAGAGGTAGAGAGAAATATTAGTACACTTATTTCCTAAACCCTAATGGGGGAAGTCCAATTACTATTGGTTATCTGCATATAAGGTGTCATATAGATGATGACAGCAAATAGGAATGCTTATATAGAAGCAGATTAAAAAGAAACAAGTTGGTTGGCCATTGACAACACTCTGAAGAACAAACTGTTTCAAACACAGCCTTGCCAAAACCAATAACTTGAAAGAGATTTAGTATAATGGTAACCAGGTTAGCTCATTTGACATTATAAACATTTTGACAAGATTTCCTGACAATGTCAATACAGCCCACAATTAAACAATTTTTTATGCTTTACACAAATATGTAATATTAGCCTTAATGTGTCTTTCACTTAATCCAAGACTAGTGATATATTTCATAAATCTACTTTTTATGTAAAAAAATCAAATGATTGGTTCTGGTTTGATTGTTTCCCTGCCATATCAAGCTATACATGTATTGTAACATATACTCTCATAAGTGGTTAAACAATGTAGATCTACAATATATCTTAAATGAAAAACAATACTGACCCTTATTTGAATGATTCCTGCTTGATCTTGGCCTCGCATAAACAATATTTCCAGTAATGTCTCTTTTTCTCCATTCCACCCTCGGCTCAGGTGTCTTCACTGGTGCTGCTGCCTCCTCTTCTTGCAGCTCACCAAGAAGGTCATCAAGACTTTGGAGCTCATCCTTCAGTTCTTGGTCATCAACCAAGTTATCCAAGATCATGAGATGTTCTTGGATTTCTGAATCACTATTGGACATTGTGATGGGCAGAAACACAAACAGACAGAAAGACTCACAACGAAGAGATGGACAGATAAAACAAATATAAATGTAAACAGAGAGAGAGAGAGAGAGAGAGAGAGAGAGAGAGAGAGAGAGAGAGAGATGAGCTGATGAGTAGAGATTAACAAGACGGACGTGGCTCTTAAAAGTGCCTTTGTTTGCGTGTGTGTGTGTATGTGTGTGTGTGTATGTGGTGGGGGGTAAGAATAAAAATATTTTTTGAAGCTGCCAAATTTGAGGGTCCTAAAGAAAAAACAGAATTGAACATTTTACACCAGTATTCTCTTCATCTGTGTTGCCAGAATGGGCTATACTTTATGTGATATTCATTTTATACAGTTCAATAAACGAGAAGTTAATATTGTTAATGACATTTTAGAAAAAAAATTGACAAGAAATGTTGTCTAACATTATATATGATTCATATATGAATCAATCAATAAGTTATGATATCATTACTTATTACATTAATTAGACTTTTATTATATTATATTTTATAATATTAATTGTTTTATTTCATATTGAAAAATTGTGATGAGCCAAAATGTAGTAGTTATGAATTAATTTGTATTATTAATTATAGATTTACTTGGGTGTTTATTATACAATTTTGCGTGGATTTTAAACAATTAGGCTGTAAAACAAACCAATCTGGCAACACCGTTCTTCATCTAAACATTTATAATGTAGGATAATAGTTGTGTGCTAATGTAACACTGAAAACCTTAAAATCTCCCCTATTACCTTACATGATTAACGTTATATGCGACAAAATTTGACAAAAACTTGAATTCAATTAGCTAACTTTGCTAGCCTGCACATTTGGTGCAGCAAGCTATATTTTTATATTCTCTTCTATCATTTACTGTCATACGAAATTGCCACCTTACACATCTAAAGGTTCTAAACACAACTTCTTGTCCTGATTCAAGAGTTTTTGATGTGTACATTTAAGAATAGTATCCATCTCTATTAATTAACTCTTCTACTTACCGAGTGGAAAATCGCAATGGACCTTGGGATCGCCCCATACAGTGACGTCAGCGTTATTAATTTAGAGGATTCAAAAAATTTAAACATTTAAATAAAAAACATTATACATTATATATATTATATAAACATTATATATATTTATTAACAAACAAAACTCCGATAAAAATACGTTATCCAGCATGCTCTAGTTAAAGCAGTACATCATGTATGCCAGTACGTTACCTTTGACAAGAAAACGCGTAAACTGCTTACATGTACACGCCGTGGAGCGTTGTTAAACTCACCGTTGAATGCCGTTCTACATGCAGTTTTGCGTTGTTTTGTTTAAACTCACCTCTGAATGCCCATTTACCTGCAGTTGAGCGTTGTTAAACTCACCGCTGAATGGGGTTGTACACCATAATGAGCGTTGTTAAACTCACCGATGAATGCGGTTGCCTATGAACGCGCTAAACCTTTGCGGAGAGGGCACTTTGATATCAGATTGTGAGGGTTTTTAAACATAAAAAAACAGTTGGAGGGCCAGATAAAGATGATCTGGGGGACACCAGTATACTAGCCCTGGCATAGATAATTTATTGTAGCCTATTCCTTTATATTTTTATTTATTGCAGTCCCGACTCTCGACCCATTCGCAGCAGACCATTGCGGTGAGCTTACCCAAGACGTCAAATTTCAACGCTACAGGCTCCGGTTCAGAGATCTATGGAAGTCTATCGGACTACCCTGCACGTTGAAAAATGACGCCAAAGGTACACCCAGTGCGTTAGTAAGTGACGCCAAGGGGTCCTGGCAAATCGTCAATATGTGACGAGTTGGGGCAACTGAGGAAACACATCTGGATGATGAGGCGCATTTAAAGTTAAAACACAACTGGATTGGCCAAGTCTTTTTTTCGTCATTCACAACTAGTAGTAGAGGGGTTGCTATACTTATTAATAAGAACATCCCCTTTAATGTTGTAAAGAGTGACAAAGACCGACTTGGTAGATATGTTTATCTTAATGGGGTTCTTAATGGGGAAGAGGTTTCGTTGCTAAATGTGTATTTTCCTCCAAACTTTTCCCCTGAATTTCTCATGTCAACCCTTGCTAAATTCTCTGTATATCCCTCTGAAACACTTATAATCGGAGGGGATTTTAACTGCCTGATGAACCCTTTGATGGACAAATGGCCTGTTAGAAATCCCTCTCATACTAAGCAGTCAAAGACATTAGTAGCTATCTGTGAAGAACTAGACTATGTGGATGTTTGGCGAACTTTAAACCCCACAAAAAGGGACTTTACTTTCTATTCTGCCCCACACAAATGTCACACAAGGATTGACTATTTTCTCATTAATAAGCTGTTTTTGCAATCAATCGCTGGCTGTGAGTTGGGTAACATTTTAGTATCAGATCATGCCGCTGTATATTTAGACATATTAATTCAGGGAGTCTCACAACAAACAAAAAGATGGCGTTTTAACACTAGCTTACTTAAGGATTCGGCTTTTCTCTCTTTTTTTTGTACAGAACTCAAAATATTTCTTTCAATTAACTCTACTGACTCAGTTAGCCCATCTTTATTATGGGAAACCTGCAAAGCATATATTAGAGGGCTGACTATTTCATATTCATCTAACAAGCGACACAGACAATTGGCAAAGCAAAAACTTCTTGAAACTGAACTTGATAATGCTAAAAAGGAATTTAATGCAACATCAGACTCTAAAATACTTGAAAGAATATCTAATCTTAGGACCTCTCTGGATTTGTTATTAACACAAAAAGCTACTACAAATTTTTTATTTTCTAAGCAGAAATTGTATGAGCACGGTAACAAACCCAGTAAATATCTTGCTCAGTTGACTAAGATTAGGGTAAAACAACAATTAATTACCTCTGTGTTGGACACATCTGGCAAACAACATTTTGATAATCCTTCAATTAATGATGTGTTCAGGGAATTTTATTCGGATTTATACAAATCTGAGCAATGTGTTGATGGTGCAGAACAAATGTATTCCTTTTTTAACAATTTACCCTTGAAAACTCTCCCACAAGCTTATAGGGACCTTCTTGATGCGCCAGTTAGTAGAGATGAGGCTATGCAAGCACTTCAGAGTCTCCAGGCCGGTAAAGCACCGGGCCCGGATGGCATAAGTTCTGAATTATATAAGGAATTCCATTATGTCCTGTTGGATCCCCTTCTTGAGATGTTAAACCACTCTTTTGAATTAGGATTGCTGCCCGATTCGCTAAGAGACGCTGATATTTCGTTGATTCTAAAAAAAGGGAAAGATCCAGAGGATTGTGGATCTTACAGGCCGATAGCTCTGCTCAATTCTGATTTGAAACTGTTATCCAAAATACTTGCACTCAGATTAGAGCAAGTATTGCCAATATTAGTCTGTGAGGACCAGACTGGTTTCATTAAAGGAAGGAGTTCTAGCCACAATGTCAGAAGGCTTTTAAACATAATTAATATCTCACAGAATCAAAAACTTGACACTTTAGTTATTTCATTAGATGCCGAAAAGGCATTTGATCGTGTTGAGTGGCCCTACTTATTTTATACTTTGCAGAAATTTGGGTTTGGGGACAAGTTCTTGAGGTGGGTGCAGCTGCTCTATAATAAACCTTCATCTGCCGTCTTCACTAATGGCATCAGATCTAAAACATTTCTTCTGGGTAGGGGTACCAGGCAGGGCTGCCCACTTTCGCCATTATTGTTTGCCCTTGCCGTTGAACCCTTGGCAGAAGCCATAAGATATGATTCATTGATTAAAGGGGTTACAATAAATGACAGACAACACAAGATTTCACTCTATGCAGACGATATTCTGCTATTTTTGTCGGATGCTAATACATCAGTTCCACGACTGGTTAATGTTATACACTTCTTTGGAGAATTTTCTGGTTATAAGATTAATTTGACAAAATCTGTTGCTTTACCATTGGGCAGTCTCACCTCGGAAACACAAATGCTCTCCTCTTTCCCTGTTAAATATTCCATGTCAGGTTTTACTTACCTAGGTCTTCATATAACCCCAACATTCCAACATATATTTAAAAGTAACTTTGCTCCTCTTTTGAAAAAAATTCATAATGATTTGCAGAGGTGGAATGCTCTTCCCGTATCTTTTGTGGGAAGAATTGCTATAATCAAAATGAACATTCTACCTCGTTTAATATACCCTTTAATGATGCTGCCTATTTTACTTTCTAACAAGGTTATTAAGGAGCTTAATGGATGGCTTTCTCGTTTTATATGGAGTAAAAGGAAACCAAAACTGAAAATGAGCAAACTACAGCTCCCTAGTCATAAGGGTGGTCTAGATGTTCCCTATATCAGATTGTATCAGCTGGCGTGTCAGCTTCGTTTTGTGGCGGACTGGTTGAAGAATGATCCAGGTTCTATTTGGCTTGATCTTGAAGCCTCACAATCTCTGTGCCCTCTTCAGAATCTTTTGTTTGTTGTCAATCCTAAAAAGTTCAAAGTTCTATATGATAGCCCAATCATACGGAACACTCTTAAAGCTTGGGCACAGTCGCGCAAGCTAGAGGGTAGGTTTAATCTGACATCAGCTCTTACACCAATTCAAAATAATCCAGACTTTCCTCCTGGTACTGATGACTCTGGGTTTAACCTCTGGAATTCTTTAGGTATTGTGAGGCTGAAAGATATATTTGAGGGTTCGTCTCTTCTGTCTTTTGAACAGTTGTCTGCTAAATTTAATCTGCCAAGACATCATTTCTTTAGGTACTTGCAGCTAAGAGACTTCATTGGAAAAAAGACCACTTTGAATACTGATAATTCTAGAACTGAAATTGAGAAAATACTACAAGAAGACACGAGACAAAAAAAAAATATCTCATATTTATGTTACACTAAGTCTGACTCTCCCAGGAGACACAGATAATCTTAGACAGATGTGGGAAAATGATTTTGTAGTAAATATCTCAAGAGAGGATTGGGATTTAATCTGGGATCATGCTAAAAGAATATCAGTGTGTAACAGAGCACGTGCTATTCAATTCAAAATAATACGTCGGCTACATATCACCCCTTACATTAGAAATAAAATGGACCCCAAGCTTTCCCCCAATTGCTCAAAATGTAAAATTTCAGTTGGTAATTATATTCACTGTATTTGGTCTTGTCACAAAATTCAGTTGTTTTGGAAGAAAATCGCAGACCACATTGGCAATATTCTGGGAATGATAATTGATGTTGATCCTTGTTCATTTATTCTAGGTCTGCCGGCTGGTATTGTTTTGAATAAATATCATAAAAGACTTTTTAGTATTTTAACTTTTGCTGCAAGAAAGAACATATTGATGTTTTGGATAAGTGAAAAAACTCCTTCAATTAAAAAATGGCATAACCTTGTAAAAGAGCTCATCCCAATGGAATGTTTAACATGTATATTACACTCTTCAACAGATGTATTCAATTGGATATGGACACCCTATCTGGACTATGTTTCTCTCACTTTGGACGATTGCTTACATTTTTCTTGAAAGCTGTTGTGTTGGCTCAAAACGAGAAGCCTATTCATGTGAATGTTTATGTATCTTCCCCTGTAACCTATCTTTTTATTCTATTTCATCGAGATTTGATTTGAGAATTGTGCATTTAAGGTCTGCCCGAACTGTTGTCCTTTTTTTTTTTTTTTTTTTTTTTTTTCTTATTTTTAATTTTATTTTATTTTATTTTGTGTTGTTCGTTCTGTTGGAACAAAACTAACAAAATTTCAATAATAAAAAAATAAATAAATAAATAAAAAAATAATGACAAAACTGAGAAATCAGAAACATAATAAGAGCAAGGGTTCAACAATGACAATTGTTGTTGAAAACTGTAAAAATGTTATTATTTCTCAACTGTCTCAATACAGTGTAACTGTCCTCAAAATCTTTTTTATTTTTTTTATTATTATTGTAACAGACTTTGTTGGAATCCAACAAAGTCTGTTACTATAATACCGGTAATGATGTACTGGCGCTCGTATATGTGTGTATGCCATGTATTTTTCCCCTCGGGGCTTGCCGTAGATAGGAATGGGTCAATTGCTGCACAAAACATACCATAATAATAATGCAAACATACTTTTATCTTGCTCTTTTTTTCTACTCTGTCATTTTCTTCTTTCTATTTTCGGCACCAGAGGAACCTACGTCATTTTTTGTGATATGGCTTAACATTACCGTGACTATGCGCAGTTGCGCACGAAATGTCTATGCACGCGCGAGGTATTTAGATTATGCGCATGACTTCAACGCTGGCAGACACAGCAGCAGTTGTAGGCAGGTATATTGATCATGAAATCAGAATTTTCTTGTCTTTAATTATTCATTCATTCATATTAATTCATTCATGTCACTTGTTTAAGTCATCTAAAAAATTTTTTTTTCATTTTTCAACTCAATTGGGGGGCCCCCTGGTGGCCAAGGGGCCCCAAGCAGCCGCTTAGTTCGCTTATGCCTCGGGCCGGCCCTGTGTGCCCCCCCCCCCCCCCCCCAGAATTTTGGCTTGCATGACGCCCCTGAATACATTTGTTACTGTATAAAAATACAGCTGTTTACTCTTTGTTCATTTTAGTTCACAGTGCATTAACTAATGTTAACAAATACAATTTTTGATTTTATGTATTAGTAAATGCTGAAATTAACATGAACAAAGATTAATAAATGCTATAGAAGTGCAGTTTATTATTATGTTAACTAATGTAGTAAACTGATGTTATCACGCGGCTCTGTGGAATACTTGATTCTGATGGGTCAATCCCTCAATCAAATAATAAAATATTTGCAGAGGTGGAAAGTAACGAATTACATTTACTCGCGTTACGTAATTGAGTAGTTTTTTTGTGTACTTCTACTTTTTAAAGTAGTTTTTAAAATCTGTACTTTTACTTTTACTTAAGTACGTTTTCTTTGAAGTATTGTACTACATTTGAAATCATATCCGTTACTGAGTAAAAAATAATAATACAAGGGGGAAAAAAAAAATCACACACTCCGGAAACTACTGAATTGATTGAAGGGCGGGAGAACAAACTGGCAAAAAAGGTGACGTAGACCCAGGCGCCAAGCGAATTATGGCCAGTATGAAAAGTAGAAAAAAAGCGTGGCCGTCCTCGAGGATAGATATCCAATTTGCAAAAAATGTGGACGCAAAGTGGCTGCAAAAAGAGGATATAGGACACCATCCCTCCTGCAGATAAAGGTATGTCCCGATTTACCTGATGCAAAGGGAATCCCGGAATCCAGTCATGAAAATGGAATTCACATAATGCAGATGTCACGTAAAACATGCAAAATAATGGATGGATGAATACATGGAAAGTAGAACTGTGCAATAAATCCAATCGCGACATGGTCTGTGAATATTTAAGCTAAGCACAAAAATACTGCATGTAAATATATAACCCTATTTGTTCTGCTGAGCTGCGTTTGTCTACATACTCAAGTACTCGTGACGTTCATGGTGTTTTCAGCGTCTCACAAACAATTTGAGGATATGAATACATGAACATTTCCAGAGCTACTCTGAGAGAACGCCTAATGAGCATTTTCATAATTTTATTTGAGAAAAACCATTGTCAAATACATTTTGAAACAGGTCTTCACTACAACCCGTCAAAATAAAAGTTTGGTTTTACTAGGAGAAATTATGACAGAAATATATTACTATTGTAGGCATACAATAGAACGTAGCCTACTTCTCAAAATAATAATAATAACAACAATAATAATACATTTTATTTAACCATTATTTAAAGGAATTTTTTTTTTGTCCATGGTTTAATTTAGTAAATCTGTTTTTGCAGCGCTTCCCCAAAACATAAAAGGACACAAGTTTAAATTTGCATTTGATTACCACCGTTTTTGATAATATATTTGGATTAAATCATAAAAAGAAACATACATTTTCTGAATAAAATACATTTCATAGGACAATATTATTCGTAAACATTTTAATAAATTATTAATGTTAAAAATAAGTTGTTAATCTAATTCATTATCAATTATCGAATTTAATTGATTAGACATGTTTTATTGAAATTTTAATAAACAAACCAATTATTTCAAGTTTGTTATAATAAAAGCATTTGTTCAACCAAAAAAAATTCCTGTTTTCATTAATTTAACTGTCATTTTAACTGATGATAATAATAATAATACCCATAATTTAATAATACAGTTTATTTATTTAACAATTGATTAATACTTTAAACCGTGATATTTTCTGAGACGTTACCATACTGTGAAAATCTCATACCATTACAACCCTACACGGGAGGGTCCCCCACCCCACCCCCGCTGTTAAAAAAGTAACTCAGTAACTTTTACTCTGAGTAAATTTTAAATGAGCTACTTTTTACTTTTACTTGAGTAGATTTTTAGACCGGTACTTTTACTTGTACTTAAAAATTTAATTGAAGTAGTAGTACTTTTACTTGAGTAGAATATTTTATTACTCTTTCCACCTCTGAATATTTGAATGAATTGAATGTTCATAATGTAAATATTCTATAATGTGTATGCGCCAAAAGCGGAACGAAACTCATTTGAACCGCGCGCCACACGGACCATTTATCCGCTCGGCTCAAAGTCCAAACGGCAAGCCAGCGATTTTACCATAGACTGGATCTGTACTGGATAGATGGAGGGGTAGATAGATGGATGGATGTATAGATGGAGGGAGAGATAGATGGAGGGGTAGATAGATGGATGGATGATAGATGGATGGATGGAGGTAGGTATGGATGAATTCATTTATTAATAAATAAATAATGTTATTCTGAGTGTTTTTGTGTGTTTTCTTGAGTGCAGACATTTGTTAAAGTATGCTGCAATAAGTAGAACAAACCTTTACAAAATGAAATATTACATGTAGTAATATTGTAAATATTACAATATATTACAATATTACTTCTGTAGAGGAGGCTACATACACATCTGTATGTAAAATTGACAACAATAACTGGCTTAAACAGAATTGACAAAAATATGAGTGTTAACAGGAAACGGAGCACGTAGAATAACACAACTTTAGGGAGAAGAAAATAAATTAAAGTTAAAATAAAATAAATAAACAATAAATAAAATGACAAAGGATAAATAAAAGTCAGTTCAGGGGCTTCAGTTACGAACTTTTACTGTCTATGGTTACGATACGGATCGGGTAGTGTCGAACAACAACTGCCGTAAATGGTTTCGACATCAGACAGGAAGGAGACGCGTTTTCGCACATGCGCAGTACAGATCGTGTTTCCGGGCCTGAAGCCCGATTATTGCACTTCCTGTCTGATGGCTGAGCGACTGCGCAGGCTCAAACTGAGCGTGACGACAGTCTGAATGTTGTAAATCTTCTAATAGCTGTGGCAAGACAAATCTGAATCACCTAATTCCTCAAAAACGTTGTTGAAATATTTTGTCCCGTTGTTTTTATGGATTCTCTATCTATGGGCTTCTCCCTTGACTTTATGCCTCTATGTCCCCCCGATTGCCTCATAGACAGTAAAAGACTGCGAGCTTCTCCTCCTGTCTATACGGTAATGTCTCTATAGTGCGACATAAAGTCGCGTGGTTATGACGCAATCGTTAGCCTGTTTTTAACAAAAACGGCTTCTACGGGGCCATAACGTAAGATTTCCATTTTTCCATTATTTATTTCTAAAGAAACACGACAATGTATAAAAGGCTCAATTACTTTGTATCTTACGTTATGGCCCCGTAGAAGCCGTTTTTGTTAAAAACCACGCAACTTTATGTCGCACAATAGAGACATTACCGTATAGACAGGAAGAGAAGCTCGCGGGCAATCTTTTACTGTCTATGAGGCAATCGGGGAGACATAGAGGCATAAGGTCGAGGGAGAAGCCCATAGATAGAAGGTTCATAAAAGCAACGGGACAAAATATTTCAACAACGTTTTTGAGGAATTAGGTGATTCAGATTTGTCTTGCCACAGCTATTAGAAGATTTACAACTGTCAGACTGTCGTCAAGCTCAGTTTGAGCCTGCGCAGTCGCTCAGCCATCAGACAGGAAGTGCAATAATCGGGCTTCAGTCTTCTCCGTTGAAATCAATGGGGTCGCTGTGTCCATTTCTTTTACTGTCTATGGATTTTACCTTCTATTAGACATTCTCTGATTTTACTGTATATGGCGATTACCCGCAGCACAGCGTGAGCTCACTAGAGCAGATGCGTTTACTCTGATCGGTCTCGGTCACCAGATCCAGTGAGAAGCGTTTGAATTCAGCGAAGAACAAAAATGTTTCAGTGATTTAAACCAGTTCAAAGGCAGATGAAACAGCAGCACTGACAAACAGGAGAAACACTGACTATGCGCAACTTCAACGATACAGTCAGAAGGCTTTTCCGTCTACAAATTCCCATCATTTACCATGTAACGTTATTTACTGTAATGTTAGCCTAGTAACATTACTGCACCATGAAATGTGGGATATACATACTGAATTGTATTGAATTATTAATGTAGACAATGTATTAAAGGACTAATGGAATATAATTGCGGTATTTAATTAATAATGTATTCAGGCTACTGTTTTTCATACAAATACCATAGAAACCATAAAGTTACATTTTGCCATGATAGTGAGGTGCTATAGGCTATGCCTGGTTTTATCTGTGGTTATCATAATCTAAATGCATGATACTGGGTGACCAATGGTTAATTTTAATAAAATTCAAACAGTCAGAATATTACTTTTTTCCAAATAAAATTGAGGTCATTAGGCTACTTTTTTTTTTAACAGATGTTACTGTTTTTGCTAATGAACATAAATTTAACATAGTAAATCTGCATCCTAACTCAAGCTAATACTACTGTCAACTCACTGTCAAACATGCGTTTCGAGACAAAACATGTAATATTAATATTGCAGCCTGCACTGCAAACTGCTGAAGATACGTGTCATCAAAGTAAGGCAACACAAACCTGTTTCAAGACTTGAAACAATATCCCCCATTAGCACATTCAGAAACTAAGAAATTAAATTTTCTATTAAGATATTTATTTTGTTAAGGAAAAATGACAAGTCTTTGAATGTTCTACCTCAGATTTGTGAAATATTCACCTGTTTGGCAAGTGTTTGTCATGATATGTTCTGACAATAAAGAGTAGTTTAAAACCACAATTAATGCTCTGGTTTCTACAACTTTCACTTAGGAGCAAAAATTTGCCTTTAAACTTGAAAGAAATAAAGATTTGACATTTATCGTGATGATTATCGATATCGACTGATATAAAACAATTATCTTGATATTTCTTTTTTTGGACATATCGCCCAGCCCTAACTCTGCCCTTCCTGATCACCAGCCTTCTGGAGTTCCTGGCCTTGAATGACAACCTTGCCCAAGTGACTACGTTGTCCAGGGTTTCCAGTACCCATCTCGCTTGGACATGCGTCACAGTTGTTATTGTTAGGTCGTCCATGAAACCCTGCAGAACTATCTGAATGATGCCTGACTCCAGGACGGGCTTATGCCTTCCGCTGCTAATTGAATTCAGCTTATTGTCCCATATTGGTAATCTACAAAGAAAAGGTGAATGTTTGTTGTAATGTGAGCACTGAAGTAAGCAAGTCTGCTTGTGCTTGTCTAGCTTTTAATTAACATGCACATTGCACTTTTTGGACTATGCATTTGTAAGGCCTGCCCAATCAGTCCAACGACAGTTTCCGATTAGCAGGTGAAGGTTTCTGCGCGTTACTGTCTTTTCAGCTTGGCAAATTAATTTATTTACCTCTTTATTTCACCTGACTCCAAAAATGTTGTTAATCATTAACTTTAGGTGAATGTTTGATTATTCTATATAACTCTTTATTGAAATTACCCCCATTCATGCTGATTCCTATTAGGGATGTCCCGATACCATTTTTTCTGAACCAATTCGATCCAATACCAAAAATTCTGAGTATCGACCGATACCGATCCGATACCAGCGCAGTGTTTTTTTAAATCAAGTAGAATTTCTATAACTCTGTGTGTTGAACTGATAATCACTCTTTTGTGAGTTAAACACAATCTACTTAACCCTTTGATGCACAAGCTATGCAAACCCCTTCTAATGCACAACATGGGTCTAAAAAGACCCGTATTCATTTCCTGTTATTTCATGCATGGCTTGGCATTTTTTTTTAAATCACTTTATTTCAGCCTTTAATATTCCATGATCTATGAATTTATGATTTATGAATATTCAAAATATCTTGTTTTCAATTATCACAAATTCATATTTTAATATTTCCTAGGTTTTATGTTAATACATCAAGTTTACACACATGGGTAAAAAATGACCCATCTATGCAAGCGTGACAGGCGGTATGTCTGGCTTGTTCTGGGGAAGAGTCCACTGACAGACGTAAAGGGTGACCAATAGCATTGATTTATGACAACAAATAAAAATGACGAAATATGGAGATACAAGGTTTCCGCCAACAACGACAATATATACTTCTATATATAATAACGTTCTATTTCAACTTTTATTTTGTTGACCTAGCTAACATTAGATAGAATAGAATATGTCAACAGCAAGCTAGCTAATAGTATTGGACATGTTTCTCTTTCTCACTAGTAATGGATTTCAAGGTCAAGGTAACGTTAGCCTAAACGTTCAAATATTATATCCAGTTGTCTTTCACAAAATAAATATCAATTATTTTCTGTGAATTTTTTTTTATAAAATAAGACTTACATGCTTGAAATATACAAAAGCATGGTGTGTTGAGTTGTGAAACGTGTGGTAGGTGAATAGTTTTCTGCAGTAAATATGTTCCTACTATTTACAAATATCAAAGGTTCTTATATGGGTCATTTTTGACCCATGTGTGTAAAATTGATGTAGAAATACAAAACCTGTGTCTGTTTATAAAGTAAGAAAGGAAAAATAAACATAATGATTTGTGGAAATCAAAAAATAGATATTTAATGTATTAATAAATGATAAAATACATTTCTTTCAAAGATTCAGCAAAGAAATACTCAGCCATGATTGAAATAACATGGGGAATGAATACGGGTCATTTTAGACCCATGTTGTGCATTAGAAGGGTAGTGACACAAAAACTATTTTTATTCAAAAAGTAAGAAAGGAAAAATTAAAATAAGGATTTGTAATGACCTAAAACAAGTTAATTGAGGAATACCTGGAATACTGAATGATGAAATTAATTTCTTGCAAAGATATAGAAAATGAAAACTCAGTCGGGTCACTTTAGACCCATGTTGTGCATCAAAGGGTTAATACAGACAACTTCATTATAAAGAAAAACAACAAAGCAAAAATAATATATATATATCATCATAACCTATGACAAAAATTATATTATAAACTAGATTAGTGGATAACTCAGCAGTAAAATTTAGTCTAGAAAAATCACAAGTGCACAATAATTGTATAAAATCTGAACATTTAGTGAAAAAATACATTATTTAGTGGGGAACAAATAAGAGACAATAAGTGTAGCACTAAATCTGTAAAACGTTACACATTGCTCTTTGTATTGTTGTAAAATACATTCATGAAAAACAAGATAACAAAAATCAAAAAGATCAATTATTGTATATATAGTCTATAAAATTAAGACATATTTTAAATGTATAGCACAGCTGTTTAATGAGGCAGCAACATATGATAGATAGGACAGAACAAAAAAGGCTATTAATAATCTTCCATTGCGCAAAAGTATTATGATATGATTATGAAAGGCTGCAATACAGTGCGGCACAAAGCGCTCTTGCGCATCCCGAGCGCAGAATGATGCGCTTGAAGCAACACAGAGTCACAGCGCGCAGCGCGTCGAGTCCGCATTGAAAAGTTCAAAGCACAAAGGAAAGACATAATGATGCATAGTGTATTATACAGTATCTATCTATGCAATAGTTTATTGAGCCTTTTCTTTTAACAGTTTTAAATTTCAGTTACTGTGAAGAAGAATTATAGTGCTCTCCAGTGTTGTGATCTAACAGACACACGGTAGAAACGAACATGATTAAGGTACAATACAGTCCAGCAAGATAGTCATTTTATGCGAAACCATAGGGCTTTATCTACAGATCAAGTATAATAATATTAAAATTGAATCATCTTGGAGAGAGTTCCATCGTTGACTGTCGCAACCGAACGCGACGCGCTGTTTGAACGCTGAATGAAGAATGACTGACAGCAGCAGCGGAGGGAAAAGTTTACGCGAACTTGAATTTAATTACTTAAATATTAATTTCTATCTTACATTATACTATAGTATGGCTTCAGAACACTTATAATATAGTGCACGAAAACCTTTTGGTGCTTTATGCTTTTGTGGGGCTTAACAATAACACAGAATAGTAAACGCACAATATCGGATTTGGATCGGCCTCGTCTGACCGATACCCGAAGTAACCCGATCCGGCAAAAATGGCAGTATCGGAGCCATCCCAAATTCTGATAACACTTCGAGTCTCGCACCGGCTGCGTATACGATCTCATAATCACAAACTCGTCAGACTTGGTCATTAGACAGAGGCGATTGACTAATATCCTAGACGGCTGTAGCCTACTCCACTTTGCTCATTCTAGAACATATTATTTAGTCTCCATAGATCTGAAAACACTTAATTAAGGTAAGATTATATCTAACCAGAGGCCACGACCATTGCCATAGAACCAAGCTGACCAACTTAACTACTTCTAACGGTAACTTTGTATAATCATGCCGTGGTTTCCCACTTACACTTATATAGAATAATTATAGCCTATACAATAATTAGAGGTTGAGGCTCTAGGGTGAGAATTTAGATTAGACTAACAACACAATGGGCCCTATCATACACCCGGCCCAATGCAGTGCCAGGCGCGACGAGAGTGTTTTTTGCTAGTTTCAGCCCGACGCAGTTATCATTTTCACGTCCTGCGCCACGCTGTTTAAATAGTAAATGCATTTGCGCCCATTTGTGCGCCCATGGGCGTGCTGGTCTGAAAACAAGGTGTATTCAGGCGCATTGTTGGCGCGTTACTATTTTAAGGCAACTGCAATATTTTTTGGTTATTTAAAGATACTAGTAATGTGCGTCTATAGGTGGGTCCAACACGCACGTGCACTCTACTTAACACACACACAGGGATGCGCAGCAGCACACAAACCAGCCAAATATTAAAATAAAATGATTAAAATGAAAAAGGTTATTATTGTGTATACATAAAGATATGGTGGAATCCGGCTTGGCCCGTAGATGGCCTTCTTGCGCGCTCAGTCTGCATTCAGTCTTTCCACTATCAAATTCCATCATGTAAAAAGCAAATCCGCCATGGCACGAGCGCAACTGGCATTTAAAGGGAATGGGAGATGAGAGTCTGATTGTTTATTGCATGTAAAGCCCCAAACACACCCACTACTCAGTAAGAGAATAGGGACAACCCTTTTAGACCATGCACCTGGCGTGCCGACCCTTTTTTCCAGTCGTTAAACTAGCAAAAGTGGATTCAGACATGCCTTAAGTGCACTTGCGCCATGCGCTTTAGACCATGCGCTTAGATCGTTAAAATAGGGCACTCTGTTGTTCTAAATGGATAACCCATTATTAGCCACTACAGTTCTAAGTATATACATTGACTAATGCCGACGTGTTAGTCGGAGCTCTAAAATTTTAGTCGGTGTGCTCCTCTGCTTCACCTAAGCTGGATTTCAGTCTATTTACTAACCTGATCGTAGAATTGAGGTGTTATGGACTTAACGTAATCTACTAGAGTTAATAATTTCAGAGTAATTCAGAATAAATCCAAATGTAACAATTTATTATTAGTCAAGTAAATGTATGCCAATTACATAATCAATTCAAAGATAATTAATACAATAACATCAAATGCTCAGAGATAAAGAGAAAAGATGTATAAGCTTCCAGACATTAGAAAAATACATAATTCTGAGTGTCTGGACATTCAGCATTACGGGCTGATCTGGCTACAGAATCGCCCAGAGGCTCTTGTGGCACTTCTTTAAGTACTCGGACCAAGACAAAAGTTAAAACATCCCCAATGTGGGGAATGAACTTACAATAGGAATTTGCATTGACTAGAGTTATAGACACAGGGAGTTCAACTTATCACCTTGTCGAGGAACAGAAGGTAGTTTGGATGAAGGACCCTGGGAAAAGGTGCACACTCAGTAAGCAAAATATCTCTAAACCCTTATTACCATTTGGTTTACTTCTGTGGAGATGAGACCATTGTACCAGTCGCACTGAGACATTTTAAATGATACCCAAACATGACTGTTAATTCACTTGAATTGACATAGAACATTGTAATTTTTATATAATCTTTCTAAGTTAACTGAGTGAAGAGAATAATGTGTAAAGCGAAGGAAGTGGGGGGAGAAGGAAAAAATGTTAAGGAAGGACAGGAGGGAAATAAGCTACACAGTTTATATAAAAAACTGCTACTTTTTTAGTCTGAATTGAATTCAGTGTGCTGTTAGCATTTTTCTTGTTAGTGTGTATTATGTTAAAATATTATGGTGTAAAGAACTGCTAAGGGAGTTGATAAAATATTTAATGTTCATTAATGTTTATTGTTCATTAATAGTCATTCAGCAGCAAACATAAAAACCTAAGTTTCTTTGTTGGACATATTAGACTGTAGTCAGCATGGAAAACTTTGCTTGGTTTTAAAACCTTGTAAAATAAAATAAATAAATAAATAAAAACCACAAAAGCCCAGTGTCATAACCTGTTATGTCAGATGTTATACTGGATAGAAAGACTGCCAAGAGTGTCAAGACATTCAGAATAGCAATGATTGTAAATCCAGACCATATGGGAATGAACATACAAAAGTCAATGTGTCACTGTGGCACAATTAATGGTCTATATAGCAACTAGAAATGACAGAAACAGTTACATATTCACGTACATGAACTTACTGGCTTCCTATTAAGAACTCTTGCAATGCAATAAAATTAGATTTTATGTCACATAATAATTATCACATAAAGTCTTAAATACAAGTCAACACCAAAATGCATACATGGAATAATTATACATTACATTTTAACTCATCAAAGCCCATTTATTTTATATAAATAATAAACATTCTGAACAGAGAACTGTTAAAATAGAGCATAAAGTAGATATACAACTTATGAATCCAACTCACAATGTAATCACTATCTATTGAAACAAGGTTGAAAAGAAAACCTAAAGACCTTGAGTAAATCTGTCTGGAACTGGGTGTGCATTTGACAAGCTAAACAGCTAATGACCTGTTAAAAAGACACTTCATTACATTCAAATCAACTTCTATTACTTGCTCCCTTACTGTATAATCACAATTGCATTGCCAAAAAGTGTCGATTCTTGAAGATGTGGTACACTGATGATTTAGTTAAACTTTATTAACTATGTCTTGTCTGGACTAATGTGACACTGTCACACTTTCAATTATTCACATTATTGCAGTGCACAACACAGCATTAAATAAAGATGTAAACAGTACATTGCTTCATAAACTATTTACATTACTTGAAGCACAGTCAATATCAATAACGTTTAGCTAAGTAAAATGTCAAAAGTTAAACAATCAGTATTTTCGAACCACACATGAGCTCAGCTGGTTTGTAATTGAAGAAATGGTGAATAGACAATTCTTTCAGGACCAGAAGAAAAAAATGGGTAAAACTTTACAACAAGTTCTCATTTGGTAATATTAGTTAATGCATTAACTAACATGAACCAACAATTAGTTATATATTCGGTTACACTTATTATTTTTTCCACATTTATTAACCGTTTTAATGCACAGTGCATTTACTAATGTTAAAGGGTTATTTCACCCAAAAATGAAAATTCTGTCAGTAATTACTCACCCTCATGTTGTTCCAACCCCGAAAGACTTTCGTTCATCTTCGGAACACAAATTCTCAATTCATCTTCTCAGTTCTCGCGCATGCATCGTGGCGCTCTCGTGAACTCACGTCAGAGGCCCACACAAAAGAAAATGAATAGTTGAATAAAGGGGGTGGGGGGGTTTGCGCACAAAAAGTATTCTCATCGCTTGATAAACTTCAGGTTGAGCCACTGTGTAGTCACTTGGACTATTTTAACGATGTCTTTACTAACTTTTCTGGACGGGCAGAATGAAATTGCCTGGAAGCCTATGAAAGACTGATCCAGCTCTCTAAAATATCTTAATTTGTGAACTTAAAAACTAACAACTAACAACTTTTTATCTTGAATGTATTAGTAAATGCTGAGGTTAACATTAAATAAGATTAATAAAGGCTGTAGTATTGTTTATTGTTAGTTAACAAATCATTGGACATCACACACTGTATGAAATATATTGTGTGTTATAAATTATAAACTGACAATGAATTTACTCTGGTGTCATCCTCACTGTAAAACAGTTTGGTTTCATAATTAAAATTAATTGGAAATCAGTTTTCTCTTTTTCTAAAATCACAACATTTATGACAGCCTGTTTTGCCACTTAGGGAAGTTAAATAAAGCGCAGTTTAATACAATTTATTGCTCACATTACATGTATGATAACTTAAATACATTTTTAATGTACCGTAAAATATTGAGAAAGCAGTTCATTTAAATAAATAAGAGCAATAACAAGTGCTAGACATTCAGCATGCTAAGTTTCAGTCCTAAAACTCTAAACTATGTCTAATTAATAAGACAATGCATCAAATTATAGTACACAAACACAGTTCCAAAATGACCTAAATACATGTTGCTTATTAGAATATTTTAGACTGAAGAGAACTTTCAGTGTGTAGACAATAAAAACAGGCTCCTTTTGGGTGAAGCTTTTTTTTTTTCTGGAATGATTGAATTGACTGAATTACACTAAATGCAATTCAAAAATCCTGAAGAACAAACTATATAATTCCCAGGTTTTAAGAAAACTGATGAGGCCCCAAAACAGTTCAAGACCAGAACGTCTAAACAGAGCATAATGTGACTTCAGGAGGTTGTCATGGTTGAAGGGTCAGTCCACATGGCTGCCACATCTCTGAACCTGCAGAGAGTATTACAACAATATGTAATCACACTTTTAGAAGAAAAAAAAAAGGTTCAACGTGGTTCTATTTTCACGGTCATGTTCTGTTTTGGTTTCGTTTTCATTGTTCCCTTTCACTGTTTTCCTAAGATCTTGTTACTAGTTTGTTTCCATGGTTTCTGATTAAGTTACACACTTGTTTATGGTTCTGTTAATTATATAGCTCTAACTATCTAGTGTTTAACTATTTAAGCCTTCAGTTGTTTCTGTTAATGGTTCGGTGTCATTGATGTTTATGTGGTTGTGTATCTACGTTTATTACTAGGGCTGGGTATTGGCAAGGGCCTCACGATACGATACATATCACGATACATGGGTCACGATACGATATATCACGATACGATACAATACGATACATATTGTGATATATTGCAATACATTTTTTTTTAATCCAAAATGTAAAAAAAAAAAAATAGAGCTGAATATACAACTTGCTATGTACCACCTGGGGTATTTAGGTATGTGTATCACATTATATTGATAACTCAGCAGACAAAAAACTTCTATTCCAATTTATTCACAAAGGTATTTGCATTGTACAGTCACTGAACAGTGAACACACTGAAATGTGAAATGAAGTGCATATCACTAAAAACTAAAAATGTAGATGCCACAAAAATTATATAAAAATAAAGTGCATCAAGTAAACAAATTTATAAAACTGAAATAGTATGTTGTAACTTGTAAAAAAAAAAAGTGCATTAAGTAAATGTACATAAACTCAGAAATTATTACATTTTAAGTATCCAATGTGAGTAACTTTACAGGTCTTAAGGAACTTTAGGACTCCCGCTAACTTCTGAGACATTGGCCGTATATGAGAGACAACTGGATGCGTCACGGAGGCCGGTGTCTGCGCGCGAGAGAGACCGTGTCTGCGCATTAGTATGCGTGCGCTCTTTTAGACACACTCGGATATTTTTTTAAAAATATCGATACTAGAGGTTGAAATATCGATACACTATCGTGAAAAAAAATATTGCGATAGTTAGCTGTATCGATATTTTTGCACAGCCCTATTTATTACTCCTATGATTTCCTGTGTGTTTTTAGTATAATTGTTAATATAAAAGTTTGTGTTTAATTCTCATTTATCATGCACTTACTACAGCCGCAGTTTGTGACATCTATACGGTTCTTGACTCAATTTTAAAGAACCATTTATGCCAAAAAGGATCTATTGGGAGAAATTTCTTAAATGATTGCATACTTTCATACTTTCTAGTGATAACGTATGTTAAAATTAATTAAAAGATAATTAATTAAAACTAAATCCATAAAGCACCTTATAGTTCCCTTTCAAAAGCTACTCTCAATGCTGCACTTGATTTAAGCGCTATGGGAAAACATGTTTGTTTGACCGGTTGTGAACACATGTGGAAAACACGCCAAGAATTTGGCTTAAATAACCTCTGATGATGACGTCATCAGAATGCGCATGTTAGAGGCTATAAATAGACGTGTGACAGGTGCTCTCATCAGGTTCCTTTGTCTTCAGAACCGCATTGTGTGCCGTGTGTGCTTCAAACCTCTTCTCAAACTATACCTTTTGCTATAGGAGTTAGTTTTGTCAAGCAGGAAAAAGCCTTTTCTCACTCTCCTCCTCTCTCTGAAAATGAAAAGAAAATAGTTAAAAAGAAAAGAGAATCATGTCGAGACAATCATCAAAGAGATGCGTGTCGCTCTGCTCATGGCCCATTTCGGATGATGATCCACATGAATTTTGTTTGGGAAAAGCTCGCTGTAGCAGCCCTTGAGGACGCAGAATGAGAACACTGCGAGTCATTCCTTATCAAAGTGCTCTGCTCCAGACTCGCCGGAAGAGCGAACCTGTGCGTCCTCGATGATAAAATCACGGGGCTCGCGTGTTGATCTGGCTGAGGAGCGGGAGACGGGTCCTTTCCTTTCTCTCTCTGGATTGCGACATGCTCTTGTCTGCTGCTGAAGATGGCGTTTCTTTAAAGCGGGCAGAGAATGTGGGTTCTCTTCTCAAGAAAGAATCAAGTGGCTTGGATCTCGCGTCTGCAGAGGCAACGCGCAGATTACGGGTCTGCTATATATGTATATAAAGCGAGGGAACTGAGTAGACAAGAGATTCCCTTTCTTGTTCCTATGATCGCGTGCAAACAAATTGTGTGTGTTTGCAAGCAATGATTTCATGATTCTTTGCTGAAACTGTTCTTATTTGAAAATAACTATATTCAGCTTTTCATCCAGACCGTTTTTACTTGTCTGCTTGTTTGGCTGCATTTAATTCTGAAAATGTATTTAATACTCATCTGATTTAAAAAGTTACATGCTTGTATTAATATCTTGTCTGACTGTTCTTTTGCTACATTTAATTCTGAGGAATTAAATGGCGAAAAAGCCATCTGGAGATGGACTTTGAGAACGCCACCTCCAAGCGCTCCTTTCGCGACGATGAAGCACATGAGGAGTTACTCGAGGTAGTCACTCATGCAGTGGCCAGATTACAACTAGACTGGCCACAGGAGAAAGAGCAAGTGCTCGAAGTTAGAGCAGATTTCTGTCCAGGGGGATGGGCCTCAGCGACAGTCTCTCCCCTTCTTCAAGGACCTTCTTGTTTACTTAACTCATTCATGGGGGAAACCTTATTCTTCATGTGTCTTTGTGCCCTCGACGTCGATGTATTTGACTATCGTGGGTGCAAGAGCAGGCGGTGATACGATGATGCCGCTATTTTCTGGTTCCCCCAAAAAGATGGGGGGGTTGTGTCCAATTCTATACTTTCGTGGTCTGAACCGTTCTCTCAGAACTTTCATGTTCAAAATGTTGACAGTCAAAATTATTGTCTCAAATTCAACACAAATTGGTTTGTCACAATTGACCTCAAGGACACATATTTTCATATAGAAATTCTTCCACAACACAGGAAGTTCCTGATGTTTGCTTTTGGGGGCGAAGCTTACCGTATGGTAAGGGTTATGCGCAGCAGGCTTCGTACCCTTTCTATGTGGCTCAGACCCGTTCCTCATCTTGGGTCTCACTCTAGTCAAGTCAAGTCACCTTTATTTATATAGCGCTTTTTACAATAGAGATTGTTTCAAAGCAGCTTTACAGAGATAACAGGAAAATAATGTTGTAATAGTATTGTTAAATACAAAATGAAATGTCCCCAACTAAGCAAGCCGAAAGCCAATGGCGACAAAGGCGAAGAAAGGCGAAAAGGCAACAGTGGCAAGGAACCAAAACTCCCATCAGGTGACAGAATGAAGAAATAGCACTCTAGGTGCGTGTTGTCGTTGCAGGATGTTAACGACAGACGCTTCCCCGACGGGCTGGGGTGCGATCTTAGATGGCTGTCCAGCCCAAGGGGTCAGGAGAGGCCATCATCTCGATTGGCACATCAATTGCCTCGAATTGATGGCTGCATTTCTGGCCCTGAAATATTTCCTCCAGCAGTTAAGGGGCTACCATGTCCTGGAGCGGGTGGACAACACAGCGGTAGTCACTTATATAAATCGCCAGGGTGGACTGCGTTCGCGCCGTTTGAACAAACTAGCGGAGTAGGTTTCTGCTTTGGGTATAGGACAAGTTCCTGTCCCTGAGGCGGATTCACATTCCCAGAAGCATGAATGTCGGAGCAGATTTGTGTCCAGACAGGAGGTCACACACGGGAATTGGAAGCTCCATCCCGATATGGTCAGTCAGATCTGGGAAACATTTTATGAAGCAGAGGTGGACCTCTTTGCTTCACAAGAAACAGCGCAATGTCCCCTTTACTTCTCACTGACTCCTCCAGCCCCCCTGGGTCTGGATGCCATGGCCCAGTGCTAGGGCTTCCTCAACTAGAAGAATGTACGCCCTTAAGTTCTGCGTCTTTGAAAGGTGGTGTACTATACATCATGCAGACCCAGTCCACTGCCAGATTGTTTCAGTGCTGGAGTTTCTGCAGGAAAATCTGTCAGCAGGCAGACGTCCTGCTACTTTCAGAGTATTTGTGGCCACCGTTTCGTCTTGCCATGCTCTGATTCAGTTTCTGATTCTGATTTTTCAGTGGGGAAACACTCTGATCACACGCTTCATTCGTGGAGCTAGGCAACTGAGACCACCAGTCAGAGTAAAAGTTTTAGCTGTGGGATTATCTATAGGATTTAGCTGTGGTCCTTGAGGAGCTAGTCAACAACCCCTTTGAACCACTAGTTTTGAAGTCAGTTCTAAAAGATTCTAAAGATGGATTTCCTTATGCTATCTCGTCACTAAAGAGGATTGGGGATTTGTAGGTAGAGTTGGGGTACTCGGACTCGAGTCCAATTTTGAATGAACTCGGACTTGGACTCGGACTCAGACATTTTAGACTCGGAAAAATGTCCGAGTCCAGTCGAGTCCGGGCACTGGAGGACTTATTCAAAAACTAAACGAAACTACTTGTGTTGTTTCCGCGTTGAGCATTAGCCAATCACAGACATGTATATTAAGCGCATGAACACAGTGGCAAATCAGAGGCATTTTAGAGTCAACATGCGGAGAATTCGCTTAAAATTAGGGGTGCAACGGATCAAAAAACTCACGGTTCGGATCGTTTCTCGGATCAGAGTCACGAGTTCAAAATCAGAGTTTTTCGGATCAGCAAAAAAATAAATGGCCTCATGTCTGCACCTATAAACACACCGATAGCTAGGCCTGTCACGATAACAAATTTTGCTGGATGATAAATTGTCCAAGAAATTATTGCGATAAACGATAATATTGATAATAAACGATAATATTGTCGTTCTGAGACCATTTTCATCTAAAATAATGATAATTGCATAATAATGCAGGTATACCTTTTCAAAGATCAATAAACTTTTATTTCTAAAGACTATTTAACACTGAAAACATTTTAAATATCTGCAATAAATGAACAAAACAACCAAAAACAATAAAAGCAATGGACTCTCATTCTCTGTTAACAAAAAATGCACTTACCAATGTGTGACTTACGTTCACACTATGCATCATGTACTGTGTGAGCATGCCGTCTCATATGAGTTTGTCTCATTGAGTTTGTGCGCGAGTTTGTGTGTGTGCTCGCGTCTCATACGAGTATGTGCGTGGAGAGTCTGTGTGTGCGCGCGCGGGTCTCATATGAGTATGTGCGCGAGTTTGTGTGTGTGCGCGTCTCTCATATGATTATGTGCGTGGAGAGTTTGTGTGTGCGCGCATCTCGTGTGTGTAGAGTTTGCGTGTATGTGCGTGAATGACTTTAGGTGTGTCTTTGTGCATTTCATATGTATTTGTTTGAGCATTCAGCAGTATACATGTGTGTTTGAATACTTAGTATATGTGTATGCAAGTGTTTAATATATGTGTGCGTGAATGAAGTTTGATTTAAGCCCTAGACGGCACCTCATATGAGGGAGAGAGAGCGCGCGCGAGAGTGAGAGGGACGAGCGAGGGGTGGTGCTGCGCGAAATGCCGTTTGTGATGGCTTTAGCCCGGTCTGATTGTGCAACAAGGGGTTGCTTAAATGCGGCGGTGATGAGCGGTTGTTGAGCAGCCTTAGTTTTCACTCCTGTCAGTGAAACATCGGGGCGATGTCGCTTCAAATGCGTGGCCATGCTGCCACAGTGCCTACACATCGTCACGGTTTTATCCACTAACCTCTTTCCTTCATCATTATATTTGACAGGGAAGCCCAAATGCTCCCATACAGGGGATTTAAATGACGCGGGGCGTTCAAGCTCCTCCATTCCTCCGCCCACCATGACCACTTTGGGTGTGGACTGAACATGCGCACAACTTTTTTTTTTTTTTCATAAATCAATCCGCGGATCACGTGTGTGCCGAACCGAAGATATTGATCCGAACGGATCACGGATCAATGATGATCCGTTGCACCACTACTTAAAATGTATGTTCAGAATCAGCACAAGCTTTATCCTTTTGCAAATCCCCTCATAAAGTCTTGACGCAATATAAATGAGAGATTCACTGTGCAGTGTGGACAACTTCAGTGTTTATGACGAGAGTTTTAGGGAGAGTGCAGAAATGCTTAAGTGATGGCTTAAAGGGAGCGCTATTGACAATCTAAATAATAGTTTTGTTTTTCGTGCTTCTAGAGGACCAGTGGTTACGTTCACACTGTAAATTATAAAGAGTGATAAATGCATTTAAATGTGGGAGTGAATCCGCTAAATTTTAGTCCTGTGAGTCTTGTAATTGCGATGATTGACATAGTAACCATAGCAACCATAAGTGATAACCATAGCAACATTTTGGCGTGTAATAATCTTATGATTTTTGTTACATTTACACTTTAGTCATAAGTTTACATACACCTTTCAGAATCTCCAAAATGTAATTTTTATTTATTTATTAATAAGAAGGATCATAAAACACATTGTTTCTATTTAGTACTACACTGAAAAAGCTTTTTCACATAACAGATGTTTAATAGCCTAGTCCACAAGACAAAATACAAACACAAAATACAAGACAAATTACTTGATTGTAATATGGTGTCATTACCTGAATGATCCACAACTTTTTTTTTTTTTTGTTTTTTTTTTGTAATGGTTGTTCATGAGGAAAAATCCTCCAGCTCCTGCACAATCTTTGCTTTTCCAGCATCTTCTGCATATTTGACTCCTTACTAGCAGTGACTATGATTGTGAGATCCATCTTTTCGCACTGGTTACAACTGAGGGACTCATACACAACTATCACAAACCCTGCAAACATTTAGTGATGCTCAAGAAGTTCACAAATTCACAAGTCAAACTTCACAAGTTTGTCACACCACAGAAAAATGTGTTATTAGCCACCCAGCCAAATTTGAATGATAAAAAAAGCCGGCAAGTACGTAAAATAAGCTATCAAAATCTTGAAAAAATGAGCAGTAATCTCTGCTCTCAAACGCTGGGGGCGTGTCCGCTGGCTGCGCTGAAACCACGCCCTCTCACGGGAAGTACACTCACCAGTTGTCGGCGCGACGGGAGGATGAAGGCCGAGGCGGGAGATAGTCGGTTCGGCCCCATTCACCAGTAACAGCGGATTTTCAGTGAATCCCAGTTGTCTCCGCCGAAAGTTTATAAAACTATCCCGTGTAAAATTATCACTACAGAGGCGGGTGTTTGCGGTGATCCTCAGCTCTCCATCAAGGTGGCTCTTCACAAAATTAATCCACCTCTTCTTGATGTGATCGTTTTTCGGAAATGTAAATAAGGACACCGATCTGTTTTGTACGTGATTGAATCCAGGTAATACGCATTTCCGTGACGAACGCATAGCTAGCTAGCAAACTGTAGGCTTTAGTAACTAATAATACTGACAGTAACTCGCGATTGAGTGGCAAACTGTTGTGAATGTGCTCCATTTATATTGTTAGGGGAGGGGCCAGCCTCAGTGGCTCCAGTCCGTCATCAAGTAGGGGCGTGTCCAGGAGCTCAGGGGCTCCAGTGCGTCATCAAGACCCCGTTTTAGCCCCGCCCAAAAAATCCGGAACACAGCAATGATGAAAAACTGTTAAACGGTCTAACTCCACAATTCAGTACTTCACAGTTCACAGTCTTTGTAATATGTTTTAGCAATACATTTCTAACATTTATAATGTGTTTAGAATTTTTTTTAGAATTGCCTTTACAGGGACTTTAAGGATGAAACTGGATGTAAATTGTTCTTATTTTGTTGAAAAATTATATTAATTTAGTCCTGCCCTTCAGAGGCTAAAAAAGATATTAGAATGTAAAACAAAATAAGAAAAACCATTTGCTCAAAAGTTTACCCCTGGCTCTTAATGCATCGTGTTGCATTCTTGAGCATTACCTTGCAGATTCTGAAAGATGTACAATAGGTAAATGTATGACTTTGACTATACATTGCAATAATTTTGTAAGGTTTAAAATATTAATTTAAGAGCTCAGTGTTGAGACCTTTCGCCGGAATTTGATTGACAGGCGATCTGACCAATCATAATGCAGATACCCGCCATTTTTGTCCGACAAACAAACCAAACCAGTCAGTACATTAAAGTCAGTGGACTTGAACTTGAAAAATGGTGTGTATTGATTTCTTTTTGCAGTTCTGATTTTCATTCATGTTTAATTTGTGCTATAACTAGAAGAGATTATCAGTTCATGTGCTGCTTTAACTGAGGCCTACACATTAAAGCACCACAAAACAGTATTTATTGTTTGAATTTCATAATAATTATAAAAATTTGAAAGATGAGACTTTATTTCATACCAAAAGTAGGCTGCTCTGTCTTGTATGTTGGCACATTGTCAGTGTCCTCTTTGCTCCGCAATATATTTTTCACTGTGTGAGAACATGTGGAGTGAGAGCAGAATGGCTTGTTGGACGTAGCAACAGTAACTAAGAGGGGCGGGTCTTTGTGAAAGGTCAATTTCAAATCATTTAAATCTTTGTGGACTCGGCCGGACTCGACTCGGACTCGGATGTTAAGGACTCGGACTCAAGTCCGACTCGGCCCTCTTTGGACTCGGACTTGGACTCGGACTTGATTGTTAAGGACTTGGACTCGACTCGGACTCAACAAAGGTGGACTCGGACCCAACACTATTTGTAGGATCTGTTGGTTTCGCCAGCCTGCTTAGACTTTGCCCCTGGACTGGTCGAGGCTATTTTGCACCCTCACCCCAACTATCTTCCAAAAGTTCAATTTTCGATCATACATCCGGTCAACCTTGAAGCCTTTTGTCCTCCGCCGTTCACTTCGCCGGAGCAGGAGAGACTCCACTCACTGTGCCCAGGACGTGCTCTTCAGATTTACGTCCATCACACTAGCCAGTGGCGTAAGTCAGAGCAGCTGTTCATTTGTAATGGGGGCCGTAACCGGGGGGCGGCCGCCACAAAGTAGACTGTTGCATTGGGTAAGGGATGCTATTGCTCTAGCCTATGAGGCACGCGGTAAAGCTTCACCTCTAGTTGTTAGGGTTAATTCTACTAGGGGGGTTGCATCCTCCAGGGCTTTAGCAAGAGGCGCCACTTGCAGCAAGTATGTGATGCGGCAGGCTGGTCCTCTCTGCACACATTTATTAGATTTTATAGTTTGGATGTTCATGTTACTCCGGGCTCACATGTCCTTTAGTCGACAATGTATAAGGCCCTTCTCGTGTTTGTGCGCACACACTATACACAACCTTGAGGGGTCCAGACACTTCCAGTGCGGCGGCATTGGTATTCTCGTTCCCATAGCACTTAAATCAAGCGCAGCATTGAAAGTATTTTTTGAAAGGGAACGTCTCTGGTTACTTGACTGTAACCCTGTTCCCTGAAAAATGAGATGCATGTGCTTCATTGCTGCTTTGGTGGTGTTTCCAGGACATTCTTGCCACTCCAATGCCATCCAAGATATCCATGTCTTTCTTTCCTCAGTGGAAGAGAAAATAAGTTTTTTGAGGAAAACATTTCTGGATTTTTCTTCGAATAATGGACTTCAATGGCAACCAGCGTTTTGAAGTCCAAATCAATGCAGTTTCAAAGGTCTTTGAAGTGCTTGAAAAGGCTGTGCACGATCGCAGCTGAGGAAGAGGGTCTTATCTAGCGAAACGATTGGTCATTTTCAAAAAAAAAAAAAATATATATATATACTTTTAAACTACAATTCTGATTGAGCTGATCTGCAACGCGCCAGGAACTACGTCATCACGTTGAAAGGTCACCGTGCGAAGGAGGATAGTTCAAATTGTATTGTATGTTGAATGACATATTTATGTCTTTGTGTCATATTATTGTTTAAAATGGTCCTTGCGTGTGCGTATCCTGGGTGTTTAAATCTTTTAAAACCTAAATGTTTTTTTTTTTCGAGCGTGACCTTTCAACGTGATGACGTATTGGGGTGAGTAAATTATTAGGAAATTTTCATTTTGAGGTGAACTAATCCTTTAAGCCAAATTCTTGGCGTGTTTGCCACACGTGTTCACAACCGGTCAAACAAAGATGTTTTCGCATAGCGCTTAAATCATGCGCAGCATCTCGTTTCCTGCTTTTTCGGGGAACAGGGTTATAGTCAAGTAACCCAAGACAAACCCTTTAATGTTCTATAGAACCATTTCTATAGAAGAGTGCATGTACAGCATAAGAATCAATGATAAATAAGAGTGTTCACGATAAAGAAGACAAAAAATATTTTAAAGATCTAGAAATTTAATCTTTGTTTTCACGTTGGTTTTAATTGTTTTTGTTTTTTAGAACATGTGGTGTAACTGCAAAAAGTAATAATATAATACTACCATTAAAAAGTTTGGGGTCAGCTAAATTTTTTTTGAAAGAAATGTATACTTTATTTCTGCAAGGATGCATTAAATAAAAAAATAACAGTAAAAACAACAAAATATTTCTATATTTAAAAAAAACTATTTCACACTTCCACAGTTCAATAAGCACCACAAGAATTTTCATATTATAATAATAAGAATGGTTAAATCAGCATATTAGAATAATTTCTTACGGATCATATAATACTGAAGGCTGAAGTAATGGTTTAAAATGGTTTAAAAAAAATTAAATTGTAAAATGAAAATATAAAACAGTTATTTTAAATTGTAATAATATTTATTATATTACTGTTTTGATCAACTAAACTAAACATTGGTGACTTAAAGAAACATAAATGTTGAATTAACCTTGCCTTGTCATAGAATAGTTACATTTGTTGATAATTTTGACCTTGACATACAGTCATGAGGGTCTGCATATTACTGTTTTTTTTTCTTAAACGTATTAAAATGAATTTTAATTAAGAAATGATGTGCCTGATGAAGACCTGATCGGTTGAAACATTGAGCTGTTCATAAATATAAATATATGTATATATATATATATATATATATATATATATATATATATATATATATATATATATATATATATATATATATATATATATATATATGTACACAGTATATATTGTATGGAGCTGTAACTTCAGTGTGCAGACAATATTTTTTCTTGTCTATTTTTTCTTTTCTAATTAAGAAATTAAATACTTGTTCATCTGTTTTTACTAGTTACATGTTATTGCTGGCTTTGAAACTCACCTGGCATTTATGAGGTACTGTGCCAGGCTGATGTTGGCAGGTGTTCCCGTAATGGTGATTTGACGGTCTGATGACCCCTCCATGGCATTAGCAATTTTGATCTGAGCCCCAGACATCTGACGGATTTCATTAATTTTGGTGCCCTGACGTCCGATTATGCAGCCTATTAGCTGCAAACATAAAGCAGACAGATTAAAATCAGTTTGGCTAGTCAAGGACTCTTCCTTACATTCTTCTTTGATACAGTTGTCCAATGAGGGGGTTCCTGAAGACAAAGAATTATGCTCACATCATTTGGAATGGTGAGTTCATGAGTACTGGCCTGTGAACTGGCATCCACACCTAGAAACAGAAAGAGAGTGGAAGAACTGAGAAACAGAGAACATTTCATGCAACATTAACCATGTTAAAACTGTCAACACTGATTAAAACCTGTTAATTGGTTAACAGTAAGTTCCCTTACTATACGGTGATATGTAACGTGAGTTTTGGTAGTGGAAAAAATCAAGTCATCTTATAATTTAAAAGTGAAAAACCATAAATTGAATTTCAATTTCCTAAGTGACACTTCACATGATGGTTTTTCATTGAAATATAATAGTTTTTTCTTATCAGTTATGTACATTAGGGTTTAATGTTTTACCGTATGTTGTTAAATGAAAATTTATTGCAGTATTTTAGTGTTATGTGTGTTACCATGATGTTGTTTTGTATTTGTGTGCATGACACTGTGTGCACCTTCTATTTAGTATTTACCCTCAGCTACTTGTGATGAGTTTTGATTCTACATGGCTTTCTCATTACCACCTGTGCTTTTTGGTGGTTGTCAGTGTATTATAAAGGAACAGAACATATATTACTACTTAATAATAGTTAGTATATTAATATTATATCAACTGCAAATTTTTTAAATTTTGAACTGCAAATTTAAGTTAAATCTGTAAAACCTAAAATGTTCGTTCTGCCAACCACATCTGGCCTTTTTTTTTACTGTGAATTTCACACAGACTTTTCTTTTCAGTGTAATCTCTCTGTGATCTGTTATGTATAATGTGACTGAGCTTGCCTATTCATCCAACGGATGTTTGCTATAGGGAGAAGAGAAGTGCCACTCTATAGGATGCAGAAATGCCTGTTCACAGTTTTCTTGGTAACACTTTACAATAAGGTTCATTAGTTAACATTAGTTAACTACATTAGTTAACATGAACTAATAATGAACTACACTTATACAGCATTTATTAATCTTTGTTCATGTTAATTTCAACATTTAGTAATACTTTATTAAAATCTTGTTAACATTAGTTCATGCTCTGTGAACTAACATGAACAAACAATGAATAGCTCTATTTCTATTAACTAACGTTAACAAAGATGAACAAATACAGTAACAAATGTATTGCTCATGGTTAGTTAATGTTAGTTAATGCATTAACTAATGAACCTTATTGTAAAGTGTTACCGTTTTCTTAAAGGTTCACTATGTAACTTTTGGCCCTCTAATGGATAAATAAAGAAAACCACATACATTTTGCGTGAGAACATTGTTTTGCTTGTGCTTCGGCTCTGCGTGACTGTGCGGATGAATGCAACACTTCACAATAGATAATGGCTGCGTCATAGCATGCTCTCTTGAGTAGGTACTTAATTTGAATCAGTAATTATTTCACGACTGCTAAAAAAGTATGTTTTATATAGTATGAATGTGTGTAGTTAGAATGAAATCTGGATATAATACATTCGCCATGATGTGACCTACCAGCGTCAGTTGTTTTGTTTCACTGCCATTCATAAATCCTCTCCTGTGGCCTCATGGGATTGTAAAGTATCCATCTTATGCAGACTTCAGAATCTCGCCGGAAGAAGTAGGTCATCCGGGTACTTTTTGCTTACTCTTTTATTAGTACTGTGAATTTGGCCATACTTCTTTTTTTCACATACTGTTGTTGGCCTACTATATAGTAGGGAAGTATGCGATTTTGGATGCAGCCATTGTTTTACAATGAACTTTGTTAGAGAGCTGCATATCTGTTCAATAAAATACCTTACTCACCTGTAGTTGTGTGCGATATTGACAAAAAATTATATCTCGATATTTTCAGGGATTTTCTCGATAACGATTATTAGACAATATTTTGCTGAGTGTGTTTATTGTGTTGGTATTTTGGCAGGTTTAGGACTGTCGTGGACAGCCGACTCCTAAAGTTTATGATATTCTTCATACTCTGTGTGGTGATCAGTTCACAGCAGTGACAGAAATTATTGTTTCCAATATGTTTCAATTGATTTTTACCTAATATGGGCATTTTTACCTTTATAAAGCCATTTTTAAACCTAATTATATGCATGCATAATCTTTTGTGTCAATTTCATAAATTTAATCAAATTCAATTATAAAAATAAGACACAATAGGTCTGTTACCAATCAAATGAAATCAGTATCAACAATATTCATCTTTGCAATATTTAATATTGATATTTAAAATTATTTAAAACAAGAAAAGATGCTTTAAATGTGAAATTGAAACTGCCAGTAGGTGGCAGCAAGTCACTGTTAATGAACGAATCATTGAGATTCAACCGATTCATTCAAACGGCTGATTCATTCAAGGAAAGAAGCATTTGACTATCTTAATCTATCCTAGTCAACTGATTCGTTCAAAAAGCTGATTCACTCAGTAAGGAAACACCGCCGTGTGTGGCTTTGTTTTGAACTATTTTTGTTGGCGAAATAGAGCAAAAACAGGCAATATAGTGTCTAAAATGTAAGTCACTTAATATTAACTTCTTGTTTATTAAACTTGTATAAAATCAATATCACATTTGTTATCATGCTGATATTTGGAGAAAGACTGCACTCTTGTGATATTTATTAATAAATGATCGCAGTGAAAGCGTGCACTCTAAATTCGCACCCGCACTAGTCTAATCTACAAGACTACATCACGTACAGTAAAGTATGCATGCACTCTCTGGGTGTGTGTGAGGGATAGGCTATACTCGATAATGTCAAATAGCACATCGTTAAAACAACAATTACGATATTATCACAGACGACAGACGCACACCTCTACTCACCTGTTGAGTAATAAAATGCCATCTCAATGTCGCTTTTACACATTTCAAATCCCTCAATTCTCGCCATCTCCGAAAAGCCAAGCCAATGTTGATTCTCATTTTATTAAGAGCTCTGACGCGTTGCCAGCAGACTCTGTTCATTTCACTCGGCGGCCATCTTTGAAATGCCTCTCAGGCAGCTATTTCAGTCATGCAAGTACAACTCTTATCTCTTTGAAAGGGGAAAAATCTAATTCTCCAAAGCTGTTCACCAAGCTTTCGATTAAATTACATATTTGAAACCACCAATGAAATCTGACAACAACTGGCTCATAAGAGTTGTTTCTTATGCTCAGACAGCATAAGCTTATTTTTTTGGCTAGACCAGCCAATGCGTGTGTGCAGTCTTAAGTGCGCGTCTCAGAACACTGATTCTGTATTCTAATTGCCATACTATCCTTCCTAAATAGTATTCGAAATTAGAATATGTGTGTCTTAAATTGTAGTATTTTGAAATGAGTATTCCAAAGATACCTGGATGGTCTACTTTTTCCAATTAGAACTCGAAATGCAGATCCATGCACACTCTAATGGCTAATATTACCCACAACCCATTGCATGTTGGATGAGTATTTGATTAGAACTAATAACACGAAAAAAAAAGTGTTAAAAAACTACAAACATGGTGATTGTGCGAGTCCGACTGTTAAGTTGAGGTTTACAAAAATGGGTTTGAGTGATTAATAATCAGTTTCTAACCTGATGAAAATATATTTATGTTATTCACATTATATTTCATCTGCAACAGCATTGTGATCTTTTGTAAAGATAGGTTTGGCCATTAACTTTTAAATGCATCATTATGCAAATATCAAACACATGACGAGAGTTCTCCACATGAAAGACTCATGATTGGCAGATCAACGTGTTACTACATTTCTCTCGAAAAACGATAGGAGATTAAATTATATTGAATGTGGAGGACTTTAACTCTGTCAAGATGATTGATAGGGCAGTTTACACAGTGACAGGATGCACGTAACTAAGCGACAGAGCTAATACGTTAAAGACACAATTATGACGAAGCAGTAAAGCTTGTCTATGCTACACACTCAAAAGTATGTACTTTTTCTTTACAAAAACTACATACTTTTAGGGCGTAGGGGTCAATTCAGGTTGATTGGGTCAACCTGTCAAGCAATCAACTTGAGTTCACCCTAGTATAAGTAGGCAAATTGGGACGCATGATTCTATAGCAATTGGAGCTGGCAGCTGCAGTGATGCAATGACTTTACAGATCGGCAATTGGCTCTTTTATTTAGAAAGCGGGACTTATTCCTCAATATTGCGTGTTGCACTTTCTTCCTTTCAAAAGTAAAATGAGTGCACCATCTTTGTTTATACAAAGTCTTTGAGTTAAAGTACCTGGAGCAATTTTTCTTTTATTAGGGATGTGACAAGAAATGCACGGGCAAGTGCATCCTGACAGGTCTAAAGTATAAACACTTATAATAGGCTTACCATAGTGAATCAGGGTAAGACAAAAACATGTTTTGGAAGGGATTGATGATGTATTTACTCATTATTTAAATATTAAAATTATGAAATAATTTTTAACAAAAAAAGTTACAGTGTATCTTAAAGTAAATTTAAATCTTAAATGCAATGAAAAGTATATGATGGCTTGTCATGTTACCCATCCAGGGGAAGAAGAGCGAAAGACAAGAAAGTGAATGAAAGACCTACAGGTATATAGTGAAGGGTGTGTAGCGGGAGGGTTGGGTACGTACCAGGGAAAGCGGGGGTGGTCTGTCCGAGGGAGGTAAAGGGGGTTTGCTGCATAGCCAGCTGATGGAGCTTTGTCAACTGCTGAGGGAGGGAGGAGGGTCAGTAGTACACCTATGAAGTTATTATTGAGTCCTGCTTGGACCTTTACAAACTCATCTATCAACACTAACAAGGGGAAGCTGTGAGAAATCTCACGTATGACTGCCTTCTATTGAAAACACATAAATATAGACCTATCAATTGCATGAATTTTAATAAAGCAGGTCATGAAAAAGAAAAAGCAAAGGTAACAAGAATGTTATGCTAAAGAGGGATGAAGGATTAGAAGGTACATTTTACTCACGTCTGGGTGTGGAATGGCATATTGTCCCTGAATGGTGTAGGTCTTAGATGGAAATGGAAAGGAAAGAGAATTCAATGTACATAGAGACGAATGTACATACACTTTTTTTTTATTATTTGTTATATATTCAATGATAATTAAATATGAGTGGAACACATGCATAGGGCAATTCATTTCATGGACTATGTGACATGAAATATAAAATTTCAAAAAAGTAACAATTTAATTTTGTACACAGAAGTCTGCATTGGAAATTTAAAGTCGTCATAAAGTCATCAATGGATGTAGTTCCTTCCATTTTGTGAACAGAAGGGTGAATGTTTTACAGCTTGAATTTGTTTAATAATTAATTAATTTGACAACATTAACACTTGTTATTTTCTAGTTTATTAATGTGAAGCTGCTTTGAAACAATCTGTATTGTATAAAGCACTATAAATAAATAACTTGGCTTGACTTATGTACATGAAATGCAAGGAAGATTTAGGATTTTGTGCACAAAAAAGTGCTCACATTACATTTCATCTGTTGATTAAATCCAACTACATGGATTTTGTCTTTCTGTGTACAAATTGCATTACAATGTATCTGTATTTTGTCAGAATTTCTTCAAGTGTTTAATTCAATCCAATTGCCAGGTTACATTTGTTGCCCGATAGGAATATAAATACTTGTTTACAACTTGGAATTATTTACAATTTGGAATTGTCTGTAGTCGTAGTGTATATTCTGACCATACTTACAGGCAGAGGCTGATGCTGCAGTAACAAGCTGAGGTTGGCTGTGGCTGGAGCTGTCAGTGTGTCTGCTCTTACCTGGCCCCCAGAGAAAATGATTGGTGCAGTGGCAGGCTTCGGCCTGTATGGAATTGTAGCACCTTTGGGTGGGGACTGGCAAGGATCATGGAGGTCAAATAAAGATGGAAATTGAGAAAAAAGAAAAGTAAGGGTAGACTTTAATAGAAATGTAATAGATTAGGGTTTCTCAAACTGGGGGTTCATGAGAGGACTGCAGAGGGTTTGTGAGTTTATGAAATGCTAATAATTAATTATATCAAATGTAAAATTAAAATAAATAAATGGGGCTGGACAATATAGCTTAGTGCGATTTATCAAATCAAAGGCTACAATTTAATTAAATAACTGTATAGTCTGATGCTAAGCATGAAACATGCAACACATTTAATTATTATAACTATCAAATATTGTTTATTTTATTTTGTAATTTACAAAAGTAAAATGTCTTTAATTTTTTTTTATTAGAGTTAAAACTACTTTTACTACTACTACTACTAGTACTACTACTAATAATAATAACAACATTAAAGCTGCAAGCAGCATTGAAAGGGCCCCTCGCACCCGTGCCACCGCCACCCGGTGGCTTTAGGAAGACAGAGCACGGTGGGCAATGTGCATTTAAGTAGGTAAATATAGGAGTATGTCAAAGTCAGTTACAAAAATGTCCTTTATTATGGGGATAATAGCATGGATTATCACTCAGATAAGTGTTGCTAGCATGCTTTACCATGTTTCTAGCATGTTTAGAACTCAATGGCATATTTAATATGTTGCTAGTACTGCATCACAGTGTAAAATATGTCACTTCCTTTTGACAGTAGGTGGCGCTATTACTTTAACTTAAAATTGTCATGTAGATATGTTCAGGGCAGGACTCTTATCAAACGTGTGAAGTTTAGGGCAGATTGCACATTGCCTTCTTCAGTAAAAACAACTTCCTGTTTCATTGCATTAGTATGCGTTAGCACTTAGCTAAGAATTGCTAGCATGTTTTAAGATGTTTCTAACATGTTTATAACTCAATGGCATATTTACTATGTTGCTAGTACTGCATCACACTGTAAAACATGTCACTTCCTGTTGCCAGTAGGTGTCGCTATTACTTTAACTGAAAATTGTCATGTAGATTTGTTCAGGGCAGGACTCTTATCAAACTTGTGAAGTTTGGGACAGATTGGACATTGCCTTCTTGAGTAACAACAACTTCCTGTTTCATTGCATTAGCATGCTTTAGCCCTTAGCTAAATATTGCTAGCATGTTTTAACATGTTTCTAACATGTTTATAACTCAATGGCATATTTAATATGTTGCTAGTACTGCATCACAGTGTTAAACATGTCACTTCCTGTTGCCAGTAGGTGGCACAATTACTATAACTGAATATTCTCATGTAGATGTGTTCAGGGCATGACTCTTATCAAATGTGTGAAGTTTGGGGCAGATTTGACATTCCATGCTTGAGTTACAGCAAATTCCTATTTAATTGCAGTAATAGCATGCTTTAGCACTTAGCTAAGTGTTTGCTAGCATGTTTCTAGTATGTTGCTAGCATGTTTAGCACTTGCTGGCATTTTTTTACATGTTATTAGGAGTCCACAACAGTGTTAAACATGTCACTTCCTGTTGCCGGTAGGTGGCGCTATGACTATAACTGAATATGAGCATGGATGTGTGTTCAGGACAGAACTCTTATCAAACGTGTGAAGTTTGGGGCAGATTGGACATTGTTTGCCTGAGTTACAGCAACTTCCTGTTTCATGGCGAAACATCGAAATTTGTCAGGCCGCCGAGGACACGCCCTTCAACGAAAACTCAAGATCTTCGCAATTTAGCGTCGCAAAGGCCTTAAGATTACACTCACCAAATTTGAAGATGATCAGATTAAAACTGTTGGAGGAGTTCGTTAAAGTACAAGGCCTGAAAATGGCAAAAACTGCACAAAAATCTGAGAGGAAGTTCAAAATGGCTGACTTCCTGTTGTGTTTAGGGCTATCCTCCAAGAGACTTTTTTGTAGGTATTGGGCCATTACATGTATGTACCGAATTTCGTACACGTACGTGAAACGTAGCGGGAGGCGCACTCCGTTGAACCTTTATAGGTGGCGCTATCGAGCCATTTTGCCCCGCCCAATTCTGAAACACATATCAGATGTAAATTTTCGCCAGTTCTGACGCGTGTGCAAATTTTCGTGAGTTTTCGTGCATGTTTAGGCCCTCAAAAATGCGATTCATTGCGGAGAAGAATAATAATAAATATAGCTGCGAGCAGCGATTACGGGCCCAAGCCGGTGGCACCGCAACCCCGGTGCCTTTAGTTACCTAAAGGCACCGGGATGGTGGTGCCACCGGCTTTGGCCCTTCATCGCTGCTCGCAGCTATATTTATATATATATATATATATATATATATAAACAAGCCGCCACCCCGGTGCCTTTAGGGTTATTGTGCACGACGTGCAAAAACATAACCCTGCTTTGACTGTTGTGTGCTGTAGAGCTTGCATCAGTGTGGGCTCTGCAAAAGTGCGCATCGAGGGCATATATCAACCACAAAGTATGCGTGAAAAACCTTCTAAAACCTAAAATGTAAAATGAGACACCCTACAGTCTCATGGATTTAACGGACACATGAAATAACTACACAACAAGACCGAAAATTCATATGAAGTGTGCCATTTGGGACAGGGCCTATGATCGTGAACCACAATAGCTACATATATGAGATAATTTAAATATAGAATAATTTTTAATGTCGTAGGATGTCATAGCTCAATATGTTTTGCAGCACTTAAATGTGTAAATATAGAAGCCCAGTATTTATCTGGAGGTCTTTGTACAGGTTTATTAATGTAATTATATTTTACGCTTATGAGTTCTACGATATGCAATGGAAGTAAATTTTAATGTTTAACATGGGTGTATTCACAACACATAGCATACGATATAATATCTTAAGATTATTTATCATTATGTTGTCTCTGCCTTTTCTTTTTTAATGATATTCAGAACAGAAAAACTAAATGTTCCTTAATTTTCATTAACACTAACTTTATTCTCATCTAAATTATAAATAATTGATTTCCGTATAAAATGATTTCAGCGCCTCTCTCTCTCTCTCTCTCTCTCTCTCTCCCACACACACACACAGTTCGATCGCACCCGCGCCTCTCTCTCTCTCTCTCTCTCTCTCTCTCTCTCTCTCTCTCTCTCTCTCTCTCTCTCTCTCTCTCTCTCTCTCTCTCTCACACACACACACACAAACACACACAGTTCGATCGCGCCAGCGCGCCTCTCTCTCGCGCACACACACACTCCAGCTTAAGAGAGAGGCGCGCGCCATCAAACTGTGTGTGTGTGTGAGAGAGAGAGAGGCGCGGGCGCGATCGAACTGTGTGTGTGTGTGTGTGTGTGTGTGTGTGTGCGCGCGTGTGTGTGAGAGAGAGAGGCGCGGTCGCGATCCAACTGTGTGTGTGAACAGTGGAAACATACTCCGTCATTTTTTTCATACAGGACATCATTCAGACTGCAAACTGTTTACTTATATTTGTGTACACTCGCAATAAAACACAACATCCTCAGTCACATATGTAATATCACCCGAAGAGACCCCCCCCCCCCTCCTTCTCACCCTCCCTACACAGACACACACACACACACAGAGAGTGGCAGGGAACACTCTCTCTGTCAGAGAGAGGGAGAGAAAATTCTCAGAATCCACATTCAAACCACAATATCTGACTTTCTGTTGGTCAGAGCTAATAACTGTAAATTAGAAAGTTGTTCGGCTTGAAGAGAACAATATACACGCCAAGTTTTGTAACTGTAGGTAAAACGAGCTAAGTTATAACACACTTTATGTGTCCTTTTTTAGTCATAAATTCATTTCCTCGCCACAGCCAAACCGTTCGAGATATCAAAAATCCGCTGGCAATTTATCATCCTCAGTGTCTTGACTTCATGCTGACCGAGTTTCGTGGTGTTTGGATTAATTTTCTAGGAGAAGTATATAAAAAATAAAAGCATGCATTTTCCAAACAACCCATAATAGCTGACTTCCTGTTGAGCTGTCGTTAAACTTAGAGCACGAAAGTTGTTCGGCCCGATGAGCTCTAAATATGTACCGAGTTTCATATTATTACATGCAAGCATGTTTGATATATGGACAAGTGTTTGAATCGCATTCCAGGGGGCGCTGTCGAGCCCCCCTGCCACGCCCGGGTACCAGCTTCAGCCCGGCCCTGATGGCCGCGGGTTCTGACCTGTGTGCAAAGTTTCAAGAGTTTTCAAGCACGTTAAGGGCCCCAAAACCTTGAAAAACAAAAATAAAAGCATTCTCACTCAGCAGACAAATCCCCCTCCCCTCAAACACACGGAGAGACGTAGGGTCAGAGAGAGAGGAAGAGAAAATTCTCCAAAACATCCACATTCAAACCAAAATATCTGACTTCCTGTTGGTCTGAGCTAATGACTTTAAATTAGAAAGTTGTCCGGCTTGAAGAGTACAATATACATACCGAGTTTTGTTACTGTAGATAAAACTAACCCCCCCACTTTTGTCAAAAGGGGGCGCTACTGAGCCCCTGCACCACGCCCGTTTCTAAAACTTTGCACATGTCTACTGGCTAATAAATTTGATGTATCTATCGAGTTTCATGCAATTTCAAGCATGCTAAGAGTCTCAAAAGCATCAAACAAGAATATTAAAGTTTGATGCGTTGCCATGGCAACATTATCTTAGATATTAAATAATCCTTTCACAGGTCTACATCTGGCGTGTGTTTACATTATACAGATGAAGTTTGAAGCAAATCGGGTAAAAATAAGAGGGTGATTTCAAAGCATTTTGAAAGTGACACACTTCCTGCTGCCAGTTGGTGGCGCTATGACTTTGACTCACAATAGTCACATCCATGTGATCGGCCTCTTACAGCGAACACACTGCTGAAGTTTCATCAAGATCAGTTAATGTATGCTGAAGTTATAACACACTTCCTGTTTCACGTTTCTCGCCATAATTTCGTTTCCTCGCCACGGCCAAACCGTTTGAGATATCAAAAATCCCCTGGCAATTTTTCATCCTCAATGTATTGACTTCATGCTGACCGAGTTTTGTGCCATTTCTTTGAATTCTCTAGGAGAAGTACTTTAAATTCCATTGCATGCATTTTACAAACAACCCTAAATAGCCGACTTCCTGTTGGGCTGGGGTAAAAAGTAAGAGTATGAAGTATATATGAACCGATGAGATCTATATGTGTACCGAGTTTCATATTCTTACATGCAAGCGTGTTTGATTTATGGACCAAGATTTCGGACCCCGTTCCAGGGGGCGCTGTCTAGCCCCCCTGCCATGCCCGGGTACCATCTTCAGCCCGACCCTGATGGCCGCGGGTTCTGACCCGTGCAAAGTTTCAAGAGTTTTCGGGCACGTTAAGGGCCCCAAAAGTGCCCGAATAGTCGTAAGAAAAAAAAAAGAAAAGAAAAAATAATAATAATCCTAAGGAAAACAATAGGGCTCTTCGCCCTTTCAGGGCTTGGGCCCTAATAATAATTAAAGCTGCAAGCAGCATTGAAAGGGCCCACGCACCCGTGCCACCGCCACCCGGTGGCTTTAGGAAGACAGAGCACGATGGGGCAATGTGCATTTAAGTAGGTAAATTTAGGAGGAGTATGTCAAAGTCAGTTACAAAAATGTCCTTTATTATGGGGATAATAGCATGCGTTATCACTCAGCTAAGTGTTGCTAGCATGTTTAGAACTCAATGGCATATTTAATAAGTTGCTAGTAGCCTACTGCATCACAGTGTAAAACATGTCACTTCCTGTCGACAGTAGATGGCGCTATTACTTTAACTGAAAATTGTCATATAGGTGTGTTCAGGGCAGAACTCTTATCAAACGTGTGAAGTTTGGGGCAGATTGGACATTGCCTTCTTCAGTAACAACAACTTCCTGTTTCATTGCATTAGCATGCTTTAGCACTTAGCTAAGAATTGCTAGCATGTTTTAACATATTTATACATGTTTATAACTCAATGGCATATTTAATATGTTGCTAGTACTGCATCACACTGGTAAACATGTCACTTCCTGTTGCCAGTAGGTGGCGCTATTACTATGACTGAATATTCTCATGTAGATGTGTTCAGGCCATGATTCTTATCAAACCTGTGAAGTTTGGGGCAGATTGGACATTGCCTTCTCAAGTAACAACAACTTCCTGTTTCATTGCATTAGCATTCTTTAGCACTTAGCTAAGAATTGCTAGCATGTTTATAATTCAATGGCATATTTACTATGTTGCTAGTACTGCATCACACTGTTAAACATGTCACTTCCTGTTGCCAGTAGGTGGCGCTATTACTTTAACTGAAAATTGTCATATAGGTGTGTTCAGGGCAGAACTCTTATCAAACGTGTGAAGTTTGGGGCAGATTGGACATTGCCTTCTTAAGTAACAACAACTTCCTGTTTCATTGCATTAGCATGCTTTAGCACTTAGCTATGAATTGCTAGCATGTTTTAACATGTTTTTAACATGTTTATAATTCAATGGCATATTTAATATGTTGCTAATACTGCATCACAGTGTTAAACATGTCACTTCCTGTTGCCAGTAGGTGGCGCTATTACTATAACTGAATATTCTCATGTAGATGTGTTCAGGCCATGACTCTTATCAAACGTGTGCAGTTTGGGGAATATTTGATATTCCATGCCTGAGTTACAGCAAATTCCTATTTAATTGCAGTAATAGCATGCTTTAGCACTTAGCTAAGTGTTTGCTAGCATGTTTTAGCATGTTTCTAGTATGTTGCTAGCATGTTTAGCACTTGCTGGCACTTTTTTACATGTTATTAGGAGTCCACAACAGTGTTAAACATGTCACTTCCTGTTGCCAGTAGGTGGCGCTATGACTATAACTGAATATGAGCATGGACATGTGTTCAGGACAGAACTCTTATCAAACGTGTGAAGTTTGGGGCAGATTGGACATTGTTTGCCTGAGTTACAGCAACTTCCTGTTTCATGGCGAAACATCGAAATTTGTCAGGCCGCCGAGGACACACCCTTCGACGAAAACTCAAGATCTTCGCATTTTAACGTTGCAAAGGCCTTAAGATTACACTCACCAAATTTGAAGATGATCAGATTAAAACTGTAGGAGGAGTTCGTTAAAGTACGAGGCCTGAAAATGGCAAAAACTGCACAAAAATCTGAGAGGAAGTTCAAAATGGCTGACTTCCTGTTGTGTTTAGGGCTATCCTCCAAGAGACTTTTTTGTAGGTATTGGGCCATTACATGTATGTACCGAATTTCGTACACGTACGTGAAACGTAGTGGGAGGCGCACTCCATTGAACCTTTATAGGTGGCGCTATCGAGTCATTTTGCCCCGCCCAATTCTGAAACACATATCAGATGTAAATTTTTGCCAGTTCTGACGCGTGTGCAAATTTTCGTGAGTTTTGTGCATGTTTAGGCTCTCAAAAATGCGATTCATTGCGGAGAAGAATAATAATAATAATAATAAATATAGCTGCGAGCAGCGATTACGGGCCCAAGCCGGTGGCACCGCAACCCCGGTTCCTTTAGTTACCTAAAGGCACCGGGGTGGCGGTGCCGCCGGCTTTGGCCCTTCATCGCTGCTCGCAGCTATATATATATATATATATATATATATATATATATATATATATAGAAAAGAAGCCGGTGGCACCGCCACCCTGGTGCCTTTAGGGTTATTGTGCACGACGTGCAAAAACGTAACCCTGCTTTGACTGTCGAAAAGAAGTGTGCTTTAGAGCTTGCATCAGTGTGGGCTCTGCAAAAGTGCGCATCGAGGGCACATATCAACCACAAAGTATGCGTGAGCAACCTTCTGAAACCTAAAATGAATAATGAGACGCCCTACGGTCTCATGGATTCAACGGACACATGAAATAAGTACACAAGACAAGAGTATTCATATGAAGTGTGCCATTTGGGTCAGGGCCTATGATCATGAACCACAATAGCCACATATATGAGATAATTTAAATATAGAATAATTTTTAATGTCGTAGGATGTCATAACTCAATATGTTTTGCAGCACTTAAATGTGTAAATATAGAAGCCCAGTATTTATCTGGAGGTCTTTGTACAGGTTTATTAATGTAATTATATTTTACGCTTATGTGTTCTATGATATGCAATGGAAGTAAATTTTAATGTTTAACATGGGTGTATTCACAACACATAGCATACGATATAATATCTTAAGATTATTTATCATTATGTTGTCTCTGCCTTTTCTGTTTTAATGATATTCAGAACAGAAAAACTAAATGTTCTTTAATTTTAATTAACACTAACTTTATTCTCATCTGAATTATAAATAATTGATTTCCGTATAAAATGATGTCAGCGCCTCTCTCTCTCTCTCTCTCTCTCTCTCTCTCTCTCTCTCTCACACACACACACACACACACAGTTCGATCGCGCCCGCGCCTCTCTCTCTCTCGCTCTCACACACATACATAGTTCGATCGCGCCAGCGCGCCTCTCTCGCGCGCACACACACACTCCAGCTTCAGAGAGAGGCGCGCGCCATCAAACTGTGTGTGTGTGTGTGTGTGTGAGAGAGAGAGAGAGAGAGAGGCGCGGGCACGATCGAACTGTGTGTGTGTGTGTTTGCGTGCTTGTGTGAGAGAGAGAGGCGCGGGCGCGATCAAACTGTGTGTGTGTGTGTGTGTGTGTGTGAACAGTGGAAACATACTCTGTCATTTTTTTCATACAGGACATCATTCAGACTGCAAACTGTTTACTTATATTAGTGTACACTCGCAATAAAACACAACATCCTCAGTCACATACGTAATATATTTATATATAAATATAATTTTGGACACAAGAGGGCAGTATAGCCCTCTTTATGATTTTGTGTTTAAACTATCACCCGAAGAAGACCCCCCCCCCCCCTCCTTCTCCCCCTCCCTACACAGACACACACACACACACACACACACACACACACACACAGAATGGCAGGGAACACTCTCTCTGTCAGAGAGAGGGAGAGAACATTCTCAGAATCCACATTCAAACCACAATATCTGACTTTCTGTTGGTCAGAGCTAATAACTGTAAATTAGAAAGTTGTTCGGCTTGAAGAGAACAATATACACGCCAAGTTTTGTAAAACTAACTAAGTTATAACACACTTTATGTGTCCTTTTTTAGTCAAAAATTCATTTCCTCGCCACGGCCAAACCGTTCGAGATATCAAAAATCCGTCCGCAATTTAGCATCCTCAATGTCTAGACTTCATGCTGACCGAGTTTCGTGGTGTTTGGATTAATTCTCTAGGAGAAGTAAATAAAAAATAAAAGCATGCATTTTCCAAACAACCCATAATAGCTGACTTCCTGTTGAGCTGTCGTTAAACTTAGAGCACGAAAGTTGTTCGGCCCGATGAGATCTAAATATGTACTGAGTTTCATATTATTACATGCATGCATGTTTGATATATGGACAAGTGTTCGAATCGCATTCCAGGGGGCGCTGTCGAGCCCCCCTGCCACGCCCGGGTACCAGCTTCAGCCCGGCCCTGACAGCCCGGGTTCTGACCTGTGTGCAAAGTTTCAAGAGTTTTCGAGCACGTTAAGGGCCCCAAAACCTTGAAAAACAAAAATAAAAGCATTCTCACTCAGCAGACAAATCCCCCTCCCCCCAAACACACGGAGAGACGTAGGGTCAGAGAGAGAGGAAGAGAAAATTCTCCAAAACATCCACATTCAAACCAAAATATCTGACTTCCTGTTGGTCTGAGCTAATAACTGTAAATTAGAAAGTTGTCCAGCTCGATATGAACAATATACATACTGAGTTTTAAGATTGTAGATAAAAGTATAGACCAAACTCCCCCTCTTTTGTCAAAAGGTGGCGCTACTGAGCCCCTGCACCACGCCCGTTTCTGAAACTTTGCACATGTCTACTGGCTAATAAATGTGATGTGTCTGTCGAGTTTCACGCAATTTCAAGTATGCTAAGAGTCTCAAAAGCATCAAAAAATAATCTTAAAGTTTGATGCGTTACCACGGCAACAGTATCTAAGATATCAATAATCCTTTCACAGGTCTACATCTGCCATGTGTTTACATTATACACATAAAGTTTGAAGCAAATCGGGTAAAAATAAGAGGGTGATTTAAAAGCATTTTGAAAGTGACACACTTGCTGCTGCCAGTTGGTGGCGCTATAACTTTGACTCACAATAGTCACATCCATGTGATCGGCCTCTTACAGCGAACACACTGCTAAAGTTTCATCAAGATCAGTCAATGTATGCAGAAGTTATAACACACTTCCTGTTTCCATTATTCGCCATAAATTCGTTTCCTCGCCACGGCCAAACCGTTCGAGCTATCAAAAATCCCCCAATTTTTCATCCTCAATGTCTTGACTTCAGGCCCTAATAATAAAGAATAATCCTTAGGAAAACAATAGGGCCTTCGCCTTTTCAAGGCTTGGGCCCTAATAATAATAATAAAGAATAATCCTTAGGAAAACAATAGGGCCTTCGCCTTTTCAAGGCTTGGGCCCTAAATATAGCTGCGAGCAGCGATTACGGGCCCAAGCCGGTGGCACCGCTACCCCGGTTCCTTTAGTCACCTAAAGGCACCGAGGTGGCGGTGCCGCCGGCTTTGGCCCTTCATCGCTGCTCGCAGCTATATTTATATATATATATATCATCTGAATTATAAATAACTTATCTCTGTATAAAATAAAAATTCCCGAATAATCCAGACCAACCAGAGTGCACTATTCCTACAACATCATCAGTGCTGAAGCGGAACTACCAGAGCCGATCGGCAGATAGCGAGCAGATGCAGCATATGTGTTGTATCGAGGCAGGGTTAGGCCAGGGGAATACAGAGAATATTACTTGCCTTACCTGATTAGAACAATGAAAAAAAAAAAAAAAAAATAACTAGGGAATCACTAAACCAAGAGAATTATTCTGATTTGATGATACACTCAAAATATTACACAAGCAATCCTTTAAATTTAATGATATTCAGAACAGAACAAGAATTTAAAAAAACTATAAACAAGAAGTAACCGAAATAATGTAAAGCGAAAGTGAAAGTAAGTGGTGTTGGGCTCACGTAACTCTCTCATTAGAATCAAACTGTTTCAACATTTGCGACGTATTTGGATGCTAAACTATTCTTTATTATAGGCTTTGTACTTCACTCACGTTCCAATATGTGTGTGTGTGTGTGTGTGTGTGTGCGCGTGTCAGAGAGAAAGAGAGAGGCGCGGGCGCGATCGAACTGTGTGTGTGTGTGCGTGTGTTTGAGACAGAGAGAGAGGCGCGGGCGCGATCGAACCACTCGCGTAGCTACGGGTGGGCCTGGATGGGCCTGGGCCCACCCACTTGTCAGTCAGGCCCATCCAGTCAGTGGCCACACAAGGTAGCCTATAGGAGGGAATTCTGTTGCCATTATTACAATACTTGACCTATAAAAATAAATCTTAACAGGGTTCCAGACTGCGACCACTTTTTAAAAATGTGCGAGTTAAAATTTTATGTGGTCGCATTTGTGAGAGTGCATGGTCATGTATTACTCAGTTAAATTCACGCATGTGCAACAGAACGCCGTTGTATCAGCAGCTGCTGCAGTCCGTAACTTATGTTCAAAATGAATGAGTACATCATGAATCCATTTTCCAAACCGTGTTTTTGACTTATCCTGAATCACTACGGTACGCCTATAATAAGTGTTAATATTCTGACTATTTTATCCCGAGGTCGGCTCGGCTGCGGAGTTGCCCAGTGACTCGCCTTAGACATTAACGGAGAGAAGTAGCTCCGGCTACAATGTTCTTCCGCAAGACACTTGCAGTTTATTTATTAACGAACGTACACATCAAGCGCATTGCACACTGATGGTGAAACGCGCCAATTAGGAATTCAGGAATTAAGGCATATACAAATGAAAAGAACATACATGTTTTTTTTTAATAGGTTTTTTTTTTTTTTTTTTTTTTTTAAGAGTTTTTTTATTTGATAGTTAAAAGATTAAAACATTTTGCTAACATGAGGTCTTGTCACTGTCAGTCTTTTAACATCAGTGTTAAACTAGGGTATGCAGATTAAGACCACTATTCATCAGCATGCATTGATTAATCCCATGGCATGTAGCAAAAAAAAAAAAAAAAAAAAAATTATTGGTGCGACCAAATCCTATGCTGGTTCTCAACTGAGAAAGTTGGTAGCACCAGTGCAACCAGTGGAAAAGTTAGTCTGGAGCCCTGACACTACATTAAAGGTAATTTTCAAAAATCCATAATAGGGGCCCTTTAAACTGTGGTGTATTCAAGCAGGTGTAGTTGTGTTGGCCTATTTTGATCACAGATGCATTTTAGGCTGTGCCCACCCGATTTTCTCTGGGCCCACCTACATTGTGATTCCTGGCTACGCTAGTGGATCGAACTGTGTGTGTGTGTGTGTGTGTGTGTGTGGGAGAGAGAGAGGCGCGGGCACGATCGAACTGTGTGTGTGTGTGTGTGTGTGTGTGCGTGTGCGTGTGAGAGAGAGAGGTGCGGGGGCGATCGAACTGTGTGTGTGTGTGTGTGTTTGTGTGTGTGCGTGCATGAGTGAGAGAGAGAGATGCGCGGGCGCGATCGAACTGTGTGTGTGTGTGAGAGAGAGACGCGGGCGCGATCGAACTGTGTGTGTTTGTCTGTGTGTGTGAGAGAGAGAGAGGCGCGATCGAACTGTGTGTGTGCGCTGAGACAGAGAGAGAGGCGCGGGCGCGATCGAACTGTGTGTGTGTGTGTGTGTGTGTGTGAGAGAGAGAGAGAGAGAGAGAGAGAGAGAGAGAGACGCTGGCTCGATCGAACTGTATGTGTGTGAGAGAGAGAGAGAGAGAGAGAGAGAGAGAGAGAGAGACGCGGGCGCGATCGAACTGTGTGTGTGTGAGAGAGAGCAGGGGCGTCGGACTGGGGGGGTAAAGGGTACCGAGTACCCAGCGCCCGAGGCATTGGGGGGGGGGGGGGGGGGGGGCTTAGAAGTCAGTTATCTATACACACATATACATGCACTAACATTTGTATAGCATTAATGTACAAATAAAAAAGTTCCTGTGCAAAACTAAACTTGTAGTTAGGCACTGGTTTGGTATAAAAAAAAGTAATTTTCATGCTGTGCAGGGCCCCACCACCCCTCTTGAATCAATGTAAATGGTACGACCCGCAGGTCAGGTGCTTCTGCTGTGGACAGTGGACCTGAGGTGAATCAGTTGATGAGACAGGAGCTGGAGTGAGACGTGATAGGAACTAGGAAGACGGGGAAGAGTCTTTCCTTAAGAAAGGAAAATCAGGGGCTCAAAAACGAAAAGACAAGAAGATTAAAGAGAGAAAGGCAAATGAGGGCAAGCAGTTGCTCACTCAGTTTTTTTTTTTAAAGAAAGGTGAGCTCCAAATGCATCATCGAGCATTGACATTGTTTTAACATAAATATCTACTCTCCAGGTAGAATAGCATACATTTATGTTCGTACTCTATTTGAATAATATACTTTATAGTATCACACCCTACATAGCGAGCAAACAATGTTTCTGGGTAAATAACAGGGAGTGAGAAGCAGACGGAGGCGGAGCTGGGAGCTCAACACACTGCCACTCCAGGCAGCTGCGCAGCTTGTCTCCTTTTCTGCTGCAGTTCTCCCCAGAGTCAGAAGTTTACATGAAAACACTGTATATTAACACCCGCGAAAACACAGATCGTTAGCACCTATTTTACCGCAGTGTTATGCAAATTAACCCGCGCACGCTCTTACAATAAGTACAGGATTGTTCTCAGTTTAATGCACATCTTAATGATTGAAAATGACTTATTTTAAAATGTAATTCAAAGACTGAATGTCTAGTTTGGCGGTTAGTGTACCCTGTGATTCTATAGTCTGCATTTATTTTAAACAGACAAATAATCATCAATTAACTTGTACTTAGCCTACACTTTAAAAAAGGTATTGTGACAATAAAGGATATTTTAGCAACCATTTGTTTACATTTTAAGTATTTTTATGATAAAAATGCAATACCCCACCCATTGGTATCAGTATGGTATTTGGTACGGGGGCCCAGCAAGATGGTTTGTACCCAGGGCCCAAAATTTCGTGCTACGCCCCTGTGAGAGAGAGAGAGGCGCGGGCGCGATCGAACTGTGTGTGTGCATGAAACAGAGAGAGAGGCGCGGGCGCGATCGAACTGTGTGTGTGAGAGAGAGAGAGAGAGAGAGAGACGCGGGCGCAATCGAACTGTGTGTGTGTGTGTGTGCGTGTGTGAGAGAGAGAGGCGCGGGCGCGATCGAACTGTGTGTGTGTGTGTGAGAGCGAGAAAGAGAGAGGTGCGGGCGTGATCGAACTGTGTGTGTGTGTGTGCGTAATACATGTAATAAATAAATAAAAGTGCGTATACATACAATTTTGGACACAAGAGGGCAGTATGGCCCTTTGTATGAATTTGTGTTTAAACTATCACACAGACACACACACATACAGAATGGCAGGGTGCATTCTCTCTGTCAGAGAGAGAGAGAGAGGGACAATTCTCAGAATCCACATTCAAGCCACAATATCTGACTTTGTGTTGGTCGGAGCTAATGACCGTAAATTAGAAAGTTGTTCGGCTTGATGAGAACAATATACACGCCAAGTTTTGTAACTGTAGGTAAAATTATCTAAGTTATAACACACTTTATGTGTCCTTTTTTAGTCATAAATTAATTTCCTCGCCACGGCCAAACCGTTCGAGATATAAAAAATCCGTCCGCAATTTAGCATCCTCAATGTCTTGACTTCATGCTGACTGAGTTTCGTGGTGTTTGGATTAATTCTCTAGGAGAAGTATATAAAAAATAAAAGCATGCATTTTCCAAACAACCCATAATAGCTGACTTCCTGTTGAGCTGTCGTTAAACTTCGAGCACGAAAGTTGTTCGGCCCGATGAGATCTAAATATGTACCGAGTTTCACATTATTACATGCAAGCATGTTTGATATATGAACAAGTGTTCGAATCACATTCCAGGGGGCGCTGTCGAGCCCCCCTGCCACGCCCGGGTAGCAGCTTCAGCCCGGCCCTGATGGCCGCGGGTTCTGACCTGTGTGCAAAGTTTCAAGAGTTTTTGAGCACGTTAAGGGCCCCAAAACCTTGAAAAACAAAAATAAAAGCATTCTCACTCAGCAGACAAATCCCCCTCCCCTCAAACACAAGGAGAGACGTAGGGTCAGAGAGAGAGGAAGAGAAAATTCTCCAAAACATCCACATTCAAACCAAAATATCTGACTTCCTGTTGGTCTGAGTTAATGACTTTAAATTAGAAAGTTGTCCGGCTTGAAGAGTACAATATACATACCGAGTTTTGTTACTGTAGATAAAACTAACCCCCCCACTTTTGTCAAAAGGGGGCGCTACTGAGCCCCTGTACCACGCCCGTTTCTGAAACTTTGCACATGTCTACTAGGTAATAAATGAGATGTGTCTGTCGAGTTTCATGCAATTTGAAGAATGTTAAGAGTCTCAAAAGCATCTAAAAAGAATATTAAAGTTTGATACGTTGCCATGGCAACAGTATTTAAGATATCAATAATCCTTTCACAGGTCTACATCTGGCGTGTGTTTACATTATACACATAAAGTTTGAAGCAAATGGGGTAAAAATAAGAGGGTGATTTAAAAACATTTTGAAAGTGACACACTTTCTGCTGCCAGTTAGTGGCGCTATAACTTTGACTCACAATAGTCACATCCATGTGATCGGCCTCTTACAACGAACACACTGCTGAAGTTTCATCAAGATCAGTTAATGTATGCTGAAGTTATAACACACTTCCTGTTTCCATTATTCGCCATAAATTTGTTTCCACGCCACGGCCAAACCGTTCGAGATATCAAAAATCCCCTGGCAATTTTTCATCCTCAATGTCTTGACTTCATGCACACCGAGTTTGGTGATGATTGGGTGAATTCCCTAGGAGAAGTGTTTTAAATTCCTAAACATTTGTTTCCAAACAACCCTAAATAGCCAACTTCCTGTTGGGCTGGTGTAAAACTTAGAGCACGAAAGTTGTTTGGCCCGATGACATCTATATGTGTACCGAGTTTCAGATTATTACATGCAAGCGTGTTTGATATATGGACAAGTGTTCAAACCTCGTTCCAGGGGGCACTGTCGAGCCCCCCTGCCACGCCCGGGTACCAGCTTCAGCCCGGCCCTGATGGCCGCGGGTTCTGACCCGTGTGCAAAGTTTCAAGAGTTTTCGAGCACGTTAAGGGCCCCAAAAGTGCCCAAAAGGTAGTAAAAAAATAATAAAAAGAATAATAAATATAGCTGCTAGCAGCGATTACGGGCCCAAGCCGGTGGCACCGCAACCCCGGTGCCTTTAGTTACCTAAAGGCACCGGGGTGGCGGTGTCGCCGGCTTTGGCCCTTCATCGCTGCTCGCAGCTATATTTATATATATATATATATAAGAAGCCGGTGACACCGCAACCCTGGTGCCTTTAGGGTTATTGTGCACGACGTACAAAAACGTAGCCCTGCTTTGACTGTCGAAAAGAAGTGTGCTGTAGAGCTTGCATCAGTGTGGGCTCTGCAAAAGTGCGCATAGAGGGCACATATCAACCACATATCAATGCGTGAGCAACCTTCTGAAACCTAAAATGACAAATGAGACACCCTACAGACGGTCTCATGGATTTTACGGACACATGAAATAAGTACACAAGACTGAAAATTCATATGAAGTGTGCCATGTGGGACAGGGCCTATGATCGTGAACCACAATAGCCACTTATATTGATTTTGCCCGGCCATCATTTCCCATGTTTGATTTCTGTATTTGACCGATTGTTTACCGTTGCTGACTACATTCTGCCTTGCCCAATCTGGATTGTTTATTGGACTCTGATTCTTGCTGCCTGCCTCGGCCCTTTGCCTGTCAACCTGGTTTGTCTCTGCCTTTTCTGTTCTGCCCTGTTTGCCATTGCTCACCCTTTCTGTCTTGACCATTCTTAATAAAAAGCTGCAAATGGATCCCCCTGGCCTGACCCTGCCTCGTTACAACACATATGCTGCATCTGCTCGCTATCTGCCGAAGGCTCTGGTAGTTCCGCTTCAGCACTGATGATGTTGTAGGAATAGTGCGCTCTGTTTGGTCTGGATTATTCGGGATTTTTTATTTTATACAGAAATAAGTTATTTATAATTCAGATGAGAATAAAGTTAGTGTTGATTAAAATGAAGGAAAACTTTGATTGTATTGATCTGAAATATAGCACATTAATTTTAAATTCATTTAGGTTCAATTACCAAATATACAATCTTAATTTAATTTAAAGCAAACAATACATTTAAATACATTTAAATACATATATGGGTTATAAGAATATTTTGGAGAAAAAATAATATGTATATATATTATTAAAAATAATAATATAATAATATATATATATACAAAAAGACAAGGCCTTAAACTTAAGCTTGAACAAGGGTTAAACTCTTATCACTAACAGACACCAAGGCACAATCACACACACACACACACACACACACACACACACACACACACACACACACACACACACACACACACACACACACACACACACACACACACACACACACACAGTTTAAAAGCAAAAAGATATTTATCCAACCCCATTTAAAAACAGTCTGTGAGTGCCATCTTTTGGACATCCATCATATTGCATAGGTTTTCAAAAATTTTAAGGAAAACATATTGATCTAATATATATATATATATATATATAGCACATATGTATAAATGAACAGGCTTGCGATGTCAAGATTGCAATGCTGGAATGTGTGTGTGGGTGTGGGTGGCTCAGCGCGATTGAACAGTGTGTTACACATAAAAACATACTCCGTCATTTTCTTCATACAGGACATCATTCAAACTGCAAAGTGTTTACTTATATTTGTGTACACTCGCAATAAAACACAACATTGTGTTTTTGTTAAATAAATTAAAGTAATACATCCACCCGAAATGGCACTAATTTTAAAATTAAACTAAAATGCTCACGGCTGCACGGGCATTCATAACTGTGCGTGCCCACGGTGAGGAACGAGCAGAACAGAGTGAACGTTGTTTAGTTCATTCCTACTTCCATAGGAATTAATTGAAAAAGCTTGCTCTACTCTGCACCATTATTAATGTCTTGTGTGGACGTCCGCATTTTACTTCCACTTCCAAGTTAGCGATTTTAAAGCTCCCAGCGGTGTCACACGTTGATTAACCGGTGGGAAAATATTCCCATAGTAACATCCCTAATATTTATATATAAATAAAATAGGCCTACCTGATTTTGAACACAAGAGGGCAGTATAGCACTATGTATGATTTGGAATTATTATTATTTTTTGACTAAACAACCATTCTGGCTGTTTTTAAACTTAAACATAATTCTTTAATTGAAAAAAATGAATAAAATGGGTTTAGTTCTAATATTTGTATAATTTTATATAAAAATAAATGGTGTATAATTACATTTTAGAAAGATATGAGACATTTCCTGATTCTTTTTTTTGACATTAATTTAATCCCTCACCATAGCAAAACCGTTTGAGATATTCAATATCCGTTCACAATTTAGCATCTTAAATGTATTTTCATTATGTTGAAAAAGTTTGGCGTGAATAAAATAAACTACTTAGGAGGAGTAGCTAAAAACTCAGAATCTGAAATCCACATTCAAACCAAAATATCTGACTTCCTGTTGGTCGTAGCTAATGACTGTAAATTAGAAAGTTGTCCGGCTCGAAGAGTACAATATACATACCGAGTTTTGTTACTGTAGATAAAACTAACCCCCCCACTTTTGTCAAAAGCATTTAGAAAGTGACACACTTCCTGCTGCCAGTTGGTGGCGCTATAACTTTGACTCACAATAGTCACATCCATGTGATTGGCCTCTTACAGCGAACACACTGCTGAAGTTTCATCAAGATCAGTTAATGTATGATGAAGTTATAACTAGTGATCGACCGATGTTTCGGTTTACCGATATTTTTCCCGATATTTAAGCATTTTCCCATAATCGGGTATCGGTTTTGTAATATCGGATTTGCCGATAAACGGCGCCATCTTTTGGCCGTTTTGAGAATTCCGCCATTGCAGCCCGCGTCTGAGGAGATCAGTCAACAACAACTCTGTGCACACGTAAAGTATATGTTCTACTTGCTTTGCTTTAATTATTCAACTTTATTTAACATAACAGGCATGCAGAAATGATGTTTGAGACATAAATGCCTGATATAGTTTATGCAGCTTGGTTCTAAAAAATTGAGACGAACTCATGGAGTCACGTAGCGTAATCCGTCATGTCCTGCCCCAATAAAGACGTAACTTTACATGAATTAAATAAAACAGACATGAATGAGTGCATGTTGAACATAAAAGCGCTGAATTGAATTGTTTATCTGTTGTATTTGCTCACCATTAGTCTCGAAAAAAAGTTCGTTCATATTGATGATCAGGAATGCTCAAGCACGGCCACTGAATGAAACTTTTGACAAGATTATCTTGTTTAAACTCCCTAGATTATATTATCATTTACTATAGCAATTATTTAGCTAATACACAACTAAATAGACCGCTTTGTGGAAATTAATTATTTATTATCTGCACGCGCGATCGCGGTTGAGTAGCCTAAGTTATAGTTCTGTGAAAATGCATAGATAAACAGCACTTTGTCAGAAAGCATTTCATGATCTAGACCTACAAAAATATTATTAATAATTAATAACATACTAGTTGGAAAATGCAATGATGTATATGCTGTTTTGTTTGTTACTTTCCTGACAATGTTATATTCTAGCTAATATTATTCAGTGAATTAATATTACCCAGTGAATTATTCCTTACTCTTAGTTTAAACCTATTAAACGGCACATAAACCTTCTAAAACTGTTTAAAATGAATTACATTTCTGCAAAGGTGATATGACTCCCCTGTCAATTATTTTCTCCATATGAAAACATTAGACTTTTAACATTTATTTTGCCTATTGTTAACATTGTTGCTGCTGATGCTTATAAATTATATGTATAATTTAGATATAAATTATATAATGTAATAATATAAATGTTTTTATTGTAATTTGATTTATTTACCATTTATGAAAACAAACGAAGCAGGCTTACAGAGCAGAATGCTGAAAGACTTTTCTACACTACAACCTAGTTCTGCTTAACTGGGAGTATTAAGTTACACTACTAAAATAGCTACTAAAATTCATGTAATTTATATTTTTCCCCCCAGTATTTTAGAATAATTTTTGTGCTTTATTTTTTACCTCATCAAAGCTTTTATTTTTAAACAAAGGCACTTTATTTTTTGGACTCAGACCCCTCTATTTATTTGTGTATAAATATGAAGTTTTATATTTATATATTATATAGGAGGGAGTGATTGTTTTAAATAAAATGGTTTGTTCAGTTCATTTGTGTTGTAATAATTGTGTCAAAAACAGAAGTATAACAGTAAATAAATATCGGTTCTTCATATCGGTTATCGGGCACATAAACGTGCAAATAATCGGTATCGGTTATAAAAAATCAATATCGGTCGATCACTAGTTATAACACACTTCCTGTTTCCATTATTCGCCATAAATTCGTTTCCTCGCCACGGCCAAACCGTTCGAGATATCAAAAATCCGTCCGCAATTTAGCATCCTCAATGTGTTGACCTCAAGGTGACCGAGTTTGGCAGTAAACGGATGCAATCTCTAGGAGAAGTACTTCAAATTCCAGAGCAAGCGTTCTCCAAACAACCCATAATAGCCGACTTCCTGTTGGGCTGGCGTAAAACTTGACCGAGGGAAAGTTGTTCGGCCCGATGAAATCTATATGTGTACTGAGTTTCATATTAATTCATGCAAGCGTGTTTGATCTATGGACCAAGTTTTGGGGACCCCATTCAAGGGGGCGCTGTTGAGCCCCCCTGCCACGCCCGGGTACCAGCTTCAGCTCGGCCCTGATGGCTGTGGGCTCTGACCTGTGTGCAAAGTTTCAAGAGTTTTCAAGCACGTTAAGGGCCCCAAAAGCCCCTGAAATCTTGAACACCATTAAAACAATAGTCAAATTCCCCAAACCCCACACACACACAGAGACAGAGGAAGAGGGAGGGAGAAAATTCTCCTGAAAATCACATTCAAACCAAAATATCTGACTTTGTGTTGTTCGGAGCTAATGACTGTAAATTAGAAAGTTGTCCGGCTCGAGGAGAACAATATACATACCGATTTTTGTTACTGTAGGTAAAACTAATACCCCATTTTTGACTAAAGGTGGCGCTACTGAGCCCCTCACCACAATTTTTTATCCTCAATGTATTGACTTCATGCTGACCGAGTTTTGTGCCATTTCTTTGAATTCTCTAGGAGAAGTACTTTAAATTCCATTGCATGCGTTTTACAAACAACCCTAAATAGCCGACTTCCTGTTGGGCTGGGGTAAAAAGTAAGAGTATGAAGTATATATGAACCGATCTATATGTGTACCGAGTTTCATATTCTTACATGCAAGCGTGTTTGATTTATGGACCAAGTTTTCGGACCCCTTTCCAGGGGGCGCTGTCTAGCCCCCCTGTCACGCCCGGGTACCATCTTCATCCCGACCCTGATGGCCGCGGGTTCTGAGTTTCAAGAGTTTTCGGGCACGTTAAGGGCCCCAAAAGTGCCCGAATAGTCGTAAGAAAAATAAAAGAGAAAAAATAAAAAAATAATCCTAAGGAAAACAATAGGGCTCTGTGCCCTTTCAGGGCTTGGGCCCTAATAACAATAATAATAATAATAATAATAATAAATATAGCTGCGAGCAGCGATTGCGGGCAGCCGGCTTTGGCCCTTCATCGGTGCTCGCAGCTATATTTATATATATATATATATATATATATATATATATATATATATATATATTAGGGGTGGCACGGTTCACAAAACCCACGGTTCGGTTCGTATCACGGTTTTAGGGTCACGGTTTTCGGTTCTGTACGGTTCTTGTTGTTATTTTTTCTTTTAATCTTTAACACTCCAGAAATGTACTTCAGCATATGATATAGGCTATAGCTTAATTATCCACAACTCAGGATACAGTATTTAAAAAAAATGTATATCATGTAATCATGCACAAACTGAATTTGACTTGACTTTAAGCACATTATTGAGACCATCTCTGAGGAAAGCTATGTGACATTTTGATACAGCAAGAGAGAAGACATTGATGAAATGCTTTTGTTTATTTGGCAAAAAAGGAGAATGTGTATTGCTATCTCTACAGGGACTTATGTGCATTTTTAGCACACAAAGATTAAAATTAACTTGCATTTATCAAACTGTCAACTTCAGTGTAGCTCTTACAAAATGTTTATCTTTTAAAAGAAAAAGAGAGGAACTCTTAAAGCACTATCTTTTAAATAAGTCAAAATATGTTACACATAATTGCCTATAATGAGGCTAGAACAATAGCAAAGGCCATAACCATAAAGTGAAACATAAGTTCAACCTCAACACAAAAACAGTATCAACAATGCTTCTATTCCCTGAGAGTGAGGATACATTTTTTTCACTTGAAATTAAAGTGCAGTATTTGGAAACATATGACTGGAGTTCTTATCTAAACTTGGTGTCACTGTATATTTTAAAATATCATAGTGTAACATGAAATCCAAAATGTTCCCACACACCGGACTTATACGACGCTGACGCATCCTCCAACTCCGGTTAGCCTTCCTTACATCTCCCACTTGCCATTTCTATACGTGACGAGACCTGCAGCACTCCATACTCCACTTTTACTGTCTATAGGCTTGTTCGACTTGAACCGGCGCTGCACAGACCGATCGGTTTATGACATCAAAGTACCGCGAGAGTGATTGAAAAGCATACGGAGCCGTTGCTCTCGCGGTACTTTGATGTTATTCATCGATCGGTCTGTGCAGCGCCGGTTCAAGTCGAACAAGCCTCATATGCATGTCCATTGTCCACACATGTCTTATTTCAAGCGAAAAGTAAACACACTGTCTGAGGTCACGGGCACGAGGTTACATTGCGCATGCGTCGAACCGTGCGACGCACGCACGCACCGAACCGAGACAAGCGAACCGAACGGTTCGGATGTTTTTTCATGTACCGTGCCACCCCTAATATATATATATATAAACAAGCCGGTGGCACCGCCACCCTTGTGCCTTTAGGGTTATTGTGCACGACGTGCAAAAATGTAACCCTGCTTTGATTGTCGAAAAGAAGTGTGCTGTAGAGCTTGCATCAGTTTGGGTGCAGCAAGTGCGCATCGAGGGCACATATCAACCACAAAGTATGCGTGAGCAACCTTCTGAAACCTAAAATGAAAAATGAGACACCTCATCCATGGGTCTCATGGATTTAACGGACACATGAAATAAGTACACAAGACCAAGTATTCATATGAAGTGTGCCATTTGGGATAGGGCTTATGATCTTGAACCACAATAGCCACATATATGAGATAATTTAAATATAGAATAATTTTTAATGTCATAGGATGTCATAGCTCAATATGTTTTTCAGCACTTAAATGTGTAAATATAGAAGCCCAGTATTTATCTGGAGGTCTTTGTACAGGTTTATAAATGTAATTATATTTTACGCTTATGTGTCCTATGATATGCAATGGAAGTAAATTTTAATGTTTAACATGGGTGTATTCACAACACATAGCATACGATATAATATCTTAAGATTATTCATCATTATGTTGTCTCTGCCTTTTCTGTTTTAATAATATTCAGAACAGAAAAACTAAATGTTCCTTAATTTTAATTAACAATAAATTTATTCTCTTCTGAATTATAAATAATTGATTTCCGTATAAAATTATTTCCGCGCCTCTCTCTCTCTCTCTCTCTCACACACACAGTTCGATCGCGCCCGCGCCCCCCTCTCTCTCTCTCTCTCTCTCTCACACACATACACAGTTCGACCGCGTCAGCGTGCCTCTCTCACGCGCACACACACACTCCACCTTGAGAGAGAGGCGCGCGCGATCGAACTGTGTGTGTGTGTGTGCGTGTGTGAGAGAGAGAGGCGCGGGCGTGATCGAACTGTGTGTGTGTGTGTGTGTGTGTGTGTGTGTGTGTGTGTGTGTGTGTGCGTGTGTGAGAGAGAGAGGCGTGGGCGCGATCGAACTGTGTGTGCGTGTGTGTGTGCGTGTGTGAGAGAGAGAGGCGCGGGTGCGATCGAACTGTGTGTGTGTGTGTGTGTGTGTGTGTGTGTGTGTGTGTGTGTGTGTGTGTGAACAGTGGAAACATACTCCGTCATTTTTTTTCATACAGGACGTCATTCAGACTACAAACTGTTTACTTATATATGTGTACACTCCCAATAAAACACAACATCCTCAGTCACATATGCAATATATTTATGTATAAATATAATTTTGGACACAAGAGGGCAGTATAGCCCTATTTACGATTTTGTGTTTAAACTATCAACCGAAGAGACCCCCCCTCCCCCTCCCCCTCCCCACACAGACACACACACACACACACACACACACACACAGATTGGCAGGGGGCACTCTCTCTGTCTGAGAGAGGGAGAGAAAATGCTCAGAATCCACATTCAAACCAAAATATCTGACTTCATGTTGGTGGGAACTAATGACTGTAAATTAGAAAGTTGTGCGGCTTGATTCAAAGTTTTGTAACTGTAGGTAAAATTATCTTAGTTAAAACACACTTTATGTGTCCTTTTTTAGTCATAAATTCATTTGCTCGCCACGGCCAAACCGGTCGAGATATCAAAAATCCGTCCGCAATTTATCCTCAATGTCTTGACTTCATGCTGACCGAGTTTCCTGGTGTTTGGATTAATTCTCTAGGAGAAGTATATAAAAAATAAAAGCATGCATTTACCAAACAACCCATAATAGCTGACTTCCTGTTGAGCTGTCGTTAAACTTAGAGCACGAAAGTTGTTCGGCCCGATGAGATCTAAATATGTACCGAGTTTCATATTATTACATGCAAGCATGTTTGATTTATGGACAAGTATTCGAATCCCATTCCAGGGGTCGCTGTCGAGCCCCCCTGCCACGCCCGGGTACCAGCTTCAGCCCGGCCCTGATGGCCGCGGGTTCTGACCTGTGTGCAAAGTTTCAAGAGTTTTCGAGCACGTTAAGGGCCCCAAAACCTTGAAAAACAAAAATAAAAGCATTCTCACTCAGCAGACAAATCCCCTCAAACACACGGAGAGACGTAGGGTCAGAGAGAGAGGAAGAGAAAATTCTCCAAAACATCCACATTCAAACCAAAATATCTGACTTCCTGTTGGTCTGAGCTAATGACTGTAAATTAGAAAGTTGTCCAGCTCGATATGAACAATATACATACTGAATTTTAAGATTGTAGATAAAAGTATAGACATAACTCCCCCTCTTTTGTCAAAAGGTGGCGCTACTGAGCCCCTGCACCACGCCCGTTTCTGAAACTTTGCACATGTCTACTGGCTAATAAATGTGATGTGTCTGTCGAGTTTCATGCAATTTCAAGTATGCTAAGAGTCTCAAAAGCATCAAAAAAGAATCTTAAAGTTTGATGCGTTACCACGGCAACAGTATCTAAGATATCAATAATCCTTTCACAGGTCTAAATCTGCCGTGTGTTTACATTATACACATAAAGTTTTAAGCAAATCGGGTAAAAAGAAGAGGGTGATTTAAAAGCATTTTGAAAGTGACACACTTCCTGCTGCCAGTTGGTGGCGCTATAACTTTGACTCACAATAGTCACATTCATGTGATCGGCCTCTTACAGCGAACACACTGCTGAAGTTTCATCAAGATCAGTCAATGTGTGCAGAAGTTATAACACACTTCCTGTTTCCATTATTCGCCATAAATTAGTTTCCTCGCCACGGCCAAACCGTTCGAGATATCAAAAATCCCCTGGCTATTTTTCATCCTCAATGTCTTGACTTCATGCACACCGAGTTTGGTGACGATCGGGTGAATTCCCTAGGAGAAGTGTTTCAAATTCCTAAGCATGAGTTTCCAAACAACCCATAATAGCCGACTTCCTGTTGGGCTAGCGTAAAAAGTAAGAGTACGAAGGATATATGAAACGATGAGATCTATATGTGTACCGATTTTCAGATTAATTCATGCAAGCGTGTTTGATATATGGACATGTTTTTGAATCCCGTTCCAGGGGGCGCTGTCGAGCCCCCCTGCCACGCCTGGGTGCCATCTTCAGCCCGGCCCTGATGGCCGCGGGTTCTGAAGATTGCAATGCTGGAATGTGTGTGTGTGTGTGTGTGTGTGTGTGTGGGTGTGGGTGTGGGTGGCTCAGCGCGATTGAACAGTGTGTTACAGATAAAAACATACTCCGTCATTTTCTTCATACAGGACATCATTCAAACTGCAAACTTATATTTGTGTACACTCGCAATAAAACACAACATTGTGTTTTTGTTAAATAAATTAAAGTAATATATCCACCCGAAATGGCACTAATTTTAAAATTAAACTAAAATGCTCACGGCTGCACGGGCATTCATAACTGTGCGCGCCCACGGTGAGGAACGAGCAGAACAGAGTGAACGTTGTTTAGTTTATTCCTACTTCCATAGGAATTAATTGAAAAAGCTCGCTCTACTCTGCACCATTATTAATGTCTTGTGTGGACGTCCGTATTTTACTTCCACTTCCAAGTTAGCGATTTTAAAGCTCCCAGCGGTGTCACACGTTGATTAACCGGTGGGAAAATATTCCCATAGTAACATCCCTAATATTTATATATAAATAAAATAGGCGTACCTGATTTTGAACACAAGAGGGCAGTATAGCACTATGTATGATTTGGAATTATTTTTTTTTTTGACTAAACCATTGTGGCTGTTTTTAAACTTAAACATAATTCTTTAATTGAAAAAAAGGAATAAAATGGGTTTAGTTCTAATATTTGTATAATTTTATATAAAAATAAATGTTGTATAATTACATTTTAGAAAGATATGAGACATTTCCTGATTCTTTTTTTTTTTACATTAATTTAATCCCTCACCATAGCAAAACCGTTTGAGATATTCAATATCCGTTCACAATTTAGCATCTTTAATGTATTTTCATCATGTTGAAAAAGTTTGGTGTGAATAAAATAAACTACTTAGGAGTAGCTAAAAACTCAGAATCTGAAATCCACATTCAAACCAAAATATCTGACTTCCTGTTGGTAGTAGCTAATGACTGTAAATTAGAAAATTGTCCTGCTCGAAGAGTACAATATACATACCGAGTTTTGTTAATGTAGATAAAACTAACCCCCCCACTTTTGTCAAAAGCATTTAGAAAGTGACACACTTCCTGCTGCCAGTTGGTGGCACTATAACTTTGACTCACAATAGTCACATCCATGTGATCGGCTTCTTACAGCAAACACACTGCTGAAGTTTCATCAAGATCAGTTAATGTATGATGAAGTTATAACACACTTCCTGTTTCCATTATTCGCCATAAATTTGTTTCCTCGCCACGGCCAAACCGTTCGAGATATCAAAAATCCGTCCGCAATTTAGCATCCTCAATGTGTTGACCTCAAGCTGACCGAGTTTGGTGGTAAACAGATGCAATCTCTAGGAGAAGTACTTCAAATTCCAGAGCAAGCGTTCTCCAAACAACCCATTATAGCCGACTTCCTGTTGGGCTGGCGTAAAACTTGACCGAGGGAAAGTTGTTCGGCCTGATGAGATCTATATGTGTACTGAGTTTCATATTAATTCATGCAAGCGTGTTTGATCTATGGACCAAGTTTTGGGGACCCCGTTCAAGGGGTCGCTGTTGAGCCCCCCTGCCACGCCCGGGTACCAGCTTCAGCCCGGCCGTGATGGCCGTGTGCTCTGACCTGTGTGCAAAGTTTCAAGAGTTTTCAAACAAGTTAAAGGCCCCAAAAGCCCCTGAAACCTTGAACACCATTAAAATAATAGACAAATTCCCCAAACCCCCCACACACACAGAGACAGAGGGAGAGGGAGGGAGAAAATTCTCCTGAAAATCACATTCAAACCAAAATATCTGACTTCGTGTTGTTCGGAGATATCTTGAAATTCATTTTGATTAGAGCTATCTGAAATTTGATATCTGTAACTTTCATTTTATTGGGTTAGCAATGCGCACTGTGATTGGCTCATCGTGTTTGGGGCCGTGGCTTAGCCATAGGTCAATTACGTTACAGATATCTTAAATGATAATACAAACTATCCAAAATATAATTACGACTTGTCAGAAAGACGTTATTGATATCTACAATGTTAATTCCGGATAGTCAAACTTAGCTTTTAAATGTTAAAAGGGCTTGCCATACAGAGACGTAGGCTCAGAGAGAGGCTCACCATATTCAAACCAAAATATCTGACTTCCTGTTGGTCGTAGCTAATTATGGTAAATTAGAAAGTTGTCCGGCTCGAAGAGGACAATATACATATCGAGTTTTGTTACTGTAGATAAAACTAACCCCCCCACTTTTGTCAAAAGCATTTAGAAAGTGACACACTTCCTGCTGCCAGTTGGTGGCGCTATAACTTTGACTCACAATAGTTACATCCATCTGATTGGCCTCTTACCACGAACACACTGCTGAAGTTTCATCAAGATCAGTTAATGTATGCAGAAGTTATAACACTTCGTGTTTCTCTTTTCTCGCCATAAATTCGTTTCCTCGCCACGGCCAAACCTTTGGAGATATCAAAAATCCGTCCGCAATTTAGCATCTTCAATGTGTTGACCTCAAGCTGACCGAGTTTGGCGGTAAACGGATGCAATCTCTAGGAGAAGTACTTCAAATTCCAGAGCAAGCGTTCTCCAAACAACCCATAATAGCCGACTTCCTGTTGGGCTGGTGTAAAACTTGACGGAGGGAAAGTTGTTCGGCCCGATGAGATCTATATGTGTACTGAGTTTCATATTAATTCATGCAAGCGTGTTTGATCTATGGATCAAGTTTTGGGGACCCCGTTCAAGGGGGCGCTGTTGAGCCCCCCTGCCACGCCCGGCTACCAGCTTCAGCCCGGCCCTGATGGCTGTGGGCGCTGACCTGTGTGCAAAGTTTCAAGAGTTTTCAAGAAAGTTAAGGGCCCCAAAAGCCCCTGAAACCTTGAAAACCCATTAAAAGCAATAGACAAATCCCCCACACCCCACACACACAGAGACAGAGGAAGAGGGAGGGAGAAAATTCTCCTGAAAATCACATTCAAACGAAAATATCTGACTTCGTGTTGTTCGGAGCTAATGACTGTCAATTAGAAAGTTGTCCGGCTCGAGGAGAACAATATACATACCGATTTTTGTTACTGTAGGTAACAAAAGATGGCGCTACTGAGCCCCTCACCACACCCGTTTCTGAAACTTTGCACATGTCTACTGGCTAATAAATGTGATGTGTCTATCGAGTTTCATGCAATTTCAAGCATGCTAAGAGTCTCAAAAGCATCAAACAAGAATATTAAAGTTTGATGCGTTGCCAAGGCAACATTATCTTAGATATTAAATAATCCTTTCACAGGTCTACATCTGGCGTGTGTTTACATTATACAGATGAAGTTTGAAGCAAATCGGGTAAAAATAAGAGGGTGATTTCAAAGCATTTTGAAAGTGACACACTTCCTGCTGCCAGTTGGTGGCGCTATGACTTTGACTCACAATAGTCACATCCATGTGATTGGCCTCTTAGAGCGAACACACTGCTGAAGTTTCATCAAGATCAGTTAATGTATGCTGAAGTTATAACACACTTCCTGTTTCACGTTTCTCGCCATAATTTTGTTTCCTCGCCACGGCCAAACCGTTCGAGATATCAAAAATCCCCTGGCAATTTTTCATCCTCAATGTATTGACTTCATGCTGACCGAGTTTTGTGCCATTTCTTTGAATTCTCTAGGAGAAGTACTTTAAATTCCATTGCATGCGTTTTACAAACAACCCTAAATAGCTGACTTCCTGTTGGGCTGGGGTAAAAAGTAAGAGTATGAAGTATATATGAACCGATGAGATCTATATGTGTACCGAGTTTCATATTCTTACATGCAAGTGTGTTTGATTTATGGACCAAGTTTTCGGACCCCGTTCCAGGGGGCGCTGTCTAGCCCCCCTGCCACGCCCGGGTACCATCTTCATCCCGACCCTGATGGCCGCGGGTTCTGACCCGCGTGCAAAGTTTCAAGAGTTTTCGGGCACGTTAAGGGCCCCAAAAGTGCCCGAATAGTCGTAAGAAAAATAAAAGAGAAAAAAAAAATATATATATAGCTGCGAGCAGCGATTACGGGCCCAAGCCGGTGGCACCGTAACCCCGGCGCCTTTAGTTACCTAAAGGCACCGAGGTGGCGGTACCGCCGCCTTTGGCCCTTCATCGCTGCTCGCAGCTATATATATATATATATATATATATATATATATATATATATATAAAGCCGGTGGCACCGCCACCCTGGTGCCTTTAGGGTTATTGTGCACGACATGCAAAAAAACGTAACCCTGCTTTGACTGTCGAAAAGAAGTGTGCTGTAGAGCTTGCATTGGTGTGGGCTCTGCAAAAGTGCGCATCGAGGGCACATATCAATCACAAAGTATGTGTGAGCAACCTTCTGAAAGGTCAGGTCTACATCTGCCGTGTGTTTACATTATAGTAGTGAAGTTTGAAGCAAATCAGGTAAAAATAAGAGGGTGATTTCAAATCATTTTGAAAGTGACACACTTCCTGCTGCCAGTTGGTGGCGCTATAACCGGGGTTGCGGTGCCACCGGCTTGGGCCCGTAATCGCTGCTCGTAGCTATAAATATATACACTGCCGTTCAAAAGTTTGGGGTCGGTAAGATTTTTAATGTTTTTAAAAGAAGTCACTTATGCTCACCAAGGCTGCATTTATTTGATTAAAAATACAAAACAAACCCAGTAATATTGTGAAATAATATTTCAATGTAAATCAGCTGTTTTCTATGTAAATATATAGTAAAGTGTAAATTATTCCTGTGATCAAAGCTGAATTTTCAGCATCATTACTCCAGTCTTCAGTGTCACATGATCCTTCTGAAATCAGTATAATATGATGATTTGATGCTCAAGAAACATTTTTCATTATCATCAATGTTGAAAACAGTTATTTACATTTTTATTTCAGGATACTTTGATGAATAGAAAGTTCAAAAGAACAGCATTTATCTGAAAAATAATCTTTTGTAACATTAAACACTACTGTTCAAAACTTTGGGGTCAGTAAGAATTTTTATTTTATTTTTTGGGGGAAATAAATAAAATGGATCAATACTTTTATTCATCAAGGAGGAATTAAATTGATAAAAAGTGACAGTAAAGACATTTATAATGTTACAAAAGATTCTATTTCAAATAAATGCTGTTGTTTTTAACTTTATGTTCATCAAAGAATTCTAAAAAAAAAAAAGTACACAACTGTTTATATTAGTGATCGACCGATGTTTCGGTTTACCGATATTTTTCCCGATATTTAAGCATTTTCCCATAATCGGGTATCGGTTTTGTAATATCGGATTTGCCGATAAACGGCGCCATCTTTTGGCCGTTTTGAGAATTCCGCCATTGCAGCCCGTGTCTGAGGAGATCAGTCAACAACAACTCTGTGCACACGTAAAGTATATGTTCTACTTGCTTTGCTTTAATTATTCAACTTTATTTAACATAACAGGCATGCAGAAATGATGTTTGAGACATAAATGCCTGATATAGTTTATGCAGCTTGGTTCTAAAAAATTGAGACGAACTCATGGAGTCACGTAGCATAATCCGTCATGTCCTGCCCCAATAAAGACGTAACTTTACATGAATTAAATAAAACAGACATGAATGAGTGCATGTTGAACATAAAAGCGCTGAATTGAATTGTTTATCTGTTGTATTTGCTCACCATTAGTCTCGAAAAAAAGTTCGTTCATATTGATGATCAGGAATGCTCAAGCACGGCCACTGAATGAAACTTTTGACAAGATTATCTTGTTTAAACTCCCTAGATTATATTATCATTTACTATAGCAATTATTTAGCTAATACACATCTAAATAGACCGCTTTGTGGAAATTAATTATTTATTATCTGCACGCGCGATCGCGGTTGAGTAGCCTAAGTTATAGTTCTGTGAAAATGCATAGATAAACAGCACTTTGTCAGAAAGCATTTCATGATCTAGACCTACAAAAATATTATTAATAATTAATAACATACTAGTTGGAAAATGCAATGATGTATATGCTGTTTTGTTTGTTACTTTCCTGACAATGTTATATTCTAGCTAATATTATTCAGTGAATTAATATTACCCAGTGAATTATTCCTTACTCTTAGTTTAAACCTATTAAACGGCACATAAACCTTCTAAAACTGTTTAAAATGAATTACATTTCTGCAAAGGTGATATGACTCCCCTGTCAATTATTTTCTCCATATGAAAACATTAGACTTTTAACATTTATTTTGCCTATTGTTAACATTGTTGCTGCTGATGCTTATAAATTATATGTATAATTTAGATATAAATTATATAATGTAATAATATAAATGTTTTTATTGTAATTTGATTTATTTACCATTTATGAAAACAAACGAAGCAGGCTTACAGAGCAGAATGCTGAAAGACTTTTCTACACTACAACCTAGTTCTGCTTAACTGGGAGTATTAAGTTACACTACTAAAATAGCTACTAAAATTCATGTAATTTATATTTTTCCCCCCAGTATTTTAGAATAATTTTTGTGCTTTATTTTTTACCTCATCAAAGCTTTTATTTTTAAACAAAGGCACTTTATTTTTTGGACTCAGACCCCTCTATTTATTTGTGTATAAATATAAAGTTTTATATTTATATATTATATAGGAGGGAGTGATTGTTTTAAATAAAATGGTTTGTTCAGTTCATTTGTGTTGTAATAATTGTGTCAAAAACAGAAGTATAACAGTAAATAAATATCGGTTCTTCATATCGGTTATCGGGCACATAAACGTGCAAATAATTGGTATCGGTATCGGTTATAAAAAATCAATATCGGTCGATCACTAGTATATATGTTGTGTGTGTGTGTGTGTGTGTGTGTGTGTGTGTGTGTGTGTGTGTGTGAGGCGTGGGCGCGATCGAACAGTGGAAACAAAAACATACTCCGTCATTTTGTTCATAGAGGACAACATCATTGCAAAGTGTGTGTGAGAGAGAGAGAGACAGAGGCGCGGGCGCGATCGAACTCTGTGTGTGTGTGTGTGTGTGAGAGAGAGAGGCGCGGGCGCGATCGAACTGGGTGTGTGCGTGAGAGAGAGAGAGAGGCGCGATGGAACTGTGTGTGTGTGTGTGTGTGTGTGAGAAAGAGAGAGAGAGAGAGAGACGCGGGCGCGATCGAGCTGTGTGTGTGTGTGTGAGAGAGAGAGGCGCGGGCGCGATCGAACTGTGTGTGTGTGTGTGTGTGTGTGTCTGTGTGTGTGTGAGAGAGAGAGACGCGGGCGCGATCGAACTGTGTGTGTGTGTGAGAGAGGGAGAGACTGTGTGTGTGTGTGTGAGAGAGAGAGAGAGAGAGAGAGAGAGAGAGAGAGGCGCGGGCGCGATCGAACTGTGTGTGTGTGTGTGTGTGTGTGCGTAATACATGTAATAAAGAAATAAAAGTGCATATAAATACAATTTTGGACACAAGAGGGCAGTATGGCCCTATGTATGAATTTGTGTTTAAACTATCACCCGAAGAGACCCCCCCCCTCCCCCTCCTCACACAGACACACAGACACACACACATAAAGAATGGCAGGGTGCAGAGAGGGAGAGAAAATTCTCAGAATCCACATTCAAGCCACAATATCTGACTTTCTGTTGGTCGGAGCTAAAGGATGTAAATTAGAAAGTTGTTCGGCTTGATGAGAACATTATATACGCCAAGTTTTGTAACTGTAGGTAAAATTATCTAAGTTATAACACACTTTATGTGTCCTTTTTTAGTCATTTCGCCACGGCAAAACCGTTCGAAATATCAAAAATCTGTCCGCAATTTAGCATCCTCAATGTCTTGACTTCACGCTGACCGAGTTTCGTGGCGTTTGGATTAATTCTCTAATAGAAGTATATCAAAAATAAAAGCATGCATTTTCCAAGCAACCCATAATAGCTGACTTCCTGTTGAGCTGTCGTAAAACTTAGAGCACGAAAGTTGTTCGGCCCGATGAGATCTATAAGTGTACCGAGTTTCATATTATTACATGCAAGCATGTTTGATATATGGACAAGCGTTCGAATCCCATTCCAGGTGGCGCTGTCGAGCCCCCCTGCCACGCCCGAGTACCATCTTCAGCCCGGCCCTGATGGCCGCGGGTTCTGACCTGTGTGCAAAGTTTCAAGAGTTTTCGAGCATGTTAAGGGCCCCAAAACCTTGAAAACAAAAATAAAAGCATTCTCACTCAGCAGACAAACCCCCCTCCCCTCAAACACGGAGAGACGTAGGGTCAGAGAGAGAGGAAGAGAAAATTCTCCAAAACATCCACATTCAAACCAAAATATCTGACTTCCTGTTGGTCTGAGCTAATGACTTTAAATTAGAAAGTTGTCCAGCTCGATATGAACAATATACATACTGAGTTTTAAGATTGTGGATAAAAGTATAGACCTAACTCCCCCTCTTTTGTCAAAAGGTGGCGCTACTGAGCCCCTGCACCACGCCCGTTTCTGAAACTTTGCACATGTCTACTGGCTAATAAATGTGATGTGTCTGTCGAGTTTCATGCAATTTCAAGAATGCTAAGAGTCTCAAAAGCATCAAAAAAGAATCTTAAAGTTTGATTAAAAAGTTCAGATTAATTCATGCAAGCGTGTTTGATATATGGACATGTTTTCGAATCCCGTTCCAGGGGGCGCTGTCGAGCCCCCCTGCCACGCCATCTTCAGCCCGGCCCTGATGGCCGCCGGTTCTGACCCGTGTGCAAAGTTTCAAGAGTTTTCGAGCACGTTAAGGGCCCCAAAAGTGCCAAAAAGGTAGTAAAATAATAATAATAAAGAATAATAATAATAAATATAGCTGCGAGCAGCGATTACGGGCCCAAGCCGGTGGCACCGCAACCCCGGTGCCTTTAGTTACCTAAAGGCACCGGAGTGGCGGTGCCGCCGGCTTTGGCCCTTCATCGCTGCTCGCAGCTATATTTATATATATATATATATATATATATATATATATATATATATATATATAAAAAGCCGGTGGCACCGCCACCCTGGTGCCTTTAGGGTTATTGTGCACGACGTGACACAAAATATCTGCTCGCTATCTGCCGAACGGCTCTGCTAGTTCCGCTTCAGCACTGATGATGTTGTAGAAATAGTGCGCTCTGGTTGGTTTGGATTATTCGGGATTTTTTATTTTATACAGAAATAAGTTATTTATAATTCAGATGAGAATAAAGTTAGGGTTGATTAAAATGAAGGAAAACAAACATATTGATCTGAAATATAGAACATTAATTTTAAATTTATTTAGGTTCAATTACCAAACATACAATCTTAATTTAATTTAAAGCAAACAATACATTTAAAATATATTGGTTGTATGCACTTTTTTTATAAAAAAAAAGATATATATCCAAAAAGACAAGGCCTTAAAGGGTTAAACTCTTGTCACTGTAACAGACACAATCTCTCTCTCTCACACACACACACACACACACACACACACACACACACACACACACACACACACGTCAAGTCACTTACATTTTAGATGCAATATTGAATAAGCAGAAAAATCGGATTTTCTGCTCTGAAAATATAAATAAGCATAAAAATTGAAAAAGCACTTTGAATATTCTAAACAGAATAAGCACTAGTCGCTATTGAATAAGTACTAGTACTTAATGGAATAGATACTAGTATCTAAAAAATAAGTACTAGTAGCATGAACATAGAGACTAGTAGGTTAAAATGATTAAATGTTAAAACGGCCTGCCATATTGGCTCAGAGAGAGACAGAGAGAGGCTCACCATATTCAAACCAAAATATCTGACTTCCTCTTGGTCTGAGCTAATTACGGTAAATTAGAAAGTTGTCCGGCTCGAAGAGTACAATATACATATCGAGTTTTGTTACTGTAGATAAAACTAACCCCCCCACTTTTGTCAAAAGCATTTAGAAAGTGACACACTTCTTGCTGCCAGTTGGTGGCGCTATAACTTTGACTCACAATAGTTACATCCATCTGATCGGCCTTCCTAAACCCATAATAGCCGACTTCCTAATTTTAAATTTATTTAGGTTCAATTACCAAACATACAATCTTAATTTAATTTGAAACAAACAATACATTTACAATATATGGGTTGTATGCACATTTTGTAATAAAAAAAAGATATATATCCAAAAAGACAAGGCCTTAAAGGGTTAAACTCTTGTCACTGTAACAGACACAATCTCTCTCACACACACGTCAAGTCACTTACATTTTAGATGCAATATTGACTTTTTTTCAGTTTTAGCAGCGAAAATAGTTAAATAAAGATCACAGCAGAACCATTGCGCATCTCACAGCAACGTGTTTTCTCATTACTGAATGATTCAGCATTTTGAACGAATTGGTTGACTCAAAGATTCAATGACCAATCCAGAAACATCTGTCTCATTCATGAATGACTCAGTGGTTCGAACGAATCGTTTGAACGAATGAATCAATGACTTGCTCATTAAGATGGTCGCCTGGCGACACCTAATGACGGTTTAGTGTTATGTTTAAAAGTATCATTCTTTCCAACGATTTTTAATTGACTTATATTTAAAACAATCTCATAACATTATTTAATGCATTGTTATTTTTCAGTGTAAACGATTTAATTTGATCAGCCCTACCTAGGGTAAAAGCCATATAGTGTCTTATCATTTTAAATAATTGAATTTATTGATCAAATTTACAAATTAAAAATGAAAGATGAAGAATACATTTAATAAGACTAGACTGGGGTGCCCTGCATATATTACAATATGCAGATTTAAATATACCATTGCCCCCCACCGTCAATTTGATGTGTGTGTGTGTGTGTGTGTGTGTGTGTGTGTGTGTGTGTGTGTGTGTGTTAATAAAATCATTTAGTCACTACAATTAAAACCTGAACGTGTTTGCTTACTAAATTGTGAGCTGAACGAAAGTTGCAGCTAAGATCAGCAACCGGAGTCAAATTTCATTAATCACGAGTCGAGAGTGAGCGTCTCTCTCTGCTGTGTTATGCTGCATCACACGCGCATTCATAACGCTGCGCGTCCACGACGATGAGCGAGCAGAACAGAGAGAACGTTTTTTAGTTCATTCCTACTTCATAGGAATTCCCTCGAGCGCTCTGCACGCGCCACCATTATCAATGTCCGTGTGGACGTCCGCGATCGAACAGTGGAAACATTGGCTACTCCGTCATTTTATTCAAGAAGATCATTCAAACTGCAAAGTGTTTACTTATATTTTTGGATACTCGCAATCAAACACAACATTGTGATTTTGTAAAATACATTCAAGAAATCCGCCCCCGATATGGGGCTTCTTTTAAAATGAAACAAAAATGCTCACGGCTGCACGGGCATTCATAACGGTGCGCGTCCACGCCGAGGAACGAGCAGAACAGAGTGAATGTTGTTTAGTTCATTCCTACTTCCATAGGATTTAATTGAAAACTCTCGCTGTACTCTGCACCCTTGTTAATGTCTTGTGGGGACGTCCGTTACTTTCGCTTTCAAGTTAGCGATTTTAAAGCCCCCAGCGGTGTCACGGTGGGAAAATATTCCCATAGTAGCGTCCCTACAATTTAATACAATTTGCCTACCTGATTTTGAACACAAGAGGGCAGTAAAGCACTATGAATGATTTTTTTTTTTTTTGGCTAAACAACCATTCTGACTGTTTTTAAACTTAACATAAATCTTAAATTGAAAAAAAGGAATACAATGGGTTTAGTTCTAATATTAGTATAATTTTATAGAAAAATAAATGGTGTATAATTACATTTTAGAAAGATATGAGACATTTCCTGATTCTTTTTTTGACATAATCCCTCGCCATAGCAAAACCGTATGAGATATTCAATATCCGTTCACAATTTAGCATCTTTAATGTATTTACCAAGTTGAAAAAGTTTTGTAACTGTAGATGAAACTAACCCCCCCACTTTTGTCAAAAGGTGGCGCTACTGAGTCCCTGCACCACGCCCGTTTCTGAAACTTTGCACATGTCTACTGGCTAATAAATGTGATCTGTCTGTCGAGTTTCATGCAATTTCAAGCAATTTCAGGCATGCTAAGAGTCTCAAAAGCATCCTAAAAGAATTTTAAAGTTTGATGCGTTGCCACGGCAACAGTATCAAAGATATCAATAATCCTTTCACAGGTCTACATCTGCCGTGTATTTACATTATACAGATGAAGTTTGAAGCAAATCGGGTTAAAATAAGAGGGTGATTTCAAAGCATTTTGAAAGTGACACACTTCCTGCTGCCAGTTGGTGGCGCTATAACTTTGACTCACAATAGTCACATCCATGTGATCGGCCTCTTACAGCGAACACACTGGTGAAGTTTCCTTAAGATCAGCTAATGTATGCTGAAGTTATAACACACTTCCTGTTTCACGTTTCTCGCCATAAATTCGTTTCCTCGCCACGGCCAAACCGTTCGAGATATCAAAAATCCCCTAGCAATTTTTCATCCTCAATGTCTTGACTTCATGCTGACCGAGTTTCGTGGCATTTCTTTGAATTCTCTAGGAGAAGTCCTTTAAATTCCATTGCATGCGTTTAACAAACAACCCTAAATAGCCGACTTCCTGTTGGGCTGGGGTAAAAAGTAAGAGTATGAGGTATATATGAACCGATGAGATCTATATGTGTACCGAGTTTCATATTCTTACATGCAAGCGTGTTTGATTTATGGACCAAGTCTTCGGACCCCGTTCCAGGGGGCGCTGTCTAGCCCCCCTGCCACGCCCGGGTACCATCTTCAGCCCGACCCTGATGGCCGCGGGTTCTGACCCGCGTGCAAAGTTTCAAGAGTTTTCGGGCACGTTAAGGGCCCCAAAAGTGCCCGAAAAGTCGTAAGAAAAATAGAAAAAAAATAAAAATTAATAATCCTAAGGAAAACAATAGGGCTCTTCGCCCTTTCAGGGCTTGGGCCCTAATAATCCTAAGGAAAACAATAGGGCCTTCGCCCTTTCAGGGCTTGGGCCCTAATAAATAATCCTAAGGAAAACAATAGGGCCTTCGCCTTTTCAAGGCTTGGGCCCTAATAAATAATCCTAAGGAAAACAATAGGGCCTTCGCCTTTTCAAGGCTTGGGCCCTAATAATAATAAATAATCCTTAGGAAAACAATAGGGCCTTCGCCTTTTCAAGGCTTGGGCCCTAATAATAATCCTAAGGAAAACAATAGGGCTCTGCACCCTTTCAGGGCTTGGGCCCTAATAATAATCCTAAGGAAAACAATAGGGCTCTGTGCCCTTTCAGGGCTTGGGCCCTAATAATCCTTAGGAAAACAATAGGGCCTTCGCCTTTTCAAGGCTTGGGCCCTAATAATCCTTAGGAAAACAATAGGGCCTTCGCCTTTTCAAGGCTTGGGCCCTAATAATCCTAAGGAAAACAATAGGGCTCTGCGCCCTTTCAGGGCTTGGGCCCTAATAGGAAAACAATAGGGCCTTCGCCTTTTCAAGGCTTGGGCCCTAATAATAATAATAATAATAATAATAATAATAAAGAATAATCCTTAGGAAAACAATACTGCCCTACAAAGGCAAAAGACCTTAACTCACCAGAGTGTGAAACTGAGAAAAATGAATTTAAAGTTTTTTTGTTGTCCAGCCAATTGTATGATAGCTAGGACACTGAAAATTTGCCAAGTAGTTGTCATAATGAATATATTTATCTACATTAAAAAAAAAATTAGCTCAAACTTGACCTTTGACCTTTATTCGGAAGTTACAGTATTCTGCCTTTGCATTATCTGCAAAACAATCATGGGTCATACAAAGGCAAAATACCTTAACTTCTAATTTATTGACCATTTTGACCTGTATCACTCTATACAAACATTTCTATGATAACAATGATAGCCTTAAAATAAAATTTAGTGAGTTCTGTCTAGTAAGGCTTAATATTACATCAATAGAATATTAAAAAATAAAAAATAATGAGAAGGCTATTATCTGTACTGGATCATTTTAAAACTTTAATGTTGTACTTAATTTAAGTAATATAACACTTTAAGAAGTAGGAAAGTAACCTTCCACAAATATTTCTTACATTTGAAAGGTTTGATTTGGCTATGCCAGTAATATGTAGTGCCCTTTCTCAAATACCATTCACCCTTTTCTGACAAAACGTATAGGAATATGCTTATATCTGATGACATTGTGTGTATGTTTTCTCTTAATAAAAAATTATTAAGTATTAATACATTTTTCTGGACAGAATGGAAATTTATTTAGTACCACATGCATGTACAGACTACAGTTCTCACTCACAATTTTTATGTGATTAGGATTGATTGTCTTCATATAGTCAGTTTATGACAGTTTACAAAGAAGGGAGTCTAACAACAAACGGATTTTAAGAAATTTATTAAATTATCAAGAAAATGAAACGAAAGAATGTTAAGAGGTGAATAAAATGAATAATGTTGATGGTATTTTGGTTGTGTGTGTGTGTGTGTGTGTGTGTGTGTGTGTGTGAGAGAGAGAGTATCAGTCCACAGAAGGGCAGAGGGGCTTAATTTATCCCTATTCTTTAGAGGTTTCTGACTGCCAAGGAGCTCCAGAAAAACCTCCTGGTAGGAGGCATGAGGGGAACAAGATTCTTTAGGATCTCCGTCTTCTTGGCCTCCTCCACACCCGAGTCTTGCGGCCTCAAGGTGGTCGGTATACAGGGATTGAACTTCTTCTGCAGGAAGTCCAGCTCTATGAAGTCCTCCTCCCCATTGGAATTCTTCACGAACATGGACCTTGACCCACGTCGCAATTGCACCACTTTGAGTTCAGCCAGCCTGAGCATTTTTTTAGTCTTGGCTGCAGAATGGCCATCCATCCATGCCCTGATGTTATCATTCTTCAACTCCACCACCTCCACTTTCCTAGAGTTGGAATTGGCCACCACTGAAAAAAAGTCATCAAAATCAAAAACCACTCCTCCAGGTCTGTGCCTCATTTCTTGTTCCACACCATGGTGAAAGCTGTCGGCGCTCATGAAGGTGTGCCCGGGCTCGAAAAACTTCAAAGTGACATCTTCAGCTGATATTGTTTCAGAATTGACCAATGTCAGCAGTGAAGAAAACAGACACCAGTTTTTATTTTGGGCACTACAATTATCCACCCAGTATATAACATGCCTGATGTCCCGCTCTTTTTCTAGTGCTGCTGCATATGCCGATGTGATTTCTCTGGTATTCCGCCCTGCAATTCCCTCATGCCAGACAACAGAGATGGTTTTTCTTTTGTTTTGTTTTTTGCCCACTGACGCAAAGGTCTCATGGTATGCGGATATTCGTCGGGTGAACACTGCCGCCTTCACACCTGGCATGCGTGGGAGCATGATGACTTTCTGCAGGTCAACACTTCTGACAGATGTGTCGTCAGGCCAGTCCTTGTCTGCATCCGACCTGTAGTACAGTCGGGTCTCAGCTGCTTCGGTTTGGTGTTTATGCCACCCCTCGCACTGAGGGCAATTTTCTGCAGCCTCCCCCTGGTGATCAGCCCTCACATGCTGGTCCTGGAGCAAACAGCACTCGCACTCCTCTTCTCCAAGCTTGGTAAAGCTTATGTTCTTTGACTTCACTGTTTTACGGTAAGTCTCATAAGAGCAGCGGTTCCCTTTTTCAATGAAGTCGGCAAACATGAGCTTGACCGTGACATCACTTGGGAGATAGCGCCGGAATGGTGCATGCTCCCTCCGGTAGTGGCTGACTGACGGGTGGAAGGATTCAATGTGGTCAATCAATGGTTGCAAGTCCAGCTTGTTGGCAGGCTCGTGTCTCCCTCTCATGTCGTTGGGTGGAGCTAGAGCAGTTCTTATTGCTTTGCCCATGACTGAGAGAACTATGCTATTATTGGTGGGATGATAGCCTAGTGTGGAAAGATAGAATAGCTTGCACACCTGCTGCGGGGTCTTGTGGGTATCATGCATCCTGTAGACAAACGACCTGCTCCGCTTCCGACTGGGATTGGCACAGACCTTTTCCGTTGGAACCTGGCTGACTGAGGAAAAGATAAAGGCCCGTTTCTGTGCATACGTCATTTTCCAGTACTCAGACCAGATTTCTTGCCGCCTGTCTTCTGAATATTTTCCAGAGCACTGCCGTCGGCATTTAGCTCCACATGGTCCCCTCATTGGTGGTCTATTTGTGGGCTCTGATGGAGGAGCAGGAGAGTGTGCTTGACCGTTTGGAACAAGGACAGACAGTGGTGGGTTCTCTGGAGCTGAGGCTGGTGTGACTGGTGGAAGAACTGGGTCTGGGGCTGTGACATGGGCAATCACAGGCTCTGGTGTCATTAGTGGCAGAGGAGTGGGGTTTGGTGTGCTCATGGTGAACAGCTCATCTGCTCCACAAAACAGATCATCGCTGAATCCGCTGGTGTCGAGATAACTGTGAAGAATTGTCCACTCTTTTGCCTCTAGTTTCGTGGGGGGCATGCTCTCTGCATTTTGTGCATTAACCCCAGGAATGGACTCGGAAGAAACTGAATGTAGAAAAGAAAATTAATTAGACACCTGCGGCTAATGAATATCATTATAGACAAGATGGTGTCTTTACATCTGATCAATTTTCTTTAGAAGTACACAATTCAGTAACCCAAGTTACAGTGTAGGGGTAACACTTTACAATAAGTTTTAGATAACATTAGTTAACTACCTTAGTTAACATGAACTAAGAATGAACAATACTTCTACATCATTTATTAATCTTAGTTAATATTAATTTCAACATTTACTAATACATGATTAAAATCAAAGGTTGTATTTGTTAACATTAGTTAATGCATTGTGAACTAACATGAACTAACAATGAACAGATGGATTTTTATTAACAACATTAACAAAGTTTAATAAATACTGTAACAATTGTTTTGTTCATTATTAGTTCATGTTAGTTAATACATTAACTAATGAACCTTATTGTAAAGTGTTAGTGTAGGCTTAATAACTCATGAAACAATTTGTACCCCCTGTTCATAGTCTTCTTTTTAGTAACATTTAATACTGGTGCAATTTGTACATTAAATGTTAGTTTGACTTATAAAACATCATTTATTTAAAATAATTTATATTAAATAATTCTCACTATTTTTTGAAAGCTATGAATATATGTTAAACGACAAAAACAGATGAGATAGGGGTATTTTACAACAACTAGGAATGCACCACGAGTTTTACCAGTTTTAAGTAAACGCAACCTTTATTCACGTCTGTGTTGTTTGTCCGACAACAGCAATGAGTGACCAAGTGCTAGCTAGTTTGTATCTTTTAGCTCATAGCTTTTAGCTTTACTGTTTAACCGGGTCACCTTCATAGTGGTTGGTGTAAACGGGACTTCTGGTCACCCTACTAATAGCCTACCCACAGCGACACTTAAAATTGAATGTCAACCTCCTGACAACTTTGCACTTTGATAGATTAGGCTAGCCAAACCGGCACATGATGGATTTAAACAATGGATTTGTCTTCTCAGTGGATGTTGTTTTCCATGGATTTTGACCATGTTTAAAAAAAAAATGTAAGCTGCGATCTGTTATATTTGCTGGGTTGGTTTGTGTGCGTGGTAATGTTTTCTCCTCGCCAGGGGAGGTGTGTCGTGAGGCGTGTTGTGAGGCGTAACGTTATCGTGAAGTGTCCCCAACCCACTCGCGTTGTTTTCTGTCAGTGAGTGGACTGTCAGATTGCCACCCTGTATGGCACGAGAAAACTTGTAGGTCTACTACTAGTACTAGTTAATAGTGTCCAGGCTTTGATTTATGGTGTCTTACAGCTGGCACACCATCAGGCTATTTGTGGATCAGGAAAAGTGTGTTTTGTGTGTCAAGTAGCCTAGTTTAGCCCAAGTTTGCATCGCTAGCTAGCTAACTAGGCTACAAGTATCCTAAGTTGGCTGAATTTCACAAAATCTGAAGTATTATTATTTTTTTCTTCATATATCCATATCATCCTTACCTTGATCTTGGTGTTTCCGTTTCAAAGCCATCTCCACCATAGTTTTCCCGCGAGAATAGGCCATTCTTAATAAAAACAACCACTGCAACAATTTTATTTTCACTTTATTTAATGCGTGTGGCAAAAGTGCTTCAATTACATATAGGCGTAACACCGTAACTTCATCGCGGGAAACGCGTTGCTGGTGGGTAAAACAAAGGCAGAGTGCCTTAACTCCACTGTAACTTATAATAACAGCGTTCTAAAGTGCAGCGGTACAAAGCTAAAAGACTGTAACTGATGTTAAGGTCTTCTGCCTTTGCTTTCCCTCTGCTTTTGGAAGTTATGGCAAAAACAACATCTTATTTTTAGCACAAAAGAACAAAATTGACGCAAGATATTTGTCCACATGATAAAACTGATGTCCATTGTTCCAAATATGGCAATAACTCATTTTGACCAAAATTGAAGTTAAGGTCTTTTGCCTTTGCACGGCAGAATAGGGCCTTCGCCTTTTCAAGGCTTGGGCCCTAATAATCCTTAGGAAAACAATAGGGCCTTCGCCTTTTCAAGGCTTGGGCCCTAATAATCCTTAGGAAAACAATAGAGCCTTTGCCTTTTCAAGGCTTGGGCCCTAATAATAATCCTAAGGAAAACAATAGGGCTCTGCGCCCTTTCAGGGCTTGGGCCCTAATAATAATAAACAGAGCACGGTGGGCAGTATGTAATGATAATAAATATAGGAGGACTATGTCAAAGTATTTGTATTCGCCACACTTCCTGCTACCAGCAGGTGGCGCTATTGCTATAACCAAATATGAGCATGGTCATGTGTTCAGGACAGGACTCTTATCAAACATGTGAAGTTTGGATGAACCCTGCCAAGTTCATCGCTTCCAGTTGTGTTTAGGGCTATGCTCCAAGATACTTTTTAGTAGGTATTGGGTTATTACATGTATGTACCGAATTTAGTCCACGTACGTGAAACGTAGCGCCAGGGGCAATTAGTCGAAATATTTGTTTGCCCAACTTTTTGCCCATTTGCCCCACCCAATTCGGAAACCCATATCAGATGTAAATTTCGCACCCGTGCCACCACCACCCGGCGGTTTTAGGAAAACAGAGCACGGTGGGCAGTATGTAATGATAATAAATATAGGAGGACTATGTCAAAGGATTTGTATTTGCACACTTCCTGCTACCAGCAGGTGGCGCTATTGCTATAACCAAATATGAGCATGGTTATGTGTTCAGGACAGGAATCTTATCAAACATGTGAAGTTTGGGGCAGATCGGACATTGTATGGCTGAGTTACTGCAGGCTGTCTGTGGTTGCCTAGCAACATCGGAACTGCAAGCAATATTGAACTATATGACATATTCATGCACAAATCACCAAAAGGCTGAAATTGGGTGTACATTTGTCAGGCCGCCAAGGGCACACCCTTCGACGAAAACTCAAGATCTTCGCAATTTAACGTCGCAAAGGCCTTAAGATTACACTCACCAAATTTGAAGAGGATCAGATCAAAACTGTAGGAGGAGTTCGTTAAAGTACAACGTCTGGAAATGGCAAAAACTACACAAATTCTGAGAGGAAATTCAAAATAGCTGACTTCCTGTTGTGTTTAGGGCTATGCTCCAAGAGACTTTTTTGTAGGTATTGTGGCATTACATGTATGTACAGAATTTCACACCTGTACGTCAAACGTAGAGCCGGGGCAATAATGTAGGGGGCGCTATTGAGCCATTTTGCCCCACACATTTGTCAAGCCGCCGAGAGCACACCCTTCGACGAAAACTCAAGATCTTCGCAATTTAACGTCGCAAAGGCCTTAAGATTACACTCACCAAATTTGAAGAGGATCAGATCAAAACTGTAGGAGGAGTTCGTTAAAGTACAACATCAGGAAATTACGAAAAATGTTTCAAAATAGCTGACTTCCTGTTGTGTTTAGGGCTATGCTCCAAGAGACTTTTTTGTAGGTATTGGGTCATTACATGTATGTACCAAATTTCATACCTGTACGTGAAACGTAGAGCCGGGGCAAAATGTGGGGGCAATAATTTACAGAATTTGCCCCACCCAATTTTGAAAACCATATCACACTTAAATTTTAACCACTTCTGAAGCGTGTGCAAAGTTTCATGAGTTTTCGAGCATGTTTCGGCCCTCTAAAAAGCAATACATTTAGGAGAAGAAGAAGAAGAAGCGGAATAATAATAAACAGAGCAATTCCAAGAGGGTCCTCACACCATCGGTGCTCGGGCCCAAAATAAATATAGCTGCAAACAGCCATTACCGGGGCCAAGCGCAAAAGAAGACGATAAGACATGCCAACATGGCTGGGAGTGTCAGACCAACTGCAGCAAGGAGCAATTAGGGACATTTTAAGAGGATTTTGGGCAAATGGCTGAAAAATCATATATAAAGTAACTTATAAGATGATTTAATGGTTTATCACTTTCGACCTATAGGTGGCGCAGTTATGAAATCAATGTGATGTGGTCAGCGTGAAGTGAGAATGACACATACAAAGTTTGGTGTCAATATGTCAAGTCATTGCAGATATAAAGCCTGAATAGTAATTTTGGCATCATACCTCAAATTTGCTGCTGTGGTATACGAAAACCATTTTATCTATCATCATGAAATCCATAACTTTTAGTCGGCACGGTCTGGAGATGATACGATTCGATTTTGGTGAAAATTGGACAAACGGTCAACTAGGAGTTCGAAAAAGTAGGTATTGAATGAAAATCAAGATGATGGACAGGAAGTTTGGCTGACTTTGGCAAAATTGGTATCTTTGTTTTCGGCATAACCCAAGGAATCTATTAAGACCAGTGTCATTACAATAGGCAAATTCATTCAAAAGTTATTAGCATTGTTGTAAATTTAATTATAACTTTTGACCAAAAGGTGGCGCTGTCTCAAAATCTTTTGAGTACCTTCAGGGCATGCTGCTGATGGCACATACTGTACAGCATTTTAATCACGAAACTGAATTGAAGTCAATGGTAATTTTACATTTTGTACTATTATAGCGCCAACAAGTGGCACAATCTCACCATTTTTTTTCATGTGTCCTCAGTGTGAGGCCATACATGTGTGTGTCAAATTTGGTGAAAATGTCTCATTTTGTTTTGGAGTTATAGACATTTATATGTATAAACGCGTAAAAAATTACCCACACATGACTTTGTTTGCATTTTCATACTACTTACTATTAATATTTTGACATTTGGGCATATGTGTTTCACCAACGACCTATGTTTCCTAACTTCTGATGGTGGTTTCGTCTCGATCGGTCAAATGGTTTCGAATATACTGGCAAATGTTTTTTAAGCGCTAAATCACAACGCTACACAAACCGTAAGGCGAAACCTAGCATGGGTGGTATCGTTCGACTCGGCAAGGATTCAGGAACCCAAGGAGATGACTCCCGTCAAAATCAGTCAACCACACCCGGAGTTATAAGCATTTGAACTTTTAATTTTATGATGATCTGGATCATTTTTCGTGGAAATCGGAGCATCGGCCTCGTCTTGAGCTAAGGAATCAGTGGAAAAAAGAATTTTGTTTCTAGCCCTTGGTTCTAAAGTTAATAGCATAAACATGAGTGAAACTTTGGACAGTTGGTGGCACTAGTGGGATTGATTTAGAGACTCCAAATCTGCTATGGTGACAGTTCAGACTGTCCTCTATCTGAATGCCAAATTTCATAACTTTCCCGCAAGCGGTTCTATGGGCTGCCATAGACGCACAGTCGGAAGAAGAAGAAGAAGAATCGGAAGAATAAGAAGAAGAAGAACCGGAACAGATACAATAGGTGCCTCCGCACCTTCGGTGCTTGACCCCTAATAATACAATTATTACTATTGATGTCAGAAAACAGTAAACATGCAAATATCTTGTTAAATTATTGATATATTAATGATAAATACACTGAACAAAATTATAAACGCAACACTTGTTTTTGCCCCCATTTTTCATGAGCTGAACTCAAAGATCTAAGACTTTTTCTATTTACACAAAAGGCCTATTTCTCTCAAATATTGTTCACAAATCTGTCTAAATCTGTGTTAGTGAGCACTCTCCTTTGCCGAGATAATCCATCCACCTCACAGGTGTGGCATATCAAGATGCTGATTAGACAGCATGATTATTGCACAGGTGTGCCTTAGGCTGGCCACAATAAAAGGCCACTCTAAAATGTGCAGTTTTATCACACAACACAATGCCACAGATGTCGCAAGTTTTGAGGGAGGCAAAAATGGGGGCAAAAACAAAAGTGTTGCGTTTATAATTTTGTTCAGTATAAGTAGGGGAATCTTTGCAATACATGACTACATGGTTACCAAAATGAGACTATGATTTAACTCTCTCTTTGATGCTGATATATAAATCTGAACATCTAAATCTTTTGTCAAAAAACAAAAACGTTTCCCTATTGTAGAGGAATAATTCACCCAAAAATTAAAAATCTGTCATCAATTTCTCACCTTCATGTTGCAATAAACCTTTATAACTTTTTTATTTCCACAAAACACAAAATAAGCTATTCTGAAGAATGTTTCAGCTTTTTTTGTCTATACTATGGGAGTTAATGGGGTTCAAACATTTCAAATTCCAAAAAAGGTTGTACAGATACTGTGAAATGAATCCATACATCAACATCATGGTGATGGCGCAGTGGATAAGACACATGCCTTTGGTGTGAGAGACCTGGGTTCTAATCCACTGTGAGACACCAATGTGTCCCTGAGCAAAACACTTAACCCCTAGTTGCTCCAGAGGCGTGTGACCTCTGAAATATAGCGATTGTAAGTCGCTTTGGATAAAAGCGTCAGCTAAATGTAAATGACATCAAACCTCTTTGATTCTTGTATTCTTGCATTCACTGATGTCTGGCAGCATGATGGCCAAGAACCAATAAGGTTTGGCATTAGTGGATTTTTCTGTCACAATATTTAATACAGTCTGTGTATGTGTGCACTGATCAATGTTTGGATCTGATTCGAGTGTGAACAAGAGTTACATTTCGATATGTTTACACTACTGCACTTATATCTAATTTTTGTATCATTAAAGTTTTGTACCCCATTGACAAAACCATCTGAAACATTCTTTAAATATCTTATTTTGTGTTCCACGGAAAACAGAAAGCCAAACAAGTTTGGAATGACAACGAGAGTTGGGTGAACTATTCCTTCAACCTCAAAACCACCGTAATTGGTCTTTTCCTTACCTCCAACATGACCACACAGATCTGCTTCACACACTGGATAATGGCCTCTGGAGCACCTGAGATCGTGACTGCTCGTTCAGTGGAATTGGGCAGCATGTCTCCAGCCACTTGCACCTGAGCCCCTGTAGACTGGAGAAAAGCACAGCACAATCAGCCAGGATAGAGACCCCTAGCACACAGAAAGTACCATACTTGTTCCTGTATATCTAAGGCATGGTAACATTTAGAATTTTGCAGTTGTAGTTGTTGAAGAATGATGGCATTGTTTGGAAATACTACTGTATGCATTGTAATAAAATACACTTTATAAAATTTGTGGATAATAAAGAAGTTATAAGTTTAAACATACCTCCCTCATCTCCTTGATCTTGGAGCCCCCCTTCCCAATTAGAGAGCCACACTGACTGGCCGGCACCACTAAGCGCAAGGTCACTGGAGGCTTACTTGTGGCCTGGCTGTTACTCATAGAGTTAATGATATCCTGGGTACAACCGAAACATCAGTTACCATTACTGTTACAGTTTTTATTGATGTATTATGGGGTTTTAATTGTAAATATAACATTTTCATTCAAAAATGATGTCTGATACTTCTTCAAACTTGTATGCGATCATGGCGAAGGCCTTGAATATGGCATCTGTGGGTCCTGTGATGGTAACTATCCTCTCTGGGCAGTTCCCCTCTGAAATATTTATGCGTGCACTACTCTGTAGAAACAGATTGTCTAGTTTTTTAATAACCATGTTGCACTTATCACAGCACATACAATTATTTGTATCATTACTTACTTCCTCACGCATCTTCTTCACAGTTTCCCCTTTCTGAAAAGAATGCATTGTTTGATAAAACACAGACTGTAAATGATTATACAAATAAACATTTTTGCTAAAATACATGTTAAAATCCATTCATTAATTTAATAACTGACTGATGCAAACTCAAGGGTTTGCAAGCATTGACTTGCTGGCAGAATGTAGCAATTTACCTTGCCTATGATGCTGCCAACCTCCTGCAAGATAAAAAGAGAATGTGTTTGGTTATTACGAACTTACAATCCAATTATTGTGCAGCCTAAAACACATTTATGGGGAGCATAAAACATATGTAAAACTAAAGAGCCCTAAAAAAGGTTCCTGTGATTGTAAAGATCATATCAGACTTTTGTTAGATCTATCTTTTAAGGCCTTTTTTCCCCTCTTACAAAACATACTGTGTCCACAATCTGTTCTTTATCACTGGAAGAAGTATTAACATGGTATTTTGTATATTGAAATTTTAGATTAGGTGCATGTTGTTCTTTTACCTTGCCGTGCATTAGGAGCCTAATAGTTAGAGTGACATTGAGCCCTCCTTCAGACTGAACTTTGTTGGGCTCCATGGTGAGGATTTAGGATTGGGTGAATGACTTAGGATCTTACAGGAGCAGTTAAAAAATGCAGGGGCCAGTTGTCACCACACAGTCACCTAAAAGTTCAAAAGAAGCAAACACACAAACAAAACCTTAAATTCTAATTTTTTATATTTTCATCGAAACAAAAGCAGATTAAAATGTATTATTAGAAATCAGAGAAACAAAGGTTTTATGGAGTAAAAAGAGTAACATCCGAGTCAAGTCAATTCTTATACATCTTCCCGTTCTTAAAAATAAAGGTTCTTTACTGGCATTAGTGGTTCCATGAAGAACCTTTATCATTCATAGAAACTTTCCATTGCACATACGATTCTTTATAGTGGAAAATGGTTCTTTAAACTCTGTTCTCTGAGAGATTTTTTTTTATTTATTTTAGAACTGAAAGGTTCTTTGGGGAACCAAAAATAGAAGAGTGCAGGGCCAAGTTTTGGTTGGTTAACATCAGTGGAGTTTATAATACACTCTTAAAAGTAAATGTCCTTTTTTGGCATTGTGTCATGTTTAGATTCCAGAGATGATGAAGGCAGGTCAAGTAGTAACAAGGTTTATTGACTGAAGTGAACAACTCGAGACAGAGTGCATAGCAAACACCAACAATACCGGACAAAGACAGAAAATAAATGAGAAACTTAAATGTTCAATGATAAGAAACTCAATAATGATCAGCTTTGATAATTAAATGAATATCCATGGTAACAGATGACTGGTGGGAAAACTAGAACAAAGGAGACAGGAAACAGACGATAAAGGAACTAAAAGTCCATGAAGTGAAACTAACTGAAAATAATCCTGACTGAACTCCTCCCTCCAGGAAGGAACAAGGGTTGAGACCTCCACAGGGAGCTGAGTATGGGAGGAGTGGCCAGGTGGTACACCAGAGCAAAGCCATCGGTGCGTTTCCCATACAATGACATAACTCGCTGCTTAACTACTCTACCATAGTACGATGCATCATTGAAGAAATCAAGTAGCTAGTCACGACTGTTTCCCAAAACCGTATTGTCGCAAATTGGTCATTCAACACCGTTGATGGTGTCACAAAGGTGGTGGAGTAATAACTTCTTTTAATAAATCTGTTTGAGATCGAATTAATGCTAGATGTTTTGTTATAGATTATATATAATTTTTCTCAGTTATTTTGCTTTATTTCCAGATTCAATCATAGGCTCGTTCTTACGTAATAGAGCACGTTCGCACATGCACACACTTCTAAAACAATGCTTTAAATCTCTTGACAAACTAAACGACATAAATTAAATTTGTACGTATTCTAAATAAAAGATACAGATTGCACTGAATGTCAGCTTGCTTATTTTGCTCAAGATAAGTATTTATTGAGTCCACATGTCATGAAAACAAGAAACTATGCTTCTAACCACAGATCGAGAGCTGTCGTTACAACCACAAAACTTTGCGATGCTGTTTGCGAATGTTCGTTAGAACGATGGTTTCGGGAAACACCGACTCGTTTGACTATGTTGATAACGACGGAACTTGCGACCATAATTGGCTAACGATGCTTTTGGGAAACGCACCCCAGGATGATAGCCCAAGGTGGAATCAACGGGGGGAGCTTTGGCTGACGACACCTGGGGGACGACTAACAGAGATGAAGCCATAGGAAGTGGAGTCCAGGGTGCAGACGGAGAGCAGATGGGGATGGCCCAACGCTATCTCACGACCAATTCGTACAAATTCATACGAGTGATTAAAAGGTGGCTAATTTGTACAAATTCGTACAACCTCCCTCGCATGAATTCGTACGATTTGTCTAAACCCGCGTGATGGGTAGGATTAGGGGTGGGGTCAGGGGTAGGTCATTTGTACGAATTCATTCAAATTGGGCAACTCGTAAAATATATACGATTTAGCAAAAAACGTACGAATTCGTACGAGTGAGGTCGTATGAATTCGTTCGAATTAGCCACCTCGTAAAATTTGTACGAATTGCCGTGAGATCGGGTTGGGTGGCCATCACGATGGTCCAGGAGACAGAGGCGGAGCCGCAGCGACAAGCGTCTGAGGTGGAGCCAGAGTGCCTGAGAACTGAGGCGGAGCCGCAGCGTACCTGGAGGGAAGTCAGAGACGCTGGAGGCGAAGGGGTGGAGAGATGGAGCACAGCAGATGGCTTGAAAGTCCATGGCGCAGGCAGGGTGACATCTGACCAAGGTGGAGCCGTATGGACGACAGTCTCTGGAAGAGCCGAGGGAGGGAGGAGCCAAGGTGGAACCGACAGGTCTGCGGACCAAGGTGGAGTGACAGGATTAGCGGCTGGAGACGGAGCCAGGGGATCCACTTGCTTGGATGAAGCTGGTGACCGGAAGACCTGAGGCATAACCACACAATGGCATTGTGTTAGGGAAGAAGTCGATGGGCTGAAGGGAACCAGCGGAGGCGGGGCTGACGGACTTGCTGAATAATCCTGTGGAGGTGGGAGAGGGAGGCTGGGCTAGATCAGCAACCATAACTCCATCTCAATACAAGATGATGAAAAAGGCATTATGCTGGTCGGGACCAGCAGCGATGATGAAGATTCAGAAGTTATAAAGCAGGGCAGGGTGGAAAGTATTACCTCCATTTCCCAGTCTATCAAGCACTAATCAGTGTCCAGCTCCACCAATGTCCCCTCTGTCACGGATGTTGTAGGCTCACACACCTGGTCAGACTTACTTTGGGGCTTTGGCTCTGCAGCGAATGTGGCGGCAGGCCAAGGCTCCTTAGTGGGCATTGGCTCTGGCCCTGGGTCCGTGGTGGGCATAAGCTCCCCATCTGTGATGGGCTCTAGCTTGTAATCTGTTTGCGGCATGTAGGGTGGCTAGCTGGACTCTGGGCTTGGCTGCGTGGTGGGCTTTAGGTTCGGGGTAGGCACACTGCAGACACTGGAGAACTGCTTCTCTCCATGTTTCCTCCTTCAGATCAGATCCCCAATCAAGAAAAGAGACTTTAAAATGCCATTATCAAAGTCTGTTCGTTCGGTGATCTGGCAAAAGTGAAGTGAAAATTCAAACAATGGAAGCCCAGCACGGGCAAGGGCAAGGGCAATAATCTGTTCGGCTTGAGCCATAATCCTTTTTAGGTCTGGTATTCTGTAATGTTTAGATTCCAAAGATGATGATGATGAAGGCAGTAGTGATGTTACATTTGACACTGAAGCTTCAAAGCGCATATCAAGTACGCAGCGCAATGTCTCATGATGCTCTGTGTCGAAGCACGTATTGTTTTCAGAGAAACACGTTATCAACGAAAAATTCAGGGTAAAGCCTCATGAGTGCTTCATTTGCCCAAATATGTATTTTGCAAGGCTATTAATAGCATGAAATAATTATATATTATTATTACAGCAGCAGCCTTTGATCTTAATTATCCTGTGGCTGCATCATTTCATGGCTCAGTCGGCTGAATGAAATAAACAGGTAATATGTGTATCAAATAAAATGTTTGTTTTATAGTTCAAACAAGAGAGTATAGACTGTATAAAAAAGAAAAGCTTTTCAGAAAACAGGAGACATTAATCTAAATAAACTACATGTCTCAAAATGTTGAGAATGTTGCTTTGCACATCTCAGACCAGCAGGCAGTGGTAGCAAGGGACAGATAGAGATGGATGAGATCTAGCCAGATGTCCTACAATCTCCCACAGGATACCAGACTATGCAAAGATTTTAATCCAGATTAACAACATCCAGCGGTTAGTGTTCAGTCCCTCTTAACAGCAAAAATAATCTACAGAAATCCACTACGATCTGTGCCAGGCCTGAAGACTGGAAGCGAATGGCAATTAAACTTCCTGGGTTATAAAAAAGAAGAGGGTGCGTGTCATAGAGACAATTTACATCTTTATGATTTCAAATATTGAAAGCTCAGAAACATGTTGAACAGTATATACATTTTTGACGATTTTTTTTTATTTTTTTTATCACAGACGGATGAGCCATTAATCATGAGGGAGCATTATACACAACACACTTTCATAAGGGCCAATCAGGCCAAAACAGATGGCATTGTTTTGTGAAAAGGAGATCATAGATGAATCAGTTCTGATTCTGAATTACTTTTAGGTGCATAATGCATCTGAGGAAGCGACCTACTAAAGAGAGTGTGGACAGGAGCTTTGTTTTTGCATTGTTATCTAATTAGAGTTTTGCTTCTTTCTGATGGGATGAGGTTGTGCAGAAAACAAAATGGCCATATGGCACCGTTTGAGGCATGTTTGCTTCAAATTAGCAAACTCATTATGTTTTTCAAACTCATCTTTTCATCGTTTCTACACATGAACACACTGCTACAAAAGTCTATGCACTAACAAACATAATCCAGGTTTCTTGTTTTCTTTTATTAGTAAGTTAGACATTAGCACTCACACTTATAGAGTAAATATGCTGCATTATGCAGCCAGTCTGGTTCTACCAGAATGCTTGAGGGTGCTAAACACTATCAAAATAATGTACTGTAGGATCACCCTCATCAAAAACTGTTGTAATAATATATTAGCATAGCCGATTTCACTGACTAGCTAAAGCACACACCACAATCATTTTCCAAACAAGTCTCCTAATTTGCTGTAGTAAATAAGGCATGCTTTTATGCCAACAACATACACTTGACCTCAGCTTGCACATAGATAATTGATGGTGGAAATTTTCACTATTGTTTTCGATTATTGCTCCAGGATAAAGTTGTCTGTAACTGCTGGTCTGGGATAAGTTTCACAGAGCTAAATCCAAATCTTAACGATTAGTGAAATGCAAAAGCTGACTCTGTATCAGTGATTGCAGACACCTGCTATCTCTTGCTGTGTTTACAGTATGTGCAGAGAAAACTTATTAATTCATGAAATTATTATTATATATATTTTAGATTTAAACTATCAATAAATGTACTATTTAATTTTTTTTTAAATAAACAAAGCGGTGTAAAAAATCATTTAGTATGTTTTGATATTAAAAATGATATAAGCTACCCTTAGAACGATCTTCTTCTTTAAAATACATTTTACTGCTTCATTCTGCATCTTCTTGGCCATTTCTTTTGTTTTTCACTGGCACTTTGTATGTTAGTTACACCCAACCCAAAAGTCAAGTCTGGTTTAATTCAGCCATTCTTTTTTTTATGGTTTTCATCCTTTTTTATACTAAGTCAGCAAGAGCATGTCTGTATAATATTTTTTAAATACTATTGCACATTTTATCAAGTATTGACCTTATACCACTGAATATAGAGTAATTATGTATTATAAATTCAACCTCACAGTCTACTGTTGTAGGCTACTGAATAGCAGTGGTACAATACCATGGCTTACATAGTTTAACTATCAGAGAACCCCCACTATTTTCACCATCAGTGATTTTGCATATAGCATTGTAAGAGCAGCAGTGCTCATGACATCTGATTGGGAAAGTGGGTCAAGTTTTCTACTAAAGAGCTTCTGGCCTCTTCCTCTGTAGCGGCTATTAAATTAAGCACGCTTTGTGCATGGCTGAGCAATGCTCAGAAAAAGCAACATGCATGAAGGGGAATGATTTCTGGGATTTATTGTTCCATAATATAATTTTTTTTATATATTATTGTCATATAATTTTTAATATTGTCCTGTCCACTGTGGGAACAGATATTATTTTTGTAAACTGAACTTCAAAGGAAGAAACAAGTAATTACTGTGATTGAACACAAACTCACAATTACACTGAGACAACATTTAGAAAGGTGGTTTTATATTTAATAAACCAACTAATTAGTTAGAATTCAGGAACAGTAATAAGAAAACAAAATTATTTTCTGAAAATTGTGATCCATCCAAGAAATACAAAACAAAACATTTTCTTGAATGATATCAGTTCTACTTACATCGTAACTGACTCTGTAAAGCATTCACTCAGTTTGATAGCTTCTAACCATGTAAAATAATGGAAACATTTAGTGTAAACTTTGCTATGTTTTAGCATGAACTTATTTAGTTGATTTTTTGCATAAATGTTGCATACTCATGGATAGCCAAAAATGATATTACGGTTTAAATCAGATTGTGAATCACCCAGAAAACCAAGTGAATTAATTGATATGGCCATTTTATGATGATGATAATCTGAATAATGGCTGTACAGTTCCTTTTGTTCTGATATTTTCAGTTCTGATCAAAGTCAATTCCGGCACAATGCCACCTCAACTATCTGTCACATACAAAGGCGGTGCAGATATACATAGACAAGTCTCATGGTAATTACCCAGTAATTAAATTATCCTACATAAGCTTAGTTAAATGTACATATTGTTGTGCGGTCAGCAGTGAGAAAGAAATAAAAGACATCTAATTGACCAGTTCTCCCAAGAGATAGCCACACTTCTCTCAAACATATATTGCTCTTTTGTATTTGTTTAATTAGGTGTAGTGACTCATTTAGGAATGTCCTCGAGAATCAAATCCAGCCATTTCCGAACAATGTCCAGCAAGGTTTAAACAATAGTTGTAGCGATTCATGAATTAATGATGTGTTTGACCTATGGGCGGCCTAGAAAACAAAACTAGTTCCAAAGCGAATACGGTAAAGGTGTTTTAAACCAACATCTTGATAATTTTGTAATGCTATTTGAGTGAAAATTAAGTATAACGTCAACATTTGTGTTTGTTTTCAATCAAAATGAATGCAAAAATACACTGAGAAAAAATATCATCATTTGTAGGTTACATATTATCAATTTCCATTTTATTTCAAATTTTGATTGCATATCATAATAAACATTTCAAAACAAAACATCATACTAAAACAACCTCAGAAAACCATAAATCTATAAGCTTGAAAAGAGGCTTTACCTTTGGTGCTACTGGAAGCAGATGGCCACCACTTTCGACGTTTGTAAAAAGATTAATAAAAACCGAACGACAGGCAAAGGGAAAATTATTTTTTTCCCTTTCCTCTTGGTTAACTCAGATTGAAAGGTGGCATCCAATTGGCTAAAAGATGTAGTCATGTGACCACAATGTCACAACACGTGACTGTGGCAAAACAGAATGATGACAAAATGGAGTAGAGTGATTTTGGGGTTCGGTTTTGATGTTCGGACAGTGCTGTGAAGAGCTGAAAGCGGGTCAGGAGACCATTGGTGCAGGGGCACAGGGGTTTCCCCTCCTGCGAGATATTCGGATCTGTCCAATGAGACACTCTGGCGATTCAGCAAAAACAATTGGATGACACTCATCTGTGTCATCTGTGTTCTTTACCAGGGTGTCCTGGTTATGATGATAGAAATTTACTCCTACAATGAGTAACATAAGTAAATCTCCTAATCACCCCCTGCCCCACATCACCAAACAAAGCACCAGTGTTTCAAACCAAAGACGTAGAGTATAATAGCTACTAACTTCATAGCAGCAATGACCACTTTCTTCAGCGATATTAATAGAGTATTTACATCTTTATATTCTACAGCACAAAGTTGTGAATTATGGTGACGGGCTGTCCTTTAATGTTATGTTGCTGCCCCAATGTACTCCACTTTCAATTCTATGCTCAAGCCAGCCCAGAATTACAATGAGCTTTAGCGTTCTCCTCCATGGATTAAGTGACCCAGAGCAAATCCGTAGCGATGTCAGGACAGTTATGAAGGGATTAAGTTCCAGTCATTGTGACTGAAGTACTCCGTTCAGAAAGTCAGTGTACATATATTCTCTATTCTTGTACTTACATGGGACATTAGAGGGGGTTACATATACAGTATTTTTATATATATATATATATATATATATATATATATATATATATATATAAAATACAAATAATATGCTTTTCTGTCCCACTTTATTCTAATTGCTACAAAACCAAGTCACTATAATTTGTTCCTATGGGCTTTACTTAGCCTCCTTCTTAAAAACACTCACACTTATTACATAGAAAAGATCGTCATGATAGAGTTTGGAAAAACTTTACAAATTGGTTTATGATCTTTGCTACGACCATAACGAAGGGTGATACGCAGCCTGCTGACTATTGAAATGGCCCCAGGGAAAATGACACAAATAGAGCATTAAATTTGCTCCACATTGAAACTGAAGCTCCAGATTATGTTGAAGAGAAAGGCTGTCCAATCAAAGGAAATAAAGTTGATGTTCAGGCGTCTTTGCTGTAAATTGTCGCACAATAACTTTCCAACCCGCTTCTTCTTTGGAGATATTGGATGCTAAGCCTGTACCTCAACTGAATGACAAATCAGATACACACACTGGGTCAATATAGACAAAATAATTTTCTGTGCCAACATAAAATATGTCATCCTCTAAGGTTTAGGACACATTTATATTTTTCAATATCTTATGAGCCCCTATTCATTATCATATATTTAAATAAACAATGTTTCATTGTGTGGATTTGTGTGATTTAGGGGACATCAGGAATGTTTGCAATAGTAGTTTTTGCCTTAACATTTGGGATGTAATTATATATATACTCTTGCTGTCTGTTCAGGCACAATGTTTCTAGTTTTATTTTATTATTAAAGTGAAAGTTTTGAGTTGATGCTATATTTAAAATGATATGTCAATATAAGTAAAATGTCTATTTTTGCTTATAAAATTGACCAAAATTTAAGTAAGAGAAAGAGTGAAAAATGGTCCTACACTGTAAAAAAATTTGGAGTAGAATTTACTTGAAAAAAGCTTGCTAACAATTTTCACTCAGAAAAGGCTAGTAAATTTACAATATTTATTAGTAGTATTAGCTGCTCACCATCACCAGCTGAACTGCTTAACCTCATTAACCGAGGATCTGATTCAAGCGGTCCGAGCACTACAAGTCTCGTCCACCGACCCTCCTTCGGTGCCAGTGCGTCCTGCTGCTCCTCACGCTCCCGAGCCCCAAACCCCCGCGGGCACAAACCTCCGCCTCGCTCTTCCCGAGAAGTATGACGGGAACCCAAGCAAATGCAAGGGCTTCATTCTCCAGTGCTCGATGTATCTAGCGCAACAATCCATGTCGTATTCCACGGATGACAGCAAAATCGCCTTTGTTTTCTCGCTGCTCACCGGTCGCGCTCTAGACTGGTTCATGGCAGTATGGAGGTCGGATGGTTCCTCTTTCCCTACGTTCGCCGACTTTCTTCAGAAGTTCCGGGCAGTGTTCGAACACACCAAGGAAGGTAAGGGAGCGGAGGACCGCCTCCTCGAGATCACACAGGGCCGGTCTACAGCAGCTGAGTATGCACTCGAATTCCGCACCCTCGCGGCTCAGACGGACTGGACCGACAATGCACTGAAAGTGGTCTTTCGTCGAGGTTTAACCCACGAACTGCAAGCCGAGCTGGCATGTCGCGATGAGGGAAAGGACCTCGATCAATTCATTCATCTGTCAATTCAAATAGACCATCTCATGAGATCACGTCGCCCCGGCCAGCGCCCCGTGCCTTCCACCCACAGTTTTTTCACTCCTCGAGCTTCTGAGTCAACATCAATGGAGACCAGTGAGCCCATGCAGATAAACACCTCCCGTCTGACTCCAGAGGAGAAGGAAAGACGAAGATCTCAGAACCTATGCCTGTACTGCGGCGGCGCTGGTCACTTCCGTCTCCACTGTCCCTCACGACCACCTCTGAGAGATGTAGCATCGGTGAGTTTGACCATTGATTCCCTCAACCCCAACTCTTGTGTGTCGGTACCCCTTGAGTTCACCTTTAATGGCAAAACAGTAGTCACGGCTGCTTTAATTGATTCTGGAGCCGCTGGTAATTTCATGTCCCGAGACTATGCCATGCACCATAAGATTGCTCTGATTCCCTGTTCCTCTCCCCTCACAGTCGAAGCCGTCGATGGGCGGCCGCTAGGTTCCGGTCTGGTCACCCACATCACACAAGAGGTGCGCATGCGGACCGGAGTCCTTCACCATGAGACCATTCAATTCTTTGTATTCCACGCCCCACACACACCTGTCATCCTGGGCCTGCCCTGGCTCCGCATGCACGACCCACACATCCAGTGGGCAACGGGTCAAATCATCTGCTGGGGGGAGAAATGTCACGCTACCTGTCTCGCCACTGTCACTCCCTTACCACTCCTAAGCATCATCGAACCCCAGGAGGACGCTGTTATGAAACATCTCCCATCCATGTATCACGATCTATCAGAGACGTTCAGCAAGGCAAAAGCCTCAAAGCTCCCTCCTCACCGTACCAACGACTGCGCCATCGATCTGGTGCCAGGCACCCCGCCTCCCAAAGGCCGCATCTTTCCACTGAAACTGAGGCCATGCGCAGATATATTGAGGAGGAACTGGCGAAAGGCTTTATTCGACCTTCAACGTCACCTGCATCGGCCGTTTTTTTCTTTGTGCAAAAGAAAGACGGCGGCCTCCGACCCTGCATCGATTACCGGGCTCTCAATGACTGCACGATCAAGTTCCGCTACCCCCTACCCCTAGTACCTGCTGCCTTGGAGCTCCTGCGCACGGCCAGATTCTACACCAAACTGGATCTGCGGTGCGCCTATAATCTGATCCGCATTCGCGAAGGGGACGAGTGGAAAACTGCCTTTTCCACCTGCACGGGGCACTACGAATACCTGGTTATGCCGTTCGGCCTGGCAAACAGTCCAGCAGTCTTCCAGTCCTTCATCAACGATGTGTTCCGAGATATGCTCCATCGAACTGTCATCGTCTACATTGACGACATTTTAGTCTACTCAGACAACATACAAGACCACATCCAGCATGTCCGGGCAGTCCTTCAGAGACTCATTCAGCACCAACTCTACGCCAAGATCGAGAAATGCGAGTTCCACCAGACCTCTACCACCTTCCTGGGTTATGTCATCAGTCCAGAGGGCGTGGCAATGGATGAGTGCAAGGTCAAGGCCGTTTTGGACTGGCCACAACCCACCTCCCTGAAAGCGTTACAACGCTTCCTTGGGTTTGCAAACTTTTACCGCCGCTTCATCAGGGATTTCAGCACGGTGGCTGGGCCTCTGACCTCTCTGGTGCAGAAGAACACGGTGCGTCTCCCTTGGAGTAAGGACGCCACCCATGCCTTCAATCAACTCAAGCATCGCTTCACCACGGCTCCCATCCAGCACCATCCCAACCCTGAGTTACCGTTCATAGTTGAGGTGGACGCCTCTAACACAGGCTTGGGCGCCATCCTGTCCCAACGGCAAGGATCTCCCTCCAAGTTATACCCTTGCGCCTACTTCTCCAGGAAGCTCAATGCAGCAGAGCGGAACTATGATGTGGGTGATCGTGAACTATTGGCCATGAAAGCCGCCTTTGAGGAGTGGCGGCACTGGCTGGAGGGAGCCTCACACCCCTTCACGGTATTCACGGATCACAAAAATTTAGAATACCTCCGCACAGCCAAGAGGTTGAATCCCAGACAGGCCAGATGGTCGCTGCTCTTCAGCCGGTTCCAGTTTACGGTCACTTATCGTCCCGGATCTAAGAATACCAAGGCTGATGCTATGTCCCGCCAACACGACCCAGACCTTTCCTTCCAGACCCCTGAAACTGTCCTGAACCCCGACCTGGTCCTCGGCCCTATCCAGTGGGACATTGAAACCGAGCTTAGTCAGGCTAACGCCCAGATAGAAGTCCCCCCAGAATGTCCTCTCAACAGGGTTCATGTCCCCGAGGCTTACCGTAGAAGGGTCATGGAACATGTGCACGCTCTCCCCAGCTCTGGGCACCCGGGAATCACGGCCACCACCCAACTCCTCCAGAATCACTATTGGTGGCCCACGTTAGTCCCCGACGCCAACCAGTTCGTCCAGCAGTGCCAAAACTGTAACACCCAGAAGGCATCTCGACTTCTGCCCGCCGGTCTACTCCAACCACTTCCTGTCCCACAACGGCCCTGGTCACATATCGCCATCGACTTTGTCACTGACTTGCCCCCCTCTAATGGTTACACCACCATCCTCACGGTGATAGACCGATTCTCCAAGTCCTGCCGCCTCATTCCGCTCACCAAACTCCCCACTGCCCTACAGACGGCAGAACACCTCTGCAACTTAGTGTTCCGGTTCTACGGACTGCCCGACGACATTGTGTCCGATAGGGGTCCCCAACCTCCCGAGTCTGGGCAGTCTTCTTCCAGATGCTCCAGGTCAACGTAAGCCTCACGTCCGGGTACCATCCCCAGGCCAATGGACAAGTCGAACGCCTCAACCAGGAGATCATCCGGTTCCTTCGGTCCTACTGCCATCTACATCAAGAGGACTTGAGTCGGTACTTAATGTGGGCTGAATACGCCCAGAACTCCCTTCGAAAACCCTCCACGGGCCTGACTCCATTCCAATGTGTCCTCGGTTTTCAGCCACCCCTGTTCCCCTGGTCCGGTGAACCCACAAACGTCCCCTCCGTGGAGGATTGGTTAAGACGCAGCGAGGAAACATGGAACCTCGCGCACACTCACCTCCAACGGGCAATCAACCGCTGCAAGAAACAAGCCGATCGACACCGCCGACCCAACCCTGAGTACCAACCCGGTCAATGGGTCTGGCTCTCCACTCGAGACCTCCGCCTTCGGCTACCCTGCAAGAAGCTCAGCCCGAGGTACGTGGGTCCATTTAAAATCCTTCGGCAGATCACTCCAGTGTCTTATCGTCTTGCCCTGCCTGACCACCTTCGTATTTCTCCAACTTTCCATGTCTCGCTGCTCAAGCCGGCCATAACCCCCACCGAGGAGAGGGAGGAGAGGCCCGCGGAATCCACTCCTCAACCCCTACTGGTGGAGGGTGAGGAGACCTATCAGGTGCACCAACTACTAGACTCCAGGCGCCGGGGGGGCTGTCTCCAATATCTCGTCGACTGGGAAGGGTTTGGTCCAGAGGAACGGTCATGGGTCAACGCCAAAGACATTCTGGACCCCACGCTTACCCAGGAATTCCACCTTAACCATCCCGCCAGACCGGCTCCCCGACCACGTGGTAGACCCCGTCGTCGTCAGCTTTCTCGCGCCGGGAGTCGCTCGCAGGGAGGGGGCTCTGTCACAACCACTAGTCCTGCTAGTCTCCCCAATAACCCACAACGATCGATCTCCCCCGAATACTGACTGGTTCCCGAACTACAGTTCCCACCATGCTTCACTCTGGCACTGATTTCATCCCCACCTGCGGGCAATGATCATTTCACACAGCTGCATCTCATCCCCAGCTCTATATAACCCACGCTCACAGCTAGCTCTGTGCGAAGTCTTGTTTCACCCCTGTGTACATTTCTGAGCGTTTTCCTGACTGTTATTCTGCCCGTGTTTACGACCCTGCTGTATCTCGTCTCTGATCGACTGCTGCCTGCCTACTGACCCCCTGCCTGTTTCCCTGGATCTCGTCTTGTCTGCTGCCTGCCTACTGACCCCCTGCCTGTTTCCCTGGATCTCGTCTTGTCCGCTGCCTGCCCTGACCTCTTGCCTGGTTATCTTTTCGCTATTGTCTGCTCTGCTCCACTGTTTCTCGCTGGTTCTGACCCTTGCCTGTCGACCTTGTCTATTCTGATTAAACTGTCTGCAAATGGATCTGACTGTGTCTGATGACTCGCAACACATACAACACTGTAATAAAACAAATCTCTGCTTCGGTTTTCTTTAGCAGCACTGCATTATTTACACTAGACTGCATTACAATGTTTCGGTTTAACAGTACAAACTTTGCTCTAATTTAAATTATGCAACTTTTTAGAGCATTCTCACTTGCTGAACAAATTAGCAAATACAAAAATTGTAAAAATAAATAAGAAAAAAAAGTGTCAAACAAAATGGCCAACTAGCAGGCTTATATTAGTAGCTTTCTATGCAAAGAGCTAACTTTTGGAGAAAACTTTAAAGCATCCAGCCCAAGAAAGATTTTCTGAAACACTTCAAATGTGTTTCTCAGCTTTGGGGGATAGCTTAAAGGGTTAGTTCACCCAAAAATGAAAATTAAGTCATTAATTACTCACCCCCATGCTGTACCAACCTCGTAAGACCTTCGTTCATCTTCGGAACACAAATGAAGATATTTTTGATTAAATCTGAGAGGTGGATCACTCCTCCATAGGCTTCCTAAGGGAATGAAACTTGACGGCCCAGAAAGTCATTAAAGAAAATGTTTAAATATTCCATGTGCCTACAGTGGCTCAACTATAAGTTTATCAAGCGACGAGACTACTTTTTTCCCCCAAAAAAACATAAATAACGACTTTATTCGACTATTCCTTTTCTTCCTTGTGGGCCTGAGACGAGAGTTCAAGAGATTTCCACGACGCATGCGCGAGAACTGAACAAGAAGTATTAGAAAAAGAACGTCCTCTTCTCAGTTCTCGCGCATGCGTCGTGGAAATCTCTTCAACTCTCGTCTCAGGCCCACAAGGAAGAAAAGGAATAGTTCGAATAAAGTCGTTATTTATGGGTTTTTTTTCGGGAAAAAAGTAGTCTCGTCGCTTGATAAACTTATAGTTGAGCCACTGTAGGCACATGGAATATTTAAACATTTCCTTTAATGACTTTCTGGGCCGTCAAGTTTCATTCCCTCAGGAAGCCTATGGAGGAGTGATCCACCTCTCAGATTTAATCAAAAATATCTTCATTTGTGTTCCGAAGATGAACGAAGGTCTTACGAGGTTGGTACAGCATGGGGGTGAGTAATTAATGACTTAATTTTCATTTTTGGGTGAACTAACCCTTTAAGTTCAGGGAGTAAATGAAGCCCATGAGCAGAAGGCACGCATTTGTGAGATTTTTACATCCCAACAGCACCTCAGTTCCCTCAATGACGATGATGACATCAGCGATGTTGGCATCTTCCTCTCCTGCAGTGCTGCCCAGTACAATGATCTTCATTACATGATTGGTGACGTTATCTTGAATCATGTCTCTGCTTACATCCTGTCAAATACACAAATAACAGCAAAATGGTTACAATAATGTACACTAAGTTGCATGTTCGCTTTAATTTTATGTGATAAGTGCCCCACACAGATTTGGTCTCACCATCATTAAATCTGTTATTACATGAAAAGGGAGGAGGGAGGATTAAGACAGACTTAAGTCCAGAAGAACTGTCTTCAAGACACTTAAACTACCTGCAAAGCTATAGTACTGTAAAAAGGTTTAGGCACTTGTGTAAAAACGCTAATGTGGCGAAGCCTTTAAAATGCTTTCATAACCGAACAACCCCGGTGTGTTTGTCGCTGTCGTGCTAGCGTTGCAGGGAAAGATGAGACGTATACGGTGACGTAAGACCTGGCTCTGTGGTGGCTCTCTAGCCTGTGGAAAGGCAAACCGGTTCATCGAAAGCTTGTCAGTCGTTCCCTCTCCAAACCGTCAATAGCACCAGCTCTGAACTAGCACCCGGTTCATTCTGGTGGAAAAGGGGTATTAAAGAACCACTGAAGCACTAAGATTTGGTGCTATGCAGCACTTAGTGCTTCCCCTGTGATTACAAGCTAAAGAACCACTTTTAGCGCTATATAGCACCATTTTTTTTGAGTTGACAAACTACAGCACAGAGATATAAAAGTTTTTTTTTTTTAAATTGGCCATGAAAATACTAATGTGCCTTAGACTTTTGCAGTACTGTACATAACCGAAGTCAAAACAAAATTTTAATTTATGCAGTAATGTACCTGGTAGGCTTCAATGAGCTCTTCAGATGACTCTCCCAGGTAGGAAAGAAGGCAGCGAATCACAGCATCTCGCTTATCTTCAATTTGCTTTAAAAATTGAATTTCCGTGTTTGAGCCGTAAGTGTTTTAAAAGTTGTAGTCTTTTGTTTGACCCAAAGCTGCATTTTTTACACAACCACCTCATCCTGTGGCAGCTGCAATAAACAAAAGATGTACACACACACACACACACACACACACACACCAATTCAGAAGACGTAAACAGCACTGGTTCAGAAGAACTTCTGTTCCGTTTCAGTTTTTTTTTTTACATTTGTAACTGAATGAAAATTTTACAAAATATCTTTAAGATTTAATTATGTATTTAAAAATTTTAAATATGAAACATATGAATATGAAGTGCTGCTAGACCAGTGTTTACATCTTGCGAAGTGATATACTATATATGTATACATACACCATGTATGTGTGTGTAGTTGTATATGTGTGTGTAGCCCTATATCTATTGAAATCTGTGTCATACTGCAAGGTTAATCAGTGTTGTAGGCTGTACGAATTATTGCCAATTTACCTTGCATGGAGCTTGAATAGTGAGTGCAATCTGTGGAACATATTAGAAATGTTAATGTCAGAAATATATGTTTTACCAATTTTGAATACATATACTGATCTTATTGATTTGAAATATGAACAGTTAATTTGTTTTGGAACAACTGCATTCAAGTAGCCTAACAGCTATGCATCAACAATAAATGTTCAAGTATAGACAGTATTGTTAATTGTATAGGTTCAATATAATCTCTTTATAACTTGATTAATATGTATCAAAAGCTTATCCATTTTATCGATAAAACAAAGCAGTGTGTTTGATGTGGATTAATGGGGGATTAACAGTTTTCTCCGTCACGTTTAAAGTTAATGGCCCACCCATGCTGGGCTCGGGTAAGTTATCATTCCAGGCTCGTAACGTTAAATATGACTTCCGAGGCTGTAGGCCTAAGTTACATGTCCAATTTTAGTTTTAATTGAAACTTTTATTTATAATTCAGATAACACGCAAGGTCAAAATTATTTATTCACACAGATGAATAACTTAAACACACACCCTTGGACGCTTTAGCTATTTGTCTCGACGCGCGTCCTGCAAAGTTCATTTTAAAGTTCACTGTAGCCGACATCAAACGTCTCCGTAGATTAACGTTACATGTAAAATACAAGACAACTGTTTTCGACACAGATGGCGTTTGCTAATAACGGATGTTTAAGTTATGAAAATCAGTTCTTTAGCAAACTCAACTCTGTCAACTATGTTAACAGTTAACTTAACGCGTTAACTCTTTAACCACCAGGACTGCAGACAGCTTCTGCAAATGTAACTAAATTGACCAATGAACAAATATTTCATAACTTACCGTGTAAAAATCACATCAGTCTTCGTGAAAAGTTTCCGTTACTTTTCTCTTCGCGCCACTTCTGAATCTGAACCAAGAAAGCAATGCGCATGCGCATAGATTGCCTGGCTTCGTGGAGTAAGTTTTACTTGCGTTTGTCATTTTTTGCATTAGTTCATTAGATGACAAAACACTAGTAAATATTACTTGGGCAGTTCCAGTTGAATTTACTTATGTATTTAAGCACAATAAATTAAAACGAAACCTCAAGTAGCTTATTGAATTAAACATGACATTTTGAAGTAAAAAGACAAACTATGATTTGTTTGTAAAATTTACTTAAATCATGCTATCTTTATTTACAAGGTCAAAAAATAATTTTTTTACAGTGTAGGGAAAAAACGTCTCAGGTTACGACTGTAACCTATGTTCCCTGAGAACAGGGAACGAGACAATACGTCAACGACGTTATGGGGAACGCCTCAGGCGTGACAGGTGTCTGAAATCACTATCAAATCACGTCAATCATATTGACCGGCGACAGCCCGTGAATCATTAGCGTGAATGATTAACGTGCGACCTGGAAGTATAAAGGGGCGCCTTGCACACATGACAAATCACCTTATCGTCTGAAGGGACTGTACGGTAGGCAAGCCCCGAGGCATGGCAGGGAGACGTATTGTCTCGTTCCCTGTTCTCAGGGAACATAGGTTACAGTCGTAACCTGAGACGTTCCCTTTCGAAGGGAACTCAACAATACGTCAACGACGTTATGGGGAACGATATACCAACTCCGCCATGCTAAGGGGAGTGCATGCCAAGTGGCAGTGACAACTGTCAGAACCAGCAACTTCAAATGAAACGCTAGAACCACTCACCCTCAGGTCACACTGGGCTGTCAGTGACAGCATTCCCTACGGTCATAGCCCAAGCTACAGCCTCACAGAAAAACCTTCATAAACATGGTTAAATAAAAAGGTCTACCTGGGCCGGCTCCGGGCCTGGAACCACAGCTTCCGATTAGAAGGGGTCCCTTCTAGGGAATGTGGCTAGGGAACCCGAAGGAACCCCAGCCAGTCACTATTCAGGGGAACGTACTCACCCCGAAATGCCACCAGGACGGCCTGACCTGGCGTCAGTACATAGACACTAGTCTGGCCAAATCCTGTCTGTCTGAAGACAGAGCCTCTGGACAACAAAGCCTTAAGAAAGGCATCCAACCCGAGGGACTGCGAAGCTGGCAGTGAACCACTCGGCCCGGATCTCAGAGACGGGATATCCCGGAGAGTATGACTCAGCATAGTGCTTTCCAACCCTTGCTAGCGAGGGGAGTTTCTCTACTCGATCCACGGATCAACCCAGTGTCTGTGTTTCAAAACACTGAGGAGGCCTGTGAAGGCCTAAGGGCTGATCTAACTGGGAGGCCTCACGAGAGGCCTACGACCGTCTGACCAGACTCAGGAAGCCGCATGCTCTTAGAGACCCTCGGTGAGGGGAGCACAGGTCTGCCTGGTAGGCAAACCAGGCTGTAGGCAGAAAAAGTTCCGGGAGGGAACCAATAGCAGAGAATGAACACTTTAGCGAGCCAGGGCGCAAGCTCGCCTTCAGCAGCTGCCTATTAAGGCTAGCTGAAACTGATAGCAAGAGACCACTAGCTTCATAAACCCAGCACCACTAGGGAACGTTACAGGGAGGCCCGGAGAGTCCTACTACCTGATAGCCAACGTAAGTGGGAATTCACCTTCAGAGAGGCCCGTGAGGCCTACTACCTGATAACCACAGTAAGTGGGGTGCTCACCTTCAGGGAGGCCCAGAGAGGCCTACTACCTGATAACCACAGTATGTGGGGTGCTCACCTTCAGAGAGGCCAAGAGAGGCCTACTACCTGATAACCACAGTACGTGGGAACTCACCTTCAGGGAGGCCCGGTGAGGCCTGCTACCTTACAACCACAGTATGTGGGGAGCTCACCTTCAGGGAGGCCTGGTGAGGCCTACTACCTGACCGTACTCATTCAAGGAGGCCTGGAGGAGCCTACTACCTGATAATCACAGCATGTGGGAACTCACCTTCAGGGAGGCCTGGTGAGGCCTACTACCTGACACCCAAAATATTTGGGCGCTCACATTCAGGGAGGCCCAGAGCGGCCTACTACCTGACAGCCACAATATTTGGGAGCTCACCTTCAGGGAGGCCCAGAGAGGCCTACTACCTGATAGCCAACTTAAGTGGGAATTCGCCTTCAGGGCGGCCGGCTGAGGCCTACTACCTGATAACCATCTTAAGTGAGAATTCACCTTCAGGGAGGCCTGAGTGGCCTACTACCTGATAACCACTGTTAGCTTTGAGCCCTGAGTCCGGGTGATAGTATAAGGTGGCCTGCTAAGGCCAGCCAGCTGGGGACTCGCCTATCAGGGAGGCCTGGTCGGGCCTACTAGCTAATAGCAAGTCATATTCTGCTATAAAGTACACTGTTGGGAACCATACTACACAAGCATAATTTACTAATGGGCTTCCAGTAGCGCTATAAGGTATGTCCCACAATGTTGGGACTCACCTCCGAGGAGGCCTGTTTAAGGCCTACTACCCATCAGTGAGTCAACTGCCCGAACCACCAAGGCCAACCACGTAAAGTGAGCTGGCCTACAGTGCCCTCTAGGGGGCTGTCCAATCAAGGAGGCCTGCTGAGGCCTACTACCTAATGGCGCAGCCTTCGTTGGCAGCAAAGCTGTTTACGCAGGGCCTACAGCATCCTGGTGCCTAATCACATTGCCCATGGCAGTGTACTCCGCAAAAAAGCTAGCACCCTTAAAACAAGGGGAGTACAACATACGCCACTCTGCCTTAACGGAGGCCCCATTAGTCAGGGGTCTACCATCTATGCATGGGCGTCAGCTCAGGGCAATGCTCTGGCTTCAGGGGAGCGTACTTCGACCAAAGAAGAAGTGAAGCTTACTTCATACTCGACCCGAGCCATAGTGGTGCGAGGTAGGATAAACAGAACTGGGAGTGAAGTGCTCAGACCTACCCTGTATCACAGGGGGATACTCACACCTCACCCTGAGGTTACCAGGGTCCGGGCCTGCCAGCGGCTCTAGGGGTGACAGAAATTTATCTGTGCCCAACCTAGGGGAGTGGGGCTTGAATGAAAGCCATCCACCTACAACCTAGCGCTCGAGCAGTAGCTCAGCGAGGTGAGTGAAGCCTAAACTGGCGGCCTAAATCCGTAGGCCAGTTCTGCATGGCAGGGTCGGGCAGGAAACCCAGTCTTCTTCGTGAAGCGAAAGACGGCCTAACCCTGCTCAATAAAGACATATATACCACGGAGGCCTGTTTGAGGCCTACCATGTCCTTACAAACCATCCTCTGCACCATGCTGCATTACTCTAGTCACCCCAGAATGCAGAGAAGGGGGCGGGCCTTGGCCTAACGACTCCCATGGGAGGAGGCTGTTTATACAGGGATGCTAGAAACCTACATTCACAAAGTGAAGGTTCAGAGGAAGCAATGCTAAATTTTAGCAGAGCACTTCTATTATCCCTGGCACAGCCTAGGCCAGCCACAGAGGCGGCCCTGGTGAGGGCCAGCCTGCAGGCATAGATCTATCTGAGGGCTCGGAGGAGCCACAGCCTTACTAAAGAATATAGTCTGTATTATTCCATACAAAGGCTGCATGATCGCTCAGCCTAATGAAAACCCAAACAGAGCTCAAGGGGCGAACTACTCAGGAAGAAGTCAAACGGACCCGTGGGCCGGACATAAGATCTATCTGAAGCTCTAGCGTCAGTCAACACTCTAAGTAAAAAATTCTAAGAGAGAGACCAACTACTCTACCCTGAGGTGGCTAACAGCCCGAAGGCTAACATAGTTATCGTTCTGGCCACCTAATGGGGAACTTCAGGGCCCTAATAATCCAGGAAACTTCTCTTACCTTATTACCTGATGACCAAAGCTGTCTCTCCGTGGCCACCATCGCCGCCATCGACCGACTGATCGTGGCAGCAGTCTGTTTGGTGGCCCGGAGCGCAAAAACCGTGGTTCGGCGCGGCTCAGTAACCGCCTCAGGGGACATCCCTGCCCCCTGGTCGAGATCCTGCAGCAGGTCGGCCTGGTATGCCTGCAGCACCACCATGGTGTGCAGGGAAGCACCAGCCTGAACTGCTGCCGTGTATGCTCTGCCATTCAAACGCGCTGTTGTCTCTAGCGGTTTGGATGGCAGAAATGGAGCTCTCAGTGTCGACGCCTGCCCAGACATGAGATAGTTCGCAAACGACTCGTCAAATGGGCGGCATCGACACATACCCATGCTCTGCGATCCCCTCAACATCAGCGAAATTAACCCGCTGATGTCAGTGAATACTGGCAGAGAATGGGCTCTTCCATGCCCTCTAGATCTCTGTGTGAAGATCAGGAAGGAATGGATTAGGCTCACCTGAGCTGGTGGTGTATGGCCGGGGAGAAACCGATTGCCGAGCCTACCGCGAGCGGTCTCTCCTCTAGTGCGTTGCCATGGCAGCTACAGCCTGTTGGCGGCGCGCTCCACAACATCCACCAGACCTGCATACACGGGGCAGGGTGGCTGAGAGGGTTCAGGATCTACCTGATTATAAACCTCCTCAGCCATCTCCTGCTCGTCCTGAAGAGCAGCAAGAGCACCTGCTTCGCCCTCGTCAGCCGTCGAATCATCTGAGAGGTTTACAGCACTCTCAAGATGATCGACGAGCTCTATCTGGAAGCCCATGATGCAAGTCGCCGCTCTGCCTCGGCACGAGCGGGACCACGAGAACCAGACGTTGAACCCCCTTCACTCGAGAAGAGGGCCAGACGAGAGCGAGCGTTTTAAAAGAAAAACGCTCACAGTTCACACAGAGGATTCCCTCGAGAATCTCCCGTGCGCGCTCTTCTCCCAGGCAGGAAAAGCACACTCGTGTGCTGTACATTTAATTTTCTTACCGTTTCATTGAGTAGCGTTTTCAAACAGACAGTCCCTGAAGACGATGAGATGATTTGTCATGTGTGCAAGGCGCCCCTTTATACTTCCAGGTCGCACGTTAATCATTCACGCTAATGATTCACGGGCTGTCGCCGGTCAATATGATTGACGTGATTTGATAGTGATTTCAGACACCTGTCACGCCTGAGGCGTTCCCCATAACGTCGTTGACGTATTGTTGAGTTCCCTTCGAAAGGGAACTTTACTTACATCATAAGTTCACCTCAGGGAAAATAATTTGATTATTAAAACAACATAATATGACACCTTTAGGGTATTATTTAAAGGCATTCATTGAACAATATAGGGTTTGATATACTTTCCAGGACAAGTTTGGAGATATTGAACTTAATGAGTGTATGACATGTCACTATGGTACCTCTCTATCACAATACCCAGTCTGCATTGCCCCCAGCAAGGAGAACAACCTCAATTCAGTCATCGACATTCCCTGGTACACACATCATTTCAGTTATCTAAAGGGCCCAGAGAGGCATGAAGGACAAAGAAGCATCCTATAGGGAAACTCAATACACAGTACAGGCCACTCTCCAAAGTAGTATTACAGAATAGTCTATTGACTATATTCACTAATTAGCCAAACAGATTTATTTAACTTATGAGCCTGATGAGCCTTATGGCATAACCATTCATAATAACCATTGTATAATGTTTGTTATTATGATGTGATTTGGTTGTCAGTTGTTGTTCAGTACTACTGCATGTTGCTACTATTTGTTTCTTTTAAAATGCATTGATCTTGTCATGAAAATAGCCATATATGCTGGTATGGCAATACAAAAATCAAACAAACATAATAACCATTGAGAGGCAGTGAAATAATTGCTTAAATTCACAGTAATGGGGACGCATGTTTTATAGGCTCCATCTCACCTGCATGGGACCAAAGATTAGGCTATAGTAGGGCCTGAATGTTCCTTGTTGTATAAAGTAATCAATGGGCATCAGAATAAAATTTAGGTGCTTTTTCCTTCTTTATATGCTCAGTTATTTATGTTTACCTTTAATAATTTAGCAGACGCATTTATCAAAAGTGACATAAGAATGAGGAGAACAATAGAAGTAATCAAACTAATGTGACCCACCGGAGTCATATGACAAAGGTATTGACTCTAGGGTGCTCGACTACGCCACCTGGGGCCTTTCACACCAAGATGTACCTTAGCTAGACCTCCAACACCTTGATTTAGACAAGAGGGCTCTCACACACAGATACTGAAGTAATGACAGAGACGTGATATTTCAATATAAAAATACAACAATATTTATTAACAAATAATTCAGTAAAAACAGTTTGGGGTTTGTTTCTCAGAATAGTGCGAGGCAATCCAGATTAGGCCCCATAGGCCAGCCAGAGGGGGGTAGTGGCTGCCACCAGGAACATCAAAATACAAACAATAATGGCTTCAATGGGTCAGCTGTTTGGGAGAGGTTACCTGTCCTGGAAAAGGAGTGAGACCAACACCACCCGTGCTGCTGATTCTGTTGCCTATTCACGCAGACGTACACACACACACACACTCATAGGCACTACAAAAAGTGATCACTGCAAATAATGAGGTGCACGTTACCACTACAAATACTGTGTGCGATGTGTGAAGAGGAGGACTCAAGTCCAGCGACCTTCCCCACGAAACAGCTTCAACACTCTGGTTCTCCGGAGAGGAGAAGAAAAGATTGGTGTACTATTAAACCTAACTGGCTGAATCAGGAATAAGCAAAGCTAGATGTTAGCGTTACCACCATACCACAGCAAACTACTGGGGCAGCCAATACCACACCTATTGCTGACATACAACAACAAAAAAAGGGGAGAGGGTTAGGGTTAGGGGGGGACAAAGAAGAAAAAACACCATGCCTAAAAAGCAGCAGTGACAATCTTTCTGAAGGGAGAAACAACCACAATTAAAATCCATTATATACAATAAATATAACCTAAACCAGTATCAATCAATGATAAATAATACAGGTACAATAACCAACATTTCTTTTTACCTCAAAGGATAAAACACTCAACATAAACGGAAATGGGGCTCCCCGGTTACCTCCCCCGCATGCAAACCTACATGAAATCACACACAAGCATAGTTCACATACAAAATAGCACATCATGCATTAAGGTTATTGGTTAGTCACATCACAAGGATTTACAGTGAAACATTGTCATATTATAGTAGATCAATTTACTATAAACATACATATACAAACACATTACCTAGTGAACATTACTCTATTGCTGTGAGCCATACAGCCAATACCTCAACTCACATTCCAGTTGACAATGACAGACCGCGTGCATAGCGTCTTCCAGCCAAGACCTTCGGTAGATCAACAACATGCTACCCGGAAGCGTCTGGTACACCGTCAAACCTCTGTTGTCAAACAGTTACACTTTACACACAGCTAGCTAAAATAACATGTTTGCAATAGAAATGGAGTGTTGACACATACCTTTCATAGGCGACAGCACAGCGAACACAATGTAAAGAGGATGTACGAGCCGAGGGATTACTTAGTTTTCCACCCGATGTGCCGGTTTTATACGAAGTGCCATTGACGCTAATGAATAACTAGCCGCTTACAAGCTAACTAGAGGGCGTGGCTGAGGGGAAGAGGGATACGGTGAGCACAGGAGGACAACCTTGCTATGGCAGTTACTCTGCCGGTTACACTAACAATAGGTCAACAATATGCAAGTGCGTTGACTAGTCCCAGTTAGTCTAGCACAGTACACGTAGCAAGGCATTTTTAATATATAATGTATATATAGTAAGTGTTTGGGTCAAGTGTTGACAAAAAATATGCGTCTTCAGTCGCTCGGGTTGAATTAGGCAGGTCATTCCACCAGCATGGAACAGTCAAAGTAAATGCCTGTGAAAGAAATTTTGTGCCTCGTTGGGATGGCACCACAAGGCGCCGTTCACTTGCAAGCTTCTGGAGGGCACGTAAGTGTGAAGTAGTGAGTTTAAGTATAGGGGTCCAGAGCCAGTGGTTGTTATGTAGGCAAACGTCAGTGCCTTGAATTTGAAGCGAGCGGCAATTGGCAAACCAATGCAAATTTATGAAGAGAGGTGTGGCATGCGCTCTCTTCGGCTTGTTAAAGACCACTCTTGCTGCAGCATTCTGGATCAGTTGCAGGGGTTTAACAGTGCATGTCGGAAGGCCTGCCAAGAGAGCATTACAATAGTCTAGTCTGGATAGAACAAGAGCTTGGACAGGGAGTTGTGTAGCCTGTTCCAATACGAAGGGCCTGATCTTCCTAACATTATATAAGGCAAATTGAGTTCACTGACGAACCTATCTGAATGGAGAAGTTGTGATGAAGTGTTGGGTTGGCTGAGACCACAAGCAGTTCTGTCCTCACAAGGTTGAGTTGAAGGTGGTGGTCTTTCACCCAGCAAGAAATGTCTCTCAGGCAGGCTGAGATGCAAGCAGCTAACGTCGGATCAGCTGGCTCGAATGAGTTGTGTGTCATCAGCATATCAGTAATTTTACAGTCTATTAGTATGGGAAAAGCATGTTTCTGAATGACAGGTCCTAGTGATGACATGTAGATGGAGAAGAGAAGTACTCCAAGTACTGAGCCCCTAACTAGATGTTAAGGCACCCCAGTAACTAGATGTTGGGACCTCACCCCTCCACAACACCCTGAAGGACCTATCTGAAAGGTAAGACTTGAACCATTGGAGTGTGGTTCCTGAGATGCCCTTTGTTATGAGGGTTGACAGGGGGATCTGGTGGTTAACTGTGTCAAAAGCAGCAGACAGATACACCGAGATGAGTACTGAGGATTTGGAATCTGCTTTTGCCAGTCACTGAGCTTCATTAACTGAGGGCAGTCTCAGTCTAGTTGCTGCTTCTGAAACCAGATTGCTTGTTGTCCAGGAGGTGTCCTGTGTAAGAAAGATAGAGACTTGGTTGAACACGTAGGGCGATCTGTAGTTTTCTAAAAGAGCTGGATTTAGAGGGGGTTTCTTAGGCAGTAGGTTTATTCAAGCCTGCTTAAATGTTGTGGGAATGGTACCAGTGTGAAAAGAGGTTGTTGATGATGTAAGTGACTGCAGGTACAACTGAAGAAGAAATGGCTTGAAGGAGATGAGCGGGGGTAGGATCAAGCAGACAGGATGTATGGTGATTGTAAAGGATGAGTTTGGAGACTTCTGCTTCCGAGAGCGGAGAGAAAGAGAGGATAATGTGTGTGTTTGCTTTTAAGATGTGTGTGTCAATTTGTGGTGTGGAAAATTGGCCGCTGATGGTTGTTGTTTTATTTATGAAGAATGAACAAGTTATTATACTATATGTGCATTAAAAGCCTGATGTATCAGATATGTGCCAGATAAATCAAGCCTATAGCGCTAGTTCTGGCAGGTCACCTCAGTCAAGCTCGCATCAGCTGACTCTTAGTTGATCCACGTCTACCTAGGAATACAACGTCTATCACAGCCCATTGCTCAGGAGCTAATTACCCTCCTCCATCCCCAGCTCCTCCTCTTGTCCAGTCAGGACTGGCCTTCTTATATTCCTCTTTGAATCAGACCAATTTTTCTTGAATCACATTGTACATTAAATCATTGAAAATGTATATTATCTGCAATACTTTTATGGTGGTTCTGTTCTGTTTATCCTGAGGGGAGCTGTTGCTGCTCCTATCCATGCTAAGCTACATGGATGGGCAGGGAGTTCTTGCCAATCATCTTTGACGATAGTGGTCCTAACAGAAATGTTGAATTTAAGGAGATGCATGATGCAGAGAAATCACAGGCAATAATTTTAATAAACAAGGAGTACAGGTGAATTAAGGGTGATTGGGACATAAGGTCGAATGAGACAGTATAACTATACAGAGTTTATTTTCTCACCTAATGGGTGAAAATAAAACGTTTTTTTGCTGAGCCCTATAGCTGTGAGACCACATAATCAAAATTGGATGCCCTTATTGGTGTGACATCCTGTAGTTGGGCGGGGCAGCATCAAACAGGAAGTTGACCCTGAAATACATGAACTAAGGAAAATTACATTAGCTTTTGCCAGAGAATGTCTAATAGAAGAGAATTGGCACTGTTTGGTTACTTCCGGTTTCTGGACTGGCTGCAGTAACACGTCTCTGTCCATGCGGGGCGCTCGCAGGGAAGTGCAGAATGAATGGGAGTCTATGGGGTTTCACCCCCAGAAATCCACTTTTCTCAAGATGTAATTTTTTGTCAAGTAATTTGAAAGTTGCATTCAAAAGGGGGAGGGGGGCTAAGATAATGTACTTAGCTGAAAATTGCATTTTTAAGTTCACTTATCTGTTCTAAAAATCCGTTCAAAAATTTGATGACGTCACATAATAGCAGAATGCTAGGGTGTTCCGGCCAACAACGACCTAACCTGTAAGAAATGGAAAGGACATAAGTACTCATATACTGTACTGTATGATAAAGTTAAACAGAAATAAACATGACTCTAAATAATGAACAGGAAGAGCAAAATTGCATATAAAATTACATCAAAGTATGAACTAACTTGTACAATACAGTAAATATGCTTACACTACCCTAAATTAATGAAAAGATGTGCTGTCCCAATCACCCAAATGTTGTGTCCCAATCACCCAAATATTACCAAAAAAATGGGGTTTGGCTCAGTTTACATAAAAGTGTATGTAACACATCCTTTCATTAAAATAAAAACTTTTTTCCTGTTCAAATGGATAGGTAACATCTTCAGTATTACAGAAATATATCATGTGTTGGGCTGATGTTTTTAATTTATGGCAAGAAACCTTGCACAAGGTGGAAATTCAAAAACTGTCCCAATCACCCTTAATTCACCCGCAAGGAAACAGACACATTAACACCACTTAGCACGACACGAGAACTGACAGAAGACTGAAAAGGACAGGGAGTATATATACACAGGGTTAACAAGGGAACTTAATGATAGACAGATTAACATAATCATTAGCTAAGGAAACTAGGACACGCTAAAGACTAAACTGAAAGGGTAAACATGAAAACAAGACAGGAATAAAAACACAACTAACAAGACATAATCCTGCTAATATGATACTCAACAAAAACACATTATACAAAAACTTTCTTTAGATTAAAAAATTGTCTACAATAATCTGTTCCATATGAATAAAATAGATAAAATTATACCAAATCATAATAAATTACCTAGCAAAAAATGTGGAATCATTTGTACAGTTTTTTTTTTTTACACATTTCAACGCCAAAATATGTGTAAATGGGGTCTAAGAGTTAATGCACCATGGCTCTAACACAGGAGAATCATGTGTCCGTCTCAACAGCCAGAGGCTGCATTTCCTTTATTCTCAGAGGAACAAAAGACAACAGCTTGACAGCTTGAGTCTGTCTCTCACATAATGCTTTTGCACCCCTCACCTGGACCCTAATGCATCTGCACAGTACAAAATACATGGCATGCTGTTGATGTCAATGTGCATAATTTCCATGTGATTTATATTCTTTAATCTATGTCAGCCTCTGGTTTTAGGAAATAGTTAATTCGACTTTCCAACTATTGAGTAAGGCTACAATTAATGCCAAGAATAAATATAATTTCACTTGGTGCTGATGCAAACACAGTACAAAGCAAGGGTGTAAAATGTACAATGAAATTGTTATGTGTCACTTATGAAGTAACCAGACTCCCTTAAACGTTGAATACAGTTGAGGAGAAGTTTAGGTAGAAGCATTCCAAATTATCTCTGTGGACCGGCAGTCTACAGTATGTAAGCAAATGCAAATATTGTGTTCTTTACTGTTGATGTGTGTAATATTGCTGCTCAGAGTGAAACGGCTTCTCCAACAAGAAAAAAAAAAAAAAAAGTCAACGGACTTGATTTCTTCTATCAAAAATTGATTGGATCGTTGGTATTTACTATTGCTGTGATCTCATATGACAGTTTGTATTTGATTCAAGATTACGAGGGCAAATTGATGTTTTTTTTTTAAATAAGGATGTGCACGAATAATTCCTTTATAAAAAAACTACAATATTCCATAATAAACAAGAATCGTCAATTTTGATTTCATGCTGACTTTAAGTGTCTTTAACTACTATTTACTAACATTAAATTAATGCACAGTGATGAATGGAAGCTTCTTACAGCATTTATTAATGCTGTGAATAAATGGCTGAGAAAAAAATTCAAATAAGTAACTTAAAGATAAAACATGCTTGATTATGGCAAGGACTCTTTAACAGTCTATTTGATGCCTTTGTTCAGTCCAGTTAAGTCCTTTTTTCCCTATAATAAACACAAGGGTGCATTCGGGTATACATATAAAATAAATACTTCGTAAAGCTCAGACATTTTTAAAGTCTTGATAGCCTTATTCAGAGATGATCTTATATTATTTACATACAGTCTTACCTCAGTCAACACAATCATAAAATAGAGTTTCTGATTAGTAAACACCTTCTCACTTAAATTTCATGCTTGGAGCGCCCTCTTTTGGCAAAGCATCATAACACATTACACAGCTGCAGAATCCTCGGCTTCAAAATTCACGTTTGATGAATAACTGTAACGTTATATAATTTATGTTGTAGATAAACGTTAACCAATAAGAAATTCCCCAAAATCATTGGACATTTTTATTGGCTTATACAATTTTACATCATGACTGAACAGCTCTGTTTTGACATGACTGACATTATTGATATGACTGACAAATATTTTACGTGGAAATAAGAGCTTCATGAAACTCCCCAGAGACAGAGAAGAGACATCGGTTCAGTGTCAGTTTACTCGAGACCGATTTATTCAGAACGAATCATTCAGACCAGTTTTGTGAAATGTTCAATGAAGAGTTCATTAAAAGGATCCGACTCAAAAGTACGATTTGTTCATCAAGTTAAGATAAACATCCGGTGCGCATGCGCAGACAGTCAGTGTGTCATTGTGCGCGCGCGACGGCAGGCATGTGTCTCGTGAATTTTAGACTGAACGGTTCTCAGTGACATATTTGGTACGTGTTGTCATCCCGTTCTGATGGGTTAAAGTCTGTCGCGGTGTGCATAAATAACTTGTACTATAATATTTTCAGTCTCATAGATTATTAGACTCTGCACGAAAGGATTTAAATTGACCGCAGGAAAAGCAACAGGCAAGTTTAACTCGAATCAGCTCCATGCATACTTGAACATTAGTAGGAGCATTATATGCAAACAATATCAAGAGAGTACGAGATATTGTTACCCTTAACAAGCAGACTTGGTCGTCATTAACGTTAGATGTGTATTAGAGCTGACATTGCGCTGTTAGACATTAAATTTGTGAATAAATGCAATTTACTCAGCGGGTTGCACTTTATTTTACAGTTTGTGTACTTACGTGCATTTACCCAAGAAAGTACTTGGTAATATAAGGTGACTACATGGGTTATGGTTAAGTTTAGGGGTAGGTTCAGAGTTAGTACCAAGTTATTGTAATTAAGTACATAGGCTAGTATGTACATGGGGAACAGGACTGTAAAATAAAGTGCTATCACTCAGTGTGTTACTGCACGTTTACAGTAACGTTAAGTTTACTTGCATTAGAGCCAAGAACTCATGTCTGAAAATTCCTTTGAATGACACATTACTGTAATTGTTCATGCTGTCTTGTAGAAATTTAAGTTCGGTCTATATTGTTTAATATTTATTGTTTAGTTATTAAAGACCCCAGAACAAGAAAATCTGTCTAATCTATATACTACATTTAAATTAACTATATATAAATTTCATTATAAACATCAAACTAACAATTTGATTTACTTTGTGCTTCTTTACAGAATCACAATGTACGTTCCAGTTAGGTAGCACTTTTGACGGTGCTGTAACCTGGAAGTTGAGCAAAGGTGAATGCTTGCACTCAAAAAAAATGTCAGCTTGTAGCTGTTTAACACATTTCTGTATCATTATGAAAGTGTCCTCTCAGCTTCCAGTAATAGTTAACACGGCGCATGTCTTAGGATTTACTGGCTAGTGCAGTCGCTTTGTTTTTACCAGTCTGTGAGCTCTGTTAAACTGCTAAGCCTTCAGCTATTAACTTGGACGTTAACATTCCTTCTGCATTTTTACATCATTAAATAATTCAGCTTTACAGCATCAGTTGTATTGCTGTAACATGGTGGAAGTGATTATATGCAATGAAAGGGCAGAGGGTGGTAAGGAGGAAATGAGGACTGATGGCAATGGACACACTGCGGAAAATGTGGCTCCCGAGTCAGTCATCTTTGAAACCAAGGAAGACCTGGAAACCCAAACGCAGAAGACCAATTCCTGGATATGGTCTGTTGTTTACCTTTGTTTCTATGGCTTCATGGTGCAGCTGAAGCCTGGAGAGCCCTTTATCACACCATACCTGCTCAGTACAGAGAAGAACTTCACCAGAGATCAGGTGTGGTGCTATTCTACTTTTATTCTAATCTCATTCTAGTTTGTGAAAAAACACTTAAAAAATATGAAATTGTTTGAGTGACTTTATTCAATCTGATAAAACATACTGTTTGTTTGTTTTCAATTTTCAAGACTGTTTACATACTACAGTATGTATTTATTTTGTTGCCAATACTTAGTCGATACACTGTTATGGTTGTGTAACTTGGTCTTAAAACTCTGACACAGCTGCTGGGTTCTGGCAAACCATGTGAATGTGGTCAGAGTTCACATTCCTTCAAAGTGGGTCAGATTTGCTTTGAGGAAGGAGCTAGATCATGCCCACTCATTAGAGTTATTAATTAACCACATAATGTCTTTTTTGTAAACACTTCTAAATCCTGAATTACAAAATGAATTTGCCTGAGCTGTACTGAACTTATAAAGCTCTAACTGAATGTTTTTTAGTAAGGTCAGTGGCAATGATTTGAAAAAGCCATAAAAATTAGTCAACCACATGCAGAGAATATCTGTATGCAAATTTTCCACTGCAAAGTAGACCAAGTGCCATATTTTATCTGTTTATAGCACAGTGTCTATGTCACAGATTAAGAAACTTCTGTTTAGCCCAAGTTCTCTTTTACATTATATATTTTATTACATGTTCAAAATGTTTTACTAACTAAAAGGACACCCAAGAACTGTTACATGTCATACTTACGTATCTGATTAGACAAAAAAGGGACTTTTTTTTTTTCAGGCTGCCTGCTAAGGTAACTAAATGCATGTCTATGTATTGCATTAGGCAGAGTAGGGATCATTCATTTGGTTTTTGTTTATTTGTTCAGAAAATATTTAGCCTGTCGCTGTGAAGTTTTGCCACAACTGTATATTAACAGTCATTACCCGTGTCAGTTAAATTTAAAACTTAAACGAGTCGAATACAATTAAACTAGAAGTACACAAAGGCTGATGTTACATTTATTCTGTATAATTGTAATAGTGGTATGCAATAAATGTAACCATAATGAAAAAGCTCCATAAATGTGAATTATTTTATATGAACATACTAATGTTATTCAAAACAAAACGTGAATTTTTTTTTATTTAATACAAAAAGTTATTCAAGCCCGCACTGAAGCGAGCTCAGCTGCAGACTTCTTCCTGACAGTCAAAGTAGCACTACATTGTGATACTGCTGAGTTGTAGGAAACTGCAAATGTTAAGGGTACCATTTTTAAAGGGCCATACTATTACATATCTGTACATGCATAAAACTACACAGAATGTGAACACACAGTAAGAAAAAGTCTGATGAGTAAAATACTTATTTAAAAATATTTGAAACCTCAAAGACACTTTTTAAATGTAAAAAATGTTTTTAATGTTTTAAAAAATCTACGCCTTGTCCACATTTTAATATAACAATCAAATGTGTTTTGGGATGGCATGTGCTCTCCATGTACAATACCCTCATCTCAGATGGCACATTCTCATTTTAACCCTGAGTCATTCTAAACCCTGGAAACATGGAATCCTTGGCTATCTTGTTTCACACTGCTATTAATCATGCTAACAATTAATCATGGGTATAATTCAAAATCTGATGTTTTACACTGTATACTCCTGGTGGTGGAGGTAAGTAAGTGCATTGTCTATTATGTTATAACTGATGTTACAATTGAGTATTAAAATATCCCTTCTCTCTCTCTACCTCATATAAGATGTAACTATGACTTTCTGTGATCTTTTCAGGTTACCAATGAGATCACCCCAGTCCTCACATATTCCTACATGGCCGTGCTGGTGCCTGTGTTTCTGCTGACAGATTACCTGCGCTACAAACCTGTGCTGATCCTTCAGAGCTTGAGTCATGTTTCCATTTGGCTCTTGCTGCTTTTGGGCTACTCGTTGCTGGAGATGCAGTTTATGGAGTTCTTTTACGGCATCACCATGGCTGCCCGTGTGGCATACTCCTCCTACATATTCTCGCTAGTACCAGCGACTGTTTACCAGCGTGTAGCCAGCTACTCCCGCTCAGCTGTGCTCATGGGAGTCTTCACGAGCTCTGTGCTGGGTCAGATGTGTTTGTCACTAGGGAATGTATCATACATGACGTTAAGCGTGGTCTCTCTGGGGTTTGTCATTTTTGGGCTGCTCTTGTCCTTCCGCTTGCCATGGCCCAAACGTAGCATGTTTTTCAACCAAGCCCGTCTAGAGAAGGAGAGGAAAGAAGCCGCTCAATCGGAATTGACCAGAATTAATCCAGAAAAGAAGGATGGCAGTGTTGCAGCACTGGGGAGTAACCACAGTCCCCTCTCCTGGGCAAATTCGGTCTTTTTTCAGATGCTGAAGGAGTTAAAGAATGTTGTGAAGGTACCTAGTTTAAGGCTTTGGAGCTTGTGGTGGGTGTTCAACTCCAGTGGTTACTATTTAGTTGTGTTTTATGTGCACATCCTGTGGAATAAAGTCTACCCTGCCACAGAAAACAAGCATGTCTACAATGGAGCGGTTGAGGCTGCCTCTACATTATTAGGTAAGACGGATTATATCTTGTTGTAGTTGCTGTATTTGTTAAATTAAAACAACAAATAATCTCAACCACAGAATCAGTTTTTTTGTAAGTAGCATCCACTCTGATTTCTTTAAAGGGATAGTTAACCCAAAAATTCTGTCATCATTTACTCACCCTCAAGTTGTTCCAAACCTGTATGAATTTATTTATTCTGATGAGCACAAAAGAAGATATTTAGAAGAATGTCAGTAACCAAACAGTTGATTGGCCCTATTGACTTCCATAGGATGGAAAAAACAATACTATGAAAGTCAATGGGGCCCATCAACTGTTTGGTTTATCATTCAACACAATTTTTATTTTTGGGTGAACTATCCCTTTAAGCAAATTAATAAATATTTAGTTGGCAAGGGTACTGCCTACCACCAACTGTTGATTTATTTCAGTGTGGAAATAAATTTACTTACTTAAACACCGCTTATTTAAACCAGTGTTCAAAATTAAAGATGCACAATTTATCAGTTATCAGCCTCCAAAACACTTTTTGATTTATTTTGTCATCATCTTACACAAAATTATTGGGATAGCAATAAGTTATGGCAAAGATGAAAAAAAAAAAAGTTGGCATACAATAAAAATTCACCCTGTATTTCTTTATGAATTTTATTGATCTTATTGTGAACAATTCACCCATGCATGTGTTTTGATCTGATAACTTTAAATCCGAGGTTTAAACCTCGGCCCTTTCTTACATTTGATTGCAAGTTTGCATTCAGATCTCCCTTCATCGAATTAACTGATGTATAGAATCAAGTCCCCATCCTACATGTTTTTCTTTTTTGGTAATCTGTTGAAAAACTGGGATATACGTCACAATATGGAATCAAAGATCTGTTGCTACTTCTGTTTTATCTCCACTTTAGCACTTATGCGTTTTGTTTTAAGAGGGCAAGTCATTGTGAGTTGCTGTGTGAGTGTAATGATAACAGCTCTGCATTTATGTGTAGTAGTGCAACATGAGTTATGTTTATTTCTTAAAAGTACATCAAACTGTATTTTCAACTGCATCGGGCGATAATTAAACCACTTTAGTTGACAAACTATACAGTTTTAGATTTTTGTTTGTTGTAATTCTTTTTTTTAAATAAAGTACTATGGATTTATAATAACAGCCATTTATTGGTTATCGACCAATAAATCGGCCAATAATTATCTGCTTGCTTACAGTACACTAGCAATAATGGGTCATCATCAGAGTTCCCAACGCAAGTCATTGTGGCCTACAGTTTTTTTTTTTTTTTTTTACTAGGATCTTGACGTTTGATTATCTCCGCATGAAACAAAATCCTATTCATAATTGAGGTTTACATGATACATGATGGTTTACTATTTGGCGAGAACAAGCAAAGTTCATGTTCCTCAACCTTTGAGCTTGGACATGACACGTGCTTGGCAAACACAAAAACAACAACAACAAAAACATGTAAACCAGGATTCCTTATTCCTAGTGCTGGAAAGCCACTTCCCTGCTGAGTTTTTAGTTGATTCAGGTGCATTTAATCAGAGTTGGAGCTATACTCTGCAGGAAAGCATCTCTCCGTGACAGGGAATGAAGAACCCATGGTGTAAATGAAACACAAGAAGAAAAATATTTGCTAACAGTTTTTCAGATTTTCATGCACAAATGTGGACTTGGTGAGAATAGACGTTTGTCAATGACAATCACACTTCATGTGCTCCATAGGTGCTATCGCGTCATTTGCAGCAGGCTATGTGAAAATTCGATGGAATCTGTGGTCTGAACTGGTGATTGGATTGATTACTGCGGCACAGGCCGGTCTACTGCTTCTCATGGGCATCACAGGAAATATCTGGGTTTGCTATGTGTCATATGCCCTTTTCAGAGGCTTCTACCAGTTTCTTGTGCCTATTGCCATGTGAGTGATATAAAGCTATTTGTTTAATTTTTTTTGTTAAAAACCCACATTAAACAACGATGGTGCATATTGCATAAAATGTTTTGAAGTGACTGAGGAGGAGATGAGTTGTATGCACCTGTAAAAACATTTATTTCACAGAGAGCAAGAACATGAAGTTTGTTGTAGTTTGAAACGTGGATCTTTTGATGAAGCTAAAAAAAAAAAACACTAAGGAAATGAAACGATTTAAAAAAAAAAAAAAAAAAAATATATATATATATATATATATTTTTTTTTTTACAATTATCCAGATGTCTGTTCTCTGCATTTTGTCCGTAAAGAATTCATTTTGTGTTTTTCCTTTCAGTTTCCAGATTGCCTCATCTCTCACTAAAGAATTGTGTGCTTTAGTGTTTGGAGTAAACACTTTTCTTGGAACAATTCTGAAGACGGTCATCACTATAATTGTGGTTGATAAGAGTGGATTGGGTTTGGATGTTCATTCTCAGGTGTGTAAAATTTTAGGTTGACTTCTGTTAATACAGTCGTGCTCAGAATTAATGGCACCCCTGATAGATATGTTGATAACTGGCTGTAAAAAATTAATCTGCATTGTTTATCCTTTTGATATTTCATTCAAAAAATTGCCAAAAATCTAACCTTTCATTGAAGTAAAAGAATTGAAAGTGGGGTGGAAATCACATTATGAAATAAATGTTTTTCTCCAAAACTAGGGATGCACCGATACCACTTTTTAAGGATCGAGTACGAGTACCGATATTTTTTTCCTGGTACTCGCCGATACCGATGCCTGTTGTACTGGGGTGGGGGGGTGGGGGGTGGTCTCGTTTTATGTGCCAATTTTCTAAGAACAACACAATGAGACTAATAAACATATCAGCATCTTTATTTTCAACAAGTTAAATAAACTTAAAAAAATAAATCATTCTTATGTGCTTATCACAAATTTTCAAAGCCCAATAACCTCCAAAGGGCAAAACCAAGGACATAATGAATGTAATTTTTACCTGCCTGTCACAAAGTTGTCAAAGTGCTAAAGAAATCACAGACAACAAGACAATAAAATTTGTCAAAAAGTGCCAAAGAAATCACAGAACAAATGTTTATAACATAACACTAAGTAACAATGTAATCACAGCCGAAAGTGTAAAGTGAAATATTAGAGTGTACTATTAAATCTAGCAACACTATAACTGCAGGAAGAGTGTTCATAAGAATTAAGAAATATAAGCTAAGGATAATACGTGAGGTCACGCGTCACATGAGGTATCGGTCTTTGGTATCGGGGTATTTTTACGAGTACGAGTACAAGTACATGAGCTTGGTATCGGGCCCGACACCGATACTGGTATCGGTGCATCCCTATCCAAAACACTTTGGCCACAATTATTGGTACCCCTAGATTTTTTTTACGGGTAAAATATCTCTGAAGTATATTCCCATTGTTTACCTTTTTTAGCACACTAGGGTGACTAGGAACATGAAATTGTCCAGCCATGACTTCTTGTTTCACAGGAGTTTAAATATGAGGAAACACAAAGGCCAAATTCCCTTAAGCATCCATCACAATGAGTAAAAACAAAGAATATAGTTCTGATGTGCATCACAAAATAGAAAGTGGCTGTAAGAAAATAGCTAAAGAATTGAAAATCCCCATTTTGTCCATCAGGGCAATAATTAAGAAGTTCCGATCAACTAAAGATGTTACGAATCTGCCAGGAAGAGGACGTGTGTCTATATTGCCTTAATGCAGTGGTTCCCAACCTTTTTTTGTCCGAGACCCCCTTTTTCCCAAGAAAATATTTTAGGGCCCCCCTTCACATTTAATGATATTGTCGCTCTTGTAAGCTTGCAGCAAGGATGCCACAATGTTTTGATTTTAAACAAACCGTATGTTTATTACTATAACCAGATATGTTTATGCACAAATAATAGCGTATAATATTGAAAATACTATAACAAAAACATCAGTAGGCCGTTTGTAATTTAAAAACATAAGCCTAGGAGTAGCCTATTAATTGGCCCTATTTGAAATGCAATAACAAAAATATCAGTATTCAAACTAGTGTGTAGGAAAAAAAGAATTAATATAGGCTATTACAAAATGACTGGTGTCTGGGACCTCAATACTTGCATGTTATTTGTGAGGCTTTATCAATCAGTGTGAGGATTGCGTCATTATGTCTATGGCGAGTCACGCAGGCACTGGGCTACACCACAGCCGTACGACCCGAACCAGTGTAAAATAGTCCCAATATAAACACTTATTATAGGTGTACATTAGTGACTCAGGATAAGACAAAAACACGGTTTGGAAAATGGATTCATGATGTACTCGCTCATTATATAAATTTAGTAAATTTTGAACACAAAAAAAGTTACGGACTGCTGCTTTAATGCTCACTGTTCAACACTTTTCAAAATATGACACGACCCCCCAAAGAGCTCGCTGAGGCCCCCTTGTGGGCCGAGACCACCCTGTTGGGAACCGATGCCTTAATGGACGGTGAGGATGAAAGTTTGAGTGGCCAAAGACTCTTCAAGGATCACAGATGGAGAATTGCAGAGATTAGTTGAGTCTTGGGGTCAGAAAGCCTATTAAAAAAAAATCAAACAACCCCTACATCACCACATGTTGTTTGAGAGAGTTTCAAGAAAAATCCTCCTCGCTCATCCAAAAACAAACTCCAGCAAATTCAGTTGTCAGACATGACTGGAACTTCAAACGGCACAGGGTTCTGTGGTCAGATGAAACTAAAAAAAGTGGCAGCAAACACGCTAGATGGGTTTTGGTGCACACAAGGATAAAAAGTACCCCATGTGTACAATTTAATATACCGTTGGATCTTTAATGTTATGGGCATATTTTTCTGCCCGAGGTCCTGGATTTCAGATACATGGCATTGTGGATTATATCAAATATCAACAGATAAAAAATCAAAACCTGACGCATTCTGCTAGAAATCTTATAATGGGCCGTGGTTGGGTCGTGATCTTCCATCAGTACAACGATCCAAAATAAACATCAAAATCAACACAAAAACTTGTTACGGAGCATAAAATTAAGCTTCTGCCATGATAGTCCCAGTTCCCTGACCTGATAAGTTGAGTGAACTGAAGAGAAGAAGCACCAACATGGATCAGGGAATCTGAAGAGATTCTGTACGGAGGAATAGTCTCTGATCTCTTGTCAGGTGTTCTCCAAACTCATCAGGCATTATAGGAGAAAACTCCGAGCTGTTATCTTGTCAAAAGGAGATTGCAAAAAGTATTTAATAAAAGGGTGCCAATAATTATGGCCAACGTGTTTTGGAGAAAATTTTTATTTCATAATGTGATTTTCCCCCCCACTTTCAATTCTTTTACTTCAATGAAAGGTTGGATTTTTGGCCATTTTTTTAATGAAAGATCAAAAGGATAAACAATGCAGACTTTATTTTTTACAGCCAGTTTTGATCATATTTACCAGGGGTGCCATTAATTCTGAGCACGACTGTAGTTACACACAGATAAACAGGACCAATACTAAATACTTGGGTCACTTTTTCAAAACTCTTCACACAGTTCCCTTTACTAACTTTCAGCTTGGCATATCAGTTGATTTCACAATCAAAATGCTCTAAAACTACCAAAAAACTTCATACATGTCTCAAATCAACTCTTTCTTCCATAACACTAGCAAAGGTTATCACCCAACAAACACACTTTGTCATAAACAATAAACAATGACCTTTAAAACTAAGGAAATCATTACACAATGATTTCTTTTGTAAAATATTTTCACAAAACAATAATGAAACCTCCCTACGGTTCAAAATACCCTGCAGTATATGTTACATATTCATTGTTTACATTACGGTTCAAAATTATTATTAAGTTTTCCCCCTTTTGTATAGAGGGTAATGAAATTGAAAGACAAACACCTGTGTAGGGGTACAGCTACTTTAAACTTATGTTTAAGGGGTTAGTTTACACAAAAAAGACTTTCATTCATCTTTGGAACACAAATTAAGATATTTTTTATTGAAATCTGAGAGCTTTCTGTCCCTCCATTTACAGTCCACACAACTACCACTTTGACGCTTCAAAAAATTCATAAAGATCGTAAAACTTTATATGATGAACAGATTGAATTTATTATTTTATTCACATATAAACATTGATCAAGAGTTTTGAAAAAATGACCCAAGTATTGAGAAACGGATCCTTGCGTTTAATAAAAAAGAAGAAATTACAGTAACATAATGCAGAATGATTTTGGCCTGATTCTGTTTCTCTCTCTCTCTTGCAGTTTTTTGTTTATTTCTTTTACTTCACTCTGTTGACTGTGATTTATCTGGGATGTAGTGCCTTTATCATCACGTGTCATTACCGCAATCAAAGATCAGGACAGGAGGCTACGGAAGTAGCCATAGCCACTGAACTTAGTCCCATGGCATCAGCTGCCAGTGATTGCACAACCGCACATAATGGAGCCAGCATCAAGACATGAGATTCAAAGGAATTGTGCCTACAGGTGGAGTTTCTCCATCTCTTTAACTGTTACTTCACAATCAGAACATTTTATTATTTTTAGTATGAATAGTCCTGGTTTCATCATTTTATAAACATAAAATTTCAATTATTAGGAATAGCAATAGATTTTTATTTTGTAAACCTCATCAAAATCTAATTGTACATTTTCGGATCGAGACATTGTCAGATATGGATGTCTTTTGTTGTTTGTCATGTTAAAAAGTTATATTTGTCAGGGTTAATAAAATAATTTTATAAGGAATGTTTGGAAGCCAAACATGGCAAGGATTACTCTATAACTTTAGAGTACAGTGGTACCAGTATTATTTGCAGCTAAGTATTAATATTTAAATAATGCTATGCTCAACAGTTGTGATTATGTTAATTGATTGGCCAAGCGGTGTTCCAGGCTGATATTTAGTATGTCCTTAGAATATGTGATCAGTATCCAGTGGAAGCTAGGGGAGTTAGAGGTATGGGATTTTTGCCTCCAGTCTTTTCTTTTGCTCCAGGATCGCTCAGAAATGGGTTCTGCTCACCAGTACGCAGGAGTGGGAAATGGATAACCCGTAGTGGAGCAAACGTGGAGTGATAACTAAATGTTCCAAACAGGGAGGGAAAATTGCTACATTCACACTGTTGCTCAATTCTGTGCAATGCTTGGTGACATGTATAGTTTGATGCTTTAGTTCTTTTGGTAATATTTTTATTGACAAAGGAAAAATTATGCTAAGTAACTGGCCATGTTTTTCAATGTGAACATCTTTATAGAACCTGTATTAAAGAAATTTCGGTAACACTTTTTCACTGGTTAACTAATTTAGTTAACGAACTAAGAATGTTCAATACGTCTACAGCATTTATTAATCTTAATTAATGTTAATTTCAACAATTACGGTACTAATACATTATTAAAATCAAAAGCTGTATTTGTAAACATTAGTTAATGCACTGTGAACTAACATGAGCAAATAATGAACAGCTGGATTTTCATGAACTAACATTAACAAAAATTAATTAATACTGTAACATATGCTCATTGTTAGTTCATGTTAGTTTATACATTAACTAATGTTAACAAATGAGACATTGTAAAGTGTTACCGAAATTTCACACAAACAAGATTGTATTGTACACAGGACACTCATATAGTTCTACTGTATTTTAAAATAAATACTACTGTTTTTTTTAATATTATGATCACATTATAGGATCTCCAGACCATGTATAATTACAAATAAATTGTTATTAAATTAAAAGTTTTTAGTAATCTTTATTTGTATTTTAAATCCCATATTGCTTAAAAGCAGCTTTAGAGACAAATATGCCTTAATATTCAACAACAGCAGCCAAGCTGGTGATTATGGCAAGGACAAAAAACTCCATGTTTATGTAATAAAGGGAAGAAATCTTGAGAGAAAACAGATTTAAAACACAAGACTAAATATCCAGTCACTGCATGTGTAATATGTTAATATAATAAACTAAGTAATTGAACATGTTACTAAGACAATGTTTAAACTTTAAGGAAAATGTTAAATAAAAAGGATACTGATTAGTTTGTAGGTTTTGTTCTGGCTTGTTCCATCTCTTGACAGTAGTAATAGGTTTAGTTTTAAATGAAATGCTAATTGCTGTCTGTGTACGCTGAAGCTGATTGATATCAGAACATGTATCCCAAGGTGGAAAAAAGGAAACCAAATGACAGACAGTTAGTGTTTGTATAAATGATCTTTATTTTTATAGTTGCAGAAGTAGCTATCCAAACAATTGGTTGCAATTTTGGCAGACATGAATGGAATAGTGCATAACTATATCTCTCATAAAGGTTGAGATATAAATTAGGTGTATGCCAGCTGAAGTGAGGGGTCTAGACCTAAACTCATAGTATGTCTGAGTCCCAAACATTGTCAGTGTAGCGATGATAAAATCAGTCTGATACAATCATATTTCTGGATCTGGCATTTTGAACCATCTGATTGAGACCGCTGCAAGCTACAGCTTGAATCTCTTTGACTGTCTTTATTTACTCTTTATACAACAGAACTGTGATGTTTTACTGTTTATATCACTGTTATGGTTGTCAATGTTTATGAATAGTAACATCATAAATGCATAAATGGGATCTTTTAGGAACGCTTTATACCATTACATAATTATGGCGCCTTCTACCATTACATAATTATGGTACGAAAAAACAACAACAACAAAAAAACAGATTCATTCATTAACAAAACCACACTACTGTGTGTTGCTTGAAGACACAATGGTGGCTCATACTTTGGCTTTTTAAGGTGGAGCTAAAAAGACAAGAGTAACTGGCAATATTGTTACATATACACTATTGTTTGAATGATAGGGATCGGTATGACCAGTATCCAATAACAATTATGATTTTATTTTCCAAATAAATATTACAGAATTTTTAAGAGTGAAACAACCAGTGACATGTACTACATAGGTTGTATTTATTTATTAATGTAAGTGCCATTGAAAATGCAGTAAATTAAAGTAAAAATGGCTTTTTTAGATTTGTTTTTAGTGGTCACATTTGAACTTTAGTATACAGCAGGCGGTGGTAGAATAGAGAGACAGCAAAGGGCTAAAACTCTTTAAAATTGTGTTCAAGTTATGTGTAATAATTAAATAAAATTTAATAAAAAACTAACAATGATTTACCTATTTTTAGTCATCTATTTTTAGTCTTACCTATATTTAGCCATTTTTAGTTGACTTTCTTTAGAGAAAGTCAACTAGTCTTTTTGCATTGCAATCATGGAATGTTTGATGTGATTGATTTGCAAAGTATAAAAATTTAGAAAGGTTACATAGATATGTTTTTATAAAATCATTTAAATAGTAATATGAATGAAAATGGTAATGACAACAAAGTAGTTTAAAGAGAATTAGTTATTAAAATGTTGGTGTTTTGGCAAGACATTGTGAAGGCACTACAAAACATCCATTTTAAAACCAGATGTATTATAAAAGTTTTTTTTTGCTTAGTGTGTTCTATATTACTCTGTTATGTGCGAAAATACAACAACGTACATTTTTATAAAAAAAAAATCTAAAACAGTGAATTTAGTCAAAATGTTTCTAAATTGCATATTTTCTGCAATGATAAAATGTTGTAAAGCTTATGCTGTAAGGAGGAGCAACGTATATATTTTGATATAGGCTACTGATGGCTGTCACACAGCAGTTAATAGATAAAAAATAAATTGTCCGAATTTTAATCTAAAATACATGTAGATGGACATACATACAGTTTGTGGTGTGACTCAAGGCAAATTTTGGTCTTGCACACGTTTTTGGTTTACTCAGCAATGTAGCTGTTCTCAATGCACAGTACGATAAAAGAGCTGGCGCAGCCACGTGGCAACTGCTGAAGTAGGTAGCCATCTTGGAGAGAGGAAGCCATGCCAGTGACGGCATGGCTACCAGTTCGCCATGTTTCACAGTAGCTGTCTGTTTGCCTGTTTCCACCAGTGCTTGATCCATGCCATACCATCTTCTCTGGCCTATTAAAGTGGTTATGGAGAAAATAAATGCCAGGCTAATCATTTCTGTTAAGGTTCTAGTTGTTAAGGAATAATGTCTTAGACCCCCTTACCAGGCATCATCATTGAGAACATCTCGACCGTCAAATGAGTAGATGCGCACATCATCATTCAACCTGCCCTCTGAGTCAATAAAGATAGACTCCCAGTTGCTGAATAATTCCTCATCCTGTGGTAAAGATATTAAACAGCTTTATAAAAGACTACAGTATTTACTGTAAAAAAAGCTTTTGCGACAAATGAAGGATCTTACTTGAAGATTTACTATAGGAAATAGATCCCTGTCATTCTTTCGAACAATACTGTGTAGATCCTGTAACCGGGATGACAGAAAAGCCCTGAATGTTCCTTTGAGCCCAATTGCTTGGGCCTGTAAGAAGCACTGGTGGTCCACACCTCTAATATCCCGCATGTCGCCATGTTGGGGTGAGTTGAGAGCAATCAGGTGCAGCTAGGGTGACAAAACAGATAGTTATTATAAGATAACTTGACAATAAGTTTATATTACAAACAATATAGATTATATAAAAGGACATCAGCTGACCTTCAGCCCTTTCTATTGTTAACAAATTCCCAATTATGCACCAATGCTACAATTTTCTATGTCATTATCATTTGTTAACAATCAAGTATTCATTACTTCAATGAGCTCATTGTTTCTGCCTTAAATTATTACATTGTTTAAATTAATAAATTTTTAGCTAACTGTTTGTATATGTACATTTCTGAAATACATAACTTAGATAGTTACCTCTGATAACAGATCACTCTAAATTGTAATGTGGACTCATGCATTTTCTGTAAAGCTGCTTTGAAACGATGTGTATTGTGAAAAGCGCTATACACATACATGTGAATTTAATTTAATTATTATTTTTGTTTGTTTGTGTAAAATAGATGCTTCAATGTCATTTTTTTTTTTTTTTTTGACTGTTACACTGAACTGACCTGAGCTGAATAATGACAATATTATCTTTGGTAGAGCTGCTTTTTAGTTGAATTGAACTAAACTGAATCAACATTGAACTAAATTGAGCTTAATAATGACACTATTGTTTTTTTTAAAGCTGCTTTACAGCTGAAATTGTATTAATAATTAAAGAACTTTGCAACATCAATACTATTATTTTCTTGTTTATTACTCAGCTGCTTTGAAACGTTCTGTATTTGTATAAAGCGCTATATAGGCCTAAGTAAATGTGACAATTAATACTAGTTGAAGACTGAAACAAATCATTTGAAATAAAAAGGTTGCTACAAATAGTTCTGATCCATCACTTTAAACAATGGTTTGTACATTTTCTGTCATGCTCTATTTTTTTATGCTACCATTCAAAAGTTTGCTGTTGGTGATTAAAAAAAGGGGGAAAAAAAGAAGCCTCTTGATCGAAATACAAAAAACAAACAAACAATTGTGAAATATTATTACAATTAAAATATATAGATTTATTTATAAACTATTTTTGTCTTTATATTTGTCGGTTAAACTTTATTTAAGGTGACGTAGTTAAATTGTACTTACTCAAATAAGTGAGTAATATTAATTATAGTGTTATGGTTAGGTTTTGGTTTAGGGGTTAGTTACTTGTAATTATGCGTAATTTATTATTTTTACTATAGTAAGTATATCACCTTAAAATAAAGTGTTACATATAAAAACAAAACAAACAACAATTTATTCCTGTGATGGAATTTTGGGAAAATTAAATGTAATAAGCAGAAAAAACAAGCAATTTATTGAAGAAACATTTTATAATGACAGCATTTTTATAACCGTTTTGGTCACATTTGATCGGGGGGAAAAAAGAATAATTAGCTATTATTATTATTATTTGCATTATTATTTGCATTAGTGCAATTGGTCAAATCGGTGTTACCGTGAGCAAATGAATTCGAGCGTTCGTAAATATTTCAAATAAAAGTTGCGCTCATTCTCAAACGTGTATCACTGGATCATGGATAATCGCGAAGTTGTTGTGTTTAGTGCTGCTGTATTGTATTTGCGGAGAAGACGTCGGACTCTTGGGTTCATGAGCGAGATTTTGGGTTCATGACACCCTCCAGGACCGTTATCTATATGCAAACAACATGATATCATAAATGATAGGAAACCCAGCAACAGTGATAGTTAGCTTCTCCTCCATTTTCTCGGAACGTCTCGGTTACGTATGTAACCCTCGTTCCCTGAGTAGGGAACGGAGACATTACGTCGGATGACGGAGAATGGGGGTTTCGCCTAGAAAGCCAATCATCTTCGAGTATTATAAAACGAGCCAATGGCGATGAAATGCCATGGGTCTGCGGAATTTGCATAGCGTATCTCCGCCTCACCGCGTGGGTATAAAAGGAGGACGCTGGCTACATGCAGATATGTCTTCGCTGAGGAGCCGAGACTGAACTCAGGCGTCTACCCAGCGGTACAGCGGAAGTGGCAGGGAGACGTAACGTCTCCGTTCCCTACTCAGGGAACAAGGGTTACATACGTAACCGAGACGTTCCCTTTCGTAGTCACTCCGAGTTACATCGGATGACGGAGAATGGGGGTCCCTGTGAAATCACGCCACCTTCACAGCTGTCTTCCAGTGCCCTGCGAAAGTCTGATCCCCCTGTCGTGATACTGGCACGGACGAAGGAGTCCTACTTAACACAGGAATACCAAGGTACACTGGGAAGCATATCTCAGAGGAAATATGCCACAGCATGCCTGCCCGTAGGGAGGACTTAGGAATACACATATGGCCGGAGGGGCTTCATATGGAGGAACACTGGAGTGACCAGCCCGTGGGGTGGCAACTTTCAACTCCAGGTGTGGCAAGGTGGCTTGCCGAGGGAAAGACACAAGCTCAAGGAGGCTTACAGTGGAAATACACATGTGGGGGTTACTCAGGGGAGGAACCATGCACACGGAGGCACCTAGCCGACGCACAGGCAATACAGCGTCACCAGTGCTGGAGGAACTCAGGGCTTCACAGAGGAAGGCTCACCTGAGGAATATATCGCACGTATCCAGTCCGTGGAGTGGAATGGCGAGCAAGCGAAGACACCTGAGCGGGTCCAGTACTAGCTGACTGAAGCGAGCACACGAGAGGACACAGGCTCCACTCGGAGATTATAAAATCTGGTGAATGTGTTGGGTGTCGCCCAGCCTGCAGCTCTGCAGATGTCTGCCAGCGAGGCGCCATGCGCTAGAGCCCAAGAGGAAGCCACACTCCGGGTGGAGTGCGCTGTCACACCAAGGGGGCACGGTCGGCCTTGCTGTTGGTAAGCCAAAGCAATGGCATAACAGACAAAGAGCTTGTCTGAGGTCCTGAAACACTGCATCCTGTCTACGTAAGCACGGAGTGCGTGTACTGGACAGAGCAGTGCCAAGGCTGGGTCTGCCTCCTCCAGGGGCAGCGCTTGCAGGTTCACCACCTGGTCCCGGAAGGGAGTGGTGGGAACCTTGGGCACATATCCTGGCCGGGATCTCAGGATCACGTGAGAGTGACCCGGCCCGAATTCCAGGCACGCTTCGTCAACGGAGAATGCGTGCAGGTCCCCTACCCTCTTGATGGAAGCCAATGCAACCAGGAGCGCTGTCTTCATTGACAGGAACTTAAGCTCCACTGATTGCAGATTCAAAGAGAGCCCGCTGCAGGGCATTTAACACCACTGAGAGGTCCCAAGAGGGAACGAGAGGAGGGCGAGGAGGATTTAGTCTCCTCGCTCCTCTCAGGAACCTGATGACCAGGTCGTGCTTCCCTACGGACTTTACCTTCGATGAGGTCATGGTTTGCGGCAATAGCGGCAACATAGACCTTCAGGGTGGAGGGAGACAGCCTTCGCTCCAACCCATGTTGAAGGAAGGAAAGCACAACGCTGATCGAGCATCTCCGGGGGTCTTCTCGGTGAGAAGAGCACCAGTTGACGAAGAGGTTCCACTTCAACGCATAGGCATGTCTCGTGGACGACGCTCTAGCGGAAGTGATGGTAGCCGCCACCGCAGGTGGCAGGGTACTCAAACCTGCCTCGTCCCGTCCAGGAGCCACACGTGGAGTCTCCAAAGATCGGGTCGAGGGTGCCAGAGGGTGCCCCGTCTCTGAGAAAGGAGATCCTTCCTCAGAGGAATTGGCCAAGGAGGTGCTGTCGCGAGGAGTACTAGTTCGGAGAACCAGGTCCGGGTGGGCCAGTACGGCGCAACCAGAATGACCTGCTCCTCGTCCTCCTTGATCTTGCACAGGGTCCGTGCGAGAAGGCTCACTGGGGGAAACGCATATTTGCGTAGGCCCGGCGGCCAGCTGTGCGCCAGTGGATTTGTGCCGAGCGTGCCCTCTGTCAGGGAGTAATACAGGGCGAAATGGGATGAGTCGTGGGAGGCAAACAGGTCTACCTGTGCGTCCCCGAACTGGTCCCAAATCAGCTGGACCGACTGGGGATGGAGTCACCATTCGCCGGAGACGGGCCGAAACCGTGACAGCTCGTCGGCTGCAAAGTTCCAATCTCCCGGAATGTAAATAGCACGAAGGGACCTCAGATGCTTCTGACTCCATAAGAGGAGGTGGCGTGCGAGTTGCGACATACGACGGGAGCGTAGACCACCCTGACGGTTGATGTATGCTACTGTCGCGGTATTGTCTGAACGGACTAGTACGTGTTGACCCTCGAGCAACGTGCGAAAATGGTGCAGGGCAAGGCTTACTGCCAGCAATTTGAGGCAATTGACATGCAGAAGGCGCTGGGGTCCTGTCCAGGAGCCCGCGGCAGCATGCCCATTTCACATGGCGCCCCAGCCCGTGGACGAGGCATCTGTGGAGACAACAGCATGCCTGGAAACTCGTTCTAGGGGAACTCCGGCCCGTAGAAAACTGAGGTTCCTCCACGGGGTGAAGGTCTGACGGCAGGTCAGAGTCACTGGAACTCGGAACGTGCGGTGGTGCCATGCCCACCTCGGGACTCGATCGCGAAGCCACAGCTGAAGCGGTCTCATATGAAGCAATCCGAGCGGCGTTGCCGCGGCTGCAGATGCCATATGCCCCAGGAGCCTCAGAAACAATTTCAGTGGGACCGCACTCTTGCCCTCGAACTGTCGAAGACAAGTCAGCAGTGAGTGTGCGCGCTCGCTCGTGAGCTGCGCGGACATGGCGACCGAGTCGATCTCCATACCGAGAAAAGAGATCCTCTGCACGGGGCAGAGTTTGCTCTTCGCCCAGTTGATCCGAAGGCCCAGACGGGCTAGGTGCCGGAGCACTAGGTCTCTGTGTTCACAAACCTGATCTCGAGAGTGAGCTAATATTAGCCAGTCGTCGAGATAATTCAGAATACGAACCCCGTGTTCGCGCAGGGGAACAAGGGCTGCCTCGACGACCTTTGTAAAGATGCGAGGAGACAGAGCCAGCCCGAATGGGAGAACCGCATACTGGTATGCCTGCCCCTCGAAGCAAACCCCAAGAAACGGTCTGTGTCGAGGTAAGATGGAGACATGAAAGTAAGCGTCCTTCAGGTCTATCGCTGCAAACCAATCCTGTGGCCGCACGCATTCGAAAATGCATTTGGCCGTGAGCATCTTGAACGGCAGCCTGTGAAGGGAGCGGTTCAAGACGCGCAGATCCAGGATTGGCCGTAACTCACCGGTCTTCTTGGGAACAATGAAGTACGGGCTGTAAAACCCAGACCTCATCTCGGCTGGAGGGACAGTCTCGATTGCACCCTTCGCCAGCAGGGTGGCAACCTCCGCCCTCATGACCGGGGCATTGCCACCGACCATAGTGAAGCGGACTCCCCTGAAGCGGGGAGGAGACCGTGCGAACTGAATCGCATAGCCAAGCCTGATAGTTCGGGCGACCCAGCGGGACAGGTTGGGAAGCTCTAACCAAGCTCCCAGAAACTGAACCAGCGGGGACATGCGAACCACAGGCGTCCCCCCGGAGGGGCAGCGAAGCGGAGTGACCGGCCCAGAAGTGGGTGGCATAGCGGCCCGGTGCTGGGGCGCGGTCACACTCCACACCCTGACAGAGGAGACCAGGGAAGGACCAGCGTTCCACGGGGGTCTGCTCTGCCAGGGGTCTGGCGACAGAGGGGGACGAGAGTGGTGAGGTCCGGAGACGGCACGCACTGTCATCCGCGCCCTCTGGGACAGAGAAGGATGAGAGCGGCGAGGCCCGGGGGCATCGCACACTGTCACCCGGCTCTGTGTGCTCAGTGATGGGAGTATCGGTTCTTTCGTTTAATCGCCTCAGACTGCTTCTGTGCGGTCGAGCACTGCTGGGCAAAGTCCTCAACCGCTCCGCCGAAGAGGCCGGCCTGGGATATGGGGGCGTCGAGCAGGCGAGTCCGCTCAGTGTCCCGCATATCAGCCAGGTTCAGCCACAAGTGACGCTCCTGGACCACAGAGGTGGCCATCACCTGACCCAGGGAGCGTGCGGCCTCTTTCGTCGCTCGGAGAGCGAGGTCAGTGGCGGCACGCAGCTCATCAAAAAGCCCGGGGTCAGTCCCGCCCTCGTGCATGTCTCTGAGCAGCTGGGCCTGGTAGACCTGCAAGGTGCTCATCACATGCAGAGCGGCGGCCGCCTGTCCTGCAGCTCTGTGAGATCTCGCCACAAGGGTAGACGAAAATCTACAGGCCTTGGACGGGTGCTTAGGATTACCACGAGATGAAGCACTCTGAGGACATAGTTGCATCGCAACAGAGCTTTCAACCGGGGAACCCCAGTGTACCCATGGTCGAACGCCCCATCGAGGGGAGGAAAGGCGGAGAAAGCTGACGAACGTACACGGGAGGTCAAGGGAGCCTTCCATGACTTCGACAGTTCCTCATGCACCTCCGGGAAGAACGGTATTGGGGTTGGCTGCGGGCGTGAAGCCGCAGCCGCACCCAAAAACCAATCATCCAACCGCGAGCGCTCAGGGCAGGGCGGAGGGTTCCACTCCAGCCCGATGCTCGCGGCGGCCAGGGAAAGCATGGCCGTCAGCTCGGGATCTGACACGGGCAACGCTGGCACTCCCGAGGGAGGCAACACAGCCGTATCGTCACTTCCCGAGGACTCCTGCCCGCCTTGTGATGCCGCGATCGACATCGCATCCTCCTCTGGAGCGCCGAATGAGCTATGACGCGGTTCAGCGGCAAGCAGCGGCAAAAGCCAGCAATCAATCGGAATATAGACGTCCCCCTCGCTGGCTGATTCCAGAGAAACATACCATGTAAACTTTTGTTCCTACCAAAACATTAGTTCCCTTTCGTAGTCACTCCGAGTTACGTCGGATGACGGAGAATGGGGGTTTCGCCTAGAAAGAAAAACCGAGGCCATCACTGAGGAGCCGTCTCAGGAGCGCCGCTTAGCCTGGCGTTTAGCGGGGCGCGGGGCTGGAGAGGGCTGTGGCGCCTTCCTGCGGCGTCCTCCACGACGCGGCCCGGGTGAAGGCTGCTGCTGGGGCCGTGCGTTAGGGGCGGGAGCCGCGGGAGGGCGCCCTCGGCGGCGAGCAGGCTGAGAAACACGCGGGACATCAGAAGATGGACCCGGTAGAATCACTGCGGCGCTCACGGGTTGCAACACTGTAGAGGGGGGCGTGGTCCGAGGACGCATCGTCGGATTGTTCCACAACGTCACCCTCAAGTCACCCTGTCCACCAGCCGAAGTACCACCTCTCGTGGAGGGTGTAGATCGGGGTGTGGATGAGGGGACTCTCTCTCGAGTGAGATCATTGAGTCTCGACCTCAGTGTTGCGATGGTCATGTTCCCACAGAAAGAACATGAGTCATCCACAAGCGCTGCTTTAGCGTGCTCTAAGCCCAGACACACAAAGTAGCGATTGTGCCCATCGAAGGAAGACAGAAATCGATCGCACCCAGAAGAACACGGGCGAGACATCTTTAAAAAGACGTGCCACGTGCAGCTCTTTTAGAGAGGAAAATTCTGCGATGCTGAGGCGACCAGGGAGAAACACACAGACCGGCAGACCACTGCACAGATCGCAGGCAATGTGAACTCGCTGGGTACCGCCGTCACACCAACACCAGAGAGCTCGCTCGTCTCGAAGAGAAGATGATGTCACTGAAACTCAGGATCTTGGCTTGTGGAGTGAAGAAAGCTCTTGGCTCCGAAGCGAAAACATATCTGCATGTTGCCGGCGTCCTCCTTTTATACCCACGAGGTGGGGCGGAGATACGCTATGCAAATTCCGCAGACCCATGGCATTTCATCGCCATTGGCTCGTTTTATAATACTCGAAGATGATTGGCTTTCTAGGCGAAACCCCCATTCTCCGTCATCCGACGTAACTCGGAGTGACTACGAAAGGGAACTAATGTTTTGGTAGGAACGAAAGTTTACATGGTATGTTTCTCTGGAATCAGCCAGCGCGGGGGACGTCTATATTCAGATTGATTGCTGGCTTTTGCCGCTGCTTGCCGCTGAACCGCGTCATAGCTCATTACCATAAAGTTGAGCTACTTTCAACTTTCTGATTGACGCTCAAAACGCGACGCCGATGGATTTGACGCTCCTTGCAGCTGAGAGAAGCCAGCTTCCATTGAAAATGAATGACTTCCGGTAGCTTTGGAAGCTCAAGTCGGCGGCGGTGTGAACGTACAGTTAGGGCGATTGGGCGACGCACCACCAAAGTGTGAAAGGGACTTTTTCAATCACATTCACAATTTCATTCAACCACAGAGTTACGCTAGCCGTCACTGTGCCTCTGGATATAGTCCAATCAGCGTCATGTCACGTTCTGTGGAGTACCGCCTCTTTTTGGGCGATTTCACTCTGGCTGAGAATCGCCCAGAGTGTTCCCATAGACTTACATTCAAAGATGTTTTTTTTTTCGAACTGCAGGCACTCCAATGCATTAGGCTTGTTTGAGATGCGCCTTGCCTCGCCTGAAATGTAGGTGAGAGTAGGCGGCTGCAGTGAGGGGAGGAGTGAAAAAAGCACGGCAAGACGGACAGATCTCTCTTCTCGCAGTGGATCAGACACCTGTTAGATCAAAGGCGGATATCGCGGGATTCACGCTCGTGCATGGTGTTGCTAATTAACTGGATGTAATTTAAGTTCTGTTGCTTTTATATGAAAATAAATATAATGAACAAGACACCCAAAGTACTTGTTATTTAATTCCATTCCAAATATGTGTTTATCAATAATTTTTTCTTTAATACAGACATATGTTTATAATTTTTTTTATTTATAAAAATGACATCACATAACCCATATCGCACTGTCAGAGAGTTTATTCACACATAACGTACGTATACACATAAAACATGATACCAGAGTTTTAAAATCAAACATTTTTAAAAAGAACAATACATCACAGTTGTTTAAACCAATGAGCATTAAGCTGTGCTGTAAGCAAGTCGTTTTCCCATCATGCTTTTGATCAGCGCAGTCGGTGGAGAGCAACTGCGCGCGGCTGCAGGTGCGCCTTGCGGTCGCGAGAGTTTTTTGACATACGTCAGCATGACATCAGAGCAAGGCGGACCGCTCTCGGACACATTTCTAACCGGCATGCATCTCGCGTTGATCACCGGTGATCGGTCCTGCGCAGATTTTGCTCATCTCAAACAAGCCTAATCTCTATGGGTTCCGGGAGGGCTCGCACTAACGTGCTTACGTCATCATACGTATCCTTAACTTGTGCAGCAATTGGTGGGAACAAACATACACTATTCAAAATCTTTAAGATTAAGTGACAAATAATATTTGAAAACAATTTTGAATTTTAACAACAAGAAAAAATGAAACACTACTTTAATATCTTTATCAAATGTGATTAAAAAAATAAAAATAAAAAAGAGAACGAGAGCGAGAGAGACTAGGCTTGTTTGAGATGCGCCTTGCCTCGCCTGAAATGTAGTCGAGAGTAGGCGGCTGCAGTGAGGGGAGGAGTGAAAAAAGCGCAGGCAAGCCGGACAGTTCTCGTATACAGTACACGATAGAATTAACTGCGTTCGCCATGACGTTGTTCAAGTTCAACTGGCCTCAACTCGCGAGATGTCCCAACAGTAGGCTTGTTTGAGATGCAAGCCTAGTAAAAGAAATGCCATTCAGCCATCGTAGTAATCAGGACCAGAGTCAGGTGTTCAGGGACCAGAGCTCATTTCAGGAGCAGGAGCAAGTAGCAACAGGAACAACAAGATCTAGGAGGGCCTTGGGAGAAGAAGACAAACAGAGGCTGTCTAAGGAGGTATTTATTGCTGACCATTTAAATACTCGAGTGTTGGAAAATCTCACTTTGTTTTTACAATCAGTTTAGGAAAGGATGGTAGCAGTCTTTTTTACTCCTAGCATTGTACTTTGAAATTTGTACATTCCATTCGAGCACCAACACAATCTTTATCCTACACCTCAACGATTCAGTCAACAATATTATTAGTCGCCACCTAGTGGAATCTTTAATAAAAGAAACTATCTGAGTGGATTGAAAATGCATTTACTGGTCAAAAACCCTTGTCAAACTCCATTTGAGCTTGAATTTTGGTAAAATGTTAATTAACGTAACAACGCACACACACACACACACACACACACACACACACACACACACACACACACACACACACACAAAAATAATCGCTGTCGGACGGAAGCCTTGTATGTCCAAAACTGTTACTTTTCAGGAAACGAAAGAAAACCTGTTTTAAGTTGATTCCTGCACATCTCAAAACCTAAAGTTAAATCTATTAAAAAGTCTGCATGCGATAAAGTTGATCTGAAACATTTGCCCCCCCTGAGAGATTTTGCAGGAGCCGCCACTGTTGTAGACCTTAAAACGATTTCTTTAAAAGCAAATATCTACCTTTGCTTTGAACTTTGAGCATTGTGACTTGGCAGCTGTTGTTTGTGCTTATGTAACCTATAAACATAATCTAACCTCGCTGAATAAAAGTACTAATTTCTTTCAAAAAATATTACTGACTCCAAACTTTTGAAACTTTTTGGTAGTGTACCTCAGTAAAATAATGTAAGGATTAGTATTTTAATGAAGAATTTCTGTGGGATAGTGTTATAGATTATTGGCTTTTCCCTTGTGAAAAAGACCACAGACCTTGTGATCTGGTATCGCATATGTGATCTGATATCTCAATATCCAATTAATTATTCACTAAATAACACTAGGAATATTCAGTTAGCGCAACATATATTTGCTGTATGTTGCATTTGTACTTATAGTCAAATTACATTATGGACTTACACTCACCTAAAGGATTATTAGGAACACCTGTTCAATTTCTCATTAATGCAATTATCTAATCAACCAATCACATGGCAGTTGCTTCAATGCATTTAGCGGTGTGGTCCTGGTCAAGACAATCTCCTGAACTCCAAACTGAATGTCAGAATGGGAAAGGAAGGTGATTTAAGCAATTTTGAGCGTGGCATGGTTGTTGGTGCCAGACGGGCCGGTCTGAGTATTTCATAATCTGCTCAGTTACTGGGACTTTCATGCACAACCATTTCTAGGGTTTACAAAGAATGGTGTGAAAAGGGTACTGAAAAACATCCAGTATGCGTCAGTCCTGTGGGCGAAAATGCCTTGTTGATGCTAGAGGTCAGAGGAGAATGGGCCGACTGATTCAAGCTGATAAAAGAGCAACTTTGACTGAAATAACCACTCGTTACAACCGAGGTATGCAGCAAGGCATTTGTGAAGCCACAATACGCACAACCTTGAGGCGGATGGGCTACAACAGCAGAAGACCCCACCGGGTACCACTCATCTCCATTACAAATAGGAAAAAGAGGCTACAATTTTTGCAAGAGCTCACCAAAATTGGACAGTTGAAGACTGGAAAAATGTTGCCTGGTCTAATGAGTCTCGATTTCTGGTGAGACATTCAGATGGTAGAGTCAGAATTTGGCGTAAACAGAATGAGAACATGGATCCATCATGCCTTGTTACCACTGTGCAGGCTGGTGGTGGTGGTGTAATGGTGTGGGGGATGTTTTCTTGGCACACTTTAGGCCCCTTAGTGCCAATTGGGCACCGTTTAAATGCCACGGCCTACCTGAGCATTGTTTCTGACCATGTCCATCCCTTTATGGCCACCATGTACCCATCCTCTGATGGCTACTTCCAGCAGGATAATGCACCATGTCACAAAGCTCGAATCATTTCAAATTGGTTTCTTGAACATGACAATGAGTTCACTGTACTAAAATGGCCCCCACAGTCACCAGATCTCAACCCAATAGAACATCTTTGGGATGTGTTGGAACGGGAGCTTCGTGCCCTGGATGTGCATCCCACAAATCTCCATCAACGGCAAGATGCTATCCTATCAATATGGGCCAACATTTCTGAAGAATGCTTTCAGCACCTTGTTGAATCAATGCCACGTAGAATTAACCCGTTTAATCCCACCGGTCACAATTGTGACCGCATCTTTTTTCTTATTTCTGGAAGCTCTAAAAATGTTGTTATTGACTTTGGGCAAGAAATTCAACTTTTAAATGACAAAATAGATTGTCTTGATTAAAATCTATTAATGTCATGTGACTAGTGTGAAAGGTCACATGACCAGATCAGTTACTTCCTGCTTGCACATCTAGAAGAAGATGTCTTCCTCAGACTACTACAAAAAGTAGTATGTAAAATATCTTAATTAACAGATAGAACTATCATATTTTGTACATATATTCATTAAAGGGTCTACTACTGATATATTTTGAAAATTATACTCCTGCATATATATTTTGCTCGTAAGACTTGTAAATTTGTTTACGGTCACAATTGTGACCGGTAGTATAACACAGTGCTTCAATTGAAAACACAGGTATTGGCTGGTATTGACTGGTATTGGCAGGTATTGGCAATCCTACACTGAACATATGCCACACCTGTGAGGGGGATGGATGATCTTGGCAAAGGAGAAGTGCTCACTTACACAGATTTAGACAGATTTGTGAACAATATTTGAGAGAAATAGGCCTTTTGTGTACATAGAAAAGGTCTTAGATCTTTGAGTTCAGCTCATGAAAAATGGGGGCAAAAACAAAATTGTTGCGTTTATAATTTTGTTCAGTGTAGTTATCAGTATCCCAGAAACTTTCAATGTGTTGGACCTTCTAGACGTACGTGACCCCCCCCCCAAAAGTGACTGAGATAGTGATGGCTCAGATAGGGAGTACCATGGGTGAAACGGCCCATTTGCCAAGTGAATGGCGATGCAGAGGTGAACTTTCTGGAGGATTACGCAAATGTTCATGAGAACCAATTGGTGTGCCCCACACATGACCACAAACAACCCTTTCTAGAATGTACAGCCCATCTTCAGTGCACTGAATGAGTGCACACACATCTCCCTGAAACTGGCCTAGGACAGGGCCCAAGTGAAGTCATGGTCTAGCCCATAGGGGTCTAGCAGAACAAGCAGAATTTCCTCCAGGGTGTAACTTTGTACATGACAACCTTTTCACCTCACTAAGCCTCCTTCACGAAATGACAAAACGAGGTATTGGATGACTTGGAATGAATTGTGTCAATAGGTCTAATTGAAGAATTTGTATGAATTCTGACTATGGTGTTTCCCACCGGTCACTATTGTGACCGAGTATAAAACCTAATATTTCACTAACTTAACCAACATAAAATCAAAAAAGGCATGATGTTTGAGTGTTAGGGAGGTCTAAGGAGTAAAAATAATGTACTCAAGTTGCAAGAAAAAATTTGGGATTAAACGGGTTAAGGCAGTTCTGAAGGCGAAAGGGGGTCAAACACAGTATTAGTATGGTGTTCCTAATAATCCTTTAGGTGAGTGTATTTGTGGTCTTCCCATTTATGTAGCATACCCATTTATGTAGAATAATGTCACCTTGTTTTACTCCACATTATTTTATAAATAAATTCTGTGAATGCTTTCAGCAATACATTAGCAATTAATGATTGTTTACAGTTTGATGGAAATTACTTCCTAGTATTATTTGTTGGACATTCCTCATGGTGCATAGGCAAAAATAAAAAAAAATAGACAAGCAAACAATTATTCCTCATAAAAATGATGAGGTGCTTACTGCATGGCCTGCTGTGTGTGTGTGAGCTGGAAGCTTGGTTTCTTCAATGACAGGCCTTAGGTGATGTGTACGTTCATATCTTCTGTCAGGATAGCCAGACTGATCCGGGTGGCTGTCGTGAATGTGCTTTCTGGAATCAGGATAGTGCTGGTAAATTGGGTCGACTGATGGCGAGTACCGTGGACCAGTTGGAGAAAAGGAATGTGGATCTGTATGTCTGTGGTATGGGTCATATGATGGCTGGTATCTGGGATCATGTGGCACAGGATACAGGGCTTCTGGTTGTGGAGGGGCTCTTGGGCGAGAGGTAGTGGGGTAGTCCTGAGAGTAGTAAACCACTTGTGGAGGCTCCACTGCTTCCATCTGTTTATCCTAGAAACCAACCGTACAAAAAAAAAAAAAAGCAAGGAGAAAAATGCGGCCAAATTTTCCATTGCCCAAAATGTACAGTCACCTTTACCGTTGCCTGGGAAAATTTTGTGGGTGAAATCCATTAATTTCAACTGGAATCCACGTGATCAGAAGTTTAGCATGAGGGTGGAAAAGTTTCCCATGCAGATTTCGAAGTTGGTCAAAAATGTGCCATGTCGACCAACAGAAAGCTGCTTAGTTTGAAAGTGAATTTTATGGGAGTTGTGCTTCATGCATCGCTACTGTAACGATCTGAGGAAAGCAGGCAAAGACGAGGATCTAAACACAGGGTTATTTAAAGGGATAGTTCACCCAAAAAAGAAAATTCTGTCAGTATTTACTCACCCTCATGTTGCTCCAACCCCGTAAGACCTTCGTTCATCTTCGGAACACGAATTAAGATATTTTTGATTAAATCTGAGAGCTGGATCACTCCTCCATAGGCTTCTTAAGGGATTGACACTTGTTCCCTGAAAAGTTATTAAAGACATCGTTAAAATAGTCCAAGTGACTACAGTGGCTCAATCCTAAGTTTATCAAACGACGAGAATACTTTTTGTGCGCAAAAAACAAACAAAAATAACGACTTTATTTCAACTATTCATTTCCTTCTCTGTGGGCCTCGAGTCAGTTCATTAGTGTAATAGCGTAATCTTCTGTTGTTATACATCACACGCACATGACCAGCGTCGGCCAATAGTGAGCCTACGTGTGACGTAGCTCTACGCAATCACACTACGTTAACTGACTAGAGGCCAACAGAGAAGGAAATGAATAGTTGAAATAAAGTCGTTATTTTTGTTTGTTTTTGCGCACAAAAAGTATTCTTGTCGCTTGATAAACTTAAGATTGAGCCACTGTAGTCACTTGGACTATTTTAACGATGTATTTAATAACTTTTCCTGGCTGGCAAGTTTCAATCCCTTAAGAAGCCTATGGAGGAGTGAACCAGCTCTCAGATTTAATCAAAAATATCTTAATTCGTGTTCCAAAGATGAAAAAAGGTCTTACGGGGTTGGAACAACATGGGTGAGTAAATACTGACAGAATTTTCATTTTTGGGTGAACTATCCCTTTAATAAAGTAACCCATAAAACAGAGAACACAGAACTCGAAGAACAAAGGAACAAAACCACGGGGATCACAGAGGCAACCATTACACGTACAACAACTGACAAAGTAACAAGTGAAACACAAGGGCTATTAATACACAGGGACAAACAAGCTTAAAGGGACAATGTGTAGTTTTTTAGGTATTTTATTATCTAAAATCAATATTTTTATTCATAAATATGTTCTCAATGGTGTACGAATACCTCTGCCAATTATCTGACTTATCCTCGTAAACGAAGAATTTATTATCTTTATATACATGTGACGGGTAGGTCCACGGAGGCTTCCATGTAGTTCCGCCATCTTGAAAAACTATAATAACAGAGAGGGTCAAAAAGTACTAGGTCAACGCGTTTCCACAACGCGTTTTCGTTCAGAGCCAGCGTCATGTAACTGAAAGCAGCAGAAATGGAGGAGCAGAGCAGAGCAGTGAGAGGCGCTTGTCACTGCCCCGGCAAGTCAGTCAGTAATTCATACTGTAACATTCGTTTGTTCGTTGTGTCAAGTTGCAGTTTGTTTGAAATAACTAACCCGTTCACCCAAACGAAAACTCGACGAAGTGCTATTAGAAGACATCCTGTCATAGCTTTTTGGTACATAACAGCTACCGTAGATGCAACACGCATTTGAAAAAGCGAGGCGCTGGAGAGCACAATTCGTTTGAATGCAAAATACAATTTCACTGCTAGATGGGAGAAATTCCTACACAGTGTCCTTTTAACTAAGTAATTAGGAAAAAAGATACACCTGGGAACAATCATGAACTAATCAACAGGAAAAACTACAAAGGACTACAAAAACATAGCACAAAACAGGAAATAATAAAAGTCCACATGAGACAAGGGGAACACAGACTGGAATCACAACAGCTACACTTTAATCACCTCAACCATTAATTACTTAATTCTGTTACTTACCAGACCCCGGTGGAAAGGGGTATATTCTCCAAGCTGAAACGAAACAACCAGAAACATCAGAAATTTTTAGGTTCTCACCAAATAGATTCTTGGAAAATTACAAAAAAAAAAATACATGTCAAGTAATAAACCTCAGGGCTAATGCAGCTAATGGCACTTACAGATTAAATACTAATTTAATAAAAAATGCAAATGTGATGCTATGGAATAAGGGAAATATAATATGTAAGACTGTGTCCTATTCTTTCAATGTTCTGAAAAAAACAAAACATTTCTGTCATTAATTACTCACCCAAATGTCGTTCCAAACCGGCAAGACCTTCTTTCATCTTCGGGACAGAAAGTAAGATATTTTTGATGAAATTCGAGAGGTTTTTAAACCAGCCATAGGCAGCAACGTCATTGCAAATTTCAAGGCCCAGAAAGGTAGTAAATACATGGTTAAAATAGTCCATGTGACTCCAGTGGTTCAACCTTAATGTAATGAAGCAACGGAAATAACAACTTTATTCAACAATCTCCTCTTCAACGTAATTCTCATACGCTGTTCACGTAGTAAACACAGTGCAGCACTTCCAGGTTCTACATCAGAATGCCGGCTCATTATTGGCTGAAGCAATTTACGTGAGCACCACGACGCATGCGTGTGATTCTGATGTAGGGGCTGGCCAATAATGAGCCGGCACTCTGACAAACCTGGAAGCGCTGCTCTGGGTTCAAAAACCTCTCAGATTTCATCAAAAAATATCTTAATTTGTGTTCCAAAGATGAACAAAGATCTTGTGGGTTTGGAATGACATCAGGGTGAATTTTTAATGACAGGATTTAAATTTTAAGGTATACTAACCCTTTATATTTTGTTTTATGTGTTCCAACTCATACACAGTTGAACATGCAAGGCTTTCAAAGTATACTCCATCAGCCGCAACAGTGGATGGATGCATTTGGCGCACCTAACAGACCCTTCTATTTGATACTTGTCTTTGCAGCAGCAAAATGGGTGTTTCAGTGGACATTTTCAATCTGATGGGCATTTTAAACCACTTTACCTGCTTTGCCTGTTGGTTTGAAAATGCCCACTGAATGGGAAATGCACACTCAGTCTGCAGAGATTAATACTTCTATTAAATCTATTTGAAAGGCCCTTTATACTTTATTTTCTGCATTTTTCTCCATCTAGCTCACATTTGAGTGCACAAGTCTTTCATAATATGCTGCTTTGACATTGAGGGTGGATGTTCGTGTTTATCACATAAATATTTTGGAACATGGACAAGTGAAGTATACTTTGGGCTTTAAGTTTGTACTCTTCTTACATGAAGATGGAGAAAAAAAATATTAAAGCCTAGACGATTACCAGGACTTTTCTGACACCATCCTCTTCTCTCATAAAAAGTTCTTTCTTGTCTATTACATAGATTAGCGTGCCTTCTGGATGCTGAATAGTTGATGCAGCCATAGCGTCAAAAGACCTCAAAAACATAACCTGAGGAAATGAAAACAAAACAACAAACTAGAAAATATGAAATATCTCATAGAAAATAAGTTGATGTTTACATCAGTGTGCCCACTGACAGCAAGCAGTAGGCTAGTTCTGTAGTGAAAACCCACCCGAGATAAATGTCCAGGGGGTCCAGGAGGTCCAGGTGGCCCAGGAATACTGATTGCTAAAGGACCAAGTTGTTAAAATGAAAAAAAAAAAATATATGTATTTATTTCTGAGCTTTTGCATTTAATGGACAGGACAGCAAGAGAGAAGACTGGAAAAAAGGAGAGACAAGAAATGAGATCAGGACATGAAGCAGGTCAGATTCAAATCTGCATCCCTGGGAACCCAAAATATATTTTATGTGTTGAGTGGCAGTGTGGATTCCTTACTTTGTGAGGGTCTGTATGCTCCTGGCAGCAATGATCCCGGTGGTCCAGGTGGACCTGGTGGGCCAGGACTACCTGGGCGACCCTCATAACCAATTCCTGGGGCTCCAGAAGGCCCAGAGGGACCTGGAGGTCCACTAATAGTTTCACCTCTAGGGCCCTATAGCGAAATTAACATTTAGTCAAGTAAGCCTCTTTAGACGAAGAAACAAAGGTAAACTCAGAATCTGAGAGGAATCATTTCATGACTGTGCTATGTCACCGGTGGTCCAGGTCTTCCAGGTGGACCTTGTAATCCACCATGACGAGGGTCGTAGAAACCTCCTCCTGGTTCTCCCTTCTCCCCTTTAGGACCATGCTCACCTTTCATCTCATGCTACAGCATAACATATTACATAATACAGTACATTTTCCATGTGCTGCACATTTTCAGCAAAACATTACTACATGTAAACAGAAAACCTATGTGAAGGTTGGAAACATCATACCTTAAATGTATAAATGTCAAAGGTAGCAGTGAGACCTACGGCAGATAACGATGACAGTCACGCCATGATAGATGAAGTCATGTTCACATTTCACAGTAAAAAAAGAAGAAGATAATAATTCACTTCTCTGAATATCCTATAAAAAGGCTTGATGCTTCAATAAATCATACCTGGCAATCCAGGGATGCCAGATGCTCCTCTTTCACCCTTGTCCCCTTTGATAGCTGAAGTAATGAAATTTGAGATATATTTACATCTATTCAATTAGCAGCTGTTCCAAAAGCAACTTACACATTCTTCAGAAGACTCACATTCCTTTGGAATAAGAGCACACTGATTCATCACAAACACATATTCTTAAATACATATTCATGTTATACTAAACTGGAATGTGATATGGATTGGAAAATGGCATATCAGATTCATTCTCAACTCACCAAAGGGAAACCTTGAGCTGGCATCATCATAACCCTTAAAGTAGATCACATTAAAAATTGTGAGCCAGTACACATGCTATTTTTATAGCAAACAAACCTATAGATTTTTTTTTACAAGATATTCATTACTCACATTAAATCTTTCCACAGAAGCTGGAGTTCCAGGAGGACCGGGTGGCCCAGGTGGACCAGGGGGTCCCTAAAATCAGTTTGAAATCTATAGTATATAGTATATGTACTTCTATAGTAACAATTAAAACCAAATACATAGTCATTTTTACCTGATAGCCATTACCATATCCTCCACCTGAATCTCCTTTTGCCCCCTTTTTTCCATTCAGACCAGGTCGACCCTTTTTGATTAAGAATATTGTGAAATCAAGAATATGCCAAATTATTCAAATTATAAAAAAATCAAACTCAATGAGAAATATAATATTATAAACATGCATTTAAAATATAGTTGCAGGCAACAATTAAAGTTTATTAGACCAATTGGCCCATAATTAGAGGCATTTTTATGTTTGTCTTTAATGGTGCTTATATTTGCACATGTACACAAAAATTAGGTAGATCTAAATCCAGAGGAGCACTCGTATCATCAATATATATCGTTATGTTGCCCAGACATAAATCTTACTGTTTGGTAAGGCAAATAACAGTATGTAATGTAAAGCTGTAAAGCTGCTTTGAAACAATGTGTATTCTGGAAAGCACTTTACAAATAAATTTGACTTGAATTTTATGCCTGTTGAAAAATGAAAAAGCTAGACAGCATGAGATTAATAATTTATTATATTGAATGATAATTAACTTTTAATAAAAATTGTATAATAATAGTTAACACTATTTTATGTATACAGGTAATTACTATACTGCCCTACAAAGCAAAAAGGCAGTAACTACGCAGAGTGCAGAACTGAGAAAAATTACTTTAAAGTTATCCTGTCATCCAGCCTAAGTAGTTGTAGGTAGATTATTGGACATGTGGCTGTTTTGTTACTTTATATTAGCTTATTCTTTGTACATATCAATCCTCATATTTAATTTGATATTTTACCCCTATTTTGCAGTTACTGTATTCTTGCTTTGTATTACTTACCAAAAACGTGGCACCATACCAAGGAAAAAGGCAGTAACTACAGATTCTCCAAAAACTATTTTGCCACAACTTGGGCTCTGGGTGTGTTAGATGCACTGTATTTGAAAAAATTGGAACCATTTGTTTTCCTGAACATGGATATACCAAACCCAAACTAATTTGGCCATTTTAGGTAAATATTTTCCACCCGGAAGCTGTTCTGGTGCTGAAACGGCTGCTTAAAGTCACATTGCTAAGCTGTATCAAGGCCCAAATGGGGACAATTTATTTTGAATAGGACCACATTATTATGTGTGAGTATTAGATTAATCTGTGTCTGGGGGTGTTTCTGTATCTGTAATGTAGTATCTGCTATACCTACAAATCACATTAATGTTAAAGCACTGCAAAACAACTTTTCTTTGGAGCAAAAATAGGCAAGTTCAACTCCAATTCAACAGAGCAAAACAAAATCATTTTGCCTAAGTGTTTCTAAGGCTTTTCAAACTCTTATGATGATAACTAAGATAAACAATTTGATGATTTTATATGGTGCAGTATCTGGTTCAGTAGGTTTATAAACACAAAGTACTGAATGAAATGAATACATGGGACAGATATTTCAAATTAGTAAACATACATTTAATAATAGATTGTGTATATATATATATAAATAATGATAATAATAATAAAAATAATTGATGAACACCACATTTCATATGCATATTTTTTTTATATAAAGTCTAGAACCATTTTGTGGCAATGGTTATTACTCCTCATCCTCCACAACATTGCTCACAGGCAGGGAATACCAAAACACCCTCCTGTTTGGTGGCATGAGAGGACAAAGATTACAGATGATGTCTGTATATCATAATATTTCATTGTACAGGGAATAACTTAAATTAGGTCCATGACAAAATAGTGCATGAATTAGGCTAACACAATAAATGAATAGTTTTGCACCCTTAATGAAAATGAAGAAAGAAAAGCCAACACACAAAAACGAAGCCTGGCTTCATAAGTTACATTAGGCCTACAATAATAGGATAAAACTTAGAAGCTTGCAGTCATGCAGAGGGACAACATTTTCATAGGTTAATATAATTAAGGGGAATCCAAATTAAATATATAATTTTATATTCAGAAGAAGAAACGATGCAATAAATAAATGCTTAGGAACAGGAACCAATGTGTTTGAGCCTGAGCGCTAAGGGGGGGCGTAAATACCTGCCGGCTCGCTCTGTCTGCAGAAGTTTGTTTTTGTTGAAAGCATGGATGCTTACAACAGTAAAGAGAAAGATGTCAGTTTTGCTCACAACTCGCTAACTTATCTAAACAGCGGACATAGTCTTCAAACAGCGGCCGCGAAGAGAGTGTGTTTTAAGTTGAACAGACACCTGTCACGTTAAAGAATAACTGTTACACCGATACAGAGCCGGCCCGAGCCTATTGGGGGCCCTAAGCAGAATTTGATTTCGGGGCCCCCTCCCATTACGCGGAGTCACCTGTGCTTGATGATTATTGACACAAATATCACGCAATAATGATACAGTGAGGTTATGTATTACGTCGCTGTCCAATGAAAACCGCGTATGTCCATTTTGCCGATTTTGAGATTTTTCGATGGATAGAATGTCCAGGTTCATTTCCGTATACAGTATGCTTCACATTATCTAAATGACCAATGAAAAGTTGTGAAATCATGTCATCTGATTTTCACGTATATCCATTTGGTGTCAAAGCTGTCAATCACGCCGCGTATCTCCCACCCTGTGGAGGCATCTCGCCGGTCTCGTGAAGTTTCATCTTAAGCGTCTCTGGAAGCTCAGCATTGGATAGCCGAATAACACTGTGAGGTAAAGTATCAGCAAACATTTGTTTTTGACAACTGTTCACAAGTTTATTATATATTCACAAAATTACGGTAGGACTGTGCAAACAAAGTATCAGTCTAGCATATGTCAGTGTATTGATTCATTGTCCCTTCATAGTTTGCAAGAGACATTTAATAAACTGAGCGTATTTAATAAACTGAGCGTATTTAATAAACTAAGCGTAGCCTATTCATCTGTCAATATAAAACGCGACTTGGTCATTCTAATTAATGATCGGAAGAACGCGTATCGACCACCGTTACTGTAAAATATGCACGTATGTCCATTTAAACTCGATTTTGGTCAAATGTGGATTATATCATTACATTGGCAAGAATATGGTTACATTAAAATATGCCGTACCAAGTATGCAACGCTACGTTCAACTGCTTTTGAAATTACGGTGTTTTTTTCACTTCCTGAAAAGTAACCGTTTTGGACATACGTGAGTTTCATCGGGCAGCGAATACAAAATAAATACTTAATAAAAAATAGATAGCCTACTTAAAAAAGTTTTAACTTTTACTTCACTCTTTGAAACTTCTTAAAACAAACTGTCTCAAAACATATCAAATACATTATTTGCTAAAATAATGACAAAACTGAGAAATCAGAAACATAATAAGAGCAAGGGTTCAACAATGACAATTATTGTTGAAAACTGTAAAAATATTATTATTTCTCAACTGTCTCAATGCAGTGTAACTGTCCTCAAAATCTTTATTTTTTAATTATTATTGTAACAGACTTTGTTGGATTGTACATGACAGAATCCAACAAAGTCTGTTAATACCGGTAATGATGTACTGGCGCTCGTTGTTTATGTGTGTATGCAATGTATTTTTCCCCTCGGGGCTTGCCGTAGATAGGAATGGGTCAATTGCTGCACAAAACATACTGTAAATAATCATGCAAACATACTTTTATCTTGTTCTTTTTTCTCCTCCTCTGTCCTTTTCTTCTTTCTATTTTCGGCACCAGAGGGATACGTCCTTTTTTGTGACATGGCTTAACATCAGGCCCGGCGTCAAGGGGGGGCTTGGGGGGGCTTAGCCCCCCCATGATAATCTCAAGCCCCCCTAGCGGTGATCTGAATGATGATTATGTGACTGAGCGTTCTTGCAGGGTTTTTCTAAACACTTATGAATAAGATAACTATAAACGAGAACCGTCTGAACTGTTCTCGACTTCACCCCTTTTGTACACTGCACACGTCTGCAGTGCATTACGGCTCCGACAAGATTTTATTCTGTCCTCCACGCGGTGCCAACTCACACCAGGAGCATTTCAGAAGCAACGCGACTGGATGCGCGAGACCATGTGATTTGCCTGTCCGATGTGATTTTTCTTGATTTTTGGGTTTCTACCTTACAGTCTATGGTTTCTACCAAGGATATATTGGTGTGCAATACAATTGGGAGTCCTTACAGGGTGTTTATTTTAAAAATTGACAGTGTTTATTTACTGTTATTTTGTATTTACGGTGTGGCTTGGACGCGGCGTCCGTTGAAAATAGACTTACGTTAGCACCTATCTTTAGTGAAGCGGTGCGGAGAGCCGCTTCTGAAACGCCGCGTCGCGGTTGGTGTAAAAACAAGCATTGACTAGAGTGGGCGCGATGAGCTCCGGTGCTCCGGTGTTTCTTACTCCGGTGTCGCAGCCGTAGCGCGCCGCAGACTAGTGTTAACTAGTTTAACACTAAATAATTATCTTTCAATATGGGGCACGAGAGAAACAGAACCCCCCCCCCCCCCCAGCAAGCCCCCCAAAGAATTGTAAAAGCCCCCCCAAATTGTTTCTCCTGGCGCCGGGACTGCTTAACATTACCGTGACTATGCGCAGTTGCGCACAAATTGTCTATGCACGCGCGAGGTGTCTAGATTATGCGCATGACTTAAACGCTGGCAGACACAGCAGCAGTTGTAGGCAGGTATATTGATCATGAAATCAGAATTTTCTTGTCTTGAATTATTCATTCATTCATTCATATTCATTCATTCGTTTATGTCACTTGTTTAAGTCATCTAAAAAATATATTTTTCGACTCGATTGGGGGGCCCCCTGGTGGCCAGGGGGCCCCAAGCAGCTGCTTAGTTCGCTTATGCCTCGGGCCGGCCCTGCACCGATAGCTGTTTATGGACAGTTATATTCTCCTGCTGGACAATAACGCCGTGAATGATTAGCCTATGAAAAAAGAAGACGCCGCTCATGTAGGCTAATAAGAGCGAAGAAGATCACGCCTTGACAGAGGTTAGTGCTCTCCGAGTGCTTTTCTAGTTAGCAGGTAAGCAAAGCTATTTAAAACATCGCCTGTCAATTAGTATAATGCTATTTGAATGGGCCTCTGAGAGGAAGTCCCGCCCTGGCGGCTGACAGGTGTTTATATTGTGATAGCCTAGCCTCTAAATGTTTAATCTGCCACTGTACTCCGGGTATTTTCATTTCAACGCCAGTTCGACCATCTTCTTTCCCCGGCTTTGTGCCATCTCAAACAAAATTTGTGTGAAGTTAGAAGGGTGAAATCGCAAATGTTAAAACCGTCCAGTGATGAGGATGCCCCGAAATCAGCTGTGTACATGTTCACCATGGCAACAGTAACTACACTGCGCAGCAACACGGTTATTTTTTGTTAGGTAAAACATAACAAGAATACAGTAATGGATGTTACTGTACTCCTGCTTTGTTTCACTAGGGGTTTTTGCAGTTACTGTACAAACGACTACCATTTTTCTCCAAAACAACACACATTTGAGATAAGATGTTTTGTCACATAACAAAGGATGCCTTGAATGTCATGAAAATGATAATAACTCATTTTTGACCAAAAATGCAGTTACTGCCTTTTTGCTTTGTAGGGCAGTATAGTAATAACTCTAAATTATGCATAATTACATGCAACTAACCCTAAATCATTCCCTAATCTTAACCCTATAGTAAGTTCATGTAGTTAATTAATATTGCTCTTTCAAAAATGTTTTTCAGAAAATGTAAAATTGCAGAAAATTTAGTTGATTTTGATTCAGCATGAGAGATACTCACTGATCTGCCTGGTAATCCTATTTCACCTTTTGGTCCAGGTGGCCCCACTGGTCCCTAATGAGTGAAAATATATCAGCATATCTATAATATCATTGTGCAGGTAAAAAAAAAAAATCCTCAGCAAGACTCACCACAGGTCCCTCTGGTCCTGGAAGTCCTGGCTTGGCCTAAAACAGAGAGTAACTACATTAATTGTCTAACAATTAGATGTCTGTTAGATGTCTGTATTAATATACTATTTAACATTTCATCTGGACCGTGTTTAGTTGTCTGGTTGATCTTTGGCTGCATTTAATTCTGAGAAAATAAATGGTGAAATTCCTGGGGGGAAATGGATAACACCTCATTATACGGTGACCATCTCCCTTCGAGCCCGCAGGGGCCGTTTTGCAAACCCCACCACCTTTTGTGCTTTAGGGCGCAGCGGTCTCCAGCGAGTTATAGTCTCAGTGTCTGACTGGCAGGAGGAGGGTTTTAAGAGGGGTCAGTTTGGTTATTTCCTTAACCCTCTATGCACACCTTGGCAATAGAATCACCATTGGCTAGTAATTTTTTTTGGTTACTCGCTAGACTGATATACTGATATATTCAGGTGCTGGTCATATAATTAGAATATCATCAAAAAGTTGATTTATTTCAGTAATTCCATTCAAAAAGTGAAATTTGGATATTATAGTAATTCATTACACACAGACTGATATATTTCAAATTATTTCATTTAATTGTTTATTTCATTTAATTGTGATGATTAAAACTGACAACTAATGAAAATCCCAAATTCAGTATCTCAGAAAATTAGAATATTACTTAAGACCAATACAAAAAAAGGATTTTTAAAAATGTTGGCCAACTGAAAAGTATGAACATGAAAAGTATGAGCATGTACAGCACTCAATACTTAGTTGGGGCTCCTTTTGCCTGAATTACTGCAGCAATGCGGCGTGGCATGGAGTCGATCAGTCTGTGGCACTGCTCAGGTGTTATGAGAGCCCAGGTTGCTCTGATAGTGGCCTTCAGCTCTTCTGCATTGTTGGGTCTGGCGTATCGCATCTTCCTCTTCAGAATACCCCATAGATTTTCTATAGGGTTAAGGTCAGGCGAGTTTGCTGGCCAATTAAGAACAGGGATACCATGGTCCTTAAACCAGGTACTGGTAGCTTTGGCACTGTGTGCAGGTGCCAAGTCCTGTTGGAAAATGAAATCTGCATCTCCATAAAGTTGGTCAGCAGCAGGAAGCATGAAGTGCTCTAAAACTTCCTGGTAGACAGCTGCATTGACCTTGGACCTCAGAAAACACAGTGGACCAACAGTTGCAGATGACATGGCACCCCAAACCATCACTGACTGTGGAAACTTTACACTGGACTTCAAGCCACGTGGATTCTGAACAGCCAGCCTCTTTAGCAATGACCTTTTGTGTCTTGCCCTCCTTGTGCAAGATGTCAATCTTTTGGACAGCTGTCAAGTCAGCAGTCTTCCCCATGATTGTGTAGCCTACAGAACTAGACTGAGAGACCATTTAAAGGCCTTTGCAGGTGTTTTGAGCTAATTAGCTGATTAGAGTGTGGCACCAGGTGTCTTCAATATTGAACCTTTTCACAATATTCTAATTTTCTGAGATACTGATTTTGGGGTTTTCATTAGTTGTCAGTTATAATCATCAAAATTAAGGGAATGAACACTTGAAATATATCAGTCTGTGTGTAATGAATGAATATAATATCCAATTTTCACGTTTTGAATGGAATTACTGAAATAAATCAACTTTTTGATGATATTCTAATTATATGACCTAATTATATTATGATTATGATAATCAAGCACTATTTAAACTGGGTCACCATGTAAGAATGCATATTTGTCATTTTAACTGAATTCAGGACTGGTAGTGGTGCTGAAGATATTGTTTGTCATTCAGTGTTTCTGTAAAAAAAAAAAAGAAAAAAAAGATAATAGTAATAGATATAGTAATTATTATTAAAAGATAATAATTCTACTACTAATAATAACAATATACAACACACTAAGGATTGATGAGCAGAAGGGTTTATGAATATTAATCACGTTGTCAGTGTTCACTTGAAGACATTTGCTGGGATGAGTGCCAGCCAATAAGATGATCTCTGTTATTTTGACAGGAAAATACAACAAAGAATATCGTTTACATGTAGCGTGTCAATTCTGCGTGGTATGTAAGACTCTCTCTCTATCTCTCCCGGTCTCTCTTTGAGTGTGTGTGAGAAACACAGCGCTCTCAGCAAAGCGACGGCGAGTCATGCACCTACTCTATAGAGTTTACGGTACGTCAAATACAGATATGCTGTACATCCATTGAGTTTAATTGAAATAGTAGATCGATTGACGACTTGAAACTCTCAAGCGCTTGGTCAGTGTTCAGCGAGTGAAAATATATCTATGCTAAACTTATACTTAGCCTCTAACACACAGACTGGTGAGTAAAATCTAAGAATATATTAGCCAATGGCTAATGATAGATATTATTTAGTTGCCCAAAGTGAAGATTTAGTCGCATATGCGAGTGCATTGTAGAGGATTGTTCCTGCCGGTCATCTGTTTCAGGGCACCGGATTGGCTTCTCGAGGTATGCTAGAGACCAGTCTCGAGATTCTGGTTCCTTTAGTAGTCTCAGCCAAAGTTGTCTTGGGGTAAGACAAATCTGAGGACCGTCATTATCTCGAAAAAAGGCTTTGGCGAAGGGTCCTGACGCCAATGGTGGCAGACCTCTGAGGGCAGTCCACTCTGGAGGGGGGAGTGGTTAACACCTCATTGTGTTGCCCATTTCCCTCCGGTGCCCTCAGTGGGCCGTTCTGCCAACCCCGACACCTCGTGTGCTTCGGGGCGCAGTGGTCTTCGGTGAGCCCATATCTCAGTGTCCGCCCGGAAACATAGCGGTGCAGGGATGTTTGCCCCCTCTGAGGTGGGTCTCAGAGCAATTAGTTCAGCTGTTCCATTCCAGTTCACCGCTTCAGGACACCGAAATGGTTGCTCGAGTAACACCTAAGACCAGCCTTATCCAGAGACTGGTTCCCTTAGTAGATTTTTTGGCAGTGTGGGAACTTCTGCCGAACAAATGTAGGATTTGAGAATGAACCAGACCCAAATGAATCTTTCAGACTAATCAAGAAGCAGAATTTCAAAGAATCTTCGGATTAGCATGCAGGAACCTAAATCAGACAATCTGTCATTTGAGACCTCATTCAGTCTGAGCAAACTAACGATACTTTTTGGGACAAGAATGTCACTGTGGCAAGTATCACAATACTTATATACTTGATATTTTAATGGTTTTATTTTGGCCCATCTACACTGATATGATGACGAGCCTTGCTGTTGGTTTGTGTCTGTAGCTTCGTATATCTTTCTGTTTTGAATCATTATTTATTACCATTCCCTGTTGTTTATACTGCTAAATACAACTTACTCAACATCACATATTAACCTGACATTGCTAGCTTCAATCTAAATCGTTGCTAGCACAACAAGCTACTAATTCGCTAGCCTGTTAGCGTGCCATCCGTGCGTGCTTTATTTATTTATTTAGCTCGCGCCCTCGCGCCTTTTACAAATTCATCAAAGCTGTGGTAAGTAGAATCAAATATTCGAATATTTATTCGAAACAGTTGCTAAACTGACGAAAAATAAAGTTTCAAGCCCAGAAGTTTGCAAGCAGCACAACATGTGACTTAATGAACTTCTTCACTTATAAGATTGATAATATCAGGAAAAAAATTATAACTATGTGTGGCAGGATAAAGGAGTTAGTTTATTGGTTTATCAGAGGGTGGGTAGAAGACCAATGAGGTGGTAGCACCTGTGGTATTTAAGGACCTTTATTTTGAGGTCTGTTTATGCGTCTTGCTGATTCCGGGCTTTTCCCTCCCTGGCATTTCCCTTCCGTTCCTGTGGTTCTCAGTTTAGTTATCGCATGGCTGGTGACACAGGCATTGTGAGGAATGGTGGCTGTATGCGATCTCAGGTATGTGTGGCATTCTTGACAAATTTCACGAGTGGTTATTGTGGTAGTTACGATGTATTGCTCTCGCTAATAATTAAAGTAGCGGGTGTGCGAGTGCTGGCTGGTGGATTGGGCTGCGGCGCATTGTGAGTAACCATACTTCCTTTCAAACTGTAAGTATCTCGTTCCCTTTTTCAGTTGGGATTTTATAGACTTAGTTTAACATTCAGTGCTCTCGCCAATAGTTGACACAGTGGGTGTGTGATTGCTGGCTGGCGGATTCGGCTGTGGCGCATTGTGAGTAACCATACATCGGGCGTTTGGGTGTTCATCTAAAACCGTAAGTACCTCATTCCCTTTTTCATTTGGGATTTTATAATTTAGTTTAACGTTCAGTGTCTTGTTGTTAAAGGGAACTTCCCCATCTGTAAATCCTATCCAGTGCGAGGATGTGACAGGAGATGCCGCTGTTGTTTTGCTTATTGGATTTATTTGTCAATTTCTGTGGGTTCGTACAGCTGTGCTGAGTTTACAGCTTAGCTGGTCGACTTGAGTGTCTAACTGTGTATTCTTTGTTTGTTTTGGGATTTCAGCTGTCTTTTTCCTTGTTCTGTCGTGTTGGATTTCTTTTGTAACTACTGTTTGTTGGTTATTTGCTATTAGTTTTTTTTATGGTTTTGGGGTTATTTTTCTTTAACATCACTACATATTAATTTCTGTTTGTTTTTGTGCAACTTATTATGTAACTGTTTTTGAATTGGATTCTATTGGCAACCATTCAGGCACTGCCCTCTGCTTGGCCATACCTGGACTGGAGGCTGGGGCATCCTTGACGCGCCATTTGCTGTGTTTGTATATTTTATTTGGGTTGGTGTTTTTTTTTTTAATGTAGTATAATTATTAGTTAATCCCCTTTTTGTGTCTCCAGGAGCCGGTAGGGATTCGATGGGGAACGGAACGGGGGAGGCCGGCTGCCGTTTCTTTGAGGCGTGTGCTTCACAGTGTGTGTGATGTGTGTTGACACAATTGTCTTGCAGTGCCTTGCAGTCTGATTTGGGATGACTTTAAGTGGGTTTGGACGACCTCTCGAGTGCGCCCGGCCTGCCTTGTTCCTGTGGAGCCTGGCCCTGGAGGAGCATTTTTCTATGGTGGGCGTTTTTTAGTGGTAGTGCTGATGTTTTATTAAAATAAAATATGTTTTGTATCATTACTCTTGTCTCACTGGTTTATATCTTTGCCCTTAGTGGGTAATACTTACCTGTGTGTCCTCTTTTTGGAGTATATCCCTGGCCCTCCACCAGGGTGGCTTAGTCGGGTATAAACTAACGTGTGATCTTAAATTCCTTGCACGCAATAACGCCACATATGCAACCGTCTACTACAGTATCGCATCAGACAGTGCATTGTAGTCTCACTGATGAAAAATTCGATTCATTGCTATTGGAGAGGAAGAATTTTCTAAACTCGTTAAAACATCTAAATCGACAACATGTATGTTAGACCCTATACCGACTAAACTATTGAAAGAGATGCTTCCAGAGGTCATAGATCTCTTCTCAATATCATTAATAATTCATCTTTGTCACTAGGATACGTATCGAAAACTTTTAAGCTAGCTATGATTAAACCACTAGTTAAAAAAACGCAACTTGATCCTACAGAATTAGTCAATTACAGACCGATCTCAAATCTACCTTTTCTGTCAAAGATACTAGAAAAGGCAGTATCTTCACAACTATGTTCCTTTTTAGAAAGAAATGGTATCTGCGAGGATTTTCAGGCAGGATTTAGACCGTATCATAGTACTGCGACCACTCTCATTAGAGTCACAAATGATTTGCTCTTATCCGATCGTGGCTGTATCTCGCTATTGGTGTTACTCGATCTTAGTGCTGCATTTGATACTATTGACCACAACATTCTTTTAAATAGACTCGAAAATTATGTTGGCATTAGTGGAATTGCATTAGCATGGTTTAAATCATACTTCTCTGACCGTTATCAGTTTGTAGCAGTAAATGAAGAGATGTCTTATCGATCAAAAGTTCAGTATGGCGTACCACAAGGCTCAGTACTAGGACCGTTGCTGTTCACTCTGTACATGCTACCCTTAGGAGAAATTACTAGGAAGCATGGCCTTAGTTTTCACTGTTATGCTGATGATACTCAGCTCTATATTTCTTCAAGCCCTGATGAAACTTACCAATTCACCAAATTAACGGAATGCATAGCTGATATAAAAAATTGGATGACTAGTAATTTCCTACTACTTAATTCTAAAAAAAAAAAGATTCTAATTATTGGACAAAAAAAACTTCCTCACATAATAACCTAGAATACTTTCTAACACTTGATGGCTGCTCTGTCAAGTCCTCGTCGTCGGTTAGGAACCTGGGTGTGCTCTTTGATAGCAATCTTTCATTTGAAAGTCACGTAAATAGTATCTGTAAAACTGCATTTTTACATCTAAAAAATATATCTAAATTACGTCATATGCTCTCAATGACAAATGCAGAACAATTAGTTAATGCGTTCATGACATCAAGGCTAGATTATTGTAATGCTCTTATGGGTGGTTGCCCTGCATGCTTAATAAACAAATTACAGCTGGTCCAAAACGCAGCAGCTAGAGTTCTTACCAGAACCAGGAAGTATGACCATATTAGCCCGGTTCTGTCAACACTGCATTGGCTCCCTATTAAACATCGTATAAATTTTAAAAATATTGCTGATTACTTACAAAGCAGTAAATGGTTTAGCTCCCCAGTACTTGAGCGAGCTCTTAACGCATTACTCCATCACGTCTATTGCGATCTCAAAATTACGGCCAGTTGATAATACCTAGAATATCAAAATCGACTGCTGGCGGTAGATCCTTTTCCTATTTAGCACCAGAACTTTGGAACAATCTTCCTAACATTGTCCGGGAAGCAGACACAGTCTGTCAGTTCAAATGTAGACTAAAAACACATCTCTTTGGCTTAGCATACACATAACACATCATAGACTTCTATAATTCAATGTTAGGCTACATAGTTTAGATCAGCCGGAACCGGGAACACTTCCCATAAATCCTGATGTACTTTGTACATCATAAGAAGGATGGCGTCTACGCTAATATTTGTCTCTTTGTTTATCCCGAGGTTTACCGCAGTCCACCGGATCCAGGCCATATCCGGATCTGATGAAGGAGCTGCGCCTGGACACGACGACAACGCAGTCCTGAAGTGTCAACTAGTCTCTCCCTTGTGAAGGCCTCCTTCCCTTTACCTCTGTACTGATAAAACGTTGTCAGGATAATTCCGATTCACGTGGCTACGCGGAAGCGATAAAAAAATTCTCAGAGCCACCAGGCACCAAGAATTCTCTGTTAGAACGGTGTCGTGTTAGCGGCCCCTAAGTTAATAACTAATGATCGTTGCGACGGAAGTGAATCAATCAAAACTAACTTTAGCTGGACAATAACTTTATTCTAGAGCTGCTGTAAAGCCAAAACAATCTCTGTTACTTTAATTTCCTATTATCACTGTAAAGCTGCTTTGAAACAGTCCATATTGTTAAAAGCGCTATATAAATGAAGGTGAATTGACTTGACTCTCCTCATCTCCATCTTTCTTTTTCCGTCAGTCTCCTTATCCTGCCCTATTTCTTCCCCTCCTAAAGCTGAACTTTGACTGATAGTCTTTTCATTTTCGTCTGTGAAGAAAGTAAACATAGGCTCAACTGATATTTATATGTTTTATGAATTATTTTCTTAGATAAGTTAATTTACTCAAGGCTACCAGGTCAGTATTGCCAATAGGAACCACCTTCAAGCTTTGGAATTTGAAAACGTTTGTTAAAAGTAATTTTAAATAATACAAATTATAGGCTATGTTTAACGCAGTTGGTGGAATTGGCAGATGTTCCCTTAGACATCATGTGCTGTGGAAATGCGTCAAAGCATTCTCAGGCATAAATATGCAGCATTAATGCAAGTAGGTGATTTTGAATGAATATTTAATGTCGATATACAATGGTTACATAATGTTAAAACTAATCCTGCTATTGATATCTTTGTAAGACTGCCGACCCTAAAGAACAGTGGCAAGGGAAAACAAATGTCTGGCGAATATCGAACCTAAAACTAACTTTACCGCGCTCAACCACCGTGAGTGCATTTCACGCATTTGTAATCGCTCGTGTTCAGCGGGGAGGAGAGGTTGGTCAGTCGGTCGGCCCATCTCGGGACCAGCGAGATTCGTTGAGATTAATTAATCTATTTATTTATTAATTTATCTGAGGTGCTGGAACGCAGTTCCGGACCGTTCCAGCCCACTTTAACCCCTGCCTATAAGAGGTGTGTGATGCGGCACACCTGGTCCTTTCCCCACACATTCGTCAGGTTTACAACCTACATTTGGGCTTCACCCCTGGGTCCCAGGTGATTCTGTCTTTGTTGTGCTCGCCTGATTTCACACAATATAGGCACTGTTCACTATGGCAGCGTAGGTATAGACGTTCCCATAGCGTCAATCTCGACGCAGTGCGAGTTCCCTTGAAAGGGAATGCCTCGGTTACGTCTGTAACCTCGGTTCCCTGAAGAGGGAACGAGACGCAGCGTCACCCTGCCATACTTGTGGCATGCCTGTGATTGACTTGCTTCGGCCTATCAGAAGCTGACAATGTTTGGTCTGGGTGTGCTTTATAGCTTCCTACCATGACGTCACCCACCTATACTTGGGACGCTGAGAGGACGCTGGCGCTGGCTGTTCGCCGCTTCTCTGCAAACTCTCTGCAAATTCGTGCAAATCCGCCCTACCGTACTATTCTTACTGTAGTACTGAAATCGCTACAGAAATAGAAAGCTGAAACCGGCAAAGTCTGAGTGTATTCTCCACTCTTTGACTTCAAATTCCTGAGCCCTGGAACCAACTTTGGGTTCTGCATTGCCTCTGCCTTCAAGCGGATGTCTGCACGTGGAATACTATCCCTGTGGAAGCTGTGGATTACCTTGGCTTGTGTCGCTGTCTTTCACCGGTATTCGCCTGGATATCGGCTAGCCGCTAACACTTCACGCATCATGTTGTGGCCAGACGCCTCGATGCAACATCTCCGAGCTCTCAATGGCAGGGGCCGAGCTCCCCTGCAGCAACTGGATCTTCCGTACCGACCTCGATATATCCATAGGGGATCGAGGCGACCATAGCTCCATCCCATCCATCTGGTCGGCATCGCGTCCCGCTTCGAAACTGACACGTCACCGTTTGCGTCATCAGAGTACAGCCACTCCAGGCATAGATAGTGCTGGGTGTAAACGGTGCACTATAAAACCAGGAGTTGATCGCAGGGTTCTCCGCCCTATCAATAAACTGGATTTTAGAGCTCAAATGACATTTGAACTGCTGAATGTGCAGTCCCTGTCAAACAAATCTGGACTTATATACGACCACATTCTGGATAAGGGGATAGACATTTTCTGTCTTACAGAGACATGGCAGCAGCCTGGAATATACTCATCCCTAAATGAGGCCTGCCCACCCGGGTACAAATATCTCGATAAGGCTCGTACAACTGGCCTAGTCTGGTTTTCAGTTGCAAAAAAGCTTTTTCAGCAACAATAGCCCTCGTCTATCGCCCTCCCAAACCACAACCAACTTTCATCTCTGACATTCATGATTTTCTAATCTCCCTCTGCACAGCGCACTCAAATATTCTGGTTATTGGTGATTTCAACATACACGTGGACTCCCATAACTGTAAACTGGCCTCAGATTTCAAGCAAACCCTGGATTGTCTTAACCTTCAACAGTTTGTGGATGCCCCCACACACAATAGGGGGCATACACTCGACCTTGTCATTACAGACTCCCTCTCAGTTTCTGGCCTTCAAGTGTATGACGTGGGTGTCTCCGATCACCTTGCGGTTACATTTGAAGTCCCAATATTAGTTCCACCCACCAAACCAAAACGCCATATGACCTTCAGGAACATCAAGAACTTAGACGCCACCTCCCTCAGTCAACATCTCCAGCATCTCTTCCCCCCTCCTAACTCATCAGTTGATGGCTTAATGGACTACTACAACACCAGCCTCACCTCTATTCTGGATTGTATTGCTCCATTAAAAACCCGGACAGTCACGTTTACCCGCTCTGCCCCCTGGTTTACAAACTAGCTGAGAGGGATGAAGAGGTCTGGCCGTGTCCTGGAGCGTGCCTGTAAAACATCTGACCTGACGGTGCATAAGTTGGCCTACCGGGAACATCGTAGGGCTTATGCCAAAGCACTCTCCAAGGCTAGGTCAGAACACTACTCAACACTTATAAACAACTACCCAGGTAACTCCAAAAAACTGTTCTCCACAATAAATCACATCATCAAACCACAGATCTCCTCATTCTATAGTCCAACCAATATAAATTGCAACCGGTTTCTTGATTTTTTTCACATCAAAAATTGACAATATTCGCTCCTCATTTCCACTTCTAAATAGCACCTCACTAGACCTGCCCGTAACACCGATTGCTCAAACCCTATCAAAACTGTCGCCCACTACGCAGCAGGAGGTCGAAAACATCATTCGTAAATCCAAAACATCCACTTTTCGCCTTGATCCTTTTCCATCTTCTCTGCTTAAAACTCACACTAATTCTATCAGTTCCCTCATAACCAAAATAATAAACATGTACGTAGAGACGGGCTATGTTCCCACCTCCCTCAAAATTGCTCTCATTAAACCCCTCCTCAAAAAACCCACCCTGGACCCTACACTGCTGTCGAATTACAGACCAATTTCAAATCTCCCATTCATCTCCAAATTCCTAGAAAAAGTTGTTTCCACCCAGCTCCATAATCATCTCAAATCCAACAGGCTATATGAGAAATTTCAATCTGGTTTTCGTCCATCCCATAGCACAGAAACAGCCCTTATAAGAGTCACCAGCGATTTGCTGATGGCTTCTGATTCCGGTTCCACATCCCTCGTCATTTTTCTCGAACTCTCTGCTGCGTTTGACACTGTAGACCATCACATTCTCCTGCACCGACTTCAGCACTACACAGGTCTCTCTGGTACTGCCCTGAAATGGTTTCACTCCTATCTCACTGATAGAATCGAGTATGTAGCTCTGGGGGATGTAAAATCCAGACCCCACACTGTCACCTGTGGGGTCCCCCAGGGCTCCGTACTCGGTCCAACCCTCTTCACCATTTACATGCTCCCCTTGGGTCGTGTCATCAGCAGGCATGGAGTTAATTTCCATTGCCATGCTGATGACACACAACTCTACCTTCAAGTTACTCCCTCTAGCTCCCCCTCTGCCACGGCTGCACGCCTTAGTTCATGCCTGGAAGAGATAGAGGCGTGGATGAGTCAAAACTTCCTGCAGCTAAATGGCTCCAAAACAGAGGCCATTCAAACTGGTACCGTTCATCAACTCCGCTCCTCTCCAATCACTACTGTTTCATTTTTTGGACACACCACTCCCCTCTCTTCCTCTGTTATTAATCTAGGGGTAAAATTTGACCCCCACCTTTCCTTTGACAGTCATGTCACCACCATCTGTAAAACTGCATTCTTTCACCTACGCAATATTTCCAAACTGCCCCCCACCCTCTCCCTTTCTGCTGCAGAGAAACTCGTCCATGGTTTTGTGTCCTCCAGGCTGGACTATTGTAATGCACTCCTCATCGGGATTCCTGGCAGGAGCCTTCAAAAGCTCCAGTATGTTCAGAACAGCGCCGCCAGGGTCCTGATGGGGGTGCGAAAACATGAGCACATCACTCCCATCCTCCGTTCACTGCACTGGTTACCCATTCAATCCCGCATAAAATATAAGGTCCTCCTTCACACCCATCACTGTCTGCACGGTGTGGCCCCCACTTATCTCACTGAGTTGCTCACACCAAATTCATCAACCAGAACCCGGTCAGGCCAACAGCACCGTTTGGTCATGCCCAGGACACGGCTCAAAACAATGGGCGACAGGGCCTTTCAAGTCGCTTCTCCCTGCCTGTGGAATGCTCTCCCAGACCACCTTAGGGCCCGCAAACAGTTGACACATTCAAAAAAGGACTAAAAACCCATCTTTTTACACAGGCTTATTTTAATAACTAACGCTTGTTTTTAGTCCCGCCGTTTAACATGTTGTGTTTTTATTCTATATTGTATTGTTTATTTTTATTTTTTATTATGTTTTATTGTAGCACTTTGAGATTTGGTGTCAAATGTAAAGTGCTTTACAAATAAAATTTATTATTATTTATCATTATTATACGCCATTGGACTGATTTCACACGTGCTTCCCGATACAATCACGCAGAGCGTTGCCATAGCGTCAATCTTGATGCAGTGCCAGTTCCCTCTTTAGGGAAACAAGGTTACTGTCGAAACCAAGGCGTTTTTTGATTCAAACAAGCTCAGTATTTGCACATTGGAATTTCTGAAACCCTGTAGTATTCTATTACTTCAGGTTGTATGTTCTGACTGAAGGGGAAAAACAGATTACCTTGATAGAGTCTCCTGGTAGCCCAGGTTCCCCCCGATCACCTTTTGGACCCATTGGTCCCTTTAAAAACATAAAAAACAGTTAATATAAAACATAATATAAAACAGAGAAAGTTAATATTCTCTCTTCTCACAGAAAGTTTCAGTTTGGCCCTACTGACGTTTTATTTTCAAAGCTTGCCCAAAGTAATCCACACCTTTAATTGAGATATTTTAAAGTTTATAACCGTTAGAATAAGAGAAATGAGTCTAGGTTAGGTTGATAACACCAGCTGTGGTAGAAATGGATGTTATCCAAAATATAAAATACAAGTGATTTACCAAACACTTATTTTACAACACACAGCTTACTAGACTTACAACAAAATTACAAGTTAGACATTAAAAAACTTACAGGAAATCCTGCCTGACCAGCTATACCAGGTTCTCCCTAATAAAATAAGGACAAAAACACAATGCTTGGAGTGTGATTCCATATGCAATATAATGCAGTAAATATATGTAAATAGAAAATCAGAATTACATGGGACATTCAATATTGAACTTCATGTTATGGAAGAGGTATTATAATTAATATTTATTAATGCCTTTCACCTGTGGTCCAGGAATTCCATATTCTTCCTCCTTCTGAAATTAAATGTCATTTAGGTCATTTAGCATCAGAACTGCAAAGTTGTGAAGGATTAGTAAAGTGTTATGTAGAGTTATACAAAGTCCTTTGAGGGTTTATCTTTATAACACTTACACTGCCATTAATATAGATAATTTGTCCTGGAGGACCTGGTGGCCCTGGCGGTCCTGGAGGCCCTGCCACACGACCAGGATTACCCTAAAGATGAATATAGATATTATTAGCATACACTTGTTGCCTAGATCCACAGACTATTTGCAGTGTTAAACTGGATACGACTGTTGAACACCTCTGTGGCTGAGAGAAGAGAAAAACAGCAATAGAGATTTTACACCTAGCATTAAAAAGTGTCCTCAAATCATTATTATTTTAGAAATTAACACTCACATTGTCACCTTTCCATCCTCTTTGCCCCTTTAGCCCCTGTAAAATTGATTTTTTTTTTTTAAAGTTACAATTTTGACATTGAAAGCTGATCTTCAAGCTAGTCAATTTCACTCACTATTTTTCCTGGAAAGCCATCTAACCCTGGGATTCCCTCTCGTCCTCTTTGACCTTCATCGCCTTTCTGGCCTGGAATACCTGGGAAACCAGGTGTGCCCTGCAGAGTTTAAAGAGAACGACTTTGGTCCTGAGTAGAATATAATTTGGCAACATGGATTTCACATTATCAACTGTCAAAATCTCACCGGTAGTCCAGGTATCCCCTGAGGCCCCTTCAGAGAAAAAAATAAAAAGAATAAACAGGTATAAGGTGGGATATATACTGTGGTGCTGTGATGATGATATAACAGCAGTTCACAGTTACCTGTGGACCTGGTGGGCCCATGACTTCTGAAATGTATTGAAGAGCAACTTCTTCTTTCCCATCAGTCTGAAAAACCACAAAAATTGGATATGGCAGATCATGTGTTAAGCCCCCAGGTGGTTTAATGGTGCTGAACTTCAAAAATTAAGTAGCTTACAGTAAATCGGAAGGCAGGTCCAGGGGGTCCAGGGGGCCCTGGGGGTCCTTGAGGTCCCATGGGCCCAGGCAGCCCAGCCAGACCTTCCTGCCCTAGGATCCCTGATGAACCCTGTGGATCCTGCAGAAAAGGGAGTTGGAGGATTTATGACTGCAGCTTGTACTAAAGTGTTCTTAAAAAGGGAGTCAATTGACTTGAAGTTCAGTCATGACACTGGTTCTTGATAGGTAATATGCCAGCCAATGTCCTTGTGTACAACAGAGCCTGTGTTACATGCATGTTCAGTTTGGTTTTGTTTTCACTGAGTTCTATCCCTGTTTTGCCTGCTTATGTTCTCTTGTTAGTTTCCTTGGTTGTTAATTAGTTCCACGCACCTGTTTCTGTTCAGTCGATTACCCTCCCAGAGTAGTTAAGCCTTGAGTTCTGTCTGTTATTTGTTCGGTGTTGTCTAAGTTTTAAGTTGTTGCTAGCTGTCCTGAGTATTCTTGTTCTGGATTATTGGATTAAAGATTGTTTTTGTCATATTCTACTGTGTCGTTCACTGCACTGAAGCAACGCATGGCACCGTGATATATAGATCCTCATATCCTCTTGTTAAGTCAAGTCACCTTTATTTATTTAGCGCTTTTTACAATACAGATTGTTTAAAAGCAGCTTTACAGAGATAACAGGAAAATAATGTTGTAATAATATTGTTAAATATAAAATTAAATGTCCCCAACTAAGCAAGCCAAAAGCCAATGGCGACAAAGGCGAAGACAGGCGAAAAAGACGAAAAAGGCGAATGAGGCGAAAAGGCAACCGTGGCAAGGAACCAAAACTCCATCAGGTGACAGAATGGAGAAAAAACCTTGGGAGAAACCAGGCTCAGTCAGGGAGCCAGTTCTCCTCTGGCCAAAGAACTAACAGTCTATGATTATGATTCAGGCAGCATTACAGGTCAGAAGTCAGATTGGATCGGAACATTTTATTATACAGTTAATCTGGTTGAAGATCGGAGTCATCACGCGTGTATAGAGATGAAAGTCATGCCTTATCGAATATTGTTTCTGGGTCCAAGCCTCCACTGCTTTTCAATAGAGAATACTGTTCTAACATCGGTTTATGAACACTGTTTATTTATAGCACACATTTAAGCTAAGCTTTTAAAAACTCATTTGTCTCAGTGTTGTGAAAATGCATGACAAGGACAAGCAAGCCTCACACAATAAGAGATAAGAACAGAGTCAAACAAAAATGTAAGTCCGAAAAAAATATTTGAAAAGTTGTCTTTAGTGAGCTAATGACTTAAAGAATAGCACTTTAATTCATTAGTAAAGTTCTTATGACACCACACCCAATGCATGACTTTAAGATACCTGTGTCCCACTAGTCTCCCAGGAAGGAAACCAATTGGAGAAAAAAGAGAAAGCAGAGGAGGAGCTTTGCTAAAGGGAGAAAAACATACTGTAGATTTACTTCCCAATGGAAAAGGTTTCTGACATATGTGAATGTCTGATTGTATATGTCATATTTCAGTATTCTGTGATCAAATCTTAAAATCCAATTAATTAAATATGTTAGCATCACTTGTTTTACCTTTTCCCCTGCAGCTCCAGGCAAGCCAAGCTCACCACAGTCTCCCTAAAAGAAATAGAGAAGAAAAAAAATAAATAAGTTGCTGTCTTTAATTTTACTATTAGGCTTATGGAAATAATTTTTATATTTATTTTACCTTTTGACCAGGAGGACCAGGTTTTCCAGGTCGACCTGGGGGCCCCTGAGTCATAAAAAAACAGAATAAACAGCAACATAAACATTCTAAAATTCTAAAAAAGGTTTTAAAATGCATGGGATTAATGAGGGGAGGATTTCTTACAGAACGCCCAGTGGACCCATTTTGTCCAGGAGGACCAGTGGGGCCAATTTCAGTGGACTCTATTTCTGATCCAATTCCCCAGTCTGGCCCAGGAGGCCCAGGTGGACCAGAAGGACAACATAAACCCTGAAAAGATGAGAACATACTGAAATATAACCGCAAAATGCAATTAAAGAGCCAAACATCAACAGCTGTTGAATTTATTAGGACACAGAATCCAAAATGGTGATTAAATTACTAAAATAATTAAAAATACTTATAATACATCTGCATAGTAGGGGTGAGCAGGACACAAACTAACTTGGGGTTAGTTGTATCACATATGGTTTAAATACTTCCACATATGCTAGCATGATGAAACTTAGTGTATTTAATAGTTGCCTGTGGCAAGGGGGGCGTGGTTTAGCGAAGTCTGTGACGGGAGAGAGGATCGGGAGACAGGTGCGGCGTAAGTGGGTTAAGTGTGAATGACAAACACCTGTGTCTTGTTTCAGTAATTGGCTTGGAGAGACTGGATAAAAGCTGCTGGGAAACGAGACCAAGAGGAGAGAGACGTGGAGATTGTGTGGGTGAACGTGTGGGTCCAAAGAAACATCGAGAGAGTATCTATAGAGAGACTGTGCCAAGGAGAAAGCCCAGAGAGGGTGCCAGAACGAATTGGAGCAGCACTGATTGTAGTGGACCGGGTTATATGCCTCAGTGCTGTCGGCGCTTTTTTGTTTGTTATCTTTGAGTTTCAATAAAACACCCACCGACTCCGTAAGCCGACCCTGTCCTTTTCTTTCCCTACATCTTGAACTCTGTTACACTGGTGCCGAAACCCGGAGAGGAAGACGGAAGCTGCCGCCAGCATGCAAAACCCGCTAGCTTCGCCACTTGCGGACATCATCGCATCCCTCGAGGTCCTCCACCAGGAGCATCACCAAGCTCTAATGGAGATGAGGACCGACCAGGAAAGGCGTTTCCAGGTGCTTGTCCAGGGCCAGCAAGAGGGCCGTGAGAGGTTCCGGAGCTGGATGGACCGGGAAGGTTCGGACAGGAGCCACGCCGCCTCTGGTCGAGCTCCCCACCTGTCGATGAACAAAATGGGTCCCAAGGACGACCCGGAGGTCTTCCTGGACCTTTTTGAAAAGTCAGCAGAGGCAGGTGGGTGGACGAGAGAGTAATTGCTGATGCGCCTCATCCCACTGCTGTCCGGGGAGGCGCAGGCGGCCGCCCAACAACCTCCTGGTCTTTGACAATCTCAAGAGGGCCATCCTGCAGCGGGTCGGCTGGAGCCCAGAGCAACACCGCCTGCCCTTTTTGATAGCTCAACAGCTCCGGGACTCCTGCCGCAAGTGGCTGTTGGCTCAGGGAAGCGACGTCGAGAAGATCATCAACCGTGTGGTGCTGGAGCAGTTCATCGCCCGTCTTCCAAAGAAGACGGGGGAGTGGGTCCAGTGCCACCGGCTGACGTCGCTGGACTCGGCCATCCAACTGGCGGAGGATCAGCTGGTGGCGTGCTCCAGGGTCGGCGAAACCCTCCCTAATGTCTCTCTCCCTTCCTCTTTTTCTTCTCCCTCTTCCTCTGCTTCTACCTCCTCCCCTCGACCTTTCCCGCTCACTAGGTCCCGGGGTGGGACAGCGCCGGACCAGTCAGGGGGACCACGAGCGCAGCCCAGGGGCACGGGGTTCGCCACCGCTGGGGCTGAGGCCACCCATCCATTTCCCCCCCTCTCTCCACGCCAATCACTTGGCCCACTTCCTGCCACTAGGGCGGCGGGGAGGTCTGGGCTGGCGTTGCGGGGACCCGGACCATTTAATTGATAAGTGTCCCATGATGGATGTTGGAACAATGATCCGGGTCCCGGATGTCCAGCAGGCTGCCCACGATCAGGCTGGCCGGTACCAAATACCTGTGAGTATTAAGGGGGGTACCTATCAGGCTCTGGTGGATTCAGGATGTAACCAAACCTTGATCCACCAAAACCTGATTCAACCAGAGGCATTGGATATAAGCCGCATGGTTCGGGTAAGGTGTGTACACGGGACGTGGTGAAATATCCTGTCGGCTATGATTCAATTTAGTGGTCAAAGGCATAGTATAGAGGTGGCAGTTAACCCGCACCTCCGACATCCGCTGATTCTGGGAACTAATTGGCTGGCTTTAAGTGAATTATTGGGGGTGTTATGTGCAGATGTCTCTTGTGTAAAGAAAGAGCATAGTAAGGGGGCGGCCGTGCGGATGGGAGATTCAGGGGAACAGAGCGACAGATTCTCTCGGAGCGTGATGATTTTCCCCTGGACCAGTCTCAGGATGAGTCGTTAAAACATGCGTTTGAACAGGTTCGTACTATCAACGGTCAGCCTCTCCAACCCGACTGTCTGCTCACCTATCCCTATTTTGCGATTATTAAAGACAGGTTATATCGAGTGACACAAGACACTCAGACAAAGCAAATTACAACCCAGTTGTTAGTTCCAAAAAGCCGTCGGGAAATGCTTTTCCAGGCGGCTCATTCTAATCCAATGGGGGGACATTTAGGGCAAATAACGACACTTAATTGTCTCATGGCCCGATTCTTTTGGCCGGGCATTCACAAGAACGTGCGCAGGTGGTGCGCGGCTTGTCGTTAATGTCAGCTGGTTAATCCGCCGGCCGCCCCAAAAGCGCCGTTGCACCCTTTTCCTCTAATGCAGGTCAAGTCAAGTCAAGTCACCTTCATTTATATAGCGCTTTTGACAATATGGACAGTTTCAAAGCAGCTTTACAGTGATAATAGGAAATTAAAGTAACAGAGATTGTTTTGGCTTTACAGCAGCTCTAGAATAAAGTTATTGTCCAGCTAAAGTTAGTTTTGTTTGATTCACTTCTGTCGCAACGATCATTAGTTATTGACTTAGGGGCCGCTAACACGACACCGTTCTAACAGAAAATTCTTTTATGCGATCTGGCCGCTCATTTGCATAGAACAGTGCCTGGTGGCTCTGGGAAATTTTTATCGCTTCTGCGTAGCTACGTGAATCGGAATTATCCCGACAACGTTTTATCAGTACAGAGGTAAAGGGAAGGAGGCCTTCACAAGGACTGCGGACTGCGGTAAACCTCGGGATTAACAGAGAGACAAATATTAGCGTAGACGCCATCCTTCTTATGATGTACAAAGTACATCAGGATTTATGGGAAGTGCTCCCGGTTCCGGCTGATCTAAACTATGCAGCCTAACATTGAATTATAGAAGTCTATAATGTGTTATGTGTATGCTAAGCCAAAGAGATGTGTTTTTAGTCTAGATTTGAACTGACAGACTGTGTCTGCTTTCCGGACAATGTTAGGAAGATTGTTCCAAAGTTTTGGTGCTAAATAGGAAAAGGATCTACTGATTTTGATATTCTAGGTATTATCAACTGGCCAGAATTTTGAGATCGCAATAGACGTGAAAGAGTATAATGCGTTAAGAGCTCGCTCAAGTACTGGGGAGCTAAACCATTTAGTGCTTTGTAAGTAATCAGTAATATTTAAAAATGTATACGATGTTTAATAGGGAGCCAATGCAGTGTTGACAGAACCGGGCTAATATGGTCATATTTCCTGTTTCTGGTAAGAACTCTAGTGGCTGCGTTTTGGACCAGCTGTAATTTGTTCATTAAGCATGCAGGGCAATCACCCATAAGAGCATTACAATAATCTAGCCTTGATGTCATGAACGCTTGAACTAATTGTTCTGCATTTGTCATTGAGAGCATATGACGTAATTTATATATATTTTTTAGATGGAAAAATGCAGTTTTACAGATACTATTCATCTGACTTTCAAATGAAAGATTGCTATCAAAGAGCACACCCAGGTTCCTAACCGACGACAAGGACTTGACAGAGCAGCCATCAAGTGTTAGACAGTATTCTAGGTTATTACGTGAGGAAGTTTTTTGTCCAATAATTAGAATCTCTGTTTTTTCAGAATTAAGTAGTAGGAAATTACTAGTCATCCAATTTTTTATATCAGCTATGCATTCCGTTAATTTGGTGAATTGGTAAGTTTCGTCAGGGCTTGAAGAAATATAGAGCTGAGTATCATCAGCATAACAGAGAAAACTAATGCCATGCTTCCTAATGATATCTCCTAAGGGTAGCATGTACAGAGTGAACAGCAACGGTCCTAGTACTGAGCCTTGTGGTACGCCATACTGAAATTTTGATTGATAAGACATCTCTTCATTTACTGCTACAAACTGATAACGATCAGATAAGTAGGATTTTAACCATGCTAATGCAATTCCACTAATGCCAATATAATTTTCGAGACTATTTAAAAGAATGTTGTGGTCAATGGTATCAAATGCAGCACTAAGATCGAGTAACACCAATAGTGAGATACAACCACGATTGGATGATAAGAACAAATCATTTGTGACTCTAATGAGAGCTGTCTCAGTACTATGGTACGGTCTAAATCCTGACTGAAAATCCTCGCAAATATCATTTCTTTCTAAAAAGGAACATAGTTGTGAGGATACTGCCTTTTCTAGTATCTTTGACAGAAAAGGTAGATTTGAGATCGGCCTGTAATTGACTAATTCTGTAGGATCAAGTTGCGTTTTTTTTAACAAGTGGTTTAATCAAAGCCAGCTTAAAAGTTTTCGGCAACAAAACTTTCGAAGGCCCCCTTCGAAAGAATTGCAATTGACCTCATCGGGCCATTAGAACGATCGGCACACGGACATCGTTTTGCATTAGTGATAGTGGACTATGCAACACGTTATCCCATTATCATCTTTCACCATTCCAGATTACTGACGTAGCCAGGTTGCAAGCAGAATTTGCCGACGTGATCTCGCCCCTACCCGGTCGAACTAATCTTATTCTGCACCATGTTGAGACCAAGCCGGGCGTGGTGGTACGCAGTTGGCCGTATAGGTTACCTGAACACAAAAAAAGTGGTTCAGTCTGAATTAGAGGCAATGCTCAAGATGGTGGTAATAGAAGAATCCCACAGTAATTGGGCGAGCCCGATAGTTTTAGAGCGTAAAACCGACAGCTCGGTTCGTTTCTGTGTGGATTACCGCAAGGTTAACGCTGTGTCTAAGCTCGACGCCTATCCAATGCCACGGATTGACGAACTGCTTGATCGGCTTGGCACCGCTCGTTTTTATTCGACACTGGACTTAACTAAAGGCTACTGGCAGATCCCCTTATCGCCTTTATCCAAAGAAAAGACAGCCTTTACAACGCCGTTTGGATTACACCAGTTCGTTACACTTCCGTTTGGGTTGTTCAGGGCTCCGGCCACGTTTCAGCGTCTCATGGACCGAATTCTCCAGCCCCATGCTGCATATGTCACATCGTCATCTATAGTAACGACTCGCAGCGTCATATGGAGCATGTGCGTGCTGTCCTGAGAGTGCTGAGACTGGCTGGGCTGACGGCCAACCCAAAAGAATTGTGCAGTTGGGCGTGTAGAGGTCAGGTATCTGGGTTTCCATTTGGGTCACGGGCAGGTGCGTCCGCAAATTGATAAGACCACAGCCATTGCAACTTGCCTGAGACCCAAGACCAAAAAGGAGGTGAGACAGGTCCTGGGGCCTAATTATTCGGACCTCGCCAGCCCGCTGACTGATCTCATTAAAAAGGAAGCACCAGAGCCGGTCCAGTGGACAGAGCAGTGTCAGCAGGCCTTCACCCAGGTAAAGGCTGCTCTATGTGGCGGCCCACTATTGCATTCTCCTGATTTTTCTCTCCCCTTCTTGTTACAGACTGATGTGTCGGACAGGGGGCTTGGAGCGTAAGTGGGTTAAGTTTGAATGCCAAACACCTGTGTCTTGTTTCAGTAATTGGTGTGGAGAAACTGGATACAAGCCGCTGGGAAACAAGACCAAGAGGAGAGAGACGCGTATATTGTGTGGGTCCAAAGAAACGTCAAGAGAGACTTGTGTCTATAGAGAGACTGTGCCAAGGAGAAAGCCCAGAGAGGGTGCCAGAATGAATTGGAGCAGCACTGATTGTAGTGGACCGAGTTATATGCCTCAGCGCAGAGGGCGTAACTGTTTGTTTGTTATCTTTGAGTTTCAATAAAACACCCACCGACTCCGTAAGCCGACCCTGTCCTCTTCTTTCCCTACATCTCAAATTGTTAATGTTAACAACATCAGCATTGCGTGACTACGTTTAATGCCCTTTAGATATTTATCCTTGTTTTTCGCATGGGCTCGGTTGAATTTTACAACGGGTGAATCAGTTGTCACTTGTGATTGTCGTTTGAACCTTTCTGGATCCGCCATCAAATTAATAAGTTTAATTATATCAAGTGCTGTGAGAAAAGGCTATAAATCTTCACCTCCAACATCCTCACATGCAATATAGCCTACTAGCTGAGACACCTTCTTTTCACCTTCTGTACAGATGTGACGTAATGACGCAAAGACATGCTCGAATTTCCCGCTGAAATCCACCAGTACCACTGGAATTAAAAACATTATTACAAGCTTACCGTTTTGAATCGAGCTAAGGCAAGCAGAAAGTTTTGAACACTGGCTGGTTATTGCTCAAAAAATTATTTTGGATAATTTTTAACCCAAAAATGTTACGGACTGGAGCTTTAAAATTAGACAAATCTGATATTATTTAAATCTCCAGTCTGTTATTTAGCAGTTTAGATATCTAACTGATTCACTAAGTGGCAGAAGATACTAACCAGGTTTAAATTCCAGTTGCGCAGATAGGGTACGTTGTAACACTGCGTTACAATATGCCTCGCTATTAGAACTATACTATTCTATACAGTTTTTATGAATTTCTGTTGAGAAACCATGGGGAAAAATGCAAACAAAGGCTGAGAGGAAGAAACTGAACATTTAGAAAATATTATTTCAAGAAATTTACAGCATTTGTACTGGCTCGTCTAATTATCTCCTGTTCTGTAAGAGCTGTGAGTGGAGGGAGGGGAGTGTTTTGTTCAGCTCTGTGTTTTTCTGAATGTCTGAATAAGTTTGCCTGTATTGTTTTGACCAATGCTGTATAGCTGTGTTTTGCATTGTGTTCATTGTCAAACTCCAAAATGATTTAATTTTGAATTATTAAAAAAATGCAGTTTTATATGAAAAAAGAGAATAATTGTATTTTATTGACAAAATATTTTAGTTTGTCATGTATATATTTTTTTATTAGATCAGATAACATGTTAAGCTGTCATATGGTCGTGTTACAATGTGTCCCTCACATGTTACAATGTGCCCCACCTATCACCCATATCTCAATAAAGAAAAAAGTATACACTTTATTAATGAAACAAAGCCACATATTTGTACCAGATATGTGTGAAATGAATGTGGAAAAAAAGAAATACTCTGAACCCTAAGTAGATTTACACAAACTGAGAAATTCAAAAAGCGTTAGGTTGTGCCCCGCTCTCCCCTATGACTTTTGACCAATAGGTGGTGCTGTCACCATATTGAAATAGTTTAGAAAGGGCATGGGAGGCAAAGGGACATGCAAAGATTGTTCATATGCCAAAGTGTTGCCAAGATACAGCATCTTTAAAGCCTATAATAACATTTTGCCATCATGGTTAGAATATGATCTGAGACAAATTGACCCTTCACTAAGCCCCGCCCTCCCTAGTTACTGTTGCTACGCCTGTCAAGCTTTCGCGCCTGGCACGTCTATTACAGTGTGTATGCACCGGTTTCAGACATTCCCAATGAAAAAATTAGTAATTTTTGGCGAACTTGTGAAATATCTGAGAGAGCAAGACAAAAGGGACTGCAGTATGCATTCGAGGGATATATCCATGACATAATATGCAACCGATTAGAGAATTATTTCATAAAGATTTAAGCTAAAGCCTATAGTCCCAGCGCAAGCCGCCGCCGCTGACCATTCAAATGGGAAACACACAAATTGAGGAACAGCTATGTTCGTGCACAGCAGGGTAAGTTAAATGTGAAAATAATCTAATAATTATAATTCAAACAGTTTATCCATAAATCTTGTGGAATAACACTAACACCGGGAGAGCGGCGATCGGATTGGGTTAAAGTTACTCAGTCAGGGTAGGCCGTCGATTAACAAAATGCTGAAATATATTTTAAAGTATGTCAGTGAGCCTCCGTCTTGTCTTTAATCGTCTTATTTTACGTTAAAACATATTCATTATGAACAAAGAACCGTCATTATTTCCAACTTCCAAGCAATAGGTGTTTTTGTTAATCCTGTCAACATTTAGTTGTGAATGGGGTCTCCCACATTCCTTGATCGACGCCCATTATTTATCCCCTTGGCTTTTAGATTTTCGTGAAGAAAAAAAATTCCACTCCCCCGTCCAAACTTTTAGGATAGCTACCGGGTATCAGATTTTCAGTGCAAATGTTGCACAATCCATACGCACAACGCTTCGGCATGTTTCCCTCGCTCGAAAGCTTGCCAGACCTCCCGCGCATAGTTACGGTTGCTAAGACACCAGTGGCGGTTTTCGGGCGTGGCTTAGCGAAGGGTCAATTTGAAGACATGTACCTTAACTATACCATAATTACTTCTACTATTATTGATAATAATATCTATTTATAATATCCAATAATATCTAGGGTTAGATTAGCTGATTGCTAAAACATACCTGCAATCCAGAACCCTCCATATCCCCAAATGTCTAAAAAGAAAACATTACAGTATAAAACACATTTGGTTTAGCTCATTCATCGGGTTTCATGGTATTCTGTGTAAAAATATGTTTGCTTATTTTCAGTAAAAGGAAACTCAAGAAAACAAAGCTTTTAAAACAAAATACAAAACAACAACAATGTTCACATCCCTTTGTTATCTATGTTTCTTTGTGTCACTACCAAAATGTTAGTGAACAACACTTATGCTTCTCTGCTATGAATTCAATCAGTAGGTTATGTGAAAGACAAATGAGAGCACTAGGTGATCAATCTTTGACAGTCTCTCAAAATAAATGGCTGTTCAGTTTTCAGTGGTGGATGAAGTACACATACTATGTACTTGAGTTAAAGTACAGATACTCAAGGTAAAATATTACTCAAGTAAAAGTAAAAGTGCTGCCTTTAAACATTCACTTGAGTAAAAGTACAAAAGTATTTGCCTTCAAATGTATTTAAGTATCCAAGTACTATGATTATTAGTACCTATTATAATTTGTCACAAGACTCTTCAGTCTACCTGAAGACTATGTCACTCTTGGCACACCAATCTATTAACAAAATGACATTAATTAGTCATATATATATATATATATATATATATATATATATATATATACACACACCTAAAGGATTATTAGGAACACCTGTTCAATTTCTCATTAATGCAATTATCTAATCAACCTATCGCATGGCAGTTGCTTCAATGCATTTAGGGGTGTGGTCCTGGTCAAGACAATCTCCTGAACTCCAAACTGAATGTCAGAATGGGAAAGAAAGGTGATTTAAGCAATTTTGAGCGTGGCATGGTTGTTGGTGCCAGACGGGCCGGTCTGAGTATTTCACAATCTGCTCAGTTACTGGGATTTTCACGCAAAACCATTTCTAGGGTTTACAAAGAATGGTGTGAAAAGGGAAAAACATCCAGAATGCGGCAGTCCTGTGGGCGAAAATGCCTTGTTGATGCTAGAGGTCAGAGGAGAATGGGCCGATTCAAGCTGATAGAAGAGCAACTTTGACTGATATAACCACTCGTTACAACCGAGGTATGCAGCAAAGCATTTGTGAAGCCACAACACGCACAACCTTGAGGCAGATGGGCTACAACAGCAGAAGACCCCACTGGGTACCACTCATCTCCACTACAAATAGGAAAAAGAGGCTACAATTTGCAAGAGCTCACCAAAATTGGACAGTTAAAGACTGGAAAAATGTTGCCTTGTCTGATGAGTCTCGATTTCTGTTGAGACATTCAGATGGTAGAGTCAGAATTTGGCATAAACAGAATGAGAACATGGATCCATCATGCCTTGTTACCACTGTGCAGGCTGGTGGTGGTGGTGTAATGGTGTGGGGGATGTTTTCTTGGCACACTTTAGGCCCCTTAGTGCCAATTGGGCACCGTTTAAATGCCACGGCCTACCTGAGCATTGTTTCTGACCATGTCCATCCCTTTATGGCCACCATGTACCCATCCTCTGATGGCTACTTCCAGCAGGATAATGCACCATGTCACAAAGCTCGAATCATTTCAAATTGGTTTCTTGAACATGACAATGAGTTCACTGTACTAAAATGGCCCCCACAGTCACCAGATCTCAACCCAATAGAGCATATTTGGGATGTGGTGGAACGGGAGCTTCGTGCCCTGGATGTGCATCCCACAAATCTCCATCAACTGCAAGATGCTATCCTATCAATATGGGCCAACATTTCTAAAGAATGCTTTCAGCACCTTGTTGAATCAATGCCACGTAGAATTAAGGCAGTGCTGAAGGCGAAAGGGGGTCAAACACAGTATTAGTATGGTGTTCCTAATAATCCTTTAGGTGAGTGTATATATATATATATATATATATATATATATATATATATATATATATATTTGAATTGAATACATTTTTTGTGTGTTTAATTTTGGAGGGAGGGGGACTGTTCCCATAAGGTATAATACATTTACTGTATATATTTTTCTCGAGCGTCTATGGTCATAATTATTAACATCCTAAAGTTATGATACATTCACATAAACCTGCACAACGGCATTATATATATATATATATATATATATATATATATATATATATATATATATATGGGTGTTTCTGCAACTACGGGCACTTTTGGCTATGCCAATTTAAAAAAAAAATCAACCTCTATGAATTTTAATTTTAACCATCACAGTCTGTAATACATATAAAAATTTACACAAAATAGAATGTAGCCGTTAAGATTTTAATCTGGAACATGTTTATTTTTTGTTTTTCTTCATAAAAAGTGTCCTTACCGCAACGTTACAATAACGTTCATTTTATACATTTTTCTTTAGTAATTTCTATAAAAAATGTTATATATTTAAATAGCTTTTTCAAATTTGATGCAGTTTTGTAAATACTGATATAAAAAAATATATATACAAAATAGGGAATTTCATGTTTTTTTCTATGCCATGTAAAGAATGTACAGTAACCTTAGATGTCAATTGTTTCCATACACACAAAAGATAACAAATTTAACTTTTTATGACAGATGTTGCAATTTCAATGTGTTAATCATCTCAGCTTAAGTGTAAAAATACTTTTTTGCAAATGAAAATGTGAAAAAAAATGAAAATAAAGCAGTGCTGCGGTAATGACATCTTGTGTTGGTAAGGACACAATGTTAAAATCTAGGGTTAAAAAATGGCATGTTTATATATATACTAATATATACTTCAGTACTAATAATATACTGAATATTTGTAATTTAATATACAGTAAACCTTGAATTTGTCTCTACCGCAACACAAGTTCTTTACCGCAACACCTAAATTTGCTGCGGTAAAGACATGTTGCGGAAATGACATTTTTGCTAATATTTTAGCTAATTGCCAGCTAGCAAGGCCTACCACATTAGTTTTGACTCTTAGCATCTTAATATACATGAATTCAACAGTAATATACATTTATTTTTAAAATGTAGTTCAAAATACACAATTATTAAGCTGAATGGTAAGGACGCACAATAAATACAAGAGCAGAAAAGATGATGTTTACCTTATTTTTTTTGTATCTTGTGAGTGAGGTAGTGTGGTGGCCCAGTCTGTCAGCAGTGTGCTCAAGTGATAATTTCTGTTTCCATAGAAACTAGACTTGTTTGTGTTCGATAAAATTTCATAATAAAAGCTTTTTTCATTGTTGCGGTAAGGACTCAAAAGTGTGGGACAGGCACATTTAGTTAAAAAAATCATAAAAATGATAAATTAATACAAAGAATTTTAAGATGCTGTAAATGAATCTTTATATTAAACAATTCCATTTGAAATAATGTCAAATTGTAATTAAATTAGCTTATTTTATGTATCTCAACATTGAGACCACAGGTGTGGGACATTAACAAAAATGGTGTTTTGAGCTATAAATGCTCCATAATATTATATTTAATCACATTAATCAGTAATTATATATTTTTTGTCAATGTGTGTAATGGCACTGTGAATATATTTATGAAACATCAAATGACAAATTTTAACATACATCTAAAATTTCACTGCTGGGACTTAAAAGTGCCCGTAGTTGCAGAATCACCCTTTTATATATATATATATATATATATATATATATATATATATATATATATATATATATATAAAAGGGTGGTTCTGCAACTACATATATACACACACATATATACACACACACACACACACACACACACATACATGCTGCTCTCTGCCCCGCTTAAAATCATTGGCAACGCGATTTGTTTGGAACTATTGAGAGCTACACGAATCACGAGACTGCGGCGGCGGCGAGATCACTATGATTGTTATGATTGTTAATATTATTTTATAAAGTATGTAACGTTAACGTAAGATAAAAGGAGTTTTATCAGTACGTGTGACGAACATTTTCTGCGACAGCTCCAGGCAGCTCTCCGACGCACAGTGTAAACGTCAGCGTCCGAATTCACTCACTTCATTTTGTTCACTCCTTGCAGATATAGTGCACTCAAATGCCATACACTATATAGGGATTAGTGAATTAGTGAACGGTTTCGGACACAGCTACTGTGTTGCAACCGTCTATGTTCGCAACTCTCATAACGGCTCTGGTTCGGACTTAGTAGATACCGCCAATTCAAGTTCAAAACAAAGCGCGCGCGCTGTAGGCTACTGTGATTGGTGGCTCCTTTGACCAGTTACGGTTTTACCCACTCATAAATAAAAAGGAACGACTGATTTTGAAAATGTAGTAGAGTACAAAGTAAGATATTTGACTTTGAAATGTAGTGGAGTTAAAGTAAAAGTCTCCCAAATTTAAATACTTCAGTAAAGTACAGATACGCAAAAAAGCTACTTGAGTAGCCTACAGTAACGAATTACATTTACTTCGTTACTGTCCACCACTGTCAGTTTTCCCCATTTTTAAAGACATGAGGTGCATCACAATTTGCATACTTAGTAGGCTATGCACTATTCTATGCCGTTTTGTAATATAAATAGTGTATGTACTGTGTGGAATGTTGAACACTTCATGTGTTCAAATGTTTCAGCTACGTAGTGGATGGTGAGGGGCTATCAGACTCTGATGTTGATTGACAAAATAAACTTATAAAATGCATACACTACAAGATTGAGTACATCAGCACATAGTGGATATGCATCATTTGGGACACAACTCAGCTCTTTGGTTCAGAAGAGAGCTTTTTCATTAATTGTGCAAAAGACTCGGAACACTTACACTCTTAGTAAAAACGCACAGAACAAAAAGTGCGTCACACTTAACTGAGTGTTTAACAACATGTACAACTCTTCCTCTGCATGTGGAAAACAACCAGAATACAAAAATATGCTTAGAGCTCCACCTAGTGGTTATATTATAAAACCTAAAGGAGAAATTCACATATGAGACAGCTTGATAACTTAAACAGCTTTAACTGAAATACACACACATTTAATACAATTATTCTGGTAAGAGTGTATTTGTCCAACAAAGCATTCAATGGATCATTTGGTTGTATGCACATTTTAAGTCCAAGCACACATACCTACAATAGCAGTATTCATACTCACAGTCCTGTCTGAAATTGAGCGTCCAGGAGGTCCAGGCAGCCCAGGTGGACCTCTAGGGCCTTGATGTCCTTCCCCTTTCTGTCCCTACAGTTACAAAAAACACTAAATCTTTTTTTTATTGGTCCATACAAAGACTACAGTGAGAAAATAATTTTCTTGGTTTTATTTGTTCAGTCGTGTTTTACCAAAATTCTGGTCAACAATTTTATTATTGACTAATTATGCCTCAATGGCTGCATGTGATAGAGATATTATACATTTCATTACTTTTTGCTAAACTGTCCACCACAGACCCACATAGTTTGCACACTCCTGCTTTAAGTTATAATGTGTAATAAGGTTATTATAACATAATTCATAAAAATGAATGAAATGCAAACCACCTTTTGCCCTTTAGGTCCTATAGAACCAGGTAGTCCTTGAAAACCTCGAAGTCCTTCGGAGCCCTGAATAGTAAGACCAAAGGAGAATGATAAATTAATTAACAGTCTTAGTATATATTCAAACACAGCCCAGAAATTTTTGTCCAGAAAACTCACAAGTTTGCCGTTCTCTCCTGGTTTACCCTATAAAACATAAAAATGATGTTTAGACTGTGTTCTTAAACTATCAATTGTATTGTGTTTTTAACAGACACTGACAGTCAACTATTATTAATTTTAAAAGTAATTCAATGTCAAAGGAAGTTTATGTTACTCACTGGCTCCCCCTTTGAGCCCTTTGGACCCACTGGGCCCTCTGGACCTGATGGGCCCATTGGACCCTGCACCCTCTCCACCATTTTATTCCCCGATTCTATCAATTCTGTTACTGGACCCTGGGGCCCAGGTGGTCCAGGTGGTCCTGGAGGCCCACGATCACATTTGGAACCAGGATGTCCAGACCCAACACTACACTAAACAGAGAGATGGGCATCAGCATTGTGTTCATCAGCCTAACTGGAATCTGACAGTAGTAGTAGTAATATAGTTTTTTAATGCTATGTCAGCATCTGAGGCCATCTTCATGGCAAAAACTGAGTTAAGAGCTGCATAAATAGTATAAAAATAAAAACCAAACAAAACAGCAGGAAATATTATACAAGATGTTTTACATTAGCATATGATAAAAATTTGAAAACCTTTTCTGGTAAAATCTCCTTAAGTCCTTAAGTGAGCTTACTACATAAAAATGTTGTCTACTTGCATTAAAAGTGAGACAGTCCAATAAAATATGTTTCATGGAAAGGGGGGTCTTGCGGAACATACATAGAGTTGGTTCCCTTTCAGTCGATAACGTCAGACGTAGTCGCAAAGGTGGAGTCCCCATCCCCAGGCCCCGCTCTAGTGTCCCTTCTGGGTTATCTTCCCAGAAGAGCTCTGGAGTGCCGTCTGGGCTGGGTGACCTGAGGATCACAGTGACGGGTAATCCGCCCGGCAAAGCCCTGTGAATCCCTCACTCCTCCCTTGCACCGCAGCCGGTGGAGCTCCGAAGGTTGCAGCTCACGCGATCAGTCTGGCAATGTCCACCCTTGTGGTCCAGGAGCGCCATCTCTGGCTCAACCTGGCAGATATGACAGAAGCGGACAAGGTTCGGTTCCTGGACTCTCCAATTTCCCAGGTTGGGCTGTTCGGCGATGCGGTTGAGAAACTTGCCCAGCAGTTCTCGGCCACCCAGAAGCAGACGGAGGCCATTCGGCACATCCTGCCCCGACGACCTGCAGCCGTCTCTGCTCCCGCTGGACCGTCGCGCAGCAGCCTCCACCCAGGTCTCAGCGTGGAGCTGGCCGCAGAAGGGGCGCCTCGTCCGCTTCAGGCGCTGCCAAGCCAGGTGGCAAGCGAAAGCGTTAAACCTGAGGCGGGCCACCCAGGGATGGAAGAATGCTCTTGGGGATGGTCACCGACCACTCCCTTTACTCGTAAGAGGACCGAGTGAAGTTTTTGTGTTTGTGTGTGTTTGTTCCGCCGCTGGTTCCCAAAAAAGCAGAGCTAGCGGCACCCACATATACAAAGAAAGAGCAATTTCTCCCTTCCTGGGCCCCAAGAGCGCTAGTCGGTGGTGTGTGACCCTGTAAAGCCTTGCACCCCACAACCCCCTCTTGTTCGCCAGCCGGCACCGGATGCGGTTCGAGGACCCGGTCATCCGCCTTCTCACGCATCCCTGGCCATCTCGTGGAGACAGGTAAGAGTCGTGCACCACACTCAGACCCTGCTTCGGGCCGCCTCCGGGCCTTCCGAGCCGGGTCCCTGTCCTCCACCTCGCTGCCCCACCTCGGGTACGTCTGTGGTTCCCTGGCCCCTGGCCCGGTTCGTAGAAGCCAAACAGATGCTTCCCAACCGGTCCAGATGGCCAAACTACACCACCAGACTTGGCTTGCGATTCATTTCGCTTGCCTTCCGCCCTGGCTCAGTGATATTTATCATACCTAGGTGTTGAGCTAAAATGTTCCTAAGATTAGTGATATTCATCATACCTATGTGTGTACCTGTCCTGTGTGCGCACGTCGCAGTCCTACTGGCAAAGGACGCAATGTCGCCTCTTCCTCCAGCCGATATAAAGACCGGTTTCTACAAACCCGTACTTCATTGTACCCTAGATATGTGGTGGGTCATGTCCATCTTGGACCTGTGTCAATTGAAACGGGCCCTTTTTCAAGAGCCTCCGTTCAAGTTGCTAACACAGATGCATTTTAAAATGCTCCGTCCCCAAGGTGGCCTGCAGCGTTCGACCTGAAGGACAGTACTTCAGATCTCTATCCTTCCGCTTCACAGACCATTTTGTGTTCTTGCGTTCGAAGGTGCGAAGTATCAGTACAAGGTCCTACCCTTCGAGTGCTCCATAGCCAGTTGGTTCTTCAGGTCAACTGGGAATGAGTAATCTCGCCCACGGGCTGAGTATCTCTTTTTCAGTTTGGAGAAGGACTCGGTCCAACACGTCTCTTCAAGAAGAGTTTGCTCAGCTGGTGCTATGTAGAAGTGAGAAAGGGTCCCCACTGAAAGAACTTTCAGAGGCTCCTGGGGCATATGGCAGATGCAGCCGTTTGGCTTCCTCCATATGAAGACCGCTTCAGCACTAGCTTCATGATCGAGTCCCAAGGTGACAGTACGCCCTGTGTGACAACAGATCACCCTGGCCTGCCGCCAAAACCTCAGCCTTTCGTTTCTCCGGGCCAAACCGCTCCTAGAACGAGGTCCACTAACACCGTCTGAGGGGCCATGTACAAAGGGCATGCTTTAACGGAGGCCTGGGCGACCTCCTACTGCATTGGCATTCGTGCCTCGAGTTGTTGCAGTTCACCTCGCTTTGAGCCACCGTTGCTCAGCGAGCTGGTACTGGTCTGAGGTTCGCGACCATTGCGCTAAGCTTCCTTCGCATGCCACAACTCGCCGGTCACCTCCTCGGAGTCAGAAGCTTCTGAGGTCGCTTCATTCTACTGTTTCTTCCAGCCTGCTCAATCGTGCCGCCGACGAGCCTCACGACAGCTATGGCCAGGGAGAGTGGAGACTCCATCCCCTGGCGGTCCAGCTGGGCAGGGACCATTTCGGGGCTGCACAGTTATATCTGTTGCCTCTCTGGATTCGTCCCTCTGCCAGTTGTGTTTTCTGTCTGAGCGGATAACCCTTGGACAGACACTGGCTCTCAGCTGGCCCCGGGCTCCGCAGAAAAGCGTTCCCCAGTGAGCCTTCTAAGAAAGCGGCTTTGCAATTCATTGTCGTTTGATGCCTGCTCAAGTTCAGTGATTTTCATCACACTCACATGTTGAGCCGAAATGCTCCTGAAAGCTCAGTGAAATGTATCACACTCAAGTGTTGAGCAGAGATGCTCCCGAAGCTCAGTGAAATTCATCACACTCATGTGTTGAGCAGAGATGCTCCTGAAGCTCAGTGAATTTCATCACACTCAGGTGTTGAGCAGAGTTGCTCCTGAAGCTCAGTGATCTTCACATGTAGTGTTGAGCAGTGCTCCTGTCTTGTGCACGCATGCCGCTTGCACCTATTGTGCCAGGTCAGGAGTGGAGCAGGCCTTGATAGTTGCCCCTTATAGGCCCAACCAGACCTAGCTCCCCTCGACAGCCCTCCTGACTTCCCCTGAATACACTTCAGGGACGGGGTATGACGGCACTCGTGTTTAGACCCCTGGAGAGATTCCAGGCCGGTCCTAACTGGAAGCGGAGGTTCAGGTGGCTACCACAGGAACATGTGGTAGTTACCATCACTTCTGCGAGCACCCCCTAAAATATGGAAGTTGTGCTTACGCCAAAGAAAAAGTGGAACCTATTCATTGAGTGAGTCTTCTCTCTGTGAGGAGATCCTGAGAGCGTTCAGTCATTCAGTGCTCTCTTTCCTGCAAGTTGGGTTGGAGTAGGCTGTTTTATCCACCCTCAAAATGATTTTGCCTCTGTTTTATTGACGTACATCATGATGCAGAAGCATGGGAAGCACGTCTGATCGTCAGGTTCCTGAGGGAGCAAGGGAATTGCCTTGCGCCCCTCTTTATCCTCTTGGGCCTTATCTCTGGTGCTACTGCACTGCAGAGACTGCCCCTGCGATCCCTATGGTGATCCCATATGTGTATTCTTCCATGATACGGCTCCCTACGGCGAGCCCGTGTCTTCCCTCGGCAGAGTCTGCTCTGCCGTCACTGTCCGGTGAGTCTCCTCCTGTCATAGGCTGGAGCCACCCCAGTGACATTCCATCTGTCGTACTGCCCGGTCATCCGCCCAGTTCATTTGTGTATTCTCCACGTTACCTCCCTTCGGGTAGGATGTGGCTTCCGTAGCGTCCCTTCCTTCCATGTACAGGGAACGCTTTCCCAGTGGTCCTGTAGGAACAGCAGAACTTCCCTGGCCTAAGCCCTGTCCTTCCCCGCCTTAAATTGTGGGGGCATCAGGAGGCTTTTGTCTAGGCACTGGAAGGTGGCAGCTTTAGTGGCGTTTTCAATGGTTGATCCCGTTCAGTTGACGTCGACCACGTCCAACGTTATCGGCTGAAAGGGGACGTCCTGGTCCCTGAAGGAGAGAATGGAGGACGTAGTCCCCTTGCCACTACTGCTGGACCACCGCTGACTCCGAGTTACGCTCGGCTCCTCAGGGAAAAAGCAACTAGTGCATGCATCCACTTCCGTATTTATACCCGCGCCGCGGGGGGTGGAGTGTGTGTAGTAAGTAACGCACGCCAATTCCATTGTCTCGTTCAATAGTACTCAAAGATGACTGGCTCCCTGGCGTGATCCCGTTCAGTCGACGTCGACTACGTCCTCCGTTCCCTCCTTCAGGGAACGGGGGTTGCATACGCAACCAGGACGTTCTTTGCCTTTAAGAAGAAAAAAGTCAATCTTGTGTGACCTACAGTAGGCGACATCTATGAACACCACTTAATCAAATCTTGTTTTAAAGGAGATTAAAAGTCTGTTGGGGATTTCGGAAATTAGAAGTTTGACAGAAGTCAACATCTATTTGCTGCCCTGGTGAAGGGTGTGTTTGTACCACTAAATTAGACCTTGTTTACCTTCATTCCTTCCTCTTCACGATCACCCTGGGGAAGCAAAAAAGACATGATTGGAAAAAAAACCTGACGCGTCACACCGGATTAGGACACAGGGTAAAGCAAATTAATGTATGATTTACCATGCAAATTGCATATCCTCACCCAACTAAAAATATACAGTATTCAACAGTATATTTACTTGCCTTTTTACTTGAATGGTTTCTATTTTAGACTTTAGGGTATGCTCTCTGTAAGCATCATCTTAATGAGGCAATCAATTCATGAGTTAACACTTACAAATAATCAGATGGAGTAAAAGAGTATGTGTATTTGGAGTGCTATCCGAGGGCAGGGCTCCGAGCCTGGAATTTGGCCCGAACTCAGAGTAATCTGATGTAGCTCACAGCATCAGATGGATGAGCACAGCGTCAAACAGGGATCACATGATTTTTTAAATGCTGTGGCAATGATGTTGTAAATTTTAATCAGGGGAGAAATAGATTACCCTGCAGAAAATAAAATAAAGTTTAGTTGAGGAGCTGCTGCAAGGGTGGAGGTAGAAATCACTGCTCCGGCAGTGAGAGAGTTTGTCTGAGATCTGCTGCAAGAGCGGTGGAGGAAATCACTGCTGCGGCCGTGAGAAAGAGTTTAGTCTGGGATATGCTGTGAGAGTGGTGGAGGAAATCACTGCTGCGGCAGTGAGAATTAGAGTTTAGTCGGATATGCAATGAGAGCGGTAAGTGAAATCACTGCTGCAGGGGAGGCAGCAGTGACATATCAAAGATTTGGTGAGTGGCCGACCTGGTGAGAGGGAGGAGGAGGTCCATCCCATGCTGGGTGGAAAGCTTGTGGCAATGCAATATGAGCTGCAGGGAATGAGGTGAGATATCCTGCTATTACCAATGGAAGGAGGCCAGTGAGTGGATTTCATTAGTCTGCAATTTGAATTTTAAGTCCTTCTCTGTGTTGTACTTTAACCCTTAGGGGTCGACAAACGCGCCTGCGCGTTTTGCTTGATTTTCCTCACATAGTAGCAAAATAGACTTAAAATACTCTGGAATTTATGGTCATACAGATAAAAGAAATATGAAAAAAGAAACTGTAAAAGGTCTACTTTTGTATGTGTCCATTTACAATCAAAACAAAACATTGTGCTTTTGTAAAATAAAGAAAACAGCGTGTGCTTTCTGCCTCTCCATCTCTTTTTTTCTGGAGCATGTCTCTAAACTGAAACAAAACTCAGCAAATACTTGCCACACAGACATGAGCAATATATCTTTATAAACATTTAAGTGTCTACTTTTAAATAATCTAATTCAAAATGAAAACAAATATTCTTTGTTTAAGTAAACCATATGAAACCAACTAGAAGTACAATTTCTCAAGCGTCTGCACATTATCTCTGATGTGACCACACCCAGGCCCACACAAGCGATTCACATGCTAATCGTCCACGTGAAGGAAAGCAAACCTGTAAACGCATTAGCACCTCAAAACAAAGCATCAAACTTAATCATTCCTCTGCTTTTCATAGATTTTGTAAGACACGTTACCCTGGATTTACAACAGAAGAAGAACGCAATTTGAAGATAAGAGCGATTTTTAAGGTAAGAAATGTATTCTCACTTATATTAGTTAGCGTGCTATTGTTGCATAAATTTAACACTGTACTAGTTGAACTGATGCCAGACTAAAATGTATGAAACCGACGAGATCGATATGTACAACACAAGGATGTTTCTATGCTCTATAATATAAAACACTGCATGATATAAAAGTAGGCTAGTATGAGTGTTTACACTTAACATGATGCATGTTATAATGTTTAGACCAGTGTTTACTATGGAATACTGTATATGGAATATCTGCTCAAACTTAGATGTTTATAATGTGGTAACAATAATGTTTCATGAATAGTGAGGAGCTGTGAAATGAGATCGCTTCAGTAAATGGTCTCTGCAAGCGTTGTGAGTTTGGGTCACTTGTGCTGTGCATTTGAAAAGCAAAACGCCCCAAACATTAGGCTATGTTTTTACTCCAATTTAATTTCATAACGTCATAACATCTGAAAACATTTGAAGTAACATACACTGAACAAAATTATAAACCCAACAATTTTTTTGTTTTTGCCCCCAATTTTTCATGAGCTGAACTCAAAGATCTAAGACTTTTTCTATGTACACAAAAGGCCTATTTCTCTCAAATATTGTTCACAAATCTGTCTAAATCTGTGTTAGTGAGCACTTCTCCTTTGCCGAGATAATCCATCCACCTCACACGTTAATGAAGTCAGCGGCTGTCGCCGGTCAATATGATTGCCGTGATTTGATAGTGATTTCAGACACCTGTCATGCCTGAGGCGTTCCCCAAAGCGTCATTGACACAGTGCGAGTTCCCTTTCGAAAGGGGACAGCTTACCACAAAGGTCATTTGTATACTTGTAACACATTTACTAAAAAAAGTCCTAGAAGGATTTGCCATAACACTGTATTTTTGTCAGATAAATACATTAAGTAATGTACAAAAATACCTACTAAATAATGTTCTACATCCACTATGCCCTCTATTCCGCTTCCGTTGTCTCCAGAACCCTTCAAATAATGAAAAACGGACATTACCACCATTTTACCACAAAAATTATCAGAAGGTTAGTAAGCCTTCAAGATATTTATACATTGTCAGTGCCAATCAAGTCAGTCCTCTGTGAACTATAAGCAATAAATTCCTTGCAAAAAAACAACAACAAAAATCCTCTCTGTAGATGTAAGAATGACAGTCTCAAGTTTATATGCAGCTTACATCATAGTCATCATCATCATCAGCTTCATCACAATGATGCTCTGCAGCCCGTGGGTTTCCAACCACTCTTAACTCTGAGATCATGCCCTAAATAAAAAAGACAGGTTCAACATCAGCCAACATATCAGCTGTGGTTGTAAATTAATATAAGTATATTTCTGGACGGATGCTAGACCATATATTACATATGTTGACCAGACAGAAGCTAGATCATATTTGTCTGGGACGATTGACTGATCAATGAATCATTTAACAGAAAGACAAACAGACAGAGACAGACAGATAGAAAGGATACAAAGGATCCAGGTCAACATTCCTAGTTGTCCACACCCCTGAGAATGACCCTATGTATATTTGAGAAAAATGACAAATATAGCACTTTCAATGATACACAGGACATACTTGATATTTGTCTGGGTCATCAGCTCCACTTTGTCCAACAAAGATCTTGGAGTTGGTCTCTAGCTCCAAGTCATCAGGTGAGCGCTCAAACTTTACCACCTTGGGCTCAGTATCACAGTCCTCATAGAAAGACACTTGGTCCATATTAACTGCCAGAGAGAAGCGACTCCACTCTAGAGCCTGGTGTGCCACCTCAAAGTTGGCCACCTCTTGAGATCTATCGGAATCAGGCTCTGTGTAATAAAAAATAACTTTCCTTTTGCCATCCTCCACAGCTGAGAGCTTGACCCCCACGTACATGATATTTTGATTGGAGTCTGTGATGGAGAAGAGGACCCCAGCATCATCAGAGGTGGGCTTCAAGTGGAACACAAGAGAGAAGTCTCGGTAGAAATTAGTGGGAAAATGGGCAAGTGCCATCTGCCCCGTGTTGGTATCCTTTGTGAAGAGATAAGCGGTTTGTCTATTTGGGCCTGGAGCCTGGGTGATCTCTTCAGGTGGAGGGCTTCCAATAAGTTGCAGCAGGGAGACTCCACTCTCTTCTACGGTAAAAAAAATATTGTGAATTAGTACAGTGACTTTTACTACAGTAAAACGAAACTCAAGCTTCTGAAGGCAGTTTAAATTAACGTGATGTTCGGTGATGGTACATTAAAAAAAATATTACTTGAAGAATTTACTGAAATGTTCAATATTGCTATTAAAATATTAAAAATAGATGCTTTTGTTTGTTTATTATTTAGATCCCCATTAGCTACTCCATTAAGCAGCAGCTATTCTTCCTGGGGTCTTAACAATTTTTACCAAAATATTACATCAAAGCTGTACAACAATTAAGACAAATACAGAAGTGCACACAACATCATCGAAGTCATCGAACTCTCTCTCTCTCTCTCACACACACACACAGACACACACACACACACACAAATACACATACACATACAATAAACATAACAACATAACTGTTACAAAGTTCAAGGTTCAATGTATTGAGGATGGAAGAAGACAAGGGTCGGTGTGACTGGGTCTCGTACACTTTTATTTAGGACTAGAACAGAATTCAAAGTTGCGCACGACAGCCTTCACCATAGATAAACTATAGCACGTTCCACAAAACAAATAAGTCCCAGACCAAACTCAGTCCACGTGTGCACGAGATCCCAGTCCCTCTCTCTCTGGATCTCTCTCGTCAGCCGGCTTTTATCCGGTCTCCCCACGCCAATCACTGCAATCAGAAACAGGTGTTCGTCATTTTGCACTTGACCTACTTACTTACCGCTCGGCTCCACCCCCGCTCTCCCGCTACAGACCTCGCTGAACCACGCCCCCCTTACCACAATAACAATATCACAATATAAGCTCTTCTATGTACAAAATATTACCACTCTCTGGGTATAATATAAAATATAAAAATCGGATTTCAATTACCATAGCTCATTATACAGTCATTATTAATTACATGATTACAGTTATTACAAAGTAAATAAATACAGTCTCAATCTTCTGGAAAAACTAACATTGTGGCTCTCTGAGACCAAAAATAACGGGAGCGAGATCCATGCCACCATTGCTCTGTAACCCGATGTTCTTTGAAGTTGATTTGTTCGACAGGCAGGTAACAAGAAACACCCTTCACTTGATTGTCGAGTGGAATAGGTATGAACGTCGCTGAAGAAGGTCAATCTTTTATAAATAATTTCAGGTGTTTTTGTAATAATTATATTTTTTAAGAATTTAATAAGAGAATAATTAATTCAGCTTCTTACATGAAGCCATGCTAACTGATTATGCATGTCTCTGATACTTGTTCTAAAAGAACAGTTTAGAACAAGCCAAGATGCTTTATTTTGTGCAATCTGTAATCTGTTTAAATTATTCTCTGTAGTTGAAGCCCAAATGATGGAACAATAGTCCAGATGACACAAAACTATTGATTCTACCAAGGTTTTCCGTATACGAATCGGTATGCATTTTCTGCAATGATGAACTGCAGCCATACTCCTGCCCATTTTATTCAATATTAATTTTATCTGAGCGTTCCAGGTCAACCTGCTGTCCACAATCACGCCGAGCAATTTGGCCTCCTCCACTTGTTCAATTATCAAACCACCAACTGACAAATTCAGAGCAGGGGAATCTTTTAAAAGATGATTAGATCCCAACATCATACATTTACTCTTCGCAACATTAATCATTAACTTATTTACTCTGTTCCAAATTTCAATTAATTTTAGTTTATTCTTTAATACAGTATTAAGTCTGGTAGAGTCATAATCAGACACAAAAATAATCAAGTCATCTGCATATAGGGCAATAGTGGCACACCTCAAAATAAAAGACAAATCATTAATAAAAATAGAAAATAACAGTGGTCCAAGACAACTCCCTTGAGGCACCCCACAACGCAGAACCTTTGTATCAGAATAACTACCATTAAACAGTACATTAAACTCCCTATTAGTAAGATAACTATAGATCCATTGGATCGCACACTTTTCAAATCCATAACAACAAAATTTTTCCAATAGTAGATCATGATCAATTAAATCAAATGCTGCACTCAGATCTAACATTACAGTAGCAACTAATTTTCTATCATCAATTTCATGCAACCAATCATCCGTCATCTGAACCAAGGCTGTCATTGTAGAGTGCCCTTTCTTATAAGCATGTTGATAAAGTGAATTCAATCCATTTTTAGAGAAATACAAATTAATTTGACGTTAACTATTTTCTCCGTAATCTTACTCAAAATTGGTAGAATACTTATAGGTCTGCTATTTTTCCCAGAAAACTGGTCCTTTTTATTTTTTGGAAGAGGCACAATTTTAGCTTTTTTTCCAGTTAGCAGGAAAAACAAATTTTTCTAAACTTAAATTAATTATATTACATATAGGCTTAGTAATCACATCAGCAACCATCTTTAATAGCTTGACATCAACACCAGGAGGTTTATATTTCATTCACTTTAATATGTTTTCTAATATAGTAAGACTTACTCTGTCAAATTTAAATGTACATGATTTGTTAAGCATGATTGTATCTTTAATTGTCTTAAGAGATAAATCAGGATTTTCCTGTGAGATCATATCTTTTTGTAAATTCTGAACTTTCTTTGTGAAGTAATCTCCTAAATAATTAGCTATATCAGCAGGTTTAGTCAAAAAAGTGTCACCTACATCTAAAAATGTTGGTACAGATTTATCTCTCCGCCCTGTTAATTGATTTAGAATATTCCATAATTAAGACCTGTCTAATTTTACCTCCTCAAATTTATATTAATAATAGATCCTCTTTTTTGTTCTGTTTAATTTTGTAACAAAATTTCTTGATTGCTTGTACCTGTCACAGTCCTCGTCTGCACCTGTCTGTCTTCGTCTGCACTACACTACCCAGAATCCTCCTTGTCTCCACACCTGAACTCACTCCCTCACTTATCAGTCTGTTCAATGTTATCTTCATCCGTGTCATCTGTTTTCACCTTGTTATGTTTGATTTGTGCTTGTATTTAGTTTGCTTCTGTTCAGTCTGTCCTTGTCGGTTCTCGTTAGTCTTACATCGATGTCTTTATGTGAGTGTTCCTGCCCGTCATCCTGCCTGTCTGTACCTGTGGGAGTTATTTGAGTAAAACTGTTTGTATTGGAGCTTTTGACTTTGAGTCCTTCTTCAACCTACACTACACCGTGACAGTACCTTTCCCATATTCCATTGTCCCCTGGTAAGCTTGCCTGTGACTTTAATTTATCTCTTTTCCTCATATATTCTTTAAGTTCAGCATCTAACCATGGAGAAGCAATATGTGACCCGATCTGGCGAAATGAGTCGGAAGTCGCAACGTTCCATTTTAAGATATGAACAATGAAATAATATATTTTTTTTGTGCTAATTTCAAAGAACAGACATTCAAAAATAATCTCCCAAAGTTTTGTAGTCCAGATAATTGAGTAAAGGTATTTAAATTACTATTAAAATTTACAAAGTTTTACTAAATTCGCTGGAAATGAACATTGCTTTTATCAACTCCTATCGTCACCTCTGAGCATTTCCCGGGTATCCCTTGGCCCTGAAACGTCACTATCTCTGCTCTCCAAATAGTGTTACACGTTGTATAGAACCAATCAAAAAGCTTAGAAATGTACACAAATGCTGATCATTTGTCGCTGGGAAGCTGTTTCGACTGACCGGCACGTGATTGGTCCAGCCACCCTCCTGTCAGACTCGAAGCGAGCGATCTGTGTAATAAACAAGTTAGCAGATCTCCTCAGAAAGATTAAATATTATTAATTTGAGAAATGTCGCTGTCAAAAGAGAGCAAAGTTGCCAAAGTGTTATCAAGCCCCCTGGCCATTGCACACTGAGTCCGCGTTTTTTTCGTATGCGTTTTTTCGTATTCGTGATTCGGTGGCTCCGAATTGTCAAAACACCATTCAAACTGCTTGCTACGGATGCGAAAAACTTACGATTTTTTTTATATAATGGAAGAAAGTTTCATAGACAGTGTGCAAGTGTGATTGACATAACGTGAGGTCGAATTCTTTTTTTTAACGTGCGAAAATTTCGGATGAATTTCAGACTCGGTGTGTAATAGCCTTTATCTGTACAAAAATATCCGTGAGATTTGCCCAAAACTACGGAGCCCCCCTAGTCCCACTTTGTCAAAAAAATTTATTATAACTATCTCGTGGCCTCAAGATAAGTATCTCGTGGCCTCAAGATAAGTATCTCGTGGCCTCAAGATAAGTATCTCGTGGCCTCAAGATAAGTATCTCGTGGCCTCAAGATAGTAAAGTGTCTGACATGGACCCTTTGTTATTAAACTGGACCCTGTAGTGCAATACTACATTCTGTGCAATATTCTCTATAAATCTTGTAGGCTGCATATCCAGTCCTTTATAATTATTCTTCATATTTTATAGCCTATATTTATACTTTTTACAGCCTATATTTATACTTTTTACATGTATATACTTGTTTATTTACCAACTTCTATTATTATTTATATTCCTTTAAATGTCTTGATGTGCACTGTGACACAAGAATTGTCCCCCGGGTTATCAATAAAGATCAATAAAGTATTTCTGATTCCGATTTGAAGTGAGCCTATAGCGGAGTGTGCAGACTGGTTCATTAATTGTTTAAGTGTTTCACGTTTTGGTAGTTTTGAATGTAAGAACAGCATGTGTCCGTGTAGCCTACGAAAAACGTCAGCAGAGGGCGTTCTAGGCTTAGGTCACGGTACCTCCGTCTGGCTGTATTTCCCGGTATTTCCCAGTTGACGGCAAGGAGCTGTAGAAGAACAGCAGATGATCATATGAATCATTGTGACGGCTTTACAGAGGTAAGAGTGTTTTAATTAGCACGGTGAACATTTAGTTAAATGGCAAATTACTGAGTTAAGATAACTGCAAGACTAGCTAGGTGTTCGAGCTGGAAGCATTAGCGATTAGCATATAAGTTAAGCAGGCTAATTCAACGTTAACGGCTATCATTAGGCTAACGGCCTCGTAAAGTCCGGTACAATTTGTAACGTAAATAATTAAACAAATTACATAAATAATAAAAAAATCAATTATTGAAAAGAATAGTAAATAAAATTAATTATAATATTTATATAGACTGACATTATGACATTAGCATTAAGATATAATGATAATATAACAATATTAAAAAATCATTATAAAATAATAAAGTAAATAAATTGTAATATACATTAAATAATACACAATGCATCCAGAGCACAACCTTTTGTAACACCCACATCCAGACAACGACTAGATCTGATAAAAAACGAGTCCAGTAAACTACATGACAGACATTAATTATAAATCAAACATTGTTTAGTAATGTAATTCTGTTTGAAGAGCCTGCTTAACTTATATGCTAATCGCTAATGCTTCCAGCTCGAACACTTAGGTAAGTCTTGTAGTTATCTTAACTCAGTAATTTGCCATCTAACTAAATGTTCACCGTGCTAATTAAAACACTCTTACCTCTGTAAAGCCGTCAAAATTATTCATATGATCATCTGCTGTTCTTCTACAGCTCCTTGCCGTCAACTGGGAAATACCGGGAAATACACATATGGAAATACAGCCAGACGGAGTGTCGGAGAGGCGAAGGTCAGCTGTCATTCTACGTCTGCGCAGTGCCCGTTGCAGCTTGTGGTGAGCAGAGTCCCAGACCCTCTTGCTCTCTCGGAACCAGTAGTCGACGACCGGAACATCGGATGGTTCCCCAGACCAGGGGAATAGTGGGGGTTGGTAACCGAGCACGCACTGGAAGGGAGTGAGTCCAGTGGTAGGTTGCCGCAGGGAGTTCTGTGCGTACTCTGCCCAACCCAGGAACTGGTTCCAAGAGTCCTGGTGGCCGTGACAAAAGGTACGGAGGAAACGTCCAATCTCCTGTATCTTCCGTTCCGTCTGCCCGTTCGACTGCGGATGGTAACCAGAGGAGAGGCTGACGGTCACACCTAGGAGCGAGAAGAATGCCTTCCATACCTTGGAGATGAATTGTGGTCCTCTATCTGACACAATGTCCTCGGGAATTCCATAAACTCTGAAAATATGGTTGAACATCAGCTCGGCAGTTTGCATGGCGGTGGGAAGTCCCTTCAGGGGAATTACACGACATGACTTGGAGAATCTGTCGATGATTACTAGAATGCAGGTACAGTGATCGGAGGTAGGTAAGTCAGTTATGAAATCGACTCCTAGGTGTGACCAGGGTCTATTGGGAACGAGCAGAGGATGAAGCTTACCGGAGGGAAGATGACGCGGACTCTTCGAGATGGCGCATTTCTTGCAACCTCTCACGTACCTTCTGACGTCTGCTGCCATGTTAGGTCACCAGAAGCGTTCTCTTAGCAGCAAGAGGGTCTCATTGACCCCTGGGTGGCCAGTGCCCAGCGATGTGTGGGAAGTGTGGATGAGAGGAGTGCGCCGAGTCCAGGTGATGTAGAGTAAACCTGGTGGGCAACCCGGCGGAGTGTTGGTGGAGACATTGGAGGAGGGTAGGGTTTCCTCAGACCAGGTGATGGGGTTCACAAAAATGTTCTCAGGTAGAACATGCTCCGGTTCTTCTGTCCTCTCTTCAGGACTATGGAGACGGGATAAAGCGTCCGCTTTAAGATTCTTGGGACCAGGGAGGTAGGAAATGGTGAAGCGGAAATGGGTAAAGAACAAAGCCCATCTTGCCTGTCGTGGGTTTAATCTTTTAGCGTCTCTGAGGTACTGTAGATTTTTGTGATCCGTCAATACCATGAATGGATGTTGTGCCCCCTCCAACCAGTGTCTCCACTCCTCAAGAGCCTCGGAGATGTTCCAGTGCAGCGGGGACGAGAGGAAGGGGGTAGCGAAACTTGACAGTGATCCGGTTGAGTGCGCGGTAATCTATACAGGGGCGCAAACCTCCGTCCTTCTTAGCCACAAAAAAGAAGCTGGAAGCAGCAGGGGAAGTAGACGGGCGGATGTAACCTTGATCCAGAGCTTATTTGATGTATTCCACCATGGCCTTCTCCTCCGGGAGTGACAGGGGATAAATCTTCCCACGGGGCACTGACTCACCCTGAAGCAGATCGATGGCACAATCCCATGGTCGGTGAGGAGGCAGCTTGGAGGCTCGCTGGGGACAGAAAACATCACTGAAATGGGCATAACAAGGAGGAACGTCCACCGAAAGTTTCTCCACTGGACTTTCAATGGAAGTAGAATAAAGAGGTAGCTCTCTGGCCTGAGGAGTAGCCGGCACCGGAAGTGCAGAGAAACAGTTCGGAAAACAGCAGTCCCCCCATTTCAGTATTTCGCCAGTCCTCCAGGAGATGATGGGATTGTGCTGCTCCAACCATGGGCGCCCTAAAATTACATCAGCAGTGGATTCCTCCAAAACCAGCAAATGTTGTTGTTCTACATGTAGGGCTCCTACTTGAAGCTGTATGGGACCAGCACAGAGACGTACCTGCTTATGGCTGAGGGGTCTGCCAGTTATCGAGTGAATTTGGTAGATGGACGGCGTGGCGGTTGACTTGAGCTTGAGCTGACGGCAGAGGGCTCCAGAGATGAAGTTGCCTGCTGACCCTGAGTTGAGAAGGGCGATGACTGGAATAATAACATCAGCAGCAGTTAAATTCACAATAGTAGAGAGTGGTTTCAAGTTTTCAAACGTAGGAATTATAGCACTCACCATGGGACGAGTAGGACGAATGGGACATTTAGAGATAAAGTGCTCAGAGGAACCACAATATAAACACAGACTCTGGGTCAGCCGTCTATTTCGTTCTGTGCGAGTCAAACATGCGCCATCTATCTGCATGGGTTCGTAGGCGGGTTCTGGAGGGCTGATGGACTCAGGTCGACGAAGAGATGGAAGAGTGAGTGGCAGGTCCTGATGTTCCTCGAGACATGACTGCATACGAGTGGCGAAGCGGATGGAAAGTTGGATAAAGCGCTCTAGCCCGATGGAATCCTCGTAGGCAGCGAGATGCAGTCGCACGCGAGGATTCAGACCTTGACGATACGTGGTGAGCAGGGCTTGTTCATTCTATCCGCTAGCGGCAGCTAGTGTACGAAATTGGGCATATTCACTCACAAACATAGAACCTTGCTTTAACTGATACAGTTGTTCTCCAATCGATGAGTCCCAGGTAGGTTTCCCAAAAACTTCTCTGAAATGAGAGAAAAAACTGGTGAGAGATTTAATTATTGTACTCTTCTGGGACCAGAGTGATTCGGCCCAGCGTAGTGCTTTGCCATTCAACTGTGAAATTACAAACGCAACTTTAGCAAGGTCACTTGGATACAGGTGTAGTTGCATCTCCAAGACCAGTGAGCATTGTAAGATGAACCCATTGCAATCCTCCGCCGATCCTGAGAAGGGCACCGGTTGGGCCATGGAACTGACTAGCACCGGTGGAGAAGTAGTGACGACAGCGTTGGCGGAAGTGGACGCTGTGGGCGGCGCTAGTGGAGCGGACGGTAGAGACTGACGGACATCGTCAACGAGGTTCTGGAAGGGATCCGTGGTGCTCATGCTAAGTTTATTCGGTTTTTCCTTTTTGGTCCGGTATTCTGTTACAAGACAGAAGGGACTGACACAACATATAACAGATACGATCTAAACAGACCATTGGTGCATTGGGTGGCCTATAGCAGCAACCAACTAAAATAGGCTTTAAGTGTGATAATGTTACAAGACAGAAGGGACTGACTCAAGGATGCAAGTAATAGAATGTTTATTGAACAATCAGGTGAAAGTTCGGCAGTGCTGGTGAAGGATTGAAGATGAGAAGAGATCCAGATGATCAACTTAGGATGACACAGTTCGAATACTTGCAGTTGGTGATAAGATGAAGACAAACTGGAATTTGCGGAGACTCAGGAGAATGAACTGGTGATTAGGATCAATGTTGAAGACTCGGAGAAATCACAAAGAGACTGGATTGCACATATAGGAGTCCAGGAGGTAAGCACAGCGTTAGCGTCTTGATGCAAACGATACCGGACAAAGAATGAGAGTGAGAGTGAGGTTTACATGCAGGAGGTGATTGCAGTACTGATGATGTGCAGGTGTGTGATGTGCAGGTGTGTGATCAGTACTCAGGAGAGGGAGTGCGCTGTGATTGTGTGAGGGTGGAGCCTGGCGTGGTTGTGACAGATAACTGCACTTCCAACCACAGTGCTTCAACCCCAATACAACCAAGGTCAAGTCTAGTCTTCCCTGGTATATGATCCCGAACATAAAAAACCAATCCTCCTCCATTTATATTTCTGTCACATCTATATACAGGTCCTTCTCAAAAAATTAGCATATTGTGATAAAGTTCATTATTTCCCATAATGTAATGATAAAAATTAAACTTTCATATATTTTAGATTCATTGCACACCAACTGAAATATTTCAGGTCTTTTATTGTTTTAATACTGATGATTTTGGCATACAGCTCATGAAAACCCAAAATTCCTATCTCAAAAAATTTGCATATCATGAAAAGGTTCTCTAAACGAGCTATTAACCTAATCATCTGAATCAACTAATTAACTCTAAACACCTGCAAAAGATTCCTGAGGCTTTTAAAAACTCACAGCCTGTTTCATTACTCAAAACCGCAATCATGGGTAAGACTGCCGACCTGACTGCTGTCCAGAAGGCCATCATTGACACCCTCAAGCAAGAGGGTAAGACACAGAAAGAAATTTCTGCACAAATAGGCTGTTCCCAGAGTGCTGTATCAAGGCACCTCAGTGGGAATTCTGTGGGAAGGAAAAAGTGTGGCAAAAAACGCTGCACAACGAGAAGAGGTGACCGGACCCTGAGGAAGATTGTGGAGAGGGACCGATTCCAGACCTTGGGGGACCTGCAGAAGCAGTGGACTGAGTCTGGAGTAGAAACATCCAGAGCCACCGTGCACAGGCGTGTGCAGGAAATGGGCTACAGGTGCCGTATTCCCCAGGTCAAGCCACTTTTGAACCAGAAACAGCGGCAGAAGCGCCTGACCTGGGCTACAGAGAAGCAGCACTGGACTGTTGCTCAGTGGTCCAAAGTACTTTTTTCGGATGAAAGCAAATTTTGCATGTCATTCGGAAATCAAGGTGCCAGAGTCTGGAGGAAGACTGGGGAGAAGGAAATGCCAAAATGCCTGAAGTCCAGTGTCAAGTACCCACAGTCAGTGATGGTCTGGGGTGCCATGTCAGCTGCTGGTGTTGGTCCACTGTGTTTTATCAAGGGCAGGTTCAATGCAGCTAGCTATCAGGAGATTTTGAAGCACTTCATGCTTCCATCGGATTTCATTTTTCAGCACGACCTGGCACCTGCTCACAGTGCCAAAACCACTGGTAAATGGTTTACTGACCATGGTATTACTGTGCTCAATTGGCCTGCCAACTCTCCTGACCTGAACCCCATAGAGAATCTGTGGGATATTGTGAAGAGAAAGTTGAGAGACGCAAGACCCAACACTCTGGATGAGCTTAAGGCCGCTATCGAAGCATCCTGGGCCTCCATAACACCTCAGCAGTGCCACAGGCTGATTGCCTCCATGCCATGCCGCATTGAAGCAGTCATTTCTGCAAAAGGATTCCCGACCAAGTATTGAGTGCATAACTGAACATAATTATTTGAAGGTTGACTTTTTTTGTATTAAAAACACTTCTTTTATTGGTCGGATGAAATATGCTACTTTTTTGAGATAGGAATTTTGGGTTTTCATGAGCTGTATGCCAAAATCATCAGTATTAAAACAATAAAAGACCTAAAATATTTCAGTTGGTGTGCAATGAATCTAAAATATATGAAAGTTTACTTTTTATCATTACATTATGGAAAATAATGAACTTTATCACAATATGCTAATTTTTTTAGAAGGACCTGTAATAGGTATCCATTTACATACAAAAGGGAGTTCTCTATAGTTGCATCTAAATGCATCTCAGATATTGCCAAAATATGCAAATTGTTATTTTCCAGAATTCCAGTAATATCCTGCATCTTATTTCGCAAACTACAAATATTCAAATGAGCTATTTTTAACCCTTTATTTGAGAGTATTTTTTCCATCACGATTTTTTATTTTACACAAATAGTAACTTCTGATTAAACATAGTAAAGAGCTATCAACTGAACAAATTAGACAAAGAAGACACACGACACAAAGACACACATACACACACATTCACACCAATGCACCCCCATTTTGCCAACATTTATCAACAACAAAGAAAAAAAGAAAGAAAATATAACACCAACTCAGACAAGCCTACTATTTTAAACCTAATTTCTATGTTCATTAAATCATATAAGTCATAAATCAAGCCATCCACTTAGTCTAACTATTACCATTTAAACTGATATAATTTAAACTGAAATCCAGAGAGCATATACATTATAATTAGAACTTCAAATGCCTCCATCTGAATTCAGTTTCTATTATGGTCAAAAGTCTAAATTTAGTTATAACTGAAATGTACTATTGAAATATTAAAAATAGATGCCTCCATCTACATTCAGTTCCCAATGGTGCAGAAAAAGGGCCATTTAATCTTTGCAATACATGTGAAGTGAAATTGCACCTTTCCAGAAAGTCAACCGGTGCAGTGTCATAAATCAACAAGCTACATCATCTGGGGACTAATAAAAATGGTTACTGGTGTTTATTGTCATGTCTACAGAACCTTGGGTAAAACAGTGAGACGCAGTGGAATAATACTTCACAGTGTAGATTACTGTAAGTCCTGGGAGAATCAGACTAAACTTAGTTTTCTGATTATGTGAAATTTTTGCTTTCTCAGGGCTCATGATTGTGAGATCACAGAAATTTTACCATAACAGTTCTAGGTCTTTCTTTTTAAATGTGTTATGAAAATGTACTCTTTTTACGTACACTTAAGTGGCCTTTTATTTCATTGATATTATATTATCTGCAAGCACTGTATAGTTAAAAAAATAGATACTTATAAGTGCACATTCAATTCAGTTAATTACACTTTCACAAGGGCAAAATAAATAAAATAAACACCCCTGCATGATCTTGGTTTTATTTGTTTATATTTCGCTCTTAAATTCAGATATTAATTCATTATCATTTCAACCTTACAGCAGCTTTCAGTCAGTACCAATAACACGTTACTGTGCATGTAAAACATAATTCTAGAGTTATACTTTAGAGCAACATCATACACAAAAATTTTGCAATATCTGCGAAAAAAAAATGCCTTTCCTACTTATTTTTGTCCTGTTTCCTGTCCAAATATCAAAAAATTCTGAAATCAAGATGCATTTACTAGACAAGTAAATAAATGGCATTAGATATTATGTCTTGTTTTCTAGGGGAAAAGAGTAACAGGCAAAATTATCTGCCAATGGGGTAAAAAGCTAAATCTTTTAAACATTTTTTGCAGTGTAATGAAAGATCGGCAGGCATATTTGGGCTGAACCTGCTAAAAGTTCTGACTGTGGGAACGGCATGTCCAATTCCAGGGTCATGTTTTAACGGCAATGGAAGCTTAGTGACTATTCCCCATACACCATGATTCTCATTAGACACGGCTGTCCAGTCGCTCACACACTTAGCCAACATTCATTTCATTGTTGAGTTATGCTGTCACTATGTTTCAAAACAGGGGATTCTTTGAGTATAGCTGGCCCATTTTTTAAACCAGATGTATCCACTTGCTCCTGCATCCTACCTCACAACATCAACTCTCAAACACAATTCTACTTGTAGTCCAGACTTCAAATTACCATGTGAGTGAGAGTACATCATGTTGTTGCGGTGTCATTCGAAAACGACTTCTCATGAAGCCATAACACAACACATTATATCATAATGGTAGCAGTGGTGGGCCATCAGGGCCAGCAAGGCCTTCTCTGCTGGCCTGAACACTATCACAATCACTGACTTGCACTTTAATATATTTTTTCCATGAATGAGTATTAAATTATTCCTAATAGTCCATTCTCTTAATTTCATAGCTCTTCTCTTGGTTGCGCTGCTTCCAGTAGTGTATATTTATTTTAGCGCTTTTATCTAATCATATTTCAGTCATCATGTGTTGCCAGGGTCAAAGAAATATGCATTGAGGCCTTCAGAATCGATAGTGCAGGCGCCTGTTGCTTAAAATGAATGGCAATGAAACCGTTGCTTAAACCAATCATTAATCAGTCAGATTTAATCAGCCAATCAGATTTCGATTTGACTGCATCGGGGCCATCTAGCAGGCGTACAGTAACGTTGGCATTTTCACGTCCTTTGATTGGATGGTCAGAGCGCATACTATCACTGGTAGTCAGAGCTAGCTAACCGCATCTGTAGTGAACTGCATAAAATATATTCCTGTAGATTTAATTGTTTTTCAACCCACAAATGAATGTTTCTTTCCCTCCTCGACCCCCAGCAGGTTCAAACCTACTGGAAAAAATCCCTTATTCAGCCATCCAGCTTAACGCTGAGTCACGGAACTCTATTCGATCTGTCCAGGTAAAAACAGAACTGACTGTAATGTATGCCAGATCTGATTTTGAAGGCAAAAGTACCGCTGATCTCATTGATTTCGTTCAAAAATCTGTGTGAGAGCATGGGTCAGCTGTACACGTCTTGTTTTTTTACGGTGACTGTCCCTCTGTCTACTGCTTCTGTTGAGCAGATGCTGAGTCTCAGCCCTTAAGGGAAATACAACTTATGCCAGAAATAAGAAGGGACAGACTCGACTTTCAGCATTTGCCTCGATAGAAAAGACTTATTTTTGGAACTGAAATGCTGAAACTGAAATAAAAAGTATTTTTGAGGAAAGAAATTAGGATGTTTTTTTTGTAAAAAATAATCAGTAGGTTTGGTGAGTATAATGCTTTTTTTTTGCCCCCCTTTTTCTCCGTGGTGAATATGATTTTCTTCTTAATTTTTCTTGTAAATTTATGATCTATTGTTTTTTTCAAAAATTCTAACTATTGTAATGTCTGACAAGAGACTATTATAACCCTTGAACGACAAGACAAGGGAGGCTCCGTTTCTGAACTTATAATCGGAACGCAATAATCACTGAGCCACTGAGATTTCCTTGAAAACCACTCATGTCATGTACGTCAAATTTCGTCAGCACGCACAGCACGCAATGCCTACCAGACCCGCGAAAACATTATTTATTTAAGTCATGCCGTTTTGTAGTTAAAGCCGGAAAGCTGTTTTTGAGTGCGGTAAGTGAAGTACTTTTTTTGACTGACAAGTTGTATTTATTGTTTCATGTGCCATTGTAATGATAATACGGCAGGTGTATTAATACTGCAACACACCCTTAAGTGTGCATCAGAGTTTTTTAGTTTAAGTGCAAAACAGGTTTAACTGAAAGGAGACGCTGTCGGGACGGTTGAAACAAGTGTTCATAATTTTGTTATGTTCATAATAACAGGCTATTCAACTAGCAAACACTCAATATGACTCAAGGAAGATGTAAACTGATTTGTCTGTCTTCGTCAAAATAGCCTATGAATTACGCAAAATGCGCATAGGCTTATCGCCTATTATTTATTGGGCGACAGAACAAAAATGGTTAATATGAACCTTCAAAATAAATAACAAAAAATGTTTGTAACAATATGTACATAAGTTACTTGTCAGGTATTGTTCATAAAAACAAGCATTAGATGAATAGTTGCTGTTTAAACTGTTATGTTTCATCCGTCCCACCCCTGTGTTTCAATCGCCCCTCTCATGCGGGACGATTGAAACAAAGCACAACTACCGTTTAAAGTAAATTTTTACTTAAATCATTCTATATTTGTACCGAATAACACATGATACTAAGAGAACACATACGTGAGTTGTTGATCACAAAAAGAAAAAAATATATCTGTAACCTTATCTTAGAAAACGACATTTATCTGAAAAGTGTTTCAACTGTCCCGGCTTTCCCCTACACTAACGCACAAGCCGAACTCACTCGCTCGTTTCTCTCTACCCAGCCTTTGCCGATGCAAAATAAAAACAGCAATTTCACAACAATTATAGAGAGTCTGTGCGCTCCTACACTATTAAAAGCATTATTAATTCTGGTTGGACACCACTGAAGGCCTAGGTGTAGTTGTCACGGTGTGGGTGTTTTGTTTTGTTCCTTGTTATTGTCTGTCATGTGTTTCTCTGTCTTTACATGTTTTGCTGTTCCCCGTTCTGTTGATTAGTCTCCCCAGGTGTTTCTGATTAGCCACGCCCCCCTGTTCTCTTGTTATCTTGTTTGCCTGTGTATTTAAACCCCTGTGCTTCAGTTGTTGTTTGTCGGTCGTTGTTTTGGTGTTTGCTGTTGCTTGTAGCTGCCTCCTTGTTCCTGTTCTGAGTTTCTTTGTTTACCCTGGATTACCTTTTTGTATTATTATTATTATTAAAATAGTGCTTGCAGTTGGATTCGCTCTCCGCTTCATTGCTCCCTCGTTACAGAACGACCGACCCAAATGAATCCAGCAGCACGGATCTCGTCTGATCTCCCCAGCATGTTCCGGGAGTTCGCTGGACAAATCGCGGCCTTGGCCCTGAATAGCCAAGATTTATTCCAGTACACCTGGGGGTTTGCTTCACTTGCTGCCTCCTGCTCCCTGGGTGACGAGGCGATCAAAGTATGTTACCGGCTGGGGGCTAAGGAGGTCAACCCGAGGGAGCTCCCCGATTTATCCGGTCTGAACTGGAGAGAGGCGCTCTCCGTTTGTGAAGAGAGCTTCATCCCAGAGTACGTCCAGCCAGAGCTTCACGTCAGCCACGTCCAGCCAGAGCTTCACGTCAGCCACGTCCAGCCAGAGCTTCACGTCAGCCACGTCCATCCAGAGCTTCACGTCAGCCACGTCCAGCCAGAGCTTCACGTCAGCCACGTCCAGCCAGAGCCCTCACCGCTGGTCCCGTCCAGCACAGCGCCCTCACCGCTGGTCCCGTCCAGCACAGCGCCCTCACCGCTGGTTCCGTCCAGTCCAGCGCCCTCTCGCTCTCGGAGACGGAGGAGGAAGAGGACTTCCTGCTTCCCGCAATGCCTGGAAGTCCCCCCCGTATTTCCTGTCAGCCCAGAGTCCTCGCCGCTGGTCCTGTCCGAACCAGAGACTGTTCAAGTCACGTCTGCCGATCCAGAGACTGTTCAAGTCACGTCTGCCGATCCAGAGACTGTTCAAGTCACGTCTGCCGATCCAGAGACTGTTCAAGTCACGTCTGCCGATCCAGAGACTGTTCACGTCACTTCCTCCGAGCCATTGTCTACGGACAAGATGGCCGAACCAGAGACTGTTCACGTCACTTCTGCTGATCCAGAGACTGTTCACGTCACTTCCTCCGAGCCAGTGTCTACGGACAAGATGGCCGAACCAGAGACTGTTCACGTCACTTGTGCTGATCCAGAGACTGTTCACGTCACTTCCTCCGAGCCAGTGTCTACGGACAAGATGGCCGCCTCCGAGCCAGTGTCTACGGACAAGATGGCCGCCTCCGAGCCAGTGTCTACGGACAAGATGGCCGCCTCCGAGCCAGTGTCTACGGACAAGATGGCCGGCCCAGAGTCTGTTCCTGTTCCCTAGCCAGAGTCTGTTCCTGTTCCCGAGCCAGAGTCTTCCTGTTCCCGAGCCAGAGTCTGTTCCTGTTCCCGAGCCAGTGTGTGTGATGTCTGTTCCCGAGCCAGTGTGTGTGATGTCTGTTCCCGAGCCAGTGTGTGTGTTGCCTGTTCCCGAACCAGTGTGTGTGTTGCCTGTTCCCGAGCCAGTGTGTGTGTTGCCTGTTCCCCAACCAGTGAGTGTGTTGTCTGTCCCCGAGCCAGAGTCTGTGTGGTCTGTCCCCGAGCCGGAGCCAGTGAAGGCCTAGGTGTAGTTGTCACGGTGTGGGTGTTTTGTTTTGTTCCTTGTTCTTGTCTGTCATGTGTTTCTCTGTTTTTACATGTTTTGCTGTTCCCCGTTCTGTTGATTAGTCTCCCCAGGTGTTTCTGATTAGCCACGCCCCCTTGTTCTCTTGTTATCTTGTTTGCCTGTGTATTTAAACCCCTGTGCTTCAGTTGTTGTTTGTCGGTCGTTGTTTTGGTGTTTGCTGTTGCTTGTAGCTGCCTCCTTGTTCCTGTTCTGAGTTTCTTTGTTTACCCTGGATTACCTTTTTGTATTATTATTATTATTAAAATAGTGCTTGCAGTTGGATTCGCTCTCCGCTTCATTGCTCCCTCGTTACAGAACGACCGACCCAAATGAATCCAGCAGCACGGATCTCGTCTGATCTCCCCAGCATGTTCCGGGAGTTCGCTGGACAAATCGCGGCCTTGGCCCTGAATAGCCAAGATTTATTCCAGTACACCTGGGGGTTTGCTTCACTTGCTGCCTCCTGCTCCCTGGGTGACGAGGCGATCAAAGTATGTTACCGGCTGGGGGCTAAGGAGGTCAACCCGAGGGAGCTCCCCGATTTATCCGGTCTGAACTGGAGAGAGGCGCTCTCCGTTTGTGAAGAGAGCTTCATCCCAGAGTACGTCCAGCCAGAGCTTCACGTCAGCCACGTCCAGCCAGAGCTTCACGTCAGCCACGTCCAGCCAGAGCTTCACGTCAGGCACGTCCAGCCAGAGCTTCACGTCAGCCACGTCCAGCCAGAGCTTCACATCAGCCACGTCCAGCCAGAGCTTCACGTCAGCCACGTCCAGCCAGAGCCCTCACCGCTGGTCCCGTCCAGCACAGCGCCCTCACCGCTGGTCCCGTCCAGCACAGCGCCCTCACCGCTGGTCCCGTCCAGCACAGCGCCCTCACCGCTGGTTCCGTCCAATCCAGCGCCCTCTCGCTCTCGGAGAAGGAGGAGGAAGAGGACTTCCTGCTTCCCGCAATGCCTGGAAGTCCCCCCCGTATTTCCTGTCAGCCCAGAGTCCTCGCCGCTGGTCCTGTCCGATCCAGAGACTGTTCAAGTCACGTCTGCCGATCCAGAGACTGTTCAAGTCACGTCTGCCGATCCAGAGACTGTTCAAGTCACGTCTGCCGATCCAGAGACTGTTCAAGTCACGTCTGCCGATCCAGAGACTGTTCACGTCACTTCCTCCGAGCCATTGTCTACGGACAAGATGGCCGAACCAGAGACTGTTCACGTCACTTCTGCTGATCCAGAGACTGTTCACGTCACTTCCTCCGAGCCAGTGTCTACGGACAAGATGGCCGAACCAGAGACTGTTCACGTCACTTGTGCTGATCCAGAGACTGTTCACGTCACTTCCTCCGAGCCAGTGTCTATGGACAAGATGGCCGCCTCCGAGCCAGTGTCTACGGAAAAGATGGCCGCCTCCGAGCCAGTGTCTACGGACAAGATGGCCGCCTCCGAGCCAGTGTCTACGGACAAGATGGCCGCCTCCGAGCCAGTGTCTACGGACAAGATGGCCGGCCCAGAGTCTGTTCCTGTTCCCGAGCCAGAGTCTGTTCCTGTTCCCGAGCCAGAGTCTGTTCCTGTTCCCGAGCCAGAGTCTGTTCCTGTTCCCGAGCCAGAGTCTGTTCCTGTTCCCGAGCCAGTGTGTGTGATGTCTGTTCCCGAGCCAGTGTGTGTGATGTCTGTTCCCAAGCCAGTGTGTGTGTTGCTTGTTCCCGAACCAGTGTGTGTGTTGCCTGTTCCCGAGCCAGTGTGTGTGTTGCCTGTTCCCCAACCAGTGAGTGTGTTGTCTGTCCCCGAGCCAGAGTCTGTGTGGTCTGTCCCCGAGCCGGAGCCAGTGTGTGTGTTGCCTGTTCCCGGGCCAGTGTGTGTGTTGCCTGTTCCCGAGCCAGTGTGTGTGTTGCCTGTTCCCGAGCCAGTGTGTGTGTTACCTGTTCCCCAACCAGTGAGTGTGTTGTCTGTTCCCGAGCCAGTGTGTGTGCCTGCTGTTCCCGAGCCAGTGTGTGTGCCTGCTGTTCCCGAGCCAGTGTGTGTGCCTGCTGTTCCCAAGCCAGAGTCTGTGTTGTCTGTTCCCGAGCCAGAGTCTGTGTTGTCTGTTCCCCAACCAGTGAGTGTGTTGTCTGTCCCCGAGCCAGAGTCTGTGTGGTCTGTCCCCGAGCCGGAGCCAGTGTTTGTGTTGCCTGTTCCCGGGCCAGTGTGTGTGTTGCCTGTTCCCGAGCCAGTGTGTGTGTTGCCTGTTCCCGAGCCAGTGTGTGTGTTGCCTGTTCCCGAGCCAGTGTGTGTGTTACCTGTTCCCCAGCCAGTGAGTGTGTTGTCTGTTTCCGAGCCAGAGTCTGTGTTGTCTGTTCCCGAGCCAGAGTCTGTGTTGTCTGTTCCCGAGCCAGTGTGTGTGCCTGCTGTTCCCGAGCCAGTGTGTGTGCCTGCTGTTCCCGAGCCAGAGTCTCTGTTGTCTGTTCCCGAGCCAGAGTATGTGTTGTCTGTTCCCGAGCCAGTGTGTGTGTCTGCTGTTCCCGAGCCAGTGTGTGTGCCTGCTGTTCCCGAGCCGGTGTCTGCTGTTTCCGAGCTGGTGTCTGCGGTTCCCGAACCGGTGTCTGCAGTTCCCGAGCCGGGGTCGTCTCCGCCCTGGCCGCCCGAGGGGTCGTCTCCGCCCTGGCCGTCCGATGGACTGTCTTCTCCGCCCTGGCCGCCCGAGGGGTCTTCACCGCCCTGGCAGCCCGAGGGGTCGTCTATGCCCTGGCCGCCCGTGTGGTCGTCTCCATTCTGGTCGCCTGCTCCTTCCTGGCCGCCTGCACAAACCTGGCCCTCCGTCCCTCCCCCAAGACCGCCTCCACTTCACCACCCTCCTGAACTTTAGTTTTTTTTTGTTTTGGTGTTTTTTTTTTTTTTTTTTGTCTCAAGGGGCGTCGGGAGCCGCCCATAGGGGGGGGGGGGGCTATGTCACGGTGTAGGTGTTTTGTTTTGTTCCTTGTTCTTTTCTGTCATGTGTTTCTCTGTCTTTACATGTTTTGCTGTTCCCCGTTCTGTTGATTAGTCTCCCCAGGTGTTTCTGATTAGCCACGACCCCTTGTTCTCTTGTTATCTTGTTTGCCTGTGTATTTAAACCTCTGTGCTTCAGTTGTTGTTTGTCGGTCGTTGTTTTGGTGTTTGCTGTTGCTTGTAGCTGCCTCCTTGTTCCTGTTCTGAGTTTCTTTGTTTACCCTGGATTACCTTTTTGTATTATTATTATTATTATTATTATTAAAATAGTGCTTGCAGTTGGATTCGCTCTCCGCTTCATTGCTCCCTCGTTACAGTAGTATGTGACATAACCACCTAATTCAAGGGTTCTCAACCTTTTTGGGTCCAGGGACCACATAGAGGGTAGACAATTTTCCAAGGACCCCATCATAATCACAACAGTGAATTATAACCCAAAGATAATGTGGGTTATAATAATGAACAAAATATGCTTGTTTTATTGGTGCAAACATAAGTTGTTGCGAGAAAAAAATCTGTCAGGGGTAAATAACAAGATCCAGTTGTGAATGCAATATACAGTGTATTGATAATAAACAGGAGATACAGGCAGGCATACAGGCATATCTGCCGAATAACGAACAGATGATAATCCAGAAATAGTTAGACAGTAAGTAATCCAGACATGAGCAGGAATCAAACACACAAAACCTGGAGATTTGAGATACTGACAAGAACAAGGTGGCAAGACATCTGACAAAGAACACAGCAAACACAAGATTTATATATAGGGAACGATGACGAGCCACAGGTGAGGCTGATCTGATTAGCTCCTCAACACAGTTGGCAGCTAGGCAACGCTGATAGTCATTCAGACCAATGACAGCACACAACAAACAGTCAGAATGAACAGACAAACCTGCAAACCGTGACAAAATCGGGTCTGTGTATCTGTTGCACTTTATTATTACATGCAAAAATAATGTAAAATAGCCTACCATTAATTAAAACGAAATGTTTACAAATGTTATAGACATGTATTTTATTTCCCGTCACTCAACAACAAATCCTTTAAATGTAACGGTATCCAGAACAAAACAAGAATGAAAAATAAATGTAGCCTAAACAAATTTATTTAAAGTGAAACTGAAACTGAAACTGGCATTAGGCACCTCTCTCACAAATCCAAATGTTTCCATATTCCCAGGCGGGAACTTTTTCACTCACCGGCCAATTTGGCTACTAAATTTTTAAGTTACCGGCCATTCAGAACTTCTACGAGCCAAATAAATAAATAAATAAATAAATAAACCAGATTAACTACGTCACATGTTATTGAAAGCATTTGGTTTACAGAAAAGACATTGTTATTTTCCAAGATATCCCAAAAAATTTTTATGTTCTTTTTACTGTATTGATCTGTCCACCTAAAATACATTTTTGGTGATGAGGATGAAAGAGGAAGGGAGGAGATGGCTGGATGACAGGATTTAGTTTGAATAAGAAATGAATGTATGAAATCCACATTTTATATATATATAAAATGTGGATTTCATACATTCATTTCTTTTGGGATATATTTGGGATATCTTGGAAAATAACCATGTCTTTTCTGTAAACCAAATGCTTTTTAACCCTTTCGCACATACGATCACACCGGTGTGATCAGTCTAGGCTGGTCCCTGGAGCGTACGATCACACCGGTGTGATTAGAACGGTCAGTGCATCACGTGATCAACTGCTAAATTCAAATGTGCTTTCGCGCGTTGGCTGGCGCTGAGCCAGAGACAGGCGCGCTCAGAGCTGTCATATATATCAACTTTTCAGTGTTTTCAAACACATAATGTTTATTTTAGGTTCCAGACATATAAGTACTAAAAATACAATACATTTCGAGTTCGTAAAATACACACTGATGTCAAAGGAAGAGGCAATAATAATCCTTTCCATTATAATTAGTTTTATTCATATCAGATACACATTGTGTAAGTAACTTTAAAGTTTACTCTATTCTTCTCCCAGTTCACCAGCCACTTACTTGTATGTATTTCGGGAGAAGTGGATGAATTAACGTTTTGTAAATCCAACAGATCCGATTCTCTGAACTGTGTCTGCGGCACAAACTAAGATGGGGGCGTCCATCGCACATACAGCTCAACTAACGCGATCGTTATAAAGGTGTTTAAACAACAAAACACTTCCACTTGCATATATTTGACAACCGGAATATCAGATATTTCATGCCATATCTAACAAATTTCTGAATATTTTGAATAAAAAAGGAAATATGACATAAAATCAGATTATCATTCATTCAGCTCTGTTGTTGCTGCGGTGTGACACGTGACAAGCAATGACGCTTCACCATGGAAACCATAAAGTGACACATTCTAAATAACGGTCGCTTTGAAAAACTCACGCTGGGGGGTCAGCCAGAATATTTTAAACTCACATGTGAAAGGGTTAATCTTCGCTTTTGCTTCAATGCAAATGAACAAGCGCGCTGTTATTTGTTGCGTAGTGACAGGCATGTTCAAGTAGGCTAAGCCAGATATGTGCAGATTCTGCACAATACGCTGTACCTGTATTTAATAGATCACACTGAATCACGAGTTGAGTATTTGCGCTAAATCTGCACAGATTTGGCTTAAACGAACTTCCCCAGCAAAGCGGGTAAACAAAGTGAGTAAAAAAGTAACACGCCAAATTGGCTAGTGATTTGACAGCGTTACCCGCCACAGTTGATTTTTATCCGCATTTTGGCGGGTTGGCGGGTGTTAATTTCAAACCCTGTTCGCAGGTATTTGGATGATAAACTGTTATTTATTATGTAAGCAAGGCTTTGTACTTCACTCATATCTCAATATAAAACAGCAGGGTAGGGCGGTGATCATTCTGACCGGCAAAGCATTACAGACAGTTCCGCCTCGGGTTACGACTGTAACCCTTGTTCCCTGAGAAGGGAACAAGATACTGCGTCATAGTATTGACACTTTGGGAATGCTTCTGCGTGATTGTGTCTGAAGCACGTGTGTGAAATCAGTCCAATGGCGAAAGCATAAAAGCACATCCGTAATGATCGGCGTTAGTGTAAGGGATGTCTGAAGGAAGGACCCAAGAGCGATAGCAGATTAATAATGTCTTTAATATAACCAAGGAATGCGCCACATAGGGCTAGCAACAGAATGTCTCTCAATAAGTATAGTGAACAATAGAGATGAAACCCTGGGCTGGGCTGACAGGTCCCGGAGAGACAACGAAGGAGATAAGAAGAGCCTCAGCAACAGCGGTCAGGAAATCAGGCAAGGAACCCGTCTCTTGTCTTCAACAGCAGGATAACTGGGCGGAGTATAACTTTACCGAACTTACAGTCAGAGAAGCCAGCAGATCAGGACGCACCAAACGAGATAAGACAGGACAAGATAATCAGGAGAACGATCAGACACGTACATAATCATTGATAATAATCTGGCAAAGGAGAGGTGGGAAAAGGAACAAGAAGTAGGAAAACTAATCAGAAGTAAAGAGGTAGCAGGTGAGAAGGGGATGAATGCAATAGTGATAATTGATGAGAGACGGCTGGCAGAGAATGAAGAGTGTAATAGTAAATGTGTGTGTCTGCACAGAGGGTGTGTGTGTGTGTGTGAATGAAAGATGATAGCGTGTGTGACCAGAAGAGGGAGACAGAGAAAGGAAGGAGAATACCAGGATCATGACAGTACCCCCTCCTCAACGCGCGCCTCCTGGCGCTCCTGAGGGTGGAGACTGACGGGAGCGGTAGAAGTCATCAATGAGCGAGCGGTCGAGCGGAATCGAGTGCGATATGGGACCACAAACGGGACGGTATAGGAAGCGGCCGGAGAAGTCCAGCGGGAGCTGAATTACTGGGTTTGGTCTGAGCGCAGACAGAGCAAGACGCAACGAATCGACGGATATCACTTTCGCGGGTGGGCAACCAAAATCTGGGCAGATAGCTGCAAGCGTTCCTCTGACTCCAGGATGAGCAAAAAGCTTAGAGGAATTCCCCCATTGCAGAACGGCAGAACGCGCAGCGATGGGCACAAACAACAAGTTCCTGGGAACTCTAGCCAGTGATGCCACTCGCCCAAAGCTAAACGAACGGCCAACAGTTCGCGGTTGTCAACGTCGTAATTGCGTTTAGACGGAGTGAGGCGGTGAGAAAAATAAGCGCATGGGTGGACCTTGCCGTCAGCGGAAAAGCGTTGGGAGAGAATGGCCCCGACGCCCACCTCTGATGCGTCCACTTCAACAATGAATTGGTTGGAGGTATCAGGAGTAGTGAGAATGGGAGCGGAAGTAAACAAAGACTTGAGATGATCAAAGGCTGTCTGGGCAGCCCGAGACCACTCAAAACGAGACTTGACGGAGGTGAGCGCAGTAAGGCTACTTGACTAAAATTGCGGATAAACCATCGGTAAAAATTAGCGAACCCAAGGAAACGCTGAAGAGCGACACGAGAGTCAGGCACCGGCCACCCGGTGACAGCCTGAACCTTAGTAGGGTCCATGCTGATCCCCTCCGCCGAAATGAGTGAACCGAGAAACGTGACAGACTGGGCGTGAAACATGCACTTCTCTGCTTTTACAAACAAACGATTCTCTAGAAGTCGTTGGAGAACCCGACGAACGTGCTGGAAGTGCACCTGGAGAGAAGGGGAGAAAATCAAAATATCATCCAAGTAAACGAAAACAAATATATTGAGCATATCTCTCAAAACGTCATTCACCAGGGCTTGGAACCACGGCGGGGGCGTTGACCAAACCGAACGGAAGAACCCGGTATTCGAAGTGCCCAAGGGGAGTGTTAAACGCAGTTTTCCACTCGTCTCCCTCCTTAATGCGCACCAAATGGTACGCATTGCGTAAGTCCAGCTTTGTGAAAATCTTTGCGCCCTGCAGAATCTCGAAAGCGGAAGACATAACGGTAAAGAATCGCTATCCGCTACCCCTTATGTCATTCAGCCCACGATAGTTAATGCAAGGGTGCAAAGAACCATCCTTTTTCTTCACAAAGAAGAATCCAGCGCCGGCGGGAAAGGAGGACGAGACAATAGTACCGGCCTCTAAGGATTCAGAGAGATATTTCTCAAGGGCTTCACGTTCTGGGGCTGATAAAGAATATATCCTTCCACGCGGGGGCGTCGTGCCGGGGAGGAGGTCGATACAGCAGTCATAGGGTCTATGGGGAGGGAGAGAAGTGGCCCGGGAACAACTGAAGACCGCCCGCAAATCATGGTACTCTTCCGGCACCCCAGACAAATCACCTGGATCCTCCTGAAACACAGAAACAGAAGAAACAGGGGGAACAGCAGACACTAAACATTTAACATGACAAGATAACTTCCATGAAAGAATCAATCCCCTGGACCAATCTATCTGAGGATTGTGTTCCACAAGCAAAGGATGGCCTAACACAACAGGAGTATAGGGGGAATGAAAAATCAAAAACGAAATTGTCTCTCTGTGATTTCCAGAGACGGTAAGACTCACCGGTATGGTAGCTTGGTGAACCTTCTCGAGGACACTGCCATCGAGAGCGAAAACAGAAGTGGGCTCTTTTAAATCAATTAAAGGAATACCCTGTTCAAGGGCCCAGGCTTCATCAATAAAACTTCCCTCAGCTCCCGAGTCGATTAGGGCTTGACAGGAAACAGAGGAGCCCGGCCAGTGGAGAGCAGTAGAAAAAGTAGTGCGGGTTCTGAGTGGAGGGACAAGGGTAGTAGCGCTCGCCAGTAACCCTCTCTCTACTGGCGAGCGTTGGCTTTTAGTTGACATGTCGACACATAGTGACCAGCCGACCCGCAGTAAAGGCAGAGTCGATTAGAAATTCGGCGTTCGCGTTCAGCGGCGGAAATGCGAATCCCTCCCAGCTGCATAGGCTCCGTCCCAGCGCTCGCGGAGGAGGAAATGGTGGTAGCGGGGAGAAGAGAGAGGAGAGCAGACTCCATACTGCGACCTCGACGCCGGAGCTCGAATCGCTTGTCGATGCGAATGGCCAGGTCGATCAAAGCGTTGAGACGAGTAGGAAGTTCCCGGGAAAGTACCTCGTCCTTAATGTCTGCATTGAGTCCCTCCAAAAAACGGGCAACTTGGGCGGGTTTGTTCCATCCGCAGGAAGTAGCCAGGGTGCGGAACTCAATATCAAAGTCGGGAACCGAACGTCTGCCTTGACGAAGAGACGAGAGGAGACAAGAAGCCTCTGTTCCATGAGCGGAGCGGTCAAAAACTCGGGTCATCTCTTCCTTAAACAGCGAATACCGGTTTAAACAGTCCACCTCTGCGTTCCAAACCGCCGTGCCCCATTCGTGTGCCCTCCCGGTGAGCAAGGAGACAATATAGGCGATCCGGGCTCGATCCTGGGAGTAGGTGACTGGTTGAAGAGAAAACACCACCTCACATTGAGTCAAAAAGGAGCGACATTCTGAAGACTCACCGGCATAACAGGGCGGATTGTTAACCCTGCGCTCATGAACGTCTTGAGATCTGGGTGGAGGATCAACCCGGAGATGGTGTATCTGCTCAGAGAGGTTGGTCATCCGAGCCGCCAAGGTATCCACTGCGTGTCTGGCAGCGGACAGTTCCTCCTCGTGACGGCCCAGCATGGCTCCTTGAAGCTCGATCGCCATCTGAATGGGGTTTTCCATCACTGGGTCCATGTTGGCCAGATTATTCTGTCAGGGATGTCTAAAGGAAGGACCCAAGAGCGATAGCAGATAAATAATGTCTTTAATATAACCAAGGAATGTGCCACGTAGGGCTAGCAACAGAATGTCTCTCAATAAGTATAGTGAACAACAGAGATGAAACCCTGGGCTGGGCTGGCAGGTCCCGGAGAGACAACGAAGGAGATAAGAAGAGCCTCAGCAACAGCGGTCAGGAAATCAGGCAAGGAACCCATCTCTTGTCTTCAACAGCAGGATAACTGGGCAGAGTTTAACTTTAGCGAACTTACAGTCAGAGAAGCCAGCAGATCAGGATGCACCAAACGAGATAAGACAGGACAAGATACACACTAGAAGATGGCGCCGATCTATGGCGATGTGGTGTGGCTCTGTGTTTATGTTTGTCTCGTTTTGCTCTGTTTTGTTGATAATTCTGTCAGTTTGATTACATATGACAGAAATGAACTATTATGTATTCGGAACACTTTGCAAAACCTCTCGGCCTCCGATTATTGGAGGAATGTTGCCGGAAATATTGGCAGTCAAGCCAATGCTTACAGACACAAACGACCTCCAAGGAAGAGAGGAAAACGAGTGGGCGTTTTGGTTCGACTAAGACAGAGGGTTCACCGCTCTCCGCTTCCCTGCATGATCCTGTCGAATGTCCGCTCCCTGACTAACAAACAGGACGAGCTGGCTATCCTGACTCGATCTAAGCGGGACGCTGCTAACTGTTCTGTTATATGCCTGACTGAGACGTGGCTGGATGGCAGCACGCCGGATGAGGGTCTTCTCCTGCCGGGTTTCACTCTACTACGAGCTGATCGATCGCAGCAGGAATCACAGAAGAAGTCAGGTGGGGGTGTCTGTTTTTATATAAACCAAAGCTGGTCCACCAACTCTGTCGTCCTCTCGCGACATTGTTCACCGGAGCTGGAATGCTTAGTTGTTAAATGCAGACCCTTTTATCTACCGCGGGAGTTCTCCTCCGTCATTTTCGCCGCTGTTTACATCGCACCTAAAGCGGGAGCCAAGGAGGCTTGCAGACAGCTGGCGGCTCTCATAACAGAGGTGGAGAATTCTAGCCCAGACTCTGTGGTTTTAATTTTAGGCGATTTTAATCATGTGGACTTAAAGAAATCACTACCCAAGTTCAAGCAGCAGATTCATACTGCTACCAGGGGTGAAAAGATACTGGATAAATGCTACTGTGTAATTTCTAATGCATATCATTCTATTTCTTGGCCCCCTTTGGGACGGTCAGATCATAACACTATCTTCCTCATCCCTCGATATCGTCAGAGACTGAAATTTACTAAGCCAACAAAAAAAGTAATCAAACAATGGTCTATACAAGCACAAAACGAACTAAAAGAATGCCTTCATACTACTGACTGGTCTGTCTTTAGGGATGAGATCACTACCCTGGAGGAATACTGTGATGCTGTTACTTCATATATTCACTTTGCTGAGAATGTATGTTTTCCCTCTAAAACTGTGACTGTTTATAGCAATAACAAGCCATGGTTTACTAAGGATATTAGAATGTTGTATCTGGAGAGAAAAAGTGCTTTTCAGAGTGGAGATATCTGTCAGTATTCTCTGGCTAAATATGCATTTGAAAAGGCTGTTAGAAAAGCTAAAGCTGACTATAGGGCCAAGCTTGAAGCTAAGCTTGGTGTCCATGATAACAGGGGTGTTTGGCAAAGCCTTCAACAGATAACTAATTATAAAAACATTTATACAGTTTCTGATGATGATCCTTCACTACCTAATAAGCTAAATGAATTTTATTGTAGATTTGAATGTAATTCTGAATGTTCAGTCACCTCTAATTTCCTCAATGACATAGCTCCTCTTGAACCACCTTTTGTGATAGAAGAAACAGAGGTCAGATCTCTGTTGAGGAAACAAAATTGTAGGAAGGCATCAGGCCCTGACCAGGTCTCTGCTGCCACTATTAAATGGTGTGCCAATGAGTTGTCGTATGTCTTCACTGACATTTTTAATTGGTCCCTTAGAGTATGTAAAGTCCCAGCATGTTTTAAATCAGCTGTAATTATTCCTGTGCCCAAGAAGTCGAATGCGAGTTGTTTGAATGACTACAGACCAGTGGCCCTAACCTCTGTTATTCTGAAAGTTTTTGAGCGATTAGTGGCTAATCATCTCTCAACTACGTCACTTGATTGTCATCAATTTGCATTTAGGGAGAACAGGTCTGTTGAAGATGCAGTTTCTCTTTGTACTCATTATATTCTTCAACATTTGGAGGGGCCAGCTACATATGCACGGGTTCTGTTTATTGAGTTTAGTTCTGCTTTTAATAATATTATACCAATGAGATTGTGTGACAAACTCCTGGGGTTGGGGGTTAAGGAGTCCATATGTAGGTGGATTCTAGACTTTTTAAATGATAGATCTCAAGTGGTTAGGGTTAATGACCTTTTGTCAAAATCAATGTCCACCAGCATTGGCGCCCCCCAGGGGTGTGTTCTGTCTCCCCTTTTATACTCATTTTACACCAATGACTGTTTTTCTCACCATGACTCAGTCAAAATTTTTAAATTTGCAGACGATACCACTGTGGTAGGCCTCATTAATAACGATAATGAATCGGCCTACAGAACAGAAGTGTCCTTGCTGGCTGAGTGGTGCACAATTAACAACTTGTCCCTTAACATCTGTAGGGACTGGGCGAGGTGAATCTGAATAACTAAATACATACTGCTAAAGACCAAAAATCTCTGAATGTAAATTAACCCAAACACACACACACACACACATTCCCCCACCAGGGAAGACCACACTCAGGACAGAGCGTGGTGTCCGCTTACAAGACATTTTATGACTGATCGGAATGTCCCAAAGGAAGTGGATTCCAAAGCGAAAAGAAACTTCTTTTCTTTAAAAGACATTTAACCAGATATATTCAATGTGTTTTATGTGTGTTTGTTGAATTGTACGAACAATGTATACAATCTTATCTTACGATTTTTCTTTTATGTGTTTGATCTATGTAGTTGGGATCTTCGTTCCACATTTAGCCATTTATATCACATCTTGCTAAAACTTTGTGACACATAGGACTATAATAATTGTGAAGATTCTGCTCTTAAACACCCGACGAAATTAGGGTTTCAAATGTCTCTCTCTTAGACAAAGAGCAATAAAAACCAAAGTCCCGCCTGTGAAATTCCAACCCTCTAATTGGCCAAGCCAACAGGAAGAGGCTGGATTTCTCCAAGGTGATAAATGAGGCTTCCCCCCTCCGCTCGTCCTCTTACTTCTCTTGTCCTCGTGTCATAATGTAACGTCTCGCCTCCGGGCGAGCTCTTCGCCTTTCTTTTATTTGTTTCTAGTTTAGTTTGTGTATTTCAGTCTTAGATAAGTCTCCGTGTTTAATTCCAATCGACGAGTGAAACGAACACCGCGTGACATATCTCTTCAGCAAATCCATCTACAAGGGACCTTTAAACGAGCGTGCGCTCGCTTTGAAGGAGAAACACGCGCATCTGACCACGTGACGCGCCGGACCGAGAGACGCACGCGCGCTTCTTCACCAGGCATGCAAAGATGTAACGTTAACTCCGCGTGATTTCACCGTAGAGATCTTTATTTCTTTTCTTTGTTAGTCAAAGTTTTGTTTTCCGTAGTCGACTCTGTTCACTTCCACGAAGTGAAACGAACTTAGCCGAACTATTTTCCTTTGGTAATGTTACCCCAAAGACTTTGAACCTCCGTTCAACACGCGCGCCAAGAAGCACCACGTGACGCTTCCTAAAGGACTCCGCACGCGGCCAGACAGGGCCGTGCAGGAATGCCGCTACACAGGGAGACCGTGAAACTTGTGCAAGTATATCTCTTTATAGAGCTTCTAAGAAGCAGTAAGATGATGTTTTCGTGTTGTTACAGACAGGTGACTGTCAGGGTGAATGTTGCCAATGCTCTCTATCTCACTCCCTCTCCCCCTCTCTCTCTCTCTCACACGTGTATCCATTGTCCAAACGCCCCGCGTTGTTGTCATTGTCTGTTAATGTTTGTAAATACATGTATTCCTGTAACGTAGTAAATACATAAGTAGTTCTGCCTTATTAAATTCATTATATTCATTTGACTGATGTACTGCCTCTGCTCATTTTCCAAGTCCCTTAAGTGCCAAAGGTCTAACTTAAGCTGCAAGCTTTACAAATTAAAGATACTTTAAAGAGTATTTGGTTTGTAGGGCAGAAAACCCAATTCTAGTGGCCACAGAATTGCGTTTCCTGAAATCCTATAAAGTAGGATGATATTGTGGATCCCCACAAATATTATTCTGACAATTGAGCTAATTAATTTTGCCTGTTTTGTAAGACGTGGTCCGTGTAATTAATTACAATCAACTTGTGGTTAATTGCAGGGATACACATGCATGCATGCAGGTAAAATGACACATCATCCCTTAGCGGGAGATTTATTAACATGTAAGACTGATCTAATCCAAACATGTATGAATAATTATTAATTACCAATTATTAATTATGATATGCAAATTCCCCCACGGATTAGATCCGCCCCTGAGCCTTTACATTAATTGGTGGAGAATGCAGGCACACTTTAAACTTGTTTATGAGCAAATTCAGTTTCAATCTATGTCTATATTGTGATTTAATATTGTACGTGCGCCTCGAGTGAGCGAACGCAATGCGAACTCACCGGCTGACTGAAGGCAAAAAGTCGCTTTCAGTTCAGCAAAACTAAAAAGTAAACTGCAGTTTCATAGTTTCATAGTATTAAATTTGTCCTACAAAAGACGAAGAAACCTCTTTTGAGCGACGACATTTTTAATGTTAAACTCCCCTGTCCGAACGATGTTCTTCTGTCAGGGTGAAGACAAGAGTTAGTGAAACGATGCTCTTTCACTATTCTTAAAAAGGCCTTATATTATAATCGTTAGATTAACGATAAACTCCTGGTTAAACATTGACGTAGCTACTCAAGTGTAAAAACCTAAAGCATATTTAATCATAAGTGCTATTTGATATATGTTATGGGAGTCGAAAAACAGACGACAAATTCCTGTTTTCTTTGCACAGCGCAGCGAGGAATCCTGCCAGACGTGGTGTTAAAATATAGCACCAAAGAAAAAAAATCCAAAACCTAAAAACATTTTAAATCATAAGTGCTATTTGATAAATGTTATTTGGATCCAACCGACAGACGTATAATTCCTGTTTTCTTCTACACAGCGCAGAGGAAAAAACATTTCCTGCAAGACGCACGTGTTTGTTAAAATGTAGCACAGAAAAAAAATCCAAAACCTAAAAACATTTTAAATCATAAGTGCTATTTGATAAATGTTATTTGGATCCAACCGACAGACGTATAATTCCTGTTTTCTTCTACACAGCGCAGAGGAAAAAACATTTCCTGCAAGACGCACGTGTTTGTTAAAATGTAGCACAGAAAAAAAAATCCAAAACCTAAAAACATTTTAAATCATAAGTGCTATTTGATAAATGTTATTTGGATCCAACCGACAGACGTATAATTCCTGTTTTCTTCTACACAGCGCAGAGAAAAAAAAAAATTTCCTGCAAGACTTGTTGTTAAAATATAGCACCGAAAAAAAAAAAAAAATCCAAAACCTAAAAAAAAAAAAAAACATTTTAAATCATAAGTGCTATTTGATAAATGTTATTTGGATCCAACCGACAGACGTATAATTCCTGTCTTCTACAAAAAAAAATTCCTGCCAAAGGTGCTTGTGAAATATAGCACCAAAAATCCGCTGAGATTTAATTTTGAAAAGTGTGATCACTACAGAAAACAAAGCGTCTGCACGCTCAAATTTTAATCACAATGAATGTTAGTCCGCTGACAAACACTAGAGGGCAGCCTTGAGGCCTAAGTGCTTGACAGTTCTCGAATTACGCTCCGCCCCCCTGATTTCATCCTGCATGAACGAAATGTCGCCATCGTGTGGACACTAGTAAAAAGGTCATCCTTTCCTAAACAATTTCTCTCTCGTCACAATTTCAGATTTTCCCAGTGAATTTCTGAAAGTGTGTTTCTAACTTTCAATGCATGTGCAAGTTCCAGTTTTACTAACATGATTTCACTCCTGACGGTGTACACTTATTTTGAATTTGGTTCAAACCACTTTTGAACTCAAAATTCAAAAGAAAGTATTAACAGTTTCTGATGACCACTTAGGAGGAGTGCGGCCCCCTTGTGGCCTTCCCCTCTCTACGTCAGCTCATCACTTAGTTCCTAACATCATTCTGTTCTGAAGTGGCTTTCTCCCAGTTGGTTTTATTTTGGTCATTTATCATTGATACCTCACCGTAGTCGTGATCATCATCAAATATAATGCCAACCTTTAATTTCCTACACTTATTCAAATTTGGTTTGAAACAAACAAATTTCAAGATCAATTTGAATTAAGTCTCCTTTCCTGTTGGGAATGGTTTTATGGCTTTACTTCTATATTTCCTTCTTCAAATTATTTTTAATAATTTTGATTTGATACGTTATGACAACGATATCCTTACTATTCTAGAAGTTACTCAGCATCTATGCATACGCTTGATTTGAATTGTATTTAAACCCGTTTGAATGCAATTTAAATCAAGTTCTCTGTCAGCCAGGTTGACCACTAAGAGGAAGTGGCCCCAAACCCTTTGTGGCCCAAACGCGCCACTACAGCTTGCTTCCTCCCGTGCTCTTCCTGCTGCACTTAATCTCTTCTCTGAATGGAGGCTAGGTTGTTCTGATAATTAACATTGTCATAATCCCCTTTTTGTTTGTACCATAATTCTAGTAAAGCCGTTGCCTTTGATTTTTCTACAAAAAATAATAGACACTCAATTTGATTTAGAAAGAGAGAGCTTTAATTCACGTTGAGGTTCACTTGTCCTTCATCCTGTTTTGTGTTTGTAGGTAGAAATTTCTCTCGTGCTGTGGTGATTTGACAGTCATCTCTGCTTGGGGTCCAGCAAGCTGGTTCGTCTGACCTGCGTCACCAGCGCTGACTGAGCACGAGTCTCGGACTTTCCTGTATTTCTCCGTTGGTGCGGCCCGCAACACGACATCACCAATTTGGCACTGCCGGTCGTGTTCAAAGTCAAGTTGCGTGAGGGCACACATCGGTACAGAAGTACGGAAGGGCCCGAGACACTGCTGTTAAGTGTTTGGGGACGACAAAGACCAACCACGATGCTGACTCCAACCTGAATGACCTCATTTCACCCCCGGGAAACTAGAAAAGGTATTAAATCCATCCACTTAGTATTGGCCACAGGATCTAGAGATTCCCCCGGTCATTGAAGTGTTTGGCTCCCTCCTCCTCTCCGAGCCACAAACCGCAGGCTTAGGCCTCCTCTTCCCCTGTAACACTTCCTGTGTACTATTAACGCCATTTCATTACAGACCTTTCCATCTTGGATGGTTGCATGTTACGTCAAACTTTGCTATCTTGCCATTGCTCTTTTCTGTTGTGCTCTGTTCCTTTCAGTTCACCTAGAGACGGAACCTTTCTGAGACAACAAGGAACGCTGAATAATAGTTTGACAACCAAGCCGTTAGCATCAACAGGTGACCCCTAAGCTACCGCCCCGTTAAAAATCTTTATTCAGGCCCATGTTGACCTACCCAAATTGTCCCACCGAATGATTTAACTGTCTGCATCAGTTAACCAAAATTTTCATACACGGCATAGCCCGTATTATAGCTCGTTAAACGTAGAAGGAACTTGCATTGGTCTCTCTGCGTGTGTTGTGTTCCTCTCGCCCACAGTGAAGCCAGTATGTTCCGGTCCTACAGTCCCACAACCCGCTGGGACAATCTGGAGACATGGCTGAGATTCATGACACCTCCATTCCTGCCCAAGGTCGCCAGTGACTCAGAGCCCCGAGCCCAGAGCATCGCAGACGTGGACAAGCTGATGGCGCACAAACCAAGCCAAAGCTCCCACGACAAAGACCGGCCAGACACGTCAAAACCTCGCTTGCCCAGCCCATCGCACAAGCACGTCTCCACGAAAGGAGCCGCATCGCCCTGGAGCACGAAATTGCAACGCTGAGGATGCAAGCCGAGGATGACAACGACCCCGAGCTACAGAAAGAAGTGGAAAGACTTCAAACTGCCCTGTCTGATCTTCATCGACACAGACAGAGAAAAGAACCAGAGAGGAACTCAACGAGAAACTCCGACAAAGTGAAGCCCCTTGCAAAGAGCAGTGACTGAACTTAAAGAGACTCGAAAGCCACGGCCTGCGAAAGAAACTCGCAAGAGGCCCGTGCTACCATCCACAAGCTCGTTCAGCAGAGACAAGATCTCGAACACGAACTTGACAACGTTCACACAGTTGCAACACTCTTATAAACTGCAGCATGACCGGAAAAGGGGAAACACACACCACAAGTTTCCCCTGACCGGTCCGCACCTTTCAGCCAAGAACCCAGAGCTGTACAGGGGGGTGAAAGCCCACTGTTCAAAACATCACCAGCCAGCCCACATAGCATGACTACTCAACAGCTAAGAGAAGCTTACACCAAGCAAAAGACTGTGTCCGAAAAGACTTTAAAAAACCCCACAATCTACTCTGTCTCTGAACCCTACGCAGAGCTGCCACTAGAGGGCGCCCCACAACACCATAGCCCTGTTTACAGAGAGTCAAGACCGTTCCAGGCCAACAGAGGGCAGCACTACTGCGATGGTGTTCGTCCAAGACACCAAAGCGAACGCTTTGACAGATTCTGGGACCTGCAACAACCACCCGACCACCCAGAAGGTGGAGCCACATGGGAAACCGACCAATGGCCCAGAAAGAGCCGAGCCCCATCGACCAGACCAGCAAGCCCAGACAGCCCAGAGCAGAACTACTCTCGACATGCCACTGGTAAGCACAAGTCTGAACCCCCATCAGAAAAAAAACAGTGCCGCCACATCTGAGACAGCCGAGACCCTGAAGTCGCTGAAAGAGCTTCTTCACAAAAGACTTTCCGAAGGAGACAAGAGGGACGAGACAGACATCCTATGTCTAAGCGTAAGACCTGAACCAGGCCAACAGAACACTGCTCGTCAGCCTCAGAGCACAGAGCTAACTGTCACATCACAAAATGACAGCATCAACCAGCCACCACAGCTGACAGCTGCCCAGTCTGAGCCAGACGGCACAAGTTCCCATGTTTTGGCTACCTGCCTCCGCAGCAAACTACACAAGACCGGCCCTAACCACCCGTCGATCGCCACACCAGCCCCTACGCCAAGACTCCTGGGGAACCTGATCAAAAGGGGGTGGGCCCGGAAACTCTACCTACCCATCACTCTAGACAATGAGGTGAGCCTTGAAGCCCTGGTAGACACCGGCTCAGACCTCCCTCTAATGTCAGCTCAGCTCTTTGAAAGACTCAGTGCTAAAGCTAAGAGCGAAGATCAAACTCTTACACCCCAAATGTGTGAGCTGAACGTGCAGTCGTACAGCCAGAACGACCTTCGGCTCGAACAGAGAGCTCCCATGTACCTGACAACTGGTCCTTTGAGTCCTACCCACCCGGTGTACATCTCACAAATGGACACGTACCCCTTTCTGACTGGCAAAGACCTGCTAGACTGCTCTGAGCTTTTATTAGACTTATAAACACCTGGCCGTCTGGGCCCAAGTTCAAGAACCCCGCCCCCTCCGGTCACAGAGGTCACGAGAACTACAACAAAGCCAGACTCCAAAATCACAGAGTTCCCCGGAACTCCAGCAGCCATCCATGGGTACACAGCCTCACCACCAAGTCAAGGTTCAAGTTCGCTACCCTGCACCTTCCAGCTTGCCAAAGACCACGCAATGCCCACTCAACGATGCGTGACCTAATGCAGAAGGCCTCTAACACAAAAGGCCTCCTCAGAAAGAATTCCTAAAACCCCAATGATTTTGAACTGCAAAACCAGAGGACACTGCACGAACACAGTGCAAGACTCTGCTAAAAAGGTCCCTGATCAGCATAGGACATAGAACTTTTAGAAGTAGATGAAAATGTGTGCTCAAAGAGTTGCAAGACTCTGCATTCGTAAAATTAGAATTTTACTGATGTAAAAGAATCTTAAATGGGCGTGTAAATCTCAACGGCCAACAGACTATGCACGACTCTTTTAAAACAAACAGTTTCTAGATGCTGGTTGAATTAGCACTGCTAAACATTAGGTTTCCTGACAATGAAGGGTTATAGCAAACACTAGCTCCAAATAAGGCATACGTCACCCTGGCGTCAGAGTGTAGTAAAACCACCTGAGCCGTAAACTACTGTTAACCTACAGGCGTGCATTTGATCTTTGCGATCCAACTAGAACACAACGTGCAATACGCATTTTTGATCGCTGGCTTGTCTAAATGCAGATAAAACGATAACTGGAATTGACATCTCTACTTTAAGTGAAAGAGTCTTAGATTTCCAATTAATATATGAAAGTTCAGCCGTAAAGCGTAAGTCTGTTTGACAAAGGAATGTCATCTCAGCAGCTTGTAAACTGTACCGATATCTATCCTGCTTTGGTTAAAGAAATCCAAATTGCAGTATTGCTAAACCTGTTTCTGACAAAGAAAGCTCAGGACAGTGTTATATATACGTAGACCTGGGTGATGCTCCCCTTTCTACAATGTAAAGGCCTTACAAATTATTGTTAGATTGATGTAATTCACCTACATTTTTAGCTGCATCTACAAGCAGAGAGCTACCTAGCGATCAAAACTGTTCATTCGCTGAAAAGTCAGCATTTATGCATGAGAGGGACGTAACTATATAGGCTTAGACAAGCTTTGACTTACAGCAAATCTATTTCCTCACTCTGTAACCAAATAGAATAAGTTGTGTAAAGTAAAGAGAAGAGTTCCATGAGTAAAATCAGCAAATGCCAAAACACATTTGCATTTTACTGAATGTAACATCAAGTTCTTGAAAGACTTAAAGTATAGGCGCCCCCTTTTAACCCGTTTAAACATGCATAACTCAGTAAAATGTGCAGACATTCTTCAGGTACTGTTGAATTGTTCTGACATGCTCTGGTTCCCATGACAACAACTGGTCACAGGAAGTGCTAACTTGTGATGTCACTTTGTAAACAAACCAGCCTAGGTGGCTAAGCTAACCTAGCATTCATCCAGCTTAGGCTAAGCTAAATAATAACTTCTACAATTAGCAGTTAGCATCATTCACTTGAAGCCTTAATTACAGCTTTTGTTTACACAGTGCAAAGTATTCTAGAATACTTTCTTTAACCCCAGTTAGGGTTTCTAATTCTTCACTTTCCGTACTTTCAGTTCTTCTCAGCTAAATTTCACCTTCACTAGTTAGGCATAGTCCTGGCTGAGCGCTGTAGGTTAAATTTGCAGATGCCCTGTCAATTAAACTTAAGTTTAACTACATGTAAACTGTGTAGCTAGAGAAGAATTCGTATAGTAATGAGAATTTCCATCAGCATGTTGATTAAATCTTTGGAGGGACACACACAGTGTGGTCTTGAACACGCAACCGCTGTAACCCACTATGGAGTGTTGGTCCAGACAAACCCAAAGTTTAGTCACTAGTGCTACTGATTATTCTCACATTCAGATCATTACCGCTGTTTTGATTACTTTATTTATTTATTTATTTATTTTATTTCCACTTTGATAATAATGGCAGTCAGCTATTCCCTTGTCTATTCGGTCATCTATATGATTTAATTCCATTTCCTCTCTTGTTCGAATGTGGTTCCATTTCCCATTGGGCCCAGAAAGGAAACAGAGACACCTTTATTTGTGATTGTGTTTATTTTCAACAAGTGCACTAATTTTTGTGACCCTGCAACACAAGTAATTTCAACAATTACTAGGGCATAACTATAGTCCTGAGGATTGATAATAAGCATAATTTGAATAGGAAAGCTGTCTCTTTTCCTCCTATCCTTCACTTCGTCAAGCCGTAGTGAACCACCATTTAAGTCCAGAGAAATAATTTAGTCATAAGAACCATCTTAAGTCATTTATTTAATCTCGGCTATGCCCCTTCCAGGAAACACTCTAGGAACCACACAAGTCTTAGCCTCCTAACATCCACAGCTAAGATGATAAAGATACAAGAGACACATCACTAGCTAGATACACATGAAGCACCTAACTTTATGCTACATATCTAGCGAACCCATTAAACAGTGGTTCTGAACTTTTAGGGTCATGCATTAGTCTCTCACCACAAGTGTGCCAAAGTGTCACAGAGCCTCTGCTTAACCTGACCCCAACCTTCCAGCTTACCAAAGACTATGACAAACCAATGGACACTATGAGAAACCACCTCTAACCCCTCCAACCACCCACGAATGCCGTCTGCACCCACCGACAACCGGTGCCCCAGACAACTGAAATCAACAAGCACACGCTGCGTTCACAGGACAACACTCTGTGTTATGCACCTGATGACATCGCTGCGCCAAAGCTTGTGGTGCCACAGTGCAAAAGGGGGGGTCATGCCAGTGTATGCCCATGATGCGCAGCACCAGAACACCGAAGCAAGTGGCATACCGGCGTCCTCGAAGCGGAAAGACTGTCCTAGCCAACAAAGGATGACAGTCGCTGAGATCTTTCCTGCCTTTCTCTCTCCCTCTCCCCTTTGTCTGTTCCAGGATGCTGCTGTGGTTAGTCTTCCTGTGCCTCCAGCCAACCAGAGGACAGCCGCAGTCGGTCATCTCACCAGGTCCGGTATCAGGCAGCGTCCCGAAGGAACAACCGGGACTCCTTATCACAAACTGCAGGACCCACACCCAGAGAGTGTATGTTCGACTCCACTCCCTCGCCCACGCTGAGGCCAATGTCGAACACATGCTCAACCAACTTGAAAAAAAACCTGTCACACAAGCAGAGCTAGATGGACACAACCGCCGCTGCCGTCGGAACTCTGTTAACATTGGCATGTCCAGTGTCAACGCACTGAACCTAGCCACCGTGAGACAACGTGTGGCTGAAATTCAAACTGAAATCCCACAGCTAAAAGGGCAACTCACAACACAGAGTGCCTACCTGCCATCCATCGGCGAGACATCGAAGGGAACTGTGGTAATTATCAACACCCACAGCGTTCCGCTGAACCAGACAGTGAACTCCATGAAACAGCTGTTTACTGTCTTCCAGAATGACTTTGCTCAAACTCAGCTGGTAACAGCCCTGATGACAGACACGCGGCCGGAGGTGAACTCCATTGACAGCCAAGCTATGGGTAGAATTCCATCGCACCTGATACCCTTAAGCCTTGTGCAAACCGTGCTGGCTTCCGCCATCACCACGCCAGCTGACTCTCTACAAATACACCTTGCCTACTCACTGGTTAGTGCCAGCCCACTCTGCGTGTACCACAAGCAGAGAAAAGGGGGCTTTCTCCTGAACTTACCCATCACAGTCAAGCCGAATCCACCGGCTCAAGAACATTGTCAATGTCAGATTCTGAAAGGTAACACTCACATCAAGATCCGCACACCGTACGTGATTGACTTGCACGACAGCGACACTAAGCTGTCCCCAGCTCCGAATCCACACATGTGCACACTGACCAAAGACACTCACTATCTCTGCCCTAACAAACCCTTCCTCAGAGACAACACTGACGGAATCTGCAGGCTGCAGATCAGCAACACCCGCTGCCTTGCCGAAGCTAAGCCTCGCACTTAAGTCATCGAGACCCAAGCAGAGATTGTAGGTGACAGGGCTCGTTAACACTTCTGTGCGCACAGCTGCACTCAATTACGACCAGAATGACACCGACACCTGTGTCACCTCGCTCCACCAGAGCATGTGAATCCAAGTACCGAAAGGCGCCATCCTTCACCTTGACGACCTGGCATGGTACCAAGCAAAGAGTACAAATTAGAACTGGAAATCCCATCCTTCTCCAGGAACCACACTTTCACCCTAACTCCAGAACGGGAGTTGTGGTCTGCGAAAGGGGGGTCCCAGCGAATTGACATTGCGTCTATCAACACAGCCCTCCGAGCTTTGTCTCAACTGCTCTACTTGACTACCCCACCTGTTGTCCAGGCCTGGACCACAGTGGACACTGCGCTGTGTAGCTCTAAGGTACTCAGCCACACCCTGACACTGGGCTTGGCCTTCATCCTATACAGGAGACTCAACGAGATGCGAACATCCACAGCCAAGCTCACGGCACCCTCCGAAAGAGGGCACCACGCCAGAGGCCGCGCTGAACCTCATCAAGCTGAGCCCTCGGCCCTAACAGCACCTGCTACCCGATCATCATGATTCACCTTTCATCTGTCCATTGTGATGATTGTTGTCCGATTAAGTCCACACAGGGACTTCATCAGACAAAAAGGGGGACTGTAGGGACTGGGCGAGGTGAATCTGAATAACTAAATACATACTGCTAAAGACCAAAAATCTCTGAATGTAAATTAACCCAAACACACACACACACACACACACACACATTCCCCCACCAGGGAAGACCACACTCAGGACAGAGCGTGGTGTCCGCTTACAAGACATTTTATGACTGATCGGAATGTCCCAAAGGAAGTGGATTCCAAAGCGAAAAGAAACTTCTTTTCTTTAAAAGACATTTAACCAGATATATTCAATGTGTTTTATGTGTGTTTGTTGAATTGTACGAACAATGTATACAATCTTATCTTACGATTTGTCTTTTATGTGTTTGATCTATGTTGTTGGGAAACTCTAATGGGATAAGGTTTCAAACTTTGCAAACTATGAGTAACCAACTCCATGTGAGGCAAGTTTGGATTCTCTGAGCTCCAATCTTCGTTCCACATTTAGCCATTTATATCACATCTTGCTAAAACTTTGTGACACATAGGACTATAATAATTGTGAAGATTCTGCTCTTAAACACCCGACGAAATTAGGGTTTCAAATGTCTCTCTCTTAGACAAAGAGCAATAAAAACCAAAGTCCCGCCTGTGAAATTCCAACCCTCTAATTGGCCAAGCCAACAGGAAGAGGCTGGATTTCTCCAAGGTGATAAATGAGGCTTCCCCCCTCCGCTCGTCCTCTTACTTCTCTTGTCCTCGTGTCATAATGTAACGTCTCGCCTCCGGGCGAGCTCTTCGCCTTTCTTTTATTTGTTTCTAGTTTAGTTTGTGTATTTCAGTCTTAGATAAGTCTCCGTGTTTAATTCCAATCGACGAGTGAAACGAACACCGCGTGACATATCTCTTCAGCAAATCCATCTACAAGGGACCTTTAAACGAGCGCGCGCTCGCTTTGAAGGAGAAACACGCGCATCTGACCACGTGACGCGCCGGACCGAGAGACGCACGCGCGCTTCTTCACCAGGCATGCAAAAATGTAACGTTAACTCCGCGTGATTTCACCGTAGAGATCTTTATTTCTTTTCTTTGTTAGTCAAAGTTTTGTTTTCCGTAGTCGACTCTGTTCACTTCCACGAAGTGAAACGAACTTAGCCGAACTATTTTCCTTTGGTAATGTTACCCCAAAGACTTTGAACCTCCGTTCAACACGCGCGCCAAGAAGCACCACGTGACGCTTCCTAAAGGACTTCGCACGCGGCCAGACAGGGCCGTGCAGGAATGCCGCTACACAGGGAGACCGTGAAACTTGTGCAAGTATATCTCTTTATAGAGCTTCTAAGAAGCAGTAAGATGATGTTTTCGTGTTGTTACAGACAGGTGACTGTCAGGGTGAATGTTGCCAATGCTCTCTATCTCACTCCCTCTCCCCCTCTCTCTCTCTCTCACACGTGTATCCATTGTCCAAACGCCCCGCATTGTTGTCATTGTCTGTTAATGTTTGTAAATACATGTATTCCTGTAACGTAGTAAATACATAAGTAGTTCTGCCTTATTAAATTCATTATATTCATTTGACTGATGTACTGCCTCTGCTCATTTTCCAAGTCCCTTAAGTGCCAAAGGTCTAACTTAAGCTGCAAGCTTTACAAATTAAAGATACTTCAAAGAGTATTTGGTTTGTAGGGCAGAAAACCCAATTCTAGTGGCCACAGAATTGCGTTTCCTGAAATCCTATAAAGTAGGATGATATTGTGGATCCCCACAAATATTATTCTGACAATTGAGCTAATTAATTTAGCCTGTTTTGTAAGACGTGGTCCGTGTAATTAATTACAATCAACTTGTGGTCAATTGCAGGGATACACATGCATGCATGCAGGTAAAATGACACATCATCCCTTAGCGGGAGATTTATTAACATGTAAGACTGATCTAATCCAAACATGTATGAATAATTATTAATTACCAATTATTAATTATGATATGCAAATTCCCCCACGGATTAGATCCGCCCCTGAGCCTCTACACATCTCTAAAACTAAGGAGATGGTTGTTGATTTTAGGAGCAAAAATATCAAGTCGCCCCAGCCCCTGGCCATCAAGGACAAAACTGTAGAGTGGGTGGAAAGTTTCAGGTTCCTTGGGACCATTATATCCTCCAGTCTCAAATGGAACCTTAATGTCAGCCAGATAGTTAAAAAAGTTCAGCAGCGCCTTTTCTTTTTGAGACAACTTAGGAAATTTAAAGTGTCCAAGGCTGGAATGCTTCACTTTTACAGGGCTGTGATTGAGAGCATTCTCACTTTCTCGATCACTGTATGGTGGGGTAGTTGCTCGGCGGAGGATAAGTCTGCATTAAACAGGGTAGTTAGCTGTGTAGTTAGCAGGCTGTGAGGGCTCTCAACTCACAACAGCAATCTCTATCTACTTTACTTATACAGACACAGCTATGCCCTCCTTCTTCTTAGGGTCACCAAACGCACTAGCACTTTGTCTGATTAATTTTATTACTATTTATTAGCAGTAATCTAAGTATTTGTTCTCTGTTTGGATTTTATGTTTTTATTGTATATGTTATGTTGCATTGTCTTGTGTGAGCTAATTCACCAAAATGATTTCCAGGCGATGTGGGTCGTTCTGGCAAAATAAAGACTTGAACTTGACTTGAAGATAATCAGGAGAACAATCAGACACGTACATAATCATTGATAATAATCTGGCAAAGGAGAGGTGGAAAAAGGAACAAGAAGTAGGAAAACTAATCAGAAGTAAAGAGGTAGCAGGTGAGAAGGGGATGAATGCAATAGCGATAATTGATGAGAGACGGCTGGCAGAGAATTAAGAGTGTAATAGTAAATGGGTGTGTCTGCACAGAGGGTGTGTGTGTGTGTGTGTGTGTGAATGAAAGATGATAGCGTGTGTGACCAGAAGAGGGAGACAGAGAAAGGAAGGAGAATACCAGGATCATGACAGTTAGCTTCAAAGTAGCCAAAGCAATTCGATCACAGAGATGCAGGAAGTATGGCTGGGTGAAGCAGTGTCTCGTTCTCTTCATTCCCTTCCCAGTCGTAACCCAAGACATTCCCTTTTGAGGGAACTCGCATTGCATCATAGAATTGACTCTTTGGGAATGATAATGCCCAAACCGCCTTGCTTATAAGTGCCTGTCTGTGTGATTAGTGTGAGCACAACTAAGACATGAGCACCTGCAAACCTGTGGAAGAGCCCAAGTCCAAATTGTAAAACCTTACAAATGTGAGCAGAGAGGACTAGCCTGCCACATCACATACATCTTGAAGGGACACCCCTGGAAGTAAGGTCTTAGAGGCCGCCATTCTCCTAATTGAGTGAGCTCTGACAGCCAAAGGTAAAGGTTGACCAGAAACCTTGCAGGCAAGAGAGATAGCCTCGACTATCCACTTGCTTAATGTCTGTTTGGATGCTGTCTGAAAACCAGTCAGTATCTGGTGTGACCACCATTTGCCTCACGCAGTGCAACACATCTTCTTCGCATAGAGTTGATCAGGTTGTTGATTGTGGCCTGTGGAATGTTGGTTCACTCCTCTTCGATGGCTGTGCGAAGTTGCTGGATATTGGCAGGACCTGGAACACGCTGTCATATACGCCGATCCAGAGCATCCCAAACATGCTCAATGGGTGACATGTCCGGTGAGTATGCTGGCCATGCAAGAACTGGGATGTTTTCAGCTTCCAGGAATTGTGTACAGATCCTTGCAACATGGGGCCGTGCTTTATCATGCTGCAACATGAGGTGATGGTCGTGGATGAATGGCACAACAATGGGCCTCAGGATCTCGACACGGTATCTCTGACGGCTTATGGTAGAGACATGAACATTCAATTCACGGGCAAAAGCTCTGGTGGACATTCCTGCAGTCAACATGCCAATTGCACGCTCCCTCAAAATTTGCGACATCTGTGGCATTGTGCTGTGTGATAAAACTGTACATTTTAGAGTGGCCTTTTATTGTGGCCAGCCAAAGGCACACCTGTGCAATAATCATGCTATCTAATCAGCATCTTGATATGCCACACATGTGAGGTGGATGGATTATCTTGGCAAAGGAGAAGTGCTCACTAACACAGATTTAGACAGATTTGTGAACAATAATTGAGAGAAATAGGCCTTTTGTGTGCATAGAAAAAGTCTTAGATCTTTGAGTTCAGCTCATGAAAAATGGGGGCAAAAACAAAAGTGTTGCGTTTATAATTTTGTTCAGTGTATTTTGCACATTGCTTGTGTGATATCCACTGGCTCGCCTTCATGGTTTAAAATGGAAATTCTGTCAGGACCACTGTGTTCTGTGGTGAAATACTTGTGGGGAACGAATTCCTCTCACTAAATTCCAGATTGTACGATTCCTCGTGAGATTATGTGGTTTGCCTGCTGAATTTCAAATTCCTGAGAAACGCGATAGCTGCTGATAATACTGAAGGAGCTTATATATGTATACAGTGATAGGCGTCGTATTCCTATTGGTAGACGTGGATCAGCTGAGAGTCAGCTGATGCGAGCTTGACTAACGTGACGTGCCAGAACTGACACTACGCTTAATTATTTTCAATATTTTTCTTTATCAACAATTGTTCGCAAAATGTAGACTAAAATTAGAGGACTGCTAAATATCAAAGACTTTATAAATAGAAAGACGGTGTACTCGTATTACTATGAATGGGAGGGAGGAAGTGCAACACGCAATAACCTGTTTGTAGACACGTGATTCTGATGACGCCCGAAATTCAAATGGAGGGCAGGAAGTGAAAAGCAGAATGAATTTGAATTTATTGAAAGGATAGCCCCTTGAGATGTAACATCTCATTTTCAAGGGGGTCCTAAAAACACAAACAGAATAATACAACACAAACAATAATAATACAACCAGTGGTGGACGAAGTACACATACCATGTACTTGAGTTAAAGTACAGTGCCCGGTTGCATAAAGCACCTTAAGTGTAATTTTCCCTTAAGTTCGCCCTTATGTTTCCCTTAAACCTAAGGGTGTTGCAGAAAAAAAAAAACCTAAAGTGTTACTTAAGGGTTTCTTTAAGTGAAACATCAAAAACACTTAGAATTTCCCTTAAATGCTGTTTTTTCACTTAAATAATCCCTTAAAAAGCGTTAAGTGTTGCATAAAACCCCTTAACGGTCATTTCCCTAAGTATAACTTAAGGTTTGGAAATCGTAACACAAAGACGACATAGCTGAATTTATGGAACCAGCTAAAGATCATTATGTGCAAAGAAGAATTTTTAAGGATAGGGAGAACCCTTTGGACCATCTTAGCGATGAACAATTGTTGCAAGAATACCAATTAGATCGACGCGCAAATGTACAGCAATAAAGCAAACTCTTCACCACGGTGCGGTGCATACAATCTTAAACGCGTTGTCTTGCTTAATCTTACCTGTTTTGTTGGCTGCTTTCTTTTAAGCGCTCAGTTCTTTTTTTGCGACCACAGAGATGTTGTCGTATTTTTTAAGGACTTCCTGAGCTGTCCTCTTCAGATCAAGATTCCTTGCATTGATTTTTTCCGTTATTTCTTCCCACTGTTTCTGGGGGTGGGGGGGGGGGGGGGGTTTGCAGCAGTTACGTTGGGATTTAGTTTGCTTTTCAAAATTGTTTTTCTTTTCATATTCGTCAAGAATGCATTTATCCTCTGTCCAATTAGGCTTTCTTTTTTGTTGTCTTTATCCATTCTGATATCGTAGCCTACTTTATTTGATGAAACTGCGAAATTGCTAGTGTTAGTGTTTTGCGTACTATGGCAACAACAGACTTTTATAACGTGAATCCAGGATCGCTGTCGTGAAACACTTAAATGTTTCCCTTACCTAAGAGAACCGTTTAAGAGATTATATGCAACACCCTTAAGTTATTCTCTTAGGTAAGGGGAAATCGCCCCTTAAGTATCATACTTAAGGGAAAAACTTGAGGTGCTTTATGCAACCGGGCACAGATAGCCTACTCAAGGTAAAATATTACTCAAGTAAAAGTGCTGCCTTTAAACATTCACTTGAGTAAAAGTACAAAAGTATTTGCCTTCAAATGTAATGAAGTATCCAAGTACTATGATTTTTTCATGGCTATAATGTCCTATTATAATTTGTCACAAGACTCTTGCTTAAAGGGGTGGTAAAGTATGATTTCACTTTTCTAACTTTAGCTAGTGTGAAATGTTGCTGTTTGAGCATAAACAACATCTGCAAAGTTACAACACTCAAAGTTCAAAGCAAAGGGAGATATTTGCTTTTAAAGAAAAGGACTACAAAATCGGCTGGTAGGGACTACACAACATTCCTCCCGGGTTTAGTGACATCAGCAACCCTAAAATGTACATAAACCCCGCCCCCGGGACACGCAGTCCATGTTGAGAAGAGGAAAAGTTGTTGTATAAGAGTGTATTTGTGAGTCAGCTCAAACTTTAGCCTCCTTCTTTTCACATGCAATAGAAAGTCACTCTGCGTGCATCTCACAACAGTTCCTATACGAGCGATTTATAGATTAACATGACAGAATATCCTAATTGAAGATAGTTAACTCCACATCAGCAACATAAATTCATCAACTAACCATTCAGAGACGTCCTGTTGCATTCTACATGTTGTCACTTCTTCTTGAGTCTCTCCATCTTTGTCTGACTCCGTTTTAACATTAAAGGCAGAACAGTTTCTGTCCTTTTAGTGTGTCTGCGTGAGGTAATCGCTCTGCTAACACACAAGAGCTCTTGAAACCCTGCTCTCTGCAGCAGCTCATTTGCATTTAAAGGGCCAGGCACAAAACTGTGCGTTTTTGCAAACCCTCAAAATGTGACAACTTTAACATGCTATATAAAAATATCTGTGGGGTATTTTGTGGTAAAACTTCACACACACACACTCTGGGGACATCAGAGATTTATTTTACATCTTGTGAAAATGCCATTTGACCACCCCTTTAACTCAGTCTACGTGAAGACTATGTCACTCTTGGCACACCAATCTATTAACAAAATGACATTAATTAGTCATATATATATATATATATATATATATATATATATATATTTGAATTGAATAAATTTTTTGTGTGTTTAATTTTGGAGGGAGGGGGACTGTTCCCATAAGGTATAATACATTTACTGTATATATTTTTCTTGAGCGTCTATGGTCATAATTATTAACATCCTAAAGTTATGATACATTCACATAAACCTGCACAACACCATTATATATATATATATATATATATATATATATATATATATACACACACACACATATATATACACACACACACACACATACATGCTGCTCTCTGCCCCGCTTAAAATCATTGGCAACACGATTTGTTTGGAACTATTGAGAGCTACACAAATCACGAGACCGCGGCGGCGGCGAGATCACTATGATTGTTATTGTTGTTAATATTATTTTATAAAGTATGTAACGTTAACGTAAGATAAAAGGAGTTTTATCAGTACGTGTGACGAAGCATTTTCGACAGCTCCAGGCAGCTCTCCGACGCACAGTGTAAACGTCAGCGTCCGAATTCACTCACTTCATTTTGTTCACTCCTTGCAGATATAGTGCACTCAAATGCCATACACTATATAGGGATTAGTGAATGAGTGAACGAGTGAGCGGTTTCGGACCAAGCTACTGTGTTGCAACCGTCTATGTTCGCAACTCTCATAACGGCTCTGGTTGGCACTTAGTAGATACCGCCAATTCAAGTTCAAAACAAAGCGCGCGCGCTGTAGGTTACTGTGATTGGTGGCTCGTTTGACCAGTTACGGTTTTATCCACTCATAAATAAAAAGGAATGACTGATTTTGAAAATGTAGTAGAGTAAAAAGAAAGATATTTGACTTTGAAATGTAGTGGAGTTAAAGTAAAAGTCTCCCCAAATTTAAATACTTCAGTAAAGTACAGATACGCAAAAAAGCTACTTAAGTACAGTAACGAATTACATTTACTTCATTACTGTCCACCACTGAATACAACACAGAACAAAACAACCTTACAAAACAAACATACAAAACAAAATAAATGCTCAACCTGCCCCCCATAAACCACAGTAGAAATACAAAAACTCCATATCATCAGTAACATCTACATAAGACCAGTTAATAACAGAAAATCCTTAAATGTAAAAAAAAGAAGAAAAGAAAAATCAAAAACATGAACAAGTTATTTTAAGATAAGAAAATAAAGATAGCCTAAAGCGATTAAGGGAGGTAAAAGATCTCAGAGAAACAGGAAGATAATTCCAGTCAAAAGGGGCTTTATACTGAAATGACCTACGTCCGACTTCACTGAAAATTTTAGGAACAAGAAAATAAATATATTGCGTATGTCTAAGTGAGTAAGAAGATCTATATGGAATCAAAAATTGTTTCAAATAAAAAATTAAACAAAATAAACTAATTTAAAAATAAACAGAAGCCAATGGAATTGTCTTCTAGATTTAGGATGCAACCAATTAAGCAATTCATACATATGACAATGATGAGTACGACATGGACACCTTAACACAAATCTGCACAAAGAATTGTAAACAACATTAAGAGGCTTAAGATAAATATCATGGGTATTTTGATAAACAATATTGGCATAATCAATAAGAGGTAATATTAACTGAGAAACAATTATTTTCCTGTCTTGAAATGTAAAACAATTAATTGAGCGATAAAGTGAACGCAGACAATAAGATGTTCTATTAACAATATAATCAATATGGGGCTTAAAAATAAGTTCAGGGTCAATCCAAAGGCCAAGATATTTAAATGAATCAACATTATCAAGAGATGAGCCATTATCAAAAATAATATTCAAATCAAAAGGATAGGAATGACAACGACGACGACGCATCCCAAACATCATACAACAAGATTTCCTCTTATTCAATATAAGCATATTGTTATGAAACCATTTTTGAACCGAATTAAAGTCAGATTGTAAAGAATTCTGAATTTGTAACAAATCAGAATTAGTGGTATAAATGACAGTGTCATCAGCATAAAGGTGTACCGAACAATTTGAGCATATCTGAGGTAAATCATTAATAAAAATAGAGAAAAGCAATGGTCCAAGAGTAGAACCTTGTGGAACACCTTTTTCAACAATTACATAATCTGACTGAAAACCCTGGAAAACAACACATTGACGTCTATTATGAAGATAAGCATTGAACCAAAGAAGAGCATTTCTAGTTAAACCAATAGAATACAATTTATCAAGAAGAAGATAATGACTGACCATATCAAAAGCCGTAGAAAGGTCAATGAAAATGGCACCTGTGGCTTGGCCTTTGTCAAAGGATGAAAACACATCATTTGTGAATTTTAAAAGCGCAGGCGTAGTAGAAAAATTAGGTCAGAAACCAGACTGTAACGGAGATAGAATATTTAATGAATTAATAAACAATGATAATTGATTAAAAATAAGTTTCTCAAAAATCTTTGCAATAGAACAAATAATAGAAATTGGACGATAGTTATTCACATCAGATGAATCTCCACCTTTGAACAAGGGAGTAACTCTTGCACATTTCCATTTCAGTTAAAATCACCCAAAATAATCAATTCATTGTGCTTCTCAAGAGAATTAATAGTTGACAAAATACACATTGTAGAATCAGACGGAGCAGAGGGTGGCCTATAAATATTACCAATAGTTACATTGTTGTTAACATGAAAAGTAACTTTAATAAAAAGACACTCAAAATTAACAGGATCTGTGTTAGGAATAATACATTCTGAAACTAAATTTACAGAAACATAGGTTGCCACCCCACCCCCTCTAGAGGCTCTGTCAGATCTATACAAAACATAATCATCAATTTTAATCTCATCATCAGAAATGTTACTATGTAACCATGTTTCTGAGATAGTCATAATGGGTAACACTTTATAATAACTGCACGCTATTAATCATTAGTTAAGCATTAGTAAACAGTTAATTCATCATTTATAAAGCATTAATAGACATTAATAAGCAGTTTATAAATACAACTATAAATGCTTTATTCTTGATTTAAAAGCATATCTATAATGTGTTCAATAATTGTATTTTCATACTTTATTAATGATCAATTTATCATTTCTAAATTAAGTATTGCATTATTTATAAACCAGTTATTTAAAAGTTGTCAGTGGTTCATAAAATTACCTAGAAAGTGTAAGTAAATGATTAATAAACTATTTAAATGTACATTCATACATCTTATTATTAAGACATATTGTAATAGTTACTTAGTGTGTTAATAAATGCTTTATTAACATGTATTTATACTGTAATTCAGGGTTAATTCAGGTAGTTATAAAGCATTTAGTAGTGGTCAGTTAACTATTTTTGTGAGCTCATCTAAAGTGAGGACTAGTTATGCCTTGTAAAGCATTTATAAAGGAGATTTAAAGGCTGTTAAATATTTCTATGTTCTGTATCACTGTGTTGTATTTGTTTCATTTTTCTTTTTAGAAGATAACTGAGTCTTTAAATCTCCTTTATAAATGCTTTACAAGGCATGAATAGTCCTCACTTTAGATGAGCTCACAAAAATAGTTAACTGACTACTACTAAATGCTTTATAACTACCTGAATTAACTCCATTTACTTACACTTTCTAAGTGATCTTATGAACCACTGACAACTCTTAAATAACTGGTTTGTAAATAATGCTACACTTCATATAGAAATTATTAATTAATCATTAACGAAGTATGAAAATACAATTATTAAACACATTATAGATATGCTTATAAATCAAGAAAAAAACATTTATAGCTGTATTTATAAACTGCTTATTAATGTCTATTAAAGCTTTATAAATGATTAATTAACTGTTTACTCATGCTTAACTAATGATTTATTAATTGCTATTGCGTGCAGTTATTATAAAGTGTTACCAACAAGGTTAGGTTTATAGAGAAAAACGTCTCGGTTACTAATGCAACCCTCGTTCCCTGAAGGAGGGAACGGGAGACGTAACGTCAACGTGACGATGTAATTGGGATCGCCTTGAGAGACCAATCTACTGCGAGAGTATTAAAACGAGCCAATGCATATTGGCATGCGATAATTGCTTGCAGCGCGAGCATATAACGAGCAGCAGGTGCATCGCATATTGTTTTACGCTGAGGAGCCAAGATGTGTTCAGTTGTACAGCGATGGTCAGCAACCGTGGCGACGGGACGTTACGTCTCCCGTTCCCTCCTTCAGGGAACGAGGGTTACATTAGTAACCGAGACGTTCCCTTTCAGTCGCTCACGTTCGACGTAACGTCAACGTGACAACGTAATTGGGATCCCATGGAAAACGCCATGGTTGCTGCCACATCCAGCGCCCTATGCAAGACTCTCAGACCCCCAACTGGCTGGGGCGGAAGGCCTGCATAGAGGGAGTTCGAACTGCTGTTCAGTTATAACCCACACTCTTTGGATAACACTGGGAAAGTGTGCCATTCCAGGAGAGAAGGACGCTGCGGAAGCCACATCCTGCACGAAGGGAGGTAACATGTGGAGAATACACATATGGACTGGCCGGAGGGGCAGTGCAACATATGGAATGTCACTGGGGTGGCTCCAGCCTGAGAAGGGGGAGGCTACACCAGACAGTGACGGGAGAGTGGACTCTGCCAAGGGAAAGACACAGGCCCACCGCAGGGAGCTGATCGTGGAAGAATACGCATATGGGATCGCCGCAGGGATCACCACATATGGAACCCAGCCTAGCACAAGCTACACAAGCATAAGAGCACTAGGCCTGGCGTCGGACGCTCCGCAATTTCCGACTGCCGAAGGGGTGCGGAGGAACTCTACAGGGTTCGCCTGAGTGGGGAACTCGACTGGAGCAGAGAGGTGCACATATCCGCTCCATGTGGAGGGGAGTGGCGCAGCAAGCCGACACTAGAGCGGGAACTTCGGTGTTACCGGCTGGTTGAAGCGAGCACACAGGAAGAAACCGGCTCAACACGTAGGCTATAAAACCCAGCAAACGTGTTAGGTGTCGCCCGCAGCTCTACAGATATCTGTCAGCGAGGCGCTGTGTGCCAGCGCCCAAGAAGAAGCGACACCCCTATTGGAGTGGGCTCTCAACCCGGGCGGGCAAGGCACGCCTTGGGCTTCGTAAGCCAAGGCGATGGCATCCACTATCCAGGAGTAATGTTTTACAGGACAGAATTTTTAACTTCACTGACTGCAAGGGCTCAAAGGGTGGTCTCTGAAGTGCCGAAAGGACCAGAGACAAATTCCAAGAGGGTACAGAGCGCGGACGAGGAGGATTTAGTCTCCTCGCCCCCCTCAGGAACCTGACAATCAGGTTGTGCTTTCCCTGCGACTTACCTTCAACTGCATCGTGATGTGCGGCGATGGCGGCCGGCAACATACACTTTAAGGGTGGAGGGAGACAGCCTTCGCTCCAACCCATCTTGCAGGAAGGAAAGCACGGCTCTGATCGAGCAATTTCGGGGGTTCTCCTCATGAGAAGAACACCAGTCAACGAACAGGTTCCACTTCAACGCATAGAGGCGCCTTATTGAGGGGGCTCTAGCGGAAGTGATGGTGTCGACTACCACTGGGGGTAGGTCACCTTGAACCTCCGCGTCCCGTCCAGGGACCAGACATGGAGTTTTCAGAGGTCTGGACGCGGGTGCCATAGGGTGCCCCATCTCTGAGAGAGCAGGTCCTCTCTCAGAGGAATGGGCCAGGGAGGGGCTGTCGCGAGGAGCACTAGTTCCGGAAACCAGGTCCGGTTGGGGCAAGACGGCTCAACTAACAAGACCTGCTCCTCGTCCTCCCTGACCTTGCACAAGGTCTGTGCAAGAAGGCTCACTGGGGGAAACACATACTTGCGTAAGCCCGGGGGCCAGCTGTATGCCCGGGTATCCGTGCCGAGGGTCCCCTCGGTCAGGGAATAGAACAACTGGCAGTGAGATGTGTCCGGGGCGGCAAACAGATCTACCTGTGTGGTCCCGAAGCACCTGAAAATCAGCTGGACCACCTGGGGGTGGAGTCGCCATTTAACCAGTAGCACCTGCTGCCGTAAGAGCTCGTCGGCTGCACGGTTGAAAAGGCCCGGAATATAAATGGCACGAAGCGACCTCAGATGCTTCTGACTCCAAAGGAGGAGATGGTGGGCGAGTTGTGACATGCGGCGGGAGCGTAGACCACCTTGATGTACACAACGGTGCTGTCCGTACGGACCAGTGCATGCTTGCCTAGTAGCGGCGTTTTGAAACGGCCCAGCGCAAGATGTACTGCTAACAACTCAAGGCAGTTAATGTGCCAATGCAGTTGAGGCCCCGTCCACAGACCTGAAGCTGCATACCCGTTGTACGTGGCCCCCCAGCCGGTGGCAGAGGCATCCGTGGTGACCACAGAGTGCCTGGACACTTGTTCTAGGGGAACACCTGCCCGCAGGAACGAAGGGTCCGACCACAAGCTGAGAGTTTGGTGACAGTGCGGAGTCACTTGGACCCGGCACGAGCCGCTCTGCCACGGCCATCTCGGGACTCGATCGTGGAGCCAGTGTTGGAGCGGCCTCATATAAAGCAATCCGAGCGGCGTTACCGCGGCTGCAGATGCCATATGCCCCAGGAGCCTCTGAAACAGTTTCAGTGGTGCCGGTGTTCTGCGTCTGAGCGTGCTCACGCAGTTCAACACTGACTGGACACGGGCCTCGGTGAGGCACGCTGTCATGTTGATCGAGTCCAACTCCATACCGAGAAAAGAGATCCTCTGCCCGGGGGTGAGTTTGCTCTTTTCCCAGTTGACCCGAAGCCCTAGGTGGCTGAGGTGACTGAGCACCATGTCCCTGTGTTCGCACAACTGCTCTCTCGACTGGGCGAGAATAAGCCAGTCGTCGAGGTAGTTGAGAATGCGAGCACCACACTCGCACATGGGAGCAATGGCCGCCTCCGTGACTTTCGTGATGACACGGGGCGACAGGGGCAGCCCGAAGGGTAAGACTTTGTACTGATATGCCCGTCCCTCGAACGCAAAGTGAAGAAACGGTCTGTGTCGAGGGAGAATCGAGACATGAAAGTACGCGTCCTTCAGGTCGATCGCTGCAAACCAATCTTGGGGACGGATGCATTTGAAAATGTGTTCCTGCGTAAGCAACTTGAACGGCAGCCTGTGAAGGGACCGGTTCAGGACACGGTCCAAGATAGGTCGTAACCCACCGTTTTTATTGGGTACAATGAAGTACGGGCTGAGGACCGGCTCGATTGCATCCTTCGCCAGTAGGACTGCAATCTCTGCCTGGTGAAGGCTGAGGGACGCCGGGCGAACTGAATCGCATAGCCGAGACTGATGGTACGGATGAGCCAGCGAGACGGGCTGGGAAGCGCTAGCCAGGCCCCCAGACACCGTACAAGCGGGACCAACGGCACGACATACGTACCCGAGGTGGGGCAGCGTGGCGGAATGCAGGGACCCGACTTGGACGGCATAGCGGCCCGAAGTGGGGTCTGAGTGTGCAACACTAACCTGACTCCACCAATCGGTAGGGGATGAGTGAGACGCCATAGGCGCGGCCTTGAGCACATCAGGCTACCGCTGGCGACGCAAGAGGGGGCAGAGGGTAGCGTCGCATAGCGTCGCACACCGCCAACCTTGCTCTCTTGGGACCCAGAAATAGAGAAGCTGCTTTTGCTGAAAATTTGGTACCACTGGTTGAGACGCCAGTGGTGGAACAGAATGATTCAACAAAAGTTCTCCACCCGGCCCTCCTTCGGGGAAAGAGCAGCTGCCTCTGGGTCAGCCTTAGGGCTGCTGAGACGGGTGGTGCCGTCTTCCTGCGAAAGCTCAACGTCACAGTTGAGCTGGCTGTGGCGGAGTTTTTTTTTTTTTTTTTCGCAGGGGACTGACACCCTTGGTGACAAACAGACTGAAGGGCAGCTCACGAGTGACTCAGGGAGCACATTGTGGCAAATTTTTGCTTTACCTCAGCCTGCTTTTGAACTGCGGAGAACCGCTGGGCACAGTCTCCAACAGTGTCGCCAGGCGCAGCTCAACCCCAACTCAGAACTACACTCATGCATGTATGACTGTTTTGGCCTTCCAAAAAAAAAAAAAAATTTTTTTTGCAAGGTGGCTGTCACATGCAAGGAAAAGGCGGTCTGCAGTAGCACTGCCGCCCCAACATTGAGGATAGTGAGAGAGCAAAAACTTTTTGCAGCTTTTGGCACGTTTGGCTTGCCATATGGGCACCAAAATGCTTCCATACTGCAAAAAGTTTTTTACACACATCCGGAAAGGTACGGGGGTGGGGCAAGGCGATTACGCGTCACACTGCGCCCCCAGTGTAACCCGGGAAAGCATGGCTGTCAAGTCTGAATCTGATTCAGCATTAGCATGCACACCAAGTGGGAGCTCAGCATCATCTTTATTTCCAGAGCGTAACAACCCTCTCTCTGATGCAACGATCGACGTCTAATCCTCCCCTGGAGCCCCAAATGAAATGCTAGGTCCATCACGAGAATGACCAGCATCCCATCCAGAAGCTCCCAGGCATGCGAGACAGTGAATGTGGCCGTCAACTCGACGGCACACAGCACGCTGATCACTTAACCTTAACAGTTTCAGTTGCACCAATAGAAGCAATAAATCAGCCTATCAAATAATGGATTAAAGGAAAAGGTCGGGGTGGAGAAAAAGAGTGCAACAAATTGAGCAAACACACAAACACTACACATATACACACATAAACAAACACACCACACAAAAGAAAAAAAAAAAGTACACTGAAATTTGAAAAGATAGAGCAAACAGCCCCAGATTCAAACTGCAGCGAGACATATTATAAGAAAGGGCCAAAACATTTTATAATTCAAATAAACAAAATATACATAATGCATCACACCAAATTTAACTCTTTTCACTAAAAATGAAAGAAAGAAATAAGAGGGGAAAAAAAGAAAAAAGAAAAAGGAAAAAAAAAAACACAAAGAAAGTCACTGACGGAGCAGAGAGTACAATAATTATGGAGAGGAGACGGAGAGATCTTCTTGGAGGTTTTTCTTCACAGCATCAAACTGCTGACGCTTCTTGATCAAACCGGCACTAAAATACGGATAAATGTGCACTCGAGTACCTTTATAAGAGAGTTATTTTTTCTCCCTGGCCAAACGTAAAATCTTTACTTTGTCCTGGAAATGCAGAAACTTTACCAAGATTGGTCTGGGCTTAGGCCTGGAGCCAGAACTAAATGTAGGAGAGCGTTGGGCCATCTCAATAACCGGTGCAGCAGAGAATTGATCTTTGCCGAAAAGAAGCGGAATCAACTGATTCAAAAAGGCGATCGTATCACTGCCTTCACTCTTTTCGGGAACATTGATGAAATGAAGATTAGATGACCGGCTTCTGTTCTCAGCGTCGTCAACTTTGTCCTTCAGGTAAGCATTCTGTTTTTCAAGTGTTTGAACACGTTTCGACAGGTCGTCAAACTTATTTTCGTTAGAGCTCACCCTGTGTTTAAGCTCCGAAATTTGTTCACACAGTGAAGTCAAGATAAAGATCCTTGAATGTTGATAAGGCTAGTTTGTATGGTCTCAGTTTTTGAATCAAGATGAGCAGTCATTTCAACTATGATCAGCTGAATTGCGTCCCAAATTGTTTGTAGGGAAACCTCGGCCCGATCCATTACTGGAAAAAGTTGCGATGGGAGAAAAAAAAAATACTCCAATAAAGAAAATATAACGGCAATGCGCAGACTTGAGTACTTAAAAATACATTTAGAATAGTTGATGGTAACAATTATAACTGAGCCCAATTTACAGAGCAGTCGAATCCAACAGCAGACGCTCAAGCTAACGCGGCCATGGATGAAAATCTCTACTGTGCTGGTTTAGAAAGGTATAAAAAAAATAAAAAAAAATCACAACGTATGTTGGATATGATCCTTATGTTATGAAGAGGAGCAATTGTTCTACTGAATTGAAAGACTAACCTGCCATCGAAGGTGGTACATATAGAGAATGAATTGAAGCTGCCGTCATGCTGTTTTGAGTTCTAGTCTGTTTTGTTTATTTTGCACTGCCTTTCTGCTAGTGAGTTTAGGCAGTATTTTTATTTTCTGTCATGATTGTGAAAAATGTCGCAAATGTAGGTCATTATTGCTGATTTGAGATTTACCATAGGAACTCACATCATTGTTCAGGGAGAAAACTGGACAGTGTTATACAATTTTTGCCTTTTCTATGTGTAAAAACACTAAGGGAAGTAGGTTGATGTGGTGACGGGAAGATGATAAATAGCAAATCTAGTAATGTCACTGATTAAACCTACTGCCTATCACCCAATAAAATAATCACATTGCTCAGTGTTTTTGAAAGTTTTGTATTTTGTTTGGTTTAATAATTAACATTACATTTGCGAGTATGACTTTCACTTGGCTTGTGAATTAGCGGAACTTGCATGCAGCTACTTCAAAACTGCTCACAAGCTTCTATGGGTTTGATTTTGGTTGTCATTTGTTGAAATAAATACAAAAAAATACAGTGTGTTGGTGTCTGTCCGCTGAATGTGACCCTCACCTATTCTCCTAAGTGGCCATATGGGAAAGTGAATATTTACAATGACAACAATAAACCTTCAGTTAATTTCACCTTTCCAACAAAGAAATGGATTGACTTCTGTCAGTTTGTTGAACAATTTTTTTATTTGGACAATATCTACCATATGATGGTTGAATCAGCAGCGTGTGACTGTTTTCATGGTAACCAGATCAACATTGTGAACAGATTTCTAAAAAAATTCAGTGAAAACACCAAATGATCATGCAATGGGATAAAATAGCTCCTCTTGGAGGCCACGTGACGCGTTAATTGTGGTGCAGCTTTGAAAAGACGCTCTCCACACCACTCGCATTTTTTCAGGTCTTTGAAGGAAAACCAATGCTAAATTACGTGAAATCATCGAAAATGTCGACTCAGACTACACTTGTTCATACTCGGGAGGACGCTACCTCTCCCATCAAGAAGAAATTTAGGGAGTCTTCCAACACTATCTCCCGAGCTGATTTGGATGGCGCCATTTTGGCCGGAGTGAAACAAGCCTTGAGCGAACAAAAGACTGATTTAGACAGAACTGTCACTGTCGCTATCAAATCTGCTATAGATGATGTGCTGACGCCTCAGATTCTAGATCTGAAACGTGAAATTGAAAATACCAATAAAGCAGTCACCGCCGTAACCGGGAAGATCGAGCAAGTTGGAAAATCGTATCTCTGCTCCAATCCAGATACGACACTATACAGGCGGCTGTTCGTAAAGACAGGGATCAGATCAGCGATCTGAAATCTAAATTTGACGACATCACAATAAAGATCGCTGACATAGAAGACCGCAGTAGAAGATCCAATGTACGGTTAGTCGGCCTCAGAGAAGGCGCTGAGGGAGATGAATGCATCGCCTTTTTAAAGACGATCCTGCCCAAATGGATACCTTCCATCGCGAACAGAGAAATTAAAATCGAACGCGCACATCGCATCTACTCAGACAAGCAGTCTAAACGCCCACGCACGGTTATATTCAAACTGTTGGACTACACCGATAGACAATATACCCAGTCAAGTTCGGCAGCGAACCCCTTCATTTCTTTCCGGATTATAGCGCAGACACTACAAAGAGAAGGAAGGCTTTCACTGAGGTGCGGAAGAAGATGGATACACTCGGAATGCAGTAATTTCTCCTCTTCCCGGCTACACATAAGGTCATTCATGCAGGGATACAAAACTTCTTCCGTTCGCCGTTGGAGGCCGAACAGTATCTTCTGTCTTCACGGCCTGGGAACGACATCGCTATAGCATCCGCTGGACTGCCTCCTCAACTGGACCGCTGTGCTGACATGGATATGGAGCAATCCGCAACTCAGTAGAGGGAAAACTACATTGCGAGTATACTGTATATGCTTTTATAAGCCATTTATCTTCTTTTTTTTCCTTTTCACCACAGAATAGGTTATGGACATTATTGGTTACTGAGGTAGGTCCCCCTGTATTTTGTTTTCTAGGCTTTTAAATCTTTGAGCAGATTGAGATTTTATATGGGAATTTATTTTGTGATTTATTTTTACACAATTTGTATTACAATCTTGAGTCCTTCCCTATTCTAGCTATAAAATATTTTCTTAGGAGTGGTTGGGATCACACCGCTATTGTGTAGTCACGGCTCTTGTAAATTGTAGCTCTACGCTAGCCAGGGGATCCGTTATATCCTCGCGGCTTGCAAAGTGTATGTACATAGTTTCGTTCATGTTCGTCTGTGTTTTGTTCGCGGCAGCAACTAATTTTAACATACATTTTTTTCCAAATGGTTTTCAAGGCCTGGGCTTTTCTACACTTCATTTGTCATTTTACCTCCACATGATATGTCTGCTTTTAATATTCTAAGTTGGAATGTGAGGGGTTTAAACTCACCAATAAAGCGCACTCGTTGTTTGGAATTTTTGCAACGGAAAGATGTATCCATTGCGCTACTCCAAGAAACCCATTTAAAAGACGGAGATATTCATCGCTTTCAAAATAAATATTATAAGACGTTGGCATGCTCATGTGCCCTTAACAAATCTAAAGGTGTCTTAATCCTGTATAAGAGATCACTAAGATTATCTGTGGATTCAGTGGGGAAAGATGATTGTGGGCGGTTCGTATATGTTGCCAGTAGAATTAATCATACTAAAGTCATTTTAACATCTATATATGCACCGAACGTATGTGACCACCAATTTATGGATAATATTTCTGGAACTTTGAGTAGTTTCAATGATTATCAGATTATTTTAGGCGCGGATTTCAACGCTTGTGTCCACCCTGAGTTAGACCGTTCCTCCACTGACTCTGTCGCAACGCCCTCGTCAGTAGTCCTTAATAGCTTAATCGTAGAGCTTAATCTTGTAGATCCATGGCGTATTAAAAATGGTAACTCTAAAGTTTACACATTCTATTCTGCACGTCACAAGTCGTTTTCTAGGATCGATTATATTCTGGTTGATCCTTCTCTAGTCCAATTCATCAGTACTATTAATATTCTGCCTATTTTGATTTCGGATCATTCACCGGTTATCTGTAATATCACTATAGGTGCTAAAATCTCTAAAGTCAATAGATGGCGCTTTAATACTACATTATTATACGATATCTCCTTCCTAAATCAACTTAGACAAGAATTAATTATTTTTTTGGAAATTAATTCCCACTGCCGTAATCCACAGATGTTATGGGAGGTCACAAAATGCTTTTTAAGGGGTAATTGCATTTCATATTCTGCCAAAGTCAAGGCCTCTAGGAATAAACGGTTTGAGGAGCTAGAAAAAAAGATCAATGATCTAGATCATCAACAAGCTTGTGCTTTTTCTGATAAGCTTAATAAGGAGCTGTCTGTATTGAAAGCAGAATATACTTCTCTATCTATATCCAAAGCTGAGTTTATCATTCATAGAACAAAGCAAAAATACTATTTTAATGCAGATAGGCCTAGCAGATTGCTCGCACTGAAACTCAAAGAGTGCGAATCTAAAGCCAGCATTGATGTTATTAAAACGGACTCTGGTGAAATCACTACGGACCCAAAGGCTGTTAACGATGAGTTTAGATCATTCTACTCTACGTTGTATTCTTCTGAAGTCTGACTCGACAGAGGACAATTTAGTGATTTTCTCAGTCACCTGAACCTTCCCACTTTACCAATAGCTGCTCAGGAATTATTGGATGCTCCTATAACACTGGAGGAACTCCACAATGCAGCTAAATTGTTGCAGAAAGGTAAATCCCCCGGCCCTGATGGAATTCCGCCAGAGTTCTATTTAGCTATTTGGGATATTGTGGGCCCCCTAATTCTGAAGTCCATGAATTATGCCATTGATCATGGTACACTTCATAGAGATCAAAATGTTGCCATCATTACCCTGTTGCTTAAAAAAGACAAAGATCCACTAAACTGTTCTAGTTATCGTCCAATATCTCTGATATCAGCCGACGTCAAGATCCTAGCCAAAGCATTGGTTTTAAGATTGGAACCATATATTGATAATCTGATTCATTATGACCAGACTGGCTTCTTGAAGGGGCGTTTAGCATCGGATAACATGCGCCGACTATTACACATTATTGATTACGCTCAGACCACTGATGCTACTTCTGCCATTTTTTCTTTGGATGCTCTCAAAGCATTTGATAGGCTTGAATGGGATTATCTATGGGTTGTTCTGGAGCGTTTTGGATTTGGCTCCAAGTTCCTAAATATTATACGACTGTTATATAAATGTCCTTCCGCTTCCGTATCAACAGGTTTCTATCAATCACAACCTTTCTTACTTCAAAGAGGTTGTCGGCAAGGTTGTCCCTTATCACCAATTTTATTCGCACTCTCACTAGAACCTCTCGCACAAGCTCTTAGACAAAGCCAAACAGTAACACCTATAACTATTAACAACTCACATCACCATATCTCATTATATGCCGATGACATTATGCTTTTTCTTTCAGACTTAAATACCTCTCTACCAGAAGCTTTGCGTTTGTTCAACTCCTTTAGCACTATGTCTGGTTATAAAATAAATTGGGATAAGTCATCCTTAATGGCACTTAATAGTATTACTAAAGCAGTATCTCTACCTAGTGGCCTTGTCTTTGCTAATTCATGTACCTATCTTGGTATTAAAATTGCTGATTCTCTGTCTAGAATTGCTCAGACAAATTTTTCTGAAATCACTCAGAAAATTAAGCAGGACATACAGAGGTGGGACAACGTTAAAATGTCAATGCAAGCTAGAATTAGCACGGTTAAAATGAACATTTTACCCAGAGTTAACTTTTTATTTTTCATGCTCCCGTGCTTTCCTCCCCCAAAATTTTTCAAAGAAATGAATTCATTAATCTCTAAATTCATCTGGGGTGGTAAGCGTCCTAGAGTCAGCCTTTCAGCATTACAGCGTGCAAAATTGCATGGCGGTCTTGCACTTCCAAATTTAATGCTTTACTACTCTGCTTTCCAAATTAGGGCCATACGCGTCTGGGTGGACACTCACTCCAAAGTACCTTGGAGAAGCATTGAGTCTGACCGTGTTCTTCCCCATAGACTTCAAGATCTGCCTTTTACTGGTGTAGGCTCAACAAATTTACATCAGAAGTTCGGAAACATTATCGCAGTCACTTTAAAAGCATGGTTCAAAGCAGAACAGATTACAGGTCACGTTAAAAAAGTCTCACGTCAGTCTCCTCTCTGGAACAATGCCCGCCTATTATCTGGTAATCAACCTTTCATTTACCCTTCCTGGTCCTTAAAAGGTGTGTTCACATTTGGTGATATATTCAATGGCAGTGGATTGCGTGCATTCCAAGATATTCAAGCAGATTATTCTTTGCCAGGTACCTCCTTTTTTATGTACTTGAGGTTGAGATCTGCAATGAAAGCATACGGGGTACCTTGGAATTCCGGCCTAGATGATCATCCATTGTTAAAGTGGTTCAAAAACACTGGGAAAATTCAGGGCACAGTCTCCTTGATTTATAAACAATTACTTGAATGTTCATATAAAACCCTCAAGGTATTAGCTGTGTGGGAGAGAGAACTCTCATGGCTGGGCTATAGCCCTGACTGGAACACAGTTTGGTCCAATCTCTGTCTTACCTCCAAAAACCCCTCGCACATTCTTATTCATTTCAAAACTTTACACAAAATGTATTGTACCCCATACAAGCGATACTTGATGAAACTCTCTTTAAATCCTAATTGCAGTCTGTGCAACAATAACTCTAAAGGCACTTTTTTGCATATGTTTTGGGACTGTTCAGTTATATCTAATTTTTGGAAACATGTAGTTCAAGTACTAAAACATATCACAAAGTTGCAGTTTGACCTCGACACTTGTCTTATGTTGTTGAATGATGATTCTTCATACAACTTTACGTTAGTTCAGAAAAGATTGTTAATGTCTGGTTTCACTGCTGCTAAAAAAACAATTATACAGCAATGGTTCACTCCTGACATGGATCTTAGAAGATTCTGGCTGCTGTCTTTTCATTATATTGCTTGTTTAGAACGCAGCACTGCAAGTATTAATGGGGCTAGAATACAAACGGTCGCTTATTGGAGTAGTACAGCCCAAGCTCTAAAAGAGTTATTATTTAAATTGATGATGCATTATTCTGTGCTGTAATTGGCTGTCGGGGTTCATTTGTATGTTCCTTTTAAGTTACCCATCCTTGTGTCCTTTGTGTGTGTTTTTTTTTTCTTTTTTTTTTTTCTCCTTTTAGTGGTATTCATGCTGTCATCCGACATTTGTAATGTTATTATTTCAAATAAAAAAACAATCACAAAAAAAATAGCTCCTCTTCCCTGCAAACGATACCATGAAGAATGCAAAAATTTAACCAAGTCAAAAACACAACTAAAGAAAAGTAGTTATCCATTTTAATTTCAGTATCAGCAAATGCAAAATGGTGTGTTAGTGAAGAGCGATCTGTGATCAGTCAATACTGCTCCATCTCTGAACGCACTGCGAGTTTGAGTCGCTTATAACATGCATTTGAAAAAGCAACAAGCATCAAACAGCACAAGTGATTCAGTGGTGATGGATCTCTCTCTCTCTCTCTCTCTCTCTCTCTCTCTCTCTCTCTCTCTCTCTCTCTCTCTCTCTCTCTCTCTCGCTTGCTCGCTCGCTCTCTCGCTCTCTCAAAATGCGCTTAACATCAAAACAGTCATTGTGTGACCGTACGACTCGTTCCACTTACACTAGTACAAGACGTACCCACCCACTCTATTCAATCAGTGCGCTAATTTTAAAGGGGACACGCAGCCTATTATTAAAGGGGCGATCCCACTACAATCGCATCTGCACAAGGCAAGTGCCAAGCGCACTGTAGACGGCGAAACCAGAATCTTGCATTTCTTAAGTCGGGCCAGTGTTGCATCATAACCAAAGTTTATCATTTGCATTTGTCTTTTTAAGTCTTACCAATTTAAACATTAAATCGATTTTAAACTATTCAGTACTTGCGTGCTCAAAATTCCGGTCTTGTCGAGTATCCCCTTAAAGGGTTAGTTCACCCAAAAATGAAAATTATGTCATTAATGACTCACCCTCATGTCGTTCCAAGCCCGTAAGACCTCCGTTCATCTTCGGAACACAGTTTAAGATATTTTAGATTTAGTCCGAGAGTTTTCTGTCCCTCCATTGAAAATCTATGTACGGTATACTGTCCTTGTCCAGAAAGGCAATACAGACATCATCAAAGTAGTCCATGTGACCTCAGGGGGTTAGTTAGAATTTTTTGAAGCATCGAAAATACATTTTGTTCCAAAAATAACAAAAAACGATTACTTTATTCAGCATTGTATTCTCTTCTGTTGTCAATCCACGTTCAGGAGGCCAGTGACGCTGCTGACGTAAGACGCTGCTGACGTGTTATCTGGTGTGTCCGTGTATTCGGGTTCAAATAAATATGTCTGGTTAAAAAAAAATGCAAGTCTTCCCCTGTGTCGAAATCCTTAGACATGTTTGCGAAGATTGTTTTGTTTCCAGCGTGCGTCTCCCTCAGACTGTAAACGAAGCTCGGGCGCACCAGATAACACGTCAGCTCGTCTTACATCAGCAGCGTCGTGAACGTGGATTGACAACAGAACCGGAAGACAATACAATGCTGAATAAAGTCGTCGTTTTTTTATTTTTGGAACAAAATGTATTTTCGATGCTTCAAAAAATTCTAACTAACCCACTGAGGTCACATGGACTACTTTGATGATGTCTTTATTGCCTTTCTGGACAAGGACAGTATACCGTACATAGATTTTCAATGGAGGGACAAAAAGCTCTCGGACTGAATCTAAAATATCTTAAACTGTGTTCCGAAGATGAACGGAGGTCTTACGGGCTTGGAGCGACATGAGGGTGAGTCATTAATGACTTAATTTTCATTTTTGGGTGAACTAACCCTTTAAACACAGTCTGTTATGTCTTGTATGTGTTGTATGGAATCAGGATTAATAGCATATGTATTTAATTTATACAGGACCAAAAGACTATCAGGTATTATTTTACATTTGATTACCTTATTCAGTTTCTGTAGTATCTGAATACTAGTGTTAGACCTACCCAAAAACTGTTCTCTTTATTTAATTTGTATCTTTATTCTATTGTATTTATACACAAATACAATTAGTGAGCAAACATTTAGGTGAGATAAATGTAATTATGCAAATCGTGCAGCCCTATTTTAGTTGATGAAAAAATGTGACTTATAGTCCTGAAAATATGGTATAGCAAATTTCTCCAAGTGTGAATACATGCAGGAAGGAGTAATAGATGTGACAAAAGGTTGGGGCGTGCCAAAAGGGAAGGGCATGGAGAAAAGTCTTTATCATTGGTTGTGAAAGCTGTCTGTCAGTGTGTCGGGTATAGGGTTAGATTCTGTTGTAGCAATTCACCTTTCAGAACGCCCATTACAACCTGGATCTATGTCTGTCTCAAATATTTCGCAGACCTGGCTATTGGTCACAGCACAGACCCCACTTTGAGCACCACTGACCTAATCGATTGTAATGACTGAGACAAATTAGACACAATTATTTGTTATATTTAACAAATAATCTTTAAAACTCACTCTGGGATCTATGGTCCCATCCCCCCAACTAGGGCAAGAACGTTTCGGTTACATATGTAACCCTCGTTCCCTGAGGAGGGAACGGAGACATTACGTCAGTGACTGACGAATAGGATTTTGCTTAGAAAGCCTATCAACTTCGAGTATTACAAAACGAGCCAATGGCAAAGAAATGCCATGGGTCTGCGGAATTTGCATAGCGTAACTCCGCTCTACCTCGTGGGTATATAAGGAAGTACGCTGGCAACATGCAGATATGTTTTCCTGCTGAGGAGCCGAGACTGAACTCAGGGAACGAGGGTAACATACTTAACCGAGACGTTCCCTTTCGTTCAGTCACTTCGAGTAACGCCAGTGACTGACGAATGGGTTTCCCAGTCTAATCACGCCACCTCGGCTGTCATCCAGTGCCCTGCGTAAGTCTGAGCTTCCTGTCTTGAGACTAGCACGGACTAAGGACTCATACTTAACACAGGAATCCCAAGGTACATTGGGAACCATATCTCAGTGGAAATATGCAAACAATGCCTGCCCGAAGGGAGGTTTACAGAATACACATATGACCCGCGAGCGGGATGCATATGGAGAACACTGGGGTATCCAGCCCGCAGGGTGGAATCTTTCAACCCCAGGGGGGGCAAGGTAGCCTGATCCCACCAGACTCTCGTACTCTATTTGTACATAGAGTCTGGCACCGCTCCATTGACAAGCGTTAACTTCCTTGTAGGCGGGTACTCTATTGAAGTCTAAAACTATTGGATCTGCCCAGAGTCACTCTGGATCTGCCATAACCAATCGCTAACGTTTGGTTGTGACATATGCCTAGCGTTCGCTTTAGCCAACTTATTCACCACTAACGGAGCAAGCTGGAAAATCAAACTTTTCCCGAACGCCGTGGGGAGGAGGGCCACAACATCATGGCCACCAACAAAAATAAGCAAAGATTGTTCTTTCTCCGGCTTTTACTTCTTGATATTCGGCAGCGTTGCCACAACGGACCGAATGGCTTCGCTCGCATCTTTCTCCGCTGCCATTACTGAACTACAACTCAAAATAACGCACGACATCAACGTCATCGTTCTCAGCCACTCCATCTGTTCGCTGATTGGCCCGGTAAAAAATTGAACGGAGAAAACCAAAGACTACAGCACAATCCCAAACGTAGTACTGAAGGAAAATGAAAATTGAGCGGAAGTACGTAGGAGGGCAGAGCCAGGCTAGGGGCAAGGTGGCTTGCCAAGGGAAAGAAACACTCTCGGAGAGGCTTACAGTGGAAATACACACGTGGGGGTCGCCCAAGGGGGAACCTGCTGCAGGCATAACTCTGGCGTTGACGTCAACAACTCAGGGCTTCTCTGGGAAACTCACCTGAGAAGAAGCATATTTCCACTGAGATATGCTTCCCAGTGTACCTTGGGATTCCTGTGTTAAGTTGATTCTAAGCGAAACCCTATTCGTCAGTCACTGACGTAACTCGAAGTGACTGAACAAAAGGGACTATGACTACCATCAGATAAGATGGTTTTATTGCTGTTAAAAATGTTGTCATGTGGTCAAGACAGAGGCCACTGGAAAGACAAAAACAGACCTTAAAATAGACTTTCCTGCATTCATTTAAAGACAAACTGATCTATAAACGAACATGCATCCCAGAACATTGTGTGAATGATTTACTGTCTTGTGTAGTGACTTTGATTTCTATTATTTTTTTGATACTGTGTATTTTATGATCGAACAAACGGTCAGTGTAACCTTACCTATACCATGTTTGGTCTCTATAAATTGGTACTTTGAAGATTGAAATGATCGTGTATATGATATGTCGCTAGCTGCGCAACATATTAGTATTACAAGAATCTTTCATAGTTCTTCATCAGCAACCAATCCAGCTGCACATGCAACTGCACATGCAACCGGGTTGATGTCAGTGGGGACCCCCACTGGGGCCCATGGGCGCTGGCAGGCCTTGACCACTGCCTGCTATGCCTTCACTCTCCCAACAGAGTCAGACTGTAATTTCTTCATTCCAACTCAGAAGAAAACTGCAACTTTACTATCACTGAATGGACAACCATCAACTCTTCCGACTTACTCCCTTCTCCTCATTGCTCGGCAAGGCTTCTCTGGCCCAGGGCCGGCAGGCCACAATCTGCATGTGCATCTGCATGTGCTCAGCCATGTGCTCATGGAGAGAGAGAGAGAAAACCTTCAACCAGAAGAGAGTCAAACAAACCATTCAAGTCCATCAACATTTCTTCATTCAACGCCGAAGAAATCGATTGAGAGTCATGGGACCATCAAAATCCTTCTTCAGGAACTTCACGAAATGTCTTCACTGCAAAGGCCATGCAAGTATACATTTAATGAGGTGCTCTGAAAATGATAAGCTGATGGTTCTTTTCATAGTTAAATTAATCTTTTCCATAGTTCCATTTCCTGCTTCCGTTTTATTCTGTCACTTACCATTTTACCTATGCATGTACCGTATGTATGTGTGTTTAGATTAGTTATGTTGGTGATTTCGTTAATAAAACTTGTGCACAATACGTATTTGGTTCTGATTCTCTGCTTGCAAAAAGTTTATTTTCCGATTTAGATTTTGACTACAGGCTCTTAGTAGTACTCTACAGTAAGAAAGATATTTCCCTCCCCCGGAAATTAACATTTCTTAGAATGTGTTCACGGGACGAACAGGTTGATTGATTGTAATATTAATTTTACTACATTAAATTAATTCTATTAACTGATCCAAATATTCATAATGAATTATTACAACTTATGATTAATTATTAATATTTATTTTGAGCTAATTTGCTACATGATGCACACATAAATTTGATTAACCATATTTTTAAAAGTGCAAGTGTAAGCAAGGCAACTTTTCAAAACATGATTACAAAGGAAAATATAGCTGCAAGCAGCAATTATCGAAGCCAAGCGCAAAGAAGACAACAAACCATGCCAACATGTCTGTGAGTGTCAGACCAACTGCAACAATGAGCAATTAAAGTTTTTATTGATTGTTTTACTGATTTTAGGCAAAATGGGTGAAAAAAATCATATATACAGTCATTAATAATATGATTTAATGGTTTGTCACTTTTGACCAATAGGTGGCTCAGTTATGAAATTGATGTGGTGTGGTCAAAGTGGGGTGACGATGACACATACAAAGTTTGGTGTCAATATGTCATGGCATTGCAGAGATAAAGCCTGAATAGCCATTTTTTCATCATGCCTCAAATTTGTTGCTGCGGTATACGAAAACAGTTTTGTCTATCCACATGAAATCTATAACATTTTGTCGGCACAGTCTGGAGATGATACGATTCAATTTTGGTGAAAATCGGACAAACGGTCTTGGAGAAGTTCGAAAAAGTAGGTTTTAAAAGAAAATAAAGATGGTGGACAGGAAGTATGGCAAAATTGCTATCTATGTTTTTGGCATAACCCAAGGAATCTAATAAGACCAGTGTCATTACAATAGGCAAATGTATTCAAAAGTTATTAGCATGTTTGGTAATTTTGTTATAACTTTTTTACCACAAGGTGGCGCTGCCCCGAAACTTTTTGAGTAACTTCAAGGCATGGTGCCGATGAAATACTGATTTTCTTAATGGTACACCAATGCATTTGTAAAGTGTAGCATTTAACCCTTTCGCACGTACCATCACACCGGTGTGATCAGTCTTGGCTGGTCCCTGGAGCGTACGATCACACCGGTGTGATTAGAACAGTTATGTGTATCACGTGATCAACTGCTAAATTCATACGTGCAGTTCACTGGCCACTTACTTTCATGTATTTTGTGAGAAGTGGAGGAATTGAAGTGGAGTTCCTCTCCGGGAACCATCACCTTACCGTGGTGGAGAGGTTTGCATGTCCTTGTGAGTTTGGAGGCTGTGTTGTCTGGAGCCTAGTGCTCCTGGTAGTGTCTCCCAAGGAAAAGTGGTTCCAGGTGAGGGGCCAGACTAAAAATGGTTCATAAAGACCCATGATGAAAAAACGAGGAAGAGGAGGAGAGACCCTGCCCGGAGGAAGCCCGGGGCCCCCGTCTGGAGCCAGGCCCCGAGGGAGGGCTCGTCGGCGAGCGCCTGGTGGCCAGGTTTGCCACGAAGCCTGGCCGGGCACAGCCCGAAACAGCAACGTGGCACCCCCCTCTCCATCCTTTGGACCCACCATCCATAGGAAGATCCACAGGGGTCGGGTGTGCGGCCACATGTGTGGCAGTGAAGGTCAGGGGCCTCGACGGACCAGACCCGGGCTGCAGAGGTTGGCTCTGGGGACGTGGAACGTCACCTCTCTGTGGGGAAGGAGCCGGAACTTGTGCGGGAGATGGAGTGCTACCAGTTAGATCTGGTGGGGCTGACCTCCACGCACAGTCTCAGTTCTGGAACCATACTCCTGGATAGGGGACGGACCCTATTCTTCTCTGGGGTTGCCCAGGGTATGAGGCGCCGGGCGGGTGTGGGGATACTCACAAGCCCCCAGCTGAGCGCCGCTACGTTGGAGTTTACTCCGAAGAACGAGAGGGTCGCCTCCCTATGCCTTCGGGTTGTGGGGGGGAAAACTCTGACTGTTGTTTGTGCATATGCACCAAACAGCAGTTCAGAGTATTCGGCCTTCTTGGAGACCCTTAATGGAGTTCTGTATGGGGCAACTCCCTAGTACTACTGGGAGACTTCATGTGGGCAATGATGGAGATACCTGGAGAGGCATGATTGGGAGGAACGGCCCCCCTGATCTTAACCCGAGTGGGTGTTTGTTGTTAGACTTCTGTGCTAGTCATGGATTGTCTATAATGAACACTATATTCGAACATAAGGATGCTCATAAGTGTACGTGGTACCAGAGTACCCTAGGCCAAAGATTGATGATCGATTTTGTAATCGTTTCATCTGATTTGAGGCCGCATGTTTCGGACACTCAGGTAAAGAGAGGGGCGGAGCTGTCAACTGATCACCATCTGCTGGTGAGTTGGGTCAGGGGGTGGTGGAAGATTCTAGACAGGCCCGGTAAGCCCAAACGGGTAGTGCGGGTGAACTGGGAATGTCTGGAGGAGGCCCCTGTCCACGAGATCTTCAACTCACTCCTTCGGTGGAGCTTTTCTGGCATCCCTGTGGAGGTTGGGGACATTGAACCTGAGTGGGCAATGTTCAAAGCTTCTATTGCTGAAACCGCAGCGGGAGGCTGTGGTCTCAAGGTCTTAGGTGCCTCAAGGGGCGGTAACCCTCGAACACCATGGTGGACACTGGTGGTCAGGGAAGCCGTCCGACTGAAGAAGGAGGCCTTCCGGGATTTGTTGTCTCGGAGGACTCCGGAGGCGGTTGCAAGGTACCGACAGGCCCGAAGGGCTGCAGCCTCTGCTGTGGCAGATGCAAAGCAATGGGTGTGGGAGAAGTTCGTAGAAGTCATGGAGAAGGACTTTTGGTTGGCACCAAAGTGCTTCTGGAGAACTGTCCGCCACCTCAGGAGGGGGAAGCAGGGAACCATCCAAGCTGTGTACAGTAAGGATGGGACTCTGTTGACCTCAACTGGAGAGGCAATTGGGCGGTGGAAGGAACACTTTGAGGAACTCCTAAATCCGACTGACACGCCCTGTCTAGTAGAGGCAGAGTTGGAGGCTGATGGGGGATTCTCGTCAATTTCCCTGGTGGAAGTCACTGAGGTAGTCAAACAACTCCACAGTGGCAAAGCCCCAGGGATTTATGAGATCCGCCCAGAAATGCTAAAAGCTTTGGATGTGGAGGGGCTGTCTTTGGATGACACGTCTCTTTAACATTGCGTGGAAGTCGGGTACAGTGCCCAAGGAGTGGCAGACTGGGGTGGTGGTTCCCCTGTTCAAAAAGGGGGAACAGAGAGTGTGTGCCTATTACAGGGGTATTACACTTCTCAGCCTCCCTGGTAAAATCTACTCCAAGGTGCTGGAAAGGAGGGTTCGGCCGATAGTCAAACCTCAGATTGAAGAGGAATTTTCGTCCTGCTCGTGGAACAACAGACCAGCTCTTTACTCTCACAAGGATCCTGGAGTGGGCTTGGGAGTATGCCCATCCAGCCTACATGTGTTTTGTAGATCTGGGGAAGGCGTATGACCGGGTCCCCCGGGAGATACTTTGGGAGGTGCTGCGGGAGTATGGGGTGAGGGGGTCCCTTCTCAGGGCTATCCAATCCCTGTACATCCAAAGCAAGAGCTGTGTCCGAGTACTCGGCAGAAAGTCAGACTCTTTCCAGGTGAGGGTTGGCCTTCGCCAGGGCTGCACTTTGTCACTAATCCTGTTTGTGATATTCATGGACAGGATATCAAGGCGTAGTCGTGGTGGGGAGGGGTTGCGGTGGGCTTGGGATCTCGTCACTGCTTTTTGCGGATGATGTGGTCCTGATGGCATCATCGGTCTGTGACCTTCATCTCTCACTGGATCAGTTTGCAGCAGAGTGTGAAGCGGTTGGGACGAGGATTAGCAGAGGCCATGGCTTTCAGCAGGAAACCGGTGGAGTGCCAACTCCAGGTAGGGAATGAGTCCTTACCCCAAGTGAAGGAGTTCAAGTACCTCAGGGTCTTGTTCACGAGTGAGGGGAGACTGGAGCAGGAGATTGGCCGGAGAATCGGAGCAGCGGGAGCGGTATTGCACTCCCTTTACCGCACTGTTGTGACGAAAAAAGAGCTGAGCCGCAAGGCAAAGCTCTCAATCTACCGGTCAATTTTCGTTCCTACCCTCACCTATGGTCATGAAGGCTGGGTCATGACCGAAAGAACGAGATCGCGGGTACAAGAGGCCGAAATGGGTTTCCTCAGGCGGGTGGCTGGTGTCTCCCTTAGAGAAGCTCAGCCATCCGCGAGGAGCTCAGAGTAGAGCCACTGCTCCTTTGCATCGAAAGGAGCCAGTTGAGGTGGTTTGGGCATCTGGTAAGGATGCCTCCTGGACGCCTCCCTAGGGAGGTGTTCCAGGCACGTCCAGCTGGGAGGAGACCTCTGGGAAGAACCAGGACTAGGTGGAGAGATTATATCTCCACACTGGCCTAGGAACGCCTTGGGATCCCCCAGTCAGACCTGGTTAATGTGGCTCGGGAAAGAGAAGTTTGGGGTTCCCTGCTGGAGCTGCTGCCCCCGCGAACTGACCCCGGATAAGCGGATGAAGATGGATGGATGGAGGAATTGATGTGTTGTAAATCCAACAGATCCAATTCTCTGAACTGTGGCACAAACTAACATGGCGCCGTCCATCACGCATATAGCTCAACTATTGTTTAAACAACAAAACACATCCACTTGCACATATTTGACAAACGGAATATCAGTGTTTCATGCTATAGCTAATACATTTGTGAATATTTTTAATAAAAAAGGAAAAATTACATAAAAGCAGATCATCATTCATTCAGCTCTGTGTTGTGGTTGCGTGGTGTCACGTGACAAGCAATTACACGTCACCATGGAAACATTAAAGTGACAAGTTCTAAATAACAGTCGCCTTGAAAAACTCACGCGGGGGGTCAGTTAGAATATTTTAAACTTACGTGTGAAAGGGTTAAGTCAACCACACTCAGAGTTATAAGCATTTGACATTTTAATTTTACCACTAGATGGCGCTGGTTCGAAACTTCTTAGGCTCCTTCAGGGCATCGTACTGATGACCCATACAGAGTTTCGTAACGATATGTTCATGCGTTCATAAAATACAGAATTTTATAACAAAATTCTAAATGGCCGACGCCTAAAATGGTCCATATGGAAAAATTGGATATCGGCATGACGCCCTGAATCTAACAAGACCACTTTTATGATTTTTTGGACCAACCGTTCAGAAGTTATAAGCAAAAATAGCAATTTTTTGTATCTCCGGACTAGTAGGTGGCGCTGCGCCGAAATGCATCATGTTGCCTCAGGTCATGCTTGTGATGACATGTACCAAGTTTGGTCTGAATTCGATAAAGCGTTGTGGAGATACAGTCTGTTTTTTCAAGTGTTATGTAAAATTAGTTTGCGCCGTATTCGAGAACGGTTTGACGAATCAACTTGAATTCCATACCTTTTTGTCTGCATGGTCTGAAGATGATCTGGTTAAATTTTCGTGAAAATCAGAGCAACGGCCTAGGAGGAGTTCGAGGAGTAGGTTTTTCAGAAAATTCTAAATGGCGGACAATTTGTCATGACAGAAAATGACGTCGTAGGGTGCAGTCAAATTGTCTTGAGCTAAGGAATTAGATGAAATAAGGTTTTGTTTCTAGCCCTTACAGTTCAAAAGTTATTAGCATAAACGAGTGAAAATTTGGAGAGTTGGTGGCGCTAGAGCAGGGATCACCAACCCTGCTCCTGGAGAGCTACTGTCCTGCAGACTTCAGTTCCAACCCTGTTCCAACACACATGCATGTAATTATCAAGTAACCCTGAACAGCTTGATTAGCTGGTCCAGGTGTGTTTGATTGGGGTTGGAGCTAAAATCTGCAGGACAGTAGCTCTCCAGGAGCAGGGTTGGTGACCCCTGCGCTAGAGGGATTGAGTTAGAGACTCCAAATTTGCTATGGTGACATTTCAGACTGTCCTCTATCAGTCTGCCAAATTTCATAACTTTCCCGCAAGTGGTTCTATGGGCTACCAAAGACTTCCATGGCAGAAAAAGAAGAGGAAGAATAATAAGAATGCCAATGATTTCAATAGGTGCCTACGCACTTTCAGTGCTTGGCCCCTAATAATTTAAAGCAGCCTTCTAGTCAATTTTCATTCTTGACTACTTAAACAATCTATGCATAAAGTAATTATTGTCAAGAAACATGTGCAGTAGTACAACTAATATGAATATGCTGATGAATAAATCATCCCTTGGTCACTAGTGTTATTGGCAAACTGTTCCAGACTGTCTCCCACATGTGTATCCTTCAGCTGTGATAGGCCTAGATCATGACTAAATACACACATTAAACACATTAAAGTTTAGTAATATAATACAACAAATAACAAACATTCAACACTAATAACACTGAAAACTTAAAAAAATGCAAATATCCTAAAAAAAAGTGTTGTCAACCTTGTTTTTCTTAAAATTGTTCTGGCATGTAACGTCTTTGTAAGGTAAAATTGTTGCTTAATGGTCGTAAATGCAAAGACCACTGACAGCTGGGTAGGTAATTGGGAGTTAAATGCATGAGATGGTAACCGGAGGATCCTGTTAACTGATACCTCATGGACTCTCAAGAGACCAAATTAAGATAAACTTTCCCTTCAAAAAACGATATGAGCCCCTGCTTCCCAAGAGATAAGACAAAGAGTTACTCAAGAAAATAACCAGCATGAAACAGCTGCAACTACCAATTATTATAATTCAGCACCCTTTAAACACTGTTGGACAAATCATACTGATGAATTTATTTTTGAGGGTAAATAAAGGAAAACTAGCACACTGAATGCAAAGTGGCCTTAACAAAATGCACTGAAACAAATTAATCTTCTTTCAAATTAATCTACTCTTACATCATGGTCTGCATGATAATCTTTAATATGTTTTTGGCAGTTGCTTGCCTCTGAGAACTCTGGGATTTTCATGGTGCTTTCAACAACACCACAGTGCTAGATCAGAGCAATAACCTTTTTAATTGCCATCATACTGCAATGCCAGTGCTGGTCATAAACATGCAAGGTCATTAAATGATCAAGGAAGACTTTGTGTCAGATGAGAATTGCTCTCCCCTCATATCAGATCAAACTCTTAACACTTCTTGCACATCATTCAAAAAAGTCCCTCATAGCTAAAAATAAAGGCACTTGAGTTTGATCATAGAGTGCCCAGTGTCCAGACATTTTCAGAGAGAATCTTGTTATACCCAGCATGCAAAGAAAGTTACTTCCTTTTTTAAAAACATAGACACACAATAATCTGCTTTTTAGTCCAAGTGCCCTCTCTCTACCAAACATGGCTGAGGTCTTATACAGGATTGTTCCTTTTCAGTCGATAACGTCGGACGTAGTCGACGTCGACTGAATTGGGCTCTCGCTAGAGAGCCTATCCTCTTCGAGTACTATTGAACGAGCCAATGTAATTGGCGTGCGTGATTCGCATCACACACTCCGCCCCCGCGGCGCGGGTATAAATACGGAAGTGGATGCACGCACTAGTTGCCTTTCGCTTCGGACCCGATCGTTTGATGTCTCTGAGAGTGCTGTTGTCTACAACGAGCGAGTGTGTCGGTGTTTTTCAGGAAGACTCTCCCAGTGCTGGTGTTCTACAGCGCGAGTGCAGCGGTGATCGTGAGCTTTGAGCTCTCAACTGCTGTTTTAACAGCAACAATTTTCTAAATATTTGTGTGTGTTGACGGCTGGTTAGAGGGCGGAACGCAACAGAACGCAAGCCATAGACCTCAGACCAGCTCTACAAATATCTGTTGGAATTCAGCAGAGAGGGAAGGCTGTTTCCATGCAAAGTTGCACTTAGTGCTTGCCTTCATTTCGGTAAAAATCCGAGATGCAACATGTTAAGTGGATGCACGCACTAGTTGCCTTTCGCTTCGGAGCCGATCGTTTGATGTCTCTGAGAGTGCTGTTGTCTACAACGAGCGAGCGCGAGTGCAGCGGTGATCGTGAGCTTTGAGCTCTCAACTGCTGTTTTAACAGCAACAAATTTCTAAATGTTTGTGTGTGTTGACGGCTGGTTAGAGGGCAGAACGCAACAGAACGCAAGCCATAGACCTCAGACCAGCTCTACAAATATCTGTTGGAATTCAGCAGAGAGGGAAGGCTGTTTCCATGCAAAGTTGCACTTAGTGCTTGCCTTAATTTCGGTAAAAATCCGAGATGCAACATGTTAGGTGGATGCACGCACTAGTTGCCTTTCGCTTCGGAGCCGATCGTTTGATGTCTCTGAGAGTGCTGTTGTCTACAACGAGCGAGTGTGTCTGTGTTTTTCAGGAAGACTCTCCCAGTGCTGGTGTTCTACAGCGCGAGTGCAGCGGTGATCGTGAGCTTTGAGCTCTCAACTGCTGTTTTAACAGCAACAAATTTCTAAATGTTTGTGTGTGTTGACGGCTGGTTAGAGGGCGGAAAAGTGAGTGCTTCACTGTTTCAGTTCTCTGTTCAGTGTTGCCGCGGTCATTCCCCTGTGTGCTCCGGCACTGGTGACTGTCCTATTTTCTGAAAGAGCAACACGGGTGCGTTTGCGTCTTTTTCAAGACGTCATTCCGCCCGTGCGTTTCTGGGTGCGGTCGTTCCCTGTCTCTCTCTGATGGTCACAATTGTTGTGTCACTTGTTTGGGCTTACAGCACGCTGAGACAGCTTTTGTGGACAGCACATGTTTTCACTGTGGGAACATGACTGTCGCAGTGTTGAGGGCTAGACTCGCCTTCGTTCGCGGACAGCGAGTCCCCATTACCATGCCCCACCCTCGGGTGCTGTGTGGGATGGGTGACCGGAGGATAGTGTTGGATGTCCCGCCCGGTAACCATTCCCTGTGGGCTCCTCACTCCTCCCTTCCACTGCAACCACTGGAGCCTCCTGTGTTGTCTGCTGGTCTATCTGTAATGGGTGGGCCAGCGGTTTCACTCGGGGCTCCCCTGGAGGACAGGACGCCGATTGCAGCATCAGAGGGTGAGCTGACTTCTGGAGATGATGACTCGGCTGCGTTGTCTCCCTCCGGGAGTTCAATGTTGCCCGAGCCGGATCCAGAATTATCAGCTATGCTGAAACGGGTCGCCGAGGCTGCCGGGCTCGAGTGGAACCTCCACCGTGTGCCGTTCAGTCTCGGTTGGAATCTGGAGTTTGGTATCTTGGGGCGGGCTGCGCTGGTTCTCAGCTCGCCGCCCCAGTGCCTTTCTTTCCCGAAATGCATGGAGAGCTTATCAGGTGGTGAACAGCATCTTTCTCTGCCAGAAACTGCCTGAATAGCTTTTCCCCCTCACTACCCTTGATGGAGGAACGGTGAAGGGTTGCGAGGTGTCCCTCCATTGGAGCGGTCTGTCGACACAGGTGCACCTGTGTCCGGCGGCCGCTGCCTTTTGGGGGGATCCTCGTCTCCCCCCTAAGGCCTGTGAGTTTTCGCCCCTTCCGACGGGCAGAGCTTACAGAGCCTGTGGGCAAGCCGCTTCCTCTTGGCACCCATGGCACCCATGGCATGCACGAGGGTAATCCAGACCGTGCGCTCATAGGTGAGCACCGCACTGCATCCGACCTCACCCTCCGGGGCACGAGTGTCGTAGCGTGCGTGATCGGTCTGGCGATGTCCACCTTAGTGGTCCAGGAACGCCTTCGTTGGCTCAGCCTGGTTGGTATGGCGGATGCGGACAAGGTTCGGTTCCTGGTCTCCCCAATTTCCCAGGTTGGGCTGGTCGGCGACGCAGTGGAGAACTGCATCCAACAGTTCTCTGCCGCTCAAGCGCAGACGGAGGTCATCCGACACATCCTGCCCCGGTGGCCAGCTGCGGCCTCCGACCGCCGCCGGTGGCAGGTGCTACGCCTGCTCGTCGCCGTGGGCGTTCCCCGGCCGCCGCTCCTGCTGGGCCTCCGCAGAAGCCTTCACCCAGGCCTCAGCATGGAGCCGGCCGCAGTAGAGACGCCCAGGAATGGATGAGATGCTCTTGGAGTGGCCCGATCACTCCCTCCCCCCGGGTGAGGGCCGGGTGGAGCCTTTGTTTGTGTGTGTGTCTGTTCCGCCACTGGCTCCCTAAAAGAAAAAAAAAAAAAAAAAAAGCGGAGCAAGCGGTACCCACACTTCAAAGAGAGAGCAATTTCATCTGTTCCTGGGTCCCAAGAGGGCCAGTCTGGCAGGTGTGACCCGGTATAGCTTTACATCCCTCAGGTCCCCCTTGGTCGCCAGCAGGCAGCTTGGTGCGTTCGAGGACCCGGTCATACGCCTTCTCACGCGCCCCCTGCCGCTAGTGGAGACAGGTAAGTGTTGCACAGCACACTAACACCACTCTCTCTACTTTGCTGCCCCACCTCAGGCTCGGCTACCCCGCTCAAGTCAGTGATAATCATCACATTAGGTGTTGAGCAGACGTGCTCCTGAAAATCCAGTGATATTCATCACACCGAGTGTTGAGCAGTGCTCCTGACTTGTGCGTGCTTATCTTATCCTGCTGGCGAAGGATTTGATATAGCCGCTCCTCCAGCCGGTACGAAGGCCAGTTGTAAACTCGTTCTTGATTGGTCTGCAGCTCCGACCTGAAAGACATGTGCTTCAGATCTCTACCTTCCGCACCGCAGGCCATCCGGTGTGTTGCGTGTAAGGGTGGAGTATTAGGCTTAGGCTGGAGCCACCCCAGTGACATTTCATATGTTAGACTGCCCGGCTTTCGCCCAGTTCATATGTGTATTCTCCACGTTACCTCCCTCTGGGTTGGATGTGGCTTCCGCAGCGTCCCTTCCTTCCAATGTACGGGGAACGCTTTCCCAGTGGTCTTGTAGGAACAGCAGTGACTTCCCTGGCCTAAGCCCTGTCCTTCCCCGCCTTAAATTTGCGGGGGCATCAGGAGGCTTTTGTTTAGGCACTGGAAGGTGGCAGCGTTAGTGGCGCTTTCAAAGGTTGATCCCAATTCAGTCGACGTCGACTACGTCCGACGTTATCGACTGAAAGGGAACGTCCTGGTTGCGTATGCAACCCACCGTTCCCTGAAGGAGGGAACGGAGGACGTAGTCCCCTTGCCACTACCGCTGGACCACCGCTGACCCCGGGTTACTCTCGGCTCCTCAGCGAAAAAGCAACTAGTGCGTGCATCCACTTCCGTATTTATACCCGTGCCGCGGGGGCGGAGTGTGTGATGCGAATCACGCACGCCAATTACATTGGCTCGTTCAATAGTACTCGAAGAGGATAGGCTCTCTAGCGAGATCCCAATTCAGTCGACGTCGACTACGTCCTCCGTTCCCTCCTTCAGGGAACGGTGGGTTGCATACGCAACCAGGACGTTCATGTACATCCACCACAACTCACACATATGCAAGTGGATTGGGTGGTCAAACTGGGGTTGTGTTTGACAAGAATTCTGACATACAATTTTTGAGCTGGCCTGCAGATTTCCAACCTGGTCTCGTGAGAAAACAGCTATTATAAATTGATGATTTAATATGAATTCCTATATTTTGATTTGAACGAAAACATACAATTTAAAAAGCAAGCATCATGAAGCTTCACCCCTAAATATATCCCTCGGTGGGGCATAGGCAAATCTTAAGTAAATGTATGAATTCATACAAATTCACCACCAATTTCCTAAAACATTAACCTACGAACTGTCATGATAGTGTGTTGAAGATTTCATGTGTCTAGTATCACTCTGTGATCTCTCTTTTCTCATACAAACGCAATTAAGAGAATAGGTCATGCAGCGGTTACCAACAATAAAAATTGGGTTGAAAGATGACTAGAAGCTCAGTCTAGAGTTTAAAAAGAAAACAAAAGACCAAGGAACAGGTAAGAGACACAAAGAGCTAGATAAGAGAGAACAAAAACAGAGAAAAACAAGTGATTTGGATTGCAGATTAATACAAATATGTAATAATATATAAATTAATATTGTAATATTTTTAAGTGCTTGTCTTGTTATAATAATTTCCACATGATAGAGCCGAACTGGCATCCTGTCTGAACAAGGCCCTAATAATTATCCAAATACCCCCTCCCCCCCATTACAACTGCCCTGCTGACATAACATAATATACAGTATATTGCCACATTTGTCTCATTCAATGATAACTGCATATAAGGTACTCATGCGCGCAATCAAAGAACTGACACAAAATTTGAGGTGCATACACGTGCATAGACAAACTTGTTCTTTAAGAAGGAACTTGCACACACAGTAATTAGAATACTAAACCAAACCATCTCCATATAAGAGTTTTCCACACAATGATTTTCTACTGTATTAGTAACCTTCTTTAAACAAACATGTGCAGCAAGATCTCCAAGTGGAGTCAAGTGTGCCACTCTCGAAACTAGTCGAAATACAATAAACAACTTTTATATAAGCCTTAACTATACATGATAAACTTGGATTTTATGTAGAATCAGAGATCTAGCTTCAACACACGTAATGGACCCATTTTGTATTAAGTGCCTTTAATTACTATGTACTAACACTTAAATTAGTAATTTGATACAATGCCCCAATTCTGTACATAAATGTTTTTTTCATTTTAGTTATATTTTAAAAATACCTGCATGTAATTACAGTTGTAATTAATTTCTGTAATGAATTCCAGAAATTAATGGAATTAATTTCTGTAATTCCACACCTTACCCGTATCCCACCTCAATAGAGGCAAGTGTTTTGCAAAACAGCATGAACAGAATAAGTACACCTGGATGATTTTTTTTTCATGTAAGTACATAGTAAAACACATCTAATATAAAATGTGACCCACTTAATTTTGTATTGTAGCGCACTACTTATTCTGTTTTTTTAATAATAATAAATGTAGAACTGCCAGGATTCTTTTTTTCCCCCGCAATCTTGTAGTTTATTTTGTAAAATATTTTATACATTTTATAAATGCACTGATGAATCATAATTTCTGTTTGAAAAGGTTTGCGCACAGGTTTTACATACAAATATGAGCTATGGGTCAAACAGAACTCTGAATTGAACTTTGAGAATGTAAAAAAGAATGATAATGTAATTAGCATGCACATAATTTTAATAGATTCACATTGAGCCATGCATGCAGGTGCAGACATCACATCACAGCAGATGTGCATGGGTGCCAACTCTTTGCTGGTTAGCGTATCCCTAAATGTTGGTCTAAACCCTGGCAAAACAGTAGCAGAGCAGATCAACCGGTGGCAGACAAGAAGTGACCTGTGCCTCTCACGGTAGATATCACACTCATAAATAACACATACCAACAAGCAAGCATCACAAGTTTAAGATGCGTCCCAGTTTTACCTTTGTGGTTACTAACAGTTATGCATGGCTGACTAGACTCTGGTCCCTGTGGGAGGGTGTGGCAGGCCACAGGCAGGCCCCTCTCCTGTAGGACTGTCCAGCAGCTGTCCAGCAGCACCTCACAGAACGTCCTGCAGGGTAGCAGGACTATCCCAGAATTTTCAGAGGGCTGATGGCATCTTGGTGCCAGTAGTAGGCAAAAAAAACATTCCAAACCATGGTGGCAGCCTGAACGCAGGAGCCAATCCCATTCATTCAATACAGCTACCACATCCGCTGCATGGGTGTGGTTAAAAAAATTAGGTAGAGAAAATTTTACTTCACCATGAGATATACAGAAAGGCCAGTCAGAGCCTTTTGGTAAGCAGTTTGTGGAATCCTTAGGGAAAGCGGTGGTGCTAATTATGCTAATCCTGCTGTCAGTAACCCACGTCCCTTTAAGGTTGGATGTTTTTTTGCCTTCCAGAGCCAAATCCAAAGTGATCCCTGAGCCTAAGCCAGATCCACTGGCATCACCTGAGGAACCTTTGACATTTATTTCATGTTTGACTTTCTCTGATAAATACTTATCATTACCCCTTTTCGAATGGCCATCCTTCGAGGAGATACCAGGTATCCAGGTGACAGCACTATTCCATTTCACAGTTGGGTTCTGATCCCAGTTCTGCACAAATCCTTGGATCCCTCTGGCTACATCTATGATATCTGACCCTACATCACCAATGTCCTTGTCCTCACTGGTCGTTCCACTGACAGAACTGTCTTTGTCCACTGTGGGGCCCTTTGTGACACCTTGACTGGTCCACCAAAAGGCATTAAGAGGACCCACATCCAGAATCAACAGGAGAGTCAAGCCCAAGCTGAACCTCATTTTGTACATACACTTGTTCTTCCGCTGCACAAGTCATTCAGAATATGCTATCAGGTGTGTCTTGCTAAAGTATCCAAACCAATACCGCAATGCAAGATGAGCTATCCTTTCCTTCTCTTAGCTCATTGTGATAGAGGGAGAGAGAGACAGAAGGCGTGTTCTTTTTAATAGTTGAACCTCATTGGCCACTTCTACTTGCCCTCCAAAATGTGAGTAACACTCAATATCCTTTTGTGTCCCAATGGACAACACTCCAAGAACACAGATGTGCAGCCCATGTGCAGCTCAGTTTTAATAATGCCCCTCTTTTGAGAATAGAATCCATGTATGTAGTGTACTTGTTTGCCTGTAACTTACCTAATTTGGTTACTTTTTAATTTTCATGAACGATTGTCCATCAAATTAACAATTAATCTTTGACCAATAATACCAATAAAATGCAAAGTGGATTAATCTAAATACCATGTGCACATAGCTTTTTAAATTATAATATAAATAAGTTTATTTAGTTGGAATAATACCAAAACTATAATATGCTGTCTCCATTTATGCATGTATTTATTTAAAGGAAGATATTTTGAAGAATGTTGTGGTCTAAACAACATTAGACCTCTTTGACTTTCAGTGTATGAACAAATCTCATTATCCTTTAAAATTTGTTTGACAACAATAACACCCAAAATAAATTAGTTTCAGTACTGTCCTTATGTCACTGAGTATGGTCTTCAGTCATTTTTACTAATTTTGATACTGTTTATTCCTAAATTTGCAGCTGCAGAAAATAGTACTGCAGTTATTTAAGGGGAAATCCAAGCAAATGTTTTACACAGCATTTCTTCTCAGTCCCCCACTGGTTGTACTCAGAGCTCATAGTGCATCTATTCATGCCAGCAGGGCTGTTTGGCGTGGGTCTGAGTGACAGACACACAACAGCTGACAGCATATCTGATCTGGTGGATGCATTAGCCTACGTATGTGTGGAAACCCATAACCTCATCTTTGTGAAAGGCAGTTTTCCCACATTCTGATTCTGACCATGCCTGAACCTCCTCTGCTCAAAATCTCAAACTGTCTGTCCAGCTGTTCGACTCCACATATGCTCTCAGCTAACCCTGATCACACCATGGGTACTTGGCCTTCTAACAATCACTTTGTCTATTCCGTCCCCTGCATGCTCTCGCATTTCCTGTATTTCTTACACGCATATAAGCAAACTTATAACAGGCACAAGCAACACACACACGCACAACCACGCACGCGCACACACACACACACACACACACACACACACACACACACACACACACACACACACACACACACACACACACACACACACACACACACACACACACATTCACAGCATCTTCCAGGCTAGGTCCCTGAACACGCTGACTCAATAAAACCCAACAACTGTCTTTTTTGCACTTCTGGCAGTGTGAATTGGCCTTAGAGCACAAGTTGTTATCATTATAAATGAAAAGTATTAGCCTACAAACTAATATAAAACTAATATACTGAAATGCAGCTGCTGATACTACTATTACTAATGATAATAATAATAATAATAAAAGAAAATAGTAAAGCAAGAAAAAAATCATACATTTACAGCTACAGTACCATACAATTACAGAGCTGTGAAAAAAGTTTCCTTACGATCTGATTTGATTTTCATACGGATCTTCAGTCAAGATCTCTCCCAGGAATTGGTCATCATGAGGACTTCACCACATTCGTAGAGTGTGTGCTGGTGAGCAATGAGTCTGCGTTTACCATCGGCCATGCAGAGGATTCCCCGCTGGTTCTCTGGTTCCCCCACTCGTCCCGCCCTACTCAGAGTTTCCTGCGTCCCCACTAGTTCCTACCAGTTCAAACTCTACAGAAATCCCTTCCAGACTCCCTCTCCCACCTCCTCTACCAAAGCCAGCCAGTTCTTCCAGTCCCCAGCTCCGCCTAGGAATAAGGATTACCCATCTCCGCTTCCAGCTACTGAGCCCCAGACTCCACCTCGGTCCTCCGACCCATCGGCTGCGCCTTGGCTGTATGCTCCGGTAGGATTACAAATTTTATTTAAATGTTTAATTTACAAACACAGCATTTCTTTTCTAATTTAAAAACACTAGAAATTCTGGTTTGATAGATAAAGATGTAAATGCATTTGAAGTGTGTGGAGCAAGACAAAAGGCTCAGACTAGGGCAAAAGGCATTGACTCTGTTCAATCTGTAACCCCCATACTGCAGCAACAAGCAGTCAAATTATCTTTAGGTCCTAAAGAAATCGAGAGAATCGCTGAAAATTTGCCATCAGTGCAAAGAAATTTTTCTGAGTTTAGAAGGGCATTGATCAGTAAAATGCGTCTTTACGACATGTCGTTGGCAGAAGTCACACAGCTGATGTCACAAATTCTAACTGAATCTGAATTCAACAGTTTTGAGTCTGCTGTTACTTCTGAACTACAACATGCCAGAAAAGATAAACTGAGAGAGGGAGTTCTGAAAGCGTTGAAAAACATTGTTGGACCAAACATGGACTGGTCAAAGATCACTAGTTGTGTACAGAAGAAACATGAGAATGTTAGTCAGTACACAGAAATGTTTTGTCAGTCAGCTGTAATTTACAGTGGAATAGCAGACACTTCAGAGAAGGTGTTAAATGACAATGGGCCATTAGTTCGCACATGGTATGATGGTCTTTTGTCAGAGCATAGAAATGCATTGCCTTTCTTAGACGTCACATGGGCTACCAGTACCCTGCAAAGTAACCTAGACAGGTTAGCTACTTGGGAAAGAGATTCTGATGTTAAAGAGAGAGTAAACATTGCAGCAGCATCCTTTAAGGTCAACGCAGAGAAGCAACAGAAACGCAAATGTCCTAAGAGAGAGGGCAGCAGTTGTTATTACTGTGGTAAGCCTGGACACTGGAGAAAAGAGTGTAGGAAAAGCAAAAAGTACTTTATTGAGGTTAATAATGTTGCTAAGCTACTACTCAATCTGCTTGCTAATTTGAAGCAGCCATTCCCCATGTCATTACACGGGTGGTGCAACATGTTGAGGTGTTAACCATTTGGGCTGTGAGTGCTTAATTTCCCCAATAACTTACAACAAAGATGAAAGACTTATTTTTGTTTAATAGAACAAAAGGAAAGTGACGGTCTCACCCTTCCTTTGGGGAACACTAGTTAAGTAAACTCACAGCCCTAAATGTTATGCTACAGCACAGGCCCTTCATCAATAATGGTGTTAGGTCAGACTGTAAATGTAAAATGCCTTCATGCAGTGTCCACACTGATGAATGACAACGTGCACCTGTCACAAACCCATCCTCATGTATGATGTCTACAATGACTGAATTTGTGTTAGAGGCTGAAGGAGACGGTTCAGCTCAAGTAATTGAAAATAACTCAGAAACAAGCCATTAGAGTGGCATGGACCACATTAAGTGATGTTGATTACAGCAGCTGCAGGATTGTGTCAGGGAAGAAAAAAAAACCTGGACTAATGTCACACTGTAAAGTTGTCCCCCACTTACAGGGATAGGTTAGGACACGGAACCAGTGAGGAGCCCCAAGGAAGAACCGATTGCAACAGGCAATCGGGGGCCAACCCTGCGGTGAAGACTCCCTCATAGGCCTCCCCATCCACTAGCCCATCCTTACCTCACTGGTTCTATTTAGGTGTCAAAATAATTCAGAAAATAGGGAAAGAAGGAACAAAAATAGCAGACGCAGGAAAAAGTTTACAACCCTAGTGTTTGAACAAATACTGCTCTCCTGTCTTTTGTTTTCTCTCTTCCTCTGTGCAGGTACCACTTGCTGACCGGAGACCCATATGCACCGACCTCCTCGTCTGCGTATGAAGACATAACCTCAAGAAACAACTTGACCCACTTCCGAGCCAACTATCACAAAAGGATAAAGAAAAGAAAAAAAATACACAACGCAGAGACGTCGAAACCTTCAGTCATCCATCGACATGATCAAGATTGTCCTACTACTACACATCAGATCTGCACAAAGTCCGGACTCCAGAAACAACATATTCTTAGAGCTGATGAATATGTCAAAAACGCATTGTTTGCTGGAAAGAACTTTTGCATGTCACATCCGAAGATGACTGCATTCCAGGACTCACTTGTGCCCAAACATGGTGGTCCAACAAGACATTCTTGATCTTTCAGCAAAATTACACCAGATGACTGAAGATAATTCTTCATGGTTCAGAAACTTGATTGATCACGAGAAAATCACAGTTCCAACCAGAAAAGACTCACGGAATTGGATGTTTTGTTTCTGTGTCAACATGCAATTGCAGAAACATCAACACAGAGCAAGCTATGTGCCTTTAACTTACGCAAGTTACAAGAATGAACTTTTAAGTGTCTAAATTTGTATTTTGTGAGAGTTATTTAGAACTCTCAAAGGGGGAAATGTAGGATTACAAATTTTATTTAAATGTTTAATTTAGATTTCTAATACAATAGTATTTTATATTGAGAAAGTTTATAAATGATGAGACCAGGAAATCTCTACAAACGGTAGGGGTTCCCAGCGGGATATTCCTGACTGTCCCGTCTCAATACGAGAAGGCTAGGCCTTTCCTGTTCTCATGTCTCACCGGGTGAAACGCATACTGAGCAAGTTTGAACACCTGCTATTTTATTACTGAGACCGTTTGTCTTGGAGTTCTCGTCTCAGTGCGAGAAGTCCTGCACCGTTCTGTTCTCATGTTTCAACTCATTTACATGCTTTGTTCATCACAATGTAATCCCTCCCCCTTGAAATGTATATAAACTACAATGCAAAGTTCCCTTAGTTAGACTTGACTAGACTAGACTTGACTAGACTTGACTAGACTAGACTAGACTTGGTGACTACAGCTACCGACAGCTCGTGTTCTCAATAAAGAATTCTGCTGAAGAACCTATCAAGTCTCCTGGTTTTTCGCTTCTGAGTTTTTCTACACTGAAAAAGGAAGAGGTTTACAACACTCCCACATCTCCACCTTGGCCCGTCATCCTACCATTTGTGCCGGGCTACCTCATTCCCCTGTCTCCGCCTTGGTCAGGGGTCCAATTACACCTCTGTCATTCATCCCTTCGGCTACACCAGGCTCCACCTTCCCTCCAGCTCCACTGTTGTCATTTGACGCTCTGGCTCCACAGTGGTCTCCCGGATCCCCGCCTCTGCTTCAGCCCCATGAGTCGTCAGCTCCACCTTGACTCTCCAGACCCGCAGTGTCTCCTTGGCTCCATCTGGGTCTCCACCATGGCCGGCTCCGTCGAAGGAGATTACATCCCTGGTCCCTTCTCCCAGGTCTCCACCATGGCTACTCCCTCCTTGCACTCCCCCATGGACTGTTTTGCCTGCCCCTGACTGATTTCATCCCTCTCCTGTTCCTCGACCTCCTCCGGAACCCCCACCCTCCCTCAGTTGGACTGTTACGCCACCAGGACATGCCTGTGTGACCTAGATTCCTATTGTGTGCCAGTTTGTTCCCATGATTCATGATTCCGTTCACCAACTCATTTAGACTGTGTATATATACTCCCTGTTTTGTTCAGTTCTTTGTCTGGTCTCGTCTAAGTGTAGTGGTTGTGCTTCCTGAGTTTCTCCTCTCCTGCTTATTTTGTGCAGCATTGGTATAAAGACTGTTTCCTTTGAACTATTCATCTTTGTGCACTTATAGCACCCACGTGTGACAGGCGGATGCTGGTGTTTCATATGTTTCGAGTCGGCCAATCAGAGTACAGTTATGTCACTGGTAGTTCCAATTGTGCTGGGTTAGACCCTACTCTGGAGTAGAAGCTAATTTAATCCCCCAAAAAGGCATTCCCATTACTAAAATTGTTCCCAGTTCCTGTGGTGCGAACTCGCCAAAAAGCATGTATTTCCACTAATAGTTATAGGAACTATGGTGCGAAAGCTCTGAAAATTCCTTTATGATGAAAAGTGTCATTTGAACTTTGAAGTTGCTGCAGCTCCTCCAATAGGTTTTTTAAGGTCTGGGCTTCTTTAACCCTCTGGGGTCGACGAACGCGCTAGCACATTTTGGTGGATTTTTTTACATAGCAGCAAAATTGACTGAAAATACTCCGTCATATATGGTTCTACGTCAAAACGCCAGTTCTGTATTGGCCGACACTGTTCACATGAGCACCAAGATACATGCGTGTGGTGCTAACGCAGGAGCTGGCTAATAATGAGGCGGTGTTCTGATGTAGAACCCGGAAGCGCTGCACTGTATTTACTCCTTAACTGCGTAGGAGACTGACGTAGACAAGAAGAAATTGTTGAATAAAGTCGTTATTTGTGTTTGTTTTTGCGCACAAAAAGTATTCTCATCGCTTCATAAAATGAAGGTTGAACCACAGTAGTTACATGGACTATTTTAACGATGTCTTTGCTACCTTTCTGGGCCTTGAAAGTGGTAAATAAATTGCTTTCTATGGAGGGGTCAGAGAGCTCCCGGATTTCATCAAAAATATCTTAATTTGTGTCCCGAAGATGAACGAAGGTCATACGGGTTTGGAAGGACATGAGGGTTAGTAATTAATGACAGAATTTTCATTTTTGGGTGAACTAACCCTTTAAGGCCCTGATATACTCATGGCAAAGATATTTTTCGTTCTTCGCTTAGGGGTAAAACGAAGTGTGAAATACATGAGCAGTGAGATAAGGTGAGATAAGGGCATCATGCAGGAACACTCTGTCCTTGTCCTTGATGCATGTGAGGTTCAGCCACAGATGCCTCTCCGTGGCGACCAGCGCACCCATAGAACGACCGACCGATGGTGTGGGCCGTTTGCTTGGTCACACAGAGGAACAGGTCTGTGGCTTGACGAAGCTCTGAGAACGCCTCCTTGTCGATGGAACCTCCCGTACTCAGGTCCTTCAGCAGGTCAGCCTGGTTCGCCTGCAATACCCCCATGGGGTATTAAATTTAAATTACCCCCAAATTTAGCCTTCTAATTTAGACCGTTTGGGGGTCTCTTGCTCACGTGGCCAGTCTAGCGGTAACCCGGCAACCGCGAGTTACCACCTCAAGTAATCCCTCATACATTTGTTTCCTCATAATAATTCCTCATAATCTGTTTTCGAACTCCCAAAACAAACTCCAAAGAAAGTCAGTTTGGCCTGATTTTATCGAGTATATTGAGGCCTTTAATCTCCTCAGGTGTGAACCATATCATTATTGGGTAACACTTTATTTTGATAGTCCACTTTAGACATTCAACTAACTATAAGTAACTTTGCAGCTACATGTCAACTAACTATCATTAGAGTATTAGTAGACTTTCTGCTTAATATCTGCTAACACTTTATTTTGTTGGTCCCCCAACAGATATTCTACTGACTATAAGTAACTTAGCAACTACAAGTCAACTTTTTCTCCTAATCCAAACCCTAACACCTAACCCTAACCTAACAGTCTACTACAGCCTACTAATAATCTAATGACAGTTAGTTGACATGTAGTTGAAGAGTTACTTATAGTTAGTAGAATGTCTAAAGTGACTATCGAAATAATGTGTAACCCATTATTGTATTGTGCATTGTGAACAAAAGTATTGTGAACAAATGTTAAGTATGTGTTATATGGTCTTATTTCAGTGACTTAATGTCACGGTGGGTAGTGGAGAATGGAAAAGAGGACTCAAGTGCGGAGTGAAATGAAGAGGTTTAATAAAGATAAAACATAAAACAAACAAACCAACAAAAGAAATCCAAGGTCTCAGAACTTAATCCAACACAGACATGGCAGGGCAGGACGGGCACAAAACTCCACGCGACTAACACACATAACAATAACAACGAACGAGCACAGGACAGCAAACACAGGTAGACTAAATAGGGAGGCAAACAAAGGAGGGTAACGAGGAGGACAGGTGGGACAAATAAACCAATAATCAGATAACAAGGGGGAGGGACCAAACAATGACAAGAGCACATGGCCTGAAATAACAAAACACCCATGTGCATCACAAGACAGGACAGACATGTGACACGGCTACCAGACGCTCCATAAGACCAGGGCGGGACGGGAGGGACAGACCAGGGCGGGACGGGAGGGACAGACCAGGGCGGGACGGGAGGGACAGACCAGGGCGGGACGGGAGGGACAGACCGCTTATGCTTGGGAGGCCAGGGTAAAAGATACAGTCCATCAGGTGGCCCGGGCGAAGGGGACAGTTCAACGGGCGGCCCGGGCGAAGCGGACAGTTCATCGGGCGGCCCGGGCGAAGCGGACAGTTCATCGGGCGGCCCGGGCGAAGCGGACAGTTCATCGGGCGGCCCGGGCGAAGCGGACAGTCCATCGGGCGGCCAGGGCGAAGCAGACAGTCCATCGGGCGGCCCGGGCGAAGCGGACAGTTCATCGGGCGGCCAGGGCGAAACTGACAGTCCATTAGGCGGCCAGGGCGAAGGTGAAGGCCCCTCGGGCGGCCAGGGCGGTGAAGGCCCCTCGGGCGGCCAGGGCGGTAAAGGCCCCTCGGGCGGCCAGGGCGGATCCGGCTGTGCAGGCGGCCGGAACGGGGCAGGTCCTTCGGGCGGCCACGGCGGTGAAGGCCCCTCGGGCGGCCAGGGCGGTGAAGACCCCGCGGGCGGCCACGGCGGAGACGACAAGGGCGACCACGGCTCAGGAACAGCAAAAAATTTCTCTGATCTACATATTTTAAGATGTTTTGAAGGCCAAAAAAATTGGATAACAGCTTTAAAACCATGTCAGTGGGCAGCTGATTATTTTTCTCTCCTCATCAGCATCACACTCTTTTTCTCTTTGTTTTTATCTTGCCCTGTCTCTTCCCCTCTGACTGATATAGGCTTTTCATTTTTGTCTGTCAGTGAAGATAGGGTCAACTGATAGGTTGACTTTGCCTATGAATCATTTTCTCAGACGCGTTTATTTACTGAAAGCTACTAAAGCTAGGTAATTAAGTTTATTAAATGCATTCACAATATGTAAGCTACACATTCATTATTGATCTTATGCCTAATACAGGGCCGTAGACAGGGCTTTATAATCAAAGAGATAGAATTTCTGCCCCATCAGCGTGGAACCTGTTACAGAATGACTTAAAACTTGATAACTTGGTCTCCTTTGGTCACTTTAAGAGGCTAGTAAAGTATCGGGAAGCAGGCTCAATGGGCACCTGTCCCTGCTTCCCAAATTAGGATAAGTCTTAATAAGTCTATTGTATTGTAATTTGTTACATGTATTTCTAACTGTTGTAAGGCCATTGTATGTTTTTTTTTTTTTTTTTTTTTAATCAGCGTGGCTGATTCATTGTATTGTTAATGTATTATGTCTTGTATGTTTATTGTATTTATTATATTTTGAATTTTATGTGGAATTTTTATTGCGGCCTTCTTGGCCAGGACTCCTTCGTAAAAGAGACTTGTTCTCAAAGGATTTCCCTGGTTAAATAAGGGTTAAATAAAAAAATAAATAAAAAGGTCCTAAATTTGAGGTTGGTAGGGGGTTCAAATTTTTTATTTCTCTGATATGTGCATTTCAAGACATTTTAAGACCAAAAAAAAAAAGGATAAGAAATACAGTAGGTGGACAACCAGAATGCCTATTACCGCCGCAAATCCACCGCGGCAAAAATAAACCAGTCGCATTTCAAAGTCGTTCGCGAAATGACCACCAGGTGGCGCAAAGGGACATTTAGCGAAAGCAAAACGTAATTATGTAAAAGTAGCCTACATTTTAAATAGAATATAACAAACTTTTAGAGCAGAACATTTTATGAATCAAAAGTTAAAATAGGCCTATCTCGCAGTCAGTGAAAATAAATTGGGTGCAATCAATGACGCTAAACTATTGAGGAATGAGAAGATTGAAGAGCGCTTCTCTCGCGTGCGTGCACACTGACTGCTGAACAGCCGAACTTCTGGGTATTTCCCAGTGAGAAAAGTTGTGGTCGAGTGGTAGAACTTAGGTTTCAATAATTTTGATGACACTGTTTCAGATCCCGAATAAACATGGTATTTATAAAATTACCATGCATTTCCATTTTACATTAAGGAACAAATCTCATCCAACAGATTGACTGAATTTACGTCTTCAAAAGCAGTTCTGTTAAAAAAATAGAAAATAAAACTTCATGGGGTTCCATGCAGAAAGAATTTTTAAAAACATAACCTAAGCTAAGCAAGGTGCGATTTGCCGGTGGGGGATTTCCCCCCTCCACAGTAATCAATGCCATAATTAGCCTAAATAGACCATATCAAATATATATATTTTTTTAAATATGCAACACGCACGTTTAAACAACAAACAATAAAATCTGAACCAGCGCTTCTGCTCCTGTATTGAGAGATAACATGCAGCGCGTTTCAGTTACGATCCTGGTTCCAGTGGCCTTAATACATTGATTCACGGCTTTTTAAAATGTCACAAAGTGTTTTGAACGAAATATTGAAGTTTATAATTTAGTATTTTGACACACCACGCCGAGTGCGTATTCTGAAATCGGGTTTTATTCTGGCATTGAATTAGAGTTCGACAAACGCGGCGGCGCGTTTACTTGAATTTATTTTTCTCATAACAGCTAAAATAAAATCATCTTTTAAAACTGTATAAGGTCTACTTTTTTCATGTAAAGTAGGCCTACACTCACAATAGGCTAACGACAAAACGTTTTCTCGCTCATGTGAGCGAACACACACACTGAAGAAACAAACGTTTGGGCATTGCTCAATGAGTTAAGACATGGCCGAGTGGTAGAACTTACGGTTCGAGCATTAAGATGACACGGGTTCAAAGGCCGAGCAAACATGGACTACTGTAGTTAAATTTTATATTTAGGCTATTAATGCAGAGAGATTTGTCTAGTTGTAAAACTCTGTTACACCATTTAGTTTTTTGCTTATATTTATAAAATAAAATTACCATGCATTTCCATTTTACACTAAGGAACAAATAGTATCCAACAGAACGACTTTACATCTGTATAATAATACCAATCGTAATTTCAAAGGCAGTTCTGTTAAAAAAAAAAAAAAAAAAAAAAAAAAAAAATATATATATATATATATATATATATATATATATATATATATATATATATATATATATATAGCCTTTGATTCCCTATAGCCTATAGAGTTTTTAAGGTTTTAAGTAAAGTGCGATTTGCCAGGGGGTCGGGGATTTCCTTCTGGTCTAAACATCCCTGCTTCTGCTGAATTATTTTAATCCCCTTCCCTTCACAGTAATCAATGCTATAGGCTACTTCACCAATAGACCATAAATATATAAAATAATGCAACAGGCACGTTTAAACAACAAACAATAAAACCAAAACCAGCGTTTCAGTTGTTCATTAGTTCCAGTGGCCTTGCATGCACGGCTTTTCAAAATGTCACAAAGCGTTTTGAGATAATTTTGAATGAAATATTGAAGTTTATAATTAAGTGTTTTGGCACACCACGCCGAGTGGCCATATGCATGTTTCTAAAATCGGGTTTTATTCTGGCATGTTGAATTAGTGTTCGACAAACGCGGCGGCGCGTTCATTTGGATTTATTTTTCTCATAACAGCTAAAATAACTTAATAGGCTACTCCGTGATTTTTTGGTCATACAGATAAGAGTAGAGTAGCCTACATCGTTCAAAACTGTAAACTTCATGTTAGGCTACCGACAAAAGTTTATCTGTTGTCTCTGTCTCCGGGAACTGCGCGTCACAAATATGAACCGAAAGCCACTTGCCTCAGCTCAGTCACAATAAGAAATTGGCTATGTCTAAAGCCTTTAAATGTCTAAATATTTAGGCTAATAAATGTTATCTGATTATGTAATCCATATGAAAACGAGAGGTACCAGTTTAGCCATCATGTGCGCTTCCCAATGAGAAAATGACAAGGATGAAAATCTCGCTCTAATTAAATGTAGGCTAAATCGCCCTGAATTAAAATGTAAAAAACAGATCAAATAGTTTATTTGTCAAAATGTTGCGATATTGTTTCATTTAAGTTCATAATTATTCTATAAATGTTATTTAGTTTAGCAGCAGCACCACGAAGCACCGTGGTTCAAGATTTTTTTGAATAATAATAATAATAATAATAATAATAATAATAAAACTTAATTCACAAATTGCATGCTCCCTGGTTGTAAGGATCCAAGATCCCTGTAGAATTTAATATTGAGTTGAACATTTTGTTCATGACAACAAATGAGAATTCATGAGAACATGCGTTTGAAGATTATAGCCTAGTTTTGCTAGGAAAAAGCTGGCCCAAACCAGTTTTATTTCTTAAATTATTGAAATAATTAAATATTTAGTAATAAACTTTTATGACAGAAATATCACTACATGTAGCTTAAATCAGTTAATTCCTTCATTATCAACACTTTAATAGCCTAATGCTAATGTCTAGAATAGCGATTTAAGCGTGAATTGCGCTTAAAACTTTGTTTTAAGTCAATCTCAAACTCAGATAGCCTGTGGGGGGTTGGAGGGACAGTTCAGCGCTTTATCGTGTGTGCAGGACAATAGGTGTTAATGTTCCTCTTTCATATGGAGAGTGTCGGATAGCCTGATGAGCAGGCAAAGGCAACATTATTTTAAGGATAAATCTCTTGATGTGTCCAAATGTAGGCCCCATATCTTATTAAATTATAAATATTGTAGTTTATTTATTGTAGCATATTTAATTTTTTTTTTCACACAAATTTTAAATTGAAGGGTTCAATCCAGTTGTTTCAACTGGTTTTGTAGAGTTTTAGAATGTTTGAGCAGTGTGTATGATTGTCAACAATCTGGCATTATCTAAACATGAACTGTTGACGAAACGCGTTCATGCCAAGAAACGAATGGGAGTGATCAGCAGATACAGAGCTCTTTAATTAGCGATCAACCTTGTTTTATAGGGCTTGGGCGTCGTGACGTCATTACTTGGCGTGGCCGCCATGTTGACAGCTTCGCGAATGTAAACATACAGCAAGTCGAACGAGGAGAAGCAGCCGAGTTGGGAGAAAGAAAAGGAAAAAAAGATGTTAAAATCCCTAGAAGGATGTGGAATTTACCAGGATAAGTTAAATAGGGAAACCAGGTACCGGTATGTGGACAAAATCTGCACTTTTAACGGTTTGGATCTATATGAAATTCCCAACAAAGAGTCGGCAAACAGTGGGAACACAGTAATCCGGACAAAAAATAACTTTAAGATGTGCTCCAACTAGCTGCTAGTTTAGTAACCGTTAGTGCTAACAACCATTCACAAATGTACTTTTAACTATGTGTTTCAAATCTGTAGTTAGTAACGTTAGCTGTCAACCCTCCCGTTTTTTCCGGATTTCTCACGTATTTGAGCTCTTTTCCCACTGTCTTCCCGTTTTAGTATTTTCCTGTAAAATATCCCATATTTTAATACTCTCATAACATTAACGTTAGCCCTTCCATCTGACCTGTCAGTCTCTGTACTATTGTCCTGTTGCTACCCCCTTGCCCTAAGCATCGTTTTGCTTACTAACTTAAGTTTTGCTTAAAACAGCTACTAACTACACTTTTGAAACACATAGTTATAAGTACGTTACATGTGTGAATGGTTGTTAGCACTAACTGTTACTAAACTAGCAGCTAGGTGGAGCGCACCTTACCTTTGTCCGGATTACTGCATTCCCACTGCTCGTTATGATGATCTGCAGCTCCTGAACCCATCCATTAGTGAACTGAACATGCGACTCCAATGCCTTGTAGCTTCGGAACTGTTCAGAGGTGTAGGCGCTCACACCACAAACAAGGTAGCTGAATATGTCGTTTATACAAAACTGCGGCAGCAAGTCCTCGTCGGTGCTCCACTCTTTATGTGAAATTTCATAAGGATCCAAACCGTTTATAATGGCGATTTTGTCCACATATTGGTCACTGGCTTCCCTAGATAACCTATCGCGGTAAATTGCACATCCTTTTAGGTGTTTTAACATATTTATTTTCTTTTCTTTCTCTCAACTCTGCTTCTCCTCGTTCGGCTTGCTGTATGTTTACATTCGTATAGCTGTCAAGATGGCCGCCACGTCCCAGAATGCAACGCGGCGCCCAAGCCCTATTGTAAGGTGAATTCAACAAGGCATGCTGTGTCTTTGAAGCAACAAAGGCTAAATAATTGGTTACTGTATTTTGTTCGCGATTTGTATGGATGACACGCAGCAACATATACAGTATTATCAGCTGTATGATGTGTTTTTACCCTGTAATGTTTAATTCCGAGAGAGACCCGGCGCGCACAGCAAGGGAGACTAAATAAACTTGCTAAAATAGATCCAGCGCGAGAGAGGAAAAGAAAAACGCATGTTTTAAATTTATGTTGCTTTGGACTATTTCCTTTTTGTACTGTTTTAAATGTTTAATTTAGCTGCAATTTCTTTGGCAATACAAATTTAAAATGTCGCAAGAATAAGATTCTGTGTTTCTTATTTTGCATCGCAAAGGAAATAAACTCTAAACTCGATGCAGCTGTTTAAAAAAAAAAAAAACTGTCCCGACACTTTATTTAAACCTTGAAACTTATTTGAAATAATTTAGCAGACTAAAGACAAGCTTCTTCATTTTCATTTTCTGACGCGATCGGCTGACAATCTTCCTTTATCAGTTTTGTTGTCTGTGCAGTGGCTCTACAGAAATGTAGCAAATTTATGTTGTAATTTGCCATTGCTAATTAAACAAAACTTTTGACTTTAAATAAATAAACAGTCAATAAACTCGCTAATAAACAGTTAAGCATCAAGAACGGTAAAACACTAACGCTGTCGGCCAACAGCATGTATGCTACAATGAGATTCGATCTCGGGTCGCTGGAAGCTCCGAGTAGCTCGAGTCATTGCGTTGACCACCCGTCTGAACGCTGTTCAGTCGCTCTGAATGAGCCGCGGCGTGGCGGCAGATTACGCAATAGAGAGAATAAACGGACACTATTCAAAGTCTGTGATTGTAGCGCCTCTTAGCGGTAAAAGGCAGCAAATACACCCCAAATTTTACCGCCGCGGCAGAACGGCGGCGGTACAAGTATTATTCTGGTTGTCCACCTCCTGTAGCTTTAAAACCATGTCAGTGGGCAGTAGATTATTTGTCAATACCTGCTCTCTCCTCGTCTCCATCACTCTCTTTTTTTCTCAGTCTCTTCATCCCTTTCTCTTCCCCTCCTAAAGCTGAGCTTTTTTAATTTACTAAAGTCTACAATTTGTATTATATTCTCAATATGTACACATTCATTATTAATCTTGTGCCTAACATGATGAAAACGGCTTTGTTAATGTTTCTTGTCCCCTCACAATGACAGTAAACTAATTATTACATTACATAAGTCACGTTACATAGGCCTATTTTCAGTTCAAAATCACGAAATTAGACAAAACTATATTAGTTTGCCTGATTATTTTTTGTCATTCGTTTAACATTTATGACCTAAAAAAATGTCAAATATGAAATGTTAAGTTTAGCTACTTACATCTTATCTCGCACTTGACCGTACACATCGAGTCGCACCGTTAAAATTTGCGCTCAGCAGCGTCTGTGAACATAAAGCCCACCTACTTTGATTTGATTGGTCATCTCAAATATTCTGACATTGACGAGCAGTGACAGACCAATGAGGCTCAGATGAACACACACACACACACACACACCCTGTCCTCTGTTTCTGACGTGCTCTCTGCTCTGCGCCGTTGCGGATTGAAGATGAAGAACGCGCTGAATCTGATTATAAAGGCCCTAAAAAGGGCCTAGCGACGCCCCTGTGCCCAGTGATGAGAGGGTGGACAGAAGGATCTGATGATTCACAGTGTCGAAGGCAGCAGAAAGATCCAGCAGAATGAGAACTGAAGATTTGGAAGTAGCTTTTGCGATCCGCAGGGCTTCTGTGACCGACAGTAGTGCAGTCTCTGTTGAATGGCCTTTCTTGAAGCCAGATTGGTTGACATCTAGCTGGTTGGTCAGAGACAGGAAAGATGACACTTGGTTGAAAGCAACTCGTTCAAGTGTTTTCGCAATGAATGGTAGGAGAGAGACAGGTCTGTAATTCTCTAAAAGTGATGAGTCAAATGTTGTTTTTTTTAAGCAGTGGAGTTACCCGAGCCTGCTGTAGGGAAAATGCCAGTGTGGAGGGAAGAATTGATGATGTGCGTGAGTGCTGGTAGAAGTGTGGGAGAGATGGCTTGTAGAAGGTGTGAGGGGATGGGGTCTAGAGGGCAGGTGGTAAGGATAACTGGAGAGGAGAAGTTTAGATACTTCTTCCTCGGTTAGCGTAGAGAAGGTAAAGAGAAGGTTTCTGGTAGTGGGAGAAGATGGTTTGGGTTCCTGTGTGTGTGGAGTTGAGAACTGACTGCTGACAGAAGTTGTTTTGTTGGTGAAGAAGTTAGCAAAGTCATCAGCAGTTAAAGAGGAGGTGGGTGATGGTGGAGGTGGACAGAGGAGAGTTGAATGTCTTGAAAAGTGTTCGTGTGTTAGAGGCGCTGTTGATCTTGTTGTGGAAATATGAAGATTTTGCAGCGTGAACATCAGCAGAAAAGGAAGAGAGCAGAGATTGATACATACTCAGGTCAGACGTTTCTTTTGATTTGCGCCATTTCCTCTCCATTGCCCTGAGTTTAGTCCGGTGTTCACGAAGAACCTCAGATAACCAGGGGTTAGAGGGAGTAGCGCGTGCTGGCCTGGAGGAGAGAGGGCAGATATTGTCTAAAGAAGAAGTTAAAGTGTAGCATAAAGGATCTGTTGCGGTATTCACATCTAGAGATGAGAATTGTGAGGGTGAGGGAAGTGAAGATAACACAGCAGAGGAAAGATGGGAAGGAGAAAGTGAGCGCAGGTTACGTCTGAAAGTAACTGGTAGGGGAGTTGGTGGAGCATAGGTAGTGAGTTGTAGATTGAAAGAAATGAGGAAATGATTTAAAACATGGAGAGGTTTCACCAAAATGTTGTCTGTGATGCAGTTGCGTGTGTAAACCAGGTCCAGTTGGTTGTCTGATTTGTGAGTACCTGTGGTGATGAGCCGTTTGAGATCGAATGAGGCTAGAAGAGAGATGAAGTCTGTTGCATACGCCTTTTCTAGATGAATGTTGAAATCACCAAAGACTACGAGTGGGGTGCCATCCTCAGGGAAAGAGGACAGCAGCACATCCAGCTCCTCAACAAAGCTTCCCAGTTGACCTGGGGGGCGATAAATAACTACAATATGGATCGTAATGGGAGTTGTAAGTGCAATTGCATGATATTCAAACGAGTTGTTGTTGCATAGAGAAGAGAGAGTTGAGTAATTCCAGTTGTTAGAAATGAGAAGACCAGTACCCCCACCCCTCCCAGACTGGCGAGGGGTGTGAGAGAAAGAGAAGTTGTTAGAGAGAGCAGCAGGGGTTGCTGAGTCTTCTGGACGGATCCAGGTCTCAGTCAAACCCAATATATTAAGAGTAGAATGAGATGCAAAGGCTGAAATGAAGTCAGCTTTATTGACTGCTGACTGACAATTCCATAGACCCATAGAAAGAGAGAGAGGTGTGTGTGTGGATGAGAGAATAGGACGCAGATTAGCAGTATTGTGCTGCCTTCTGTGCGTGATGAGTGCACGTTGTCGAAAGACAACAGGAATGTATTGAAAGCACATATTGAGGAAGGGAGATACGATACAAGTGGGAAAGGAAAAGGAGAGAAGACGATACTTAAGTGCCTTGCCGGAGTCCTTGCTCGGTGGAGTCGCACAGGTAGAGTCGATGGTCTTTACCCGAGTCGGTCTTCACACGAGGAGGCTGAACGCTTCCGCTGGCGCTTCCGCGACAGCGCGCACACTACATAGATATAATGCGTACTAACGCCTGAGTGAGGACAGCTGTTTCGGCCCAGCAATTAACACAGCAAACGCAGATTACCCGAATAATGGGAGAAATCGAAACTAGCTGTTGGCCAGCGCTCACTTAAGTGCTATAAAATTTAAACTGCAATACTATTCAGAGCGGCTGTTATATAAAGTGGGAACGCGTCTAATTAAAATACAAATTTGTGAGAAGGCAAAAAAAGAAAATAACCAGAGAATCGAAAACAACCTTACCTCGTGGTAGATACTACACTGAAACAACAGGAGAACTGGATATTCAGAAAAACGACTTGCGCGCTCTTGTCTTGTCCGCGGACTGACCGCTTGTCCTGGCCTTGTTCTGGATCTCTTCGAGTTTATATCTGTTTTACAGTTGCTGTTCCAGAACACATACCTTACCATACCAGTTCCAGAACACATACCTTAAGAGTAGAAGTCAACACTGCTGAGAGGTGATCTTGGACAATCTCGAGTACTGTACCAATCAGGCAGTGAACTGGATCAGCCTTTGTTCACACCAAGACACAAAGAGTTGGCATTTTGCTGCATATCATTTTCTGGTAGAGAGAGCCCTCAAGCTCAGAATAGTCTCTATGACCTCAGCTGAAAAACCCAAATCTATGAGCTGGCACCCCTCAGGGGCCAGACCCAAAGCTTCCAAATATCTGGCATGGGATGAAAGATCGTCCCCCACACTTAAGACAGAAGGTCTCTCTTGACAGAAACCTCTGGAGTGCCATCCAGGAGAGAAATCAGGTCCGAGAACCAAACTCGGGCTGGCCAGAACTGAGCCACTAGGATCTGGTGAACACGTTCTTGGCGGACCCTTGCTAAAACTGCCGGGAGCAGAGCTAACAGAGGAAAAGCATACAAGCGTAGCCTCGACCACACTTGTGTGTCCGACCCAGTGGAACTGAAGGGGAAACCAGTGTGTCGACCAGGGGCGTCGCTAGGCCCTTTTTAGGGGGGCTTCAGCCCCCCTAAACTTCTGCCTAGCCCCCCTAAAAAATTGTGATTAATGTAGGCTACACAAATTCGTGTTCGCTTCAGTCTTGTTATAATCAGATTCAGCGCGTTCTTCATCTTTAATCCGCAGGGCGCCGAGCAGAGAGCACGTCAGAAACAGAGGACAGGGTGTGTGTGTGTGTGTGTTCATCTGAGCCTCATTGGTCTGTCACTGCTGGTCAATGTCAGAATATTTGAGATGACCAATCAAATCAAAGTAGGTGGGCTTTATGTTCACAGACGCTGCTGAGCGCAAATTTTAACGGTGCGACTCGATGTGTACGGTCAAGTGCAGATAAGATGTAAGTAGCTAAACTTAACATTTCATATTTGACATTTTTTTAGGTCATAAATGTTAAACGAATGACAAAAAATAATCAGGCAAACTAATATAGTTTTGTCTAATTTCGCGATTTAGAACTGAAAATAGGCCTATGTAATGTGACTTATGTAATGTAATAATTAGTTTACTGTCATTGTGAGGGGACAAGAAACATTAACAAAGCCGGTGTCATCATGTTAGGCACAAGATTAATAATGAATTTGTACATATTGAGAATATAATACAAATTGTAGCCTTTAGTAAATTAAAAAAGCTCAGCTTTAGGAGGGGAAGAGAAAGGGATGAAGAGACTGAGAAAAAAAGAGAGTGATGGAGACGAGGAGAGAGCAGGTATTGACAAATAATCTACTGCCCACTGACATGGTTTTAAAGCTACAGTAGGTGGACTGTACCAGAATAATACTTGTACCGCCGCCGTTCTGCCGCGGCGGTAAAATTTGGGGTGTATTTGCTGCCTTTTACCGCTAAGAGGCGCTACAATCACAGACTTTGAATAGTGTCCGTTTATTCTCTCTATTGCGTAATGTGCCGCCGCGCCGCGGCTCAGTCAGAGCTCAGACGGGTGGTCAACGCAATGACTCGAGCTACTCGGAGCTTCCAGCGACCCGAGATCGAATCTCATTGTAGCATACATGCTGTTGGCCGACAGCGTTAGTGTTTTACCGTTCTTGATGCTTAACTGTTTATTAGCGAGTTTATTGACTGTTTATTTATTTAAAGTCAAAAGTTTTGTTTAATTAGCAATGGCAAATTACAACATAAATTTGCTACATTTCTGTAGAGCCGCTGCACAGACAACAAAACTGATAAAGGAAGATTGTCAGCCGATCGCATCAGAAAATGAAAATGAAGAAGCTTGTCTTTAGTCTGCTAAATTATTGTGTAAAAAAACACTAAAATTACTTAAGTTTGAAACCCCATCGAACGTTTCAAGGTTTAAATAAAGTGTCGGGACAGTTTTTTTTTTTTTTTGAAACAGCTGCATCGAGTTTAGAGTTTATTTCCTTTGCGATGCAAAATAAGAAACACAGAATCTTATTCTTGCGACATTTTAAATTTGTATTGCCAAAGAAATTGCAGCTAAATTAAACATTTATAACAGTACAAAAAGGAAATAGTCCAAAGCAACATACATTTAAAACATACGTTTTTCTTTGCCTCTCTCGCGCTGGATCTCTTTTTAGCAAGTTTATTTAGTCTCCCTTGCTGTGCGCGCAGGGTCTCTCTCGGAATTAAACATTACAGGGTAAAAACACATCATACAGCTGATAATACTGTTTATGTTGCTGCGTGTCATCCATACAAATCGCGAACAAAATACAGTAACCTATTATTTAGCCTTTGTTGCTTCAAAGACACAGCATGCCTTGTTGAATTCACCTTACAATAAAACGAGGTTGATCGCGAATTAAAGAGCTCTGTACCTGCTGATCACTCCCATTCGTTTCTTGGCATGAACGCGTTTCGTCAACAGTTCATGTTTAGATAATGCCAGATTGTTGACAATCATACACACTGCTCAAACATTCTAAAACTCTACAAAACCAGTTGAAACAACTGGATTGAACACTTCAATTTAAAATTTGTGTGAAAAAAAACTTTAAATATGCTACAATAAATAAACTACAATATTTATAATTTAATAAGATATGGGGCCTACATTTGGACACATTGTGAGATTTATCCTTAAAATAATGTTGCCTTTGCCTGCTCATCAGGCTATCCGACACTCTCCATATGAAAGAGCAACATTAACACCTATTGTCCTGCACACACGATAAAGCGCTGAACTGTACCTCCAACCCCCCACAGGCTATCTGAGTTTGAGATTGACTTACATTTACATTTATTCATTTAGCTGACGCTTTTATCCAAAGCGACTTACAATTGCTATGTATGTCAGAGGTCGCACGCCTCTGAAGCAATTAGGGGTTAAGTGTCTTGCTCAGGGACACATTGGTGTCTCACAGTGGATTCGAACCCGGGTCTCTCACACCAAAGGCATGCGTCTTATCCACTGCGCCATCACCACCACTTATTAGCATTAGGCTATTAAAGTGTTGATAATGAAGGAATTAAATGATTTAAGCTACATATAGTGATATTTCTGTCATAAAAGTTTATTAATAAATATTTAATTATTTCAATAATTTAAGAAATAAAACTGGTTTGGGCCAGCTTTTTCCAAGCAAAACTAGGGTATAATTTTCAAACGCATGTTGTCATGAATTCTCATTTGTTGTCATGAACAAAATGTTCAACTCAATATTAAATTCTACAGGGATCTTGGATCCTTACAACCAGGGAGCATGCAATTTGTGAATTAAGTTTTATTATTATTATTATTATTATTATTATTATTATTCAAATAAATCTTGAACCACGGTGCTTCGTGGTACTGCTGCTAAACTAAATAACATGTATAGAATAATTATGAACTTGAAACAATAACGCAACATTTTGACAAATAAACTATTTGATCTGTTTTTACATTTTAATTCAGGGCGATTTAGCCTACATTTAATTAGAGCGAGATTTTCACCCTTGTCATTTTCTCATTGGGAAGCGCTTACATGATGGCTAAACTGGTACCTCTCGTTTTCATATGGATTACATAATCAGATAACATTTATTAGCCTAAATATTTAGACATTTAAAGGCTTTAGACATAGACGATTTCTTATCGTGACTGAGCTGAGGCAAGTGGCTTTCGGTTCATATTTGTGACGCGCAGTTCCCGGAGACAGAGACAACAGAAACTTTTGTCGTTAGCCTAACATGAATAAAAGTTTACAGTTTTGAACGATGTAGGCTACTCTACTCTTATCTGTATGACCAAAAAATCACGGAGTAGGCTATTAAGTTATTTTAGCTGTTATGAGAAAAATAAATCCAAATGAACGCGCCGCCGCGTTTGTCGAACACTAATTCAACATGCCAGAATAAAACCCGATTTTAGAAACATGCATATGGCCACTCGGCGTGGTGTGTCAAAACACTTAATTATAAACTTCAATATTTAATTCAAAATAATCTCAAAACGCTTTGTGACATTTTAAAAAGCCGTGAATCAATGTATTAAGGCCACTGGAACCAGGATCGTAACTGAAACGCGCTGCATGTTATCTCTCAATACAGGAGCAGAAGCGCTGGTTCAGATTTTATTGTTTGTTGTTTAAACGTGCGTGTTGCATATTTTAAAAAATATATATATATTTGATATGGTCTATTTAGGCTAATTATAGCATTGATTACTGTGGAGGGGGGAAATCCTCCACCGGCAAATCGCACCTTGCTTAGCTTAGGTTATGTTTTTAAAAATGCTTTCTGCATGGAACCCCATGAAGTTTTATTTTCTATTTTTTTAACAGAACTGCTTTTGAAGACATAAATTCAGTCAATCTGTTGGATGAGATTTGTTCCTTAGTGTTAAATGGAGATGCATGGTAATTTTATAAATAGGCTACCATGTTTATTCGGGATTTGAAACAGTGTCATCAAAATTATTGAAACCTAAGTTCTACCACTCGACCACAACTTTTCTCACTGGGAAATACCCAGAAGTTCGGTTGTTCAGCAGTCAGTGTGCGCGCACGCGAGAGAAGCGCTCTTCAATCTTCTCATTCCTCAATAGTTTAGCGTCATTGATTGCACCCAATTTATTTTCACTGACTGCGAGATAGGCCTATTTTAACTTTTGATTCATAAAATGTTCTGCTCTAAAAGTTTGTTATATTCTATTTAAAATGTAGGCTACTTTTACATAATTACGTTTTGTTTTCGCTAAATGTCCCTTTGCGCCACCTGGTGGTCATTTCGCGAACGACTTTGAAATGCGACTGGTTCATTTTTGCCGCGGTGGATTTGCGGCGGTAATAGGCATTCTGGTTGTCCACCTACTGTATTTCTTATCCTTTTTTTTTTTGGTCTTAAAAACGTCTTGAAATGCACATATCAGAGAAATAAAAAATTTGAATTAGGACCTCTTTGATTATAAAGCCCTGTCTACGGCCCTGTATTAGGCATAAGATCAATAATGAATGTGTAGCTTACATATTGTGAATGCATTTAATAAACTTAATTACCTAGCTTTAGTAGCTTTCAGTAAATAAACGCGTCTGAGAAAATGATTCATAGGCAAAATCAACCTATCAGTTGACCCTATCTTCACTGACAGACAAAAATGAAAAGCCTATATCAGTCAGAGGGGAAGAGACAGGGCAAGATAAAAACAAAGAGAAAAAGAGTGTGATGCTGATGAGGAGAGAAAAATAATCAGCTGCCCACTGACATGGTTTTAAAGCTGTTATCCAATTTTTTTGGCCTTCAAAACATCTTAAAATATGTAGATCCGAGAAATTTTTATTTCTCGGGGAAACCCAGAACCCCCCTGTCTGCCCTACCTCACATTTGGGACCACAGTGATTATAAACCCTGCCTTTGCATGGTAATGAAAATGGTTAATAGTGAGCATTAGATCCTAAACTAAAGTGTTACCTTTTTTTATAATTAAAAAAAAAAATCATACCCTCATTGGGGGCTTAGCCCCCCTAAAATGAAAATCCTAGTGACGCCCCTGGTGTCGACTCTTTGGAGACGAACAGTTCCCCTTCTCCGCCATACCTCTGCTATACCCACTCCACCACTCATGGATGGCGCTATTCCTCTGGCCTCAGTCCATGCCCAACAGGATATCTGCCCCAAGATTGAGATGTCTCGGAATATAAATCACTCTCAGGGAGAGACCATTGCTCTCTGCACAGAGAAGGATCTGCTGTGCCTGTCTGAAAAGAGGACACAAACACAGTCCGCCCTGGTGTTTTATGTAAGCGACTACCGTAGTGTTGTCTGTGCGGACTAACACGAGGTAGCCCCTCAACTGATCGAGAAAGTAATGCAATGCCCAGATATACTGCCCCAATCTCAGGCTACTGATGTGCCGCAAAAGCTGAAGGTCCCTCCAAAGGCCTCGAACTGGGTGGCCATCGAGAACTGCACCCCAGCCCGTGAGATAAGCATCTGTTGTTAGAGATTTTAGACAACAACATGCCCTTTGAGCAGAACCTTGGTTCAGAAACCAAGGTTTCTTCCAGAGTTGAAGGGTACGAAGACATCTGCGTGTAACCTTTATTACTCTGGAAGGATTTTTGAGAGGATGGAACCCCTTGACCTTGAGCCAGAGCTGAAACGGTGCAGCAGACCCAATGGAATAACGTTGGCTGCTGCCACCATGAGACCTAGAATGTGAATTACGTATAATATTTGGCCTAGCCTGGTGTAACTCGTGGCAGTTAGCATGGCATCTACTCATGCAGGAGATAAGCGGGCATGCATCGTTGTAGAATACCATACAACATCCAGAAAAGTGGTTCACTGAAAAGGAGAAAGCACCCTCTTAGTCCCAAACGCATCATGTAAGCAAGCACAACATCTCAATATTGTGTTGCAAGTTCCGTCGATTGGGCTAAGATAAGCCAATTATCTATGTAATTGAGTACATGAATGCATCCATGCACAGGTGATAAGGGTAAACAAGGAGGAAGAACTCAATACTGGTAAGCTTCACCCCTGAAAGCGAACCTGAGAAACTCCCTGTGCTCTGGCTGAATCTCTATGTGAAAATAGGCGTCCTTGAGATATACTGTATTGTCAAAAGCCAATCCTCGGAATTAATTTGAGACACAACTGAGCATTAGCATCTGAGTATGATTCAGGCAATGCAGATCTAATATTGGATGCATTCTCCTGAACTTTTTGGGCACTATGAAGTAGCTGCCATAAAAGTCTGCTTCTCTCTTGGGAGGGGGTACAATTTCTATCGCCCCCTTGCCAAAAGAGATTGCAGTTCTTGATGTAGAAACCCTATCTGATCTTGACTCATCAGTGTTTCTAATACCCCGCTGGTATATGCCATGGTTACTTTTTGTTCCTCCCTTCTAGAGCTGGATCCTTGCTGGTCACGCCTCCTGGCTTAGTCCCTAGCCAAAATCCTGACCTGTTGCTGCATATACCCACCAGATTGAATGTTACTCTGCAAGGCTTGGTGGGTAAGGCAGCTTTCAATTATACAGCAGGAGGGGACAGATAGCCCTGTTCGCACATACCAACCACCGTGGAGACTGGGAAAGAATGGGAGATGGCGGTAGGGAGGTGGCTCTCAGTAGGATGTAAGAAAACGATCATCTTGTTTATAACAGATAAAGTTTTCAGCTTAGTGGGCCAGTCCAGATTTTATTTGGCCATGGCATGAATAACAACCTCGAGCATTTCCACAAATGCAACTGCTCAGCTGAGGCAACCGCCTGCATGCCCACATCCAACCCCTCAGAGTCAGATGCAGACAACATGAGCTTCTCAGAGCACAGAGCACACTTCAATATCCAGAGCGGTAAGCCCTAAGCTGGTAGAGGGAGCGAGAGATGCATCATGCCATGCTCTCAACCGGTCAGATTGACACGTGTAGAGTGCAGACACATGCTTCAGACGCTGGTTCACATGGAAGCGATTCCATAGCGTAAACGTAGCGTCAAGTTCTAATTCAAAAGGGAACCAATTAATTTTTGAAATTCCTCCTATAGTTTTTCCTTACATACGGTCATAAATATGGCAGCTATGAAGAAAATGTCACATGACTAAAAAGGATGAATGCAGTACATTACTGCTTATAAGGAGCTCTTAATTCCATGCGTGTAGATTTGGATGATATGTTTAATCTGTGAACAATCGATACTGTACCCATATTTGATTGCAGTTGTTACTAAATGTAATTAAAACATATTGTAGATACTTACTCTCTTTTTTGTACTATTCTATGAAACAGGTACCAATATGGAGAACATAATAACATATTCAAAACAGCTAGAAACAGAAGTTTAAAAATGGGCTAGTTGGGGGAATTTCTTTTGTTTTACTTTGGTGTTGAAAATAATTTTATGGTTGAAACTGAAACACATTAGAAATACACTATATAAAACGGGTATGAATAAGAAAACAAGTGTTTAGAATAAAATATTTGTATAACTCTACATGTAACATTTCTACTCAATCTATAAATGTTGGTAAACAACATTGTCATGTCCCTGGGCTGATCTGTCCGTCCTCTGTCGTGTGTTTGTGTTTGTTTGGAGCATGTGGGTTCGTTTTGACAGTTCACCATGTGCTTCACTGTCATTGCAGTGTCTCATCCCGCCCCCTTGTTATCCCATTCATTACCTCGTTATTGTTTCACTCACTTCACCTGATCCAGTATCAATTAATTCCTTCTATCTCCTATTTAGTCCCCTTATGTGTGTTGTCTTGTGCCAGATCGTTGTTTGAGCTATGTGTGAGTGTTAGTTCCACTGGCCTTGTGTCCTACCGTGTCGTGTTGGAATCTTTGCAAGTTTTTTGGTTTCATTTTAGTTTTATTTTTCTGTACCTCCTCCTGATTTTCCCAGGCAGTTCTGCTTAATTCAGCCTCGGTCTCGCTCTCAGTCCCTGATCATGGATCACCTTTTTCTCTGTCCTGCTTCACGTGCTACCTGGGAGTTGCCAGCCCCCCGCCTCTTCAACCCACCCCTCTGCGCTACACAGTCTTGTTCTGACTCTCCAGACGTTGCCTATCTACAGAGGACGCTACCCTGGGAGTTCCTCTGAATTTGTTCAGTTTGTTTTGAGTTCCTGTCTGGATTATTGACAGTCTTTTTTCTTATTTTGAAGAAAAATTAAATCTTTTGTTGCCTGCACTTTGAGTCTGTGTCCTGACCTGACATACTGCTTATAAGGCCTATATAAATAATACATAATATTTATGAATAGAAACAACATATCCAACAGATGCAAATAGTTGCCTTCTAAAACATTATTACAATATAATAAATCATGCAGTGAATTATATTTTTATAGGCTATTAGGTGTCTCTTTGTGTGTGGTATGTTTAGTTTTTTCTTCCATAGCATAGTCTAATTACACTTAATGGCTCCAGAAGTGACTAAATGTATTCCAGTGACAGAAGTTTCTTGCTTTACCACACTATTAACATCACACACACACACACACACACACACACACACACACACACACACACACACACACACACACACACACACACACACACACACACACACACACACACACACACACACACACACACATGCTGACAGATGTTAATTCCATTGACAAGGGTCACAAATACTGTAAAGGGAACCCAATTACTGTTTAAAGATTTTGAATTACCTAGAAGGATTTACTAAGCTATCATTTGGAACCAGTATCCCTTTATGTAACCATATGACTAACATTCGTATGACATTCAGAAGAGTTTGGTTCCAAAACGCGATAAACGGCATTTAAAAAAAAAATGAGTTCCCACAAAAATCAGCATTGTATCTAGTCGGTATTAAAAAGTAAATTTTTTATTTTATGTAAAATGTGCTATCCGCTGTGTTATTCTGTCATGTTTTCGCCTTTTCTTTCAAACCACGACAAATGCCAGTCTCCCTTCTCTGCAGAATGTGATACATCTGCTCAACCAATCACAGCACACCATTCCACACATTTTAAACAGTAACAGCGGCGCTTTGAATGAACCAGGCATCCTAGTTTTCCTTATCTATACTTTGCGATCAACAAACAAACACAAAAATGGGTAACACTTTATAATAACTGCACGCTATTAATCATTAGTTAAGAATTAGTAAACAGTTAATTCATCATTTATAAAGCATTAATAGACATTAATAAGCAGTTTATAAGTACAGCTATAAATGATTTTTTTCCTGATTTATAAGCCTATCTATAATGTGTTTAATAATTGTATTTTCATACTTTATTAATGATCAATTTATGATTTCTAAATTAAGTGTATTATTTACAAACCAGTTATTTAGGAGTGGTCAGTGGTTCATAAGATCACGTAGAAAGTGTAAGTAAATGATTAATACACTATTTAAATGTACATTCATACATCTTATTTATATGTTCTGTATCACTGTTTATATGTTCTGTATCACTGTATTGTGTTGGTTTCCTTTTTCTGTTTAGAAGATAAATGAGCCTTTAAATAAATTGGAGAGAAATAAAAAAATCTCTTATTTTAGATGAGCTCACAAAAATAGTTAATGCTAATGCTAATACTACATTTTTTATAACTACCTGAATTAACCACGAATTACAGTAGAAATACATGTTAATAAAACATTTATTAACACACTAAGTAACTATTACCACATGTCTGAATAATAAGATGTATGAATTTACATTTAAATAGTTTATTAATCATTTACTTACACTTTCTACGTGATCTTATGAACCACTGACAACTCCTAAATAACTGGTTTGTAAATAAAGCAATACTTCATTTAAAAATTATAAATTGATAATTAAAAAAGTATGAAAATACAATTATTAAACACATTATAGATATGCTTATAAATCAAGAATAAAGCATTTATAGCTGTATTTATAAACTGCTTAATGTCTATAAATGCTTTATGAATGATGAATTAATTGTTTACTAATGCTTAACTTATGATTAATAACTTGCAGTTATTATAAAGTGTTACCAAAAAGGAATAATTTTGACAGCATTGATGAACCTGTGGTGGTTTCTGCGGTGGGAAAGAAACATAAGCCATCGAAATCTAATCATTTACGCGAGGAGATTAAGAAGAGGCATTCGGGAGGAGGAAAAATGCCGGCTGTTGCTTGTTCTCACACGACAGCAGCACATTTCTGTCACGCTGACACATTGGATCTTTTGAAAAACTTTCAATTATTTTACTCAAAGTCAAAGAAAACCGAGCAGGACCAAGCCATTTTACAGCTGATCGCCGTCAAAAAAGTTCAGCGGTGACGTCCCAAGGTTGACAACAGCGATATGCAGAAGAATGGGGAGGTCACAATCAAAATTTTAATTGGTGTGAGTGCCAATGTGCTTGCCATCTATGATAATGCACTCTCTCAGTCACAGATGAACGATGTTGACTGTGACAGTAATGAAGAGTAGCTGCCCATTGTGTCAGCCTTTTGAGAGTGACCATTCACTGATTTCTTAATGTAATGAATGATAAGTTGTTGAATGTTTTTACAAAGAATATTGTTATATTAATGCAATGGATTTATAGTATGCACAAGACAATTAATTTATTACAACAAAGATGTCATGATTCATGATATGAATGTAGTTTTCTGTAGTCTAATACAAGAGGTGTCATGTGCAAATCTTCTTTACAGTTCTATTTTGCACAGTTTTACACAGATATTATATTAATGCAATGGATTTATAGTATGCACAAGACAACAAATTCAGTGTGTTAAAAATGAATGTGATTTTTATTTATTGTTTAAAACTTGAAGCATAACTCTGGCATTATTCAACCCATAGCCCTGTTGAGCAAGGTCACTGTGAGCTATTGATAGCTATTCCTTTACCTATCAATAGCTCGTATATCAACCTTGCTCAACAGGGCTATTTGTTGAATACAATCTTTAAAAAAATTTTAGGCCTACAATTGATATAAAATTGATACTATAATATGTGAATCTTTCTTCTTTACAGTGTTCTTAATATGACAAAGTATGTGTTTTTATTAATGCCATTCATGTTTTTGCGAATACAGCGTAAAGCACTATTCAACTAAATTAATGTAACATGGCAAAGATGAATGCACTTTTCGGAGTTGAACGTACGGGAAATGTCATTTTGGAATTTCTGTAGTCTAATGTGATATTGCTGTTCATGAAGAAATGTTCGTTTATTGTTGTAATTCATTTATAGCACTAACAATATCACTACACATTACTACCGGAATTAATTTTGGGAGTGATGGCTGATTGAATGTATTTTTAGTCCAGTGCCTGTAAATAAGATTAGTATTGACCAAGTTCAGAGGCTGTCATATGTGGATCAACTTACTTTGTTGTGTATTTTCAACCGTTTCAATATGAAAAATAACTTTTATGTTGATTCAATGGATTAATTGCATTTTGAAAAAAAAAAAAAAAGTGTCATGGATTTATTGCATTTTGGGGGAAAAAAATTGTGTTTATAATAAATCTTTGAAAATCAAAATCTGGATTTGAATTTTTTTTTTATGTTACTATAACCTAAAGATGCTATGTGAAAGTTTGAAACAGAAAATAGTGTTTTTTATCTTGCCATTTTCTTGGAAAAGAAAACGTCTCGGGTTACGACTGTAACCCTCATTCCCTGAGGAGGGAACGAGACGCTGCCTCGAGAATCGACACATTGGGGAATGTCTTCAGCGTGATGCATCTGAAGCCTGTATGGAACTAGTCCAATATTGATTGGTGTTGCGTCATGACGTCACCCGTGACATTGCATGTGATGGTGAGGCGGAAGCTATAAAAGGACGCCGGATCATAACAGCGTCAGCTTCTGATTGGTCGAAGCAAGACGTTCTTAGGAGCGCGAGAAGTGTGGCCGAGGCCGTGGTCGAGAATCGACACATTGGGGAACGAAATGCCCACTGCGCCACACTGAGAGATATATGCCCTGGTGTGAAGCAATCTGGCATACTCAAGATGAGAGAACTTCTGAACCCGGTGTAGAGGGCAGATCCAGACTGTAATGTTTTATGAAGGTGTGTGGGGGGGCCCAGCCTGCGGCATCACAGACCTCTTGAAGAGAAACTCCTGCTAGCAGAGCTTTAGAGGAAGCCACTCCTCTGGTTGAGTGGGCTCTTACCAGAAGAGGTGAAGGTGAATTAAAAGTTTCTACTATCCATCTGCTGATAGTTTGCTTTGAAACAGGGGAACCCCTTTTAGGTGACCCAAAACACACGAGTAGCTGGTCCGACTTCCTCCAGCCCGAGGTTCTTTGAACATAGGCCTCCAGGGCTCGGACCGGGCATAATAACTGAAGCTTAGCTTGCTCATCCGACACATGCAGTGGAGGATGGAATGCCTGAAGAAATATAGACCATGCCACATTTGTCGGCACCTTAGGCACATAGCCGGGTCTAGGGTGGAGAAAGGCCCTTACTCTGCGAGGAGCGAACTCGAGGCAAGAGGGGGCAACAGATAGCGCCTGCAGGTCCCCGACTCTTTTTAGGGATGTAATAGCAAGCAGGAAGGCTACCTTTAAAGATACAAATTTCTCAGACACCTCATCCAAGGGTTTGAAGGGTGCCAGGGATAACCCCTCAAGAACCACTGCCAGGTCCCACGTGGGGACCCTGGATTGGATGACAGGCCTCATCCTCCTAGCTCCACGAAGGAAACGTACTATAAGGTGGTGTCTCCCCAAGGTGCCCACCCTTAAAGGCGTGTGGAAAGCAGCTACAGCCGCCACATAGACCTTAAGCGTGGATGGGGAGAGCCCGTCAGAGAAGTGACTCTGGAGCCACTGAAGCCACTGGGCAGTTAACTGGATCCAACTGATCTTCTCTGCACCATAAGTTAAATACATTCCATTTTAATGCATACAGTTTCCTCGTGAAAGTGTTTGACAGTGATGGCCTGGCCTTGCTTGATACTCATTACTGTGGTCGAGATGGTGTTTATACAAGCAGGAGACAACTGTGCCCACATCGTCCCATACTACCCCCAGGAAAATAGTTCTCTGTAGAGGAATTAGTGAACTCTTCTTGACTTTGAGTCTTAATCCCAAGCACCTTAGATGATTCAGAACAACATCTCGATGTTGAACTGCCATCTCCTCTAACTGTGCCAGAATGAGCCAGTTGTCGATGTAAGTTGAGGGTGCGAATGCCTTGAAGTCTCAATGGAGCTAGAGCAGCATCCAAGCATTTCGTGAAGGTGCGAGGTGACAGTGCTAGGCCAAATAGAAGAACACTGTATTGATACGCTTTTCCCCCAAAAGCGAACCTTAGAAACTTCCTGTGTTGGGGGCCCTCAGAGGTCTGCACAATGCGTCAGGACCTCTTTGTCAAAGCCTTCCTTGCCTGAATGACAGTCCTCAGATCTGCCTTCGGTTTGGAGGACTTCGGCTGAGGATGTTGGCTCTGGCTCCAGGCCTTTTGTGGGGGAGCACGAGAGGCAACACTCTCCCTCTGCTGCTGCAGGTCTGAGGAGCTGGCGGCTGCCTCTTGGGACTGCCCCCTGACAGCAGACCCACGAGACCTAGGACGACGGCGGGGATAAGCTGTTTAAATGCGGCTGACTGTCGTTTCGTCTCCTGAAACCTCTTGACGACAGTATTGACTGCGTCGCCGAAGAGGCCAGAAGACGAAATCGTGGCATCGAGGAGGAAGGCCCTGTCCTTGTCCCCAATTCCCGACAGATTCAGCCACAAAAGTTTAGCAACCAAAAGCTGCCATGGTCTTGAATAACATCGAGGGCGACCTCACCGCTGTCGTCCACCTGTTTGAGGAGGTCGGCCTGGAATGCCTGCAGAAGCCCCATTGTGTGCAGGCATGCACCAGCCCAACCTGCCGCCATATATGCTTTCCCTACCAAGGCAGATGTTGTACGGCAGGGCTTGGAGGGAAGCGCCGGAGCTCTCAGGGACGATGCAGCAGCAGGCGAGAGATGTGATGCAAATGTCTCTTCAACCCGTGACATCGTCCCATAGCCCTTCACTTTCGACCCCATTATAGAAGAATATATAAGGGGCGGCAGTGGCTCAGTGGTTCATATAGGTTGTCTACAAACCAGAAGGTTGGTGGTTCGATCCCTGGTTCCACCTGACCAAGTGTCGAGGTGTCCTTGAGCAAGATACCTAACCCCAGCTGCTCCCGACCAGCTCCACACCTCGGTGTGGAGATCAGTGAAAAATGGGAAGCTCCAGCGCGAAGGCTGTGACCGGGCTTGCAGGAAGCGCTCATCGAGTTTGCTTCTTTTAGACATTTCCTGCTTTTCTGGTGGGCAATCGATGTTTAACCCTCTGGGGTCTGAGGGATTTTCTGGGTCCTGGAGGTCTTCTGACATTTGTGCTTTTTTCAGTTATTTATAAACATGTTAATGGCAAAGGTGTAAATTCACTCTATATAGCACAAACGGGGCTACCGTAATATGTGAGCAACATGTATGTACATGTTTGTATTTTTGAGAGAATATTGTTTATGCATGGTTATTGAAAAAACTAAAACTTAAAGTGTCTGAAATAAGGCCACAAAACACATACTAAATATGTGTCCACAAGACTTTTGACTAATGGGCATTGTTGCCTAGAGTTTTTGCTTCAAAATGATCTGAAAATCATCCTGCCTAATCATTTACACAAAACAATACATTGATTTAAATTTGATAAGACACCTTTTGTTTGGAAAGGCAATATGAGTGGAGGCGTGTTCACACCTGAGAAGACAAAGGCCGGATAATGTGCCACATACATAATGAGCTGCATATTAATTAGCCTCTCACACAGATGTGTCACAGGGTCCCAAAGAATGCAAGGACAAAAGAAATTATCTATATATACATATTTTACAATTAGAAATTGTAACCAATTACAAATAGGTTACAATTTTAACAATATTTCAAGTGTATTCTTTCTTTGTAAAAAGTATACATTTTATCATACGTATTAAAAAAGGTAAGGATTCATTAGTTTGAATATTGGAACAAACACTATAATAACATCTTAGTTGATAATTCAATATATCTACTTTATTTTTGACAAAACATCATACTATAGTATATTTAACATGAGCAGAAATTTGTGAACAAAAGTTTACCTATTTAATGTGACAGTAGTCTTTTTTTACAGTCAAAACTTTATAATCTATCCAAAACTAATCTCAAAATCTTGTCTAAACATTCATATTTAGTCTGTAACATATTGTGTATGATATATTAGCATATACATGTTAATTTGCAGTTTGTTGCTTATACAGACATTTTATTTCAACATATTTCAGTCTATTTTTACTCATCTTAGTAGGCTATAGCAATATAGTTTGGATGTGTTCATGTAAAAATAACATGTTTACTAATGTAGGTGCGAGAGTGAATGAACGGCACAGACACGCACTGTATAACTGTAGTAAACAAAGTGCGCGCGCCTGTGCCGTTCATTCATCATTTAGCCTACACACAGACACGCAATTCATATTTAAAGAGTCTTTTTGCGGTTTATAGACACTATTCAATATCCCGATTAGAACAAAGCACTTAAGAATAAATGACTTACTACATCAGCTGGATCCGTTGCTCCTCGAAATGAAACTACCAGCACTTCTGGTACATTTTCCAGGGTTATTAGATAGTATTATTCCTCACAGCGGTAGTAAGTAACTTACTAAACATGATGTGTTTTATAATCTAGCTGGTGGGCGTTGGCATGTTTGCATGGCTTGCCTTAGATCATTTGCGTTTGAATACCGCGCGCTCTCCGTGGGCGTGGCACATTAACGCGTAATGAGGTATAATGAGCTGGAAAGAAAAATACTGACATCTCTCTCTTTTCATACAGATTACATAAACTGAGAATATTAGTTTTTTTATATAATTCATTTAAAAGAAGAGAGTTCAATCTTCATTATGGAAAAACACTCGTGTCTGTATGACAAGTATTCGCGGAATTACAGTTAATTTTCGGACGCGTTTCAGAATGGACTTCACTGACAGAGAGAAGGCAAAACTAGCATCATGTTTATTTTTCTTTATTTGACTAAAAGCACAATACTTTGTTTATATTGTGAGTATACACAAAAAAATGGACACTTAACAGGATCGAATGATGTATAACACAAATATGTATAATCAAAATCAACAGAGTATTTTGTGTCTCTTTTGCACTGATAAGAAAAAAAAGCGAGACTATCGCACCGGCGCGATAGCCGACCTCAGAGGGTTAACTTAGCCACTGCCCTGGTCACAACCTCCAGTAACTCCTCAAAGGCAGGAGAATGGAGTGGCAAATCCTCACCTTCTCCCACCTCGATGCTCAAAATATCCAACTCCTCGGAGCCAGAAAGTTCGAGCATCGGGTCCTCTTTACAGGTGGAATGGGCTTCCGATCCGTGAGCGGGACCAAGGGAGCTGGCCGCTGAATGTTGAGAAAGGGCCGAGGCCGTCTCAACATCATCAGCCAACTCCCTCTGTGATCCCCATGAATGAAAGCGCCGCGCTGCCTCGACAGACGCGGGACCTGATCCATGGGGAACGTGTGCCTGGCCTGATTCATAGAGCGTTCTCAGGGGCATTAGATCGAGCCAGGGGCGCCCTCGAGCGCTGCCCGTGCATGCTCCACTCCCAGACAAACAACACAAAGTGAGTGTGTATCACCCTCGCTCAAAAAGCGCGGGCAAGGGGACACACACTGCCTGAATTGTTTCTCTTTTTCCATTTTAGATATATAAGGGACAATACAACACCAAATAAGACACACAGTCACACAGAACGCTTGCTGAAGAACAGAAGCTGACGCTGTTATGATCCGGCGTCCTTTTATAGCTTCCGCATCACCGTCACATGTGACGTCACGGGTGAAGTCATGACGCAACACCAATCAAGATTGGACTACTTCCATACAGGCTTCAGACGCATCACGCTGAAGGCGTTCCCCAATGTGTCGATTCTCGACGCAGTGCGAGTTCCCCCAAAAGGGAACACATTTTTACTCAAATTAATCAAATCGTTTTGGAACCAAACTCTTCATGTATAATCTATATAACTTTCTGTACAGTAAAAATTACTGTACAAAACCTTTTTAATTATAACTTGTAAACTTTAAAGACAAACCAATCAAGAACTTTTTAAGCTATGACGTACAGTATGCTAATGTAACCCTGTATAATTTAACAAATTAATTATAAAAGGGAATTAATTAATTCGAGTTGTTAAAATAATAAATTAACCAGAAATTAGTAAGTGTAAGAAAAATGAAAAAATCGGAAAAAAGAAATGCATGTCAGTGTGATGATTGACATCTTAATGATTGTCCAATTGCGTGAGATTTATGTTGATGTCCCGCCCCACCACGTTAGTTGCTGTATGGGGGAAGCCATTTTACTTATCTGCGTTACTGTGAGACGAGCAGCAACATAACTTTGATTGTAAAAGTTAAGATCGTCAGAGATGATTGAAAAAGAGACATTTATATAATCTATGTTCTTTGGATTTGCTGAGTACACATTTTGAAATGTGTAAACTTTCATAAATGCAAATAATTGTGTACAGATGTGTTAAAATGAGAGAGAGTGAAATCGTATTTCTTTGTCAGCATGAAATGCTGATATGATCTGATGTTTAACGAGCAAAAAGTAATGTAATGGTAAGAATATGTGTATATGAGTTTGTAATGTTCATATTTTGTTGTTTATCATATTGAACGAGTGATTTTCCTTGTTGAAGTTGCATGATATTATCTAAGCTGTCGAATTACGATGGAAGTGCAGCACAATATATTCAACAGGATAACAAGTGCTACTATTTTCTGTTGTTAACCTAAACGCAGTGAATCTAATGCAGTGGTCTCAAACTCAATTCCTGGAGGGCCACAGCTCTGCACAGTTTAGCTCCAACCAGCTCAAACTCACACCTGCAAGGAAGTTTCTAGCAATCCTGAAGACCTTGATTAGCTGAATCAGGTGTGTTTGATTAGGGTTGGAGCAAAACTGTGCAGAGCTCTGGCCCTCCAGGAATTGAGTTTGAGACCACTGATCTAATGTGTTATTGTGAACTAAATACTGCCTGTTACATATGCAGGTCGGGTTTTTTTGTACTACGCTGGAACTGCGTTCATTTCAGCGTGACGACCCAAGATGGCGAGCCTTCCCAGCGAGATGAACATTGAACGATGCAAGATTTGAGTTTCAAACGAACACCTGTGGAATTGGGTAGGAGAGTTCTGATTGCCTGCTAGTTTTTTTAAACAGGACTGAGTTTCGTTTTTGCAAGACTGCTCAGAGTATTTTATTTCCCTGCACAACCGATTTTTTTCCCCTTTGGACTATAGAATAATTTTTCCATGGTTCTAAGGAACTTTGGATTCTCCGAACTGAATCAATGAACCGAGTCTTTTGAATCGGATCCTCTAACGAACTTGAACTGAACTTTTCGAATTCAACCCTTTTGAACTGATTAGTTCAAACAAGTCTTTTGAACTGATTCATTTAACTGTTTTCTTCTGAACTGTTGTATGCATCTTGTTCAATTCGGATGAGTTATTTTTGCATGTGATTCAGTGACCCGTCAAATTTACAATTGTGTCCATTTGTAAATGTTTATGGCGTCGTATTTGATATTGATATTGAAAGTGTAGTATTCTAGGATATCCTTATAGCCTAGAGGGTGCACCCAAATAATCAAACAAACAACTGAGTCAAGTGAAATTGTTAATTGATTGTGAATTTAATTGAATCCAAATAACTGTGGTTTGATTGAGCAAAAAACTCACAATTTGTTGATTTATTTTTATTTAACATCAACAATTATTTCTAATAGTTCATTTAAATACAAAGATTTACTTTATCATTTAACCAGTGTTGTCTTCATTACACCTCTATAGTCGAACCTACTGGCCTATGGTTAATACTAGTAACAAGTGCAATATTATTTGACACGTGTGCTGCACTTCTGTCATGTCAGTGTGATATAATCTAGTTTTTAAAAAATAATTAATTGCTGAATTGAATTCCCAGAAAGAAATACCCCGTTCATAATCTTATGTGAGATCCATCAACTATAAAAGTCCTTACCATGGAAGTGGAAACTGTGACAAAACACTCAGCAGTGATTTCCCACTCCCATAAAACATAATACAATTGAAATATTTTGTTAATTGCATCAGAGACATAAAATTAGACATATTATATACTTATATTGAATGACTTCATGGGTCAATAGTCTTAAACAGTAGATTATGCATTTTTTATTTTTTGTCAGATTCTGAAATCTTTGGCTTTAATGTTTATGTGGTAATATACTGTACAACAATTCTTGTCTAGCATCATTCATTTAAAGTGTGAAAAGACTCTTTAGCACACCAGCATATTTGCCCTGTGAAGGGTTTTCTCTACTCCCTCTCAGCTTTGTATCATCCCGTCACAAACATTTCAACATGTATGCCATATAAGAGTGGGATTTTGGCAGAGTGAGGTAATAGAATGAATGTTCCATATTTCACAATGCAGCATTCATTAGAAGTCAGAACAGAAGGACACAGAGGCACATTCCCTCCTTTACAAGAAAACTAAATGGATTCAAGTGAACTGAAAGAAAAAAGAATACTGACAGGGAGTATGATTACGTTTGTCAGCTAAATATTAGGCTACTGTATGTATCAAATTGGACAATCACTTCCACTGAAATCATGCATTGTGTGAACTTTATAGTGTGCATGTTAGAGCTCTTTCTTTTTTGTCATTTTTTTTGTCATAAACATTCAAAATAAATTAAATGTGGCATGTAGAGGCTACTTCGATAACTATGCCTTGTCAATTGCAAAATTGACCAAAATTGTTTTTCTGACCTTACTAAAAGCTTCGATGCACATAATTGCCATGATTTCTACTCTCCACCTATTGAGGTGTTACATTTCTGTCTGTGTGGGGAATTTTTTCCCAGTCCTTTACTCACAATTAACACACATTGGAAATCCAAGCAATACTTAGTGGAACAAGCCTTTATAAATTTTCTTTGCAACGCTTTATGGACATGCCTTGCCAGTACTGCCCTTATGATAACAGGAAAATAATTCCCTGTTGATATAACATAATTTAGTTTTCTTTGCCAACAGTGGAATGGATAGCTAGTTTCATAAGGGTACAGTCAACATGGCAGGTAGTCGTAATAGACACTGTCCCATAAAAAACACGTTTGTTTCATTGGTTTATAAAAAACATTACAAAAACAACAGCCCTGCATACTGTAAGCAATGCCATTAAAGCCTGTAAAAGTTTACATATAATCAAAGGATGCCTTGCCTGGAAAGTTTTATATCCCATCAAGCTTTGAACAAACTGGTTCAACACCATCATTAATTCTATATCAAAGTGCAATTATATTAATTTAATTGATAGGCATATATTCATAGATATATTAAAAAAATAGATAATTTCATAGATACATAAAAAAAAAAAAACTATATACTGTATATATGTGTGTGTGTATATATATATATATAGTGGAAAATTTAAAATTAATTGTTCATTAATTTACATGTAAACTCCAGTGGTTTATTGTGTTTCAAATAGCCTACTGTTGTGTTTCAATAGGTTGCTTTGGAGATGTATACAACTACAGAAATGTAGGCTACACAAAGTCAAAACAATAATGTCTTAAATTATGTGGCTTAAGATGTCAAAATTGGTTGAGTCGAAATGTCCAAACATGAACACATGTATTAGCAAACATATCATATATTTTTAATCACTGAATAATAATAATATTGCATAATATTATGCATAATATGCATGAATAATATTGAACCTACACATTTGCAGCGGATAGTTATTCTAACATTCATAAAGACGACTGTGAGATGTCCACAAGAACATAAAAATATATATATAGGCCAATGTTATATATCTACAATTCTAGTGGACGCTGGACATTCTAATTCATTAATAACCATTTTTTTTTATACTGCAACATTTCGATAAGAGGAACAGGCGATTTTGTTACCTGTACGGTGAGATTCTGTTACCTTCATAAGTACCAGGTAAAGCGATAATCCCAATATAGACCAAAGAGATCGCATCTTTATCACTTGCCTCTATTTTTTCAATAACTCTTCTAAAATTAAAAGTATATAAAAATGAAAGAAAATTATCAGTGGAGACTTACTGCATGCCCAATAAACACTGACAACATTGTGAGACAGAAAGAGGGGCTGAATGCAAATATTGAGCGCATCGCTTGACTGTCCTCGGGGAGTTCCAGAATCAGATTTGCACTTGATATTAATTCAGCCTATACGGATTGTATAGTAGAGCTACTCTAATGAATGATTCAAAGAGGTGCAGTTATTTACACTTCCTTGGTCCTAAAGCCTACAATGTTGACTAGTTTAATTTACTTTATCATCTTTATTTTTCTTTTCTTTTTTTTTGTTCTGTAAAGTTGCTTTGGGACATTGTGTAGGCCTATTATAAAAAGCTCGAAATAAATTGAAATAAACTAGAAATATGACTAGCAACTATAGTTATGGCTCAAAATTATCTGTTTTACGATAAACATAATGAAACAACAACAATACAAAAAAAAGTGACACAGCGCACTAAAGCCAAAATAAGGATTTTTTTTATTTCTATTTTAATTCTCTTGAATGCTGGTCTTCGATTTTACTAATGTAACTGTACCATAATAATTATTTACATCTGTTTCCCATTCACTTTCAATAGGATGCCTGTACAGTACTGTAAGGTGCAGAACTAATAGAACATGAGGGCAACATCTGTTCTGACATGTAAGTAGCGTCTTTAGCATTTCTAATTCCCTCTCCACATACATTCCATTCAGGCTAATCTGGGTAGGGTTTGAAGTAGATTAGTATATAGGGCCTTCTATGGTATGATGTCTAATGTAGTGGTAAAAAAAATATCTCTAGAGTCAGTAAGGATTGTAAAGGTGCAAACATAAGAGTAAATGATGCGGTGAAACACATAGATAGTACATATAATTACTTAATCAGTGTATTAAGTCTTAATTTAAGATGAATTTAAGATGGTTTGATTATAATATTAGCACATTCCATTGGGACGTTACAGCTAAAAAAAAAAGTTAAAAGATTAGAACTGGTCAGATTTTAGAGCATTAATATGTGCCAGCCAAAGGAGGATGGCCTTCCCCTGCTGAGTCTGGTTCCTCCCAAGGTTTCTTCCTTTACCACTCTGCTCATTAAGCTTCACCACTCTGTCCACGATGTCCCACTCTACTGTCGAAGGGAGTTTTTCCTTGCCATTGTCGCCTTTTGGCTTGCTCACTGGGGTATTAAGGCACAATATTTTCAAAGAAAATTAATAATGTAAATATTTGTAAAGAATATAATAAATAAATTGATTCAAACATACTTTGTCTCTGTAGCCATGTACTTCCATTTACTCTCTATCAATTTCCTCTTTATATCAAATGGATATAGTATATATAATATAATATACCCCATTTAGTATATTAATTGCATTTCTTACACATTAACTTGGTGTCTTTAAGAAAAAGTAGCTCAGAAATGTGTACCTTAGTGAATGGAGCATTTGAGTAATTTTCATTTTGTAAATTTGTTCATTTTGTAGTAGGCTATTATTCAAAAATGAAATGGTAAAATTTTTGTGGAAAATTGGACAAAATTTGAAGGAGGAGTAGCGAAAAAACTGAATACTGTACATTTCAAAATGGCCACTACTGTAATGGGCGGGGTCTTAATGTAAGGTATTGGTTGTGATCAGCATGATGAGTGGAATCAGGTGTACTAAGTCTCATGTCTCTAGATCAAAGGGTTCAAAAGTTATAACCATTTCAATGTTAAAATTTTGAACTGGTGGTGGCGCTATAGAGTTGGCCCTAGAGGGTCAAAAATTGGTCCAAGTACTATTCATTAGCATTACTACAAGTGTGTCAAATTTCATCATTTTCCTACTTACGGTTCATAGGGCTGCCATTGACAACCATTCTGGAAGAAGAACAATGAATTGTACGTAAAAGCACTGCATGTTGTATGTGACAGCTTCAGATGAGATCATTTTTAGGCACAACGCCTGGAACAGATGCAACTTCTGCATCTTTTCCTGCCACAGTACCTCATGCGGTCTGGGCACGTGTCACACTGAGTGGCGAACCCACGACGCTAAGCATCGGGATCCGTGGTGTAACACGTTGAGCTAATCACTCATGCATGTTCACCAGCCTGCTGAAGAGAGGCTTCAGTGTAAGAATGAGCACACAATAGCAGGTTAACCAGATTAGCATGATAAGATAGCTTTATGCTAATGTAGCTTATGACGTGGTACATCCAATCCTGGCAAAATAGATATCCTCGGATTCGACATGACGCAAGGAATCGATAGACACCAATTTTATGATTTTGTGACAAACTGTTCACAAGTTACAGCCTCTGAACCAATTATGGGTCGACCTTGTTAAATTTGCGACATCATAACTTTTTTTTTTCCAGTATAGCAAAAAAATCGGGAACAGTACTTCTATGCGGCTCGGTCTGAAGATCATTTGAGCAAATTTTGAAGGAGGAGTAGCGAAAAAAAATGTTTTTCATTCGCTCCAATATGGCGGCCAGTCACATTGTTGAAAAATAACATATGAGATATCGTTGAAATCGGCATAAGCCAAGGAATATATTGACATGAAATCAAATTTCAAGCAATGTTAGCAAAAGTTATAAGCGTTTTTTCAAAAAACAATGATATCACTGGAACACTAGTTGGCGCTGTGATCAAACTTCTCAGGTACCTTCGGGCCATGCTAATGATGATCCATACCAAATTTGGTGAAGAAATTTTAAATAGTTTAAAATATATTGCAAATTATGACAAAATTCAAAATGGCGGACACGTGGTACATCCCATCATGGCAAAATCGATATCCACGGATTCGGCATGATGCAAGGAATCCATAGATACCACAATTATGATTTTCTGACAAACTGTTCAAAAGTTATTGGCCAAAATAGCAATTGTTCATATCTCATGACCCATAGGTGGCGCTATTCCCAACTTTGGCATGGAACCTCAGAACATGCTTCCAATGAAGTGTACCAATTTTCGTTTCAATTGATCAAACTTTGGCCGAGATACAGCCTCTTAGCCAATTTTGGGTGGACCTCGTTAAGTTTGCGACACCATAACTTTTTTTTTCCCAGTAAAACAAAAAAATCGGGAACAGTACTTCTATGCGGCTGAGTCCGAAGATCATTTGAGCACATGTTTGGAGAAAATTGGACAAAATTTGAAGGAGGAGTAGCGAAAAAACTGAATACTGTACTTTTCAAAATGGCCACTACTGTAATGGGCGGGGTCTTAATGTAAGGTATTGGTTGTGATCAGCATGATGATTGGAATCAGGTGTACTAAGTTTCATGTCTCTAGATCAAAGGGTTTAAAAGTTATAACCATTTCAATGTTGAATTTTTGAACTGGTGGTGGCGCTATAGAGTTGGTTCTAGAGACTAAAAAATTGGCCCAATTACTTTTTATGACCATCTCTATAACCATGCCAAATTTCATAATTTTCCTACTTACGGTTCATAGGGCTGCCATAGACTTCCACCGGGAAGAATAATAATAATAAATATAGCTGCAAGCAGCAATACGGGGCCAAGCCCTGGAAGGCACCGCAAGCAGAACAAGTACAGCAAGCTACAAGTACAGCACGCACAGCATCACATAAATTACAGCAGCACAGCAACTACTGTAAGCACAGCAGTGCAGCAAGCATTTAAGCTCCAACAGCAGTGCAGAGCCGGAAGAACAAAAACAGCAGAAATTGATAGTACATGTAAATGTAAATGTCCCCACTCAGTGAAACACCCACTGAGAATCCTGTTGTATGTGCCCTAGTTATTGGTGATTCTATCACACGGAATGTGAAAATAGAGACACCAGCCACCATAGTCACATGTTTGTCGGGAGCCAGAGCGCCTGACATCAAAGCAAATTTAAAAGTGCTGGCTAATGCTAATCGCAAATTCTCTAAGATTATCATTCACGCCGGCACCAATGAGGTTCGACTTCGCCAGTCGGAGATCACTAAAATTAACTTTAAAGAGGTGTGTGAACTCGCAAGTACGATGTCAGGCACTGAAATTTGCTCTGGCCCCCTTCCTGTTCGAAGGAGTGATGAGATAGTTAGTAGACTGTCCTCACTCAATGGCTGGCTGTCTAAGTGGTGCCTGCAAAATAATATGGAATTCATAGACAATTGGAAAAGTTTTGGGGGCAGACCTGACCTGTTGAAAAGAGATGGTATTCATCCCTCCTTGGATGGTGCTGCTCTTCTCTCTAGTAATATGGCACATAGTCTTAGAGCTCAAACATGACAATCTGGGACTCAGGTCAGGAAGCAGACAAACTGGCTAAACCGACCGTCTGCTAGCTGTCTCACATCATTGAGGTCAGATAAATCCCATCACATAGAGACTCTTTCACCTAGATATCATCATATAGAGACTGTGTCTGTTCCCCGAATTAGGAAATACAAAAAACTTCCATACCCATCTAAGGCTAAACATTCAATTGATGTTCAATAAATAAAAAACTGATATAATACAAATGAACAAATGATAAAGCTCGGGTTGCTGAATATTCGATCCCTTACTTCAAAAGCACTTATTGTTAATGATATGATTACAGACTATAACCTAGATGTGCTGTGTTTGACAGAAACCTGGCTAAAACCAAACAATTACATTACTTTAAATGAGTCCACCCCCCAAAATTACGGTTATAAACATGAACCTCGTATGAAAGGCAAAGGGGAAGGTGTTTCTGTAATTTATAATAATATTTTCAGAATTACTAAGAAGTCTAGTTTCAAATATAATTCTTTTGAAGTGTTGTTGCTTAATGTAACAATATCTAGTGTAAATGATAAATCACATTTGGGATTTGTGCTTACTACTGTATCCAGGCCATTAGGGCACCATACAGACTTTATCAAAGAATTTGCTGACTTTCAATCAGAGTTAGTACTGGCTGCAGATAAAGTCCTAATTGTTGGTGATTTTAATATACATGTAGATAACAAAAAAGATGCATTGGGATTGGCATTTAAAGACATTATTAACTCTTTTGGAGTTAGACAACACGTGTCAGGACCTACTCATTGTCGTAATCATACTCTAGATCTAATATTATCACATGGAATCAATGTTGATGCCGTTGAAATTCTGCAGCAGAGCGATGACATCTCAGATCATTATCTAGTCTCATGTAAACTTAATTTAGCCAAGGCTGCAAAGCCGACTCCGTGTTACAAATATGTTAGATCTATAACTTCTGCCACTAAAGATTGCTTTATAAATAATCTTCCTGATTAGTTTCATCTTCTCAGCATCCCAGATAGCTTAGAAGAACTCAATATTGCGACAGAAACTTTTAACTCTCTCTTTTCCAGCACTTTAGACACAGTTGCTCCTTTGCGCTTAAAGAATATTAAAGAAAATAGTCCAACGCCATGGTACAACGAGTACACTCAGTCCCTTAAGAGAGCAGCCAGAAAAATGGAGAGCAACTGGAAGAAAACAAAACTAGAGGTATTTCGCAATTCATGGAAAGAGAGCACGATTGCATACAGAGAGACCTTAAAAACTGCTAGATCTGCTTATTTTTCAACCCTATTAGAAGAAAATAAACAAAAGCCTAGGTATTTATTTGAAACAGTGGCTAAACTAACGAAAAATAAAGCTTCAAGTCCAGACGTTTCCAAGCAGCACAGCAGTAATAACTTTATGAACTTCTTTACTTACAAGACTGATAATATCAGGGAGAAAATTATAACTATGCAACCGTCTACGACAGTATCGCATCAGACAGTGCATTGTAGTCTCCCTGACGAAAAATTTGATTAATTCATTGCTATAGGAGAGGGTGAATTTTATAAACTCGTTAAATCATCTAAATCGACAACATGTATGTTAGACCCTATACCGACTAAACTACTGAAAGAGATGCTTCCAGAGGTCATAGATCCTCTTCTTAATATCATTAATTCATCTTTGTCATTAGGATACATACCAAAAACTTTTAAGCTGGATATGATTAAACCGCTTGTTAAAAAAACGCAACTTGATCCTACAGAATTAGTCAATTACAGGCCGATCTCGAATCTACCTTTTCTGTCAAAGATACTAGAAAAGGCAATATCTTCTCAACTATGTTCCTTTTTAGAAATAAATGGTATCTGTGAGGATTTTCAATCAGGATTTAGACCATATCATACTACTGAGACAGCTCTCATTAGAGTCACAAATGATTTGCTCTTATCATCCGATCGTGGTTTTATCTCTCTATTAGTGTTACTCGATCTTAGTGCTGCATTTGACACTATCGACCACAACATTCTTTTAAATAGAATAATAAATAAATAAAACGATGTTGGTGTCACGGTGTGGTGCAGGCAGAAGAAGACGAAGAAGGCAAAAAGCTCCAAGACAAACTTTTACTATAACTAGAATTCCATCGGGTACAGACAGGCAGGATGAACACACACACAGACAGGCAGGATGAACACACACACAGACAGGTAGGATGAACACACACACACACACACACACCATACCTGTCAACACTCCCGTTTTCCCCGGGGGTCTCCCGTATTTTACACCCATCTCCCGTCCCCCTCCCGTTTTGTTATTTCACCCGTGAAACTCCCGTAATTTGTATGGCCCGAACGTCGTTATATTAATAATCACATCAATATATTATTCAAGGTTGTCCAGTTGCCAGATCTTGTGTTGATTGCACGCGTAGGATGGGTTTCATACATCATACAAATTTCAACCCATTTGTGAGCTCGACGTGCACAGATAGCAGACGCGGGAAGTTGAATAAGCGTCACTGGTAGAAATGGGAAGAGAAGACTCAGTGGTAGGCTAAATATTTAACGCAATTAACGCAGCATCCGTTTTTTCTGTCATCCTTTGGCTGGCGTTACATTATATGATGCGCTCTTATTCTTGCATGCTTTTAAACCATTGAAGCCTAGGCAAATTGAGCGCTAGAATCGAGTTCTCTTTCGGCTTGAAGTTGACCGAACGAACACTAATGCCCTGTCCCAAATGGAACCCTAAGCACTCGCGGTCTTCCTCTGAGTCCGCACTTTCGTGACGTAATGCCGCTTTGACTGTCGGAAAGAAGTCTGCTGTGGAGTCCGCATCAGCGCGGGCTCGGCAAAAGTGCGCATCAAGGGCGCAAATCGACCACATGGGGGCGCTCGCGAGCACCCTTCTGAGATCTAAAAATGAGACATGGGACACACTGCGGTCTCACGGACTTAACGGACACGCACACGCGGCAGCCATTGTAAGTCCACAAGACCGAAAGTGCACATGAAGTGTGCCATTTGGGACAGGGCCTAACACGCAATTATGCCAACATGTCCGTTTTGTCGAGTATCCTCATAAGAGCAGACTGAGCAGTCTTAAATTAGTTAAAGTCTTAAATGAACAAAAAGAGTTGTGAGAGAACGAGGCGCTTGTGAGATCACTGGCTGGTTTTAAAGGGACAGGTAATCTATATATGATTTAACATTTATGCAGTGCAAACTGTTTGATAACTTTATTCAATTTCTGTATATTTCCTACCTTTTAGACATATATTTAAAATATACTGTATTTATGTTGTTTCTACATTAATTTGGAGATTAACTGTGAAATTATTACATTATAAAATATATTAAAAACATGAGTTTGTTTTAATGGTAATTCATCGTGATTAATCACAGAAAAAAAATGCGTGATTAATCTAGTTATTTTTTTGCAATCGATAAAAATAAATAAAAAATAAACTTAAATGTAAAAATAAATGTTTATTTTTATTGCATATTATGTATTTGTTTATGTTAATATATACACAATTAATGTGTATTTAGCCTGCCTCTGCCATCCAGCACCCCCCATAACACCCCACATACCCCCACCCCCCACCGGTCTCCCGTATTTTGGAACCCAAATGTTGACAGGTATGACACACACACACAAACAAACACACAAAAACAAATACACAAACACACAAAAACACACCACACATAAACACACAAACTTACCAATCCACAAAATTAACAGAATGCATAGCTGATATAAAAAACTGGATGACTAGTAATTTCCTACTACTTAATTTTGAAAAAACAGAGATTCTAATTATTGGACAAAAAACTTCCTCACATAATAACCTAGAATACTGTCTAACACTTGATGGCTGCTCTGTCAAGTCCCCGTCGTCGGTTAGGAACCTGGGTGTGCTCTTTGATACCAATGTTTCCTTTGAAAGTCACGTGTCTAGTATCTGTAAAACCGCATTTTTTAATCTAAATTACATCATATGCTTTCAATGAAAAATGCAGAACAATTGGTTCACGCGTTCATAACAGGCTAGATTATTGTAATGCTCTACTGAGTGGTTGCCCTGCACGTTTAATAAATAAACTACAGCTGGTCCAAAATGCAGCCGCTAGTGTTCTTACCAGAACCAGGAAGTATGACCATATTAGCCCGGTTCTGTCAACACTGCATTGGCTCCCTATTAAACATTGTATACATGTTAAAATATTGCTGATTACTTACAAAGCACTAAATGTGCTCCCCAGTACCTGAGCGAGCTCTTAACGCATTATATTCCTTCATGTCTATTGCAATCTCAAAATTCTGGGGAGTTGATAATACCTAGAATATCAAAATCGACTGCTGGCGGTAGATCCTTTTCCTATTTAGCACCAAAACTTTGGAACAATCTTCCTAACATTGTTAGGCAGACACAGTCTGTCAGTTCAAATCTAGACTAAAAACACATCTCTTTGGCTTATCATACACATAACACATTATAGACTTCTATAATTCAATGTTAGGCTGCATAGTTTAGATCAGCCGGAAGGATAGCGTCTACACTAATATTAGTCTCTCTGTTTATCCTGAGGTTTACCGCAGTCCGCCGGATCCAGGCCATATCCAGATCTGATAAAGGACCATCGCATGGACACGACCATCGCATGGATACTCGTCTCCATACCAGTGTGATGACTCCGACCCCCAACCAGATGGAACTGGATAAATATTGTGAAAGTTCTGATCCAATCTGACTTCTGACCTATAATGCTGCCTGAATCATAATCATAGACTGTTCGTTCGTTGGCCAGAGGAGAACAATGAACTCGCAATGAGAACATGAACTATCCACAAAAGCTGCTTCAGCGTGCTGAATATATACCATTGTGCCCGTCAGAGGGGGACAGGGAACGACCACATCCAGAAACGCATGGATGGAATGACATCTTGAAAAAGACCCAAACGCACCCGTATTGCTCTTTCAGGAAATGGGACCCGTCACCAGTGCCGGAGCCCTCAGGGGAATGACCGCGGCAACACTGAACAGTGAACTGAAACAGTGAAGCACTCACTTCTTTGCCCTCTAACCAACCGTCAACAAACACACAGAAATTATGCTGTTAAAACAGCAGTTGAGAGCTCAGAAGCTCGCGATCACCTCTGCACTCGCACTGTAGAACCACCAGCACTGGGAGAGTCTTCCAGAAGAACCTTGACACACTCGCTCGTTGAAAATTTCAACACTCTTCAGAGACATCAACACCGATCGGCTCCGAAGCGAAAGACAACTGGTGCGTGCATCCACTTCCCTATTTCTACCTGCGCCGCGGGGAGGAGTGTGAGATGCAGATCTCTCACACCAATGTGCATTGGCTCGTTTTAACAATCCTCGAAGATGACAGGCTCCCTAAGCATGATCCCAATCAGTCGACACGTCGACTACGTAGAACGTGAGCGACTGAAAGGGAACTGTAAGTTTATCTGCTCCAAAAACAGCGCTGTTAGGACATCGTTAGTGAGAAATGTCATGTAGCTTTTAAATTGTTAAACTGTTTTACTAAGAAAATCAACAGAGCAACGCTGACAACACGTTTCTGTGCGAGTGTGTGTCGTGTGTTTGTGCTTTTGAGTGGGAGAGCAGGAGAATGATAATGTGTTTTCCTTACAACGTAATTTTGTGGTAAAAAAACATGGAAATACACGTATGTACATGTGATTCAGAGAACGAACGTACTCTCAAAAAAACGTGTGTATGGCTCTCTTCCAGATGGGGAATTTATAAATCGCAAATGGTCTCAGATATCAACCTTGTAATAGCCGCCTAAATAATGTCATTAAATATAAAAGTGCACCAGTCAAAAACAAGTCACCGCCCAAATCCTTTACTTCAGAATGGTGAGTGACAAGAATTTCTTAGATTTACAAATACCTGCAGGACCCCGACTCTCTGCCACAATGAAAAGTGTATACGTCTGCTTAGACCATGACAAGGTGCTAAGCACTTTTCCATGTGAAAGACTGTAGTTGCGTCCGAAATCGAATACTTCCCTACTATATAGTAGGCGAAAAACAGTACGCGAGCAGAGTAGTATGTCCGAAATCGTAGAATTCGAAAAACAGTAGGCGAAAAGTACCCGGATGACCTACTACTTCCGCCGAGATTCTGAAGTGTGCATACGATGGACACTTTACTATCCCATGATGCCACGGGAGAGGAGTTGTCGTCGTTATATTTGAAAATGACGGAAAACGGAGACGCGGCTGTTATGAAGTGTAAGTACTTTATAAAGCACTTTTTGTTTCTTTGTGGTTAAATTGTATTTGTTTAACATCATATAAGTAAACGATTGACTTGTTAAAAGTTTAAATGATGTAAATTGAGGGTACAATTTTGTGAATTGGCTGCAAAATGACAATTTTATCATTATTATTATTACCGAACAGAACGAGCTAATGCCTGTCACTGGCAAAACAGCATAGCTAACACTGTTTTCTTTAAACAACGACGTTCGTTGTTTCGCAGTTTAATGAGATAGTTACAAAACATTATTTTTTTTATTTTACAAAGATTTTATTTCTCCTTTCACCAGTGTTGATATTATGTAATATTTGTTGGCTACATAGCAAGCTACTGTTAACAAGTGTTACATCAACTTGTCCATTAATATTGTAACATTAATATTAATAATATAGAATGAGCATGGTTTATCACTAATGTTAAATTCTGTGTTGATTTTGCAGGGGGCTGATGAACACGCCTGTGTTCTTATAGACTGGAGACTGGCTAATGAAAGAGAGGAGAGGAAAGAATGAGGGCGACGAGAGCATGAGGACAGAGAAAAGGAGAGAGAAAGGGAGACAAAAGAGAGAGAGGAAAGATCCCTTCAGCTTTTAGAAATGATTGCTAAAAAAAATTATTAATAAAGAAAACAAATGTTACACACACTTTTCCATTTATTTGTTAGTAAGTAAACATGATTTATTACAAAACACTTAATTCCCAGGGATTTACAGTGGCTAGATTGTCAGTTGTAAAGTGTTTAATATGTGGCATTGAGTAATTAATATTTTTAAAGTGTGTTTTGTGTGCACTTATTTTGTGGCAGATTCCACATGTTTTTTTGAACAAGCAAATTGCAGGTGTATCTGAAAAATGTTGTCTAAATTAGTGCTGCACTGTAGAGAAATACACACTCCGGACACTTTAAAATGTATTTGCTTTTTTTGTGTGAGTATTATTTAACTTTTAAATGGTTACAGAATACAAAGCTTAAAACAAAATCACAAAACTTTGGCACAAAGTAGTATAAAGCACCACCAAAAGTAAACGTTTTAAAACATTTGTATTATATAGTGTCATCTTGAGAGAAGAAAATGAACTTCAGCAGCTTCAGTAAAGTAACTTTCACAGGTTTCTAAAATAACTAAAGGGACTTTGATACTAGCAATCTCATTTGTTGGGCATCACTTTACAATAATTCTAAATCTGTTTCTTTTTAAAGTATGTGTAAAAGATGAGGACTTGTATGTAAAGTAAATAATTAGTAAAAAAATTAAGCTCAAATATGTGATATGTAGCTAGAAAACCAGCACCAGTTTCACTGGATTAACAATCAGGTTCACTGCAGCAATTAGGGACTGGATGGACTGGCATAAGAGTCGGAGGAAGGGGTGCTGGAGGTCGGCTCCATCTTCAAAATATAGATGAAGAATTGTCACAGCAGCATTGAGGTGGCAGTATAGGTTGTAGGGCTCACAATCTGAAAACATGTACTGTATATAGATAATTTTAGAATACAATTTGAATCGACAAGACACTTGTTTCCTGTGTTGGCTTATTTATAAATATGTATGTATATGAACAATTTCTTATGTATGATGTATTTGTGTATTTATCTGTGCATATATATATATATATATATATATATATATATATATATATATATATATAGACTAAAGATCCAAAAGCCTCTAAGTACCACCTGAAATTTTCTTCTAGTATGATAACATTTTTTTATCAAGCTTGTATGTCTGTGTTCAGTTATTTCAATTTAATGTCAATGAAAAGGACCTATTCATTGCTATTAAAGTGAAATTACTGAACCTAAATACACAAGCTTGATAAAAATGCTAATTTTAAAAGATTTCTGATGGCACAGAGGCTTTTACATCTAACGTCTTCATATATACACATGTATGTGTATTGTATCTGATCGCAGTGTTATCCTACTGTCCACCATGGTGACCCTCAGTCAGTGTGTGTGTGTGTGTGTGAATATATATATATACATACACACACTGCTTGTGATATTACCATCATGAATGATAACCCAAATTACCAAAAATCAACATCTGTGTTCACAGATATGTGTGTGTGTGTGTGTTTTCTTTCCCGGAGGTAAAATGTATTAGCTAAATAAATGATGATACTTACGTTATTTGAGAAGTTACACAAAAGCTCTCGACGAAGGCGTCTTCTGCGAGCAGCTGACCGACGACTCCTCTGAATTGTAAGCTCGAACGATGTAAAAACGGCGAAAGCAGAACTAAACACACTGCTCGAAGTTGGTGCAGTCAGTGGAATGGGCTCTTCAAATTTTCGCGCTGATGTGATAGTGCACGTCACGTGACAATACCAACATGGCGCATGTAGTACGTCCGGACTCCATTCATACTACCCGTATTCATACTATATAGAACGTACTTTTTTAACGGTCGAGAAGTACGTTCTAATTTAAATGTAGTACCTACTCACATAGTACGCGATTTCGGACGCAGCTTGTGAATGTTAGCGTGGATTTTAGCGTGGGCACACTCTAAGATCATATCTGTGCGTACGCATGTTTTATAAATGAGGCCCCAGCCCTCCTCTAAAAAGATATACAGTATAGGCCTAGACCAGAAGAGTCCTGCATTAGTGAAACCTTCAACTCCAAACTCTCCAAGAAACAGTGGCAGCAGCAAAAAAAGAGAGTATTTTATAAATACTCTTATTTTATAAACTCTATTTCATATTTACTATATATTTTTATGTTTTTCGACTTTTTCAACTTTAGTTAGTGTTGCTGTTTGAGCATAAAAAAGATCTGCAAGGTTACAAAGCTCAAAGTCCACTCCAAAGGGAGATCTTTTATTTAACAGAATCCCCTTTTCAAGAACTACAACGAATGGCTTGTTTGGACTACAACGCAATTTTTTCCGGAAATTATGAAGTCAAAATGTTCCCAGACAGCAACATAGTGTCGGCCCAGTTGCGGCCCACATCTGGTACATGTGGAATAGTGCAGGAAGGGTGTTCCAGTTTATAGCCCAGAGAGGGCGTTCTATCCATCAGATATGTCAATGTAGTGACTTAGCTGATGTGCTGGAGTGATCCCAATGTTTTAGCCCGAGTCAAGTCGGGAGTCATTGTTGTCAAAGTCTAAGTCGAGTCACAAGTCATCTTTGATTATGTCAAGTCGAGTTGCAACAAGTCATCAAATTTGGGAAACAAGTCATGCGACTCGAGTTCACAACCCTGTTATTAGTAAGCTACTAAACTGCATTGTAATTACACAAAATTACAGCATACCTTTCTGTTTAATCACAATACACTGGATTTTTCTATCAATGTATTTCAACATGGTCAGCATTCACCAAACCCAAAATTCCTGAAAATAGATACAGGACAACTAAAAGTTGTTCACTTTATGATTTTTGTTTTTATTTTCAACTGCACATGATCTGTCAAATTGCTCCTTTTTGACCATTTGAAAATTGACAAAATGACTGTAAACTCCACAGTTCCTCACATTTCATCCATGATCACTCTCCTTAAAACAGTGGAACATTGCAGTTTCAGCTAGAACTCACTTTGGAAAACAGTAAAACCTTACATTAATTATTAAACACTGCTAACCCATTTTAACTGCTTTGACTTTCTACCAATGGCGTACTTAACTCAGAGTTCTCTTACGAGAGGTTCTCTCGTATTGCGTAAGTTGCTTACGCTACGGGTAAAGTCATCTTTTCTCGAGATATTGAAGCCAAAAATGATCCTTAATTTTGTATTTATTGTCAACGCAGTGCAGCAGCTAGCAGACCTAGAGCAGGCTATCTTGCGTGCTCATTGGCTGCTCTGCGGCAACTGCAGCAGCCTATCGTTGAGCCTGGTGTGACGTCACGTCCAATGAGACGCATCAGAGCCCGCCAGAATGGGGGTGGCTTAGCGTATATAAGCCAGGCAGATAGGCTTGCAACTCTGATTTTCATCTCTTCAGCGAAGCTCTTTGCATCGCTTGATCCTGAGAGAAGCCGCCGCCGTTGAAACCAGCGACTGCAAGCAGAGGAAAGCGTCTGAGGAAGCCGGTCGAACTTGCCGCCTTTAGCCATCCATGCCTGCTACGCTATCCGGCGACAGTATCCTTTTTGCTCTACTGTGCGTGTTCGCCGCTGCGACACCTTTTTCTAAAAGAGCACGAGACGTTTTTGTAAAAATGTCTCACACTTCCTGTGGCTCGTGCCGAGCTCCACTCAGCGCCGGAGACCGCCATGTGATCTGCGCTCTCTGCATGGGACAGGAACACGCAGCCCTCGCGCTCTCGTCGGGGGGCTGCGCCCTCTGTGAGGAGCTTCCGATGTCGACCCTGCGGGCTCGACTCGAAGCTTTCAACTCCGAAGCTGTCTCTTCGTCGTTCGCTAAACCGTGCAAGAAGCAGCGCCGTTCTCAAAGGCAACCGGAGATTGACGCGGCCCTGAAGCACTCGCCGGATCCTCTACCTCGAGTCTCACTCTCGCCACTCTCGGTGTTTTCTTCACCGCCGCCCCCAAGCGCCCGCATCCAGGCCTGCACCCTTTCTGCCGGAGCTCCACTCGGAGCTTGCAAAATCGTGGAATGCACCATTCTCCGTGAGACTCCACTCTCACGTCTCCTCGGCGCTCTCTCAAGTGGACGGCGCCGCCGAGAAGGGGTATCAATCTATTCCCCCAGTGGAGGAGGCGGTTGCATGCCCTCTGCAGGATGGCGTTTAAAGTCTGCCCTCCTGTCTAAAGCCTGCAGGACCACGTCAGCTCTCGTCGGCCGCGCGTTTTCAGCCACCGGAAAAGCTGCTTCCGCCCTGCATTCAATGGCTGTGCTGCAGATCCTGCAAGCTGATCTCCTCTGTGAATGGGACGAGAAAGGCAGGAATCCAGCCGCTATCTCGGATTTAAAGAGCATGACGGACTTCTCTCTTTGTGCTACTAAATCCGCAGCCCAGGCGATAGGAAGATGCATGGCTTCGCTGACAGTCACAGAAAGACATCTCTGGCTGACGCTCGCGGACATGAGGGAGTCTGAGCGCGCTGTGTTTCTTAACGCGCCGCTCTCCCCCACAGGTCTCTTCGGCCCAGCGGTGAACGGGATCGTCGACCGCTTCTCTGAGGTGCAGAAGACCTCACAGGCCATGAACCTCTTCCTGCCTCGACGCGCTAGCTCAGCTGCAGGCCGCTCACGTGACCAGCCTCCTGCGCGAAGCACTAGCCAGCGTCCAGCCCAGCCGCCTTCTTCTTCGCAATGATGACAGGGCAACCGCCCTCGGTCGCGCTCATCCAGCCGTCATAGGCCGCCTCCCCCCCGAGGGCCTCGGCCTAGAGTATCGCTGAAGCCCGAGCATGCGAAGTCCTCCTAGCTACAGCACGGATGAAAAGACGGTTGAGTCCCGCTGCGGCCGGACCTCCGTCAAAGTGTCTCGCCCTGCCAGTCCCCTCAGAGAAGACTACTGCAGCAGTGTTTTTAGCAGCCAACGAGCCGGCATCTCAGCCCTCTCGCCTGCACACAAACGCCGTTTTTACGGTGACACAGAGAAATCTCATAAAGAGTATAATGCCTGGTTATCCGGCTCACGCCGTTGGTGTTTTAAGTGTAGAAAATGTGCCCACATCTCAGTGTTCACCCCTACACACAAGCACTATACCCCCCTGTCTCACACAGAGCCCACTCACATAAAGCTGGGAAATGCCGCTCGAGTAATGAATGTAGAAAGCGTGCCCACATTCCTGTGCCCACGCCTACGCGCTGCCCGCTCTTTCACACGGCCAGAACAGCCTCATATCGGTCAGGTTATGAATGTAAGTCTCGTGCCCGCTTACGAGCGCTCACGCTTACTAATAAACGCCTCGCCCCAAGCGCTGCTCGCGCATCACAAAGTTCTCACAAAACGTTACCCATGCATAGCAATCGGGGCGTCAAACGTGAAACAGCCAGTTGTTGCTGTCAGCGAGCCGCTTCAGTCAAGCACCAAGAGCGCGCGCGCTGCGCCCGCGCCTCCGGTTCAGTCTCCCAAGCCCACAAAGTGCGGCGATCGGGTCCCGGAGTCCATTCTGCCCTTAGCTATGCATGTGAAGGCATGGGAAGCTATTCCAGGGGTGTCAGAATGGGTGCTAAGCACTATAAGATAGGGCTATTCACTTCAGTTCGCTCGCCATCCCCCTGGCTCTCGAGCACGGACCGAGACGAAAGTGAAAGCGGAAGTAGCGCATCTACTCCGCGCAGAAATAGCCAAACTGTTGTGAAAAGGGGCCATAGAAGGAGAACCTCCTTCTCTGAGCGAGTCAGGCTTTTACAGCCGCTATTTTCTCGTACCCAAGAAGGACGGAGCTCTAAGACCTATCTTAGATCTGAGACATTTGAACAAAGCTCTCATGAGAAGACCGTTCAAAATGATTACGACCAGACAAATCCTCGCGCAAATTCTCCCGAGGGACTGGTTTATCTCTCTCGATCTAAAAGATGCTTATTTTCAGATTCAGATAATACCCCGTCACAGGCCATTCTTGAGATTCGCCTTCGACGGTCAGGTATATCAATACACCGTCCTCCTTTAGCACCCCGTACATTTATGAAGTGCATGGACGCGGCTCTCGCTCCCCTGAGAAACCAGGGCATGCGGATTTTGAACTATTTGGACGATTGGCTGATTCTGGCACAGTCAGAGATAGAACTTTTATCTCACAGAACAGTGCTCCTCAGCCATCTGGAAAGCCTGGGTCTCACGGTCAACCGGACCAAGAGCTCATTACTGCCCAGTCAGTCAGTTTCCTTCCTGGGAATAGAACTGGATTCTGTGGCTATGACGGCCCGGTTATCGACACAGCGCGCGCGCCGTGTTCGACACCTGGCCGCGTCTTTACAGAAGGGCAGCGTCGCTTCTCTAAAAATGTTTCAGAGAATGCTGGGCTGTATGGCCTCAGCTGCAGCAGTGCTTCAGCTGGGCCTACTGCGCATGCGCCCGCTACAACGCTGGTTGAATGCTCGAGTGCCTCACCGAGCTTGGGCTCTCGGCTGCAGACGAATCAGAGTGACTCAGAGCTGTGTCTCAGCTCTGCAGCCCTGGTTAGCGGCCGACTGGTACCAGCGGGGGGTGACGATTGGAGCCGTCTCATATCAAAAAGTCATCTCGACGGACGCTTCCAACCTGGGTTGGGGTGCTCTCCTCGAGGGCAGACCGGTCTTTGGCCTGTGGTCAGGCTGAGAGAAATGCCTTCACATAAGCTGTCTGGAGATGATAGGGGTCGAGAACGCGCTGAAGCACTTTCTCCCGCTCATACGAGACCACCACGTTCTAGTCCGATCAGACAACATGTCTGTGGTGTCTTACGTGAACCGTCAGGGCGGTGTCAGATCCAGGAACCTCTGCGATCTGACAGAACGCCTCCTTGTTTGGTCCCAGCACTTTCAGCGCTCGCTGAGAGCTGCGCATGTGCCAGGCCATCTGAATGATGGCCCAGACAAACTATCCAGGGACAACGTTCCCCCAGGGGAATGGTCCCTGCACCCCCAAACAGTCCAGTTACTGTGGCGCCTCTTCGGCAAAGCGAAAGTCGACCTGTTTGCGTCAAAAGACAACGCTCACTGCCCAATGTTCTTCTCGAAGGACGAGGACGTGCTGGCCCAAATATGGCCCAGCCTCCCACTCTATGCTTTCCCTCCTGTATCTCTGCTACCACAGGTAATCAAGAGGATCAGGGAAGCGCGCCACTCAGTGCTCCTAGTAGCCCCGCGTTGGGAGAACCAAGTCTGGTTCCCGGAGCTGACGTGGCTGTCACACACAGCCCTGTGGCCGATTCCGGTGAGGAGAGATCTCCTCTCTCAAGCCCGTGGCTCGATCTGGCATCCCCATCCAGAGCGCTGGTCTCTGCACGTATGGTTGGCCTATGGATACCCGTTGTCTTGCCAGAAGGAGTGATGAACACGATTACGCAATCCAGAGCTCCCTCTACGAGGCGGCTCTAAGCGTCTAAATGGTCTGTGTTCTCCAAATGGTGTGCCGATAGAAATCTGGACCCACGGACGTGTGGGGTGTCGTGGTTGCTTAGTTTCCTTCAAGAGCTGCTGGACAGGGGCAGGTCCCCTCCACACGGCCAGTCATTGGGAAGGAACGAGCTGGTCATCCGCTTCCTTTGGGGAGCCAGAAGGATGAACCCCCCACGACCCCCGTCGTTCCTATATGGGATCTTTCTTTGGTCCTAGAGGCCCTGAAAGCATACCCCTTCGAACCACTAGACTCCGTTGACCTTAAGTACCTCTCGCTCAAAACCGTTTTTCTGACAGCTCTGTCATCAGTAAAACGCATGGGGGATTTACACATGCTATCCGTTAGCGCTGCGTGTCTTGAGTTTGGACCAAATGACTCTAAAGTCAACCTCAAACCGAGACATGGCTATGTCCCAAAAGTGTTGGGCACCCCATTCAGAGCGCAGGTCATTTCTCTATCGACGCTGCCTGCATCCGATAGTGAGAGCGATGTTAGTCTCCTCTGCCCTGTTAGGGTGCTGAGGGCTTACATTATGCGCTCCGCCCCCTTCAGGCGCTCGGAGCAGCTCTTTGTTTCGTTCAGTGGGCGCACCAAGGGTCTCGCCGCCTCGAAACAGAGCCTATCCAGATGGATAGTGGACGCTATAGCAAATGCTTGTGTCTAAAGGCCTGCAGTGCCCTTTGGGCATCAGGGCTCATTCCACTAGAGGCGTGGCCTCGTCGTGGGCTTGGTCCAGCGGGATTTCCATTCACGACATTTGTGAGGCGGCGGGCTGGGCCTCCCCGTCCACATTTGTTAGGTTTTATAACCTGGAAGTCCCCGCCTTGCAGGCTAGACTTCTGTCAGTGTAAGTGGGATGTATGTTCTGCCCCGATCCGATCGTGCCCAGACTACTTTCACGTGACTTAGCTCTCCTGGTTGAGCTGTACTATATGGTTGATACGATAAGACCGGCAATGCCGCTCTGTATTCCCTATGGGTGCTTATGTACAGTGTGTTGGCCCACGTTGCTGGCCACCTTATTATCACTTATGTATGTTCCCCGGGACTCCCTGAGAATCATGAAGTGGATATTGGCGCACACGGCGTTGACAAGGGGTTCCCGTAGCGTAAGCAACTTACGCAATACGAGAGAACCTCTCGTAAGAGAACGTACTCGGTTACATACGTAACCTCGGTTCTCTCTAGAAGAGGGAACGAGTATTGCGTAACCGGCCGTGCTGGCACCACGAGCGTTTTCGCTTCAGTCGATGAAAACCAGAGTTGCAAGCCTATCTGCCTGGCTTATATACGCTAAGCCACCCCCATTCTGGCGGGCTCTGACGCGCAGAGTGCCCTCATTGGACGTGACGTCACGCCAGGCTCAACGATAGGCTGCTGCAGTTACCGCAGAGCAGCCAATGAGCACGCAAGATAGCCTGCTCTAGGTCTGCTAGCTGCTGCACTACATTGACAATAAATACAAAATTAAGGATAATTTTTGGCTTCAATATCTCGAGAAACGATGACTTTAACCGTAGCGTAAGCAACTTACGCAATAGTCGATCCCTCTTCTAGAGAGAACCGAGGTTACGTATGTAACCGAGTACGTTTACTTGTACCGTCATTGCCTCTTGTTAAAGAGAAATCTATAACAAAACACCCTCCATCCTGTCAATTAATTTAGATAATTTATTATATTCAATCTCTTTTGCCCCATCTATGATTTTAAAGCACTTAATGACGGTGAATAGAGAAGGAACATCCTATAACAACCTAGTTACTGACAGAATGGACAGTGCATTACATGAAATTCCATATTATTATGGCAAACACATTACATTGCCTCTTTTACATTTCCATAGACAACTGCAAATAACTGACCTTCCTTTGACCAATAACATAATCCATATCAATTGCAGGAGCTGTTTGATTCACACACATAATGGCAGCACTCATGGCAAATTTATACGTGTATTGTTTTTTTAATCTAAAATACTATTTTCTCAATTTCTTCCACATTCATGCTTTTCATTCTAAAACACCTAACAATGACACAGTGAACAAATTCAAATAAAGACAAAAACTGTAACATACATTTTACATCAAGAGCTTCTCAAAACCTGATTTTGATATTTTAGCTAAAATAATTCGTTTTTAACTTTTAAGTCAAGTTTTTCTTTTCTGTAGACTATACACTATTTTTAAATATTAGTTATGAGTAATACTGCAACAAAAATAAATATTCAGTAAATGTCATGGTTTGTCATAATACATTTTAGACAAGTACAAAATGGACCTACCCATGCACTCAAATAGTATGCAACAAAATGTTGTTGTATATTTGTCACTGACTGGGGCAAAGCTGTGAATGGGTTGTTGAGCACAGTTCAGAAAAAAGCTAAACATCTACAGTACTACCACAGCCAGGACATTGTGGGTAGAGCCAGTGGGATCTTTACTATCCATATGGATATCTCAGCAGAAAGTTTCCAGTGACTGCAGTGTAGTTGCTAGTTCCATGTCCACAGGCAAGTGTATAAAGTCTTTTTGTGGTAATCAATTTGGCAAGCCTGGGGGCAAGGTGATTTTTTTGTGTCATTTTTTGGTACACTTTTTTCCCCCAACAGATTTGGTCTGTTATTTGAAGTTGAAGATGAAGTGAAAAGCTAAATTCTGCTATATGCTTTTCTGAGTAACAGCAGAGCAAACTAAAGTCCTCTGAATTCAGAGAAAATGACTTAGTCTTGTGAATCTTGCAAGCAAACATGCAAAATCTTCATACTTTTCACATGAGGACACAGAAAGAGTTTTTGACTTGTCTGGTCTTTTATTTTTATTTTTCTCTTCTTTTTTTCTACCTTTGGTAGTTCAATCACAATAATGGTATTTTTATCTAAATATATATATATTTTTTTTGTAAAGTTCTGCCTCCTGATACGGAAGGCCAGAGGGACTACCTTTTTCCCTGCCATATACACTTACTACCTTAACCCTGGCACACTCTTAATCTGCTTTTCAGCAAGATCTTTACTAAAAAAACAGCATCATTTTCAATCTTCACAAAGAAGAAAGAGTAAGAGCCTAACCCCCAAAGTTATTCAACAAAAATAAAGTAATACAGTATGTAAAAAGAATAATCCACTCTGGAAAAATAATATAAGAATAACCAAATCCTCTTTGGCGAGAAAATTCAGACTCGTATGGAGAAATCAAGATGGTTGCTGGGCAGCCACTCAAGGTTTCTGAGTGTTCAGCATGACGTTGGAGACAAAACGGATAATGTCTGAAGCAGGCTGGTCTGGTTCCAGCTCAGCAAACAGGTGACTCACATTATCAGTTGTGCTGCCTTGTTTTCGAGCCACAAACCCAAACAGTCTGTATTATAAACCAGAGTAAATATTTGTTAGAGAAATATATTTCTCTCTTTAACAACATTTTTGACAATGATTCAATGTGGCATACTCACTTTGCTACCCCACCCTCTGCTTTGTTCCACCTGTAAGAACAATGAACCAGAGGATCTCATTGAATTTAATGTCAAACATATTTCTGAAATGATGAAATGTACATGGATCATGCAGAAAAGTCAACTAAAATATCTTACCAATGCAGAAAAGTCAACTAAAATATCTAACCAAAACACTCACTTTCTGTCTTGTGGGTCCAAATTGCAGTATGTTATGATGTTGATCGGGTAATGACGTCTGAAAAAAATCCTTCAAGGATAAAGAAGTTTGGTTATACAAAGGACACATGCTTGATTCAAGGCAACAGTTTAAAAATGAATCCTATTAAATACACTCACTTCCTCTGATTGTCGGTGAGTGTGATGCCCTGTATGGACACTTTGAAATGGACAATGGTTGCCATAGGAGGAGATTTGGCAGCAAGCGTTTCAGTGATGGCTTTGGCCACAGCCTGAGGACCGGTCAGAGATTCCATATCCACAGAGTTTATGTACAAAACATTACATGCTAAGGGAAAAAGATAAAATAGGTGTAAAATAGAGGCTGCATACTGAACCTTTTTTCTCTCAAACAACACCAAAACAGTATCATGAAAAAAAAAATAATAATAAAAAAAAATAGCTTTGAACTGAGGTAAAAGCAGAGGTGTAAAGTCCAGGATCAGACAGTAAAAGTCCTCCTCAGTATTTTGTTCCAATCACCTGGATTTGCTAATTAGCACAGTATTTCAGCCAGGAGATAGAACTAATTATTGAAATCAGCTGGCTGAGTTCATGTGTGGAATAAACATGTGGCAGGACTTTTACTTTCTGACCCCTGGGCTTTACACCTCTGGGTAAAAGATACTAAATATAAACTCAGCAAAAAAAGTGCCATACCACGTGTAACTATATGTCCCCCCAGAGGTGCTTGAGAACTTGCAAGTTCCTTGGTGGAAGAGTGTGGTAACATCTCACAGCAAAAACTGACACATCTAGTGCAGACCATGAGGATAAGATGCACTGTAGTACTTAAAGTGGCTGATGGCCACACCAGACTGCTACACATTGGACAGCTACTTTTGATATTAATGTTTTAAAAAAATGTTTTAAATTGATATTAACATTCTGTTTGTGTTTTAAATACAAAATCAATTCAGATGGCTGTGGTGGTTTGACAGTCAAGTCAGCTGCTATCACCTTATTTCAGGACCGGTTTCAGGTGCACATGGTGAAAGTACTGTAGATGATGTTCATAGCCAGTAGTTAATATAAAAATTGCATGCAAACCTAGGATATGATGTGCCATATTTACCATAAAAATCTTCAGTAGGTTTAGGAGGTTCTGAAGTGGTAGGAAATTGACAATAAATTAGGAGAAAAATAAGATATATAGAGAGCAATAAAGGAAGTGAAACAGAAACAGAAAGAGAGAGACTCACCTGCTCCCTGCTTTAATAAATCCATGGTTGAACAAGTTGGTGTTGCTAACTCCAAGGCCTCTTCATTTGGATCTGTTCACAAATAAAAGTAAGACACAAAGACTCAAAAACCAAAGACTGATTTGATGAAATACAAATTGACACTAAGTGAAAAAACAGCCAGTTTAGGGAACACAAACAAAACCACCATCCACTGAGAAGAGGTCAATTACAGAGGCTGCAGGAATGGGGTGACAATGGCATTCTCACCTCTTGTAGGAATCATAAGCTTGCATGGAAGAGCCAGAGGTGTGATGGCATGTTGATATACGAGAGCAGACAGACACCCTGTAAAGACACACATACAAGTTACAGTACACAAACAAGCTGATGGGTGGAAGACTACAGACATAGTATTCAAAGGGTGCCAATTTAAGTCAGTGCAATAGACAGCAGACAGAAATACAAATGTCTGTCGGAATTCATTATTACCGAAGTATGGTTCATTTGGACAACCCTTAAGTCTCACGCCCTTGGCACTGGTTTCAATCAAGAAGTGTCGTACCAACTCATTTGTGATGTCTCCAACTTCAAGGTAAGAACAAAAGATAAATGAGGAGGAAGGTCTGTTCAGTGATGACTGAAATGATGACACGCAGAGTTCCCTTTCGAAGGGAACTCAACAATACGTCATCAACGCTATGGGGAATGCCTCAGGCGTGACAGGTGTCTGAAATCACTATCAAATCACGTCAATCACATTGACCGGCGACAGCCCGTGAATCATTAGCGTGAATGATTAACGTGCGACCTGGAAGTATATAAAGGCGCCTTGCGAACATGACAAATCATCTCATCGTCTTCAGGGACTGTCTGTGTGAAACGTTATTCAAGTTACGGTAAGAGAATGAAACGCACAGCAAAGGCAGATTGTTTTCGTAAGTGTGCCGACCCGTGTCCAAGGTTTCTGACACCGGCCGACACACACGAGCTGTGCGTTTTTTGCCTGGGAGAAGAGCACGCACGGGAGGTTCTCGAGGGAGCCCTCTGTGCAAACTGCGAGTGTTTTTCCTCTTAAAACGCTCCGCTCTCGTCTGGCCCTCTTCTCGAGTGAAGGGGGCTCAGCGTCTGGTCCTCATGGTGCAGGTCCCGCTCGTGCCGAGGCCGAGCGGTAACTTACATCATGGGGCTCCCAGATGGAGCTCGTCGATCGCCTCAAGAGGGCTGTAAACCTCTCAGATGATTCGACGGCTGACGAGGGTGAACTGCAGGTCGATGGGGAAGATTACTCACCGACTGTTCCTGCAGTTGCGGCTCTTCAGGACGCACAGGAGATGGCTGAGGAGGTTTTTGATCGGGTAGATCCTGAACCCCCTCAGCCATCCTGCCCCGTGTATGCAGAGCTGGTGGATGTTATGGAGCGTGCTGCTGGCAGGCTGCAGCTGCCTTGGCAGCGCGCTAGAGGAGAGGCCGCTCGCGGTAGGCTCGATGATCGGTTTCTCCCCGGCCATACACCACCAGCTCAGGTGAGCCTTCCATTCCTTCCTGATCTTCACATGGAGATCGAGAGGACATGGAAGAACCCATACTCTGCCGTATCCACCGACATCAGCGGGCCAGTTTCGCTGATGTCGAGGGGATCATAGAGCATGGGTACGTGTCGATGCCGCCCATTGACGAGACGTTCGCAAACTATCTCGTGTCTGGGCGGGCAGCGACACTGATAGCTGCAACCCTGCCATCCAAACCGCTGAAAACAACGGCTCGTTTGAATGGCAGAGCATACACGGCAGCGGGTCAGGCCGGTGCTGCACTGCACACCATGGCGGTGTTGCAGGCATACCAGGCCGACCTGCTGGGGTATCTCGACCAGGGGGCAGGGATGTCCCCTGAGGCGGTGGCTGAGCTGCGCCGTACCACAGATCTGGCTCTCCGGGCTACCAAGCAAACCGCTGCCGCGATCGGTCGGTCGATGGCGGCGATGGTGGCCACGGAGAGGCATCCGTGGCTAAATCTTGCCGGCATCGGGGAGAAAGAAAAAGCCTTTCTTCTCAATTCGCCAGTTTCGCCTTCCGAACTCTTTGGCACCTCCGTAGAGGCGGTGGTGGGGAAGTTCAGGGAGGCGAAGGCGCACTCAGCAGCATTCAAGACCTGTATACCGCTGAGATCCGCGTCCGCACCCGGGCAGGCGGGAGAGCCTGGCCCTTCACGGTTTGAGGACCGTAGGCAGGGCCAGCGAGCCAGCGTCGCCTCTCGTGCGCCCCCTCCCTTGAGGGGTAATGGATAACCTCCCCGGAGGGTCACGAAATCTGCCCTCTCCTCTCTTCTGACCCCCAGGCGTTCACTACATCAGGCCTGGGGATGGGCCTATGATGAGAACTATGTTCTGATGGCCCAACTAGGCTTGGTTAGTGGAAACGCCCCTTTCAGGCATGTAAAGTGGCGGATCCCAGGTTCATAAAGAACTATCTGGCAAGTTCACTTTGCACGCCACAGGTGAGCTGCTGGTCTTTTCAAAGAGTATTTTTTTTCTGAGTGTTCAGCATGACGTTGGAGACAAAACGGATAATGTCTGAAGCAGGCTGGTCTGGTTCCAGCTCAGCAAACAGGTGACTCACATTATCAGTTGTGCTGCCTTGTTTTCGAGCCACAAACCCAAACAGTCTGTATTATAAACCAGAGTAAATATTTGTTAGAGAAATATATTTCTCTCTTTAACAACATTTTTGACAATGATTCAATGTGGCATACTCACTTTGCTACCCCACCCTCTGCTTTGTTCCACCTGTAAGAACAATGAACAAGATTACTCACCGACTGTTCCTGCAGTTGCGGCTCTTCAGGACGCACAGGAGATGGCTGAGGAGGTTTTTGATCGGGTAGATCCTGAACCCCCTCAGCCATCCTGCCCCGTGTATGCAGAGCTGGTGGATGTTATGGAGCGCGCTGCTGGCAGGCTGCAGCTGCCTTGGCAGCGCGCTAGAGGAGAGGCCGCTCGCGGTAGGCTCGATGATCGGTTTCAGAGCATACACGGCAGCGGGTCAGGCCGGTGCTGCACTGCACACCATGGCGGTGTTGCAGGCATACCAGGCCGACCTGCTGGGGTATCTCGACCAGGGGGCAGGGATGTCCCCTGAGGCGGTGGCTGAGCTGCGCCGTACCACAGATCTGGCTCTCCGGGCTACCAAGCAAACCGCTGCCGCGATCGGTCGGTCGATGGCGGCGATGGTGGCCACGGAGAGGCATCCGTGGCTAAATCTTGCCGGCATCGGGGAGAAAGAAAAAGCCTTTCTTCTCAATTCGCCAGTTTCGCCTTCCGAACTCTTTGGCACCTCCGTAGAGGCGGTGGTGGGGAAGTTCAGGGAGGCGAAGGCGCACTCAGCAGCATTCAAGACCTGTATACCGCTGAGATCCGCGTCCGCACCCGGGCAGGCGGGAGAGCCTGGCCCTTCACGGTTTGAGGACCGTAGGCAGGGCCAGCGAGCCAGCGTCGCCTCTCGTGCGCCCCCTCCCTTGAGGGGTAATGGATAACCTCCCCGGAGGGTCACGAAATCTGCCCTCTCCTCTCTTCTGACCCCCAGGCGTTCACTACATCAGGCCTGGGGATGGGCCTATGATGAGAACTATGTTCTGATGGCCCAACTAGGCTTGGTTAGTGGAAACGCCCCTTTCAGGCATGTAAAGTGGCGGATCCCAGGTTCATAAAGAACTATCTGGCAAGTTCACTTTGCACGCCGCAGGTGAGCTGCTGGTCTTTTCAAAGAGTATTTTTTGTGATAAAAAATAAAATGTTTCTCTTTACAGACCTCGTTCCCTGTATAGAGTTATGGGGTCATGTCAAGGTAACAAGGTAAGAGAACTTTATTGGATTACTAGGGCCCTGAAGTTCCCCATTAGGTGGCCAGAACGGTAACTTTGTTAGCCTTCGGGCTGCTAGCTACCTCAGGGTAGAGTAGTTGGTCTCTCTCTTATAGAATTTCTTACTCAGAGTGTTGACTGACGCTAGAGCTTCAGATAGATCTTATGTCCGGCCCACGGGACCGTTTTGACTTCTCTGAGTATTTCGCCCCTTGAGCTCTGTTTGGGTTTTCAGTAGGCTGAGCGATTCTGCAGCCCTTTGTATGGAATAATACAGACTATATTCTCTAGTAGGCTGTAGCTCCTCCGAGCCCTCAGATAGATCTATGCTTGCAGGCTGGCCCTCACCAGGGCCGCCTCTGTAGCTGGCCTAGGCTGTGCCAGGGATAATAGGGGCGTTCTGCTTAAGTTAGCATTTCTTCCTCTGACCCTTCACTTTGTGAATGTAGGTTTCTAGCATCCCTGTATAAACAGCCTCCTCCCATGGGAGTCGTTAGGCCAAGGCCCGCCCCCTTCTCTGCATTCTGGGGTGACTAGAGTAATGCAGCGTGGTGCAGAGGATGGTTTATATAGGACATGGTAGGCCTCAAATAGGCCTCCGTGGTATATAAGTCTTTATTGAGCAGGGTTAGGCCGTCTTTCGCTTCACAAAGAAGACTGGGTCTCCTGCCCGACCCTGCCGTGCAGAACTGGCCTACGGATTTAGGCCGCCAGTATAGGCTTCACTCACCTCGCTGAGCTACTGCTCGAGCACTGGGTTGTAGGTGGTTGGCTTTCATTCAAGCCCCACTCCCCTAGGTTGGGCACAAATACATTTCTGTCACCCCTAGAGCCGCTGGCAGGCCCGCACCCTGGTAACCTCAGTTACCAGGTGTGAGTATTCCCCTGTGATACAGGGTAGGTCTGAGCACTTCACTCCCAGTTCTGCTTTATCCTACCTCGCACCACTATGGCTCGGGTCGAGTATGAAGTGAGCCTTCACCACTTCTTTGGTCGAAGTACACTCCCCTGAAGCCAGCATTGCCCTGAGCTGATGCCCATGCATAGATGGTAGGCCCCTGACTAACTGGGGCCTCCGTTGAGGCAGAGTGGCGTATGTTGTAATCCCCTTGTTTTAAGGGTGCTAGCTTTCTTGCGGAGTACACTGCCATGGGCAATGTGATTAGGCACCAGGATGCTGTAGGCCCTGAGTAAACAGCTTATCTGCCAACGAGGGCTGCGCCATTAGGTAGTAGGCCTCAGCAGGCCTCCTTGATTGGACAGCCCCCAAGAGGGCACTGTAGGCCAGCTCACTTTACGCGGTTGGCCTTGGTGGTTCGGGCAGTTGACTCACTGATGAGTAGTAGGCCTTAAACAGGCCTCCTCGGAGGGGAGTCCCAACATTGTGGGACATACCGTATAGCGCTACTGGAAACCCAATAGTAAAATATGCTTGTGTAGTATGGTTCCCAACAGTGTATGTTATAGCAGAATATGACTTGCTATCAGCTAGTAGGCCCGGCCAGGCCACCCTGATAGGCGAGTCCCCAGCTGGCTGGCCTTAGCAGGCCACCTTGTACTATCACCCGGACTCAGGGCTCATAGCTACCAGTGGTTATCAGGTAGTAGGCCACTCAGGCCTCCCTGAAGGTAAATTCCCACTTAAGATGGTTATCAGGTAGTAGGCCTCACCCGGCCGCCCTGAAGGCGAATTCCCATTTACGTTGGCTATCAGGTAGTAGGCCTCTCTGGGCCTCCTTGAATGTGAGCTTCTAAATATTTTTCGGCTGTCAGGTAGTAGGCCTCACCAGGCCTCCCTGAAGGTGAGTTCCCACATGCTGTGATTATCAGGTAGTAGGCTCCTCCAGGCCTCCTTGAATGAGAACGGTCAGGTAGTAGGCATCACCAGGCCTCCCTGAAGGTGAGTTCCCACATATTGTGGTTATCAGGTAGTAGGCCTCACCAGGCCTCCCTGAAGGTGAGTTCCCCACATGCTGTGGTTATCAGGGTTTAGGCCCAACCAGGTCTCCGTGAATGGGAACGGTCAGGTAGTAGGCCTCACCAGGCCTCCTTGAAGTTGAGTTCCCAGAGGTTGTGGTTATCAGGTAGTAGGCCTCACCAGGCCTCCCTGAAGGTGAGTTCCCCACATACTGTGGTTATCAGGTTGTAGGCCTCTCCAGGCCCCCCTGTGAATGGTTCCCTAATGGTGCTGGGTTTATGAAGCTAGTGGCCTCTTGCTATCAGTCTCAGCTAGCCTTATTAGGCAGCTGCTGAAGGCGAGCTTGCGCCCTGGCTCGCTAAAGTGCTCATTCTCTGCTACTGGTTCCCTCCCGGAACCCTTTTTCTCTGCCTACAGCCTGGTTTGCCTACCAGGCGGACCTTTTGCTCCCCTCACCGAGGGTCACTATGAGCATGTGGCCTCCTGAGTCTGGTCAGACGGTCGTAGGCCTCTCGTGAGGCCTCCCAGTTAGATCAGCCCTTAGGCCTTCACAGGCCTCCTCAGTGTTTTGAAACACAGACACTGGGTTGATCCATGGATCGAGTAGAGAAACTCCCCTCGCTAGCAAGGGTTGGAAAGCACTATGCTGAGTCATACTTTCCGGGATATCCCGTCTCTGAGATCCGGGCCGAGTGGTTCACTGCCAGCTTCGCAGTCTCTCGGGTTGGATGCCTTGCTTAAGGCAACTGTCCAGAGGCTCTGTCTTCGGACAGACAGGAAGTGGCCAGACTAAGTGTCTATGTTATGACGCCAGGTCAGGCCGTCCTGGTGGCATTTTGGGGTGAGTACGTTCCCCTGAATAGTGATTGGCTGGGGTTCCTTCGGGTTCCCTAGCCACATTCCCTAGAAGGGACCGCTTCTAATTGGAAGCTGTGGTTCCAGGCCGGGAGCCGGCCCGGGTAGGCCTTTCAATTAACCATGTTTATGAAGTTTTTTCCTGTGAGGCTGTAGCTTGGGCTATGACCGTAGGGAATGCTGTCACTGACAGCCCAGTGTGACCTGAGGGTGAGTGGTTCTAGCATTTCATTTGAAGTTGCTGGTTCTGACAGTTGTCACTGCCACTTGGCATGCACTCCCCTTAGCATGGTGGCGTTGGTATATCGTTCCCCATAGCGTCGAGGACGTATTGTTGAGTTCCCTTCGAAAGGGAACGTCTCAGGTTACGACTGTAACCTCTGTTCCCGAGGACAGGGAACGAGACAATACGTCTCCCTGCCATGCCTCGGGGCTTGCCTAGCGTACAGTCCCTTCAGACGATAAGGTGATTTGTCATGTTTGCAAGGCGCCCTAATATACTTCCAGGTCGCACGTTAATCATTCACGCTAATGATTCACGGGCTGTCGTCGGTCAATGTGATTGACGTGATTTGATAGTGATTTCAGACACCTGTTCCGCCTGAGGCGTTCCCCATAGCGTCGATGAGGTATTGTCTCGTTCCCTGTTCTCAGGGAACAGAGGTTACAGTCGTAAACTGAGACGTTATTTTACCTTTCTTGTTCTGCTGCATCATTGGAGGGGGAGAGGCTACTTTCATGGCCAAACCATATGCTCCTTTGAACGAGTTACTGTCTCGAATGACAAATGCTCCTGGTACACGATCTTTAAGAATACAAATGGCTGAAACATACAAATACGAAAATGTGTCACCAGTCAGTTATACGTCCTTATAAAGGCAAAACACAGTAAACAAAAAAATCTTCTGTAATGACAAAAATGGGGCTTTGACAGGGCTGGGCATTTCTAGTCCTCGAGTTCCACTTTCCTGCAGAGTTTACCACCAATCCTGATCAATGTTTGTCGCGTTCAAATGCTTTGTTGTTTGAAAGAATTAGGAATCATGGAGGTTGCCAGATTCATACTTGCCTGTTTCTTGGGGAAATGTTATTTTAACACCATAAACCAGATGTTAGACCAATTGAAAGAAAACTGAAAACACAAACAGTATCTAATACATATAAATAAATGTTGATACGTGGAATGCTGCACTGTGAGAGTGTTTTTTTTGTTTTGTTTGTTGTTGTTGTAAATATCAATCAAAATGGAAAATCTCCCAAAACAATTATCAATAGGCTTAAATCAAACACTAGGAGTATTTAAATATTATACTTAATTAAATGTGCTTGATGGATATAACAAGTGTTTCCCAGTAGTAAATACCACTTGAGAGGGCGTTCATGTCCAATTTCCGACTAGGAAACTCATATTTAGAAGGCATCATAAGCTCTGCAGGCTCTGATCTCAAGAGCCAGAGTTGCCCACCCCTGTGTTTTGATATGGCCGCTCCTGTGACAGAAGGGTTTGGCTCCACTCTACACGGATTCAGAGAAAATTGAAAACTGATATTAAATCTCTCACCTTGTTCCCTGGAGATTTCTGGTTTGTACCAATATTTGGATGTATCTTGAACAAATTTGATATTCAATCTAATATCTGGAGGTCCATCGTCTGAAAAGAATAAATGGTTTGCTGAATAGTTTATCAAATAAGAACACACCTGTTTCTTTTAGTAATTTCATTTACATGGTTCCTAGCTGGATTTCTTATCTTACCATATATTGAGGTGATTTCAGGTCCTTGCGGTGGCAATTGTGTAGGAGTTGGAGCTTTCCTACTTTCTGTGCTATCCGCTGGAAAACTTTCAGAATTACCTGCAATGGATCCCGCTCTTATGTCCAGGGGCAAGAACAGTGAGGGGCTACAGGATTGCTCTAGGGCAAATGTGGGGGTAGGAGTTCCAGGCTGAACCACAGAAGTGGTGCTTTGCCTGGACTGTGCCCCATGTCTCTCATCTGGAGTGGCCTGGCCCCTAGATGGAGCTTTGTGATCTGGGCTAGAGGCAACTGGAGCAGGTGAGGGGTGACGGTCTAGCACAGGACTTGGCGGGATGAATTTGCCACTGCGACCCAAAAGAGGACTGTTGGGAGTGGATGGTTCACTGCTGCCACTGGCTGTTGGTATACGTCGCCCCAAAGCAGGGCTGCTCTGACCACCAAGCCTACGTTGAAGGGCAGGGCTTGGCGGTGTATTGGTGGCCACCGTACGGTGGAGTGTGTTGGGGCTTCCTGGAACATGATGAACACCCATGATGTTAACAGTGGCCTCATCAGGGTTAAGGTAAGTAAAGGTGTCTGGAAAGAGAGAAGCCCGGATGGGCTCAGACGGAAATGATGGAAAGGCAGGCTGACTGCCAAAACTGTTTGAAAATAAAAGAGATGAAAAGAGAAAGTGTTAGTACATAAAAGAAAACAGATACATTTCACCCAAACAAATAAAGACACATATTTTTTGCAGTGTAGTTGTTGAGGAACTATGTAATTAGAGATGCATTTTAGCACCATGTTCAGAGTAAAAAAAAGACAAATTTGCTCACATCTCAGGCACATGTTAATGTTGTGATTAGTAATTAATGGTAATTCTTTATGATTTCTCATGGTTAATAGTTCTTAATTAGGCTAATCTTATTCAGTAATTATTTATTATCTAATAAGGAACTATCTCCGTCATAAATTTGTAATTACTTAATGATTAGTTAATCTTGTTGCCATATTAGTTAATGGTAGTAGCTGAAGTGTTAATGTAGCACTACCCATTTGTCCAGCAGTGCTTCCTATGACAGACCATTATTCTAATGTTTTACCATATTTTGGATTTGAAAAAGGGACGGTGGTCAGATAACAACATTTACCCATCAGAAAAAGATTTGTTAACTGGCTGAGGTGGGCTGAAAGTGTGGGCAGGAGGAACTGGTCTTTCAAAAGCAGAGGAGTATGGATGCTGCAAAGGAGAAATCAGTCCTCCTCCTCTGACTCCTGTTCCCATGAAACCATGTGGCTCTATAAGAAAACCAAAAACATAAACAAGAAATATAACTTGGGAATAACAAAACAATATATATCTGTGAATAACTTTTACTGCCACTGTCTCAACATTATATGACACAAATTTGGGTAGTTTGTGATTAAAGCTCTAGGATGAGTCCAAAACAGTTGGTTTGTAACAAAATTAAAAATGGCAGATAGAACAATGGGTAATATTGTATTAGGACTTGGTCTTGGATGACCAAAATAGCTGCCCGGAGGCTTTGCAAATATGGCCGCCGAGTGAACAGGGCATGCACAGGGCATTGTATAAATCAGGGGTAGCCAACCCTGCTCCTGGAGAGCAACAGTCCTGCAGAGTTTAACACTAATCAACCCTTACAAAAAAGAAGTATACTTCAAGTTAATTTTATGAAGTATACTTAAGTAATGTTCAAGTATATTTAAGTATACTAAATGTAGTAAGTATACTAATATCAATGTGTACTTGTAGTAAACTTGTAAGTGTACTCTTTCAATACTGCTTGGGTCTAAACTGGCCCACTTTTAGTATAAGTATATGTTTAAGTGTACTATAAGTGTAAAAGTAGTAAACTTTAAGCACACAACTAGGTTTCTCATTTGTAATGCATCTGTACTACAAGGGAACTTAAAAGTATACTAGTAGTTTACTATTTTTATACAAGTAGTACATTTTTTAGTTTATGAAAGTACACACGAGTACTCTCAGTAAACTACTAGTTTAGTAGTTTATAGCCTACTAGTATACATAGTATACTACTATGTTCAAATGTAGATCTTATTTCTTTATACTTGAAAAATACCTTTAACTGTACATTAATTTTAAAAACATTTTATTAGCTTCATGCATCCTTTTTTTCATCAACACTTGAATGTCAGTAAGTTTCATAAAGAAATGCAACATTTTAAACAAAAAAAGTTGAGAAAATCACATTTTTGTCAAAGACTACGCTGATCAGATTCAGAACGATGATCAAAACACAGATGGAGTAGATCGAGTCCAACACCCCAAAGCTTCACAGTCGTTTTCTCTTCATGGGTTCGACATTTCACTGCTAACATTAAGCAGTTTTGATTTACATGCTGTTTAATGTTTGATGATCACGTTATTTTACATTTGCGTGACCAATCTTCTATCACTTGTTTCAGCTTCTTCTTCTCCTGTATTTTGATCCTGAGATTCTGTACTAGAAGATGTGTCATAGCGCCCCCTACCTTATAACAGTGAAAACATAGAGAGGTGGAAAATTCAGTCAATGGTGGGGAAAGAGTAGAGTAGAATTAAAGTAAATTCCTATGTACACTACCAGTGGACTAGCCTACATAAAAAATTCAGATACGCAGACTTAAAAACATAACTGTTTTATATCAATATTCTAATCAATATTTTCAAACAATGTAAGTTTCATAAGACTGTATATGAAAAACTATGTAAAAAAAGTATATTTAATAGGCTACTCGATCAAAAGAGTTAACACAACTACAAGCCAAGTATACTTTGAATACTTAATTATATCTCGATCAAAAGATTGAGTACAAGTACAGGCCAAATATAATTGGACTTTTCTCTCAGTATAAGTCAAGTACAATTAAGTGTATTTTTAAGTATATTTCTGAGATGTATATAAAATGTAGACTGAAAGTATACTTTCTTATTTTTAGTTTAAAATAAGTATACTTATAGAACACTTGAATAAACTTTTTTTTTGTAAGGGAAACACACCTGAACATGATTCAAACAAGTGAGTTGGAGCAGGTTAGATCATTAAATATGTATTTTTCTTTTTGTTACACTTTATGTTGCCTTATTAGGACAAATGTAAGGTGTTTGAGCATGTTTATAAGGGGAAGAGAATATTAACAGTGTGAATGTGGTGAGAATGCAAAGCAGGAAGGCAGTGACAGAAATCAGCACTGCAGTTCCCTTTCAAGGGAACTCGAGCTGCGTCAAACGCCCCTGCGTGTGTGCGTTCTGAAGCACGTTTGAAATCAGTCCAATGGAGAGACGGAACGTCATAGGCGGGTGACGTCATCGACCAGGAAACTATAAAGCACCCCGAAATCACAACCGCAACAGCTTCTGTGCCTTCAGCAAGCGCTATATGTGATTTTGTCTGTCCTTAGTTGTCACTAGGCAGGAGTTTTCTCACTATTTCAAAAAACGATATATATATATATATATATATATATATATATATATATATATATATATATATATATATATATATATATATATATATATATATTGAGAGACATGGCGAGCGAACAGCCATATAGAAAGTGTGTTCCTCCCTGCTCGCGCTATTTATCGGGCGGGGATACACACGATCTGTGTTGTTTGTTTGGGAGAGGAGCATGCACGTTCAGCGCTCGAGGGCGCTGACTGTGAGCACTGTTTTGTGCTTCCCTTGCGGACACTCCGATCCCGCCTGGCATTTTTAATGAGGACGCCCAGGCTCGCGTTCTCCAAGGTTCAAGACTTCAGACTTGGGGTTCGAGACAGGCTCTGCCTTATCTCTGACTTCACCTGACAGATCTAATGCCTTGTATCAGGGTTCGGAAGCACGCGCTGCTGTTTCTTCCACCCCGATACAGGCAACAGCTATCCAGTTCCGAGGGACTGGATGTTGTTAGTGTTTATGCTCGTGATACTGAGGATTCACCACCTCAGTCTCATGCTTTTGAGGAGCTTGTTGAGGTTGTAACGAGAGCGGTCGAAACATTACATATCGATTGGCCGGCAGATATGCAGGACGTTCGTTTAAAAAGCAAACTAAACGAATGCTTCCTGCCCTCTCGTTCACAATATCAACGCCTGAGCCTTCCGTTTTTTCCCGATCTCCACACTGAAGTGTCGAGATCGTGGAAGAAACCTGTGTCATATAGAATGTACAGTGCACAATCATTACACTACTCTTCTATTTCACAATATAAAGAGCACGAATATGGGGAAATGACGAAGATAGAAGAGACGCTCGCAAGCTATCTCTCCCCTGAATCTGCATCTTCCTTTAAAGCCACATTATTACCCACCAAGCCAGTTAGAGTAACTTCAGCTTTGATGGGTAAGGCTTATTCAGCGGCTGGTCAGGCTGCAGCATGTCTTCACACAATGTCGCTGCTGCAGGCTTACCAGGCTGAAATGTTAGGAGACATTAATGAGGGCGGGGCTATTGGCCCGAACGCAGTTTGCGAACTGCGTCGAGCCACAGTTTTGTCTCTCGGGGTCGCCAAGGAGACGGCTATTTCTATCGGCCGTTCTATGGCAGCCCTGGTGGCCACTGAGAGACATTTCTGGCTCAATTTGAGCAATATTAAAGAAAATGAGAAAATATTTTTTTTATGGATTTTCTCATCTCTTTATCTGGCCTCTTCGGCGACGCAGTGAACAAGGTCGTCGAGAGGGTTCAGGAATCAGCCATACAAGAAACGGCTGCCTTCTAAAAACTTCTCCCTCGCCAGACTCATGTCTCCGGGGTTGCTGAGCGGGAGCAGCCCCAAACTTTTAAAACCAGCTCCTCACACCGTGCCACACAAAAACAGAGCATTGCTTCCCGTGTTCCTCCACAAAAAGTCTGGAGACACGGAAAGCGCGCTCAAATGCAGCCTTCAAGGGATAAGACGGATCTGAGGACCGTCATTATTTCCAAGAAAGCTGCAAAGAAAAGGCCTGACGTCCAAGGGCGCAGACCATCGAGGGCAGTTCCCCACCGAAGCAGAGCGGTTAACACCTCTTTTTACGGTGCCCGTCTCCCTTCGGTGCCCTCGGGGGATCGTTATGCTAACCCTGTCACCTCATGTGTTACAGGGCGCAGCGGTCTCTGGCGAGCACATATCTCAGGTGCCACTCGGAAACGTAGTGACCCTGGGATGCCCGCCCGCTCCAAGGAGGGCCCTAGAGCAGTCAGTTCAGTCGTTCCCTGCCGGTTCGCCGTTACAGGGCGACGGGCTTATTGCCCAGCAAAAGCTAAATCCAGGAACCAGTCTCGAGAGGCTGGTACCTCTAGTAGAATTCTTGGCAGCGCGAAGATACTGCCAACTATTTCTTGTTGGGTCCTGCAGACCAAAAGGAGCTTTCATCCCAGCGTGGTGAGCCCCGAGCAGGTTCTGGTAATGGAACAAGAGGTGAAAATCCTGTTGGACATAGGGGCCATAGAATATGTACCTCCCTCCAGCAGGGACACCGGGTTTTGAAGCCGGTATTTCATCGTTCCAGAGAAGGATGGGGGGTTGCGTCCCATTTTGATTTTATTAGTTCTTTACGTTTCCTTCATGTTACTAAAGTTCAAAATGTTGAGACAAATCAATGCCACAGATCAGATCCGAGGACTGGTCTGTCACGAAAGATCTCAAGGACGCTTACTTCCATGTGTCTATCCTTCCACAACACAGGAAGTTCCTGAGGTGCGCTTTCGGGGGCGAAGCATACCAATATCGGGTACTTCCGTTCGGCCTAGCTCTCTCTCCCCGAAACATTTACGAAATGTATGGCTGCAGCTCTGGCTCCGGACTCCAGGGCCATCCGCATTTTGAATTATATCGACGATTGGTTGATTTTAGCTCAATCGGAGCATCTGCCGGCTCGGCATCGAGATGTCGTTCTCGCTCACATCAAGAAACTGGGGTTGAGGCTCAATGCCAAGAAAAGTGTGCTATCTCCGCTACAGAGGACCACTTTTCTGGGTGTAATCTGCCATCATGTTCTTGTCCGGTCAGACAACACATCGGTGGTCTCCTTCATAAATCACCAGGGAGGTCTGTGTTCGCGCCTGTTATACAAGCTGGCTCGCCAGATCCTTCTATGGTCCCAGGGGAAGCTTCTTTCATGGAGGGCGATTTATATCCCAGGGTATCTAAATCAGGGGGCAGACATCCTGTCGAGGCAGGGGCCGAGGCCCGGGGAATGGAGACTTCACCCCGAGGTGGTGGAGCTCCTATGGAAACGTTTTGGTCGTGCCGAGGTAGACCTGTTTGCTTCCAGAGAGACATCACACTGTCCACTGTGGTTCTCTCTAAGCCATCCAGCCCCTCTGGGGTTGGACGCTATGGTACAGGAGTGGCCGAGGTCACGTCTGTACGCGTTTCCCCCGATTGCTCTGCTCCCAGGAGTTCTGAAAAGGGTTCGCCGGTAAGGGGTCAATCTACTGTTGGTAGCCCCATACTGGCCGGCCCGAGTATGGTTTGCGGACCTGGTGTCTCTCCTCGTCGGCTCTCCTCTGGAGATTCCGATCAGGAGGGACCCTCTCTCAGGTGAGTGGGTCGATCCTTCGCCCCCGCCCAGAACTGTGGAAACTTTGGGCTTGGCCTCTGAGGGGGCCCAGCTCTTAAGTTCAGGTCTCTCAACCGAGGTTGTTGAGACCATCCTCCACTCCAGAGCTCCTTCCACGAGGAAGTTATATGCCTTGAAGTGGAGATTTTTCACTTCTTCGTGTGGAGAACACCAGCTGGACCCAGTTAACTGCCCAGTGAGTGCAGTGCTGGAGTTCCTGCAGGAGCGTTTCTCCTCAGGGCTATCCCCCTCCACACTAAAGGTGTACGTGGTGGCACTAGCTGCTTACCATGTCCCTTTCAGTGGAGTCTCTTTGGGGAGACACCTGTTTATAACTCGCTTTCTTCGTGGTTCTCTGAGGCTGAGGCCAGCAGTTCGCACGAGGGTGCCGACCTGGGATCTGGCCATCGTACTAGAAGGTCTCTCCCTAGCTCCGTTCAAGCCCATTGAAGAGGTTCCTGAGAAATTTGTCTCTCTAAAGACTATCTTTCTTCTCGCTATTTCGTCTCTTAAGAGAATTGGAGACATTCAAGCACTCTCGGTTCCCCCCTCGTGCCTGGAATTCTCGCCTGGTATGGTGAAGGTCTTCCTCCATCCTAGGCTGGGCTATGTTCCTAGGGTCCCTTCTAATGTTGCTAGACCTATAGTTTTGCAGGCAGCAGGCTCCATGTTGTCTGTGTTGCGGCAGGCTGGTCCTCACCGCACACATTTGTTAGGTTTTATGACCTTGACCTCAGCTCCACTCCAGGGGCGCAGGTGCTCTCGTCCTCTGTGCGCTCTGATTTCACATGACGGGCACTTGCTCTTATGGCGACGTGGGTATTAGCGTTCCCACAGCGTTTGACGCAGCTCGAGTTCCCTTGAAAGGGAACGTCTCGGTTACGTATGTAACCCTAATTCCCTGAATAGGGAACGAGACGCTGCGTCGTTCTGCCATACTCCCTGCATGCCCGTGATCGACTTGCTTCAGGCCTATCAGAAGCTGTCACGGTTGTGATTTCGGGGTGCTTTATAGTTACCTGGTCGATGACGTCACCCGCCTATGACGTTCCGTCTCTCCATTGGACTGATTTCATACGTGCTTCAGGACGCACCCACGCAGGGGCGTTCCCACAGCGTTTGACGCAGCGTCTCGTTCCCTATTCAGGGAACTAGGGTTACATACGTAACCGAGACGATAGATGAGGTGTTGGGCAGAGGGGTATTTCTGATGTAATGATTAATAAACCAAGCAATGCACTTAATATATTATAACAAAATTAGAAAATATAAAACTAGTATATAAAAATTTCCGTAATCCATCACATTAAAGAAAAGTTTACAGTGGACTATACTGGTTTTATAGGAGCTCACCTGAGCTGCTTTGATGTACCAGAGCTTCTGCAGGGTTCTGGGCCTTCAGGCCTATTTAAACAAAAGGGGAGAAAGGCAGGGAAAAAAAGACTTTGATTGTCAGGTTTAAGCTCTCCATCTCAAAAATGTTATACATATTTCTATCCTATGATTTCAGTCCCCACCAGAGTGACTAATACCTCAGCAACTCATATAGATAATATTTTTACTAATGTGTATAACAAGACTATGAAATCCAGAGTCCTGTGCATTGATGTGGCTGATCACTGTCTCATATTTTTGATCACTGTTAACGAGAGTGAAACTTGCCCCCCTTTACAAAACATTAAATATGGACAAACTTTCAGTGAAAGTAATTTGATACATTTCAGACACGCTGTAAGGCAATTAACATGGAGTGTAGGGATGTGCAAATCAGCCGGTATTTGTATCTGTATTTATATTTGTTGAGGGGGGGAAAGTATTTGTATTTGAGTAAAATTCAAAATAGGCGTAAAAATCCAGTTTTTTTTTTACGTTACACTTCTAATTGTCGCGCTAGCCTGGTGGAGGTGTGGCTGTCTCCCGTGTACCCATCATTTCCTTCTGCATTCAGCTTCCCTTGCGCGCGCTCTGCACGGCAGCCCGCACGCGCATGTGCGCGCCTTGGTGCGCGATCGACCAGGTGAATTGAATTGGGGAAATCAGAAGCTCGCGCCCAGTTCAATCAGTGGATTTCAAATACGCGCATCAGTCATTTGACTGGTATGCGACGGACTAAGAGGACGGCAGAGGCACAAACGCATTCACTGTGAGGAACAAAGACTTTTGATTGTGACGGGCTATCGGTAAGCTCACATTTACATTTACATTTATTCATTTAGCAGACGCTTTTATCCAAAGCGACTTACAAATGAGAACAATAGAAGCAGTTAAACTAAAAGTAGGACAACAATACGTACGTGCTATAACCCCTCTCAGTTTAACTTAAGTGCAGTTTTTTTTTTTTTTTTAAGAATAGAAGAGAAGAGAAAGTGTTAATACTACTGAATCAAGTGCTGCCGAAAAAGATACGTCTTCAGCAGTTTCTTGAAAGTGGCTACTGACTCAGAAGCTCTGGTTGAATTAGGCAGATCATTCCACCAACAGGGAACAGTCATGGTAAAGGTCCGAGAAAGAGATTTTGTGCCTCTTTGAGATGGTACCAAAAGACGACATTCGCTAGCAGAGCGCAGGTTTCTGGATGGCACATAAGTCTGAAGTAATGAGTTTAGGTAAGATGGAGCAGTGCCAGTGGTTGTTCTGTAGGCAAACGTCAGTGCCTTGAATTTAATGCGAGCGGCAACTGGCAACCAGTGCAATTTTGTGAGGAGAGGAGTGACGTGTGCTCTCTTTGGCTCATTAAAGACTACTCTGGCTGCAGCATTCTGGATCAATTGTAGAGGTTTGACAGAGCAAGCTGGAAGACCAGCCAGGAGAGCATTGCAATAGTCCAGTCTGGATAAAACAAGTGCTTGGACAAGGAGTTGTGTAGCATGCTCTGTAAGGAAGGGCCTGATCCTCCTAATGTTGTGCAAGGCAAATCTGCAGGACCGGGCAGTTCTAGCAATGTGGTCTGTGAATTTCAACTGATCATCAATTACAACCCCAAGGTTCCTAGCTGACCTTGATGGAGTTATGGATGACGAGCCTAGCTGAATGGAGAAGTTGTGATGATGTGTTGGGTTGGCCGGGACCACAAGTAGCTCGGTCTTCGCAAGGTTTAGTTGAAGGTGGTGGTCCTTCATCCAGCCAGAAATGTCTGTCAGGCAGGCTGAGATACGAGCAGCTACCGTCGGATCGTCAGGCTGGAATGAGAGGTAGAGTTTCGTGTCATCAGCGTAGCAATGATAGGAAAAGCCATGTTTCTGAATCACAGATCCTAGTGATGTCATGTAGATGGAGAAGAGGAGTGGTCCAAGCACTGAGCCCTGAGGCACCCCAGTAGCTAGATGTTGGGTCTTAGATGCCACACCTCTCCACGACACCCTAAAGGACCTACCTGAGAGGTAAGAGTCGAACCATTGGAGTGCAGTTCCCGAGATGCCCTTCATCTTTAGGATTGACAGGAGGATCTGGTGGTTAACTGTGTCAAAATCAGCAGACAGATCCAGCAGGATGAGGACTGAGGATTTGGAAGCTTCTCTTGCCAGTCTCAGAGCTTCAATTACTGAGAGCAGGGCAGTCTCAGTTGAGTGTCCGCTTTTGAAACCAGACTGATTGTTGTCCAAGAGGTTGTTCTGTGTAAGAAAGGAGGAGATCTGGTTGAAAACAACTCGTTCAAGTGTTTTCGCGACAAATGGAAGAAGAGATACCGGTCTGTAACTTGTTAGATGTGCTGGATTTAGATTGGGTTTCTTAAGCAGTGGGGTTACTCGAGCCTGCTTAAAAGCTGTGGGAAAGGTACCAGTGTGAAGAGAGGCGTTTATGATGTGCGTGAGTGTGGGTACAACTGAGGAAGAAATGGCTTGAAGTAGATTAGTGGGGATAGGATCAAGCGGACAGGTAGTAGGGTGATTGGAAAGGAGGAGTTTAGAGACTTCCGCCTATGAAAGTAGAGAGAAGGAGGGTAGAATGTGTGCGTTTGTTGGTAAAATGTGTGTGTCAGTTTGTGGATTGGTAAATTGGCTGCTGATGGTGGTTGTTTTTTCTATGAAGAATGTGGCAAAATCATCAGCTGTTAGGGTTGATGAAGGAGGAGGAGGGTTAAGAAGAGAGGAGAAGGTTTTGAAAAGCATGCGAAGGTCAGAAAAATTGAAAATTTGTTGTGATAGTAAGCCATTTTAGCAGTAGAGATATTAGCAGAGAAGGAAGAGAGGAGGGATTGATAAAGACCCAGGTCTGTCGGATCTTTCGGTTTGCGCCACTTCCTCTCTGCACCCCTGAGTTTAGTACGATGTTCGCGAAGAATATCAGATAACCAGGGGGCAGAGGATGAGGCGCGGGCTGGCCTGGAGGAAAGGGGACAGAAGTTGTCCAAGCAGTATGTTAAAGTGGAGAAAAGAGTATCAGTTGCACTGTTAGTATCTAGTGTTGAGAGGTGATCAGGTGGAGGAAGTGTGGATGAGACCAAAGAGGATAGGTGAGAGGGTGAAAGTGAGCGTAGGTTCCGTCGAAAGGTGACCTGTGGAGGACTGTGTGTTGTGTTCTGAGGCAGGTTGAGGTTGAGAGTGAGGAGGAAGTGATCTGAGGTGTGCAGTGGAGTGACCAGTGTATTGTCCGTAGAGCAGTAGCGCGTGTAGATAAGGTCCAATTGGTTACCTGATTTGTGAGTAGCCACAGTAGATACTCGTTTGAGGTCGAATGATGCAAGCAGGGTGTGGAAATCGGCAGCCTGAGGTTTTTCTAGGTGGATGTTGAAGTCTCCAAGAATTACAAGAGGAGGACCATCTTCAGGGACGGATGAGAGTAGCACATCAAGCTCCTCCAAGAAACTGCCAAGTTGACCTGGGGGACGATATACAACTACAAAATGGATTTTTATAGGACTAGTGATGGTAATTGAATGTGATTCAAATGAGCTGTTGTCAAATAGAGGTGGTAAAGGATCAAATTTCCAGTCATTTGAGATGAGCAGACCAGTACCACCACCCCTTCCGGTCAGACGGGGGGTGTGTGAGAAAGTGAAGTTAGTGGAGAGGGCAGCAGGTGTGACAGTGTCCTCTGGTCTGATCCAGGTCTCAGTCAGGGCCAATAGACTGAGACCTGAATGACTTGAAAAAGATGTAATGAAATCAGCTTTGTTAACAGCGGACTGGCAGTTCCAGAGACCAATAGGAAAAGAGAATAAAGTATTAGAAGACATCGGAAGGCTACGGATATTGTTAGGATTGCATCGCCTCTGACGTGTGAAGTTTGATTTACGTATGTCAGTAATAGTAGAGATTTGAATACACATAGTGAAAAGGAGCTCACAAACAGAAGGATCCAAAGAAAAGTTTGTAGAAGAGAAAGGAAACAACAATAAATAAACAAAGAATTTAATACTCAAGTGCCTTGTCGGTGTCCTTGCTCGGTGGAGTCGCACAGGTAGAGTCGCTGGTCTTTACACTCCTTGGTCTTCACACGATGAGGCTTCACACGAGGGCAGCCGCGACACTAACCAGTTATATACACCCTAATACCCCGTTAATGAATACAGCAGGCCACGCCCAACTATTTGGCCAGCGAAACTCAGTCACGACACACAAACAAACACACGCGCGTTTTTACCAGGGTAAACACAGTAACGAAGAGCCGCGCTAAAATCAAATGAGAAAGTAAGCACTCACAGACTGATGTTCTCTCCTGTTCTTCTAATGCTTCTTCTAACAACTATTAGCAAATGCCTAGAATAAGTACTTTAACTGGCTTTGGCCACGCCCAACTATTTGGCCAGCGAAACTCAGTCACGACACACAAACAAACACACGCGTGTTTTTACCAGGGTAAACACAGTAACGCAGAGCCGCGCTAAAATCAGATGAGAAAGTAAACACTCACAGACTGATGTTCTCTCCTGTTGTTCTAATGCTTCTACATGGACTCCTTCTACATGGACTCACATGGACTCTATATTCACATGGACTCTTTTTTGGTATTTAATGTGCTAAATGTCACGGGTAAAGTTTTAAAGTAATTGTTATTGCATGGCTTAAAGAGATACTAAACTGATAAGAGCAAAATGCTTAAATTGGTATAGTTAAAAAGAAATAGGAATTAATCTATATGGAAAATCTAGTAAGATGCAGGGTAAAGAACCAAGTTATTTTGTGTAAACAACTAGAGTTTGGTTTATCCTTGTTTAGTTGTGCATTATGTCTTTTTATTTTTATTTAAAGGTTTTTCACCTGTTACTCCTGATCCTGTTACACTGGTCAAAATAAATATTTTTCTGAGTGAAATCCGAAGTCTGGTCCTTTTCAAGTGTGGGCACCTCACAGTTAGAACAACACTTGACAGTGAAAAACCACCTCGACCAGTGAAGACTCCACAAAAAGCCTGCCAGAAGGAGGGAAAGACTCCACCTGGGGGCCTGGCAACATGGCTGAGTCCAAGTCACTCAAAGAGCTGAAAATGGAGCGAACAATAGTAAAGAGACTTTTTTCCCGACTCACCAACCATATAATGAGGACCCACATGGAGATGTCTGTAGAGTAGGATAACTTCAAAAGACTCACAGCTGATAGCTCCAAAGTGATGGATGCAAATGAGGAGATTGAGGCTGCTTACATTGCACAGTGCGAGGAGACTGATGCAGAGGGCGCACCTGAGTTAAGCGACCAGCAAAGAGCCGACCTCGAGAAGACGGAGAAAGAGTGTGAGCAGCAGTTAAAAGATAAAAAGTTAAGAAGTTTTAAAAAGAAGATAAGAAGTTAAAAGGTAAAGCACCTAATCCAGGAGACACTATGGGCCTCATTTGGTGAGAGGGAACTGACCCTCACTCTAGAAGCTGCAGAGGCAGAGTGTGAGAATGTCTCTTTCGCTCAGCCTGACACATCCCTGGAGGCATATGACTTTATACTCCACCATTTAGAGAGGCTGGTGCATAAAGGCAAAGAAGCGCACCAGACCTGGAGCCGTTGGGCCCCACTAGCCGAGAAGCAAGACTTCAATCATCGCCTAACGAAGCTCGAAATCCTCCTTCCCAAGCTGGTGTCGGGGAAGGCTACCCTGATTAGAGCAGCAAGAATTAAAGAGGACACCAACAGAGTATCTGTCACAGCCCGCAGCGCAGCCCCTGTCGCTGCCATAAAGCTCAGAGCCACAGCTTTACCAAAGTTTACCGGCAACCAGCGTGAGTACTACAGATGGAGGAAAGAATGGGAGGCTCTGCAGAAGCAAGGCGAACCAACCGGGTCCATGGAGGTGAAGAAATTCCAACTGCTTGATAGCCTCGATGAAAGAGTGGCCAAAGAGCTACGCTTGTCTACTTACACCTCAGCAGACGAGATCTTCAGAGTCCTGGAGAATCGCTATGGGAACCAAGCCACTATCGCCATCGAGGTTGTCGAAGAACTATATGCTATCCCACCTGTCCGTGGTAACCAGCCGAGAAAAATCGTAGAGCTCATCCAAGCAGTTGGAAAAGCCCTCTATGATTTAAATGAATTGAACAATGAAGATGCAAAAAAAAAAAAAAAACATTAGTGATAAAATCTATCGAAAGCAAATTGCCAGAGTCCCTGAAGAAAGACTGGGTTACCCACGCTGCTGACCTGAATAACGCTGTTAACCACCAGAATCGTTTTGACAAGCTACTTGCATATCTCCAATCCCAAGAGTCCATCTACGAGCAGTTAGAGCAGTTGAGAGACATCGACCCTGTCAAGGAGAAGACCAGGTTTCAAACAAAGTATGCCCGAACAAAGACGACCAAATCCAGCAGTGGATCAGCAGGCTGCATCATCTGCGGAGACCCAAAGCACAAGAGAAAACTCTTTTTCACATCTGCAGAAGGTTTAGAACCACCACAAAGCTTCAGGAGAAGAGGGACGCAGTGCAACAGCTTGGATCCTGCAAGAGGTGCCTCGAAGTCCAAAATTATTTACTTGTGCGGGAATCCAGAGTGCAGCGACCAACACCACTACCTTCTCTGTCCCTTGCCCAGACATCTCTCCCAAAGACCCAAGTCCGGTCCAGTGAGAGCTGAGGGGAGAAGGTACACCGAGGCCCAGGAAGAGTTCCTCTCTAAACTTTCACCTGAGCTAGCGCAGCAGGGTCGCAATGCCTTCTGTAACATTGCATCCCGAGCATACAATTCCACTGCAGTCTGCACGAGTACCCCGTGATCCTGATGCTCCTTGACGTCACCGCCAGTGACGGGCAAAGAATCGGGACACTTATTGACCTGGCGTCCGACACAAATTATATAACTCATAAAGCTGCAAGCAAACTGAACCTCCGCAGTGAAGATGTCACACTGGTCGTCCATGGCGTCGGAGGGATGAAGGTGTTTGTCGTAACCAAGCGTTACCTCCTCAAGATCCGTGTCGGCACTTTAAAGGGACCCTCAAGTCTCACCAACTAGTCTGCTACGGACTTGACAAAATTGCAGAAGTGCACAGACATGTTCCACCTAACAAGCTGCAGGAGATCTTCCCTGATGTTCCCCTCAAAGACCTCATCAGACCCAGAGAGATCCAGCTTCTGATCGGCCACAAAGAAGGCCAGCTGGTGCCCCAAAAGGTCCGCTCCATCGGTGACCTGATGCTCTGGGTTAGTCCACTCGGCAAGACAGTCGGGGGCACGCATCCAGATCTCTTCGAGAAAGTAATCCTGAAGCCCCACACGTCCAAGACTCACTTCGCGAGATCTATGAGAACGGCAGCAGTCAAGTATCGAGAGTTTGCAACAGACCCAGCTTCCTTCCAGTATCCTGACCACCCCGAAACCCAATCTAGCACAGTCACCAGCAGCAGAGACTTTCTGAAGTGGTGGAGGTGGGAAAGCATTGGAGCTGCCTGCCAGCCGAGATGTGGAGGGTGTCGCTGCGGGAACTGCCAGCCGGGGGGTAAAGAAATGACGCTTGCAGAAGAAAGGGAGATGGAGATTGTGAGAAATGGCCTGACGTATACAACTGGAGATGATCACAGCACTGAACCACACTGGCACGCCAAATATCCGTGGGCAGAAGATCAGGCAACCCTGCCAAACAACAAGAGAGCAGTAGAAGCAACATTCCTCAAAACTGAGAAGCAGCTGTCGAAAGAACCTGAGTGGAAGACGGCCTACACTGCACAAGTCCATGAGATGGTGAACCACAGAGCTGCAATAAAGCTGTCCAAAAATGTCCTGCAGAGTGGTACATAAGCCATCTCATTGCGCCAAATCCACACTCAGTCTCCACCCCAGTCAGACTAGTGTGGAACAGCAGCCAAAAGTACAGAGGTCTCAGTCTGAACGACATCATCATCAAAGGTCCAGACGTCCTGAACCCGATCAGAGCGGTCCTGCTGAGGTTCCGAACTGGCGTCTACGCTGCCCTTGGTGACATCCGCAAGATTTATAACTCCGTCTGGCTGGAGGATCAAGAGGTCCACCTGCACAGATCCCTGTGGCGTGACAATGAAGATGCTGAAATAAAAGATTATGCCATCACAAGAGTCAACATCGGAGACAAACCTGCCGGTTGCATAGCCCAAGTCGCCATGCGAGAGACTGAAAACTTGCCTTCGTTCAGTCACTTCAAAGAAGAGAGACGCGTGCTGGAAGAAGACGCCTACGTCGACGACATTCTGACTTCGCACAATGACCTTGACCATCTGAAATGCCTCACAGCCAACATCGAGCACATCCTGAGAGCTGGAGGATTCTACATGAAGCCCTGGGTCTACTCCAATCAAAGTGGGAGGAAAGAACCCAAGACTGAGATACCCAGAACAAAGCCAAAGACTATGATCCTGCCAAACCAGCTGACGGAAGACGACAATAAAGCTCTTGGCCTTGGTTATACCATCGATGATGACACGCTCCATGTCATGGTTGCAGTGAACTTTTCAAAGAAAAAGAGAAAGATGCGCCTTGGAAAAGACCTGTTCAGAGAAGAAGTAAGAAATCAAACTCCTGATCCACTCACTAGAAGAGAGCTGCTCAGCCAAGTCTCTGGCCTGTACGACCCACTCGGCCTTGTAACTCCTGTCAAGCAAAAAGGTGCCATTCTGGTTAGGAGAGCTTTCCAAGAAGCCAAAGTAAAGTACTGCTCAGAAGACACGTGGGACGCTGCCTTGTCTGAAGGTCTCAGAGAAGACGCCATAAAGCTATTAGAAGAATATGCTGACCTGAGCCAACTTCACTTCGCCAGATCCCTGACTCTGCCAGATCTATGCGCAAAGCCCAGTGCCATCACGTTCTCTGATGGCAGTGAACATGCATACGGCGCGGTGATGTATCTTCGCTGGAGCTGAAGTCATGGTGTCGTTGTGAGACTGGTCGATTCCAAAGCCAAGCTGACCCCTCTCGACCACAGAGGCGATCCTGTGAAAGCTGAAATGTGGGGAGCCGTATTTGCTGCCCGCCTTAAGACCTACTTCCAGAGACACTGCCGACTCCATGTCGAGAAATGGTACCATCTTGTCGACAGTCAGACCATCTTGGGCGAAATACAGCGTGAGAGTTATGGCTACCAGACCTTCTTCGCAAACCGTGTTGGCGAGATCCAGGGCAGCACTGATGTCCAGGACTGGTAGTGGATTCCAGGGCTAGCAAACATCGCAGACATCATCACCAGAGGGGCCAATCCAGATGCCCTAACTGAGGACTCCGAGTGGCAGTCGGGTCCAAAGTTCCTCCAACTTCCTGACGATGAGTGGCCGAAGAAATCCGCGAGAGACGTCGCAGCCCAAGCTCGAAACAAAGTCACAAAGATCCAGAAAAAGACATTTGTAGCATTACTTACTAGAAGTCGCCTGAAGACAGCACACGATCCAGCACACGATCCAGCGCACGATCCAGCACAGGTAGAGTCCAGAAGACCACCAGCAGGAGCAGCAGTTCAACAGCTAGTCGATAAAAGGCGCTTCAGCAACCTGAGAAGGCTGGTTGGGGCCGTGGCGTGGATTTGGAGAGCAGCTAAAAGGTTCCTGAGTGTTAAGACCAGAGACCAAGAAAAGGTGGAGGCAGTGCCATCCTCGGGTGTCCTTACAGTCAGCGAAAGACGAAACGTGTTCCGAGACCTTTGCCTAGCAGCACAAGAGGACGTCAACTTCCCAAGCGCCACAATAGACAGACTAGTCGTCTACAGGGACCAAACAAGTGGACTTCTAGTTTGTGGTGGCAGAGTCCAGACCTTCAGAGAAGACCGCAAGAAGAAGCTGTTCCTCTTCTACCATTCCAAGCCGGGTTATCCACCCTGCTAGCCAGAGAAGCACACAGAGAGGGACATGACGGAGTGGCGGGAACCCTGCTGCGGATGAGGAAAAAGGCGTGGGTCATAAGAGAAAGAATTATTGCCAAAAAAGTTGTTGACAAGTGTATAGTCTGCAGGAAAGCAAAAGCAAGAACCTGCAAGCAAATAATGGGAAACTTACCTGAAGAGAGGTCAAGTCCTGCCTCACCATTCGAGTTCACGTCCGTTGACCTGTTTGGACCTTACCATGTGAAGGATGATGTCAAGAAGAGAGTAACCATGAAAGTATGGGGCGTCGTATTTTGCTGTATGTCCAGCCGAGCTATCCGTCTCGAGCTAGCAAACACACTATCAACAGAGAGCTTTCTGCTTACCTACCAGAGGTTCGCCGCTGTCCGAGGCCATCCCCGAAAGATCTGGTCTGATCCTGGTACGATCTTTGTCGGAGCAAAACTTGTCCTAAAAGAGATGTACACTTAACTGAATCAACAAAACAAAGAGTCGCTTGAAGAGTATTCTGCCAGAAATGAGACCACCTGGACGTGGAAAGTCCTCCTGGCCGATTCACCTAACCGAAACGGGGCTGCCGAAGCTGCTGTCAGAGTCACTAAAAGAGCCCTCCAAAGTCTTGGCAATGTAGAAGGCCTTACCTTCAGTGAGTTCCTGACTGTGCTCCAGCTAGCTGCCAATCTTGCTAATGAGAGACCCATCGACGCCAGAGTTCAGAGCCGAGAAAACGCATCCAGTACATCACGCCGAACAACCTGTTGCTTGGTCGAGCCACACAAAGTGGAGACTTCAAAACTGTCGACTACACTATTTATCCATTCGAAAGACTCAAAGAAGTACAAACTATGGTCAACAACTTCTGGAAGTCCTGGAGCTAACTCGCTGGTCCGAACCTGTTCATTCGCTGTAAGTGGCATACTGCTGAAAGGAACGTTGCCGTTGGAGACATAGTTTGCCTCTGCGACCAAAACGCACTGAGAGGGCAGTTCAGACTTGCAAAAGTCATCGTCGTGAATCCTGATTGCAAAAGTGTTGTTCGAGATGTTTATGTGAGGGTCTCTCTAAGCTCCAGCATTTCGGTGAAAATTAAAAACCTGGTCCCAGAGATCCCGAATCGAGTACCATTCTGCATCGGGACGTCCGGCGCCTTGTGGCCCTCGTACCGGTGGAAGATCAAGTCGGAGACCAGCCCACATGAGAGTGCGATCTTTCCGGGCATCGCCGCGTAAAGATCGAGTGGGAGGTGTCGCGCTAACCTGGTGGAGGTGTGGCTGTCTTCCGTGTACCCGTCATTTCCTTCTGATTGTGACGGGCAATCGGTAAGCTCACATGGACTCTATATTCACATGGACTCTTTTTTGGTATTTAATGTGCTAAGTGTCACGGGTAAAGTTTTAAAGTAATTGTTAGTGCATGGCTTAAAGAGATACTAAACTGATGAGAGCAAAATGCTTAAATTGGTATAGTTAAAAAGAAATAGGAATTAATCTATATGGAAAATCTAGTAAGATGCAGGGTAAAGAACCAAGTTATTTTGTGTAAACAACTAGAGTTTGGTTTATCCTTGTTTAGTTGTGCATTATTTACCTGTGTGTGTGATTAAGCATTTAATTGGTTAAATACCTTGAGCTGTGGTTCCTGTAAAATGCATTTTATCTTTCCTGTGTTGGGAAAGTACCAGTTTATTCAATTATGCTTTTTTGTCTTTTTATTTTTATTTAAAGGTTTTTCACCTGTTACTCCTGATCCTGTTACACTGGTCAAAATAAATATTTTTCTGAGTGAAATCTGAAGTCTGGTCCTTTTCAAATATGGGCACCTCACAGTTAGAACAACACTTGACAGTTATAGTGTAAGTATTCTTTAATTATATTCATTATAATAATTATGGATATGCAATATTGGTTGATGTTTTTCCATAAATCCAGCAATGAACATGTAACAAGAAACGTCATTGAAAAGAAAATAACATAATAGCCATTACCTCATCCATGGTTAAACCAACAACTAATAAAATACCATTGTGAACATTATGAACCCCACCACCACCCGTCCTTGTTGGAGGACGCTGAACAGACAGAATAAAAACAAATAATATTTCTAAGAAAAGGGAAAACCCCCTTTTCTCGAGAATACTGAAGCCAAAAATTATCCTTAATTTTGCATTTATTTAAAACACATTGCTGCACAGAGCAGACCTAGGCAATGCAGCTTGCGCGCCTATTGGTTGCTCTGCGGCAACTGCTGCAGCCTATCGATGGACTATTCGTGACGTAAGCACCAATGAGGGCGCAGGCGCCCTCGCACGTCACATCCCGCCAGAATGGGCATGGCTTAAGTCTATATTGTGACCCTGGATGACAAAACCAGTCATATGGATCATTTTTTTTAAATTGAGATTTATACATCGCATGAAAGCTGAATAAATAAGCTTTCCATTGATGTATGGTTTGTTAGGATAGGACAATATTTGGCCGAGATACAACTCTTTGAAAATCTGGAATCTGAGGGTGCAAAAAAATCGAAACATTGAGAAAATCGCCTTTAAAGTTGTCCATTTATGTTTGCGATTGTGCTGCATTCACTCACAAAAATAAATGTTTTATACATTTACGGTAGGAAATTTACAAAATATCTTCATGGAACGTGATCTTTACTTAATATCCTAATGATTTTTGGCATAATTTTTTTTTTTATAATTTTGACCCATACAATGTTTTGTTGGCTATTCCCACAAATATACCAGTGCTACTTAAGACTGGTTTTGTGATCCAGGGTCACATATAAGCCGAGTCCAGATAGGATGTTCTTTGGTTTTTCACACTGAAGCGAAACCAGAACATAGCACAAGCACGGCAGGGTTACCCCTCATCTAGAGAGAACCGAGGTTACGTTAGTAACTGAGAGCGTTCTCTTACGAGAGTACTCTCGTGTTGCGTAAGCTAGCTTATGCTACGGGAACCCAGTGTAAAACGGCGTGCGTGCTGAAGTGCCCACACATGGCCCCAAGGGTGTGCACCCGGGGAACCATAATAGCTCAGCCGAGCCCTCTCTGTTGCTGTGTGGAGCAGCCTGTGTCAGTCACTTCCTCCTGAACGTCACTCACTCAAACTTACTCATCCGGGCATGCACTGCGGTCTCATGAGGAAACGCAGCTTTTTGATATAAAAGTTTTTCTTGTTCCCGAATACAAATATTTTTAAAGTATTTGTTCGAAATAAGTATTCGTAAAAAACACGTTATTTGTGCCTTTCCGAATACCGTATTCGAGTTCGGCTCCGCCCCTAATGGAGTGAAATCTATCAAACAGTAGATACTCAGAAGGCCTTTTCATTTTTTATAAAAAATGTTACTCAGGTTTACAACTCATGTTTTCCTCTCCAATCGGTGCTTTGAAACGCAAATTGTCTAAACCGTGGATAACTCCTGTTATCATAAAGTCCCTGAAAAACAAAAATAGATATAAAAAATACCTTCTTTCTCCTACCCGATTTAATCTGTTGCAATTTAAAAAATACAGAAACAGACTAAATCATGTCAAACAACAGACTCAAGGGAATCCAGTTGCAGCTTTACTGCAGTAAAGCTGCAACTGGCCGGGATCAAACACCAAACAGTAGTCAAACAGGCCGGGATCAACACCAGCAAACAGGGCAATGAAGAAAAGGCAGAGACAAACCAGATAACAAGCAATGGTCGGGGCAGGCGGCGAGAAGCAAGGTCCAGTAACAATCCCAAGTCGAGGTAGGCAGAGAACGATCAGAAACGGGCTACACAGTCCAAGGTCAAGGCAATAAAAAATCCACAGGGAGAAACGTTCAGAATGACAGCCAGGAAAGTCAAGACTTCGCACTGGTGTGGTGCGTGGAAGTGGTTTATATGTGTGAGTGTGAATGAGATTCAGGTGTGTGTAATCAGTGCAGTGCAGGTGTATGGTGTTTAGTGTAATCAGTCCAGGGAGGTGCATGATGGGACATTTATTCCGTGATAACCCAGGGAGTGCTTGGCTAATCGTGACAGAGCCCCCCTTTAAGAGCGGCTTCCAGACGCTAAAAAAAAAAGCCAAAAAAAACCACACAAAAGTTCAGGAGGGTGGTGAAGCGGAGGTGGTCTTGGGGGAGAGATGGAGGGCCAGGTCCGTGCAGGGGAACGGGACCAGGGCATTGCAATGGCAGACCTGGGTCGTGGAGCGTGGGCGGACCAGGCTGTGCAGGCGACCAGGGCGAAGCAGGCTGTGCAGACGGCCAGGGTGGAGCAGGCTGTTCAGGGGACCGAGGTGGATCAGACAGTTCAGGTGGCCAGGGTGGATAAGAAAGTTCAGGGGACCAAGGTGGACCAGACAGTACAAGGGACCAAGGTGGACCAGACAGTTCATGGGACCAAGGTGGACCAGACAGTTCAGGGGACCAAGGTGGACCAGACAGTTCAGGGGATCAAGGTGGACCAGACAGTTCAGGGGACCAAGGTGGACCAGACAGTTCAGGGGAACAAGATGGATCAGACAGGTCAGGTGGCCAGGGTGGACCAGAACGTTCAGGTGGCCAGGCTGGACCAGATAGTTCAGGTGGCCAGGGTGACGAGGCCTCCATGGCCCCATCAGGGGACCTACTGCCCCCCCCCCCCCCCCCCAAAAAAAAAATTCCTTGGGGGAAGCTATGGGGTTATGGGCCGAAACAGACCCCGGCTCAGGAACGAACAGATACCGACTCAGGAACAGACATTGGCTCAGGAACAAAGGGAACAGACACCTGGTTCAGGAACAGACAGCGGCTCAGGAACAGACACTGGCTCATGAACAGACACCGGCTCAGGAACAAAGGGAACAGACACCGGTTCAGGAACAGACACCAGCTCAGGAACAGACACTGGCTCAGGAACAAAGGGAACAGACACCGGTTCAGGAACAGATACCGGCTCAGGAACAGACACCGGGATGGCCATCTTGTCCGGGTAAGCTGAATCGGTGGCGGTCATCTTGTCCGGAGACACTGGCTCGGCGGCGGCCTTCTTGTCCGGAGACACTGGCTCGGCGGCGGCCATCTTGTCCCGAGACACTGGCTCGACGGCAGCCATCTTGTCAGAAGACACTGGTTCGGCGGCGTGACGTGGACAGCCTCTGGCTCGGCAGACGTGACGTGGACAGCCTCTGGCTCGGCAGACGTGACATGGACAGTATCTGGCTCTGGACTGGACAGGACCAGCGGTGAAGGCTCTGGGCTGGACGGGACCAGCGGTGAAGGCTCTGGACTGGACAGGCTCTGGGACAGGCTCTGGGACAGGCTCGGCGGGACGAGATTCAGGCTGTGCGGTCTCGGCGGGACGAGACTCTGGCAGGACGGTCTCGGCGGGACGAGACTCTGGCAGGACGGTGATCCTTGCAGACCATGTGAACCTTAGCGGGGAATCTGCCAAGCTGGACATCAGCCCTGAACACCCATAGACCGATCTGGTGGATTCTCAGGTTCAGTAGAGAAGACGTGAAGGAACTCGGTCTCGGCAGGAGGGGATACTGTGGGTTCACGGAGCTCTTCCTCTACCACGCCCACAGTAAACGATGAGCCGCTCAACAAAAGGGCCAGGTCAATATTGTGCTCTAAAGTCCAGTGAGGATCATGCAAGGGCATGAATAAACTGAGCGGTTCAGATAGTCCTCCCCGAAAAAAGATCATAAGACACTCTGTGCTCATTGAGGTGAGATGAGCCAGTTCAATAAACTCTTCGACATACTTCTCAATCGACCGATTCCCCTGATGGAGACGCAGGATTTGTATACCTGTATCCATGGTTGACCCCGCTGCTGGATCTAGGTGTGGCGAAGTCTTCTGTAGGAAAACAACAGACTCAAGGGAATCCAGTTGCAGCTTTATTTAGAGTAGTCAAACAGGCTGGGATCAACACCAGCAAACAGGGCAATGGAGAAAAGGCAGAGACAAACCAGATAACAAGCAATGGTCGGGGCAGGCGGCGAGAAGCAAGGTCCAGTAGCAATCCAAGTCGAGGTAGGCAGAGAACGATCAGAAACGGAGTACACAGTCCAAGGTCAAGGCAAGGCAATAAACAATCCACAGGGAGAAACACTCAGAATGACAGCCAGGAAAGTCAAGACTTCGCACTGGTGTGGTGCGTGGAAGTGGTTTATATGTGTGTGTGTGTGTGAATGAGATGCAGGTGTGTAGTGATGGGGACGAGACCGCCTATGCCGAGTCCGAGTCAAGACCGAGTCTTTGAAGGGTCGAGTCCGAGTCGAGACCGAGTCCGTTGGTTTTCAAATACAGTCGGGTCCGAGTCAAGACCGAGTCTTTGAAGGGTCGAGTCCGAGTCAAGACCGATTCTTTGAAGGGTCGAGTCCGAGTCGAGACCGAGTCTTTGAGGAAGCAAGTCCGAGTCGAGATTTTGTCTCGACATGTCAGTTTTGATATTCATGATTTAATATCACCCCAGTTAATAATCAACAGTTAGGCCTACAGACTAAGCTAGATTGGGAATTGTTTAGAGGAGCAGTCTTAACATCTTAATGTGGACTATGCTTTTACTATCATTAAAAAAATCCCTACCACATGCATCATCTTCTGCCTATTTTTCTAAAATGGACCAAGGTGGACCAGACAGTTCAGGGGACCAGGGCGGAGCAGGCTGTGCAGGCGACCAGGGCGAAGCAGGCTGTGCAGACGGCCAGGGTGGAGCAGGCTGTTCAGGGGACCGAGGTGGATCAGACAGTTCAGGTGGCCAGGGTGGATCAGAGAGTTCAGGGGACCAAGGTGGACCAGACAGTTCAGGGGACCAAGGTGGACCAGACAGTTCAGGGGACCAAGGTGGACCAGACAGTTCAGGGGACCAAGGTGGATCAGACAGTTCAGAGGACCAAGGTGGACCAGACAGTTCAAGGGACCAAGGTGAATCAAACAGTTCAGGGGACCAAGGTGGACCAGACATTTCAGGGGACCAAGGTGGACCAGACAGTTCAAGGGACCAAGGTGAATCAAACAGTTCAGGGGACCAAGGTGGACCAGACAGTTCAGGGGACCAAGGTGGACCAGACAGTTCAGGGGACCAAGGTGGACCAGACAGTTCATGGGACCAAGGTGGACCAGACAGTTCAGGGGACCAAGGTGGACCAGACAGTTCAGGGGACCAAGGTGGACCAGACAGTTCAGGGAACCAAGGTGGACCAGACAGTTCAGGTGGCCATGGTGGGGCAGATAGTTCAGGTGGCCAAGGTTGGTCAGACAATTCAGGTGGCCAAGGTGGATCAGACAGTTCAGGGGAACAAGATGGATCAGCGCAGTGCAGGTGTATGGTGTTTGATGTATTCAGTCCAGGGAGGTGCATGATGGGAAATGTAGTCCTTGATAACCCAGGGAGTGCGTGGCTAATCGTGACAATAAGAGGAGCAAAAACCCACTATTACAATAAGAAATTAGTCGAACATAAAAACAATTCATCTTCCTTGAAGAGAACCATCAATTGTATTCTTAACAAAAAACATTCTAAAAAGCAGTTACCAAATGAATTTAAGATTGACGATTCTATTGTCTCAGATCCGCATCAAATTCCCAAAAGATTTAATGCCTTATTTTTTTATGTGGGTCCAATATTTGCTTCTAAAATTCCATCTAGTCATTTTGGACCACTAGAATACATGAATTTTCCAATGTCTGAGGATTTTAACCTTACATCTGTTACCGAGGATGAGATCAGAGATATAATTATCAATTTAAAAGACTGTTCACCAGGACATGATATGATTGACAGTAAAATATTAAAAGCAATTCACCATGATATTATTAAACCATTACTTTGTATTTTTAATCTATCCCTAGACCAAGGAGTGGTGCCTGTAGAGTTGAAAATAGCAAAAATTACACCAGTTTATAAAGAAGATGACCCTGCTATTTTTAACAATTATAGACTAATTTCTGTGTTACCAGCCCTGTCCAAAGTTCTTGAAAAACTTGTTTACACAAGATTAATTCAACATCTGGAAAAAAATAATATTTTATATGCACACCAGTATGGTTTTAGGAAACAACACTCCACTTACATGGCACTTGTTCATTTTTTGACTGAAATACACAAAGCAAAAGATAGAAAAGAAAACACTGTAGGTATTTTTCTGGATCTTTCAAAAGCATTTGATACTGTTAACCACTTCATTCTGTTAAAAAAAACTTTCACACCATGGTATGCGAAACAAGTCACTACTCTGGTTCACCAGTTATCTTTCAGACCGGTATCAAACTGTCAACTATAATGGGACAGAATCCCCCCCCAAAAAAATTCAAATTGATAATATCTCCATTAACAATGGTAGATCTGCTCGTTTCCTCGGCGTTATACTAGATGACTCTTTATCCTGGAAACCTCACATTAGTGCCTTAAGTACAAAAATAGCCAAAGTGGTCAGTATACTAGGAAAAACCCGGCACTTGATTAATAAAAAAGTTGCAGTTATGTTGTATTACTCAATGTTGTACCCATATATCAATTACTGTAATGTTGCTTGGGCTAACACCCACCCAACTAAACTGGAATCTATTTTTCGACTTCAGAAGCGAGCTTTAATAATAATTTTTAGTGTAAATCGTAGACACCCCTCACAATCACTGTTTGCTCAGGCAAGTATTCTTAGTGTTTACCAAGTGAATCAACTTCAAATTGCTTTATTCGTTTATTGCTCTATAAAAAAGTTATTTCCCTAGCACTTTTGTAATATTTTTATTTTTAATAATGAATTTCACCAGTATCCGACTCATAGTAGATGTCTTATTAGGCCTCCCTACTCTCGTACGGCTCAAACACAGTTTAGTGTATTATGCAGAGGGGCAAAGGTATGGAACGGTCTTCCCACATCACTTATTGAGGTTTCTAAAGAACAGTTTAAACAGAGAGTAAAATTGTTGCTACTAAGTTGTCTGGATTTTCCATATGGGTTTGTGCTCTAAATCCAATTTTAAATTGTTTTATAAATGTTTTTAATTTGTTAAATATAATTGTTTCTATGGAGATTGCCACTAATTAAGCCCCTTGAGGGTTTTTCGGCAATTGTCCATCACATCTTTTTGTGAAACATATAACACTGTTTTAATGTTTTTTTGTTGTGAAAAAAAACACACACACACACACACACATATATATATATATATATATATATATATATATATATATATATATATATATATATATATATATATTTGAGGTAAATAATGTCAATAATTTAATCAGTAAGGAGGTGCCCTTGATTCATGCAAATGGCCAAACTCAGAAGCCACAAGCAAGGAAATATACAAGTGTTGAAAGTGGGAAATATAAGTCCCTTTAAGTTTTATAATAGGCTTCCCTTAAATCATTAGCTTTGCGTGAAGGAGCTAAACTACTCACAAAATACATATGGAAAGTATCTCTAATTTCAGAGGTAGTTACAACAACAAAATCAGTTACTATGTACTGATACATAGTATCAAACCTCCCGTTATGCATGGACCGCTTCTCACACCTTTAAACATGCTGATAAATAAATGAATAAATAAACAAATAAATAGGTCAGGGTAAAAGGCATTTAAGCATTCAGCATTTAGCCTAACCTGGCCACAGAACAGTTTTTCACATGCAGCCTCCCTTGTCACAGCAGATTCAGCAATTCTAAGGTCAGTATTCAATGCAAATTCTTTCCAAAAATATTTCCATCATTGTTTGGTATTTGAAAGCCATAACTTCCATATGTGCTTAGTCCATCCAAAAAAAATTTCAACAAAGGAATTAATATTATGATGAAATGGAAGTATTCAATAGTTTTCACATTCTGTAAGTGGTATACAATTAATAAAAGTATTATGAAAGTAAAAAAGCAATTGTTATATACAAAAGACATCACCTTCACATTTACCTTTACTTTTCTCACCTAAAGTCATGACAGAATTTTAACTGTCCATAATATATATATACAGTATATATATTTTTGTTTATTGTTTGATATGAATCATGATTTCTGCAGAAAGACTAAAATTACATGTTAAAGAGAATGTGGTAAGGTATTTGGTGACACATGAAAGGTAGGGTTCAGGACAGGAGATATGTCTCACCACCACTATTGCGGGTAGGACTAAAAGGAACTGATTCCATCTCCTCAAAGGCCTCCCTGTAACTATGCACAGGCTTCTGAAAGGGAAACATATAGGATGAAAAAAAAAAGTGTTATCTATCACATTAATAATCTATTGTGCTATGTACGGTAATTCAACTGAGAGAGGAAAAAAATGTACAATAACTTATTTTAAACAATACAATGTTAAATAAAATGTTAAAATGAAATTACATGCATATATATGTTAAATGATTTACCTCCTTGGGTTGTCCACCTGGGTTCATTGCAATTGTGTTGACAAACTCTGGAGACACAGGTTTCAATGGAGAACACACCCCGAGGGCTGCACTGTCATTTTGGCTACTGAGGTACTGGCTCTCACTGGTGGTTCGTCGGCGTATAATTGGCATGGCTTCATCTGGGGTTACTGTACGTGAATGGGATCCTAAAGAACATGGAAGTATATTCTAAGTTCTTTAAACAAATGCAGATCATGTGAAACCAGGGTCTAATTTTAACTTTTTGCTGATGCAGGTGAAAATATACAGGCCATAAATATTCCTTACTTTACTGTATTTCTATTAAATGTGTATTTTGTTTCTAATATCACAAATGACAGCCATTTTACTAAGGTAGACCAGGCCCTACATTATTCAGTGGCCTCTGGATGCAATGTTTTTGATGACTGAACGCTCCTCAGATCCGAGTCTTACATATTGTGTACCAACATTTGTGATAATAGCTGGTTGCATTCAAAAGTTATGGACATTTCAGTAAAAGTGGAGCAGCCATTTTGAATTTAAACTTTGACCTGGTTTTGATATGAAATCATTTTTAAATTTGCATTTGTCTTTACCCAAGCATTCCAGTGATATAAAACAGAAATAAGATGAGGCAAGTAAGATGACAGAGATTTAAAAAGAGAAAATAGAAGGGAGTAGGGGACAGATTGAGAGGTGGATGATCGTGAGAGGGGACAAACCAGAGAAGGAATAGGAACGATGATGTTCGGACCGGATGGACATGCTCTTGGAGATGCCCCGGATGCGAGCGTTGTACTCTGGGTGGAGGAATGGAGTGGGTTGAAGTAGAAGAAGAGGAGAGTGCAGGTGGGGTATCAGTGGTGTGAGGGGTGGCCCATTGACAGAAGGGTGAACAACAAGAAAAATGAAGAAATGGTGAATCTAAATCCTAATTTCCGGACAACGCTACATTACTAGAATCTGTTTTTGTAATTGTATGTGGATTTCAATATGTGACTAAATAATTAAGTAACCAAAACGATATAGTGGCCTGCTATTACTGAGCGGCACAAGAGACACAACAGCCTCCTTAGAATAAGTTTGCTTCAGTGAGCTCTTCTCAGCAATTCAATTAATTGCCAGAAGGTGGTGCTACTATGTATTTTCCTGTAAATTCAATAGTCTGTTGTTCAAGCCAGAGAATGCATGGTACAGTAGCTGAAGCACAGCATGGTAAGGGTCTATTCTGGTTGCTGGTGACTTACATCTATGCAGCTATTCAGTCCTACACAGAACACAGTGTTGATGTGAACAGTGTGATTGTCTGTCAGGAATACTTTACATTCACATGAGAAATTATGACACATCTATAATCTCCTTTCGTCATTCTTTAGTGTGTAGGTCAACTTTATAGTTAAGTATTAGAACATGTGTTCATTGTGTATCCATGCAGTGGGACATACTTTTCATGGAAATTTTCCAATGTTTATATGTTTGGTCTAACTCCTATAGGACTAAATCAGGAGACGAGAGAACTTGATGACAGTTTTATGGCTTACCAGTGCTTGGTGTATTATTTTATTTGTCAAATATGATTCAATATTAGATCATGCACTCTATTTCAGTGAGTGAAATAACTTTTCCATATTCTGTTATATGAAAACGGGATAAGACTAAGCTATATTCTCATGATGTCAAAATGAGCGCTGAGTCTAGGTAGAATCATGTCCTGATTATCCTTCAAGTTGTCACTTACAAACTTTGATAATTAACTATAATTGTGAGCCAGCTTCAGCTACATTTTTTTTCTTGTTTTCTCTAAACTACAGAGGTAAAACCAAGAAAATGTATTACATAATCAATAGATGATTTATAGATTTTGTTTTTTTTCTTTTCCAAATTTCAAACATCTTGCATATGCATCAAAAATCATGTATTCAGACCAAAGTGTTTCCATCTTCCTCACCTGCCACACGTTGGGCCACAAGACCCTCAATGTTTAGCATCTCTTCCTCAGACTTTGGCTCAGGCTCTTTTACAAGGGTAACAGGGGGAAGTGGTGATGACGATGTGCTGTAGCTTCTCTGGCCTTGGAATGTGCCCTGAAGATCTGGAGAGTAAGACACCTCGCTAGTTCCTGGGTAGACATAATGGGGCTTGATTGGAGATGGGAGGGTTAAACTTGGGGATGGTGTTTTAACTGAACCTCCACGGATACTGTAGGGATCTTGCTGATAGATTGGTGAAAGGGCCTGAGGGGACTGAAAACCCCTTTGATGATGCTCAGATAGTGGAGTCATGGGGTAAGCAGGTGATGATCTTTGTGAGGACTGGCCAAAACTGGCAGAAGAAGAGAGAGGTTGGCAACCAGTGACGCTATAGATGGCCTGGTCAGCCTGGTAAGAAGGTCTGGCTAGTGTCTGGGCAAAAGGTGGTTGGAAAGCTGAGATGTTCTCACCAGGGGGAGCACTCTGAGATTTGGGAACTGGTGTATGTGAAGGCTCCAAGTCAAGCATGAGCATATTTAGGGCATCTATAGACTGTTCTACATCCTGCTGTGATCCTCCTCCACGAGTTGGGAAGTGTGGCAGGGTACCATTCGAGCCAAAGAAGGGGTCATCCACAAGACCATATTGATGCCAAGCACTGAGCCCTCGCTGCACTGCCTCTCGGCTGCTGGTATTACGTTCAGGGGCTTGTGGCATGTACCGAGGTCCTCCATCCAACACCAGGCCACCATATGACTGCGAGCGATACATTCCTTCGTTCTGCCCACTGTAGTCTATCAGTCCATGTGTTGATGAAGACCCTCGAAGCTGGTGTACAGGCATCTCCTCTTTAGGCCTTCGCTCTAGGAAAGTACCACGTTGTCCGTCTACTTCTACTACAGTGGATTCAGTGACTGCTTTTCTGTCAGCTGGTGTATCTTGACCCTCAAAGGAGGACAGTGTGCCAAGACTGCCTGCACTGTTATCTCCAACCTGGCTTTCCGGCAACTCGTCGTCAATAATATCAGTTTCACGTTCAGCAACTGCTTGTCCGTTAACGTGGACCTGGGCAGGCACAAGGTGCCGCACACCACCCCCTGGGCTTGTGTTGGCAAAAGAGAGGAAATTCTGATGAGTGATATGTGGTGGTCCCTCAGAACCACTCAGAAGCTGTTCCAACTCTCGGTTCTCACAGGGGCTAATTGCAGTCTCAGGGGGAACTTGGCTCACAGGCCCTGAGCATGACAATGACTGTTGAGCATCATCTGTGCGGTCTGTCTTAACAGAAGCAGTGGAGTTCCCTGAGTCACTGCTGACAGAAAGGGCGTGATCTGGAGCTGGTAGTGGATGGTTGGCCACTGGAAGAGGAAGAGCGTGTTCAACTACAGGAGGAGCACGGTCAGTTGAATAAGCCCCACTGGCAGACACAATACCCTCAAGAGAGTCTTTCTCCTGAACCTGGACGAAAAGGCTGCTGTTTACTGGACCGTGAGAATGAGCAACGTCTGAAAGAGAGGTTATAAAAATAGCATTAATAGACTCAATTTGTTAGTTTTCAGCTTTTAAAAATCATATTTTCAATACTAGATCACTCAAAAATTAACCTTTTGCCATCATTTGCTCACCCTTTTGTAATGTCATTAAACCTATACATCTTAGTACATATGACATTCACTATTCTGGACAGTTTCTCTTCTGAAGTCAAATGATAGCTTTGACAATGGAGGCCAACAGATCAAATTGAATCCGTTATTAACTGAAAATCTTACCCTCCACCTGAGCTCTCAAATGTCATTTGCGCTCAAGTTCAATTTAAAAAGTAGTGTCTTTAATAAGGATATGCCCAAAGCCTAAATCAGAATTCTAAAAGGCACAAAAAATGAAAAACGCATTCAACGGAGCCCCTAAAGGGACATGGTTAGGCTTGCTGCGGTAGTTGGTTACATTACAGTACATCAGATTTCACTTATCATGTGAAGACAGTAAGGAGAGATGACTGATAGAACTATGTCAGAGGATTTGGTGCACAACAGATCCTGGGCTTCAATGACAAAAATCTTATCTTGTAAAATGTGTGGTCAGTACCGCTGTTCCCTATACACAGAGTACGTGTGATCGCGAATTCGAAAGCAATTTTTTAAAGGGGTGGTTGATTGCGATTTCACTTTTTTCATTTTAAATAGTGTGTAATGTTGCTGTTGGTGCATGAACAGTATCTGCAAAGTTGCTGCGCTGAAAGTTCAACGTAAGCAGAGATATCGTCTTTTAAAAATCAGGAAGTTTAATGCCTACAAAAACGACTCGAATCGGACTACAACAAGATACTTCCCGGGTTTTATACGTAACTAACCCATAATCAACCTTTCCTCCGGAATGTGCAAAATAAGGGGGCATGGCCATATTTCTGCGGCTTTGTCGAAGAGGAAGAGTTATAATGGTGAGCAGTAGCCATGCCGTCGAAAGTGTGTTATTTTCACCCAGCTGTCAGGTCTTCTGTGTTCGGGCTTCCTACGGACGCTGTAGATCGTCAACAATGGCTACAATTTATGTTTGATTATGTTCCAGAAAATTACAATCTAATTTAGCTCTCTGTACTGCGCATTTTACGGAAGACAGCTTCCAGAATCTCCACAAATTCAATGCCGGATTCAACAACAAACTGTTACTAAAGCATGAAGCAGTTCCAACTTTAAAACCAGAGGCAGCAGTTGTTGGGCCACAACCTGTAAGTAAGACTTAATCATTTTAAATGTATTTGCATGTATAATTTTAAACTTAATGTTTTAGTTTTTATCAAGGACGTAAACAAATGCCAGCGCTGGCTTTAGTAGCCACTTAGTTATATTATTTTGTGTGTCTATGACAAATGCGTACAAACATTTTGGACCTGAATTTGTAATTATGTACTAATTTTGTAAATGTATTTTCCATGTACTTTATGACGTAATTTTTCGATTTGATCAAGAACATAAACCAATGCCAACGCTGTTTGTTTATAGTAGCCAGTTAGTTCGATGCTATTTTGTGTATAAGACAAACGTGTATAAAGTTAAAAAAATGATGTACTCGCAACAGCAAACTTCAGCTGCTGTTATCAGATGTTTTCACGTTCTGTTGGCATTTTAACACAGTTGTCACATGTACACCTAAAGAAAACGATACACCGAGTAAACTAAGTTTTGTGAATAGATAAACGGTTGTTCATTATATCGATAAAACAATAACTTTAAAAAACAGTATTACTCAGTCATTTATTCAGTTATATTAAATATTTAATCAGGAGAAAACCGTATCTCAAAAGCTAACAAGCAGCAGTAGCATTTTCAAGTAACAGCGTATCGAAATTCTTATATAATAATAGTAGAATAGAATAATAATAATACAAAAATGTACCATTCAGAAACGTTTTGTAAGAGCCGTGTTTGGGGAGGTTCTGCTTGACTCTCTTCATTGCTGCTTTCTGGGTCTGATTCTGGCTCAAACCGAAACGGCAGTATTGACACCATTATTTACATTTGACCGGAGCACATGCAACTTTCGCCCATAAAGGTAATGGGCGTGAAGTTTCCAGACAACGAGCGCTACGCAGTTTAGCCAATTGCAACACACCGGCCCAACTAACCAATCTGAGCCCATTGCCTGTTTCTGAGGGAGTGGTTTCATAGAATCAGGAAGTCAACCGGTCGTTCAAATGACAGAGGAGAAAGCAGCTTACAATAAAGGTGAAATTTATGAAAAATAAGGCTTTAAAAAAAAAAAACCACGAAGACATGTTATATTGCACCCAATAAACACAATCATGCAAAGAAAAAAAGAAGTAAACCACCCCGTTAATACCCCACATATTGATAGTGGCTCCCTGATGCCCGCAAAATACAATCTAATTACCCAACTATATAATTTTGAGAGAATGCAAAAACATTGAAATATATTTTTCCTCCAATCTCATATTTTTTTCCATCACCAAGGCCTGTTTAGGGGCTCTGTAGAATGTGCAATTTCCTTTCCGAACATAGCATTCAGCTACGGGCACATCCCTAGTCTTCAGTACAAGGTTTGACGTTGACCTTTGGTTTGATGTGTCATGTGACCAATCATGACACAGCAAGTTTAAAAAAGCATGATGATATTGGAGAGCCAGAGCAGGGGAAGATTTTCAGTGAACAACAATTACAATTATATTCTGTACCTTGCACAACCTATCACATTTAGAAGATTTAGAACACCTTCTGTTTGAGTCTCTTCAGCTATTTGCATATCATATAATCAGCAACAGATCCTGACATCAGACATGAACCTGTATTGATGGCTGCCTATATGGTAACACATCCAAAAGCAGGTCAGTTTTAGCATCCTCACACATTTAATATTCAAAAATGAGAAAAGAAAAAGTTATTGGCCATCACATACAGTTTTATGCACAAGTTTGGGCACCCCACTGAGGTTGCATGATAATTTGCTCTGTTTTTTTAAAAAAAGATCGTAGTGATATCCCAGCAAACACATTTCTGCTATGGCAACGTCGCTGTCTACGTGCTCGCAACATTGTAACAACGTAGAATTGTAAGACGCGACTGTCACGTTGTGGGTTTTGTGTCTGTCAGTGTATTTAAGCCCCCATGTTTGCCCCGTGTCTTTGTCGTGGATTGTATGTTACGTGTGAATGTAACTTGTCCAGGTTCTTGTTCTTGTTTTCAGTTTTCTGTTTCATGCCTCGCCATGCCTTTGTTTTGTGTTTGATTAGTGTTTTTTAATTAAAGTTTACATTTGGGTCCTTACCAGCTTGCCTCCAGCCATTCATTACAGAATCCACGACCTAAACATGGACCCAGCAATCCATCTCTTTCACCTCAGCCAAGGTGACCGCCCCATTGAGAAATATGTTGAGGAGTTTTGTGGAATTTGTATTGGGGTGGATGTTGATGATGAGGTCTTGAAAGACATGTTCCGTTACGGCCTTACGGACCTCCTGGAGTACCTTATACCTGACAACACCCCGCAATGGACGTTAGAGCAGTTCTGCTCTTCACGTCACGCCAGCCCAGCCTGAGAATCTTCACGTCATGCCAGCCAAGTCTGAGTATCTCCACGTCAGCCCTGCCGAGCCTGCGCTCCACGTCAGCCCTACTGAGCCTGCGCTCCACGTCAGCCCTGCCGAGCCTGAGTCTCTTCACGTCATGCCTGCCAAGTCTGAGTATCTTCACGTCATGCCTGTTCAACCTGATCTTCAAGTCATGCCTGATCTTCACGTCATGCCTGTTCAGCCTGATCTTCACGTCATGCCTGATCTTCACGTCATGCCTGTTCAGCCTGAGCTTCACATCAGTCCTGCCGAGCCTGCACTTCACGTCAGACCTGCCGAGCCTGCACTTCACGTCAGACCTGCCGAGACTGCACTTCACATCAGTCCTGCCGAGGTGTGAATGTTACTTGTCCAGGTTCTTGTTCTTGTTTTCAGTTTCCTGTTTCATGCCTCGCCACGTCTTTGTTTTGTGTTTGATTAGTGTTTTATAATTAAAGTTTGCATTTGGGTCCTTACCAGCTTGCCTCCAGCCATTCATTATAATGACAGGGCTGTAGCTACGTTGTTGCGCGACATTCAGCAACTGAGAGACGACGTTCTGACAATTAATTTTTTTTATTCTAGATATAGATATTCCCCATTTAGCATTTTATGTTTTGAGGTTAATTTTTAGTTAGTCAGATGTTAGATTTATATTTGTATAATTATATTTAACAATTATATTATGTTTACCCTTATTATTAATGAGGCTATCAGTAAATTACCCTAATTATAATCAACACCTGCAAGTGTACACTTTAAAGAGTAAAATTGACAGAAGGTTATGTTAATTCAACTTTATTAAAACTGTATATGGTAATCAAATTGCACTTCCAAAAGTCATACATTTGTAAAAAAAAAAAAAAAAAAAAAAAAAAAAAGAAATAAATGATTTATTTTAAGGATAATAAATGAAACATAAAAAGCAAAGATCAGAACATTTAATGAACAAAACCGGGTTCTGTACATGGCTGACAGAAGCTCGTTGATAAAGGTATGAGAATGAGTCCGGAATGAGTCCAGGAAACATCAACAAATACAGAGGAGCAAAGAAACGAATGAGACTAAATGCAGACTAATCAAATGAAAAACTAAACAGTGCGAGCAAGGCTAAATTAGTCAAATTAAAAAAATGAATGTAGCAATGTTCAGGGAAAAAGGAGGCGGGAACCAGCGAACATTCAAAATACTTTATTAAAATAAAACAAACAAACCAAAAATACAGCCAGCAGCCCCTCGCGGACGACTGCTGGCTACCGAAAATAAAACACAAATACAAAAACCAACCACAGGCCTGTTCCTCTCTCGATCATCAACGTCGTCGCTCCTCCTTTATGCTTCCGCTCCTCTGTGAGAGATGCAAGACCGGTGTGCTTCACAGGTGCTGCTCATTAGCAATAGCACCACCGGCCTCGCGCCGTTCTGTTTGCCACATACCCCCATAGCCCCTCACAGGCCGGGGGGTACCCACAAGACTGTGCCTATTCCCCCCCCGCCACCCCCCCCCCCCCCCCCCCCCCGGCGGCGGCAGCGATCCCTGGGGGGTATGGACCGACGAGCCGAGGGAAACGGAGACGGAAGCATGAGAAGCGACAGATTGAGAGAGGGGAGAGAGAAAAAAAGAAAAAAAACTTGGTCCGGTTCCCACAACGCGCTGCCATCTGGTCCTCCACCAGCTGGGCGATCTTCTCCGCGGTGCCTGGTGGTGACGCTGGGTAGCCCTCGGTGGACGGCTCAACACTCCTCCGCCGCCCGGTGGATGGCGACGGCTCCTTGGGCTCTAGGGCAGACGGCAGGAGTCCCCGCTCCCTGCTCCTCCCCTTCACTGGTGGACGGCAGCAGGCTCTGGCCCACGGCAAGCGGCGGCGACTCCCCCGCTCCCTCCCGGACGGCAGCCGCCCCTCCAACTCCCAGGCGGCCGGCAGCGAGCTCGACCGTCCCCCCGGCAACTCACTCCAGCGCACCGCCTCGAGCGTCCATGGCCGCGAGTCCCCCACTCCCTGCTCCTCCCCTACACCGGTGGACGGCAGCAGGCCCTGGCCCACGGCGAGCGGCGGCGACTCGCGCACCATGCTCGATGGCACCGCGGATTCCCCACAGCGGCGAGGACTCTCTGACAGCGCGTTCCTCCCTCTTCCTGGGTTTCGGCACCAGTGTAGCAATGTTCAGGGAAGAAGGAGGTGGGAACCGGCGAACATTCAAAATACTTTATTAAAATAAAACAAACAAACCAAAAATACCGCCAGCAGCCCCTCGCGGACGACTGCTGGCTACCGAAATAAAACACAAATACAAAAACCAAACACAGGCCTGTTCCTCTCTCTAATCATCGTCGTCGCTCATCCTTTATGCTTCCGCTCCTCCGTGAGAGATGCGAGACCGGTGTGCTTCACAGGTACTGCTAATTAGCAATCGCATCACCGGCCTCGCGCCGTTCTCTCACGTCCCTCGGCTGTCCTGTTCGCCACAATGAAGTTGTAGGTTGTGTTTGAATAATTACATATCTTATTTAGCTGAGGTAAATAAAACGCAATACTCTGTAATCCTTGCTGGATGAAGAATAAGAAAACACAGTGAACCCAACAGGCAGTTGAAATTTAAAAGGCTGATTTTCGCATTTCGGCGCAGTGACGAGTAGGCTACATGTCGTTCAGTGGTTGTCCAGACATCCTACGCACAACCTTAAGCAATGGCCCAGAATGGTGGTTTAATGTCAATTAAATTGTGTCAACGCTGTAACAACTTTCACCACACAACGTAGTTATAGCAAACTTTTGGCCATGTTATTTAAACGTTGTTAGAAGGTTGGGTACGTTGTGCCAACGTTCTGTGGTTGCTGGGATGCCATTCAGTTTCTAGAGAAAGCTGGATAATGTGATGTTTTTCAGACAAAACTTCTTAGTGTAGCAGTATTGAGTTGTATGAAATCAAATCAAATGTGAAAAATAGGCTGTGCAAACGTTTGGCCAACCTTTCAATTGTGTTGATTTGAATACCTTTAGTCACTAAATGCTGATTGATTGCAACACATAATTAATTTAATTGGCTCAATGAACAGTAGACTGAAAACACAGGTACAACCAATCATGAAAAAGGACATTCAAGGTAGCTAATTGTTAGTTGTGTTTCTCTTTGATTCTCTATTGGAATGTAGCAACATGGGAACCTCAAAAGAACTCTCTAATGACTTAAAATCTAGGATAATTTATCAATATGAATTAGGAGAAGGGTACAAAAAGTCTCTGTCTCCACAGTCAGAAATTTAGTTAGGAAATGGAGGGCCACAGGTACAGTCCTTGTGAAGGAAAGATGTGGTAGGCCAAAAAAAAAAATATCTGAAAGGCAAAGGCGAAGAATGGTTAAAATGGTCACAGACAAACCACAGACCACCTCCAAGGAGCTCCAAGAACATCTTGCTGCTAATGGTGTCATTGTACATCGTTCCACTGTCCAGTGCACTTTGCACAAGGAACAGCTCAATAGAAGGGTGATGCGGAAAAAGTATTTTCTGCGTACTGCCAACAAGCAGAGTCGTTTGATGTATGCAAAGGCTAATCTGGACAAGCCAGAAATATTTTGGAATAATGTGCTGTGGACAGATGAAACTAAGATAGAGTTGTTTGGTCACAACCAGAAGCGCTTTGTTTGGTGAAAAAATAACACTGCGTTCCAGGAGAAGAACCTGCTCCATACTGTAAAATTTGGTGGAGGGTCCATTATGCTATGGGGCTCTGTGGCAAGCACAGGTACTGGAAACCTTGTCAAAGTTGAGGGTCGCATGAATTCCACCCAGTATTAGTAGATTCTTAAGAACAATGTTCAATAATCAGTCAAGAGGTAGAAGTTATGCTGGGGTTGGTTGTCTCAGCAGGACAATGATCCAAAGCATTGTTCCAAATCTACCAAGGAATTCATGCACAGACACAGATACAATGTTCAAGAATGCTATCACAGTCCCCAGACTTGAACATCATCGAAAATCTATGAAATGATTTGAAGCAGCCTGTCCACAGTCGGAAACCATCAAATCTGACTGAACTGGAGACATTTTGCAAGGAAGAATGGTCCAAAATTCCTGCAGCCTGAATTCAGGAAGTTATCAGTTCGGCTCTACTAAATATTGATGTGGTAATTCCATTGGGGTGCCCACATTTTTGGACCTGTCTGTTTTTGTTATGACTCACATTGTGTTGTTTCTGTTGGTTCAATAAACATTATTTCAGAACTAAAATCTTACTGTTTCCATAAGGTATAAATTATATCCAAATGAAGTTGCTGCTTCGAAAGCCCAGCAGATTATAAACTGAAATTATGATAATTATCATGGATGCCCAAACTTTTGCATAAAACTGTGTGTGCCAGTACTGTTTTTTTCAGTGGTTAAAGGTTTTGTGAGGTCAAGTTATTTGAGTTTTTGACACACCTTGTCTCTGGGGCAATGACTGTCACCTGATTTTGCTCTACAACAGAATGATGACATAACCTTTTGCCCAGCAGGTATAATCGTCATATTTCCCAACAGAAAATAGTACATTGGTCGCAAACTTCTGATGAATGACACAGGTGGTTAAACAGAGAACATAGCATTGCATTACATACCGGCCGTCTGCCGGAAGCTTGTTATTTTAGTCTAAAAAGTTTTAAATATGAATATTTTTCTTACACGAATGCATCGCTTCACTTCAGAAGGACTTTTTTAACTCGCCAGAGCCATGTGGAGCCCTTTTATGATGGATGGATGCGCTTTGATTGACTTCCAAAAAATTATATACCCATTCACTCCCATTATAAAGCTTGGAAGAACCAGGACATTTTTTTATATGGCTTGAGGGCAAGTAAATCATGGGTTAATTTAAATTTGTTGGTGAACTATCCCTTTAAATTGAGAGAGATGCAGATAGTAATCTTTGAATTCCTTTGTTGTCTGGCTGATATAGGTTATAGCTGGCAATGTTGATTTATAGTCATTTGAAATCCATCCTAACAGCTAGAATGAACATGTGATAATCCCTAGGGATCCATTTTAGGGCTCTGTTGCCCGTTACATGCTCGGTTCCCTCTGGCTTCAATCTTCCACACATCCAAATCTAAGATTACTGCTATATTGATGATTCTCAGCTCCACCTCACAGACCTAACCATAGTTGTTTTCTAGGTAATCATATAAGCCTCAATATTTTACTTCAACCCTTTGATGCACAAGCTATGAAAACCCCTTCTAATGCACAACATGGGTCTTAAAAGACCCGTATTCATTTCCTATGTTATTTCAGTCATGGCTGAATGTTTCTTTGCTGATTTTTTAAAATATATCTATTTTATCATTTGTTATTCCAGGTATTCATTAAATATCTTGTTTTTAATTTCCACAATTCATTATGTTTATGTTTCCTTTCTTACTTTATAAACAAACACAGTTTTTGTATTTCTACATCAATTTTACATACACGGGTCTAAAATGACCCGTATTCATTTCCTATGTTATTTCAGGTGGCTTTGACAGTTACAGATTTTAAAATCAAAAAGGTGGGAAAAACACATCTTAACACATAGAACGTCTCGGTTACGGATGTAACCCTCGTTCCCTGAGTAGGGAACGGAGACGTTACGTCGAGTGACGGAGAATGGGGATTTCGCCTAGAAAGCCAATCATCTTCGAGTATTACAAAACGAGCCTATGGCAATGAAAATGCCATGGGTCTGCGGAATTTGCATAGCGTATCTCCGCCCCACCGCGTGGGTATAAAAGGAGGAACGCCGGCAAAGGCAGATCATGTCTTCGCTGAGGAGCCGAGACTGAACTCAGGCATCTACCCAGCGGTACAGCGGAAGTGGCAGGGAGACGTAACGTCTCCGTTCCCTACTCAGGGAACGAGGGTTACATCCGTAACCGAGACGTTCCCTTTCGTAGTCACTCCGAGTTACGTCGAGTGACGGAGAATGGGGTCCCCGTATAATCACGCCACCTTCACAGCTGTCTTCCAGTGCCCTGCGAAAGTCTGATCCCCCTGTCGTGATACTGGCACGGACGAAGGAGTCCTACTTAACACAGGAATACCAAGGTACACTGGGGAGCATATCTCAGAGGAGATAGCCGCAGCATGCCTACCCGTAGGGAGGACTTAGAAATACGCATATGGCCGGAAGGCTTCATATGGAGGAACACTGGAGTAACCAGCCCGTGGGGTGGCAACTTTCAACTCCAGGGTGGCAAGGTGGCTTGCCGAGGGAAGACACATGCTCAAAGAGGCTTACAGTGGACATACACATGTGGGGGTTACTCAAGGGAGGAACCAAGCACACGGAGGCACCTAGCCGACGCACAGGCAATAGACACTGGCGCCAGCGTCAACAGTGCTGGAGGAACTCAGGGCTTCAGAAGGGAAGGCTCACCTGAGGAGAATAACCGCACGAATCCAGTCCGTGGAGTGGAATGGCGAGCAAGCGAAGACACCTGAGCGGGTCCTGAACTAGCTGGTTGAAGCGAGTACATGGGAGGACACTGGCTCCACTCGGAGATTATAAAATCTGGCGAATGTGTTAGGTGTCGCCCAGCCTGCAGCTCTACAGATGTCTGCCAGCGAGGCGCCATGCGCTAGAGCCCAAGAGGAAGCCACACTCCGGGTGGAGTGGGCTGTCACACCAAGGGGGCACGGTCGGCCTTGCTGTTGGTAAGCCAAAGCAATGGCGTCCACTATCCAGTGAGACAACCTCTGCTTTGAGAGAGCCTTTCCCTTCAGTCTCCCACCATAACAGACAAAGAGCTGGTCTGAGGTCCTGAAACACCGCGTCCTGTCTACGTAAGCGCGGAGAGCGCGTACTGGACAGAGCAGTGCCAAGGCTGGGTCTGCCTCCTCCAGGGGCAGCGCTTGCAGGTTCACCACCTGGTCCCGAAAGGGAGTGGTAGGAACCTTGGGCACATATCCAGGCCGGGGTCTCAGGATCACGTGAGAGTAAGCCGGCCCGAATTCCAGGCACGCTTCGTCAACGGAGAATGCGTGCAGGTCCCCTACCCTCTTAATGGAGGCCAGTGCAACCAGGAGCGCTGTCTTCATAGACAGGAACTTAAGCTCCACTGATTGCAGAGGCTCAAAGGGAGCCCTCTGCAGGGCATTTAACACCACTGAGAGGTCCCAAGAGGGAACGAGAGGAGGGCGAGGAGGATTCAGTCTCCTCGCTCCTCTCAGGAACCTGATGATCAGGTCGTGCCTTCCCAGAGACTTACCATCAACTGCTTCGTGATATGCAGCTATAGCGGCCACATACACCTTCAGGGTGGAGGGAGACAGCCTTCGCTCCAGCCCGTCTTGCAGGAAGGAAAGCACGACACTGATCAAGCATCTCCTGGGGTCTTCTCGGCGAGAAGAGCACCAGTTGACGAAGAGGTTCCACTTCAACGCATAGAGATGTCTCGTGGACGAAGCTCTAGCGGAAGTGATGGTAGCCACCACCGCAGGTGGCAGGGTACTCAAACCTGCCTCGTCCCGTCCAGAGGCCACACGTGGAGCCTCCAGAGATCGGGACGAGGGTGCCAAAGGGTGCCCCGTCTCTGAGAGAGGAGGTCCTCTCTCAGAGGAATTGGCCAAGGAGGTGCTGTCGCGAGGAGTACTAGTTCGGAGAACCAGGTCCTGGCGGGCCAGTACGGCGCAACCAAAGTGACCTGCTCCTCGTCCTCCTTGATCTTGCACAGAGTCCGTGCGAGAAGGCTCACTGGGGGAAACGCATATTTGCATAGGCCCCGCGGCCAGCTGTGCGCCAGTGCATCCGTGCCGAGCGTGCCCTCGGACAGGGAGTAATACAGGGCGCAATGGGATGAGTCGTGGGAGGCAAACAGGTCTATCTGTGCGTCCCCGAACTGGTCCCAAATCAGCTGGACCGACTGGGGATGGAGTCGTCATTCGCCGGGGATAGGACGGAACCGAGACAGCTCGTCGGCTGCAAGGTTCCGAACGCCCGGAATGTAGATAGCACGAAGGGACCTCAGGTGCTTCTGACTCCATAAGAGGAGGTGGCGAGCGAGTTGCGACATACGGCGGGAGCGTAGACCACCTTGACGGTTGATGTACGCTACTGTTGCGGTATTGTCTGAACGGACTAGCACGTGTTGACCCTTGAGCAGCGTGTGGAAACGGTGCAGGGCAAGGCGTACTGCCAGCAACTCGAGGCAATTGACATGCAGAAGGCGCTGGGGTCCTGTCCAGGAGCCCGCGGCAGCATGTCCGTTGCACATGGCGCCCCAGCCCGTGGAAGAGGCATCTGTGGAGACAACAACAAGCCTGGAAACTCGTTCTAGGGGGACTCCGGCCCGTAGAAAACTGAGGTTCCTCCACGGGGTGAAGAACTGACGGCAGGTCGGAGTCACTGGGACTCGGAGCGTGCCGTGATGCCATGCCCACCTCGGGACTCGATCGCGAAGCCACAGCTGAAGCGGTCTCATATGAAGCAATCCGAGCGGCGTTGCCGCGGCTGCAGATGCCATATGCCCCAGGAGCCTCTGAAACAATTTCAGTGGGACCGCACTCTTGCCCTCGAACTGACGAAGACAAGTCAGCAGTGAGTGTGCGCGCTCGCTCGTAAGCTGCGCGGACATGGCGACCGAGTCGATCTCCATACCGAGAAAAGAGATCCTCTGCACGGGGCTGAGTTTGCTCTTCTCCCAGTTGACCCGAAGGCCCAGACGGGCTAGGTGCCGGAGCACAAGGTCTCTGTGTTCGCAAACCTGAGCTCGAGAGTGGGCTAGAATCAGCCAGTCGTTGAGATAGTTCAGGATGCGAACCCCGTGTTCGCGTAGGGGAACAAGGGCTGCCTCGACGACCTTCGTAAAGACGCGAGGAGACAGAGCCAACCCGAATGGGAGAACCGCATACTGATATGCCTGCCCCTCGAAAGCAAACCGAAGGAACGGTCTGTGTCGAGGTAAGATGGAGACATGAAAGTAGGCGTCCTTCAGGTCTATCGCTGCAAACCAATCCTGTGGCCGCACGCACTCGAAAATGCGTTTGGCCGTGAGCATCCTGAACGGCAGCCTGTGAAGGGAGCGGTTCAGGACGCGCAGGTCCAGGATCGGTCGTAACCCACCGGTTTTCTTGGGGACGATGAAGTACGGGCTGTAAAACCCCGACCTCATCTCGGCTGGAGGGACAGTCTCGATTGCACCCTTCGCCAGCAGGGTGGCAACCTCCGCTCGCATGATGGGGGCATTGCCACCGACCATAGTGAAGCGGACTCCGCTGAAACGGGGAGGAGACCGAGCGAACTGAATCGCATAGCCGCGCCTGATCGTTCGGCGACCCAGCGGGACAGGCTGGGGAGCTCTAACCAAGCTGCCAGAAACTGAGCCAGCGGGGTCATGCGAACGACAGACGTCCCCCCGGAGGGGCAGCGAAGCGGAGTGACCGGCCCCGGCGAGGGTGGCATAGCGGCCCTGTGCGGGGGCGTGGTCAGGCTCCGCGCCCTGACAGAGGAGACCAGGGAAGGACCAGCGTTCCACGGGGGTCTGCTCTGCCAGGGGGCTGGCGACAGAGGGGGACGAGAGCGGTGTGGTCCGAAGACGGCACGCACTGTCGTCTGCGCCCTCTGGAACAGAGGGGGACAGGAGTGACGAGGCCCGGAGGCGGCGCACACTGCTGTCCGAGAACTCTGTGACAGAGGGGGATGAGAGCGGCGAGGCCCGGAGGCGTCGCACACTGTCAGCCGGCTCTGTGTGCTCAGTGATGGAAGTGTTGGTTCTTTCTTTAACAGTTTTAGGGTACTGCCCACCCATGGGTGAGCAGCGGGAAAACAAAAGATTCTCCCCCGGCCCTCCGCCGGGGGAAGGAGGGGGCCTGCAACCACCTCCTGGGGAAGAACCGGGACCATCACTGAGCAGCCCGTCTCAGGAGCACCGCTTAGCCTGGCGTTTAGCGGGGCGCGGGGCTGGAGAGGGCTGGGGCGCCTTCCTGCGGCCTCCTCCACGACGCGGCCTGGGTGAAGGCTGCTGCTGGGGCCGTGCGGGAGGGGAGGGAGCGGCAGGAGGGCGCCCTCTGCGGCGAGCAGGCTGAGGCTTCTGAACCGACGGCTGGGTGGAGGCAGCACCGGGCCGTCGGGGCAGAATATGTTTGATAGCCTCAGACTGCTTCTGTGTGGTCGAGAACTGCTGGGCAAAGTCCTCGACCGTTCCGCCGAAGAGGCCGGCCTGGGATATGGGGGCGTCGAGCAGACGAGAGCGCTCGGCGTCCCGCATATCAGCCAGGTTCAGCCACAGGTGACGATCCTGGACCACCGAAGTGGCCATCACCTGACCCAGGGAGCGTGAGGCCTCTTTCGTCGCTCGGAGAGCGAGGTCAGTGGCGGCACGCAGCTCATCAAAGAGCCCTGGGTCAGTCCCGCCCTCGTGCATATCTCTGAGCAGCTGGGCCTGGTAGACCTGTAAGGTGCTCATCGCATGCAGAGCGGCGGCCGCCTGTCCTGCAGCCTTGTAAGACTTCGCCACGAGGGAGGACGAAAGCCTACAGGCCTTGGACGGGTGCTTAGGATTACCACGATATGAAGCACTCTGAGGACACAATTGCATCGCAACAGAGCGTTCAACCGGGGGAACCCCAGTGTACCCACGGGCGACCGCCCCATCGAGGGGGGGAAAGGCGGAGAAAGCCGACGAACGTGCACGGGAGGTCAAGGGAGCCTTCCATGATTTCGTCAGCTCCTCATGCACTTCCGGGAAGAAAGGTATTGGGGTTGGCTGCGGCCGAGAGGCGGCAGCCGCGCCCAAAAACCAATCGTCCAGCCGCGAGCGCTCGGGGCAGGGTGGAGGGTTCCACTCGAGCCCGATGCTCGCGGCGGCTCGGAAGAGCATGGCGGTCATCTCGGGATCTGATACGGGCAACGCTGGAACTCCAGAAGGAGGCAACGCAGCCGCATCGTCACTTCCCGATGACTCTTGCCCACCTTGTGATGCCGCAATCGACATCGAGTCATCCTCTGGAGCGCCGAATGAAATACGCGGGGCATCAACGGATGGACCCGGTAAAATCACCGCGGCGCTCGCGGGTTGCAACACTACAGAGGGGGGCGTGGTCCGAGGACGTGTCGTCGGATTTTTGTTCCACACCGTCACCCTCAAGTCACCCTGTCCACCAGCCGAAGTACCACCTCTCGAGGAGGGTGTAGATCGGGGTGTGGATGAGGGGACTCTCTCTCGAATGAGATCATTGAGTCTCGACCTTAGTGTTGCGATGGTCATGTTCCCACAGAAGGAACATGAGTCATCCACAAGCGCTGCTCTAGCGTGCTCTAAGCCCAGACACGCAAAGCAGCGATTGTGCCCATCAAAGGCAGACAGGAATCGACCGCACCCAGAAGAACACGGGCGAGACATCTTTAAAAAGACGTGCCACGTGCAGCTCTTTTAGAGAGGAAAAAAGCTCAGCGATGCTGAGGCGACCAGGGAGAAACACACCAACTGGCAGATCACTGCACAGACCGCAGGCAATGTGTACTCGCTGGATACCGCCGTCACACCAACACCGGAGAGCTCGCTCGTCTCGAAGAGAAGTCACTGATAACTCAGGATTTGGCTTGTGGAGTGAAGAGAGTTTCTTGGCTCCGAAGCGAAAACATGATCTGCCTTTGCCGGCGTTCCTCCTTTTATACCCACGCGGTGGGGCGGAGATACGCTATGCAAATTCCGCAGACCCATGGCATTTTCATTGCCATAGGCTCGTTTTGTAATACTCGAAGATGATTGGCTTTCTAGGCGCAATCCCCATTCTCCGTCACTCGACGTAACTCGGAGTGACTACGAAAGGGAACCATTTCAGCACATGAAGGCTTATACGCTTATTTCACGCAGCCGTTATTTTGAAATCGAAAGCAAGGCTCCGGTGGGAAGAAAACCAGAAGTGTCGCCTTTAATCACAGGATATCGCGAATGCGATGGTGTATTGTTGTGTAGTTATGAGTTATTCTAAAACTGTACATACATGTCTTTCATACTTTAGACTATAAACAGTGAAATTAATTTATAAATAAAATATTTTTTTATATATAATTCAGAAAGTAAAAAAAGAAGCAGGAACGAACTATATGCACATCCTATATTGGATATTAACATCCAATAGTGTAAATCGCGGCAGTAGCTTCAGGTTGGTAGTCCAAGGGATTGTTGTTTATCTTTACTTCCGAGGTTCTTCCTACCGGAGCCTCACTTTCGATTTCAAAATAACGGCAACGTGAAATAAGCGTATACAAGACGATACCGTTCTTAATAGAACTTTTAGGCCTATTACATGTAAATAGGGGTATTCGGCAACTATTTCAACTTAATAAAACCGTTTAGAAATCATTTGGATGGTTTAATAACCTGTTCTGGTGAGAATGGTGACTTTCCCCGCTCCCCCCAACGTTCCTAGGCGGAAAACCAATCTTGCAACATGAGGATTAACGTCCCGGTAAGTTGGAAATAGGAAGTCTCGTGATAAGCGAGAACGAGCGAGAAACACAAACTGCTTTACGGCAATTCGACATAAACACACACGCCGCCCTCAATGTGTATGATGTATTACCCACCTTGGAAGACATAGCTCCACACAATAAAGCTGTCCGGCTCCAATAATAAAAAATGCACATGAGCAGCGGTAGAAAGGGGGAGGAGGGGCCGCAAGTGAGTTTTTTTACGACGTTGTTGTGAAATATACGCCTCACAGCTGTAGGGGGAGCTCGTTGAGAAAACATGCAACAACAAAAGTGAAAATCAGCGAAGAAATAGCTAGAGTTGCTGATTTCCCCTTTAAAAACCCATCTTTTTTTAGCTAGAATAGAATATGTCAACAGCTAGCTAGCTAATAGTATTGGATATGTTTCTCTTATCCAATGTCTCTCACAAGTAATTTCTCACTAGGATTTCATGGTCAAGGTAACCATAGCCTAATATTCAAATATTATGTGCAGTTATCTTTTACAAAATATCAAATATTTTCTGTGGTTAAAATAAAATAAGACTTGCATTAAATATACAAAAGCAGCTGTGTTGAGTTGTGAAATGTGTGGCAGGTGAATAGTATTATGTAATACTATAGTAATAGTATTTATGCAGTAAATATGTTCCTACTTGCAAAAATGTGCAAATATCAAAGGTTTCTATATGGGTCATTTTTGACCCATGTATGTAAAATTGATGTAGAAATACAAAAACTGTGTTTGTTTATAAAGTAAGTAAATATTTAATGAATATATGGAATAACAAATGATAAAATACATATATTTTTAAAGATTCAGCAAAGAAACACTCAGCCATGACTGAAATAACATAGGAAATGAATACGGGTCATTTTAGACCCATGTATGTAAAATTGATGTAGAAATACAGAAACTGTGTTTGTTTATAAAGTAAGAAAGGAAACATAAACATAATGATTTGTGGAAATCAAAAACAAGATATTTAATGAATACCTGGAATAACAAATGATAAAATAGATATATTTTAAAAAATCAGCAAAGAAACATTCAGCCATGATTGAAATAACATAGGAAATGAATACGGGTCTTTTTAGACCCATGTTGTGCATTAGAAGGGTAGTGACACAAAAACATTTTTTATTCAAAAAGTAAGAAAGGAAAAATAAAAATAAGGATTTGTGATGATCAAAAACAAGTTAATTGAAGAATACCTGGAATACTGAATGATTAAATTAGTTTATTGTAAACATATAGAAAATAAAAACTCAGTCGGGTCACTTTAGACCCATGTTGTGCATCAAAGGGTTAAAGGGGTGGTATAATGCCTCCTTTTACAATATGTAAAATGAGTCTCTGTTGTCCCCAGAGTGTGTATGTGAAGTTTTAGCTCAAAATACCCCACAGATAATTTTGTACAGTATGTTAGAGTAGTCCCTTTTTGAGGGTCAGTAAAAACGCGTCGTTTCGTGTGTCCCTTTAAATGCAAATGAGCTGCTGCTCCCGGCAAAGAGGGCGGAGCTTCAAGAGCTCATGTGTGTTAGCAGGTCTGATTACCTCACGCAGACAAGCACTAAAATGTCAGAAACTGTTCTGCCTTTTGTTTAAACTGGAGTCAGACAATGATGGAGAGACTCAAGAGGAAGTGACAACATGTAGAATGCAACAGGACGTTTCTGAATGGTTAGTTGATGAATTTATGTTCCTGATGTGGAGTTAACTATCTTCAAGTCATTGATTAGCATATTCTTTCATGATAATCTATAAATCGCACATGTGGGAACCGTTGAGTGACATGCTATTGCATTTGTGTTACATAATGTATTGCATGTGAAGACGGATGCGACAGCTTGAGCAGACTCACAAATGTGCTGTATTACAACAACTCTTCCTCTTCTCAACATGGACTGCGTGTTCCTGGGGGCGGGATTTATGCAAATTTTAGGGTTAGTGATGTCAATAACCCGGGAGGAATGTCGTGTAGGGCGTGTAGACCCTACCAGCCGTTTGTTGTAGTCCTTAAAAAACAATTTCTTTAAAAGCAAATATCTTCCTTTGCTTTGAACTTTGAGCATTGTAACTTTTCAGATGTTGTTTGTGATCAAACAGCAAAATTACACACTAACTAAAGTTAGAAAAGTTAAATCAAAATCAACCACCCCATTAATACTTTTTAAATTGTACAGCACTTTGAATTGGCTGCTGTTGTCCTTAAAAGGCTAGTATGCTACACAAACACTGACTTAAGGACAGTTTTCAGCAGTACATTGTTACTGTGCGGTATAAACAATTGCCACTGTCAATCAGATTGTACAAACTTTTGAAATTCAATGACACTGAGAGGTTGTTCTTAAAAGGCTATTATGCTACACAAACACTGACTTAAGGACAGTTTTCAGCAGTACATTGTTACTGTGCGGTATAAACAATTGCCACTGTCAATCAGATTGTACAAACTTTTGAAATTCAATGACACTGAGAGGAAATTATGAAAAAAGGAAGATGAAATGGTGAGACGGCTACTATACAGTAGTCCCATGTTTGTTCTTGCATTATAATAATTAGACAGTGGAAGTCTAATGAGGTCTAATGGGCTTGAGCCAAAGTTGCAGGTTTGACCAGGCAAATGAGACAGCAACTATAATATTTATAAGATTCCACAATTGCCCAATCACCACTGTGTTCTGTCTTTTTTATGTCAGTAATGTAAAAACATAGATTGGTCTAATTTAACACTGAAAAGCAAGACTGATTAACTAACTAACTAACTGCTAGTTTGTCAAATTAGTCCTTAAGGCACAGTCCAAGAAAAACTCAATCGCTATGTTTATGCAACTGGCCCCTGGTAACTTATACCTAAGTAGTTTTGCGTAACTAATGAATGATTGTTGTTTGGGGTTCCGAAAATATGCACAAACTTGCTTAGCATAATGATGGCCAAGTCTTACTCAGTCTGTCTAGCAACAGCCATGCCATTAGGTTAGGGCCAAGGGAATGATATCATGGGTAAATAATGCCAGAGTACTGGTCAAGAGAGAGAAGAGGCAGAGGGCAATTCAGTGCAACATACCATAATCTTGTTATACTGGCCAAATGTATAAATAGAGAGAAAAATATAAGTGGTAACATTCTAATAAATAACAAAAGTATATACAAAGAGAAAAAAAAGTAAGGTCAGGGTATGAGAGGCGACAGCAGGGAGGTTGAAAAAATCATGAGGTGGAAAGCAGACATGTAGACAGCTATATAGAATGGCTGACAGACTGACTGACTGACTGACTGACAGACACACATGGGGGAGGGTGGGGGGATTTTACAGACAATTTACAGAAATTAAAAGGGCCAATGGTAAGCTGACAAAAATGGCAGTGACATGTGAAAGCATAAGAGGCATCATGATCCAGTAAAAAAAACAGGTGGGGGGTGGGGAGTGTTGGCAGGGGGTGGACTGTTTATATGCAACATGAAGTCACATAGCGATCCAGCTACTGTTCAGTGAGAGAGCACAGCTCATTCATGTTGAGCATAACATCCTATCGTCTCGCACACACACACACACACACACACACACACACACACACACACACACACACACACACACACACACACACACACACACACACACACACACACACACACACACACACACACACACACACACACACACACACACACACACACACACACACACACATGTCTATATTACTAACAGGGGACTATCGCTCTACACTGGCCAAGAGGGGACTACTGTTTCTGGCTATTTTGAAGAAACAAAAATTACATACAAAATTTTCTTTTAAGGTCTTTTTTCATAATATAACTTTATATATCCATTTTTTATTTTTTTTAAAAACGGCCAAGAGGGAACCTGAAACTCTGACCGATTTCTACCTTACCAACAGGGGACTCATATAGCCTGCAATGGAACTGTGTGTGTGTGTGAACAGTGAAGTGAACTGGCAGGGAAATCTGTCTTCATAATGAAAAAAAAAAAGAATAATACATATATAGTATATATATATAATAATATATATATATATAATAATATATATATATATATATATATATATATATATATATATATATAATATGTATATGTATGTATATATATATATATATATATATATATATATATATATATATATATATATATATATATATATATATGAGTTAGTGACAGTGAAGTGTGAACTGGCAGTGAAGTCTGTCTTCATTGTTTAATATATGTATATATATATATATGTATATATATGTATATATATAGGTAGACATCAAATATGCATTTTCTTATTCTTAAACATGCCAAGATAGGACCTGCGACTCTGGACGATGTCTACCTTACCAACAGGGGACTCATATGCAATGGATCTGTGTGTGTGTGAACAGTGAAGTGAACTGGCAGGGAAATCTATATATATATATAATATATATTATATATATTATATATATAAAATATATATATATATATATATATATATATATATATATATATATATATATATATATATATATATACGTGTGTGTGTGTAGACTTCAAATATGATAGGTAGACCTCAAATATGCATTTTCTTTTTTCTTAAACATGCCAAGATAGGACATAAGACTCTGGACGATGTCTACCTTACCAACAGGGGACTCATATAGCCTGCAATGGATCTGTGTGTGTGTGAACAGTAAAGTGAACTGCCAGGGAAATCTGTCTTCATAATGTAATATATATATATATATATATATATATATATATATATATATATATATATATATATATATATATATATATGAAGAGTTTGGTTCCAAAACGCGATAAACTTTCAATTGTTTTATTCAAAGTCAACGAAAACCAAGCAGGACCAAGCCATTTTACAGCTGATCGCCGTCAAAAATTCGTGAATCTTTGTGAAAGTACGTGTTTTTGTCTGTGAAAACTTACTAAAGATATTATACTAATATTATTATACTAATAAACTTACTTTGTTGTGTATTTTCAACAGTTTCAATATGAAAAATGACTTTTATATTGATTCAATGGATTAATTCCATTTTGAATTTTTTTTTTTTGATTTATTGCATTTTGGAGAAAAAATAACCCGTTTTTATAATAAATCTTTGAAAATCAAAACCTGGATTTTAATTTTTTTTTGTTATTATAACCTACAAATGCTATGTGAAAGTTTGAAACAGAAAATGGTGGTTTTTATCTTTCCACTTTCTTGGTAAAGAAAACACATTTTTACTCAAAATAATCAAAATGGATGTATTGCGTTTTGGAACCAAACTCTTCGTATATATATATGAGTTAGTGACAGTGAAGTGAACTGGCAGTGAAGTCTCCCTTATTTGTTTAATATATGTATGTATATATATATATATATATATATATATATATATATATATATATATATATATATATATGTGTGTGTGTGTGTGTGTGTGTAGACCTCAAATATGCATTTTTTTTTTAAACATGCCAAGATAGGACATAAGAGTCTGGACGATGTCTACCTTACCAACAGGGGACTCATATAGCCTGCAATGGGTCTGTGTGTGTGTGAACAGTGAAGTGAACTGGCAGGGAAATCTGTCTTCATAATGTAAAAATAATAATAATAATAATAATAATAATATATAGTATATATATATATATATATATATATATATATATATATATATATATATATAATATGTATATGTATGAATATATATATATATATATATATATATATATATATATAGAGTTAATGACAGTGAAGTGTGAACTGGCAGTGAAGTCTGTCTTCATTGTTTAATATATGTATATATATACATATATATATATATATATATATATATATATATATATATATATATATATATATATATATATATATATAGGTAGACCTCAAATATGCATTTTCTTTTTCTTAAACATGCCAAGATAGGACCTGCGACTCTGGACGATGTCTACCTTACCAACAGGGGACTCATATAGCCTGCAATGGATCTGTGTGTGTGTGAACAGTGAAGTGAACTGGCAGGGAAATCTGTCTTCATTGTTTAATATATATATATATATATATATATATATATATATATATATATATATATATATATATATATATATATATATATATATATATATATGTGTGTGTGTGTGTGTGTGTAGACCTCAAATATGCATTTTCTTTTTTTTTTAAACATGCCAAGATAGGACAAAAGAGTCTGGACGATGTCTACCTTACCAACAGGGGACTCATATAGCAATGGGTCTGTGTGTGTGTGAACAGTGAAGTGGCAGTGAAATCTGTCTTCAAAATGTAATATTTGTATATATATATTAGTGGTGGGCCGTTATCGGCGTTAACGTGCTGCATTAACGTGAGACTCTTATCGGGCGATAAAAAAAATATCGCTGTTAATCTATTCTCAAAGTTGGGTTGGGATCATAAAATAGCTTTTTCGAATATCGTTATATTTTCGCGCAATTCCAATGTGTAGTATATACATAATTGACGCCACGCCTGTCATAGATCGCGCAGTAGGGTATTTTCCTGTCAGGGACACAAGGTTTACTTTTACTTTGTTACGTTGGGCGACGTTCCGCTCGTTACTTTATTTTAATGCAATACATGTTGTTAAATGAGTTTATTCCAAGCGCGCGCCCATATCTTTTTTATGGGCATGAGCAATGCTCAATTTACAAATGAATCACTCTTTTGAGTCGATTCTGTTCAAAGACTTCATCAAACAAGTTGGCAGATCTGTCTAAATCGGTTGGCGAATCAGTTTGAATGATCTGTTCAGTTTCCTCACGTACTGAATCGTCTGAAGCGCTTTCAATTCACACTCAACACGGAGTCATAACAGGAAGATTTAAGAACATCAAGAGTGTTGAATGAATTGGCCGTGGATCTACAGTACAGTCTAGTGAAAGCAAATCTGCAAATGCATCATATTTTTGCCAGCGATGAAGATCTTTATTAGTTGAACATCTTCGTATGCTGTCTGTGAATGAATGATTCCACAGGACGGTACATTTGATTTAATTTCATTCAAGTAATACATTTTACAACCAAACTGATTATTACACCACGATTAAAAAGTATGACATTATCCGTTTTTTGGAAATATACATTAATTTATAAGCTACAAAAAACGCTTCAGAGCGTCCGCGCACTGGCAAAGGTTAACAGGTTAAATAAGCTACCATTGTCCACAGTTTATGAACACCCACCATCCCGCGGTAATGTGTGTGTGTATTGTGCAGTGGCATAGTCACACGAATAGTTTACATTGATTGAAACTAATTTGTTTAAAAAGGAGGCTATTGCCGGTAACAAGGCAGGTTCACATAAAATCATTATGACATATGACATTATTTTTTTATCTAACGAGCATCTGGTTTGGCGATGCAAAAACGGACTGTCGTGCTTCTATTGTTTTTTCTTATTTCCAATTAGCCTACTATGTTAAAAAAAACGACGAAAATTTTTTACTTTTACTTTTTCAATTAATAAATAGTTTGTTTGATGACAAATTGCTAAAGATGAAATTGGCCTCTCTTTCTGTCATTGTGAGTGTGCGTTACTGCGTTTTTTATTAGTTTTTTTTTTACGATATTCAACTTTTGCTCCTCGATTGTCGAATAGCATTTTTGGCAGAAATTCACATCCCTACGCGAGGCAAACTATTCTCAAAGACTTACTTTTAGTCATTATTTGGGTGGCACACATATTCTGAATGCCTTCGGCAGAATTCAAATGAGCCATTTTAATCTAGATTAATTCCAAGATTACAGTGAGATTAATCTAGATTAAAAAAATTAATCCATGCCCACCTCTAATATAGAGGTGATGTAATATATATATAAAATTGTATAATGTTCACGCGGGCATCAGAGATCACAATATGCAGATACACATATACAAAGTACAATTAAAAAAGAATGACTAAACCAGCTGTTATCAAAAATGAAAACATTTACATTTTTTGAGTAAAGACCATTTTAATCTGTTTTTCATTCAACGGGTAAAAAATACAGACAGCCCGGCGGCAACAGTTCAAAAGCAGAGGCGAGAAGACGCCTCTTATCATTCTTAATATTATTTTTCTCTCTTCAGAGATACTTTCTATGCTTGGTTATGCAGTCCCTAACAATTTACTTGCCATGGTTACCACTTTTCTTAATAATTTTCTCTGTACCTCAGTAGCAGTTCCATACTAACAAATAGTACTGAATATCATAACACTTTCGATGAAAGCAGTATAAATCATCAGACGCTTTATGTTGTGGACATTACAGGAAAGTTATTGCTTTAAGAAATTAATTCTCTGTTGTGGCATTATACTTACACTATATGACCGTTCCACATATCCCATTTAAGCTTATGTCAAGAACACCAAGATATTAATAATGCGACTGATCGTATCGGCTGCCTATTAACAAAAACATAATTTCAACTCTAAAAACATTCAATAGGCATGTCCTTTTTTTTTTTCTAGGATGTTGATGTACAGAGATAGTCAGTGCTCAATCTAAATGCAACCAAACATATGTCATTCTTTACCATTCATCAGTGGACCTTTCTTGAAGATCAAATTCAAAACTTTTAAGCTGACTTTCTGCATCTGGTCATTCTCTCTTCATAGATACTTTCTATACTTGGTTATGCAGTCCCTAACAATTTACTTGCCATTGTTATGTGCCATTGCACACACACACACATACATGTCTATATTACTAACAGAGCACTGTCGCTCTACACTGGCCAAGAGGGGACTTTCTGAACGATTTCTATCCAACCAACTGGGGACTCTGTGTGTGTGTGTGTGAACAGTGAAGTGAACTGGCAGTGAAATCTGTCTTCATTATGTAACTTATATAGTTACATTATATATCTTTTATATACATATATATATATATATATATATATATATATATATATATATAAATGTTCACACAGACATCAGAGATCACAATATGCATAGATAAACATATACAATATAATATTAAAAAGAGAATGACCAAACCATCAGTTATCAAAAATTAAAAAAATTAAATGTTTTGAGGAAAGACCATTTGAATCTGTTTTTACATATAACGGGTAAAAAATAGAGACAGCCCGGCGGCAACAGTTCAAAAGCAGAGGCGAGAAGACGCCTCTTATCATTCTCAATATTATTTTTCTTATTTAACGCTCTCTCTTCATAGATACTTTCTATGCTTGGTTATGCAGTCCCTAACAATTTACTTGCCATTGTTATGTGTCATTGCACACACACACATACATGTCTATATTACTAACAGAGCACTGTCGCTCTACACTGGCCAAGAGGGGACTTTCTGAACGATTTCTATCCAACCAACTGGGGACTCTGTGTGTGTGTGTGTGTGTGTGTGTGTGTGTGTGTGTGTGTGTGTGTGTGTGTGTGTGTGTGTGTGTGTGAACAGTGAAGTGACCTGGCAGTGAAATCTGTCTTCATTATGGAACTTATATATATATATATATATATATATATGTTACATTATATATATTTTATATACATTATATATATAAGTTACATTCATTATATATATGTTCACACAGACATCAGAGATCACAATATGCATAGATAAACATATACAATATAATATTAAAAAGAGAATGACCAAACCATCAGTTTTCAAAAATTCCCAAAAAAATTTTTTTGAGGAAAGACCATTTGAATCTGTTTTTCATTCAACGTGTAAAAAATACAGACAGCCCGGCGGCAACAGTTCAAAAGCAGAGGCGAGAAGACGCCTCTTGTCATTCTTAATATTATTTTTCTTATTTAACGCTCTCTCTTCATAGATACTTTCTATACTTGGTTATGCAGTCCCTAACAATTTACTTGCCATTGTTATGTGTCATTGCACACACACACATACATGTCTATATTACTAACAGAGCACTGTCGCTCTACACTGGCCAAGAGGGGACTTTCTGAACGATTTCTATCCACCCAACTGGGGACTCTGTGTGTGTGTGTGTGTGTGTGTGTGTGTGTGTGAACAGTGAAGTGAACTGGCAGTGAAATCTGTCTTCATCATGTAACTTATATAGTTACATTATATATCTTTTATATACATTATATATATATATATATATATATATATATATATATATATATATATATATATATATATATATATATATATATATATATTATATATATAATGTTCACACAAGCATCAGATATCCCAATATGCATAGATAAACATATACAATATAATATTAAAAAGAGAATGACCAAACCATCAGTTTTCAAAAATTCCCCCAAAAAATTTTTTGAGGAAAGACCATTTGAATCTGTTTTTCATTCAACGTGTAAAAAATACAGACAGCCCGGCGGCAACAGTTCAAAAGCAGAGGCGAGAAGACGCCTCTTATCATTCTTAATATTATTTTTCTTATTTAACGCTCTCTCTTCATAGATACTTTCTATACTTTGTGATGCAGTCCCTTTAGGGATTATGACAGAAAATAGCTCTTTAAGGAAACAATTTCTATGATTCAATGCAGAATAATAATTTTATTAATCAAAATGAACTCGGTCGCCAGTCAGATGGTAATGAACAATACCAGTTTGGCTGCTTTGTGCATTTCTTGCCATCACAAACACTGTAAAGATTTTGGAGGTCACTGATTCTTGGGTATTTGTATAAAACAGGTTTTAATTTTGAAAATAAAAAGTTAGTTAAATTACAAAATCTGCAAGTATATCATTATAGACCAAGGTCTTGGCTGTTCAGCAATGTAACGGTGCAACCTCCTCATTTTGTATTTTTTTCATAAAAGTTATTACTTTGTTTTTTTCCCGTCAGACACAATAAAAAGCAAATTATTTTTTATTTATTTGGTCTAATATGTATTTAGAGTTTTTAAATCATTATCTGGCATTCTTAGTACACATATATGCTGTTAAATGTTGAATATTCACTTTTGTTAATTTGTTATACTGTTTCACGTGTACTCCTTTTAAAGATCTAACATTGTACAACGTTTACTTTAAGCCTAAATAGAAAAAAGTAATCTTTTTTTACTTAACAAAGTTCTAATACTTTTTTTAATACTAAGTTAAATACTAAGTTTTAATACTTATTCTTGTATTAAAAGAGACTATTAATTTAATAAATCAACAGCACTGAAGAAACATACTGTAAGCATATTCATTTAAAACAAATAAAACTCCCTCTGACGGTGGTGACTTTAGATCTGACGGTGGTGACACTAATCTGACGGTGGTGACAGTGGCCTCATTACAACATACATTTCCAAACTTTATACCACTCAAGTCAATGGCTTCTTGCTTAACAACTTTATTTAACTATTTGGTCCAAAACATTACAATCCTGGGCACTGTGATAAACATTTTTCAAGGAATATAAGGTACAATTAAGCAATATCATTATTGAAAGTACCCCATCCCCATATCATCAAATATCAAGTGGAGCCAATCTGCTTTTTGATCCTGAACTTGTTCCCATTGCTGCCATTTAACATGGTGAATGTTAGATTTGGTTAAATGTTGTCATGCCATTTTCATTTGGCTTTAGTCATTGTGACGTAAGCCAAATGAACATGGCATAATAGTGAATTGAGAGAGAGAGGGAAGGCACAGCTCATCCCATAGGGTTGGACGTTAGGCCGATGGTATAGTTCATCAATTGGTTATACCGCAGTTAGGTCCGGTCTAATTATTTAGAATCATTTATTATTTCCGATTGGCTGAGAGACGTCCTATGACACACTTTGAGTGAGGATATCTATGCGCATCCTCACTCGACCATAGAATCTTCACTGCTCACAGCTGATAATCACTCCTCCTTTCGCTTTAAAATGCGCAACGCAAACATTCCAAGTTCAAAGACAATGAAGTTGCGGAGCAAATCAAGCTGGTTGTTTGGAACAGATTTTTAGTGCGGGCGAAAATCAAAATGACCGTTAGAAAACATTTAATCGCTTCAAACGTGTTCAGATGAAAGTGGAACTGCTGTATAAAAGCAATATAGCGCTCGTGTTTGTGAGGATGTTCATGGATATCCTCACTCTCACTATATTGCTTAATAGCATGCAATGTAGGCCTGTATGGAAGAAATATAGGGGGAATTACATAAATAAAAATATTAAGGTTAATGAGGTTAATGAAACATTACAGGTCATATTGGTATTTAGTGTGATCAACAATTATATTCTAGCCTCCGTTGAGGACCATTTGGAGGTTTTTGTCACCACCGTCAGACAGAAAACCTGACGGTGGTGACGTCTGACGGTGGTGACAAAAACCTACTCTTTCACATGATATGCATAGAGTTGTTCACATTAGCCATCTTGTTTCCACTCTGTTGTTAGCTACTTCAGACCTCTTCTTAAAAAGTATACATTTATGTCATAATCTAATCTAATATTTTTTTATACAAAAGAGACGGTGTTGACATGTTATGGTTGTGACAGTAGCAGTGTTTCAAAAAATATGAACAAGTTTAAGAGAAAATAGGAAATTCACGGGAGTTTGAGTGATCTTGAAGCATGCAGTAGAGCTGAAGGTTTGAAAATGGGGTCCTCAGGAATGTAATTGACCTTGTAGTTGCCTGATTTTATTACTTTTTATAAATATCTGACGGTGGTGACGAACATGTGGGACACATTTTGAGCAACCACAAAATAATAGTAAATATTGTTCAAAACTTACTGTTTGTAATTGTTAATACATATTGCAATATACTCTTTCATGTGGTAAATATTTTATTCAATTAAATTATTAATTTTTGTTTTTTTAATCAAGTTGGAATGATTTTCTCTTATCCGACGACAACTGATTTTGTAGGCAATGGGCCAGCATATAATCATTAAATTAATACAATAATAATATAATAATAAAAATAAAATAAAAATAATTTAATAATAAACGTGAATTTGTGAAAATGGTACGTCATTCCATGTCTCTATAGCACGCATTGTGTTTATCGTGCAATTTATACACGAAAAGGAGTGTTTATGTGCATATGATACGCATGGGGAGGTTTAGGGTAGGTTTAGTAGTGGTGTGGGTTACGCATGTATTATACGTTTGGTTAGGATTAGTGGTGTGGTGTGTGTGTGTGTATTATACGCAATAAAGTGCGTATCATATGCACGTAAAATACGAATTTTCACGTAAAAAGTGCACGATAAACACAATGCGTGCCATAGAGATGCATTTTCATGAGATCAGGCTGGTCAAGCACAAGCATATAATATATTTTACAATATTTTACATTTTACACGCAGTTTTGACTGATATGTGTAGTGTATTACTTTAGTTTGAAAATTACTTCAATTATCTTTTTAACTGTTAACTGGTTTCAATCTTATTTATGGATCAGAAAGTTTTTTGTCAGGATCGGTCATTTCTCCTCTTCTGTTGCTCACCTCCACGAGGATCGATCTTGGCGCCCTCCCTTTACTCGTTCTACATGCTACCATTGGGTTCTATTTTAATAAGACATGGTGTTTCCTTCCATTCTTATGCTGACGACACCCAAATATATATATATACCTATTGAGAGAAATGATCCGTCTGCATTCATTTCTCTTTTATTATGCTTAGATGAGGTTACATCTTGGCTTGCTCAAAACTTTTTGTCTTTAAATGAAGACAAAACTGAGGTGATAGTTTTCGGCCCCACTGATCATTTTAAGACCACCAGCATCGCTTTGAGGAGCTTCTCTGCATTCAGATCTACGCATGTGCGGGGTTTGGGTGTGCTTTTAGATGGGCCTTTAAAACGTGACAAACAAATAACTTCGGTAATTGTATCTAGTTTCAACTCAATAAAAGCAAGCAGAAATATCTCTTTAAGTTTAACACAAGTTAAACTGTACATGATCTAGACCAGCCTTTCTCAAACTTTTTTCAGTCGGGGCACCTTTCAAAAGTGCACAAAATCTCAAGGCACCCCAGTGTAAAATATAAATTAAAAACACTGCATAACCCAAATGTAAATGCAAATGTCCTGTTTATTTAGACGGAACAGTAATGAACAGAGCATAATACGAACTGTAAATAACAATAACAATAATAATAACAACTTTACAGGGCTATCACTTTTGTGAAAAAATTGTGAAAAATGAGACATAAACGTTCATTGAATCGATTGTAAAATCGATTTTCCATGTCTAAAGACGTTTCCATTTTCAGCGCCAAATATAGGCAAATCCACGGACAACTAACAGGCATTAGCACGAGCGTAAAGAGTGCGCGTGAGACGCACACAAGTCAGCAATATTTCTGATGATTTATTGGCATGAAGTTTCGTGCACAATGACAAACAGGAGTGCAAGATTCTCGAAAAACAATAAGCAGAGTGGACTGCCATAACATCAATGAAAAACATTACTGCAGGCTTCAACATGGCTGTGTTTACGATTAGAAATGTCAAACAAATTTCGCCTACGTAGGCGATTGTAGGCCGGATCTGTATCTGTATGCATGGGACTGTCTGAATACCGGCAGAATTCACATTTTTGTTGTAAAAAGAGACACGTTATGCAGAAGTATAGTATAGTTTGTATGTGTGTTTGTCAGAGCCTGCAGTTGCTGTGTGACGCGCGTTCGGTGTTGTTGCTATAACGCGGTGCTATGGGTTGCGTCACTTGCGTCAAGTTGTGTGTGTGTCTTGCTTCGGTCTTGTGAGACGGATTTTTATGGTTAATTTTATATATATATATATTTATCTAAAATGAATTTACAATTTGATTAATACGTTCATATGTTTAAAAAGAAGAAGAATGTATTTATATATATATATATATATATATTTTTAGCCTACGTAATTTTTTGGCGGCACCCCTGACAAAGTCAGGGGGCACCCCAGTGTGCCGCGGCACCCACTTTGAGAAAGGCTGATCTAGACTCTATATAAATAAAATGCAATCGCAGCAGTAAGTCAGGGGAATGCTTATATTTCTCCCTTTGGTTTCAATTTTGAACATGTTTCAGTTCTTTTAACAAGGTATACATTTTAATACAATTATAAAATGATATAACATGATTTGATACTGTATATTTGCAGCAATTACACATTGTTTACTTTACCAACAAAGCGGAGACCCTCTTTTCTGTAATGAAAGACCAATCTTATGGGTTGTGGTCCCTCATACATTGGCCAATATCAGTAAAAAAACAACAACAAAAAAAACAACCTTGTTTTCCTTAGGGCTTAAATTACCCAGAATCTTTTATTACATCATTACATTTTTCCCCTGACTGACAGGTGATGCTTGTAACCCAATCATAATCCGTTAACCCACAACATTAGAATGTTATATTCTAATTAAATTAAATTAGAATATATTTATTTGTAAATACTTATCACTTTTTTCAAAGCTCTTCGCTCCGTTGTCTTAACCAACTTTCAGCTTCACTGCAGTTCATTTCACATTCAAAACGCATTAAAACTACCAAAACACATCATTCATGTCTCAAATTAAGTCATTATTCCAGAACACTAGTAAAGGTTTCACACAACAAACACAATAAAATAAAATAAAATAAAATAAAAAAACACAACAGGCAGCAATATGCACTATTTTCTGCTGTTCAATTCGTTACATGGTTCATGTTTACATGAAAGACTAAGACTTGTGTAGGTGTTTAGTTACATCTTCATTTTTCTAGATTCAGAATATGTTTCAATGTGGTATACGGTAGAAATATCTTATTCCTTTGTGTGTTGATAGGTTTTGTACTTAAATATAACAGTCTTGGAAATAATATGTAAGCATGTGCAAATTGGCCTGTACAGTAAATCAAGTTCTGCTGGTCTTTGTGTTTAAGCGAGAAATGAATTCATGTAAATGGAAAGTTTAGCCGGAGACTGATCTTGTGATCACTGAGTGAAGAGTTTTGAGAAGGTGTTCAATGTTGTATTATGTTCAGAGTTTTGGCAGTGTTGTGTCTAATGACATATGTAGTTTGGAAGATGTAGTCACTGAATGCATTAATACAACTCTAAAAAAAACAAAAAAGAAAACAACCTGTAATAGCAGCTGCAAATGGAGCCTGATTTATCACTCAAAATTAGTGTTAAATACATTTACACAAACACATGTAGATCACTGTCTCTCTAGGGTCGTCACAGAAGACACAGAATGATCATATGTGCCCCACATCACACCAGGATATTCCACCCAAAACTGAAAATTCACTCATTAAATGTTCAACTGATGTTAAAAACAGAAACATTATATGGTAACCTCTACACATTCGGTGTTGTTACAGTGCTGCAAAAATGGCAGAAATGTTTCTTTATGAAATAGCAGACACAATACCACATATATATTTTTTTTAAAGATCTAAATCAACTTCTAGGTTTGGGTGAAGTGAGAAAGTCACAGAGACAGAACTAAAAACCTAATGCATCAAATAAACTCTAAAAATAAAAGATATTCAAGACTGTGGTATAAATTATTGAATGATTTGACCATAACTCAGTGCTATCCTTGATATTTTAACATAGGCATTTCATGTGACTCTAGTGTGTGGATTGAGCACATCCCCCACAGTCATTTACATCTCAATGCAGGACGGCTTGAAGGTGTTTTAGGTGAACCGGCCTGAGAGCTCACAAAAACACACTTACCAATGTCCAAGAATCTGTGCAACTTCTCAAATAAACTACAATAAACTAGAGATTTACCCTTCCAAACATATTTTGTAACGTTTTCTTTTGTACAAATGTATTTAAAAAATAAATAAAAACAAGAATTACACTATCTACTGTTAACTGCAGTTTGTTACATTATCCATGTTTACAATACTGTACAAAATTATTCTTAATTTCCCCTAGCAACATTGCTGGGATCAGTCCCGGAATCGACCCGGTGTGAAATAAAGGCAGGATGAATGCCATGTCACATGTATTAACGGTATCTTTACAGGATGTTTGAACACACACTGATTCCAGAAAATCCCTGGTAGTGTGGATGAACAGAAATCAAAACATCCTGGGACGAATTATCAGTGTATTTTCTGGAATCTCGGTGTGAAAGGGGCTTATGTGACAAACTGTGGATCATTTATTATTGCTTTGGCAAAAAATTTATTCAAAGACATCTTTCAATTTACATGAATTTTTTTCTCACTTAACACAAACACTAACAGAACTTTATTTTCTATACATCTTCTATACATCTACATTCTCTAATCAAAACTGATATTCAAAACCTAACACAACAAAACATGAATAAGACCAAAATGTGCAACATTTATATAGTAATACCATTTTGAAATATATTCTGAATCTGAAAAAAAAAAAAAAAAAAAAAAAAAAATATATATATATATATATATATATATATATATATATATATATATATATATATATATATATATATATTTAACTAAACACCTGCACAAGTGTTCGTGTTAGTCTCCGTTTAATCACCATCTGTACAAAAGGGGAAATTAAGAATAATTTTGTACAGTATTGTAAACATGGATAATGTAACAAACTGCAGTTAACAGTATAGTGTAATTCTTGTTTTTATTTTATTTTTTTAAATACACTTGTACAAAAGAAAACGTTACAAAATATGTTTGGAAGGGTAAATCCCAGCGTTTTCTCTAGTTTATTGTAGTTTATTTGAGAAGTTGCACAGATTCTTGGACATTGGTAAGTGTGTTTTTGTGAGCTCTCAGGCCGGTTCGCCTAAAACACCTTCAAGCCGTCCTGCATTGAGATGTAAATGACTGTGAGGGATGTGCTCAATCCACACACTAGAGTCACATGAAATGCCTATGTTAGAATATCAAGGATAGCACTGAGTTATGGTCAAATCATTCAATAATTTATACCACAGTCTTGAATATCTTTTATTTTTAGAGTTTATTTGATGCATTAGGTTTTTAGTTCTGTCTCTGTGACTTTCTCACTTCACCCAAACCTAGAAGTTGATTTAGATCTTTAAAAAATATATATATGTGGTATTGTGTCTGCTATTTCATAAAGAAACATTTCTGCCATTTTTGCAGCACTGTAACAACACCGAATGTGTAGAGGTTACCATATAATGTTTCTGTTTTTAACATCAGTTGAACATTTAATGAGTGAATTTTCAGTTTTGGGTGGAATATCCTGGTGTGATGTGGGGCACATATGATCATTCTGTGTCTTCTGTGACGACCCTAGAGAGACAGTGATCTACATGTGTTTGTGTAAATGTATTTAACACTAATTCTGAGTGATAAATCAGGCTCCATTTGCAGCTGCTATTACAGGTTGTTTTTGTTGTTTTTCTTTTTAGAGTTGTATTAATGCATTCAGTGACTACATCTTCCAAACTACATATGTCATTAGACACAACACTGCCAAAACTCTGAACATAATACAACATTGAACACCTTCTCAAAACTCTTCACTCAGTGATCACAAGATCAGTCTCCGGCTAAACTTTCCATTTACATGAATTCATTTCTCGCTTAAACACAAAGACCAGCAGAACTTGATTTACTGTACAGGCCAATTTGCACATGCTTACATATTATTTCCAAGACTGTTATATTTAAGTACAAAACCTATCAACACACAAAGGAATAAGATATTTCTACCGTATACCACATTGAAACATATTCTGAATCTAGAAAAATGAAGATGTAACTAAACACCTACACAAGTCTTAGTCTTTCATGTAAACATGAACCATGTAACGAATTGAACAGCAGAAAATAGTGCATATTGCTGCCTGTTGTGTTTTTTTATTTTATTTTATTTTATTTTATTGTGTTTGTTGTGTGAAACCTTTACTAGTGTTCTGGAATAATGACTTAATTTGAGACATGAATGATGTGTTTTGGTAGTTTTAATGCGTTTTGAATGTGAAATGAACTGCAGTGAAGCTGAAAGTTGGTTAAGACAACGGAGCGAAGAGCTTTGAAAAAAGTGATAAGTATTTACAAATAAATATATTCTAATTTAATTTAATTAGAATATAACATTCTAATGTTGTGGGTTAACGGATTATGATTGGGTTACAAGCATCACCTGTCAGTCAGGGGAAAAATGTAATGATGTAACAAAAGATTCTGGGTAATTTAAGCCCTAAGGGAAACAAGGTTGTTTTTTTGTTGTTGTTTTTTTACTGATATTGGCCAATCTATGAGGGACCACAACCCATAAGATTGGTCTTTCATTACAGAAAAGAGGGTCACCGCTTTGTTGGTAAAGTAAACAATGTGTAATTGCTGCAAATATACAGTATCAAATCATGTTATATCATTTTATAATTGTATTAAAATGTATACCTTGTTAAAAGAACTGAAACATGTTCAAAATTGAAACCAAAGGGAGAAATATAAGCATTCCCCTGACTTACTGCTGCATTTATATAGAGTCTAGATCATGTACAGTTTAACTTGTGTTAAACTTAAAGAGATATTTCTGCTTGCTTTTATTGAGTTGAAACTAGATACAATTACCGAAGTTATTTGTTTGTCACGTTTTAAAGGCCCATCTAAAAGCACACCCAAACCCCGCACATGCGTAGATCTGAATGCAGAGAAGCTCCTCAAAGCGATGCTGGTGGTCTTAAAATGATCAGTGGGGCCGAAAACTATCACCTCAGTTTTGTCTTCATTTAAAGACAAAAAGTTTTGAGCAAGCCAAGATGTAACCTCATCTAAGCATAATAAAAGAGAAATGAATGCAGACGGATCATTTCTCTCAATAGGTATATATATATATTTGGGTGTCGTCAGCATAAGAATGGAAGGAAACACCATGTCTTATTAAAATAGAACCCAATGGTAGCATGTAGAACGAGTAAAGGGAGGGCGCCAAGATCGATCCTCGTGGAGGTGAGCAACAGAAGAGGAGAAATGACCGATCCTGACAAAAAACTTTCTGATCCATAAATAAGATTGAAACCAGTTAACAGTTAAAAAGATAATTGAAGTAATTTTCAAACTAAAGTAATACACTACACATATCAGTCAAAACTGCGTGTAAAATGTAAAATATTGTAAAATATATTATATGCTTGTGCTTGACCAGCCTGATCTCATGAAAATGCATCTCTATGGCACGCATTGTGTTTATCGTGCACTTTTTACGTGAAAATTCGTATTTTACGTGCATATGATACGCACTTTATTGCGTATAATACACACACACACACCACACCACTAATCCTAACCAAACGTATAATACATGCGTAACCCACACCACTACTAAACCTACCCTAAACCTCCCCATGCGTATCATATGCACATAAACACTCCTTTTCGTGTATAAATTGCACGATAAACACAATGCGTGCTATAGAGACATGGAATGACGTACCATTTTCACAAATTCACGTTTATTATTAAATTATTTTTATTTTATTTTTATTATTATATTATTATTGTATTAATTTAATGATTATATGCTGGCCCATTGCCTACAAAATCAGTTGTCGTCGGATAAGAGAAAATCATTCCAACTTGATTAAAAAAACAAAAATTAATAATTTAATTGAATAAAATATTTACCACATGAAAGAGTATATTGCAATATGTATTAACAATTACAAACAGTAAGTTTTGAACAATATTTACTATTATTTTGTGGTTGCTCAAAATGTGTCCCACATGTTCGTCACCACCGTCAGATATTTATAAAAAGTAATAAAATCAGGCAACTACAAGGTCAATTACATTCCTGAGGACCCCATTTTCAAACCTTCAGCTCTACTGCATGCTTCAAGATCACTCAAACTCCCGTGAATTTCCTATTTTCTCTTAAACTTGTTCATATTTTTTGAAACACTGCTACTGTCACAACCATAACATGTCAACACCGTCTCTTTTGTATAAAAAAATATTAGATTAGATTATGACATAAATGTATACTTTTTAAGAAGAGGTCTGAAGTAGCTAACAACAGAGTGGAAACAAGATGGCTAATGTGAACAACTCTATGCATATCATGTGAAAGAGTAGGTTTTTGTCACCACCGTCAGACGTCACCACCGTCAGGTTTTCTGTCTGACGGTGGTGACAAAAACCTCCAAATGGTCCTCAACGGAGGCTAGAATATAATTGTTGATCACACTAAATACCAATATGACCTGTAATGTTTCATTAACCTCATTAACCTTAATATTTTTATTTATGTAATTCCCCCTATATTTCTTCCATACAGGCCTACATTGCATGCTATTAAGCAATATAGTGAGAGTGAGGATATCCATGAACATCCTCACAAACACGAGCGCTATATTGCTTTTATACAGCAGTTCCACTTTCATCTGAACACGTTTGAAGCGATTAAATGTTTTCTAACGGTCATTTTGATTTTCGCCCGCACTAAAAATCTGTTCCAAACAACCAGCTTGATTTGCTCCGCAACTTCATTGTCTTTGAACTTGGAATGTTTGCGTTGCGCATTTTAAAGCGAAAGGAGGAGTGATTATCAGCTGTGAGCAGTGAAGATTCTATGGTCGAGTGAGGATGCGCATAGATATCCTCACTCAAAGTGTGTCATAGGATGTCTCTCAGCCAATCGGAAATAATAAATGATTCTAAATAATTAGACCGGACCTAACTGCGGTATAACCAATTGATGACCAATTGATATACCATCGGCCTAACGTCCAACCCTATGGGATGAGCTGTGCCTTCCCTCTCTCTCTCAATTCACTATTATGCCATGTTCATTTGGCTTACGTCACAATGACTAAAGCCAAATGAAAATGGCATGACAACATTTAACCAAATCTAACATTCACCATGTTAAATGGCAGCAATGGGAACAAGTTCAGGATCAAAAAGCAGATTGGCTCCACTTGATATTTGATGATATGGGGATGGGGTACTTTCAATAATGATATTGCTTAATTGTACCTTATATTCCTTGAAAAATGTTTATCACAGTGCCCAGGATTGTAATGTTTTGGACCAAATAGTTAAATAAAGTTGTTAAGCAAGAAGCCATTGACTTGAGTGGTATAAAGTTTGGAAATGTATGTTGTAATGAGGCCACTGTCACCACCGTCAGATTAGTGTCACCACCGTCAGATCTAAAGTCACCACCGTCAGAGGGAGTTTTATTTGTTTTAAATGAATATGCTTACAGTATGTTTCTTCAGTGCTGTTGAGTTATTAAATTAATAGTCTCTTTTAATACAAGAATAAGTATTAAAACTTAGTATTTAACTTAGTATTAAAAAAAGTATTAGAACTTTAAGTAAAAAAAGATTACTTTTTTCTATTTAGGCTTAAAGTAAACGTTGTACAATGTTAGATCTTTAAAAGGAGTACACGTGAAACAGTATAACAAATTAACAAAAGTGAATATTCAACATTTAACAGCATATATGTGTACTAAGAATGCCAGATAATGATTTAAAAACTCTAAATACATATTAGACCAAATAAATAAAAAATAATTTGCTTTTTATTGTGTCTGACGGTAAAAAAACAAAGTAATAACTTTTATGAAAAAAATACAAAATGAGGAGGTTGCACCGTTACATTGCTGAACAGCCAAGACCTTGGTCTATAATGATATACTTGCAGATTTTGTAATTTAACTAACTTTTTATTTTCAAAATTAAAACCTGTTTTATCCAAATTCCCAAGAATCAGTGACCTCCAAAATCTTTACAGTGTTTGTGATGGCAAGAAATGTACAAAGCAGCCAAACTGGTATCGTTCATTACCATCTGACTGGCGACCGAGTTCATTTTGATTAATAAAATTATTATTCTGCATTAAATCATAGAAATGGTTACTTTAAGGAGCTATTTTCTGTCATAATCCCTAAAGGGACTGCATAACAAAGTATAAAAAGTATCTATGAAGAGAGAGCATTAAATAAGAAAAATAATATTAAGAATGATAAGAGGCGTCTTCTCGCCTCTGCTTTTGAACTGTTGCCGCCGGGCTGTCTGTATTTTTTACCCGTTGAATGAAAAACAGATTCAAATGGTCTTTCCTCAAAAAAAATTAATTTTTGAATTTTTGAAAACTGATTCTCTTTTTAATATTATATTGTATATGTTTATCTATGCATATTGGGATATCTGATGCCTGTGTGAACATTATATATATACATATAATGTATATAAAAGATATATAATGTAACTATATAAGTTCCATAATGAAGAGAGATTTCACTGCCAGGTCACTTCACTGTTCACACACACACACACACACACAGAGTCCCCAGTTGGTTGGATAGAAATCGTTCAGAAAGTCCCCTCTTGGCCAGTGTAGAGCGACAGTGTTCTGTTAGTAATATAGACATGTATGTGTGTGTGTGCAATGACACATAACAATGGTAAGTAAATTGTTAGGGACTGCACAACCAAGCATAGAAAGTATCTATGAAGAGAGAGCGTTAAATAAGAAAAATAATATTGAGAATGATAAGAGGCGTCTTCTCGCCTCTGCTTTTGAACTGTTGCCGCCGGGCCGTCTGTATTTTTTCCCGTTATATGTAAAAACAGATTCAAATGGTCTTTCCTCAAAAAATTTAATTTTTTTAATTTTTGATAACTGATGGTTTGGTCATTCTCTTTTTAAAGCTGCAGTCCGTAGCTTTTTTTGGGTTAAAATTTATCCAAAATACATATTTGATCAAATACGTAACCAGCCAGTGTTCAAAACTATCTGCTTGCCTTAGCTCGATTCAAAGCGGTAAGCTTGTAATAATGTTATTAATTCCAGTGGTACTGGTGGATTTCCGCAGGAGATTCGAGCATGTCTTTGCGTCATTACGTCACATCTGTACACATAAAGGAGTTTCGGCTAGTATAAGCTATAGGCCTATTGCGTGTGAGGATGTTGGAGGTGGAGATTTATAGCCTTTTCTCACAGCTCTTGATATAATTAAACTTATCAATTTGATGGCGGATACAGAAATATTCAAACGACGATCATCAGCGACAACTAGAGACTCACCCGCTGTAAATAGTGGCTACAGAAAAAAAGAGACTGCAACCGGCCCATGCGAAAACAAGGATAATATCGGAAGGACATTACATGTAGTCACGCAATGCTGACGTTGTTAACATCAACAATTTGAGAACAAAGTATAATTTGCACGGTTTTGCATGATATGATAACTTATAAGCAATTGTTAGATTTAATCAGCGCGATTTACTGCAATGTCAGAACCAGAACAAAAGTGGATGTTTCTTACTTGTTCAGATGACATTTTCCGGTGAAAATTCTTATGTTGGTCATACCTTTAAAAAGAATAATCTGTGATTCTGAATGACAGTCTCCACACCGGCGCGGTGACCGACAGCTGCACTCTCCTCAAACACTGTTCATCCGTGCGGTGCCGTGTCGAGGGTGTTGAAGTACAACTCACGTAAAGTTGATAATTCCGCGAATGACTGCAATTGCAGATTTCGAACAGAGATGGCGACAAAGAGGAAAAACGCCGGACTGCAGCTTTAATACTATATTGTATATGTTTATCTATGCATATTGTGATCTCTGATGCATGTATGAACATTTATATATATATATATATATATATATATATATATATATATATATATAAATAATGTATATAAAAGATATATAATGTAACTATATAAGTTACATAATGAAGACAGATTTCACTGCCAGTTCACTTCACTGTTCACACACACACAGATCCATTGCAGGCTATATGAGTCCCCTGTTGGTAAGGTAGACATCGTCCAGAGTCTTATGTCCTATCTTGGCATGTTTAAAAAAAAGAAAATGCATATTTGAGGTCTACCTATATATATATATATATATATATATATATATACATATATTAAACAATGAAGACAGACTTCACTGCCAGTTCACACTTCACTGTCACTAACTCATATATATATATATATATATATATATATATTATTATTTTTATTTTTTTTACATTATGAAGACAGATTTCCCTGCCAGTTCACTTCACTGTTCACACAACAATCACGGCGGTGATTGTTTGTGTTTGGAGCTCCGTCGAATTGATTCATTAATCCTTGATTTTCTTCTTTACCACTCATTTATAAACAAGTACTTTCTATTTTTATATCGTGTGAACTTATCCTCGATACTATTCCCTATAAAAAACAATCGGATTGCTTTGATATCGCTACTTAGATCCAACTTTGCGAATCCCAGCTACTAGCCTTTTAGCCCGCTAGCATTTCACGCGTGGCCTCGTGCCAATCGACCGTCGGATTTTACACCCGTTTCACTGAAAGGATACGGGTTATATCCAGGATTTCAGTCCTAAATTAGTAGTGATATTGGTAGTATCACTACTAATTTACTGTTCATCTGTTATAATGGCGAATATATCGGATGTGTGTCTAACGCTACCTCTGAGTGCAGGTGAGGACACATTCGAGCTGCATTCGGTGCTGTTGGAGCTGGAGTCCGTGGAGAAGCAGATCCGTGGTCTGCTAGAGAGGCAAGCCGAGCTGCGAGATCGGCGATCAGCGCTTGAAACATCACGCGCCGATGCTCACAAGTCAGTGGTTAGTAACTTTTTGACTCCGACTTCGTCTATTATATATATATGGCAAGTAAATTGTTAGGGACTGCATAACCAAGCATAGAAAGTATCTATGAAGAGAGAGCGTTAAATAAGAAAAATAATATTAAGAATGATAAGAGGCGTCTTCTCGTCTTCTGCACTGTTGCCGCCGGGCCGTCTGTATTTTTACCCCGTTGTAGATTTAAAGGGATAGTTCACCCCAAAATTAATATTCTGTCAGTAATTACTCTCCCTCATGTTGTTCAACCCCGTAAGACTTTCGTTCATCTTCGGAACACAAATTAAGATATTTTTGATTAAATCTGAGAGCTGGATCACTCCTCCATAGGCTTCTAAGGGATTGAAACTAGCCGCCCCAAAAAGTTATTAAAGAAATTGTTAAAATAGTCCGAGTGACTACAGTGGCTCAATCTTAAGTTTATCAAGCGACGAGAATACTTTCTGTGCGCAAAAAACAAACAAAAATAACGACTTTATTCAAGTATTCATCTCCTTCTCTGTGGGCCGTGATATTTCACGTAGTGTAACAGCGCAGCGCTTCTGGTTGAACGTCACACGTAGGCTCACTATTGGGCAATGCTGGTCATGTGTGTGTGATGCGTGTGACGTGTTCTGAAGATGAACGAAAGTCTTACGGGGTTGGAACAACATGAGGGTGAGAAAATCTGAATTTTCATTTTGGGGTGAACTAACCCTTTAAATGATCTTTCCTCAAGCAATCTTTCCTGATTCCTGTGTGAACATTATTTTATATATATATATATATATATATATATATATATATATATACTGTATATACAGTATGTAAGTGATCTTTTAAACCACTGACAACTCCTAAATAACTGGTTTGTAAATAATGCTATACTTCATTTAAACATTATAAATTGATCATTAATAAAGTATGAAAATACAAAATACAATTATTAAACACATTATAGATATGCTTTTAAAACAAGAATAAAGCATTTATAGCTGTATTTATATTGTGTTTATACACACATTCTGTATTTATATATATATATATATATATATATACTTTTGTTGCTTTATAAATGATGAATTAACAGTTCACTATGCTTAAATCATGATTAATAGCATGCAGTTATTACAAAGTTACCCAAAGTTCCTTAACTAAGCAGCAGTTAAACAGCAGCTCTACAGTCTCAGAGCCTCTCTGGCCATTCAAACAATAGAGAAGTGTGAACGACGTGTGTTAATGGGCCATTGCAGTTCCTGCTCCAGCCTACAGGAGCGCTGCTGAGTATGGGCTTAAACACACACACACTTGAAGGTCCCCACTTGGTCAAAAATGTACAAAATTAACCAGAGCGTTTTTTACTTGATTTTAACATGTTTTAAAGCATAACCAACAGGGGACTTGAAAAATGTCCCCACTTGGCTCGGTGGTCCCCTGTTGGTGAGTGTGTAACGACACCAAGGTCCCCACTTAGATAGGTAGACAAGTACACACACACACACACACACACACACACACACACACACACACACACACACACACACACACACACACATTGATCAGCTCTACCAAACTTGGATGTCTTTTTTCAAGGAATAAACAAACATTGTTAAGTTGTTTTGATTGATATTGTGAAGGAGCTTTGATACAATCTGTATTGTGAAAAGCGCTATATAAATATATTTGACTTGACTTGACTTGACACATACACACACACACACACACACACACACTGTTTTATGGGGACTTATCCATAGAAGTAATGTTTTTTATAAAAAAAAAACATTGTACAAACTGTTTATTCCAGCCCCTAACCCTTAACCTACCCCTAAACAGGGAGAGAGAGAGAGAGAGAGAGAGAGAGAGAGAGAGAGAGAGAGAGAGAGATTAAAATATAAACACTATTCAAATTCTTTGCGATTATTTGCTAGTTCCATTTTTTGCCTCAAATGTCAGATTTCATTAGAATCTTAAAGCTGCAGTCCGTAACTTTTTTGGGTTAAAAATTATCCCAAATAGTACATAACTAGCCAGTGTTCAAAACTATCTGCTTGCCGTAGCTCGATTCAAAGCGGTAAGCTTGTAATAATGTTTTTAATTCCAGTGGTACTGGTGGATTTCCACGGGAAATTCGAGCATGTCTTTGCGTCATTACGTCACATCTGTACACATAAAGATGGTGTCCCGGCTAGTAGGCTATATTGTGTGTGAGGATGTTGGATTTATAGCCTTTTTGTCACGGAACACACACAGGAGGCAAAAAAATCCAAGAGCAGTAGTTTTTAATTAAAGGGCAATCCAAACTCGTAGTCATCCAGGCAGGGGTCAAAATCCAATAAGGCAATCCAAAACACAAGACAAAAACAAGAAACGGGCAGATACAGACTAGAAAGTGAGGTGACATAAACCAAGGACTCCGTAACAAACACTAACACAGACAGGGAATATATACACACAGAACTAACAAGGTGATGGGAAACAGCTGAGTGCAATAATCAGATAAGTGACAGAACAGAATGCTGAGAATTGTAGTCTAATGTGAATGACACCGTGAGAACGAGGACCTCTAGTGATAACTCAGGGAAACACAACCAGACACTGTGACAGAACCTCCCCTCTACGGAGTGGCTACCAGACGCTCCATGACAGTACAAAAGACAACACAAGAGTCCAAGAGGAAGGTGGAATGTGGGAAATCCAAGGGAGGGATGGGAGGGCCAGGACCATGAAGGGGAACAAGAACAGGGGGTGATGGCTCATCGGGCGGGCAGGGCGAAGCAGACAGTCCATCGGGCGGCCAGGGCGAAGCAGACGACCCATCGGGTGGCCAGGGCGAAGCAGACGACCCATCGGGCGGCCAGGGCGGTGAAGACCCCTCGGGCGGCCAGGGCGGTGAAGAACCCTCGGCCGGCCAGGGCGGTGAAGAACCCTCGGGCGGCCAGGGCGGTGAAGAACCCTCGGGCGGCCAGGGCGGTGAAGACCCTTCGGGTGGCAATGGCGGTGACGACCAGGGCGAAGACGACCACTCAGGCGGCCAGGGCGGAGACGACCCCTCGGGCGGCCACGGCACAGGAACAGACACTGGCTCCGGCTCAGGAACAGACACTGGCTCCGGCTCAGGAGCAGACACTGGCTCCGGCTCAGGAGCAGACACTGGCTCCGGCTCAGGAGCAGACACTGGCTCCGGCTCAGGAGCAGACACTGGCTCCGGCTCAGGAGCAGACACTGGCTCCGGCTCTGGAACAGCAGACACTGGCTCCGGCTCTGGAACAGCAGACACTGGCTCCGGCTCTGGAACAGCAGACACTGGCTCCGGCTCTGGAACAGCAGACAATAGCTCCGGCTCTGAAACAGGCACTGGCTCTGGAACAGGCACTGGCTCTGGAACAGCGGACACCGGCTCAGGAACAGCGGACACTGGCTCAGGCTCTGGAACGGACACTGGCTCCGGGTCTGGAACAGCGAGCACAGGCATGTCTAGGATCCGAATCAGATGCTCCAAATAGTCCATCCGTGCCCTCGCGGCCACGTGAATGGGCATCTCCTGACTCCTGGCGTGGACAGTCTCTGGCTGAGCAGACGTGACGTGAACAATCTCTGACTGGGCAGACGGAACCTGAACAGTCTCTGACTGGGCAGACGGGACGTGAACAGTCTCTGACTGGGCAGACGGGACGTGAACAGTCTCTGACTGGGCAGACGGTACGTAAACAGTCTCTGGTTGGGCAGACGGGACGTGAACAGTCTCTCGACCACCTCCTCCACTGCGACCTCCACGGGTCCCACGAAACTTGACCAATCGGGTCCCCTTAAAAAACTCCCTTCTCTCCCGCTCGGTGGCTGGGGAAGAGATGTTACAAAACATACCGCTGGATTAGGTGTGACGGAGTCCTTCTGTCACGGAACACACACAGGAGGAAAAAAAATCCAAGAGCAGTAGTTTTTAATTAAAGGGCAATCCAAACTCGTAGTCATCCAGGCAGGGGTCAAATCCAATCCAAAACACAAGACAAAAACAAGAAACGGGCAGATACAGACTAGAAAGTGAGGTGACATAAACCAAGGACTCCGTAACAAACACTAACACAGACAGGGAATATATACACACAGAACTAACAAGGTGATGGGAAACAGCTGAGTGCAATAATCAGATAAGTGACAGAACAGAATGCTGAGAATTGTAGTCTAATGTGAATGACACCGTGAGAACGAGGACCTCTAGTGATAACTCAGGGAAACACAACCAGACACTGTGACACTTTTCTCACAGCACTTGATATAATTAAACTTTTCAATTTGATGGCGGATCCAGAAAGGTTCAAACGACAATCACCAGTGACAACTGGAGATTCACCCGTTGTAAAATGCGAAAGACTTCGGAGTGGCTACAGAAAGAAAGAGACTGTACCAGGCCCATGCGAAAACAAGGATAATATAATATTTCAACCCCAGGGGTGGCAAGGTGGCTTGCCAAGGGAAAGACACATGCTCAGAGAGGCTTACAGTGGAAATACACATGTGGGGGTCGCTCAGGGGAGGGACCATGCACACGGGAGGCACCTAGCCGACGCGCAGGCAAGAGACACTGGCGCCGACGTCAGGAGTGCTGGAGGAACTCAGGGATTTCGGGGAAGCTCACCTGAGGAGAATATCGCACGTATCCAGTCCGTGGAGTGGAATGGCGAGCAAGCGAAGACACCTGAGCGGGTCCGGTACTAGCTAGTTGAAGCGAGTACATGAGAGGACACTGGCTCCACTCGGAGATTATAGAATCTGGCGAATGTGTTAGGTGTCGCCCAGCCTGCAGCTCTGCAGATGTCTGTTAGCGAGGCGCCATGCGCTAGGGCCCAAGAGGATGCCACACTCCGGGTGGAGTGGGCCGTCACACCAAGGGGGCACGGTCGACCTTGCTGCTGGTAAGCCAAGGCAATGGCGTCCACTATCCAGTGAGACAACCTTTGCTTGGAGAGAGTCTTTCCCTTCAGCTTCCCACCATAACAGACAAAGAGCTGGTCTGAGGTCCTGAAACACCGCGTCCTGTCTACATAGGCGCGAAGAGCGCGTACTGGACAGAGCAGTGCCAAGGCTGGGTCTGTCTCCTCCGGGGGCAGCGCTTGCAGGTTCACCACCTGGTCCCGAAAGGGAGTGGTAGGAACCTTGGGCACATATCCGGGCCGGGGTCTCAGGATCACGTGAGAGAAAGCCGGTCCGAATTCCAGGCACGCTTCGTCGACGGAGAATGCGTGCAGGTCCCCTACCCTCTTGATAGAGGCCAGTGCAACCAGGAGCGCTGTCTTCATTGACAGGAACTTAAGCTCGACTGACTGCAGGGGCTCAAAGGGAGCACTCTTCAGGGCAGTTAGAACCACTGAGAGGTCCCAAGAGGGAACGAGAGGAGGGCGAGGAGGATTTAGTCTCCTTGCTCCTCTCAGGATCCTGATGACCAGGTCGTGCTTCCCTACCGACTTACCTTCGACTAGGTCATGGTGTGCGGCAATGGCGGCAACATAGACCTTAAGGGTGGAGGGAGACAGCCTTCGCTCCAACCCTTGCTGAAGGAAGGAAAGCACAACGCTGATCGAGCAACTCCGGGGGTCTTCTCGGTGAGAAGAGCACCAGTCGACGAAGAGGTTCCACTTCAACGCATAGACGTGTCTCGTGGACGACGCTCTAGCGGAAGTGATGGTAGCCGCCACCGCTGGTGGAAGGGTACTCAAACCTACCTCGAGCCGTCCAGGAGCCACACGTGGAGGCTCCAGAGATCGGGGCGAGGGTGCCACAGGGTGCCCCGTCCCTGAGAAAGAAGGTCCTTCCTCAGAGGAATGGGCCAGGGAGGTGCTGTCGCGAGGAGTGCAAGTTCGGGGACCAGGTCCGGCCGGGCCAATACGGCGCGACCAAAATGACCTGCTCCTCGTCCTCCCTGACCTTGCGCAAGGTCTGCGCAAGAAGGCTCACGGGGGGAAACGCATATTTGCGGCCCGGCGGCCAGCTGTGCGCCAGTGCATCCGTGCCGAGCGTGCCCTCGGTCAGGGAAAAATACAGGGCGCAATGGGTCGAGTCGTGAGAGGCAAACAGATCTATCTGTGCGTCCCCAAACTGGTCCCAAATCAGCTGAACCGACTGGGGATGGAGTCGCCATTCTCCAGGGAGGGGCTGAAGCCGTGAGAGCTCGTCGGCTGCACAGTTCAGGGCTCCGGGAATGAAAATGGCTCGAAGCGACCTCAGATGCTTCTGACTCCATAGAAGGAGGTGGCGGGCGAGTTGTGACATACGGCGGGAGCGTAGACCACCTTGATGGTTGATGTACGCTACAGTAGCAGTATTGTCTGAGCGGACTAGTACGTGTTGACCCCTGAGCAACGCCCGGAAGCGGTGCAGGGCAAGGCGTACTGCCAACAACTCGAGGCAATTGACATGCCATAGCCGCTGGGGTCCTGTCCAGGAGCCCGCAGCAGCATGTCCATTGCACATGGCGCCCCAGCCCGTGGTGGAGGCATCCGTGGAGACCACAACATGCCGGGAAGCTCGTTCCAGGGGGACACCCGCCCTGAGAAAACTGAGGTTCGACCACGGGGTGAGGAACTGACGGCAGGTCGGAGTAACTGGTACACGGAGCGTGCCTTGATGCCATGCCCACCTCGGGACTCGGTCGCGAAGCCAAAGCTGAAGCGGTCTCATATGAAGCAATCCGAGCGGCGTGACCGCGGCTGCAGATGCCATATGCCCCAGGAGCCTCTGAAAATGTTTCAGTGGAACCGCATTCTTGCTCCTGAGATGTCTCAGGCAAGTCAGCAGTGACTGCGCGCGCTCGCTCGTACGCTGCGCGGACATGGCGACCGAGTCGATGTCCATACCGAGAAAAGAGATCCTCTGCACGGGGCAAAGTTTGCTCTTCTCCCAGTTGACCCGAAGGCCCAGACAAGCTAGGTGCCGGAGCACTAGGTCCCTGTGTTCGCAAACCTGATCTCGAGAGTGAGCTAGGATCAGCCAGTCGTCGATATAACTCAGGATGCGAACCCCGTGTTCCCGAAGGGGAACAAGGGCAGCCTCGACGACCTTCGTGAAGGTGCGAGGAGACAGGGCTAGCCCGAAAGGGAGAACCGCGTACTGGTATGCCTGCCCCTCGAAAGCAAACCGTAGGAACGGTCTGTGTCGAGGAAGAATGGAGACATGAAAGTAGGCGTCCTTCAGGTCGATCGCTGCAAACCAATCCTGGGGCCGCACGCATTCGAGAACGCGTTTGGCGATGAGCATCTTGAACGGCAGCCTGTGAAGGGAGCGGTTCAGCACGCGCAAGTCCAGGATTGGCCGTAACCCACCGGTTTTCTTGGGGACAATGAAGTAGGGGCTGTAGAACCCGGACCTCATCTCGGCTGGAGGGACAGTCTCGATTGCACCCTTCGCCAGCAGGGTGGCAATCTCTGCTCTCATGATAGGGGCATTGCCACCGACCAAAGTGGAGCGGACTCCCCTGAAGCGGGGAGGAGACCGTGCGAACTGAATCGCATAGCCGAGCCTGATGGTGCGCGCGATCCAGCGGGACAGACGGGGAAGCTCTAACCAGGCTCCCAGGAACTGAACCAGCGGGATCAAGCGGACGACAGGTGTCCCCCCGGAGGGGCAGCGAAGCGGAGTAACTGGCCCAGACGTGGACGGCATAGCGGCCCGGTGTGGGGGCACAGTTAGCAACCGCGCCCTGACAGAGGGGGCCAGGGGAGGACCAGGCTGGTCATCCCGCGGGGGCCTGCTCTGCCAGGGGTCTGGCGACAGAGGGGGACAGGGGCGAAGCGGTCCGTGGACGGCACGCCTTGTCAACCGCCTCTGGGACAGAGGGGGGCGAGGAGAGCACGGCTTGTGGGCGGCGCTCTGTGTCGCCCGAGAACTCTGTGAGCTCAGGGAAGAAAGGGTCGTTTCTGTCTTTAACCACTTTAGGGTGCTGCCCACCCGTGGGTGAGCAGCGAGGAGCGGAGAACAAAAGATTCTCCCCCGGCCCTCCACCGGGGGAAGGAGTGGTCCTGCTACCATCTCCTGAAAAACGACCATCTTCCCTGAGCAGCCCGTCTCAGGAGCGCCGTGTAAGGACTGGGCTAAGAGGGTGAATCTGAATAACTAAATACATACTGCTAAAGACCAAAAATCTCTGAATGTAAATTAACCCAAACACACACACACACACATTCCCCCACCAGGGAAGACCACACTCAGGACAGAGCGTGGTGTCCGCTTACAAGACATTTTATGACTGATCGGAATGTCCCAAAGGAAGTGGATTCCAAAGCGAAAAGAAACTTCTTTTCTTTAAAAGACATTTAACCAGATATATTCAATGTGTTTTATGTGTGTTTGTTGAATTGTACGAACAATGTATACAATCTTATCTTACGATTTGTCTTTTATGTGTTTGATCTATGTTGTTGGGAAACTCTAATGGGATAAGGTTTCAAACTTTGCAAACTATGAGTAACCAACTCCATGTGAGGCAAGTTTGGATTCTCTGAGCTCCAATCTTCGTTCCACATTTAGTCATTTATATCACATCTTGCTAAAACTTTGTGACACATAGGACTATAATAATTGTGAAGATTCTGCTCTTAAACATCCGACGAAATTAGGGTTTCAAATGTCTCTCTCTTAGACAAAGAGCAATAAAAACCAAAGTCCCGCCTGTGAAATTCCAACCCTCTAATTGGCCAAGCCAACAGGAAGAGGCTGGATTTCTCCAAGGTGATAAATGAGGCTTCCCCCCCTCCGCTCGTTCTCTTACTTCTCTCGTCCTCGTGTCATAATGTAACGTCTCGCCTCCGGGCGAGCTCTTCGCCTTTCTTTTATTTGTTTCTAGTTTAGTTTGTGTATTTCAGTCTTAGATAAGTCTCCGTGTTTAATTCCAATCGACGAGTGAAACGAACACCGCGTGACATATCTCTTCAGCAAATCCATCTACAAGGGACCTTTAAACGAGCGCGCGCTCGCTTTGAAGGAAAAAAACGCGCATGTGACCACGTGACGCGCCGGACCGAGAGACACACACGCTTCTTCACAAGCCATGCAAAGAATTACCTGTGCAAGTATCCGTGTTTGATCACGCTTTTAAGATTTGTTGAAGTCTCGTTGTGTCTCAAAATTCTGTTGTCTATGTGAATTTGCTATTTAGAAAGATCCTCGGGTCTTTCTAAACTCCCTCTTGCATAACTGCAACTCTCTACATTTCCTCTCTCTCTCTGTCTCTATGCATTTCTCGTTCATCGATGCCTTATCGTGTTTTGTTGTTTATTATGTTTGTAAATACATATATCCGTAGTAAATAGTTCTGCCTTATTAAATTCATTATATTCATTTGATTGATGTACTGCCTCTGCTCATTTTCCAAGTCCCTTAAGTGCCAAAGGTCTAACTTAAGCTACAAGCTTTACAAATTAAAGATACTTTAAAGAGTATGTGGTTTATAGGGCAGAAAACCCAATTCTAGTGGCCACAGAATTGCGTTTCCTGAAATCCTATAAAGTAGGATGATATTGTGGATCCCCACAAATATTATTCTGACAATTGAGCTAATAAATTTTGCCTGTTTTGTAAGACGTGGTCCGTGTAATTAATTACAATCAACTTGTGGTTAATTGCAGGGATACACATGCATGCATGCAGGTAAAATGACACATCATCCCTTAGCGGGAGATTTATTAACATGTAAGACTGATCTAATCCAAACATGTATGAATAATTATTAATTACCAATTATTAATTATGATATGCAAATTCCCCCACGGATTAGATCCGCCCCTGAGTCTTTACATTAATTGGTGGAGAATGCAGGCACACTTTAAACTTGTTTATGAGCAAATTCAGTTTCAATCTATGTCTATATTGTGATTTAATATTGTACGTGCGCCTCGAGTGAGCGAACGCAATGCGAACTCACCGGCTGACTGAAGGCAAAAAGTCGCTTTCAGTTCAGCAAAACTAAAAAGTAAACTGCAGTTTCATAGTTTCATAGTATTAAATTTGTCCTACAAAAGACGAAGAAACCTCTTTTGAGCGACGACATTTTTAATGTTAAACTCCCCTGTCCGAACGATGTTCTTCTGTCAGGGTGAAGACAAGAGTTAGTGAAACGATGCTCTTTCACTATTCTTAAAAAGGCCTTATATTATAATCGTTAGATTAACGATAAACTCCTGGTTAAACATTGACGTAGCTACTCAAGTGTAAAAACCTAAAGCATATTTAATCATAAGTGCTATTTGATATATGTTATGGGAGTCGAAAAACAGACGACAAATTCCTGTTTTCTTTGCACAGCGCAGCGAAGAATCCTGCCAGACGTGTTGTTGAAATATAGCACCGAAAAAGAAAAAAAAAATCCAAAACCTAAAAACATTTTAAATCATAAGTGCTATTTGATAAATGTTATTTGGATCCAACCGACAGACGTATAATTCCTGTTTTCTTCTACACAGCGCAGAGGAAAAAACATTTCCTGCAAGACGCACGTGTTTGTTAAAATGTAGCACAGAAAAAAAAAATCCAAAACATTTTAAATCATAAGTGCTATTTGATAAATGTTACTTGGATCCAACCGACAGACGTATAATTCCTGTTTTCTTCTACACAGCGCAGAGGAAAAAACATTTCCTGCAAGACGCACGTGTTTGTTAAAATGTAAAAAAAAAATAAAAATCAAAAACCTAAAAACATTTTAAATCATAAGTGCTATTTGATAAATGTTATTTGGATCCAACCGACAGACGTATAATTCCTGTTTTCTTCTACACAGCGCAGAGAAAAAAAAAATTCCTGCAAGACTTAAAATATAGCACCGAAAAAGAAAAAAAAATCCAAAACCTAAAAAAACAAACATTTTAAATCATAAGTGCTATTTGATAAATGTTATTTGGATCCAACCGACAGACGTATAATTCCTGTCTTCTACAAAAAAATTCCTGCCAAAGGTGCTTGTGAAATATAGCAAAAAAAAAAAAAAAAAAAAAAAATCCGCTGAGATTTAATTTCGATAAGTGTGATCACTACAGAAAACAAAGCGTCTGCACGCTCAAATTTTAATCACACTGAATGTTATTCCGCTGACAAACACTAGAGGGCAGCCTTGAGGCCTAAGTGCTTGACAGTTCTTGAATTACGCTCCGCCCCCCCCTGATTTCATCCTGCATGAACGAAACGTCGCCATCGTGTGGACACTGGTAACAAGGTCATCCTTTCCTAGACAATTTCAGATTTTCCCAGTGAATTTCTGAAAGTGTGTTTCTAACTTTCAATGCATGTGCAAGTTCCAGTTTCACTAACATGATTCTGTTCTGAGGTGGCTTTCTCCCAGTTGGTTTTATTTTGGTCATTATCATTGATACCTCACCGTAGTCGTGATCATCATCAAATATAATGCCAACCTTTAATTTCCTACACTTATTCAAATTTGGTTTGAAACAAACAAATTTCAAGATCAATTTGAATTAAGTCTCCTTTCCTGTTGGGAATGGTTTTATGGCTTTACTTCTATATTTCCTTCTTCAAATTATTTTTAATAATTTCGATTTGATACGTTATGACAACGATATCCTTACTATTCTAGAAGTTACTCAGCATCTATGCATACGCTTGATTTGAATTGTATTTAAACCCGTTTGAATGCGATTTAAATCAAGTTCTCTGTCAGCCAGGTTGACCACTAAGAGGAAGTGGCCCAGATCCTTTGTGGCCCAAATGCGCCACTACAGCTTGCTTCCTCCCGTGCTCTTCCTGCTGCACTTAATCTCTTCTCTGAATGGAGGCTAGGTTGTTCTGATAATTAACATTGTCATAATTCCCTTTTTGTTTGTACCATAATTCTAGTAAAGCCGTTGCCTTTGATTTTTCTACAAAAAAATAGACACTCAATTTGATTTAGATAGAGAGAGCTTTAATTCACGTTGAGGTTCACTTGTCCTTCATCCTGTTCTGTGTTTGTAGGTAGAAATTTCTCGTGTGCTGTGGTGATTTGACAGTCATCTCTGCTTGGGGGTCCAGCATGCTGGTTCGTCTGACCTGCGTCACCAGCGCTGACTGAGCGCGAGTCCCGGACTTTCCTGTGTCTCTCCGTTGGTGCGGCCCGCAACACGACATCACCAATTTGGCACTGCCGGTTGTGTTCAAAGTCAAGTTGCGTGAGAGGGCGCACATCGGTACAGACATGCGGAAGGGCCCGGGACACTGCTGTCAAGTGTTTGGGGACGACAGAGAGACCAACCACGGTGCTGACTCCAACCCGAATGACCTCATTTCACCCCAGGGAAACTAGAAAAGGTATTAAATCCATCCACTTAGTATTGGCCACAGAATCTAGAGATTCCCCCGGTCATTGAAGTGTTTGGCTCCCTTCTCCTCTCCGAGCCACAAACCGCAGGCTTAGGCCTCCTCTTCCCCTGTAACACTTCCTGTGTACTATTAACGCCATTTCATTACAAACCTTTCCATCTTGGATGGTTGCATGTTACTTCAAACTTTGCTATCTTGCCATTGCTCTTTTCTGTTGTGCTCTGTTCCTTTCCGTTCACCTAGAGACAGAACCTATCTGAGACAACAAGGAACGCCGAATAATAGTTTGACAACCAAGCCGTTAGCATCAACAGGTGACCCCTAAGCTACTGCCCCGTTAAAAAAAAAAAAAAAAAAAAAAAATCTTTATTCAGGCCCATGCTGACCTACCCAAATTGTCCCACCGAATGATTTAACTATCTGCATCAGTTAACCAAAATGTTCACACACGGCATAGCCCGTATTATAGCTCGTTAAACGTAGAACGAAATTGCACTGGTCTCTCTGTGTGTGTGTTGTGTTCCTCTCGCCCACAATAAAGGCAGTATGTTCCGGTCCTACAGTCCCACAACCCGCTGGGACCACCTGGAGACATTGATGAGAGTCATGACACCTCTATTCCTGCCCAAGGTCGCCAGTGAGTCAGAGCCCCGAGCCAAGAGCATCGCAGACGTGGACAAGCTAATGGCGCACAAACCAAGCCAAAGCTCCCACGACAAAGACCGGCCAGACACGTCAAAACCTCGCTTGCCCAGCCCATCGCACAAGCACGTCTCCACGAAGGGAGCCGCATCGCCCTGGAGCACGAAATTGCAACGCTGAGGATGCAAGCCGAGGATGACAACGACCCCGAGCTACAGAAAGAAGTGGAAAGACTTCAAACTGCTCTGTCTGATCTTCATCGACACAGACAGAGAAAAGAACCAGAGAGGAACTCAACGAGAAACTCCGACCAAGTTAAGCCGCTTGCAAAGAGCAGAGACTGAACTTAAAGAGACTCGAAAGCCACGGCCTGCGAAAGAAGCTCGCAAGAGGCCCATGTTACCATCCACAAGCTCGTTCAGCAGAGATAAGATCTCAAACGTGAACTTGACATTTTTCCCACAGAGTTGACACACTCTTATAGACTACCAGCCGCTGCGGCAGGCCTTCATTAAAGAATTCTCTGATCCAGAATCAGACCAACAACTAATCACAGCCGTGGACCTCAATCAGCCGGCATGGAGGATGATTTCAACTCCAGAACTCTGTTCTCCGAAATCTGCACCCCACAGTGAGTCATCACCAAGTCCTCCTGGCCTGCCCACATAGCATGACTACTCCACAGCTAAGAGAAGCTTACACCAAGCAAAAGACTGTGTCCGAAAAGACTTTAAAAAACCCCACAATCTACTCGGTCTCTGAACACTACTCAGAGCTGCCTCCAGAGGGCGCCCCACAACACCATAGCCCTGTTTACAGAGAGTCACGACCGTTCCAGGCCTCCAGAGGGCAGCACTACCGTGATGGTGCTCATCCAAGACACCAGAGCGAGCGCTCTGAAACATTCTGGAAGCCAGCCAGCGACCCAGAAATAGCCGACCCCCATCACCAAGAGACTAAAGCCCAGACAGCCTGGAGCGGTACCCCTTTCAACATGCCACTAATAAGCACAAGTCTGAGCACGCATCAAACAAACACAGTGCCGCCACGTCTGAGACAGCCGAGACCCTGAAGTCGCTGAAAAGCTTCTTCACAAAAGACTTTCCAAAAATTCAAGAGGTACGAGCCTTACATCCTATGCTTGAGCGTAAGACCTACAACAGGCACACAGAACACTGCTCGTCGGCCACAGACCCCAGAGCACACTGTCACATCACAAAGTGACAGCAGCACACAGCCACCACAGCTGACAGCTGCACAGCCTGAACGAGACAGCACAGTTTCCCACAGCTGGGTCCAAAACCCCCAAAGACCAAGAAATGCTGCTTTGTCTGTCTGTCTCCGCAGAGAACTACACAAGACCGGCCTTAACCACCCGTCGATCGCCACACCAGCCCCTACGCCAAGACTCCTGGGGAACCTGATCAAAAGGGGGTGGGCCCGGAAACTCTACCTACCCATCACTCTAGACAATGAGGTGAGCCTTGAAGCCCTGGTAGACACCGGCTCAGACCTCCCTCTAATGTCAGCTCAACTCTTTGAAAGACTCAGTGCTAAAGCTAAGAGCGAAGATCAAACTCTTACACCCCAAATGTGTGAGCTGAACGTGCAGTCGTATAGCCAGAACGACCTCCGGCTCGAACAGAGAGCTCCCATGTACCTGACAACTGGTCCTTTGAGTCCTACCCACCCGGTGTACATCTCACAAATGGACACGTACCCCTTTCTGACTGGCAAAGACCTGCTAGCTTTTATTAGACTTATAAACACCTGGCCGTCTGGGCCCAAGTTCAAGAACCCCGCCCCCTCCGGTCACAGAGGTCACGAGAACTACAACAAAGCCAGACTCCAAAATCACAGAGTTCCCCGGAACTCCAGCAGCCATCCATGGGTACACAGCCTCACCACCAAGTCAAGGTTCAAGTTCGCTACCCTGCACCTTCCAGCTCGCCAAAGACCACGCAATGCCCACTCAACGATGCGTGACCTAATGCAGAAGGCCTCTAACACAAAAGGCCTCCTCAGAAAGAATTCCTAAAACCCCAATGATTTTGAACTGCAAAACCAGAAGACACTGCACGAACACAGTGCAAGACTCTGCTAAAAAGGTCCCTGATCAGCATAGGACATAGAACTTTTAGAAGTAGATGAAAATGTGTGCTCAAAGAGTTGCAAGACTCTGCATTCGTAAAATTAGAATTTTACTGATGTAAAAGAATCTTAAATGGGCGTGTAAATCTCAACGGCCAACAAACTATGCACGACTCTTTTAAAACAAACAGTTTCTAGATGCTGGTTGAATTAGCACTGCTAAACATTAGGTTTCCTGACAATGAAGGGTTACAGCAAACACTAGCTCCAAATAGGGCATACGTCACCCTGGCGTCAGAGTGTAGTAAAACTACCTGAGCCTTAAACTACTGTTAACCTACAGGCGTGCATTTGATCTTTGCGATCCAACTAGAACACAACGTGCAATACGCATTTTTGATCGCTGGCTTGTCTAAATGCAGATAAAACGATAGCTGGAATTGACATCTCTACTTTAAGTGAAAGAGTCTTAGATTTCCAACTAATATCAGTAAGTTCAGCCGTAAAGCGTAAGTCTGTGTGACAAAGGAATCTCATTTCAGCAGCCTCTAATCGGTACCGATATCTATTCTGCTTTGGTTAAAAAGAAATCCAAATTGCAGTATGACTAAACCTGTGTCTGACAAAGAAAGCTCAGGACAGAGTTATATATATGTAGACCTGGGTGATGCTCCCCTTTCTACAATGTAAAGGCCTTACAAATTATTGTTAGATTGATGTAATTCACCTAAATTTTAGCTGCATCTACAAGCAGAGAGCTACCTAGCGATCAAAACTGTTTACTCGCTGAAAAGTCAGCATTTGTACATGAGAGGGACGTAACTATAGATGCTTAGACAACCTTTGACTTACAGCAAATCCACATTTCCTTCCTCGATAAACAAATAGAATTAGTTGTGTAAACTAAAAGAGAAGAGTTACATGAGTAAAATTAACAAATGCCCAAACAGTCGCATTTTACTTAATGTAACATCAAGTTCTCGAAAGACTTAAAATATATGCGCCCCTTTTTAACCTGTTTAAACATGCATAACTCATTTAAAAGGTGCAAACATTCTTCAGGTACTGTTGAATTGTTCTGACATGCTCTGGTTCCCATGACAACGACTTGTCACAGGAAGCGCTAACTCGTGATGTCACTTTGTAAACAAACCAGCCTAGGTGGCTAAGCTATCCTAGCCTAGCATCCATCCAGCTTACGCTAAGCTAAGCTAACCTAGCATCCATCCAGCTTACGCTAAGCTAACCTAGCATCCATCCAGCTTAGGCTAAGCTAAATAATAACTTCTACAGTTAGCAGTTAGCAGCTAGCGTCATTTACTTGAAGCCGTCATTACAGCTTTTGTTTATACAGTGCAAAGTATTCTAGAATACTTTATTTAACCCAGTTAGGGTTTGTAATTCTTCACTTTCCGTACTTTCAATTCTTCTCAGCTAAAGTTCACCTTCACTAATTTAGGCATAGTCCTTGCTGAGCACTGTAGGCTAAATTTGCAGATGCCCCGCCATTTACACTTAAGTTTAATTACATGTAAAATGTGTAGCTAGAGAAGTATCCGTATAGTAATGAGAATCTTCATCAGCATGTTGACTAAACCTTTGGAGGGACACACACAGAGTGGTCTTGAACACGCAACTGCTGCAACCCACTATGGAGTGGTGGTCCAGGCAAATCCAAAGTTTATTCACTAATGCCACTGATTATTCTCACATTCAGATCATTCCCGTTGTTTTGATCACTTTATTCCTTTTTGCTTTTAATTTTTTTTTTTTTTTTTTGCTCTTCGTTAATTCTTTCATTTCTTTGACCTTGATAATAATAGCAGTCAGCTATTCCCTTGGCTATTCGGTCATCTATATGATTTAATTTAATTTCCTCTCCTGTTCAAATGTGGTTCCATTTCCCATAGGGCCCAGAAAGGAAACAGATGCACCTTTATTCGTGATTTTGTTTATTTTCAACAAGTGCACTCATTTTTGTGACCCTGCAACACAAGTAATTTCAACAATTACTAGGGCATAACTATGGGTCCTGAGGATTGATAGTAAGCATAATTTGAATATGAAAGCTGTCCTTTTCCCCCTATCATTCACTTCGTCAAGCCGTAGTGAACCACTAGTTCAGTCCAGAGAAATAATTTAGTCATAAGAACCATCTTGAGTCATTTATTTCATCTCGGCTATGCCCTTTCCAGGAAATACTCTCGGAGCCACATGAGTCTTAGCCTCCTAACATCCACAGCTAAGATGATAAGGATACAAGACACACATCACTAGCTAGATACACATGAAACACCTAGCTTTATGCTACATACCTAGCGAACCCGTTAAACCGTGATTCTGAATTTTTAGGGTCATGCATTAGTCTCTCACCACAAGTGTGACAAAATGTCACAGAGCCTCTGCTTAACCTGACCTTAACCTTCCAGCTTACCAATGGACATTATGAGAAACCACCTCTCAGACCCCTCCAACCACCCTAGCACGCCGTCTGAACCCACCGACGACCGGTGCCCCAGACACCTGCAATACACCTTGCACATGCTGCGTGCACAAGACAACATTCAGCGTTCTGCACCTGATGCCATCACTGCGCCACAGCTTGTAATGCCACAAGTGCAAAAGGGGGGTCATGCCAATGTATGCACATGATGCACCATGTGCTGCACACCGCAGCACCAGAGACACTTGCAAGACACCGAAGCAAGTGGCATACCGGCGTGAAAAAGACTGTCCAAGCCAACCAAGGACAACACCTGCTGAAATTTTTCCCCTCTTTCTCTCTCTCTCTCTCCCTCTCACTTTACCAGGATGCTGCTGCGGGTCACCATCCTGAGGGAACAACCGGGACTCCTGACTACCAACTTCAGGACCCACACCCAGAGAGTGTATGTTCGACTCCACTCCCTCGCCCACGCTGAGGCCAATGTCGAACACATGCTCAACCAACTTGAAAAAAAAAAACCTGTCACACAAGCAGAGCTAGATGGACACAACCGCCGCTGCCGTCGGAACCCTGTTAACATTGGCATGTCCAGTGCCAACGCACTGAACCTAGCCACCGTGAGACAACGTGTGGCTGAATTTCAAACTGAAATCCCACAGCTAAAAGGGCAACTCACAACACAGAGTGCCTCCCTGCCGTCCATCGGCAAGACATCGAAGGGAACTGTGGTAATTATCAACACCCACAGCGTTCGGCTGACTCAGACAGTGAACTCCATGAAACAGCTGTTTACTGTCTTCCAGAATGACTTTGCTCAAACTCAGCTGGTAACAGCCCTGATGACAGACACGCGGCCGGAGGTGAACTCCATTGACAGCCTAGCTATGGGTAGAATTCCACCGCACCTGATACCCTTAAGCCTTGTACAAACCGTGCTGGCTTCCGCCATCACCACGCCAGCTGACTCTCTACAAATACACCTTGCCTACTCACTGGTTAGTGCCAGCCCACTCTGCGTGTACCACAAGCAGAGAAAAGGGGGCTTTCTCCTGAACTTACCCATCACAGTCAAGCCGAATCCACCGGCTCAAGAACATTGTCAATGTCAGATTCTGAAAGGTAACTCTCACATCAAGATCAGCACGCCGTACGTGATTGACTTGCACGACAGCGACACTAAGCTGTCCCCAGCTCCAAATCCACACATGTGCACACTGACCAAAGACACTCACTATCTGTTGCCCTAACAAACCCTTCCTCAGAGACAACACTGACGGAATCTGCAGGCTGCAGATCAGCGACACCCGCTGCCCTGCCGAAGCTAAGCCTCGCACTTAAGTCATCGAGACCCAAGCAGAGATTGTAGGTGACAGGGCTCGTTAACACTTCTGTGCGCACAGCTGCACTCAATTACGACCAGATTGACACTGACACCTGTGTCACCTCGCTCCACCAGAGCATGTGAATCCATGTACCGAAAGGCGCCATCCTTCACCTTGACGACCTGGCATGGTACCAAGCAAAGAGTACAAATTAGAACTGGAAACCCCATCCTTCTCCAGTAACCACACTTTCACCCTAACTCCAGAACGGGAGTTGTGGTTTGCGAAAGGTGGGGGGGTCCCAGCGAATTGACATTTATCCTATCGACACAGCCCTCCAAGCTTTGTCTCAACTGCCCTACTTAACCACCACACCTGCTGTCCAATCCTGGATTGTGGCTGACCCTACGCTGGGTACCTCTATCAACCACACCCAGACGCTCGACAGTCATCCTGCGCAAGAGGCTCAACGAGGTGCGAACATCTACAGCCAAGCCCACGGGACCCTCAGGAAGAGGGTACCACGCTGGAGGCTGCTTCAAACTTAATCAAGCTGAGCCCTCAGCCTCAGCCTGAGAGCACCTGCTACCCCATCATCATGATTCACCTGTCATCCGTCCATTGTGATGATTGTTGTCTGATTAAGTCCACACAGGGACTTCATCAGACAAAAAGGGGGACTGTAAGGACTGGGCTAAGAGGGTGAATCTGAATAACTAAATACATACTGCTAAAGACCAAAAATCTCTGAATGTAAATTAACCCAAACACACACACACACACACACACATTCCCCCACCAGGGAAGACCACACTCAGGACAGAGCGTGGTGTCCGCTTACAAGACATTTTATGACTGATCGGAATGTCCCAAAGGAAGTGGATTCCAAAGCGAAAAGAAACTTCTTTTCTTTAAAAGACATTTAACCAGATATATTCAATGTGTTTTATGTGTGTTTGTTGAATTGTACGAACAATGTATACAATCTTATCTTACAATTTGTCTTTTATGTGTTTGATCTATGTTGTTGGGAAACTCTAATGGGATAAGGTTTCAAACTTTGCAAACTATGAGTAACCAACTCCATGTGAGGCAAGTTTGGATTCTCTGAGCTCCAATCTTCGTTCCACATTTAGCCATTTATATCACATCTTGCTAAAACTTTGTGACACATAGGACTATAATAATTGTGAAGATTCTGCTCTTAAACACCCGACGAAATTAGGGTTTCAAATGTCTCTCTCTTAGACAAAGAGCAATAAAAACCAAAGTCCCGCCTGTGAAATTCCAACCCTCTAATTGGCCAAGCCAACAGGAAGAGGCTGGATTTCTCCAAGGTGATAAATGAGGCTTCCCCCCCTCCGCTCGTTCTCTTACTTCTCTCGTCCTCGTGTCATAATGTAACGTCTCGCCTCCGGGCGAGCTCTTCGCCTTTCTTTTATTTGTTTCTAGTTTAGTTTGTGTATTTCAGTCTTAGATAAGTCTCCGTGTTTAATTCCAATCGACGAGTGAAACGAACACCGCGTGACATATCTCTTCAGCAAATCCATCTACAAGGGACCTTTAAACGAGCGCGCGCTCGCTTTGAAGGAAAAAAACGCGCATGTGACCACGTGACGCGCCGGACCGAGAGACACACACGCTTCTTCACAAGCCATGCAAAGAATTACCTGTGCAAGTATCCGTGTTTGATCACGCTTTTAAGATTTGTTGAAGTCTCGTTGTGTCTCAAAATTCTGTTGTCTATGTGAATTTGCTATTTAGAAAGATCCTCGGGTCTTTCTAAACTCCCTCTTGCATAACTGCAACTCTCTACATTTCCTCTCTCTCTCTGTCTCTATGCATTTCTCGTTCATCGATGCCTTATCGTGTTTTGTTGTTTATTATGTTTGTAAATACATATATCCGTAGTAAATACATAAGTAGTTCTGCCTTATTAAATTCATTATATTCATTTGATTGATGTACTGCCTCTGCTCATTTTCCAAGTCCCTTAAGTGCCAAAGGTCTAACTTAAGCTACAAGCTTTACAAATTAAAGATACTTTAAAGAGTATGTGGTTTATAGGGCAGAAAACCCAATTCTAGTGGCCACAGAATTGCGTTTCCTGAAATCCTATAAAGTAGGATGATATTGTGGATCCCCACAAATATTATTCTGACAATTGAGCTAATTAATTTTGCCTGTTTTGTAAGACGTGGTCCGTGTAATTAATTACAATCAACTTGTGGTTAATTGCAGGGATACACATGCATGCATGCAGGTAAAATGACACATCATCCCTTAGCGGGAGATTTATTAACATGTAAGACTGATCTAATCCAAACATGTATGAATAATTATTAATTACCAATTATTAATTATGATATGCAAATTCCCCCACGGATTAGATCCGCCCCTGAGTCTTTACAGCCGCTTGGCCCGGCGTTTAGCGGGGGGCGGGGCGGGAGAGGGCTGTGGCGCCTTCTTACGGCTTCCTCCGCGACCGGCCCGGGGTGGAGGCTGCTGCGTGGGCCGGGCGGGAGGGGCGGGAGCCGCAGGAGGGCGCCCTCGGCGGGAAACAGGACGAGGCGTCTGCCCGGCCGGCTGGGTGGAGGCAGCAGCTGGCCGGCGGGGCAGAATGTGTTTTATGGCCTCGGTCTGTTTCTGGGCGGTTGAAAACTGTTGGGCAAAGTCTTCAACCGCACCGCCGAAGAGGCCGGCCTGGGACAAGGGGGCGTTAAGCAGACGGGTCCGCTCCGCGTCCCGCATGTCAGCCAGGTTCAGCCAGAGATGTCTCTCCTGGACCACGGCTGTGGACATCACCAGACCCAGGGAGCGCGCGGTAACCTTCGTCGCCCGGAGAGCAAGGTCGGTCGCGGCGCGCAGCTCATTGAAGAGCCCTGGGTCTGTCCTACCCTCGTGCATGTCTCTGAGCATCTGGGCCTGGTAGACCTGCAGAGTGGCCATAGCATGCAGTGACGCAGCCGCCTGTCCCGCCGCTCTGTAAGACTTCGCCACCAAGGTAGACGAAAATCTACAGGCTTTGGATGGGTGCTTAGGCTCGCCACGAGAAGAAGCACTCTGAGGACATAGTTGCATGGCAACAGAGCGTTCAACCGGGGGGAGCCCAGTGTACCCACGGGCGGCTGCATCATCGAGGGGAGGAAAGGCGGATGAGACCAACGAGCGGTCACGGGAAGACAACGGGGTCTTCCAGGACTTCGAGATCTCATCATGCACATCCGGGAAGAAAGGTATGGGGTTTGCCGAGGACGAGGGTCGGCGGCCTTACCCAAAAACCAATCGTCCAGCCGCGAGCGCTCAGGACAGGGTGGAGGCCTCCACTCAAGCCCGATGCTCGCGGCTGCCCGGGAAAGCATGGCCGTCATCTCCGGATCAGACTCGAGCACAGCCGTATGCACACCGGAAGGTGGCAGCTGTGACGAGCCCTCACTTCCAGAAGAATCAAACCCACCTTGTGATGCAGCAACAGACATGACATCATCCTCTGTAGCTTCAACCGAAACACGCGGGCCACCAGAGGGTAGACCCGCGGGAATCGGCAGTTCACTAGCGGGCACCGTCATTGAAGAGGGGGGCTGGGGTCGCGGACACATAGTCGGCGCCTTGTTCCAGACCGTCACCCTCAGGTCACCCTGGCCACCAGCCGCGGGGCGGGGGGTGGATGAGGGGACTCTCACTCTTGCGAGTTCACCGAGTCTCGACCGTAATGACGCGATGGTCATGTTCCCACAGAGAAAACATGAGTCATCCACGAGCGCTGCTCTAGCATGATCAATGCCCAAACATACTATGCAACGCTCGTGCCCATCAGAGTCCGATACCAATCTGCCGCAACCAGAAGTACACGGGCGAGGCATCTTTAAAAAGACGTGCCGCGTCTTTTTAAAGACTCTTACAGACTCAGACTGTACAGTCTGAAAGACTGTAAAGACTCTTACTGTAAAGACTCTTACAGACTCCACTCTGTAAGCTCTTTTAGTGAGAAAACTCAAGTGTTGAAGCACCCGGGGAGAAACGCGCCGACTGGCAAATCACTGCAGCAGATCAGCAGGAAGCACGCTCTCGCCGTAGATCGCCGTCACACCAACACTCGAGGCACTCGTTCGTGAAGCTGACAATTCAGAGATGGCTTGTGGAGAGAAGAATAAACTTGGCTCCGAAGCGAAAACATAAACTGCTGTTGCGGACTTCCTCCTTTTATACCCACGAGGTGGGGCGGAGTTACGTCATGCAAATTCCGCAGACCCATGGCATTTCTTTGCCATAGGCTCGTTTTGTAATACTCGAAGCTGATGGGCTTTCTAAGCGAAACCCCATTCGTCGTCATCCGACGTAACTCGGAGTGACAACGAAAGGGAACTAGAGGTAGCCCTAATACACATAAAATGTAGTCACGCAATGTTGATATTGTTAACATTAACAATTTGAGAACAAAGTATAATTTGCACGGTTTGACGTGATATGATAAGGGATTGTTAGATTTTACTGCAATGCTTTTTTCCCCTTAGTTGGTCAGAACAAAAGTGGATGTTACTTACTTGTTCAGATTACATTTTCCGGTGAAAATTCTTATGTTGGTCATACTTCCAAAAAGTAGAATCTGTGATTCCGAATGACAGTATCCACACCGTCGCGGTGACTGACAGCCACACATTCTCCTCAAAACATTGGATTCATCCGCGCTGTGCCGTGCCGAGGCACAACCCACATAGAGTTGATAATTCCGATAATTCAGAGAGGAAAAACTACGAACTGCAACTTTAAGTAGAGGTAGAATCTTGCTCACATTATATATTTTTAAAATAAAATAAAAAAACACTCATATTGAATCTAAAATGAGATCACAAATCTATGTTTATTGTGTTCTGATTTTGGATTGTTTGGCCAGAGGATCATTTGGCTTCGCATTACACACAATTTTATAGGTTTGGGGCACTGAATGGGGCCAGTCAAATTTGCTCTGCTTAATTAAAGATTTTAAGGGTAGCTGACTTATTAAAAGATGTTTAGGATGGCAGAGATATTGAGGAGCTAAACCCCCCTAAATAGTGTCCAGCCTATTAGGGCTGGGTTCCAAAAATGTAGTTTTGCTACACCATGCATACACACTTGCATGGACAAGTTAATGCTACACCTGATGGTCCCAGTATGATTAGAGAATATTCCAAATAGCAAATTGTGGCTTTCAGTGGAAGCAGAGAGAGTCACAAAGATGCCTTGTGCAAATTATAATTGGTTACATTTGATAAGTGACAGAGAAATAATGATCTAGTTATAAAAGTATTACATATTTCTGTAACACTTTACAATAAGGTCTCATTTGTTAAAGGGGTCCTTGATTAAGATGTTTAAGATGTTAAGATGTTTAACTTTAGTTAGTGTGTAATGTTGCTGTTTGAGCATAAACAACATCTGCAAAGTTATAACGCTCAAAGTTCAAGGCAAAGGGAGATATTTTCTTTTACAGAAATCGCTTAGTAAGGACTAGAACAAATGGCTGGTAGGGACTACAACGAGCTTCTTCCCGGGTTGGTGACATCACAAACCCTAAAATTTACATAAATTTACATAAAAATTACAACATGGTGAGGCTATGTTGGAGTGCTTTAGAGATGAGGAAGAGTTGTTGTCGCTGTTTTTTTCCACCCCGGAAAAAGTTTGTCCTTAGGCTGACGAACATAAAGAGGTTAAAATTTATTTTTAACACTGTTCCTGAACATTATAACCTCAATGTTTGACTGTGCGCTGCACATTTTACATAAAACAGCTTCCAGAAGAGAGTACAATGCAGGCAATATTGCACAAAATCTTCTCCTGAAAGACGTAGCCATTCCCATTTTGTCGGGACAATCTTTTTTATGGATCACAACTTGTAAGTATGTCTTATTATTTGCAGTTGTGTTTTATATTAACAGTTTCAATTATAAGCTTTATGTAGTTGCTATGACAGCTATGATGTAAACGAAGGGCAAAGCTATGCCTCTGCTAGCCTGCTAACTAACATTACAGTATTGATGTAGTGTTTACTTTAGCTTTTGTAATGTCTTGCTTTTGTAAGACTGTTTACCGCCCCTTAAGCTGGGTGCACACTGTGCAATTTTGGCCGTCTGAGACAAATTTAGCAAATTCTAAAAGAATCCTTTGATCCTAGGCTAAAATCTGAAGTCTTTGAACGTTAGTTTGACATGTTCACCAACAGCCGATTAATGACCGTTGCGATCAAATTTTATCTCCGACGAAATTCTGGCAGTGTCATAAGATTTGACTCACAGTCCTGCAGTGTGGCTTCTCCTAAGACAACCGTCAAATTGTCTTAGTTGTTTCAAGACAAGGCGTGACCAAAATTAACATTAGAGATTTATTCGTAGCCACCATTTCTATGCCACGTATAATGCAGCTCACATCACCGAATGTGACAAGTTTTCTTGCGTGCGTCCGTTTTTAACGTGTCTTGACTGTCGTAAAGTCTGACATTAATGACAACTGAGATCTTACAGTGTGACATGGCTTACAGCGATGATCATGTTCGTACAGTCTGACAAGCACCAATCGTAAAGGACGATAATAAATTTCACAGTGTGCAGCCGGCTGTTTGTATTACCATAGTTTACCGTTAAATATGATTAAATGGTAAATAACATCGTATCTATAAGAAAATTACAAAAAAAACATACCACTTTGAAACGTCCTGGAAAATCCGTGCTTACAGTCCTCTTGTTAATTAACATTGTCAGGGTCTGAATCGGGTTCTAAATGGTTTGAAATTGATGCCATCATTAATATTTATATCTGAGTAGAGCTCGCAGTTATGAAGGAATGTGACATTTCCAGAATACGCTCTAAGAGCTGCCAATCACAACACACTGAGCCAGCTAACCAATCACAGCACATTTCGAATTTCGGACGGAGGGGCTTCATTGAAAACGATGCCTTCAACCAGACTGGGGAAGGAGGAGCTGTAATAATGTAAAATATGTGAAAAATAATGTGTTTTTTGAACAATCAAGCATGAAAACATATTCTAGTACACCCCAAAAACAAAATCAAGATTTTGTAAAGGGCATAAAAGGACCCTTTTAACATTATTGATGCAATAACGTCTCGGTTACATATGGTAACCCTCGTTCCCTGAGGGAGGGAACGGAGACGTAGGTCATGACTGACCAATAGGAATCTCGCTAGAGAGGCCAATCTACTTCGAGTGAAACTAAAACAAGCCAATACACATTGGCGTGCAATCATTTGCAACAGCTGTGCAGCCTCGCAGCGCAAGTATTTAACAAGCAGCTGGTGCGATTGCACACTAGTTTTTTGCTGAGGAGCCAAGCCTGAAAAAGCTGGCCGCCCCGGCGGGCGGCAGCAGATGTGGCGACGGGACCTACGTCTCCGTTCCCTCCCTCGGGAACGAGGGTTACCATATGTAACCGAGACGTTCCCTATCGGTCAGTCACTACAACGTAGGTCATGACTGACCAATAGGAATCCCTACCAAAGCGCCACAGCCGCTGCACCCCATCCAGCGCCCCGTGCAAGCCTCTACACCTTCTTGCCTGGAAGGACGATAGGAGGAGGCTTACACAGAGTGAATCTGACACTGTTGTTCCGTGATAACCCATACAGTGAGATATTGGATAACACTGGGAAAGCGTGCCCTTTCTGTTTAGGAAGGAACGCTGCGGAAGCCACTTCTTCAAAGAATTATGTGGAAATACATATGGACTAGCCCGAAGGCTGTACTGCATATGAAATAATGGGTGACTTAGCCCAAGGGAAAGACACGGGCTTCCGATAGGAGCAGCCGTGGAGAATATACACATATGGGATCCCCGTAGGGTCACACATATGGAACCCAGCCCAGATCCGGTTCTCAAGGATTCAGCGGATAAGGGCCTGGCGCCGGACGCTCCGCCAAGTCTGGGCCGAGGGGTTTGGAGGACTCGACAGGTTTTACTCTGGAGCAATAAGGGTGCACAGTAGGGTGCAGCAAGCCGACAGAGCCAGACCTCTCAGTGCTTCTACCCGTCTAGGGTGAAAACACGGGAGGAGACCGGCTCTACACGTAGGCTATAGTATCTAGCGAACGTGTTAGGTGTCGCCCAGCCCGCAGCTCTACAGATATCTGTTAGCGAGGAGCCACGTGCCAGCACCCAGGAGGATGCAACGCCTCTCGTGGAGTGTGCATGCAACCTGAGCGGGCAGGGCACGCCTTGTGCTTGGTAAGCCAAGGCGATGGCATCCACTATCCAGTGTGCCATCCTCTGCTTGGAGACAGCCTTTCCCTTCTGCTGGCCTCGGTAACAGACAAAGAGCTGGTCTGAGGTCCTGACGCTTTGAATTCTGTCCACGTACATATGCAGAGCGCGAACGGGACAGAGCAAAGCCAGGGCTGGGTCTGCCTCCTCCAAAGGCAGCGATTGCAGGTTCACTACCTGGTCTTTGAAGGGAGTGGTAGGAACCTTGGGCACATAGCCAGGCCGGGGTCTTAGTACCACATGGCTGTCACCCTGCCCAAACTCTAGGCACGATTCGTCGACCGAAAATGTGTGCAGGTCTCCTACCCTCTTGACAGAGGCCAGTGCAACCAGCAGCAAAGTCTTCATGGAAAGAAGCTTTAAGTCTACTGACTGCAGAGGCTCAAAGGGAACATCCTGAAGTGCTCGAAGCACCAGGGAAAGATCCCAAGAGGGTATGGAGGGGGGTCGAGGAGGATTTAATCGTCTCGCCCCCCTAAGAAACCTGACGACCAGGTCGTGCTTTCCAACTGTTTTGCCATCTATGTGGTCGTGATAAGCTGAAATAGCGGCAGCATGTACTTTGAGGGTGGAGGGAGACAGTCTATGCTCCAACCCCTGCTGCAAGAAGGAAAGCACAGACCCTATCGAACATCTTCGGGGGTCTTCTCGGCGAGAAGAACACCACTCGACGAACAGGTTCCACTTCAGGGCGTAAGTACGTCTCGTGGACGGCGCCCGTGCTGAAGTGATGGTGTTAAGTACCTCTGGGGGTAAGTCACCTAGAACCTCCGCGTCCCGTCCAGGGACCAGACATGGAGTTTCCAGAGGTCTGGGCGCGGTTGCCATAGGGTGCCCCGTCTCTGAGTCAGAAGATCCTTCCTCAGAGGAATGGGCCAGGGAGGGACTGTCACGAGGAGCATGAGTTCTGGGAACCAAGTCCGGGTGGGCCAATAGGGAGCCACCAGAAGGACCTGCTCCTCGTCCTCCCTGACTTTGCACAGTGTCTGCGCAAGTAGGCTCACTGGGGGAAACGCATATTTGCGAAGGCCCCGGGGCCCAGCTGTGTGCCAGTGCGTCCGTGCCGAGTGTTCCCTCGGTCAGGGAGTAAAACAGCTGGCAGTTGGAGGTCTCTGAGGAGGCAAACAGGTCTACCTGAGCCTCCCCGAACTCTCTCCAGATCAGCTGAACCGCCTGGGGGTGGAGTCGCCATTCTCCCGGAAGCACAGCTCGTGATAGCTCGTCGGCCACACGATTGAGCACCCCGGGGACATACATGGCTCGAAGTGACCTCAGATGCTTCTGACTCCAGAGGAGGAGATGGCGGGCGAGTTGCGACGGGAGCGTAGACCACCTTGACGGTTGATGTACTCAACGGTCGCCCTGTTGTCCGTACGGACCAGCACGTCCCTGCCCTGTAGCGGCCATTTTAAGCGGCTCAGAGCGAGATGTACTGCTAGCAACTCGAGGCAATTGATGTGCCAATGCAGTTGGGGGTCCGTCCACACCCCTGACACTGCATGCCCGTTGTACGTGGCACCCCAGCCGGTGGCAGAGGCATCTGTGAATACCACAGCATGCCTGGACACCTGTTCCAAGGGGACTCCTGCCCGCAGGAACAAGAGGTCTGACCACGGGCTGAAGGTCTGGCGGCACGCCGGTGTGATTGCCACCCGGTGAGTGCCGTGATGCCACGCCCACCTCGGGACTCGGCCGTGAAGCCAGTGCTGAAGCGGTCTCATATGAAGCAGGCCGAGCGGGGTTACCGCTGCTGCTGCTGCCATATGCCCCAGGAGCCTCTGAAAGAATTTCAGTGGGACCGCCGTCCTGCCTTTGAACGTGTTCAAGCAGTTCAGCACCGACTGAGCACGCTGCTCTGTGAGGCGTGCTGTCTGAGCGACCGAATCCAACTCCATACCGAGATAAGAGATCCTCTGCACAGGGGAGAGTTTGCTCTTTTCCCAGTTGACCTGAAGATCCAACTGGCTAAGGTGCCTGAGCACTAGGTCCCTGTGTTCGCATAGCTGATCTCGATAGTGTGCTAGTATGAGCCAGTCGTCGAGATAGTTGAGGATGCGAACGCCCTGTTCTCTCATGGGAACAAGGGACCCCTCCGTGACTTTCGTGAAGACACGGGGGGACAGGGACAGCCCGAAGGGTAGGACCTTGTACTGATATGCTCGACCCTCGAATGCAAAGCGCAGGAATGGCCTGTGTCGAGGAAGAATCGAGACATGAAAGTACGCGTCCTTCAGGTCGATCGCTGCAAACCAATCTTGGGGACGGATGCATTCGAAAATGCATCTCTGCGTGAGCATTTTGAACGGTAGCTTCTGGAGGCTCCGATTCAAAACTCGCAGATCCAAGATCGGTCGTAACCCACCACCTTTCTTGGGTACAATGAAGTAGGGACTGTAGTGCCCTGACCTCATATCGGCTGGAGGGACCGGCTCTATCGCATCCTTCGCCAGTAGGACTGCGATCTCCGCGCGCAAGACATGGGCATCGGCTGCTCTCACTGTAGTGGAGTGGATGGCCCGAAACTTGGGGGGATGCCGGGCGAACTGAATCGCATAGCCGAGCCTGATGGTTCGAATGAGCCAGCGATACGGACTGGGGAGCGGTCAGGTCCGACGAGTACTTACAGGCCCGGGAAGGAAGACACGGTTCTCCACGCCAAGTGGAGTTAGGGCACAGTTGCATAGCAACGGCCCGTTCCACTGGCGGGATACGCGTGTATCCCTTAGCTGCCCCGCCATCAAGGGTGGTGAGGGAGGAGGAGCCACCGAGACGGTTTCTGGCAGTAAAAGGTGCCGTCCACGTCCCTGTGAGCTCCTCATGCACCTCCGGGAAGAAAGGCACTGGGGTGGGTTGCTGAGAACCAGCGCGCGCCACCCCGAGATACCAATCGTCCAACCTCGAGGGCTCGGGACACGGTGGAGGGTTCCACACGAGCCCGATCCTGTTGGCGGCCCGGGAAAGCATGGCCATCATCTCCGGGTCCGACTCGGGCACTGCTGGCACACCCGAAGGAGGCAGCGGCTCTGAGCCGTCGTCCGCGGAGAGGTCTGACCCACCCTCCGATGCAGCGATCTACATCTGGTCGTCGCAGGGAGCGCCGAACGAAACGACTGGTACACATCTCGAGGATGGTCCAGAACGTTCCGTTGGCAGCTCAACTGGTTGCGGAGCATGAGAGGAGTGAGGGTTCCTAGGGGGTTGGTTCCCCGAAGGAAGCGCGCTCACTGTAATCCTCAGGTCACCCGTGTCACTGCCTGTAGCAACCCGCGAAGGGGGGTTGGAACGAGGTGCAGGCACGGGGACTCCGCCCCTTTGCAGGAACGAGAGTCTCGACCTCAGCTCCGAGATGGTCATCTTCCCACAATGGGTACATGACTCATCCACGAACATGACATTCTATCTGTGTGTTTCTGGATGCGGTCGTTACCTGGGGTCGCGGGATGGTCACGATCGCTGCCTTGTGTGTCTGGGCCTCGAACACGCACAGGCAGCGATCGTGACCATCCCGCGACCCCAGGTAACGACCTCATCCAGAAACACACAGATAGAATGTCATCTTGAAAAAGACGCAAACTATCTGTGCAAGCTCTTTTAGAGACTGCTCTCCTTGGTGCTGAAGCACGCAGGGGAACGGTCACGGCGAACACAGACAGGAATGTGCACCTGTCTGTGCGCGATTCTCTCTCGCTGGTCTTACCAGCCGTGAAAACGGCGTTTGAGCGCTTTAATCGCGCACCTTACCAGCCGTAAAAACGGCCGTTGAGCGCTTTAACCGCGCACCTTACCAGCCGTGAAAACAGCTTTTTTGTTTGCTCAGTTTTAAAACAACAAACAAAGAAGAGAGAGAGAGAAGAGAAAAAGACCGCTCGCGCTGCTGTGCCGTCACGCCCGCACCAAAGTGGAGAGATCCAGAAGAGGCTTGCTTTCAAATTCACTCTGTTCAGCATACGAAGTGCTTGGCTCCGAAGCAAAAAGCTAGTGTGCAATCGCACCAGCTGCTTGTTAAATACCCGCGCTGCGAGGCTGCACAGCTGTTGCAAATGATTGCACGCCAATGTGTATTGGCTTGTTTTAGTTTCACTCGAAGTAGATTGGCCTCTCTAACGAGATTCCTATTGGTCAGTCATGACCTATGTTGTAGTGACTGAACGATAGGGAACTAACATGCACTAACAATGAATAATACATCATTCTTACAGCATTTATTACTCTTTGTTAATGGCAGTTAATAAAATATTCATGTTCATGTTAGTTCAGAGTGCATTAACTAATGTTAACAATTACAACATTTAATCTTAATAATGTATTAGTAGATGTTAAAATTAATATTAACTAAGATTAATACATGCTTTAGAAGACTGTTCACTGTTAGGTAATAACTAATGTTAACAAATGAAACCTTATTGTAAAAGTGTTACATATTTATTCTTGATTTTACCTCATAACTTTTCTTTGTTTTAAATTCTTTAACATTTAAATTTTTTCTGTGTAACCCATTCAATGTGATCTCAGATTTTGGATTTATTAAAGTTAACATGGCAATGATAATTAAATATAAGAACTACATAAAGATACTTGCGTTGCTATAAAAATAATAGAAAAGACCTACAGAAACTACTATGTCCTTAAAAAGCATGTATTATCTAAGATGGTGGGACAAACAGATTTGCAATAATCTAAAAAAAAACACATATCACACAGCAGCACAGATGATAACATTACTTGCGACAAGACCCCAAAAAAGATATACAGTAGCAGAACATAAAAATTACACCTAGTGACTTGAACGCACACATATACATGCATTGAGAATGAGTAGATAGTTTGAATGATACTTCGACTGTAACACTTACTTACGTTCAAGCCCAATGGAAAATAAAATTCAGTTCTGATTCCAAAAACGGTGCTGCTCACCAGAGACTTTGCCAGTCTCTGTGTCTTCGTTGTGAGATCATTGTGTCTAGTTCATTAATCAGTCGCTCTCTTTTGTGAGTCACTCTGACTAAGAGTCACAGTCACCTCTCTCTGTCTCTCTCTCTATCTGTTCCACACACTTCCCTCTTAGTCATTCCAAAAATGTCATGAAGCTGTGCAGCAGCCAAATATGGGAGCCTGAGCTGTAAACAAGCCCTTGTGGCTATACTGCCCCAGAGCACCCCTCTGTCTCTGTCATAGGAATACACACACAGACACCGCATAACCTTTACCTGGAAACACACACAAATGGAAATATGTAGAAAGAGATTTGAGATTCTCATATCGCTTAAACTCTCTAAAGCATGAAGTAAAAAGTGTCCCTTAACCTCAGCAGACTCTTTCTTCCTTTAAAAGCAATGTTTGTCTGTGTCTGCTCTTTTCAATGGCTGCTTTGTGTCTTAAGTTATGTTAAGTGTCTGATAACATTCCAGTTTATTTTGCTTTTTAATTTAGTTTTGCCAAAAATTTAAATTACATGTTGCATGCCATTATAATATATAATCCTTTCGAGAGAGATAAAGGTTTACATATTTGGTTTACCAAACTTGACTCAAGTACCCCTGAACTTCCTTAAATAAATATTAGTAATAAATGGCTTGAGATGGTTGAGATTGGGAGGGTTGATGGAAAAATTGTCACTGGAGTGAGGAAAGCAGCCTTCTATACCGGTATATGATTACTCTTGTGTTGTGACTGGCAGGATTAGATCATTGAGAAATTCATAGAGAGGACAGGAATTTACATTTATGTTTTTATGGAAGATATTAAAGGTGTCTAATTTTTTTATTAGTTTTTATTAGGAGTTATAAGCAAGTTATAAAAATGTTGCTTATCTACACAGTACACTGTATAGTTATTTATTTGCATGCAGCTCCATTACAGATTAATTTAAATTGGGCTTTGTAATTGTAGATGTCCTTAGGGCTCTGCACCATTTTCCAAAGTCCTGTTAATGACAAGACTGCACCAATCTTTCCTTTACTGTCAATGTATCCATTGTGTATTTAACTGCGCGCGTGTGTGTGTGTGTGTGTGTGTGTGTGTTTGTGTGTGTGTGTGTGTGTGTGTGTGTGTGTGTGTGTGTGTGTGTGTGTGTGTGAGTGTGTGTGTGTGTGTGTGTGTGTTTTGGGGTACCCACGTCTCCTGGCCTTACCCACCAGCCCTTCCTCCTAGAAGAGGACACTGAAGAGAGGAGTGTCAGTTTTCCACCCCTCCCTGGGGCTGCCAGCAGGGCCACTGACGCCTTCTATTTCTCTAGATGCTATTTAAAACTCTGATTGGCAGGAGGCATGGGAAGGGCTCTTTATGGCAGACCACATGGTTTAAAAAAAAATTAAGCCAAGGGGATAAGTGACCTAATGACCCGATACACCATTTTTTGATTTTTTGATTTTTTGATGGATGAAAATAAGCAAACAGAGCTATCCTATCATAAAGCCAAATTACTTTATCAAATTTGCAATATGCTGAATACCCAGAAGAACAATCATAATCAATGAAACAAGTCTTGAGAAGATTTTTAGTAGCAATGAGAGGAGAATCCATTTATCTCATTTAGCCCTCCTTGTTCACTTGGGTGTTTATGCCATTCAGCAAGCTAGCAGAACAACTGACCCCCTCTAGCTCCATAAAGAAGCTGCCTTCGCCAAGAGCACAATCATTCCATTACCCCACAGCACGTAAAAGGAAATGAAACATGGTGTACATACAAGGCCAAATGACCATTACATTTTGACCTTCACCGTCAATTGCAGCAAAAAAAATAAAATAAATAAATAACAGATATCTGACCGGTCAGCACCTTGAGCCTGAGCACACCAAGAATAGTTCCTCTCACCATCTTTAATGTCTTCAAATCTCCTGTTGAAGTTTTCATAAGAGTCCCAGCGGATCAGAGGATCCTGGGTGTTGTAGTCCACAGAGACACTAGGTCCGTTCTGTAGATGATCCAACCCTTAGAGGGACAAAAAAGAACTTTAAGTTGAGGCCTTGAAGCATGCGGATCTCTTTTTATCAAGATCATATCTCTGTGCAGAAAAGATATACAAACTACAGTTTTGGTAATATTAAAATACCTTTGATTTTCTCTGGACCAAAAGAAAAGATAAACTCCACCTTGCCATATTCAGGAAACCTCTCATCTGCTAAATCACATATTTATGATCAGTCTGCATGCCACTGTGGTGGTGTTTAGTGTTTTTTTTTTATTTGCAATTAAAAATAAACATAAAGCACACTAACCTTTAAATGTCTCATCAAGGTCTTTCTTGGTGAAGACCAGAGCTAAATTGTGCAATGCACATGTGTGGAACTGCACTCTGAAGATCACATCCCTATAGGGGTTTTGATATTGCTTGTGATAAAATTTCAGCTTCAGGATGGAGGATATGAAAAAAAGGATAGAAAATGAAACATATTGAGATAGTATGGAAAAGACATTTATTGGATTCTTCTTCAACTATAACAATAATTTTGGTGTTTGTATTGGTACTGTTGCACTTCCTACCAGTATATCTCCTTTTAGTAGCAGGCCAGGCTCAATGGTGATACAGATGCTTGTATGGCTGTCGCCTTGAACGTTACTGTAAAACAGAGAGGGAAGGAGAATAAATGATGAATGGGGTTATTGCAGGCATACTTCAAACTGTCTCGATGCTGAATTATACAAACTAAGCCTAAATTGATTACTAGCTTGTTTAAATATTATCCTCTGCTGAACAAGAACATAAAAAATTAACTAGCAGCAGTGGAATTTCTGGAGTTACACAGGATATTAATGCCATAAAAACACAGATAGAAAAAGAGATGGACAAATGTTTGCTGCAAAAGTCAGATGAGAAAATAATTCAAAGAAATTCCTTGGCCAGAGCAGAGAGCACAGAAGACCCTATCATTCAAATGTTAAACAAATGAACTGCAGTCTTGTCATTGTCACTGTCTCTGCCAATTTCCGCATACACACAAAGGTACAGATTAAGATTAAGGTTAATCCCTTAACAAGAGGGCAACAGATGTTATACCAGACTCTCACACACACATATATTAATATACAGTAGCTTACAGCATGGACACTTTCAGCCTGATATTATAAGAATTCGTAATTATGTATATGTAACATTTATACCCCCAGTTTCACAGACAATGCTTAAAACTAGTCCCAGACTAAAATGCATGTTTGAGCTGTTTTAACCGAAATCAACTTGGCATATCTTTAAATATGTCAGTGCCATTGTTTTGTCTCAAGATGCAGACCAGTAATGTTTTTTTCTAAGGCACATTTATAAAAGCTACTTAAATGTCCTAATTAAACTAAGGCCTAATCCTGACTTAATCTAAGACCAATCTGTAAAACCAGGCCATAAAGAGCCCCTAACATAACCCCTATCTTAAACGTAACCACTTCTCAACAATATAAAATCTTAGAAGGCATATACATGTAAAGTAATAATAATTTTACAATAGGTCACCATATACTATTATATACATATTTTTAACCCAAAATATAACAAAATAAAGGGATTAAATGGTTAGTTCACCCAAAAATAAAAATGATGTCATTAATTACTCATCCTCATTTCGTTCCAAACCTTTAAGACATTCGTTCATCTTTGGAACACAAATGGAGATCTTCATCTTTCTGTCCCTCCACTGACAGCCTAAACAACTACCACTTTCAAGCCCCAGAAAGGTGGTAAAGACATTATACAAGCAATCCATGGGACCCAAGTGGTTTAACCTAAATTTTATGAAGCGACGCAAATTCTTTTGTTTGAACAAAAAACGAACAAAAAACAAATTACCACTTTATTTACAAAATATTAATCTCCAATGCCCATTCATGCAATGACGTCTGCTCTCGCGTCAACACAACACGCATGCGTCATTGTGCTCTTGTGAAAGTAAACATCCTTCAAACATAAACTTCCTTCAAAACAAGTTGAATGCGGCAAAAGAGATCACACAGAACTGTTATAATGTCAAATCATGTAAATCTGTTAATTAAATGTGATGGAATTTAACATATTTAAATAATCTAACTGATTAAATACTGGTGTGTGCAAAAACTTCATATTTGAATTTATTCAAATTTTATTCTTTTTATGAATGTTCTTTTTGTTTAATTTCTCTTTTGATATCATATACTCATCTTACTTCTTTTGGGCCTTTCTTTCTCTATACTCTGATCTTCACAAACTTCATCTGTTAGATACACTACTTTGGATTTTTTTTATTAGGCTATCTATTGACTAAAATAAATGTATTTAGAGCTGCGTCGAGACGCTGTGGGAACCCCCCCTGCGTGATTGCGTCGTGAAGCACGTATGAAATCAGTCCAATGGCGTAACGGAACCTCATGTGACGTCATCAACCAGGAAACTATAAAGCATACCTGGAACGAACAGTCACTAGCTTTTGTGTCTTCAGCAAGCGCACTGTGTGAAACTGTCTCTGTCTATTTATTGTTGTTTGTCCACAAGCATAAAATATATATCTAGACAGGAGTATAATGGCGAGCAAAAAGCTTTTGGATTGGGTGTTCCTCCCTGCCCTCGCTTCATTACGAGTGGGGACACGCGCGATTTATGAGTTGTTTGTTTGGGAGTGGAGCATGCACGGTCAGCTCTAGTAAAAGGGGGCTGACAGTGTTCATTCATAAATTCCCTTCGTGTAACATATGCACTGTCAAGAGTTTTAGCTCTGCTCCTGTTGGCTTTCTTCTCGAGGGAAGAAAGTCAATAAAGATTCTTTGGCTCAGATCTCGCGTTTGCCGAGGCAGTGCGTAGATTATGGGTCTAAATATCTGCAATAAGAATCTAGTGGCTCAGATCGCACGTTTGCCAAGGCAGCACATAGATTATGGGTCTGCATGTATGTAATACTAATCTAGTTGCTCATCTCGCGTTTGTCGAGGCAACGTATAGATAATGGGTCCGCAATGTATAATATGCGGAGGGAACTGAGCATTCGGGAATTTCCCTTTCTCTCTTTCTCTTATGACTGTGTGCAAACTAATTATGTATTCTTTATTGTTTGAGATTATAATATTCAGCCTTTCATTCAGACCATGTAGTCTTGTCTGCTTGTTTCTGGCTGCATTTAATTTAAAATGATGAAATTAAATGTTAAATACTCTTCTGATTTGAAGTCTAAATTAATACACTATATTCAGCCTTTCACCTAGACCGTTTCCACTTGTCTGGTTGATATTTGGCTGCATTAAGTTTTTGAGAAAATTAAATATGTACTCATCTGATCTTTGAGGAGTTAAATGTCTGTATTAATATACTATTCAGCTTCTTCATCCAGACCGTGTTTACTTTTCTGGTTGATATTTGGGTGCATTTAAATTTTGAGAAAATTAAATATGTATTTATCTTATCTTTGAGGAGTTAGATGTCTGTATTAATATACTATTCAGCTTTTTCATCCAGACCATGTATACTTGTCTGGTTAATATTTGGCTGCATTTATTTTTTGAGAAAATTATATATGTACTCATCTGCTCTTTGAGGAGTCGTTAATTCTGAGGAAAATTCCCGGGGAGCAATGGATAACAGAAGGAGGGTTTAAGAGGGGTCAATTTGATTATTTCCTGCCAGTCATCCGTTTCAGGACACTGGATTGGCTTCTCAAGCTATACTAGAGACTAGTCTCGAGAGGCTGGTTCCTTTAGTAGTCTCAGCCGTAGTCGTCTTGGGATAAGACAGATCTGACTACAGTCGTTATCGAAGAAGGCTTCGACTAAGAAGAAGTCCTGATGCTGAAGTCAGACTTCTGAGGGTAGTTCCCTCCAGGGAGAAACGGTTTCCACCTCATCAAAATACGGTGCCCGTTTCTCCTCGGCGCACTCTGGGAAGTGACTCTCTGAGAAGGGTTGCAGGTGTAACCCAGATGGTTTTTGCCTTATTCTCCTTATATTCTCCTTATTCGCGGCTCCCTTTTGTGTTTGCGTTGTCGCGAGACTTCGTGAAGTATCGCGAGACTTGAGATGGAATGTTGCGTCACTTCCTTTAAATACGGCCGCGCGCTGTTGTTTTGGTATGTGTGTGCGCGAGCTGTGTATTGAGCTGCTGCAGATTGCCTCTACCTTTGCAAATGACTGCTGTTGAGTGACTTAATGATGTGGGAACTGGCCAGGTTCTGTGCATTGATGGCGAGCCACTAGGCCCAACCCTGATGCATTGGAGTGCATGCATCTACCGGTGTGGTAGGAGGTGCTGTAGCTGCTAACTTTGCTACACCTGCGCACACACCCTCAGAGACATTTTCACACACTTTTGGACACTTTATTCATCTATACATTGGTACTGATCTTATGAACTGTTCCATCCTGGACTCTTTGGACTCTGTCTGTCTCGAGGCTGTGTGTTGTGAGCCGTGGCGGCTTCAAGCACCTTTTTATGATTGAGTGAATTCTGATATTGTTGTATGCTCATTAATAACTTTGAACTGAATACTTTCTATGTGCACGTGTAAATATTGTAAATACTTGTTGTCTTATATGTATTCACAATTGCACTGCAGCCGTGACTCTTGTGTATCATTGAACTCTACCATTTCCTCCCTGAACCAACCTAAGAGCCTCTGATACTGGTCCACTATTTTATTTATATTTGCAGCACTTATATATGCTACATAACTTTGGCGAGTCAGCCAAGAGGATTTGGTGAGTTTAATGTGCATTTGAGTTATTAATTTGGGGTTATTGTAGTTCAGTAACAATAATGGATGTGTTTTTGAAACGTGGTATCAAATTTCCAAACGCTGTGCTGTTGGAGGGCATAAGAGAACCAGAAAGTAATGAAGTTATTGAGTTTTTAAGCCAATATGGATCAGTCAATAAGATTGAGGACATTTCTGAGACTGAATCTGAGTATGATTGTGTGCTTGTGGTTGAATTTGTTAGCGGTGCAGCTTTGGAAGCACTGCGTCCTATTTTGCCGCATACATGGGTCTCAGCTAAAAAAAAACATACATGTTGTATTTCGAAGCTATCTTCTGTTTGTACAGATCACTTTGCTAGAGCTAAAACTATGTTATATTTGTCTGAATTGCAGAATTTAGCCAAATTGACTGGGGTGGATTACACAGAAGTGCTCAAAACAACTATGTCTCAGATTGGACTGTCGGTCTCTGAGCTCTGTCCTGTGCCTCACGTAGAAAATCTACCAGTCACGGAGTCGCCCACGTTGCCAGAGCCATCAACTCTGTATCCATCAGCCAATTCTGTTCCCCTTGTGGATACTGCTGCTCCCAGGTCCATCGCTGAGCCCCGCATTGATCCCTCTAATCCTATGCAGCCAGGGATGAGACATTCAATTTCCAGTATTGATGTCCATCCACCTGAGGTCCAGCGCTACGTAGTAGAGCACATTGTGAAGAATGGGGAGAGTGCAGCACATCACCAGAGAATCAGGGTTTTCTCAGGTCGGCTTCCCAGACCCACTCATGAAGCTGACTATGACACCTGGCGATCAGGAGTGGAATTGCTGTTGAAGGATCCATCTGTGTCTGATCTCCATCGCTCTAGGAGGATAGTGGAGAGCCTCCTTCCTCCAGCAGCAGACATGGTCAAGCAACTGAGTTCCAGCACGCTGCCTACAGTATATCTAGACACTCTTGACTCTGCATATGCTACTGTTCAAGATGGGGATGAATTGTTTGCTAAATTCATGGACACATTTCAGGATACCGGTGAAAAACCATCTGCCTATCTCCAACGGCTCCAGGTTGTCCTGAACTCTGCCATGAAGAGGGGAGGAGTCATAGGGTCTGAAATAAATCGACATTTGTTGAACCAGTTCTGTCGTGGATGCTGGGACAATTCTTTGATCGCTGAGCTTCAGCTAAAACAAAAGAAGACTTGTCCACCCACTTTTGCTGAGCTGCTGCTCCTCTTGCGCACTGAAGAGGACCGAGAGGCAGCAAAAGTACATCGAATGAAGCAATATCTGGGGTCTACACGGCAAAAAGTTACATCTCATGCCCAGTTTGCTCGTGTCAACCCTGAAGATGGGGCCGCAGTTACCGCTTTGGTTAACATCACCCAGCAACTGGCTCAACAATTAGCTGATGTCCAGCGACAGTTAGCCATGCTAATGGCCAGCCAGTCAAAGACCAGTTCTGTTCCCAAGACTTCTACCTACAGTAAGCCACATCCCAGGGCCACTCATCAGCAGCCCCGTCGTCCCACGCCTATTCCGGCAAAACCTGGTTATTGCTTCCGGTGTGGTGAGGATGGCCACATCCGTCCCCAGTGTGAGAATGAACCCAATTCTATTCTGGTTGCTCGTAAAAAGAAACAGTTCACTAGCAACCAACAAAATGCTTTCAACTCTGTCCATTTAAACTGAGTCCGGTTCCTGTTGTGGGACAGACAGGGGCCAGAGGGGACCAAATCCGTCCCAAGGAAAAGAAGATTGTCAAGTGTGCAGAAATGACACAGCCCAAGATAAAGGATGCAACCATACAACTTCCAAAGGGCCTGGTGGGCTCAAAATGCTCTGCAGTCGTCCAGATTGCTGGGCAGACCTACCACTGCCTTTTGGATACAGGCTCGCAGGTCACTACGATTCCAGTCTCTTTTTACAACCAGAGTCTCAGTGATCACCCTGTGAAGCCACTTTACGACTTACTCCAGGTAGAGGGTGCCGCCGGTCAGTCAGTGCCATACTTGGGGTATGTAGAGGTGACCATAGGGTTTCACAAAGAGTTCGTAGGAGAAGAACTTGAGATATCGACTCTTGCCTTGGTTGTACCCGATGGTCATCCTGAGGGTTCTTCAATTGTGCTTATTGGCATGAATACTCTGGAGCCTTTATATGAGCGATACACCAGTAGTGACATCTCTAATTTTCAATCCACGGGCCAAGGGTACTGTGCAGTCCTAAAGCTCTTACAACTGAAGCACCAACAAAGCCAGCTGGGTCAAGCAGGATCCGTGAAGTTGTTGAGTCAGACATCAGTTCTGATTCCTTCTGGTCAGACCATTGTTCTAGAAGGCTCTGCCAGAATAGACAGTCCAACTACAGTTCAATGGGCTGTGATCGAACACCCGATGTCCCCTCTTCCTGGGGGGTTATGTGTCCAGAGTTGTGTTATCACACTTCCAACTCATGCTCCCTACAAGGTCCCTGTTCTCGTTATGAACGAGTCTGAACAAGATGTTCTCATTCCACCAATGACAGTAATTGCTGATATTGGTACGTCACCTACTATTCTGGCCCAGCACACTGTAAACACTTCTTCCGTCCAAGGAGGTTCCCGAGGAAGCACTTTGGAGTTAAACTTTGGAGAATCGCCTATTCCATCTGAATGGAAGGAGCGAGTAACATCCAAGCTCAACCAAATGCCTGAAGTGTTTTCTTACCACGACCTTGATTTTGGCTGTACAGATCAGGTAACACACCATATCAAGCTACATGATGAGAACTCTTTCAAGCTTCGAGCCAGGCCTATCCATCCCCGTGACATTGAAGCTGTTCGAAGCCATTTACGGGATCTGCTTGAAGCTGACATCATCCGGGAATCAGAGTTACCATTTGCCTCCCCAATTGTGGTGGTCCGGAAGCGGAATGGCGATGTTAGGTTGTGTATCGATTATCGTAAATTAAATTTACAAACTGTGAAAGATGCCTATGCCCTGCCAAACCTTGAAGAGTCGTTTTCAGCATTAACGGGCTCCAGATGGTTCACGGTTCTGGATCTAAAGTCTGGGTATTATCAGATTCAAATGAGTGAAGCCGATAAGGCTAAAACTGCATTTGTCACACCGCTGGGTTTTTGGGAATGGAATCGGATGCCGCAAGGCGTTACGAATGCTCCCAGCACATTCCAGAGACTTATGGAGAAATGTATGGGGGATTTAAATCTTAAGGAAGCCCTTGTATTTCTAGACGATGTCATTATCTTCTCTGACACTTTAGAGGAACATGAGAAACGCTTACTCAGAGTACTTACTCGCTTGAAGGAATTCGGCTTGAAGTTGTCTCCTGAAAAATGCAAAATTTTCCAGTCCAGTGTACGTTATCTTGGACATATTGTGTCTGAAAAGGGTGTTGAAACGGACCCTGAAAAAATATCAGCTCTCAAATCCTGGCCAGTCCCCCGAAATCTTAAAGAGCTACGGTCCTTCCTGGGGTTTGCAGGATACTATAGGAGGTTCATTAAAGATTTCGCCACCATAGTAAAACCTCTTAATGTCCTTACTAGAGGCTATGCACCCATTCATCAGTCTATCAAAAATAAAAGTCCTGCTGGAAAGTTCCTGGACCCGAAGCAGTCTTTTGGGGAGAGATGGCCGGTAGATTGTCAAGCTGCTTTCGACACAGTGATTTCTAAACTAACATCTGCTCCTGTCCTTGGGTTCGCCAATCCAAAGTTACCTTACATCCTTCACACAGATGCCAGCATAATCGGGTTGGGAGCCGTCCTATAACAGAAACAGGATGATCAACTCCGGGTAATCACCTATGCCAGCCGAGGCCTGTCTCAGAGTGAGTCTCGATATCCGGCACACAAACTTGAGTTTCTGGCCTTAAAATGGAGTGTCACAGAGAAATTCCATGATTATCTTTATGGTGCTAACTTCACAGTTGTTACAGACAACAATCCTCTTACATACGTTTTGACCTCAGCAAAATTGGACGCCACACGCCACCGGTGGCTAGCTGCGCTGTCAACGTATTCCTTTAAGATACAGTACCGTGCTGGCAAACAGAACTTTGATGCAGACGCTCTGTCCAGACGTTACCATGAAGTGCCAGATAAGGCTGCAAGCTGTGAAGAATGGGAATTTGTGAACCGACTAGCTGAGCAACTGTGTGACCCTGGTGAAGCTGAAGAAATCTCCCCCGACATTGTGGTTGCTATTTGTCAGAGCAGTCTTGTCAGATCATGCTGTCCTGCTGGCTACACTCAACTTGATGTGACCTTAGTTGAGTCTCTTTCTGTCCATACTAATATTATTCCTGACTGTTTTGCCGAGGAAGAGTCGCATGGCCTTCCTGTCATTTCCCCCCTGACCCACGCTGACCTGAAAGAGGAGCAGCGGGCCGACCCAGCAATTCGGGAAGTCATCTACCAGCTTGAGACAGGGGAAAAGGTTTCTTCCACTGTTCGAGGGGAGCTTCCTGAGCTCCCATTGTTGTTACAGGAGTGGAATCGGTTGGAGCTGGAAGATGGAGTTTTATACCGGAGAAGACAGGACGAAGATACATTTGTCCTTCAGCTTGTTCTGCCCCCAGTGTTGCGTTCTACCGTCCTGAAGAGTCTCCATAGTGACGTGGGGCACATGGGCATAGAGCGAACCTTGGACTTGGTGCGGCAGCGGTTCTTCTGGCCAAAAATGGCCGCTAATGTTGAGAACTTCATCAAAACCTGTGGTCGGTGTATTAGACGTAAGACTCTTCCCGAAAGGGCAGCTCCTTTAGTAAATATCCAAACCAGTCGTCCTTTGGAACTAGTATGTATGGATTTTCTAACCCTTGAGCCGGACAGCAGTAACACCAAGAACATCTTGGTACTTACTGATCACTTCACCAAATTTGCAGTCGCTATCCCAACTGCGAACCAGAAGGCCAAAACTGTAGCGAAGTGTCTGTGGAACGACTTCATGGGTTGCTATGGCATTCCAGAACGCCTACATTCTGACCAAGGGCCAGACTTTGAGTCTAAGCTGATTAAAGAGCTCTGTGATGTAGCCGGCATCAAGAAAACTCGGACCACCCCATACCATCCCAGGGGCAACCCTGTCGAGCGCTTTAACCGGACGCTGTTAAACATGCTGGGAACTCTTGAGAGCAAGCAAAAGGCTAAGTGGAGGGAGTACGTTAAACCTCTTGTCCACGCGTATAACTGTACGCGGAATGAGGTAACGGGGTTCACGCCTTATGAACTCCTGTTTGGACGATCACCACGGCTCCCGGTTGACTTAGCTTTCGGGTTGCCAGTCCGTGACTCTCCATCTCCCTCGCATTCCCAGTATGTGAGGGATTTAAGATCACGTCTCGAGGAGAGCTACAAGCTTACATGCCAGAATGCTCAGAAGTCAGCTAAGAGGAACAAAAGTCGGTTCGATCAACATGTAAAACCTGCAAGCTTGGATGTTGGTGACCGAGTACTGGTTCGGAATGTCAGAATCCGAGGGAAACACAAGCTGGCAGACAAGTGGGAACAAGAGGTGTATGTGGTTATGAAACGTGCTGGGGATCTTCCAGTTTATATTGTGAAACCAGAGACTAGGGAGGGACCTAACCGCACGCTTCATCGTGATCTGCTCTTGCCCTGTGGTTCCCTACCGGCTTTTGCTACAGAGGATTTCCCAGAAGATCTTACTGCTCAAAAAGCCCATACTCGTAGCCAGAGTCGCAATCACACTGAACAAGTTGAAATCTTTGAGGATGAGGGTACAGGGGGGACTGAGTTTACCACCCTTGGGAGTTTTCCTCAGTTCCCAGTGAAGTTCAGTGTGGACAGTGTGAGTGGAGGTGAACATGACCTAACAACCCGTGACATTGTGGGGTCTGCCTTACCGACAGTCCCAAGTGACACTGAATCTGTTCCACCTTTTCTACAAAGTCCTGTAACAAGATCTTCAATTGTAACCTCATTTGAAGACCACTTACCTGAAGTTGAAGAGTCCTGGCCAACCACTGGTGAAGATTCATCCATGTCCAGATGCGAGGTAGAAACCCCTGTGGAGGAGATTGAAGTGGAAGAACCTGGAAATCCTCTACTTGAACCGATAACCGAACATGTTACAGGAGAGATGGAGCTACCTGTGGGAGGAGAGTTGGAATTTCCTGTGGAAGAAATAACTATCAATGTGCCTGAAGCTGAAGTGCTTCTGGAGCCTGAGGTTGAAGCTTGTGAGCCGGTCCAATCTGAGTCATCTGTGGGTCCTATTGTTCATAGTTCTGTTACTGTCCCCAGTGATATATTGGGATCTGATGTAGTACCCAGACGTTCAGGGCGGCAGCGTCAACCCCTTCAACGCCTTCAATATGCAGTATTGGGCAACCCATTAATTTCAGTCGTTCAAACTCTTATTCATAGTTTGTCTAATGTTTATACAGAGGCCCTTAGTCAAGCCGCTGCAGCAGACTCTGTCCCTAAACTGTAATAGTTTGCTTCTGCAGTTTTATGCAACGGGGACGTGCATGATTTAAGGGGGGAGCGTGTAACCCAGATGGTTTTTGCCTTATTCTCCTTATATTCTCCTTATTCGCGGCTCCCTTTTGTGTTTGCGTTGTCGCGAGACTTCGTGAAGTATCGCGAGACTTGAGATGGAATGTTGCGTCACTTCCTTTAAATACGTCCGCGCGCTGTTGTTTGTGTGTTGAGCTGCTGCAGATTGCCTCTACCTTTGCAAATGACTGCTGTTGAGTGACTTAATGATGTGGGAACTGACCAGGTTCTGTGCATTGATGGTGAGCCACTAGGCCCAACCCTGATGCATTGGAGTGCATGCATCTACCGGTGTGGTAGGAGGTGCTGCAGCTGCTAACTTTGCTACACCTGCGCACACACCCTCAGAGACATTTTCACACACTTTTGGACACTTTATTCATCTATACATTGGTACTGATCTTATGAACTGTTCCATCCTGGACTCTTTGGACTCTGTCTGTCTCGAGGCTATGTGTTGTGAGCCGTGGCGGCTTCAAGCACCTTTTTATGATTGAGTGAATTCTGATATTGTTGTATGCTCATTAATAACTTTGAACTGAATACTTTCTATGTGCACGTGTAAATATTGTAAATACTTGTTGTCTTATATGTAATACAATTCACAATTGCACTGCAGCCGTGACTCTTGTGTATCATTGAACTCTACCATTTCCTCCCTGAACCAACCTAAGAGCCTCTGATACTGGTCCACTATTTTATTTATATTTGCAGCACTTATATATGCTACACAGCGCTGCCAGTTCGGTTGTTCCCTGCCGGTTCGCCGCTTCAGGGCACCGAGGTGTCAGTGTTCCCGAACGATCCTCCTCCCTACGATGGTGGCTGGTTATGGAGCAAGAAGTACAGACTCTTCTACGAAAGGAGGCTATAGAAAGGGTTCCTCCTCCCAGCAGGGAGTCAGGGGTTTACAGCCGTTACTTCATTGTTCCAAAGAAGGATAGAGGCTTACACTCAAACAGATTGTGTCACAGATTCAGTCCGAGAACTGGTTTGTCACGATAGATTTGAAGGCCATCCATCCTCATCACAGGAAGTCCCTGAGGTTCGTACATGAGGCCCTTGCAGTGGTGGAGCAGAACCAAGGGGTTTTCTCCAAGGGGAAATCTATTTCACATGATCAAGGTCACACGGAGATGCCTACAAGCCTTAGTCATGTGGAAGAAATTTTGGTTCCTCGCCCAAGGTCCAGTGTTGGGTGCTTCTTGTCGTTGCGTAATGCTAACGACAGATGTTTCCTTCACAGGTTGGGGGGCGATCATGAGTGGTCGCTTGGCGCAAGGTCTGTGGCAGGACCATCTACTTTCTTGGCACATAAATCGGCTAGAAATGATGGCGGAGTTTAGAGCTCTCAAACACTTCCTCCCAGACCTGAGGGGCCATCATGTGCTTGTCTGCACGGACAACACATCGGTGGTCTCTTACATCAACCATCAGGGGGGTCTGAAGTCACGCCACTTATGCAAACTGGCTCACCAGATCCTCCTGTGGGCCCAAGGGAATTTGCTCTCTCTAAAGGCAATTTAGATCCCGGGGTTTTTAAATCAGGGAGCAGACATCCTGTCCAAGCAGGGGCCAAGGCCCGGGGAATGGAGACTCCCCCCCGAGGTGGTGGAGCTCCTATGAAAAACTTTGGTCGAGCGGAAGTAGACCTGTTTGCATCTTAAACCTCTGGGGTCTAAGGTGTTTTTGGGCTCCGTGAGATGTTTTGACATGCCCTGACATTTGTGCTTTTTTCAGTTGCTTATAAACATATTAATGGCAAAGTTGTCATTACACTCTATTTAGCACAAACAGGGCTACCATAATATGTGAGCAACATGTATTTACATGTTTGTATTTTTGAGAGAATATTGTTTATGCATGGTTATTGAAAAAACTAAAACTTAAAGTTTCAGAAATAAGGCCACAAAACACATACTAAATATGTGTCCACATAACTTTTGACTGATGGATGTTTTCGCCTAGAGTTTTTGCTCCAAAATGATCTGAAAATCACCCTGCCTAATCATTTACTCAAAACTCTGATTCACACCTGAGTAGACAATGACCTGCATAATGAGCCACATAATGAGCTGCATAATGAGCCTTTCACACAGGTGTGTCACTGGGTTCCAAAGAATGCGAGGACAAAAGAAATTGTATATATATATATATATATATATATATATATATATATATTAGGGCTGGGCAAGTTAACGCGTTATTATCGCGTTAACACATTTATTAATTAATGCAGACAAGTTTTTTTATCGCACGTTAACGCAGTTATTTTTTTATTATTATTTTGAAAGTCCGTTGCTCACTGGCTCTGAATACACATAGGCCTACAGTCAAACCATGATCACAGGAGGGGTGGTATGTTGGTCAGCCAGCAAATAACCCACCCAAACAAGCAGTGGAGAGAGGCAGGTTCTCTCTGGTGAACAGTTAAAGGGTTGCGCTCCGCGAGTGAATGACAGGCGCTCTGATAGTAGCCTACCTATAAAACCTATAGATAATAACTATTTAGATTCTGGAAACTCACTAACAGCGAGCAGAGGATCAGTCTCCTCTAATGATTTGTGCTGCGCGTCCTTTATAAAAAGTTATAGACAATTCAACTTCGGCAACGAGCGGGCGCGTGCTTGAGGCGAGCATGACCGCAACAGTTTCACAGGAACGCACCCGCTTGTCGCTGCACCTTGTGCTCGACCACTTCGCCTCACTCTTGGCTGATTTATACTTCTGCGTCGGACTTACGCCGAAGACTATACGCTATAGACTACGCGTTGGTTTTCATTTACATCTCTGCGTCGTTGTCCGCGTTGACGCGCAATTACACATGCAGAAGGAAGCATGTGAAACCCGGGTAACGGTTCTAGCAATCACAGCGCTTGCGGTACGCGTAGAATTGACGTTACATTTTTGGAGAGGTGCACGTCAGGGTACGCCGAGCTACGGCGTGAGTATAAAGTATAAATTGTTTTTTTACTCTGTTTAATGTAACCTTACGTGGGAAACCATGGCATGACCAAACCTAAGCTACTATAAGTAAAGTTGGCCGACTTATATCTGTAGTAGTGATCATGACCTCTGACTACTACATAGACTGTTTCTGCTGCTCCCTGATAAAAGATACCTGTTGATACCTGTTCAGGAAAAAAACAAGAAAACTGGACTAGTTTTAACAAACTAGATAAAAGGTAATGCCCTGGCAGTGGCAAATAGCTTTGTTTAAATATTTGATTTGATTACATTAATGTTTAAGTTGAGATTTGAGATTACTGTGTAAAGGGAATACTGCTGGTATAAAAGCACCTTATTTGTTTAAAGTTATTGCACTTTTGTGTATATAGCAGTACATTTAAATCAAAAGTGCGCAATACACTACTTTAGAAGTCATGATTCAATTTTGCGCATAACAATGCGATTAATCGCGATTAATCGCAAGAAAATCATCCGATTAATCGCGATTAAAAATTTTAATCGTTGCCCAGCACTAATATATATATATATATATATATATATATATATATATATATATATATATATATATATATATATATATATATATATATATATATATTCATTCTACATAATTGATATTCTACAGAATTGGTTCAAATTTAGAGTTGGAAACATCTTGAAAAAATGTGTATTTTTCCACAAATTTTGTATGCATGCAAATTGTATAATATCCAAGGTAAACATTTCTAGTGTTTGTGCAGTTAACACTGTATTTTCAGAAAATTTTGGAATATGTATCCTCTCCCCAAATTTGTCACTAATAAAACACAATAAAAAATGGTTACAATTACAACAACAATTACAATTTTAACAATATTTCAAGTGTAATCTTTCTTTGTAAAAAGTCTACATTTTATCATACGTATTTCAAAGGTAAGGATTCATTAGTTTGAATATTCGAACAAACACTATAATAACATCTTAGTTGATAATTCAATATACCGACTTTATTTTTGACAAAACATCCCATACTATATATTTAACATATGAGCATTAATTGGCGAACAAAAGCTTATTTGATGTGGCAGTAGTCTTTTTTTACAGTAAAAACTTTATAATCTATCCAAAACTAATCAACGAAATCTTGTCTAAACATTCATATTTAGTCTGTAACATATCGTGTTTATGATATATTAGCATATAAATGTTAATTTGCAGTTTGTTGCTTATACAAAGACATTTTATTTCAACATATTTCAGTCAATTTTTACTCATCTCAGTAAGCTATAGCAATACAGTTTGGATGTGTTCATGTAAAAATAACATGTTTACTAATGTAGGTGTGAGTGTGAATAAACAGCACAGATGCGCGCTGTACAGCTGTAGTAAACAACAGTGAATGCTTGTCTGTGCCGTTCATTCATACATTCATTCACACACAGACACACAGTCTTTTTGCGGTTTACAGACACTATTCCATATCGCGGTACCTTTTCTCTCGGGCGAGCGGGTTGATCCTTCACCCCCGCCCAGAATTGGGGAAACTTTGGGCTTGGCCTCTTTAGGTCTCTCAACTGAGGTTGTTGAGACCATCCTCCACTCCAGAGCTCTCTCCACGAGGAAACTCTACATCTTGAAGTGGATATTTTTCACTGGAGAGCACTGGCTGGACCCAGTAATCTGCCCTGTGGTTGCAGTGCTGGAGTTCCTGCAGGAGCGTTTCTCCGCAGGTCTATCCCCCTCCACACTAAAGGTGTATATGGCAGCCTAAACTGCTTACCACATCACTTTAAGTGGTGTATCCTTGGGGAGACTAGTAATGTTTCCTTCGTGGCACTGTGAGGCATCAGACCAAGAGACTAGGAGTATGGCTGCTTCTAAAACATTATTGTCAGGAGTTTCCCTCCAATATGTTTGTGATGTGGCAGGATGTTGACACATTAGTGAGGTTTTTTACCTTGACCTCAGCTCCACTCCAGGGGCGCAGGTGCTTTCGTCTTGGTGTGCTCAGAGATTTCACACGGACAGGCACTTGTTACTATGGTGTCGTGGGTATAGTGTTCCCACAGCGTCTCGACGCAGCTCCGGTTCCCTTGAGAGGGAACGTCTCAGGTTACGACTGTAACCCTGGTTCCCTGAAGAGGAAAAACGTTGCATCGCCCGCCATACTCCCTGCATGCCTGTGAGCGACTTGCTTCAGCCTATCAGAAGCTAGTGACTGTTTGTTCCAGGTATGCTTTATAGTTTCCTGGTCGATGACGTCACATGACGTTCTGTCACGCCATTGGACTGATTTCATACGTGATTTATGACGCAATAACGCAGGGGCGTTCCCACAGCGTCTCAACGCAGCGTCTCGTTCCCTCTTTAGGGAACCAGGGTTACAGTCGTAACTTGAGACGTTTTCTACCTTATCTTGAAACGTATTTGCTAAAGTTTGCTTATATTTTAGAAGCTGCCAGTGATGTAAGATGTACATTTCTCTACATAAACGAAAATGTATGTGTGCTACAACCAGACTTCATTTATAACATAATGAGATCACAACCACACTTTACATATTAAAATAATTTAGCATTCATACTAGGAAGCAATTTACTTACTAAATTCCAGAAGTGTACACAGGCTGCATTGATTGATAGATTTTGAGGAAGGGTCGGCAACCTGACAGGGTTGGATATAGTAAAGCACATCACTGATTTTAAGGGGACTAGTTCAAACATAGTATAATATACATAAATTGCACTGATGGATTTGAATGTGTAGCAGTGTTTGCACCTACCCCCTTTAGACTCAAAATTAGGGATGCCATGCATGATGACATGGTGAAGGAACAGGGGCTTGTTGTTGATTTTTATGTGCCCAGAAAGGAGACCAGCAAAGTAATGCACATACCTATACAGCATTACAGAAGGGAAACGATTAAATAAAACCACATGAAAATTCAGCAAAATTTAAATGTTTTAGTCATTTTAGTGATCACCATCACATTAATGCTTTGTTATATTTTGGAGCCTTTATGGAAAATTGATTCTATCTTATAATTTTCTTCCTAAAGCTCCAAATTGGCATTAAATTCCCCCAAATGCCACTTAAATTATAGGGAATGTATTAATCATTATTCATATTGGTTGACATTTAACATCATGGCTATTTAGACATCATTTTATGTTCCACTGTAATTCCATGTACTTTGGTATCATCTGCTGGTTCAATCCCAAAACTGCAAGTGCAAGGACTGAGTTTAGACTTTGCAATGTGATGTAATTCACAGACATCTAAAGCACAATGACTATTTCTCACAAAAAATAGCAAGTCACAGTGTGGTTCAGCGGGCAATATGTTTAATTCCATAATATACATTAAAAAAATGGCATGGATATTGTGGTGCAGAGTCAAAATAGGCTTGTGTGACAGGGTAATCAATTATTGCTGACCTTCTCTGGGAAGGCTGGCCCACAGGCATGGCTTTATCTTCATAAAAACGCTTCATGGCAAACCTGTCCAATGCCTGGTCAGCACTGAAAATATGAACACAAAACATAAACCCTAAACACAAATGCACAATCCTCTCTAATGTATCTAACACACCAACATGTTTCAAATAGACATGTCCTACCTGGCAGATATGTTACTGTAGTGCATATAGGCACCAACCACCACACCAGTTCTCCCCCAGTTTCCCTGCAAGAATTTGTGCCAGATTTATAAAGGAGAATATGCAAAGTGAAAACAAAGCAGGCACCATCATTTGAAATATGCCATCTTGGCTTATGGGACCACAGGATATTTTAAGCCAATCACATGAGCCATACATGCCATGTGCATAATTACTGAATTATGCAATGACAACACAGACTGGCTGACAGCAAAATTGTGGAAAAAGAATGTTTGGAATTGTTTGTGTAAATATTAATGAAAACTCTTCAGCCAGCAGCAGCACATCTCTGATGTAAAGGGACATGGCTTTTGCTGAGTTAGACACGTTCCTGGGTCAACATATTTTGTTGATCCTTGAACAACATTCCTGTCTAAAAATGTAGTCTTAACCATATAACTACTTCTAAACCTAACCCTACCCATAAGTCATCCCTAAAATCAGAGGGAAATGATAGGTGAATTTACATTTACATTTACATTTAGTCATTTAGCAGACGCTTTTATCCAAAGCGACTTACATCTGAGGACTAAAGCAAGCGAGTCATCGTGAAGAGGGAAGAACGACGCAAGAAGTGCTCAAAAAACAAAGTTCAGGCATTGCTCAGAGTAGCAAAAGCCAGACAAGGGAAGATTTAAAAGGGAAGGAAAGATTTAAAAGAGAAGATAATAATTTTATGTTAAGTACTCACGTAAGAGATGAGTTTTCAGTTGTCATATACTATTGAATAACACTGATGTAGAAGCACCAAACCCTGTTTGTAAGCCTAAACTTGGCATAAACTCTAAACTTGTCCCTCAAATCTGATTGGTTGATTGGAATGTTGTTCCAGGATCAACAAAGATGATGATCCAGGAACAAACTTGGTGAAATCAGGTTCCGCAATTAAGGAGATGATAAGACAAGAATCCTTCTGTGTGTCCAGTTGTGAGCAGATTACTACAGCTAACAACCAGCAACATAAAATATGAAATTCCAGTTCATGAAAACATCATCTTCATTTGGTAAATTCCATTGTATACTTCATTATAAAAGTTCCAATTACAGCATACTAATTAACAACTGCACGTCAGTCCGTACAGTCATGCAAAGCGAGGGTGGTGGAGATTGGGTGCCTAAGGACAGGTGTGATATGATAATCACCTTGTTGTGCAGAACCACTACATTTTGAGGGTCTGCATTAAGCCAGGTGTCCATGGCTTTACAGATACTGCAAATTTTGTCTAGAGCAGGAGCATGATGATCAGGCCAACCAAAATCCAGCACCTGTCATAAATGCACACATACATAAAATCAACTCTAACACCACAAGCAGACAGGAACTGTAAAATGAAAAAGTAAATACATAAATATATAAATACTGTCAATAAATATTCAAATGATCACCCTTGGGTTCTGCTTGGAGATGTCATGCCTCCGTTCACTGAGATTAAGCAGCTGAAATTGGAAACAAAAACCATTAAACATTAATTGCTTCTAGTTAAGAACATCTTATTTACTCATCCTAATTCCAAACCTGTATGCATTCTCTTCTTCAGAGAAACATAGCACATATTTTGAAGAATAGATTGGACCTTTGGTCATAGAAAGAATCCTACTTGCAATATGTAGCTTTACTTATAAATATGAAAATACATTTGTCCAGTGCTGACTGATTTTCAATCCATGTCAAACCATTAACATTACCTGAGAAGTAAATAGGCAAGAAAACCCTGCTCATTCAAATACATGCATTTACTGCATGGACGGAGAAGAACCCCTCACATAATGACCAGTTGATAGTCATACAGGAAAACGTCTCAGGTTACGCATGTAACCCTGGTTCCCTGAAGAGGGAACGAGACGCTGCGTCGAGATGCAGTGGGAACGCCCTTGCGTGATTGCATCGTGAAGCACGTGTATAATCAGTCCAATGGTGTGACGAGACATCATAGGCGGGTGACGTCATAGACCAGGAAACTATAAAGCACAACTGAAAACAGACCGCGCAAGCTTCTGATAGGCCAAAGCAAGTCTATCACAGACATGCAGGGAGTATGGCAGGACGACGCAGCGTCTCGTTCCCTCTTCAGGGAACCAGGGTTTCATGCGTAACCTGAGACGTTCCCTTTCAAGGGAACTCGAGCTGCGTCGAGACGTTGTGGGAATACTATACCCATGACGCCATAATAGCAAATGCCTGTTCTGCGTGAAATCATTGCGCACCCAGAGGAGTGTGGTAAGCAGATATAGCCACCACATACACCTTCAAGGTGGAAGGAGATAATCCCGCAGAGAAACGTTCTTGCAGATAATTGAACAGGATTCAGTTGGCGTTTACCGCACCAAGCAGAGAACAGTTTCCATTTTAGTGCATACAGTCTTCTTGTGGAGGGAGCTCTGGATTGGAGTATGGTCTCCACGACCTCGGTTGAGAGACCTGAATCTTTGAGCTGGGGCCCCTCAGGGGCCAAGCCCACAGTTTCCACAACTCTGGGCGAGGGTGATAAATCGTGTCCCCTGCTTGGGACAGCAGGTCCCTCCTGATCGGAATCTCCATTGGAGAGCCGTCTAGAAGGGACACAAGGTCCGAGAACCAAATTCGGACAGGCTAGTTCGGGGCTACAAGTAACGGACGGGCCCCTTCCCGGAGGATCTGATGAGCCAGTTTGCAAAGGTGACGTAACCTCAGACCCCCCTGATGGTTGATATAAGTGTCCACCGATGTGTTGTCTGTGCGGACAAGCACATGGTGACCTCTCACGTCTGGCAGGAAGTGCTTGAGAGCTCACAACACTGCCATCATTTCTAGCTGATTTATGTGCCAAGAAAGTAGATGGTCCTGCCATAGACATTTCGCCGAGTGACCACTCATGATCGCCCCCCAACCTGTGAGGGAAGCATCCGTCGATGGCGTTACGCGTTGACAAGAACCCCCCAGCACTGGGCCTTGGGTGAGGAACCAAGGTTTCTTTCACATGATTAAGGCACGTAGGCATCGCCACGATATGTCATGCGTAACGGATTTCCCATCGGAGAAAACCCCTAGGTCCTGAGCCACCACTGCAGGGGTCTCATGTACAGGAGACCAAAAGTTATTACGTTGGACGCAGCTGCCATGAGACCCAACAGTCTCTGAAACTCACAGTGAGTGACTGGCCTAGTTTTACCCCATTTACGCCTGAGAGAATCGTGCAGGTGACAACTGTGTCCGCATCGTTGTCGAATCCCATACCACACCTAGAAAAGTGGTCCTCTGAGATGGGAGGAGCACAGTCTTCTTGAGGTTGAGCCTCAACCCCAGCATCTTTATGTGGGACAGAACGACATCTCGATGCCGAACCGCCATCTGCTCGGACTGAACTAGATTCAACCAATCGTCGATGTAATTCAACACGCGGATGCCCTGGAGTCTCAGTGGAGCCAGAGCTGCATCCACACATTTCGTGAAAGTGCGGGGTGATAAACCTAGGCCGAACGTAAGAACCCGATATTGGTACGCTTCGCCCCCGAAAGCGAACCTCAGAAATTTCCTGTCATGAGGATGGATGGATCCATGGAAGTAAGTGTCCTTCAAGCTTATTATGACAAACCAGTCCTCGGACTGAATCTGTGACACTATCTGTTTAAGTGTAAGCATCTTGAACTTGAGTTTCTGAACCCTGCGGTTTAGTTGGCGCAGATATAGAATGGGACACAGCCCCCCATCCTTCTTTGGAACAATTAAAAAATGGTTGTAAAACACTGACTCCTTGCTGGGAAGAGGAACCCTTTCTATAACCCCCCTTTGTAGAAGAGTCTGTACTTCCTGCACCATAACCAGAGCCTGCTCGGGGTTCACCACCATAGGGAGGACCCCTAGGGATCTGGGCGGACGAGAACTAAACTGAATTCTGTAACCCTCTTCTATTGTATGCAGGACCCAATGAGATATATTTGGCAGTAGTTTCCACGCTGCCAGAAAATCTACTAAGGGAACCAGTCTCTCGAGGCTGGCCTCTGGTGTTTCGGTGCCTTGTAACGGCGAACCAGCAGGGAACAACCAAATTGACTGTTCTACGACCCTCCTCAGAGGATCGTTGAGATGTGCAGGCACCTCGGTGCCCTGAAGCGGTGAACCGACAGGGAACAACCAAATTGACTGCTTTACAAACAGTCTTTTTGTAACAGTCTTTTTGTCCTTGGAGGATCATTTGGGGACACTGAAACCTCGGTGCCCTGAGGCGGCCAACCGGCAGGGAACAACCGAACTGGCAGCGCTGTGACCCTCCTCAGAGAGGAGAAAGGGCATCCATCTCCCACCCGGAGGGGGACCACCCTCAGAAGTCTGATAGCCTCTGCGTCAGGACTTCTTTGTCGAAGCCTTCTTAGAGACGATGACAGTCCTCAGATCTTGCCTTTCTCTAACCGGCTTCGACTGCGACCGCCATCCAGGCCCCCCCGACTGTGGAGGAGACACTTTGCTTTTGCTGCACTCTGTGCTGCGTGGAGCTTGTAGACGGCCGAGACTGCTCCCCCCCAGCAGTCTCTGGGAACTTCTGGAACGACGCTAATTGCTTATTCACCTCCTGGAATCTAATGACGACCGTATTTACAGTGTCGCCGAATAGACCCGAAGGCGAATATGGAGCGCCGAGAAGAAAAGATCTGTCTCTATCTTTCATATCAGACAAATTCAGCCATAAATGTAATTCCGTGGCCACCAGGGCTGCCATAGATCGGCCTACTGATTTGGCCGTCTCCTTGTTGGCCTGGAGAGACATATCTGTTGCGTGACGCAATTCTCGAATCCTCACAATCATCCATGTCCCTAAGCAGATAGGCCTGGTATGCTTGCAAAATCGACATTGTATGCAAGCATGCCACAGCCTGACCTGCTGCCGAATATGCTTTACCCACCAGCGCTGAAGTGGCTTTTAATGGCTTGGTGGGTAACACCGGGGTTTTTAATGATGACGCTGACTCAGGAGAGAGATAGCTCGCGAGCGTCTCCTTAAGCCAGAGGCATCGTCACATAACCAATTTTTAATACCCATAACATTACTATAAATAGATGTTTGTGGATTAAAAATGCGAAATGAAACCGGTTTCTTCCACGACCTCGACACCTCAGTGTTGAGGCCGGGAAAAAACGGTAAACCCCGACGAGGAGGCTGTGACTTAGATGGTAAATATCTTTCATCTATTAAACTTTTCTTTTTATATTCTTCTTGTTCCTCGGCTGGCCAATCTATATTTAATTTGGCAACAGCGCGAGTCACAACCTCCAAAAGCTCCTCATCAGCAGGGGTATGAGATGGCGAATCCTCAAAATCCCCTGCATCAATGCTGAAGACATCCAGTTCCTCAGAACTTAATAATCGCAGCATTAGTGCTTCAGCCCGGGGAGAAGAAACTGCAGCGCATGCTTCTCCCTGAGATAAGGCACTGGATCTGGCAGGTGAAGGCTGAGATAGGGCTGGGCCCGTCTCAAACCCCGCTGTCAGATCCATTTGCGAGCCCCAAGATGTACGTCGCCGCTGTGCCTCGGCAGCAGCTGGACCAGCACCCTGGTGAGCGCGAACCGAACCGTCCAGTGGAGCGTCCTCACGGACAGCTTCTCGTAATGATCACAGTCAACCCACTCGAGAACTGACTGGGCATGCTCCACTCCCAAAAAAGCAACACAAAGCTGGTGTGTGTCCCCACCCTTGATAAAAATAGAACAGGGAACAGCACACCGCTTAAACTCTTGCTTGCTTGCCATTATATTTATATATATATATATATATATATATATATATATACCGGTATATATATATATATATATATATATATATATATATATATATATATATATAGAGATACTCTTGTGAATTGTGCTTGCAATGACAGACAACACCAAATAGAGACCGACAGTATACAGAGAGCGCTTGCTGAAGGCACAGAACTAGTGCGGTCTGTTTTCAGGTGTGCTTTATAGTTTCCTGGTCTATGACATCACCTGCCTATGACGTCTCGTCACACCATTGGACTGATTATTCACGTGCTTTACTAAACGCTAAACTCTAATTCACCAAAAAGAATGTACTAGAACTTTTCTAGAACTTCTTTTCTCTTTCTTTTGGGACTGTCAATTGCTCTAGGGTTTGGAGGATCCTTACTAGATAGTGCTGCTGGTGTTTAGAACGGAGCATGCTGGTCACATCCCTCAGGTGTACACTATATTTATGCTCCTCTGTTCCACCAGGAAAGGACAGAGCAATGATGCGTTCTGTGATGTAGACCAGATCCACCTCATTAATTTCTTCCATTGTTTGCATCAGACTCAGGCTCCTTAGGGAACAGAAATAACAAATGCTAGACACTAAATAAAAGATGCAGATAACCTGCTTTATATAGTGTAAGTGGGCATGTTTTTTTTTTGTGTAAAAAAAAATAATCTTGCTGTTTATTGATCTAAAACACAAAGATATACGATATAAAACTATAAAATATGATAAACCAGCCATAGGGGAGATGATAGAGTATACCAGACATATTGCATAAACAAACAGACCATATATTACCTTTCACAATACATATTGTTTCAAAGCAGCTTTACAAAAAAATGCTTGTTTCAGTGTTACAATTTACAAAGTACATAATGTCAAGTGTCAAAATAATGTCCATATGGCAAGCACAAATGACAAACTCTAGCCATTAAATGCACTGAATAGTTATTACTCTACAAAACTCCAGGATATGATGTCAGTGTATATTAGCATGCATACCTGGATGGTCTTCGTTTTGAGTCCATATTGGGAGACTTTGTGGATCCCTGGTTATAGATGATGACAGAAAACACACACACACACACACACACACACACACGATCCACATATATTTCCACAAATATTTCCACAAATATAATTGCACATATATTTCCACAAATACACTATATTGCCAAAAGTTTTTGGACATCTGCCTTTACATGCACATGAACTTTAATGATGTCCCATTCTTAATCCATAGGGTTTAATATGAAGTTGGCCCACCCTTTGCAGCTGTAACAGCTTCAACTCTTCTGGAAAGGCTTTCCACAAGGTTTAGGAGTGTGTCTATGGGAATTTTTGACCATTCTTCTTGAAGCGCATTTGTGAGGTCAGGCACTGATGTTGGACGAGAAGCCATGGCTCGCAGTCTCCGCTCTAATTCATCCCAAAGGTGTTCTATCGGGTTGAGGTCAGGACTCTGTGCAGGCCAGTCAAGTTCTTCCACACCAACCTCACTCATCCAAGTCTTTATGGACCTTGCTTTGTGCACCGGTGCGCGGTCCCCAAACTGTTCCCACAAAGTTGGGAGCATGAAATTGTCCAAAATGTCTTGGCATGCTAAAGCATTAAGAGTTCCTTTCACTGGAACTAAGGGGCCAAGCCCAACCCCTGAAAAACAACCCCACACCATAATCCCCCCTCCACCAAACATTACACTTGGCACAATGCAGTCAGGCAAGTACCGTTCTCCTTGCAACTGCCAAACCCAGACTCGTCCATCGGATTGTAAGACAGAAAAGCGTGATTCGTCACTCCAAAGAACATGTCTCCACTGCTCTAGAGTCCAGTGGCGGCGTGCTTTACACCATTGCATCCGACACTTTGCATTGCACTTGGTGATGTAAGGCTTGGATGCAGCTGTTCGGCCATGGAAACCCTTTCCATGAAGCTCTCTACGCACTGTTCTTGAGCTAATCTGAAGGCCACATGAAGTTTGGAGGTCTGTAGCTATTGAATCTGCAGAAAGTTGGCGACTTCTGTGCAGTATGCACCTTAGCATGCGCTAACCCCGCTCTGTGATTTTATGTGGCCTACCACTTCGTGGCTGAGTTGCTGTTGTTCCCAATTGCTTCCACTTTGTTATAATACCACAAACAGTTGACCGTGGAATATTTAGTAGTGAGGAAATTTCACGAATGGCAACCTATCACGGTACCACACTTGAATTCACTGAGCTCCTGAGAGCAACCCATTCTTTCACAAATGTTTGTAGAAGGAGTCTGCATGCCATGGCCATGGAAGTGATTTGGAATACCGGAATTCATTGATTTGGAAGGGTGTCCCAGTACTTTTGGCAATATAGAGTATAATTGCACATGTGTTTTCAAAGTATAATAAATATGAATGTTTAAGCAGATATGACCCATTTGTTTTTAGGTGTGGTCCATAATGGCTATTGCCACATTGTTCAAATTTGTGATACACATGGACAGCAGCACATCCGGAGAACATATGCCAAATTTCATCAGTTTTTCAACTACTTTGAGATCTTTTGAATGGACTTCCATTGATATCTCAGCAATGTCATTTACATGTTTCTTGGATATAAGTTCAGAAAAAAAGGTCAAATTGACCCGAATGCATTTTTATCACCACCATGCAATATTTGGTGTCATTTGAATAAAAGATGACACTACTGTAAAGTGACAAACATGGAAATGCCTGCATCAAAGTTAGTTCTTAATTACTTACATCGCACCAAATAAAAAAAAATTTGTTCATTGTAATTTTAATTGAAATTGTGATAGAGTCCTTAGTGTTTAAGACAACTGGCAGAATAAGATCAAACACAATTATCAGTAGTACTAGCTCTAAAACTAAAGCAACCCAATCTGCAGTAATACAGTAATTGTACAAGATGTGTTGTTTCATGAATAACTCAAATTCATCCTGTGCTGAATGGAAGGAGGAATATTGAGCTAAAAAAAAGCAAATAAGTAATAAATAAAAAAAAGAGCTTACCTGACTGTTGTTAGTTGTAGATTCACAGGCTGTGGCTACCTACAGATAAAAATAAAAGGAGATGGAGGGAGAAAAAAGACAACTGTTACTGAAAACATCAGCTATATTTTTACCAAATATATCAGTACAGTATTTTAAACAGAAAAAAATTTGATTTGTTCCCACACCATATTCTTTACCTACAGTAAGTAACAATTGTAATAAATACATTGTCAATATCAGGTTCTCATGTGTAGAATACTCTACTGGATACTGAAATCTGAATTTTGTAACTTTTAAACTTTACAAATTGCTGCAGATAAAATGTGTTGTACACATCTTGAATAACTAAATTATTGTAATTTTTACCCACTTTGAATTATATATAATTTTTTTAATCATATTTCTACACATTTTAGATGTCTCCATAATGGTCACAGCTAATTCAGATATTGCAGTCTCTATAAAAATCAGATGAATTAAACCAGGTGTGATAGATTAGGGAGACATACAAAATGCAGTGGTGAGGGGCCTCTGGGACAGGTTTGGAAAGCACTGTACTAGATCAAGTAAAATTTTATGACAACTTCAGGCAGGAATCCAGGTAAATCCAAAGGGTTCACATACTTTTAAATATATATTCTTGCTTAAAGTGACATATGCGTGACCAATGTTGGCAATTTTGATTCATACCAGTGAGTAAATGAATCAAAAACAGTGCAAAACTGTAGGCCCATCTGAGATCACAAAAGCTTTGCCTTGAATGTAGATACGAATAGGTGGTAGCAGTTAAGGGGCACAGGGAAAAAGTGTGTTAAGTGATACAACTCTCACTTCTTGTAATTAGCTAAAGCTAATTACCTAATCACATTCTTTCATAATATAGATGCTTTTAAAATACTGCTGCTTTTACATAAATCATAATTTAATTAAAAAGTAATCCAATATTTTTATATTATGAAATTCTACCAGTTTGGTACAACAGTTAGCATCACCCTGGTTCCCTCTGCAAAAACCTAATAGGATCTCTGTGACCAACAAAAGTTTATGATCTTACACAATTTGTACATCATGAAAATCTTCGGACAGCACTACTGTCGCATCACCATTACTAAACTCCTGACAACACTTTCAGTCTTTATTTAAAAAAAGCAAAAAAAAACCAACAAAAAAAAAATCCCCTAAAAGATTGAGTTAGAATAGTTTTCAAGAGTGTGATTTTAAACATCCATTTTGGACTGATGGCGAGGTTCAGGCTTTATTAAACTTAAATTCAGAGGATGAAATCCAGCGGGAACTGTAAAGTAGCACCCGGTCCAAAATGTGATGGATATAGTATCAAAATGATTTACACGTGCAAGCACAATTATCCATTAACTAAATGTTGCAGATATGTTTTACTATCCATAACCAAATGCCTTTCAACTTGCGTGTGCAAAATTCAAAATTAAATGAATGTGTAGCAATTTGTACAAATGGAGAAATTTTTGTGAATACAAATTTTTTCTTTTGTATAAGTGTATCATAATTTGCGCATGCAACAAAGAAGATGTGCATGTGTGGATCAGGTGACACGCGTGCATTCATTGACGTCTTTTCTGAGTCCATCTCATTTGATTCATTTGGATTTTGAGACTTTAATTTCGCGTTTTTTAAGCATTTCACAACCCACACACAAACAACTACAAATGAACAGGCCTGGTGCTAATTATTAATGTGTGCACAACAACCCATCTATTTGACAAATTCACAAATGTGCGTCACTACATTTAAACTAATAGGCTACAATACAACTTGTGTGTGCAAAATCCAGAATCACATGAATGTGCAGCATTTTGTACAAATAGAATCAGTTGTTAATACAAAACCTTGATTTTGTATTAATGTAGGTCAGAATCTGTGCATGCAACAAGTAAGATGTGCATTTGTGGATCAGGTGACACGTGTGCATTCATTGACTCGTTTCTGGGTCGATCCTATTTGATTCATTTGGATTTTGAGACTTTCATTTCGCCGGTTTAGCCTTGCACGATCCACACACAGCTGTCTAAGAAAACCTGTTACCACTAGATGGCAGTAGCTGCTAAAACAGACAACGGCAGCTTAATCAATCGGTCTTCTCCACTTAATACCCTTAATGTGGATTAAGAAAGTGATATCAGAGAATGTCTAATAACTTTCACTCTCAGTAAACTTCCGGCTTCTGAACTGGTTCCAGTTCCACTCTGGTTCCATATGAGGGCGCTCACAGGACGAGTACAGAATGAATGGAGGTCTATGGAGCTATACCCCTCAAAATCCACTTTTCTTAGGATATAATCTTTTGTCTAGTAATTTGAATGTTGTATTCGAAAGGAGATGCGAAGAAATTACTCATTGCTGGGTGTTAGATTTTTTAGAGTCACTTATTTGCTTTAAAAAGTCTTTTAAAATGTCAATGATGTCATACACATCGTACGACCAGAGATACTGCTTTACGGCAATCCTTCAGTCACTTTGGTGCTTTCGCTCTCTGCACTGTCTTTTCTCTCGAGGCATCGACAACACAGCTGACACAGGTAAATACACGTGCTAGAAGAGTTTTTTTTTGTTGTTTTAAAAGACCACGCCGAAAATACACACACACATTCTGGTCCCACTTCGGATGCCACGATGCCATCAAACGGTATCTCTGGATGTAATCAGTCCTTCACTGACCAATCAGCGTTCATTAGCTGAATGCTAGCGTGTAATGGGCAACAACAACTCAACCTGTAAGAAATCGAAAGGACATAAGTACTCGTTCATTCAACTTTCAACCTATAACCCATGTTGAACTTGCAAAACCTACAATCAAATCTGAGATTTCTCAACGGCAATCGGGTGAAAGAGACAAGTTTAGCCGTCTAGCTCCATAGACTCCCATTCATTTTGCACTCATGGGCGATCGCCCCCAGTGGAACTCTGGTGGAACTACAACCAAAATTCTGTACAATAGGACTTAATTGGGAGTGACAAGGATCTCCGTAGACGGGCTCAGGTGATATTAAAGCACCAAATTTAGTACACAAAATAGGCCTACCCTATTAATAAAGCATACTTTGTAGAAGCAAACAGATTAAATCAGATTTCACATAAATGTCTCTATTTGTAGAAATTGCTACACATTCATTCAATTTTGAATTTTACACACGCAAGTTGAAAGGCATTTGGTTGTGGATGGTAAAATATATCTGCAACATTTATCAAGTTCATGGATAATTGTGCTTGCACGTGTTAATCATTTTGATACTATATTCATCCCATAGTAGTCCTACGTCACCGGACTATTTGCAATCTTCACGGTACTTAAGGGTGCTTTCACACTGGCAGTTTAGTTCGGAATGGGGCACGGTTCACATGAAAAATCACTAATGTACTAAACAACTAAAAACACTGTCATGCATACCCGGGTGCGCACTGGGGTACCGAACCCGAGACTGCCTGGAGGAGGTGGTCTGAGTTCGGTTGCTCCCGAACCGTGCCGCGGTTCGTGTGAATGTGAAAGCAACAGGCAGTCAGGGACTCGGGTGCGCACTTGTTCAAGGAAGTAAAGTAACCTGCGCATGCGTTTTAGCTGATTATGATGTATTTAGTTAAATAAAATACATGTGAGGGATGATAGTGTTGATGATTTACCCTGGATATGAGTGAGAGTGAGCCTGCAGTGTATACGCGCATAGCACGTGGAATCATAGCAACACATTAATGGAAATCCACTTTCTCCTCAAAAGAGTCCGTTTGCAAGCAGCAGAAAGCCAACTTATGCGACATACACACACACACAGTAAACCTGTGTTGTCCACTCAGCTGTGCATAATAGCACCAAATTAATAAAAAATACAATATATTGACCGGCGATCTGTTTTCTATCATGCACAGTGTACGTTTGCGATGACGTAAGATGCGCGCAAACGCACCAGGGTTCGATAGAATCAAGTTGAGTGTGAAACCAGACCAACGCTGCGGGGGCCGCCGGGAACAATCAGGTTCGAGCTCGTCTGCAGCAAACGAGCCCAGTGTGAAAGCTCCCTAGACTGCGGTGGAAACACAGACAGCATGCAGGTCTGGGGGGAAAAAAAGTTCCTGGGACAAATGGTTCCAGGTAATTTCGGTTGAAACGCAGCTTTTGTGTGTTTGTGAAGTTATTGTGGTTTTTGATTCTTTTAGACTTGTATTCTTCTTGGATTATTTTTTGTGTGACTAAAAAACTGGAATTACATCCTCACCTCACCTCTTTATGACCTCTGAACATTACACACAGACCTTATTTCAGACATTTAACCAAAAACCCATTGACTTCGGGATGATTGAACAGGAAGTGCTACAATTCTAACTCTGTTCTGTTTTTTTTTAATGTTTTTTTTTTATTATTATGGCATAACCTGCATGTCTACAAATCTACTTAAAATATACAGTATATACATTAAAAACTGCAAATGATGATTTTTTTTCTTTAATGTACAGTATGTGAACACGTAAACTGATAATGGGGTTCAATAATGCCCGTTATTGCAAATGTTTATGGCCATGCATCATTTTAGACTTTAGTTTACCCTAGCAACACCATAGCAACCACCCAGAACACCATAGCAACTGCCTAGCAACCACCCAGAACACCCCAGCAACTGCCTAGCAACCACCCAGAACACCATAGCAACGCCCTAGCAACTATCCAGAATATCCTAGCAACCACCTAGCAACGCCCTAGCAACCACCCAGAATACCCTAGCAACCACCTAGGAACACCATAGCAACAACCCAGAACACCATAGCAACTGCCTAGCAACCACCCAGAACACCCTAGCAACCACCTAGCAACGCCCTAGCAACCACCCAGAATACCCTAGCAACCACTTAGCAACACCATAGCAACCACCTAGAATACCCTAGCAACTGCCTAGCAAAACCCAGAATACTCTAGCAACCGCCTATCAACACCATAGCAACCACCCAGAATACCCTAGCAGCCACCTAGCAACACCCTAGCAACCAGTCAGAACACCCTATCAACCGCCTTGCAATGCCCTAGCAACCACCCAGAACACCATAGCAACTGCCTAGAAACACCATAGCAACCACCCAGAAAACCCTAGCAACCACCTAGCAACCAGCTGAACACATGAATAAGCCATATCTCAGCACCAAAACATCGTACAGACATGTTTGTTGGTTCGTATGCAATCATGTACCACACCTAGTGGCGAGTTTTGCCACTGCAAGCACCACTTCACATTTTCTTCTGGAAATGTACATTCTAGTTGAGACTGTTCTTCTGTCCACCTTTTTTCCAGATTGTTGAAATGACACAGAAAAAAAAAATCATAATGGAGTTTTATTTTAATAATAAAGTCGAGATGAAATGCTGTCTAAAGGCCTGTTTACACCGAGACGAATTTCGCGCACGATATTCGCCGACGTTTAACGCCTCGTGATTAAACAAAGGGCGCCGATGTGAGTGTGCACACCAACGCGAAAAACGCCACGCGTAAAAGCGTCATTTTTTAAAAAACGTCTCGGGATCGTTTTTTTGGTTTGGCGCGCCGCGTCAAAAACACATTTCATCACTTTTGAACTGAGCTTACAGGGAAGGGGGAGGGGGAGTACAGTAAGTTACACTAAAACAAACATTTCATGTCTCAATCTCTCTCTGACTAAAAATCCAATACACACTCAAGATGTATGAGACAATAAATTATAATGATAAAGAGGTTATTTGAAGTTACATACCAGTCCTCAAATGGATCTTCCCCATTCTGGTAAAATATCTCATTGTCTGTGTAAAAGCTGTCTGCTCCGGATTTATCGTTGTCACTTTCCAGTAACTGTTCCAAAGCTTCATCTGCCGTAAATCTTTTGCTGCTCGCCATCATAAAAGTGCTAAAATACAATAATAATGCTGTTTATGAAGTTATGTCTCTCTCGCTCATATATGGATCTCTGTATGCTCTGTAATACTCCTCCGCTCCGTTCGCTCGCTGTCACCTTATTCACTCTACGCTGTCTCCTGATCCACTCTACTCTGTTTCTAACTATGGTCCCACACCTTGCAAGGCTACAGAGTCCTCTGATTAGCTAGAATACGTCATGGTAACCTTCCTCTGATTGGGTAAGAAAAATATTCCTCCCCGCGGCAATTTTTCCATTGGTCGTTGCGAGTGGAATCTGCCTAACAGCATCGATTTCATTCAGTCCTTCCAGAAAAACGCGGAGTTTTTTTTGTGATTGTTGCGGGCAAAAATCCTTGATTATGCGGCCTGTTTTCTTTAAAAATGCGATGGGGGGGGGGGGGGGGGGGGGGGGGGCGCTGTTGGACACCGAGCATGTAGGACGTGTCTCCCTTTTGCTCCGCGAGTTTGTGTTTATTTTAACACTTTAACACAGTTTCTTTTCATTAATTTGGCTGGTGTACATTTGTGACAAGTACTTGGTCAGTTTTGGTGTGTTTTGGAGGAATTTCAATCGACAATGTCAACTTCACGTGGAAACGCGGCTCGCACAGGCCGTGCTAAGGCTTCTCCCTCGACTGAGCCCGCATCTCCGCCGAAGGTGATCATGGACCCGGAGTGTGCGCCCAATTTGGATCACCTCCGGGCTATGTTAGACCAGTTGAAAGGGGACATTTGCGGAAAAATAGACTCGCTGTCTTGCGCGCTTCGAGCGGACATTTCTTTGGTAAGAGAGGAGCTTAGACACGCAATTGAACCGATGCAACAAAAACTTAGCTCTCATGATCAAGCTATCACGGATTTGCAGCGCGCGTGCACTGACCATAGTGACCTGCTAACTTCACTGGATTCAACAGCCGAGGTTAAACTGCTGACCGACAAATGTGAGGACTTGGAGGGTAGAGCGAGAAGGAACAACATTCGGCTGGTAGGTGTGCCGGAGGGGGCCGAAGGTGGGCGCCCAACCGAATTTATTGCCCAGCTGCTGATGGACTCCCTCGGTCTGGGGGAGTTACCCCTACTCGATCGTGCACATCGCACTCTCCGATCCAAGCCCAGTGATGGTAAACCACCCCGACCCTTTGTGATTCGTGTGCACTTTTTTCACGTGAGGAATGACATTTTACGCCGGGCTAGCGAGTCTCCTCTTCTCCATCAAGGCAAGAAACTGTTTCTCTTTCCTGACTACACTTCTGCCTAACAGCAGAACTGTGAGCGGTCAGTTGCGAAGAAACGCGCTGCATTCACGGACGTTAAACGTCCGTTACATTCGTGTTCTGGAGTGAAGTTTGGATTGAGGTTTCCCGCGACTTTAAAGATCACTCTTCCCGGTGGAGTTACACACACCTTTGAGGACCCAGCCACTGCGATGGACTTTGTCAAGGTGAACTTAAAGTCTGGTGTCTCTTCTGGGGCTACGGTTTGAAAGCGGCTGGCAGTTCGTTTGGTAAACTGGGGGTTAATTTAACCCGGTTTCTGAAGCTGTCCTGTAAAAGTTCATGTCACTTTGACTTGAGTCACTTTTCATATTTTGCTACTGTGTTTGTTTATATATTTTTTTATGCTTTATTACAAACTCGCATGAGCACTACTGGTTTGTGCTGTTAACGGAGCGTGTTAGGATGTTTTTGGTAGTTTGTGGGATTTGCACGCGTCTTAGTTGGGAAGACGCTTCAGCTCGTGGGGTGGTGGGTGGGTGGGTGTGTGAGGAGTTCTCCCTTTTTCTCTCATTGTGTGTTTTGTTTAGTCAGGTCGCCCATGTTTTAATTTATTTCTGTGACTGTTATACATTCTATGCTGCAGTGTACACTAATACTTGACTGGCATGCAGCAGTCTAGGATGCCTCGACAATCAGGGACAGGACTCAAATTTGTTAGCTGGAATTGTAATGGTCTAAATCAGCCTATTAAACGTAGCAAAGTTCTTCACCATCTTCAACAATTAGGAGCCCATATTGTTTTCCTTCAAGAAACTCACTTAAAATCTTCCAGCCATATCAGATTAAAGGGGAGGTGGGTCAGTCAAGTTTTTCATTCTAGTTTTAATTGTAAATCTAGGGGTGTTGCAATTTTGATTCACAAATCGGTTCCTTTTGTGTGCTCTAATGTAATAGCTGACCCCAATGGAAGGTTTGTGTTTGTAACGGATAAGCTATATAGTAATTCTGTGATTCTGGCTAATGTGTATGGTCCAAACTGGGATGATGAAAATTTTTTCACTCAATTTATCGCCAAATTACCTGACATGTCCACACATCTACTTATTATGGGGGGTGACTTCAACTGTTGGCTTAATCCGTTATTAGATCGTTCTTCTACTAGACCAGGTGTGCCCTCAAAGTCTTCTAAGACCATTTTATCCTTTATGGATGAGTTCTCGGTCTCTGATCCATGGCGCTTTCTTAATCCGTCTGGTAAAATGTATTCTTTTGTCTCTCATGTACATCACTCCTTTTCTCGTATTGATTATTTTCTCCTGGACAACCGCTTTCTCCATTCTGTTCAATCTTGCTCTTATGATACTATTCTAATATCAGATCATGCCCCGATGTCACATGTCTGTCCTGTTTTGGTTATGCACATGAGTGTTTTGTTATTAAATCTCTGCATCTGAATCCACGTCTCTTGTCTACCATTCCGTGACGGAACGAACGAGCCATTATGTGGATTCAGCGGAGCGAACTTTGTCCTGCAGAAAGGGAGAATGGGATTTCTCTTTTAAAATATTTCTCCCTGTGCGCTCAAAGGAATGAGGAGAGGAGGGCAGCAGAGTCTTCTCCACTGGTCACTTCGGGAAGGAAATCATCATCACTGGATCCGTCCAGTGTTGGTACTCCGTCGATGGTTTTAGCCAGCCCAGAGTCTGCGCATATCCGTCAGAAGGGACGGAGGAGGAGGAGGAGACCTGCGCCTGTCCATTCGGAGACTGTTCACCTCCCGTCTGCCCAGTCAGAGACTGTTCACGTTCCGTCTGCCCAGTCAGAGAATGTTCACGTCACGTCTGCCCAGTCAGAGAAAGTTCACGTCACGTCTGCCCAGTCAGAGACTGTTCACGTTCCGTCTTCCCAGTCAGAGAATGTTCACGTTCCGTCTGCCCAGTCAGAGACTGTTCACGTCCCGTCTGCCCAGTCAGAGACTGTACACGTCCCGTCTGCCCAGCGAGAGACTGTTCACGTCACGTCTGCCCAGCGAGAGACTGTTCACGTCACGTCTGCCCAGCGAGAGACTGTTCACGTCACGTCTGCCCAGCGAGGGACTGTTCACGTCACGTCTGTCCAGCGAGGGACTGTTCACGTTCCGTCCGCCTTCCTGGACCTGGACTATCGGGAGCGTCTGGCTCGGATCCTGGACATGCCCGTTTCTGCTGTTCCAGAGCCGGAACCAGTGTCTGCTGTTCCAGAGCCGGAGCCGGAGGCAGAGCCAATGGCCGTTCCAGAGCCGGAGACAGAGCCAGTGCCCGTTCCAGAGCTGGAGGCAGAACCATTGCCGGTTCCAGAGCTGGAGGCAGAGCCATTGCCGGCTCCAGAGCCGAAGGCAGAGCCAATGCCTGTTCCAGAGCCGGAGGCAGAGCCAGTACCCGTTCCAGAGCCGGAGGCAGAGCCAGTGCCGTCTGCCTTCTTGGATCTGGAATATCTGGAGCGTCTGGTTCGGATCCTGGACATGCCCATGTCTGCTGTTCCAGAGCCGGAGCTAGTGTCTGCTGTTCCAGAGCCGGAGGCAGAGCCAATGCCTGTTCCAGAGCCGGAGGCAGAGCCAATGCCTGTTCGAGAGCCGGAGGCAGAGCCAATGCCTGTTCGAGAGCCGGAGGCAGAGCCAATGCCTGTTCGAGAGCCGGAGGCAGAGCCAATGCCTGTTCGAGAGCCGGAGGCAGAGCCAATGCCTGTTCGAGAGACGGAGGCAGAGCCAATGCCTGTTCCAGAGCCGGAGGCAGAGCCAATGCCTGTTCCAGAGCCTGTTCCAGAGCCAGTGCCTGTTCCAGAGCCAGAGCCAGTGTTTGTTTCTGTGTTTGTGTCTGTTTTTGTGACTGTTACAGTTCTTGTGGCTGTCCCTGAGCCGGTGTCTGCTGTCCCTGAGCCGGTGTCTGCTGTCCCTGAGCCGGTGTCTGCTGTCCCTGAGCCGGTGTCTGCTGTCCCTGAGCCGGTGCCTGCTGTCCCTGAGCCGGTGTCTGCTGTCCCTGAGCCGGTGTCTGCTGTCCCTGAGCCGGTGTCTGCTCCGCCCTGGCCGCCCGAGGGGTCTGCTCCGCCCTGGCCGCCCGAGGGGTCTGCCCCGGCCTGGCCGCCCGAGGGGTCTTCTCCGCCCTGGCCGCCCGAGGGGTCTTCTCCGCCCTGGCCGCCCGAGGGGTCTTCACCGCCCTGGCCGCCCGAGGGGTCTTCACCACCCTGGCCGCCCGAGGGGTCTTCACCGCCCTGGCCGCCCGAGGGGTCTTCACCGCCCTGGCCGCCCGAGGGGTCTTCACCGCCCTGGCCGCCCGATGGACTCTGTGTTTCGCCCTGGCCGCCCGATGGACTTTCATGTCTTCATGTTTCGCCCTGGCCGCCCGATGGACTTTCATGTCTTCATGTTTCGCCCTGGCCACCTGATGGACTTTCATGTCTTCATGTTTCGCCCTGGCCGCCCGATGGACTCTGTGTTTCGCCCTGGCCGCCCGATGGACTCTGTGTTTTGCCCTGGTCTGTCCCTCCCGTCCCGCCCTGGAGTTTCCTTTCGCTCCCGCCCCGGTTTTATGGAGCGTCTGGTAGCCGCTCCGTAGGGAGGGGGTAGTGTCACATGTCTGTCCTGTTTTGGTTATGCACATGAGTGTTTTGTTATGTTGGGCCATGTGCTCTTGTTATTGTCTGGTCCCTCCCCCTTGTTATCTGATTATTGGTTTATTTGTCCCACCTGTTATCCTCGTTACCCACCTTATTTGCCTTCCTATTTAGTCTTCCTGTGTTTGCTGTCCTGTGCTCGTTCGTTGTACATGTTACGTGTCTTCGTGTTCCTCCTGTGATGTCTGAGCCCTGAAGTTTGTACCTACCCTGTTTGTTTTGTTATTAAATCTCTGCATCTGAATCCACGTCTCTTGTCTACCATTCCGTGACACCCGACCACACTGGAGTTATTCATACAGGAGCGCGAACGTACCTGCCCCCCCTGGCGTTTCAATACGCGCCTGCTATCTAATGAGGAAGTTTGTTTCTAATCAAATTGACTTTTTTCTTACTACCAACAGTACTCCAGGGATCTCAGCCTCCCTTCTTTGGGAGACTTTGAAAGCATACATTAGAGGTGAAATTATTTCATACAGCAGCTATGAAAAAAAACAAAGGAAAAAATAATTAAAGGAATTGAGTTTACGAATCTCCCAGCTTGATAATATCTATGCGTCCTCCCCATCCCCTAACATATATAAGGATCGTCTCTCTCTTCAGGCTGAGTTTGATGTTCTCTCTACTAAAGAGGTTGAGGAGCTCTTATTTAAGGCTAAATATTGTTATTATGAATCTGGGGATAAGGCGACCAAACTTTTGGCCCATCAGCTTCGACAGGCTTCCTCCTCTCAGCAGATTTCACAAATTAATACTCCTTATTAATACTAATTTAGTGATGCCACTAAATTAATACTTCTGGCATCACTACCGATCCTAAAAAAATTAATGATCAGTTTAAACAGTTTTACTCTTCTTTATATACTTCTGAGTTTGGGTCTGATCTGTCTGCCCTGGATAGTTTTTTTGACTCACTGGAGTTGGTAGATGCTGATATTGATGAGCAGTTAGAGGGCCCAATCACCATAGATGACTTAAAACGGGCAACATTTTCTATGCAGTCTGGAAAATGTCCAGGCCCGGATGGTTTTCCAACGGAGTTTTACAAGACTTTTTTGACAAATTAGCACCAGTTTTAATAGAAATGTTCAATGAATCTCTTACTCTTTCTAAATTACCTCAGACTCTAAATCTGATCATTTATATCATTACTCATTTATATCATTACTCGCATCTATATCATTACTCTTAAAAAAGAATAAGGACCCTCTGTCCTGCTCAAGTTATCGCCCAATTAGTCTTTTATCTGTAGATGTAAAACTTCTGTCAAAATTATTAGCTATGCGACTGGAATCAGTTTTGCCTTTAATAATCTCTGCTAATCAGACAGGTTTTGTCCAGAGTAGACATGGGTTCTTTAATCTCAGACGACTTCTCAATGTTGTTTATAATCCTTCTACGTCAATGGGGCCGGAAGCCGTAATCTCATTAGACGCGGAGAAGGCTTTTGACAGAGTGGAGTGGAACTACCTTTTCTTCGCTTTGGAGAAATTTGGTTTTGGCCAAGAGTTCATTTCTTGGATTAAGTTGCTCTATTCATCCCCTATGGCTTCAGTCAGAACTAATGACACCCATTCAGAGTATTTTCCTTTGCATCTCTCCACTCGTCAAGGCTGTCCTCTGAGTCCTCTTTTATTTGCGGTTGCTATTTAACCTCTGGCTATTGCGCTTCGTTTAGAGCCACGCATCACTGGAATTACAAGATATGGTTTTGAGCAGAAGGTCTCCCTCTATGCCGATGACTTATTACTATATGTGTCCAATCTCTCTATCTCAGTTCCAGCTGCTCTTGACATCCTTAGTTCATTTGGTCAGATTTCAGGCTATTAACTAAATTTGGACAAGAGTGAGCTGTTTCCTTTAAATCAAGGTGCCCAGAATGCTGCTCAGGGTTTCCCATTCAAAATTGTTCCATTTGGCTTCAAATACCTTGGTATCCGGATTTGTGACCGATTTAAAGATTTGTTGATTATAATTTTGCCCCTTTGTTAGATCAGATACGGATGGACTTTCAACGGTGGTCACTGTTGCCTCTTTCTCTTGTGGCCAGGGTCAATTCGGTTAAGATGAATCTCCTTCCCAAATTGTCTTATCTCTTCCAGTGCATACCTATCTTTCTCCCTCAGTCTTTTTTTCACAAATTAGACAAATCAATCACTGAGTTTATCTGGAACAGGAAGGTCCCTCGTTTGCGAAAAGAGCTGTTGCAGAGACCTAAGACCCTTGGGGGCTTGGCCCTTCCTAACTTGAGGTTTTATTACTGGGCTTCCATCCTTAGAGTAATTCAGCTTTGGATTTCGCTGGAGGGGGCACCAGTTTCTCCTACATGGCTGAGTATGGAGTTGTTTTCTGTTAAACCTGCTTCGTTGACTGCTCTCGTCCACGCTCCTCTTAGCTTTTCTCCCTCCCCATTTTGCAATAATATCTTAGTTAAATCCACTTTTAAAATTTGGAAGCAATTTCGACGCTATTTTGGTCTACAGAGTTTCTCTTTTCTAGCACCTTTATCAGCTAACCATGTTTTTCACCTTTCCTTAATCGATGGGGCCTTTTCTTTGTGGTCTGACTACGGCATCAAGGCATTTAGGGACTTGTATATTGCTGGTACATTTGCATCCTTCCAGCAACTCTCCGAGAAATTTCATTTGCCTAGGCAGCATTTTTTTAGATATCTTCAAGTTCGAAGTTTCACTCGCAATCTTAGACCCAACTTCCCAAATCTCCCAGATGCCTCTCTAATTGACTCCTTTTTAACCCCATTGCCTACCATTAAGGGTGCTATTTCATGTTTATACAATCTTATCTATTCTTTGCAGCTTACCCCGCAGCATAAAATTAAAACGCAATGGAAGGAGGATCTAGGGGAAGGGATCTCGGAGGATCTGTGGGAGGCCATTTTGCGTCGGGTTCACTCCTCTTCAATTTGTGCTAGACATGGTCTGACCCAGTGCAAAATTCTACATCGTACCCATCTCACTCGAGTTAGGGTTTCTAAAATCTATAATGATGTCGATCCCATGTGCATTAGATGTTGTCAGGCTCCAGCTACCCATGCCCATATGTTCTGGTCTTGCCCTTCACTACATAATTTTTGGACGCAGATATTTAATTCTATTTCTGTTTGTACAGGGGTTCAATTTGACCCACCAGCATGTACCGCTTTGTTTGGGGTTTTCCCTCCTATTTTGCAGCTTCCTAAATATAAAGCTGACTTTGTAGCCTTTATCTCCTTATTGGCCAGACGTTTGATTTTATTGAGGTGGAAGTCTCCTGCACCGCCTTCTCACTCGTCTTGGATCAGGGACATCCTTCAGTTCGTGAAGTTGGAGAAAGTTAGGTGCTCGATACATGGTTCTCTTGCAAAGTTTAATAAAACCTGGGGTCCATTTTTTGCACATGTTGAGGGATTGACTTTTACAGCTATTCCAGAGTAGCCACCCTGATTGTCTTCTAATTGTGAGTTTTTTCTTGTGGAATTTGTAGCATGCTGGGATGTTTTTTTATTTATCTCTCTGTAAGTGAACATATTGGGCTTTTATTTAGCAGTGGGTGACTGCTTTTTGTGTTTTTGTGTTTTTTTGTTTTGTTCTGTTCTGTTTATTTGTTTTGTTTTTTTTTTGTTGTTTTTTTATTTATTTTAATTTCTTGTTAGTTGTATTGGACACTGTTTTGATTCCCGAATTGTTACCTCTTGATTTTGTTATGTCACTGAAAAAATCAATAAACAAATGTTTAAATAAAAAAAATAAAAAAAATGCGATGGAATATGCGGGATATTTATGCAATTTTATGCGATGAAATTGCAGGAACTTGCAAAAATTGCGGGAACTTGCAAAAACTGCGGTTTGATGAAAAAGAGAAAAAAAGTGATTCCCCCAACACCCTGTTCTCACTAGGCTACTACCTTAATGTATAGGTCATTTCTTATTACTTCCTTTGATAAGCAAGCATACTACATCATAGAAAGTGCTGGGAATATTTAATTTCTCATCTTGTTTTATTTCAGACTGTAACGAGTGTAAATAAGGTGTGGCCCCTTTAAGAGCTGCGCGCTCCCTGTTGAACTGTCTGCAGTGTTATATTATATGTGCGCCTAGAACACTCAATGTGAACGGGTAATTTCTGTTTGATGCTACTTCTTTTATCTTATTTTGTTTATTAAGTAACGATGTGACGGTAGAACGTGTGACAGACAGTTATACGAGTTCGAATTGTGAGATGTCAATCGCCTCCGTGAGTCTGTCTGGCCTCTGCAATAACTTCAGCTGTGAGCTATCCCGTCGCGTAATTGCGTCACTTCATAACGTTCCCATGGAGACGGGGAAATGGCTGCTCTTGTGTGAATCAAACGCAACATTTTTCAACTTTCTGCTAAGATATATGTGACTTTTTTGCAACTAAAATGCGAGGATTATGAAATCATGCAAACCCCGCATATTTTTTGAATATGCGGACTTTGGCTGATTATGCATTGAATTCAGCGATCGCATAATCGCGTTTTTCTGGAGGGACTGTTCATTGGCCTTTTTATGCAGTGGTATTACGCTACAAGGTAGAGTGTATACAAAACGGGTAGCACTGTTTTCAGCGGAATCTGAGGAAGACGGCAAAAAAGACCGCACCTCTCTATCAGTAATAGTTTTTAAGATAATTACACATTTGTAAAAGTATGCCATTTTGGACGGTACCGCCCAATCCGTCCATAGAGGGTTAAGGCATTTTAAAGGCTGTTGTTAACTTGGATCTATTTTTTACCACACATTTTTTTTATCCGATTAATCGATGGAATAATCTGTAGAATACTCGATTACTAAAATAATCGATAGGTACAGCTAGGGATGGGTACCGAAACCCGAAATTAAACGGCCCCGGGGCTGAATTTTGAAAGACCGCTGTATCGATAAGCTCAGACATTATCGGTTTTGCTGTCGGTACTGGAGAAATTAAGAATAGGCCTACTATTTATTATTGCTATAAAGACATAATCTTGAACATGTTTATCTCGCCAGCCATTTCTATATATAGTAATATTAAACCATTTGTCTGTGATGCAATTTTGCTATTCGCAGTCCAGAAGAGAGAGAGAGAGCGATCTCTCACGCGGAGCCACAGCACGCACAACACGACAGCCCTGCTTGTGACAATGAGGACAGAACTAAACATTCAAACGTGGTTACACTTTAGATCTGGGATATTATTCTAATTTTATTTTCGATTTCGGGTTTCAAAGATTATAAAAAGAAGATATTTGAGATGAAACCATATTACAAACTAGACACATTCTGTCTAGCGCAACTTCCTTCCCTTCACAGCGATGCGCTGTCTTCCTAAAACCCAAACGTACCGTCAGAATCAGCACGATCGGTGAATGTTGTAAAATGCAGTCTCTGTTGCTAAATTGCGGACGCGTTTAATCATTAAAAGAGCTATTAAAAGCACAAAAATCTGCGCAAGAGACGCTGTTCACAAGGCGACGCGCGCTCCGAAATGGACTGCAACGAGACAAGAAAAGTATACTTAACTTTGGGCTTCATATGCGCATATAAACTATCAAATATACATAAAATATAAAAATGACCAGCACTGAGATTCACTGAAACACAGTTTATGTCTTAAATGGACGTAAATAGTTGGGAGAAAATGATGGTGCATCAGTCATCTATTAGATCTGCACTCGGTCTTAAAGGGGCAGCAGTCTAATAAACCTGCCGAACGATTGAGCCATTAATGCGAATCAAACAACAAAGAGCAGAGACAATTATTCACATGTCACAGCTCTTGAATGAATAACTTAAATTTTAATAAGCATTAATCTATCTATGATAAACTATGCAGTGTTATTTTACATTTGATTACTAAATTAGATTTCTTTTCAGACTGAAACACTTACCTGAAAAGTAATTTTAGACCTTACTGAAATTAAAGCACTGCAGTGCTATAAAGAAACGTGTATATCATTTGTATCTTTGTTTAATTGTATTCTTTTTTTTGACCATGTGTTTGTACTTGTTTTTTCTTATCGTATCCTATCTCATGTATATAAAACAAAAAAGCCTGCACACTGTTGCATAACAAATAGATATTTTATTCGTTTTGTTAAAGCATTGCTTTTTCTTTTGCTATAGATATTTTACATTTCAAAATATAAAGCAAATGTTAATTATTACCCGAATGTTAAAAAAAACACAACAAAAAGAACCGATAAGAATACCGTTAAAGTACCGGATCGATGAGCAGTATCGGTAAGAGTAGTAATACCGTTAAAACCTTAACGATACCTATCCCTAGGTACAGCCCTATAACATTAATTCGTTGTATGTACAGTTGCTCACCTGTCTAATAAAGTACATGCAAGAGCGGCGTCTCTGTTAAGTCGTGAAGCTCTGTCAAGTAGAAGTTTGTAGTGGACGTGGAGCTCTCGGCATCTCGAATATTGATCCTTGTTTTATTTCTCCTTTTGTTGCGAAAGTCTGCTTGCCATGGTCCATAATGTTTAAACGAAACAACAACAGCGTGCCGCTAGACATTACACAGTTGTCCACGTCTGTCGACATGGTTACTATGGCAGTACAAGCGGAAACCAGGGATAACGCGGATATTACGTCATTGAAAGGCAACAAGGGACGGGCAGTATTTAAAATAGTAAATTACTCTGAATTTACAAATTCTTGGAAACATTTAGGATAATATAAGTACACAATTGAAATAAATATATAATAAATATATATATACAGGTCCTTCTCAAAAAATTTGCATATTGTGATAAAGTTCATTATTTTCCATAATGTAATGATAAAAATTAAACTTTCATATATTTTAGATTCATTGCACACCAACTGAAATATTTCAGGTCTTTTATTGTTTTAATACTGATGATTTTGGCATACAGCTCATGAAAACCCAAAATTCCTGTCTCAAAAAATTAGCATATTTCATCCGACCAATAAAAGAAGTGTTTTTAATACAAAAAAAAAAAAAAGTCAACCTTCAAATAATTATGTTCAGTTATGCACTCAATACTTGGTCGGGAATCCTTTTGCAGAAATGACTGCTTCAATGCGGTGTGGCATGGAGGCAATCAGCCTGTGGCACTGCTGAGGTGTTATGGAGGCCCAGGATGCTTCGATAGCGGCCTTAAGCTCATCCAGAGTGTTGGGTCTTGCGTCTCTCAACTTTCTCTTCACAATATCCCACAGATTCTCTATGGGGTTCAGGTCAGGAGAGTTGGCAGGCCAATTGAGCACAGTAATACCATGGTCAGTAAACCATTTACCAGTGGTTTTGGCACTGTGAGCAGGTGCCAGGTCGTGCTGAAAAATGAAATCTTCATCTCCATAAAGCTTTTCAGCAGATGGAAGCATGAAGTGCTCCAAAATCTCCTGATAGCTAGCTGCATTGACCCTGCCCTTGATAAAACACAGTGGACCAACACCAGCAGCCGACATGGCACCCCAGACCATCACTGACTGTGGGTACTTGACACTGGACTTCAGGCATTTTGGCATTTCCTTCTCCCCAGTCTTCCTCCAGACTCTGGCACCTTGATTTCCGAATGACATGCAAAACTGAGCAACAGTCCAGTGCTGCTTCTCTGTAGCCCAGGTCAGGCGCTTCTGCCGCTGTTTCTGGTTCAAAAGTGGCTTGACCTGGGGAATGCGGCACCTGTAGCCCATTTCCTGCACACGCCTGTGCACGGTGGCTCTGGATGTTTCTACTCCAGACTCAGTCCACTGCTTCCGCAGGTCCCCCAAGGTCTGGAATCGGTCCTTCTCCACAATCTTCCTCAGGGTCCGGTCACCTCTTCTCGTTGTGCAGCGTTTTTTGCCACACTTTTTCCTTCCCACAGACTTCCCACTGAGGTGCCTTGATACAGCACTCTGGGAACAGCCTTTTTGTTCAGAAATTTCTTTCTGTGTCTTACCCTCTTGCTTGAGGGTGTCAATGATGGCCTTCTGGACAGCAGTCAGGTGGCCAGTCTTACCCATGATTGGGGTATTGAGTAATGAAACAGGCTGGGAGTTTTTAAAAGCCTCAGGAATCTTTTGCAGGTGTTTAGAGTTAATTAGTTGATTCAGATGATTAGGTTAATAGCTCGTTTAAAGACCCTTTTCATGATATGCTAATTTTTTGAGACAGGAATTTGGGGTTTTCATGAGCTGTATGCCAAAATCATCAGTATTAAAACAATAAAAGACCTGAAATATTTCAGTTGGTGTGCAATGGTGTTAAATTTTTATCATTACATTATGGAAAATAATGAACTTTATCACAATATGCTATTTTTTTGAGAAGGACCTGTATATATAAATATATATAACACTGTGCAAGTTGTTTTCGGATATTTTGAAACAAAATTCTTACATATTGTACTTTAAGCATCTTCCGACGTTTCAGTCTGGACGAGAAACTTTTGAAAAAACAAAGAAAACACTTAATAAAGCTAGTGTGGATGGAGAGCATATTTTGAAGTGAAAGCACCATTTTCAAATGTATCTGGATTAGTATAGCCAGAGTCCTGTCTTGCCTGCACTCGAGAAGGATGATGTGTGATTTCCTCTGACAGTCTTCACTCCTATTGGTTACCACTCCTAAAAGCTCTTTATTTGCATAAAATTAAACTTTTTTAAAGTTTCTGAAGCCCCTGGACAAGCCAAGTCGTGTTTTACTAGAAGTTGCCAGCTCTCATTCAAAATGAATAGATGAGGTCCCTTTGTCGCTGGAAGTTTCTGCATATTTAGATGCGGCTTAATAGTTGTCAGTCTGAGAGTACATCAGAGAGTTTTTGATGTACTTTTTTATTTGGACTTTTGAGCACATTTACATGAACACCTGGCTGAGGGTGCAGCGACATTATTTGATGTATCTGTGAACAATCTACATCATCACTGGTGGGAGTTTTAACCAATGGCAAACCAGAAAGATGAGTAACAACTCTTTCAGCAGGTAGTGACAAGGAAATGCACCCGGAATCTGTACTGTCTCAGCTCAACACACAATCCTCACCTGCGTGTCTCTTCACTCTCAAACTGCTATGAATGATCGATTTAAACCTGCTCAAGGTGGCTGAATGAATACACAAGCTCTTGTGTTCAATCCCATGGCCACAGAGGTAAGCTGGGAACCAAGTATCCATGAATGAAAAAGTGGAGGCAGTAAAATTGGCAGAGGCAGCACAGCCCTTGGATCATGGGGACAGAGGCGCAACATTCTCCCAGGAGGGGTACTGAAAAAATGACTCCTGAATGCCACCTCTTGTACAGATAGTTCACTGACTGCTGTGGGGCTGAGCAAAGAGTCGAAACAGACAAGAATTCCCATGAGGCCCAAGCATGGCTTGCAGATTGCATTCTTGACCAAGACACCAACAGATAGACCTAGGCAAGAAAATATATATTTTTAAAGAGTTTTTTTAGATTAAATTTTAGATTTGGGAAGGTTTGTCAGCCAACTCCTAGTTGTTACAACCTGAATAAAACAGAAGAAAAACTTGTCCCCATCATGTTTACACCGCGATATACAATATGCGGCCATCATTTCAGGATGTCCTGGATGTTGCTCTGGTTAAAAATCTACTGTTCCACTACTGGCCACACCCAGCATGCAGCATGCTACCCAAAGACATACTTGACCACCGTTTTGGGAGCCCAACATGCAGTTCTTCTTCCCGGTTTGAAAAAAACTGCCCTATAGGATATGCTGGTATGCACAAGGTATAATGTACATCCAGTCAGTTGTTGTCACAAAATAAACCCTGACAGGGTAATCAGGTCTTGTATCACTCTAAATGGGTTTATTTTACGATAACAACCAGCTGGATGTACATTTTCCCGCTTATTGCACAGATAGTTGCCACATACATACATAGTTGGACAAAATGTTGATTTGAGTTTAAATATTTTATTAGCTCATTAAATGCAAAGCTTCCGCAAATAAAAAACAGTTCCTAGCAAGCAGCTTTGACCCTAGGCGAACAAACAAGTTCAAACAATACAGACATTTAGCCCTCTGGTGCTCTTCGGTCGAATTTTTACGTTTAGTTTTTTTGGAATCTTTTACTTCTTCGGGTACAAAACTTTTTTTTGGCACTTGCTATGTGAAAAAAAAAAAAAACATGATTGGAAAAAAAGCTCATTTTTTGAGAAATCAAGCTCAAATTTGGAACACAACTTGTTTAGATTTATTGCTTTGATTTTCTTGCAGTTTTAGAGTAAAATGTGCTTTTGAAAATATGTCATAAAAATTGAAAATAGTATTTTTGTGCAATAAACAATAAACATAAAATTCTGTAACTGTTTTTAAGTTAACTTTTTTTAACTTTTCACTCTAAAGCATTCAAGATTTACAACAGTTTAATTTGGAAATTTAATTTTCATGTCTATGCTCAAAAAGTATGCTCAATAAATTGATTATAACTACAGCGTAAATATAATTTAGTACCATAAAATCCCCTAAAAATACAAAATAATAAATACAAAACAGTATCGAGCTAAAATATAATACATTAATTTCATTTCATTGATATAAATAAAACAATTCTGTCATTTTTGACCGGCACGCAAATAGCACCAAAGGTTGGGATAATGTGTATTACAGTAGGCCTATTAATACTGAAGTCATGTGGTTTAATTTTATGGTAGATATAATTGATAACTAAGGTGCACGATGGCACTAGCTGCGTTTGGATGAAACGAGAGAGCACGTACATTGTGTGATATGGGATAAAATAAAGAAGTCATTGTGGAAAAGCTCAGTTAAAATTATTTAAAAATGCCCTTTTTGCAGGGTTCGTAAAGACTCTGTCAAATGAAATTCCAGGACTTTCAAGGACTTTTCAAGCACTACTTTTTTGGATTTCAAGGACTTCAATCAGAACTTATCAAACAATATCTTTATTATTATTTTTATTTTTTTCATTTTATTTTTTACTCAAATTAAATATATATCGTATCTGATGTTTCACTTCAGAGAGGTCAATCCATTGACCAGCGCTGTCAGGCATGGGAAATCCCCTTAACCATTGAAAGGATAATGAAACTTTTTTCCATTAATATATATGATTGACCTGAAGAATGAAAGTTGTATTATATACTTATCATCATGCTCATAGCCATGAGAAATAGCTCTATATCTCAGACGGGCTGCAGCGTTGATTTAGCGTGAAACAATTTTATTTTTTCAAAAAAATAAAATAATAATCACAATATTTTGAATTAGGGATGCACCGATACTACATTTTGCAGAACGAGATACCGATACCGTAACCGATCCCTGAATTTTCACTGCATTTGTAATTTTTAAATGTATTAGAAGATAAACCAAAGAATATAAATCATATTAGTTGGGTTAATTTGTTCATCAAATATATATTTCTTTCAAATATTTTCATGCTTAATTAAGCCTGCACCTGGGGGGTGTTATGGGGGGTGCTGGATGGCAGAGGCAGGCTAAATACACATTAATTGTGTATATATTAACAAAAACAAATACATAATATGCAATAAAAATAAACATTTATTTTTACATTTAAGTTTATTTTTTATTTATTTTTATCGATTGCAAAAAATTAACTAGATTAATCACACATTTTTTTTCTGTGATTAATCACGATGAATCACCATTAAAACAAACTCATGTTTTTTATATATTTTATAATGTAATAATTTCACAGTTAATCTCCAAATTAATGTAGAAACAACATAAAGACAGTATATTTTAAATATATGTCTAAAAGGTAGGAAATATACAGAAATTGAATAAAGTTATCAAACAGTTTGCACTGCATAAATGTTAAATTATATATAGATTACCTGTCCCTTTAAAACCAGCCGCTGATCTCACAAGCGCCTCGTTCTCTCACAACTCTTTTTGTTCATTTAAGACTTTATTTAACTAATTTAAGACTGCTCAGTCTGCTCTTATGAGGATACTCGACAAAACGGACATGTTGGCATAATTGCGTGTTAGTGTTCGTTCGGTCAACTTCAAGCCGAAAGAGAACTCGATTCTAGATCAATTTGCCTAGGCTTCAATGGTTTAAAAGCATGCAAGAATAAGAGCGCATCATATAATGTAACGCCAGCCAAAGGATGACAGAAAAAACGGATGCTGCGTTAATTGCGTTAAATATTTAGGCTACCACTGAGTCTTCTCTTCCCATTTCTACCAGTGACGCTTATTCAACTTCCCGCGTCTGCTATCTGTGCACGTCAACAGCGCTACTGGGTTGTAGGTTGCCAGGTTGAGCTCACAAATGGGTTGAAATTTGTATGATGTGTTGATTGCGCGCGTAGGATGGGTTTCATACAAGATCTGGCAACTGGACAACCTTGAATTGATGTGATTATTCATTCATATAACGACGTTCGGGCCATACAAATTACGGGAGTTTCACGGGAGAAATAACAAAACGGGAGGGGGACGGGAGATGGGTGTAAAATACGGGAGACTCCCGGGGAAAACGGGAGTGTCGACAGGTATGATTTAACTCAGTATTCGCGCGCGGAGACGCTGGTTTGCGGAGCGTGCGCTGATGTTTGCGTTCATGGAACTTCTTGACTGCAAACGTCCAGTAATAATGTAGGGAATCACTCGTTATACATAAATATAACGTAACAATTCATGTTTTACTGTACTTACATATACGATTTAGTTTTCATCCAAATAACACGTGCTGAGTGAACGATCAGCAACCAAGAGCATTCAACAGAACTGCGCTCTCTCTCGTCAGTTAACGTTAATAATAAGCTACATGCCTCGTTTTATTTTCTTTGCCATTGACATCCGACTGAACTACAAAACTTCCACTAATGTCTGTTTAAAGGGATGTGCTCGACCAGCTCTCGTGTCTGTTCCGCTGCGCGCTCAATCCACTGCACGGTTTTCTCTGATCAGCTCGCGCACCACAGCTGTGTGTTACTATACTGCCTAGTAGGCCTATCGGTTGTTGGTATCGGAGCATTTTTACGAGTACATGAGCTCGGTATCGGTGCATCCCTTTAATAATTCAAGCACTTTTCAAGTACCTCTTCAAAAAGGGTTTTTCAAGGGTTTTCCAGGACTTAAATTTCAAAAAAGTCAAATTCAAGTACTTCAAGCACTTTAAGCACCTTGTACGAACCCTGTTTTTGTGTTCCACTGTAAGCTAATGAACTTGAAAAATAATGACATATGAGTTTAGAATGACATGAAGGTAAGTATAACATGGTTTCTCTTTAAACTGAATACCATCTGGATATCTAGGATGTCCTACAAACTGAGCAGATAACTTGCAAATGCATTATACAAATTCTTCTTCCTTAAAACTAATGTTTTTACCAGATCCAAGTCTGCTTCACTTTAATCAATTTCTTGAAAAAAGAGCAATAAATATACATCAAAACAGTAAACACATTATATTATATTATCATTCACAACAAAGACATAACAATAAAATGCATGAGACTGTTGTCATTGACTTAAAACAAAATGTGTGCAAGTATCAAGACAAGAACAAGTTCATTATACAAACAATATACTTCTACCAACACCTAAAATATTTATATCTCAATTGTACTTTTCCAAGGATCTCTGAAAAAGATGCATATTCCTGGTGGCCCTGCTCCTTTGTCCACATTGAGTCTGGTAAAGAATAAGTGTACCTTTATGGTTTCCAATCAGGGGCGGACTGGCCATCTGGCAGACCGGGCACTTTCCCGGTGGGCCTACGTGCTTTTTGGGCCTTTTTTTCTGAAAGGCCAATAAAACTCGTATATCGGTGGCCCATTTGTTTTGTTTTCTTGTGCTTAATTTGCTTTGTGCCGGTGTAATGCATTGGTCAAAGAGTAGGTTTTTTTATTTTTTTCCAGACTAGCCCATGAAACACATAGATCAGCGGCCCATTGGTTCTTTTCCTGATTGACACTGGGCTGGCCCAATCACATCTTAAAACACCTCCCTCTTTTGGGCTCTGAGCAAGCATGCAGTATTAGTGTGTAACTGTCAACATAGTCAGAGAGATGGAGAAGAAACGCAAGGAATGTGCAGAGAAATAGCATGAAAAAAAGAAACAGGCCCTTCACGCAGACGCTGTAAAATGTGTCAAAATAACAGATGTTTTCTGCAGCAACAGGACCTTCATCAACTCCCGTGGCTGATGATGATAGTGAGGAGGATAAGGAGAGAGATGAGTGAGAGTAGTAGAGCCTTCGGTGAGCAGAACTACTTTCAAAACACAAAACGTACTCGGTTACTAACGTAACCTCGGTTCCCTGAGAGACTAAAACACCAGATCTCACTTGAGCACACAGAGATCTTTGCCTTTTTGACATTTTGGCTTAGCCCATATATTGTCAGCCCACTGCTCTTTGTCTTTAACAAACAAAATAGTACTTTAACAAAGTAGAAGTGTAATGTAGACTGAAACACTATATCACATTCACAACTAAAGGAGGTTTTAGTTTTTCTTTGTTCAATTTGCACACTGAATATTGGTTGGAGCTCTTATTTTAGAAGTCTCAAAGCAGGGCTCAACATAAAAAAAAATCTCCACTGGCCCCCCGGGCCAGTAGATCAGAGTTTTGCTGGCCCCTTCTATATTTTTACTGGCCCTGAAAGAAATATAAGGAAAAGCACTTTTCCATTAAACTGTATTTATTGTATACATTAGGATTAATTTTTCTTGTCCCCTCACAATGACAGTAAACTAATTATTACATTACATGAGTGATGAGTAACGTTACATAGGCCTATTTTCACTTCAAAATGGCGAAATTGGACAAAAGTATATTAGTTTGCCTGATTATTTTTGTCATTCGTTTAACATTTATGACCTAAAAAAGCTGTTAAATAAAAAAATGAAGAACAAAACAATGTTGAAATTGAAGGATATGGAAACAAATATAGGGAATGTAATGCAATAGGCTATATTATGTGCAAAAAGGTGGTTTAAATCACATTACATTCTAAAATTGTAACATTACAATCTAAAAACTTTGTTTTTAAAATGACTAAAGGCTAAACTAAAAATGAAAATAAAAACAAAAGCAAACACTAATTATTTTAGCCTGCATTTGATTACCCCATTATAATGGTCACTTTCATAAAAATATACTTGTATGTTTAAAATTCCACATATGGCACATTTATTGTCTCCAACAACAAATATTTTAGCAACATGTATATTTTAGTCAGAATTATTGCGCTACTCTTCTATTGTGCTCGTCTGTTTGGCGCTCATTAACGGAAGCTTGAATTTTAGCGGAGATTCACTTGCAGAAGCTCGTCCTCTCCTGACAGTGAAATGGACATATTTGTTTGACTTTCTAACATTTACAGATGGAGAATATACCAGTGAAATGTAAGTTAAGCACTGAGGAAAGCACCACATATCAAACGCATTAAACAGCGCCAGTACTTATCTGTCAGTCAGCAACAGTATCTGACAGGGCATCTGACAGGGCAAGCTGCTTTAAACTTGTTAACTATATCTTACCAGTTATTTTGAAGCACTTAATACTAGCTTGTGTCATGTTTAGGACAATTGTACTATGTTCTTTCACTGCAGGATCTCACTGCTTCCTCCGCTATATTTTTCAGATGTGCTCGTATCAAACTACTGTATCGATATAAACGGTATTGCCTCATTCCATATCGTTTAAAAAAAATCGATATATTGTACAAACTCGATATACTGCCCAGCCCTACTAGGAATGTCCTCTTTCTCGTATCAGCCTCGTAGTTCTTTGACATTTTAACACGTTATAAATAACCTGAAGTAACATTGACACTCTTCGCGCCACTGTGTATGACGTTTGCTGTTTGTTTTGCTGATGGCCAGTCACTGGCCCGCGCTGGTGTAGGATTACAAATTTTATTTAAATGTTTAATTTAGACTTCCAATACTATAGTAGTTTATATTGAGAAAGTTTATAAATGATGAGACCAGGAAATCTCTGCAAACGGTAGAGGTTCCCAGCAGGATATTCCTGACTGTCCCATCTCAGTACGAGAAGGCTAGGCCTTTCCTGTTCTCGTGTCTCACCGGGTGAAACTCATGCTGAGCAAGTTTGAACCCCTGCTATTTCTTATCTCAGTGCGAGAAGTCCTGCACCGTTCTGTTCTCATGTCTCAGCTCATTTACATGCTTTGTTCATCACAATGTAATCCCTCCCCCTTGAAATGTATATAAACTACAATGTAAAGTTCCCTTAGTTAGACGATGTTGGAATGACTGCAGCTACCGACAAGCAATAAAGAACTTCTGCTTGGAAAACTTCCACCGTCTCCTGGTCTGAGCTTCTAACTTTTCTACAAAGAAAAAGATCACTACACTGGCCAATCAACTAGCCCGACATACTCTTTTACTGGCCCCGGGCCATTGCTTAATGTCGAGCCCTGCTTAAAGTGCCTCAGATTGGTGAGTTTAGCATTAAAATGCAGAATTTTCTTCGGGGGGGGGGGGGGGGGGCAGAACCCCCTAGAGGGACAGCGACCCACCCACCAGATTTACCAAAAAATCCTGTGGGCAACAGTGGTATTGCTATGCCAATGCAGCTTATAGCTTGTTTTAAGATTCATCACTGTGGAGTTCTATTCTGCTGTACAAAGCCAAAACGCAGTAACTACATATTTGGTCAAAACTGAGTTTAGATTGGAAATGGGCTTTGTAACATCTCCTACATCTTGTGACAAAATCTCCTGGTTCAACTGTATCCCGTTTCAGAGAAATCACTATGTCAAATTTACAGTAACTACAAAATCCAAGCTAGTACCAAGGCAAACCGCAGTAAGTGAAGCTACGTTCTGCCTTTGTTTACCCGGCTTTGACGCGGTAGATACTGCGGTCTGCCTCTGTAGCCACATTCAAATCTACCAATCTGTCCGCCTCGCGCACAGCATCCTTATCACAGAGTCTGATAAGGAACGCCATGCGCAAGGTGACACTGTGACACAGACCACCAACAAGCCAACAACATATCATAATTAACCCAGAGAAACATGGCACAATCGCGAGGAAAACATATGGTGTCTCTAGCTTTAAAACGCAAGTATCCAGACAGCGGTAAGGAACATGGTAAAATATGAACACCCCAGCAAACATGCTTCTTTGGGGCCCGAATGGGGCCCTTGCGGGCAGCCCACTGTGGGCCCAGATACCGGCGTGAAATGCGGGGCACGTGTGGACCCAGGTGGGGCCCCAGTGGGACAGCCCAAAAGTGTGGGCTGACTGTGGGCAGGCCCACTGTAAGTAGAGTGGGCCCCCATGGGGCCAGTTGTGGGGCCACAGCAAACCCTTACAGGGGCCCATGTGGGGCCATTGTGGGCAGCCCACTGTGGGCCCAGATACCAGCGTGAAATGCAGGGCACGTGTGGGCCCCACACTATGGGACCGAGTGGGTCCCCATGCGGTGGGCAAAGTGTGGGTATACTGTGGGTACAGTGGGTTAAGTGTGGGCATACTGTGGGTACATTGGGTTAAGTGTGGGCATACTGTGGGTACATTGGGTTAAGTGTGGGTATACTGTGGGTACATTGGGTTAAGTGTGGGCATACTGTGGGCATACTGTGGGTACATTGGGTTAAGTGTGGGCATACTGTGGGTGCACTGGGAAAAGTGTGGGCATACTGTGGGTGCACTGGGAAAAGTGTGGGCATACTGCGGACAATACGAAGATGTGTTGTAATATACTGTGGGTACATTGGGTTAAGTGTGGGAATACTGTGGGTACATTGGGTTAAGTGTGGGCATACTGTGGGTACATTGGGTTAAGTGTTGGGTATACTGTGGGTACATTGGGTTAAGTGTGGGCATACTGTGGGTACATTGGGTTAAGTGTGGGCATACTGTGGGTACATTGGGTTAAGTGTGGGCATACTGTGGGTACATTGGGTTAAGTGTTGGGTATACTGTGGGTACATTGGGTTAAGTGTGGGCATACTGTGGGTACATTAGGTTAAGTGTGGGCATACTGTGGGTACATTGGGTTAAGTGTGGGCATACTGTGGGTACATTGGGTTAAGTGTTGGGTATACTGTAGGTACATTGGGTTAAGTGTGGGCATACTGTGGGTACATTGGGTTAAGTGTGGGTACATTGGGTTAAGTGTGGGCATACTGTGGGTACATTGGGTTAAGTGTGGGCATACTGTGGGTACATTGGGTTAAGTGTTGGGTATACTGTGGGTACATTGGGTTAAGTGTGGACATACTGTGGGTACATTGGGTTAAGTGTGGGCATACTGTGGGTGCACTGGGAAAAGTGTGGGCATACTGTGGGTGCACTGGGAAAAGTGTGGGCATAGGCTACTGCGGACAATACAAAGATGTGTTGTAATATACCTGTGGCCTTAACAAACAAGATTAGTTTGGTTCTACTTTGCATTTGCCACAATACATGCAAAATAATTGCACTTGTTGAAAGTCGAAGTAGTACATTACAAGTTATGTTTCAAATCATTTAATTTATTCACAGTCATGTAAAAAATATATACAATACATTACCGTTCATAACTTTGGGGTCAGTACGATTTTTTAAATAGCCCTACTTTTGAACAAGTAATCCAGTCGTCAGCATGTAAATCGTGAAAAAAAATCAGGAATGTTTGAACAGAACTGTCAAAAGAGTAGCATTTATTTGAAAAAGATTTTGAGTAAAAAAAAAAAAAGTAAAAAAAAAAATCATATAAAACCACATCAATCAATCCCCTCGGATACCGGAGTAACTTGCTCCTTCCACCATCCCAGTCTCTTGCATCAGGATCAGCATCAACCCCTTTGGATGCTGCTTCAGCTGTGTCAGCATCTAAAGTGAGAAAAAAACAACAACAATTGAAATGTTAACATAAAAAAATGTATTAAAAAAAACGGGGGTTGTTCCAAGTGTAATTTATACACTTGTGTTTACCCAAGGGTTAGGCCATTTCCACCTCAGAGAACAAATAATCTTCTGCACTTTGACTGGAGGATAATTTGAGTTCCGGAAAAATAGTTACAGGTTTTTTATTAATATTAAAAACAAATGTAGGTGGTGTTGTTGAGAGAGAAACATACAGAGAGTGAACCAATTGAGGGCATGATGAAATGAGAACAATTTACAAAAATTATCAACACAATAAATAATTCTGTCAACTTGTACTCACACTCATGTCATTCCAAACCTGCATTATTTCTTCTGTGGAAGATTCTTCTGATATTTAGAAAAATTACTCAATAAAAAGTCAATGGGATTTTCATTGTATGGACAAAACAGATTGAACATTATTCAAAATTCTTCTTTTGCATTCCACAGAAAAAAGTAAATAATACATGTTTGGAACAACATGAAGAACAATCCCTTTAATGTCCTTATCAAGAAATCATTGATGGCTTTAACTTCCAGCATGAATATGTCATTTTTATAAAAGAAAATACAGAGAACATGTCTGCCAGTCAAAAATGTTCTTACACAGAAAAAGAGTGACCAGTGCCCGAGTGGCTCTCTGTTGGGTTTATTTAGCTGTTTGACACACAACACAATTAAAGGGATAGTTCACCCAAAAATGAAAATGATGTCAGTATTTACTCACCCTCATGTTGTTCAACCCCGTAAGTCCTTCGTTCATCTTCGGAACACGAATTAAGATATTTTTGATGAAATCTGAGAGCTGGATCATTCCTCCATACTAGTCCATAGGCTTCTTCAGGGATTGAACTTGCCGGCCTCGAAAAGTTATTAAAGACATCGTTAAAATAGTCCAAGTGACTACAGTGGCTAAATCTTAAGTTTATCAAACGACGAGAACACTTTTTGTGCGCAAAAAAATAAAAAATAACGACTTTATTTCAACTATTCATTTCCTTCTCTCCGAGCCTCGAGTCAGGTTACTAGTTTAACAGCGTATGATCTGTTGTTGTACGTCACACGCATCACCCACATGACCAGTGTCAGCCAATAGTGAGCCTGCGTGTGACGTAGCTCTAAGCAGTTACACTAGTTTAACTGACTAGAGGCCCAAAGAGAGGGAAATTAATAGTTGAAATAAAGTCGTTATTTATGTTTGTTTTTGCGCACAAAAAGTATTCTCGTCGCTTGATAAACTTAAGATTGAGCCACTGTAGTCACTTGGACTATTTTAACGATGTCTTTAATAACTTTTAATAACTTTAATAACGAGGCCAGCAAGTTTCAATCCCTCAGAAGCCTATGGACTAGTATGGAGGAGTGATCCAGCTCTCAGATTTCATCAAATATTAATAATTTGTGTTCCGAAGATGAACGAAGGTCTTACGGGGTTGGAACAACATGAGGGTGAGTAAATACTGACAGAATTTTCATTTTTGGGTGAACTATCCCTTTAAGGAAAAAAGAGAGAAGACAACTGAATATTAGTAATATTACATATTACATAACAGTGATTATTGACTAATTAATATGTCAGGAGTTCTCAACTCTGGTCCTCAAAGTGCACTGTCTTGCAGTTTATGTCCAGACCTGATCAATCTCACTTGCTCTTTTAACCAAAAGAGCTCGATTAGGCTAGCTTGTTCAGGTGTGTTGGACTTGGACCAGGGTTTGGTGCTAAAGTCTGCAGGACAGTGGTCCTCAAGGGCCAGAGCTGAGATCCTCTGCAATATGTTCTGAACATGACTAGATGGATCACTTACAGCAGTGGTGTCCAGTCCTAGTCATGGAGGAGTTTAGCTGTCTGTACTTTCTGCTGATCCTGAAGACCTCGATCAACTGGTAATCTGCTTAACTGGGGTTGGAGCTCAATTCTGCAATCAGGATTAGATGGCAATGAATACTGAAAAGAGAGAGGACAAACAACATTTTAATGTTATAAACCCAGTTTAAACTTTTATTCATGAATATGTACAATAACATCTAAGAATGTATGCTACATATGACACCACTGTACTGACAAATACAGTATTTGTTCAGTGGGTGAGGAACATCTCATTTAAAAAATTTGATACCCAAAATATTAACAGACAACATAAGCCAAATGTTTATGAAAATACAGTTATATATATGGTGTAAAGAAAGTTTTTGTAAATGTCTATGACAAATCTACAATGCAAAAACTGAGAATGTGTCAGACAGTGATTCCAACAGAATACTTACACAGAGCAGTACCGATTATCTGATTACACACAAGGAAAAGGGAGAACAATAAACAAATATTAATATTTCAGTGAAATATTTACAGTATCTGTATGGATAAACGTTGATGAAATGTATAAATTCAAAAGAAATTATTACATTCATTTTTAATGTTATTAAATGAATGAATATTATTTCATGGCCTAAAAGTTTTACTTCCATTATATTTTTTTCATAATTAAGTTAATTAAATATTACAGATGGTTGATTTAATTTCAGTTATCAATTAAAGTTAGAATTGTAAAATCTGTTATTTTTTAGCTCACGTTAACATTATAGTTATGACGTTGTGTAAATAGCCTATATGATTTGCTGTCTGTCAGCGCGCAGTGTTTACAGGTGTCTATCAATTATGAACGGTCATGATCATATTTAACGAGATGTAGTTAGAGTGTGTAGCTTATGTATTGTATTTACACTACATAAATACTCGTTTACATCGCTATTTAAAACTTTAAAAGAAAGACATCACTGATTCAGCCGGGCCATTGTGTTTAGCTCGGCCCTAGTTCATCGCGTAAACGGTAAAACAATAATGAACCAAATTATAATAGCACCAAAAGGTATGTAAAACACTTACATTACACTTACACAAACTTGAATTCATTTAGTTTTAAAGTATATATTACCTCGGAGATTACCAAAAAACGGACTGTCTGAGCAGCTAGTAATGTTAGACCGTTAAAACCGTTTCATTTAAACAGCAGCAGAGTAACGTTAGCTATAATCAGATAACAATAAAAAATGAGTGTAATTTAATATCAATTAATTCATTCATTACCATTTTGACCCGTTTCACTAATTTTAATAGAAAACTCAAATTACTATGGAAATTTAAAAAGCTTACCTGTTTGCTGCACAGCTGGGCTGTCCAGTCGAATCCAGAAAGACAGCTCCTTAGCGATGGAAAGTTCCAGCAGTCTCATTGGTTAGAATTAATCACGTGATGACGCCATCTACTGTATTACGTATAATTTTTCTTTTTTCTTTTGCAGTTTCAGAAATATATTATTATAAGTTAATCAGTGATGTATTTATTAGTATAAAAATATATAATTTATAATAAAAAATTATATTAAATTATAATTAGATTATATATATATATATATAATTTTATAATAATAAATACATCACTGATGAATACCAAAACAAATCAGTGAACCATTTGCATTGTTTTATTGTGACAAATAAGTTAATTTTATTTAATAAATATGGTAACACTTTCTATGCAGACCATGCTTATGATTACAAAAAACTGCTCAAAACCCACCTGTTTCAGCTCGCCTACAATCTATAATAGCACTCTCATCATTGTTTGTTTGTTTCATTTGTAAAGCGTCTTTGAATTCCTTGGAAAGCGCTATGAGACTGATGTATTATTATTATTATTATGAATTATAGCTCCCTTTATACTTTTTTAGGAGCAATATTACTATTCTATAAGTATATTTATAAAGACTCATTGAGACCTGCATTATAAGATATACCTAGTTAAATTTATATTAATTTTTATAATTCCTTATAAGTCACTCATTTGCTCTTTCAATGCGCATGCTCATAATCCACACTGATTCATAAGTATTAATTAGTCAGTTTTATGGTTCTATGAATGTATTTATAAAGATGCAACCTGCATTGCTATAATGTTATTATGTTATTTATGAATGTATTAATATATAAGTGCTGTGATTTATTGAGGTCTAATAGTCTAATGGTGTTTAAACTATACTGTAATGTACTGGTCTGTCTGACTTTATCAGTCTGTCTCAGCTACTACAAGCAAACAGGTAAAGATAGTACTTGTATTGCTATCTTGTTGACTGTCTGTGTGCAAGTATGGGATGACTGTTGAATGAAATAGCATTTATGACATTTAACGGCATCGTTAAAATAGGTTGATTAACCCTGAGCTTCTAATCTTAAAACAATGATGTAACTGTACTGTTATGGAGGGTTGCCCACAGTAAACCCTCATGGTGGCCCCACAGTGAAAAACTAAAAATAGGTAAATCCTAATGGGGGCCCAAATGGGCAAAACTGCTATGGGCCCCGCATGGGCTAACCCACTGGGGGCCCGTGTGGGTTTTATTTGGGCAAACCCACAGTAAATCCTAACGGGGGCCCAAATGGGCAAAACTGCTATGGGCCCCGCATGGGCTAACCCACTGGGGGCCCGTGTGGGTTTTATTTGGGCAAACCCACAGTGGGTTGCCCACAGTAAATCCTAATGTCAAGTCAAGTCAAGTCAAATATATTTATATAGCGCTTTTCATAATACAGATTGTATCAAAGCTGCTTCACAGTATCAATCAAAACAACTTAACAATGTTTGTTTATTACTGGAAAAAAAGACATCCAAGTTTGGTAGAGCTGATCAATGGTATGATTGGTTAATTAATTTGAATATCCCCAACTGAGCAAGCCAAAGGCAACAGTGGCAAGGAACCGAAAAACTCCATCCAGTGACCTAATGGTGTCCTAAAACTCCATCAGATGACCCAATGGAGAAAAAAAACCTTGGGAGAACCCAGGCTCCGCCGGGGGCCAGTTCTCCACTGGCGTTTATGAACTAGAGGCCGAATTTACAGTAACTGTAAGATAAAAAATTTATATGAATGCCTGGCTAAATAGATGCGTCTTCAGTCTAGTTTTAAACTGGGAGAGCGAGTCTGAGCAACGAACAATATCAGGAAGGCTATTCCAGAGCTTCGGAGCTAAATGTGAAAATGCTCTGGCTCCTTTGGTGGATCTGGATATCCTAGGAATGACCAGAAGCCTCGAATTTAGTGATCTTAAAGAGCGCGATGGATTGTAAGGCGATAGAAGATCCGTTAAATAGACTGGAGCTAAACCATTTAGAGCTTTGTAAGTCAAAAGCAATACCTTGTAATTAATACGGAACTTTATAGGTCACCAATGAAGTGATGATAAAATCGGTGTTATATGATCATATTTTCTTGATCTAGTAAGAACTCTAGCGGCTGCATTTTGGACTAACTGTAGCTTGTTTATTGAAGATGCAGGACAACCAGCTAATAAAGCATTACAGTAATCTAGTCTCGAGGTCATGAATGCATGAACTAACTTTTCTGCATCAGAAACTGATAGCATATTACGTAGCTTAGCAATGTTTCTAAGGTGGAAAAAGGCTGTTTTTGTAACATATGAAATATGCTTTTCAAAAGATAGGTTGCAGTCTAATGTAACACCCAGGTAGAGGCCTACCTATAGGTACTGTAGCGGATAAAGTAACAGGGCATCCTACTATGTTAAAGTCGTGCTGTGAAAGGTTTTGTGGACGGTTTTTAGAACCGATAAGTATTACCTCTGTCTTGTCTGGATTTAATAAAGAAAATTACGCGTCATCCAATCTTTTATATCTTTAACACAATCTGTCAATTTGGATAATTTAGCGTATTCATCTGGCCGTGATGAAATATATATTTGAGTGTCATCAGCATAACAATGGAAACTAATTCCATGTTTCCTTAGAGTATTACCAACTGGCAGCATATATATTGAGAATAATAAAGGGCCTAACACAGATCCCTGCGGCACTCCATAGTTTGCCGAAGTTATGATCAATTTTTCTCCGTTTAAGTAGACGAAATGGTAGCGGTCAGAGAAGTATGACCTGAACCAGCTTAATGCTTGTCCTTGAACACCAGTGTAATTTTGTAGTCGATCTAAGAGTATTGTGTGATCTATAGTATCGAACGCAGCACTAAGATCAAGTAAAACTAGTACTGAGATACAGCCTTGGTCCAAAGCTAAAAGTAAATCATTTGTGATTCTAACAAGCGCAGTTTCAGTGCTATGATGTGGCCTGAATCCAGACTGAAACTTTTCATAGATGTCGTTTTCTTGCAAGAAAGAGCCGAGTTGAGCAGACACAACTTTTTCTAATATTTTTGACATAAATGGAAGATTCGAAATGGGTCTGTAATTTGCTAGGTTATTTGGATCTAATTGTGGTTTCTTAATAAGAGGCTTTATACCTGCCAGCTTGAACGTTCTTGGAACATGACCTAAAGATAAAGATGAGTTAATAATATTGAGAAGAGGCTCTTCCACTATAGGTAACACTTCTTTCAGTAATTCAGTTGGTATAGGATCTAATAAACATGTTGTTGTTTTAGATGAAGAGATAAGTTTATTTAACTCTTTTTGTTCTATGTTTGTAAAGCATTGTAATTGTTCTTGCGGGGTGATAATTGCGGCTGAATTATAAGGCGCGAGCAAAGATTGAACGTTTACGATTTTGATTCTGATGCTTTCAATTTTCTAGGTGAAGAAGTTCATGAAATCATTACTACTAAACTGTAATGGAATATTTTGCTCTGGTGATGTGTGTTTATTTGTTAGTCTAGCCACGGTATTAAATAAAAACCTTGGATTATTTCGGTTGTTTTCTATTAATTTTCTGAGGTGCTCAGCCCTGGCCGTTTTAAGGGCCTTTTTATAACGTGACATACTGTCTTTCCACGCGATTCTAAAGACCTCTAAATTAGTTTTTTTCCATTTACGCTCTAAATTACGGGTTTCTCTCTTTAAAACATACGTAGTATTATTGTACCATGGTGCTATACTTTTTTCTCTGACCTTTTTTAATCTAATGGGTGCAACAATATCCAATGTTCTAGAGAGAATGGTGCTCATAGTGCTAGTTAGTTCGTCTAGTTCATCTGTTTGTTTGGGTTCAGGCAGCAGCTGAGACAGATCAGATAAGCTATTTGAGAAATGATCTATGATGGATGGACGAATTGTTCTACCTGGTCGATAACGTGGCGCAGCATGACATATTACAGCAGTACGTAATATGCAAGTTACCAAGTAATGGTCAGTGACATCATCACTTTGTGGAATGATATCTATATCGGTTGGATCGGTTCCATATGATATAATTAAATCGAGTGTATGATTAAGACGATGACGTTTTGCTTGACCCCGAAGGAGTTTAATAAATCTGTAAACGCAGCCCCTAACGCATCATTTAAATTATCTACGTGTATGTTAAAATCTCCAACAATTAATGCTTTATCGACGTTGACCAAAAGATCTGATAGAAAGTCAGCAAACTCTTTTAGGAAATTGGTGTAAGGCCCTGGAGGTCTATATACGGTAGCCAATGCTAGAGATAATAGGGATTTTTTTCTTACATCTAAGAGCGTAACATTTAGCACAAGTACTTCAAACGAATTAAACCTATGACGAGTTTTCTGAGTAACATTAAGGATATCTCTGTAGATTGTTGCAACACCGCCGCCACAACCGATCAGACGGGGCTCATGCTTATAACAGTACCCTGGCGGAGTAGACTCATTTAGACCGAAATAATCATTTGGTTTAAGCCAGGTTTCAGTAAGGCACAGAACATCGAAATTATTATCTGTGACCATTTCATTTACAATAACCGCCTTAGTTGTGAGCGATTTAATGTTTAGAAGACCTAGCTTTAGAAATTGTTTTTGTTCACTAATAACGAGATTTATTGTTTTAATAACAATTCGATTTTTTCTAGATCCCGCAGTAGATTTATTATTTGATCTTAGTAAACGAGGAATAGACACAGTTTCTATGCAATGTTCTACACTAGTATTAATATCAATTAAATTGGTGCAGTAGAGACTGTGATTTGGATTTTCGGTTACTAGTCAAACGGTATTTAACATCTTGGAGATGTTATCCGACAGAAGATCTGCCCCGATTCTACTTGGGTGTAAGCCATCAGCGCGGAAGAGCCTTGATCGCTCCCAAAACAGATTCCAATTATTTACAAAGAGCAGTTTCTGCTCATTGCACCATGACAATAACCATTCATTTAGCGCAAATAATCTACTGAACTTTTCATGCCCTCGTCGGTACGTACACAATAATCACAATAATCGATGTTTCAGGCGATGTGCTGCGTACCGTATCGATAAGGCTCCTGAAGTCTTGCTTCAGAACCTCCGTCTGTTGCAGCCTAATGTCGTTAGCTCCCGCGTGCAGCACAACAGCTCCGACGCGCTCGTCAACATTCAAGATCTCAGTTACCCGCGCAGTGATATCGAGAACACAAGCACCAGGAAAGCAGTGACTGTGCACCTTACTTTTACCTAACGTAGCGTGGACGTGTCGGACGGTGGAATCGCCGATGATCACAGCATCGCGTTCCGTTTCACGAAGAGGGGAGAAGCGGTTCTGAGTGGAGATCTCGAAAACCGGGAGGGGCGGAAAAATTCTTGTCCTGGCTCGCGGCTTCCGCGGAACCACCCAGGCTTCGTGGTGGTGTGTTGGAGCCGGAGTGGATGAAACCATGGCTGATCGTGACCTGGACGCTCGGGACCAATGCTGAGAAACGCACGGAGTAGACGAATTCGGCGCCAGCGGGTTACTAACGTTAATCACTGATCCGTGTGCATCAGCGCGTGATGTTTCAAGAGCTAAACGCCAGTCTCTCAGCTCAGCTTGTCTCTCTAGAAGGTCACGGATCTGCTTTTCTACAGCTTCTAATTCAGACTGCACCGCGAGCAAATCAGATTTGTTCTCATCTGCACCAAAAGGTAGATAACATACACCTGATATATTTGCCATTTTAACAGATGGACAGTAAGTTAGCAATGATGCAACCAGTGATGCTATTAATATTTATACTAATTTATGACTCAAGTCTTGGTTAAAAAAACGTCTTTTTAGTGGTACGGGTGTAATGTAGACGCACGATAGACGGGAAAATGTTCGTTTGTAAGTGAGTGTAAAGAAGACTCGCTCAGCCGTGACCCATAGGTGTAAAGGACCGGTGTTGGGTAACGGCTTGAGACGCGTCTGCTCAACAGTCCGAGTTGTAATTATGAGTAATTATGAGTTAAATGATGGTTCAAAACAGAATAAAAGAAAGAAATACGGAAAAACAGAAAGAAATACGAACCTAATACGAGGCTTAGACAGCCACGACGCAAACAAACAAACTCACAGCAGGCAACGAGGCTGACAAAAGCAGTCGATCGCAGGGCGAGCAGCAGTGAAGCGGTAATGGGGGCCCAAATGGGCAAACTGCTATGGGCCCACTGGGGGCCCGTGTGAGTTTTATTTGGGCAAACCCACAGTGGGTTGCCCACAGTAAATCCTAATGGGGGCCCAAATGGGCAAAACTGCTATGGGCCCCGCATGGGCTAACCCACTGGGGGCCCGTGTGGGTTTTATTTGGGTAAGCCCACTGTGGGCTTGCCCACAGAAAGCCCACATGGGGCCCCAAAGGGTTTGCCCTTGCCCACACTGTCCCACAGGAAACCCACACTTACCCACATTGGGCCCGCACTGGCATGTTTGCTGGGACCTAACCTGGCAAATAACACCTGAATCAATAAATTGCCGCTAGCGAGCCGCTAGCATATAAACCATTTTAGCTTACCTGCTCCCCTTGAAGGCAGTAACGTTAACGTTAGCATCTATCCACTCTGGAAACGCTGTCGCTGATATAACTGTTTTGTTTCTTGTTGTCTTAATTTCTTACGCTATTGTAATGTATTTTATTGGGTAATCTCTCAGTTGAAGCTTAAGAGGAAGTTGTAAACATAGAGCTTTTATTTTGACGGGAAAAGGGAAGTGGAAAAAGCGTTGTATTCTGATCGTTGTCAGTGGTTGAATTAAGTGAGACATGCAGAGTGTGTGTGTGTGTGCGCGAGAGAGAGAGAGAGAGAGAGAGAGAGAGAGAGAGAGAGAGAGGGAGAGGGAGAGGGAGAGGGGGAGGGAGAGGCGCGGATGCGATCGAACTGTGTGTGTGTGTGTGTGTGTGTGAGAGAGAAAGAGAGAAAGAGAGAAAGAGAGAGAGAGAGAGAGAGAGAGAGAGAGAGAGAGAGAGAGAGAGAGAGGCGCGGGCGCGATCGCGATCGAACTGTGGAAACATAAAAACATACTCCGTCATTTTGTTCATACAGGACATAATTCAAACTGCAAAGTTACTTATATTTGTGTACACTCGCAATAACACAAAACATTGTGCTTTTGTCAAACTATAAACTTGTCAAACTGTAACCCACACACACACACGCACACACACAGTTTTAAAAGCAAAACATATTTATCCAACCCCATTTAAAAACAGTCTGTGGGTGCCATCTTTTGGATATTCATCATATTGCATTGGTTTTCATTTCTTGTCCTCAAACAGAGCACTAATCTGTTGATTTTTAAGTTACACATTCTACATTGATTAAAAAAGAAAATCAAATGTGTTTTTAATGGTAGTATTATTTTATACGGAAGTCAATTATTTATAATTCAGATGAGAATAAAGTTAGGGTTAATTAAAATTAAGGAAAACAAATATATTGATCTGAAATATAGCAAATTAATTTTAAATTCATTCAGGTTCAATTACCAAACATATCTCAAGGTCTTTTTGTCTTTTTATTAATTTAATTAATAAACTAATTATACTATTGTCAGTGCACTACAAATAAACTGGTTCTATGCCTTTATTAATAAAACTTATTTAAAAAATACAAGGCTTAAGACATGCATTCTCATGCAAACATAATAGCTTAATTTTTCTATTCTATATTTCTATTATGATTATAAATTTTCAATTAAAATAAAAATCCACAAGCCAAAATACCAGCATTTTGATTGTGTGTAAAATTATAAGGATGTTTTGGGGAAAATAATGAGAATGACAATTTAATCATTTAAGACTGATGTGACAGGGACATTACGACAAAATACTATTCTTGAATACACTGGATGAAGGTTACTACCAAGCATTTTCAACACTCAACCTATAAACATCCATAAACAAAACATAAAACCAATTAAAACAAATGAAAAGGTATAAGGAATAAAAAAAGAAAGTTGAATTAACACATTTCAATTGTAGATACTGCACTCTGCTTTTGTAATAGTGTTTTAGTTGCTTGAGGTTAGACAAAGGCAGAGTGCAGTATCTACATTTTTAGGGTCAAAGGTCATATCAATGGTCTTTTTTTTAATGTATAACATTTTCCTTTCTGTAAAGGTATTACATAAAAGTATCAACACTATTGTACATACAACATGTTTGGCTGGCCTGTATGAAAACTTTGAAGCCATTTTTCTCAGTTTCAGTTTTGGCGTAGTTACTCCACTTTGCCTTTGTAGGGCAGTATTGTATTAAATTAATAAATGACAATTTGGGAGTTATTTCATCTGTTAACTCTCACTCATAACATGGCATTAGTGGTTTTAAGGAATAGGAGTTGGTATACAGTATATTTAAGGGCGTGCAAATATGGGTGGTGTTTTTGATCATATGTTGTGGGCCAGTCTGGGCCAAAATGCCAGGGCCGATTTTTTTGTCCCAGTCCATCCCTGTTTCCAATCCATGGTCAGTTTATCTTGTAGTAGAGAATACATTTTAGATTGATCTATGTGTTTTTAGACCTTTCTAAAAAGGTCATTTTCATTTCCTTCGAGTCATTTCTCTCTACAATGTCAAAAGGACAGATATATACCTAATGATGTTCCTTCACATATGTTTCTGTTCTTCGATCAATGATGGCATTAAAGCCATTAAAGTAAGCTCATCTAGAAATCAAATTTGGTATGGGATGTTTTCATTCTGAGTTTTATGTTATTTAGTTTATATTACTGTAAGCCTATAACATTAGCCTAGAAATCTAGACGCACCCTAGCGGCAGCAAATTTTATTTTGCAGCCAGTGTCATCTAGCAACTCTCCGTTGGCTTGTGAGCTTGAAAACCTAACTCTAGTCAAGCCAATCACATCGTCTATAGAGTCGGTGGGCGGGCTTAACATAATGACGGCAGAGTTGCGACGGTTCTGCGTGAATTCCCTGCTACTTGAAAACAAAGAAGATGGCTGCTGCTCCTACTGCTGGGGAACAGCGACTCTGGAAGACTTGGAGTTAAGCTTTTCTTTGAAAAAAGAACAAAGAACGGCACTGAAGTCCGTCGCTCTGACTACATCACCTTCTTCGTTGCTCTGGTTGGTTGTAGCTCTATCCTATTGCGTGCAGAGGGAATTTGAAAGACAACTGTTTATCCCGCCCCTCGGATTGAGCCCTGCCAATGGTGTGTTCCCAGACCCAACATCTTGATATGGGTCTGGCTTGTCAGGGTACTATAACATACCATTCATAAATGTTTTTCTTAAATTATGGCACACCTGTATATACTTTGTACATCATTCTGAAACACAATGTCGTAAGACAAGATTTGTACATTATTTGCTTTTAACTAATGCTAATATATCTACCTAATACATTTTAAGGATTTCAAGAAGTAAGGTAGAAACGTGGTACAGTTGTAACACTGTGAATCATGCAAGCTGGAACTGTCATCATCCATGAGCACATTCACATTAGCATCCTCTCTCTGCATGTGACTGCATAGTCTACATTCCTTCAAAAGCATTCATATAACCTTTTTGGGAGTATGTTTTTCATTTTCTTAGTCCTCTTTTATTGGGAAGAGATGGTAATTCATGTCTGATCAACAAAACTGTGCCTGTTTTTGTTATTGATTTGTCTTCATTTAATTTCCATAATTTCCATTAATTCCTTAATGTAACAATATGTTTTAATATGTGGTCCCGTGATGTCTGCACTGATATTGATGCATACATTAATAATGTCTGAAAACAACCAGAGCAAAATGTCTCAGTATATTTCATTTAAATGTTTGAAAACAGTTTTTCAACTCCCATTGCAAATCAGGTTTATTGGCAAAATATACAGACTTCCAGCTGTTTGCAATGAACAAATCAAACAAAAGTAATTGAAATAGCTCAACACAACAAATGTTTCAAGTGGTTACTTTTAATGACTTCTGCAGTCTCAAAATGAGTCCACCCCTGAATAGAATCCCCCACAACAGCACAAATCTGCAAAACAGGTGTTGTCTCAAGCACACCTGATGCAACTAATCAATGACACATGAAATACCTGAACTGACTAGGTTTGTTGAGTGTTACGATTGACTTCATGTTAGAAATATGGCTAAGTCAAAAGAAGGATATCATTGCCCTTCACAAACAAGGAACAGGATACAAAAAGATAGGGAAGGCACTAAATGTTCGTAGAGACACTGTTTGAAGCATAGTTTGCAAGTTCAAAGTTGAAAGAACAGTGGTTACACTACCTGGACGAAGCAGAAAAAGGAAGCTATCAACGACTGTAACCAGATTTCTGAGAAGGTAGGTTCAGAAAAAACCTTGAGTGACTGCAAAGGACCTGCAGCAAGACTTTTGGAAACAGGCACTGAGGTTTCACAGTACAGTACGGCACAGACGAAAATCAGATGGTTTCCAAGCCAGAACTCCAAGACGTACACCACTAATGACCCAAAAGCACAGGAAAAGTGCTCAAAATCATATAAATAAGCCACAGAACTTTTGGGATTCTGTTCTGTAGAGCGATGAAGCAAAACTGGAACTTTTTCTACCCTATGAATCAGCGGTATGTCTGGAAGAAAGAAGAATGAAGCATATGCTGAAAAGAATACTCTGTCTTCGGTTAAGCATGGTGGTGGCTCGGTGATGCTCTCAGGATGCTTTGCATCCTCTGGCTCTGGAAACCTGCAGCATGTGGAAGGTTGAGCTATTTCAATTACTTTTGTTTGATTTGTTCATTGCAAACAGATAACAGTATGTAAATTTTACCAATAAACCTGATTTGCAATAGGGGTTGAATAATTTTGATTACAACTGCAGTTAGGCCTAAGTTAAAACTATTCGGTCTACCTTATTTTTTTTAAGGTGTATTATTGTAAATATTCCTCAAGCCACAGGTGTAATTCAGGTCACCAGAAGCACCACGGCACCATGTGTCAAAAGTGCACCCCAAACGGCTATCAATCAGACTCATAAGAGTTTTTTTATGGGCTACAACAATGCTACACAAAATTTTGAAAAAGGCAGTATGGGTCTGACTGCAATGTCTTCAATATCATCAAGTTGCTGACTTTGTAGCTAGCTATTTTGTTAAGGCAATGCAATAAGTTAATTATAAACTTTGTTAAGTTTGTTAAGTTAACTAATGTTAATTTTAAAAATTTGATTATAGCAGCAAATCATTTGTCATTTTTGGCATTATGTTGATTATCACAAAAATGATTTTCAATTTGTCTCACCTTTACTTATATATATATATATATATATACACTCACCTAAAGGATTATTTGGAACACCTGTTCAATTTCTCATCAATGCAATTATCTAATCAACCAATCACATGGCAGTTGCTTCAATGCATTTAGGGGTGTGGTCCTGGTCAAGACAATCTCCTGAACTCCAAACTGAACGTCAGAATGAGAAAGAAAGGTGATTTAAGCAATTTTGAGCGTGGAATGGTTGTTGGTGCCAGACGGGCCGGTCTGAGTATTTCACAATCTGCTGAGTTACTGGGATTTTCACGCACAACCATTTCTAGGGTTTACAAAGAATGGTGTGAAAAGGGAAAAACATCCAGAATGCGGCAGTCCTGTGGGCGAAAATGCCTTGTTGATGCTAGAGGTCAGAGGAGAATGGGCCGACTGATTCAAGCTGATAGAAGAGCAACTTTGACTGAAATAACCACTCGTTACAACCGAGGTATGCAGCAAAGCATTTGTGAAGCCACAACATGCACAACCTTGAGGCGGATGGGCTATAACAGCAGAAGACCCCACCGGGTACCACTCATCTCCACTACAAATAGGAAAAAGAGGCTACAATTTGCAAGAGCTCACCAAAATTGGACAGTTGAAGACTGGAAAAATGTTGCCTGGTCTGATGAGTCTCGATTTCTGTTGAGACATTCAGATGGTAGAGTCAGAATTTGGCGTGTACAGAATGAGAACATGGATCCATCATGCCTTGTTACCACTGTGCAGGCTGGTGGTGCTGGTGTAATGGTGTGGGGGATCTTGGGCATCGTTTAAATGCCACGGCCTACCTGAGCATTGTTTCTGACCATGTCCATCCCTTTATGGCCACCATGTACCCATCCTCTGATGGCTACTTCCAGCAGGATAATGCACCATGTCACAAAGCTCGAATCATTTCAAATTGGTTTCTTGAACATGACAATGAGTTCACTGTACTAAAATGGCCCCCACAGTCACCAGATCTCAACCCAATAGAGCATCTTTGGGATGTGGTGGAACGGGAGCTTCGTGCCCTGGATGTGCATCCACAAATCTCCATCAACTGCAAGATGCTATCCTATCAATATGGGCCAACATTTCTAAAGAATGCTTTCAGCACCTTGTTGAATCAATGCCATGTAGAATTAAGGCAGTTCTGAAGGCGAAAGGGGGTCAAACACAGTATTAGTATGGTGTTCCTAATAATCCTTTAGGTGAGTGTATATATGGCTTTCAGTGAGGCACTTGCAATTAAAGTAAATGCTGCTCGAGTGTTCTGTGCCATAATGGGAAAAGGTACCAACTTGAGTTTGATAAAGGACAAATTGTGACTGCATGGCGCCTTGAAACTTCAATCTCAGAAACGGCCCCTTTTCGGGTTGTTCACGTGCCACTGTAATGAGTACATAGTAAATGTGGTGCATGGATGGCCAAATGACAAACCATTGTCCAGCCGTGTGCCGCCTGGTACTCACTGACGGAAGAGGTGAGCAAAGACTGTCGTGCTTTGCAGCGTCCGCAGGGCCACAGTGCAACAAATCACCAGCAGCTACAACAGTGGTGACCAGAGCAATGTGTCACAGCACACAGGCCATCACATCCTTCTGCGTATGGGCCTGTGTAGTCGACGACCCAGCCGGGTCCCTATGCTAACTGTGCATAATGTGCCATGCCACACTGCCAGAATCGTCAAGGAGTGGTTTGAGGAACCACTGTTAATGCCTTGGCATCCAAATTCACCTGACATGAACTCAGTCGAACATTTGTGGTTCAACTTGAAAAAGGGGGTTTGCGCTACAACACCAGCACCCCACAATGAACGGGAACTGGAGGACCTGCTGTTGACATTATGGTACCAGATATCCCAGGAGACCTATCGCCAACTCGTCGAATCAATGCCTCGCCGCGTGGCTCGTTTTGTGGGCTAAAGGAGGTCCCACACATTATTAGGTTATTAGTTATGTTACCACACACAGATGACAGTGTAAATATAGGGCTTTGCACACCCAGGGTTCCTGGGTCATCTTGTTCCATGTTTTGTCTGCTCATACTTAACATGGGATTTAACAATTAATCCTGGGTATTTATAATCTGATGTTTAACACTTTACATTCTTAAACCCTCTGTTACATTTCTTATTTGCACATTGGTGGTATCAGCAGCCATGCTCAGATAAATACAGCGTGCGAGTGGTTTAAATAACCGGCTTATTTTGAGATTTCGTATTGGTAAGTAAAAATGTTGACACGTAAATCCTGATTGGTGTTTTAAAAAACATACAGCTTCTGTGACTGTATGAAGCTTTAATATGAGGCACATTCTGTTCAATTTCTTGTTGGTTGTCTATAGTTAAGCTTCTAGGTGTAAACACTGCTTTGTTTCATACGTTTGGCACTGCAAAGCAGAGAGATTTTTACACAAATGTACACAGAGGTCAATAAAGGTCAATTAAATAAAACACACCAATAAAATCTTGTGTCAAAATCTAGCATGAAACACAGCTAGAAAGAGAATACAAATATATAATTTAGTAAAAGTCCTCTTAAAAGAAAGAAAGAAAGAAAAATATGAAAAATATGTCCATGATTTACCTTTACCTCACATTTCTTATGGCAGGACAACTTGCACACTGCAGGAAAAGGAAAGAAAAAAAAGGCATTAAATGTGATCGTAGAATTATTGTATTCAAAGTTCAATATACAATCATTTACTCTTACTGTACCAATTCACACTACAAAAGTGCTTTGTAAAGATAATCTGATCTGTGTTCTACAAGACAGGTGCAAATGGGCTATGTCCAATTTCACTACCTCTGCCCACTATTTGTATTTAATGCAAACAAGCTGATATTTGTTACTATGTATGTTTGGTGCAAACAGCATTTAATACTATTTAAACTGTAACACTATTTACAGTGAAAACAGCATGTCCCTTGCAAAAACATTTCTTTGCGGCTAACTTATGGTTACTTTGCGGCAAATCTGCAGCAACCTAAAAGCAGTGAGTTTCTCTGAGGTGAGGCAATTTTACTTCATAACAAATTATATAAATGACAAAAATATGAAAATAGCATGAACTTTATGTCAATAGATATGACTGAAGCTCTGTTAATGTGACAGTTCTTCAGATCTAGATGAATCATGTAAGTGATTTTTTTTATTCAGAACAGCAAATTAGTTAAGAAACATCTATCTATCTATATATATATATATATATATATATATATATATATATATATATATATATATATATATATATATATATATTTACTTGTGTGTCATATTTAATCAGTCCCTCTTTTCTCCCATACTTTATATTTACTTATGTAAGTGAGGTTTTCATTTCATGACTGTAAATATGTTGCCTACTGATGATGTTAGATGTGATTAGATAAATAGTCATGCTCATATTCTGTATCAGCTGTATATATAGATTGTTTAGAAACTCATTTATTTACCAGTTGCTCCTGAAAGAGAATGAAGCCTGCCCCTGATACTGAAGTCATTGGCAGTCTTAAAAACATGGCTTGTAACAACTCTTGAGAGGTTCCAGCATGAAGGCCCAGGCTTCACCATTCACAAACTCATGGAGGGACTTTAAGAATCATGTGATCTGTATGACAAGACATCAACAGCATTTAAGTTCAAATTAATAAAGTCTGAGCAATGAAATGAATAACACATGCTTAATGTTCCGTCACCCCATTATACAGTTTAGTTTCACTCTCTTTTTCAGTTCATTTTCAGATCATCTGAAAATGAAAGATGCAGATTTCAACAAAGAAGTGAACTCGTACCTGTAGGGGAGTAGTCATGCTTAATAGGATATGTGAATAAAAAACAAGTAAATGAATGAATTTATAGTGTTTAATGATTGAGGTTATGATAATATTGTTTTTTTATATTGATAAAATGTAATATTGATTGTTTATCTTGGTTATTTAATATTATTTATTGTATTAGAGCTAACCATTGCTTTTAATTATTATTATGTTTTATATGTTGAAGACAATTATTTTTTAGAAGTATTGCACATAGTGTTTGATTTTTTGTTGTTGTATTTGAATATGTATTTGTCAAGAGATAATTGTTTTAAATATTCAAACCTTCAATGGTATAAAAAATACTTTGAATCTACACCAAAAAGTAGAAGCACTTGTATTACACTCATATTGACCATAGACTTGCTACAACTGTCTGCCGCAAAGTTGCTGCACACTGTTCGCCACAAAGCTCACATGTAAACAGAATATGAATTTGTGGGAATGTTCACCATAAGTTTGCCACAGGAGTTTTGTCAGAACACTATATTTTTGCAAGGGATAGCTTCTCAGTGAACATCCTGAAACCTCAAGTCTCAAATCATTATATAAATGCCATCAAGGGGGAAAAAAGGGAAAGACTGAGGAGGTCTCTAGAACATAAATATTAACTTTACTGATTTTGAAGTCAAGATTTTAGGAAAGGGAAAGACGATGGCTAGCATGGTAGGCAGCAAGATGCCATTCAACATCGAGTCAAATAAATATTACTGATGCAGCAAGACAGAAATCACTTTTGTTAGTTAGAATTCAGACCCAGAATATAAGGATATACAGTATATATTAAGCAAAGATGCTAAGGAAACTGCAATTATGGAAACAAATCAACAGAAATGCACAGAGAAAGAGGCTGGTCTGTGGAATATCCAACGACCACAGTGACCACAGGTTATTGTAAGAAACAAAGCAATAGAGACAGCCAAAAATAATGTGAGGGATTTGCAGGCCCGAAATGCAGATACCCAAGTGCCATGAAGATGCACAAACGGTGGTGTAACCTGGCCCAAGCTATAAGCAAAGAGGGGGTCAAAGCAAAACATGCTACAGATGTTGGGCTGAGCAGCAGCAGTAGTGAGGGTGTCACTCATTAAGTAAAAATAAAATGACATAAATGTGTCAAAAAGACATAATGAAGGTATACCAGTCAAAAATGGAAGCTGCAGAGTTTAAAGGGGGAGCACAGTGCACAAGACAGACAAACAAGGAAAAGTGCAAAGAGCACATCACATACAGTACATGGGAAACAGAAAGAAAAGACTCACAGATGAAGTGAGGAACATATTGTAAGTTGCTCACAACACAACTCTATAATTTCAAAACTATGATAATAGAGCCAATAAATAACTCAGCACCCATAGTCCATACTAAAGCCTGACAATTCAGTGGGGCTATGTGGGGACTACAAGTTGACCACAAGCACCTCCAGACTCTTGCCACAGTACTGCCAAAGTGAGTGCATTTGATTGTTTTGTGTCGGTGACACCCTGTGCTTCACGGTACTACCCGGTGGCTGGTGTTTGATCACACTTTATTAGCATTTCCTCACAAAACAAATTTATTGTGATTTACTTTTTATTGCATAATCACTGTCATGTAGGTTGTTATATGCCATGCGGTGCTATCCGAAGGGCAGTTTTTGATTCATTTTACGTGTGATTCTGAGTGTTTGTTGCAATTATTACTCTTTTGGTCCTAACCGAAGATTTCATCTGTCGTGTAGGTTATTGTATGCCACACGGTACTATCCAAAGGCTAGTTTTTGATCCATTTTATGTGTGATTACGTGTGTGAGTGTTTGTCATTAAATTTTTTGTTTTTTTGGTTAGGACCGCAAAATATTTATCTACGATTGTTTTTTTCCAGAAGGTTGGACCCTTCTGTGCCTCAGTTCCTACAAACTACTCTATTGGTTATGGGTCATGTGACTTGTGAGCTTGGGACACAATCAGCAACCCTCCTAACAGCCCAGCAGTATGGCTTGCACAGGCACAGTTACCTGAAGATTGTAAAAAGACCCTGAGAGAACTACAAATTGTAATGGGACATCTTTTTGGGCCCAATGTCTCTGAGGTATTAAAGAAACGAAAGAAACTGTCAGAAGCCATGCAACAGCTAACTCACCAGATGCCACCAGCTCCAGCTCAACCACGCTACCTGATTTCGGACCAGCAATTGCATCATCACATGGCTTCCCAACTTCAGACACCACCATGACATAGAGGGACTGAAATGGCCCAGGGTCATCCTCACAGTCAACCTCAGGGTGGGCAACGTAAATGGCCCCTCGCAGGTACTAAAGGCAGAGAACATAAACCCTCTTGATCTTGGGCCGGTAGTTGGTCGCTTCTCTGTTCAACATTAAATTACTGGAGGAGTTCAGTGTACGACCCCTGGGTTCTGCCAACTTTGAGCAGGGGATATATAACCTGCAGTTTCGACGTTGGTGACCCCAGTTTTCAGGAATCATTCAGATGGTTGTCAAGGATTTAACCAGTTAAATGGCTCCTTTCTCCAAAAGTGAACGAATTTATAGAGAAAGGGCCATTGAACTGGTCAAATGGCCCAATTCAATGGCCCTTTCTCTAGAAATTCGTTCACTTTTGGAGAAAGGAGCCATTACAAAAGTTCCTCCCTTCAGTCAGAGGGATGGTTTTTACTCCACATACTTCCCTGTTCCAAAGAAAGATGCCGAGTTACAGCCAATCCTGGATCTATGATGTTTAACCCCCTGGGGTCAGCCATCGGGCCGTCGCGATAGCCTCGCTTTTTTTTCTTATCAGTGTGAAAGAGACTCAAATAACTCAGTCGATTTTGTCATACATATAAGTGTTATATATATGATTCAAAACTGTTAAATGTTTCTGCCGTTTCTGTCAGTGTGAAGTCCATTCTGAAACGCGACAGAAAATGAACTGTAACTCAGTGAATACTTGCCACACAAACATGAGAGAAATGTCTTTAGAAAGCTTGAAGTGCTATGCTAAAATGATACAATTCATAAAAACAAATATTCTCTGTTTTATTAATCTGTATGAAACCAACGAGAGGTACAGTTTCTCAAGCTCTGCTCATTATCTCTAATGTGATCACACCCACTCGTGCACAAGCGATTTACATGCTAATCGTCCACGGGAAGGAACACAAACCCGTAAACGCCCCCCATCACCTAAAAACAAAGCATCAAACTTCATAATTCCTCTGCTTTTCATAGAGTTTGGAAGACATTCTGTGAGTTTACCTTGGAATTACCTCAGAAGAAGAAGAACATGATTTGAAGAAAAGCACGATTTTTAAGGTAAGAAATGCATTCTCACTTATATTAGTTAGCGTGTGATTGTTGCATAAACCACATTGTACTAGTTGACAGTGGTGGAATATAATGAAGTACAAATACTTTGTTACTTTACTTAAGTACATTTTTCACGTATCTGTACTGTACAGCACGGCATAACTCTGCCCCTCCCCCCGGACCCACCGGTGGGTCCAAAATTGCATAATCATAATCATTTAAAAAAATCTCTAAGTTGTACAGCACAGAACTAGACATATATAGTATTGTTTGAAAGCTTAGAACCTCAGCTTTCATGACAATCCGATCACTTTTGTATTTATGTTACATAGAAAAAAATAATATGGTCTAAATTCGACCCCCCCGCAACGACCCCCCCTTGAGAAAATCATATTTATAATATTAAATTTCATAATTATATCACTCAAACTCACCAAAAATGGACAAGCCATACATCAAATGAAAGCTCTCACTCTCAAGAATACCACTGTGCAGTTTATTTTACCGATCCAACACTTTACAGTAACATTATTATCCAAAGAATCACGAAAACAGAATCGAGTTTTTTGAACAAGCAAACACAAGAGTCATATTCCTGTTCGGATCACTTCCATCGTGTGGAGCTACTAGCCTCAAACGCTATATCAGTTCGTTCCTTAGGTTGTTTTCTTCAAAATGAGACCATTTTCACATGTCTTCGAGCATGCATGACCAAATGACACTGTAATATGTCACCGATGTCCAGATCAAAACATGCGATGCAGGATAAGAGCAAATACTCTTATTAATCTTAGGTTTGATTGTCTTCGTTAGCCGCGATTTTTGATGACGTCATCAAATATTGCGTCATACGTCAAAAAAGCTGAGTCTCTCAGCAATCCATAGACACGTCGATCAATTTTATAGACCACTCAGAGACGGAGATATCCTATGACAAAGTCGAGGAGGAGGGACCTCATCTTGATATGTCAGCGGGTGCCAGAGCGCATCGCAGACGTTAGGAGTTGAGTTTGGGATAGGTTGGTAGTTTGGACAGTGTTTTTTCGAGTTATTGCGTGCTTTTTACAACTGGTTGGAGTGTTTTGTCTTTGGACAATGGCTTCAAGGAAGGTATTTGTCGGCGTGGAGGCTGTTTTGGCGGAGCTTGATCGAGAGAGCGACACTGAAACTTGTAGCAATGCAAGTTTTGACTCTGTTAGACAAGCTGCGTACAATGCCGGGGAAGATCCTGAATATGAGTAAGTACACATTTCGAACTTATAAACGTTGTATTTTTGTATTTCATGAACGAATGCATGCAGCAATTGTACAAAATATCCATGCAACAGACATCGATAAATATCACAACCCATGCCCGCTCTAATTCAAAGTAGCATGGGTGGTTTTGCTAAAGCATGTGCGTTTTTTTTTTTTGTCGCGTAAATGTTTGTGCATGTATATTTGAGATTTATTTTGCACCCAAAAACATATGCATGCAATAATAAATGAGCACAACCATGCATATATTCATGCCATAGTTCAAATATGTTTGGGAGCTTTTGCTAAGTGTTTTGTGCGGTTTGGTGCACACATGTGCTAAAGTTCCCTTTCGAGAGGTCTCTCCTATTGCGTAAGTAGCTTACGCTATGGGGAAAACTCCTTTTCTCGAGAATATTGAAGTCTTTATGTAAAACGCATTGCAGCTGCACAGCTGACAGCAATGAACGAAGGAACTCGGTCATTGGCTGTGCTGCGGCAACTTGCTCGAACCAATGACGGGGCGACTCTGAATGCGCGACCAATGAGCGCGCTTCGCGCCCGCGCGCGTCAGAGCCCGCCAAGATGGGCGTGGCCAAGCTATATATTGGGCGCCCCGTCATGAGAGTTCTTTAGATTTAATCTCCTTCAGCGAACACCTTCTTCGCTGGATCCTCCGGATTATTGGAAGCCTTCGCCGCCGTGGAAAAGCATACCAGCGGGATTGCTACGAGGACGTCGGCACCTTCAGCCGCCTTCAAGCACCTCCTACTGAGCCATCCGGCGCGCCATATACGCAAGTATTTTACATCTGTCCGCCCCGCGACATTTGTGAAAGAGCAAATTTCCAATAAGGCGTTGTTTCAAATGCCTTCCTGCGCGTCGTGCAGAGACCTTCTCCCGGACGGGGATCGTCACATCATCTGCGCTCGCTGCCTGGGCCGTGACCACGCAGAAGCTGCATTGACCAAGGGCGGATGCCCGGAATGTGATGACCTGGGTCTCTCCGCACTACGGGCTCGCCTCGCCGCTTTCGCCGTGAGCGAGCCCATCGCCACCCCTCTGTTTGAGCCGCGCACTAAGAAAAAGCGCCGCTCACAGAGGCTTCCTGAACCTGAGCTCAGTGACGTCACGCCGAGCCAGTCTCCGCATGCTTCACCGCCGCTTTTGCCTTCCCCACCGCCGGTTCAGTTCACCCAGCCGGACCCACACCCCTCTAGCAGAGCGGTGGGCCTTGTGACTTTCGGCGCGTCCGAGGACGACGGGGGAATGGACGACAGCTTGTCCATCGACGCTGCATCGGACGACTGGCCGGGCTCCACTCTCGACCCCGCCCCGTCGACGCTAGCTAGCACGAGCGGGGGCTCCACTATGGATACTGAGATTATCCGTGTCCTCTCTAAGGCCGTGGAAGACCTCGGGCTCGATTGGTCTTCTCCCGAAGAACCAACCCGGAGCCGACTGGATGAGTGGTTTCTGCATGGGCGCCAGCAGGCCCCTCGGCAAAGGCCTTCTCCCTTCTTCCCGGAAGTTCACGACGAACTCACCAAGTCGTGGAAAGCCCCCCACTCTGCGCGCCTAAAGCCTTCTTTTTCTTCTTCGCTCTCCTCAGTGGACGGCGCGAAGGAAAGAGGCTACGAGGGAACGCCGCCCCTCGAGGAGGCCGTGGCCAATCATCTCTGCCCGCCCTCCACCACCGGATGGAAAGCCAAAGCTTCCCACCCCTCGAAGCCCTGCCGCACTACCTCTGCTCTCGCCGGTCGCGCCTACGCTGCCGCCGGCCAAGCTGCATCAGCGCTTCACTCAATGGCGGTACTTCAAGTGTTCCAAGCCAAGCTTCTCCGCTCTATGGACGAGTCTGGCCCCGAACCCGAAGCCTTCAGGGACTTACGCAGCGCGACTGATATAGCTCTGCGAGCCACGAAGGCCACCGCCCAGTCCATCGGCCGTGCTATGGCTAATTTGACTGTTCTCGAGCGCCATCTGTGGCTGACTCTGACTGAAATGAAGGACGCGGATAAGGCGCCATTTCTCGATGCGCCTATCTCCACCAGCGGGCTGTTTGGACCGGCGGTTAAAGGTTACGCTGAACGCTTCACTGAGGCCCAGAACGCTTCACAAGCTATGCGTCATTTCCTGCCAAAGCGCTCCAGCTCATCGCAGAGCAGACAGAGACCGCCACAGCCGCAGCGGGCTAGAACAGCCCCCACCGCCTCTCAGCCCGCGCCTCAGGCTGACGCTCGACGCCGCTCGCACTCTCACAACCGCAAGCCGCCTCCTGAGCGACGGGGTCCTCGGCCCAAGATTGTGCTGAACCCTGAGCCTCGAAAGCCGTCCTAGCCACAGAAATGAGAAGAGAGAGTGCGTGTCTCGCAAAAGTCGGACCACTCTCTCTGCAAAAGCTCAAACATTACCCAGTCCCCTTACAGGCTGCTGGATATGTCCATACAGCAGTCAATGGGCCAGTCACAGAGCTCGCTCACCTGCAAACAAACGCCGTTTTTACGGCGACGCACAGAAAACACAAAAAGAGTCTTTTTCTGCCTGCATCACTAAGGGTTCACATGTCCACAAAGTGTGCATTCCCAGATACTGTCAAAACAGTGCCGAATTCATTCCCAGCTCAGGCTGCGCTTCCCATGAATGTAGATCACGTGCCTACGGTCATGTACGCACCACTACACACAAGCACTGTTCACACAGTTATAAATTCATCCCCAGTAAAAGCGGGAAACATTATAAAAGTGACGCGTGTGCCAACCACTGTTTATGCACCCCCACTTATAAACACTGCCCTTACAGTGTCAAACAAAACCTCAGCTCAGGCTGCGAGTTTTACAAACACAGCGCGCGCTGTTGTAATCACACACGCGCCCATTCACTCAGCTGCTCAGCGCGTGCCCGCGCCTCTGAGAGCTACGAGCTCAGGCGATTCGCTAGCCGGGTCCCTACGTCACAGCGGCCCGCCCCTAGCCTGTATTCAGCCCATATCTGTACACGCAGCGGCATGGGAAAACATTCCAGATATGCCGAAATGGGTATTGAATATAGTAAAGCACGGATACTCGCTCCAGTTCGCTCGCAGACCACCACGTTTTACGACTGTGGTCGAGACGAAAGTGAGAAAAGAGTGTTCACATGTTCTACGCACCGAGGTGCGCAAACTAATAGAAAAGGGCGCTGTGGAAACTGTTTCCCCCTCTCTGAGCGGGACAGGTTTTTACAGCCGCTATTTTCTCGTCCCGAAAAAGGATGGCGGTCTCCGCCCCATCCTAGATCTCAGACACCTGAACAAAGCACTAATGATTCGCTCGTTCAGAATGTTAACAACCAAGCATATCCTCGCGCAAGTGCGCCCAGGAGATTGGTTTCTCTCAGTGGATCTGAAAGATGCTTACTTTCACATTCCAATAGCGCCTCATCACAGGCCGTTTCTGAGATTCGCTTTCGAGGGACAGTCATACCAGTACACAGTACTCCCGTTCGGCCTGTCCCTGGCTCCCCGTACATTCACGAAATGTATGGATGCAGCACTTTCCCCCCTAAGACGAAGGGGAGTGCGAATACTGAATTAACTCGACGATTGGCTGGTTCTAGCACAATCAGAGAGTCAGCTAATAACACACAGATCTTGGATTATCAGCCATTTAGAATGCCTGGGTCTAAGAATCAATTTTGCAAAAAGCATACTATCTCCCAGCCAGAGAATTTCTTTCCTGGGAATAGTTCTAGACTCGATGCAAATGACAGCGCGTCTCTCATCTGAGCGCGCGCTCACCATCCGGCGCCTTGCAACATCATTCAGAGCGGGCGCGCGCGCCCCCGTCAAACGGTTTCAGAGGATGCTCGGTCTCATGGCCTCAGCATCGGCCGTACTCCAGCTAGGATTGTTGCATATGCGCCCTCTCCAACGCTGGCTCAAGAGCCGCGTCCCTACTCACGCGTGGCGTTCGGGCCACTTTTTAATCAGAGCGAACCACGGCTGTATAAAAGCCCTGACGCACTGGAAAGCTGCCGACTGGTACCAGTCAGGCGTGAGTCTGGGTGTGAACACAAGGATAAGGTGATAACGACAGATGCCTCCAAAATAGGTTGGGGGGCCCTTTACGAGGGCAGGCCTGTCTCCGGCTTTTGGTCAAACCCGGAGAAGCGCCTACACATAAACTGTCTGGAAATGAAAGCGGTCGCTTTGGCTCTCAGAGCCCTGCTCCCACATCTAAAAAACAAACACGTCCTGGTCCGAACGGACAACATGACGGTAGTGTCGTACATAAATCGCCAGGGTGGACTCAGGTCGAGCTCCATGCATTCAATGGCCAGGAGACTCATTTTATGGTCCCAGCACAACTTGCGCTCGCTGAGAGCAGCGCATGTGCCAGGCGCCCTGAACCAGGGGGCAGACATGCTATCCAGAGACAAGATTCTCCCAGGAGAATGGGCTCTCAACCCTCTGACGATTCAGTGGTTATGGAAAACCTTTGGCAAAGCGGAGATCGACCTCTTCGCCTCCAAGGAGAACGCGCACTGCTCTCTTTTCTTCACGAAAAGCACGGACGCGCTCGCCCGGAGCTGGCCGAGCCGCCCCTTATATGCCTTTCCCCCGATCGCGATGCTGCCACAGGTCATCAGTCGGGTCAGAGAGGAGGGAAACGCAGTGCTGCTGATAGCCCCACTCTGGAAGAACCAAACATGGTTTCCAGATCTGATGCAAATGCAATCTGCACCACGGCCGATTCCACTGAGGCCAGACCTCCTCAGTCAGGCCAGCGGGATGATATTTCATCCCCGCCCCGATCTGTGGGCCCTTCATGCATGGCCCCTCAACGGGTTCCCAGGAACCTCGCGAGCGGAGCACTAAAAACCATCGCTGAGGCGCGGGCGCCCTCCACGAGACGCTTATATGCCCAGAAATGGAAAGTGTTCAGTGACTGGTGTAATACCAAGGGCCTGAACCCTGTAACATGCGAGATTACGAGTGTACTCGTTTTCCTACAAGGGCTTCTGGAGGCGGCCCGCACCCCCTCCACGCTCAAAGTATATGTGGCTACCATCACAGCGTCACACGACCTTGTAATGGAACGTCCATTGGGAAGAAACGACCTAATTATTCGTTTCCTAAGGGGCGCCAGGAGGATGAACCCTTCACGCCCCCCCTCAGTGCCGATCTGGGACCTAGCTACGGTCCTAGACGCTCTTAAAGGGCCCCCGTTCGAACCACTCCGAACCGTGCACCTTAAACAGCTCTCGCTCAAGACGGCGCTCTTGCTGGCACTCGCCTCGGTCAAGAGAGTGGGCGACCTGCACGCGCTTTCAACAAGCGCTGCCTGCCTAGAATTCGGACCTAACGACTGCAGGGTCGTCCTTAGACCGAAACATGGGTATATTCCTAAAGTGCTCACCACTCCCTTCAGAGCACAGGTTATCTCCCTAACTGCGCTTTCGTCTCCAGCAGACGAACACGACGCTAATCTACTCTGCCCCGTTAGGGCTCTCAGAGTGTATTTGGAGCGTTCTGCCCTATTCAGACAGACAGAACAACTGTTTGTATGCTTTGGCGGCCGTACGAAAGGTTCCGCCGTTTCAAAGCAGAGAATCTCTCACTGGATAGTCGAAGCTATAGCGCTGGCTTATGAAGCTAAGGGACTTCAATGCCCCTGGGGAGTCAAAGCACACTCCACCAGGAGTGTGGCTTCTTCCTGGGCATGGTCGAGCGGGATACCGATCGAGGATATTTGTGCGGCGGCAGGCTGGGCCTCACCGTCCACATTTATCAGATTCTACAACCTACAGGTCCCGACATTGCATTCCAATGTGCTATTAGCATAATGCTAGTTGAACTGCGAGTTCGTATCTAGATTATGTATGTGCTTGTGTCACACTGAGCGCCTTCTAGCCGCTCTGTATTTTTTCCCACATATAAAGCTCGCCTCTGCCGGCTAGTTGGATGATAACTTTGCTTTTTAGCTCAGGCACCTGCCTCTGGCTATCATAAGGCGAAGTTCAGCACGCACGGCGTTTTGCATGGTGTTCCCATAGCGTAAGCTACTTACGCAATAGGAGAGACCTCTCGAAAGGGAACGACTCGGTTACTAACGTAACCTCGGTTCCCTGAGAGGAGGGAACGAGTATTGCGTAAGCTGCCGTGCTTGTGCTTGGTTAGTTCGCTTCAGTCGTTTTAACCTAAAGAACTCTCATGACGGGGCGCCCAATATATAGCTTGGCCACGCCCATCTTGGCGGGCAATGACGCGCGCGGGCGCGAAGCGCGCTCATTGGTCGCGCATTCAGAGTCGCCCCGTCATTGGTTCGAGCAAGTTGCCGCAGCACAGCCAATGACCGAGTTCCTTCGTTCATTGTTGTCAGCTGTGCAGCTGCAATGCGTTTTACATAAAGACTTCAATATTCTCGAGAAAAGGAGTTTTCCCCATAGCGTAAGCTACTTACGCAATACTCGTTCCCTCCTCTCAGGGAACCGAGGTTACGTCAGTAACCGAGTCGTTTTTTTTGTTTTTTTTTCATATTTGTAGTTTTGCACGTGGTGTTAATCAATTCCAATGGTTGCATGGAATGTTACCAGGTGTTGCTCATCAGTTGTATTGATGCTTGCAGGTGTGTCATGTATCAATAAAACTGATGAATAAATGCCTGGAAAAATACAAATCTGCATGTAACATGTTTAGCACATGTGGGCACCAAAAAGCACATGCATCACTTACATGCATGCACATATTTTTTCATCAATTGCATTGATGCATGCGTGTGTATATGTGTCAAAAAGCAAATGCTCACAAGCTTATTTGAACTATGGCATATATCTATATATCTTTTTACATATTTTATTATCTATACATGAAATGCATTCTACATGTTTCTGTCACATTCATATTTTAATCGGTGCATGCATGAGTTGTGCTCCTTTTATTTTTGCACACATGTATTTGTGTATCTTATGTGAATATGCAAATTATAATCTTGTATCTGTTATGTGCATATGTGAATTATTTTTGTGTGTAATATTAGCATGCATTTCTTAATACAATGTGGATTTATACATTTGTTTTGTTTTGCAGTCTGGACAGTGGTGATGAGTGGCAGCCAGATCTGCCATGCACCAGCAGCAAGGAGGTTGTTTGCCCACCTCACACCTCCAAGACCCCCACACCCTCTGTTGGTGATTCTGTGAGGCGGCCACAGAGACCTGGAACTCCCAGCAAGCAGACCAGAGGGAGGGCTCATTCTGTACGGGGGGCGAAAAGATCAGCAAGTGCAATGTCAGAGGATGGTGGCACAGAAAGGTGGAATGACAGCAGTGTGGAGGATGAGGTTCCAGCGCTACCAAATTTCCTTCCAAAAAGAAACCCAGGAGCACAGCTTGTAATGGACCAGATCTATTCCCCGTTGCAGCTCTTCCAGCTCTTCTTCACAGGCTCTGTGGTGGAAACCATTGTGATGAATACCAACAGCTTTGCACAAATGAGGTCGGAGGCTGGAAAACGTTTCCTTTGGTTGCCTTTGGATGCACACGAACTGTATTCGTACGTGGCACTTGTCATCTACATGGGGCTCCTCGGTGCAAAGAACATCATTGATTACTGGTCTGGTAAAGAAATTTACCGCTTACCCTTCCCAAAATCGGTCATGTCCAGGTCCAGATTTCAGGCCATTTCTTGGAACCTGCATCTTTGCGATCCTGAGGATGATCGAGACAACTCTAAAAAAAAGGGGACTGAAACCTACGACCGACTTTTCAAGATCAAGCCCCTGTACAACGACATCGTCTCGGCATGCAAAACGTATTTCCATCCAGACAGACAGCTAGCAGTGGACGAGAGGATGGTGGCTTCAAGGGCGCGAATCGGCATCAAGCAGTACATGAAAGACAAACCGACCAAGTGGGGCTACAAACTATACATGCTGGCTGATTCTGCCTGTGGTTACACGTGGAACTTCTTCGTCTATGAAGGCAAGTCTTCCCCGGCCACTGGAAAAGGGCTCAGTTATGATTCTGTCATGCAGCTCCTGGATCTGTCACTTCTCGGGAAAGGCTACCAGCTTTTTATGGACAATTTCTACACGAGCCCATGCCTTTTGATGGACTTGCTCTCAAAGAAGATTCTAGCGTGTGGCACTATACGCACCAACCGGCGGGGCTTCCCCAAAACCAAGGTAAATGACATCAGCCGCAGAGACCAAAGGGGAACCATTCGATGGCTCCGAGACGGGAAGCTTCTGTTTGTAAAGTGGATGGACACGCGAGAGGTGACAATGTGTTCCACAATGCACAAGGCATATGACGGTGATGAGGTCCTCAGGCGTGTCAAGAATCCCGAAGATGTATGGGAAAGGCACAGAGTCCCGATTCCAGCGGCAGTGAAGGACTACAACAAACATATGGGAGGTGTGGACCTGTCAGATGCCCTCATTGGGTACTATAATGTCCTGCACAAAACGACGAAATGGTACAAGACTTTTTTTTTTCATTTTGTTGACATTGCGGTGGTAAACAGTTTCATTCTTTACCAGCACCTTTGCAAATCTCAGAACAAAAGTCCTCTCAGCCAGAAGGAGTTTAGAGAGAGACTTGTGTCTGAGCTGGCCACACAGTCCAGCACCTCAGATGCCCCAGAACCATCCACATCGCATGCCTCAGAGCCGCCCGCTTCCTCATCGCATGCCCCAGAGCTGCCCGCATCCACATCGCATGCCCCAGAGCCGCCCGCATCCACATCGCATGCCCCAGAGCCGCCCGCATCCATATCGCATGCCCCAGAGCCGCCCGCATCCACATCGCATGCCCCAGAGCCATCTACATCTGCCACATCAGCAGGTGAGCAATGTTGGCCGGAGTACTTAGGGTCAGATGCCGCAAGTGGGAGGAGAGTTTGTGCTTTGTGCAAACTTTCAGGGCTCAAAGTAAAGACTCCTATGTACTGTACGAAGTGCAATGTACCATTGTGCTTGGTGCCATCAAGAAACTGTTTTAGAAAATGGCACACTGATGGACACTCTAAAATATAATGTCTTGGTGTGCTGTTTCGTCAACAGTTGCAACACTTCAACGGTTGTAATAAAAAAAAAAAACTACAAGTTGGGCTTGTTTCTCTATCTTCTATTGTATATTGTGTTTTTGCACATTTTAGTATAAAGTATTTGTGTATAATAAAATACAAGAACTGCTACTTTCTCAAACCTCACTCATTTTTCTAATATATTACATGACATGGGTTAAGTTGGGTGATAAAGTGTTTATTCTCTTGTTAAGTGTGACATGGTAAAAATAGTATTTTACAGATAAGTCTACTTTTGTAATAAGTGCAATAATTTGGGTTTATGAAGTAAACGTGGAGACTTCAGAGTAGACATTGCCTCCCTTCAATTAAAGCTCAATAACTTTTGTTAAGAAGGTGATAGAAAGACAATTATTTTTTTATATATTCGCTGCCACATAGAGGATTAAAAAGAAACCTTCCACAGGGAAATAGACCAAACAGATCCTAAATTACAGACTCTCAACTAAAAACTTCAACTAAAAATCAATCAAAATCTGACTTGTTATCTGTATTTATCATATAATTGTGAATAAATACAATAACATATATGCAATATTCCACCACTGTGTTAAAATTGAGAGTTTTTTATAAAATGAGACCATTTTCATCCATTTACTCCAATGTATGTGGGTAGGACACCATTTTAAAGTCAGGTATGCACAATTCTTTTAGCAATCAAAAATGGAGACTTCAAGAGTACACTTGGAGACACCAGTGACTCCTTTCAGATAAATCTCAATAACTTTTGTTTAGAATGAGTTATCAAAAAAAATATTTTTGCCCCTGTTTACAGCCACCTAGTGGAATCAAAAGAAACTTTCTGAAGGGAAATAGACCAAACAGATCCTAAATTACAGACTCTCAACTAAAAACTTAAATTAAAAATCAATCAAAATCTGACTTTTTATCCTTATTTATCATAAAATTGTGAATTAATACAATAACATATATGCAATATTCCACCACTGTGTTAAAATTTAGAGATTTTTTTATAAAATGAGACCATTTTCATCCATTTACTCCAATGTATGTGGGTAGGACACCATTTTAAAGTCAGGTATGCACAATTCTTTTAGCAATCAAAAATGGAGATTTCAAGAGTACACTTGGAGACACCAGTGACTCCTTTCAGATAAATCTCAATAACTTTTTTTAGAATGAGTTATCAAAAAAATTCTTTTTGCCCCTGTTTACTGCCACCTAGTGGAATCAAAAGAAACTTTCTGAAGGGAAATACACCACTGAAACTTTGCCAGATGGTAGTACAAAAATCGAGGAGAGGTTATCAAATTATGAGCCCGATTGGCCCATAAGTGGCGCTATAGCAACCAATTGTGCGAAACTGCTCATAACTCCTAAACCGTATGTTGTAGACTCAAGTGTCTTATATCACTGGAAAGCTGGAAACCTGACGTAAAAAACGTATATCTCCGATTTTATTTGCGCCTAGAAGGATTTTCCGCCATTTTGAATTTTGTCGAAAAACTACTTTTGCGAACTAGTCCCTGGTTTTTCGCCCGATCGGAACCAAACCAGTGCAGAAATGTTCTCTGGAGTCTGAATATCAATAATTATCGAAAAAAAGTTGAATTTTCGATTCAGGTTCGCTAGGGGGTGCAAAATGAACGTTGTGGGAGGAGCCTATTTTACTAAAATGGCTATAACCCCAGAAGTAAATGAGATAGGTTGACCAAACTTGGCACACATGTGTATAAGGACAGTTTGGGGTCACAGTAAAAAAATCGCGACGATCGAACACTAGATGGCGCTATAACATTAAAAAAAACATAAAAAGGGGTGTGGCCACCTGACCGTTAGTCCGATTGACTTGAAAATTGGTATGCAGTGTCTTGGTCCAAGGCCCCATGTATGTGTAAAAGGATATTGGCGTATCTCAAAAAACATGGCCGCCATCGACCAATGAAGTTTAAGCACCTATGAGACGAGGTTAACGGAGGCCGATCGGAACGAAACTCGATGGGCATGTTCGACTCATGGCCCTAGAGGCCTGTAAGAATTTTGAAACAAATCGGCCACTAGTTGGTGCTAACGAGTTTTACGGCTCTGTAATCACGTGGTGTTGCACACATCCCCACAAAAAGCATATCATTTGATAGATCTCCTCATGCTGAACAACTTTGCCTCTAGAACCATTGTTGTCAATCAAATCGTTCATTAAATATTCACAATTATATTAAAAACCTACTTTTGCGAACTAGTCCCTGGTTTTTCGCCCGATCGGAACCAAACCAGTCTAGGGCAATTCTCTGGACTCTCTAGATCAATAATTATTGAAAAAAAGTTGAAATTTTGCATTTGGGTGGCTGTAACAGGGTCATTTAGAAAAGGGGCGGGGCAAAATATGGTCAAAAGCCTATAAATCCTAAACGAAAAGTCAAAACTTCACAGAAATTGATGAGCATATGTGTCATAACATGGTGAAGAAACATGCAAAGTTTCATGGAGATCGGACAATAGGTGGCGCTATAACTGTTAAAAAGCTTTAAAACAATATATTTCCTATGGTAAATTGCCTATATTGGCTGTAAATGGTTTTTTCCATCTATTATGTCAGTGTTTAAATGTATGCTAAATAAAATTTAATGTCTTTTGATGCTTTTGTGCTTAACGGCCTTAAAGGCCTTAACTGCTTGAACACCGCTAAATGCTGCTTGTTATTATTATTATTATTCTGCCGTAAAACGCATCGTGCAGCCCAAACCGTAAGTGCTAGAGACTTGATATTTGGGATTAAGGTAGCACAGAAATCGAGGAGAGGTTATCAAATTATGAGCCCGATTGGCCCATAGGTGGCGCTATAGCAACCAATTGCGCGAAACTGCTCATAACTCCTAGACCGTATGTCGTAGACTCAAGTGTCTTATATCATTGGAAAGCTGGACTCCTGATGAACAAAACGTATATCTCCGATTTCATTTCCGCCATGATAGATTTTCCGCCATTTTGAATTTTGTCAAAAAACTACTTTTGCGAACTAGTCCCTGGTTTTTCGCCCGATTGGAACCAAACCAGTGCAGAAATGTTCTCTGGAGTCTGAATATCAATAATTATCAAAAAAAGTTGAAATTTCGATTTCCGGTCGCTAGGGGGCGCAAAATGAACGTTGTGGGCGGAGCCTATTTTACTAAAATGGCTATAACTCAAGAAGTAAATGAGATATCTTCACCAAACTTGACACACATGTGTATGAGGACATTCTGGGGTCAAGATGTGTATCTCGGATTCTCGATTTGAGCAAAAAAAAATTTGTTATGGCCAGTTTTGTCCAAAACCTACTTTTGCGAACTAGTCCCTGGTTTTTCGCCCGATCGGAACCAAACCAGTCTAGGCCTATTCTCTGGACTCTCTAGATCAATAATTATCGAAAAAAAAATGAAATTTTGCATTTGGGTGGCTGTAACAGGGTCATTTAGAAAAGGCGGGGCAAACTACAGTCAAAAGCCTATAAATCCTAAACGAAAAGTCAAAACTTCACAAAAATTGATGAGCATATGTGTCATAACATGGTGAAGAAGCATGCAAAGTTTCATGGAGATCGGACCATAGGTGGCGCTATAACTGTCAAAAAGGTCTCATTCTTATTAGGTGTTCAAGCACTTTAGTGCTGAAAACCTATTGTATTTGCTATTTGAAAAAAAAAATTGCCCTAAAACGCATCGTGCAGCCCAAACCGTAAGGCCCAGAGACTTGAAACTCGGCCAGATGCTAGGCCACACTTTTGGAGAGAACCTATCAGAGTATGACCCCGATTGGCCCATAGGTGACGCTACAGAAACCAAAAGTACTAAATTACCCATAACTCCTCGACCGTTTGACCTAGAATCAAGATTTTTACATCACTGTGATCCCTGGCTCAAGACAGTCAAAAGCCTATAAATCCTAAACGAAAAGTCAAAACTTCACAAAAATTGATGAGCATATGTGTCATAACATGGTGAAGAAGCATGCAAAGTTTCATGGAGATCGGACCATAGGTGGTGCTATAACTGTTAAAAAGCTTCAAAACCATATATTTCCTATGGTAAATTGTCTATTGGCTGTAAATGTTTTTTTTCCATCTATTATGTCAGTGTTTAAATGTATGCTAAATAAAATTTAATGTCTTTTGATGCTTTTGTGCTTAACGGCCTTAAAGGCCTTAACTGCTTGAACACCGCTAAATGCTGCTTGCAGCTTTAATTAGGTGTTCAAGCACGAAGTGCTGAAAACCTATTGTAATTGTACTGATTTTTAGGTGTTCAAGCACGAAGTGCTGAAAACCTATTGTAATTGTAAGGATTTTTATTAGGTGTTCAAGCACGAAGTGCTGAAAACCTATTGTAATTGTAAGGATTTTTATTAGGTGTTCAAGCACGAAGTGCTGAAAACCTATTGTAATTGTAAGGATTTTTATTATTATTAGGTGTTCAAGCACGAAGTGCTGAAAACCTATTGTAATTGTAAGGATTTTTAGGTGTTCAAGCACGAAGTGCTGAAAACCTATTGTAATTGTCCTGATTTTTAGGTGTTCAAGCACGAAGTGCTGAAAACCTATTGTATTTGTACTGATTTTTATTATTATTATTCTCCGCTAAAACGCATCGTGCAGACCAAACCGTAAGTGCTAGAGACTTGAAACTTTGTCAGATGGTAGTACAAAAATCGAGGAGAGGTTATCAAATTATGAGCCCGATTGGCCCATAGGTGGCGCTATAGCAACCAATTGCGCAAAACTGCTCATAACTCCTAGACCGTATGTCGTAGACTCAAGTGTCTTATATCTCTGGAAAGCTGGAAACGTGAAGTAAAAAACGTATATCTCCGATTTCATTTCCGCCATGATAGATTTTCCGCCATTTTGAATTTTGTCGAAAAACTACTTTTGCGAACTAGTCCCTGGTTTTTCGCCCGATCGGAACCAAACCAGTGCCAAAATGTTCTCTGGAGTCTGAATATCAATAATTATCGAAAAAAAGTTGAAATTTTGGTTCACGGTCGCTAGGGGGCGCAAAATGAACGTTGTGGGCGGAGCCTATTTTACTAAAATGGCTATAACTCAAGAAGTAAATGAGATAGCTTCACCAAACTCGGTACACATGTGAATAAGTTCATTCTGAGGTCACAGTAAAAAAATCGCGACGATTGGGCACTAGGTGGCGCTATAACATTAAAAAAACTTAAATAGGGCTATGACCACCTGACCGTTGGTCCGATTGACTTGAAAATTGGTATGCAGTGTCTTGGTCCAAGGCCCCATGTATGTATAAAAGGACATTGGCTTATCTCAAAAAACATGGCCGCCATCGGCCAATGAAGTTTGAGCACCTGTGAGACGAGGTTAACGGAGGCCGATCGGAACGAAACTCGATGGGCATGTTCGACTCATGGCCCAAGAGGTCTGTAAGAGTTTTGAAAGAAATCGGCCACTAGTTGGCGCTAACGAGTTTTACGGCTCTGTAATCACGTGGTGTGGCACACATCCCCACAAAATGCATATCATTTGATAGATCTCCTCATGCTGAACAACTTTGCCTCTAGAACCATTGCTGTCAATCAAATCGTTCATTAAATATTCACAAATATGTTTAAAACCTACTTTTGCAAACTAGTCCTAGGATTTTCGCCCGATCGGAACCAGACCAGTCTAGGACAATTCTCTGGACTCTCTAGATCAATAATTATCAAAAAAAGTTGAAATTTGGCATTTGGTTGGCTATAACAGGGTCATTTATAAAATGGGCGTGGCAAAATATAGTCAAAAGCCTATAAATCCTATACGAAAACTCAGAACTTCACAAAAATTGGTGAGCATATGTGACATAACATCCTTAAAAAGCATGCCAAATTTTATGGAGATCGGACCATAGGTGGCGCTATAACTGTTAAAAAGCTCTTAAACAATGTATTTCCTATGGTAAATTGCCTGTATTTGCTGTAAATGGTGTTTTGCATTTATTATCATGTAATGTTCATATCATAATGTTCAAAACCAGTGCAGTACAATTCTCTGGACTCTCTAGATCAATAATTATCAGAAAAAGTTGAACAACTTCATTTGGATGGCTATAATAGGGTCACTTCACAATGTAGCCATGACCTAGTGTCCCCAAAAGCTTATATCTCTTCAATGAATGCTCAGATCTTCTTAAAAACAAGTCAGAACATGTGCCATATGACTCCAAACAATCATGAAAAATTTCAGACAGATCGGACAAGATTTGCCTCTATAACAGTTAAAAATGGGAAAATTAAATGAATATAATGGCATATTAAGCCAATAAGTAGTATTTTACTGCCCCCTGCTGTTTAAAATATGAATTATACTTGAGTAGTGTGACAAAATTACTATTTAGACTTTATAAAATTACTATTTTAACATTTACAATCACATTAAGTCTAATTTCATCTATTGAAGTATCACTATTGACAATTCTGTCACATTGACAAATGTGAATCCTGAATGAGACATAGTTCAAATCTCTGTATCTACAACAGAATGTGTGTGTAGTCCTATGTTTCTGAATAAATTCTGAATAATCTGATTAATAGTTTGCAAAGACATGTATGAAATAACATTCAAATATATTTTCATAATGATTTTGTGTGTGTGTGTGTGTGTGTGTGTGTGTGTGTGTGTGTGTGTGTGTGTGTGTGTGTGTGTAAGCTTGCATAAAGGAGTTAAAATGGAAAAACTGTCAAAATGAAAGTGGCCAGCAGAGGGCAGTAGAAGACCACTTATTGGCTCATTCTACTTATTAATGAAGTCTTTTAACAGGTGCATTCATATTTAGACACTATAAAATCACTTGTATAACAATTACTATTATAACACAATCATATTTTGTCAGAGTTTATCACTTCATTTGTACTGACACTTCACATCAATGCTAGCAATGTGGTAAATCATGATAAACTATGGTAAATCATGCTAGAATCACGGTACTCTATGGCAGTGTTGGGAACCCTAATCAAACACACCTGATTCAACTCATCAGCTCATAATCACATAGGTTATTGAGCTGATGAGTTGAATCAGGTGTGATTGATTAGAGAGACAGAGAAAACGGGTCCTTCAGGACAGGTTTGGGAACCACTGCTCTATGGTAAATCATCCTAGAACGTAGTAAATCATACTAGAACTTGGTAAATCATGGTAAATCATGCTAGATTCATGGTAAATCATACTGGAACATGGTAAATCATGAAAAATCACACTAAAATGTGGTATATCATGGTAAATCATGCTAAAACATGGTCTATTCCATCTATGATATCAGTGGTTAAATGCTTGCTACATAAAACGTAATGTCTTTTGATGCTTGTGTGGTTAAAAATCTTAAATGCCTTAACTGCTTGAACACCGCTAAATGCTGCTTGCAGCTTTAATTATTATTATTTTTCTTCTCCGCTAAAACGCATCGTGCAGACCAAACCGTAAGTGCTGGAGCTCTGAAACTTTGTCAGATGGTAGTACAAAAATCGAGGAGAGGTTATCAAATTATGAGCCAGATTGGCCCATAGGTGGCGCTATAGCAACCAAAAGCGCAAAACTGCTCATAACTCCTAGACCGTATGTCGTAGACTCAAGTGTCTTATATCATTGGAAAGCTGGAAACCTGACGTAAAAAACGTATATCTCTGATTTCGTTTCCGCCATGATAGATTTTCTGCCATTTTGAATTTCGTTGAAAAAGTACTTTTGCGAACTAGTCCCTGGTTTTTCGCCTGATCGGAACCAAACCAGTGCAGAAATGTTCTCTGGAGTCTGAATATCAATAATTATCAAAAAAAAGTTGAAATTTTGATTCACGGTCGCTAGAGGGTGCAAAATGAACGTTGTGGGCGGAGCCTATTTTACTAAAATGGCTATAACTCCAGAACTAAATGAGATAGCTTCACCAAACTCAGTACACGTGTGAATGAGTTTATTTTGAGGTTACAGTAAAAAAATCGCGTCGATCTAACACTAGGTGGCGCTATAACATTAAAAAAACATAAAAATGACTATGACCACCTGACCGTTAGTCCGATTGACTTGAAAATTGGTATGCAGTGTCTTGGTCCAAGGCCCCATGTATGTGTATGAGGACATTGGCGTATCTAAAAAAACAGCCAATGAAGTTTGAGCACCAATGAGACAAGGTTAACGGAGGCCAATCGGAACGAAACTCGATGGGCATGTTCGACTCATGGCCCAAGAGGTCTGTAAGAGTTTTGAAAGAAATCGGCCACTAGTTGGCGCTAACGAGTTTAATGGCTCTTTAATCACGTGGTGTTGCACACATCCCCACAATATGCATATCATTTGATAGATCTCCTCATGCTGAACAACTTTGCCTCTAGAACCATTGCTGTCAATCAAATCGTTCATTAAATATTCACGAATATGTTAAAAACCTACTTTTGCGAACTAGTCCCTGGTTTTTCGCCCGATCGGAACCAGACCATTCTAGGACAATTCTCTGGACTCTCTAGATCAATAATTATTGAAAAAAAGTTGAACTTTGCCCTTTGGTCTGCTATAACAGGATCATTTATAAAAAGGGGCGTGTCAAAACACACTCAAAAGCCTATAAATCATAAATAAAAACTCGGAACTTCACAAAAATTGGTGAGCATATGTGACATAACATCATTAACAAGCATGCAAAGTTTCATGGAGATCGGACAATAGGTGGCGCTATAACTGTTAAAAATCTTAAAAACCATGTATTCCCTATGGTAAATTGCCAGTATTGACTGTAAATGGTTTGTTCCATCTAAGATCATATAATTTTCATATAATAACGTTCAAAACCAGTGCAGTACAATTCTCTGGACTCTCTAGAGCAATAATTATCAGAAAAGGTTGAACTTCTGCATTTTGATGGTTATAATAGGGTCACTTCAATGTGTAGCCTTGACCGAGTGTGCTCGAAAGCCTATATCTCTTCGATGAATGCTCAGATCTTATTAAAAACAAGTCTGAACATGTGGGCCATGACTCCAAATAATCATGAAAATTTTCGGACAGATTGGACAAAATAGGCCTGTATAACCGTTAATAAGGTGAAAATGATATGAACATAATGGCCTATTAAGCCAATAAGTGGTATTTTACTGCCCCCTGCTGTTTAAAAAAAGTCCTTTTGTCACACTACTCAACTATAATTAATATTTAGACTTTATAAATTCACTATTTTAACATTTACAATAACATTTAGTCAAAAATCATCTATTGAAGTGACAATTGAGTCACATTGGACCCTGAAGTTCCAAATGTCTCTATCTACAACAGAATGAGTGTGTGTAGATTAAATGATATGAAAAACATGGCATATTGTATAAGTAGGCTGTAATAGCACTGTTGTCCACTAGATGGAGCAGCAGCATTAGACATTTTTAATCTTTTTATCAGCTTTCAGCATTGGCTAACAAACAAATGCTTAAAGCATTAATTAGTTTTATATTATTACATTGCAAAGAAATATGTGAAATGCTCATATACCATTAAAACAGATTTTCACAATAACATATCCCAAAAATGTGTGTGTGTGTGTGTGTGTGTGTGTGTGTGTGTGTGTGTGTGTGTGTGTGTGTGTGTGTGTGTGTGTGTAAGCATGCATTATGGACTTAACATGATAAAAATGGTTTGCTTCAGTGAAGAATACTGGAGAAATAAAGTAGTTGAAAATGAAAGTGAGCCAATAAGTGGTCTTCTACTGCCCTCTGCTGGCCACTCTTCTTATTAACCCTTAAAGGTCTAAGGGGTTTTAAGTCCGCCTGGCACTATGTTGATATTTTGGCTTCTAGAATGGTCAATTTTCATAGCAGAGTGAAGAGAGTCATATTTCTGGATTCTATAGATTCTCAGCTACAATGTGGATGCATTGTCAATACACTTCTTGAGACATTTGTATGTGTTCTGATGTGATATATCACCAAGAAATACAAAAACGGAAATTAATTTTTTTTGTTTTTATTATATAAAAAATATTAAACCTAAATGAATAAGGGATTTTACAACAAATATTTATTCCTCAAAGGCTTTAGAAAAAAAAGAAAAAAAAATGGGTGAAAAAATATAAAGAAACAAATTAACTATTTACATTTCTGTGACTGTAGTCACCATACGTTTTTTTTTTTTTTTTTTTTGGTGAAAGACAGAAATTATAAGAAAATGTAAAGGGAACATAAATGTTCATTTTGAATTGAATATTCTGTCTCAATTTACCAAACACAACCAAAAACAACCTCTAGATGTCACTGTGCACTGCATTTGCACATCAGTCCACACAGGAAGGGGTCCTGGCTGTGTTGCGCAATGATGCAATCGGCTGTTCTGAGGTTGTTCTAAAACACACGGATTTTGTCAGTTTACATTCCCACATATCAAAAGTTGTACAGCCTTTACTACAATGTGGTAAATAAAGATTAGCTATTCATCATCATGTGTGTATTTTTACATCCAAGTCATAGAACTTCTAACTACAATAATCTGACTATATTACTGTAGCCTTCATCATTACGCACCGAGTATAACTACAATGTCTAAACCAAACCCCCATCCCATGTAGACAAATAGTACAGGCCTTAGATAAGGCTTACTGCACCATTATTTCTGAAAAGCTACAATAAAATTTCCCTAAATAACATTACAATAAAATAGACGAGCAAACTAAACGAAATAGCTTGTAAACGAAGATGGAATAACTTACATGCGGCCAAAATGCGCACATGATTTGATTACGGCTCCGTTATTTCTGAAAAGCTACAATAAAATAATTTGGCTAAAAAATGATTCAATATATATTAGACAATATATTATCAGCAATATTGCATTCATACTTACTACTCAAATGGATCGATTCCGTCCAGAATTTGATCATCTTCATCCGGATCAGATCCGTTCTCACTCTCACTATCTCGCTCTCGGCAAAAATCATTTCAGCAGCTTGCTCGGCAGTGAATCTTTGTTTGGCCATGTTTTCTTTGAAAATAATCTAGTACAAATACGTGTTTCTCCAAATGTGTTGTGTCCAAAACCGTATGTAAGACGAAAACATTTTGCGAATCCCACGTGGGATTGATTCCAAACCCCTCCCCTTTATTACGTTCCTGACAACGTCATTTTTTGTTTTTGGTCTGTGATTGGTTCACACACAAGTCTGTCATTGGTTCACACACAGGTCTGTCATTGGTTCACACACAAATCTGTCATTGGTTCACACACACACACCCACAACAGCACTGTATATCAAAAGATAGGCTTAAGTACAATTTCTCTCTTTTGCGGTAAAATGCTATAGATTTGCACTCAAATACGGAAGGCTTATCATTCGCGGAAGTCAACACAGTCAGTCTCGTTTTACGCAGACGAATGTCAGCTTTTTAATAAAAAAAAAGTAAGTTAATACCCTGATCCATTCCGAAGTTATTAATAAATTTGTAAGGGGAGTGCATTTTGACGCTCTAGAGCGTCAATCGACTTTGAAGGTTCACATGTATATAGACACTATAAAATCACTTATATAACAATTACTATTAAAACACATTCATATTCTGTCAGAGTGTATCAGTTCAATTGTTCTGATGCTTCAAATAATTGCTATCAACATGGTAAATCATGGTAAATAATGCCAGAAACATGGTAAATCATAGTAAAAAAGGTAAATCATGCTAGAATCCTGGTAAATTATTCTAGAATGTGCTATATCATGGTAAATCATCCTATAACATGGTATATCAAGGTAAACTATGGAAAATCATGTTAGATTCATGGTAAATCATACTGGAACATGGTAAATCATGAAAAATCACACTGAAATGTAGTATATCATGGTAAATCATGCTTGCTACATACAACTAAATGTCTTTTGATGCTTTTGTGCTTAACGGCCTTAAAGGCCTTAACTGCTTGAACACCGCTAAATGCTGCTTGCAGCTTTAATTATTATTATTTTCCCCTAAAACGCATCGTGCAGCCCAAACCGTAAGTGCTAGAGACTTGATATTTGGGATTAAGGTAGCACAGAAATCGAGGAGAGGTTGAGAGACTATGAGCCCGATTGTCCCATAGGTGGCGCTATAGCAATCAATTGCGCGAAACTGGTCATAACTCCTAGACCGTAAGTCGCAGAGTCAAGTGTCTTATATCACTGGAAAGCTGAACTCATGACTTAAAAAACGTATATCTCCGATTTCATTTCCGGTATGCAAATTTTTCCGCCATTTTGAATTTTGTCAAAAAACTACTTTTGCGAACTAGCCCCTGGTTTTTTGCCCGATCGGAACCAAACCAGTGCATACATTTTCTCTGGAGTCTGAGTATCAATAATTATCAAAAAAAAGTTGAAATTTTGATTTCCGGTCGCTAGGGGGCGCAAAATGATCGTTGTGGGAGGAGCCTATTTTACTAAAATGGCTATAACTCAAGAAGTCAATGAGATATCTTCACCAAACTTGACACACATGTGTATGAGGACATTCTGGGGTCACAGTAAAAAAACCGCGTCGATCTAACACTAGGTGGCGCTATAAGATTAAAAAAACATAAAAGGGGGTGTGGCCACCTGACCGTTAGTCCGATTGACTTGAAAATTGGTATGCAGTGTCTTGGTCCAAGGTGCCATGTATGTGTAAAAGGATATTGGCATATCTCAAAAAACATGGCTGCCATCGGCCAATTAAGTTTGAGCACCTTTTAAACAAGGTTAACGGAGGCCGATCAGAACGAAACTCAATGGGCATGTTCAACTCATGGCCCAAGAGGTCTGTAAGAGTTTTGAAAGAAATCGGCCACTAGTTGGCGCTAACGAGTTTTACGGCTCTGTAATCACGTGGTGTTGCACACATCCCCTCAATATGCATATCAGTCGATAGATCTCCTCATGTTGAACAACTTTGCCTCTAGAACCATTGCTGTCAATCAAACCGTTCATTAAATATTCACGAATATGTTAAAAACCTACTTTTGCGAACTAGTCCCTGGTTTTTCGCCCGATCGGAACCAGACCAGTCTAGGACAATTCTTTGGACTCTCTAGATCAATAATTATCGAAAAAAAGTTGAACTTTGCCCTTTGGTCTGCTATAACAGGATCATTTATAAAAAGGGGCGTGTCAAAACACACTCAAAAGCCTATAAATCATAAATAAAAACTCGGAACTTCACAAAAATTGGTGAGCATATGTGACATAACATCATTAACAAGCATGCAAAGTTTCATGGAGATCGGACAATAGGTGGCGCTATAACTGTTAAAAATCTTAAAAAACATGTATTCCCTATGGTAAATTGCCAGTATTGACTGTAAATGGTTTGTTCCATCTAAGATCATATAATTTTCATATAATAACGTTCAAAACCAGTGCAGTACAATTCTCTGGACTCTCTAGAGCAATAATTATCAGAAAAAGTTGAACTTCTGCATTTTGATGGCTATAATAGGGTCACTTCAATGTGTAGCCTTGACCGAGTGTGCTCGAAAGCCTATATCTCTTCGATGAATGCTCAGATCTTATTAAAAACAAGTCTGAACATGTGGGCCATGACTCCAAATAATCATGAAAATTTTCGGACAGATTGGACAAAATAGGTCTGTATAACAGTTAAAAAGGTGAAAATGATATGAACATAATGGCCTATTAAGCCAATAAGTGGTATTTTACTGCCCCCTGCTGTTTAAAAAAAGTCATTTTGTCACACTACTCAACTATAATTAATATTTAGACTTTATAAATTCACTATTTTAACATTTACAATAACATTTAGTCAAAATTCATCTATTGAAGTGACAATTGAGTCACACCGGATCCTGAAGTTCCAAATGTCTCTATCTACAGCAGAATGAGTGTGTGTAGATTAAATGATATGAAAAACATGGCATATTGTATAAGTAGGCTGTAATAGCACTGTTTTCCACTAGATGGAGCAGCAGCATTAGACATTTTTAATCTTTTTATCAGCTTTCAGCATTGGCTAACAAACAAATGCTTAAAGCATTTTCTTTAATTAGTTTTATATTATTACATTGCAAAGAAATATGTGAAATGCTCATATACCATTAAAACAGATTTTCACAATAACATATCCTAAAAATGTGTGTGTGTGTGTGTGTGTGTGTGTGTAAGCATGCATTATGGACTTAACATGATAAAAATGGTTTGCTTCAGTGAAGAATACTGGAGAAATAAAGTAGTTGAAAATGAAAGTGAGCCAATAAGTGGTCTTCTACTGCGCTCTGCTGGCCACTCTTCTTATTAATAGTCTTTTCACATGTGCTTTTGCATTCATATGTATATAGACACTATAAAATCACTTATATAACAATTACTATTAAAACACATTCATATTCTGTCAGAGTGTATCAGTTCATTTGTACTGACACTTCACATCAATGCTAGCAATGTGGTAAATCATGGTGAATTGTGGTAGAACATGATTTTTCACAATAACATAACCCAAACGTGTGTACGTGTGTGTGCACGTGTGTGTGTGTGTGTGTGTGTGTGTGTGTGTGTGTGTGTGTGTGTGTGTGTGTGTGTGTGTGTGAGAGAGAGAGAGAGAGCATGCATTATGGAGTTAACATGAAAAAAAAATGGTTTGCTTTAGTGCAGAATACTGGAGAAACAAAGTAGTTTAAAATTAAAGTGAGCCAATAAGTGGTCTTCTACTGCCCTCTTCTGGCAACTCTTCTTTTTAATAGTCTTTTCACATGTGCTTTAGCATTCATATGTATATAGACACTATAAAAATCACTTATATAACAATTACTATTATAACACATTCATATTCTGTCAGAGTGTATCAGTTCAATTGTTCTGATGCTTCAAATAATTGCTATCAACGTGGTAAATCATGGTAAATAACGCCAGAAACATGGTAAATCATAGTAAAAAAGGTAAATCATGCTAGAATCCTGGTAAATTATTCTAGAATGTGCTATATCATGGTAAATCATCCTATAACATGGTATATCAAGGTAAACTATGGAAAATCATGTTAGATTCATGGTAAATCATACTGGAACATGGCAAATCATGAAAAATCACACTGAAATGTAGTATATCATGGTAAATCATGCTTGCTACATGCAACTTAATGTCTTTTGATGCTTTTGTGCTTAACGGCCTTAAAGGCCTTAACTGCTTGAACACCGCTAAATGCTGCTTGCAGCTTTAATTAGGTGTTCAAGTACGAAGTGCTGAAAACCTATTGTATTTTTAAGGATTTTTAGGTGTTCAAGCACGAAGTGCTGAAAACCTATTGTAATTGTCCTGATTTTTAGGTGTTCAAGCACGAAGTGCTGAAAACCTATTGTATTTGTACTGATTTTTATTATTATTATTCTCCGCTAAAACGCATCGTGCAGACCAAACCGTAAGTGCTAGAGACTTGAAACTTTGTCAGATGGTAGTACAAAAATCGAGGAGAGGTTATCAAATTATGAGCCCGATTGGCCCATAGGTGGCGCTATAGCAACATATTGCGCAAAACTGCTCATAACTCCTAGACCGTATGTCGTAGACTCAAGTGTCTTATATCTCTGGAAAGCTGGAAACCTGAAGTAAAAAACGTATATCTCCGATTTCATTTCCGCCATGATAGATTTTCCGCCATTTTGAATTTTGTCGAAAAACTACTTTTGCAAACTAGTCCCTGGTTTTTCGCCCGATCGGAACCAAACCAGTGCCAAAATGTTCTCTGGAGTCTGAATATCAATAATTATCGAAAAAAAGTTGAAATTTTGATTCACGGTCGCTAGGGGGCGCAAAATGAACGTTGTGGGCGGAGCCTATTTTACTAAAATGGCTATAACTCAAGAAGTAAATGAGATAGCTTCACCAAACTCGGTACACATGTGAATAAGTTCATTCTGAGGTCACAGTAAAAAAATCGCGACGATTGGGCACTAGGTGGCGCTATAACATTAAAAAAACTTAAATAGGGCTATGACCACCTGACCGTTGGTCCGATTGACTTGAAAATTGGTATGCAGTGTCTTGGTCCAAGGCCCCATGTATGTATAAAAGGACATTGGCTTATCTCAAAAAACATGGCCGCCATCGGCCAATGAAGTTTGAGCACCTGTGAGACGAGGTTAACGGAGGCCGATCGGAACGAAACTCGATGGGCATGTTCGACTCATGGCCCAAGAGGTCTGTAAGAGTTTTGAAAGAAATCGGCCACTAGTTGGCGCTAACGAGTTTTACGGCTCTGTAATCACGTGGTGTGGCACACATCCCCACAAAATGCATATCATTTGATAGATCTCCTCATGCTGAACAACTTTGCCTCTAGAACCATTGCTGTCAATCAAATCGTTCATTAAATATTCACAAATATGTTTAAAACCTACTTTTGCAAACTAGTCCTAGGATTTTCGCCCGATCGGAACCAGACCAGTCTAGGACAATTCTCTGGACTCTCTAGATCAATAATTATCAAAAAAAGTTGAAATTTGGCATTTGGTTGGCTATAACAGGGTCATTTATAAAATGGGCGTGGCAAAATATAGTCAAAAGCCTATAAATCCTATACGAAAACTCAGAACTTCACAAAAATTGGTGAGCATATGTGACATAACATCCTTAAAAAGCATGCCAAATTTTATGGAGATCGGACCATAGGTGGCGCTATAACTGTTAAAAAGCTTTTAAACAATGTATTTCCTATGGTAAATTGCCTGTATTTGCTGTAAATGGTGTTTTGCATTTATTATCATGTAATGTTCATATCATAATGTTCAAAACCAGTGCAGTACAATTCTCTGGACTCTCTAGATCAATAATTATCAGAAAAAGTTGAACAACTTCATTTGGATGGCTATAATAGGGTCACTTCACAATGTAGCCATGACCTAGTGTCCCCAAAAGCTTATATCTCTTCAATGAATGCTCAGATCTTCTTAAAAACAAGTCAGAACATGTGCCATATGACTCCAAACAATCATGAAAAATTTCAGACAGATCGGACAAGATTTGCCTCTATAACAGTTAAAAATGGGAAAATTAAATGAATATAATGGCATATTAAGCCAATAAGTAGTATTTTACTGCCCCCTGCTGTTTAAAATATGAATTATACTTGAGTAGTGTGACAAAATTACTATTTAGACTTTATAAAATTACTATTTTAACATTTACAATCACATTAAGTCTAATTTCATCTATTGAAGTATCACTATTGACAATTCTGTCACATTGACAAATGTGAATCCTGAATGAGACATAGTTCAAATCTCTGTATCTACAACAGAATGTGTGTGTAGTCCTATGTTTCTGAATAAATTCTGAATAATCTGATTAATAGTTTGCAAAGACATGTATGAAATAACATTCAAATATATTTTCATAATGATTTTGTGTGTGTGTGTGTGTGTGTGTGTGTGTGTGTGTGTGTGTGTGTGTGTGTGTGTGTAAGCTTGCATAAAGGAGTTAAAATGGAAAAACTGTCAAAATGAAAGTGGCCAGCAGAGGGCAGTAGAAGACCACTTATTGGCTCATTCTACTTATTAATGAAGTCTTTTAACAGGTGCATTCATATTTAGACACTATAAAATCACTTGTATAACAATTACTATTATAACACAATCATATTTTGTCAGAGTTTATCACTTCATTTGTACTGACACTTCACATCAATGCTAGCAATGTGGTAAATCATGATAAACTATGGTAAATCATGCTAGAATCACGGTACTCTATGGCAGTGTTGGGAACCCTAATCAAACACACCTGATTCAACTCATCAGCTCATAATCACATAGGTTATTGAGCTGATGAGTTGAATCAGGTGTGATTGATTAGAGAGACAGAGAAAACGGGTCCTTCAGGACAGGTTTGGGAACCACTGCTCTATGGTAAATCATCCTAGAACGTAGTAAATCATACTAGAACTTGGTAAATCATGGTAAATCATGCTAGATTCATGGTAAATCATACTGGAACATGGTAAATCATGAAAAATCACACTAAAATGTGGTATATCATGGTAAATCATGCTAAAACATGGTCTATTCCATCTATGATATCAGTGGTTAAATGCTTGCTACATAAAACGTAATGTCTTTTGATGCTTGTGTGGTTAAAAATCTTAAATGCCTTAACCTGTTAAGCTGCAACACCACTTTTGAAAAATCCCCAGAAATGGCATACCCAAACTAAAACAGATACAGTTCATGAACCCTTTGTACTAAAAGCACAAGTATGATCTCATTTGAAAGCTGACATCTGGTAGTTTATTGTAAATGTAGAATTAATTATTCTTATAATGAAAAAAATTGTTATAAATAGCTTCAAAGTTTTGTATAGTTATTAGAAATTTATTTTTATGAAATATCTTCATAAATATGATATTGAAGTTGGCATTGTATCAATCTATGAATGCACTGCAGCTGAAGCCACATGTCTGACCATGTTATATTTAAAATCTGAAGATGACAAGTCTAAAACTCTGTATTTAGTTAAATGTTTTTCAAGATCATGTCATATGACTTTATTTTGATTAGACTCTAAAATGCAAACTGATGTTTATTGTCATGTTCTAAGCATCTATTCAGTCTATTGTCTCTATTGTTTTGTGGTGCAAACGAGCCCCATTCAGTCTGTCTCCCCGGCACACATTCACACCTCTCCGGCCTGTTTATGGCTCTAAATATGTTTTTCTTTTGTCTTCATTATAATTACTAACGACTGGCTATTCACACTGTTTCAATCCCTAATTTCTTTTTTCAAAGTTCTCACTTCATATTTGAAACTGTATCAAATGACCTTCTTGAAAAAAAAAGAAACATTTCAGTTAGCATTCCTATTTAGAAAAATTCATAAAAATAACAGCTAGGTGGCAGGTGCATCTGAGGGCTAGCTAGCATGTTAGCTTAGCACACCATCAATACACGACAATTTATGAGATTAAAACCATGTTTGTTCTCCAAACTTACTTTATAGGGCAAGTCGAGTGTTTTAAATAACCTTCTGTGATCTGATTTGGCTTCAGATAAAAAAAATCAGACAGTAAATATATTATTTTATAGTATTCTGCACAATGATAAAGTCTATATCGATTAGCATTACATTATAAATATAATCTATTATTATGAAAATACCTGACATGGCTCGAAGAACACAGGTAAATCAAATATCATTGCAATCATGTTTATTGTCTTCAAAACGTCTTTATCTGCATGTTACAGCGATCTCTGGAAGCTTTGTATACGTGTCATGGAGTTCCTGGTATGTCACATGATTATGGCACTTCTTCGTGTGTTCCATATATGGACTGCAAGTGCACAGGGCACCCTCAGGCTGCCAGTATGGATTGAAAACACAGTACATCGGAGTATTCAGTGCTCATAATGATTACATCGGCCAATTTGGGTATAAATTCAATAAATATTATTCTTGTCTATATAAATCTGACGTAAACCTATGAGAATCTATCAATATTTCTCCAAATCTGCACATTTTTGAGCTAAAAGCCCTGAGGGACGCGGTTTTGTGAAGCGCTGTCATGACGACCTCACAGGAGTTTTTTTTTTTGAATGAGACCGGCTGACGCGCATAATTCATATTAAAGGTATCGACTTATTTTTTGATTACATAACTCCTGACACAAATTAAGACATAACTGTCCCTATACGTTTCTCAGAATACAATAGTGGTCAAATACTGAAACTTAAGTCTTATATATTTTTAATGATGTATAGTTTTGTCAAGGTAATAACTTTAAATCTGATAGTAACTTTGAACTATTTAAACAAAAAAACGCTTCAGTGCGCCGGCGCTCTGGCAACGGTTAACAGGTTAACTGCTTGAACACCGCTAAATGCTGCTTGCAGCTTTAATTATTATTATTTTTCTTCTCCGCTAAAACGCATCGTGCAGACCAAACCGTAAGTGCTGGAGCTCTGAAACTTTGTCAGATGGTAGTACAAAAATCGAGGAGAGGTTATCAAATTATGAGCCAGATTGGCCCATAGGTGGCGCTATAGCAACCAAAAGCGCAAAACTGCTCATAACTCCTAGACCGTATGTCGTAGACTCAAGTGTCTTATATCATTGGAAAGCTGGAAACCTGACGTAAAAAACGTATATCTCTGATTTCGTTTCCGCCATGATAGATTTTCTGCCATTTTGAATTTCGTTGAAAAAGTACTTTTGCGAACTAGTCCCTGGTTTTTCGCCTGATCGGAACCAAACCAGTGCAGAAATGTTCTCTGGAGTCTGAATATCAATAATTATCAAAAAAAAGTTGAAATTTTGATTCACGGTCGCTAGAGGGTGCAAAATGAACGTTGTGGGCGGAGCCTATTTTACTAAAATGGCTATAACTCCAGAACTAAATGAGATAGCTTCACCAAACTCAGTACACGTGTGAATGAGTTTATTTTGAGGTTACAGTAAAAAAATCGCGTCGATCTAACACTAGGTGGCGCTATAACATTAAAAAAACATAAAAATGACTATGACCACCTGACTGTTAGTCCGATTGACTTGAAAATTGGTATGCAGTGTCTTGGTCCAAGGCCCCATGTATGTGTATGAGGACATTGGCGTATCTAAAAAAACAGCCAATGAAGTTTGAGCACCAATGAGACAAGGTTAACGGAGGCCAATCGGAACGAAACTCGATGGGCATGTTCGACTCATGGCCCAAGAGGTCTGTAAGAGTTTTGAAAGAAATCGGCCACTAGTTGGCGCTAACGAGTTTAATGGCTCTTTAATCACGTGGTGTTGCACACATCCCCACAATATGCATATCATTTGATAGATCTCCTCATGCTGAACAACTTTGCCTCTAGAACCATTGCTGTCAATCAAATCGTTCATTAAATATTCACGAATATGTTAAAAACCTACTTTTGCGAACTAGTCCCTGGTTTTTCGCCCGATCGGAACCAGACCATTCTAGGACAATTCTCTGGACTCTCTAGATCAATAATTATCGAAAAAAAGTTGAACTTTGCCCTTTGGTCTGCTATAACAGGATCATTTATAAAAAGGGGCGTGTCAAAACACACTCAAAAGCCTATAAATCATAAATAAAAACTCGGAACTTCACAAAAATTGGTGAGCATATGTGACATAACATCATTAACAAGCATGCAAAGTTTCATGGAGATCGGACAATAGGTGGCGCTATAACTGTTAAAAATCTTAAAAACCATGTATTCCCTATGGTAAATTGCCAGTATTGACTGTAAATGGTTTGTTCCATCTAAGATCATATAATTTTCATATAATAACGTTCAAAACCAGTGCAGTACAATTCTCTGGACTCTCTAGAGCAATAATTATCAGAAAAGGTTGAACTTCTGCATTTTGATGGTTATAATAGGGTCACTTCAATGTGTAGCCTTGACCGAGTGTGCTCGAAAGCCTATATCTCTTCGATGAATGCTCAGATCTTATTAAAAACAAGTCTGAACATGTGGGCCATGACTCCAAATAATCATGAAAATTTTCGGACAGATTGGACAAAATAGGCCTGTATAACCGTTAATAAGGTGAAAATGATATGAACATAATGGCCTATTAAGCCAATAAGTGGTATTTTACTGCCCCCTGCTGTTTAAAAAAAGTCCTTTTGTCACACTACTCAACTATAATTAATATTTAGACTTTATAAATTCACTATTTTAACATTTACAATAACATTTAGTCAAAAATCATCTATTGAAGTGACAATTGAGTCACATTGGACCCTGAAGTTCCAAATGTCTCTATCTACAACAGAATGAGTGTGTGTAGATTAAATGATATGAAAAACATGGCATATTGTATAAGTAGGCTGTAATAGCACTGTTGTCCACTAGATGGAGCAGCAGCATTAGACATTTTTAATCTTTTTATCAGCTTTCAGCATTGGCTAACAAACAAATGCTTAAAGCATTAATTAGTTTTATATTATTACATTGCAAAGAAATATGTGAAATGCTCATATACCATTAAAACAGATTTTCACAATAACATATCCCAAAAATGTGTGTGTGTGTGTGTGTGTGTGTGTGTGTGTGTGTGTGTGTGTGTGTGTGTGTGTGTGTGTGTAAGCATGCATTATGGACTTAACATGATAAAAATGGTTTGCTTCAGTGAAGAATACTGGAGAAATAAAGTAGTTGAAAATGAAAGTGAGCCAATAAGTGGTCTTCTACTGCCCTCTGCTGGCCACTCTTCTTATTAACCCTTAAAGGTCTAAGGGGTTTTAAGTCCGCCTGGCACTATGTTGATATTTTGGCTTCTAGAATGGTCAATTTTCATAGCAGAGTGAAGAGAGTCATATTTCTGGATTCTATAGATTCTCAGCTACAATGTGGATGCATTGTCAATACACTTCTTGAGACATTTGTATGTGTTCTGATGTGATATATCACCAAGAAATACAAAAACGGAAATTAATTTTTTTTGTTTTTATTATATAAAAAACATTAAACCTAAATGAATAAGGGATTTTACAACAAATATTTATTCCTCAAAGGCTTTAGAAAAAAAAGAAAAAAAAATGGGTGAAAAAATATAAAGAAACAAATTAACTATTTACATTTCTGTGACTGTAGTCACCATACGTTTTTTTTTTTTTTTTTTTTGGTGAAAGACAGAAATTATAAGAAAATGTAAAGGGAACATAAATGTTCATTTTGAATTGAATATTCTGTCTCAATTTACCAAACACAACCAAAAACAACCTCTAGATGTCACTGTGCACTGCATTTGCACATCAGTCCACACAGGAAGGGGTCCTGGCTGTGTTGCGCAATGATGCAATCGGCTGTTCTGAGGTTGTTCTAAAACACACGGATTTTGTCAGTTTACATTCCCACATATCAAAAGTTGTACAGCCTTTACTACAATGTGGTAAATAAAGATTAGCTATTCATCATCATGTGTGTATTTTTACATCCAAGTCATAGAACTTCTAACTACAATAATCTGACTATATTACTGTAGCCTTCATCATTACGCACCGAGTATAACTACAATGTCTAAACCAAACCCCCATCCCATGTAGACAAATAGTACAGGCCTTAGATAAGGCTTACTGCACCATTATTTCTGAAAAGCTACAATAAAATTTCCCTAAATAACATTACAATAAAATAGACGAGCAAACTAAACGAAATAGCTTGTAAACGAAGATGGAATAACTTACATGCGGCCAAAATGCGCACATGATTTGATTACGGCTCCGTTATTTCTGAAAAGCTACAATAAAATAATTTGGCTAAAAAATGATTCAATATATATTAGACAATATATTATCAGCAATATTGCATTCATACTTACTACTCAAATGGATCGATTCCGTCCAGAATTTGATCATCTTCATCCGGATCAGATCCGTTCTCACTCTCACTATCTCGCTCTCGGCAAAAATCATTTCAGCAGCTTGCTCGGCAGTGAATCTTTGTTTGGCCATGTTTTCTTTGAAAATAATCTAGTACAAATACGTGTTTCTCCAAATGTGTTGTGTCCAAAACCGTATGTAAGACGAAAACATTTTGCGAATCCCACGTGGGATTGATTCCAAACCCCTCCCCTTTATTACGTTCCTGACAACGTCATTTTTTGTTTTTGGTCTGTGATTGGTTCACACACAAGTCTGTCATTGGTTCACACACAGGTCTGTCATTGGTTCACACACAAATCTGTCATTGGTTCACACACACACACCCACAACAGCACTGTATATCAAAAGATAGGCTTAAGTACAATTTCTCTCTTTTGCGGTAAAATGCTATAGATTTGCACTCAAATACGGAAGGCTTATCATTCGCGGAAGTCAACACAGTCAGTCTCGTTTTACGCAGACGAATGTCAGCTTTTTAATAAAAAAAAAGTAAGTTAATACCCTGATCCATTCCGAAGTTATTAATAAATTTGTAAGGGGAGTGCATTTTGACGCTCTAGAGCGTCAATCGACTTTGAAGGTTCACATGTATATAGACACTATAAAATCACTTATATAACAATTACTATTAAAACACATTCATATTCTGTCAGAGTGTATCAGTTCAATTGTTCTGATGCTTCAAATAATTGCTATCAACATGGTAAATCATGGTAAATAATGCCAGAAACATGGTAAATCATAGTAAAAAAGGTAAATCATGCTAGAATCCTGGTAAATTATTCTAGAATGTGCTATATCATGGTAAATCATCCTATAACATGGTATATCAAGGTAAACTATGGAAAATCATGTTAGATTCATGGTAAATCATACTGGAACATGGTAAATCATGAAAAATCACACTGAAATGTAGTATATCATGGTAAATCATGCTTGCTACATACAACTAAATGTCTTTTGATGCTTTTGTGCTTAACGGCCTTAAAGGCCTTAACTGCTTGAACACCGCTAAATGCTGCTTGCAGCTTTAATTATTATTATTTTCCCCTAAAACGCATCGTGCAGCCCAAACCGTAAGTGCTAGAGACTTGATATTTGGGATTAAGGTAGCACAGAAATCGAGGAGAGGTTGAGAGACTATGAGCCCGATTGTCCCATAGGTGGCGCTATAGCAATCAATTGCGCGAAACTGGTCATAACTCCTAGACCGTAAGTCGCAGAGTCAAGTGTCTTATATCACTGGAAAGCTGAACTCATGACTTAAAAAACGTATATCTCCGATTTCATTTCCGGTATGCAAATTTTTCCGCCATTTTGAATTTTGTCAAAAAACTACTTTTGCGAACTAGCCCCTGGTTTTTTGCCCGATCGGAACCAAACCAGTGCATACATTTTCTCTGGAGTCTGAGTATCAATAATTATCAAAAAAAAGTTGAAATTTTGATTTCCGGTCGCTAGGGGGCGCAAAATGATCGTTGTGGGAGGAGCCTATTTTACTAAAATGGCTATAACTCAAGAAGTCAATGAGATATCTTCACCAAACTTGACACACATGTGTATGAGGACATTCTGGGGTCACAGTAAAAAAACCGCGTCGATCTAACACTAGGTGGCGCTATAAGATTAAAAAAACATAAAAGGGGGTGTGGCCACCTGACCGTTAGTCCGATTGACTTGAAAATTGGTATGCAGTGTCTTGGTCCAAGGTGCCATGTATGTGTAAAAGGATATTGGCATATCTCAAAAAACATGGCTGCCATCGGCCAATTAAGTTTGAGCACCTTTTAAACAAGGTTAACGGAGGCCGATCAGAACGAAACTCAATGGGCATGTTCAACTCATGGCCCAAGAGGTCTGTAAGAGTTTTGAAAGAAATCGGCCACTAGTTGGCGCTAACGAGTTTTACGGCTCTGTAATCACGTGGTGTTGCACACATCCCCTCAATATGCATATCAGTCGATAGATCTCCTCATGTTGAACAACTTTGCCTCTAGAACCATTGCTGTCAATCAAACCGTTCATTAAATATTCACGAATATGTTAAAAACCTACTTTTGCGAACTAGTCCCTGGTTTTTCGCCCGATCGGAACCAGACCAGTCTAGGACAATTCTTTGGACTCTCTAGATCAATAATTATCGAAAAAAAGTTGAACTTTGCCCTTTGGTCTGCTATAACAGGATCATTTATAAAAAGGGGCGTGTCAAAACACACTCAAAAGCCTATAAATCATAAATAAAAACTCGGAACTTCACAAAAATTGGTGAGCATATGTGACATAACATCATTAACAAGCATGCAAAGTTTCATGGAGATCGGACAATAGGTGGCGCTATAACTGTTAAAAATCTTAAAAAACATGTATTCCCTATGGTAAATTGCCAGTATTGACTGTAAATGGTTTGTTCCATCTAAGATCATATAATTTTCATATAATAACGTTCAAAACCAGTGCAGTACAATTCTCTGGACTCTCTAGAGCAATAATTATCAGAAAAAGTTGAACTTCTGCATTTTGATGGCTATAATAGGGTCACTTCAATGTGTAGCCTTGACCGAGTGTGCTCGAAAGCCTATATCTCTTCGATGAATGCTCAGATCTTATTAAAAACAAGTCTGAACATGTGGGCCATGACTCCAAATAATCATGAAAATTTTCGGACAGATTGGACAAAATAGGCCTGTATAACAGTTAAAAAGGTGAAAATGATATGAACATAATGGCCTATTAAGCCAATAAGTGGTATTTTACTGCCCCCTGCTGTTTAAAAAAAGTCATTTTGTCACACTACTCAACTATAATTAATATTTAGACTTTATAAATTCACTATTTTAACATTTACAATAACATTTAGTCAAAATTCATCTATTGAAGTGACAATTGAGTCACACCGGATCCTGAAGTTCCAAATGTCTCTATCTACAGCAGAATGAGTGTGTGTAGATTAAATGATATGAAAAACATGGCATATTGTATAAGTAGGCTGTAATAGCACTGTTTTCCACTAGATGGAGCAGCAGCATTAGACATTTTTAATCTTTTTATCAGCTTTCAGCATTGGCTAACAAACAAATGCTTAAAGCATTTTCTTTAATTAGTTTTATATTATTACATTGCAAAGAAATATGTGAAATGCTCATATACCATTAAAACAGATTTTCACAATAACATATCCCAAAAATGTGTGTGTGTGTGTGTGTGTGTGTGTGTGTGTAAGCATGCATTATGGACTTAACATGATAAAAATGGTTTGCTTCAGTGAAGAATACTGGAGAAATAAAGTAGTTGAAAATGAAAGTGAGCCAATAAGTGGTCTTCTACTGCGCTCTGCTGGCCACTCTTCTTATTAATAGTCTTTTCACATGTGCTTTTGCATTCATATGTATATAGACACTATAAAATCACTTATATAACAATTACTATTAAAACACATTCATATTCTGTCAGAGTGTATCAGTTCATTTGTACTGACACTTCACATCAATGCTAGCAATGTGGTAAATCATGGTGAATTGTGGTAGAACATGATTTTTCACAATAACATAACCCAAACGTGTGTACGTGTGTGTGCACGTGTGTGTGTGTGTGTGTGTGTGTGTGTGTGTGTGTGTGTGTGTGTGTGTGTGTGTGTGCGTGCGTGCGTGTGTGTGTGTGTGTGTGTGTGTGTGTGTGAGAGAGAGAGAGAGAGCATGCATTATGGAGTTAACATGAAAAAAAAAATGGTTTGCTTTAGTGCAGAATACTGGAGAAACAAAGTAGTTTAAAATTAAAGTGAGCCAATAAGTGGTCTTCTACTGCCCTCTGCTGGCAACTCTTCTTTTTAATAGTCTTTTCACATGTGCTTTAGCATTCATATGTATATAGACACTATAAAAATCACTTATATAACAATTACTATTATAACACATTCATATTCTGTCAGAGTGTATCAGTTCAATTGTTCTGATGCTTCAAATAATTGCTATCAACGTGGTAAATCATGGTAAATAACGCCAGAAACATGGTAAATCATAGTAAAAAAGGTAAATCATGCTAGAATCCTGGTAAATTATTCTAGAATGTGCTATATCATGGTAAATCATCCTATAACATGGTATATCAAGGTAAACTATGGAAAATCATGTTAGATTCATGGTAAATCATACTGGAACATGGCAAATCATGAAAAATCACACTGAAATGTAGTATATCATGGTAAATCATGCTTGCTACATGCAACTTAATGTCTTTTGATGCTTTTGTGCTTAACGGCCTTAAAGGCCTTAACTGCTTGAACACCGCTAAATGCTGCTTGCAGCTTTAATTAGGTGTTCAAGTACGAAGTGCTGAAAACCTATTGTATTTTTAAGGATTTTTAGGTGTTCAAGCACGAAGTGCTGAAAACCTATTGTAATTGTCCTGATTTTTAGGTGTTCAAGCACGAAGTGCTGAAAACCTATTGTATTTGTACTGATTTTTATTATTATTATTCTCCGCTAAAACGCATCGTGCAGACCAAACCGTAAGTGCTAGAGACTTGAAACTTTGTCAGATGGTAGTACAAAAATCGAGGAGAGGTTATCAAATTATGAGCCCGATTGGCCCATAGGTGGCGCTATAGCAACATATTGCGCAAAACTGCTCATAACTCCTAGACCGTATGTCGTAGACTCAAGTGTCTTATATCTCTGGAAAGCTGGAAACCTGAAGTAAAAAACGTATATCTCCGATTTCATTTCCGCCATGATAGATTTTCCGCCATTTTGAATTTTGTCGAAAAACTACTTTTGCAAACTAGTCCCTGGTTTTTCGCCCGATCGGAACCAAACCAGTGCCAAAATGTTCTCTGGAGTCTGAATATCAATAATTATCGAAAAAAAGTTGAAATTTTGATTCACGGTCGCTAGGGGGCGCAAAATGAACGTTGTGGGCGGAGCCTATTTTACTAAAATGGCTATAACTCAAGAAGTAAATGAGATAGCTTCACCAAACTCGGTACACATGTGAATAAGTTCATTCTGAGGTCACAGTAAAAAAATCGCGACGATTGGGCACTAGGTGGCGCTATAACATTAAAAAAACTTAAATAGGGCTATGACCACCTGACCGTTGGTCCGATTGACTTGAAAATTGGTATGCAGTGTCTTGGTCCAAGGCCCCATGTATGTATAAAAGGACATTGGCTTATCTCAAAAAACATGGCCGCCATCGGCCAATGAAGTTTGAGCACCTGTGAGACGAGGTTAACGGAGGCCGATCGGAACGAAACTCGATGGGCATGTTCGACTCATGGCCCAAGAGGTCTGTAAGAGTTTTGAAAGAAATCGGCCACTAGTTGGCGCTAACGAGTTTTACGGCTCTGTAATCACGTGGTGTGGCACACATCCCCACAAAATGCATATCATTTGATAGATCTCCTCATGCTGAACAACTTTGCCTCTAGAACCATTGCTGTCAATCAAATCGTTCATTAAATATTCACAAATATGTTTAAAACCTACTTTTGCAAACTAGTCCTAGGATTTTCGCCCGATCGGAACCAGACCAGTCTAGGACAATTCTCTGGACTCTCTAGATCAATAATTATCAAAAAAAGTTGAAATTTGGCATTTGGTTGGCTATAACAGGGTCATTTATAAAATGGGCGTGGCAAAATATAGTCAAAAGCCTATAAATCCTATACGAAAACTCAGAACTTCACAAAAATTGGTGAGCATATGTGACATAACATCCTTAAAAAGCATGCCAAATTTTATGGAGATCGGACCATAGGTGGCGCTATAACTGTTAAAAAGCTTTTAAACAATGTATTTCCTATGGTAAATTGCCTGTATTTGCTGTAAATGGTGTTTTGCATTTATTATCATGTAATGTTCATATCATAATGTTCAAAACCAGTGCAGTACAATTCTCTGGACTCTCTAGATCAATAATTATCAAAAAAAGTTGAACAACTTCATTTGGATGGCTATAATAGGGTCACTTCACAATGTAGCCATGACCTAGTGTCCCCAAAAGCTTATATCTCTTCAATGAATGCTCAGATCTTCTTAAAAACAAGTCAGAACATGTGCCATATGACTCCAAACAATCATGAAAAATTTCAGACAGATCGGACAAGATTTGCCTCTATAACAGTTAAAAATGGGAAAATTAAATGAATATAATGGCATATTAAGCCAATAAGTAGTATTTTACTGCCCCCTGCTGTTTAAAATATGAATTATACTTGAGTAGTGTGACAAAATTACTATTTAGACTTTATAAAATTACTATTTTAACATTTACAATCACATTAAGTCTAATTTCATCTATTGAAGTATCACTATTGACAATTCTGTCACATTGACAAATGTGAATCCTGAATGAGACATAGTTCAAATCTCTGTATCTACAACAGAATGTGTGTGTAGTCCTATGTTTCTGAATAAATTCTGAATAATCTGATTAATAGTTTGCAAAGACATGTATGAAATAACATTCAAATATATTTTCATAATGATTTTGTGTGTGTGTGTGTGTGTGTGTGTGTGTGTGTGTGTGTGTGTGTGTGTGTGTGTAAGCTTGCATAAAGGAGTTAAAATGGAAAAACTGTCAAAATGAAAGTGGCCAGCAGAGGGCAGTAGAAGACCACTTATTGGCTCATTCTACTTATTAATGAAGTCTTTTAACAGGTGCATTCATATTTAGACACTATAAAATCACTTGTATAACAATTACTATTATAACACAATCATATTTTGTCAGAGTTTATCACTTCATTTGTACTGACACTTCACATCAATGCTAGCAATGTGGTAAATCATGATAAACTATGGTAAATCATGCTAGAATCACGGTACTCTATGGCAGTGTTGGGAACCCTAATCAAACACACCTGATTCAACTCATCAGCTCATAATCACATAGGTTATTGAGCTGATGAGTTGAATCAGGTGTGATTGATTAGAGAGACAGAGAAAACGGGTCCTTCAGGACAGGTTTGGGAACCACTGCTCTATGGTAAATCATCCTAGAACGTAGTAAATCATACTAGAACTTGGTAAATCATGGTAAATCATGCTAGATTCATGGTAAATCATACTGGAACATGGTAAATCATGAAAAATCACACTAAAATGTGGTATATCATGGTAAATCATGCTAAAACATGGTCTATTCCATCTATGATATCAGTGGTTAAATGCTTGCTACATAAAACGTAATGTCTTTTGATGCTTGTGTGGTTAAAAATCTTAAATGCCTTAACTGCTTGAACACCGCTAAATGCTGCTTGCAGCTTTAATTATTATTATTTTTCTTCTCCGCTAAAACGCATCGTGCAGACCAAACCGTAAGTGCTAGAGACTTGAAACTTTGTCAGATGGTAGTACAAAAATCGAGGAGAGGTTATCAAATTATGAGCCCGATTGGCCCATAGGTGGCGCTATAGCAACCAATTGTGCGAAACTGCTCATAACTCCTAGACCGTATGTCGCAGAGTCAAGTGTCTTATATCATTGGAAAGCTGGACGCCTGACGAACAAAATGTATATCTCCGATTTCATTTCCGCCATGATAAATTTTCCGCCATTTTGAATTTTGTCGAAAAACTACTTTTGCAAACTAGTCCCTGGTTTTTCACCCGATCGGAACAAAACCAGTGCCAAAATGTTCTCTGGAGTCTGAATATCAATAATTATCGAAAAAAAGTTGAAATTTTGATTCACGGTCGCTAGGGGGCGCAAAATTAACGTTGTGGGCGGAGCCTATTTTACTAAAATGGCTATAACTCCAGAAGTAAATTAGGTAGCTTCACCAAACTCGGTACACATGTGAATGAGGACAGTCTGAGGTCACAGTAAAAAAATCACGACGATCGAACACTAGGTGGCGCTATAATGTAAAAAAAACATAAAAAGGGCTATGACCACCTGACCGTTAGTCCGATTGACTTGAAAATTGGTATGCAGTGTCTTGGTCCAAGGCCCCATGTATGTATATAAGGACATTGGCGTATCTCAAAAAACATGGCCGCCATTGGCCAATGAAGTTTGAGCACCAATGAGACGAGGTTAACGGAGGCCAATCGGAACGAAACTCGATGGGCATGTTCGACTCATGGCCTAAGAGGTCTGTAAGAGTTTTGAAAGAAATCGGCCACTAGTTGGCGCTAACGAGTTTAACGGCTCTTTAATTACGTGGTGTGGCACACATCCCCACAATGTGCATATCATGTGATAGATCTCCTCATGCTGAACAACTTTGCCTCTAGAACCATTGCTGTCAATCAAATCGTTCATTAAATATTCACGAATATGTTAAAAACCTACTTTTGCGAACTAGTCCCTGGTTTTTCGCCCGATCGGAACCAGACCAGTCTAGAACAATTCTCTGGACTCTCTAGATCAATAATTATCAAAAAAAGTTGAACTTTGCCCTTTGGTTCACTATAACAGGGTCATTTAGAAAATGGGCGTGGCAAAATTCACTCAAAAGCCTATAAATCATAAATAAAAACTCAGAACTTCACAAAAATTGGTGAGCACATGTGACATAACGTCATTAACAAGCAGGCAAAATATTATGGAGATCGGACAATAGGTGGCGCTATAACTGTTAAAAAGCTTTAAAACCATATATTTCCTATGGTAAATTGCCTGTATTGGCTGTAAATGGTCTTTTCCATCTATTATGTCAGTGGTTAAATTAATGCTAAATAAAACTTAATGTCTTTTGATGCTTTTGTGCTTAACGGCTTTAAAGGCCTTAACTGCTTGAACACCGCTAAATGCTGCTTGCAGCTTTAATTTTTATTATTATTATTATTTTCCCCTAAAACGCATCGTGCAGCCCAAACCGTAAGTGCTAGAGACTTGATATTTGGGATTAAGGTAGCACAGAAATCGAGGAGAGGTTGAGAGACTATGAGCCCGATTGGCCCATAGGTGGCGCTATAGCAATCAATTGCGCGAAACTGGTCATAACTCCTAGACCGTAAGTCGTAGAGTCAAGTGTCTTATATCACTGGAAAGCTGAACTCATGACTTAAAAAACGTATATCTCCGATTTCATTTCCGGTATGCAAATTTTTCCACCATTTTGAATTTTGTCAAAAAACTACTTTTGCGAACTAGTCCCTGTTTTTTTGCCCGATCGGAACCAAACCAGTGCATAAATGTTCTCTGGAGTCTGAATATCAATAATTATCGAAAAAAAGTTGAAATTTCGATTTCCGATTGCTAGGGGGCGCAAAATGAACGTTGTGGGAGGAGCCTATTTTACTAAAATGGCTATAACACAAGAAGTAAATGAGATATCTTCACCAAACTTGACACACATGTGTATGAGGACATTCTGGGGTCACAGTAAAAAAACCGCGTCGATCTAACACTAGGTGGCGCTATAAGATTAAAAAAACATAAAAGGGGGTGTGGCCACCTGACCGTTAGTCTGATTGACTTGAAAATTGGTATGCAATGTCTTGGTCCAAGGTGCCATGTATGTGTAAAAGGATATTGGCATATCTCAAAAAACATGGCTGCCATCGGCCAATGAAATTTGAGCACCTTTTAAACAAGGTTAACGGAGGCCGATAAGAAGAAACTCAATGGGCATGTTCAACTCATGGCCCAAGAGGTCTGTAAGAGTTTTGAAAGAAATCGGCCACTAGTTGGCGCTAACGAGTTTTACGGCTCTGTAATCACGTGGTGTTGCACACATCCCCTCAATATGCATATCAGTCGATAGATCTCCTCATGTTGAACAACTTTGCCTCTAGAACCATTGCTGTCAATCAAACCGTTCATTAAATATTCACGAATATGTTAAAAACCTACTTTTGCGAACTAGTCCCTGGTTTTTCGCCCGATCGGAACCAGACCAGTCTAGGACAATTCTCTGGACTCTCTAGATCAATAATTATCGAAAAAAAGTTGAACTTTGCCCTTTGGTCTGCTATAACAGGATCATTTATAAAAAGGGGCGTGTCAAAACACACTCAAAAGCCTATAAATCATAAATAAAAACTCGGAACTTCACAAAAATTGGTGAGCATATGTGACATAACATCTTTAACAAGCATGCAAAGTTTCATGGAGATCGGACAATAGGTGGCGCTATAACTGTTAAAAATCTTAAAAACCATGTATTCCCTATGGTAAATTGCCAGTATTGACTGTAAATGGTTTGTTCCATCTAAGATCATATAATTTTCATATAATAACGTTCAAAACCAGTGCAGTACAATTCTCTGGACTCTCTAGAGCAATAATTATCAGAAAAGGTTGAACTTCTGCATTTTGATGGCTATAATAGGGTCACTTCAATGTGTAGCCTTGACCGAGTGTGCTCGAAAGCCTATATCTCTTCGATGAATGTTCAGATCTTATTAAAAACAAGTCTGAACATGTGGGCCATGACTCCAAATAATCATGAAAATTTTCGGACAGATTGGACAAAATAGGCCTGTATAACAGTTAAAAAGGTGAAAATGATATGAACATAATGGCCTATTAAGCCAATAAGTGGTATTTTACTGCCCCCTGCTGTTTAAAAAAAGTCATTTTGTCACACTACTCAACTATAATTAATATTTAGACTTTATAAATTCACTATTTTAACATTTACAATAACATTTAGTCAAAATTCATCTATTGAAGTGACAATTGAGTCACACCGGATCCTGAAGTTCCAAATGTCTCTATCTACAACAGAATGAGTGTGTGTAGATTAAATGATATGAAAAACATGGCATATTGTATAAGTAGGCTGTAATAGCACTGTTTTCCACTAGATGGAGCAGCAGCATTAGACATTTTTAATCTTTTTATCAGCTTTCAGCATTGGCTAACAAACAAATGCTTAAAGCATTTTCTTTAATTAGTTTTATATTATTACATTGCAAAGAAATATGTGAAATGCTCATATACCATTAAAACAGATTTTCACAATAACATATCCCAAAAATGTGTGTGTGTGTGTGTGTGTGTGTAAGCATGCATTATGGACTTAACATGATAAAAATGGTTTGCTTCAGTGAAGAATACTGGAGAAATAAAGTAGTTGAAAATGAAAGTGAGCCAATAAGTGGTCTTCTACTGCCCTCTGCTGGCCACTCTTCTTATTAATAGTCTTTTCACATGTGCTTTTGCATTCATATGTATATAGACACTATAAAATCACTTATATAACAATTACTATTAAAACACATTCATATTCTGTCAGAGTGTATCAGTTCATTTGTACTGACACTTCACATCAATGCTAGCAATGTGGTAAATCATGGTGAATTGTGGTAGAACATGATTTTTCACAATAACATAACCCAAACGTGTACGTGTGTGTGCACGTGTGTGTGTGTGTGTGTGTGTGTGTGTGTGTGTGTGCGTGCATGTGTGTGTGTGTGTGTGTGTGTGTGTGTGTGTGTGTGAGAGAGAGCATGCATTATGGAGTTAACATGAAAAAAAAAATGGTTTGCTTTAGTGCAGAATACTGGAGAAACAAAGTAGTTTAAAATTAAAGTGAGCCAATAAGTGGTCTTCTACTGCTCTCTGCTGGCCACTCTTCTTTTTAATAGTCTTTTCACGTGTGCTTTTGCATTCATATGTATATAGACACTATAAAATCACTTATATAACAATTACTATTATAACATTCATATTCTGTCAGAGTGTATCAGTTCAATTGTTCTGATGCTTCAAATAATTGCTATCAACGTGGTAAATCATGGTAAATAACGCCAGAAACATGGTAAATCATAGTAAAAAAGGTAAATCATGCTAGAATCCTGGTAAATTATTCTAGAATGTGCTATATCATGGTAAATCATCCTATAACATGGTATATCAAGGTAAACTATGGAAAATCATGTTAGATTCATGGTAAATCATACTGGAACATGGCAAATCATGAAAAATCACACTGAAATGTAGTATATCATGGTAAATCATGCTTGCTACATGCAACTTAATGTCTTTTGATGCTTTTGTGCTTAACGGCCTTAAAGGCCTTAACTGCTTGAACACCGCTAAATGCTGCTTGCAGCTTTAATTATTATTATTTTTCTTCTCCGCTAAAACGCATCGTGCAGACCAAACCGTAAGAGCTGGAGCTCTGAAACTTTGTCAGATGGTAGTACAAAAATCGAGGAGAGGTGCAGAGAGTATGACCCCGATTGGCCCATAGGTGGCGCTACAGCAATCAATTGTGCGTAAATGCGCATAACTCCTAAACCGTAAGGCGTAGACTCAAGTGTCTTATATCATTGGAAAGCTGGACTCCTGCCTAAAAAACGTATATCTCCGATTTCATTTCCGCCATGACAGATTTTCCGCCATTTTGAATTTTGTCAAAAAACTACTTTTGCGAACTAGTCCCTGGTTTTTTGCCCGATCGGAACCAAACCAGTGCAGAAATGTTCTCTGGAGTCTGAATATCAATAGTTATCGAAAAAAAGTTGAAATTTTGATTCAGGGTCGCTAGGGGGCGCAAAATGAACGTTGTGAGGGGAGCCTATTTTACTAAAATGGCTATAACTCGAGAAGTAAATGAGATATCTTCACCAAACTTGACACGCATGTGTATGAGGACAGTTTGTGGTCACAGTAAAAAAAACGCGTCGATCTACCACTAGGTGGCGCTATAACATAAAAAAAACATAAATAGGGCTATGACCACGTGACCGTTAGTCCGATTGACTTGAAAATTGGTATGCAGTGTCTTGGTCCAAGGCCCCATGTATGTGTAAAAGGATATTGGCGTATCTCAAAAAACATGGCCGCCATCGACCAATGAAGTTTGAGCACCTATGAGACGAGGTTAACGGAGGCCGATCGGAACGAAACTCGATGGGCATGTTCGACTTATGGCCCTAGAGGCCTGTAAGAATTTTGAAACAAATCGGCCACTAGTTGGCGCTAACAAGTTTTACGGCTCTGTAATCACGTGGTGTTGCACACATCCCCACAATATGCATATCATTTGATAGATATCCTCATGCTGAACAACTTTGCCTCTAGAAACATTGCTGTCAATCAAATCGTTCATTAAATATTCACAAATATGTTGAAAACCTACTTTTGCAAACTAGTCCCTGGTTTCTCGCCCGATCGGAACCAGACCAGTCTAGGACAATTCTCTGGACTCTCTAGATCAATAATTATTGAAAAAAAGTTGAAATTTTGCATTTGGGTGGCTGTAACAGGGTCATTTATAAAAGGGGCATGGCAAAATACAGTCAAAAGCCTATAAATCATAAATAAAAACTCAGAACTTCACAAAAATTGATGAGCATATGTGTCATAACATGGTGAAGAAGCATTCAAAGTTTCATGGAGATCAGACCATAGGTGGCGCCATAACTGTTAAAAAGCTTCAAAACCATGTATTTCCTATGGTAAATTGCCTGTATTAGCTGTAAATGGTCTTTTCCATCTACGATCATATAATGTTCATATCATAATGTTCAAAACCATCATAAATCATTCTAGAATGTGGTATATCATGGTAAATCATCCTATAACATGGTAAATCATGCTAGAATCATATTAAATCATACTAGAATGTGTTCAATTGTGGTAAACCATTCTAGAGCAGGGTAAATCATGGTGAATCATACTAGAACTTGGTATATCATGATAAACTATGGTAAAACAAGGTCTATTCCATCTATGATGTCAGTGGTTAAATGCTTGCTACATGAAACTTAATGTCTTTTGATGCTTTTGAGCTTAACTGCCTTAACTGCTTGAACACCGATAAATGCTGCTTGCAGCTTTAATTATTATTATTATTCCGCCGTAAAACGCATTGTGCAGCCCAAACCGTAAGAGCTGGAGCTTTGAAACTTTGCCAGATGGTAGTACAAAAATCGAGGAGAGGTTATCAAATTATGAGCCCGATTGGCCCATAGGTGTAGCTATAGCAATCAATTGAGTGTAACTGCTCATAACTCCTAGACCGTAAGTCGTAGACTCAAGTGTCTTATATCATTGGAAAGCTGGACGCCTGTAGGACAAAATGTATATCTCTGATTTTGTTTTGGGTATGCAAATTTGTCCGCCATTTTGAATTTTGTTAAAAACCTACTTTTGCAAACTAGTCCCTGGTTTTTCACCCGATCGGAACCAAACTAGTGCAGAAATGTTCTCTGGAGTCTATTTATAAATAATTATCAAAAAAAAGTTGAATTTTCGATTCAAGGTCGCTAGGGGGCGCAAAATGAACGTTGTGAGAGGAGGCAATTTTACTAAAATGGCTATAACTTGTCAACAGAATGAGATTTCTTAACCAAATTTGGACCACATATGTTTGAGCTTATTCTTTAGTCACTTGCAAAACATCGTGGTGATTTGGCAGTAGGTGGCGCTATAAAATTAAAAAAACATAAAAAGGGCTCTGACCACCTGACCGTTAGTCCGATTGACTTGAAAATTGGTATGCAGTGTCTTGGTCCAAGGCCCCATGTATGTGTATGAGGACATTGGCGTATATCAAAAAACATGGCCGACATCGGCCAATGAAGTTCGAGCACCTATGAGACAAGGTTAACGGAGGCCAATCGGAACGAAACTCGATGGGCATGTTTGACTCATGGCCCAAGAGGTCTGTAAGAGTTTTTAAACAAATCAGCCACTAGTTGGCGCTAACGAGTTTAACGGCTCTTTAATCACGTGGTGTTGCACACATCCCCACAATATGCATATCATTTGATAGATCTCCTCATGCTGAACAACTTTGCCTCTAGAACTATTGCTGTCAATCAAACCGTTCATTAAATATTCACGAATTTGTTAAAAACCTACTTTTGCAAACTAGTCCCTGGTTTTTTGCCCGATCGGAACCAGACCAGTCTAGGACAATTCTCTGGACTCTCTAGATCAATAATTATCAAAAAAACAGTTGAAATTTGGCATTTGGGTGGCTATAACAGGGTCATTTATAAAATGGGCGTGGCGAAATATAGTCAAAAGCCTATAAATGCTATACGAAAACTCATAACTTCACAAAAATTGGTGAGCATATGTGACATAACATCCTTAAAAAGCATGCCAAATTTTATGGAGATCGGACCATAGGTGGTGCTATAACTGTTAAAAAGCTTTGAAATAATGTATTTCCTATGGTAAATTGCCTGTATTTGCTGTAAATGGTGTTTTCCATTTATTATCATGTAATGTTCATATCATAATGTTCAAAACAACTGCAGTACAATTCTCTGGACTCTCTAGATCAATAATTATCAGAAAAAGTTGAACAACTTCATTTGGATGGCTATAATAGGGTCACTTCACAATGTAGCCATGACCTAGTGTCCCCAAAAGCCTATATCTCTTCAATGAATGCTCAGATCTTCTTAAAAACAAGTCAGAACATGTGCCATATGACTCCAAACAATCATGAAAAATTTCAAACAGATCGGAAAAAATTTGCCTCTATAACAGTTTAAAATGAGAAAATTAAATGAATATAATGGCATATTAAGCCAATAAGTAGTATTTTACTGCCCCCTGCTGTTTAAAATATGAATTATACTTGAGTAGTGTGACAAAATTACTATTTAGACTTTATAAAGTTACTATTTTAACATTTACAATCACATTAAGTCAAATTTCATCTATTGAAGGATCACTATTGACAATTCTGTCACATTGACAAATGTGAATCCTGAATGAGACATAGTTCAAATCTCTGTATCTACAACAGAATGTGTGTGTAGTCCTATGTTTCTGAATAAATTCTGAATAATCTGATTAATAGTTTGCAAAGACATGTATGAAATACCATTCAAATATATTTTCATAATGATTTTGTGTGTGTGTGTGTGTGTGTGTGTGTGTGTGTGTGTGTGTGTGTGTAAGCTTGCATAAAGGAGTTAAAATGGAAAAACTGGTTTGCAGAATACTGGTGAAAATCAAGCCTGTCAAAATGAAAGTGGCCAGCAGAGGGCAGTAGAAGACCACTTATTGGCTCATTCTACTTATTAATGAAGTCTTTTAACAGGTGCATTCATATTTAGACACTATAAAATCACTTGTATAACAATTACTATTATAACACAATCATATTTTGTCAGAGTTTATCACTTCATTTGTACTGACACATCACATCAATGCTAGCAATGTGGTAAATCATGATAAACTATGGTAAATCATGCTAGAATCAAGGTACTCTATGGCAGTGTTGGGAACCCTAATCAAACACACCTGATTCAACTCATCAGCTCATAATCACATAGGTTAATGAGCTGATGAGTTGAATCAGGTGTGATTGATTAGAGAGACAGAGAAAACGGGTCCTTCAGGACAGGTTTGGGAACCACTGCTCTATGGTAAATCATCCTAGAACGTAGTAAATCATACTAGAACGTGGTAAATCATGGTAAATCATGCTAGATTCATGGTAAATCATACTGGAACATGGTAAATCATGAAAAATCACACTAAAATGTGGTATATCATGGTAAATCATGCTAAAACATGGTCTATTCCATCTATGATGTCAGTGGTTAAATGCTTGCTACATAAAACTTAATGTCTTTTGATGCTTGTGTGGTTAAAAATCTTAAATGCCTTAACTGCTTGAACACCGCTAAATGCTGCTTGCAGCTTTAATTATTATTATTATTATTATTCTGCTTCCGACTGGGCGTCTATGGCAGCCCATAGAACCGTTTGCGGGAAAGTTTTTTTGGTTTGACATTCTGATAGAGGACAGTCCCAACATTAAATACACCAATGTTGGTGTTTCTAAGTCATTCCGTCTAGCGCCACCACCTGTCCAAAATTTCACTTTTATTTTGCTAATAACTTCTGAACCGTAAGACCAATCAACAAAATTATTTTTTCTTCTGATTCCTGAGCTCATGCCGATTCGATTGCAACCCATGACGTCGTTTTCCGTCATAAAAATATGGCCGCCATCTTGAATTTTCTCAAAAAGCTACTTTTTCGAACTCGTCCTAGACGGTTTGTCCGATTTGCACGAAAATTGAAATAGATCATCTTCAGGCAGTGCTGACAAAAATTTATTAAAATTAAATTGATTCGTCAAATCGTTTTTGATAAACGCTCGAACAAATTTTACGTAGCGCTTGGAAAAACAGTCGTAAGGCTGTATCTTCGCAACGCTTTAGCGTATTAAGACCAAACTTGGTCCATGTCATCACAAGCATGACCTGAGGCTACGTGCTGCGTTTTGGCACAGCGCCACCTACTGGTCCGGAGATACAGAAAATGGCTATTTTTGCTTATAACTTCTGAACAGTTTGTCCAAAAATCATAAAATTGGTCTTGTTACATTCAGGGTCATGCTGGTCATGCCGAGTCGACTGATATCCAATTTTCCCATATTGGCCATTTTGTCTGTCGGCCATTTTGAATTATGTGCTAAAATGCTGTATTTTCTGAACGCATGAACGAATTGTTACGAAACTCGGTATGGGTCATCAGTACAATGCCCTGAAGGAGCCTGAGAAGTTTCGAAACAGCGCCACCTAGTGGTGAATTTTTATTTTCAAATGCTTATAACTTTGGGTGTGGTCGACTTATTTTCACGGGAGTCATCTTTTTAAGTTCCTGAATCGTTGCCGAGTCCAACGATACCAAACATGCTGGGTTTCTTCTTACGGTTTGTGTAGCGTTGCGATTTAGCGCGAAAAAAACATTTGGCTATATCTTCGAAACCGCTTGTCCGATCGAGACGAAACCACCGTCAGAAGTTTGGAACCATAGCTTGTTAACTACATGTGAATGCCCGGATATGCAAATATTGATAGTAAGGGGTAGTAAAATTCAAACAAAGTCATGTGTCAGTCATTTTTTACGTGTTTTTTCATATAAATGTCTATAACTCTGAAGCGAATTGAGATATTTTCACCAAAATTGACACACATATGTATGGGCTCACTCTGAGGACACATAAAAAAAATTGTGGGACTGAGCCTCTTGGTGGCGCTATAATAGAACAAAACATGAAATTCCCATTGACTTCAATACAGTTTTGTGAAATAAAATGCTATACTAAACAAATTCATTGCTGTAACATTATGAAACTCAGAATTTGCCAACAAAACCATCCTCTGAAGGTACTCAAAAGATTTCGAGATAGCGCCACCTAGTGGTCAAAAGTTATAACAAAATTTCCAAAAAGGCTAATAACTTTTGAATAAATCTTCCTGTTGAAATGCCACTGGTCTTAATAGATTCCTTGGGTCAAGCTGAGAACATAGATACCAGGTTTTCCTTTTTTGGGCCGAACTTCTTGTCCGCCATCTAGATTTTCAGTCAAAACCTACTTTTTCGAACTCCTCCTACACCGTTTGTTCGATTTTCACCAAAATCGAATCGTATCATCTCCAGACCGTGCCGACTAAAAGTTTTAGATTTCGTGTCGATAGATGAAACCGTTTTCGTATAGCACAGCAGCAAATTTGAGGCATGATGCTAAAAGCACTATTCAGGCTTTATCTCTGCAATGCCTTGACATATTGACACCAAACTTTATATGTGTCATTGTCACTTCACTCTGACCACATCACATCAGTTTTGTATCTGCGCCACCTATTGGTCGAAAGTGATAATCCATTAAATCATATTTTTATTTACAGTTTCTATGATTTTTCAGCCATTTCACCTACAATTGTCTTTAAATGTCTTTAATTGCTCATTGTTGCAGTTGGTCTGACACTTTCAGCAATGTTGGCATGTCTTGTCGTCTGATTGTGCTTGGCCCCGGTAATTGCTGCTTGCAGCTATTTATTATTTTTATTATTATTCTTCTGCTTCCGACTGGGCGTCTATGGCAGCCCATAGAACCGTTTGCGGGAAAGTTGTTTTGGTTTGACATTCTGATAGAGGACAATCCCAACATTAAATACACCAATTTTGGTGTTTCTAACTTATTGCCTCTAGCGCCACCACCTGTCCAAAATTTCACTTTTATTATGCTAATAACTTTTGAACCGTAAGGCCTATCAACAAAATTCTTTTTTCCTCTGATTCCGGAGCTCATGACGATTCGATTGCACCCTATGATGTCATTTTCCGTCATAAAAATATGGCCGCCATCTTGAGTTTTCTCAAAAGCTACTTTTTCGAACTCGTCCTAGACGGTTTGTCCGATTTGCACGAAAATTTAACCAGATCATCTTCAGGCAGTGCTGACAAAAGTTATTAAAATCAAATTGATTAGTTATTAAAATCAAATTGATTCGTCAAATCGTTTTTGATAACCACTCGAACAAATTTTACATAGCGCTTGCAAAAACAGTCGTAAGGCTGTATCTTCGCAGCGCTTTAGCGTATTAAGACCAAACTTGGTCCATGTCATCACAAGCATGACCTGAGGCTACATGCTGCGTTTCGGCGCAGCGCCACCTACTGGTCCGGAGATACAGAAAATGGATATTTTTTCTTATAACCTCTGAACAGTTTGTCCAAAAATCATAAAATTGGACTTGTTAGATTCAGGGCGTCATGCCGAGTCGACTGATATCCGATTTTTCCATATCGGCCATTTTGTCTGTCGGCCATTTTGATTATGTGCTAAAATGCTGTATTTTCTGAACGCATGAACGAATTTTTACGAAACTCGGTATGGGTCATCAGTACGATGCCCTGAAGGAGCCTGAGAAGTTTCGAAACAGCGCCACCTAGTGGTGATTTTTTTTTTCAAATGCTTATAACTTTGGGTGTGGTCGACTTATTTTCACGGGAGTCATCTTTTTGAGTTCCTGAATCGTTGCCGAGTCCAACGATACCAAACATGCTGGGTTTGTGTAGCGTTGCGATTTAGCGCGAAAAAAAACATTTGGCTATATCTTCAAAACCGCTTCTCCGATCGAGACGAAACCACCGTCAGAAGTTTGGAACCATAGCTTGTTAACCATACACCAATGCCCAAATATGAAAATATTGATAGTAAGGGGTAGTAAAATTCAAACAAAGTCATGTGTCAGTCATTTTTTACGTGTTTTTTCATATAAATGTCTATAACTCTGAAGCGAATTGAGATATTTTCACCAAAATTGACACACATATGTATGGGCTCACTCTGAGGACACATAAAAAAATTGTGGGACTGAGTCTCTTGGTGGCGCTATAATAGAACAAAACATGAAATTCCCATTGACTTCAATACAGTTTTGTGAAATAACATGCTATACTAAACAAATGCATTGCTGTAACATTATGAAACTCAGAATTTGCCAACAACACCATCCTCTGAAGGTACTCAAAAGATTTCGAGATAGCGCCACCTGTTGGTCAAAAGTTATAATTAAATTTCCAAAAATGCTAATAACTTTTGAATAAATCTGCCTGTTGAAATGCCACTGGTCTTAATAGATTCCTTGCGTCAAGCTGAGAACATAGATACCAGGTTTTCCTTTTTTGGCCGAACTTCCTGTCCGCCATCTCTATTTTCAGTCAAAACCTTCTTTTTCGAACTCCTCCTACACCGTTTGTTCGATTTTCACCAAAATCGAATCTCATCATCTCCAGACCATGCCGACTAAAAGTTATAGATTTCGTGTCGATAGATGAAACCGTTTTCGTATAGCGCAGCAGCAAAGTTGAGGCATGATGCTAAAAGCACTATTCAGGCTTTATCTCTGCAATGCCTTGACATATTGACACCAAACTTTATATGTGTCATTGTCACTTCACTCTGACCATTTTGTCTGTCGGCCATTTTGAATTATGTGCTAAATGCTGTATTTTCTGAACGCATGAACGAATTGTTACGAAACTCGGTATGGGTCATCAGTACGATGCCCTGAAGGAGCCTGAGAAGTTTCGAAACAGCGCCACCTAGTGGTGAATTTTGTTTTTCAAATGCTTATAACTTGTGGTGTGGTCGACTTATTTTCACGGGAGTCATCTTTTTGAGTTCCTGAATCGTTGCCGAGTCCAACGATACCAAACATGCTGGGTTTCGTCTTACGGTTTGTGTAGCGTTGCGATTTAGCGCGAAAAAAACATTTGGCTATATCTTCGTTGGCTATAAGTCGGGTGTGGTCGACTTATTTTCACGGGAGTCATCTTTTTGAGTTCCTGAATCGTTGCCGAGTCCAACGATACCAAACATGCTGGTCGACTTATTTTCACGGGAGTCATCTTTTTGAGTTCCTGAATCGTTGCCGAGTCCAACGATACCAAACATGCTGGGTTTGTGTAGCGTTGCGATTTAGCGCGAAAAAAAACATTTGGCTATATCTTCGAAACCGCTTCTCCGATCGAGACGAAACCACCGTCATGAAAAGTTTTCCGCCATTTTGAATTGTCCAAAAAACCTACTTTTGCGAACTCGTCCTAGACGGTTTGTCCGATTTTCACCAAAATTGCACCAGATCATCTCCAGGCAGTGCCGACAAAAGTTATGGAATTCAAGTTGATTCGCTTAACAGTTTTCGATAAACGCGCAAACTAATTTTACGTAGTGCTTGCGAAAACAAACGTAAGGCTGTATCTCTGCAACGCTTAATCGTATTCAGACCAAACTTGGTACATGTCATCACAAGCATGACCTGAGGCTACATGCTGCGTTTCGGCGCAGCGCCACCTACTGGTCCGGAGATATGAAAATGGTCTATTGTCCCTCACAACTTCTGAACGGTTTGTCCAAAAATCATAAAAGTGGTCTCGTTAGATTCAGGGCGTCATGCCGAGTCAACTGATATCCAATTTTCCCAAATCGGCCATTTTGGCTGTCGGCCATTTTGAATTATGTGCAAAAATGCTGTATTTTTTGAACGCATTAACGAATTGTTACAAAACTCAGTATGGGTCATCAGTACGATGCCCTGAAGGAGCCTGTGAAGTTTCGAAACAACGCCACCAAGTGGTCAAAAGTTCAAATTAAATTTCCAAAAATGCTAATAACTTTTGAAAAAATATGCTTATTGCAATGACACTGGTCTTAGTAGATTCCTTGGGTCATGCCGAGAACATAGATACGAAGTTTGACGTATTTGGACGAATTTCCTGTTCGCCATCTTTATTTACTTTCAAAACCTTCTTTTTCGAACTTCTCCTAGACCATTCGTCCGATTTTCACCAAAATCGAATCATATCATCTCCAGACCATGCTGACTGAAAGTTATGGATTTCGTGACGATAGACGAAACCGTTTTCGTATACCGCAGCAGTAAATTTGAGGCATGCTGCCAAAATGACTATTAAGTCTTTATCTCTGCAGTGCCTTGACATTTTGACACCAAACTTTGTATTTGTCATTGTCACCTCACTCTGACCACATCACATCGATTTTGTAACTGCACCACCTATTGGTCGAAAGTGATAAACCATTAAATCATCTTAAAAGTTACTTCATTTGAATCACATTGGATTAACACCAATTTTGGTGTCTCTAACTCATTGCCTCTAGCGCCAACACCTGTCCAAAGTTTCAAAATCATTATGCTAATAACTTTTGAACCGTAAGGCCTATCAACAAAATTCTTTTTTCCTCTGATTCTAGAGCTCATGACAATTCGATTGCAACCCATGATGTCATTTTCCGTCATAAAAATTTGGCCGCCATTTTGAATTGTCCAAAAAACCTACTTTTGCAAACTCGTCCTAGACGGTTTGTCCGATTTTCACCAAAATTGAACCAGATCATCTCCAGGCAGTGCCGACAAAAAGTTATGGAATTCAAGTTGATTCGCTTAACAGATTTCGATAAACGCGCAAACTAATTTTACGTAGTGCTTGCGAAAACAAACGTACGGCTGTATCTCCGCAACGCTTAATCGTATTCAGACCAAACTTGGTACATGTCATCACAAGCATGACCTGAGCATTTTTGTTAATGCTTTGTAAGGGGTAGTAAAATTCAATCAAAGTCACGTGTCAGTCATTTTTGACGTGTTTTTTCATATAAATGTCTATAACTCCAAAGCGAATTGAGATATTTTCACCAAATTTGGCACACACATGTATGGGCTCATTTTGAGGACACATGAAAACAATTGTGAGATTTTGCCTCTTGGTGGCACTATAATAGAACAAAACATGAAATTCCAATTGACTTCAATACAGTTTTGTGATGTAAAATGCTATACTTAACAAATGCATTGCTGTAACATTATGAAACTCAGAATTTGCCACCAGCACCATCTCCTAAAGGTACTCAAAAGATTTTGAGACAGCACCAGCTTTTGGTCAAAAGTTATAATTAAATATACAAAAATGCTAATAACTTTTGAATGCATTTACCTATTGTAATGACACTGGTCTTAATAGATTCCTTGGGTCGTGCAGAGAACATAGATACCAAGTTTGACGTATTTGGACGAACTTCCTTTCGGCCATCTTTATTTACTTTCAAAACCTTCTTTTTCAAACTTCTAGACCATTCGTCCGATTTTCACCAAAATCGAATCATATCATCTCCAGACAATGCCGACTAAAATTTATGGATTTCGATTTCCGTTTTCATATACCGCAGAAGCAAAGTTGAGGCATGCTGCCAAAATGACTATTAAGTCTTTATCTCTGCAATGCCTTCACATTTTGACATCAAACTTTGTATGTGTCATTGTCACCTCACTCTGACCACATCACATCGATTTCGTAACTGCGCCACCTATTTGTCGAAAGTGATAAACCATTAAATCATCTTAAAAGTTACTTCATACATGATTTTTCAGCCATTTTGCCAAAATTCTCTTAAAATGTCTTTAATTGATCCTTGCTGCAGTTGGTCTGCCACTCCCACTCATGATGGCATCTGTTGACGCTTCTTGCGCTTGGCCTCGGTAATGGCTGCTTGCAGCTATATTTATTATTATTGTTATCAGCCGCAACATGCATGCGTTATTTTTGTTTGTTTTTGCACACAAAAAGTATTCTCGTCGTTTGATAAACTTAAGATTTAGCCACTGTAGTCACTTGGACTATTTTAACGATGTCTTTAATAACTTTTCGGGGCTGGCAAGTGTCAATCCCTTAGAAGCCTATGGAGGAGTGATCCAGCTCTCAGATTTAATCAAAAATATCTTAATTCGTGTTCCGAAGATGAACGAAGGTCTTACGGGGTTGGAACAACATGAGGGTGAGTAAATACTGACAGAATTTTCATTTTTGGGTGAACTATCCCTTTAATATGTGAAGATAATTGTAATAATAATAATAATCTGTTCAGATTCAGTTCTGTTTAGTGATAATGTAAAGTTCAATTATGAAATTAGTTTGTCACATTTAAAGTACAAAACATCTGTTATGTATAGAGTGAGTTAATTATGTTAACAGCTAGTGAACATGCTATATCTGTTCATGCAGCACCAAGCAGACAATGTAGTCACTATGAATATATTCTTTAAACTTGAAATTAGAATTTCTTATGTTTTCGGTTATTAGACAGGGCCTACAGAATTTCTAAGTACTTGGTGCAGCTGTAGCCACAGTAGGCTCTATGCATAGCAGTTCAGATTGCATGTTGGCGAATATTATTTACAGCAGCAGCATGCATAGGAAATTCAGATGGTAGTAGGGATGGTATACCGATACCATTTTTTTCAAACCGATACGAGTACGAGTATTTACATTTGTGTACTTGCCGATACCGAGTACCGATACCGATACCGATATTTCTACCGCAAAAGTAACTATAGGCTCCCAGAAAAGAAGACAGAAGACTATTTTAGAACACAGGTTAGAAGACTGTTTTTATTTTCTTCTCTGCTTGTTTTAACAAGTCTAAAAATAAATAATAATGAGTAAAATAATAAATGTATTAACACACAAACCACTGTTAATTTAACATAAAAGCAAGCAGTTACTGCATGCATGGTCTGACATGACTGAATGCGCCCAAAGTCCGCTCCCTTAATAGTCTAATTCCTAAAAAGCTGACAGTTCATCGCGATCTCACACATCTGTTATTATCAATGAAGCTGACTGCACAATGAATCTTTCATAATATCCACACTTTGTTTGTTATAATTAGAGGATTTGCCAGCATACAGAATTCAGCACTGAACAAAAAAGTTTTGAGCGGTGAGGGGAGTCTATCTTAAATGCTTCTGATTGGCCATTGTGTTCAAGAAATCAACACACATGTCTGTGATTTGCTACATCGCTCAACGCTGCAAACATGTTAGGAATAGAAACTCTGGCCTGTAAATCGTTTCTATTTTGTTTTAGTTGTTCTTCTTGCTTTTCTGCAACAGATGAATAAAAATCTATTAGTTTTAATATGTTGTATTCATAGATATTTCTAGTTTGCGGGAGTCCCGCAAATCGTTTTATTCTCCCGCAACCCGCACACAGAGTGAGTACATTACCGCCCGCGCCCGCGCTCGCACTCGGCCATCAAATCTAGTGCCGTGCCGCACTCTATTGCGTTGGGAGTGCACGTCGCTATGCCTCAGTTCACCTCGACAAAGCACTCGCGGCGGCCAGTTTCGTTTCGCAAAATGTACGTGGTATCGGGGCGTGGTATCGGCAATTTTTTATGAGTACGAGTATATGAGGACAGTATCGACCTGATCCCCGATGCCAGTATCGGTATCGGGCCATCCCTAGATGGTAGTATTAGAAAATTATATTAACAGCAGCATGCATAGAAAAATTATAATATTTGCAAATAATAGCAGCGGCAGCAGTAGCCCAAGTAGACAATGTAGTTGCATAAAATTTCAGTGACAAAGCATGGATGGTACTTGAACTCTTTAAAGTGAAATAGGCATTTTGTTACATTTTGCTTATTCAACGGGGCTTACAGCAATTCTAAGTAGTCTACTTTGTGCTGCAGCAGTAGGCTATGCTTAGCAAATTCACATCGTAATATTCGTGAATGTCATTAACAGCAGCAGCACACATAGCAAATTTATACTGTAACATTGTGCATATTATTAACAGTAACAGCACATATTGCAAGTTCAATATTGCATGTAGTGAATATGATTAATAGCAGCAGTGGCAGAAGCAAGCAATCAATGTGGTTGCGTTAGGGTCTTGAACGCGTTAAACAGGGTCTGCACTGGAGTACCACGCTAATCGTGCACATTCATTTGTCTTTCGTATCAAGTAGCGTGAGCGCTTGAAGTACGTCAGAAATTGTGTTGCTCGCATCGCGTAGCGTCCAGCGTGGACAGCTTCACCTGTTATAATGGGTTCTATTGATTTCGTTGTGTCGCTCCCATTGGCTTTATCACAGTGTAGACTCACTTGAAATAGACATTCACTTAAATTTTTGCTTATTCAACAGGGCTTACAGCAATTATAATTTATTGTACAGCAGCAGCATACATAGCTATTCAGATTGCATTGTTTGCAAAAACAATTATTAGCAGCAGCATACATGGCAAATTCAGATTGTATGTTTGAGATTATTATTATCAGCAGCAGCATGCATGGCATATCTTATGGTTGCTAATATTAATTGGTCACAAATAATATAAACCTCAGCAGCATGCTGTTACATGTCTATTAATCAGTTGTTCTCTGTTCCCTACCTGTTTGTCTCCTTGGTTACAAATTAATTAGGTTCCTCGTTTTGTGTGTTATGTTAATTAGTATCGTTAGTTCCTTCTGTTTGTTTGGTATTTAAGCCCTCTGTTTCAGTTTGTTCCTTGTCTTGCATTATTTCAGTTCTCATAAATATGTGGTTGTATGTTTCCTTGTTTAAGTATTGAATTAAAGTCTCCTATAGTATCTCCTTCGTCATGCACTTGCCAGCCACCATATCCGTAATAGAATTCTTTTTTTTTTCTCAAGACCTTGGGTAAAGAATTTGGGTTTTGTTTTTGATGGTCTAAAATTTGACAAGCAGATAAACTCAGTGATCAAGTCCTGTTTTTTTTCCAGCTCCGTCTTTTAGCCAAAGTAAAACCTGTTTTATTTTTTAATAACTTTGAAAGAATAATTCATGCATTTTTAACATTGTGGTTGGACTATTGCAATTCACTGTATTACGGGATCAGCCAATCAGCTTTATCTCAGTTACAGATGGTACAAAATGCGGCGGCAAGACTTCTGACATGTACTAAAAAAAGGGACCATATTACTCCAGTGCCACACTCTTTGGACTGGTTGCCTGTACGATACCGTGTTGATTTTAAAAATCTTCTCTTAGTATTTAAATCATTAAATGGTTTGGCCCCTCCTCACCTTTCGGATCTACTGACAGAACATTGTCCAGTTATGTCTCTTCCGAAATCAAAGCTGAAAAGTAGGGGTGACCGTGCGTTTTCAGTGGCTGCTCCCAGACTGTGGAATGTGTTACCATTTAGTATTAGATTTGCTCCATCCATGTCTTTTTTTTAAATCTAGGCTAAAAACTTACCTTTTTGAACTAGCAAATAGTCAGTGATGAAATGTATTGTATTGTGTGTTTTGTTTTTATGTTTTTTCTTAATGTTATGTATTGTAAAGCACACTGGTCAACTGGTGTTGTGTTTAGTTGTGCTATAGAAATAAAATTGACTCTGATATTGACAAATAAAAACCCAACAACAAAGATGGCTAAAGACAGACTCCTCAAGATCTAGCAGAACGGATGGCCTTTGGAGCGGTATGTGGAGGAGTTTCTGTATTTTTCCCATCTGGTGAGCTGGGGTAATACTACGATTAACCCTCTGAGGTCTAAGGGTTTTTTGGGGTCCTTGAGGTGTTCTGACATGCTCTGACATTTGAGCTTTTTTCAGTTATTTATAAACATGTTAATGGCAAAGGTGTAAATTCACTCTATATAGCACAAACAGGGCTACCGTAATATGTGAGCAACATGTATGTACATGTTTGTATTTTTGAGAGAATATTGCTTATGCATGGTTATTGAAAAAACTGAAACTTAAAGTGTCTGAAATAAGGCCACAAAACACATACTAAATATGTGTCCACAAGACTTTTGACTAATGAGTGTTGTTGCCTAGAATTTTTGCTTCAAAATGATCTGAAAATCATCCTGCCTAATCATTTACACAAAACAATACATTGATTTAAATTTTATAAGACACCTTTTGTTTGGAAAGGCAATATGTGTGGAGGCGTGTTCACACCTGAGAAGACAAAGGCCGGATAATGAGCCCTATAATGAGCTGCATATTAATTAGCCCTTTCACACAGGTGAGTCACAGGATCCCAAAGAATGCAAGGACAAAAGAAATTATCTATATATACATATTTTACAATTAGAAATTGTAACCAATTACAAATAGGTTACAATTACAACAACAATGACAATTTTAACAATATTTCAAGTGTATTTCTTTGTAAAAAGTATACATTTTATCATACGTATTAAAAAAGGTAAGGATTCATTAGTTTGAATATTGGAACAAACACTATAATAACATCTTAGTTGATAATTCAATATACCTACTTTATTTTTGACAAAACATCATACTATAGTATATTTAACTATGAGCAGAAATTGGTGAACAAAAGCTTAACTATTTAATGTGAAAGTCGTCTTTTTTTACAGTCAAAACTTTATAATCTATCCAAAACTAATCACAAAATCTTGTCTAAACATTCATATTTAGTCTGTAACATATTGTGTATGATATATTAGTATATACATGTGAATTTGCAGCTTGTTGCTTATACAGACATTTTATTTCAACATATTTCAGTCTATTTTTACTCATCTTAATAGGCTATAGCAATATAGTTTGGATGTGTTCATGTAAACATAACGTTTACTAATGTAGGTGCGAGAGTGAATGAACGGCACAGACACGCGCTGTATAACTGTAGTAAACAGTTGCGCACGCGCTATGTATGTTATGCGCACAGATGTTCTGTCTCGCATTCGCCTTCTAGATTCCGGGAGATTTTAACTAATTTGCGGGCATCAGGGAGACGCTATCAAACTTCCGGGAGAATTGGGATGTCTGTATTCCAGACTTTTCAAGGGCCCTTCATCCCCTTGGGGCCCTGGTAATCAGTACTGGTTTTACCCCCAGTCCGACGCCCCTGTCCAGGGTTATTAGATAGCGTATCCTTTCGCTGTGAGGAATAATACTGTGTACACAGCTGTACAAGATACTTACTAAACACGATGTGTTTTATAATCCAGCTGGTGGGCGTTGGCATGTTTGAATGGCTTGCCTTAGATCATTTGCGTTTGAATACCGGCGCGCTCTCCGTGGGCGTGGCACATTAACGCGTAATGAGGTATAATGAGCTGGAAAGAAAAATACTGACATCTCTCTCTTTTCATACAGATTACATAAACTGAGAATATTTGTTTTTTATATAAATTAATTCATTTAAAAGAAGAGAGTTCAAGCTTCATTATGGAAAAACACTCGTGCCTGTATGACAAGTATTCGCGAAATTACAGTTAATTTTCGGACGCGTTTCAGAATGGACTTAACTGACAGAGAGAAGGCAGAACGCGCATCATGTTTGTTTTTCTTTATTTGGCGAAAAGCACAACACTTTGTTTTTATTGTGAGTATCCAGAAAAAAATAGACACTTATCAGGATCGAATGATGTACAACACTTAATATGTAAGATCAAAATCAACAGAGTATTTTGAGTTTCTTTTGCACTGATAAGAAAAAAAGCGCGATAGCCGACCTCAGAGGGTTAATGCCTACTTCCGGATGGGACTAGATGATGATAATTTATGTCGATTCTTTCCCCTGGCGATTGTTATAGGTCCGTAACAGACTTTATTAACTATGTCCTTAAATGGTTCGGATTTAAATGGTTCGGATTTCATTGTTGATATATCTAATGAGGACAATCAAAATGATCAGTCCCTATCCGGAAGCATGTAGGTGCCCCAGTTCACCCTAGGCCAGCACCCTCCACATATCTCTGTGGCATACGCCTGAACTGCCGGATCCGCCCTGGTCCTCCGAAATGCAGGCTCCGCCCTGGCCGCCTGAACTGCTGGATCCACCCTGGTCCCCCAAACTGCAGGCTCCGCCCTGGACGCCTGATCTGCAGGCTCCGCCCTGGTCCCCCGAACTGCAGGCTCCGCCCTGGCCGCCTGAACTGCCGGATTCGCCATGGTCCCCTGAATTGCCAGATCCGCCATGGTCCCCTGAACTGTTCCCCTACCTGTTTGTCTCCTTGGTTACAAATTAATGAGGTTCCTCGTTTCGTTTGTTGTGTTTTTGTTAGTTCCTCCTGTATGTTTGGTATTTAAGCCCTCTGTTTCAGTCTGTTCCTTGTCTTGCATTATTTCAGTTCTCATCGATATATGGTTGTATGTTTCCTTGTTTAAGTATTGAATTAAAGTCTCCTATAGTATCTCCTTCATTGTGCACTTGATTACAACCACCATATCCGTAACACATACATAGTAAAGTCAGATGATAATGTAGCGAATAATATTAACATCATGAGGATGCAAAGCAGACATTGTGGCGAATAAAGTACTGTAGCGTCAGATCACCTTGGTATGAGTCATGCATTTGGCTGAGTTGATCATGCAATGCGAACATTATTGTTCTTAATATGCATAATAAATATATTAAACTATCGAAATATGAAAAAAGCGAGAAGCTGCATTTTCTGGTAGAATTAGGCTAGCACTAGAAGTTGGACAGTGACTTATGCTATAGCGGTAGAACGCCACCTCGGTGACTGAGTAGCAACAGCGGTGGTACCCCAAAACATTTTTTTTTGTATGTGAATGCTGTTTTATGTGAATATTACGACAAAAAAAAAGCTTTATTTACAAAATAAATAATAGGTTAGCAATTAAAAGTTACATCTCAGGCATGGAAACATTTAGATTCATGCCGAATTAGAGAGGTGTCACAAATCAGAACGACACAAACAGGTAAAGTTAATAAGAGGTTTATTTATATGCACTCGGGGACAGATACGGCAGGTGAGTAGCAGGTTTGAAGTCAGATGAATATATGGATGGTAGCGTTATGGTTGATAGAGTCTCTTATCTGATGCAGGGTGTAGAAGATGTGTAGGAAGGCTGATGGAGGGCTGGCTGAAGACGGACCGGACTGGAGAGAAAGGCGGGATCGAGGTAGCAGATGGGTAAGTAGCACAGCAGGTAGGTAAACAACAGGTTGGTAGAGTTTCTTGGTTGAGAGTCAGGTTGTCTTGTGGAATGACGAGACCAGACAACTGTGAAGGTGAACTGATGTGGCTTTTAAGCTGTGGGTGAAGTGAATGCGGATTGCAGACAGGTGGTGATGACAGGTGCGGGTGATTAGAATTCGGGTGAGGCTGAACGAGTGGGTGGAGTGTAGAAGTCTGGCGCTGAAACTGGTGTATCCGTGACAGTACCCCCCCCCCCCTCCACGGCCAGCTCCTGATGGTGGAACGGTCCGACGACGGGGACGACCACGACCTCTTGGCGCTGGAAGATTGGGATGTTCAGAGTGGAACTCCTGTAGGAGAGTGGGGTCCAGAATATCCTCTCGGTGAACCCAGCACCTTTCTTCAGGACCGAATTCCTCCCAATCAACAAGGTATTCCAGGTGGCCGCCCCATTGTCGGGAGTCTAGGATGTCGTGGACCCGGTAGATGTTTTTGTCCTCGGGGTCCACGGGAGGAGGAGGAGGTACGTTCTCAGCACCAGACCCTGGGGAAGAAGGAGTGAGAGGATTAGTGTAGGGTTTGAGTAGGGACACGTGAAATGAAGGTGAGATACGGTAGTGAGCAGGGAGTGATAACCGGTAGGTGACCTCGTTGATCTGCCTCTGTATGGCGAACGGACCGATGTACCTGGGACTCAGCTTACGACAGGGCTGTCGGAGACGGATGTCCCTGGTGGAGAGCCAGACCATTTGTCCCAGTTGGTATAGAGGAGTAGCAGATCGTCTTGCGTCGGCCTGGCTCTTGTGTCTCCGAACAGCCCTTTGCAGATGGACATGTGCTGAGTCCCAGACCCTCTCGCTCACCTGGAACCAGTGGTGGACTGCTGGAACGTCGGAAGGCTCTCCTGACAAGGGAAACAGGGGCGGCTGGAAGCCGAGTATGCACTGGAAGGGCGTGAGTCCTGTGGTGGATTGCTGGAGAGAGTTTTGTGCATACTCGGCCCAGGGAAGGTAACGGCTCCAGCAGTCCTGATGATCGTGGCAATATGGCCGCAGGTATCTCCCGATCTCCTGTATTTTCCGCTCAGTCTGGCCGTTGGACTGTGGATGGTAACCAGAGGTTAAACTGACTGAAACCCCCAAGAGGTTGAAGAAGGCCTTCCAGATACGGGATATGAACTGAGGTCCACGGTCAGACACAATGTCTTCAGGTATGCCGAAGTGACGGAATATTTGATTGAAGAGTGTTTCAGCGGTTTCGAAGGCAGTAGGTAGACCAGGTAAGGGGATGAGTTTACAGGCTTTAGAGAATCGATCAATTACAACCAGGATGCATGTATGGGAATCTGAAGAAGGTAAGTCGGTTATGAAGTCCACGCCGAGATGAGACCAAGGCTTTGTGGGCACAGGCACAGGAAGTGGTACTAGTTTTCCCTCTGGTAGGCGACGAGGAACCTTGGCCATGGCACAGACTGAGCAGCCCTTCACGTACCGGGAGACATCCTGGGTCATATCGGGCCACCAGTAGCGTTGTTGGATGAGCGAGAGGGTTTGTTGGCTGCCTGGGTGTCCAGAGCCGGAGATGTATGGACTGAGTCCATGAGGGACAGACGCAAACGAGTGGGAACGTAGGTCTGTCCCTCAGGACCTCCCGGCGGAGCAGGTTCTGATCGTGTGTCATCGGCGATGTGGTCATCTAGGCTCTACTGTATGGGACTGACAACCAAGGGTGGAGGGAGTATAGGTTCCGGGTTGGAGGTGATGGTATCAGGTTGGTATAGATGGGAAAGAGAGTCGGCCTTGATGTTCTTGTCTCCTGGACGGTAGGTAACCTTGAAATTGAATCGGGTGAAGAATAGTGACCAGCGGGCTTGACGGGTGTTGAATCTCTTTGCATCTCGGAGGTATTCTAGATTACGGTGATCGGTTATGACGTCGAATGGATGTTTTGCTCCCTCCAGCCAGTGTCTCCACTCCTCCAGGGCGAGTTTAATAGCCAGCAGTTCTCGATGTCTCGAGGTTGCCGATGTCATAGTTCTGCTCCGCCAGGGACAGCTTATTGGAGAAGAAGGCACATGGATGGAGCCGGAGTGGTGTCACCTGCAGCTGCGAGAGAACCGTTCCTACCCCGGTGGTGGAGGCGTCCACCTCGACGAGAAACGGAAGATCAGGATTGGGATGGACTAGGGTAGGAGCGGAACTGAAGGAGGCTTTGAGCTTCTCGAAGGCAAGGGTGGCTTCGGTGGTCCAGGACAGAGACTTGGCCCCTTTCTTTAAGTGAAGTGATAGGTGCACTGATTTGACTGAATCCTTTGATGAAACGGCGATAAAAGTTTGCGAAGCCCAGGAAACGTTGTAACTCTTTGGTATTGGTGGGTTGTGGCCAGTTGGAGACAGCTTCCACCTTCCTCTGGTCCATGGTGATGCCGTGTGGAGTGATCACATAACCAAGGAAGTGGATGGTTTCCTGATGAAACTCACACTTCTCTAACTTCAGATAGAGTTGATCTCGTAGACGCTGGAGAACAGACTGGACATGGTGGTGGTGCTCGGATAGGTTGGCTGAGTATATGAGAATATCATCGATGTAGATGATGACGAATTGATGAAGGAAGTCTCGGAATATCTCGCTCATGAACCCTTGGAAGACCGCGGGAGCGTTGGACAGTCCGAAGGGCATAACCCTGTATTCATAGTGGCCTGCTGGAGTAATGAACACTGTCTTCCATTCATCACCTTTTCTGATTCGAATTAAATTTTAGGCACTGCGAAGGTCAAGTTTTGTGAAGACGCGAGCACCACGGAGTTGTTCCAAGGCAGCTGGAACCAGAGGAAGGGGATAACGGAATTTGACAGTGGAGTTGTTGAGAGCCGGTAGTCAATACAGGGGTGCAAGCCTCCGTCCTTTTTGCCAACGAAGAAGAAGCTGGAAGCGGCAGGGGACGTGGATGGCCGGATGTAATGAGGAGCGTGGAGCCAATGGAGATATCAGGAACCGAAGTGGATGAAGGACGAGGAACCTTCTTGACGGAGTGCAGGCAGCGATTGAAGCAATCTTCTCCCCATTGCAAAATCTCCCCTGAGGACCAGTGGATGTTGGGAGAGTGGAGTTCCAGCCACGGGCGTCCCAGGATGATCTCCGCAGTAGAGCCCTCCAGCACCAAAAACGGAATCTCCTCCTCATGTAGACAGCCGATCTTCATGGAAACAATGGGACTGCTATGGCCGATCCGCCCACGACCGAGCGGTTTCCCCAGGATAGACTGCACACGGAGAGTTTGAGGAATGGGTTTTTTTACAGGTCTGAAGTCTTTGCAGAGTCGATAGGGAAATGAAGTTGCCCGCGGAACCAGAATCAATTAGCGTTTGCGCTGGAAGAGATCGTTGTTGGTAAGTAAGGATAACTGGAGTATATTTCATTGGTGAAATGGAACAATGGAGGCGGACAGTACTCACCGCCGGTCATGGGGGACGAACAGGGCAGGAGATGAGTTGATGACCGGAGGATCCACAGTACAGACACAGACTACTAGTGATCCGACGTTGGCGTTCAGCGGCAGACAGATGGGTGGAACCGACGTCCATGGGTTCTGGTGCTGAAGGGCTGAGCGAAGATGTAGGACGAGGAGGAGGCAGTGCAGGGCTGTCGAGCTGGCAGGCAGTGCGGCGTTGATCCACGTGAATGGAGCGCTGGATGAGACTCTCTAGCCCGATGACATTGTCATAAATGGCCAGCTGTAAACGAATCTCCGGGTTTAATCCATGGCGGTAAGCTGTTATAAGCGCCGACTCATTCCATCCGCTGGTGGCCGCCAGGGTGCGAAACTGTAAGGCATATGATGAAACAACAGATTTACCTTGTCTTAACCGGAACAGTTGATCCTGCACTGAGAGAGCATTGGTGGCTTGGGAAAACACTTCCCGGAAATCTCCTGTGAAGGTGGAGAAAGATCGCGTAACGGGGCCGTGATCATCCCACAGAGCATGTGCCCAGAGAAGGGCTCGACCAGTGAGGAGGGAAATGGCAAACGCCACTTTAGCTCTTTCGGTGGGGAACTGAGACGGATTCATTTCCATAAACAGCTCGCACTGCAACAGAAATCCGCTGCACTCCCCCTCCTCGCCTGAGAAGGGCGCTGGACGGGCCATTGGACATACAGAGGCAGATGAAGAAGAACTGATGACGTGATGAACGTTGTGATGAACGTCCCGCGAAGTATCCGGGTCTGTACCGGGGGTGAACCTTCCTCTCCACCATGATCTGTCGGTTCGTGCATGATGGTCTGGTCTTCTGTCACAAATCAGAACGACACAAACAGGTAAAGTTAATAAGAGGTTTATTAAATGCACTCGGGGACAGATACGGCAGGTGAGTAGCAGGTTGAAGTCAGATGAATATATGGATGGTAGCGTTATGGTTGATAGAGTCTCTTATCTGATGCAGGGTGTAGAAGATGTGTAGGAAGGCTGATTGAGGGCTGGCTGAAGATGGACCGGACTGAAGAGGAAGGCGGGATCGAGGTAGCAGACGGGTAAGTAGCACAGCAGGTAGGTAAACAACAGGTTGGTAGAGTTTCTTGGTTGAGAATCAGGTTGTCCTGTGGAATGACGAGACCAGACAATTGTGAAGGTGAACTGATGTGGCTTTGAAGCTGTGGGTGAATTGAATGCGGATTGCAGACAGGTGGTGATGACAGGTGCGGGTGATTAGAATTTGGGTGAGGCTGAACGAGTGGGCGGAGTGTAGAAGTCTGGCGCTGAAACTGGTGTATCCATGACAAGAGATATGTGAACCCATAAATTTAAGCTTTGTCAGCTTTTTATTCTGTTTTGTGATTTTCCGCGAATTTAACAATACCCTATTAGTTATTGCTTTGTACATGGGATTCCATGTTTAGTGGAATAACTATGGACTATTGAGTATTTCTTTTCCCAAATCTTCACTCACGAGTCATTTTCTCAAGGAAGAAACTTTTATAATCCCTTTTGTTCTCTTTTAATTAGGCCTCTTATATTTGTATCCTTTACTGTGGTAAAGTAGAAAAAATCTTTGTAGGACAGATACCTTTTTACTTGCATGTCAAATTCTATTTAACACAGTTTGTGCTTGTTATTAGACTTCGTAAAGCACTAAAGTTTATTTGTATCACGCATTTTACACATGCCGATGATTTTAGTTTCGCTTTATCTGGCAGCGCAAAATCAAACATAGCCTTAATGTATTGTCCGTTGACCCTGTGGTATATAAAATTTGCTTTTCAGACCTTTTACAACAATTGTCAGTTGCTTGTAACTTGTTACCAATCACGTCAACGTGCGGGCTTTAGCATATCATTAGCTGTGAAGCAGAGGAGTCTCAAGAGAAGCCAGGTTATACCTGTCAGGTTATGCGAGAGAGAACCCAGGCACAGAATGGGCAGTGATGTTTTATTGACAAGACTGTAGACAGGGCACAACAAGGAGAGTGAGGCGTGAAACAGTTCAAACAGTAGGGCAGGGCAGACAACACGATGACAGGCAGGGAGGATGACCACGGAGACCAGTCCTGGGATGACCACGAGCTTGAGAAGTGTAGAGGAAGAGGCAGCACCAGGTGGGACGATGGTGAGGAAGACCGATGTAGCACCAGTCTTGCTGCCAGGCAGAGGCTTACAGAACCAGAGGCTTGACACTTGAGTATCAGACTGCTCCCACAGTCTAGCTGCTAGGCAGTGATGGTCAGTGGCCAGGAAATCCCAGGATGCAGGGCAGGGTAAAACAAGACTCACAATGAACAAGACAAGATAAACAGGCAAGGCACAAGAGAGTAATTAAATAAGAAATATAAAAATAAAGACTGAAACAGAACAATGACTAGTGAAACAAAAAAAAAAAAAAAGAAAACTAGGAATAAAATGACTGAAACTTGCAATCAAAAAAAAAATCTAAACAAAAAACAAAAGACTAAAACTAACTAGAACAAGACTGGAAGGAAAAAAGCAAAAGGATACTCTAGAGTAGGGGTGCCCAACCCTGCCCCTGCCGATCGACTGTCCTGCACATTTTATCTCCAACCCTAATTACTCCACCTGCCTTTAATTTTCAAGTGATCCTGAAGACCTTAATTGGTTGCTTCAGATCCTGAAGACCTTAATTGGTTGCTTCAGGTGTGTTTGACTAGGGTTGGAGATGAACTGTGCAGGACAGTCGATCGGCAGGAGCAGGGTTGGGCACACCTGCTCTAGAGCTAGAAAGATCAATATCACGACAAGAACTAGGTTTAACCATTTACACAGAGAGGCAAACAGGAATAAAGCACACAAAACAAACCAGCAAAGACATGAGGGAAAGAGGCACAATATAAAGGGACCAGAGCACATGACGATCATGTATTACATGTATTTGTCACAGTGTCTGGTGTGTGTTTCCCTGGTGTCCACTAGAGGTCCTCTTCCCCCACGGTGTCATTCACATTAGGAACTGTATCCCCCACAATCCTTGTCTGCACTCATCACTGTTCATTGCACTCAGCTGTTCCCCATCATGATTGTTAGTTTCTGTGTGTATAAATACCCTGCCTGTTTAGTGTTTGTTACGGAGTCCTTGTTATTTGGCACACCACTTTGGAGGTCTGTGTTCTTGCCTGTTCTTGTTTTGTTTCTCATTTATGGATTGCTGTTATGGATTTTGACCCCTGCCTGGACTGGTTTTATGATTTTGGATTATAAACTGCTATTGGATCTACCCCTGTTTCCTGTGTGTGGTATCGTGACAGAAGGATTCCGTCACATAAAGATCCAGCATTATGGGGTTTCGTATCCTTCCCCCTAACACGGAGAAGGAGAGGAGGGGAGGAGTCCAAAATTTGATGGACCTACGCCAGCAGGGCCAGACGGTGGGTGGTCTGGCTCAGACTTTTTGGACTCTCTCAAGAGGAATGGACTACAAAGCATTGAAGGAAATTTTTAATGTCTGTCTTGATGACCCATTACCTGGGTGGGAGATGAAGGGGGTGGAGATTCTGGACTTTTGGGGGTTCACCAGATACCTTCATCATCGGAGCCAGTGGGATACACCAGTCACGCCTGTGTCTCCTAACAGGATGACTGAGCCTACACCGGCATCTCCTGACGGGATGGCTGACCCTGCGCCTGTGTCTCGTGATAAGATGGCCGCCATGCCCTTGCCGGAGATTGTAACTTCCCCAAGGGCGGTGGGCTAGATGCCACCATCTTGCCATCGTAGGCGGAGGAGGAGGAAGAAAGAGACGTCTACTGTCACTTCTGCCGATCCAGAGACTGTTCACGTCACTTCTGCCGATCCAGAGACAGTTCACGTCACTTCTGCCGATCCAGAGACTGTTCACATCACTTCTGCCGATCCAGAGACTGTTCACATCACTTCTGCCGATCTAGAGACTGTTCCTGTTACATCTGCGATCCCACAAGGTCTGACGGCGCCACCCAAGCGTCTCGCCCTGACGGCATCACCCAGATGCCTCGCCTTGCCAGCTCCGCTCGAGCTGCTCGCCAGCGCTCTCCCAGAGCCTTCACCGCTGGTCCCGTCCAGCCCAGAGCCTTCACCGCTGGTTCCGTCCAGCCCAGAGCCTTCACCGCTGGTCCCGTCCAGCCCAGATCCTTCACCGTCATGGCCGCCCGCGGGGTCTTCACCACCCTGGCTGCCCGAGGGGTCTTCAGCTTCGCCCTTGCCGCCCGATGGACTCTCTGCTTCGCCCTGGCCGCCGGCTAAGCCGTTTCCCTGGTGTCCACTAGAGGTCATTCACATTAGGAACTGCATCCCCCACAATCCTTGTCTGCACTCATCACTGTTCATTGCACTCAGCTGTTCCCCATCATGATTGTTAGTTTCTGTGTGTATAAATACCCTGCCTGTTTAGTGTTTGTTACGGAATCCTTGTTATTTGTCACACCACTTTGGAGGTCTGTGTTCTTGCCTGTTCTTGTTTTGTTTATCGTTTATGGATTGCTGTTATGGATTTTGACCCCTGCCTTGACTGGTTTTATGATTTTGGATTACCCTAATAAACTGCTATTGGATCTACCCCTGTTTCCTGTGTGTGGTATCGTGACAGTATTACAATGTTATGATGAACTATATCCCTTTCTCTACTGACGTTGTAAGTTGTTCAAAGCTTTTCTAAGGATGTTGATTTTTAGAAGGCAGCTGTCTGACTCTGAGATGGTGAACGGGAACATGGTTTGTGTAACATTAGCAACACATTATTAGCTGTTTGATAATGTAGTCAAGCAAAAGGCTAATCATATTAATTACCATTATGTGTCCGACGTTGTAGAGAGCAATACATAAAACACATTACCATTTGGATACATCGACTTGTAGACAATCCTGTATGAGTGCGTGGAGGTGGGTTTAATTTGCATATTCATGTATCTGTGTATATTAAATGAGGCAAAGGTGTAGAGTTACATTCATTTTAAGGCATGAATATTTTTTTTCGCAGTAAAGTTTCAATATGCCATTTTGGTGATCAAAGTAATAATTACTAATATTTAACTTTCTTATATTATTTAGGTTACAATTATGTGCTGATATTTATTTCAATGTTTTATAGGCTGTAGTGTGTTCTTTCACTGACGGAAGTGCTCAAATAAACAGGCACACACCCCATCCACCGCACCGCCGCCAGTAGTTGGTCCATTACCACTGCGGTTGTTACGTATGTAACTGTGGTTCTGTGAATTCTGGATAACTGCCAGAGGCGGTGCTAAGCACTAGTGGATTATTGGAGCGCCAGCCAGAGAAAATATTACAACAAAAGTCATGTCATGACATAGACGGAGCCGCGATGATATAACCATCAGTAGCTGGGTGCTAGTGTTGCTTTCGTCAACGAAAATTATGACTAAATATCGTCGTCAACGAACCTTTATCACGTGACAAAAACTAGACGAGATGCAATGTAAATGCGGTTTGATGAGGATTACACCACTGACGTTTTTAAGGAGCGCGTAAAATACAGGAGTGCAAGGAAACAGCTCCAGGACCGAAAAATCAAGTCTCGCATTCTGTACCCTGCAAAACTCATGCTGTTTTTACAGGATGGAAAGACCAAGACCTTTGAAAATCCACGAAGAGCAGCTGAGGGTCTAAAGGACTTTGGCATAACGATGGAAGTCCCAAAACAAGAGCCGGATTGGGATTCAGCGCTGCGGGCTGTAGGATGGCAGTCCCCCCGCAGTAAGAGCAAATATGCTCCCTCTGGGGAAATAACAGCTAGCGTTAAATCTCTTCGACTTTCTTTGGATAGTTATGAAAATGATAAGACACACGATGAATAAGGTATGTGTCACAGTCATTGTCTACACCATTCTGTCTTCGTCATCTTCACTACACTTCCCAGCATCCTCTTGTCTCCACACCTGATCTCACTCCCTCTATCACCCACCTGTTCATCGTCTTCAGCATCTGTGTCACCTGTCTTCACCTCGTTAGTGTTCATTTGTACTTGTATTTAGTTCCCTCTGTTCAGTCAGTCTTGGTCTGTTCTCGTCAATGTTACCTGGTGTTTGCATCCGCTACCCATCTGTCTGCCTGTACCTGGTTATTGGTTTGATTTATAGTAAAGTTTATTGTTTATTGGAATTCCTCGTCTCCTCGTGCTTCCTGCCATACACCACCCGTGACAGAAGAACGGACCAAGAAATTAGGGCTCAAAAAAAAAAAAAAAAAAAAAAAAAAGTATCGTCTTCAGGCTGTTTTCCTTTTGTTTGTTTTTTCTTTTTTGTTATCATGGATTTCCCTACAGTCAAGCTCATGTGCCTTGAGCAGGGAGACAGCTCTCTCGAGGAACACCTGAAAGTGTTCCTGGATCTGGTGCCTCAGACCGATTTCCCGGACGACTGCCTCTGCACGTTTCTACGTGTGGGTCTGAACAACGCCACTCGAGCGCAGTTGTCTGGGGAACCTCCTCGAAGTCACCAGCCCCACTCCAACCCAACCGTTCAGCCCAGGGCCTTCTTCCCCGCTGACGCCGTGCAGCCCAGAGCCCTCGCCGCTGACGCCGTGCAGCCCAGAGCCCTCGCCGCTGACGCCGTGCAGCCCAGAGCCCTCGCCGCTGACGCCGTGCAGCCCAGAGCCCTCGCCGCTGACGCCGTGCAGCCCAGAGCCCTTGCCGCTGACGCCGTGCAGCCCAGAGCCCTCGCCGCTGACGCCGTGCAGCCCAGAGCCCTCGCCGCTGACGCCGTGCAGCCCAGAGCCCTCGCCACTGACGCCGTGCAGCCCAGAGCCCTCGCCGCTGACGCCGTGCAGCCCAGAGACTTTTTCACCGCTGGTCCCGTCCAGCACAGAGCCTTCACCGCTGGTCCCGTCCAGCACAGAGCCTTCATCGCTGGTCCCGTCCAGCACAGAGCCAGTCCAGCCAGAGACCGTCCAGCCAGCTGTGGAAGATACCGTGCTGATTACGGCGATCTTGTGTGTGTGGGCTACACACACAACGATCATGGCCCATTCGTCCAGTCCAAAGCCCTCTTCGCCGATGGTCCCGTCCAGCCCAAAACCCTCTTCGCCGCTGGTCCCGTCCAGCCCTGAGCTTCCTTCGCCGCTGGTCCCGTCCAGCCCTGAGTTTCCTTCGCCGCTGGTCCCGTCCAGCCCTGAGCTTCCTTCGCCGCTGGTCCCGTCCAGCCCTGAGCTTCCTTCACCGCTGGTTCCGTCCAGCTCAAAGCCCTCTTCACCACTGGTTCCGTCCAGCCCAGCCGAGCCTTCACCGCTGGTGCACGTCAGCCACGTCCAGCCAGAGCTTCACGTCAGCCACGTCCAGCCAGAGCTTCACGTCAGCCACGTCCAGCCAGAGCTTCACGTCAGCCACGTCCAGCCAGAGCTTCACGTCAGCCACGTCCAGCCTGCCCAGCCAGAGACTGTTCCAGAGCCTGTCCCCGACTCTATTCTGGAGTCGGGGTCGAAATCTGTCACGCTCCCCAATAATTTTTTGGGGGGGGGGCAAAGGTCCTCGCCCTGGACACCCGAAGGGTCTTCACCGCCATGGCCACCCGAAGGGTCCTCACCGCCATGGCCACCCGAAGGGTCTTCACCGCCGTGGCCGCCCGAAGGGGTCTCTCCGCCGTGGCCGCCCGAAGGGGTTTCTCCGCCGTGGCCGCCCGAAGGGGTCTCTCCGCCGTGGCCGCCCGAAGGGGTCTCTCCGCCATGGCCACCCGAAGGGGTCTCTCCGCCATGGCCACCCGAAGGAGCCACTCCGCCCTGGCCGCCTGCACGTCCTGCTCCGCCCTGGCCGCCTGCACGTCCTGCTCCGCCTTGGCCACGCCCACGTCCTGCTCCGCCCTGGCCACGCCCACGTCCTGCTCCGCCCTGGCCACGCCCACGTCCTGCTCCGCCATGGCCGCCTGGTCCATCCTGGAGTCCGTCCTCCTGCACCCGGTTCGCCTTCCCGTCACGGACTCCAGGATGCCCACCCTCCCACCCCTGTTCTAAGGCGTGAGGTCAAGCCTACCGGGAGGGGGGAGTAATGTCACAGTCATTGTCTACACCATTCTGTCTTCGTCATCTTCACTACACTTCCCAGCATCCTCTTGTCTCCACACCTGATCTCACTCCCTCTATCACCCACCTGTTCATCGTCTTCAGCATCTGTGTCACCTGTCTTCACCTCGTTAGTGTTCATTTGTACTTGTATTTAGTTCCCTCTGTTCAGTCAGTCTTGGTCCGTTCTCGTCAATGTTACCTGGTGTTTGCATCCGCTACCCATCTGTCTGCCTGTACCTGGTTATTGGTTTGATTTATAGTAAAGTTTATTGTTTATTGGAATTCCTCGTCTCCTCGTGCTTCCTGCCATACACCACCCGTGACAGTATGTAGAGATTGCATTGTGGCAAGCGCTAATTTGTATATTTGAGTGCAATGTCTGCTGCAGTGTGTGAACATATCCTTATACAAGCTGAAAATTCTGAAAGATGTGCCTATGACCAAGATGAACTGGACTCGGAGTCAAATTTATTCCCAAACATAAATGATATATGTAAATACTATACAGACACAGAATTTACTAGTAAGATTGAAACGGCTGGTTCATTTTCTCTTATTCATTTGAATTGTAGAAGCCTATATTCAAATTTTAATAAAATATATGATTATTTGAACACATTACAAAATAAATTTACTGTTATAGCTTTGTCGGAGACTTGGTTAACGGAGGAGAAAGGTGTGGAATTTCATTTTGAGGGTTATGAATTGTTTTATGTTAATCGTATTAATAAGAGAGGAGGGGGGGTTGCTTTATATGTTAGTAGTGATTTGAAATGTAAAACAATTGAGTGTATGACTAATGCAACAGAAGATTTAATGGAATGTTTAACTGTTGAAATTGAAATGAAGAAACAGAGGAATATTGTTGTTACATGTATATATAGAACTCCAGGGTCTAGCATTACATCATTTAATGATAAGCTGGAGCAATTATTATTTGGGATTAATGAAAATAAAGTGTCTATAATTTGCGGGGACTTTAATATAAATCTCTTGAATGTGTCTAATCATACTGGTAGTTTAGAGTTTCTTGATTTAATGTATAGCAGAGGCCTTTATCCCACCATTACTAGGCCTAGCCGAATAACTTCCAGTTGTGCCACATTAATTGACAACATTTTTTTAAATATAATTGATAAAACGGTCAAAAGTGGTCTTTTGATAAATGACACAACTGATCATTTACCGATATTTGTAACTCACCTCTGTGAAGTAAAAACAAATAAAGAAAAGTCTAGTAAAGTTATTATGTTAAGAACGGAGGAAAGACTAAATAGATTTAGGGATGCTCTTATGAAAGAACAATGGGATAATGATTATAGTACAAATAATGTTAATAAGGCTTATGAATTATTTGTTGAAAAGTATCTATGGTTATATAATAAAAATTGTCCTATAAAAACAATGAATGATAGAGCAAGAAATAATAAAAAACCTTGGTTAACGAAAGGTATATTGAAATCGTGTAAAAAGAAGAATAAGCTTTACCGGGATTTTGTAAAATATCGGACAGCTAATGCAGAAAAAAAATATAAATCTTATAAAAATAAACTGACTTCTATAATGAGACGTGCAAAGAAAGATTATTATATAAGCTTGTTGATAGATAATAAAAGTAATATCAAAAGAATGTGGAAAGTCATAAGGGAGGTTATGGGCAGTGAAGTGAATTATTGTCAGCCATTATACTTAATGAATGAACAGAATTTCGAGATAAGTGGTGGAAAAATGGCTGATGAATTTAATTCATTTTTCTGCAATGTAGGTCCAAATCTTGCCAAAACTATACCACTACATAATGAAAATAAAAGCCGGATAGGTGAAAGCAGAGTTATGCAATCTCTTTTTCTTGATGAAGTTAGTGAGAATGAAATTGTTTCTACTGTATCTAAATTAAAAAGTAAATATTCATGCGATAGTGATGGCTTAGATATGTATATTGTCAAAGAAACTATAAGTTGTATTAGTAGACCATTAAAATATATAATAAATTTGTCTTTTAATACAGGTTTCTTTCCAGAAAAAATGAAGGTGGCTAAAATAATTCCCTTATTTAAATCTGGTGATAGGCATAGTCTCACAAATTATAGGCCTATATATTTGCTTTCCCAATTTTCAAAAATTCTTGAGAAGCTTTTTGTTAAAAAATTTGATTGTTTTCTTGAAAAAAATTCTTTGATACACGATAATCAGTTTGGGTTTCGAAACACCCGCTCAACAACTATGGCTTTGATGAAAATAACAGAAGATATTACTACAGAATTGGAGAATAAAAATCATACGATTGGTGTTTTTATTGATCTTAAAAAGGCCTTCGACACTCTTGATCATGGTATATTGATATCTAAATTACAGACATATGGAATGAGAGGTGTAGTATTAAATTGGATTATTAGTTATTTAGCAAATAGACAACAATATGTAGAGTATATAGGCCATGAATCTAAGTTGGAACTCATACAGTGTGGAGTCCCTCAAGGTTCTGTGCTGGGGCCTAAATTATTTTCTTTATATATTAATGATCTCTGTGATGAATCAGAGATTTTACGTTTTGTTCTTTTTGCAGACGATACAAATTTTTTTGCATCGGGGAAAGACTTAAACGTATTAATGAAAACTATTGAACAAGAATTGGTCCTACTTCAAAAATGGTTTAATAGAAATAGACTGTCATTAAATTTAAGTAAAACAAAGTTTATGTTGTTTACAAATCAAAAATGTTCTGAAAATGTTAGTTTGAGTTTTAATGGAATAACTATTGAGAGAGTGTCAGAATTTAGGTTTTTAGGAGTACTCATTGATGAAAAATTTAAATGGAAGTCACATATAGCTTATGTAAGAAATAAAATTTGTAGAAACATTGCCGTTATGAGTAAAGTAAAGTTTATGTTAAATTATAAGGCAATGAGAATCCTATATTGTTCTTTTATTTTGCCATATTTGATGTATTGTTTGGAGATTTGGGGGAATTCTTATTTTACAAATTTAGTGCCTTTATTTATTTTGCAAAAAAGGGCTTTAAGAATAATTCATGGAGTTGCTCCAAGAGAACACACTACAGGACTGTTTCTGGAGTCAGGACTACTCAAATTGAAGGATTTGGTTTCTTTACAAACTTTGTTAGTTGTTCATAAAGCTAAACACTGCCTGTTACCGCATGGACTGCAAACCCTTTTTACTTTAAATAGTGAGACAAGCAGAAGAAATAATGACTTCAAACAACCTTTTGCTGGAAATACCCTCAAACAAATGTGCGTTTCAGTTTCTGGTGTGAAAAGATGGAATCTTCTAGAAAATGATTTAAAATGTTGTTCAAATATCTTACAATTTAAAAATAATTATAAACAAAAGATACTTAATTTATATAAAGATGAATGTGAAAACTAATAAAATTATTACAATAATTATGTTTTCGTTGTTATTTTGGTTGTTGGACCTGTCATTATTATATCTTTGTTGTTTTTGTTTGTTTAGTATTATGTAAGTAGAATTAGTATTAATAGATAATAATAATAACAATAATAATAATAAACAAAGAGAGAAAAAATTTGTTATAATTGAAAGTAGATTATATCTGGTCTGGGATAGTCTGTATATGTATGTGTATATGTGTGTATATATATTTCCTTTTATTTTCTTGGTGTTTGTCATTTTATGTCGGTGAGGTCATCTAATTTGTGAATCTTGTTTTTGTAGGAATGGGGTAGGAGTTTATAAGATTTTTTTTTTCTTCATCCTACTCCTGTTCTTTTTGTCATGGAATGTACTTTTGTTGTGTTTGTTGTATTTGTTAGGTTGTTCTTGTGGTATTTTGTGTTGCATTACCATGAAAAGAGAATATAAATAAATGAAATGAAATGAAATGAAAATGCTGGTCATGTGACAATGACTATAATTAAATGAATAATGGAATATTGTTGACGAATAAAAACAAGACTAAATGTGGTTTACAAAATAAAAACTACGCTAAAATGTCTCTTCATTTTCGTTGACTAAAACGAGACAAAATGTTATAATATTATTGTGTCTCATTTAGTCGCGTTATTATTATTTTGCAGTATTTCTGTTTCCTGTGTCTCACTTCAGGGGCTGGATCAGGTCGCTCGGCGCAGACGCATGCGACGTCACTTCCTTAAGGCCCACTTTATTTAGAAGATGCAGCTGCGGTGAGTTAGCATAAATGAAAACAAACGTCTCGGTTACGTATGTAACCCTCGTTCCCTGAGTAGGGAACGGAGACGTTACGTCGGATGACGACGAATGGGGTTTCGCTTAGAAAGGCTATCAACTTCGAGTATACAAAACGAGCCAATGGCAAAGAAATGCCATGGGTCTGCATAATTTGCATAGCGTATCTTACCCTTACCTCGTGGGTATAAAAGGAGGACACTGGCAACATGCAGATATGTTTCTTCGGCATGGACGAAGGACTCCTGTTTAGCACAGGAATACCAAGGTACACTGGGGAGCATATCCCATAAATTTTGAGGAAATATGCAATTATTGCCAACCCAGAGGGGGGGGGGGGACTTAGAGAATACACATATGACCCGGAGGGATGCATATGGAGAACACTGGGGTATCCAGCCGCAGGTGGAATATTTCAACCCCAGGGGTGGCAAGGTGGCTTGCCAAGGGAAAGACACATGCTCAGAGAGGCTTACAGTGGAATACACATGTGGGGGTCATTTAGAAAAGGGACCATGCACACGGGAGGCACCTAGCCGACGCGCAAGCAATAGACACTGGCGCCGACGTCAGGAGTGCTGGAGGAACTCAGGGCTTTCGGAGAAGCTCATCTGAGGAGAATATCGCACGTATCCAGTCCGTGGAGTGGAAAGGCGAGCAAGCGAAGACACCTGAGCGGGTCCAGTACTAGCTGGTTAAAGCGAGTACATGAGAGGACACTGGCTCCACTCGGAGATTGTAGAATCTTGCGAATGTGTAGGTGTCGCCCAGCCTGCAGCTCTGCAGATGTCTGTTAGCGAGGCGCCATGCGCTAGAGCCCAAGAGGACGCCACATTCCGGGTGGAGTGGGCAGTCACACCAAGGGGGCATGGTCGACCTTGCTGCTGGTATGCCAAAGCAATGGCGTCCACTCTCCAGTGAGACAACCTTTGCTTGGAGAGAGCCTTTCCCTTCAGCTTCCCACCATAACAGACAAAGAGCTGGTCTGAGGTCCTGAACACTGCGTTCTGTCTACATAGATGCGGAGAGCACGTACTGGCCAGAGCAGTGCCAAGGCTGGGTCTGCCTCCTCCAGGGGCAGCGCTTGCAGGTTCACCACCTGGTCCCGGAAGGGAGTGGTAGGAACCTTGGGCACATATCCAAGCCGGGGTCTCAGGATCACGTTAGAGTAAGCCGGCCCGAATCCCAGGCACGCTTCGTCAACGGAGAATGCGTGCAGGTCCCCTACCCTCTTGATGGAGACCAATGCAACCAGGAGCGCTGTCATCATTGACAGGAACTTAAGCTCCACTGATTGCAAATGCTCAAAGGGAGCACTCTGCAGGGCAGTTAGAACCACTGAGAGGTCCCAAGAGAGAACGAGAGGAGGGCGAGGAGGATTCAGTCTCCTCGCTCCCCTCAGGAAACTGACGATCAGATCGTGCCTTCCCAGGAACTTTCCATCCACTGCATCGTGATGTGCGGAAATATAGGCAACATACACTTTGAGGGTGAAGGGAGACAGCCCTCGCTCCAACCCATCTTGCAGGAAAGAAAGCACGGAACTGATCGAACATCTTTGGGCGTCTTCTCGGCGAGAAGAGCACCACTCAACGAACAGGTTCCACTTAAGGGCGCAAGCAGGGACTAGACATGAAGTTTCCAATAGTCTGGACACGGGTGTCATATGGTGCCCTGTCCCTGAGAGAGGAGGTCCTCCCTCAGAGGAATGGGCCAGGGAGGGGCTGTTGAGAGGAGCATTAGTTCGGGGAACCAGGTCCGGTTGGGCCAATAAGGGGCAACTAGCAAGAGCTGCTCCTCTTCCTCCATGACTCTGCACAGTAGCTGTGCGATAAGGCTCACTGGGGGAAACACATACTTGCGGAAGCCCCGGGGCCAGCTGTGGGCCAGTGCATCCGTGCCGAGGGTCCCCTCAGTGCGGGAATAAAACAACTGGCAATGGGACGAGTCCGGAGAGGCAAACAGATCTATCTGTGCGGCCCCGAAGTGGTCCCATATAAGCTGGACCGCCTGGGGATGGAGTCGCCATTCTCCCGAGGCCACAATCTGTTGTGAGAGCTCGTTGGCGGCACGATTGAGCAGGCCAGGGATGTGAGTGGCACGAAGCGACCTCAGATGCTTCTGACTCCATAGGAGGAGGTGGCGGGCGAGTTGTGACATGCAACGGGAACATAGAACACCTTGATGGTTGATGTACGCAACCATCACAGTGTTGTCCGTACGAACCAGTGCATGCTTGCCGAGCAGCGTCATCTTGAGGCGTCTCAAAGCAAGGTGTACCGCTAACAACTCGAGGCAGATGATGTGCCAATGCAGGTGGGACCCCGTCCAGATCCCAGCTACTGCATACCCGTTGTTCGTGGCCCCCCAGCCGGTGTTGGAGGTGTCTGTGGAGTCCACAGCGTGCCTGGACGCTTGTTCTAGGGGCACTCCGGCCTGGAGAAACGAAGGGTCTGACCACGGGCTGAAGGTTTGGCGGCAGGCCGGGGTGATTATCACATGGAGCGTGCCACTCTGCCATGCCCACTTCGCGACTCGGTCGTGAAGCCAGTGCTGAAGTGGTCTCATATGAAGCAGGCCGAGCGGCTTAACTGTGGCTGCGGCTTCCATATGCCCCAGGAGCCTCTGAAAAAGTTTCAGTGATAGAAATTCACTTCACTTGATAGAATTCAGGCAGTTCCGCACCGACCGTTCCTCTGTGAGGCGCGCCGTGTGTTGGACCGAGTCCAGCTCCATACCGAGAAAAGAGATCCTCTGCACGGGGGCGAGTTTGCTCTTCTCCCAGTTGACCTAAAGACCCAACTGGCTGATGTGCTGGAGCAGCAAATCCCTGTGTTCGCACAACTGCTCCCGAGACTGCACTAGTATCAGCCAGTCGTCGAGATAGTTGAGGATGCGAATGCCACGCTCTCTCATGGGAGCGATGGCTGCCTACGTGACCTTCGTAAAGACACAGGGTGACAGGGCCAGCCTGAAGGGTAGGACTTTGTACTGATAAGCCTGACCCTCGAACGCGAAACGCAGGAATGGCCTGTGGCGCGGCAGGATGGAGACATGAAAGTATGCGTCCTTCAGGTCGATCGCTGCAAACCAATCTTGGGGACGGATGCATTGGAAAATGCACTTCTGCATTAGCATTCTGAACGGGAGCTTGAGAAGGGCCCGGTTACGGACGCGCAGGTCCAAGATTGGCCGTAATCCACCACCTTTCTTGGGTACAATGAAGTACGGGCTGTAGAACCCGGTCTTCATATCTACTACTGACACCGGCTCTATCGCGTCCTTCGCCAGCAGGACAGCGATTTCCGCGCGCATGACAGGAGCAGATTCGCTGGACACCGAAGTGTGGCGAACGCCGCTGTACTTCGGCGGATGCCAGCGGAACTGAATCGTGTAGCTGAGCCTGATGGTACAGAGGAGGCAGCTGGACCGATTGGGAAGCACTTTCCAGGCTCTGACGAACCGGGCCAGGGGGACCAGTGGTATCACAGGCATACCCGGGGTGGGCCAGCGAGATAGAGGACAGGGACCCGGCTCAGAAGGCCTGTGGGCAGCCCGAAGCGGGGTCTGAGTGGGCAGTGCCGCACTTACCTGTCTCCATGGGGCAGGGTCCTCGAACGCAACATGTTACCGGCTGGCAAGCAAGAGGATCTATCTGTGCGAGGCTGTTTCACAGGGTCGCACACCTTCAGCCTCGCCCTCTTGGGACCCAGGGCCGGAGAATTTTGCTCTTTTGATAATTCGGGGCTCTGGGGAGCCAGTGGTGGAACGGTAAACAAGTGAAGAGCTCGTCCTCCCATCCCTGGGTGGCCTGTCTCAGGGACGCTTCGTCTGACACTTGCCCCCTGGCTGGGCAGTGACCGAGACAGACCGGGCAGCCTGCCTGCTGTTAGCTCTATGCTGGGGCCTGGGTGAAGGCTGTTGCGGGTGCTCCACAGAACCGGAGGCAGTGGCAGGGGGATGCCCTCGGCGATGGGTAGGCGGAGGGACTGTCACTGGCGGCGGGGTGGAGGCAACAGCAGGCCGCCGGGACAGGGTGTGTCGTAGAGCCTCCATCTGCGCCTGGGCGGCGGAGAAGTGTTGGGTGCAGCTCTCCACTGCGTCGCCGAACAACCCAACCTGGGAAATTGGAGAGTCCAGGAACCGAACCTTGTCCGCATCCGCTATCTCAACCAGCCTGAGCCAATGATGGCGCTCCTGGACCACTAAGGTGGACATCGCTAGACTGACCGCACACGCTGCGACACTCGTGCCCCGGAGGGCGAGGTCAGTAGCAGTGGGGAGCTCACTCATAAGCGCACAGTCTAGACAACCCTTGTGCATGTCCATGAGTGTCTTGGCCTGGTAGACCGGCAACAACGCCAAGGCGTGCAAAGAGGAGTCAGCTTGCCCGCAAGCTTTGTAAGCTCTGACCATCAATCCTGACGCGAACTCACAGGCCTGCGAGGGGAGACAAGGATCCCCCGTCCAGGATGTAGTGGCCGTTGGACACAGGTGGGTCAGACTGCTCCACCGGAGGGATAGCCTCATAACCCTTCACCGCTCCTCCGACAAGGGTAGCGAGGGGGGAAGAACCACTTAGGCAGTTTACGGCAATAAAACATGCCGTCCACGACCAAGTAAGCTCTCCATGCACTTTGGAAAAGAAGGGTACTGGGGCGGCGGGCTGAGAACCAGCACGGCCCGCCCCGAGATACCAATCATCCAACCGAGACTAAGCAGGACACGGTGGAGGGTTCCATTCGAGCCCGACAGCCTCGGCGGCCCGTTTTGCATAGCTGATAATTCTGGATCTGGCTCGGGCAACGTTGTACTCCCAGAGGGAGACAACGCAGTCGAGTCATCATCTCCAGAAGTCAGCTCACCCTCCGATGCTGCAATTGGCGTCTTGTCCTCTGGGGGAGACCCGGGTTAAAACGGCTGGCCCACCCATTACATATGGACCAGCACGCACCACAGGGGGCTCCAGCGGTTGCAGTGGAAGGGAGGAGTGAGGAGCCCACAGAGAATGGTTACCGGGCGAGACCTCCAACACTACCCTCCTATCACCCATCGCACACGGCACCCGAGGGCGGGGCGGGGTAAGGGGGACTCACGTTTCGCAGACGAAGGCGAGTCTCGACTTCAACACTGCGACAGTCATATTCCCGCAATGGAAACATGAACTGTCCACTAAAGCTGCTTCAGCGTGCTGTAAGCCCAAACACGTGATGCAACAATTGTGACCGTCAGAGAGAGACAGGGAACGACCGCATCCAGAAACGCACGGGCCGAATGACATCTTGAAAAAGACGCAAATGCACCCGTGTTGCTCTTTCAGGAAGTGAGAACTCTCACCAGTGCCAGAGCACACAGGGGAATGACCGCGGCAACACTGACACAGGAATGGTGCAGCCTGTATCAGTGAAGCACTCACCTACTCGCCCTCAACCGGCCGTCAGACAAACAAACACAAAACAGAAAATTTGGTTGCTGTGGAAACAGCAGTTGAGAGCTTGAAAGCTCGCGATCACCGCTGCACTCGCATTGTAAACACAGACACCAGGAGAGACTTCCAGAAGAAGCACCGACACACTCGCTCATTGTATAACAACACTCTTCAGAAGACCTAGACATGAAGCTCGGCTCCGAAGCGAAAGGCTAATGGTGCGTGCATCTACTTTCGTATTTATACCCGCGCCGGGGGGCGGAGCGGAATGTGAGATGCAGATCTTGCACGCCAATGTGCATTGGCTCGTTCAATAATACTCGAAGACGATAGGCTCCCTAGCGTGATCCCATTTCAGTCGATGTAGACTACATCTGACATTCTCGACTGAAAGGGAACTCTAAACTAAAACAGGAACATGACCAAAGACTTCGAAAACAAGATACCAGAGCCGGGCATTGAACAAACAATACTCCACAAAGACACAGGGCAAACAAGAGGATTTAAATACACACAATACTACTGACAAGACAAGGGACACCTGTGAACAATTAACAATAAACCAATTACAACATGACACAACAGACAAGGGAACACATGGCAGGATCACAAGACTAAAACCAGGGGATCACATGACAGACAAAAGACAGGAACCAGAAACAAACACCCAAAACATGACAAATACAGCATGTAACTGTTACCTGGACCAAAAAATTCCCATTTATTTGTCAGTAAAGTCTGCCGGCTGACTTTTCACAGCTCCAGGGTTTTAGTGAAAACTACAGATTGTACTTCTGCATTTTTGTATCCCCACCCATGTCGAATTGACAGATTGTTACTAACAAAACAGTTATTGTATGTGTAGGTTTATCACTGAAAAGGTTTTCATACTTTGTCTACTCTTTGAACAGCATTATGGTAAAAATGAAACAAGCGTTTTGCTTCGGGGGGTTGGGCAGAATATGCTCCCTGTTTCTCCTCTTACAAATTAACTGACAGAACAGCAGTATCTTTCAGTTGTTTTCCTCTGTTTGGCCTGTGTTTGTAGTCATTTGAAATTGAGATTACAAACACGGTGTTCTCTCCAAATTTGCAGCATTTAGCCACTGCCTACAATGCTCTGGATCCTTTACAGGAAACCGAAAAAGACTCACTTCCGCTAAACGTTTAATTCTTGCACCCAGGAACAATACAAGTCAACACCATTGTGAAAAAGTTTGCTAAAAAGTATATCCTACTCAAGCAAGGTGGTATTTGACTCTGGTCAAGCCTATCCAATAGGAGCAGACTGGGAGTGGATTTGTACAACATCATGCCCAATGCATTGGGTGTTTCCCTTCCTATTTGGACAAAGGGAAGACAACAGCCCTTTTTCTCTGTTTTCTCTAGTCAGGTAACACAAAAAAAAAAAATAAGAAAAAGTGTTAACTAGGGCTTGCACAGACTAGTCGAGTAGAGAGATCGACTATTTCAACCACTAGTCTGCGCTGTCGTAAACAATCGACTACTCGAGCGTGCATTAACCATAAATGAATTCAAAATGGCGAACTTCAACAGCAGACACCACACATAAGACACACACATCAGTATTTCATCAAGATGACAACAATATTGTAATTTGCCAACTCTGTAAGGGGCGGTTCACATATCGTGACTAAAAACGCATGGAAAGTGCGCATGGAAACTTTCTCCTTTCCACAAGTGCTTGAGCTCCCATGGTGTCTGTCGTTGCTATGCAACCATGAACTGCGCTCTCCATGATGACGAGGAAGTATCAGCAAAGGATTAATTGATTTCTAGCCCTTGCATTAGCTTGACTACTAGATATATTTATAGAGATGAGAAATAAAAAGCCGCCCTGTACAGCTATGATCAGCTGTTCGGCCGAGCTTTTGATGATGTTGAAGCTGATCGGTTGTTTTTTGTCAATGCCATGCTTGCGACATTCTGAAGTTGAGATGTTATGGTGCGTGTCCACTGTCACGGAGCGAGCGTAGCGGACAGATAGATCGGTGAATGACATCAAACTACTTGAAACATCAAACTTGAAAAGCATACGGAGCCACCTGCTCTCTAATCGCTCTCGCTGTACTTTAATGTCATTCAACGATCTGTCTGTGAAGTGCCGGTTCAAGTCGAACAAGCCTGTTTTCATTTTGCCACGGCATAGCTGCACCTGGAAAAATAAGTGCGCCGCACCATGCACATCGTGACCGCGTCGCTCCATTTTGAGTGCGCTTGGAGCACCTCTCTACATTTGAAATAACGAATTTGCACTCGCACAAAACGCAATATGTGAACAGGCTCTAAATGCGGGCATTGCGTCTGAAATGAAAGGCAAGAACGACTATTTATTTGGCTTTACTCTGTTACATGGAAATTTAAATATGTAATGTCATAATTATAATGTTTTAAGAGTTTACTTATGTAATTGTTGCATTAGGCTATGAGTTAATAAACATTTATTTATAAGAACTATTTAATGTCTTTACATTTACAGAAGCATGAACCACGAGTAGTCGAGTAACTCAAGTCTTGTTCTGATAAGAAATCGACTAGCAAAAATCAGTAGTCGTGCAACCCCTAGTGTTCACCTCTCTATTGCATACACTATAAAACGCTGGGTTGATTTAACCCAATTTGGGTTGGTAATCATTGATAATCAGTAACCCAGTAACTCTCGCTCTCTCAATCAACTCTGAGGACCCCATTCTGGATCTTAAAGCTCACTCCATTTCTGGTTTCTTCAGACCAGAATGAGAAACTCAAGCTGTCTGTATTTGATTTGAGCAGTTGGATGTACACAGATAAGTGGGTGCATCAGCAGAGCAGCCTCTCAAATAGTCATGTTTGAGGAGCTGCTCAAGTTTGTTACTCGTGCTATGGCCAAATTAAATTTGGAGTGGCCTGACGAAAAGAGACAGGTCACTCAGTCTAAGCTTCTGAACAAGGGCCAGGCTGAGGTGTGTTGCCGTCACAAGACTTTAACAATGGACTCCTCCCTCATGGTATGGGTTGCTGTTCTCTATGGCCGCCCAGCCAGTGGGCTTTGGGGAGACCCTCATCTTCATTAGCACATAAATTGCCTAGAAATGAGGGGAGTGTTTCAAGCTCTGAAAAACGTCCTCCCATACCTGAGGGGCTATCATGTATTGGTACACACAGGCAATACATCGGTAGTTATACAAATCATCAGGGCAAACTGGGTTCGCACCTCTTTTTCAGGCTGCTCTGGGCAGAAGATAAATTCAAGACGACCCACTGTCTCCTCTGGTTTGCCCTCACAACTCCAGCTCCTTTGGGGCTGGATGCCATGGTATGGACGTGACCATTGCAGCTCTGCTTCCGGGAATTCTAACAATGGTTCATCAGGACCGAGTCCACCTTCTCATAGTGGCTCTTTTCTGGCTGGGCCGCGTATGTTTTTTTGGACCTGATACCTCTCCTAGATGGCATTCCACGGGAGATCCCAGTTGGGAGAGATCTTCTGTTTCAAGTGCAAGGGACAATCTACCACCCCAAGCTGGAGATCTGGAAACTTTGAGCTGATCAGAATCTTTGATCTGATTCTGATCTTTTAACCGAGGTTGTTGAGACAATTGTGTTCTAGAGGAAGTTCCACCAGGAAGCTGTATGGCATAAAACGGCGAAACTTCGTATCACGGTGCGAGCAGCGCCACCTGAGCCCAGTCAATTGCCCGGTTGGTTCAGTGCTGGAGTTCCTTCGAGAATGCTTTCAGCGGGTTTTAACCCATCTACACTAAAGGTCTACGTGGCTGCAATTTTATCTAGCCACATATCTTTAGACAAAGCTTCTGTTGACATCCTCTGGTGTCTCGGTTCTTGTGAGGTGCTAGACGGTCAGGTTCTCAAGTCCTACAGGGTTGATCTGATCTCAGCCTGCTCTCAATAACTGTCTTGTGCAGAAACAGCCTTACGGGGCAGGCACTGTCTCAGGTTACATATGTAACCCAGTTCCCTGAGAGGGGAACAAGATGCTGTGTCGGGCTTTTGATTATTACTGTTGCCTGAGTTATTACTCTAGTAATTCAGTATGTGGTTTTAATTTCAAACTTAATTTGGGTTTATTTTAACCAAAGAATATAGTATTTTTTTTTAAACAGTAGTTAAGTTAAAGGTACAATGTGTAAAAAATTTGAGTATCTATTAACAGAAATGCAATATGACATCCATAACTATGTTTTCAGTGGTGTATAAAGAACTTACTTAATAAACCGTAATGTTTTTATTACCTTAGAATGAGACATTTATATCTACATAGGCGCGGGACTCCCCTTCTATGAAGGTCGACATATTGTGACGTCATGTTTCTACCGTAGCCGACAGCGCACACACAGCGCTACAGAGCGTGTTTCGTCACTACCTTGAAAGAGAAGCCGCAGAAAGCTAGAAGCTAGCCATAAACACCGTGAGTAGTGACTTTTCCCTTGTCAGTGGTGTAAAAGGTCCGTGTACTTGTCGGCCAACGGATTTTCGTTTTGAAAGGAAAAAAACGAAAACGAAAAATGGCCAGTATCCCAATTACCATTAGTAAATAGGAAAACAACCCATTATTCGTTTTTTGTTTTTATATAAAAAAACGGAAAACGAAAAACAATCTCGTTATCCGATTGTCCTTCATGTGTTTATAGATGGAAATCGGAAATCAAAATACGTATGTATAAATCGTAATCCTTAATTCCATAGATATTTTTTCGTGACCCGGAAGTTACTCCCGCCACGCCAAGACTCGCCCTATTTGAAAAATGTAGGCTATCTGATGTTTTCGGAGTTGTGAGATCCAGGCGATCACCGGGAGTTCAGCGCTCATTAACCCTGACTGGAACAGCTTTTCCTCGGCTAGTCCTTCTGTTTGCCGCTTGCTCTGATGTCTTTAGTCTAGTGGTTAAACATGAGATATAATTTGTCTTGTGTATAAGTCGATCTTTGGTCTCATTAATCTATAGTTTATTCCATAGCAAATCGTTTTGGCTGAGGGCAAAGTGAAGTTTCATAACTTTATATATTTAGGCCATTTAACTTTAACTTTGTAGCCTATTAGAGAGCTGACTTATGTTTGACTTAATTGTTTGCTTTATTGTTATGCATTGTATAGCTTCTTATACCTATTAGGCTACTTATACTTTTATACTGGATATTATTGATCATTAAAACTGACATTTAACAAAAAAGACAGGGTTGTGTAATTTTATATTCTAAAATATATAGAATATTACATATAGGCTTATATATTTTACTATACATTCTCTTCACTGTATGTACATGTATAATAAAATAAAATGACGTGTGGTTATAAATATATGCAGTGAAGATAATCAATGTGCATTGCCTGAAACACATTTGTGTGGCCATTAATATGTTGAAGATTTTTTTAAATGAAAAGAGGCAGAGTGGTGTTTTATTACATATTTCGTTTTATTGTTGATGAAAAGAGGCAGAGTTGTATTTTATACCATATTTCGTTTAATTGTTGCCTAAAATATACATAAAGAGATAACTGGATTAGCCAGAGCGTGCTGAGTGATGCGATCAAGAACGCAGCTGTTCCATTTGCAGAATAACCGGACTTGCGTCCTCTCCTCCTCGGGAGTTCGTTCTCCTGAGTCGAACTTGGCAAGTCCGAAGTTTGCGTATACTTGGTATTGAGAAACGGCCTATATCTATGACAACCGCTTCCCAGACAGCAACAATGTCAGCCCAGATCAGGCCCACATCTGATACGCGTGTAATCCACATGTACCAGATGTGGCCCGGATCTGGGCCGAGACTATGTTGCTGTCTGGGCTACTACTTACGATCGCTTCCGGGTCACGAAAAATACCAATACAGAATTAAGGATTACGATTTATATCGTCGTATTTTGATTTCCGATTTCCATCTGTAAACACATCAAGGAAAATCGGATAACGAGATTGTTTTTCGTTTTCCGTTTTTTAATATCAAAACAAAAAACAAATAATGGGTTGTTTTTCGTTTTCCTATTTACTAATGGTAATTGGGAAACGGTCCGTTTTTCGTTTTTGTTTTTTTCCTTTCAAAACGAAAATCCGTTGGCCGACAAGTACACGGACCGTAAAATATGTAGTTGGATTGTTTCATGTAACTTAGTTCTTCTCCCTCGCTGTGTTATGGCTTTGCTATGTGGTGATAAATGTGCTGGTTATGTTCGTGAGACAGCTGATTAGTACTCTTTTCATTGACCGTAAAACAGTAACGTTACAGGAATCACCAACCCATCGATCGCGGTCGACAAGTAGATCTTGGAAGCATTTTAAGTCGATCGCGAAGAGTTTTCAAAATCAGAGAAAAAAGCCTATTGTGTGTAGTAAACGGTGTCTAGGGGATGCGGAGGCGCGCGCGCTGTTACAATCATGCCATTTTTGCCGCGCGCACCTTTGGGCTCATGCGGACGCGTCGAGTTTAAACAAGGCTTTACTCTTTAACCAGCTCAGCCACAGTAACAGCTCATATTTAGCCAGCTAAACTTTTACTACCCTGTTAGAAAAAATATATAGTTGCATATAGTTCCCTTTCGTTGTCACTCCGAGTTACGTCGGATGACGACGAATGGGGTTTCGCTTAGAGAGCCTATCAGCTTCGAGTATTACAAAACGAGCCTATGGCAAAGAAATGCCATGGGTCTGCGGAATTTGCATGACGTAACTCCGCCCCACCTCGTGGGTATAAAAGGAGGAAGTCCGCAACAGCAGTTTATGTTTTCGCTTCGGAGCCAAGTGTATTCTTCTCTCCACAAGCCATCTCTGAATTGTCAGCTTTACAAACGAGTACCTCGAGTGTTGGTGTGACGGCGATCTACGGCGAGCGCTAGCTTCCTGCTGATCTGTTGCAGTGGTCTGCCAGTCGGTGCGTGTCTCCCCGGGTGCTTCAACACTTGAGTTTTCTCTCACTAAAAGAGCTTGCACGCGGCACGTCTTTTTAAAGACGGCTCGCCCGTGCATTTAAAAAAAAAAATAAAAAAAAAAATGAAGAGGTCGAGACTCGGTGAACTCACATGAGTGAGAGTCCCCTCATCCACCCCCCGATCTTCGGCTGGTGGCCAGGGTGACCTGAGGGTTTCGGTCTGGAACAAGGCGCCGACTATGTGTCCGCGACCCCAGCCCCCCTCTTCAATGACGGTGCCCGCTAGTGAACAGGTGATTCCCACGGGTCTACCCTCTGGTGGCCCGTGTGTTTCATTTGAAGCTACAGAGGATGATATTATGTTTGTAGCAGCTTCACTAGGTGGGTTTGATTTTCCTGGAAGTGACGACTCGTCGAGTCTGATCCGGAGATGACGGCCATGCTTTCCCGGGACGATTGGTTTTTGGGTGAGGCCGCCGACCCTCGTCCACGGCAAACCCCAATACCGTTCTTCCCGGACGTGCATGATGAGATCAGGGGCCATTCGCTGATCTCATCCGCCTTTCCTCCCCTCGATGGGGCCGCTGCCCGTGGGTACACTGGGGTTCCCCCGGCTGAACGCTCTGTTGCGATGCTATGTGTCCTCAGAGTGCTTCTTCTCGGCGCAATCCTAAGCACCCGTCCGTGGCCTGTAGTTTTTCGTCTACGCTTGTGGCGAGATCCTATAGCGCCACGGGACTGGCGGCCGCCTCACTGCGTGCCATGGTCATTCTGCTGGTCTACCTGACCCAGATGCTCATGGACCTGCACGAGGGCGGGACTGACCCAGGGCTCTTCACTGAGCTGCGCGCCACCACTAACCTTGCTCTCCGAGCGACGAAAGTGGCCGTACGCTCCCTGGGTCAGGTGATGCTCACCATTCGGTGGCCGTACCTGTTTGATGTGCTGGATGTCGCGCGGACCCGTCTGTCCGACATTCCCATATCCCAGGTCGGCCTCTTCGGCGGTGCGGTTGAGGGCTGGCCCAACAGCTCTCAGCCGTCCATGAGCAGACTGACGTTGATTCTGTCCCGACGGCCCCTCCGTCCGCTCAGATCCCTCGGTCTGCCCACCGCCAAGGGCGCCCTCCCGCGGCTCCCACCCTGCCCGTTCACCCGGGCCGGCTCTGGAGGCCGCAGCCGGACGCCACAGCCCTCTCCAGCCCCGCCCCCCGCTACACGCCGGGTTAAGCGGCGCTCCTGAGACGGGCTCCTCGGGGATGGAGCAGGTTGAGGTCGACTCTGTCCCGACGGCCCCGCCGTCCGCTCAGGTCCCTCGGTCTGCCCACCGCCGAGGGCGCCCCCCCGCGGCTCCCACCCCGCCCGTTCACCCGGGCTGGCTCTGGAGGCCGCAGCCGGATGCCACAGCCCTCTCCAGCCCCGCCCCCCGCTACGCGCCGGGTTAGGTGGCGCTCTTGAGAGGGGCTCCTCAGAGATGGGACTCAGTTCTTTCCAGGAGTTGGGAGCAGGACCACTCCTTTCCCCGGTGGAGGGCCGGGGAAGAATCCTTATTCGCAAAGAACTGACTCTCCCGTCTCTGAGCACACAGAGTTCTCGGACGACACAGAGCGCCGCCCTCTAGCCGTGCTCTCCTCGTCCCCCTCTGTCCCAGAGGTGGTTGACACGGCGTGCCGTCCACGGACCGCTTCGCCCCTGTCCCCCTCTGTCGCCAGACCCCTGGCAGAGCAGGCCCCCGCGGGACGACCAGCCTGGTCCTCCCCTGGCCCCCTCTGCCAGGGCGTGGTTGCTAACTGTGCCCCCACACCGGGCCGCTATGCCGTCCACGTCTGGGCCAGTTACTCCGCTTCGCTGCCCCTCCGGGGGGACGCCTGTCGTCGCGTGATCCCGCCGGTTCAGTTCCTGGGAGCCTGGCTAGAGCTTCCCCGTCTTTCCCGCTGGATCGCGCGTTCCGTCAGGCTCGGCTTGCGATTCAGTTCGCACGGTCTCCTCCCCGCTTCAGGGGAGTCCGCTCCTCTTTGGTCGGTGGCAATGCCCCCGTCATGAGAGCAGAGATTGCCACCCTGCTGGCGAAGGGTGCAATCGAGACTGTCCCTCCAGCCGAGATGAGGTCCGGGTTCTACAGCCCCTACTTCATTGTCCCCAAGAAAACCGGTGGGTTACGGCCAATCCTGGACTTGCGCGTGCTGAACCGCTCCCTTCACAGGCTGCCGTTCAAGATGCTCACCGCCAAACGCGTTCTCGAATGCGTGCGGCCCCAGGATTGGTTTGCAGCGATCGACCTGAAGGACGCCTACTTTCATGTCTCCATTCTTCCTCGACACAGACCGTTCCTACGGTTTGCTTTTGAGGGGCAGGCATACCAGTACGCGGTTCTCCCTTTCGGGCTAGCCCTGTCTCCTCGCACCTTCACGAAGGTCGTCGAGGCTGCCCTTGTTCCCCTTCGGGAACACAGGGTTCGCATCCTGAGTTATATCGACGACTGGCTGATCCTAGCTCACTCTTGAGATCAGGTTTGCGAACACAGGGACCTAGTGCTCCGGCACCTAGCTCGTCTGGGCCTTCGGGTCAACTGGGAGAAGAGCAAACTTTGCCCAGTACAGAGGATCTCTTTTCTCGGTATGGACATCGACTTGGTCGCCATGTCCGCGCAGCTTACGAGCGAGCGCGCGCAGTCACTGCTGACTTGCCTGAGACATCTCAAGAGCAAGAGTGCGGTTACACTGAAACATTTTCAGAGGCTCCTGGGGCATATGGCATCTGCAGCCGCGGTCACGCCGCTCGGATTGCTTCATATGAGACCGCTTCAGCTTTGGCTTCGCGACCGAGTCCCGAGGTGGGCATGGCAACAAGGCACGCTCCGAGTACCAGTTACTCCGACCTGCCGTCAGTTCCTCACCCCGTGATCGAACCTCAGTTTTCTCAGGGCGGGTGTCCCCCTGGAGTGAGCTTCCCGGCATGTTGTGGTCTCCACAGATGCCTCCACCACGGGCTGGGGCGCCATGTGCAATGGACATACTGCTGCGGGCTCCTGGACAGGACCCCAGCGGCTATGGCATGTCAATTGCCTCGAGTTGTTGGCAGTACACCTTGCCCTGCACCGCTTCCGGGTGTTGCTCAGGGGTCAACACGTACTAGTCCGCTCAGACAATACCGCTACTGTAGCGTACATCAACCATCAAGGTGGTCTACGCTCCCGCCGTATGTCACAACTCGCCCGCCACCTCCTCCTATGGAGTCAGAAGCATCTGAGGTCGCTTCGAGCCATTTTCATTCCCGGAGCCCTGAACTGTGCAGCCGACGAGCTCTCACGGCTTCAGCCCCTCCCTGGAGAATGGCGACCCCATCCCCAGTCGGTTCAGCTGATTTGGGACCAGTTCGGGGACGCACAGATAGATCTGTTTGCCTCTCACGACTCGACCCATTGCGCCCTGTATTTTTCCCTGACCGAGGGCACGCTCGGCACGGATGCACTGGCGCACAGCTGGCCGCCGGGACCTCTCAGTGGTTCTAACTGCCCTGAAGAGTGCTCCCTTTGAGCCCCTGCAATCAGTTGAGCTTAAGTTCCTGTCAATGAAGACAGCGCTCCTGGTTGCACTGGCCTCCATCAAGAGGGTAGGGGACCTGCACGCATTCTCCGTCGACGAAGCGTGCCTGGAATTCGGGCCGGCCTTCTCTCATGTGATCCTGAGACCCCGGCCCGGATACGTGCCCAAAGTTCCTACCACTCCCTTTCGGGACCAGGTGGTGAACCTGCAAGCACTGCCCCCGGAGGAGGCAGACCCAGATTCTATAATCTCCGAGTGGAGCCAGTGTCCTCTCATGTACTCGCTTCAACTAGCTAGTACCGGACCCGCTCAGGTGTCTTCGCTTGCTCGCCATTCCACTCCACGGACTGGATACGTGCGATATTCTCCTCAGGTGAGCTTCCCCGAAAGCCCTGAGTTCCTCCAGCACTCCTGACGTCAGCGCCAGTGTCTCTTGCCTGCGCGTCGGCTAGGTGCCTCCCGTGTGCATGGTCCCTCCCCTGAGCGACCCCCACATGTGTATTTCCACTATAAGCCTCTCTGAGCATGTGTCTTTCCCTTGGCAAGCCACCTTTCCACCCCTGGGGTTGAAATATTCCACCTGCGGCTGGACACCCAAGTGTTCTCCATATGTTTCCTTCGGGTCATATGTGTATTCTCTAAGTCCCCCCCCCCTCTGGGTTGGCATTAATTGCATACTTCCCCTAGCTTGGGATATGCTTCCCAGTGTACCTTGGTATTCCTGTGTTAAATTGAGTCCTTCTATGTCAGGGACCTCGATTTACGCAGGGCACTGGAAGACAGCTGAGAAGGTGGCGTGATTAGACTGGTAACCCCATTCGTCGTCATCCGACTTAACTCGGAGTGACAACGAAAGGGAACGTCTCGGTTACGTATGTAACCCTCGTTCCCTGAGTAGGGAACGGAGACGTTACGTCTGCCTGCCACTTTCCGCTGTACCGCGGGGATCGCCTGAGCTCAGTCTTGGCTCCTCAGCGAAGAAACATAAACTGCTGTTGCGGACTTCCTCCTTTTATACCCACGAGGTGGGGCGGAGTTACGTCATGCAAATTCCGCAGACCCATGGCATTTCTTTGCCATAGGCTCGTTTTGTAATACTCGAAGCTGATAGGCTTTCTAAGCGAAACCCCATTCGTCGTCATCCGACGTAACGTCTCCGTTCCCTACTCAGGGAACGAGGGTTACATACGTAACCGAGACGTTTCATGTGTTTCTTCTCCCTCGCTGTATTATGGGTTTGCTATGTGGGGGGAAATGTGCTGGTTACGTTTGTGAGACAATCAGCTGATTACTATTATTATATTATATATTAAGACCCTTGATCCTCACCTGACTATGGCTTTGTAAACTTTATCCATGATGTGGTTTATAATGGACTGTGGTACAGAAACAGTGACAATGTTACACACTCTTCTTGGCTTACTCTGGCTATTCTCTGCTCTCTCAGACGACGATATGTTTGTCCAGTTTCAGGCACCGTAGCTTCTTCGAAAGGGAGGGGTGAGCAGTGGGCTGAGCCATTAGTGCAACTCGCAACCGAACCGCTAGATGTCGCTAAAAATCACACACTGCACCTTTAAATAAAACAGCCCAGCATGAAGATTCAAACATTTAATAATTTTTGTCCTAGTGCTGGGTTGCCAAAATTACCCAAATTAGGTTATTTTTCCACTAGAAGTGGGAAGTTCCTATAACACCCGATGAACTTACATGACTATAAGGTCGATAACGAATGTAATTTGATACGTACGACTGATCATGCCCAAACGCGTAGAGTCAGAGACAGTTCCTTTCAGTCTGTGTTCACAGTCGGTTTTTAAAATCTGCTCCAGTCATTGGAAACAGTCTTTAAGTGTGTTCAGTTCAGTCTGGCATTAGTTGGGCTTTAAAAGACATTTAATATTCAGTAATTTTATCAATTTGACTGCACTGATATTATCGGATGAGAACAAAATGTTAACTGAATTGAGCTGGATGACGACAAAATTTTCTTCTGTAGAGCTGCTTTAGAGCTGAATTGAATTTGTTTAATAATTGTAATGACACTGTTATTGAACTGAACTGAATCAACTCTGAACTTACTTGAGCTGAATAATGACACTATTGTCTTTTTAGAGCTGCTTTACAGCAGAATTTGAATCAGTCTAATTTCTTATGAAGTTTGCCTAATTGATTCTGTTTTTCTGTTTATTACAGTGAAGCTGCTTTGAAACAATCTGCATTGTATAAAGCACTATATAAATAAAGGTGACTTTGGAGAGATGGGAAATGGAAGCTCTAGCGTTAAGTTCTGCCAGGAAGACTCAATTGCTACGTCACTTATTACCTTCTATCCAATCGTGTCGGTTGTGGTATAAAAGACCAGTACTTACACATGTCTGAGTTCGCAGATGCTGACGCTTTCATGCACCTCCATCCTCCCCACCACCACCAGGATGGTCCCTTCCCCTCCATCCTCCATCCTCCCCACCACCACCAGGATGGCTCCTTCCTATACCTCACGGGGGTCGGCTGCGCCCCTGCCTTCGTCTTCAGGCAGGAAATGCAGAGTCCGGACCCTCGGATTGCGAGCTATGGACGGGGCCTACGCCAAAGAACTTTATTGCTTGCTGGGCTATCAATAAATGTATTTATTGTTACAGTATTTATTCTCCCGAGTCTTTCTGGTAGAAATACTGACTGAAACATTCACTTGACAAAAAGGTATTGACTGAAGAAACAGTGTCTGAAACCTCAAAGCAAAAAATTATAAGAAAAGTTATAAGAAAATCACAGAAAACAAGTTACCTGGTCATCTGAAATATTTTACAGTCAAACCGTAAACTGGCCTAAGAAAATTAATGATTGTGTATTTCCCTTATGATTTCAATTCACTCAATGTTGCATCAATAGCTTATGCTATGGAAAACCCACTTATGCACCTCTCTCCGAAAATAATATTGAAGCTCTATTAATTTAGTGAAATTCAATGGCCCATGCTGTTTGAGCACCCCATTACAGCCTATACTGTATATCACTATTTTTTTTTTTTTTCGTACTGGCCGGCCCGAGTATGGTTTGCGGACCTGGTGTCTTTCCTCGTCGGCTCTCCTCTGGAGATTCCGATCAGGAGGGACCCTCTCTCTCAGGCGAGTGGGTCGATCCTTCGCCCCCGCCCAGAACTGTGGAAACTTTGGGCTTGGCCTCTGAGGGGGCCCAGCTCTTAAGTTCAGGTCTCTCAACCGAGGTTGTTGAGACCATCCTCCACTCCAGAGCTCCTTCCACGAGGAAGTTATATGCCTTGAAGTGGAGATTTTTCACTTCTTTGTGTGGAGAACACTAGCTGGACCCAGTGAACTGCCCAGTGGGTGCAGTGCTGGAGTTCCTGCAGGAGCGTTTCTCCTCAGGGCTATCCCCCTCCACACTAAAGGTGTACGTGGCGGCACTAGCTGCTTACCATGTCCCTTTCAGTGGAGTCTCTTTGGGGAGACACCCGCTTATAACAAGCTTTCTTTGTGGTTCTCTGAGGCTGAGGCCAGCAGTTCGCACGAGGGTGCCGACCTGGGATCTGGCCATCGTACTAGAAGGTCTCTCCCTAGCTCCGTTCGAGCCCATTGAAGAGGTTCCTGAGAAATTCGTCTCTCTAAAGACTATCTTTCTTCTCGCTATTTCGTCTCTTAAGAGAATTGGAGACATTCAAGCACTCTCGGTTCCCCCCTCGTGCCTGGAATTCTCACCTGGTATGGTGAAGGCCTTCCTCCATCCTAGGCCAGGCTATGTTCCTAGGGTCCCTTCTAATGTTGCTAGACCTATAGTTCTGCAGGCTTTCTGTCCTCCTCCCTTTATGTCGTCAGACCAGGAGAAACTTAATTTACTCTGCCCAGTTAGGGCTTTAGATGCTTATGTCCACAGAGCTGCCCTGTGGAGGAAGTCTGAACAGTTGTTCGTTTGATTTGGGCCACCCAGGAAGGGGTGTCCTGCATCTAAACAGAGTATGAGCAAGTGGGTGGTTGAGGCCATTTCACTTGCTTATGATTCGGCTGGTCAGCCTTCACCCTTGGCTGTACGAGCTCACTCGACTAGGAGTATGGCTGCTTCCAAAGCCTTATTGTCAGGAGTTTCTCTCCATGTTGTCTGTGATGCGGCAGGCTGGTCCTCACCGCACACATTTGTTAGGTTTTATGACCTTGACCTAAGCTCCACTCCAGGGGCGCAGGTGCTCTCGTCCTCTGTGCGCTCTGATTTCACATGACGGGCACTTGCTCTTATGGCGACGTGGGTATTAGCGTTCCCACAGCGTTTGACGCAGCTCAAGTTCCCTTGAAAGGGAACGTCTCGGTTACGTATGTAACGTCTCGGTTACGTATGTAACCCTCGTTCCCTGAGTAGGGTAACCACGTTACGTCGGATGACGACGAATGGGGTTTCGCTTAGAAAGCCTATCAGCTTCGAGTATTACAAAACGAGCCTATGGCAAAGAAATGCCATGGGTCTGCGGAATTTGCATGACGTAACTCCGCCCCACCTCGTGGGTATAAAAGGAGGAAGTCCGCAACAGCAGTTTATGTTTCTTCGCTGAGGAGCCAAGACTGAGCTCAGGCGATCCCCGCGGTACAGCGGAAAGTGGCAGGCAGACGTAACGTCTCCGTTCCCTACTCAGGGAACGAGGGTTACATACGTAACCGAGACGTTCCCTTTCGTTGTCACTCCGAGTTACGTCGGATGACGACGAATGGGGTTACCAGTCTAATCACGCCACCTTCTCAGCTGTCTTCCAGTGCCCTGCGTAAATCGAGATCCCTGTCATAGACTGGACGAAGGACTCCATTTAACACAGGAATACCAAGGTACACTGGGAAGCATATCCCAAGCTAGGGGAAGTATGCAATTAATGCCAACCCAGAGGAGGGGGACTTAGAGAATACACATATGACCCAAAGGAAACATATGGAGAACACTGGGGTGTCCAGCCGCAGGAGGAATATTTCAACCCCAGGGGTGGCAAGGTGGCTTGCCAAGGGAAAGACACATGCTCAGAGAGGCTTACAGTGGAAATACACATGTGGGGGTCGCTCAAGGGAGGGACCATGCACATGGGAGGCACCTAGCCGACGCGCAGGCAAGAGACACTGGGGCCGACGTCAGGAGTGCTGGAGGAGCTCAGGGCTTTCGGAGAAGCTTACCTGAGGAGAATATCGCACGTATCCAGTCCGTGGAGTGGAATGGCGAGCAAGCGAAGACACCTGAGCGGGTCTGGTACTAGCTAGTTGAAGCGAGTACATGAGAGGACACTGGCTCCACTCGGAGATTATAGAATCTGGCGAATGTGTTAGGTGTCGCCCAGCCTGCAGCTCTGCAGATGTCTGTTAGCGAGGCGCCATGCGCTAGAGCCCAAGAGGATGCCACACTCCGGGTGGAGTGGGCCGTCACACCAAGGGGGCAAGGTCGACCTTGCTGCTGGTATGCCAAGGCAATGGCGTCCACTATCCAGTGAGACAACCTTTGCTTGGAGAGAGCCTTTCCCTTCAGCTTCCCACCATAACAGACAAAGAGCTGGTCTGAGGTCCTGAAACACTGCGTCCTGTCTACATAGGCGCGAAGAGCGCGTACTGGACAGAGCAGTGCCAAGGCTGGGTCTGCCTCCTCCGGGGGCAGCGCTTGCAGGTTCACCACCTGGTCCCGAAAGGGAGTGGTAGGAACCTTGGGCACATATCCGGGCCGGGGTCTTAGGATCACGTGAGAGAAAGCCGGTCCGAATTCCAGGCACGCTTCGTCGACGGAGAATGCGTGCAGGTCCCCTACCCTCTTGATGGAGGCCAGTGCAACCAGGAGCGCTGTCTTCATTGACAGGAACTTAAGCTCAACTGATTGCAGGGGCTCAAAGGGAGCACTCTTCAGGGCAGTTAGAACCACTGAGAGGTCCCAAGAGGGAATGAGAGGAGGACGAGGAGGATTTAGTCTCCTCGCTCCTCTCAGGAACCTGATGACCAGGTCGTGCTTCCCTACCGACTTACCTTCGACGGGGTCATGATGTGCGGCAATGGCGGCAACATAGACCTTAAGGGTGGAGGGAGACAGCCTTCGCTCCAACCCTTGCTGAAGGAAGGAAAGCACAACGCTGATCGAGCATCTCCGGGGGTCTTCTCGGTGAGAAGAGCACCAGTCGACGAAGAGGTTCCACTTCAACGCATAGACGTGTCTCGTGGACGACGCTCTAGCGGAAGTGATGGTAGCCGCCACCGCTGGTGGAAGGGTACTCAAACCTACCTCGAGCCGTCCAGGAGCCACACGTGGAGGCTCCAGAGATCGGGGCGAGGGTGCCACAGGCTGCCCCGTCCCTGAGAAAGAAGGTCCTTCCTCAGAGGAATGGGCCAGGGAGGTGCTGTCGCGAGGAGTGCAAGTTCGGGGAACCAGGTCCGGCCGGGCCAATATGGCGCGACCAAAATTACCTGCTCCTCGTCCTCCCTGACCTTGCGCAAGGTCTGCGCAAGAAGGCTCACTGGGGAAACGCATATTTGCGGCCCGGCGGCCAGCTGTGCGCCAGTGCATCCGTGCCGAGCGTGCCCTCGGTCAGGGAAAAATACAGGGCGCAATGGGTCGAGTCGTGAGAGGCAAACAGATCTATCTGTGCGTCCCCGAACTGGTCCCAAATTAGCTGAACCGACTGGGGATGGAGTCGCCATTCTCCAGGGAGGGGCTGAAGCCGTGAGAGCTCGTCGGCTGCACAGTTCAGGGCTCCGGGAATGAAAATGGCTCGAAGCGACCTCAGATGCTTCTGACTCCATAGAAGGAGGTGGCGGGCGAGTTGTGACATACGGCGGGAGCGTAGACCACCTTGATGGTTGATGTACGCTACAGTAGCGGTATTGTCTGAGCGGACTAGTACGTGTTGACCCCTGAGCAACGCCCGGAAGCGGTGCAGGGCAAGGCGTACTGCCAACAACTCGAGGCAATTGACATGCCATAGCCGCTGGGGTCCTGTCCAGGAGCCCGCAGCAGCATGTCCATTGCACATGGCGCCCCAGCCCGTGGTGGAGGCATCCGTGGAGACCACAACATGCCGGGAAGCTCGTTCCAGGGGGACACTCGCCCTGAGAAAACTGAGGTTCGACCACGGGGTGAGGAACTGACGGCAGGTCGGAGTAACTGGTACCCGGAGCGTGCCTTGATGCCATGCCCACCTCGGGACTCGGCCGCGAAGCCAAAGCTGAAGCGGTCTCATATGAAGCAATCCGAGCGGCGTGACCGCGGCTGCAGATGCCATATGCCCCAGGAGCCTCTGAAAAAGTTTCAGTGGAACCGCATTCTTGCTCCTGAGATGTCTCAGGCAAGTCAGCAGTGACTGCGCGCGCTCGCTCGTAAGCTGCGCGGACATGGCGACAGAGGCGATGTCCATACCGAGAAAAGAGATCCTCTGTACGGGGCAAAGTTTGCTCTTCTCCCAGTTGACCCGAAGGCCCAGACGAGCTAGGTGCCGGAGCACTAGGTCCCTGTGTTCGCAAACCTGATCTCGAGAGTGAGCTAGGATCAGCCAGTCGTCGATATAACTCAGGATGCGAACCCCGTGTTCCCGAAGGGGAACAAGGGCAGCCTCGACGACCTTCGTGAAGGTGCGAGGAGACAGGGCTAGCCCGAAAGGGAGAACCGCGTACTGGTATGCCTGCCCCTCGAAAGCAAACCGTAGGAACGGTCTGTGTCGAGGAAGAATGGAGACATGAAAGTAGGCGCCCTTCAGGTCGATCGCTGCAAACCAATCCTGGGGCCGCACGCATTCGAGAACGCGTTTGGCGGTGAGCATCTTGAACGGCAGCCTGTGAAGGGAGCGGTTCAGCACGCGCAAGTCCAGGATTGGCCGTAACCCACCGGTTTTCTTGGGGACAATGAAGTAGGGGCTGTAGAACCCGGACCTCATCTCGGCTGGAGGGACAGTCTCGATTGCACCCTTTGCCAGCAGGGTGGCAATCTCTGCTCTCATGTTAGGGGCATTGCCACCGACCAAAGTGGAGCGGACTCCCCTGAAGCGGGGAGGAGACCGTGCGAACTGAATTGCATAGCCGAGCCTGATGGTGCGCGCGATCCAGCGGGACAGACGGGGAAGCTCTAACCAGGCTCCCAGAAACTGAACCAGCGGGATCAAGCGGACGACAGGCGTCCCCCCGGAGGGGCAGCGAAGCGGAGTAACTGGCCCAGACGTGGACGGCATAGCGGCCCGGTGTGGGGGCACAGTTAGCAACCGCGCCCTGACAGAGGGGGCCAGGGGAGGACCAGGCTGGTCGTCCCGCGGGGGCCTGCTCTGCCAGGGGTCTGGCGACAGAGGGGGACAGGGGCGAAGCGGTCCGTGGACGGCACGCCTTGTCAACCGCCTCTGGGACAGAGGGGGGCGAGGAGAGCACGGCTTGTGGGCGGCGCTCTGTGTCGCCCGAGAACTCTGTGAGCTCAGGGAAGAGAGGGTCGTTTCTGTCTTTAACCACTTTAGGGTGCTGCCCACCCGTGGGTGAGCAGCGGGGAGCGGAGAACAAAAGATTCTCCCCCGGCCCTCCACCGGGGGAAGGAGTGGTCCTACTACCATCTCCTGAAAAACAACCATCTTCCCTGAGCAGCCCGTCTCAGGAGCGCCACTTTGCCCGGCGTTTAGCGGGGGGCGGGGCGGGAGAGGGCTGTGGCGCCTTCTTACGGCTTCCTCCGCGACCGGCCCGGGGTGGAGGCTGCTGCGTGGGCCGGGCGGGAGGGGCGGGAGCCGCAGGAGGGCGCCCTCGGCGGGAAACAGGACGAGGCGTCTGCCCGGCCGGCTGGGTGGAGGCAGCAGCTGGCCGGCGGGGCAGAATGTGTCTTATGGCCTCAGTCTGTTTCTGGGCGGTTGAAAACTGTTGGGCAAAGTCTTCAACCGCACCGCCGAAGAGGCCGGCCTGGGACAAGGGGGCGTTAAGCAGACGGGTCCGCTCCGCGTCCCGCATGTCAGCCAGGTTCAGCCAGAGATGTCTCTCCTGGACCACGGCTGTGGACATCACCAGACCCAGGGAGCGCGCGGTAACCTTCGTCCCCCGGAGAGCAAGGTCGGTCGCGGCGCGCAGCTCATTGAAGAGCCCTGGGTCTGTCCTACCCTCGTGCATGTCTCTGAGCATCTGGGCCTGGTAGACCTGCAGAGTGGCCATAGCATGCAGTGACGCAGCCGCCTGTCCCGCCGCTCTGTAAGACTTCGCCACCAAGGTCGACGAAAATCTACAGGCTTTGGATGGGTGCTTAGGCTCGCCACGAGAAGAAGCACTCTGAGGACATAGTTGCATGGCAACAGAGCGTTCAACCGGGGGGAGCCCAGTGTACCCACGGGCGGCTGCATCATCGAGGGGAGGAAAGGCGGATGAGACCAACGAGCGGTCACGGGAAGACAACGGGGTCTTCCAGGACTTCGAGATCTCATCATGCACATCCGGGAAGAAAGGTATTGGGGTTTGCGGAAGACGAGGGTCGGCGGCCTTACCCAAAAACCAATCGTCCAGCCGCGAGCGCTCAGGACAGGGTGGAGGGCTCCACTCAAGCCCGATGCTCGCGGCTGCCCGGGAAAGCATGGCCGTCATCTCCGGATCAGACTCGAGCTCAGCCGTATGCACACCGGAAGGTGGCAGCTGAGTCGAGTCTTCACTTCCAGAAGAATCAAACCCACCTAGTGATGCTGCAACAGACATGGCATCATCCTCTGTAGCTTCGACCGAAGCACGCGGGCCACCAGAGGGTAGACCCGCGGGAATCGGCCGCTCACTAGCGGGCACCGTCATTGAAGACGGAGGCTGGGGTCGCGGACACATAGTCAGCGCCTTGTTCCAGACCGTTACCCTCAGGTCACCCTGGCCACCAGCCGCAGGGCAGGGGATGGATGAGGGGACTCTCACTCTTGCGAGTTCACTGAGTCTCGACCGCAATGACGCGATGGTCATGTTCCCACAGAGAGAACATGAGTCATCCACGAGCGCTGCTCTAGCATGATCAATGCCCAAACATACTATGCAACGCTCGTGCCCATCAGAGTCCGATACCAATCTGCCGCAACCAGAAGTACACGGGCGAGGCATCTTTAAAAAGACGTGCCGCGTGTAAGCTCTTTTAGTGAGAAAACTCAAGTGTTGAAGCACCCGGGGAGAAACGCGCCGACTGGCAGATCACTGCAGCAGATCAGCAGGAAGCACGCTCTCGCCGAAGATCGCCGTCACACCAACACTCGAGGCACTCGTTTGTAAAGCTGATAATTCAGAGATGGCTTGTGGAGAGAAGAATACACTTGGCTCCGAAGCGAAAACATAAACTGCTGTTGCGGACTTCCTCCTTTTATACCCACGAGGTGGGGCGGAGTTACGTCATGCAAATTCCGCAGACCCATGGCATTTCTTTGCCATAGGCTCGTTTTGTAATACTCGAAGCTGATAGGCTTTCTAAGCGAAACCCCATTCGTCGTCATCCGACGTAACTCGGAGTGACAACGAAAGGGAACCCTAGTTCCCTGAATAGGGAATGAGTCGCTGCGTCGTTCTGCCATACTCCCTGCATGCCCGTGATCGACTTGCTTCAGGCCTATCAGAAGCTGTCACGGTTGTGATTTCGGGGTACTTTATAGTTTCCTGGTCGATGACGTCACCCGCCTATGACGTTCCGTCTCTCCATTGGACTGATTTCATACGTGCTTCAGGACGCACACACGCAGGGGCGTTCCCACAGTGTTTGATGCAGCGTCTCGTTCCCTATTCAGGGAACTAGGGTTACATACATAACCGAGACGTTTTGTTTCAATAAATTCCTGTTTCTAGTTCCTCATCATCTTCCTAGTAAACCACCTAACAATTGTAGAAATGCATTATTTGCAATATTTTATACACAATTCAGCCATGGTTCTTCATGGTTATTGTAGGAGAGAAAGTGTCCAATAAAGGGGATTACCAAAATAAAGTGTACAGTATTCGGCTTGTTATGTGATCATGATGTCAACTCCTGAGTTGACCTGCTCCATGTAAAATAAAACCGCTTTCATTAGGCTGATTAATTATGTGACTATACTTTAACTCATTTGAGCGTACTTGATGTGTTATTATTAGTACACATTTTTAATTATTAGTGTACATTTTTAATGACACAGAAATGACTCCATGACTTTTTCTCTAAAACACTGCCCTCGCTGCCTGTCTAAAACTACACTGATATCAGTAAGTACATTTAAATGCACAGTAATACATGAGTTTTGAAATTGTTTTTCATGATAAATTGCAGGCATGTATGCCACACATGCACAGAATGAAGGCAATTGGTAGAAATGTGCGTTATTTATTTATTTATTGGTATGAGCAACACATATATATATATATATATATATATATATATATATATATATTGCTCATACCAATAAATAAATAAATAACACATTTTTGCCAATTACCTTCATAAGTTACCTTATAACCAATTAAAAAATGTTTAAGGCATTTACCTTACACATTGTCGATTATAAAGCATAATCATGTAAGATTTATTTAAAGTCATTTAAAGTCTATTAAATGGAAGTTGTGATATTCATATTGTGACATATTCGAGGGAAACGGTCTCTCAAACAAGAAAAATTGGGCAGGACTTAATTTTGTCCACCGGGAATTGATTGGATTGTTGTCGTTTGCCATTGCTTTACAATCTCATGTGAGTGCCAAGGTTGTCCCATCCTTGCACCAAAAAACATTTCATCAGAGAAGAGATGTCGCTACAAGTGGGAGGGGGAAGTTATTTTGATTAAAGATTAATATAATTATATAGCATATAATTGGTCAATTAAGATATTATGGTGACTTTAATTAAATGCTGCATTTGACATATCCAGATTTCAAAATATGCAATATTAATTTTGGCATTGATAGTGCTGCCATTGAATCTAAATGACAGTAGTTATGGCTTGAACGAAGCATAAGCTCGTTGTTTTGGTTCAGGAGGAACTGTAAAAGGTGGCTGCTGTTTCTTTTGCAGTGCAAGGTGACTGACATCTGTCTAGGGTCGAATTCTGCATAGCATGAAACGCGATGATGACGTGTGATGTCTGTGCAAGCAGGGTGCGTGTGGAGGTATGAAAATACAGGGCAAATTCCAAGCGGAAGTGAGCATCCCTATGCCCTACTAACTCTTGAGACCAGAGCCCTTAAAGTGGGGACTTTGGAGGGAGTATGACACTTGTGTGTCATAATGAAGCACTTGTAATGCACTTGGCAAAGGGAGCAATGAAAGACAAACGTAATTTCCTCATTAGCTTCACATGGAATGTTAGCACAACAACGCTAGGCAGCGACAAAAATAATATCTTATTATTGGTGTTAATAAGAAACAAATAAATGTACATTTATAATTAAGTTCCTTTTCAAGGGAACTCGAGCTGTGTCAAGCTGTGGGAACGCCCCTGCGTTGTGCGTCCTGAAGCACGTATGGAATCAGCCCAATGGAGAGATGGAACGTCATAGGCGGGTGACGTCATCGACCAGGAAACTATAAAGCACCCCATAAACACAAGCGCAATAGCTTCTGTGCCTTCAGTCGCGCTATATGTGAATCTGTCCCTGTGTGAATATTGTCTGTCCTTACATACTCTGCACCACACAAACGATTTATATATATATATATATATATATATATATATATATATATATATATATATATATATATTAAGAGAGATATGGCGAACAAACAGCAGTTTAGGGAGTGTGTCCCTCCCTGCTCGCGTTATTTAACGAGTGGGGATACACACGTTCTTTGTGTTGTTTGTTTGGGAGTGTAGCATGCCCAGTCAGCTCTCGAGGGAGCTGATTGTGAGCATTGCGAGCGTCTGCCATTAAGGACGCTCCGCTCCCGCCGGGCGCTCTTTGAGGAGAGCGGTTCGGTGCGCGCTCCCTGCGGTTCGGGTCCCGCTCTTGCCGAGGCAGAGCGACGACGCGTATCGTGGGGATCGCATATGGATCTCTCAGCGGGGTTAGAGACGGGCTCTGCCTTATCTCTCCCTTCACCTGTGAGATCCAGTGCCTCAGTCCCGTATTCGGAAGCACGCGCTGCGGTTTCTTCCGCTCGGGCTGAGGCACCAGTGTTGCTTCTATCCAGTTCTGAGGAGCTGGATGTTGCTAGTATATATGAGGGAGATGTGGAGGATTCGCCACCTTACACTCCCGAAAGCGATGAGCTAGTGGAGGTATTAACAAGAGCTGTAGAAAAACTCAGCATTGTATGGCCAGTGACTAGACAGGAGTCTGTTTCTAAATTAAAATTAGATGAGAGATTTTCGCCGTCACGAGTGCAACCTCCACGCCGGTGCGTGCCGTCTTTTTTCTTTCCCGATCTCCACACTGAGGTGTCGAAATCGTGGGAAAAACCGGTGTCATATAGAGAAAATGTTTAGTCCCCAGACTTCAACATATTCCAATATTGTGGGGGATAATTCATATGGTTGTTCGGCTATGCCTCGCGTGGTAGAGACGCTTGCGAGTTTTCTCTCCCTCGAGGCTGCGTCATCTGTTAAGGCACCGGCATTACCCACCAAGCCTAGAAAGCTTAGGAATATTTCGTTTTTTGTGGGTAAAGCGTATTCGGCAGCAGGTCATGTCTGCATACTATGTCTATTATGAAAAAAAAAAAAAAAAACGGGCATACCAGGCTGACCTGCTGAGGGACGTGAGTGAGAGTGAGGAGGTCAGTGCTGACGTGGTTCGCGAACTGCGTCAGGCGGCTGATTTTTCCCTGCGTGGCCGTAGAAAGACATCTGTGGTTAAATCAGACAAATATAAAAGGGAAAGGAATAGCTTTCCTTTTAGACACTCCTCTCTCCCCCTGGGTTTATTTGGCGATGCTGTAAATTCTGTCATCGATAAATTCCAGGAGAAGGAAAAGCAAACAACAGCTTTTAACAAATTTCTCCCTTTTAAAAATTCATGTCCCTGGGACTGCTGGGCGGGAGCAGCCCCGGCCGTCTGCGAGCTCATCACATAGGCGCTGAAGCAGAGTGTCGCGTCTCGTGCTCCCCCTGCTGGACAGTGGGCTCAGCCGCGGCACTCTCAGCCAAAATCTCCCAGTAATAGAACTGATCTGAGGACAGTTATATTAGCTAAGAAGGCTTCGGCTAAGAAGAAGTCCTGGCGCCACGGCGCGCAGGACACTGAGAGTGGTTCCCACCGAGGCGGAAAGGTGTTCACCTCTTTCTACGGTGCCCATTCCTCCTCGGTGCCCTCAGGGGCCCGTTCTGCCAACCCCGCCTTAATGCCGGGGCGCAGACGGTCCCAGCGAGCGATTTCCCGAGGGACGCTCGCTCCCTCTGAGGAGGGTTTCAGAGCGGTTAAACCAGTTGTTCCCTGCCGGTGTGCCGTTACAGGGCGCTGCGTTTGCTGCTCAAGTTACACCAGAGGCCAGTCTCGAGAGACTGGTACCCTTAGTAGAATTTCTGGCAGAGGGGAAAAGCCTTCCAAAAATATCTCATTGGGTCCTGCAGACAATAGAAAAGGATTATGCTATCCAATTCAGGTGTCGTCCACCAAGATTCAGAGGGGTTCTGCCTACAGTGGTGGGCCCCGAGCAGGCTCTGGTTATGGAACAAAAGGTGAAAGCACTCCTTCAAAAGGAGGCTATAGAACGGGTTCCTCCTCCCAGTATGGAGTCAGGCTATTACAGCCGATATTTCATCGTTCCAAAGTAGGATGGGGGGTTGCGTCCAATTTTAGACCTGCGCCTATTGAATCGCTCGGTAGGGAAGCCAAAATTCAAGTTGCTCTCTATCAAGCAGATCGTGTCACAAGTCAGATCCGAGGACTGGTCTGTCACGATAGATCGAAGGGACGCGTACTTCCACATTTCCATCCTTCCACAAAACAGGAAGTTCCTGAGGTTCGCCTTCGGGGGCGAGGTGTACCAGCACAGGGTTCTTCCGTTTGGCCTAGCTTTATCTCCCCGCACTTTCACGATGGTGGTTCGGCATCGAGATGTCGTTCTCGTTCATATCAGAAAGTTGGGGTTGAGGCTGAACGCAAAGAAAAGTGTATTATCTCCTTCTCAGAAGACCACTTTTCTGGGTGTCGTTTGGGTTTCGGTTTCGATGCAGGCGCGACTCGCTCCGACCCGCATCGCTTCGATTCTCTCAGCTGTGAAACAAGTAAAGCTAGGCCAGCTACTTACTGTAAAACAGTTTTAGAGACTGTCGGGTCTGATGGCAGCAGCGTCCAACGTTATACCTTGCGGCCTGTTGTACATGAGACCACTACAGTGGTGTTTCAGGACCAAGGGATTCTCCCCGAGGGGAAATCCGCTCCGCACGGTCAAAGTCACGCGGCGCTGCCTTCGTGCTCTGGTCATGTGGAAAGAAACTTGGTTCCTATTCAAAGGTCCTGTGCTGGGTCGCGCACAGGCTGGGGGGCGGTCACGAGTGGTCGTCCAGCCCAAGGTCTGTCTCAGGACCATCATCTATCATGGCTTATAAATTGTCTAGAGATGTTGGCGGTGTTCCAGGCTCTGAAACACTTCCTAGCAGACCTGAGAGGTCATCATGTGTTAGTTCAGTCAGGCAACACGTCGGTGGTCTCTTATATAAATCATCAGGGGAGCCTGCGGTTTCGCCGGCTTTACAAGTTGGCCCGTCAGATCCTCCTGTGGTCCCAACGGAGGTTACTATCTCTGAGAGCAATGTATCTTCCTGGGTATTTGAATGTGGTAGCAGACTCCCTGTCGAGGCAGGGGCCGAGGCCGGGGGGTTGGAGTCTCCACCCCGAGGTGGTGGAGTTCCTTTGGTGAGTTTCGGTCGCGCCGAGGTGGACCTATTCACTTCCAAGGTGACCACACACTGTCATCTGTGGTTTTCCATCAGCCATCCAGCCCCTCTGAGGTTGGACGCTATGGGGCAGCCGTGGCCGAGGTCACGTCTGTTCACCTTTCCCCCGATTGCTCTGCTACCTGGAGTTCTGGAGAGGGATCGCCGGGACGGGGTCAGCCTACTACTAGTAGCCCCGTTCTGGCCGGCCCGAGTATGGTTTGCGGACCTGATTTCTCTCCTGGACGGTTCTCCTTTGGAGCTCCCGGTCAGGAGGGATCTACTCTCTCAGGCGGGCAGCATGATATTTCACCCCCGCCCAGTACTGTGGGCTTGGCCTCCGAGGGGGCCCAGCTCATGAACTCTGGTCTCTCAACCGAGGTTGTTGAGACCATTCTTCACTCCAGAGCTCCATCCGCGAGGAAGCTTTATGCCTTGAAGTGAAAACTTTTCACTTCTTGGTGTGGAGAACACCTGCAGGACCCGGTTAACGGCCCAGTGGGTGCAGTGCTGGAATTCCTGCAGGAGCGCTTCTCCACAGGGCTAACCCCCTCCACACTAAAGGTGTATGTGGCGGCACTGGCTGCTCACCACGTCCCTTTCCGTGGAGTTTCTCTGGGGAGACACCCGCTTATAACTCGTTTCCTTCGTGGCACATTGAGGCTGAGGCCAGCAGTTCGTACGAGGGTGCCGGCCTGGGATCTGGCCATCGTATTAGAAGGTCTTTCCCAAGCTCCTCTTGAACCTATCGAAGAAGTTCCTGAGAAGTTTCTCACGTTTAAGACTATCTTTCTTCTTGCTATCTCCTCACTAAAGAGAATCTGTGATTTGCAGGCTCTGTCGGTTTCACCCTTGTGCCTGGAATTTTCGCCTGGCATGGTTAAGGCTTTTTTTTGCGTCCTAGACCAGGTTACGTTCCCTAGGTCCCTACTAATGTTGTTAGACCTACAGTTCTGCAGGCCTTCTGTCCTCCTCCATTTCTGTCGTCTGACCAGGAGAAACTTAATTTACTCTGCCCTGTTAGGGCGTTAGACGCCTATATCCACAGAACTGCCCTGTGGAGGAAGTCAGAACAACTATTTGCGTGTTTTGGGCCACCCAAGAAGGGGTGTCCCGTGTCTAAACAGAGAATAAACAAGTGTGTGGTCGAGGCTATCTCACTTGCCTATGAGTCGGCTGGTCAGCCTTCACCTTGGCTGTACGAGCCCACTCTATCAGGAGTATGGCGGCTTCTAAAGCCTTATTGTCAGGAGTTTCCCTCAGTGACGTTTGTGATGCAGCTGGATGGTCTTCACCGCATACTTTCATTAAGATCTATGACCTAGACTTAATTCCTTCCCCTGGGGCACAGGTGCTCTCGCCCTCTGTGCGCTAGTTCTCACATGGCGGTCACTTGGTCCTATGGCTACGTGGGTATTAGCGTTCCCACAGCTTGACGCAGCTCGAGTTCCCTTGAAAGGGAACGTCTCGGTTACGTATGTAACCTTAGTTCCCTGATAGGGAACAAGACGCTGCGTCATTCCACCATACTCCCGGCATTCCCGCTAGCGCTTCCTTCAGGCCTATCAGAAGCTATTGCGCTTGTGTTTATGGGGTGCTTTATAGTTTCCTGGTCGATGACGTCACCCGCCTATGACGTTCCATCTCTCCATTGGGCTGATTCCATACGTGCTTCAGGACGCACAACGCAGGGGCGTTCCCACAGCTTGACGCAGCGTCTCGTTCCCTATCAGGGAACTAAGGTTACATACGTAACCGAGACGTTTTTAAAATATGCTTTAAATGTGTGTGTTCGCTCTTAACTTTATAAATAAAGCATTAAACACATAAATCATTAAACAATTCTTATCTATGAAACCTTTTTTTAAACTTAATATGAAATACATGACAAAAATGTGTGTAATACTGTATATCACAACGAAACAAAAGGACTTGTCACCCTGGGCCACATGACCATAAACTATTAAAATACTTCCTTAATGTAGCCATAGTGTTGTTCCCTTCGCTAACAGGATGTGAAGAGACTTTCAACCAGCATAACAAAAATGTTTCTGGAACAAATCCCCTACCCTGCCTCTAACGCATTAATTTTGACAGCACTAATCTAATACATTAGTCAAGTGATTATAGTTTTGATCTGTACTGAGTACTTGAGTACTCAGGTTTTCATGCCAATCCCTAATGTAAATTAAGGAGAGTATCAGTATGCTAAACAAACTACTTTTGTGAGGAAACAGTTTATTGCTTAATAATGAATTGACAGCCTGTCTGCTAATATTCAATATTTTTTAATTAGTTAATTTGGAGTAAGCTATTTTGGAGCTATATACAGTATGACAACAACAACAACAACAAAATTGTTTTATAAGAGAAGTCACAGACATTTTAGTATATGGCACAACTTATTAATTTCTATGGTGTCCGCAAACATTAAGTGAATGATCATGTGTGCCTCTTAGAGAAAGCATAATGGTCAATTATAACTTTTTCTAATGGTAAAGCAATCTGGTAAAATTATTTGCTTGTAAAATTCTGTGAAAGATTTGTTTTGGTGGTTTCAATATAATTTCTTTAAAAATGCTGAGCATTACATACATGTTCCAGATGTTTCTAGGTGTTTTCCTGTGATTAAGCTCTGTTCTGCATCAATTTCAAAGCACCTTCTTGAATGACAGCCAAATGTTTTGGCAGCCACCAAAGATTTATTTTATAATTTAATGTGACAATACCTGTCGTTCTGCAGTACCCTCTGATAGACGGCTGCTTTAAAATGCTCGCATGACTGTTTGTGTATGTGGTCTGTGGAGAGCATCAAAGGTTTTTATTTACAACGTGTTTTTGCAGCATTGTGTTTAAGTTAGTCAGAACCCACTCAACACTGTTTAAAACGGTGCAGCTGAGTACTGCACGCTTGCAAATCCTTTTATTATAACCAACAAAATATAAGCAAACTGTCAATATAAGATTCATTGAACAGCGTAGACAGCTTCATTGATTATAACGAGAGTTTTGACAAGAGTGCAGCTTTGTGTACCTCATGTTGAACTGAAGTAATTGACAGCTTCATTGATTAATCGCAGCGATATTTGCTCGCTTTCTGTATATAACTTATATTTTTATATTTTGCTAACTACACATCAAAGTGTCTGGATTGACAACCTATGTAAATGCGCAATTGAATCCGATTGACAGTGATAACCATAGCAATGGGCAGAACAAATTATCTGTGCATCAATTATTGGTGTAAATACAAAATAATAGACTTTTTCTATGTAATGTGTTACTTTGTTGTTCATTTTATTCCTAACTTTACAAATCAGTCACCATGTGACTTTTTACATATAAACGTACAGATTTTTAAATATAAGACAGTTCTAAGCACTTTGTTATATGATCTGTCCTGACAGTGTTTATTTTTTATTTCATGAATAAATAGGATAAGATCATATTAAAAACTGTTTCTTTGCATTTAATTTTGATTTATTGTCAGTACTGGGCTCGCAGTTCACATGGGTAGGGTACTTTTTTTGTGTGTGTGGATGACTGTGGTCGTCCGCCACCACCGAAGACCATACAACCAAATTGTACATGTTTTCCATTACTTGTTGCCTTTAACAACAGCATAATGGTGCTTCATTAAGTGTTCTTTACAATGGAAATTAATTAATGCTGAAATTACTTAAACTGGACAATGACTTTCTTCTAGAGCTGCTGTACAGCCAAAACAATATTTGTTACATTAATTTCCTGTTATCACTGTAAAGCTGCTTTGAAACCATCTGTACTGTAAAAAGCACCATACAAATACAGGTGACTTGACATGACTTGATTTTGTTTAAAACAAAGAAAAAAAATATTCAATCAATCGTCAAAAGACAGGAAAACTAAAGGGCACTTACAAAAAGAGGTACTATTGTCTGTTTAATTTACCATTTTTGATGGAAAGAGAGAAATAAACTTCACTGTATCACAAATGTTATCAATTAGTTGGAAAAAAAGAGTAAACAGACAAGGGCAGTGTGATGTTTGAAGGAACAAATGAGTAACGGATGGCTAGTGAGTTTGTCAAGCTCTGTGGTGTTTTTGCAAAGCTTGCTGCCCCACTTCAATCTTGCATGTCTGCTATTCAGAAAGGCATTTTTTTACACTAGTTCCTATAGGGTAAAACGTCTCAGGTTACGAGAACAGGGAACGAGACACTGCGTCAGAGTGCTATGGGGAACGTCTTTGCTTGAACCGGTGTCTGAAACGCTTATCTAATCACAGCAATCCTATTGGCCAGCGACAGCCTATGACATCATCACTAGTGCAACCCGGAAGTATATAAGGGGAGCCTAGAGAACATGTCAACAACTTATCGTCTATGGGGACTGTTCAGCAGGCATCCCCGAGGCATGGCGGAAAGACGCAGTGTCTTGTACCCTGTTCTAAGGTAACATAGGTTACAGTCGTAACCTGAGACATTCCCTTTCAAAAGGGAACTCGCACTGCGTCAGCGTGCTATGGGGAACGATCTATCCACACTGCCATGCTGAGGGTAGTGCATGCCAAATTATGGCTGTGACAAAAAAGTCAAAAAACAGCAGTTACACTGAAATGCCAAAAACACTGCCCCTTCGGGTGACAGTATACACTGTCAGTGACAGTATTCCCTACGACCACTGACCGAGCTTCATGCTAAGCGAGGAAGTAATTTCACACAAAGGACTTGACCCCGAGCCAGCTCAAGGCATGGATACCACAGCCCGAATTTAGAGGGGGGTTCCTTTAAGGGAATATGGCCAGGGGGTCCAAAGGAGTCCTGTCCAGTCACTTTCTGTGGGGGACATGAAGTCAACCCCACATGCCACCAGGGATGCTGACCTGGTCTAATTTAATTACCTAGTTTTGCCAACAACCTGTCTGTTTCCTAAACAGAGTCTCTGACATATTTTGCCTCACTTGTGGAGACATCCGATAGGGAGGACTGCAGATAGTGGCAGTGATTGCTCACAGACCGGATCATAGAGACAGGCATCCTGGAGAGTAGAACTCAGCATAGTGCTTTCTAACTCTTATGAATGAGGGGAGTGGCTCTACTCGATCCTGGATCTGCACAGTGCTTTAGAGCCCTGTGGACTCTGGGCACTCTGAAAGGGACCCTAATCAAGGGAGCGCCTCCAGCTCTAGGGCTGATCTAACTGGGAGGCCTTGTGAGAGTCCTTCGACCTTCCGACCAGACTTAGGGAGCCAAGTATCCATACAGAACGATCCTCATATAGATTGTGGAACACTATACTCAAAACCTGATAAATATTGATCAGGCTCTGGGTTAGGTTTTGTCTTTGCAATGCTAAGCATCCAACTCGTTGGGGATTCGCCTTAAAGGAGGTGCAGGACTGATAGCAGGACAGTTAGCAGAGCTAGTCACAGAAGTCAGGTGCTCTCACAGACATCTCTGTGGGCCTGGTTATACTTATTTCACATTGCCAACAGGCAGTGTACTCAGCAAAAGTGCTATCGAGCCTAGGGAGGACTGCATATAGTGGCAGTAAGCATTCACAGACTGGATCATAGAGACGGGCATCCTGGAGAGAAGAACTCAGCATAGTACTTACTAACCCTTGCAAACGAGGGGAGTGACTCTACTCGATCCTGTATCTACACAGTGTTTCAGAGACAAGAGGAGGCTGGGGGATTAATAAGGGGAGGCATAATAAGGGGGTTTTAAAAAGGTTTACATTGCCAACAGGCAGTGTACTCAGCAGAAGTGCTATCGACTCTTTTAAAGCAAGGGGACTGCAATCTTACGCTGCCAGACTATTGAGGAGGCCTACTGTAAGGCCTACATCTTTGAATGCCACGGGCGTCAGCCCAGGCAGTGCTTCGGCTCTAAGGGAGCATACTCAACCATCCCAAGTGGGAGGGAATAACTAATCTGTCTCTACCTGAGCCTGGGTGGTGAAGGGTGATATCATACGAGCTATGGGTAGCAAAGTACTCTAAATAAAGTCCCTAACAAGGGGAGTACTCAGCATCAGCATGACCCTGAGGAATGTATCAGTGTCGAGGCCTATTATCTTGTATTTTTACAAGACAGACTATACATTTTCTACTAAACCCAAGGATATGGAGGCCACAATAAGCAGCCCACGACATTCAACCTTATGACTTGAATTATTTTATTCAAGGGGCTCAGTGGAAAAAAAATCCTTTTTCAGTTTTAAGGCCTAGCTGTATATACTAGCTACAATACTCCTGAGCACACTGCTTCTTACTTTCTAGAGATAAAAGGCCTGACGAAGCCCATGATATATCTGCATGGGAGGCTTTTTGAAGATAGCCTGCTACCTATGCTGCTATTCACTGCTACAGATTGGCACAACCTGCTATATAAGCCTGACGACTCTGACATAAGAAGAGGCCTTTGGGAAGGGTATGCATAGCCTACCTATATATGGGAACTTCAGGGGCCTAATTTCACCATCCTATGAAAACCATATTTAACACCCCCTTAATATTTCCTAACAGTGAACCATGGCCTATCATTCAACCTTACTAAAAACTCATGTAAAGGGAGAAGACCTACAGAGCTCAACCTGCTGCCCATAGAGCGATGACCTAAACGACATTCACAAAAATGGAGGCCTATCACCATAAGAGCACGGAAGAGCACACTTACCACCAAACCCCAAAGGGTTCCAAATTGAAGGAATAACTCATAATAGGTCCAGCCTCAGGCTGATACAAGAAGCGCTTGGGGTAAAAGATTTAAATGCCTCAAATCTGTCAGCAGATCAGCCTGGTATGCTTGCAAAACCGTCATTGTGTGCAAGTCATCACCAGCCAGACCCGCCACCGCGTATGCCATGCCATTGAAGCGTGCTGTCATATTTTAGTGGCCTAAGAGGCAGGGCCTGAGCACTTAGTGTCAATGCCTCTCCAGCCGTGAGATAGTTCGCGAACATCTAGTCAATTGGGACATCGACGCATACCCGTATTCGCGCATCCCCTCAACATCAGCGTAGTTCGCTGATGGCGATGAATGCGCGCTGAAAACGGGGTTCTTCCATGCCTTTCCAATCTCATTGTGTAGATCCGGCAGGAATGGAAGGCTCACGAGAGCTGGAGCTTGATGGCTGGAAAGAAACCATTCATGAAGTCTGTCACGAGTGGTCTCTTCCCTCACACGTTCCAACGACAGCTTATTTTTAGAAGTCTCGTTGAAGCACGTTCCATAACACTCAACAGCTTAACATACCTGGTGCAGGGTGGCTGTGAGGGTTTAGGTTGTATATCCTCTTCACCCTCATCAGCCATCTCCTGCTCTGTTGGGCTGGTTGTTTTTATACACAGCAGAGCACTCGCTGCTGGATCAGAGGATGTTAGTGACAACACATCCTCATCCTGCAGCTCACTCTCGCAAGTCTCTGAAGGGGCGTGAGAGATTAAAAACTCTCTCAACCTCCTCAGCGAGCTCCCTCTGAAAAACCCCACAATTCTAGTCTCTGCTCTGCCTCAGCACGAGCAGGACCTGAATCACCTGGTACAGATGTCTGTCCCTCTTCCCTCGAGAAGAAAGCAGACGAGAGTGGAGTTTTTTCAAGGGAAAAAAACGTCTCGGGTTGCTATTGTTACCCTGCTATTGTAACGCTGCATCGATACTCGACGCTTTGGGGAATGCCTTCGGCATGTAGCGTCTGAAATCAACTATGGAATTATTCCAATCTCGATTGGTGTAGCATCATCACTCGTGACGTCGCATGTTACGGTGATCCGGAAGCTACAAAGGGTCACAGGAAACAGGAAATGTTAGCTTCTGATTGGTCAAAGCAAGTCGTTCTCAGGGGCGCGGAAAGTGTGGCCGAGGGATGCAGCGTCTCGTTCCCTACTCAGGTGAGTGAGTTCCCTACTCAGGGAACGAGGGTTACAATAGTAACCCGAGACGTTCCCTTTCGTAAGGGAACTCCCGCTGCATCGATACTCGACGCTTTGGGGAACGAATACCCACGCCGCCACACTGAGAGAAATACGCCCTGGTGTGAAGCATCTGGCACACTCACGAACGATAGGAATGAGTAGAGGACAGTTCCAACCTAGTTTGCATAAGATTTGGTGTAAGAAGGGGAGGTCTGGAGCTGGAGGCTCAACTGACCCCAGGGATGGGAACCCCAGACAGTAAAGGATTTTAGATAAGAGGTGAAGGCAAAAGGCGCACTTAGTACCTCAGTTACGAGAGGTTCTGCAAATAACCAACTGTCTAAATAAAAGGGGGATACTCCTAGCCCTTGATACCTAACTAGATGGATTAACTCCTCCCACCCCAAGGCCTAACATAGAGACCTCCAAGGCTATGACCCTGACCATCCGACACATGCGATGGAGGATGGAATACCTGAAGAATCATAATTTTGCCTACAGGCACCTCAGTGCCCGGGCAGGAATAAGGTAGAGTGGCTTCCGCGCTGTCAAGTAAGAGGGGGCAGCACCACCACTCTTCCAGGGAGTAGGACGAGCAGGAAACAGACTCAATCGATTCTTATATAGTTCATATATCTCATCCACAGGGCTTGATGGGTGCCAGGGATCACCCGTCAGCCTGATGCCAATAGGCTGGATGACAGGATTCATCCTCCAATCTATCTACAGGAACATGGAGTTTTAGTGGGAATGTCCCTATGAGCTCACCCTTACAGGCTTGCGGAGAGCACTGGGGCCGCCACAGAGGCCTAAAGCATGAACGGGAGATCCCGTTAGCGAACAGGATGGAACACCAGAACTGAAGCCAGTGGGCAGTATTTGACTGGGTCCAATGCCGTCCCTAACTTCCCTTTAATATTTAGTTCCTAGTAGAGTGGGGTTCTAGAATGGATGACCTAACCACCTCGGTGAAAAGGTCAACCTATTTATGGGTTGGTCCCCCTCAGGGGCCAGACCCATAGTCTCCATAGCTCCGGCCGTGGATGAAATATTGTACCACCGGCCTGGGAAAGAAGATCTCCCCTAATAGGGACTCGCCAGGGGGGACTCTCCAGGAGACTAATAAGGTCCGAGAACCAAATTCGGGCCGGCCAGTACAGAGCTACAAGGAGTAGGTTTACACCGTACCTCCTGACCCTTTCCAGAACCCCAGGCAGCAGAGCGATCGGGGGGAAGGCATACAGACGTGACCTCGGCCACATCTGTACCATGCCATCCAGGCTCAAAGGAGCTGGATGTGAGAGAGAGTACCAGAGCGGGCAATGAGAGTTCTCATGAGAAGCGAACAGGTCGACCTCCGCCCGGCCAAATTCTCTCCATATGACCTCAACTACTTCAGGGTGGAGCCGCCATTCCCCGGGCCTCAGCTCCTGCCTTGACAGGATGTCTGCTCTCACATTATCAACCCCAGGGATATAAATAGATCTAACAGAGAGAAATTTATCCTGGGACCAAAGAAGAATCTGATGAGCCAGTCTAGAAAGAGGGCGTGATCTCACCGACATATTGTCTGTCCTAATAAGAACATGATGGCCTCTAAGGTCTACAAGGAAGTGCCTCAGAGCAAAGAATACAGCCAACATCTCCAAGCGATTAATATGCCATGAGAGATGATGGTCCTTCCAAGTACCTCGGGTATAACGGCCCTCCATAACTGCACCCCAGCCCGTGAGGGATGTATCTGTAGTCAGAGTTTTCCTCTGACTTGGTGCTCCCAAAATCGGGCCTTGAGACATGAAGATAAGGCTAGGCTGAAAGGAAGAACCCTATATTGATAAGCTTTTCCCCCAAAAGCGAATCTAATGAACCTCCTATGATGTGGGATGATAGAAATATGAAAATATGCATCCTTAAGATCTATCATTACAAACCAGTCCTCGGATCTGATTTGTTGAACGATCATAATTATAGTCAGCATTTTGAACTTAAACCTCCTCAGAGATTTGTTCAATACCCTAAGATCTATAATGGGACGCAGCCCACCATCCTTCTTTGAAACTATGAAGTAACTAAGTCAGGTTGAAGCATAAAAACAAAACAGTCCCTGCAGATGAAAAAGTTGTTCACATGTTCTCCAGGCTCCCCTCATATATTTCCGGGTCGCACTAGTGATGATGTTATAGGCTGTCGCCGGCCAATAGGGTTGCCGTAATTAGATAAGCATTTAAGACACCGGTTCACGCGAAGGTGTTCCCCATTGCGCTCTAATGCAGTGTCTCATTCCCTTTCAAAAGGGAACAGCAGACTAATTTTAACAGCCTTGCTGCTGCCAAATATATTTCTTATATTTGTATGATATATGAACAGATGCAAAGATATAACTAGATTTAATAATAATATGGATGTTCTGTTCTTTCACATTTCTACAATAAACATTTTGTATAAAAAAACACAAATTCAGTAACCATACTTGGATAAAATAATGAACACAGATCTTTTCAAGGGTTAGTCTGGTGCTGAATCATAGTATGTCACCATTATAATAATAACCTTATAGAATCTGTTGTAATGGCAGTACTGACCTTTGCAGACCAGGCCCTCCTTCGTCAAAGCCTGCTTGCATACTGCACAACTCTTTGCCTTTTTGAAGGTCTTAGCCTTGAAGGTGTGGGAATGGACAGCCTCAAAGTCTTCTGGCTAAAGGGAGAGAGAGAGAGCATTCAATAAGCTGGACAAGGTTCATCAGAGTAATTACATTTTTAGACAATATATCTCTTTTTTATGGTTGTGATATTTTTAAGCCTCACACAAATTTCACAGCTAATTTTAAGTGATGGCAGATCCTGCAAAGTTTTATTGTTAGAATGACAGAAAGGAAGTCAACATTACAGTTACACACACAAACACACTACACATGTATTAGGTCACTGTACCGCAAAGCCATTTGTTCAAGGTAATGAAAAGTATGATCCTCAGCATTTTCAGCTGTACTATCTCCCTAAATCTTAATGCCTTTTTGTCACACATTGACAAGACCATTCAGGCTCAGGACTGCAAAGCCTGGCATCTGTGACCTTGGCTGTAGAAAGCCAGAGAGAATGGTGGACACTCATTGGACATTTACTAAAACAACTCTATTAAACCATTAAGAACATAACAGTAAGTACAGCATTCACTCAGAATGGGAACGATTTGTGTTTAACAGTGGCCATGACGTGAAGCATGTGCATTAATATGCATCAAGACTTCACATCAATAAAATAATCATAATAATTAGAATGTCATAAATAAGAAATAAAGAATGTAAAGAATGTCATACATAATGAATTGTCATAAGAAAGAAAGAAAGAAACCAAACACATATGGAGAACATGATCAAACAAGCCAGATTCACTCAAAAAAAAAAAACAGATCCTGTGTATGCTGTGAATAGAGTTGTTTTAGTATCAAACAGGTCAAGCTTTTATTATGGGACACCACCAAAACAGTAGCTCATTGCTTCCAGATGATTTAACAAGTGAAAAATTAGCTAACACTTTCTATGAAGCCTGTATTTATAATGCATTATAAGGGTATTGTTAATGCATTATTATAATACATGCATAATGCTTCTAATAAATAATATAACAATGTAACATTTTAGCTCCAAAGAAGACAAAGAATATGTCCAAGAAGTACAAATAACAATTGCATTTATTAAATAAAACAAACTAGAGAAGAACAAACATAACAACGTGAAAGACATAACATAATTGTAACATAACGCCCCCTCCGGGAAGGTGTGGCCTTGCGCCGTAAGAGATGATACAAGGGAGGGAAGGTGTGGGCTTTAGAGGTGGATGAGGAGCAGACATACAGGCAGGAGAGCCCAGGGTGGCGATGATGGAGGTAGCATCCATGGTGGAGATGATGGAAGGAGTGGTCAGTTGTTGGTGACCCAGAGAAAAGCTAGGATGAAAGCCCACGGCGGAGTCGAAAGTGGAGCCGTTCAAAGTGGAGCCCAGGGTGCAGAAGGAGAGCAGATGGAACTGAGCGACACCGATGGCACTGGAGACCTAGATGGAGCCGTGGAGGAACCCGAGTGCCCGAGGACTGAGGCGGAGCCGCTGCGACTGAGGACCAAGGCGGAGCGAGGGCCGAGCCTGCTGGAGCCGAAGGGGTGGAGAGACGGAGCACAGTGGATGGCTCGTAAGTCCGCGGGCAGGCAGAGTAACAGCTGACTGAGGTGGAGCCAAAGGGACGAGGGAATCCGGTGGAGCCGCAAGGCAGAGGGTCTCTGGTGGAGCCGAGGGTGGGATGATCCTCTCGTTTCAACAAGGCTGGTGACCGTAAGGGTGAGGCTTCTCCAAGCCACAAGGCGTCAGAGGGGAAGACAAAGGGCTGAAGGGAACCAGCTGAATTAAGGTTGAAGGAGTGGCTGAGATTTGCAGTGGAGGTGGGAGAGGGAGACTGGGCGGGATCGCTGACGACAATTCAGTGTCCATACAGGGCGATGAAACGGGCATTATGCTGGGCTGAACCAGCGGCGATGAAGGCACAGATGAAGGCACGGACGATTTAGGACTGGACAGAAGCAGCGATGATGAGGGTATGAAAGGCTCAGGATAGGGCTGGTTGGGTAGCACTACCTCAGATTCCCAAGCAATCAGGCAGTTTTTAGTGTCCAATTCCACCAAATGACCCACTGTTATGACTGTTGCCGGCTCCAAAGCGATTGTCGGCGCTGTAATCCTCACAGGCTCCGTCGTCACGGCGGGCGGAAGCTTCTGTCTGCAGTGGGCTCTGGCGTTATTTCCGTGTCTTGGGGTGATGGTTAGCTGGGCTCTGGGTCTGATGACGTGGATTGGGGTTAGAGACTCTCCAGACAACGCAGGATGGTCTCCCTCCATGTTCCTATCGACATGTCTGGAAGGTCTCTTGTTTGTTGGTAGTTCGCCCAAATCCAGAACAGTGACTGCAGGGTCCCATCATCGAAGGCCGTATCTTGTGCGAGGGTGCAGAAATGGATGGAATATTTAACAAATGAAAGTCCTTTCCTGGTTAAGGCAGTGAATGCTGCAGCATAATACATTCTGGGTACGGTATTCTGTATTGTTTTAGCTCCAAAGAAGTACAAATAACAATAGGATTTATTAAATAAAACCAACTAGAGAACAACAAACGTAACAGCTTTAGGAACTGAGCAGATCGGACAGAGATGAAAGGAAAATTGAAAAAAAAAACAGTAGTAAAAAAAAACTTTTTCATAGGGCCCTAAACATGGTTTTTTTTTTTTTTACTTTTGATAAATTATTGTTAAATTGTATAGGTTTCATGATTTCAATTAGGTATGTTAACGATTAATCGCCAATCGATTAATTGTCGACAATACATTTAATCGATAAAACTGCGAAACATGTAAAGCAGACACAAGGGAAAAAAAATATATATAAATATAGCTGCGAGCAGCGATGACGGGCCCAATCCGGTGGCACCGATCAAACATCGAGCATTGCTGCTTGCAGCTATATATATATATATATATATATATATATATATATATAAATAATAAAGGACAAGACACAGATAATTTTACTTGCCTTACCTGATTAGAACAATGAAAAAAATAAAATAAAAAAATAACTAGGGAATCACTAAAACGAGAGAATTATTCTGATTTCATGATACACTCAAAATATTCCACAACAAATCCTTTAAATTTAATGATATTCAGAACAGAAAAAGAATAAAAAAATAACTATAAACAAGCCAAAACGAAATAATTTAAAGCAAAAGTGAAAGTAATTGGTGTTGGGCTCACGTAACTCTCTCATTAGAATCAAAATGTTTCAACATTTGCTATGTATTTGGATGCTAAACTATTCTTTATTTTAGGCTTTGTACTTCACTCACGTTCCAAAATCGACGGAAAAAATCATCCCCTTCACATGCGAAAAAATGTGCTTGGAAACATCACAGTGGAGCGGTGCTTACTGTGAATGGTACGAATTGTACTACTGACTATTTAAACAGAGCAGTGTAATTTTTATATGTTAGGTTGACTATTTTATTATTATATTTTTTAAGGCTAAAATGAACAGGCTGCGATGTTAAGATTGCAATGCTGGAATGCACAATTTGTGTGTGTGTGTGTGTGTATATGTGTGGCGCGATCGAACAATGGAGACATAAAGACATACTCCATTTTGTTCATACAGGACATCATTCAAACTGCAAAGTGTTTACTTATATTTGTGTACACTCGGAATAAAACACAACATTGTGCTTTTGTCAAAATATAAACTCTTGTCAAACTGTAACCTACAACTGTCACCCAACCAAAATCTCTCTCACACACACACACACACACACACAAACACACACACACACACACACACACACACACACACACACACACACACACACACACACACACACACACACACACACACACACACACACACACACACAAACTGTTTAAAAGCAAAAAATATTTATCCAACCTCATTTAAAAACAGTCTGTCGGTGCCATCCTTTAGACATTCATCATATTGCATTGGTTTTCATTTCTTGTCCTCAAACAGAGCAATAATTTGTATATTTTTAAGCTACACATTCTACATTGATTAACATAGAAAATCAAATGTGTTTTTTAATGGTAGTATTATTTTATACAGAAATAGACTATTTATAATTCAGATGAGAATTAAGTTAGTGTTAATTCAAATTGAGGAAAACAAATATATTAATCTGAAATATAGCATTATTTTAAATTCATTCAGCTTTAATTACCAAACATACAATCTTAATTTTATTTAAAGCAAACAGTAAATTAAAAAGATATGGGTTCTATGCATATTTTGTAATTTAAAAAAATATATATACCCAAAAAGTGTTATGCAAAAAGACAAGGCCTTATTTTACTTTCATTTTTATATAAGCGATTTAAAAGCCTTCGCCGGTGTCACACGTCAATTAACCGGTGGGAAAATATCCTCACAGTCACATACCTAATATATTTATATATAAATAGGTTTTATGTACTATTTTGATATCATTTTGGACACAAGAGGGCAGTATAGCCCTATGCATGATTTTTTGTTTAACCAAATAGAACTATTCTGCCTGTTTTTAACTTTTTCATACCTCTTGAATTGTAAAAACTGAATAAAATGGGTTTAATTCTAATATTTGTATAATTTTATATAAAAATAAATGTTGTTTTACCACGCAAGCGGTTTGTGTTCGGAGCTCCGTCGAATTGATTCATAATCCTTGATTTTCTTCTTTACACTCATTTATAAACAAAGCATTTTCTATTTTTACAGCATGTGAACATATCTTCGATATTATTCCTCATAAAAAAAAATCGGATTGCTTTGATATCGCTACTTATATCCAACTTTCCGAATTTCCGCTACTAGCCTTAAGCCCGCTAGCATTGCACGCGTGGCCTCTCGCCTATCGATCGTCTTATTTACACCCATATCACTGAAAGGATACGGGTTCTATCCAGGATTTCAGTCCTAAATTAGTAGTGATATTGGTAGTATCACTACTAATTTACTGTTCATCTGTTATAATGGCGAATATATCGGATGTGTGTCTAACGTTACCTCTGAGTGCAGGTGAGGACACATTTGAGCTGCATTCGGTGCAGTTAGAGCTGGAGTCCGTGGAGAAGCAGATCCGTGATCTACTAGAAAGGCAAGCCGAGCTGCGAGATCGGCGATCAGCGCTTGAAACATCACGCGCCGATGCTCACAAGTCAGTGGTTAGTAACTTTTTGACTCCGACCTCGTCTACTCCGTGTGTTTCTCTGCACAGGACCCAAGCACCCAGGTGTCGCGATCAACGCGATCATCCCTGGCTTCATTCACTCCGGCACCGACACAACACCATGGACCCTGGATGATCCCACAGCAGAAGACACGAGCCAGGACCAGAGCAAGAACCTCTCCGCCCCTCCCGGTCTTCGAGATCTCCACCCGGAACCGCTCTTCGCGAGTCGGAACGCGACGACGTTGGTGGTATCCACCAGGATACTGTTATAAGCATGAGCCCCGTCTGATCGGTCGTGGCGGCGGTGTTGCAACAATCTATAGAGATATTTTAAATGTTACTCAGAAAACAGGTCAAAGGTTTAATTCGTTTGAAGTACTTGTGCTAAATGTTACGCTCTTAGATGTAAGAAAGAAATCCCGATTATCTCTAGCCTTGGCTACTATATAGACCTCCAGGGCCCTATGCTGATTTCCTAAAAGAGTTTGCAGACTTTCTCTCAGATCTATTGGTCAATGTCGATAAAGCAATAATTGTTGGAGATTTTAACATACACGTAGATAACACAAATGATGCGTTAGGGGCTGCGTTTACAGATTTATTAAACTCCTTTGGGGTCAAGCAAAACGTCAGTGGTCCCACTCATCGTCTAAATCATACACTAGATTTAATTATATCATATGGAACCAATCCAACCGATATAGATATTATACCGCAAAGTGATGATGTCACTGATCATTACATGGTAACTTGCATACTACGTACTGCTGAAATTTGTCATGTTGCGCCACGTTATCGACCAGGCAGAACAATCCTTCCAACCACTATAGATAGATTCTCAAATAGCTTACCTGATCTATCTCAGCTGCTAAGTGAACCCAAACAAACAGATGAACTAGAGGAAATGACTAGCAGTTTGAGCACCATTTTCTCTAGTACATTAGAAATTGTTGCACCAATTTGATTAAAAAAGGTTAGAGAGAAAACTAAGGCACCATGGTGCAACAGTGCTACGCATGTTATCAAGAGAGAAACTCGTAACTTAGAGCGTAAATGGAAACAAACTAATTTAGAGGTCTTTAGAATCGCGTGGAAAGACAGTATGTCACTTTATAAAAAGGCTCATAGCACAGAAACTGCGCTAGTTAAAATTACAAATTATTTACTTTTAGCTTCTGACCAAGGCTGTATCTCAATACTAGTTCTACTCGATCTTAGCGCTGTGTTCGACACTATAGATCATAAAATACTCTTGGATCGACTACAAAACTACACTGGTGTTCAGGGACAGGCATTAAGCTGGTTTAGATCGTACTTATCAGACCGTTACCATTTTGTCTGTTTAAATGGGGAAAAATCGAAGATAACGTCAGTAGACTATGGAGTGCCGCAAGGATCGGTGTTAGGCCCTCTGCTATTCTCAATATATATGCTGCCACTTGGTAATATTATAAGAAAACATGGAATTAATTTCCACTGTTATGCTGATGACACTCAATTATATATTTCATCAAGACCAGATGAAAACACTAACTTATCTAAATTGACAGAGTGTCTTAAAGATATAACATGCTGGATGACGTGTAATTTCCTGCTATTAAATTCAGATAAAACGGAGGTATTACTTATTGGTCCAAAAAACTACCCACAAAACCTCGTACAATACAACTTTAATTTAGAAGGATGTCCTGTTACTTTATCCACTACAGTAAAAGACCTGGGTGTTATACTAGACCACAACTTGTCTTTCGAAAATCATATTTCATATGTTACAAGAACTGCCTTTTTCCACCTTAGAAACATTGCTAAGCTACGTAACATGCTATCTGTTTCTGATGCAGAAAAGTTAGTTCATGCATTCATGACCTCGAGACTAGATTACTGTAATGCTTTATTAGCTGGCAGTCCTGCATCCTCAATAAACAAGCTACAGTTAGTGCAAAATGCAGCTGCTAGAGTCAAGAAAATATGATCATATAACACCAATTTTATCATCTCTACACTGGTTACCTATTGAGTTCTTTATCAATTACAAAGTATTACTACTGACCTATAAAGCCCTAAATGGTTTAGCTCCTGTGTATTTAATGGACCTTCTATCGCCCTACAATCCATCGCATTCTTTAAGATCACTAAATTCGAGGCTTCTGGTCATTCCTAGGATATCTAAGTCCACTAAAGGAGGGAGAGCATTCTCACATTTAGCTCCTACACTCTGGAATAGCCTTCCTGATATTGTTCGAGGTTTAGACTCGCTGTCCCAGTTTAAAACTAGATTAAAGACGCATCTCTTTAGCCAAGCATTAACATAATGCTTACCTTTTATACTACTGTTGAATCAGATCGAATGCATTAATATTATGAACAGCAGCTATGTTAATTATTTCCCATCTGCTTTTCTGCTGTTATCTTGGGACGCTAGTCCCGAGGTAAATAGCGTTCATCAGCTCCAGTTTGTATCCAGCCTCTCACGGAGACTTCAGATGCCACAACACCTGCGATGAGATGACTAAACGCCTGTGAAGAGACGACTCAAAGCCGGCGATATGTTATGCCCTAAATGAATACATGATTAACTAACTGTATTTTTCTATGTACATTTCTGAAATGCACTTTCTGTAAAGCTGCTTTGAAACAATATGTATTGTGAAAAGCGCTATACAAATAAATTTGAATTGAATTGAATTGTATAATTATTTTTTCTTTTTTTGACATTACTTTAATCACTCGCCATAGCAGAACCATTTAAGATATTCAATATCCGTTCACAATTTAGCATCTTTAATGTATTTTCATCATGTTGAATAAGTTTGGTGTGAATAAAATAAACCACTTAGTAGGAGTAGCTAAAAACTCAGAGTCTGAAATATCAAAAAATCCACATTCAGACCAAATTAGTCGATTTCCTGTTGGGCTGGCTTAAAACTTAGAGCACAAAAGATGTTCAGCCCAATGAGATCTATATGTGTACCGAGTTTCATATTATTACATGCAAGTGTGTTTGATTTATGGACAAGTGTTCGAATTCCATTCCAGGGGGTGCTGTCGAGCCCCCCTGCCACGCCCGGGTACCAGCTTCAGTCCGTTCCTGATTGCCGCGGGTTCTGACCAGTGTGCAACGTTTCAAGAGTTTTCGAGCATGTTAAGGGCCCCAAAAGCCCCCGAAACCTTGAACAACAATAACTAAAAGCATTCTCATTCAACAGACAAATCCCCCTCTCTAGAGAGAGAGAGAATGGTCCAAAACATTCACATTCAAACCAAAATATCTGACTTCCTGTTGGTCGGAGTTAATGACTGTAAATTAAAAAGTTGTCCGGCTTGATGAGAAGAATATACGTACCAAGTTTTATGATTGTAGGTAAATCTATAAAACTAACCCCCCCACACACTTTTGTCAAAAGGTGGCACTACTGAGCCCCTGCACCACGCCCATTTCTGAAACTTTGCACATGTCTATTGTCTAATAATTGTGATGTGTCTGTCGAGTTTCATGCAATTTCAAGCATGCTAAGAGTCTCAAAAGCATCCAAAACGAATATTAAAGTTTGGTGCGTTGCCATGGCAACAGTATCTAAGATATCAAGAATCCATTCACAGGTCTACATCTGCCATATCTTTACATTATAGTAGTGAAGTTTGAAGCAAATCGGGTAAAAATAAGAGGGTGATTTCAAAGCATTTTGAAAGAGTCACACTTCCTGCTGTCAGTTGGTGGCGCTATAACTTTGACTCACAATAGTCACATCCATGTGATCGGCCTTTTACATCGAACACACCGCTGAAGTTTCATCAAGATTAGTTAATATATGCTGAAGTTATAACACACTACCTGTTCCTCGTTTCTTGCAATAAATTTGTTTCCTCGCCACGGCCAAACCGTTCGAGTTATCAAAAATCTGTCCGCAGTTAGGCATCCTCAATGTCTTGGGTTCATGCACAATGAGTTTGGTGGCGACCGGATAAATTCCCTAGGAGGAGTATTTAAAATTCCATATCATGCGTTTCCAAACAACCCTAAATAGCCCACTTCCTGTTGGGCTGGCGTAAAAAGTAAGAGTATGAAAGTTGTTCGGCCCGATGGGATCTATATGTGTACCGAGGTTCATATTATTACATGCAAGCGTGTTTGATTTATGGACCAAGTTTTTGGACCCCGTTCAAAGGGGCGCTGTTGAGCCCCCCTGCCACGACCGGGTACCAGCTTCAGCCCGGCCCTGATGGCCGCGGGTTCTGACCTGTGTGCAAAGTTTCAAGAGTTTTCAAGCACGTCAAGGGCCCAAAAGTGCCCGAAAGTTTGACAGAAAAATAATAATAATAATAATAAACTATAGCTGCGAGCAGCTATGACGGGCCCAAGCCGGTGGCACCGCCACACTGGTGCCTTTACCCTAAAGGCATCGGGGTGGCGGTGCCACCGTCTTGGGCCCGTCATCGCTGCTCGCAGCTGTATTTATATATATATATATTATTTAAAAAATATTATAACTATATAAATATATATATATATATATATATATATATATATATATATATATATATATATATATAATAAAAAAAAATAAGGGACAAGACACAGAATTTTACTTGGCTGACCTGATTAGAACAATAAAAAAAATAAAAAAAATAACTAAGGAATCACTAAAACGAGAGAATTATTCTGATTTCATGTTACACTCAAAATGTTCCACAACAAATCCTTTAAATTTAATGATATTCAGAACAGAAAAAGAATAAAAAAAATAACTATAAACAAGCCAAAACGAAATAATTTAAAGCAAAAGTGAAAGTAAGCGGTGTTGGGCTCACGTAACTCTCTCATTAGAATCAAAATGTTTCAACATTTGCGATGTATTTGGATGCTAAACTATTCTTTATTATTGGCTTTGTACTTTATTCACTTTCTAAAATCGATGGAAAAAATCATCCTCTTCACATGCGCAAAAATGTGCTTGGAAACATCACAGTGGAGCGGTGCTTACTGTGAATGGTACGAATTGTACTACTGACTATTTAAACAGAGCAGTGTAATTTTGATGTCAAGATTGCAATGCTGGAATGCACAATATGTGTGTGTGTGTGTGTGTGTGTGTGTGTGTGTGTGTGTGTGTGTGTGTGTGTGTGTGTGTGTGTGTGGCGCGATCGAACATTGGAGACATAAAAACATACTATGTCATTTTGTTCACACAGGACAACATTCAAACTGCAAAGTGTTTACTTATATTTGTGTACACTCGTAATAAAACACAACATTGTGCTTTTGTCAAACGGTAACCTACAACTGACACACACTCACACACACACACACACACACACACACACACACACACACACACACACACACACACACACACACACACACACACACACTGTTTAAAATCAAAAAATATTTATCCAACCCCATTTAAAAACATTTAAAGTCTGTGGGTGTCATCTTTTGGACATTCATCATATTGCATAGGTTTTCATTTCTTGTCCTCAAACAGAGCACTAATTTGTTTATTTTTTAAGCTACACATTCTACATTGATTAAAATAGAAAATCAAATGTGTTTTTTTTTTATGGTAGTACTATTTTACACAGAAATAAATGATTTACAATTCAGATGAGAATAAAGTAGTATTTATTAAAATTTTAAGGAAAACAAATATATTGATCTAATATATATAGCACATTAATTTTAAATTAATTCAGCTTCAATTACCAAACATGCATCTTAATTTTATTTAAACCAAACAATAAATTTAAAATAAATGGGTTCTATACATATTTTGTAATTCAAAAATAATATATATCTAAAAAGTGTTATGCAAAAATACAAGGCCTTATTTTATTTACATTTTTATATTAGTGATTTAAAAGGTCAATTAATCGGTGGGAAAATATCCTCAGTCACATACCTAATATATTTATATATTGTCGAGCCCCCCTGCCACACCCGGGTAACAGCTTCAGCCCAGCCCTAATGGTTAGGGCTGGGCTGAAGTTGCTGGGCTGGGTTGCACACGAGTTTTGACCCGTGTGCAAAGTTTCAAGAGTTTTCGTGCACGTTAAGTGACCCAAAAGTGGCAAAAACTTAAAAAAAAAAAAATATATATATATATATATATATATATATATATAAATATAGCTGCGAGCAGCGATGACGGGCCCAAGCAGGTGGCACCGCAACCCCGGTGCCTTTAGTTACCTAAAGGCACCGGGGGTGGCAGTACCGCCGGCTTTGGCCCTTTCATCGCTGCTCGCAGCTATATATATATATATATATATTAGTGCTGTCAAACGATTAAAATATTTAATCGCGATTAATCGCATTAATGTCATAGTTAACTCGCGATTAATTGCACATTTTATCTATTCTAAATGTCTCTTGATTTATTTTTGTCCCATTATTTTTTCTAATTTTAAGTGATGTTGATTACAGCAGCCGCAGTATTGTGTCAGGGAAGGAAAAACCTGGACTAATGTGTCACTCTGTAAAGTTGTTCCTCCATCTACAGGGATAGGATATAGGACACGGAACAAGTGAGGAGCCCCAGGAAGAACCGAACGCAACAGGCTTCGGGGGTTAACCCTGGGGTGAAGATTTCCTCATAGGCCTTCCCTATCCTAGTCCATCCTTACCTCACTGTTCTTTAGGTGTCAAAGGTTTAAGAAATAGGGAAAGATGGAACAAAAATAGCAGACTCAGAAAAAGTTTACAACCCTAGTGTTTGAACAAATACTGCTCTACTGTTTAGCAGACTCTGAAAAGTTTACAACCCTAGTGTTTGAACAAATACTGCTCTCCTGTCTTTTATTTTCTTTCTTACTCTGTGCAGATACCACTGATGGCTGTCCCGAGACCAATACGCACCTACCTCGTCATCTGCGTATGAAGCCACAAGAAAACCTCAAGAAAACAACTAGACCCACTGCCGAACCAACTATCACGAAAGAAAAAAAAAAACAACGCAGAGACTCACATACGAAACCTTCAGTCATCCATCAACATGATCAAGATTGTCGTACTACTAAGCATCATGGACATCGCACGAAGTGTGGACTCCAGAAGCAACATATTCTTAGAGCTGATGAATATGTCAAGAAATGCCCTGTTTGCTGAAAAAAACGTTTGCATGCCACATGCACCTTCAGTAGGAGCAGGAATCCCCTGGGTGGCACACCCGATCTCCAAATGTGACACGTGTACCTTATTCAATCATCATACCAGTGGATTATACAACAAGGATACATGTCACAACAAAACAATTCCTCCAGCTTCTCCGTGTTGCATTCCAGGACTACCATCCTGCAACCTAACGTCAGCTACTCCCATCATGACAGACCTACTCCTGCCAATAATGTTCTATCGGTGCATGGAAAATTATGCTCCAGCATCGACTCCACTGGGTGAAATTCCTTGTGAACGTTGCAGCTTTGTGATTGAAAGAGGAACAGAATCCCATGTGTACGTTACTACAACAGATAAGAAAGAGGAAAATGACTTAGCAGAGTGTTTCTCTAGAAACCCCTCCCTACCCAATTTTTTGCAATAAATCAGTTGTGTATGATCTCTCCACCAACTGACACTTTTTGGTTATGTGGAACTTCTGTCTACAGCATCCTCCCCAGCCAATTCAACGGAAGGTGCACCATTGTTTATGTTCTACCAGCTATCAGAGAAAATACACACTCCACCCCAAGCTCCCCACAGCTACAAAATTGAGCTCCTACCACCAACAAAGCAGATGGCTGCATTCCAGGACTCACCTGTGCACAAACATGATGGTCAAGAACTCTTGGAGCATTAATAGCATCTTATGGTGTCATGCAAGCCCTTGATCAAGTCAGAAGCTTATCGAATTCTGTACAGAAATTGGCCAATGATACGGCTTTGGCCCTGGGTAACATCACAGACACTCTCGCTTCACACAAGATAATGATCTTAGAGAACAGAGTGTCCTTGGATTACATTCTAGCAACGCAAGGAGGAGCCTGCACCATCATCGGACCTGAATGCTGCACCGGGTTAATGGATCCAACAGAGAACTTGAACAAAATCCAACAAGACATTCTTGATCTTTCAGCAAAAGTACACCAGATAACTGAAGATAATTCTTCATGGTTTGGTAACTTGATTGGTGAACCCTGGCTGTGGATAAAGGAAATAGCAATTATGTTATTATTTGTTCTACTGGCGTACTATCTATGCGTCCACAGTATCAAGTGTTTCATTCAACAAATAAATCACGCCACTCACGAGAAAATCATAGTTCCTACCAGAAAAGACTATTACCCGTAAGAACGTCACGAACCCTAAAATTGCATGTTTGTTTCTGTGTCAGCATGCAATTGCAGAAACAGCAACACAGAAGCATGTGCCTGTAACGATCACAAGTTACAAGAATGAACTTTTAAGTGTTTAAATTTGTATATAATGTGAGAGTTATTAGAACTCTCAAAGGGGGAAATGTAGTGTTACAAATTTATTGAATGTTTAATTGAGGTTCCAATACAATAGTATATAAACTGAGACAGTTTCGTATACTGAATTTAGCATTTAAGGTTATGATGGTGATGATATTTGCTGTGAAACAGTTTTCCAGCAAGAGAGTCCGGCAAATCCTGTTTTCTGTTTCTGTCAGATTACTGCTCGCTATCGAACCTGCTATTCCTGTTTCTCTCTATTGTAAGCAGATTACTGAAACTTTGGTAGTCTCGCTGTTTGAATAGTTATGCTGATTGGATTGGAATTGGTAACACTCCATGTATAGGGCAGGTTCCTAAAGCGGTATACATCATTTACATGCTTTGTTCATCACAATGTTAAGCCCTGCCCCTAAATGTGTATAAATTGCAAGGGAACGTTTCCCTTAGTTAGACTTGGGTAAGATTTTGGACGAAGCAGACTACAGCACCTAAAGAATCCTGCTTAAAAGATACAACCCCGAGTCTCCTGGTCTTCGCTTCTGAGTTCCTAAACTTTATAAGAAAATAGTTCACAACAAACTCAACACAAAGAAGAGCGTGTTGGCCCCATTCCAGAGCACAACGTTTCTGGGCGTGGTGTGGAATTCGGTTACGATGCGGGCACATATGTCTCCCGCGCGTATCGAGTCCATTCTGGCGATGGTGTCCGGGATAAAGCTAGGCCAGGCCATCACTGTAAAGTGATTTCAAAGACTGCTGGGCCTCATGGCAGCGGCATCCAACATTATACCTTTGGGCCTTCTACACATGAGGCCCCTTCAGTGGTGGCTGAAAGCCAAGGGGTTTTCCCCCAAGGGGAATCCGTTCCGTATGATCAGAGTAACGCGCAGATGCCTTCGTTCTCTAGTAATATGGAAGAAACCTTGGTTCCTGTCCCAAGGGCCAGTGTTAGGAGCGTCATGTCACCGGAAGTCCGTTTCGACAGATGCCTCCCTCACTGGCTGGGGCGCGGTCATGGACGGCCGCTTTGCCAGGGGTCTGTGGCAGGACCATCATCTTTCCTGGCATATAAATTGCCTAGAGATGTTGGCTGTGTTCAGGGCTCTGAGGAGCTTCCTCCCAGACATCAAGGGTTACCATGTCCTAGTACGATCGGACAATACATCAGTGGTAGCTTATCTGAACCGACAAGGGGGACTCAGATCGCGCCCTCTATACAGATTGGCGCATCAGATTATCCTGTGGTCCCAAGGGAAACTTCTGTCTATCAGGGCAATGTACGTTCCGGGGGTTCAGAATCAGGGAGCAGACATCCTGTCGAGGCAGGGGCTGAGGCCCGGGGAATGGAGACTTCATCCAGATGTGGTGAAGTTGATATGGGAGAGGTTTGGACCAATGGAAGTGGATCTGTTTGCGTCTCGAGAGACGTCCCACTGTTCACTTTGGTTCTCCCTCACACATCCAGCCCCGCTGGGGTTGGATGCCATGGTACAGGCCTGGCCAAGGCTACGTCTGTACGCTTTTCCCCCGATCACTCTGCTCCCGGGAGTCCTGGAGAGGGTCCGTCAGGAGGGCATCAGTCTACTTCTGGTTGCCCCAAGGTGGCCGGCCCGAGTGTGGTTTTCAGACATAATATCACTCCTGATAGGTCCACAGTGGCAGATTCCTCTGAGGAGGGATCTGTTGTCTCAGGCAGAAGGCACAATATTCCACCCTCGCCCGGAGCTGTGGAAGTTGTGGGTCTGGCCCCTGAGGGGGTTCAGTACCTAGATGCTGGACTATCACCTGAGGTGGTTGAGACCATACTTAGCTCTAGGGCTCCGTCCACTAGGAGATTATATGGCCTCAAGTGGAATGTTTTTTCCACTTGGTGCAGGGAACATGAGTTAGATCCAGTTAACTGCCCAGTGTCTTCAGTTCTGGAGTTTCTTCAAAATCGTTTATCTGCGGGTCTCTCCCCTTCCACACTTAAAGTGTACGTGGCTGCCTTTGCGGCTTTCCATGCACCACTGAGTGGTGGGCCTCTGGGGAGGCACCAGCTGGTCATTCGTTTTCTCTGTGGTACTTGGAGGATGAGACCGACAACCAGGTCCAGGGTTCCTGCCTGGGACCTGGCGGTGGTTCTTGAAGGGTTATCCCTGGCCCCCTTCGAACCCCTTCAGTCGGCGTCGCTCTAGGACCTGACGTTTAAGATGGCTCTAGTAAATGAAATGTTCAGACAAAGGGAAGGAAGAGGACAGGGTCGGCTTCAGATGACGGTGGGTGTTTTATTTAACTCAAAATATTCAAACAGAAACAAAAGATGCGCACCACGCGCTGGACAAAACAGACGCTACTCAAAGTCACTCGCTCTCAGCGTTCTCACTCTCTCCCGTCACAGTCCAGTACACCCACGCGTCTTTGCCGGTCTCTCGCCTCATTCTCTTGTCCTCGTGGCTTTTATCCGTCTCCCCACGCCAATTACTGAAACAAGACACAGGTGTTTGTCATTCACACTTAACCCACTCACGCCGCACCTGTCTCCCGATCCTCTCTCCCGTCACAGACTTCGCTGAACCACGCCCCCCTTGCCACATACCCTCACCGCCCGACTCAGGCTGGGGAGCCGTCCGGCCTGCAGCCTCCCTCCCCCCCCCCCCCCCTCCTGGAGAGGTGCACCCGGCCTGTGGACCACCTGGAACTTAAAAGGTTGTAAGGCTACATACTAACGGGTGATCCGCGCGTTGGTATCCTTCATGCGATGGAGCCATTGGAGCTTTGGGTTGGCCGTTAGCCCAGCCAGTCTCAGCACTCTCAGAACCGCGCGCACATGCTCCATATGGCGCTGCCAGTCATTACTGTAAATGATGATATCATCCAGATAGGCAGCGGCATATGCAGCATGTGGCTGGAGTATCCGGTCCATGAGACGCTGGAAGGTGGCTGGAGCCCCGAACAACCCAAACGGAAGCGTAATGAATTGGTGTAATCCGAACGGCGTCGTAAAGGCTGTTTTTTCTTTAGATATAGGCGATAAGGGGATCTGCCAATATCCTTTAGTTAAATCCAGCGTCGAATAAAAACGAGCAGTGCCGAGCAGATCAAGCAGTTCGTCAATCCGGGGCATTGGATAAGCATCGAATTTCGATACGGCATTAACCCTGCGGTAATCCACGCAAAACCGAACTGAGCCGTCCGTTTTAGGTACTAAAACTATCGGGCTCGCCCAATTACTGTGGGATTCTTCTATTACCCCCATCTCGAGCATCGCCTCTAATTCAGACTGAACCACCTTTTTCTTGTGTTCAGGTAATCGATATGGCCGGCTGCGCACCACCACGCCCGGCTCTGTCTCAATATGATGCTGAATGAGGTTGGTTCGACCGGGTAGGAACGAGAACACGTCAGTAAATTCTGCTTGCAACCTGGCAACGTCAGTAAGCTGGGACGGCGAAAGATGATCTCCGCCTGGAGCCAGTGTGAGAGATGGAGATTTGATATTCGCTTCTGGTCCGAGATCCTCTTCCGCCCCAATCACCGTCGCCAGCATTCCTGACTCCGCCTCGCTCCATTTGTTTAGGAGGTTGAGGTGGTAAATTTGACGTGCCCCGTTCCTATCCGTTCGAAGAACCTCATAATTGAGATCCCCGACTCGCTGGGTGACCTCAAAGGGTCCTTGCCACTTCGCGAGTAATTTGGAACTCGACGTGGGAAGCAATAGAAGGACTTTATCTCCCGGTGAAAATTCTCTTAGTTTCGTTCCCCTATTGTACAACTGGGTCTGTTTGTCCTGAGCCTGTAACAAATTCTCCATTGAGAGCCGCCCCAAAGTGTGGAGTTTTGTTCTCAGGTCCAGGACATACTGAATTTCATTTCGACTCTCCGAGGGTCCCTCCTCCCAAGTCTCCTTCAACACGTCTAGCACCCTGCGGGGCTGACGACCATAAAGGAACTCGAAGGGGGAAAACCCCGTGGAGGCTTGCGGGACCTCGCGCACAGCGAACAATAGGGGTTCTAACCATTTATCCCAATTTTTGGCGTCTTCGTGAACGAATTTACAGATCATTGTCTTTAATGTGCGATTAAATCGTTCCATCAAGCCATCCATTTGTGGGTGAAAGACGCTGGTGCGAATCGATTTATTGCCCAATAACGCGTAAAGTTCGCGTAACGTACGTGACATAAACGCTGTGCCCTGATCAGTGAGGATCTCTTTCGGAATCCCCACTCGGGAGATTAGACGAAACAGGGCATCCGCTACACTTTTCGCGGAGATGTTGCGGAGTGCCACTGCTTCAGGATATCGCGTTGCATAGTCCACTATGACTAATGCAAAGTGATGTCCCCGTGCTGACCGTTTTAATGGCCCGATGAGGTCCATCGCAATTCGTTGGAAGGGGACCTCGATCAACGGAAGGGGGCGCAATGGCGCTTTTGGGGCGGCCGGCGGATTTACCAGCTGACATTCACGACAAGCCGCGCACCAACTACGCACGTTCTCGTGAATGCCCGGCCAAAAGAATCGGGCCATGAGACGGTTAAGTGTTGTTATTTGCCCTAAGTGTCCAGCCATGGGATTTGAATGAGCCGCCTGGAAAAGCATTTCCCGACGGCTCTTTGGTACCAACAACTGGGTTGTAGTTTCTTTTGTTTGAGTGTCTTGTATCACTCTATACAACCGGTCTTTCAGAATTGCAAAATACGGATAAGTGAGCGGTCGAGCAGGCTGGAGAGGCTGACCGTCGATGGTACGGACCTGTTCAAAAGCATGTTTTAACGACTCATCCTGAGACTGCTCCAGGGGAAAATCATCACGCTCTGGGAGAATCTGTCTCCCAATTACGCTCAGATCCCCTGGATCCAGTCCCGGAGGTCCCAGTTCAGCCTCTCCCAACCGCACGACCGCTCCCCTCTCCTGGTTCCTTTTTCCACAAGAGACATCCGCACACAACAACCCCAATAATTCCATCAAAGCCGGCCAATTAGTTCCCAAAATCAGCGGATGCCTGAGGTGCGGGTTAACTGCCACCTCCACACTATGGTTTTGCCACCTAAATTTGATCAGAGCAGACATGAGCGGATACTTCACCACATCCCCGTGCACACACCTTACCCGAACCATGCGGCTCATATCCAATGCCTCAGGTTGAATCAGGCTTTGGTGGATCGAGGTTTGGTTACATCCTGAATCCACCAGAGCCTGATAGGTACCCCCCTTTATACTCACAGGTATTTGGTACCGGCCAGACTGATCGTGGGCAGCCTGCGGGGCATCCGGGACTCGGATCATTGTCCCCACTTCCATCTCCAGACACCTGTCTATGAAATGGTCCGGGTCCCCGCAACGCCAGCAGGCCGGCCCAGGTCTCCCCACCGCTCTAGTGGCAGGAAGTGGGGTAAGTGACTGGCGTGGGGAGAGGGGAGGAAAGGAAACCGGGTCCGCCCCAGCGGTAGTGAACCCCGAGCCCCTGGGGTGGGGTTTCAGGCCTCCTGCCGGATCCAGCGAAGTCCCCCCCCCGTCCCCAGGGAGGGCCACGGAACGGTCCGGGAGGACGGGACCTGGGAAGGGGAACAGGTCGAGGAGAAGCGGTAGAAGAGGGGGAAGGAGAAAAAAAAGAAGAGGAGAGAGAGACACTTGGAAGGCTTTCGCCGACCCTGGAGCACGCCACCAGCTGGTCCTCCGCCAACTGAATGGCCAAGTCCAGCGACGCCGGTCGGTGGCACTGGACCCACTCCGCGGTCTTCCGCGGCAAACGACTGATGAATTGCTCCAGCACCACACGGTCGATTATCTCCCGGACGTCGCTTCCCTCAACCAACAGCCACTTGCGGCAGGAGTCCCAGAGCTGTTGAGCCAACACGAAGGGCCGGCCGCTCTCGCCCAGATCCAGGGAACGGAACCGCTGGCGATGTTGCTCTGGGCTCCGGCCGACCCGCTGTAAGATGGCTCTTTTCAGGTCGTCGAAAACCAGGAGATTCTAGACGGGTAGCTGTTGGGCCGCCGCTTGCGCCTCTCCGGTCAGCAAAGAGATGAGGCGCACCGGCCATTGCTCTCTTGGCCACCCACCTGCCTCCGCTGATCTCTCGAAGAGGTCCAGGAATGCCTCAGGGTCGTCCTGCGGACCCATTTTATTCAGGGGCAGGTGGGGGCGCTCGACCGACGGCGGCGTTGAACCCGGCCGAACCTCCCGGTCCATCCAGCTCCGGAACCTCTCGCGTAAGATCAAAAACAACAGAGAAAACACGTAAGATCAAAATCAACAGAGTATCTTGAGTCTCTTTTGCACTGATAAGAAAAAAAGCGAGACAATCGCGCCGGCGCGATAGCCGACCTCAGAGGGTTAAAGAGGGTGGGAGATCTCCAAGCCCTGGCAGTAACACCAGCCTGCTTGGAGTTTGCCCCTGGAGGAGTTAAGGCTATCTTGCATCCTAGGCCTGGTTATGTGCCTAAGGTGCCTTCCAACATGGCACGGTCTACGGTCCTGCAGGCATTTCATCCTCCACCTCATGTGTCGGCAGAAGAAGAGAGGCTCCATTTGCTCTGCCTGGTCAGAGCTTTGAGTGTTTACCTTGAGAGGTCCTCTTCTTGGAGGAGGTCGGACCAACTGTTGGTGTGTTTTGGGTCACCTAAGAAGGGGCTCCCTGCATCCAAACAAACTATTAGTAACTGGATTGTTCAGGCAATTGCCTCGGCCTACAAGGTGCGCAGTTTGCCTTCACCTTTGGCCGTTAGGGCTCACTCTACTAGAGGCATGGCGTCCTCTATGGCCCTTCTTTCCGGAGTGCCCCTCCAGGAGATCTGTGAGGCAGCCGGTTGGGCTACCCCGCACACCTTTATCAGATTTTACAGTTTGCACCTCCCTAGTACGTCTGGCGCACATGTGCTCTCGTCTTAGCTGAGTGCCTGAGGTCAGTTTATGCATCCGGTTATGCCGTCACATGTTACGTCTTGACGCAACACCAATCAGGATTGGAATAGTTTCATTCATACTTCAGAGACGCATGCTAAGGGAGCGTCCCCAAAGAGTCGTTTTCAACGATACAGTGTCTCGTTCCCTTCTCAGGGAACAAGGGTTATAGTCATAACCCGAGACGTTTTATGGACTATTTTGATATCATTTCAGACACAAGAGGGCAGTATAGCCCTATGTATGATTTTTTGTTTTGTTTAACCAAATAGCACTAAATAGACTGTTTTTAACTTTTTCATACTTCTTGAGTTGAAAAAACAGAAGTGTGTATATGTGTATATATATACAGGTCCTTCTAAAAAAATTAGCATATTGTGATAAAGTTCATTATTTTCCATAATGTAATGATAAAAATTAAACTTTCATATATTTTAGATTCATTGCACACCAACTGAAATATTTCAGGTCTTTTATTGTTTTAATACGGATGATTTTGGCATACAGCTCATGAAAACCCAAAATTCCTATCTCAAAAAATTAGCATATTTCATCCGACCAATAAAAGAAGTGTTTTTAATACAAAAAAAAGTCAACCTTCAAATAATTATGTTCAGTTATGCACTCAATACTTGGTCGGGAATACTTTTGCAGAAATGACTGCTTCAATGCGGCGTGGCATGGAGGCAATTAGCCTGTGGCACTGCTGAGGTGTTATGGAGGCCCAGGATGCTTCGATAGCGGCCTTAAGCTCATCCAGAGTGTTGGGTCTTGCGTCTCTCAACTTTCTCTTCACAATATCCCACAGATTTTCTATGGGGTTCAGGTCAGGAGAGTTGGCAGGCCAATTGAGCACAGTAATACCATGGTCAGTAAACCATTTACCAGTGGTTTTGGCACTGTGAGCAGGTGCCAGGTCGTGCTGAAAAATGAAATCTTCATCTCCATAAAGCTTTTCAGCAGATGAAAGCATGAAGTGCTCCAAAATCTCCTGATAGCTAGCTGCATTGACCCTGCCCTTGATAAAACACAGTGGACCAACACCAGCAGCTGACATGGCACCCCAGACCATCACTGACTGTGGGTACTTGACACTGGACTTCAGGCATTTTGGCATTTCCTTCTCCCCAGTCTTCCTCCAGATTCTGGCACCTTGATTTCCGAATGACATGCAAAATTTGCTTTCATCCGAAAAAGGTACTTTGGACCACTGAGCAACAGTCCAGTGCTGCTTCTCTGTAGCCCAGGTCAGGCGCTTCTGCCGCTGTTTCTGGTTCAAAAGTGGCTTGACCTGGGGAATGCGGCACCTGTAGCCCATTTCCTGCATACGCCTGTGCACGGTGGCTCTGGAGGTTTCTACTCCAGACTCAGTCCACTGCTTCCGCAGGTCCCCCAAGGTCTGGAATCGGTCCTTCTCCACAATCTTCCTCAGGGTCCGGTCACCTCTTCTCGTTGTGCAGCGTTTTTTGCCACACTTTTTCCTTCCCACAGACTTCCCACTGAGGTGCCTTGATACAGCACTCGGGGAACAGTCTATTTGTGCAGAAATTTCTTTCTGTGTCTTACCCTCTTGCTTGAGGGTGTCAATGATGGCCTTCTGGACAGCAGTCAGGTCGGCAGTCTTACCCATGATTGCGGTTTTGAGTAATGAAACAGGCTGGGAGTTTTTAAAAGCCTCAGGAATCTTTTGCAGGTGTTTAGAGTTAATTAGTTGATTCAGATGATTAGGTTAATAGCTCGTTTAGAGAACTTTTTCATGATATGCTAATTTTTTTAGATAGGAATTTTGGGTTTTCATGAGCTGTATGCCAAAATCATCAGTATTAAAACAATAAAAGACCTGAAATATTTCAGTTGGTGTGCAATGAATCTAAAATATATGAAAGTTTAATTTTTATCATTACATTATGGAAAATAATGAACTTTATCACAATATGCTAATTTTTTTAGAAGGACCTGTACATATATATGTATAAATGTGTATGTGTATATACACACACACACACACTGTTTAAAAGCAAAAAAGTATTTGTCCAACCTCATTTAAAAACAGTCTGTCCGTGCCATCTTTTGGACATTCATCATATTGCATTGGTTTTCATTTCTTGTCCTCAAACAGAGCACTAATCTGTTTATGTTACACATGCTACATTGATTAAAAAAGAAAAATCAAATGTGTTTTTAGTGGTAGTATTATTTTATACAGAAATAAATTATTTATAATTCAGATGAGAATAAAGTTAGTGTTAGTTAAAATTTTAAGGAAAACAAATATATTGATATTTGCGCAGCACACAAAAAAGAAACTCAGTTAACAATATAATGCCTATAAAAATTAAAAATATGGAGTTTTTATATTTTTAACATATGATACTGTTAAGCAATGTCTCAGGTTACGTATGTAACCCTGGTTCCTTGATAGGGAACGTGACGCTGCGTTTGAGACGCGGTGGGAACGCTCTGCGTGATTACATCGTGAAGCACGTGTAAAATCAGTCCAATGGAAGCCCGCTACGACATAGGTGACGTCATAGAACAGGAAACTATAAAGCAACCCTGAAATCAGACCGCGATAGCTTCTGAAAAGCCTGAAGCAAGTCGATCAGGGCATGCAGGAAGTAGGGCAGGCAAACGCAGCGTCTCGTTCCCCATCAGGGAACCAGGGTTACATACGTAACCTGAGACGTTTCCTTTCAAGGGAACTCGAGCTGCGTTTGAGACACGGTGGGAACCCCATACCCACTACGCCATAGTGACAAATGCCCGTTCTGTGTGAAAGTCCTGCACACACTAAGAAGCAAGCAACCTCGCCCCAGGAGTGGAGAGGTCAAGGTCATAAAACCTGACAAATGTATGCGGAGAGGACCATCCTGCCGCATTACAAACGTCAAGAATGGAAACACCCGAAATTAAGGCCATAGAGGCCGCCATACTCCGAGTAGAATGGGCCCGCACAGCCATAGGTGAAGGCTGTCCGGCCGCTTCATAAGCCAATGAAATAGCCTCGACTATCCATTTACTCATAACCTGTTTAGATGCAGGGCATCCTCTCTTGAGTGACCCAAAACAAACAAATAGTTGCTCAGATTTACGCCACAGGGCAGCTCTGTGAACGTAGGCATCTAAAGCCCGGACTGGACATAACAGGTTAAGCTGTTCCTGGTCTGGGGTATTAAAGGGTGGAGGATAAAAGGCTTGCAGCACTATTGGGCCCCCAACATTCAGTGGGACCTTAGGAATATAACCCGATCTGGGGTAGAGAAATGCCTTCACCATACCAGGTGCAAATTCCAGACATGAAGGAGCAACCAACAGAGCATGTAAATCCCCAATTCTCTTGATAGATGAAATAGCAAGGAGAAATAAAGTTTATAAGGTGAGGAATTTTTCTGAAACCTCCTCGATGGGCTCGAAGGGAGCCAAAGCCAGACCCTCAAGTACAATGGCAAAGTCCCACGCTGGTGCTCTAGAGTGCAGTGCAGGTCTCAACCTCAGTGTACCACGGAGAAAGCGAGTAATTAAAGGGTTTCTCCCGATAGAAGCACCCCCAGAGGGGTGTGGTAGGCCGATATAGCCGCCACGTAAACCTTTAGGGTAGAAGGAGATAACCTGGCAGAGAAACGGTCTTGCAGAAAATCAAGAACTGAACCAACAGGGCAGTTAACAGGATCTAACTGACGTTCAACACACCAAGTGGTGAAAAGTTTCCATTTTAACACATACAGCCTTCTCGTGGAAGGAGCTCTGGATTGAAGAATGGTTTCTACAACATCGGTCGAGAGACCGGTTTCCCTGAGCCGGGCCCCCTCAGAGGCCAGGCCCACAGTTTCCACAACTCCGGCCGAGGGTGAAATATCGTGCCCCCGGCCTGGGACAGGAGGTCCCCCCTGAGTGGGATCTCCAAGGGGGAGCCGTCCAGCAGAGACACCAAGTCCGAGAACCATACTCGGGTCGGCCAATAAGGGGCTACTAGTAGCAGACGAGCCCCTTCTCGGCGAACCCTCTCCAGAACCCCCGGAAGCATAGATATCGGGGGAAAGGCGTACAGGTGCAGCCTCGGCCACACCTGCACCATCGCATCCAGACCGAGAGGAGCTGGGTGCGTTAGAGAGAACCACATGGGACAATGGGTTGAATCTGATGATGAGAAAAGGTCTACCTGAGCACGACCGAACTCTTCCCACAGGAGCTCCACCACTTCGGGGTGAAGTCTCCACTCCCCGGGCCTCAGCCCCTGTCTCGACAGAATATCTGCTCCCACATTCTGACGCCCCGGGATATATACCGCCCTGAGCGACAATAACTTCCCCTGGGCCCATAGGAGGATCTGATGTGCCAATTTGCAAAGATGACGTGACCTCAGACCCCCCTGATGGTTGATATAGGAGACCACCGAAGTGTTGTCTGTGCGGACCAACACATGATGGCCTCTCAGGTCTGGCAGGAAATATTTGAGAGCTCGAAATACCGCCATCAACTCCAGACGATGTATGTGCCAGGAACATTGATGGTCCTGCCAAAGACCTTGCGCCGAGCGGCCACTCATCACCGCCCCCCATCCTGTGAGGGAAGCATCTGTCGAAAGCATGACGCGTCGACAAGGAGCCCCCAACACTGGGCCCTAGGCGAGGAACCAAGGTTTCTTCCACATGACCAAGGCACGAAGGCATAGCCGCGTGACCTTGATCTTGCGGAACGGAATTCCCCTCGGAGAAAACCCCTTGGTCCTGAGCCACTACTGCAGGGGTCTCATGTACAGAAGGCCAAAAGGAATAACGTTGGACGCAGCTGCCATGAGACCCAACAGTCTCTGAAACTGTTTCACAGTGAGTGACTGGCCTAGTTTCACATTCTTTGTGAGAATGGCAGAAATACGAGCAGGAGACAGACGTGCCTGCATTGTGGTCGAATCCCAAATTACACCTAGAAAAGTGGTCCTCTGAGCAGGAAGGAGCACACTCTTTTTGGTGTTGAGCCGCAACCACAAACTCTTTAATTGGGACAGAACAACATCTCGATGCTGAACTGCCACCTGCTCTGACTGAGCTAAAATCAACCAATCATCGATGTAATTTAATACGCGGATGCCCTGGAGTCTCAACGGAGCCAGAGCTGCATCCACCCATTTTGTAAAGGTGCGGGGAGATAAACCTGGGCCAAATGGAAGAACCCGATATTGGTATGCTTCGCCCCCGAAAGCGAACCTCAGGAACATCCTGTGATGAGGATGGATAGATACATGGAAGTACGCGTCCTTCAAGTCTATTGTGACAAACCAGTCCTCGGACTGAATCTGTGATACAATCTGTTTGAGTGTAAGCATTCTGAACTTGAGTTTCTGAACTCTGCTGTTTAACTGGCGCAGATCTAGAATAGGACGCAACCCTCCATCCTTCTTTGGAACAATGAAGTAACGGCTGTAAAACCCTGACTCTCTGCTGGGAGGAGAAACCCTTTCTATAGCTCCTTTTTGAAGAAGTGTCAGTACTTCCTGCTCCATAACCAGAGCCTGCTGTGAGTCCACTACCGTGGGGAGGACCCCTTGAAATCTGGGCGGACGAGAACCGAACTGAATTCTGTAACCCTTTTCTATTATGTGCAGGACCCATAGAGAAATATTTGGCAGAAGTTTCCACGCTGCCAGAAACTCCGATAAGGGAACCAGTCTCTCGAGACTGGCCTCTGGATTTGATTGAACAATCATTTCGGTGCCCTGAAGAGGCGAACCGGCAGGGAACAACCGAACTGACCGTTCTACAACCCTCCTCAGAGGATTGCACGGGGACGCTGACACCTCGGCGCCCTGAAGCGGCGAACCGGCAGGGAACAACCGAAGTGGCAACGCTGCGGCTCTCCATGGAGAGTCGCCCCCCGGAGGGTGCCAAGGAGGGACGGTTCCTCGGAATCGTTCCTCCCTGGAGGAGACCACCCTCAGAAGCCTGATAGCCTTGGCGTCAGGACTTCTTCTTCTTAGACCAAGCTCTCCTAGAGATAACAGTCCTCAGATCTTGTCTACCTCTAACAGGCTTGTACTGCGACTGCCACTCAAGAACCTCAGATTGAGGAGGTGCCCGAGCGGCGACGCTCTATTTTTGCTGGACTCTGTGACCGGAGCTCGTAGACGGACGAGGCTGCTCAGACTTTATACTACGAGCAACCTCGGGGACATTAGACCGGCGAGGAAGAAACCTCTGAAACGCAGCCGCTTGTTTCTTATTTTCTTGAAACCTATCGACGACACAATTTATAGCATCGCCGAACAGACTTGTAGGTGACAGCGGTGCGTCCAGAAGAACAGATCTATCTTTATCTTTTATTTCTGATAAATTCAACCACAAATGACGTTCCGTGGCCACCAAGGCTGCCATAGAGCGGCCCACAGACTTGGCCGTCTCCTTGGTGGCCCGGAGAGATAGATCTGTCGTGCGACGCAATTCTCGAATTGCGTCAGCACTAACTTCCTCACAATCGTCTATGTCCCTCAGCAGGTCAGCCTGGTATGCTTGGAGAATTGACATAGTGTGCAAGCATGCCGCGGCCTGACCTGCTGCTGAATACGCTTTACCCACCAATAAAGATGTATTTTTTAAAGGTTTGGTGGGTAACGTCGGGGCTTTCAGAGGAGAAGATGACTCGGGGGAAAGATAACTCGCTAGTGTGTCTTCCGCGCGAGGCATAGATAAATAACCATAGTGCTCAATACCTTGAATTTTACTATAATTACTGGTCTGAGGGTTATGTACTCTGAAAGATGCCGGTTTGATCCACGATCTCGACACCTCAGTGTGGAGATCGGGAAAGAACGGGAGTTCCCGACGAGGAGGTCGTGATCTAGATGGTAGATAACGTTCATCTAACAGACTCTTTCTAGATACAACATCAACATCATCGGCTGGCCACTCAATATTTAATTTAGCTACAGCACGAGATAAAACCTCCATAAGCTCCTCATCAGCAGGGGTATGAGCTGGCGAACACTCAAAATCCCCCATACTCGCGACATCCAGATCCTCAGAACTGGAAAGCCGCAATATTGGTGCCCCAACCCGGGAAGGAGAAGCCGCAGAGCGGGCTCCTTCCTGGGCAGAGACACCGGATCCAGCAGGTAAGGGCTGAGAAAGGGCAGGGCCCATCTCAAACCCCGCTACTAGATCCATCTGCGAACCCCAAGATGAAAGTCGACGCTGAGCCTCAGCAGCAGCGGGACCCGCACCCCGGGGAACGCGAACCGAACCGTCCTCCTCGAAGAACGATCGGCGAGAGCGGAGCGTCTTCATAGATAGACTCATACAATGCTCACAATCAGCCCCCTCGAGGACTGACTGGGCATGCTCAACTCCCAAACAAGCAACACAAAGGTGATGTGTGTCCCCAGCCGTAATATAACGAGGGCAGGGAACAACACACCGTCTATAATCTTGCTTGCTCGCCATAATGATAGATATATGTATATATATTGGGCTTGACAGACAACAATAAATAGACAAGGACAAATATCACAGAGAGCGCTTGCTGAAGGTACAGAAGCTATCGTGGTCTGATTTCAGGGTTGCTTTATAGTTTCCTGGTCTATGACGTCACCTATGTCGTAGCGGGCTTCCATTGGACTGATTTTACACGTGCTTCACGACGTAATCACGCAGAGCGTTCCCACCGCGTCTCAAACGCAGCTCGAGTTCCCTTGAAAGGGAACCTCACATGATGAGTGCTCTTTCCTGAATACCATCCCGATTGAAACTGTGACATTGATTTGATACAACTGTTCGATAAACAAATGCAATTAAGTCACTTACATTTTAGATGCAATATTGACTGTTTTTGTTCTGTTTCAGCAGTGAAAATTGTTAAAGATCACAGCAGAACCATCGTGCATCTCACAGTAACGTGTTTTCTCATTTCTGAATGATTCAGCATTTTGAACGAATCGGTTGACTCAAAGATTCAATGATCAATCCATAAACCTCTGTCTCATTCATGAATTACTTAGTTGTTCGAACGAATCGTTTGAACGAATGAATCAATGAATCGCTCATGAAGACGGTTGCCTGGCGACACCTAAAGGCGGTTTAGTGTTATGTTTAACCCCCACTGTCGATTTGATTAATCAAATTTCAATAATCACGAGAGTAAAGAGCTGACTGAAAAGATGATGACAGAATATTTTGTGTAAAAGCGCCTATTTAAGCGAATCTGTCACTGTACTCTTTTTCTGTTGAGTTTTCCATGAAGAAAATGGCACTCATTTTAAAATGAAACTAAAAAGTTCACAGCTGCACGGGCATTCATAACGGTCCGCGTCCACAGCGAGGAGCGAGCAGAACAGAGCAAATGTTTTTTTAGTTCATTCATACTTCCATAGGAATTAATTCGAGCACTCTGCGAGCGCCACCATGATCAATGTCAGTGCGGACGTCCATATTATACTTTCACTTTTATATTAACGATCGCTGGTGTCACACGTTGATTAATTGGGATTCAGGGGGAATATATTTATTTATAAATACAATAGACCTACCTGAGTTTTATGTACTATTTTGATATCAATTTAGACACAAGAGGGCAGTATAGCCCTATGTATGATTTTTTTTGTTTTGTTTAACCAAATAGCACTAAATAGACTGTTTTTAACTTTTTCATACTTCTTGAGTTGAAAAAACAGAATAAAATGGGTTCAGTTTTAATATTTGTATAATTTTATATAAAAATTAAATGGTGTATAATTAAATTTTTAGAAGATATGAGACTTTTCCTGATTCTTTTTTTTGACATGCCTTTAAACCCTCGCCATAGCAAAACCGTTTAAGATATTCAATATCCGTTCACAATTTAGCATCTTAAATGTATTTTCATCATGTTGAAAAAGTTTGGTGTGGATAAAATAAACCACTTATGAGGAGTAGCTAAAAACTCAAGAGTCTGAAATATAAAAAAATCCACATTCAGACCAAAATAGCTGATTTCCTTTTGGGCTGGCTTAAAACTTAGAGCACGAGAGTTGTTCGGTCTGATGAGATCTATATGTGTAGCAAGTTTCATATTATTACATGCAAGTGTGTTTCATTTATGGACCAAGTTTTCAGACCAAGATTATAGACCAAGTTAATTTAATTAATAAACGAATTATATAAAACTATTGTCAATGCAAGACAAAAAAGTGGTTCTATACCTTTACTTTATTAATACAAATTATTTATAAAATACAAGGCTTAAGACATTTATTTTCCTTTAATGCAGGCAAAAGCAACCAGTCATTAAAGGGTTAATCTAAACTATCACCCTACAAGCCCCCTCCCCACACACACACACTCACACACAGACAGACACAGAGAGAGGGGGAGAGAGGGGGAGAGAAAATACTCCAAAACAATCCACAATCAAGCCAAAATATCTGACTTCCTGTTGGTCGGAGCTAATGACTGTAAATTAGAAAGTTGTCCGCCTTGACGAGAACAATATACGTGCCGAGTTTTGTAGCTGTAAATAAAACGGACAAAGTTATAACAGACATTTTGTTTCTCTTTTCTCGACATAAATTCGCTTCCTCGCCACGGCCAAACCGTTTGAGATATCATAAATCCGCTGGCAATTTAGCATCCTCAATGTCTTGACTTCATGCGGATCGAGTTTGGTGGCGATTGAATGAATTGCCTTGGAGGAGAAGTTAAAATTCCAGAGCAAGCGTTCTCCAAACAACCCATAATAGCCGACTTCCTGTTGGGCTGGCGTAAAACTTGACCGAGGGAAAGTTGTTCGGCCCAATGAGATCTATGTGTGTACTGAGTTTCATATTAATACATGCAAGTGTGGTTGATATATGGACCAAGTTTTCAGACCCCGTTCAAGGGGGCGCTGTTGAGCCCCCCTGCCACGCCCGGTTACCAGCTTCAGCCCGGGCTCTGACCTGTGTGCAAAGTTTCAAGAGTTTTCGAGCACGTTAAGGGCCCCAAAAGCCCCTGAAACCTTGAAAACCTTTAAAAGCAATAGACAAATTCCCCAAAACCCCACACACACACAAAGACAGAGGGAGAGGGAGGGAGCAAATTCTCCTGAAAATCACATTCAAACTAAAATATCTGACTTCCTGTTGGTCGGAGCTAATGACTGTAAATTAGAAAGTTGTCCGGCTTGAGGAGAACAATATACATACCGAGTTTTGTTACTGTAGGTAAAACTAATACCCCATTTTTGACTAAAGGTGGCGCTACTGAGCCCCTCACCACGCCCGTTTCTGAAACTTTGCACATGTCTACTAGCTAATAAATGAGATGTGTCTGTCGAGTTTCATGCAATTTCAAACATGCTAAGAGTCTCAAAAGTATCAAAAAAGAATATTAAAGTTTGATGCGTTGCCATGGCAACATTATCTTAGATATTAAATAATCCTTTCACAGCCCAGGTAAAAAAGTAGTATAGTTTAGTGTATTAGAAATATGAATGAAGTACATGAAGTATAAAACAAGTATGCTTCTACTTGTTGTGCTTTATTTAAAGAGCACTTAATATGTACTTTTTAAAAGTATACTTCAAAAAAGATGTAATTAAGTTCAACTTAAGAGTCCAAAAAGTAAGTATACTAATTGACCAGTAATCAAATTATTTTTTAAATGTACTTTTTGAAAGTGTACTTTGTTGTTAATGTATTTTAAATTGTATAGAAGTTTATAGTAATTATAAGTATGATAGCAGTATGCACAAAATGTACTTAAACACAACTATAATTTGCGCTGCAATGCCTTTTTAAGTGTATTTCTATTAGGTGAAAAAGACGTAGTATTAAATGTATTAAAAATATATTTGAAATACAAATAGTATGTTTGTAATACTTTTGTATTTCCAACATGCTTATTTAAATTGAACTAAAAATACATTGAATTGCATTTTAATATATTTCTAAAAAGTGTACTATAAGTACATTGGTAATAAATATATGCTTAATTACATTTATAATAAATATGCTATAGACAAGCATGTACTTTAAATATATTTCTGAAAAGTATATTAGTAGTACATTGGTAATAAATGTATGCTTAACTGCATTTTTAATAAATATGTTAATGACAATCATACTTTAAATATATTTCTTAAAAAGTGTACTAGAACTACATTGGTAATAAATATATGTTTAATTACATTTTTAAGAAATATGCTAAATACAAACATATTTTAATTATATTTCAAAAAATTTTTATTCAAAATACATTGTAATAAATATATGCTTAATTATACTTTTAAGAAATATGATAAAAACAAGCATACGTTTAGTGATATTTTAGTGTATTTACAGAAAACATACTTGTGTTACTAACTTAAAGTATTTTTATGTTTACTTTGTGTGTATAGCAAAACGATTAATATTTTAGTTGGTTACAATATTTATAACCATGTATAGGCCTACTGCAATATATTTTTAATATTTATGTAATAGCATGTGCTTCAGCCCTGCTTTTTAAAATATTGTGAAAAACATGTTTAACATTTTAATATATTTAAATAACACATCAATAAATATATCAAATTTTCAAATGAATTATTAAACTAATTGCATACCGGTATATGCATAAATTTATATATATATATATATATATATATATATATATATATATATATATATATATATATATATTAGTGCTGGGCAACGATTAAAATTTTTAATCGCGATTAATCGCATGATTTTCTTGCGATTAATCGCGATTAATCGCATTGTTATGCGCAAAATTGAATAATGACTTCTAAAGTAGTGTATCGCACACTTTTGATTTAAATTTACTGCTATATACACAAAAGTGCAATAACTTTAAACAAATAAGGTGCTTTTATACCAGCAGTATTCCCTTTACACAGTAATCTCAAATCTCAACTTAAACATTAATGTAATCAAATCAAATATTTAAACAAAGCTATTTGCCACTGCCAGGGCATTACCTTTTATCTAGTTTGTTAAAACGAGTCCAGTTTTCTTGTTTTTTTTTCTGAACAGGTATCAACAGGTATCTTTTATCAGGGAGCAGCAGAAACAGTCTATGTAGTAGTCAGAGGTCATGATCACTACTACAGATATAAGTCGACCAACGTTACTTATAGTAGCTTAGGTTTGGTCATGCCATGGTTTCCCACGTAAGATTACATTAAACAGAGTAAAAAAACAATTCATACTTTATACTCACGCCGTAGCTGTGTAGCGTGCGTACACTTCGGCGTACCCTGACGTGCACCTCTCCAAAAATGTAACGTCAATTCTACGCGTACCGCAAGCGCTGTGATTGCTAGAACCGCTCCCCGGGTTTCACATGCTCCCTCTGCATGTGTAATTGCGTGTCAACGCGGACAACGACGCAGAGATATAAATGAAAACCAACGCGTAGTCTATAGCGTATAGTCTTCGGCGTAAGTCCGACGCAGAAGTATAAATCAGCCAAGAGTGAGGTGAAGTGGTCGAGCACAAGGTGCAGCGACAAGCGGGTGCGTTCCTTTGAAACTGTTGCGGTCATGCTCGCCTCACGCACGCGCCCGCGCCCGCTCTTTGCCGAATTTAAATTGTCTATAACTTTTTATAAAGGACGCGCAGCACAAATCATTAGAAGAGAGACTGATCCTCGGCTCGCTGTTAGTGAGTTTCCAGAATCTAAATAGTTATTATCTATATGTTTTATAGGTAGGCTACTATCCATAGAGCGCCTGTCATTCACTCGCGGGACGCAACCCTTTAACTGTTCACCAGAGAGAACCTGCCTCTCTCCACTGCTTGTTTGGGTGGGTTATTCGCTGGCTGACCAACATCCCACCCCTCCTGTGATCATGGTTTGACTGTAGGCCTATGTGTATTCAGAGCCAGTGAGCAACGGACTTTCAAAATAATAATAAAAAAAAAAACTGCGTTAACGTGCGATAAAAAAATTGTCGGCTTTAATTAATAAATGAGTTAACGCGATAATAACGCGTTAACTTGCCCAGCCCTAATATATATATATATATATATATATATATATATATATGTTTATTTATTTCGAGGTGGATAGATTTCGACCAATCAGAGCCAAGCTTTTCAAACCAAGCATGCAGGTAATTGTCCAATCACACACTGCCATTTGAAATTACAAGTTGGGCGGGCAACGGATACTGTGGTATTCCAACTATACGGATATTTCAACAGAAATCATGTCTTTTCCGAAATTTGCTTTGTATTATTTCCCTGAACTCTGACCTAGTGAAGGTGGACAGCACCGATCTAATATTAAGAGAACACAGACGAGCAGAATACCAGGTCAGCTCCCGCGAACAACTGCAGTGAAGAGGGCTACGACATGGACAGAGCAAGATACTGCCAGCAAAGATCTTACTTCTTGGGGGTAAGTTTATTAGTTTAAGTGATTAGTATAAGTGGCTTTATACTCACTTTGCGTTTAGAAAATATTTTCAGAAGTTGATGCCGATGCTCTATGTTAGATAAAGTGGATTACTGAAGTTAACCGATTACTTGACACTGACGCGAGCTACATAACGTTACGTAGATCAACTTAGTCAATTGTTATAGATAGCCTACTTAATCTAGACAGTGACATAAAACAACTATAAAAACATTGCACACTGTGTTTGCAGAAAACAAAATGGTTATTAATAGTGATTACACGGCTTGATTGTCCCTTGGACAACAAGTAACTTAAATCGGTGAACATAATAACGTAGGCCTAACACATGTTAACGTACTTATTTGTGTTGTAATAATTTATCCTTAAGCTCTAATTAAACTTACACATTTGTGATATTTAAATCCATAAAATGTTAGGCTAATTCATTAATATTAGGCTGTCAGTTTTCATGTCAATATCTTACTTTGATAAATAGGCCTATATTAAGTTGTAATCATCCACTATAAGCTTTTACAAAACGAATTAAATAACTTGCACTGCGAAATTAAAACGGTACTAACTAATGATATGAGAGTTTTTAAATTTAATACATAACCAATACATTTGCATATTGCAAAGATTTTTTTTATTTTTTATTAAACCGTCAGTAGATGACGTCGAGTAAGTAACGTTAGGCCTAATAGTTGAGCCTCATTGTTTGTTACTTTTCGTTGTTGAAAAACAACAAAAACAGTCAATAGTGTCTAAAATGTAAGCGACTTATAATAACTGCTTGTATCTATCTTGATTAAATACTTGATTTTTTATTTATTTATTTTTTTACGTGATATTTTGGAAAACCGCATTCTTGAGATATTGTTAAGATAACGTTATATTAAATTTAAAAAAATAAAAATATGAATCATTCTCTCAGTGTTACTACTTGTCTGGTAGGGCTAGTAAAAATACTCTTTTCACTTATCCCTTCAGAAAAATACACAGAAAAAGCGTTTATGTCGATGCCTGTATTTTAGAATAGCTACATATAACATTACATTCAATAACAGAAATATGATTTCTATTGGAAATTGTAAAAGTGGTATTTTCCTCTGTTGTTTCTGTAAAATGTGAATCTATTCTGAGTAGTGTCAGGTCTTCATATAGGCCTATCCTCAATTAAAATACTATATTATATTATTTTTCCAAAGTAGAAAAAACACATTATGAACAAAACATACAATACTGTTGTATGTTCACTGTTGTTCAGCAAGACTTAAATTGTTTGCTGTAGATATATTATTAACTCTTTTTTTGAATTACATTAAAAAATGTTATTGAATGTCTATTGTTAAAATATATGAACTAAGCATTATATGCAAAAATATTTAATTTTGACCAGGTGAAAAAGACATACTATTAAAAATGTACTTAAGTATGTTTTTAGTACAATACAAATATAATTGAATGCATTTAACAGTACGTCTTTTTCACCTTCTAATACAACATGTAGGGAAATGTCAAAACATCATACTGTGTTGTAATAAAAAACGTGTTACGACTTTACGACTGTAAGCTCTGTTCCCTGAGAACAGGGAATGAGACACTGTATGGATTATGCTATGGGAAACGCCCTCCAGGTGAACCGGTGTCTGAAAAGCTATAAAATCACGGCAATCAAATTTGGCGACAGCCTATGACTATATTAGTACTGTCACAACCATTAGTCCTGCTAGTCTCCCCAATAACCCACGACGATCGATCTCCCCCGAATACTGACTGGTTCCCGAACTACAGTTCCCACCATGCTTCACTCTGGCACTGATTTCATCCCCACCTGCGGGCAATGATCATTTCACACAGCTGCATCTCATCCCCAGCTCTATATAACCCACGCTCACAGCTAGTTCTGTGCGAAGTCTTGTTTCACCCCTGTGTACATTTCTGAGCGTTTTCCTGACTGTTATTCTGCCCGTGTTTACGACCCTGCTGTATCTCGTCTCTGATCGACTGCTGCCTGCCTACTGACCCCCTGCCTGTTTCCCTGGATCTCGTCTTGTCTGCTGCCTGCCTACTGACCCCCTGCCTGTTTCCCTGGATCTCGTCTTGTCCGCTGCCTGCCCTGACCTCTTGCCTGGTTGTCTTTTCGCTATTGTCTGCTTTGCTCCACTGTTTCTCGCTGGTTCTGACCCTTGCCTGTCGACCTTGTCTATTCTGATTAAACTGTCTGCAAATGGATCTGACTGTGTCTGATGACTCGCAACAGAAGACTTCGCCGTCAGAAGATCCAGCAAAAGTACCTGCTTGGTCAGCTGTTTTCTCCGCTCAAGCCAATCAGCTCGCTGCTCACCATCACCAGCTGAACCGCTTAACCTCATTAACCGAGGATCTGATTCAAGCGGTCCGAGCACTACAAGTCTCGTCCACCGACCCTCCTTCGGTGCCAGTGCGTCCTGCTGCTCCTCACGCTCCCGAGCCCCAAACCCCCGCGGGCACAAACCTCCGCCTCGCTCTTCCCGAGAAGTATGACGGGAACCCAAGCAAATGCAAGGGCTTCATTCTCCAGTGCTCGATGTATCTAGCGCAACAATCCATGTCGTATTCCACGGATGACAGCAAAATCGTCTTTGTTTTCTCGCTGCTCACCGGTCGCGCTCTAGACTGGTTCACGGCAGTATGGAGGTCGGATGGTTCCTCTTTCCCTACGTTCGCCGACTTTCTTCAGAAGTTCCGGGCAGTGTTCGAACACACCAAGGAAGGTAAGGGAGCGGAGGACCGCCTCCTCGAGATCACACAGGGCCGGTCTACAGCAGCTGAGTATGCACTCGAATTCCGCACCCTCGCGGCTCAGACGGACTGGACCGACAATGCACTGAAAGTGGTCTTTCGTCGAGGTTTAACCCACGAACTGCAAGCCGAGCTGGCATGTCGCGATGAGGGAAAGGACCTCGATCAATTCATTCATCTGTCAATTCAAATAGACCATCTCATGAGATCACGTCGCCCCGGCCAGCGCGCCGTGCCTTCAATCCGCAGTTTTTTCACTCCTCGAGCTTCTGAGTCAACATCAATGGAGACCAGTGAGCCCATGCAGATAAACACCTCCCGTCTGACTCCAGAGGAGAAGGAAAGACGAAGATCTCAGAACTTATGCCTGTACTGCGGCGGCGCTGGTCACTTCCGTCTCCACTGTCCCTCACGACCACCTCTGAGAGATGTAGCATCGGTGAGTTTGACCATTGATTCCCTCAACCCCAACTCTTGTGTGTCGGTACCCCTTGAGTTTACCTTTAATGGCAAAACAGTAGTCACGGCTGCTTTAATTGATTCTGGAGCCGCTGGTAATTTCATGTCCCGAGACTATGCCATGCACCATATGATTGCTCTGATTCCCTGTTCCTCTCCCCTCACAGTCGAAGCCGTCGATGGGCGGCCGCTAGGTTCCGGTCTGGTCACCCACATCACACAAGAGGTGCGCATGCGGACCGGAGTCCTTCACCATGAGACCATTCAATTCTTTGTATTCCACGCCCCACACACACCTGTCATCCTGGGCCTGCCCTGGCTCCGCATGCACGACCCACACATCCAGTGGGCAACGGGTCAAATCATCTGCTGGGGGAAGAAATGTCACGCTACTTGTCTCGCCACTGTCACTCCCTTACCACTCCTAAGCATCATCGAACCCCAGGAGGACGCTGTTATGAAACATCTCCCATCCATGTATCACGATCTATCAGAGACGTTCAGCAAGGCAAAAGCCTCAAAGCTCCCTCCTCACCGTACCAACAACTGCGCCATCGATCTGGTGCCAGGCACCCCGCCTCCCAAAGGCCGCATCTTTCCACTCTCTCAACCTGAAACTGAGGCCATGCGCAGATATATTGAGGAGGAACTGGCGAAAGGCTTTATTCGACCTTCAACGTCACCTGCATCGGCCGGTTTTTTCTTTGTGCAAAAGAAAGACGGCGGCCTCCGACCCTGCATCGATTACCGGGCTCTCAATGACTGCACGATCAAGTTCCGCTACCCCCTACCCCTAGTACCTGCTGCCTTGGAGCTCCTGCGCACGGCCAGATTCTACACCAAACTGGATCTGCGGTGCGCCTATAATCTGATCCGCATTCGCGAAGGGGACGAGTGGAAAACTGCCTTTTCCACATGCACGGGGCACTACGAATACCTGGTAATGCCGTTCGGCCTGGCAAACAGTCCAGCAGTCTTCCAGTCCTTCATCAACGATGTGTTCCGAGATATGCTCCACCGAACTGTCATCGTCTACATTGACGACATTTTAGTCTACTCAGACAACATACAAGACCACATCCAGCACGTCCGGGCAGTCCTTCAGAGACTCATTCAGCACCAACTCTACGCCAAGATCGAGAAATGCGAGTTCCACCAGACCTCTACCACCTTCCTGGGTTATGTCATCAGTCCAGAGGGCGTGGCAATGGATGAGTGCAAGGTCAAGGCCGTTTTGGACTGGCCACAACCCACCTCCCTGAAAGCGTTACAACGCTTCCTTGGGTTTGCAAACTTTTACCGCCGCTTCATCAGGGATTTCAGCACGGTGGCTGGGCCTCTGACCTCTCTGGTGCGGAAGAACACGGTGCGTCTCCCTTGGAGTAAGGACGCCACCCATGCCTTCAATCAACTCAAGCATCGCTTCACCACGGCTCCCATCCTGCACCATCCCAACCCTGAGTTACCGTTCATAGTTGAGGTGGACGCCTCTAACACAGGCTCGGGCGCCATCCTGTCCCAACGGCAAGGATCTCCCTCCAAGTTATACCCTTGCGCCTACTTCTCCAGGAAGCTCTGGGCACCCGGGAATCACGGCCACCACCCAACTCCTCCAGAATCACTATTGGTGGCCCACGTTAGTCCCCGACGCCAACCAGTTCGTCAAGCAGTGCCAAAACTGTAACACCCAGAAGGCATCTCGACTTCTGCCCGCCGGTCTACTCCAACCACTTCCTGTCCCACAACGGCCCTGGTCACATATCGCCATCGACTTTGTCACTGACTTGCCCCCCTCTAATGGTTACACCACCATCCTCACGGTGATAGACCGATTCTCCAAGTCCTGCCGCCTCATTCCGCTCACCAAACTCCCCACTGCCCTACAGACGGCAGAACACCTCTGCAACTTAGTGTTCCGGTTCTACGGACTGCCCGACGACATTGTGTCCGATAGGGGTCCCCAATTCACCTCCCGAGTCTGGGCAGCCTTCTTCCAGATGCTCCAGGTCAACGTAATCCTCACGTCCGGGTACCATCCCCAGGCCAATGGACAAGTCGAACGCCTCAACCAGGAGATCATCCGGTTCCTTCGGTCCTACTGCCATCTACATCAAGAGGACTGGAGTCGGTACTTAATGTGGGCTGAATACGCCCAGAACTCCCTTCGAAAACCCTCCACGGGCCTGACTCCATTCCAATGTGTCCTCGGTTTTCAGCCACCCCTGTTCCCCTGGTCCGGTGAACCCACAAACGTCCCCTCCGTGGAGGATTGGTTAAGACGCAGCGAGGAAACATGGAACCTCGCGCACACTCACCTCCAACGGGCAATCAACCGCTGCAAGAAACAAGCCGATCGACACCGCCGACCCAACCCTGAGTACCAACCCGGTCAATGGGTCTGGCTCTCCACTCGAGACCTCCGCCTTCGGCTCCCCTGCAAGAAGCTCAGCCCGAGGTACGTGGGTCCATTTAAAATCCTTCGGCAGATCACTCCAGTGTCTTATCATCTTGCCCTGCCTGACCACCTCCGTATTTCTCCAACTTTCCATGTCTCGCTGCTCAAGCCGGCCATAACCCCCACCGAGGAGAGGGAGGAGAGGCCCGCGGAATCCACTCCTCAACCCCTACTGGTGGAGGATGAGGAGACCTATCAGGTGCACCAACTACTAGACTCCAGGCGCCGGGGGGGCTGTCTCCAATATCTCGTCGACTGGGAAGGGTTTGGTCCAGAGGAACGGTCATGGGTCAATGCCAAAGACATTCTGGACCCCACGCTTACCCAGGAATTCCACCTTAACCATCCCACCAGACCGGCTCCCCGACCACGTGGTAGACCCCGTCGTCGTCAGCTTTCTCGCGCCGGGAGTCGCTCGCAGGGAGGGGGCTCTGTCACAACCACTAGTCCTGCTAGTCTCCCCAATAACCCACGACGATCGATCTCCCCCGAATACTGACTGGTTCCCGAACTACAGTTCCCACCATGCTTCACTCTGGCACTGATTTCATCCCCACCTGCGGGCAATGATCATTTCACACAGCTGCATCTCATCCCCAGCTCTATATAACCCACGCTCACAGCTAGTTCTGTGCGAAGTCTTGTTTCACCCCTGTGTACATTTCTGAGCGTTTTCCTGACTGTTATTCTGCCCGTGTTTACGACCCTGCTGTATCTCGTCTCTGATCGACTGCTGCCTGCCTACTGACCCCCTGCCTGTTTCCCTGGATCTCGTCTTGTCTGCTGCCTGCCTACTGACCCCCTGCCTGTTTCCCTGGATCTCGTCTTGTCCACTGCCTGCCCTGACCTCTTGCCTGGTTGTCTTTTCGCTATTGTCTGCTCTGCTCCACTGTTTCTCGCTGGTTCTGACCCTTGCCTGTCGACCTTATCTATTCTGATTAAACTGTTTGCAAATGGATCTGACTGTGTCTGATGACTCGCAACAAGTACGACCCAGAAGTATAACAGGGGCGCCTAGATATGCAGTGCAAGTTCCCTTTCAAAAGGGAACAGTGACTTTTTTAACAGAGGTTAATTTAGCTTTTTCCCTTTTCATAGATACTGTGATCAAACAGTTTCCGACCACGACAGTGTCTGAGGTGCGAGCACTGATTAGAAGAAAATGCAACAATGAGGCAAACTCCAAGACCAATCACTTCAATTCACTTGAAGGATGAAGGTTTTTTTTTTTGCAGCTATTGTATATCACTTTGTTTGAGTTCTTTTTTCTTCTGTTTAATACCTCTGCAGATCAATGCATTTTATGTATTTTGTTTAGTTTTTATATGATGCTGTACTGATGTAGTGCATTAAAGTTTACTATCTTTCAAAGAGTGTTTGAGTGTGTTTTTACTGTGTGTTTTACTGAATTATAAGTTTTCACTGTATTTTAATACATTAAAATATATTATTTTCATATTTAATGGTTTTGTAAAAATATATGTTTAATATACTGTCTTATAGTGTTCTACTAATACATTATTAATAAGCTGATATTATATTTAAAATATACTTGGAACACATTAATGTGAAGCTAAAAATATACTTCAGCTGTATTTCTAAAGTAGATTTAAAGTGTATTAAAAATACAATTTAAAGAAGTGCTATTATATTACACTAAATGTACTTAAAATAGTTCCATTTTAACACAATTAAATGTAATAAAATATATTACTATTACCTTAAAATTGAACTTAAATACATATTAACGTACACTTAGTATACTTAAAGTTGTTTCAAAATAACACATTTAATACATACTTGATACAGTAAACTTAAAATACATTAAGTATATCAAAATAAGCACAATTTAAATATATTTCCTTTTCACCTGGGGATACAATAAAATTGTACTGTAAGTGTGCTTAATTGCTCATGAATCTTGATTTTCATTAGTGTATTTTAGCGCACTTGAAGTTTAAAAAAAGTTGTTCCATTTTAGTATACTATTTACACTAGAAGTGTAGTCAAATAGATGTTAAGTTGAAGTTAATACATAATTTAATACACTTAACTATACTTGGATTTGACGAAAATAGTACAAAATGTAGAAAATATACTTAGTACACTTTATTAAAGTATATTTTTAATAGAATTATTTTTCACCTGGGAGGTCTACATCTGGCATGTACATACATTATACAGATGAGGTTTGAAGCAAATCGGGTAAAAATAAGAGGGTGATTTCAAAGCATTTTGAAAGTGACACACTTCCTGCTGCCAGTTGGTGGCGCTATAACTTAAACTCACAATACTTACATCCATGTGATCGGCCTCTTACAACGGACACACTGCTGAAGTTTCATCAAGATCAGTTAATGTATGCTGAAGTTATAACACACTTCCTGTTTCCATTATTTGCCATAAATTTGTTTCCTCGCCACGGCCAAACCGTTCGAGATATCAAAAATCCCCTGGCACTTTTTCATCCTCAATGTCTTGACTTCATGCACACCTAGTTTGGTGATGATCGGGTGAATTCCCTAGGAGAAGTGTTTCAAATTCCTGAGCATGCGTTTCCAAACAACCCTAAATAGCCGACTTCCTGTTGGGCTGGCGTAAAACTTAGGGCACGAAAGTTGTTCGGCCCGATGAGATCTATATGTGTACCGAGTTTCAGATTATTACATGCAAACGTGTTTGATATATGGACAAGTTTTCAAACCTCGTTCCAGGGAGCGCTGTCGAGCCCACCTGCCACGTCCGGGTACCAGCTTCAGCCCGGCCCTGATGGCCACCGGTTCTGAGCCGTGTGCAAAGTTTCAAGAGTTTTCAAGCATGTTAAGGGCCCCAAAAGTGCCCAAAAGATAGTAAAATAATAATAATAAACATAGCTGCAAGCAGCCATTACCGGAGCCAAGCGCAAGAAGCGGCAACAGATGCCATCATGGGTGGGAGTGGCAGACCAACTGCAGCAAGGACCAATTAAAGGCATTTTAAGAGAACTTTGGATAAATGGCTAAAAAATCATATATACAATAACTTTTAAGATGATTTAATGGTTTATCACTTTCGACAAATAGGTGGCGCAGTTACGAAATCGATATGATGTGGTCAGAGTGAGGTGACAATGACACATACAAAGTTTGGTGTCAAAATGTCAAGGCATTGCAGAGATAAAGACTTAATAGTCATTTTGGCAGCATGCCTCAAATTTGCTGCTGCGCTATATGAAAACGGTTTCATCTATCGACACGAAATCTATAACTTTTAGTCGGCATGGTCTGGAGATGATACGATTCGATTTTGGTGAAAATCTGAGAAACGGTCTAGGAGGAGTTCGAAAAAGTAGGTTTTGACTGAAAATCAAGATGGTGGACAGGAAGTTCGGCCAAATAAGGAAAACCTGGTATCTATGTTCTCAGCTTGACCCAAGGAATCTATTAAGACCAGTGGCATTTCAACAGGCAGATTTATTCAAAAGTTATTAGCATTTTTGGAAATTTAATTATAACTTTTGACCAACAGGTGGCGCTATCTCGAAATCTTTTAGTACCTTCAGAGGATGGTGTTGTTGGCAAATTCTGAGTTTCATAATGTTACAGCAATGCATTTGTTTAGTATAGCATTTTATTTCACAAAACTGTATTGAAGTCAATGGGAATTTCATGTTTTTTTCTATTATAGTGCCACCAAGAGGCAAAATCTCACATTTTTTTTCATGTGTCCTCAGAATGAGCCCATACATGTGTGTGCCAAATTTGGTGAAAATATCTCAATTCGCTTCGGAGTTATATACATTTATATGAAAAAGCGCATCAAAAATGACTGACACGTAACTTTGATTTAATTTTACTAACCCTTACTATCAATATTTTGGCATTTGGGCATTTGCATTTGGTTAACAAGCTATGGTTCCAAACTTCTGACGGTGGTTTCGTCTCGATCGGACTAACGGTTTCGAAGATATCGGCAAATGTTTTTTAAGCGCTAAATCACAACGCTACACAAACTGTAAGACGAAACCCAGCATATTTGGTATCGTTGGACTCGGCAACGATTCAGGAACTCAAAAAGATGACTCCCGTGAAAATACGTCGACCACACCCAAAGTTATAAGCATTTGAAAAAAAAATCACCACTAGGTGGCGCTGTTTCAAAACTTCTCAGGCTCCTTCAGGGCATCGTACTGATTACCCATACCGAGTTTCGTAACAATTCGTTCATGCGTTCAGAAAATACAGCATTTTAGCACATAATTCAAAATGGCCGACAGACAAAATGGCCGATATGGGAAAATTGGATATCAGTCGACTCGGCATGACGCCCTAAATCTAACAAGACCATTTTTATGATTTTTGGACAAACTGTTCAGAAGTTATGAGCAAAAATAGCCATTTTTCATATCTCCGGACCAGTAGGTGGAGCTGCGCCGAAACGCAGCATGTTTCCTTAGATTATGCTTGTGATGACACGTACCAAGTTTGGTCTGAATACGATTAACCGTTGCGAAGATACAGCCTTACGACTGTTTTTGCAAGCGCTACGTAAAATTTGTTCGAGTGGTTATCGAAAACGATTTAACGAATCAATTTGGATCTAATAACTTTTTGTCAGCACTGCCTGAAGATGATCTGGGTCAATTTTCGTGCAAATCGGACAAACCGTGTAGGACGAGTTCGAAAAAGTAGCTTTTCCAGGAAGTTCAAGATGGCGGCCATATTTTTATGACAGAAAATGACGGCATAGAGTGCAGTCGAACCGTCATGAGCTCAGGAATCAGATGAAAAAAGAATTTTGTTGATTGGCCTTACGGTTCAAAAGTTATTAGCAAAATAAAAGGGAAAATTTGGACAGGTGGTGGCGCTAGAGGGACTGACATAGAAACACAAAAATTGGTGTATTTAATGTTGGGACTGTCCTCTATTAGAATGTCAAACCAAAACAACTTTCCCGCAATCGGTTCTATGGGCTGCCATAGACTCCAAGAGCGGAAGAAGAGGAATAATAATAATAATAATTAAAGCTGCAAGCAGCATTTAGCGGTGTTCAAGCAGTTAAGGCATTTAAGATTTTTAACCACACAACCATCAAAAGACATTAAGTTTTATGAAGCAAGCATTTAACCACTGACATCATAGATGGAATAGACCATGTTTTAGCATGATTTACCATGATATACCACATTTTAGTGTGATTTTTCATGATTTACCATGTTCCAGTATGATTTACCATGAATCTAGCATGATTTACCATGATTTACCACGTTCTAGTATGATTTACTACGTTCTAGCATGATTTACCATAGAGCAGTGGTTCCCAAACCTGTCCTGAAGGACCCGTTTTTTCTGTCTCTCTAATCAATCACACCTGATTCAACTCATCAGCTCATTAACCTATGTGATTATGAGCTGATGAGTTGAATCAGGTGTGTTTGATTAGGGTTCCCAACACTGCCATAGAGTACCGTGATTCTAGCATGATTTACCATAGTTTATCATGATTTACCACATTGCTAGCATTGATGTGAAGTGTCAGTACAAATGAAGTGATAAACTCTGACAAAATATGATTGTGTTATAATAGTAATTGTTATACAAGTGATTTTATAGTGTCTAAATATGAATGCACCTGTTAAAAATACTTCATTAATAAGTAGAATGAGCCAATAAGTGGTCTTCTACTGCCCTCTGCTGGCCACTTTCATTTTGACAGGCTTGATTTTCACCAGTATTCTGCAAACCAGTTTTTCCATTTTAACTCCTTTATGCAAGCTTACACACACACACACACACACACACACACACACACACACAAAATCATTATGAAAATATATTTGAATGGTATTTCATACATGTCTTTGCAAACTATTAATCAGATTATTCAGAATTTATTCAGAAACATAGGACTACACACACATTCTGTTGTAGATACAGAGATTTGAACTATGTCTCATTTAGGATTCACATCAATGTGACAGAATTGTCAATAGTGATACTTCAATAGATGAAATTTGACTTAATGTGATTGTAAATGTTAAAATAGTAATTTTATAAAGAGTAAATAGTAATTTTGTCACACTACTCAAGTATAATTCATATTTTAAACAGCAGGGGGCAGTAAAATACTACTTATACATTATATTCATTTAATTTTCTCATTTTTAACTGTTATAGAGGCAAATTTTTTCCGATCTGTTTGAAATTTTTCATGATTGTTTGGAGTCATATGGCACATGTTCTGACTTGTTTTTAAGAAGATCTGAGCATTCATTGAAGAGATATAGGCTTTTGGGGACACTAGGTCATGGCTACATTGTGAAGTGACCCTATTATAGCCATCCAAATTAAGTTGTTCAACTTTTTCTGATAATTATTGATCTAGAGAGTCCAGAGAATTGCACTGCACTTGTTTTGAACATTATGATATGAACATTACATGATAATGAATGGAAAACACCATTTACAGCAAATACAGGCATTTTACCATAGGAAATACATTGTTTCAAAGCTTTTTAACAGTTATAGCGCCACCTATGGTCCGATCTCCATAAAATTTGGCATGCTTTTTAAAGATGTTATGTCACATATGCTCACCAATTTTTGTGAAGTTCTGAGTTTTCGTATAGGATTTATAGGCTTTTGACTATATTTTGCCACGCCCATTTTATAAATGACCCTGTTATTCAACCAAAGGGAAAAGTTCAACTTTTTTTGATAATTATTGATCTAAAGAGTCCAGAGAATTGTCCTAGACGGGTCTGGTTCCGATCGGGCAAAAAACCAGGGAATAGTTTGCAAAAGTAGGTTTTTAACATATTCGTAAATATTTAATGAACAGTTTGATTGACAGCAATAGTTCTAGAGGCAAAGTTGTTCAGCATGAGGAGATCTATGAAATGATATGCATTTTGTGGCAATATGTGCAACACCAGGTGATTACAGAGCCGTAAAACTCTTTAGCGCCAACTAGTGGCCGATTTCTTTCCAAACTCTTACAGACCTCTTGGGCCATGAGTCGAACATGCCCATTGAGTTTCGTTCTGATTGGCCTTTGTTAACCTCATCTCATAGGTGCTCAAAATTCATTGGCCGATGGCGGCCATGTTTTTTGAGATATGCCAATATCCTTTTACACATACATGGGGCCTTGGACCAAGACACTGCATACCAATTTTCAAGTCAATCGGACTAACGGTCACGTGGTCATAGCCCTATTTATGTTTTTTTTATGTTATAGCGCCACCTAGTGTTAGATCGACGCGGTTTTTTTACTGTGACCACAAACTGTCCTCATACACATGTTTGTCAAGTTTGGTGAAGATATCTCATTTACTTCTCGAGTTATAGCCATTTAAGTAAAATAGGCTCCGCCCACAACGTTCATTTTGCGCCCTCTAGCGACCCTGAATCAAAATTTCAACTTTTTTTCGATAATTATTGATATTCAGACTCCAGAGAACATTTCTGCACTGGTTTGGTTCCGATCGGGCAAAAAACCAGGGACTAGTTTGCAAAAGTAGTTTTTTGACAAAATTCAAAATGGCGGAAAATCTATCATGGCGGAAATGAAATCGGAGATATACGTTTTTTTAGTCAGGAGTCCAGCTTTCCAATGATATAAGACATTTGAGTCTACGCCTTACGGTTTAGGAGTTATGCGCATTTACGCACAATTGATTGCTGTAGCGCCACCTATTGGCCAATCGGGGTCATACTCTCTGAACCTCTCCTCGATTTTTGTACTACCATCTGACAAAGTTTCAGAGCTCCAGCTCTTACGGTTTGGTCTGCACGATGCGTTTTAGCGGAGAAGAAAAATAATAATAAAAATTAAAGCTGCAAGCAGCATTTAGCGGTGTTCAAGCAGTTAAGGCCTTTAAGGCCGTTAAGCACAAAAGCATCAAAAGACATTAAGTTGCATGTAGCAAGCATGATTTACCATGATATACTACATTTCAGTGTGATTTTTCATGATTTGCCATGTTCCAGTATGATTTACCATGAATCTAACATGATTTTCCATAGTTTACCTTGATATACCATGTTATAGGATGATTTACCATGATATAGCACATTCTAGAATAATTTACCAGGATTCTAGCATGATTTACCTTTTTTACTATGATTTACCATGTTTCTGGCGTTATTTACCATGATTTACCTCGTTGATAGCAATTATTTGAAGCATCAGAACAATTGAACTGATACACTCTGACAGAATATAAATGTGTTATAATAGTAATTGTTATATAAGTGATTTTATAGTGTCTATATACATATGAATGGAAAAGCACATGTGAAAAGACTATTAAAAAGAAGAGTGGCCAGCAGAGGGCAGTAGAAGACCACTTATTGGCTCACTTTAATTTTAAACTACTTTGTTTCTCCAGTATTCTACACTAAAGCAAACCATTTTTTTTCATGTTAACTCCATAATGCATGCTCTCTCTCTCACACACACACACACACACACACACACACACACACACACACACACACACACACACACACACACACACACACACACATGTGCACACACACGTACACACGTTTGGGTTATGTTATTGTGAAAAATCATGTTCTACCACAATTCACCATGATTTACCACATTGCTAGCATTGATGTGAAGTGTCAGTACAAATTAACTGATACACTCTGACAGAATATGAATGTGTTTTAATAGTAATTGTTATATAAGTGATTTTATAGTGTCTATATACATATGAATGCAAAAGCACATGTGAAAAGACTATTAATGGCCAGCAGAGGGCAGTAGAAGACCACTTATTGGCTCACTTTCATTTTCAACTACTTTATTTCTCCAGTATTATTCACTGAAGCAAACCATTTTTATCATGTTAAGTCCATAATGCATGCTTACACATACACACACACATTTTTGGGATATGTTATTGTGAAAATCTGTTTTAATGGTATATGAGCATTTCACATATTTCTTTGCAATGTAATAATATAAAACTAATTAAAGAAAATGCTTTAAGCATTTGTTTGTTAGCCAATGCTGAAAGCTGATAAAAAGATTAAAAATGTCTAATGCTGCTGCTCCATCTAGTGGACAACAGTGCTATTACAGCCTACTTATACAATATGCCATGTTTTTCATATCATTTAATCTACACACACTCATTCTGTTGTAGATAGAGACATTTGGAACTTCAGGATCCGGTGTGACTCAATTGTCACTTCAATAGATGAATTTTGACTAAATGTTATTGTAAATGTTAAAATAGTGAATTTATAAAGTCTAAATATTAATTATAGTTGAGTAGTGTGACAAAATGACTTTTTTTAAACAGCAGGGGGCAGTAAAATACCACTTATTGGCTTAATAGGCCATTTTGTTCATATCATTTTCACCTTTTTAACTGTTATACAGGCCTATTTTGTCCAATCTGTCCGAAAATTTTCATGATTATTTGGAGTCATGGCCCACATGTTCAGACTTGTTTTTAATAAGATCTGAGCATTCATCGAAGAGATATAGGCTTTCGAGCACACTCGGTCAAGGCTACACATTGAAGTGACCCTATTATAGCCATCAAAATGCAGAAGTTCAACCTTTTCTGATAATTATTGCTCTAGAGAGTCCAGAGAATTGTACTGCACTGGTTTTGAACGTTATTATATGAAAATTATATGATCTTAGATGGAACAAACCATTTACAGTCAATACTGGCAATTTACCATAGGGAATACATGGTTTTTAAGATTTTTAACAGTTATAGCGCCACCTATTGTCCGATCTCCATGAAACTTTGCATGCTTGTTAATGATGTTATGTCACATATGCTCACCAATTTATGTGAAGTTCCGAGTTTTTATTTATGATTTATAGGCTTTTGAGTGTGTTTTGACACGCCCCTTTTTATAAATGATACTGTTATAGCAGACCAAAGGGCAAAGTTCAACTTTTTTTTGATAATTATTGATCTAGAGAGTCCAGAGAATTGTCCTAGACTGGTCTGGTTCCGATCGGGCGAAAAACCAGGGACTAGTTCGCAAAAGTAGGTTTTTAACATATTCGTAAATATTTAATGAACGGTTTGATTGACAGCAATGGTTCTAGAGGCAAAGTTGTTCAACATGAGGAGATCTATCGACTGATATGCATATTGAGGGGATGTGTGCAACACCACGTGATTACAGAGCCGTAAAACTCGTTAGCGCCAACTAGTGGCCGATTTCTTTCAAAACTCTTACAGACCTCTTGGGCCATGAGATGAACATGCCCATCGAGTTTCGTTCCGATCGGCCTCCGATAACCTTGTTTAAAAGGTGCTCAAACTTCATTGGCCGATGGCGGCCATGTTTTTTGAGATATGCCAATATCCTTTTACACATACATGGCACCTTGGACCAAGACACTGCATACCAATTTTCAAGTCAATCGGACTAACGGTCAGGTGGCCACACCCCCTTTTATGTTTTTTTAATCTTATAGCTCCACCTAGTGTTAGATCGACGCGGTTTTTTTACTGTGACCCCAGAATGTCCTCATACACATGTGTGTCAAGTTTGGTGAAGATATCTCATTTACTTCTTGAGTTATAGCCATTTTAGTAAAATAGGCTCCTCCCACAACGTTCATTTTGCGCCCCCTAGCGACCGGAAATCGAAATTTCAACTTTTTTCGATAATTATTGATATTCAGACTCCAGAGAACATTTTTGCACTGGTTTGGTTCCGATCGGGCAAAAAACCAGGGACTAGTTCGCAAAAGTAGTTTTTTGACAAAATTCAAAATGGCGGAAAAATTTGCATACCGGAAATGAAATCGGAGATATACGTTTTTTAAGTCATGAGTTCAGCTTTCCAGTGATATAAGACACTTGACTCTACGACTTACGGTCTAGGAGTTATGACCAGTTTCGCGCAATTGATTGCTATAGCGCCACCTATGGGCCAATCGGGCTCATAGTCTCTCAACCTCTCCTCGATTTCTGTGCTACCTTAATCCCAAATATCAAGTCTCTAGCACTTACGGTTTGGGCTGCACGATGCGTTTTAGGGGAAAATAATAATAATAATAATTAAAGCTGCAAGCAGCATTTAGCGGTGTTCAAGCAGTTAAGGCATTTAAGATTTTTAACCACACAAGCATCAAAAGACATTACGTTTTATGTAGCAAGCATTTAACCACTGATATCATAGATGGAATAGACCATGTTTTAGCATGATTTACCATGATATACCACATTTTAGTGTGATTTTTCATGATTTACCATGTTCCAGTATGATTTACCATGAATCTAGCATGATTTACCATGATTTACCAAGTTCTAGTATGATTTACTACGTTCTAGGATGATTTACCATAGAGCAGTGGTTCCCAAACCTGTCCTGAAGGACCCGTTTTCTCTGTCTCTCTAATCAATCACACCTGATTCAACTCATCAGCTCATTAACCTATGTGATTATGAGCTGATGAGTTGAATCAGGTGTGTTTGATTAGGGTTCCCAACACTGCCATAGAGTACCGTGATTCTAGCATGATTTACCATAGTTTATCATGATTTACCACATTGCTAGCATTGATGTGAAGTGTCAGTACAAATGAAGTGATAAACTCTGACAAAATATGATTGTGTTATAATAGTAATTGTTATACAAGTGATTTTATAGTGTCTAAATATGAATGCACCTGTTAAAAGACTTCATTAATAAGTAGAATGAGCCAATAAGTGGTCTTCTACTGCCCTCTGCTGGCCACTTTCATTTTGACAGTTTTTCCATTTTAACTCCTTTATGCAAGCTTACACACACACACACACACACACACACACACACACACACACACACACAAAATCATTATGAAAATATATTTGAATGTTATTTCATACATGTCTTTGCAAACTATTAATCAGATTATTCAGAATTTATTCAGAAACATAGGACTACACACACATTCTGTTGTAGATACAGAGATTTGAACTATGTCTCATTCAGGATTCACATTTGTCAATGTGACAGAATTGTCAATAGTGATACTTCAATAGATGAAATTTGACTTAATGTGATTGTAAATGTTAAAATAGTAATTTTATAAAGTCTAAATAGTAATTTTGTCACACTACTCAAGTATAATTCATATTTTAAACAGCAGGGGGCAGTAAAATACTACTTATTGGCTTAATATGCCATTATATTCATTTAATTTTCCCATTTTTAACTGTTATAGAGTCAAATTTTGTCCGATCTGTCTGAAATTTTTCATGATTGTTTGGAGTCATATGGCACATGTTCTGACTTGTTTTTAAGAAGATCTGAGCATTCATTGAAGAGATATAAGCTTTTGGGGACACTAGGTCATGGCTACATTGTGAAGTGACCCTATTATAGCCATCCAAATGAAGTTGTTCAACTTTTTCTGATAATTATTGATCTAGAGAGTCCAGAGAATTGTACTGCACTGGTTTTGAACATTATGATATGAACATTACATGATAATAAATGCAAAACACCATTTACAGCAAATACAGGCAATTTACCATAGGAAATACATTGTTTCAAAGCTTTTTAACAGTTATAGCGCCACCTATGGTCCGATCTCCATAAAATTTGGCATGCTTTTTAAGGATGTTATGTCACATATGCTCACCAATTTTTGTGAAGTTCTGAGTTTTCGTATAGGATTTATAGGCTTTTGACTATATTTTGCCACGCCCATTTTATAAATGACCCTGTTATAGCCAACCAAATGCCAAATTTAATTTTTTTTTGATAATTATTGATCTAGAGAGTCCAGAGAATTGTCCTAGACTGGTCTGGTTCCGATCGGGCGAAAATCCTAGGATTAGTTCGCAAAAGTAGGTTTCAAACATATTTGTGAATATTTAATGAACAATTTGATTGACAGCAATGGTTCTGGAGGCAAAGTTGTTCAGCATGAGGAGATCTATCAAATGATATGCATTTTGTGGGGATGTGTGCCACACCACGTGATTACAGAGCCGTAAAACTCGTTAGCGCCAACTAGTGGCCGATTTCTTTCAAAACTCTTACAGACCTCTTGGGCCATGAGTCGAACATGCCCATCGAGTTTCGTTCCGATCGGCCTCCGTTAACCTCGTCTCACAGGTGCTCAAACTTCATTGGCCGATGGCGGCCATGTTTTTTGAGATACGCCAATGTCCTTTTATACATACATGGGGCCTTGGACCAAGACACTGCATACCAATTTTCAAGTCAATCGGACCAACGGTCAGGTGGTCATAGCCTTATTTATGTTTTTTTTATGTTATAGCGCCACCTAGTGCGATTTTTTTACTGTGACCTCAGAATTAACTTATTCACATGTGTACCGAGTTTGGTGAAGCTATCTCATTTACTTCTTGAGTTATAGCCATTTTAGTAAAATAGGCTCCGCCCACAACGTTCATTTTGCGCCCCCTAGCGACCGTGAATCAAAATTTCAACTTTTTTTCGATAATTATTGATATGCAGACTCCAGAGAACATTTTGGCACTGGTTTGGTTCCGATCGGGCGAAAAACCAGGGACTAGTTCGCAAAAGTAGTTTTTCGACAAAATTCAAAATGGCGGAAAAATTTGCATACCGGAAATGAAATCGGAGACATACGTTTTTTAAGTCATGAGTTCAGCTTTCCAGTGACATAAGACACTTGACTCTACGACTTACGGTCTAGGAGTTATGACCAGTTTCGCGCAATTGATTGCTATAGCGCCACCTATGGGCCAATCGGGCTCATAGTCTCTCAACCTCTCCTCGATTTCTGTGCTACCTTAATCCCAAATATCAAGTCTCTAGCACTTACGGTTTGGGCTGCACGATGCGTTTTAGGGGAAAATAATAATAATAATAAAAATCAGTACAATTACAATAGGTTTTCAGCACTTCGTGCTTGAACACCTAATAAAAATCAGTACAAAAACAATAGGTTTTCAGCACTTCGTGCTTGAACACCTAATTAAAGCTGCAAGCAGCATTTAGCGGTGTTCAAGCAGTTAAGGCCTTTAAGGCCGTTAAGCACAAAAGCATCAAAAGACATTAAGTTGCATGTAGCAAGCATGATTTACCATGATATACTACATTTCAGTGTGATTTTTCATGATTTGCCATGTTCCAGTATGATTTACCATGAATCTAACATGATTTTCCATAGTTTACCTTGATATACCATGTTATAGGATGATTTACCATGATATAGCACATTCTAGAATAATTTACCAGGATTCTAGCATGATTTGCCTTTTATACTATGATTTACCATGTTTCTGGCGTTATTTACCATGATTTACCACGTTGATAGCAATTATTTGAAGCATCAGAACAATTGAACTGATACACTCTGACAGAATATGAATGTGTTATAATAGTAATTGTTATATAAGTGATTTTATAGTGTCTATATACATATGAATGCAAAAGCACATGTGAAAAGACTATTAAAAAGAAGAGTGGCCAGCAGAGGGCAGTAGAAGACCACTTATTGGCTCACTTTAATTTTAAACTACTTTGTTTCTCCAGTATTCTGCACTAAAGCAAACCATTTTTTTTTCATGTTAACTCCATAATGCATGCTCTCTCTCTCTCTCTCTCTCTCTCACACACACACACACACACACACACGCACGCACGCACGCACGCACGCACGCACGCACGGGTTATGTTATTGTGAAAAATCATGTTCTACCACAATTCACCATGATTTACCATATTGCTAGCATTGATGTGAAGTGTCAGTACAAATGAACTGATACACTCTGACAGAATATGAATGTGTTTTAATAGTAATTGTTATATAAGTGATTTTATAGTGTCTATATACATATGAATGCAAAAGCACATGTGAAAAGACTATTAATAAGAAGAGTGGCCAGCAGAGGGCAGTAGAAGACCACTTATTGGCTCACTTTCATTTTCAACTACTTTATTTCTCCAGTATTCTTCACTGAAGCAAACCATTTTTATCATGTTAAGTCCATAATGCATGCTTACACACACACACACACACACATTTTTGGGATATGTTATTGTGAAAATCTGTTTTAATGGTATATGAGCATTTCACATATTTCTTTGCAATGTAATAATATAAAACTAATTAAAGAAAATGCTTTAAGCATTTGTTTGTTAGCCAATGCTGAAAGCTGATAAAAAGATTAAAAATGTCTAATGCTGCTGCTCCATCTAGTGTACAACAGTGCTATTACAGCCTACTTATATAATATGCCATGTTTTTCATATCATTTAATCTACACACACTCATTCTGTTGTAGATAGAGACATTTGGAACTTCAGGATCCGGTGTGACTCAATTGTCACTTCAATAGATGAATTTTGACTAAATGTTATTGTAAATGTTAAAATAGTGAATTTATAAAGTCTTAATATTAATTACAGTTGAGTAGTGTGACAAAATGACTTTTTTTAAACAGCAGGGGGCAGTAAAATACCACTTATTGGCTTAATAGGCCATTATGTTCATATCATTTTCACCTTTTTAACTGTTATACAGGCCTATTTTGTCCAATCTGTCCGAAAATTTTCATGATTATTTGGAGTCATGGCCCACATGTTCAGACTTGTTTTTAATAAGATCTGAGCATTCATCGAAGAGATATAGGCTTTCGAGCACACTCGGTCAAGGCTACACATTGAAGTGACCCTATTATAGCCATCAAAATGCAGAAGTTCAACCTTTTCTGATAATTATTGCTCTAGAGAGTCCAGAGAATTGTACTGCACTGGTTTTGAACGTTATTATATGAAAATTATATGATCTTAGATGGAACAAACCATTTACAGTCAATACTGACAATTTACCATAGGGAATACATGGTTTTTAAGATTTTTAACAGTTATAGCGCCACCTATTGTCCGATCTCCATGAAACTTTGCATGCTTGTTAATGATGTTATGTCACATATGCTCACCAATTTTTGTGAAGTTCCGAGTTTTTATTTATGATTTATAGGCTTTTGAGTGTGTTTTGACACGCCCCTTTTTATAAATGATCCTGTTATAGCAGACCAAAGGGCAAAGTTCAACTTTTTTTTGATAATTATTGATCTAGAGAGTCCAGAGAATTGTCCTAGACTGGTCTGGTTCCGATCGGGCGAAAAACCAGGGACTAGTTCGCAAAAGTAGTTTTTTGACCAAATTCAAAATGGCGGAAAAATTTGCATACCGGAAATGAAATCGGAGATATACGTTTTTTAAGTCATGAGTTCAGCTTTCCAGTGATATAAGACACTTGACTCTACGACTTACGGTCTAGGAGTTATGACCAGTTTCGCGCAATTGATTGCTATAGCGCCACCTATGGGCCAATCGGGCTCATAGTCTCTCAACCTCTCCTCGATTTCTGTGCTACCTTAATCCCAAATATCAAGTCTCTAGCACTTACGGTTTGGGCTGCACGATGCGTTTTAGGGGAAAATAATAATAATAATAAAAATTAAAGCTGCAAGCAGCATTTAGCGGTGTTCAAGCAGTTAAGGCATTTAAGATTTTTAACCACACAAGCATCAAAAGACATTACGTTTTATGTAGCAAGCATTTAACCACTGATATCATAGATGGAATAGACCATGTTTTAGCATGATTTACCATGATATACCACATTTTAGTGTGATTTTTCATGATTTACCATGTTCCAGTATGATTTACCATGAATCTAGCATGATTTACCATGATTTACCAAGTTCTAGTATGATTTACTACGTTCTAGGATGATTTACCATAGAGCAGTGGTTCCCAAACCTGTCCTGAAGGACCCGTTTTCTCTGTCTCTCTAATCAATCACACCTGATTCAACTCATCAGCTCATTAACCTATGTGATTATGAGCTGATGAGTTGAATCAGGTGTGTTTGATTAGGGTTCCCAACACTGCCATAGAGTACTGTGATTCTAGCATGATTTACCATAGTTTATCATGATTTACCACATTGCTAGCATTGATGTGAAGTGTCAGAACAAATGAAGTGATAAACTCTGAGAAAATATGATTGTGTTATAATAGTAATTGTTATACAAGTGATTTTATAGTGTCTAAATATGAATGCACCTGTTAAAAGACTTCATTAATAAGTAGAATGAGCCAATAAGTGGTCTTCTACTGCCCTCTGCAGGCCACTTTCATTTTGACAGTTTTTCCATTTTAACTCCTTTATGCAAGCTTACACACACACACACACACACACACACACACACACACACAAAATCATTATGAAAATATATTTGAATGTTATTTCATACATGTCTTTGCAAACTATTAATCAGATTATTCAGAATTTATTCAGAAACATAGGACTACACACACATTCTGTTGTAGATACAGAGATTTGAACTATGTCTCATTCAGGATTCACATTTGTCAATGTGACAGAATTGTCAATAGTGATACTTCAATAGATGAAATTTGACTTAATGTGATTGTAAATGTTAAAATAGTAATTTTATAAAGTCTAAATAGTAATTTTGTCACACTACTCAAGTATAATTCATATTTTAAACAGCAGGGGGCAGTAAAATACTACTTATTGGCTTAATATGCCATTATATTCATTTAATTTTCCCATTTTTAACTGTTATAGAGGCAAATTTTGTCCGATCTGTCTGAAATTTTTCATGATTGTTTGGAGTCATATGGCACATGTTCTGACTTGTTTTTAAGAAGATCTGAGCATTCATTGAAGAGATATAAGCTTTTGGGGACACTAGGTCATGGCTACATTGTGAAGTGACCCTATTATAGCCATCCAAATGAAGTTGTTCAACTTTTTCTGATAATTATTGATCTAGAGAGTCCAGAGAATTGTACTGCACTGGTTTTGAACATTATGATATGAACATTACATGATAATAAATGCAAAACACCATTTACAGCAAATACAGGCAATTTACCATAGGAAATACATTGTTTCAAAGCTTTTTAACAGTTATAGCGCCACCTATGGTCCGATCTCCATAAAATTTGGCATGCTTTTTAAGGATGTTATGTCACATATGCTCACCAATTTTTGTGAAGTTCTGAGTTTTCGTATAGGATTTATAGGCTTTTGACTATATTTTGCCACGCCCATTTTATAAATGACCCTGTTATAGCCAACCAAATGCCAAATTTCAACTTTTTTTTGATAATTATTGATCTAGAGAGTCCAGAGAATTGTCCTAGACTGGTCTGGTTCCGATCGGGCGAAAATCCTAGGACTAGTTCGCAAAAGTAGGTTTTAAACATATTTGTGAATATTTAATGAACGATTTGATTGACAGCAATGGTTCTAGAGGCAAAGTTGTTCAGCATGAGGAGATCTATCAAATGATATGCATTTTGTGGGGATGTGTGCCACACCACGTGATTACAGAGCCGTAAAACTTGTTAGCGCCAACTAGTGGCCGATTTCTTTCAAAACTCTTACAGACCTCTTGGGCCATGAGTCGAACATGCCCATCGAGTTTCGTTCCGATCGGCCTCCGTTAACCTCGTCTCACAGGTGCTCAAACTTCATTGGCCGATGGCGGCCATGTTTTTTGAGATACGCCAATGTCCTTTTATACATACATGGGGCCTTGGACCAAGACACTGCATACCAATTTTCAAGTCAATCGGACCAATGGTCAGGTGGTCACAGCCCTATTTATGTTTTTTTAATGTTATAGCGCCACCTAGTGCCCAATCGTCGCGATTTTTTTACTGTGACCTCAGAATGAACTTATTCACAAGTGTACCGAGTTTGGTGAAGCTATCTCATTTACTTCTTGAGTTATAGCCATTTTAGTAAAATAGGCTCCGCCCACAACGTTCATTTTGCGCCCCCTAGCGACCGTGAATCAAAATTTCAACTTTTTTTCGATAATTATTGATATTCAGACTCCAGAGAACATTTTGGCACTGGTTTGGTTCCGATCGGGCGAAAAACCAGGGACTAGTTCGCAAAAGTAGTTTTTCGACAAAATTCAAAATGGCGGAAAATCTATCATGGCGGAAATGAAATCGGACACACACACACACACACACACACACATGCACGCACACACACACACACACACACACACACACACGTGCACACACACGTACACACGTTTGGGTTATGTTATTGTGAAAAATCATGTTCTACCACAATTCACCATGATTTACCACATTGCTAGCATTGATGTGAAGTGTCAGTACAAATGAACTGATACACTCTGACAGAATATGAATGTGTTTTAATAGTAATTGTTATATAAGTGATTTTATAGTGTCTATATACATATGAATGCAAAAGCACATGTGAAAAGACTATTAATAAGAAAAGTGGCCAGCAGAGGGCAGTAGAAGACCACTTATTGGCTCACTTTCATTTTCAACTACTTTATTTCTCCAGTATTATTCACTGAAGCAAACCATTTTTATCATGTTAAGTCCATAATGCATGCTTACACACACACACACACACACACACATTTTTGGGATATGTTATTGTGAAAATCTGTTTTAATGGTATATGAGCATTTCACATATTTCTTTGCAATGTAATAATATAAAACTAATTAAAGAAAATGCTTTAAGCATTTGTTTGTTAGCCAATGCTGAAAGCTGATAAAAAGATTAAAAATGTCTAATGCTGCTCCTCCATCTAGTGGACAACAGTGCTATTACAGCCTACTTATACAATATGCCATGTTTTTCATATCATTTAATCTACACACACTCATTCTGTTGTAGATAGAGACATTTGGAACTTCAGGATCCAATGTGACTCAATTGTCACTTCAGTAGATGAATTTTGACTAAATGTTATTGTAAATGTTAAAAGAGTGAATTTATAAAGTCTAAATATTAATTATAGTTGAGTAGTGTGACAAAATGACTTTTTTTAAACAGCAGGGGGCAGTAAAATACCACTTATTGGCTTAATAGGCCATTATGTTCATATCATTTTCACCTTTTTAACTGTTATACAGGCCTATTTTGTCCAATCTGTCCGAAAATTTTCATGATTATTTGGAGTCATGGCCCACATGTTCAGACTTGTTTTTAATAAGATCTGAGCATTCATCGAAGAGATATAGGCTTTCGAGCACACTCGGTCAAGGCTACACATTGAAGTGACCCTATTATAGCCATCAAAATGCAGAAGTTCAACCTTTTCTGATAAGTATTGCTCTGGAGAGTCCAGAGAATTGTACTGCACTGGTTTTGAACGTTATTATATGAAAATTATATGATCTTAGATGGAACAAACCATTTACAGTCAATACTGGCAATTTACCATAGGGAATACATGGTTTTTAAGATTTTTAACAGTTATAGCGCCACCTATTGTCCGATCTCCATGAAACTTTGCATGCTTGTTAATGATGTTATGTCACATATGCTCACCAATTTTTGTGAAGTTCCGAGTTTTTATTTATGATTTATAGGCTTTTGAGTGTGTTTTGACACGCCCCTTTTTATAAATGATCCTGTTATAGCAGACCAAAGGGCAAAGTTCAACTTTTTTTCGATAATTATTGATCTAGAGAGTCCAGAGAATTGTCCTAGACTGGTCTGGTTCCGATCGGGCGAAAAACCAGGGACTAGTTCGCAAAAGTAGGTTTTTAACATATTCGTGAATATTTAATGAACGGTTTGATTGACAGCAATGGTTCTAGAGGCAAAGTTGTTCAGCATGAGGAGATCTATCGACTGATATGCATATTGAGGGGATGTGTGCAACACCACGTGATTACAGAGCCGTAAAACTCGTTAGCGCCAACTAGTGGCCGATTTCTTTCAAAACTCTTACAGACCTCTTGGGCCATGAGTTGAACATGCCCATTGAGTTTCGTTCTGATCGGCCTCCGTTAACCTTGTTTAAAAGGTGCTCAAACTTCATTGGCCGATGGCAGCCATGTTTTTTGAGATATGCCAATATCCTTTTACACATACATGGCACCTTGGACCAAGACACTGCATACCAATTTTCAAGTCAATCGGACTAACGGTCAGGTGGCCACAACCCCTTTTATGTTTTTTTAATCTTATAGCGCCACCTAGTGTTAGATCGACGCGGTTTTTTTACTATGACCCCAGAATGTCCTCATACACATGTGTGTCAAGTTTGGTGAAGATATCTCATTTACTTCTTGAGTTATAGCCATTTTAGTAAAATAGGCTCCTCCCACAAGGTTCATTTTGCGCCCCCTAGCGACCGAAATCGAAATTTCAACTTTTTTTCAATAATTATTGATATTCAGACTCCAGAGAACATTTATGCACTGGTTTGGTTCCGATCGGGCAAAAAACCAGGGACTAGTTTGCAAAAGTAGTTTTTTGACAAAATTCAAAATGGCGGAAAAATTTGCATACCGGAAATGAAATCGGAGATATACGTTTTTTAAGTCATGAGTTCAGCTTTCCAGTGATATAAGACACTTGACTCTACGACTTACGGTCTAGGAGTTATGACCAGTTTCGCGCAATTGATTGCTATAGCGCCACCTATTGGCCAATATGGCTCATAGTCTCTCAACCTCTCCTCGATTTCTGTGCTACCTTAATCCCAAATATCAAGTCTCTAGCACTTACGGTTTGGGCTGCACGATGCGTTTTAGGGGAAAATAATAATAATAATAATTAAAGCTGCAAGCAGCATTTAGCGGTGTTCAAGCAGTTAAGGCATTTAAGATTTTTAACCACACAAGCATCAAAAGACATTACGTTTTATGTAGCAAGCATTTAACCACTGATATCATAGATGGAATAGACCATGTTTTAGCATGATTTACCATGATATACCACATTTTAGTGTGATTTTTCATGATTTACCATGTTCCAGTATGATTTACCATGAATCTAGCATGATTTACCATGATTTACCAAGTTCTAGTATGATTTACTACGTTCTAGGATGATTTACCATAGAGCAGTGGTTCCCAAACCTGTCCTGAAGGACCCGTTTTCTCTGTCTCTCTAATCAATCACACCTGATTCAACTCATCAGCTCATTAACCTATGTGATTATGAGCTGATGAGTTGAATCAGGTGTGTTTGATTAGGGTTCCCAACACTGCCATAGAGTACCGTGATTCTAGCATGATTTAGCATAGTTTATCATGATTTACCACATTGCTAGCATTGATGTGAAGTGTCAGTACAAATGAAGTGATAAACTCTGACAAAATATGATTGTGTTATAATAGTAATTGTTATACAAGTGATTTTATAGTGTCTAAATATGAATGCACCTGTTAAAAGACTTCATTAATAAGTAGAATGAGCCAATAAGTGGTCTTCTACTGCCCTCTGCTGGCCACTTTCATTTTGACAGTTTTTCCATTTTAACTCCTTTATGCAAGCTTACACACACACACACACACACACACACACACACACACACACACACACACACACACACACACACACACACACAAAATCATTATGAAAATATATTTGAATGTTATTTCATACATGTCTTTGCAAACTATTAATCAGATTATTCAGAATTTATTCAGAAACATAGGACTACACACACATTCTTTTGTAGATACAGAGATTTGAACTATGTCTCATTCAGGATTTACATTTGTCAATGTGACAGAATTGTCAATAGTGATACTTCAATAGATGAAATTAGACTTAATGTGATTGTAAATGTTAAAATAGTAATTTTATAAAGTCTAAATAGTAATTTTGTCACACTACTCAAGTATAATTCATATTTTAAACAGCAGGGGGCAGTAAAATACTACTTATTGGCTTAATATGCCATTATATTCATTTAATTTTCCCATTTTTAACTGTTATAGAGGCAAATTTTGTCCGATCTGTCTGAAATTTTTCATGATTGTTTGGAGTCATATGGCACATGTTCTGACTTGTTTTTAAGAAGATCTGAGCATTCATTGAAGAGATATAAGCTTTTGGGGACACTAGGTCATGGCTACATTGTGAAGTGACCCTATTATAGCCATCCAAATGAAGTTGTTCAACTTTTTCTGATAATTATTGATCTAGAGAGTCCAGAGAATTGTACTGCACTGGTTTTGAACATTATGATATGAACATTACATGATAATAAATGCAAAACACCATTTACAGCAAATACAGGCAATTTACCATAGGAAATACATTGTTTAAAAGCTTTTTAACAGTTATAGTGCCACCTATGGTCCGATCTCCATAAAATTTGGCATGCTTTTTAAGGATGTTATGTCACATATGCTCACCAATTTTTGTGAAGTTCTGAGTTTTCGTATAGGATTTATAGGCTTTTGACTATATTTTGCCACGCCCATTTTATAAATGACCCTGTTATAGCCAACCAAATGCCAAATTTCAACTTTTTTTGATAATTATTGATCTAGAGAGTCCAGAGAATTGTCCTAGACTGGTCTGGTTCCGATCGGGCGAAAATCCTAGGACTAGTTTGCAAAAGTAGGTTTTAAACATATTTGTGAATATTTAATGAACGATTTGATTGACAGCAATGGTTCTAGAGGCAAAGTTGTTCAGCATGAGGAGATCTATCAAATGATATGCATTTAGTGGGGATGTGTGCCACACCACGTGATTACAGAGCCGTAAAACTCGTTAGCGCCAACTAGTGGCCGATTTCTTTCAAAACTCTTACAGACCTCTTGGGCCATGAGTCGAACATGCCCATCGAGTTTCGTTCCGATCGGCCTCCGTTAACCTCGTCTCACAGGTGCTCAAACTTCATTGGCCGATGGCGGCCATGTTTTTTGAGATAAGCCAATGTCCTTTTATACATACATGGGGCCTTGGACCAAGACACTGCATACCAATTTTCAAGTCAATCGGACCAACGGTCAGGTGGTCATAGCCCTATTTAAGTTTTTTTAATGTTATAGCGCCACCTAGTGCCCAATCGTCGCGATTTTTTTACTGTGACCTCAGAATGAACTTATTCACATGTGTACCGAGTTTGGTGAAGCTATCTCATTTACTTCTTGAGTTATAGCCATTTTAGTAAAATAGGCTCCGCCCACAACGTTCATTTTGCGCCCCCTAGCGACCGTGAATCAAAATTTCAACTTTTTTTTCGATAATTATTGATATTCAGACTCCAGAGAACATTTTGGCACTGGTTTGGTTCCGATCGGGCGAAAAACCAGGGACTAGTTCGCAAAAGTAGTTTTTCGACAAAATTCAAAAAGGCGGAAAATCTATCATGGCGGAAATGAAATCGCAGAAATACGTTTTTTACTTCAGGTTTCCAGCTTTCCAGAGATATAAGACACTTGAGTCTACGACATACGGTCTAGGAGTTATGAGCAGTTTTGCGCAATTGGTTGCTATAGCGCCACCTATGGGCCAATCGGGCTCATAATTTGATAACCTCTCCTCGATTTTTGTACTACCATCTGACAAAGTTTCAAGTCTCTAGCACTTACGGTTTGGTCTGCACGATGCGTTTTAGCGGAGAATAATAATAATAAAAATCAGTACAAATACAATAGGTTTTCAGCACTTCGTGCTTGAACACCTAAAAATCAGTACAATTACAATAGGTTTTCAGCACTTCGTGCTTGAACACCTAATAAAAATCAGTACAATTACAATAGGTTTTCAGCACTTCGTGCTTGAACACCTAATAAAACTCAGTACAATTACAATAGGTTTTCAGCACTTCGTGCTTGAACACCTAATAAAAATCCTTACAAATACAATAGGTTTTCAGCACTTCGTGCTTGAACACCTAATTAAAGCTGCAAGCAGCATTTAGCGGTGTTCAAGCAGTTAAGGCCTTTAAGGCCGTTAAGCACAAAAGCATCAAAAGACATTAAATTTTATTTAGCATACATTTAAACACTGACATAATAGATGGAAAAAACCATTTACAGCCAATATAGGCAATTTACCATAGGAAATATATGGTTTTAAAGCTTTTTAACAGTTAATAACTATAACATATAGTGCTTGAACACCTATAGTTCGCAAAAGTAGGTTTTGGACAAAACTGTCCATAACAAATTTCTTTTGCTCAAATCGAGAATCCGAGATATACGTCTTGTCCGTCTTGAGCCAGGGATCACAGTGATGTAAAAATCTTGATGCTAGGTCAAACGGTCGAGGAGTTATGGGTAATTTAGTACTTTTGGTTTATGTAGCGCCACCTATGGGCCAATCGGGGTCATACTCTGATAGGTTCTCCCCAAAAGTGTGGCCTACCATCTGGCCGAGTTTCAAGTCTCTAGGCCTTACGGTTTGGGCTGCACGATGCGTTTTAGGGCAATTTTTTTTTTCAAATAGCAAATACAATAGGTTTTCAGCACTTCGTGCTTGAACACCTAATAAGAATGAGACCTTTTTGACAGTTATAGCGCCACCTATGGTCTGATCTCCATGAAACTTTGCATGCTTCTTCACCATGTTATGACACATATGCTCATCAATTTTTGTGAAGTTTTGACTTTTCGTTTAGGATTTATAGGCTTTTGACCGTATTTAGCCCCGCCCCTTTTCTAAATGACCCTGTTACAGCCAACTAAATGCAAAATTTCAACTTTTTTTCGATAATTATTGATCTAGAGAGTCCAGAGAATAGGCCTAGACTGGTTTGGTTCCGATCGGGCGAAAAACCAGGGACTAGTTCGCAAAAGTAGGTTTTGGACAAAACTGGCCATAACAAATTTGGTTTTGCTCAAATCGAGAATCCGAGATATACATCTTGTCCATCTTGAGTCAGGGATCACAGTGATGTAAACATCTTGATTCTAGGTCAAAAGGTCGAGAAGTTATGGGTAATTTAGTACTTTTGGTTCCTGTAGCGCCACCTATGGGCCAATCGGGGACATACTCTGATAGGTTCTCCCCAAAAGTGTGGCCTACCATCTGGCCGAGATGCAAGTCTCTAGGCCTTACGGTTTGGGCTGCACGATGCGTTTTAGGGCAATTTTTTTTAAAAAATAGCAAATACAATAGGTTTTCAGCACTTCGTGCTTGAACACCTAATAAAAATCCTTACAAATACAATAGGTTTTCAGCACTTCGTGCTTGAACACCTAATTAAAGCTGCAAGCAGCATTTAGCGGTGTTCAAGCAGTTAAGGCCTTTAAGGCCGTTAAGCACAAAAGCATCAAAAGACATTAAATTTTATTTAGCATACATTTAAACACTGACATAATAGATGGAAAAAACCATTTACAGCCAATATAGGCAATTTACCATAGGAAATATATGGTTTTAAAGCTTTTTAACAGTTAATAACTATAACATATAGTGCTTGAACACCTATAGTTCGCAAAAGTAGGTTTTGGACAAAACTGTCCATAACAAATTTCTTTTGCTCAAATCGAGAATCCGAGATATACGTCTTGTCCGTCTTGAGCCAGGGATCACAGTGATGTAAAAATCTTGATGCTAGGTCAAACGGTCGAGGAGTTATGGGTAATTTAGTACTTTTGGTTTATGTAGCGCCACCTATGGGCCAATCGGGGACATACTCTGATAGGTTCTCCCCAAAAGTGTGGCCTACCATCTGGCCGAGATGCAAGTCTCTAGGCCTTACGGTTTGGGCTGCACGATGCGTTTTAGGGCAATTTTTTTTAAAAAATAGCAAATACAATAGGTTTTCAGCACTAAAGTGCTTGAACACCTAATAATAATAATTAAAGCTGCAAGCAGCATTTAGCGGTGTTCAAGCAGTTAAGGCATTTAAGATTTTTTACCACACAAGCATCAAAAGACATTAAGTTTTATGTAGCAAGCATTTAACCACTGACATCATAGATGGAATAGACCATGTTTTAGCATGATTTACCATGTTCCAGTATGATTTACTATGAATCTAGCATGATTTTCCACAGTTTACCATGATATACCAAGTTCCAGTATGATTCACCATGATTTACCCTGCTCTAGCATGGTTTACCACAATTGAACACATTCCAATATGATTTAATATGATTCTAGCATGATTTACCAGTTTACCATGATTTACCATGTTATAGGATGATTTATCATGATATACCACATTCTAGAATGATTTACCAGGATTGTAGCATGATTTACCATGATTCATCACCTTGCTAGCATTATTTGCCATGATACACCATGTATTAGTATTATTTACTATGATTTACCATCTTTCTATCGTGATTTACCATGATTTACCACATTGCTAGCATTGATGTGAAGTGTCAATAGCAATGACGTGATACACTTTGATAAAAAAATTATTGTCTTATAATAGTTAACATGGAAAAACAGGTTTGCTTTAGTGCAGAATATTGGTGAAAATCAGGTCTGTCAAAATGAAAGTGAGCCAATAAGTGGTCTTCTACTGCCCTCTGCTGGCCATTATACTTATTAATAAAAAGTTTTCACAGGTGCTTTTGCACTTATATGTAGATATATGCTTACACACACACACACAAATGTTGTTGTTGTTGTTGTTGTTGTTTTTTTCAATGCTATTGGGATGTGTCATTATGAAAATATACTTTAATGGTCTATAAGCATTTCACATATTTCTTTGTGAAGCTAGATGAGGACGGGACCTTTCAAACAAGCTATCCCACAAGAATCTAGGTGGTGTAGGTAGGGAGTTACAGCTGTTCCAAGCCGGAGGTCTCACGGATTATATATATATGCAATATAGTTTTGAACATATATTAATGCAAATACTTTTCTTCTTTCATATGTGCAAAAAATTGAAATGAATGAAATGATACCACAGAGACATTCTTCAATATGCAAACAATTGAACTTGAATAAATTAATTGTTTGTTAATGTTACTTATTTTCATATGCATTGTTTAAAAAAAAAAACATTGTATTACTCTGGCAATAAAATACAGTTTTGTTTTCTATGACTTGGTTTGATTCCATGTATTTTTTAATGGCACATTTTTCATATTAACTAATAAAAATGCTTAAACACATTTTGTTATAGCTATAGATATTTGAAATAAATGGTAGGTAAAAGAAAATGCTTATTGCAGGTTTCCCATTTAAAACGCAATTTTTAGTTTTCATTTTAATCATATAATTTTATTAAAAAAAAAATGTCTCAAATTTTCATGTTTACTCAATAATGCATGCTTACACACACACACACACACACACTTTTGGGATGTTATTGTGAAAATCTAATTTAGTTTAATATAGTTGATAAAATCTAATTTAGTTTAGTTGAATATTTAGGTAATATAGTTTAATAATATTAAACTATATTACCAGGCCATCATAATAATAAAAAAAATAGCTTTAAGAAGAAAAATGGCCAGCAGAGGGCAGTAGAAGACCACTTATTGGCTCACTTTCATTTTAAACTACTTGGTTTCATTAGCAAACCAAAGTTTTTTCATGTTAACTCCATAATGCATGCTTACACACACACAAACACACACACACACACACACACACACACACACACACACACACACACACACACACACACACACACACACACACACACACACACACACACACACACACACACACACACACACACACATTTGGGATATGTTATTGTGAAAATCTCTTTTAATGGTATATAAGGATTTCACATATTTCTTTGTGATGTAATAATATAAAACAAATTATAAAAAATAGCTTTAAGCATTTGTTTGTAAGCCAATGCTGAAAGCTGATAAAAAGATTAAACATGTCTAATACTGCTGCTCCCTCTAGTGGACAACAGTGGTATTACAGTCTATATAGAGTTGAAATTAATGAATGGAAATTTGGTTTTTCACTTATATAATTGGACGTAAAAATTTTTTTTACGAAATCTGAGATATACATCTTGTTAGTCTTGAGCCAAGGATCACAGTGGTGTAATTTTTTTTTGATAATTATTGATCTAGAGAGTCCAGAGAATAGGCCTAGACTGGTTTGATATGCTAATCAATTTTTGTGAAGTTTTGACTTTTCGTTTAGGATTTATAGGCTTTTGACTGTATTTTGCCCCGCCCCTTTTCTAAATGACCCTGTTACAGCCAACCAAATACAAAATCTAGGCCTTACGGTTTGGGCTGCACGATATACATTTTGTCCGTCGTGAGCCAGGGATCACAGTGATGTAAAAATCTTGATTCTAGGTCAAACGGTCGAGGAGTTATGGGTAATTTAGTACTTTTGGTTTCTGTAGCGCCACCTATGAGCCAATCGGGGTCATACTCTGATAGGTTCTCCCCAAAAGTGTGGCCTACCATCTGGCCGAGTTTCAAGTCTCTAGGCCTTACGGTTTGGGCTGCACGATGCGTTTTAGGGCAATTTTTTTTTTTCAAATAGCAAATACAATAGGTTTTCAGCACTAAAGTGCTTGAACACCTAATAAGAATGAGACCTTTTTGACAGTTATAGCGCCACCTATGGTCCGATCTCCATGAAACTTTGCATGCTTCTTCACCATGTTATCACACATATGCTCATCAATTTTTGTGAAGTTTTGACTTTTCGTTTAGGATTTATAGGCTTTTGACTGTATTTTGCCCCGCCCCTTTTCTAAATGACCCTGTTACAGCCACCCAAATACAAAATTTCAACTTTTTTTCGATAATTATTGATCTAGAGAGTCCAGAGAATAGGCCTAGACTGGTTTGGTTCCGATCGGGCGAAAAACCAGGGACTAGTTCGCAAAAGTAGGTTTTGGACAAAACTGGCCATAACAAACTTTTTTTGCTCAAATAGAGAATCCGCGATATACATCTTGTCCGTCGTGAGCCAGGGATCACAGTGATGTAAAAATCTTGATTCTAGGTCAAACGGTCGAGGAGTTATGGGTAATTTAGTACTTTTGGTTTCTGTAGCGCCACCTATGGGCCAATCGGGGTCATACTCTGATAGGTTCTCCCCAAAAGTGTGGCCTACCATCTGGCCGAGATTCAAGTCTCTAGGCCTTACGGTTTGGGCTGCACGATGCGTTTAAGGGCAATTTTTTTTTTCAAATAGCAAATACAATAGGTTTTCAGCACTTCGTGCTTGAACACCTAATAAGAATGAGACCTTTTTGACAGTTATAGCGCCACCTATGGTCCGATCTCCATGAAACTTTGCATGCTTCTTCACCATGTTATGACACATATGCTCATCAATTTTTGTGAAGTTTTGACTTTTCGTTTAGGATTTATAGGCTTTTGACTGTATTTTGCCCCGCCACTTTTCTAAATGACCCTGTTACAGCCACCCAAATGCAAAATTTCAACTTTTTTTCGATAATTATTGATCTAGAGAGTCCAGAGAATAGGCCTAGACTGGTTTGGTTCCGATCGGGCGAAAAACCAGGGACTAGTTCGCAAAAGTAGGTTTTGGACAAAACTGGCCATAGCAAACTTTTTTTGCTCAAATAGAGAATCCGCGATATACATCTTGTCTGACGTGAGCCAGGGATCACAGTGATGTAAAAATCTTGATTCTAGGTCAAACGGTCGAGGAGTTATGGGTAATTTAGTACTTTTGGTTTCTGTAGCGCCACCTATGGGCCAATCGGGGTCATACTCTGATAGGTTCTCCCCAATAGTGTGGCCTACCATCTGGCCGAGTTTCAAGTCTCTAGGCCTTACGGTTTGGGCTGCACGATGCGTTTAAGGGCAATTATTTTTTTCAAATAGCAAATACAATAGTTCCCTTTCGAAGGGAACTCAACAATACGTCAACGACGTTATGGGGCACGCCTCAGGCGTGACAGGTGTCTGAAATCACTATCAAATCACGTCAATCATATTGACCGGCGACAGCCCGTGAATCATTAGCGTGAATGATTAACGTGCGACCTGGAAGTATAAAGGGGCGCCTTGCACACATGACAAATCATCTCATCGTCTTCAGGGACTGTCTGTTTGAAAACGCTACTCAATGAAACGGTAAGAAAATTAAATGTAGCCTACAGCACACGAGTGTGCTTTTCCTGCCTGGGAGAAGAGCGCGCACGGGAGATTCTCGAGGGAATCCTCTTTGTGAACTGTGAGCGTTTTTCTTTTAAAACGCTCGCTCTCGTCTGGCCCTCTTCTCGAGTGAAGGGGGTTCAACGTCTGGTTCTCGTGGTCCCGCTCGTGCCGAGGCAGAGCGGCGACTTGCATCATGGGCTTCCAGATAGAGCTTGTCGATCATCTTGAGAGTGCTGTAAACCTCTCAGATGATTCGACGGCTGACGAGGGCGAAGCAGGTGCTCTTGCTGCTCTTCAGGACGAGCAGGAGATGGCTGAGGAGGTTTATAATCAGGTAGATCCTGAACCCTCTCAGCCACCCTGCCCCGTGTATGCAGGTCTGGTGGATGTTGTGGAGCGCGCCGCCAACAGGCTGTAGCTGCCATGGCAACGCACTAGAGGAGAGACCGCTCGCGGTAGGCTCGGCGATCGGTTTCTCCCCGGCCATACACCACCAGCTCAGGTGAGCCTAATCCATTCCTTCCTGATCTTCACACAGAGATCTAGAGGGCATGGAAGAGCCCATTCTCTGCCAGTATTCACTGACATCAGTGGGTTAATTTCGCTGATGTTGAGGGGATCGCAGAGCATGGGTATGTGTCGATGCCGCCCATTTGACGAGTCGTTTGCGAACTATCTCATGTCTGGGCAGGCGTCGACACTGAGAGCTCCATTTCTGCCATCCAAACCGCTAGAGACAACAGCGCGTTTGAATGGCAGAGCATACACGGCAGCAGTTCAGGCTGGTGCTTCCCTGCACACCATGGCGGTGCTGCAGGCATACCAGGCCGACCTGCTGCAGGATCTCGACCAGGGGGCAGGGATGTCCCCTGAGGCGGTTACTGAGCCGCGCCGAACCACGGTTCTTGCGCTCCGGGCCACCAAACAGACTGCTGCCACGATCAGTCGGTCGATGGCGGCGATGGTGGCCACGGAGAGACAGCTTTGGTTAAACCTGGCCGACGTTGAGGAGGAAGAGAAGGCCTTTCTCCTCGATTCGTCGGTTTCGCCCTCTGAACTCTTTGGCCCCTCCGTGGAGGCGGGGCTTGGGAAGTTCAGGGAGGCGAAGGCGCGCTCAGCTGCTTTTAGGAAAAAACCTGCATACCGCTGAGATCCGGTTCCACGCCCAGGCAGGCGGGAGGGCCTGGCCCTTCACGGTCTGAGGACCGTAGACAGGGCCAGAGAGCCAGTGTCGCCTCTCGTGCGCCCCCTCTGTGGAGGAACAGGGCGCAGGAAAGGCGTGACTCCCGCTAGAAGAGGGATCTGAGGGAGGTTATCCAGCACAAGCGCATACAGCGTCGCTGATGGATAATCTCCCCGGAGGGCTTCATTAAAAAGAGAAATCCAGCCCTCTCCTCTCTTCTGACTCCCCAGACGTGCATTACATCAGGCCTGGCGCTGGGCCTATGATAAGAACGATGTTCCGATGGCCCGCCTAGGCTTGGTTAGTAGAAACGCCTCTTTCAGGCATGTAAAGTGGTGGACCCCAGGTTCATAAAGAACTATCTGGCGAGTCTTCACTCCGCACGCCGCAGGTGAGCTGTCTGGTCTTTTCAAGAGTCAATTTTTGTGAATTAAAATTCCGAAATGTTTCTCTCTACAGACCTCGTTCCCTGTATAGAGCTATGGGGTCATGTCATTTGCTATGTCATCAGGTAATAAGGTAAGAGAAGTTTCCTGGATTATTAGGGCCCTGAAGTTCCCCATTAGGTGGCCAGAACGATAACTATGTTAGCCTTCGGGCTGTTAGCCACCTCAGGGTAGAGTAGTTGGTCTCTCTCTTAGAATTTTTTACTTAGAGTGTTGACTGACGCTAGAGCTTCAGATAGATCTTATGTCCGGCCCACGGGTCCGTTTGACTTCTTCCTGAGTATTTCGCCCCTTGAGCTCTGTTTGGGTTTTCATTAGGCTGAGCGATCATGCAGCCCTTTGTATGGAATAATACAGACTATATTCTTTAGTAAGGCTGTGGCTCCTCCGAGCCCTCAGATAGATCTATGCCTGCAGGCTGGCCCTCACCAGGGCCGCCTCTGTAGCTGGCCTAGGCTGTGCCAGGGATAATAGAAGTGCTCTGCTAAAAATTTAGCATTGCTTCCTCTGAACCTTCACTTTGTGAATGTAGGTTTCTAGCATCCCTGTATAAACAGCCTCCTCCCATGGGAGTCGTTAGGCCAAGGCCCGCCCCCTTCTCTGCATTCTGGGGTGACTAGAGTAATGCAGCATGGTGCAGAGGACGGTTTGTAAGGACATGGTAGGCCTCAAACAGGCCTCCGTGGTATATATGTCTTTATTGAGCAGGGTTAGGCCGTCTTTCACTTCACGAAGAAGACTGGGTTTCCTGCCCGACCCTGCCATGCAGAACTGGCCTACGGATTTAGGCCGCCAGTTTAGGCTTCACTCACCTCGCTGAGCTATTGCTCGAGCGCTAGGTTGTAGGTGGATGGCTTTCATTCAAGCCCCACTCCCCTAGGTTGGGCACAGATAAATTTCTGTCACCCCTAGAGCCGCTGGCAGGCCCGGACCCTGGTAACCTCAGGGTGAGGTGTGAGTATCCCCCTGTGATACAGGGTAGGTCTGAGCACTTCACTCCCAGTTCTGTTTATCCTACCTCGCACCACTATGGCTCGGGTCGAGTATGAAGTAAGCTTCACTTCTTCTTTGGTCGAAGTACGCTCCCCTGAAGCCAGAGCATTGCCCTGAGCTGACGCCCATGCATAGATGGTAGGCCCCTGACTAATGGGGCCTCCGTTGAGGCAGAGTGGCGTATATTGTACTCCCCTTGTTTTAAGGGTGCTAGCTTTTTTGCGGAGTACACTGCCATGGGCAATGTGATTAGGCACCAGGATGCTGTAGGCGCTGCGTAAACAGCTTTGCTGCCAACGAAGGCTGCGCCATTAGGTAGTAGGCCTCAGCAGGCCTCCTTGATTGGACAGCCCCCTAGAGGGCACTGTAGGCCAGCTCACTTTACGTGGTTGGCCTTGGTGGTTCGGGCAGTTGACTCACTGATGGGTAGTAGGCCTTAAACAGGCCTCCTCGGAGGTGAGTCCCAACATTGTGGGACATACCTTATAGCGCTACTGGAAGCCCATTAGTAAATTATGCTTGTGTAGTATGGTTCCCAACAGTGTAATTTATAGCAGAATATGACTTGCTATTAGCTAGTAGGCCCGACCAGGCCTCCCTGATAGGCGAGTCCCCAGCTGGCTGGCCTTAGCAGGCCACCTTATACTATCACCCGTACTCAGGGCTCAAAGCTAACAGTGGTTATCAGGTAGTAGGCCACTCAGGCCTCCCTGAAGGTGAATTCCCACTTAAGATGGTTATCAGGTAGTAGGCCTCAGCCGGCCGCCCTGAAGGCGAATTCCCACTTAAGTTGGCTATCAGGTAGTAGGCCTCTCTGGGCCTCCCTGAATGTGAGCGCCCAAATATTTTGGGTGTCAGGTAGTAGGCCTCACCAGGCCTCCCTGAAGGTGAGTTCCCACATGCTGTGATTATCAGGTAGTAGGCTCCTCCAGGCCTCCTTGAATGAGTACGGTCAGGTAGTAGGCCTCACCAGGCCTCCCTGAAGGTGAGCTCCCCACATACTGTGGTTGTAAGGTAGCAGGCCTCACCGGGCCTCCCTGAAGGTGAGTTCCCACGTACTGTGGTTATCAGGTAGTAGGCCTCTCTTGGGATCTCTGAAGGTGAGCACCCCACATACTGTGGTTTTCAGGTAGTAGGCCTCTCTGGGCCTCCCTGAAGGTGAGCACCCCACTTACTGTGGTTATCAGGTAGTAGGCCTCACGGGCCTCTCTGAAGGTGAATTCCCACTTACGTTGGCTATCAGGTAGTAGGCCTCTCCGGGCCTCCCTGTAACATTCCCTAGTGGTGCTGGGTTTATGAAGCTAGTGGTCTCTTGCTATCAGTTTCAGCTAGCCTTAATAGGCAGCTGCTGAAGGCGAGCTTGCGCCCTGGCTCGCTAAAGTGTTCATTCTCTGCTATTGGTTCCCTCCCGGAACTTTTTCTGCCTACAGCCTGGTTTGCCTACCAGGCAGACCTGTGCTCCCCTCACCGAGGGTCTCTATGAGCATGCGGCTTCCTGAGTCTGGTCAGACGGTCGTAGGCCTCTCGTGAGGCCTCCCAGTTAGATCAGCCCTTAGGCCTTCACAGGCCTCCTCAGTGTTTTGAAACACAGACACTGGGTTGATCCGTGGATCGAGTAGAGAAACTCCCCTCGCTAGCAAGGGTTGGAAAGCACTATGCTGAGTCATACTCTCCGGGATATCCCGTCTCTGAGATCCGGGCCGAGTGGTTCACTGCCAGCTTCGCAGTCCCTCGGGTTGGATGCCTTTCTTAAGGCTTTGTTGTCCAGAGGCTCTGTCTTCAGACAGACAGGATTTGGCCAGACTAGTGTCTATATACTGACGCCAGGTCAGGCCGTCCTGGTGGCATTTCGGGGTGAGTACTTTCCCCTGAATAGTGACTGGCTGGGGTTCCTTCGGGTTCCCTAGCCACATTCCCTAGAAGGGACCCCTTCTAATCGGAAGCTGTGGTTCCAGGCCCGGAGCCGGCCCAGGTAGACCTTTTAACCATGTTTATGAAGGTTTTTCTGTGAGGCTGTAGCTTGGGCTATGACCGTAGGGAATGCTGTCACTGACAGCCCAGTGTGACCTGAGGGTGAGTGGTTCTAGCGTTTCATTTGAAGTTGCTGGTTCTGACAGTTGTCACTGCCACTTGGCATGCACTCCCCTTAGCATGGCGGAGTTGGTATATCGTTCCCCATAACGTCGTTGACGTATTGTTGAGTTCCCTTCGAAAGGGAACGTCTCAGGTTACGACTGTAACCTATGTTCCCTCAGAACAGGGAACGAGACAATACGTCTCCCTGCCATGCCTCGGGGCTTGCCTACCGTACAGTCCCTTCAGACGATAAGGTGATTTGTCATGTGTGCAAGGCGCCCCTTTATACTTCCAGGTCGCACGTTAATCATTCACGCTAATGATTCACGGGCTGTCGCCGGTCAATATGATTGACGTGATTTGATAGTGATTTCAGACACCTGTCACGCCTGAGGCGTTCCCCATAACGTCGTTGACGTATTGTCTCGTTCCCTGTTCTCAGGGAACATAGGTTACAGTCATAACCTGAGACGGTTTTCAGCACTTCGTGCTTGAACACCTAATAAGAATGAGACCTTTTTGACAGTTATAGCGCCACCTATGGTCCGATCTCCATGAAACTTTGCATGCTTCTTCACCATGTTATGACACATATGCTCATCAATTTTTGTGAAGTTTTGACTTTTCGTTTAGGATTTATAGGCTTTTTACTGTATTTAGCCCCGCCCCTTTTCTAAATGACCCTGTTACAGCCACCCAAATGCAAAATTTCAACTTTTTTTCGATAATTATTGATCTAGAGAGTCCAGAAAATAGGCCTAGACTGGTTTGGTTCTGATCGGGCAAAAAACCAGGGACTAGTTCGCAAAAGTAGGTTTTGGACAAAACTGGCCATAACAAACTTTTTTTGCTCAAATCGAGAATCCGCGATATACATCTTGTCCGTCGTGAGCCAGGGATCACAGTGATGTAAAAATCTTGATGCTAGGTCAAACGGTTGAGGAGTTATGGGTAATTTAGTACTTTTGGTTTCTGTAGCGCCACCTATGGGCCAATCGGGGTCATACTCTGATAGGTTCTCCCCAAAAGTGTGGCCTACCATCTGGCCGAGTTTCAAGTCTCTAGGCCTTATGGTTTGGGCTGCACGATGCGTTTTAGGGCATTTTTTTTTTCAAATAGCAAATACAATAGGTTTTCAGCACTAAAGTGCTTGAACACCTAATAAGAATGAGACCTTTTTGACAGTTATAGCGCCACCTATGGTCCGATCTCCATGAAACTTTGCATGCTTCTTCAACATGTTATGACACATATGCTCATCAATTTTTGTGAAGTTTTGACTTTTCGTTTAGGATTTATAGGCTTTTGACTGTATTTTGCCCCGCCCCTTTTCTAAATGACCCTGTTACAGCCACCCAAATGCAAAATTTCAATTTTTTTTCGATAATTATTGATCTAGAGAGCCCAGAGAATAGGCCTAGACTGGTTTGGTTCCGATCGGGCAAAAAAACAGGGACTAGTTCGCAAAAGTAGGTTTTGGACAAAACTGACCATAACATTTTTTTTTTGCTCAAATCGAGAATCCGAGATATACATCTTGTCCGTCTTGAGCCAGGGATCACAGTGATGTAAAAATCTTGATGCTAGGTCAAACGGTCGAGGAGTTATGGGTAATTTAGTACTTTTGGTTTCTGTAGCGCCACCTATGGGCCAATCGGGGTCATACTCTGATAGGTTCTCCCCAAAAGTGTGGCCTACCATCTGGCCAAGTTTCAAGTCTCTAGGCCTTACGGTTTGGGCTGCACAATGCGTTTAAGGGCAATTTTTTTTTTCAAATAGCAAATACAATAGGTTTTCAGCACTTCGTGCTTGAACACCTAAACATCCTTACAATTACAATAGGTTTTCAGCACTTCGTGCTTGAACACCTAAAAATCAGTACAATTACAATAGGTTTTCAGCACTTCGTGCTTGAACACCTAATAATAATAAAAATCAGTACAATTACAATAGGTTTTCAGCACTTCGTGCTTGAACACCTAATAATAATAAAAATCAGTACAATTATAATAGGTTTTCAGCACTTCGTGCTTGAACACCTAATAATAATAAAAATCAGTACAATTACAATAGGTTTTCAGCACTTCGTGCTTGAACACCTAATAATTAAAGCTGCAAGCAGCATTTAGCGGTGTTCAAGCAGTTAAGGCCTTTAAGGCCGTTAAGCACAAAAGCATCAAAAAGCATTTACAGCCAATACAGTCAATTTACCATAGGAAATGTATGATTTTAAAGCTTTTTAACAGTTATAGCGCCATCTATGGTCCGATCTCCATAAAATTTTGCATGCTTGTTAATGATGTTATGTCTCATATGCTCATCAATTTTTGTCAAGTTCTGAGTTTTCATTTATGATTTATAGGCTTTTGAGTGTATTTTGACACGCCCATTTTCTAAATGACCCTGATATAGTGAACAATAGGGCAAAGTTCAACTTTTTTTCAATAATTATTTATCTAGAGAGTCCAGAGAATTGTCCTAGACTGGTCTGAGTCCGATCGGGCAAAAAACCAGGGACTAGTTTGCAAAAGTAGGTTTTTACCATATTCATGAATATTTAATGAACGATTTGATTGACAGCAATGGTTCTAGAGGCAAAGTTGTTCAGCATGAGGAGATCTATCAAATGATATGCATATTTTGGGGATGTGTGCAACACCACGTGATTACAGAGCCGTAAAACTCGTTAGCGGCAACTAGTGGCCGATTTCTTTCAAAACTCTTACAGACCTCTTGGGCCATGAGTCGAACATGCCCATCGAGTTTCATTCCGATCGGCCTCTGTTAACCTCGTCTCATAGGTGCTCAAAATTCATTGGCCGATGGCGGCCATGTTTTTTGAGATACGCCAATATCCTTTTACACATACATGGCACCTTGGACAAAGACACTGCATACCAATTTTCAAGTCAATCGGACTAACGGTCAGGTGGTCATAGCCCTTTTTATGTTTTTTTATGTTATAGCGCCACCATGTGGCCAATCGACGCAGTTTTTTTACTGTGACCTTAAATTGAACTCCTAAATATGTGTACCAAGTTTGGTGAAGCTATCTCATTTACTTCTCGAATTATAGCCATTTTAGTAAAATAGGCTCCTCCCACAACGATAATTTTACTCCCCCTAGCGACCGGAATTTGAACTTTCAACTTTTTTTCGATAATTATTGATCTAGAGAGTCCAGAGAATAGGCCTAGACTGGTTTGGTTCCGATCGGGCGAAAAACCAGGGACTAGTTCACAAAAGTAGGTTTTGGACAAAACTGGCCATAACAAATGTTTTTTTGCTATACATCTTGTCCGTCTTGAGCCAGGGATCACAGTGATGTAAAAATCTTGATTCTAGGTCAAACGGTCGAGGAGTTATGGGTAATTTAGTACTTTTGGTTTCTGTAGCGCCACCTATGGGCCAATCGGGGTCATACTCTGATAGGTTCTCCCCAAAAGTGTGGCCTACCATCTGGCCGAGTTTCAAGTCTCTAGGCCTTACGGTTTGGGCTGCACGATACGTTTTAGGGCAATTTATTTTTTCAAATAGCAAATGCAATAGGTTTTCAGCACTAAAGTGCTTGAACACCTAATAAGAATGAGACCTTTTTGACAGTTATAGCGCCACCTATGGTCCGATCTCCATGAAACTTTGCATGCTTTGTCCCCATGTTATGGCACATTTGCTCATCAATTTTTGTGAAGTTTTGACTTTTCGTTTAGGATTTATAGGCTTTTGACTGTATTTTGCCCCGCCCCTTTTCTAAATGACCCATTTACAGCCACCCAAATGCAAAATTTCAACTTTTTTTTGATAATTATTGATCTAGAGAGTCCAGAGAATAGGCCTAGACTGATTTGGTTCCGATCAGGCGAAAAACCAGGGACTAGTTCGCAAAAGCAGGTTTTGGACAAAACTGGCCATAACAAATTTTTTTTTTGCTCAAATCGAGAATCCGAGATATACATCTTGTCCGTCTTGAGCCAGGGATCACAGTGATGTAAAAATCTTGATTAGGTCAAACGGTCGAGGAGTTATGGGTAATTTAGTACTTTTGGTTTCTGTAGCGCCACCTATGGGCCAATCGGGGTCATACTCTGATAGGTTCTCCCCAAAAGTGTGGCCTACCATCTGGCCGAGTTTCAAGTCTCTAGGCCTTACGGTTTGGGCTGCACGATGCGTTTTAGGGCAATTTATTTTTTCAAATAGCAAATGCAATAGGTTTTCAGCACTAAAGTGCTTGAACACCTAATAAGAATGAGACCTTTTTGACAGTTATAGCGCCACCTATGGTCCGATCTCCATGAAACTTTGCATGCTTTGTCCCCATGTTATGGCACATTTGCTCATCAATTTTTGTGAAGTTTTGACTTTTCGTTTAGGATTTATAGGCTTTTGACTGTATTTTGCCCCGCCCCTTTTCTAAATGACCCATTTACAGCCACCCAAATGCAAAATTTCAATTTTTTTTGATAATTATTGATCTAGAGAGTACAGAGAATAGGCCTAGACTGATTTGGTTCCGATCAGGCGAAAAACCAGGGACTAGTTCGCAAAAGCAGGTTTTGGACAAAACTGGCCATAACAAATTTTTTTTTGCTCAAATCGAGAATCCGAGATATACATCTTGTCCGTCTTGAGCCAGGGATCACAGTGATGTAAAAATCTTGATTAGGTCAAACGGTCGAGGAGTTATGGGTAATTTAGTACTTTTGGTTTCTGTAGCGCCACCTATGGGCCAATCGGGGTCATACTCTGATAGGTTCTCCCCAAAAGTGTGGCCTACCATCTGGCCGAGTTTCAAGTCTCTAGGCCTTACGGTTTGGGCTGCACGATGCGTTTTAGGGCAATTTTTTTTTTCAAATAGCAAATACAATAGGTTTTCAGCACTAAAGTGCTTGAACACCTAATAAGAATGAGTCCTTTTTGACAGTTATAGCGCCACCTATGGTCCGATCTCCATGAAACTTTGCATGCTTCGTCCCCATGTTATGACACATATGCTCATCAATTTTTGTGAAGTTTTGACTTTTCGTTTAGGATTTATAGGCTTTTGACTGTATTTTGCCCCGCCCCTTTTCTAAATGACCCATTTACAGCCACCCAAATGCAAAATTTCAACTTTTTTTTGATAATTATTGATCTAGAGAGTCCAGAGAATAGGCCTAGACTGATTTGGTTCCGATCAGGCGAAAAACCAGGGACTAGTTCGCAAAAGTAGGTTTTGGACAAAACTGGCAATAACAAATTTTTTTTTGCTCAAATTGAGAATCCGAGATATACATCTTGTCCGTCTTGAGCCAGGGATCACAGTCATGTAAAAATCTTGATTAGGTCAAACGGTCGAGGAGTTATGGGTAATTTAGTACTTTTGGTTTCTGTAGCGCCACCTATGGGCTAATCGGGGTCATACTCTGATAGGTTCTCCCCAAAAGTGTGGCCTACCATCTGGCCGAGTTTCAAGTCTCTAGGCCTTACGGTTTGGGCTGCACGATGCGTTTTAGGGCAATTTTTTTTTCAAATAGCAAATACAATAGGTTTTCAGCACTAAAGTGCTTGAACACCTAATAAGAATGAGACCTTTTTGACAGTTATAGCGCCACCTATGGTCCGATCTCCATGAAACTTTGCATGCTTCGTCCCCATGTTATGACACATATGCTCATCAATTTTTGTGAAGTTTTGACTTTTCGTTTAGGATTTATAGGCTTTTGACTGTATTTTGCCCCGCCCCTTTTCTAAATGACCCATTTACAGCCACCCAAATGCAAAATTTCAACTTTTTTTTGATAATTATTGATCTAGAGAGTCCAGAGAATAGGCCTAGACTGATTTGGTTCCGATCAGGCGAAAAACCAGGGACTAGTTCGCAAAAGTAGGTTTTTTACAAAACTGGCCATAACAATTTTTTTTTTTGCTCAAATCGAGAATCCGAGATATACATCTTGTCCGTCTTGAGCCAGGGATCACAGTGATGTAAAAATCTTGATTAGGTCAAACGGTCGAGGAGTTATGGGTAATTTAGTACTTTTGGTTTCTGTAGCGCCACCTATGGGCCAATCGGGGTCATACTCTGATAGGTTCTCCCCAAAAGTGTGGCCTACCATCTGGCCAAGTTTCAAGTCTCTAGGCCTTACGGTTTGGGCTGCACGATGCGTTTTAGGGCAATTTTTTTTTTCAAATAGCAAATACAATAGGTTTTCAGCACTAAAGTGCTTGAACACCTAATAAGAATGAGACCTTTTTGACAGTTATAGCGCCACCTATGGTCCGATCTCCATGAAACTTTGCATGCTTCGTCCCCATGTTATGACACATATGCTCATCAATTTTTGTGAAGTTTTGACTTTTCGTTTAGGATTTATAGGCTTTTGACTGTATTTTGCCCCGCCCCTTTTCTAAATTACCCATTTACAGCCACCCAAATGCAAAATTTCAACTTTTTTTTGATAATTATTGATCTAGAGATTCCAGAGAATAGGCCTAGACTGATTTGGTTCCGATCAGGCGAAAAACCAGGGACTAGTTTGCAAAAGTAGGTTTTGGACAAAACTGGCCATAAAAATTTTTTTTTTTGCTCAAATCGAGAATCCGAGATATACATCTTGTCCGTCTTGAGCCAGGGATCACAGTGATGTAAAAATCTTGATTAGGTCAAACGGTCGAGGAGTTATGGGTAATTTAGTACTTTTGGTTTCTGTAGCGCCACCTATGGGCCAATCGGGGTCATACTCTGATAGGTTCTCCCCAAAAGTGTGGCCTACCATCTGGCCGAGTTTCAAGTCTCTAGGCCTTACGGTTTGGGCTGCACGATGCGTTTTAGGGCAATTTTTTTTTTCAAATAGCAAATACAATAGGTTCCCTTTCAAGGGAACTCGAGCTGCGTCAAGCTGTGGGAACGCCTCTGCGTGTGTGCGTCATGAAGCACGTATGGAATCAGTCCAATGGAGAGACGGAACGTCATAGGCGGGTGACGTCATCGACCAGGAAACTATAAAGCACCCCCAAAACACAAGCGCGACAGCTTCTATGCCTTCAGTAAGCGCTATATGTGGATCTGTCTCAAGTGTTTTTGTCTGTCACTAAGCAGGAGTTTCACTATTTCAAAAAACTATATATATATATATTATATTGAGAGACAATGGCGAGCGAACAGCAATTTAAGAAGTGTGTTCCTCCCTGCTCGCGCTATTTAACGGGCGGGGATACACACAGCTTATGTGTTGTTTGTTTGGGAGTGCAGCATGCCCAGTCAGCTCTCGAGAGGGCTGATTGTGAGCATTGCGAGCGTTTGCCTCTTAGAACGCTCCGCTCCCGCCGATCACTCTTTGAGGAGAGTGGTTCGGTTCGCGATCCCCGCGGATCGGGTCCCGCTCATGCCGAGGCTGAGCGCCGACGTCATTCGTGGGGATCGCAGATGGATCTAACAGCGGGGCTTGAGACGGGCTTTGCCCTATCTCAGCCCTTACCTGTTAGATCCAGTGCCTCAGTCTCGGGTTCGGAAGCACGCTCTGCGGTTTCTTCCCCCCGAACTGAGGCCCCAGTACTGCAACTATCCAGTTCTGAGGATCTGGATGTTGTTAGTCTGGATGCGTGAGATGTCGATGATTCGCTCTCCCGAAAGTGAGGAGCTTATGGAGGTGCTCACTCGTGCTGTTTCTAAATTAAGCATCGAGTGGCCAGCTGTTAGGCAGGAGTCTAGAGAAAAATCTAAACTAGATGAGAGATTTTTGCCTTCCCGTTCCCAACCTCCACGCCGGTGCTTGCCCTTTTTTCCTGATTTACACACAGAGGTTTCGAGATCGTGGAAAAAGCCGGTCTCTTATCGTGTTTTTAGCCCTCAAACGTCCACATATTCGAATATCGTGGGGGCTAAATCTCACGGTTATGGGGCGATGCCTAAAGCAGAAGAGGCGCTTGCTAGTCACCTTTCTGCTGAAGCTGCATCTTCTTTTAAAGCACCACTTTTACCCTCTAAACCCCTCAGAAGTACGTCTGCTTTAGTGGGTAAGGCGTATTCGGCGGCCGGTCAAGCCTCGGCGTGCCTGCATACTATGTCCATCTTGCAGGCATACCAGGCTGACCTATTAAAGGACGTGAGTGATTCTCAAGAGGTCAGCACTGATGTAGTTCGCGAACTGCGTCAGGCTGCAGATTTATCTCTGCGCGCCACCAAGGAGTCGGCCAAGCTAATGGGCCGTACTATGGCAGCCCTGGTGGCCGCAGAGAGACATCTATGGTTAAATCTTTCTGGCATGAAAGAAAAAGATAAAGCTTTTCTTTTAGACGCTCCTCTCTCTCCTCATGGTCTGTTCGGTGATTCTGTGAATACTGTCATAGATAGATTTCAGGAAGAGAAGAAACAATCAGCAGCGTTTCAGAAATTTATGCCTCTTAAAATTCATGTCCCCGGTACTGCTGGGCGGGAGCAGTCCAGGCCGTCAGTCAGCTCCTCACATAGGGCGCAACAGAAGCAGAGTGTCGCGTCTCGCGCTCCCCCTTCCAAATAGTGGGACCAGACGCGGCACTCTCAGCCGAAGTCTTCTGGCAAAACTGATCTGAGGACAGTTATTATGGCCAAGAAGGCTTCGGCAAAGAAGAAGTCCTGACGCCACTGGCGTCAGGATGCTGAGGGTGGTCCCTGCCGTGGGAGAGAGGTGTTCACCGCATTACACGGTGCCCGCTCTTCTTCGGTGCCCTCAGGGGCCCGTTCTGCCAACCCCGCCTTCATGCCGGGGCACAGACGGTCCCAGCGAGCGCTTTCCCGAGGGACGCTCGCCCCCTCTGAGGAGGGTCTCAGAGCAGTTAAGCCAGTCGTTCCCTGCCGGTGCGCCGTTACAGGGCGCTGCGTTTGCTGCTCAAGTTACACCAGAGGCCAGTCTCGAGAGACTGGTACCCTTAGTAGTATTTCTGGCAGAGTGGAAAAACCTTCCAAAAATATCTCAGTGGGTTCTGCACATAGTAGAAAAAGGTTATGCTATCCAATTCAGGTGTCGTCCACCAAAATTCAGAGGGGTTCTGCCCACAGTGGTGGGCCCCAAGCAGGCTCTGGTAATGGAACGAGAGGTGAAAGCGCTCCTTCAGAAGGAGGCTATAGAACGGGTTCCTCCTCCCAGTTTGGAGTCGGGTTTTTACAGCCGATATTTCATCGTTCCAAAGAAGGATGGGGGGTTGCGTCCAATTTTAGATCTGCGCCTGTTGAATCGCGCGGTAGGGAAGCTAAAATTCAAGATGCTCACTATCAAGCAGATTGTGGCACAAATCAGATCCGAGGACTGGTTTGTCACGATAGATCTGAAGGACGCGTACTTCCATATTTCCATCCTTCCACAGCACAGGAAGTTCCTGAGGTTCGCCTTCGGGGGCGAGGCGTACCAGTACAAGGTTCTTCCATTTGGCCTAGCTTTATCTCCCCGCACTTTCACGAAATGCATGGATGCAGCTCTAGTGCCCCTGAGGCTTCAGGGCATTCGTATCCTCAATTACATCGACGATTGGTTGATTTTAGCTCAGACGGAGCAGATGGCGGTTCGGCATCGAGATGTCGTTCTCGCTCATATAAGAAAGTTGGGGTTAAGGCTGAACGCGAAGAAAAGTGTGCTATCTCCTTCTCAGAAGACTGCTTTTCTGGGCGTCGTTTGGGATTCGGTCTCGATGCGGGCACGGCTCTCCCCGACCCGCATCGCTTCGATTCTCGCAGCCGTGAAACAAGTAAAGCTAGGCCCGCTACTCACTGTAAAACAGTTTCAGAGACTGTTGTGTCTGATGGCAGCAGCGTCCAACGTTATACCTTGCGGCCTGTTGTACATGAGACCACTGCAGTGGTGGCTCCGGACCAGGGGATTCTCCCTGAGGGGAAATCCCCTCCGCACGATCAAAGTCACGCGGCGCTGCCTTCGTGCTCTGGTCATGTGGAAAGAAACCTGGTTCCTATCCAAGGGGCCTGTGTTGGGGGCTCTTTGTCGTCGCGTGACGCTAACGACGGATGCTTCCCTCACAGGGTGGGGGGCGGTCATGAGTGGTCGTCCAGCCCAAGGTCTGTGGCAGGACCATCATCTATTATGGCATATAAATTGTCTAGAGATGTTGGCGGTGTTCCAAGCTTTGAAACACTTCCTAGCAGACCTCAGAGGTCATCACGTGCTAGTTCAGTCAGACAACATGTCGGTGGTCTCGTATATAAATCATCAGGGGGGCCTGCGGTCGCGTCCACTTTACAAGTTGGCCCGTCAGATCCTCCTGTGGTCCCAGGGGAGATTACAGTCTCTGAGAGCTATGTATCTTCCTGGTTATCTGAATGTGGTAGCAGACTCCCTGTCGAGGCAGGGGCCAAGGCCGGGGGAATGGAGGCTCCACCCCGAGGTGGTGGAGCTCCTTTGGTTGAGTTTCGGTCGCGCCGAGGTGGACCTATTCGCTTCCAAGGAGACAACGCACTGTCATCTGTGGTTCTCCATCAGTCAGCCAGCCCCTCTGGGGTTGGACGCTCTGGTACAGCCGTGGCCGAGGTCACGTCTGTATGCTTTTCCCCCGATTGCTCTGCTACCAGGAGTTCTGGAGAGGGTTCGCCGGGACGGGGTCAGCCTACTTCTAGTAGCCCCGTTCTGGCCGGCCCGAGTATGGTTCACGGACCTAATATCTCTTCTGGACGGCTCTCCCTTGGAGATTCCGATCAGGAGGGATCTACTCTCTCAGGAGGGCGGTACGATATTTCACCCCCGCCCAGAGTTGTGGAAACTGTGGGCTTGGCCTCTGAGGGGGCCCAGCTCATAGAAACTGGTCTCTCATCTGAGGTTGTTGAGACCATCCTTCACTCCAGAGCTCCGTCCACGAGGAAGTTATATGCCCTGAAGTGGAAACTTTTCACTTCTTGGTGTGCAGAACACCGGCAGGACCCAGTTAACGGCCCAGTGGGTGCAGTGCTGGAGTTCCTGCAGGAGCGTTTCTCTGCAGGGTTATCCCCCTCCACACTAAAGGTGTATGTGGCGGCACTAGCTGCTTACCATGTCCCTTTCAGTGGAGTTTCTCTTGGGAGACACCCACTTATAACTCGCTTCCATCGTGGTACTTTGAGGCTGAGGCCTGCAGTTCGCATGAGGGTGCCGACTTGGGATTTGTCCATTGTATTAGAGGGCCTCTCTTTGGCCCCCTTTGAACCTATTGAGGAAGTTTCTGAGAAATTCCTCACATATAAGACTCTCTTTCTGCTTGCAATATCCTCAGTTAAAAGAATCGGAGATTTGCAGGCTCTGTCGGTTGCACCCTCGTGCCTGGAGTTTTCACCTGGTATGGTTAAGGCTTTTCTATACCCTAGACCAGGTTATGTCCCTAAGGTCCCTACTAATGCTGTTAGACCTACAGTGCTGCAGGCTTTCTATCCTCCTCCTTTCGTGTCATCAGATCAGGAGAAACTTAACCTTCTCTGCCCTGTTAGGGCGTTAGACGCTTATGTCCACAGAGCTGCCCTGTGGAGGAAATCAGAACAGTTATTTGTGTGCTTTGGGCCACCCAGGAAGGGGTGTCCCGCGTCTAAACAGATAATGAGCAAGTGGGTGGTTGAGGCCATCTCACTTGCTTATGAGTCGGCTGGTCAGCCTTCACCTTTGGCTGTACGAGCCCACTCTACTAGGAGTATGGCTGCCTCTAAGGCATTATTGTCAGGAGTATCGCTGAGTGATGTTTGTGATGCGGCTGGGTGGTCCTCACCGCATACATTTGTTAAGTTCTACGAATTGGACTTGAGTTCCACTCCTGGGGCACAGGTGCTCTCGTCCTCTGTGCGCTAGTTCCCACATGACGGTCATTTGCTCCTATGGCGACGTGGGTATGGGCGTTCCCACAGCTTGACGCAGCTCTCGAGTTCCATTGAAAGGGAACGTCTCGGTTACGTATGTAACCCTAGTTCCCTGATAGGGAACGAGACGCTGCGTCGTTCTGCCATACTCCCAGCATGCCCGTTAGCGCTTCCTTCAGGCCTATCAGAAGCTGTCGCGCTTGTGTTTTGGGGGTGCTTTATAGTTTCCTGGTCGATGACGTCACCCGCCTATGACGTTCCGTCCCTCCATTGGACTGATTCCATACGTGCTTCATGACGCACACACGCAGAGGCGTTCCCACAGCTTGACGCAGCGTCTCGTTCCCTATCAGGGAACTAGGGTTACATACGTAACCGAGACGTTTTCAGCACTAAAGTGCTTGAACACCTAATAAGAATGAGACCTTTTTGACAGTTATAGCGCCACCTATGGTCCGATCTCCATGAAACTTTGCATGCTTCGTCCCCATGTTATGACACATATGCTCATCAATTTTTGTGAAGTTTTGACTTTTCGTTTAGGATTTATAGGCTTTTGACTGTATTTTGCCCCGCCCCTTTTCTAAATGACCCATTTACAGCCACCCAAATGCAAAATTTCAACTTTTTTTTGATAATTATTGATCTAGAGATTCCAGAGAATAGGCCTAGACTAATTTGGTTCCGATCAGGCGAAAAACCAGGGACTAGTTCGCAAAAGTAGGTTTTGGACAAAACTGGCCATAACAATTTTTTTTTTGCTCAAATCGAGAATCCGAGATATACATCTTGTCCGTCTTGAGCCAGGGATCACAGTGATGTAAAAATCTTGATTAGGTCAAACGGTCGAGGAGTTATGGGTAATTTAGTACTTTTGGTTTCTGTAGCGCCACCTATGGGCCAATCGGGGTCATACTCTGATAGGTTCTCCCCAAAAGTGTGGCCTACCATCTGGCCGAGTTTCAAGTCTCTAGGCCTTACGGTTTGGGCTGCACGATGCGTTTTAGGGCAATTTTTTTTTTCAAATAGCAAATACAATAGGTTTTCAGCACTAAAGTGCTTGAACACCTAATAAGAATGAGACCTTTTTGACAGTTATAGCGCCACCTATGGTCCGATCTCCATGAAACTTTGCATGCTTCGTCCCCATGTTATGACACATATGCTCATCAATTTTTGTGAAGTTTTGACTTTTCGTTTAGGATTTATAGGCTTTTGACTGTATTTTGCCCCGCCCCTTTTCTAAATGACCCATTTACAGCCACCCAAATGCAAAATTTCAACTTTTTTTTGATAATTATTGATCTAGAGAGTGCAGAGAATAGGCCTAGACTGATTTGGTTCCGATCAGGCGAAAAACCAGGGACTAGTTCGCAAAAGTAGGTTTTGGACAAAACTGGCCATAACAATTTTTTTTTTGCTCAAATCGAGAATCCGAGATATACATCTTGTCCGTCTTGAGCCAGGGATCACAGTGATGTAAAAATATTGATTAGGTCAAACGGTCGAGGAGTTATGGGTAATTTAGTACTTTTGGTTTCTGTAGCGCCACCTATGGGCCAATCGGGGTCATACTCTGATAGGTTCTCCCCAAAAGTGTGGCCTACCATCTGGCCGAGTTTCAAGTCTCTAGGCCTTACGGTTTGGGCTGCACGATGCGTTTTAGGGCAATTTTTTTTTCAAATAGCAAATACAATAGGTTTTCAGCACTAAAGTGCTTGAACACCTAATAAGAATGAGACCTTTTTGACAGTTATAGCGCCACCTATGGTCCGATCTCCATGAAACTTTGCATGCTTCGTCCCCATGTTATGACACATATGCTCATCAATTTTTGTGAAGTTTTGACTTTTCGTTTAGGATTTATAGGCTTTTGACTGTATTTTGCCCCGCCCCTTTTCTAAATGACCCATTTACAGCCACCCAAATGCAAAATTTCAACTTTTTTTGATAATTTTTGATCTAGAGAGTCCAGAGAATTGCCCTAGACTGGTTTGGTTCCGATCGGGCGAAAAACCAGGGACTATTTCGCAAAAGTAGGTTTTGGACAAAACTCGCCATAACAATCAAATCGAGAATCCGAGATATAAATCTTGTCCGTCTTGAGCCAGGGATCACAGTGATGTAAAAATCTTGATTCTAGGTCAAACGGTCGAGGAGTTATGGGTAATTTAGTACTTTTGGTTGCTGTAGCGCCACCTATGGGCCAATCGGGGTCATACTCTGATAGGTTCTCCCCAAAAGTGTGGCCTACCATCTGGCCGAGTTTCAAGTCTCTAGGCCTTACGGTTTGGGCTGCACGATGCGTTTTAGGGCAATTTTTTTTTTCAAATAGCAAATACAATAGCTTTTCAGCACTAAAGTGTCACGGTTTATAATTCACTGTTTCCTTTTTGTCTCGTGTTTCTGTTGTTATATGTGTGGGTGTGTGATAATGGGCGTTGCCACTCCATTCAACTGATCAGCGCTCCAGCTGAGCGTACTCTACTCACCAGCTGCAACCCATTCACTCGCCTATTTAATCTCACCACATTCTCCTCTCCTTGTCAGATCGTTGTGTGATGTCTATCGTGTGTGTCGGTCCTGGTCCTGTCGGAGTTTCAGTTCGTGTCCTGTTCCTGTCTTCGTTTTCACTGGATTACTTCACCACTCGGCACTCATCACCTCACCACTCTACAACCGGACGCCTGATCATCTTGTCCCTGCGTCACCAGTTGTCTTGTGTTATCTGACTTGGATAATAAATTATAGAGTTTACTTGCATCCTTGCTTCCTCGTTCTTGACCGTGATAGAACGATCTGACCTTACTATGGAACCAGCAGGTGAATCTACACCACTGGAGGATTTCGTCCATTCCAGCATTCAACGGATGGACCATCAAGAGAAGAACTTGAACGAGACGGCTCGCGCCGTTCAAGCGCTGGTGACGCAGGTGTCCGAGCTCACCCAGCAAGTAAAACTGCTACGAGCTCCCACTGCGCCACCCACACCGGCCGTTCCTCACATCCCACCTGAAGATGCGCCCCAGTCAGAGCCCCGCCTACCAGTTCCTCAGACCTATGATGGTGAGCCTAACTTTTGTAGAGCATTTCTCACTCGTTGCTCCATGCACTTTTCTCTACAGCCCCGGACTTTTCTTCAGGAAAGAACCAAAGTGGCTTTTGTGCTAACTCTACTGACTGGGAGAGCGGCACTCTGGGGAACGGCGGTGTGGGATAACCAAGATCCATGTTGCGCCTTGTTCCAAACACTCGCCGCCGAAATGAGAAGAGTTTTCGACAGAGCGGTCGCCGGGAGAGAGGCGGCTCGGATGCTTGCGGAACTCAAACTAGATGAGAAGTCGGTATCGGATTACTCTATTGAGTTCAGAACCCTGGCGGCAGAGTGTCACTGGAACGAGGAGGCGCAGTGGGACATGTTCCTGCATGGGCTGGCTGACCGCGTTCAAAGGGAGATCTACGCCCTGGACCTACCCACCTCACTAAATGAACTCGTTGATCTAGCCCTTCGAGTGGACGCAAGACTGACCAGGGTCGAACGCAGAACACTGCCTAGCCGAAGCTTGTGAGGAGCCGAGAGTCAGCGGTCCAGCGGCGGGGACGCGGTCAGCCCCTTCTACGATCACGAGCCCATGCAGGTCGGGCGAGCTCGGCTTTCCCGGGAGGAGAAGGAAAGGCGGAGATCCCAAGGACTCTGCCTTTACTGCGGAGCAGCAGGACACTTCGCATACAACTGCCCAGTAAAAGGCCAAGCCCGACAGTAAGTATGAGGCTACTGTCGGGTGGGATCTCCGCTGAGAAGACCTCATCTACATCTACGCTCCTCCCGGTAAGACTAAGATGGTCAGGCCACAATCACGACTGTCACGCACTGGTGGACTCGGGGGCAGAAGGTAACTTCATGGACCATTCATTTGCTCAAAGATTTCATATTCCCCTTTTACCCCTCACCAGTAGGATAGCTGTTCATGCACTCAACGGTCAAGATCTTCCCACCATCGCTCTCATCACCGAACCAGTCACACTTATCACGTTAGGCAACCACGCTGAGACTCTTTCATTTTGCATACTGGACTCTCCACTCACACCCATTGTTCTTGGACACCCCTGGCTCATCATACACAACCCCAAAATTGACTGGCAGCAGAGATCAGTGGTGGAGTGGAGTAATAAATGTCATGAGTCTTGTCTTGTCTCTGCCTGTTCGTCTGTTGCTGTCTCTATGTTTCAGGAGGAGGCAGTGGACTTATCTAACGTGCCCGCGGAGTATCTAGGCCTGAAGGAAGTGTTCAGTAAGTCTCGTGCTGCTTCTCTCCCTCCGCATCGTCCCTATGACTGTGCCATAGATTTACTGTCAGGTAAGTCTCCGCCTAAGGGCAAGTTATATTCACTTTCTGTTCCAGAGAGGGAGGCCATGGAGAAATATATTTCTGATTCTCTAGCATCAGGGTTCATCCGCCATTCCTCTTCTCCAGCGGGGGTGGGGTTCTTTTTCGTGGGGAAGAAGGACGGGTCTCTGCGACCTTGTATTGACTACCGAGGGTTGAACAGCATCACGGTAAAGAATACTTATCCTTTGCCGTTGATGTCTTCAGCTTTCGAGAGGTTGCAGGGAGCGTCTATCTTCACTAAATTGGATTTGCGTAACGCTTATCATTTGGTTCGCATTAGGAAGGGGGATGAATGGAAGACTGCGTTTAACACCCCCAGGGGGCACTTTGAATACTTGGTCATGCCTTTCGGGCTGTCCAACTCCCCAGCAGTCTTCCAGGCACTTGTCAACGACGTGCTGCGAGATATGGCTGACCAGTTCATATATGTTTACCTGGATGACATATTGATATTTTCATCTTCTCTCCAGGAACACGTTCAGCACGTCCAACGAGTGCTTCAAAGGTTGCTAGAGAATGGGCTTTTTGTCAAGGCGGAGAAATGCGTTTTTCATGCACAGTCTGTTCCGTTCCTAGGATACATCGTGTCGACTGAGGGAATTCGCATGGATCCTGAGAAGGTTAAGGCTGTGGTGGATTGGCCAAGTCCAGATTCTCGTAAGGCCCTACAGAGGTTTCTGGGATTTGCCAATTTTTACCGGCGTTTTATTCGCAATTTCAGTCAACTAGCCACGCCTCGGACCGCCTTGACCTCCCCCAGAACTACGTTCAGGTGGTCAGACGCTGCTGAAGCAGCGTTTGCCAAACTGAAGGCCCGCTTTGTTTCGGCCCCCATCCTCATTACCCCTGATACATCACGTCAGTTCGTGGTGGAGGTCGACGCGTCAGAGGTGGGGGTAGGTGCAGTGATATCCCAGCGTTCTCCCACAGACGACAGGGTTCATCCGTGCGCGTTTTTGTCTCATCGTTTATCCCCTGCCGAACGCAATTATGACATTGGTAACAGAGAGTTGTTGGCAGTCAAGTTAGCGTTGGAGGAATGGCGTCACTGGTTAGAAGGGTCGGGGGTACCTTTTATCGTCTGGACCGACCATAAGAATTTGGAATATATTAGAACCGCTAAAAGATTGAACTCCAGGCAGGCTCGATGGGCACTTTTTTTCGGACGTTGTGATTTTACTCTCTCGTACCGCCCGGGTTCTAAGAACATCAAACCCGATTCTTTGTCACGCATTTTTGACCGTTCCGAACGCCCGTCTACTCCCGAGTGTATTTTGCCTGAGACTCTAGTTGTCTCCACACTTGTATGGGAGGTCGAATCGAAGGTCATAACGGCCTTAGAAGGGGTAACGCCTCCGCCCGGGTGCCCACCGAATCGTTTATTTGTGCCGGAGGGATTACGGTCTGACGTTATTCAGTGGGGTCATTGTTCCAACGTGGCTTGTCATCCAGGAGTTAACCGCACTAGTTTTTTAGTCAAGCAACGGTTCTGGTGGCCACTTATGGCTCGTGACATTCACAGTTTTGTTTTGGCTTGCTTGGTTTGTGCCACTGGTAAGACCTCCAATCGACCCCCAGATGGGTTACTTCAACCGCTGCCTGTCCCTTCGAGAACCTGGTCCCATATCGCTCTAGATTTTATTACCGCCCTCCCACCCTCCCAGGGTAACACGGTTGTTTTAACTGTGGTGGACCGGTTCTCGAAGGCGGCTCACTTTATTCCCTTACCCAAATTACCCTCAGCTAAGGAGACAGCGTTGACAGTCGTAGATCACGTCTTTCCTATACATGGCCTCCCGACAGACGTGGTCTCCGACAGGGGACCCCAGTTTGTGTCCAAATTTTGGCGAGAGTTTTGTAGGTTACTGGGAGCGACTGTTAGTCTGTCCTCAGGGTTCCATCCCCAGAGCAATGGTCAAACCGAGAGAGCCAACCAGGATTTGGAAAGGGTGTTGCGATGTTTGGTTTCCAAGAATCCTTCCTCATGGAGCCAACAACTGTCCATGGTGGAGTACGCCCACAACACGTTACCAGTTTATCCACGGGTCTGTCTCCGGTGTAGTGTAGTGTAGGGTACCAGCCACCAATTTTTGCCAGTCTGGAATCCGAGGTCGCGGTCCCCTCCGCTCACGCCTTCGTCCAGAGGTGTCACCGCATTTGGACTAGAGCCCGGGAGACTCTACTCCAGGTGGGGGCGCGCACCAAGGCTAAGGCCGATCGCCACCGGTCAAAGCCTCCCGTATACGTCGTTGGTCAAAAGGTGTGGCTTTCTACTAAGAACATTCCTCTCCGTTCCGTTTCTAATAAACTTGCTCCCAAATTCATTGGCCCGTTTACTGTCGCCAAAATCATTAGTCCGGTGGCAGTCCGCCTCAACTTGCCTCCAGTGTACAGGAGGATTCATTCCGTCTTTCATGTATCCAAAATTAAGCCCGTATTTCATTCTCGCATTAACCCGCCAGTCCCGGTTCCTCCCCCGCCGCGACTCGTAGAAGGGGAACCCACCTATTCGGTTAATCGTATTCTGGACTCTAGGCGGAGGGGACGCGGATTCCAGTACTTGGTGGACTGGGAAGGTTACGGTCCGGAGGAGAGAAGTTGGGTACCTGCTAGAGACATCCTGGATCACTCCCTTATTGATGATTACAATCGACAGGTAAGGGAGTCTGGGAACGCCAAGAGGCGTTCCTAGGAGGAGGGGTACTGTCACGGTTTATAATTCACTGTTTCTTTTTGTCTCGTGTTTCTGTTGTTATATGTATGGGTGTGTGAGAATGGGCGTTGCCACTCCATTCAACTGATCAGCGCTCCAGCTGAGCGTACTCTACTCACCAGCTGCAACCCATTCACTCGCCTATTTAATCTCACCACATTCTCCTCTCCTTGTCAGATCGTTGTGTGATGTCTATTGTGTGTGTCGGTCCTGGTCCTGTCGGAGTTTCAGTTCGTGTCCTGTTCCTGTCTTCGTTTTCACTGGATTACTTCACCACTCGGCACTCATCACCTCACCACTCTACAACCGGACGCCTGATCATCTTGTCCCTGCGTCACCAGTTGTCTTGTGTTATCTGACTTGGATAATAAATTATAGAGTTTACTTGCATCCTTGCTTCCTCGTTCTTGACCGTGATACTAAAGTGCTTGAACACCTAATAAGAATGAGACCTTTTTGACAGTTATAGCGCCACCTATGGTCCGATCTCCATGAAACTTTTCATGCTTCTTCACCATGTTATGACACATATGCTCATCAATTTCTGTGAAGTTTTTACTTTTCGTTTAGGATTTATAGGCTTTTGAATGTATTTCGCCCCGCCCCTTTTCTAAATGACCCATTTACAGCCACCCAAATGCAAAATTTCAACTTTTTTTTGATAATTATTGATCTAGAGAGTCCAGAGAATAGGCCTAGACTGGTTTGGTTCCGATCGGGCGAAAAACCAGGGACTAGTTTGCAAAAGTAGGTTTTGGACAAAACTGGCCATAACAAATTTTTTTTTGCTCAAATCGAGAATCCGAGATATACATCTTGTCCGTCTTGAGCCAGGGACAGAGGGGGTACCAGGATGTCATGTTTCGGGGGGCATTTGGCTTGTTTGGGGGGGCAACATAAACAATTGAAAAAATCGGCGCAAAATTAAGCTATACTACACACAATCTGTTTTAGTGCAGATCTTTTTCTAAGCCAGGAACCCAGAGATAGGCACAGGGCCCCTATTAGACTATAGGGCTATCACATAAAAGTTAATCAAACCAGGTCAACATTAATAATATGATGATGATATTATTATTATTGACAGATTCATATATATCAGATCACGGTGATTGCCTGTGTTTGCTTGTGAGAAGACGTGCTACACGAGTAGGCTACCGAGAAGGATGAGAGTTTTTTAAATGAATCTGAAGTCACGTTTGTAGACAAGAGGTAAATTAATTTGTTTCTTCTTCTAAACTGTCCCAGACGTAGGTGCTACTTTTAGGGCTTAAATGTTTCGTGGAGTACTCTTAGTAAAACACATTAGGAGTCTAAAGTTATGAGTCACACGCCCATTATTTTTAGGAGTTTCGCCAGTTAGGAGCTACTTGTAGCCTCTTATAAGATTCTTTGTGAATGCGGCCCCAGGTAAACAATTTTGATATGCTCATTTGAACAGTATGAGAACAGTATTTGAATGTTATTCTCTGGTGGCTTTGGATAAAAGTGTCTGCTAAATGAATAAATGTAAAAATGTAGGCCTAGATAAAAGGAAACATATTAGGCTACATGCAGGGGGTCAGGAGACCTAGAGAGTTGAAATAAAAGCTATTTTTTGTGAAACTATAAGAATTGAAATTATGATATGATTAGCAGAGGCAACATAACTTTTTTTGTACATATATATATATATATATATATATATATATATTTATTTTTTTATTTTTTTTATTAGTGGTACTTATCCCAGATAGCATGTAATCATTGAAACAATGTTGACTCAGTGTTGACGCGTCAACGCTAATTGCATTGAATTAACGTTACAAAGTAATGTTGCTTTAATATCACTCTTGCACCCTCAGTTAATGTTGAAATAATGTCGGGAATTCAACCAAAAATCAATGGTAATAGTATTGATTCAACATTACAAAGTGATATTTTATCAACATCACTCTTGCACCCTCAGTTAATGTTGAAATAATGTTGGGAATTCAACCAAAAATCAATGGTAATAGTATTGATTCAACATTACAAAGTGATATTTTATCAACATCACTCTTGCACCCTCAGTTAATGTTGAAATAATGTTGGGAATTCAACAAAAAATCAATGGTAACGCTATTGAATCAATGTTACACTATGATTGATTATACATCACTGCTGTTGAATCAATATTGAAATTAACAAAAATAATCAATGGTAATATTGTTGAATCAACGTTACTATGACGTTGAATCTACATCACTGCTGTTGAATTAACACTGAAATTAACAAAAAATAATCTTTGGTAATATGGTTTGATCAATGTTACAAGGTGATGTTGATTCTAAATACATTTTGTTGAAAGACTGAAAAGGAATGTCAAACAATGTTGCCATCTGATGTACCAATTAATGTTGAAACAACATTAATATTTCAATCACACTTCAATGGTGCGTCAACAAATTCCTGACCATTTAAAAATTTGTCGAAAACCTTTTAAAATATAAATGACACCTTTCCAGCAGTTGAGTCAATTTATTTTATTCAATCAATCAATGAAAACAAATATATTAAAATATATTTTTTTTTAAAAGAAAGGGGGAGAAATAGGAAAAAAGCATTTCAACCTTTAAAAATAAAATTGGCTTCAGAAGTCTGATGTCATCATAACTAAAGGGGCAGCGGTTCGGGTTTATAAAAATCTGTCTTGCATCAGACTACTGCCTCTTTTCCTTTGGGTTCTCTGAAATCTGAAAAAGAAAGCAGGATGTTACTCAAGAACGAGTCAATTCAGTTGTCATACATACAGTCACATTCAAGAATGTTAATATACTAAACACAATATGATTCACTTTTTTTTTAAGTCACTGAAAACAAAATATTCTAACTAAAATTCTGTTTATTTATTTCTATGAATGCTTTAATATCAAAAGAAAGCACTAGCAGGGGTGTCGGATTTATCTCCAGCCCTAATTAAAAACACCTGAGGCAGATAATCAAGGTCATCTAATCTATGAACACTTCCAGGTGCTGGAGCTAAACTCTTCATGAAGAGGAACAAACACCTCTGAGCTATAGCCATTAAATTTCTCAGTTCATTTTCTGTGAAACTACAGCATTCAAATAACACTTTTATCTTGTAGAATAAAAAAGATCTTAGTTTTTTTCAATGAAAATTTCTTTAAAGGGATAGTTCAACCCGAAATGAAAATTCTGTAATCATTTACTCACCCCCAAGTTGTTCCAAACCTGTATGAGTTTCTTTCTCCTTTTGAACACAAAATAAGATATTTTAAAGAATGTCGGTAACCAGAAAGTTGACGGTGGCCATTGATTTCCATAGTAGGAAATAAATACCATGGAAGTCAATGGCTAACATCAACTGTCTGGTTGCCAACATCCTTCACTCTATCTTCTTTTGTGTGCAGCAGAAGAAAGACATTCATATAGGTTTGGAACAACTTGAGGGTAAATAAATGATGACATAATTTTAATTTCAGGCTGAACTATCCCTTTAAAGCTGCAGATTCACCTTATGTAGACCCTAATTTCTTTAAATATCACAAAATAGCCAAGTCAGTCACTTTCTTAATAAACACTATGTGTTTTTTTTTTTTATTGTGTTTCAGTGGAAACAAGCTAAACTGAATGGAAATCAGTTATTTCTCAAATTTTATACAGATTCAGGAATATGAATGATTACCTGATTAAGCAGTGATAAGATACAGGATATCATCAAGTCCCAGGTCAGGTGATTATGCTGTTGACAACAACTCAGTGTATGATCAATGTCAGCATCATCAGGAGGGTGCTTTTTTAATTGTCCATCTTCATCTGCCTTCACTCCTACTAAAGGAGCAATGTGTTCTGCATGCAAACACTGACCGATACAAGACATGGGCTATGTTAACATTCTTGCTCATGTTCATGTCTCTTGCACCTTAAGAAATCTGTTAAATGACATAACTTTATTCAGGAAATTCCTAATAAACTTTATTAAAGCAAGATGCATTTTTTTTAGGATGTAGAAAAATAGCTAGAAACTCTGCTAGAGAAGTCGTGTAAGTATGTCAGGTGATTCAACAAACAAGAGGTCTGTATAGGATGCACCTGTTTTCTCTCTAATGAGGAAGCATTAGACTACTGAAAAGTGCACATGCAAAGACTACATGGGCGTTTACCAATCAGTGGCCAATTTCAAGCTACAATACAGGTAAATGTTTTTCAACCATTTTTCAACACTCTTGCTAAAATCATGAAGGCCCACCCCTAAACCAAGCCCACAGTGTATTACAGCAAATCGGGTAAAGCGGTTGAAAATGTCCATTGTGGTTTGAAAACGCCCCACTGATCGAGAAACACCCACTAGTGTTCTGCAGATACACGCCTGAATGATCTTGTGCTCATCAACTACAAATCACTGTTAGTTCAATGTCACTGTCTCCACCCATGTGTGTTGTTGGCTTTCATCAAAATGTCAATGCTGATCCAGCACACTTTAAACATTGAAATGTCAATCTCAACCAAAATGATGGTTTAGATCAAAACTCAACATTGTATCAATGTCACCATGCTATCTGGGTATTCATGGATTTAATCAGGTCCCTGATACATCCAGTGTATCCTATCTACAGGACCAGTCTGCGGCTAGTCTTGGCAAATTCAGAAACAAATCGATTCATGTCCAGACCTTTTGTGATTTTCTTTTCGTGTGCCAAAATGACCAAATCTCTCTTCCTTGAATGCAGCATTGATCTTCGGAGAGGGGTGAGAATGCGGCTCAAGGTAGAAAAAGAACTTTCACATGCAGCTGAGGACACACCTATGATGAGTGCTGTGACATACAGCTTATGCAAAATGGGGAAGGCCTCTTTGTACTGCTGAATGCACTTGCATACTTCAGAGAGGTTAGCATCAGTGGACAGTTTATTGAGCAACATTGCTTTTGCCACAGCAATTTCATTTGGCAAGGTCATATTATTTTGCTCTGTGCCTACAAGCACTTGAAGTGGCTTCAGGAGAGAAGGGTCAAGGAAAGACGCTGATTTTGGTAGGAGAAATGATGTTGCCCTCATTAAATCAACATTTCTTTGAGAGAATCTCGTCTCCATCTCCACAATAGCCCTATCAAGGATGTTGAACATAGCCCTTTTAAAAGTCTGATTAGGAGCAGTTTGGTCATCAGAGTCACCACCATTCCCTATTGTAGACAAGATAACACTACTGACAAGTTGTGAATTAACGATCCGTCTTCTTTTAGGTGGGTTGGTAGGCCTACTTCCACAATGAGAGAAATGCTCCTCCCAGAATGAGTCGCATCGCATCTCCTTCAGTGTGCCCAGGGAAGGTGTCACCACTTCCCCTGCAGTGCACAAATCCACTGTTTGGGACTGCAGAATTGAATTGGCTGGCTTCAGCGCACCAAGCACATGCAGAAGAAATTTGCCAGTGTCAAAGAAGTTCTGTCTGTCAAGCTGGGTCAAAAGACCACATGCCTCTGTGTTAATGTCAAATGGAGCACTGTCATCCTCTGCTATCTCAGACAGAAGCCTCCTGATGACATCCTCATTGTGAACAATAGACTTGGTGACATCATAATGACTGGTCCAGCGAATTTCTAATAGTCTTTTCAGTGTGGGTGTACTGTATCTATTTGCAACATAATGTCTGTGACAAAATGTGTTTAGTGAACTGGACCAGTCAAAGAACTTCTTTGCCACAGGTTCTGCATGCATTGCATGTACCACTGCCAAATGGAGTTGGTGGTTGTAGCAGTGCACATATGGGATATCTTTACCCACTTTGTTTTGCAGCAAAGCCTGCACACCGCCCCTCACTCCTGACATGACAGAAGCACCATCATAACACTGAGACACTAAATTGTCACCATTGTAACCCAGGTCAGACAGATTAGACAGAATTTGGTCACACACATACTCAGCATCAAGCTGATTCAATTCAATGAGGCCGATTAGGTGTTCCTCTGGGATTGAGTTGCGGACAAATCTAATGATGACTGACAAATTCTCAATGTTACACCGATTCCTGGTACCATCACTTTTAATACAAAGGCCAGGAGAGTCGGCCTCCTCATATTTGGTCTGGATGTCTTTTAGTACCATTTTGGCAAGAGTTTGAATTATCTCGTTCTGAATCAAATTGGACGTGTATTTCGCGTTTTCGGGAATGCTTTTTGCAATCTCTGCGAGTTTAGGGTCTTTTTGGAGGGTGTAATCAAATAGCCGAATTAAAAGACCTTCCTCATCCCCACCCCCGTGATGGTGCTCACGTAGAGCAAGTTCATTAACCGCCAGAAACTGAATAACTTCCCCAATACTTTTTACATAATATCTGTTTTTTTCTATGTGAGTTTGACCAAGCTGGTGAACAATGGTATTATCGGTCTCTGTCCGGCACTGGTATTCCTGCCACGCAGACATGGCTCTGACATGCGCAGTGCCGGAGGCATGTTTCTGAAAACCACTGTTTTTTATCAGCGCTTTTTTCCAATTGGTGTAGCCTACTTTTGTGAATGCGTCATCTCTTTCTGAATTGGAGACACTAAATTTACGGCAGGGAAAGCAAAAGCTGGCATCACGTAAGACAGAATATTCGAGCCATGGTCGAGACTGATACCAGCCCGCATTGAAACACCTGAGAGCCTGTCCAAATGGGCGCTTAGGATAGCTACTTAGCTTGGGCTGGGATGAGCTATACAAATCTAAGTCAGGGGGAACAGACACGCTAGAGCTGGAGGAGGATTGTCTGCTTTGGGGAGGGCAGAATGTTGCTGGCTCCGACACAGATGCAGAGCTGGAGGATGGTGCATGTGGATTTTGTGGAGGACATGCATTTGGAGGATTTACCGTTGTGGATGCAACAAGGCTCTGCTCAGTGTCGGAAGCAGAGGTACTGGGCTTGTCAGAGGCAGCATGTTCACTGTAGCTAGCAGGTGAGCTGAGCTCAACAAAGACAGCTTGTATGAAGGGCGAAGGACAAGGTGCCTGTTTTTTAATGAGCCACTTATGCATTTTTTATGTTTAATAAAAACTGGTCTAATTATTAAATCCAAAAGCCTACTTCATTGACTTCAGTCAGTCAGTGCCAACTTCAGTGACTAGAGACTAGCAACTTAAGTGAGTGACTAGCAGCTAGCTAAGCAGCCTGAGCTACCCAACAAATTAATAGCCTGCTAAAATGACAAAAAAAGTGCACACAAAACTTAACTGTTCAACCACAAGAATTTCAGGAAAAGCTTATAAGTACACACTAGCATTAAATGAGAAAAGAACAAAGTTGTGATCAGTGAGACTTTTAACACTAGCTGCCAACAGATTCAAAATCTATATCGTCTGTGTGCAGAGTGACTGTGACTGCTGCGCTCTCTGGTTGTTAAAGTGATCCGGCAGCAGACTGACACACCCCCAATAACGGCCAATAGAAAAGCAATAGGTTAAAAAAAAAAATTAGTGAACGTTCTGGTTAGGACTGTTTGTTTTTTATTTAAGGGGCTACTGGAGGAGTTTTGAGATCTATAGTCAAAATAGACTTAAATAAATGTATTTAATTGCATACTTATATTTTTCACAGTCATCTTTTTACTTTAAGACCGGGGTAAAGCAAGGAAGACTACAATTTACCTCAACAAGGCGACATAATGAACGATAGTAGTCTCATTCGTGGAGGTGGAAAAACAAGTTCTTTGTGAAATGCAGGATTTATTGTATTAAAATTTAAATGCAAAAGAAAAGGTATGAGTCTGCTGTTTTTGTCAATTTTAAGTTTTAATTTAAAATGTTTGCGAATCAGATTTTAATAAATACATGGTTAAATATTTTACCACTTGCTTGAGCAACTAAATATATTCTATATATAGCATACGCACTGCACACGGCTTTCTCTTATTCATCATTTGGCCATTTCAGTAGATTTACTCACTAACATTGTTGTGGAAACACATTAAGCGCATGGAAACTAAAATATGATATAGTATAATATGATAGTATCGTGCTACAGCGCACATTCTATCAGCTGCAGTCCCAATACTCGACGTACATTCACATCACATGTTAATGCAGCGGTAGAGTTAAACTCACAGGACACTGCACTTATTCGCAATCACAAAAGTTCATTATTTGCTCGTGCTTTAAAGCTTTGACAGGTAAACATTTCATTGGCGTTCTGTTCTCACATTATTATGCACTTTTTCTGAGTGCGTATACGTCCGAACCACGCGCACACTGTCAAACAGCGCCAAACTGGATTTTTGTTGGGTCAGACCCTTCCGCTAGCGATGGGAAAATATGCACAAAACAATCCACTTTTATCTTAATTTATCATCAGATGGACAGATAATTTCTCAGGGGAGGCAGGGCTTATCCTAGGGGAGGCACTGCCTCCCCCAGCCTCCCCCTAGACACGCCCCTGGCCAGGGATCACAGTGATGTAAAAATCTTGATTCTAGGTCAAACGGTCGAGGAGTTATGGGTAATTTAGTACTTTTGGTTGCTGTAGCGCCACCTATGGGCCAATCGGGGTCATACTCTGATAGGTTCTCCCCAAAAGTGTGGCCTACCATCTGGCCAAGTTTCAAGTCTCTAGGCCTTACGGTTTGGGCTGCACGATGCGTTTTAGGGCAATTTTTTGTTTCAAATAGCAAATACAATAGGTTTTCAGCACTAAAGTGCTTGAACACCTAATAAGAATGAGACCTTTTTGACAGTTATAGCGCCACCTATGGTCCGATCTCCATGAAACTTTGCATGCTTCTTCACCATTTTATGACACATATGCTCATCAATTTTTGTGAAGTTTTGACTTTTCGTTTAGGACTTATAGGCTTTTGACTGTATTTTGCCCCGCCCCTTTTCTAAATGACTCTGTTACAGCCACCCAAATGCAAAATTTCTATTTTTTTCCGATAATTATTGATCTAGAGAGTCCAGAGAATAGGCCTAGACTGGTTTGGTTCTGATCGGGCGAAAAACCAGGGACTAGTTCGCAAAAATAGGTTTTGGACAAAACTGGCCATAACAATTTTTTTTTTTGCTCAAATCGAGAATCCGAGATATACATCTTGTCCGTCTTGAGCCAGGGACAGAGGGGGTACCAGGATGTCATGTTTTGGGGGGCATTTGGCTTGTTTGGGGGGGCAACATAAACAATTGAAAAAATCGGAGCAAAATTAAGCTATACTACACACAATCTGTTTTAGTGCAGATCTTTTTCTAAGCCAGGAACCCAGAGATAGGCACAGGGCCCCTATTAGACTATAGGGCTATCACATAAAAGTTAATCAAACCAGGTCAACATTAATAATATGATGATGATATTATTATTATTGACAGATTCATATATATCAGATCACGGTGATTGCCTGTGTTTGCTTGTGAGAAGACGTGCTACACGAGTAGGCTACCGAGAAGGATGAGAGTTTTTTAAATGAATCTGAAGTCACGTTTGTAGACAAGAGGTAAATTAATTTGTTTCTTCTTCTAAACTGTCCCAGACGTAGGTGCTACTTTTAGGGCTTAAATGTTTCGTGAAGTACTCTTAGTAAAACACATTAGGAGTCTAAAGTTATGAGTCACACGCCCATTATTTTTAGGAGTTTCGCCAGTTAGGAGCTACTTGTAGCCTCTTATAAGATTCTTTGTGAATGCGGCCCCAGGTAAACAATTTTGATATGCTCATTTGAACAGTATGAGAACAGTATTTGAATGTTATTCTCTGGTGGCTTTGGATAAAAGTGTCTGCTAAATGAATAAATGTAAAAATGTAGGCCTAGATAAAAGGAAACGTATTAGGCTACATGCAGGGGGTCAGGAGACCTAGAGAGTTGAAATAAAAGCTATTTTTTGTGAAACTATAAGAATTGAAATTATGATATGATTAGCAGAGGCAACATAACTTTTTTTGTACATATATATATATATATATATATATATATATATATATATATATATATATATATATATATATATATATATATATATTTATTTTTGTATTTTATTTTTTTATTAGTGGTACTTATTCATGGATTTCATCAGGTCCCTGATACATCCAGTGTATCCTATCTACAGGACCAGTCTGCGGCTAGTCTTGGCAAATTCAGAAACAAATCGATTCATGTCCAGACCTTTTGTGATTTTCTTTTCGTGTGCCAAAATGACCAAATCTCTCTTCCTTGAATGCAGCATTGATCTTCGGAGAGGGGTGAGAATGCGGCTCAAGGTAGAAAAAGAACTTTCACATGCAGCTGAGGACACACCTATGATGAGTGCTGTGACATACAGCTTATGCAAAATGGGGAAAGCCTCTTTGTACTGCTGAATGCACTTGCATACTTCAGAGAGGTTAGCATCCGTGGACAGTTCATTGAGCAACATTGCTTTTGCCACAGCAATTTCATTTGGCAAGGTCATATTATTTTGCTCTGTGCCTGCAAGCACTTGAAGTGGCTTCAGGAGAGAAGGGTCAAGGAAAGACGCTGATTTTGGTAGGAGAAATGATGTTGCCCTCATTAAATCAACATTTCTTTGAGAGAATCTCGTCTCCATCTCCACAATAGCCCTATCAAGGATGTTGAACATAGCCCTTTTAAAAGTCTGATTAGGAGCAGTTTGGTCATCAGAGTCACCACCATTCCCTATTTTAGACAAGATAACACTACTGACAAGTTGTGAATTAACTATCCATCTTCTTTTAGGTGGGTTGGTAGGCCTACTTCCACAATGAGAGAAATGCTCCTCCCAGAATGAGTCGCATCGCATCTCCTTCAGTGTGCCCAGGGAAGCTGTCACCACTTCCCCTGCAGTGCACAAATCCACTGTTTGGGACTGCAGAATTTAATTGGCTGGCTTCAGCGCACCAAGCACATGCAGAAGAAATTTGCCAGTGTCAAAGAAGTTCTGTCTGTTAAGCTGGGTCAAAAGACCACATGCCTCTGTGATAATGTCAAATGGAGCACTGTCATCCTCTGCTATCTCAGACAGAAGCCTCCTGATGACATCCTCATTGTGAACAATAGACTTGGTGACATCATAATGACTGGTCCAGCGAATTTCTAATAGTCTTTTCAGTGTGGGTGTACTGTATCTATTTGCAACATAATGTCTGTGACAAAATGTGTTTAGTGAACTGGACCAGTCAAAGAACTTCTTTGCCACAGGTTCTGCATGCATTGCATGTACCACTGCCAAATGGAGTTGGTGGTTGTAGCAGTGCACATATGGGATATCTTTACCCACTTTGTTTTGCAGCAAAGCCTGCACACCGCCCCTCACTCCTGACATGACAGAAGCACCATCATAACACTGAGACACTAAATTGTCACCATTGTAACCCAGGTCAGACAGATTAGACAGAATTTGGTCACACACATACTCAGCATCAAGCTGATTCAATTCAATGAGGCCGATTAGGTGTTCCTCTGGGATTGAGTTGCGGACAAATCTAATGATGACTGACAAATTCTCAATGTTACACCGATTCCTGGTACCATCTCTTTTAATACAAAGGCCAGGAGAGTCGGCCTCCTCATATTTGGTCTGGATGTCTTTTAGTACCATTTTGGCAAGAGTTTGAATTATCTCGTTCTGAATCAAATTGGACGTGTATTTCGCGTTTTCGGGAATGCTTTTTGCAATCTCTGCGAGTTTAGGGTCTTTTTGGAGGGTGTAATCAAATAGCCGAATTAAAAGACCTTCCTCATCCCCACCCCCGTGATGGTGCCCACGTAGAGCAAGTTCATTAACCGCCAGAAACTGAATAACTTCCCCAATACTTTTTACATAATATCTGTTTTTTTCTATGTGAGTTTGACCAAGTTGGTGAACAATGGTATTATCGGTCTCTGCCCGGCACTGGTATTCCTGCCACGCAGACATGGCTCTGACATGCGCAGTGCCGGAGGCATGTTTCTGAAAACCACTGTTTTTTACCAGCGCTTTTTTCCAATTGGTGTAGCCTACTTTTGTGAATGCGTCATCTCTTTCTGAATTGGAGACACTAAATTTACGGCAGGGAAAGCAAACGCTGGCATCACGTAAGACAGAATATTTGAGCCATGGTCGAGACTGATACCAGCCCGCATTGAAACACCTGAGAGCCTGTCCAAATGGGCGCTTAGGATAGCTACTTAGCTTGGGCTGGGATGGGCTATACAAATCTAAGTCAGGGGGAACAGACACGCTAGAGCTGGAGGAGGATTGTCTGTTTTGGGGAGGGCAGAATGTTGCTGGCTCCGACACAGATGCAGAGCTGGAGGATTGTGCATGTGGATTTTGTGGAGGACATGCATTTGGAGGATTTACCGTTGTGGATGCAACAAGGCTCTGCTCGTGTCGGAAGCAGAGGTACTGGGCTTGTCAGAGGCAGCATGTTCACTGTTGCTAGCAGGTGAGCTGAGCTCAACAGAGACAGCTTGTATGAAGGGCGAAGGACAAGGTGCCTGTTTTTTAATGAGCCACTTATGCATTTTTTATGTTTAATAAAAACTGGTCTAATTATTAAATCCAAAAGCCTACTTCATTGACTTCAGTCAGTCAGTGCCAACTTCAGTGACTAGAGACTAGCAACTTAAGTGAGTGACTAGCAGCTAGCTAAGCAGCCTGAGCTACCCAACAAATTAATAGTCTGCTAAAATGACAAAAAAAGTGCACACAAAACTTAACTGTTCAACCACAAGAATTTCAGGAAAAGCTTATAAGTACACACTAGCATTAAATGAGAAAAGAACAAAGTTGTGATCAGTGAGACTTTTAACACGAGCTGCCAACAGATTCAAAATCTATATCGTCTGTGTGCAGAGTGACTGTGACTGCTGCGCTCTCTGGATAAGAATGAGAACACAGTGATGTAAAAATCTTGATTCTAGGTCAAACAGTCGAGGAGTTATGGGTAATTTAGTACTTTTTGTTGCTGTAGCGCCACCTATGGGCCAATCGGGGTCATACTCTGATAGGTTCTCCCCAAATGTGTGGCCTACCATCTGGCCGAGTTTCAAGTCTCTAGGCCTTACGGTTTGGGCTGCACGATGCGTTTTAGGGCAATTTTTTTTTTCAAATAGCAAATACAATAGGTTTTCAGCACTAAAGTGCTTGAACACCTAATAAGAATGAGACCTTTTTGACAGTTATAGCGCCACCTATGGTCCGATCTCCATAAAATTTTGCATGCTTCTTCACCATGTTATGACACATATGCTCATCCATTTTTGTGAAGTTTTGACTTTTCGTTTAGGATTTATAGGCTTTTGACTGTATTTTGCCCTGCCCCTTTTTTAAATGACCCTGTTACAGCCACCCAAATGCAAAATTTCATTTTTTTTCGATAATTATTGATCTAGAGAGTCCAGAGAATAGGCCTAGACTGGTTTGGTTCCGATCGGGCGAAAAACCAGGGACTAGTTCGCAAAAGTAGGTTTTGGACAAAATTGGACGTAAAAAAAAATGTTTAGGCCCAAATCGAAATCTGAGTTATGATCAATTTAGTACTTTTGGTTGCTGTAGCGCCACCTATGGGCCAATCGGGGTCATACTCTGATAGATTCTCCCCAAAAGTGTGGCCTACCATCTGGCCAAGTTTCAAGTCTCTAGGCCTTACGGTTTGGGCTGCACGATGCGTTTTAGGGGATTTTTTTTTTTCAAATAGCAATTACAATAGGTTTTCAGCACTTCGTGCTTGAACACCTAATAATGATGAGACCTTTTTGACAGTTATAGCGCCACCTATGGTCCGATCTCTATGAAACTTTGCATGCTTCTTCACCATGTTATGACACATATGCTCATCAATTTTTGTGAAGTTTTGATACGAAAACGGTTTCATCTATCGACACGAAATCTATAACTTTTAGTCGGCACGGTCTGGAGATGATACGATTCGATTTTGGTGAAAATCGGACCAACGGTCTAGGAGGAGTTAGAAAAAGTAGGTTTTGACTGAAAATCAAGATGGCGGACAGGAAGTTCGGCCAAATAAGGATAACCTGGTATCTATGTTCTCAGCTTGACCCAAGCTGAGAACATAGATCCCACAATTTTTTTTATGTGTCCTCAGAGTGAGCCCATACATATGTGTGTCAATTTTGGGGCCAACCTTCGGTGCTTGGCCCCTAATAATAATAAGAAGAACCGGAACAGATACAATAGGTGCCTCCGCACCTTCGGTGCTTGGCCCCTAATAAGAACCGGAACAGATACAATAGGTGCCTCCGCACCTTCGGTGCTTGGCCCCTAATAAGAACCGGAACAGATACAATAGGTGCCTCCGCACCTTCGGTGATTGGCCCCTAATAAGAACCGGAACAGATACAATAGGTGCCTCCGCACCTTCGGTGCTTGGTCCCTAATAAGAACCGGAACAGATACAATAGGTGCCTCCGCACCTTCGGTGCTTGGCCCCTAATAAGAACCGGAACAGATACAATAGGTGCCTCCACACCTTCGGTGCTTGGCCCCTAATAATAAAATATAGCTGCGAGGAGCGATTACGGGCCCAAGCCGGTGGCACCGCAACCCCGGTGCCTTTAGTTACCTAAAGGCACCGGGGTGGCGGTGCCGCCGGCTTTGGCCCTTCATCGCTGCTTGCAGCTATATTTTATATATATATATATACACTCACCTAAAGGATTATTAGGAACACCATACTAATACTGTGTTTGACCCCCCTTCGCCAATTTGAAATGATTCGAGCTTTGTGACATGGTGCATTATCCTGCTGGAAGTAGCCATCAGAGGATGGGTACATGGTGGCCATAAAGCTGCCAGTTGGTGGCGCTATAACTTTAACTCACAATAGTCACATCCATGTGATCGGCCTCTTACAACAAACACACTGCTGAAGTTTCATCAAGATCAATTAATATTGTATAAAGAAGTTATAACACACTTCCTGTTTCCATTATTCGCCATAAATTTGTTTCCTCGCCACGGCCAAACCGTTCGAGATATCAAAAATCCCCTGGCAATTTTTCATCCTCAGTGTCTTGACTTCATGCACACCGAGTTTGGTGACGATCGGGTGAATTCCCTAGGAGAAGTGTTTCAAATTCCTGAGCATGCATTTCCAAACAACCCTAAATAGCCGACTTCCTGTTGGGCTGGCGTAAAACTTTAAGCACGAAAGTTGTTTGGTCCAATGAGATCAATATGTGTACCGAGTTTCATACTAATTCATGCAAGCGTGTTTGATATATGGACAAGTTTTCGGACCCCATTCCAGGGGGCGCACGCCCGGGTACCAGCTTCAGCCTATCCCTGATGGCCGTGGGTTCTGACCTGTGTGCAAAGTTTCAAGAGTTTTCGAGCACGTTAAACGAATTTATGGCGAATAATGGAAACAGGAAGTGTATTATAACTTCTTTATACATTAATTGATCTTGATAAAACTTCAGCAGTGTGTTCGTTGTAAGAGGCCGATCACATGGATGTGACTATTGTGAGTCAAAGTTATAGCGCCACCAACTGGCAGCAGGAAGTGTGTCACTTTCAAAATGCTTTTAAATCACCCTCTTATTTTTACCCGATTTGCTTCAAACTTTATGTGTATAATGTAAACACACGCCAGATGTAGACCTGTGAAAGGATTATTGATACCTTAAGTACTGTTGCCATGGCAACGCATTAAACTTTAATATTCTTTTTGGATGCTTATGAGGCTCTTCACATTCTTCAAATTGCATGAAACTCGACAGACAGATCACGTTTATTAGCCAGTAGACATGTGCAAAGTTGTAAAAGCCCTTTCAGAGCTTGGGCCCTAATAATAATAATCCTAAGGAAAACAATAGAGCTCTGCCCCCTTTCAGGGCTTGGGCCCTAATAAATAATCCTAAGGAAAACAATAGGGCCTTCGCCCTTTCAGGGCTTGGGCCCTAATAATAATAGTCCTAAGGAAAACAATAGGGCTCTGCGCCCTTTCAGGGCTTGGGCCCTAATTGTGATGATGCAGCAAGGACGAAGCAGAGAGAGAATCCAAATGCAGCTAATTTAATAAAATAACAGGTGAAACAAAGGAACACGGAACTCAGGACACGAACACTGAAGCAACAACAACGACCGACAAACCACAACTGAAACACAGAGGTATAAATAGACAGGCAAACAAGCTAAACAAGATAACAAGGGGGCGTGGCTAATCAGAAACACATGGGAACAATGATCAGACAATTAACAAGACACATGGCAAACAGGGAATCACATGACCGACAAGAACAAGGAACAAGACACAAAACCCACACCGTGACATAGCCCCTCCCCTATGGGCGGCTCCCGACGCCCCTTAGTACAAAAAGAAACAAAAAACAGAATAGTTCAGGAGGATGGTGCAGCGGAGGTGGTCTTGGGGGAGGGAAGGAGGGTCAAGTCTGTGCAGGGTGCAAGGAACTTCAGGCGGCCAGGGTGGACCAGGCGGTGAAGACCCCTCGGGCGGCCACGGCGGTGAAGACCCCTCGGGCAGCCACGGCGGTGAAGACCCCTCGGGCGGCCAGGGCGGTGTAGACCCCTCGGGCGGCCAGGGCGGTGACGACCCCTCGGGCGGCCAGGCGGAGCAGACACTGGCTCTAGAACAGCCACTGGCTCCAGCTCTGGAACAGACACTGGCACTGGCTCAGGAACAGGCATTAGCTCAGGAATAGACACCGGCTCAGGAACAGACACCAAAACTGTGACAGCCACAAGAACAGACAGAAACAAACACTGGTTCTGGCGCTGGAACCGGCACTGGCTCTGGAACAGACATTGGCTCGGGAACAGGAACAGACTCTGGCTCGGGAACAGGAACAGACTCTGGCTCGGGAACAGGAGCAGACTCTGGCTCGGGAACAGGAACAGACTCGGGGCGGCCATCTTGTCCGTAGACACTGGCTCGGAGGCGGCCATCTTGTCTGTAGACACTGGCTCGGAGGAAGTGACGTGAACAGTCTCTGGATCAGCAGAAGTGATGTGAACAGTCTCTGGTTCGGCCATCTTGTCCGTAGACACTGTCTCGGAGGAAGTGACGTGAACTGACTCTGGATCGGCCATCTTGTCCGTAGACACTGGCTCAAAGGCGGCCATCTTGTCCGTAGACACTGGCTCGGAGGAAGTGACGTGAACCGACTCTGGATAGGCCATCTTGTCTGTAGACACTGGCTCTGTAGAAGTAATGTGAAGCGTCTCTGGCTTGGCAGAAGTGACGTGAACAGTCTCTGACTTGGCCATCTTGTCCGTAGACACTGGCTCGGAGGAAGTGACGTGACCAGTCTCTGACATGGCAGACGTGACGTGAACAGGCTCTGACTGGGTAGACGTGACGTGAACCGTCTCTGGATCAGCAGACGTGACTTGGACAGTCTCTGGATCGGCAGACGTGACTTGGACAGTCTCTGGATCGGTAGACGTGACTTGGACAGTCTCTGGATCGGCAGACGTGACTTTGACAGTCTCTGGATCGGCAGACGTGACTTCGACAGTCTCTGGATCGGCAGACGTGACTTGGACAGTCTCTGGATCGGCAGACGTGGCTGACGTGAAGCTCTGGCTGGACGTGGCTGACGTGAAGCTCTGGCTGGACGTGGCTGACGTGAAGCTCTGGCTGGATGTGGCTGACGTGAAGCTCTGGCTGGACGTGGCTGACGTGAAGCTCTGGCTGGGCGTGGCTGACGTGAAGCTCTGGCTGGGCGTGGCTGACGTGAAGCTCTGGCTGGGCGTGGCTGACGTGAAGCTCTGGCTGGGCGTGGCTGACGTGAAGCTCTGGCTGGGCGTGGCTGACGTGAAGCTCTGGCTGGACGTGGCTGACGTGAAGAGCAGAGCTTATCCGAAGGGCAATATCAATGTACTGCTCTAACGTCCATTGAGGGGTGTTGTCCGGCATAAGGTACTCTAGGAGGTCCGTAAGGCCGTAACGGAACATGTCTTTCAAGACATTATCACTCACTGCCCGGACTCACCATCACTTATCACTGATCACATTCACCTGTACCTCATTCACTGATTGCATTCACCTGTGTCTCATCCTGTTAGTCTGTCTATTTATACCATGTTCATTCATTCACTCACGGCGAAGTCTTGTTTTAGTGTCACACTGCAATTCTGAGCATTCTCCCCGTTTTCTTGTCTCTTGGTCTTTTTGGATTTCTTGCCTGTTTTGGATTACTCTTTTGCCTCTGACCCCTGCCTGCTTTGTGTGTTTGTTTGTACGGACAGCCTGCCTGTGTTTGACCTTGCCTGTTTTGGATTACCCCTTAATAAAACTGCATTTGGATTCTCCACCTTCGTGTCTCGGAGCAGTTTCGAGACACTAATAAATAATCCTAAGGAAAACAATCGCCCTTTCAGGGCTTGGGCCTTAATGAAGCAAGCGCGCCGGAGTTATTTTTGGGACCATTTTACAGCTAGAGTTACACCTTCATCATGTCTGTAAGTTTGTGTGTGCATTCGCAGCCTTTTCTTTTGTGCAAATGTAAGTTGTAATATTGGGTTTAATTTGTGTAGACCTATCTATATCTGATTTATCTCAAATAGGATACATTTGGTTAAGAATTAACATGCCGGTGATCTTCTTCAGCTTCAGCGCATGCAGCTCAAACAGCAATGCACAACTAATATAGTGACTATGATTGGGACTGCCATATTACATGACATTATAAAGAGAACAATATTGTAATAAAACATTGTGAATTATTTGGGTTTAGTTGCTGTGTTTCATCGCTTTGCTTCAGGAAGAGCCCAAGAGAAGAGAGGAAGAGAACATTAGTCACACATTCTGAATAGCAAGAAACTTAGTTCAAGTTCTCTTGTTACATTCGCGTCATTCTGTGCACATATCATTTGTAATGTTATGTTTATTTTACATATTATCCGATTAATCTCATATAGGATGCATTTCTTTGAGTTACATAACGTGCAAGCAAAGTGCTCAAGTTTACTGGTGTTCATTCAGCGAGGGCAGCTCAAACAGCAATGCATGACTAATAATAACTATGATTGGGACATACTACATAACATTAATGAGAACACTTTTTTAATAAATCGTCATGAATTAATTTGGTTTAGTTGCCGTTTTCAGCGCGTTGTTCCAGGAAAAGCGCGTCTACAACAGGTGTATACTCATTCCGAACAGCGTTGGTAACATGTTGTATTTCACAGTAAAGATTATGCATATTTGGCGTGCTGTCCAGGGGGAGGGCTCCGAGCTCGGAATTTTGCCTGAACCCAGAGTACTCCCCCCGTTGTTGTAAGTGTATTTAGGACTAGAAGTGAGGAGATGGGGTGGTGGAGGGATGCTGTTAAACTGTCAATGAACGGAGGTAAGTTTGCTGTGTATATATACACCTCTTGACTTGTTGATTGAGTTGATTAGCAGAGTGTGCTCCACTCGTGTCTAATTAGGTTTGATTATCTGAGTGTGCTCCACGTGTGTTTAATTAGGTTTAATTATCTGAACGTGCTCCTCCCGAACTTTGTTAATAAAACATCATTAGTCATTATATTTGATTACAAAATAAGTAATTTAATAAATGATCAATCACATCGACAAACACATCTTATTTTACAATCATACTAGTCCTTTATTTAAATTAAAAACCCTTATCATTCATTTAATGAGGAACATAGCATTTGGAGCAGCATTTGCAGATCCTGTCATGCTGTTGGCTAATGCAGTATTAAAGGTGGGGTAAGCGTAATTTCAAAAACGCTGTTGGACATTGTTGATATTTGAAATCAACCCAAACAAACACACCCCTCTCTTCATTGCTCCACCACCAAAATTCACCCTCCAATCCTAACCGCCCTGCTCCAAGTCAAGGTCTAGAACACGGATCGCCGGCATGTGAGGTAAGTGCACTAACAATGACGCTAAACACCACATTCTCTAGCATTCATCAGCATGACTCTCACTAGGTGGCTTTCGTTACGCACGCAATAAAATTGTGGATGTCTGTTTATCATAGCAGAAGCACAACAAAATAAAGCTTCATGAAAAATAAAGCGCAGATGATGAACGAATGACAAGGAAGCACAAAAAAATGAACGTACAGCACACAATAGTAATTATAAACAAGAGTTGGTTGTTAGTTGCCAACAGCACAGCAGCTCCAGCCAATGACACTCAAACCCAGTGTTACTCAGGTGTGAAGCAGATTCAAAGCAACCTCCGCGTCTGTTTTCATGCCTTCCCACTTAGCTCTCTCCAGTGCTGGACAGCTTTTCTAATATTAACGCGGGTCCTAAAGCTCTTGCCTAGTCATAACCCTTAATTTTCCAGTGATTTCTTCTGAGCTTTTCTCTTTTGTATTGTGTCTCATCTCTATTTATGCAGTCTTTCTTAAAATCTCCCTCTTGCTCTTTCTCTCTCCTCCACCGTTATGCGCCCCCTGATTGGCTACACACGTTTGTTGTTGTTTGTTTGTGTGTTGGTCCGACTAACTTTCAAACAGCGTTTTTCAAATTTTGCTTACCCCACCTTTAAGGCTAACATTAATCGATTAATTGATCGTGAATTTTAATTTTTGCATGAACTAAACCATTATTAATAATACAAAGAAGAAGAAAGCTAACACAACCAATACATACTTAAAGCTCCAGTAGGTAGCTTTTGTAAACAAATATTTGTTAAAACTGTCATTATGTCCTGACAGTAGAATATGAGACAGATAATCTGTGGAAAAAATCAAGCTCCTCTGGCTCCTCCCTGTGGTCCTATTGCCATTTGCAGAAATACACCGCTCCCGGTCAGAAACAACCAATCAGAGCCAGGAGGAATGTCTTAGCAGTGTCAATCACGCTCGTGTACGCGCTGATCACCCCTCTCTTGCACAGCGCGAGTGCGTACTGTCATTCGTGAGTCTCCTGTTCGAACTCGTTCATCCAAATGAACGAATCTTTTTTCGAGTCATTTCGTTCATTCAACGAACGAAATGACTCGAAAAAAGATTTGTTCATTTTGAACGAGTCTTTTTTGGAGTCATTTCGTTCATTCAACGAATGAAATGACTCGAAAAAAGATTTGTTCATTTTGATGAACGAGTTCGAACAGGATCACGAACGTGCATCACAGAACAGAGCAAGGCGAGCATTTGAGCTTATAAAACTTAAAGTTTTGTATTTATTTTTGAAATGACCGATCGTTTCGCTAGATAAGACCCTTATTCATCGTCTGGTATCGTTTAAAGCCCTTTGAAGCTGCACTGAAACTGTCACTTGGTCCTTGAAACGTTTGTGTCCTATTGAAGTCCATTATATGGAGAAAAAGCCTGGAATGTTTTCATCAAAAACCTTAATTTATTTTCGACTGAAGAAAGAAAGACATCTTGGATGACATGGGGGTGAGTAAATTATCAGCAAAAGTTTTTTTTAATCCTTTAACGTTATCTTACTAGCTATTTATAACTTATAGAAAGAGTGCAACGTTATAAAGTTACATGTATTGCAAAATACATAATGATTTGAGGACCAAGTTTGTAGTCAAACTATGGGCAGGCCATAGTCAATGTAAAGCATATTGTTGATGTTTCGTCCCTATTAGTGAATGTTCCATAACTGTTTATAATCCGCCGTCATGGGTGGTCCTGCTTACTAGTCTGCGCGTTCACGGCAGGCTGCGCTGTGGGGGAGGAGCTGTGGAGGGAGGGCTGTAGCGCAGCAGAGAGCAAGGGGGTTGGACCTGGAAGTTGTGCTTGTTCAAATTTTCAGGCTAAGTCAACATTTTCTCAAAACTCCCTACTGCAACTTTAAGGTGAAAAAACTGGTGCTTGGACCTCTAACAATAAAAAATACATTTTCAGCTTGCATGGTTTTCACCGCTAAATGGGTGATAATTAGCAGTGGCTGGGTGATGTGTTGGAAATAATGGGTATATTTTCTTGCCCTGCGACCCTGGCCGTCTCCTAGGCTTTAGGAGCCCCCTGGACTGGGAGCACTCTGTTTTCTGCAACCAGCAGATTAAATTATACACGAGCAGAACAGAATAAAAATATCTTAAAAGACAGCTACCCTCTCACTCCATAATGCATATAGACTAACAAAACTATAAAAGAAATGCTTGAGTCAATGTAAACACAAAGCTCTGTAATACCTTGAAAAGGCTATGCTAAATGCTGTTCTGTGAAAAAAGCTTTAATTTCACTCTAAAATGTGTAGATGAAAGCAGCTCCCATTTTGTTGCATAGCAATGTCAGTATATTTTAAGAGGCCTTTCCTTAATTTTGCTTTAATGAAATGTTGTCCTTAATATTTTTATTGTGATTATATCCATGCTATATTTTGAATATAGCCAAGGCTTTCCTGCACATTGGATTTTGAGTATATTTGGTATGTGTTGAAAGACTGTCATTCTCTAGGGGAGCTGTATTATTTGTTTCTCACTGCTCTCTGACCCCTTCTTTAGAAAGTTGAAGCTGTTTCTATAGACCACAAATTTGTAGGAAGTAAATGTATTCATTAATGTTGACCTGTTCTTGGGATGATGACAATGCATACAGAACCCGATAGATAATGATGGCATTCTAAAGAGGTCAAAATTCTCCTGAATCGGATTCAAAATTATGTAAATCCCATGTATTCTGTTCAACATCCATTGATGGTTTAGGAGATCAATGATGCAGCAAAGGCAAGGAAAGGCAGCTATGTGTTCTCCTTTTCCTTCACTCTTTTCTCTTCACTTATTCCATCCCCTCTGTGCTCCCTCCCCTTTTTATTTTTCTATCTTATTCAAGTGCAGTTCTCTTTCAAGCAACACAGCCCACCCCCAATGTTTAGTTTCCTTTTCTGTTTCCCTCCTCCCTTCTCTGCTTTCTTCCATCTTGCCTGCCTTAAATTTTTCATTGCCCCTCTACTCTCTATCTTTCACTACTCTTTTTCATTTCCCATGGCTTCCCCTGCTTAGCTTGCCTGAATTCCCAGAGCACCCCATCACTGAAGCATCTGGCAGTTTTAAAAAGGAGCATAGGATTGAAAGCCATTGTCTCTGTCAAAGATGTATATATAAGTTGATGCTCTGTTAACATACTGTGAAACCATACTTAGGAATTCTCACTGTTAAAACTAAGCATTATTATAAGCCCCAGTAAATGCCAGATGCAATTTGTCACTACATTGCAAAATCTGTAGTGTTGTTTTTCAGGAGATACAATTTAAAAGTTAAAAGTTTTTAAATTCAACAGAACCAGTATGCATCAATCAGATGGGATCTTTTTCCCCCCTGCGGTGAGCACTGTCATGGTTATGGACTCTTCTTTGGATATTCAGATTTTTTTCCTTTTAGTTCTAGTTTGCCTACTCTGGTCATGTCCTCATTTTATCTTATGGTTAAGTATGATTTGCACCTGTCTCTCATGATGTTTTTGTCTTTTATTTATACTCTGTTATGTTCAGTCCCTTGTTGGTTGTGATAGTATTTCTCCTATGTTCTCCTGAGTGTTAAGATAATAATAAAGTTCTTACATCTGTCTTTGTGCGTGCTTACCACTATCATTACAGAAGAACTGACTGACATATAATAATTAGAAGTGTGGACATACCTGCTGTGCGTCTCCTCGAGCAAAACACTTTGGTGAATTATTTGGGGTGGGTGCTCCTGCCCAGCGGTTCCCCTCTCACAGTCTGCAAGCCAGAGGCAGCAATCGTGTCCGTCCCGGAACCAGAGCCAGCCCCCGGAGTCGAAGCATGCTTTCTAGTCCATCCGAAGGGCGAAGAGCGAACCACTGCCTTATAGACCTGTGGTCAACAGTTCCCTCCCAAGTGCCTAGCCTCAAATCGACGCCTCTCCAATGGTCCAGTCTGGCTGTTTGGAGGCTCCGGTCCGGAGACCTTCCTCCTCCGATGTTCCCACCCGATTTCCTAGTTCTTTCTCCTCCGCTGATTTAGTCCAGTCCCCTGGATCCGCCATCTCATCTGGTGTTGTCCAGCTCCTCGGCTCCGCCTCTGCCGCTAACTCTGTGGAACTCTACGTCTCTGCCTTGGGATTCCCAATCCCCATCTCGGTCTCCATTGCTTTTGGTTCTGCCTCCGTCAGTCTGTCCCCAGGTTCTACCTTCAGCCAAAGCTGGGGAATTATTCAACCGGCTCCTCCTGGTTCCTGTCAGTCACCAGCTCTGTGCCCTCCTCCAAAGCCCCCTCCCTCTCTCCCTCCACAGTTGAAATATCAGTTATGGAGCGAGGACACACCTTCCCCGGATGGGAGACTACTGTCATGGTTATGCACTCTTATTTTGATGTTGTGTTTTGTTTCCTTTACAAGGACACAGGAAAATGGCATTTTTCTTCAAAAAATCTGAGGTAATATACTACCAAAGTAAGAATTAATCGTTGAATATGTTTAAATTAATGTGTTGCTAATGTACTGTCTTTGACATGTATAGGACTCCATGATTCCCACAATTCTAATAATGCAAACAGAATTTCAGAATCCAGCCATTAAAATGGAATTTACTGTACAATGTCACAGATTTAGCAAAATTCTGGATTAAATTATTAAATCAAAATTAGTACTGTAAAATGAATCAAATTAAAATCGCAATATAGACTAGTGCCTGTGATTAAACCACAAAATGTCTGCTATTTAAATGTCTGCATGTTCTGTGTTTGATTCTGAGTGAATGATTGGTACAGTTTTGTCTACTACACACTACCGAGTATTGTATTCTAAAAACTATAGGTGAAAAGTACCTGGATAACCTATGATTTTTGCAGAGATTCCAGAGGGTACATCTGATTGACAGTTTACTATCCCATGAGGCCAAGGGAGAGAAGTTGTGATAGGTGGAGAAGCGATACAAGTGGTGCCATATAGGTCAATAATAATATATGGGGACACACCACCTGAACTTAATCTCCAGATCTGCTCTGCTACTTCACATGCCTTTCACCATAGCTGTGTTCGAAACTGCCCCTGTGGCGAGGCGGGCGTGGTTCAGTGAGGTCTGCACTGAGAGAGAGAGCTGGGAGGCGAGCGGTGAGTAAGTAAGTCAAGTACATAATGACAAACACCTGTGTCTAGTTGCAGTAATTGGCTCGGAGAGACCGCTTAAAGGCAATGAGGAATGGTAGCTGGGTGAGAGGAGACAGACTGAGGACTCGTGGGTGCAGTGAACGCTCTGGAGAGCTGTGCCAGTTTTTGTTATTGGAGAAAAGAGTTTATGCGTAGCGCAGTGTGCCGCATTTGTGTTGGATTTGTGCCAAAATCAATAAAAACCCACGATCCTCTGTAACACCGACCCGGACTTCTTCCTTCCCTTCAACGAACATTATTACACGGTGCCAAAACACGAGAGGAAGAATTATGCCGTCGCCATCATGCAAAATCCGTCAGCCATGCCATTTGCGGACATTATCCACTCGCTCGTGGAACTCCATCAGGAACATCACAAGGTGTTGCTGGACATGCGTGAGGACCAAGTGCATCAGTTCCAAACCCTTGTCTGCGCCCAGCAAGAGGACCACGAGCTGTTCCGGAGCTGGATGGACCGGGCTCAGCTGCTTCGAGATGCGTGCCGCAAATGGCTGGTGATTGAGGGAAGCGTCGTGGACCAGATTATCGACCAGGTGATGCTGGAGCAGTTCATCGCCAGACTGCCCATAAAGACAGCAAAGTGGGTCGAATGCAACCGTCCAACGTTGCTGGACTCGTTTCCCAGGACCCGCAGGAACCTTCCACCGAGAGCTCCAACCCGATGGAGGAGTGGAGGTGGAGAGTCATCAGCTGGCCCGTGGGCTCCCTCATGCGGGGCCGATATCCAGCCCCGTTCCTCCGCTCTCTCTGTGCCAATACCTTGACCCACTTCGTGCCACTGGGGCACAGGGAAGTCTGGCAGGCCTGTTGGCGTTGCGGGGTCCCGGGGCATTTTATCGACAGGTGTCCGGTGATGGAGGTGGGGACCCTGATCTGGGTCCCGGACGTACCGCAGGCTGCCCTCGATCAGGCTGGGTTGTACCAAATACCTGTGAGTATTAAGGGGGGTACTTATCAAGCTTTGGTTCAACCTGCCGCATGGTTTTGGTAAGGTGTGTGCATGGGGATGTGGTAAAATATCCCGTAATGCCTGTCACTATTCAGTTTAGGGGAAAAAATCATAGTGTAGAGGTCACGATTAGTCCACACCTCAGACATCCGCTAATTTTGGGAACAAATTGCCCAGCATTTAGTAATTTATTGCGGTTTCCTGGTACCAACATGGATGCCCAGTCCTGCTCTTGGAGGACCAATGTCCAGCAGAGTCTAGCTCCAATCCTAATTAAACACACTTGAACAAATCAAGGTAATCAGCTATTATAGGTCTGCAGGATCACTACAAACATCCAAGTGTGCTGGGGCAGGTTGAAGCTAAACTTTGCAAGACATTGGCCCTCCAGCAGCAGGATTGCTTACTGACATCATATTCAAATTTTATATTATATTAACATACAACAATGTTCCCTCAACATGAGGATTTCGTTACCTCGACAAAATGATCTAGTGGCCACTATTGATGATCACGCTCCCGCAAGTTAATATGTCGTGGCCACGACAAAACTAAGTGAACCGATCATGTCCCCTCCGGCAGTGGCGGATCTAGAAAATTTTACATGGGGGGGCAAAGGGGTGGCAAGAGGTCTTGGCAGGGTGGCAGGGGTAGACGGTGGGAATCCCTATGTGAATTGCTTTAACAAAACAAACACAAAAACACAGTAGTTATTGTTTAATCATGCCCTTACACACTACAAAGGTTTTTAATTCACCACAGGAATAAGCCCAGTGCAGTGTTCAAACAAAACAAAACAAAACTGTGCATCTTTTAAAAAGTAAAAGTATAAAAAGCTAAATGAAAATATTTTAAAAAAAGTACAATAATTGTGTCCAAGGACTTTTAGCCTTAATGGTTAGGCTCCAGCTACTTTCTTCAACTACTCTTGCCTGCAAAAGTCAATATATGAAAACCTCTGGTTATCCTTGTATTACATTACACTGTAGGGCCATGTAGCTAATAATAGCCTATATAACAAATATAAAATCAGAAAGATTTATCACATGCACACACACCAGTTATGTTTAGACTACTTAATATAATAATCCTAATTGTATTTGTTATTTCCCCAGTTGTAACCTGGTTTCATTGCTGTGATATCTGAGAGGAATTGGATTTGCTTAGCTAATCAAATGATCGATCTCCTAACTGGCACTGTATTGTGTGTTGTAACGTAACGTCGGCGTAACGGCGACCATCAGTAAACATTATGGATACAAACAATTAATATTTTTTATTAAGCTGTTCTTGTTTTTACTAAAATCAAAATTAGGCTAATCAAAGTGAAGAGTGCTCTTACAAATCACGAGGGAGCGATTTGACCGCGGATTTTGGCTAACGTAATAGACTCGCTGTTTTTGCTGATGCTGAATCGTCTTTAGCATGTATACATTCATTACAAATGTAACTTTAAGTTAAACGTGTGTTTAACTACACCTGGGGAAACTCACTTCACCTTCAGAGGCTCTGGGGCAGCTCAGTCTCTCCAGTCGGGTTGCAGGGCCACCGCACCGCAGCAGACTCGCTGTGTGTGTGTGTGTGTGTGTGTGAGCCAGACTGAGCGAACGGCGCTCTACGTTTGAATCAGGGACGTACTAAGTATTTGAGGGGGAGGGGGAAGGGGCTTTAATAAAAATTAAATTGTTCACTTTTGGTAAATGTATCGTTTAGTTCACTGTTTTGAGAAGCTTGCGGGTTGTTTTTACAGGTACAGTTTTTGGATCATCAAAGTTAGGGGGGCAGCTGGGGGGGCGAGGCTCTAGAGGCTCTTGCCCCCCTGTAGATCCGCCCCTGCCCACCCGGGTTACCGTATTTCCTGAATGTTAGGCCAGAATGCCCAGACTGGAAGTCATGTGAGAGGAGGCAGTGGCTCTACTGCACTGTGACTGCCTCATCATCCATGTCAAACAAAGATCTCTGAGTGAGTTGCTAGTGCTCAGCTCAGTTAAATTAAACCTGACACACACAGTGTTCACCAAGGATTTGTTGAAAAGATTGTGACGTTTAATAATAATACATAATAGCTGAATAATAGTTAGTGTAGTAGCACAGTAAAGCTACAAGAAATATGCTTTGCTGTTTTATAGTTATACTTATAGTTGAAGCAGTGAAAAAAAATCAATGTAAATAAATTATACTTTGAAATAAATATGAAAATATTTAAAGGGGTGGTTGATTATGATTTAACTTTAGTTAGTGTGTAATGTTGCTGTTAGCATAAACAACATCTGCAAAGTTACGACGTTCAAAGCAAAAGGAGATATTTTATTTAACAGAAATCGCTTTTTAAGATGCTTTTTTTTAAACAAACGGCTGGTAGGGACTACAATGAGCTTCTTCACGGGTTAGTGACATCACTAACCCTAAAATTGGCATAAACCCCACCCCTGGAAACAAGATTAATATTTATTTATTTATTTCAGTGCGTGTCTGTGTGAGGTAATTGGAGCTGCTAACACATGAGCTCTTGAATCTCCGCCTGCAGCTTAGTTGCATTTAAAGGGACACACACAAATACGGTGCGTTTTTGCACACCCTCAAAAAGTGACTATTTTAATATGCTATCTGTGGGGTATTTTAAGCTAAAACTTTACATACACACTCGGGGGACATCATAGACATATTTTACATTTTGTGAAAGGGGTATTATAGGACCCCTTTAAGCATTGGTTATTTCTTAATAGTGTAGTCCTAAGTAAATTATGTTTCATTAACCTGGAAACAGTGTGAAAAAAATGAAATGTAACATGAAATGACTTAAACAAAAATAGAAAAACAGACTGATTAATGTCGAATGTGGTTGCTGGGAGAGATGTGTAGTAAGAGCCTTCATAAAGCTCTTAATAGATGGACAGTTTATTCTCAGGGTAAAAAAATAAACATACATCCCCATGACCTCACATCCCTCTACCACTTTTAACCAAACCTCCTCCTCCCCAGTGAGAGTGATTAGTCAAAAAGAGAGATAGAGAATACTCCATCCCAGATGTACTGAATTAAATAAGTTCTGGAATGAATGAACTGAAAGATCTATACTGAAGGTTGAAGGAAGGAGGCTGGGGGAAGGGAGGTTTTATTATCCTGTATACACAACAGGGACAATCCCCCTTGAGCAACCTAAGATTAAATGTATTTCTCAAGGGACATTAATGGTAGATGAGCTCAGAGTGTCAGATTAATGGAGCCTTTCAAAAAAATTCAGCAAAAAAAAAAAAAAAGCATCTCTTTGTCTGGATACTGTATTTTAAATATAATTTTGTAAAAATCCAAATAAGCTTTACAATTTATCATTGGAAAGGGTTTAAAAACAATGTTCCCATTCGTAGTCACTCCGAGTTACGTCGAGTGACGACAAAATGGGGGTTTCCATTGGTCTGTGGAATTTGCATAGCGTAGCTCCGCCCCACCTTGTGGGTATATAAGGAAGGACGCTGGCAACATGCAGATATGTTTCTGCTTCGGAGCCAAGAGGTCTTCTTCACTCCTGTAAGTGTCTTCGAGACGAGCAGCTCTCCAGTCTGTGTTGGTGCAAAGGCGATTATCCAGCGAGATTCACATTCCTGCCTGCTGATCTGTGCAGTGGTCTGCATCCAGCGTGTGTGTGTCTCCCTGGCCGCTTCAGCGCAGGCTGCTGAGCGTCCTCTCACAAAAGAGCTTCCACGGGCACGTCTTTTTCAAGATGTCTCGCCCGTGTATTTCTGGGTGCGGTCATTCCATGTCTTCTTCTGATGGGCATGATAGATGTCTTGCGTGTTTGGGCTTAGATGACGCAAAGGCAGCTTTCATGGATGAATCATGTTCTCACTGCGGAAACATGACCATCGCTGCGCTGAGATCGAGACTCCGTGACCTTACAAAAGGTAGAGTCCCCTCGGCCACACCCCGATCTACCCCCTCCTCGAGAGCTGGTACTTCAGCTGGTGGCCAGGGTGATCTGAGGGTGACCGTGTGGAATTCTACCCACGACGATGCTTCCTCGGGCCACACCCCCCTCAGCAGCGCAGCAACCCGTGAGTTCCTCGGGTGCAGCCGCGGGGCCGTCTCCGGATGTGCCTCGTGTCTCATTCGGGGCTCCAGAGGACGATGTGATGTTGATCGCCGCATCACAAGGTGAGCTGGAATCTTCTGGGGATGAAGGCTCGGCTGTGCTGCCGCCCTCCGGGGTCCCAGCATTGTCCGAGTCTGACCAGGAACTGACAGCTATGCTCTCCCGGGCCGCCGCGAGCATCGGGTTAGCGTGGAACCCTCCACCCTGTCCTGAGCGCTCGCGGTTGGATGACTGGTTCTTGGGGGCTGCACGCGCTGACTCTCGTCAGCGCACCCCCCCCAGTTCCATTCTTCCCGGAGGTGCATGAGGAGGTCACGAGAGCCTGGAAGGCCCCGTTGTCTTCCCATGATCGTTCGGCGGCCTCCTCCGCCTTCTCTTCCCTCGATGAGGCCGCGGTGAAAGGGTACACTGGGGTTCCCCCTGTGGAGCGCTCTGTTGCGATGCAGTTGTGTCCTCAGAGCGCTTTGACATGGCGTGGTGACCCAAAGCACCCCTCCAAAGCCTGTAGATTTTCGTCTACCCTGGTGGCGAAGTCTTACAGAGCTGCAGGGAGCGCCACCGCCTCGCTGCATGCCATGGCCATCCTCCAGGTCTACCAGGCCAGGATGCTCAAGGACATGCACGAGGGCAGAGCTGACCAAGGGCTCTTTGATGAGCTGCGTGCCGCCACTGACCTAGCTATCCAAGCGACGAAGGTGACCGCACGCTCCCTTGGCCAGGTGATGTCCACAGCTGTGGTCCAGGAACGACATCTGTGGCTTAACCTGGCCGATATGCGGGATGCTGAGCAGACCCGTCTGCTCAACTCCCCCATATCCCAGGCAGGTCTATTCGGAGGTGCAGTCGAGGACTTTGCCCAAAAGTTCTCGGCTGCCCAGAAACAGACTGAGGCTATAAAGCATATACTGCCCCGGCGGCCAGCTGCTGCCTCCACCCAGCCTCCTCCCGCTGGCCAGCGGCACCCTAATGTGGTTAAAGACAGAACTAACATACTCATATCTGAGCCCCCAGAGTGCGCAGACGACAGTGCGTGCCGCTTACGAGCCTCATCACTCTCGTTCCCCTCTGACACAGAGTTCTCGGATGACAGTGTGCGCCACTCACGAGCCTCGCCACTCGCGTCCCCCTCTATCGCCAGACCCCTGTCAGACGAGACCCCAGTGGAACGCACGTCTCTCTGGTCTCCTCTGTCAGGACGCGGTCTATGACTGTGCCCCCACACCGGGACGCTACGCCTCCCCAGTCCGGGCCAGTCATACCGCCTCGCTGCCTCACCGAGGGTACATCTGTGGTCCCTATGACCCCGCTGATACAGTGCTTGTGAGCCTGGCTTCAGCTTCCCAACCTGTCCCGCTGGGTCGCCAGGACCATCAGGCTCGGCTATGCGATTCAGTTCGCACGATCTCCTTCCCGCTTCCGGGGAGTCCGCTACACTATGGTCTGTGGCAATGCCCTGTCATGCGTGCGGAAGTCGCAACCTTGCTGGCGAAAGGTGCGATCGAGATTGTCCCTCCAGCCTCGCGTCCTGAACTATCTCGACGACTGGCTAATCCTAGCTCACTCTCGAGACCAGGTTTGCGAACACAGGGACCTAGTGCTCCGGCACCTAGCTCTTCTGGGCCTTCAGGTAAACTGGGAGAAGAGTAAACTTTGCCCCGTGCAGAGGATCTCTTTTCTCGGTATGGAAATCGACTCAGTCGCCATCAATCAATCAATCAAATTTTATTTGTAGAGCGCCTTACAACAGCCAAAAGGTGCACAAGGGGCTTTCCAGTAAAAACATCAATAGACAACAGTATATAAAAACATAAGTGTACATAAAAATAGCAATCGAGTCAAGTCGCAGGCTACATGTGAAAAGCTTGTCTAAATAGATGTGTTTTCAACTGCGATTTAAAAACACTCAACATGGTGATGCTTCGTAGGTGTGGTTGAAGTGCGTTCCACAGCTTTGGGCCCTGGACGGCAAATGACCGACCACCAAACTTTTTATATTTGAACTTTGGAATCACCAGAGAGGTGTGTTCAGAGGAGTGCAGGGTTCTGGCTGGTTGGTAGACCGTTAGTAATTCGGCGAGATAGGCCGGGGCCATACCATTGATGGCCTTGAACACAAACAGCAGGACCTTATACTCCACCCTAAACCGCACCGGGTGGAGTGAGCGAAAGACCGGGATGATATGTGAGCGTCTGGTGGCATTGCAGAGGAGACGTGCTGCTGCGTTTTGTACCAGTTGAAGCCTATTGAGGAGTGATTGATTAAGTCCAATGTAGAGGGCATTGCAGTAGTCTATCCTCGAGCTGATGAAGGCATGAATGGCTTTTTCAAGGTCAGTTCTGGACAAAAATGGTTTGACCTTACTCAGGAGCCTTAACTGGTAAAAGCTCGCCTTCACAACTGCACTAATCTGTTTATCGTACTGCATACCTTTGTATAAAAATAACAAAAAATAACACCCAGGTTACGCACATTGGGTGCAAACTGAGGTGTTAGAGAACCAAAACTGAGAGACCTATTGGGTGAGTCCAGGTTGAACAGGATGTACTCAGTCTTTCCTTCATTCAGATGAAGGAAATTCTGGGAAAGCCACTGTTTGATGTCCTGAAGGCAGTTATGGAGAGGATCCAGCGCAGAACGATTGCTCAGAATCACAGGAAGGTAGATCTGGAGGTCGTCAGCATAGAAATGGAAATGAACGTTGTGATTGGAAATGAGTTTACCAAGTGGCAGCATTTACAATGAAAACAGAATCGGACCGAGAATGGATCCTTGGGGCACACCAGAAGACAGAGGGGCAGCTGAGGAGGAAAATGCATTAACCCTCTGAGGTCGGCTATCGCGCCGGCGCGATAGTCTCGCTTTTTTTCTTATTAGTGCAAAAGAGACTCAAAATACTCTGTTGATTTTGATTTTACATATTTGTGTTATACATCATTCGATCCTGTTAAGTGTCATTTTTTTTGTGTATACTCACAATATAAGCAAAGTATTGTGCTTTTAGTCAAATAAAGAAAAATAAACATGATGCTAGTTTTGCCTTCTCTCTGTCAGTGAAGTCCATTCTGAAACGCATCCGAAAGTTAACTGTAATTCCGCGAATACTTGTCATACAGGCACGAGTGTTTTTCCATAATGAAGCTTGAACTCTCTTCTTTTAAATGAATTAATTTATATAAAAAAACAAATATTCTCAGTTTATGTAATCTGTATGAAAAGTGAGAGATGTCAGTATTTTTCTTTCCAGCTCATTATACCTCATTACGCGTTAATGTGCCATGCCCACGGAGAGCGCGCGGTATTCAAACGCAAATGATCTAAGGCAAGCCATGCAAACATGCCAACGCCCACAAGCTGGATTATAAAACACATCATGTTTAGTAAGTTTCTTACTACCGCTGTGAACACAGCGTATCCCTACGCTGTGAGGAATAATACTATCTAATAACCCTGGAAAATGTACCAGAAGTGCTGGTAGTTTCATTTCGAGGAGCAACGGATCCAGCTGATGTAGTAAGTCATTTATTCTTAAGTGCTTTGTTCTAATCGTGATATTGAATAGTGTCTATAAACCGCAAAAAGACTGTTTAAATATGAATTGCGTGTCTGTGTGTAGGCTAAATGATGAATGAATGGCACAGGCGCGCGCGCTTTGTTTACTACAGTTATACAGCGCGTGTCTGTTCCGTTCATTCACTCTCGCATCTACATTAGTAAACATGTTATTTTTACATGAACACATCCAAACTATATTGCTATAGCCTACTAAGATGAGTAAAAATAGACTGAAATATGTTGAAATAAAATGTCTGTATAAGCAACAAACTGCAAATTAACATGTATATGCTAATATATCATACACAACATGTTACAGACTAAATATGAATGTTTAGACAAGATTTTGTGATTAGTTTTGGATAGATTATAAAGTTTTGACTGTAAAAAAAGACCACTGAGATTCACATAGATAATGCAGAAACCAATATGGCAAAAGAAATCAAAACTGTTTTAAAAACTTTTGATCTGACTCAGCATGTACATGGACCCACACATAATCATGGACACACTCTAGATTTACTTATCAGTAAGGGTCTAAACATTTCATCGATTGTTATTAAGGATGTAGCACTGTCTGATCATTTTTGTATTTTCTTTGATATATTGATCTCTCCTGCCATTGAAGCAAGATCTGTGTCTGTCAAGAAGAGATGCTTAAATGAGAACACTAGTGTACTGTTTATGAAGGCCATATCTTTAACACCAAGCATATCTGCTGACTCTGTTGATTCTCTCCTTAATTCTTTTAACTCAAAAGTTAAGAGCGTAATTGATGATATTGCTCCTGTGAAAGTCAGGAAGAATAGTGGTAGACAAAAAGCACCTTGGAGAAACTCAACAGCAGTGCAAAATATGAAAAGACAATGCAGAAAAGCAGAGCGCATGTGGCGGAAGACAAAACTTGTAGTCCATTATAACATCTATAAAGACAGCATCCATGCTTTCAATAAGGAACTAGGCAAAGCTAGACAGACTTTCTTCTCGAATATTATAAACAGCAATATAAACAACACACGCACTCTTTTTGCTACTGTAGAGAGACTGACAAACCCCCCAAGCCAGATTCCCAGTGAAATGCTCTCAGAGAGCAAGTGTAGTGAGTTTGCTTCTTTCTTCTCTGAGAAAATCAATAATATCAGAAAGGTGATCAGCTCATCCTTGAGTTGCGCTGGGGTCAGGCAGATCAGACCACAACCTGAGAAAGTAGTCACTATGTCTGATTTTGAAGAAATTGATGGCAACATTTTGGAAGAAACCGTACAGCACCTTAAAACATCAACCTGCACCCTTGACGCACTTCCCACATCTTTTTTCAAAAATGTGTTACACAGCTTAGAAGCAGATCTCCTAGAAGTGGTAAATGCCTCACTTCTCTCTGGGAGTTTTCCTAACTCCCTGAAAACTGCAGTTGTCAAGCCCCTCCTGAAAAAGAGCAATCTGGATAAGACCATATTAAACAACTATAGACCGATCTCAAATCTTCCTTTCATAGGCAAGATCATTGAAAAAGTTGTCTTCAATCAGCTGAACAAATTCTTAAGCTCAAATGGATACTTTGACATTTTTCAATCTGGTTTCCGACCGCACCACAGCACTGAGACAGCTCTCATAAAGATAGTAAACGATATTCGCTTAAATACTGATACAAGCAAATTATCAGTGCTGGTACTACTCGACCTCAGTGCTGCATTTGACACTGTCGATCACGACATACTTCTTGACAGGCTGGAAAACTGGGTCGGGTTTTCTGGGATAGTCCTAAAATGGTTCAGGTCATACTTGGTAGGGAGAGGTTATTATGTGAGTATAGGAGACCATAAGTCTGAGTGGACACCCATGACATGCGGAGTCCCTCAAGGCTCAATTCTTGCGCCACTCCTATTCAACCTGTACATGCTCCCAATGAGCCAAATAATGAGAAAGAACCAAATCGCTTACCACAGCTATGCAGACGACACACAGATCTACTTAGCCCTATCGCCTAACGATTACAGCCCCATTAACTCTCTGTTCCAATGCATTGATGAAGTAAACAATTGGATGTCCCAAAACTTTCTTCAGTTAAACAAAGACAAAACTGAAGTCATTGCGTTTGGAAACAAAGATGAAGTTCTCAAGGTGAACGCATACCTTCAGTCTAGGGGTCAAACAACTAAAAATCAAGTCAGGAATCTGGGTGTGTCTCTAGAGTCAGACCTTAGTTTCAGTAGTCATGTCAAAGCAATAACTAAATCAGCATATTATCACCTGAAAAATATTGCAAGAATTAGATGCTTTGTTTCCAGTCAAGACTTAGAGAAACTTGTGCATGCTTTCATCACCAGCAGGGTGGATTATTGTAATGGACTTCTCACTGGCCTTCCCAAAAAGACCATAAGACAGTTGCAGCTCATACAGAACGCTGCTGCTAGGATTCTGAGCAGAACCAGAAAATATGAACATATCACACCAGTCCTCAGGTCTTTACACTGGCTGCCAGTTACATTTAGGATTGATTTTAAGGTATTATTACTGGTATATAAATCATTCAATGGCCTAGGACCTCAATACATTGCAGATATGCTCACTGAATATAAACCCAACAGATCACTCAGATCATTAGGATCACATCAGCTAGAAATACCAAGGGTTCACTCTAAGCATGGCGAGTCCGCTTTTAGCTATTATGCCAGCCGCAGCTGGAACCAGCTTCCAGAAGAGATCAGATGTGCTCCTACAGTAGTAACATTCAAATCCAGACTCAAAACACATCTGTTTAACTGTGCATTTACTGAATGAGCACTGTACCACTGTTCGTCCGACTGTTTGTACTGTTATGCTTTTTAATTATTCTGATTTCTTTTGATTATTTCTGTATTTTATCTTTTATTCTAAACTGTTTTAATTATTCTGATTTCTTTTGATTATTTCTGTATTTTATCTTTTATTCTAAACTGTTTTAATTATTCTGATTTCTTTTGATTATTTTAATTTCTTCTATGTAAAGCACTTTGAATTACCATTGTGTATGAAATGTGCTATATAAATAAACCTGCCTTGCCTTGCCTTGCCTTGCCACTGTCACATTAAATAGGTAAGCTTTTGTTCACCAATTTCTGCTCATATGTTAAATATACTATAGTATGATGTTTTGTCAAAAATAAAGTAGGTATATTGAATTATCAACTAAGATGTTATTATAGTGTTTGTTCCTATATTCAAACTAATGAATCCTTACCTTTTTTTAATACGTATGATAAAATGTATACTTTTTACAAAGAAAGAATACACTTGAAATATTGTTAAAATTGTAATTGTTGTTGTAATTGTAACCTATTTGTAATTGGTTACAATTTCTAATTGTAAAATATGTATATATAGATAATTTCTTTTGTCCTTGCATTCTTTGGGACCCTGTGACACATCTGTGTGAGAGGCTAATTAATATGCAGCTCATTATGTATGTGGCACATTATCCGGCCTTTGTCTTCTCAGGTGTGAACACGCCTCCACGCATATTGCCTTTCCAAACAAAAGGTGTCTTATAAAATTTAAATCAATGTATGTTTTGTGTAAATGATTAGGCAGGATGATTTTCAGATCATTTTGAAGCAAAAACTCTAGGCAACAATGCCCATTAGTCAAAAGTATTGTGGACACATATTTAGTATGTGTTTTGTGGCCTTATTTCAGACACTTTAAGTTTTAGTTTTTTCAATAACCATGCATAAACAATATTCTCTCAAAAATACAAACATGTACATACATGTTGCTCACATATTATGGTAGCCCTGTTTGTGCTATATAGAGTGAATTTACATCTTTGCCATTAACATGTTTATAAATAACTGAAAAAAGCACAAATGTCAGAGCATGTCAGAACACTTCCAGGACCCAGAAAACCCCTCAGACCCCAGAGGGTTAAGCATTACAGAAAAAGTTCTGTTAGTGAGATATGAAGAGAACCAATTGAGCACCGCGCCCTGCAGACCGACAACATGTTGAAGACGGGAGATAAGAATGGCATGATCCACGGTGTCAAATGCAGCGGTCAGATCCAGTAACACCAAAACCACAGAGCTTTTACAGTCCAGGGCTCCAAGAATGTCATTATGGACCCTCAATAGTGCCGATTCGGTGCTATGTCTAGACCTGAAACCGGACTGAAATTTATCACCAATGACGTGCAGTTGGAGATGAGACTGAAGCTGGGAGAAAACCAGCTTCTCCATCAACTTGGATAGAAATGACAGGTGAGATATTGGACGGAAGTTGGATAGTATGGAGGGATCAAGGTTGGGTTTCTTGAGCTGCGGTCTGACAATGGTGTGTTTGAGAGCAGCGGGCACAGTGCCCAAACTAAGACAGGTGTTTATGAAGGAGACAAGGAAGGGACCTATGATGTCAATAGCCTCCTTCAAAATCTTAGCAGGAACAGCATCTAGAGTGCAGGTGGTAGGCTTCAACTCATGGACAGCTTTTTTGAGGTCCACAAGAGAAACTGCCTCAAAGTTCTCCAGCACACATTGCGCCGCTTGGGTGGACATGGCAACAGCAGGGGCTTGTGTGATGGTTTGCCTGACAGACAAAGCCTTGTCCAAAAAGTATTGTTTGAATGCGGCGTGGACGTGGGAGCAGGAGGAACAGCACAGATGTCAAAATGTATGAAAGAGTGGTCAGAGATGGGAAAATCCAGGACCTCACAAGTTGACACTGTCACCCCGTGAGTGATGATTAGGTCAAGAGTGTGACCTAACCTATGAGTGGGACAGGATATGGACTGAGTCAGATCCAATTAATCTAAAAGTGCCTTCAAATCATTAGCAGGTTTATCAGAGGGGCAGCAAACATGAATGTTAAAGTCACCACAAATTAGAATATTGTCAAACTTTGCCAAGAACTCTGTCAGAAACTCTGAGAACTCATTTAAAAAAATCCCTATTTAATTTAGGCGGCTGATAGATTACTGCTCATAAAATAGGACAGGGCAGTGTGAGCACAAATACTTGCAACTCAAACTGGAATACCCTCTAGTGAGCAGCTGGCGGCACTTCAAGGACTGTCTGTGTGTAGTGGCTATCCCCCCGCCCCTACCCGTTTGCCGCGGAGTGTTTAAGTAAAGATAGCGTTTTAGTAAAGATAAAGGGAGGAGTTCCGAAAAAGCACTGACGTCACCTGGGGGGAGCCAGGTTTCGGTGAGAAAAAACAAATCCAGAATTGTAAGAGGAGATGACGTCATTGAGAACAAATGTTTTGTTATTGAGCGACCTGGTGTTACAAAGTGCCATGCTGAACATGGTCGAGTTGACAGGCGGCGATGTCACACGAGGAATTGGACGGAGGTTTCCTTGGACGCAGCACCGGGTGGGTGCATTTACCCGGCGGGAACACGGAACTGGAACGCCAGTGTCGGAGCCAACCAGCCGAAGCCACCGATAGCATTCCCGCGATCTTCCAACACTGCCAAGCCCTGATCGATCTCCACTCCTCGGTGACGGAGAATCCAGGTGAGTCCTCAGCCTGACATGTAACCCGCCTCTCCGACCACGTCTTCTGCGGTGCTTACCGCCTGGTGACAAACAGACAGGGCGTCTCAGGAAAGGAGGAATTGATGTCAATAGTGGCGGTGGTTGTTGAAGGACTGGGCATTTAGGAGGCGATTAGTTGTAAAACGCAATTCCAGCAGCGTAGTGTGATCATAAACAATAAACGGTGAGACGGTAGCAAAAACAAAACAGAGGAGCAAGTGACAAGCCAAACACAGCGGCGCCATCTTGAGATTACCTCAAGATGAAAGCACCCTTATTGACCCTTATTATATGTCCGCGCAGCTTACGAGCGCGCGCGCGCGCAGTTGCTGCTGACTTGCCTGCGTCAAATCCAGAGCAAGAGTGTGGTTCCACTGAAACTATTTCAAAGGCTCCTGGGGCATATGGCGTCCGCAGCGGCAGCCACACCGCTCGGGTTGCTTCATATGAGACCGCTTCAGCACTGGCTCCGCGATCGAGTCCCGAGGTGGGCATGGCAACAGGGCACGCTCCGAGTATCAGTTACTCCAACCTGCTGTCAAACCTTCACCCCGTGGTTGAACCTCAGCTTTCTACGGGCCGGTGTGCCCCTAGATCAAGTTTCCAGGCATGTTGTTGTCTCAACAGATGCCTCCACCACGGGCTCGGGTGCCATGTGCAATGGACATGCTGCCGCGGGCTCCTGGACAGGACCCCAGCGCCTTCTGCATGTCAATTGCCTCGAGTTGCTGGCAGTACGATTGGCTCTGCACCGCTTCCATGCCTTGCTCAAAGACCAACACATACTAGTCCGATCAGACAATACCGCGACAGTAGCGTACATCAACCAACAAGGTGGTCTACGCTCCCGCCGTATGTCGCAACTCGCCCGCCACCTCCTCCTATGGAGTCAGAAGCATCTGAGGTCACTTCATGCAACTGTGCAGCCGACGAGCTCTCACGGATTCAGCTTCTCTCCGACGAATGGCGACTCCATCCCCAGTAGGTTCAGCTGATTTGGGAACAGTTCGGGGATGCGCAGGTAGATCTGTTTGCCTCCCACGACTCTTCCCATTGCAGCCTGTTTTATTCCCTGACCGAGGGCACGCTCGGCACGGATGCACTGGCGCACAGCTGGCCGCGGGGCCTCCGCAAGTATGCATTTCCCCCAGTGAGCCTTCTAGCACAGACCTTGTGCAAGATCAGGGAGGACGAGGAGCAGGTCATTTTGGTTGCGCCTCATTGGCCCACCCGGACCTGGTTCTCCGAACTTGTACTCCTCGCGACACCACCTCCCTGGCCAATTCCTCTGAGGAAGGACCTCCTTTCTCAGGGACGGGGCAGCCTATGGCACCCTCGTCCCGATCTTTGGAACCTCCACGTGTGGCTCCTGGACGGGACAAGGTAGGTTTGAGTACCCTACCACTGGCTACCATCACTTCCGCTAGAGCATCGTCCACGAGACATGCCTATGCGTTGAAGTGGAACCTCTTCGTCAACTGGTGCTCTTCTCGCCGAGAAGACCCCAGGATATGCCCGATCAGTGTTGTGCTTTCCTTCCTGCAAGATGGGTTGGAGCGAAGGCTGTCTCCCTACACCCTGAAAGTGTATGTTGCCGCTATCGCCGCACATCACAATGCAGTTGAAGGTAAGTCCATTGGAAAGCACGACCTGATCATCAGGTTCCTGAGAGGAGCGAAGAGACTCAATCCTCCTCACCCTCCTCTCGTACCCTCTTGGGACCGCTCAGTGGTTTTAACTGCCCTGCAGAGTGCTCCCTTCTAGCCCTTGCAGTCAGTGGAGCTTAAGTTCCTGTCGATGAAGACAGCGCTCCTGGTTGCATTGGCCTCCATCAAGAGGGTAGGGGACCTGCAGGCATTTTCCGTTGACGCCTGCATGGAATTCGGGCCGGCTAACTCTCACGTAATCCTGAGACCCCGGCCTGGATACGTGCCCAAGGTTCCTACCACTCCCTTTCGGGACCAGGTGGTGACCCTGCAAGCGCTGCCCTCAGAGGAGGCAGACCCAGCCTTGGCACTGCTCTGTCAGTATGCGCTCTTTGTGCCTATGTAGACAGGACGCAGTGTTTCAGGACCTCAGACCAGCTCTTTGTCTGTCATGGTGGGAAGCTGAAGGGAAAGGCTCTCTCCAAGCAAAGGTTGTCTCACTGGATAGTGGACGCCATTGCTTTGGCTTACCAGCAGCAAGGTCGACCGTGCCCCCTTGGTGTGAAGGCCCACTCCACTCGGAGTCTGGCCTCCTCTTGGGCTCTAGCGCATGGCGCCTCGCTAACAGACATCTGCAGAGCTGCAGGCTGGGCGACACCTAACACATTCGCGAGATTCTATAATCTCCGAGTGGAGCCAGTGTCCTCTTGTGTACTCGCTTCAACTAGCCAGTAACTAGGATCCGCTCAGGTGTCTTCGCTTGCTCACCATTCATCTCCTCGGACTGGATACGTGCGATATTCTCCTCAGGTGAGTTTCCCAGAGAACCCCTGAGCTCCTCCAGCACTGTTGACATCAACGCCAAGGTTATGCCTCCGGCAGCTTTCGCAGTTGGCTAGGTGCCTCCATGTGCATGGTCCCCCCGCTGGGCAACCCCCACATGTGTATTTCCACTGTATGCCTCCTTGAGCATGTGTCTTTCCCTCGGCAAGCCACCTTGCCACCCCTGGAGTTGAAAGATTCCACCCTACGGGCTGGACACTCCAGTGTTTCTCCGTATGCTACCCGCTCTCGGGCCATACGTGTATTCCTAAGACCTCCCTATGGGCATGATTTGCATATTCCACTGAGATATGCTTCCCGAGAGGTGGCGTGATTAGACTGGTACCCCCATTTCGTCGTGACTCCACGTAACTCGGAGTGACTACGAAAGTCGTTACGTCTTCCTGCCACTTCCGCTGTTCCGCTGGAACACCGAGTTCAGTCTTGGCTCCTCAGCAGGAAAACATATCTGCATGTTGCCAGCGTCCTTCCTTATATACCCACGAGGTGGGGCGGAGCTACACTATGCAAATTCCGCAGACCCATGGGATTTCTTTGCCATTGGCTCGTTTTTTAACAGTCGAAGGTGATAGGCTTCTAAGCGAAACCCCCATTTCGTCGTCACTTGACTTAACGTCTCCGTTCCCTACTCAGGGAACGAGGGTTACATACATAACCAAGACGTTTTTCATGCTTGTTCAGTGAACCATAAACAATTATTGCACATGCACCTGTGGACCAGTCCATAAGACACTAACATCTTACAGGCGGAAGACAATTAAGGTCACAGTAACAATAATTTAGGACACTGAACAGACTAACTCTGAAGGGTCCCTGCTCACCTGTGTGAACATGCCATAGAATGCAAATGTGGCCAGAGCAATAAACTGCAATGTTTGTAATGTAAAGATGCTATAGGGTGGGGTGGACCCCCTTGGCAGAAATCACAGACCGAGGTGGCGGGGCCAGAATGAAATTGTATTTAAAGCATAAGTTCTTATTTTCTTTAATAGCCTAAACCAGGGGTCGGCAACCTATATGGCACACATATTGCTAATATACATATATTATAATTGCTAGCATGTGAACAAAAGCAAGAGATGTGTAGGTATGTGTTTAATTCAGATAAAGTACATCGCACCTTCATACAGATCTACAAGGAAATTATACATCATAGTAACACAGCTTGTTTTATTTTGTAAGGAGCTACAAATATGATTAAAGTGTGAGATTTAAATTACGCAAGTTAATGAAAGCGTGCAGCTCTGAAAGCATGAATGCTGTGCATCACACGCACACAATAGTTCTGACTGACAGCTTACAGCTTGTTCCGCTATTTGTTGCACTTAGCTTTGAGAAAAAAAACAAAGTTAATGGTATACATTTCAGAGATATAAAGTATGTAAATTCCCATTAAGAATTCCACACTCATCGCAATGACGGTGATGCATGTGCAAACTCCATTCATGCTGATCGCTTCATGCTTTTCAAGTAGCTCAGTATCTATTCAGCAAGCTGATGCGCAAACTGCCACAAGTGAAACTTAAAAGTTCAGTGTCGCATCCTGAAGCTCACCACACAGTTGTCTTCATTAAAAATAGTGAGACTAAATTATATTACCAGTGCTGATGCTGCTCTCTCTCCCATTGTGGTCTTTGATCTTGAAATTAGCTGAGGAAAAATAAAATGAATCCCATTCTGTAGCTTTCGTTGACATGAGCTCAGTTGAATGAGTATGTTTATCATACTGCTAATAATGTTGTTAATGTTACACAAACCATGTTCCCGTTCGATATCTCAGACAGACAGCTGCCTTCTAACAATCATCAGAAATGCTTTGGACACCTTAGAACATCAGTGGGGAAATGCATATAGTTTATCATAAAATCGTAATATACATCATATACCCGTTATATTGCTAAATCTACATGATTTTTCATATTTTTCAAGTTGCACATGGTTTGTCTTAAAGCATATTAAAATCACCACATAGACATATAAACAACATTAAAAATGTGATTTTCACCATAGGACTTTATGTACTTTATGTATGTAGGTTCTTTTGTGTTTTAAATAATCACCACTAGGATGTGCTCTAGGCATATGTTTTCTTTGATTTTTTAAAGAGATATACATTGTTGTTGAAAACTAAAAAGAGTGATGCACGTTTGTTGCTTTGTACCATGAAATGAGAGTTCAGTGTCTTTAATAAAATCAACACATTAAGAACTTATCTATCATTCACCGTGACCAACCAGCAATTTTTGGAATGTTATTAACCAGCAAACACATTTACCTTGTGGCAACGTCTGTGGCACGTTGCATTTCTATGGAACGCTAAAAGGCTCACAATGCGCCACTTTCCTACCTAGTTTTTTTAAAAAGACGGTGTAAAAAGCGCCGTTTGAACGACCAGAACGATGCTTTTTACGACGCCAAAAAGCGAAACGCCGTAAAAAGCACCGTGGAATTGTGTAAACAACGGCGTATTTTTCGTTGGTCCGGAGGCAGCGAAAAAAACTACACTCTATATGCTTATGTAACGGCGCTTTTTACGGGGCACAGTGTCCTCAATGACGCGTATCATAACATGTCACAAGACGCGTAGTGTTAAATGATAATGATCTCCACCCTGTCTTTTCCAAAGCCAATAAATTTGAACTGTTATCACCCAATCAGTAAAGAACAAGAACATACCACATTAATCCAACCCAGGACAAGGATGAGCTTCCATGCCTCAGCTCACTGAATGTATACTGAATGTTGCTGAAACTGAGAGAGGTGGTTTAGTTCACTGCTAACGGTACCGCCTTGTAAGGCATGACTTATTTGAGAAAGGTTTTTATCTTTTTGTATAGTCTGTTTTCTTGTGGTGACGCATTGCTGCCACATACATATTATTTTTCCACTCAATTATGTCGTAATAACGATATCTTATGTCATAATAACGAGATATTATGTCATTAAAACGTCTCAGGTTACTATTGTAACCATAGTTCCCTGAGAACAGGGAACGAGACGATGCGTCGATCGACGCCATGGGAACGCCCCCAGCGTGACTGCGTCTGAAGCATCTATGTCAACTAGTCCAATGGAAAGAATGAGCGTCACGGGCGGGTGACGTCATGACCAGGAAATGATAAAAGCACATCCGGTGCAAACCGGCATTAGCTTCGAAAATTGCCGAAGCAAGCCGATCACAGGGATGCAGGAAGTATGGCAGGGTGACGCATCGTCTCGTTCCCTGTTCTCAGGGAACTATGGTTACAATAGTAACCTGAGACGTTCCCTTACGAAGGGAACTCAACGATGCGTCGATCGACGCCATGGGAACGAGAATACCCAAAGCGCCAGAATTCCAAGTACCTGAGTGTTAGTCTGTTGTAACTAAGCACTAAGCACCTGAGAACCTGGGGCAGCATCCAGGTCTAAACTGTAAAATTTAACGAATGTGAGCGGAGAGGACCAGCCCGCCGCATCACAGACGTCCCGAAGAGAAACCCCATATAGTAAGGCTTTAGAAGCCGCCATACTCCTAGTAGAGTGAGCTCGGACCACCAAAGGACATGGCTGGTCCGAGTACTCGTATGCAAGTGAAATAGCCTCAACTATCCACCTACTGACCGTCTGTTTAGAAGCAGGAAGACCCTTCTTAGGTGATCCGAAGCAAATCAGTAATTGGTCGGACTTCCTAAATGAAGAAGTCCGATGCACATAAGTGTCCAGTGCTCGCACTGGACACAAGACGTTCAGCAGATGCAAAAGGAGGAGGACAGAAAGCCTGCAGCACAATAGGCCTCGGAGTCAAGGTCGGCACCTTAGGGACGTACCCCTGTTTTGGATATAAGAATGCCTTGACCATCCCCGGTGCAAACTCAAGGCAAGTGGGGGAAACCGAAAGGGCCTGAAGGTCTCCAACTCTCTTAAGGGACGAAATAGCTAGCAGAAAGATAGTCTTAAAGGTAAGAAACTTATCTGAAACCGAATCTAAGGGCTCAAATGGAGCCCTAGAAAGGCCTTCTAGTACTATAGCAAGATTCCAAGCTGGCACCCTAGTGCGAGTTGCAGGCCTCAGCCTTAAAGTGCCACGAAGGAAACGTGTAACCAGGGGGTCTCGACCCAACGATGTACCCCCCACCAGGGCGTGGTAAGCCGCAATGGCCGCCACGTAGACTTTGAGCGTGGAAGGACATAGGCCTGACGTAAAGCGCTCCTGCAGGAACTCGAGTACTGTGTTCACAGAACAGTTAACTGGATCCCACTGATGTTGGTAACACCATAAAGAGAAAACTCTCCATTTAAGCGCATATAGTTTCCTAGTAGCTGGGGCTCTGGAGCTTAGAATGGTCTCAGCAGCCTCGGCTGAGAGACCACTCTCTATGAGTTGGGCCCCCTCAGAGGCCAAACCCACAGGTTCCAAATCTCTGGTCGAGGGTGAAATATTGTGCCCCCGGCCTGAGACAGAAGGTCTCTCCTGATCGGGATCTCGAAGGGAGGACCATCTAGGAGATGGATCAGGTCCGAAAACCAGATCCGACTTGGCCAGCGTGGTGCTACTAGCAGTAGGCTTATTCCATACCGGCGGACTCGCTCCAGAACTCCTGGGAGCAGAGCAACAGGGGGAAAGGCGTACAGACGTAGCCTCGGCCACGTCTGCACCATAGCATCCAGCCCCAGAGGGGCTGGGTGAGTAAGGGAGAACCACAGAGGACAGTGCGTCGTATTCTGAGACGCAAACAGATCCACTTGTGCTTGGCCGTAAAACTCCCAGATTTTCTCCACCACCTCGGGGTGGAGTCTCCAGTCCCCTGGCCTCAGCTCCTGCCTCGACAGGATGTCTGCTCCTATATTCTGGACCCCAGGAATATACACTGCCCTCAGAGAGAGTACCTTCCCCAGAGACCACAGGAGGATCTGGTGCGCCAGTTTGCAAAGCGGACGCGAACGCAGGCCCCCCTGACGGTTCAGATAAGAGACCACTGATGTGTTGTCTGTTCGTACGAGCACATGATGGCCCCTCAGGTCTGGGAGGAACTGCCTCAACGCATTGAAGACAGCCATCATCTCCAGGCAATTTATGTGCCACGAGAGATGATGACTCTTCCACAGACCCTGAACCGAGCGGCCTTCCATTACCGCTCCCCAGCCGGTGAGGGAAGCATCTGTCGAGATAGTAACTCGATGGCAAAGAGCTCCCAACACCGGACCTTGGGTTAAGAACCAGTGCTCCCTCCATATAACTAAGGCACGAAGGCAACGCCGCGTGACCTTGATCATACGAAGTGGGTTTCCCCTCGGGGAGAACCCTCTGGTCCTGAGCCACCACTGTAAAGGCCTCATGTACAGCAGGCCAAAAGGTATCACGTTGGACGCTGCTGCCAAAAGACCCAACAGTTTCTCGAACTGTTTTACAGTGCGTGACTGGCCTAGCTTCAGCTCTTTTGTGGCTGACAGGATAGCAGCTACACGAACGGGCGATAGGATGGCCCGCATTGTCACTGAATCCCATACCACACCAAGGAAAGTGGTTCTCTGTACTGGAGAAAGCACACTCTTCTTGGCATTGAGCCTCAACCCCAACATCTGCATATGAGCGAGAACGACACCTCGGTGCCGAACCGCCAACTGCTCTGATTCCGCTAGAATCAGCCAGTCGTCGATGTAGTTCAGAATACGTATGCCCTGAAGCCTGAGAGGGGCTAACGCTGCATCCACGCATTTCGTGAACGTGCGGGGTGATAAAGCTAGACCGAACGGAAGAACCCGATATTGGTATTCTTTGCCCCCGAAAGAAAACCTTAGGAACTTCCTGTGCTGAGGGAGGATGGAGATATGGAAGTAGGCGTCCTTCAGATTTATCGTGACAAACCAGTCCTCGGATCTGATTTGAGTCACGATCTGTTTGAGTGTCAGCATTTTGAACTTTAGTTTCTGAACTGACCTATTTAACAAACGAAGATCTAAAATAGGACGCAACCCTCCATCCTTTTTTGGAACAATGAAATAACGGCTGTAAAAACCCGACTCTCGGTCGGGTGAGTACACCTGTTCTATAGCTTCTTTCGCTAACAGGGCCTTTACCTCTTGCTCCATTACCAGAGCCTGCTCGGGATGCACCACTGTGGGCAACACCCCGTTGTAACGAGGAGGACGAGAACCAAACTGGATTCTGTATCCTTTTTCTACAATCTGCAGGACCCAACGAGAAATATTCGGCAGAAGCTTCCACGCTGCCAGAAAATTTACTAAGGGAACCAGCCTCTCGAGGCTGGTCTCTGGTGTTACTGAGACAGCTAATTCTGGAGCCTGAAACATCATGGCAGGAACTACCTGAACTGGCTGCTCTAACGCCCCCCTCAGAGGGCGCGGAACCGATGCTGTGCCGCAGCATAGCATCAGCGACTCGCTGGAGACCGCTGCGCCCTGAAGCACCAAGGGTGGCAGGGTTGGCAGAACGGTCTCGTGAGGACCCCGAAATGGAACGGGCACCGTATAATGAGGTGTACACCGCTCTACTTCGGTCGGGGCTGTCCTCACAGGCCTGACGCATGAACATCAGGACCTTTTTTTTTTCTGAGCCGAAGTCTTCTTCGCCTGAAGAACGGTCCTCAGATCCGGCTTCGACTTAGAAGACTTCGGCTGAGAGGGTTGCGTCTGTCTCCAGTGTCTACGTGGAGGTGCACGAGACGCAACACTCTCTTTCTGTTGCACATGATATGATGAGCTCGACGGCTGGGGCTGCTCACGCCCAGCAGCCCCAGGGGGCTGGACACGGCGAGGGATAAACTTTTTAAAAGCGTCAGCTTGTTTCTTAGACTCCTGAAATCGCTCGACGACCGCGTGGACTGCGTCACCAAAGAGACCAGAAGGTTCAAGCGGAGCATCTAATAAAAAAGCTCGATCTTTTTCTTTAATCTCTGACAGATTTAACCATAAATGTCTCTCAGTAGCTACCAAGGCCCAATTGCTCTGGCGGTCTCCTTAGTAGCCCTGAGAGAAAGATCGGTAGCACGACGAAGTTCTTGAATATCGTCATGAGAAATTCCATCACTACTATCCAGATCCCCAGCAGGTCAGCTTGATACGCCTGTACCACTGCCATTGTATGCAGACATGCTCCAGCTTGACCTGCTGCCGTATAAGCTTTGCCCACTAAAACCGAGGTGGCTTTAAGCGGTCTAGTGGGCAAAGCCGAGGCTTTCAGGGACGATGCGGGACCAGGCGAAAGATAGCTAGCTAAATTCTGTTCCGCCTGGGGCATCGCCTCATAACCATACTCTTTTAGCCCTCTTATTCTCGAATAAGTTTTAACTTGAGGGCTAAAAAGTCGTGAAGAGTACGGTTTATTCCACGATTTTGATATTTCATTGTGGAGATCGGGAAAAAGGGAAGCTCTCGTGGTGGAGATAATGTCGTGGACGATAAAAAGCGCTCATCTAATTTACTTTTAGGACGAGCGCTTTTATTCTCAGATGGCCATACAATATTTAATTTTTCTACAGCCCGTGACATAACATCCACCAGCTCATCATATGCTGGGGAAATAAATTGTGAATCTTTTTCCCCCATGTGTGTGCTTTCACTCTCCATACTCATAACATCGACCTCCTCGGAGGAAGAGCATTGAAGTAATGGAGTGCTCTCTCCCCGGGCGGAAGAAACCGCAGAGCGTGCTTCCGACACCGGGGGGAGAGCGCTGGATCTTCCGGGTAAGGAAGGAGAAAAGGCCAAGGGACCCGTCTCCAACCCCTCCGAAAGATCCTTCTGCGATCCCCAGGAATGCATTCTTCGCGCCGCCTCGGCAGACGCGGGTCCTGATCCCTGAGGATCGCGAGCCTGCCCACTCTTTACATCAAAGAGTGACAGCCGAGAGCGGAGCATGCGGAGCGGTAGCATTTCACAGTGTTGACACTCAGCCTCCTCGAAGGCTGAGACCGCATGCTCCACTCCCAAACAAATGACACAAAGCTCGTGTGTGTCCCCACCCGTTAAATAACGCGGGCAGGGAGGAACACACTGTTTGTACATTTGTTTCGCCATAACGTTTCCGAATAAATTGCAACAGACAACAATAAATAGACAGAGACAGTATAACACAGATCGCTTGCTGAGGCAACAGAAGCTAATGCCGGTTTGCACCGGATGTGCTTTTATCATTTCCTGGTCATGACGTCACCCGCCCGTGACGCTCATTCTTTCCATTGGACTAGTTGACATAGATGCTTCAGACGCAGTCACGCTGGGGGCGTTCCCATGGCGTCGATCGACGCATCGTTGAGTTCCCTTCGTAAGGGAACTACATATTTTCTCGTAATAATGAGATGTTATGTCGATAAAACGATAAATGTTCTAGGCCTTATAAGGACATGTGTAGTCATGTACAAAATATGCCTTAATCTTAGCCTATCATGTCTTTATCATACTTCTACGTTCAAAAAGCTGAAGCATAGCAGCCCCCAATGGACATTAATGTTAAAAGATCAAATTCTGTACACACCTTATTTATAAATAATGTGTAGCCTACAGATTAGCAGATTAGCAGATTTATAATTATTTATTATAAAGAAAACTCTTAACGTGGCTTTCTATGGGAGGATGGCATTGCGGTGCACAATAAATCCTTTAAATGGTATTCAATGTTGAACAAAAATGAATAAATATAAGTAGCCTTAAAATAAACAAATTATTGTGGCATTAATTAGCCCACAAACAATATTTATTTTAAAGCCTAAACGAATTTATTTAAAACACCAGCGTCTGGTGTTCAATCTGTATAGGCTTTTCAGCCGCCCTTTTCAAACTGGCGCAAGAAAATGCAACAGAATTTGACTTAAACATGAAGAGGACTTATCCGTCTGGCATGGCAGCTCGCTCTAACATTAACCTAGATAAATGTTCGCTATTATTAGGTGCATATTCAAGTGTTTGTGCGGAGTGTGGAGCGTGCACTGCATCACATGGAGGCGCCGGTGCCATCACTCGCATTTTCCTATCAACAGTGGAAACAACCCATCATTTCTGGTCATACAGAAAATAATGCATCAGTCGCAACTACTTTTATTTGTGTAAACTCACAACAACAAGAAAACGTTGTGCTTTTGTAAAATAAAAGAAAACGAACAGGACGAGCTTTCATGGTCTCCGTGAATTAGAGCCGTCTCAAAAATGAACTGAAAAAAAGCGTATAGACTAGCCTCACAGACATGAGAAATATAGCTATCTATATAAAGCTTGAAATGTCCACCAACGAAAAAAATCCAATCGAAAGCAAATATGTATGGTAGCCTACCATCTGATGTAATCCTGTCTGTATGAAAGGCGCATTTACTTTACAGCGATGTATGGAGATTTAGTTGCAGCCTACATTTAGAAAACACTAGTTTATTAATAAACAATTACAATGCTTAGTTATTTTTTCAGACAACATTTATTAACATTAGCCTACTTTTGCCGGTGCTTTGCGGCAAGACTTATGCATGCGCTTGAGCGCGGAATAGGTTATAGTCTATATGCACCCAGGATTGAATGTAAACGTGCGATTAGTCCTAATTGCTTAAATGAATCACTACTAGTCTAGAAAAATCTTTAGTCTATGGCAACTCTAATCAATAGCCTACATTTAATAGTTGACATTATTTAATTAGTAATTAGTAGCCTATCCAGCTCTTTACATTAAATTAGTTGAGTTTGCATAATTAGTTAACCCTCTGGGGACGGATTGGGCGGTACCGCCCAAAATGGCATACTTTTACAAATGTGTAATTATCTTAAAAACTATTAATGATAGAGAGGTGCGGTCTTTTTTGCCGTCTTCCTCAGATTCCGCTGAAAACAGTGATAACAAACTTACCCGGCTTGTATACACACTTCTCTTGTTGCGCAATACCACTACGTCAAAGGCCAATGAAATCAATGTTGTTTGGCAGATTCACGAGCAACAACCAATGGAAAACTTGCCGATGGAGGAATATTTTTCTTACCCAATCAGAGGAAGGTAACCATAACGTGTTCTAGCAAATTAGAGGACTCTGTAGCCTTGCAAGGGGTGGAACTATATACTATTACGCAAACAGCGTTGAGTGGCAGAGACGACAGAAAGCGAACGGACATGTCGAGTATAAACAAGGCTTTACGGAGCGAGAGCGCACAGAGATATGAGAGAGAGACAGAACAATTATAATATATATATATACACATACAATTATAGCATTATTTATTGTTTTAGCACTTTTATGATGGCAAGCAGTAAACGACTTACGGTGGAACAAGCTCTGGAACAATTACTGGAGAGTGACGAGGAGAAAGCATTGCTTAGAAAATTCTAAGCATTCCTAAGAAAAACGCCTGGGACTATTTGTAAATAAAGTTAAAATTTTCATTGTTCTTTACACATTTTATTTAACAATTACACATGTCTGTCAAGCAAAGGCTTTGACAAATATATTTTTTGTTCAAAAACTGTTCACTATTGTTGTGTGATGTGTGATTTTCAGAAAATAAATTCCAAAAATCGAATTTCCGTTTTTGAAATTCTCTAGTTTATTGTACATTTTCACTCATACTTCCTTTATAAACATATTACATGCGTGCTTATGTTAGCTTAGGGTCTTCTGAATCCATAGATACCAAACACATAGTGTTCCATCTCCATTACATATAGTTTATAAGCCCAAATGTAAAAATAAAGAAAACGGACCAAAAAGAGCTTAGTCCCCAGAGGGTTAATGAACTAATAAAATAATAAAATAAAGTTTAAATTAAGATGCTAACCATATATTTCTATATAGCATTGCTTATTCCACCACACAAAGTACTGTTTATAAGGTGACAATCCGTTATACATGTGAAGATTGTAAGCTGTATCTTGAAGATTTTTGTATTGTATTGTATCTTCTGTTATACAGAGGAATACAGACATTTCGTTAATAAAAAATAAAAAATAAGTCTTAGGCTATGTTCTGTTAGATGTGTTTTGACTACTTTTTATTAATTATATTTCTAGGTAATGAAGATATAGCCTATTAACAAAAATAAATCTTATATATTAATATATTACATAAAAAAACGTATAGGCCTATATAAAATATATTTTAAAAAAGGGCCTCACTGATTAATTTTGCCTGGGGTTCGCCTCTGATTGGGGGCTGCTACTATTTGCTTAAGCTTTTTAAACGTAGAAGTTTGATAAAGGCGTGATATAGGCTATATCAATTTTATGTGGATAAAGGCATATTTTGTACATGACTACACATGTCCTTATAAGGCCAAGAAAATATGTCGTTTTAACGACAGCATTATTAAGAGAAAAATATGTTGTTAAAACGACATAAGATCTCGTTATTATGAGAAAATATGTCGTTTTAACGACATAACATCTCGTTATTACAACATAAGATCTCGTTATTACGAGAAAATATGTCGTTTTAACAACATAAGATCTCATTATCACGACATAATTGAGTGGAAAAAATAATATGTATGTGGCAGCAATGCGTCACCGTATGATATAACATTTATTTAAAAAAAAAAATTTGGATCACACCTGAGACCTCTGTGCCCACATTTGTCCAGGAACACAGGGCTGCAATGTTGGTAGTGTGTGAGTGTCACCTAGTGGAGATCTTGCATTATGTTTGGATTGTGCTTTTATGGATTAGTTCTATTATGTTAATATATGTTGGGGGAAACAATACGACTGTATAAGCTACAATTTATCTGTCTACAGTCATTGTTCCCAAGCAATGACATTGTCTAACAAACAAATGTGTAAGGGGAGTAGCAGCAAGGCAAGGTTACAGTATTTATAAAGCACAATGCATAAACTGGAAATTCAAAGTGCTTTACAAATAATCAGATGAAAAAAACACAGAGAATGTGCGGTAAAAGAACATAGAGAAATAAAAGATTAAAGTGGGCCTATTATAATGATAAATAAATATGCCTAAAGACTTGCCTTACAAGGCGGTAACGTTAGCAGTTAGCTAAACCACCTCTCTCAGTTTCAGCAACATTCAGTATACATTCAGTGAGCTGAGGCATGGAAGCTCATCCTTGTGCTGGGTTGGATTAATGTGGTCTGTTCTTGTTCTTTACTGATTGGGTGATAACAGTTCAAATGTATTGGCTTTGGAAAAGACAGGGTGTAGATCATTATCATTTAAGACTACGCGTCTTGTGACGCGTTGTGATACGCGTCATTGAGGACACTGTGCCCCGTAAAAAGCGGCGTTACATGAGCATCTAGAGCGTCATTTTTTCCGCCACCTCCGGGCCGATGAAAAATACGTCGTAGTTTAAACAATTCCACGGTGCTTTTTACGGCGTTTCGCTTTTTGGCGTCGTAAAAAGCGCCGTCCTGGCCGTTCAAACGGTGCTTTTTACGCCGTCTTTTTAACAAAACGAGGTAGGAAAGTAGTGCATTGTGAGCCTTTTAGCATTCCATACATTTCTGCTATGGCAACGTCGCTGTCTACGTGCTCGCAACATTGTAACAACGTAGAATTGTAAGACGTGACAGGGCTGTAGCAACGTTGTTGCGCGACATTCAGCAACTGAGAGACGATGTTCTGACAATTACATTTTTTAATATGCTAGATATAGATATCCCCCATTTAGCATGTTATGATTTGTGTTTAATTTTTAATTAGTCATATGTAAGATAATTATATACTTTTAAAATATTGTTTATCCTTATTATTATTTATGGGCCTAACAGTAAATTAATTATAATCAACACCTGTAAGTGTACACTTTGAAGAGTAAAAATGACATAGAAGGTTAGCTAATTCAACTTTATTAAGCATATGGTAATCAAATTGCACTTCCAAAAGTCATACATTTGTGAGAAAAGAAAACGTCTCGGGTTACGACTGTAACCCTTGTTCCCCGAGAAGGGAACGAGACACTGCGTCGTCGTCGTGACGACACTATGGGGAACGCCCTTAGCGTAACGCATCTGAAATATGAATGAAATCTGTCCAATCCTTATTGGTGCTGCTTCATGACGTAGTAGATGACGGCACAACCGGAAGATACAAAGGGACGCCGGCACACACACACATTAGCTCCTTTGCGATGAAGCAAGCGCTCTGCCCGTGATAGGTTTGGCGACGAGACGCAGTGACTCGTTCCCTTCTCGGGGAACAAGGGTTACAGTCGTAACCCGAGACGTTCCCCTTCGAGGGAACTCGCACTGCGTCGTCGTCGCGACGACACTATGGGGAACGTAATACCCACTATGCCACACCGTAATCACGCCCGCCCTGGTGTGAAGCTGGGAGACCAGGCACACTTAGGACGCGAGCACTCTGGCGCCAGGCGTCAAGGGGAGTTGCAGACTGTAAAAACGTATGAAGGCCACCCGGCAGCCTCGCAGATCTCCTGAAGCGAGACGCCAGAAAGGAGGGCCACTGAAGAGGCCATGCTCCTGGTGGAATGTGCCCTCACGGCCATAGGTGAAGGCAAATTGCGCACCTGATAAGCCGTGGCTATAGCTTGGACAATCCAATTACTTATTGTCTGTTTAGATGCAGGCAGCCCTTTCTTGGGTGAACCAAAGCACACCAACAACTGGTCTGACTTCCTCCACTGAGAAGACTTCTCCAAATAAACTCTTAGGGCTCTGACTGGGCAGAGCAGGTGAAGTCTCCCCTCTTCCGCCGTCCCATGAGGTGGAGGATGGAAGGCCTGAAGAACCACTGACCGTGCCGCACTAGACGGCACCTTGGGCACATAGCCCGGCCTAGGATGTAAGATGGCCTTAACACCGCCAGGGGCAAACTCCAGGCAAGTTGGCGTTATAGCCAAGGCCTGGAGATCCCCCACTCTCCTCAGAGAGGTGATGGCAAGGAGAAAGGCCACCTTGAAGGTCAGGTTCTTTGCCTCAGCCGACTCCAGTGGTTCAAAGGGGGCCTCAGCCAACCCTTCAAGAACCACCGCCAGGTCCCAAGTTGGGACTCTGGAGTGAGCCGCAGGCCTCATCCTCCGAGCCCCACGGAGGAAACGTACAACCATATGGTGCTTTCCCAAAGGCCCAGCACCTATAGGCGAGTGGAAAGCCGCAATGGCAGCCACATACACCTTAAGTGTGGACGGGGTAAGACCGGCGGAGAAACGATCTTGGAGGAACTCCAGCACTGAAGCCACTGGGCAGTAAACTGGGTCCACCTCACGCTCTCTACACCAAGTGGAAAACACATTCCAATTTAGGCTGTACAGTCTCCTGGTGGAAGGAGCCGTGGAGCTGAGTAGGGTCTCGACAACATCTGCTGACAGGCCAGCCTCTAGGTACCGAGCCCCTCAGGGGCCAGACCCAGAGGTTCCACAGCTCTGGCCGGGGGTGAAATATTGTGCCCCCTACCTGAGACAGCAGATCCCTCCTCAGAGGGACCTGCCACGGGAGGCCGTCTAGCAGTGCTACAATGTCCGAGAACCATAACCGGGTCGGCCAGCGGGGTGCTACTAAAAGTAGGTTGATCCCTTCCCGGCGGAGGTCCGGGAAAAAACTCCTCAGAGCTTTGTAGACCGCCAGCATTTCCAGGCAATTGATGTGCCAGGACAAATGCCGGGTCTCCCACAGACCTCTCGCAAAGTGGCCGTCTATGACCGCGCCCCAACCAGTGAGAGAGGCATCTGTTGAAACGATTTTCCGGCAACATGATGCTCCCAGCACCGGTCCCTGGGACAGGAACCAAGGTTTCCTCCATATGACAAGGGAATGAAGGCATCTGTGCGTTACCCTGATCATACGGAACGGATTTCCCCTTGGGGAAAACCCCTTGGCTCTCAACCACCACTGTAGGGGTCTCATGTGTAGCAGGCCAAAAGGTATGATGTTGGACGCTGCTGCCATGAGCCCCAGCAGTCTCTGAAACTGCTTCACAGTGAGGTTGTGGCCTAGCTTCACTCTGGAGACCATCACCAGTATGGACTCCACGCGCGCAGGAGACATCTGTGCCCGCATCGTCGTGGAATCCCACACAACTCCCAGGAACGTAGTCCTCTGGGAGGGCGTCAACACACTCTTTTTTGTGTTGAGTCTCAACCCCAGACTCTGGATGTGGGCGAGGACGACATCTCGATGCCGAATCGCCAGCTCTCGCGACTGGGCCAGAATCAGCCAGTCGTCGATGTAATTGAGCACCCTGACGCCCTCGAGCCTCAGGGGTGCTAGAGCTGCATCCATGCATTTTGTAAAAGTGAGGGGAGAGAGCTAGGCCGAATGGAAGAACACGATATTGGAACGCTTCGCCCCCGAAAGCGAACCTCAGGAACTTCCTGTGACATGGAAGGATGGATATATGGAAGTATGTGTCCTTCAGATCTAACGTGATGAACCAGTCCTCGAACTGGATCTGACTCACGATGGCTGGAATTGTGAGCATCTTGAACCTGAACCTCCTCAGAGAACGATTCAAGTGCCTGAGGTCTATTATTTGACGCAACCCCCCATCCTTCATGGGAACTATGAAGTACCGGCTGTAGAACCCGGACTCCCTGTCTGGCAGAGGAACACATTCTATGGCCTCCTTGACCAACAGGGATTGAACTTCCTGTTCCATAACCCGAACCTGTTCTGGGCCGACCACAGTCCAGACCACCCCGTTGAACTTTGGGGGAGGGGAGCTGAACTGCAGCCTGTAACCCAGCTCTACAGTATGCAGGGCCCACGCAGATATATTCGGAAGGCATGACCATGCGCTGAGATAATCTACTAAGGGAACCAGCCTCTCGAGGCTGGCCTCGGGTGTTACCCAAGACTCGTTCCTGACCCCCTGAAGCGGCTGGCCGGCAGGGAACGGTCGACAACGATTTTGGGTGGGCGGACGCGTTCGCTGCCCAGCCGCAGGTCTTACTAGAGGCGGCTGGAGCGGCGTGCGTACGCGGGAAATCAGCGTGGCCTGAAGCGTACTGGCCGGCGGGAACACAGCACTGATTTCCCGAGAGCTCCGGGGGGGAAGCGACCTCGATCGCTCCGCCCCGGGGGGGACAGCTCTCAGCGGTCCGGCTGCTCGAGCCTGGCTTCGGGTATCAATCGGGATTCGTTCTCGACCCCCTGAAGTGGATCTCCGGCAGGGTTCGACCGAAAACGATTCTCGATGGGCGGACGCGTTTGCTGCCTGGCCGCAAGCCTATGGGGCAGACAGAGCAGCGTGCGTTCGCTGGAAAATGATGTGTTCCGAAGCGCACTTAACGGCGGGATACAGACATCGACTTCCTGAGGGCTTCCCTGAGGGGAGGCTCTTTCGGTTTCGCTCTCGACACCCTGAAGCGGAGGACCGGCAGGGAATAATCGAAAACCGTTCCCGATGGGCAAACACGAGCATTGCCTGGACGCAAGCCCTTGGGGCGGCAGACAGAGCAGCGTGCGTTCGCTGCTCATCATTTTAATTCCTCAGAATTAAATGCAGTCATAAACACTGTATAAGTGAAACACGGTCTGAATGGTAGGCTGAATTAAAATATCTAACTTAATATAATATTCATTTATAATATTATTAGATAATATTCCATCATTTTAATTTCTTAAAATTAAATGCAGCCATAATACCAGACAATACTGTTTGTGTTATACGGTCTCTAATCTACACGGTGCCTCGGCAGATGCAAGATTCGAGTCGTTACAATATATTTGGCTTTCATCCCTCAAGAAGAAAGTCAACAGGTGCGAGGCTGAAATATCCGACAGCGCACGGATATACTCGTCGAGATATTTCTCAATGAACAGCTGCCAGCACCCTCAGGAGCTGACTGTGAATGCCTCGCACCCAAACAGTATTATTTCACAGATCGCGTGTGTCCCTTTCATTGCAGACCCGTACTCTACGCGCTGCCTCGGCAAACGCGAGATTTGAGTCGTTCACAATATATTTGTTTTTCATCTCTCGAGAAGAAAATCAACGAGCGGGAGGCTGAAACACCCGAAAACGCACGGCTGTGCGCGTCGAGATGTTTCTCAATGAACACAGCCAGCACCCTCAGGAGCTGACTGTTCGTGCATCGCACACACACAGAATCTTTATTACAAAGCAGACCTGTAATCTACGCGCTGACTCGGCAAGCGCGAGATCCGAGCCACTAGATTCTGTATTGTAATGCAGACCTCTAATCTACGCGCTGCCTCGACAAGGCGAGATCCTAGTCACAGAATCTTTATTGCAGAGTAGACCCGTAATCAACGCGCTGCCTCGGCAAAGGCGAGATCCGAGCCACTATAGATTCTATATTGCAATGCAGCTTATTTAGGACAATTCTTATGGGACAAACAACACCAAATAGGACAGACAGTTTGACACAGAGCGCTTGCTGAAGAGCAAAAAGCTAATGTGTGTGTGTGCCGGCTTCCCTTTGTATCATCCGGTTGTGCCGTCATCTACTACGTCATGACGCAGCACCAATCAGGATTGGACAGATTTCATTCATACTTCAGATCTGTTACGCTAAGGGCGTTCCCCATAGTGTCGTCACGACGACGACGCAGTGCGAGTTCCCTCGAAGGGGAACATATTATATACAGGGAGTGACTAAAGTTAACTAGCATAAGCAGACATATGAAAATCTAGCAAAGAAACGAATGAGACGACAAATCAAAGGAAAAATAAACAGGTGTGTGAGCGGTTACAAAAAATGTTTTCTCCCTGTGCGTTCACAAAAAAAGGAAAAAAACATTATGCAACAAGTACACGCTTACGTCGCTGCCTGTTCAAGTAGTGTGCTGAAATCAATTACTCATCATTAAAGTCATTTTGGCTTCATTATGGCTTATAACTTTAGGCATAAAGTTAAATATTTGTCATACCTGACCAGAAGATGTTCAAATAAATGTCACAATAGACAAGGAAGTTGTAGGTTGTGTTTGTATAATTTCCGTATCTTATTTAGCTGAGGTAAATTAAACGCAATTCTCACGTATCCTGGCTTGATGATAAATGAGACGGCCCAGCGGTTGGTTGAAATTTAAAAGGCTGATTTTCGCGTGTCAGGGCAGTGAATAGTACATATGTTGTCCAGTGGTTTTCCAGACACCCTCAGCACAACCTTAGGCAATGGCCCTGAACGGTGGTTCAATGTCAACATTGTGACAACGCTGTAACAACCTTCACCACACAACGTAGTTATAGCAACCTTTTGGTCATGTTGTTAAAACGTTTTTAGAAGGTTGGGTACGTTGTGACAACATTCTGTGTTTGCTGGGTACTTTACCTGCAACGTCTGTAGATATAACCACGATCCACACATCACTAGTTTATGTTTACTTAAGATGTAACCGCCTGTGTTTACTAGGATAATTGCCAAGGTTGGCATTTTGACATAATTTCATATGCATGTGTCCATTTAAGCACAAAAAAAAGCGAAAAAGAACTTGCTCTCTGTGCGCGCTACAGATGTGTGTGCACAGAAAACTTCATTCAGTACGCGATTACAGAAATGCGTATTTTTTTGCTCAAGTGTTACATTGATACATTGTGTCGTTAGTCATTTGATCGATGTATCAATCCATATCTTTGTATTGTTACACCCCTAATTAGGAAATTGCCATTTGTTTGATGACTGAGATTTAAGTTTTGTAAAGCTTCAGCATAATAGCTGAAGAAGGAGGATGAGGGGAATGTAACTACAAAAAAAACAAGAAATGGTGATGTGTCGCTGTGAAAGCTGATAGGGAAATTGGATTAACAACACTGGGTTATAGTCTTGGCAGGAGCTGAAGGATAGGAGTGTGTGCTGGGACAGATTGAAATTTGGGGGTGGGGTGTTTGGAATGAGAAAAAAAAAAACGGTAGTTCTGCGGCAGAAGGATTTTTTTTTTTCTTTTCTTTTTTTTTTTTTTTGCAGACACATCAGCAAGGAGAAAACCACCGAGACATGAAATGAGAGAAATAATGAAAACTTGACCCCTAATCTGACCATTCTCATTAACTTTAGACCAGGTATCTCACACTAAAAAGCTAGCAGGCATCACCAACATGTTCAGGGGTTGGTTTTGCTAAAACACCACAAAAAATTCTACTGCACCAACAAAACCAAACAATTTTATGCTACGGGTTTACAATGTACCCACAGAATTGCTCCTTCCTTAGAAATGGCAGCCATTAACTCAGCATAAACCTAAGGGACCATTTCCAGCAGTGTCCTTTTAATCTCTAAATTGGCACATACATTTGCAATAACATATAAAATGGAGGTGGGGGAAAGTGGGGACACTGAACCTCTCAGGTTTTTTTATCATACCAGCAAAACTCGATATGTGATTCAACACTTGTCACTAATAACACAATATTTTCAACAAGGGTGAAATTAAAGTGACTATGCACCGTGTACAGTAGGACAGCTTCTTGAACAACAATCTGGACAAACATTCAAGCAGGACAAGACTTAACAAAATAGACTTTACTAAGACAGTTTTAACATGAGTACTGAGAGTCTGAAAACACACCACAGGTAAAGGAAGGCTGAAACAGCAAGGGTGAAACAAAACATTAAGCATGTCTGAATAAACAGGCTGTTGTCTGGTAGCACTCACAATCAGTTTTGAAAGGTGACCCCAGTTTGTGTGAATGTATTGGAGTGAGTCAGCGCAGTATGCAGCCTTACCTTATCCCTACTAGCTGCTCTCAATGGAAAGAAACAAGAGAAGAGGAACTTCCCCCAGCTTATCACTGCTGCCAGACACCAGTTCAGCCGGGCCATGGTTGCCTCTTTCTGTCAGTCTTTTGCTGCCTTTAAATCACCCTGTCTATTCTCTGTGTATTCTCCAGGTATATCCAATAGCAGAGAACTGATGGGAGAACAGATCCCTTTATCTGCAGAGCAGGTAGCAAGAATTACCCGACTCTTGCTCACACACACATTACCTTACTCAGTGGATGCCGCAGCATTCTGTCTGTCGAAGGAGGATGAAGAAGAAAGAGGGAGGGTGTGAGAGAGAAAAAAACAGAGAGAGTGAGGGAGAGAGAGAGAGGGACATGCAGTGGGAAAAACTAGAAATAGCAGAAAGGCAAGTTGCTTTTGATGAGGAGGAGGTAGAAAATGTGAAAAAAATGTTTGAGAAGAAACTGAATGTGTGCGAGAGAGGAATGGGCTTTAGAAGGAGAAAACATTTCCATGATTAACAGGAAAAAAAGACAGCACAATCTTGAGAAAAGAAACGAATATAGGAGGCAGGATAAGATACAGAAAGGATGGAGTGAAAGAGAGGGAGAACACAAGAGGGAGACTGAGGGAGGAAGGCAGAAATAAACTGAATTGCAGTCTCTGAATGTCAATGTCATCACACAGCCGCACACACACAGACACATGCACGCAATCTCACACAAGGCTATATGAAGAAGGGGGGACAAACAACGTGCCGTGTGCAACTGGGTTTCTGTGGAAGCGTTTCTGTGTTTTCTTCTGAGTCCATATGTGTGCCTGTGTGAATGCATGTGGGAGCTGTGTGTAAAAGCTCTCTGGTGTCAAGTGCTCATCCAACTGCAGGTGCACCGCACCACTGGAGAGTCGCCATGCTTCACTAACAAACGTACCCTCACACTGCATAGAGGGGGTGGGGGTGGGATTAATAGAGAGCAAGCAGAGACCAAGAGAAAAAGAGATGCCAAAAAATTGCAAAGAGGAAAAAGCAGAAATGGGGGAAGAGATACAGATACATGTTCATACATACATACTCACTCTATTTTTCCTCCACTTTTTTAACTAATTCCTATTGCATATATTCTCTCCAAAAAGACAAATTATGGCCCTACTGAACACCATAGCATCAAAACATAAGAAAATGCAGATGCTTTTTAACACAGCTACAGGGTCTATTTTATCCAAGCAAAATCCATCATTAAAAAACAACAGACTCCCATAATCACTGTGCCGCCATATTGACAGTGCTGTCATATTCAGTTTGAACGTGGAGTGCTTTTTTTTTTTTTTTTTTTTTTTTTAATGAACAGTCCTTGTGCCAGATCTGAGAAACATGAATCTCCCAAGCTCCCTTGCTAATAAAGCTCCATGTTACCATAGTCTAGATGACATATACCACAAATTTACATTGCAGATCTGAATTGATCTTATTCACTTTGTTATAGATTTCTTTGGGGGCTTGAGAAATGTTCTTCATCAAATGGATGAATATAGGTAAAATCTACACCAATAATTCTGAGGCAGATTTGAGTAATACCTTTTGCTGTCTGCATACTGTCAGGGTTCTGTCACCTTGGTCTAGTGTGTTTCTTGGTTTTGTGACAGAGCCCTGACACTCCTGTATTCTCCTGTCTTTGTCGGTGTGTCTTATTGTGTTTCTGTCTTGTGCTGTGTCACATGCAGGTAGTGTTTCTCACTGGCTGCGTGCGTTCATGTTATCTTGTTCTGTGTGAACACACGGCTTATGAGTGTCTCTCATTAGCTGCATGTTCGTGGTTCGTGTCTTGTTCTGTGTAATCTCATGGCTAGCGATTGTTTATTGTTGGTCATGTGCTTGTGTGTGATTTCATGTTTGATGTGAGCACATGGCTTGTCTCGTTATGCTTCCTTGTGCCATGTGCTCTCTTGTCTATTGTCTGACCCCGCCCATCTTGTTATCTGATTATTGGTTCAGTTTCCCCACCTGTCCTCCCTCGTTACCTGCCTTGTTTGCTGTCCTATTTATTCCCCTTGTGTTTGCTGTCCTGTGCCAGATCGTTGTTGCACAACGTAGCATGCTGTTGTTACCCTGCCTGTCTGATGATTCCTGTAGTGTGTTTCCTGCCTAGTCAAGTCTAGTCTGTAGTGTTTTCCCCCACGGGGTAGTTTCTGTTTTGTTTTACTTTAATAAAGCCCATATTCCTCTGCATCCTTGAGTCCTCACTTCAACCCGTGACACATACAAATAAGGTGACAGGACATAAAAAGTCAACATTTATCCTGAAGACCTTGCCACAGAATTGGTCCTTTCTCTGAGTGAAAATTGTTTTACATCACCCCTCATACCCCAAGAAGTATGGGTCCATACCCCTAGTACTATATGAAGAGCTCTTTTCCAAAACGCGATAAAGCCATTTTTGAAAAAAATGAGTTTGACATGTCATTTTGCTGTGTACTGGACCTATTCACTGCTCCATCAACGTTTCATGACAAATCGCTATATTTCCTTGTTTAAAATGTACTGCAAGATGCAGTTCTTTTCCAAACCGGGATAAGCGCCAAACCTAATTTTAGTCTAAACGCAATACATCCTCTCGACCAATCAGAATTCAGTGAGCGTTCTATGCAATCCAACACGGTGGCGCTCTGAACAGTGGTTTGTTTATGTTCATTCATTCATTAAAATGAGTGATAACACTTTTGATGGCCTTGATGAGCCAGTGAGACCTTTTCCTGGGGGAAGAAAACGCCGACTGGACAAAGAAAATCACCAAAAAGAACAAAAAAAGAAGGCTCGTCACTCGGGTGGCGCGATAATACCAACAGTGGGATGTCAACATAAAGCTGCCGCAAAAGGTTTCTGTAAGGCCGAGAGGCTGTCGCCGGACGATCTGATAACATTTTTTAACTATTTTTTTATGAAAAACCAAACAAGGTTGACCAGGACCAGGCCACAGAGCCGGATTAACGCAAAGGCAAACTAGGCACGTGCCTAGGGCCCGATTGGCGGGATGGGGCCCAGACAGAGGGACAAAAATAAAAAAAAATGTACAAATGTCCTATCTACAATTTATTTAAATATTTATTAATTAACTAAAAATAGTGACGATGTTTATCTTAACCATAGACTGTTACATTACGTCACATTAACGCCAGCCCATGACTGTATATAGAGGCGCCGCGCCACCGCGCCAGTCAGTTAGTCCGAGGGGACGTCAGCGGCGGTCAGAGCGGGACAACAAAGCTAGCAGGCAGGTGTGTTTTGAGTAGGCTAACATTCAATATGCTTTCGGGTGCGGCAAAACGTAAAAAGAAAAAAAATGAAGAGGAACAAAGGAAGAGACAGCGGGGGGCTCTACAGAAGTTTCTGTCGGGCAGCCGTCCGACAGCTGTGAACCTGCTCGAGTCAGCAGAGCCAGAGGCCGAGCCAGGCCCGGAGACACGGCCCGAAGACGCCGTGGAAGATGCGGTGGGAAATGCGGCGGAAGACGCTGTGGCGCCGTCAACAACAGTACACAAAGTTAGGCACAAAGTGGTATTTTAAGATTAAACAGTTCTGACAAACAGTTTATGAAATCCTTCCAGAACTTTTGTATATCAGAACATTCCCATAGACAGTGAATTAGAGTTCCTTTATACTTTTGGCATTTTCTACATATATCAGGTATATTGCTAGACATATGATTGAGTTTTTCAGGTGTTATATAAACCCTTGTAAACCATTTATACTGTAATAATTTAAGCTGCGTGTTTATGATTTGTTTTTGCGCCTTTAAACATGCTTCAGTCCATTCAAATTCCTCTATTTCTTCTTGAATGTCTTTCCTCCATGCGTTTAATTTGTCTACAGCAGACTCTTTAGAGTTAGACATTATTAAATTATAATATTTTGACAATTGGCCCTTTTCACCTCTTTTTCCAATTATTTCCTCTGTTAATGAACAGTTTGGGAATGTACATAATATCTGTAGACCTGGAAGACATAAAACTTTTAAGCTGTGAATATTTAAAAAAAAAAAGGGAATCTGGTGTTTATCACACAATTCTTGAAATGGAAGAAGTATTCCATCCATATACAAGTCTTTAATAGTCTGAATACCTTTAGTGTTCCATAGTTTAAATCATCCATCCTTATATTTATTATTATTTATTGTTAGACAGTTTCTAAATGGTCTTGATGTGGGGTCATGTTTGCCTTCTTGTTCTTAATTACAACATTTATAAATGTTGTAAGCTATTGTATTTTGGGTGGTGGGTGGTGATGGCACAGTGGATAAGACACATGCCTTTGGTGTGAGAGACCCGGGTTCAAATCCACTGTAAGACACCAATGTGTCCCTGAGCAAGACACTTAACCCCTAGTTGCTCCAGAGGCGTGCGACCTCTGACATATAGCAATTGTAAGTCGCTTTGGATAAAAGCGTCAGCTAAATAAATAAATGTAAATGTAATGCAGAAAATCTTAATTACAACATTTATAAATGTTGTAAGCTATTGCATTTTGCAGAAAATCTTTATTAAAAGTGTTGATTAAATGTAAACAGAGCAAATAAGATAAACTTATTTGCTCTGTTTACATAGTTTACTGGTACTACTGCCTTAACAATGACACTCCCAATGGATGAGGATAATTTAATAGCATTTAATAGAGCCGTGTAATGACGTATAAATAATGAATATCAAAAAATAGTCTGATAGACTGTTTAATATACAACACATGACTTATTTTGGCATTCAAACAACCAATTTGTAACCAAAGACTAGGCTATGTAAAATGTGAATAACTTTTATTAGTAACTTTGGTAAGTTTCAGATTTCAATTCATAAATAACATAGATGGAGGGGGGCCCAAAAAAATGCAGCCTGCCTAGTGTAGTCCGTTTATTTAATCCGGCTCTGCCAGGCCATACTTCATCTCCTGGACATCACACAAGTGACAAGGAAGCGTCCGAAAGTCCAGGACGTAAACAAACAAAAAGACCGGAACATATCTGTTAAGTACAGTCTTTTGTGCAACAGTCATCCAGAGAAGGTGCCCGTTTGCAAGGCGACCTTCATAAAAGTTTTTGGTGAGTAACTGTTACTACTTTCGCCTCAGAATAGGCTAGTTTAATATTGTTTTGTAGGTTTCTCCCTCGCGATAAAGATATTTTCCTGTAAAGAAGCCTGCTAACGTGACATGAAAAGTACTGAATAGTTATACTAGCCTACTGATAGATAAACTGGCCTTTATATTGACCATGAAAAGGTGCTATGGTAGATTGTGTGTAGTGATGGTAGTGCAAAAGTACAAAATGTGGCCAGTAAACAGTGGATTCTTTTTATTTACTTATTTATTTTTATTATGCAGTAAACAGTGGATGCTGTAAAAAGCTGTCCTTGTTGTTACATATGATTGGACATGATGTGCTTGTTGTTACATGGTATGTCATTGCTATAGAGCATAGGGGAGGAGAGAGAGAGAGAGAGAGGGAATGGGGGAGGGAGTAATAGCAAGTTAGTTGTGTGTAATTCTGTTTATTTCATACTGGCTCCAATGTATATGACAATCTAAATAATTTACTTTCACAGGCATCAGCAAAGACCGTGTGTCCCGGGTGGCTCAATATTACGCTGAGACTGCTGAGGCTCGCCCAGAGAGAAGAGGTGGTGCACGACACAGTGAGGAGCATGCAAGGAGAAGGCAACTCATTGTTGAGCACATACAGACTTTCACCTGCAGGGCCAGCCATTATGTCCGGAGAGGAGCACCAGGCCGCAAGTATCTCCCCAGTGACCTGAATGTGCACAAGATGCATGAGCTCTTTGAGGCTCAGAGCCATGCTCAAACCAGCTATTCCCTCTTTTATTCAGTGTTTTCAAAGGAATTCAATCTTGGCTTCGGTCACCAAGCTACAGATGCATGTGCTGATTGTGCCAAGTACAAGATCAGGATTACAGACCCAAACCTTACTGACACAGAGAAGAAGATGGAATCGGCATCATTCATCTTGCATCGTCGCATAGGGCGCTTTTTATGACATGTTAGGCAGGGTTGCTGAAGGTCATGTGACCCTTTGTTTTGATATGATGCAAAACCTGGTCCTTCCAAAAACCGCAATTGGACAGGCCTATTACTCACGCCAGATGTATCTGTACTTGTTTGGTGTGGTTGTGCACCATGGGGAGAACAGCTATCAGGCAAAAGATGATGTCCATCTGTATGTGTGGCAGGAGAATGAGGGTAGCAAAGACAGCAATATGATTGCTTCTGCGCTGAATGACTGCCTCAAGGTTCAACTTCAGGACAAAGTCAGCAGATCCAGGGGGCTTCGGCTGTTCAGCGACTCTTGTTTTAGGCAGAACAAGAACATGAGCATGGTGTCCATGCTGATGGAACTTCGGCAGCTTTTTCCCAACCTCGGCATAGAGCACACCTTTCCGGTACGGGGCCACAGTTATCTACCTGCAGACAGAGTCTTTGGCAGAATTGAGCAGAAGATAAGAAAAATGGACACAATTCTGCTACCACAGGAATACCACGCCATCCTGCAGCAATTCGGCAATGTTCATGTTTATGGCACTGATTGGGAGGCGTTTGATTACAAGTCAGCCTCAAAAGATTGTGTTAAGGCTCAGAGGAGCTTTAAAATCAGTGAAGCACGAATGCTTGACTTGAGTACCAACAAGCTGGGTGTAAAGACAACTTACAATGGGGAGTATTGTTTCCATAGTGTGTTAAAGCTGGGCAAGCGGTGGGCTGACCTGAAACCTGAGGTACTTGTAACCCGTGTCGTGGCAAGTGTGTTACCCTCACTCTCCTCAGAAAAAAAACACAGAGGGGCGTGAAAGAAGACACTGCTTCAATCTATGGACCAGCGATCAGAAGACCAGAATTCGCTCAAGAGACTGTGTTAGCAGCAAAGAAGCCCAGGGACACACTGTTTAAGTTGGAAAAACAGGTGAGATATATTTTAGAGGAATAACAAGTAATTAAGACAAAAAAGAAAAATGTTCAAAAAGACAATAAAATTAAACTCAACACGTCAATAAAAGAAAATAAACCAGAAATAAACTCTTTTTTAAATCCTAATTATAACCTTTTATTCTTTCTTTTTATCTACTATAATTTATACTTTCTATTTAGTTTTAAATCTAATTTCACCTAATTCACTTTTATTTAGGTATAAGAAAGATATAACGTTTCTTTAGTTATTCCTAATTTGACTTATTTATATTAAGAATACTTTTCTCCTCTGGTCTGATTTAAATGTAACTCTTTTCAATTTCAACCTTTCAAATCACCTTTCAGTTCACTCTTATTACCCAAAATAGAAATTATGAACACTTAATATATCAAAAGAAATAATCACAATAGAATTGAAACAAAATAACAACAATAAAGAAAATAAATCACCGTCCAATTATCTCAGAGTTCACAGAAATCTCAATGTGATATGAGATTGTACCAGTTCTCAGCTCCAGTTCAATGTTCCTTCACGAGATCCTTCTTCCGCAACTCAAGTTAACTCACTGTTCAGTAGGAAAGGAAGAGAAAACCTGTGCTCGATCCTACCACACTATTCACAGTTCGATCCTTATTTGGGCATTGCTCGCCAGTTCCTGCTTGCACCAACTCTCGAACTTTCGCCGTGAAGCAGGGACATCTCACGTGCAGCTTCCTCGTTCCTCGTTTAGCATCCAAACTCATCAATTAGAAAATATCAGACAAAACCAAAAGTAAATCCAGAAAGGATATAAAAAGAAAATAGAAAGCCCAAGGGGAGAAAAAAAAAACAACCTTGAAAAAGACAAGGCCAAAAGTACAATTAGGCACTTTTCTCAAAAATACACATATTACCACACTTAATATCAATATATTCAACTATTAACATTTCAAACTTCACTTTTCTTACAACATTAACACATTACTTCACATACATATACAAAGAGCAAGTTTTCAAATGACGTGCTAGGCCTCATCTGCTCAAATTACATGTGCGTCACACTCGACCGTTTGCTCAAGCTCAATTACATGACGAAAACTATTAAATTTACATTTCACAAATCATCAAAAATAACTTCTCCCTTTATAATATCACTTATTTAACACATTTATGAAGAAATCTTCTATTATTTTTCCCTTTTTTACAGAAGGTTGACTCTTACATAAATTTAGCTAAATATAACACACATATCTGGCATTTGAACACATTTTATCAGATATTTATACATAAGAACCTTAGTAATAACAATAAAACGAAAACTTCACTTACCAAGAGTACTCTAATATCAATTAGAAAAAAGTTTGCGGCAGCTCTTTCAGCTTTAGGCCCTTACTTCAATGCACGTACAAAAAGCTAGTTTCACTTTTACTCAAAATCAATTATCACAATATCAAGTTCTGTTTCTATTTCTCAAAATCTCTATGTTTCTATATCTCTAAATCTCTCTAAACAAACTACTAGCTCGCTCAGTCTAATTCTTTCTCTTCTCAGATCGCGCTCACTGCTTCTTTTTTAGTGCTTCTCTCGGAAATGATCATTGCATCATCTCCTGATTCCGATGACTCCACCCACTAAGGTGGGCCAACTCTGATTCGTACATTAGGACCAATCATCGTCTCATTAAACCAAATCACTCTTCTCTAATTTATGTATTCTTATTTTCTCTTTTCTTTACAGATATTTAATAAAATAACTGTTTATTCACATAAGTGTCACGGGGTGACACTTCCGGTGCAACACCGGGCTGGTTCCGGTGTCTCCCGAACGGGGCGGAAATGCAGCGAGAGCTGATCGGGCGAAATCATCGGCACGTGCGAGGAGAAAATCCCAAACGGTGATTGGGGCGTGAGAAGCATAAAAGAGGCGGACATGGGAACTAGAGAGGAAGGGTAGGAGAAAAAGGAAAAAAAGCGCGAGACGCAGAACAGATGGAGGAGAAGGACTGAGGACTGAGGATTGAGGAGGGAGGAAGCAGGATTCTCACAGCTAAGTGGCCAACTTCCTTTGGCATAAATATTACATGAGGAACGATTATATCTCCATATTGCCTATGTGGAGATTATGGGAAAATAGATTCTGTTTTATGCCAGCGTATGAAGATTCCTTTTATCAAGGGTCCCTTTGTGCCTGAACACTGCCTTATCTAGTGCAAGGTTTGGAATGATTTGCGGTGCTGAGTTGATATTTTCACGTGTGGAGTGAGTGTTTTGCAGTGTACACACGAGTGTGGGACCCTTGCGGATCGTTCGGGTGATCGAGTGGATAAATACCCTTGATGTAACTGCGCCAGCTCATGGAATCCAGTCCTGTGAGTAAAAAATACAGAGTTAATGTTGACATCTTTATCTGTTCTCTCTTCTGTGCTGAAGCACATCAGAGCTGCTGAACTGAGTATATCTCCTGTTGAATTGAGCCCATCTTCTGCCGTAATCCAGTCCTGTGAGTACAAAATACAGAGTTAATGTTGACGTCTTCGTCTGTTCTCTCGTCTGTGCTGAAGCACATCAGAGCTGTTGAACTGAGTAAATCTCCTGTTGAATTGAGCCCATCTTCTGCCGTAATCCAGTCCTGTGAGTACAAAATACAGAGTTATTGTTGACATCTTCGTCTGTTCTCTCGTCTGTGCTGAAGCACATCAGAGCTGCTGAACTGAGTAAATCTCCTGTTGAATTGAGTCCATCTTCTGCCGTAATCCAGTCCTGTGAGTACAAATACAGAGTTAATGTTGACATCTTTGTCTGTTCTCTCGTCTGTGCTGAAGCACCTCAGAGCTGCGGAACTGAGTCCACCTTCTGCCGTAATCCAGCCCTGTGAGTACGAAATACAGAGTTAATGTTGACATCTTTGTCTGTTCTCTTGTCTGTGCTGAAGCACATTAGAGCTGCTGAACTCAGTATATCTCCTGTTGAATTGAGCCCATCTTCTGCCGTAATCCAGTCCTGTGAGTTCAAAATACAGAGTGAACGTTGACATCGCCGTCTGTTCCCCCGTCTGTGCTGAAGCACATCAGAGCTGCTGAACTGCGTCCACCTTCTGCCGTAATCCAGCCCTGTGAGTACAAAATACAGAGTGAACGTTGACATCGCCGTCTGTTCCCCCGTCTGTGCTGAAGCACCTCAGAGCTGCTGAACTGAGTCCACTTTCTGCCGTAATCCAGCCCTGTGAGTACAAAATACAGAGTGAACGTTGACATCTCCGTCTGTGCTGAAGCACATTAGAGCTGCTGAACCGAGTCCTCCTTCTGCCGTAATCCAGCCCTGTGAGTATAAAATACAGAGTGAACATTGACACAAATACAGAGTGAACGTTGACATCTCCGTCTGTGCTGAAGCACATTAGAGCTGCTGAACCGAGTCCACCTTCTGCCGTAATCCAGCCCTGTGAGTACAAAATACAGAGTGAACGTTGATATCTCCGTCTGTGCTGAAGCACATTAGAGCTCCTGAACCGCATTCACTTTCTGCCGTAATCCAGCCCTGTGAGTACAAAATACAGACTGAACGTTGACATCTCCGTCTGTGCTGAAGCACATTAGAGCTGCTGAACCGAGTCCACCTTCTGCCGTAATCCAGCCCTGTGAGTACAAAATACAGAGTGAACGTTGACATCTCCGCCTGTGCTGAAGCACTTCAAAGCTGCTGAACTGAGTCCACCTTCTGCCGTAATCCGGCCCTGTGAGTCCAAAATACAGAGTGGACGTCGGCACCTCCGCCTGTGCTGAAGCACCTCAGAGCTGCTGAACTGAGTCCACCTTCTGCCGTAATCCGGCCCTGTGAGTCCAAAATACAGAGTGGACGTCGACACCTCCGTCTGTGCTGAAGCACATCTTATGCTGTAATCCAGTTCTGTGGATAAGAAGTACAGAGCCAACGTGTGTTGGAGAGACACAGGAAGAGACTGCTTGATTTTAAAAGAGACATTCCTTTAATAAATAAAAGTTCAAATTGTATTTCCTGTTGTCTGGCCTCTTCTGTCTTGCGGGGTAGCTCCTCAAGGGGGTGTGGTAGTTCGGGGGGTTCGTTGGCTGGCTCAGTACCAGTAACCCCTTGGCCTGTGACACTTGGCGTAGTCGGCAGGATTATTCCCTTGAGTTGAGCACCCGTATCTCGGGAGATGGCGGACGAAGAGGCACCAGCTGCTAGACCCGGTGCTAAGTTATGCCGGTCTTTATGGGAGCACCTTGGGCGCAAAGGTTCGGAGGGCCTGGATCAGAGCTAAGTCTACACGAGTGGAAAACCCAGACTGAATACTTGGCCGGCTTACAAGGGCTGAATGAACAGCAGAAGTTGCAATTTGTGTTGGGGTCCCTTGAGGGGGAGGCCAAGAGAGAGGTCCAAGCCGCTCCCAGGGTTGCACGAGCCAATGCAAAGGCCGTCTTCGACTTCCTTACAGAATTGTATGGGGATGCCACCCCGGTGGCTGCTCTTCGAGCCCAGTTTTTCAACTTCCGGCAAGGTCCCCGGCAGAACCTCCAGGCATACTCTTTACGACTTCGAGAACAGTATACTCGCCTGAAAGGACGACGCGACCACGGCCTGGGGGACGAGGATACCCTGTTGCGGGACCAATTCCTCTTGGAGCTCCGCGATGGACCAATTCGCCAGAGTCTACGGCTACAACTCTGCCAGGATCCCACATTGACCTTCGAGGCTCTCCGACGGGAGGCCTTGGCCCAGGAGATCGACCATACCGAGGCCACCGACCCGCCCGCTTGCATGGCCGCCAGCGGAACCTGTACCCCCGCGGCTTCAGTACCAGTTGACTGGAAGCAGGAGCTACGTGCAGAGCTCATGAAAGACGTCAAAGAGCAGATGGCTGAGCTCTCTAAGACCCTTTTGGATGAACTCCGCCTGGGCCGGTCCGGTGGAATGCCTCCACCCCGAGAGCGGTCCTATTCTGACGGGAGTCGGGAGATGGGGCGCTGCCCTGGACGGCCGGGTCAGGCCAGGTTCCAGTGGGACGAGCAGGGGCGGCCGATCTGCAACCACTGTGGGGAGTCGGGACACATGAGTCGTCAGTGTGGCCCAAGACGTGGTTCACAAGGGGGTTTTTAGTTTTACCGGCCACTGCGGGTCAAGTGGCCGGGACCCCTTTGATTGCCCCCCCCTCCTTGCCTGCTCCTAGAGACCAACTAGTCGGGCGTTGTCCTGTAGTCGAAATCCAAGTCAACGGCAAGAGGCTCCAATGTTTGGTCGATACTGGCTCCCAAGTCACTTTGTTCTCGGAAAGCCTGTCCAAGGAGCTCTTTGGTGGATGCCGAGGCCAGGGGACCGAAGCAACCTGGCTTACTCTGCGGGGGGCGAATGGGCTTGATATCCCCTACATCGGATACGTAGTAGCAGACTTTCACATCCAGGAGGTCGGTGTCCAGCAAAAGGGCGTTGTCATTGTCCGAGATCATTGTCTGGGGGCTCACCGGGCCCTTTTGGGCATGAATGTTATCTCAGAATGCTGGGAAGAGCTGTTCCGGATTTGGCCCACCCTAAGACCCCCTTCTACAGAGGAGCGAGAGTGGGAACGCATAATTACAGATTGCCGTAGGATCCATACTGCCAGAGCCCAGTGGGACCGGGAAGATGTCGGTCGGGTGGCCTGCAGGTATGCCCTTTCTGTCCCGGCGAGGAGTGAGGCCATTATCTGGGCTCGGCTGCCGGCCCGTTCGGATCGACCGGACGACTGGGTCCTTGTGGAGCCACACTGGGATTGTCGGGCTGTTGAGGTTGCCCGGGGGCTTGCTGTAGTTCGCCGAGGGCGGGTGTCTGTGAGAGTGCAGAATACCAGTCCATATCCGGTTAGCCTCTATCGTCATCAGCAACTGGTCCGGGTGACATCAGTGGGACCTCAGCAGGTGCGAGAAAGCAGAGATGTGTGTTTTAGCCGAGTAGATGCTGCGGTGGTCGAAGTGGCTATTACGCAAGAGGATCAGTGAACAGACCTGGTTGAAGGCAGAATGCCAGACCATCTGGCAGGGGAGTCCCTATGGGGAGAGGGGTTAGAGGAGGACCGGCGGCGTCAACTCCAGGATCTTTTGAGCAAGTGGCGGCATGTGTTTTCCACCCATGAAGAAGATTACGGCTGTACCAGCATTGTGAGACACCAGATCACCACGGGGGACGCAGCCCCAAGTCGGGAGCGGTATCGCCCAGTACCACCGACACTATACTCAGAGGTTCGTACCCTGTTGCGGGGAATGCTGGAGGGAGGCATTGTCCGTGAGAGCAGTAGTCCCTGGGCGGCCCCTATTGTCTTAGTACAGAAGAAGAGTGGAGCTTGGAGGTTCTGCGTGGACTATCGGAAGCTGAACAGTGTGACTAAGAAGGACGCCTTCCCATTACCACGAATTGAGGACTCCCTCACAATCTTAACCCAGGCTGCCTGGTATTCCACGCTGGACTTAGCGAGTGGGTATTGGCAGGTCCAGGTGGAAGAGGGAGACAGAGAGAAGACTGCTTTTACCACCCCCTTCGGCCTCTTCGAATGGGATAGGATGCCGTTCGGACTCTGCAACGCTCCTGCAATCTTCCAGCGGCTCATGCAGCGATGCCTGGGAGGATAACTGGTTGACTCCACGCTGGTATACTTGGATGACGTCATTGTCTTCTCCCCGGACTTTGCAGCTCATTTACTCCACCTTGAGCAAGTGTTCCAAGCGATGGAAAGGTACGGGCTAAAGTTACGGCCTGAAAAGTGCCAACTGTTCCGGTGGGAAGTGAAGTTCCTAGGTCATTGTGTCAGCGCTGCGGGAGTCTCCCCAGATCCAGAAAAGGTGTCGGCTGTGCAAGGGTGGGAGCCCCCTAAAACTGTTCGACAGGTGCGATCCTTCCTGGGCTTTGTGGGGTATTACCGATGTTTTATTAAAAACTTCTCCAAAATCGCCAAGCCCCTAAACCAATTGCTTGTGGGCACTGCACGCCCACGGGGCCGGGGGTCTCCCGCGGTGACTTGGAGTTCAGCATGTGAGGTAGCTTTCCGGAAACTTCAGCAAGAGTTGCTACAGGCCCCGATTCTCGCCTATGCTGACTTCTCTCAGCCGTTTATCCTTTAAACCGATGCGAGCAATTTAGGGCTCGGAGCCGTACTAGCACAGCGGCAGCAGGGAGTGGAAAGAGTAATCGCATATGCAAGTCGAAGTCTCCATCCAGCGGAGCGGAATGATTCGAACTACAGCTCCTTTAAGATTGAACTCCTGGCAATGAAGTGGGCGATGAGTGAAAAATTCAAGGATCATTTGTGGGGAGCCAAGGTGCTAGTAGTGACGGATGACAACCCCCTTGTCCACTTACGCACGGCTAAACTGGGGGCCGTCAACCAGCGTTGGGTGGCCCAGTTGGCAAATTTCGATTATCAGCTGCAGAACCGACCTGGTCGGGAACATACGAATGCGGACGTACTCTCCAGGCTCCCGGTGATGGATGCGGGGGGTCCGGGGGTGACTCCTCCCATGGAGGTCGAGGAGGAACTCCTGGTGGGAGACATTGGGAGAGGCTCTGTTTAAAGGAAGGAGTAATTTGCCAATCCGTTCAGGACCCGGCAACCCGAGAGCTGGTATACCAGGTGGTGGTGCCCGAAGACCAGGTCCAGCCATTATTGCACGCTTACCATACCCAGATGGGGCATCAAGGCCAAGAGAGGACGTTGTCCTTGTTGAGGAGACACTTCTTTTGGCCCAGGATGGAGGCGATGGTTGGATCCTTTATTCGGGACTATCCGCGCTGTTTGCTTTTTAAGACCCGGAAGGAGGTGAGAGCTCCATTAGTCCCGATGCGGCCACGGGCCCCTTTACATATCGTGGGAGTGGACTTCCTGACATTGGGCCGACAAGCGGACCGCTTTCAGAACATCTTAGTGGCAACAGACTTGTTTACCAAGTATTCTTGGGCTGTTCCCACTCTCGATCCGACGGCAACTACCACCGCTACGGCCCTCTGGAAGAGCGTGTTCCAGCCTTTCGGATGCCCAGAGATCCTCCATTCCGACCAAGGTCCTAACTTTGAGTCAAGGGTTATCGCAGAACTGTGCCAGCTTTACGGGTGCTATAAGACTCATACTACCCCGTATCACCCCCAAGGCAATGGGGGGTGTGAGAGGTTTAATCAGACCTTGCTAAACCTATTGGGGACTCTTGATGCGGAACAGCAGAGTTCGTTGGTGGATTACCTCCCCTCTTTGGTGCACGCGTATAACAACAGCATACATAGTACCACAGGCTTTGCGCCGTCCTTTCTGATGTTTGGGAGACACATACGTTTACCCGTCGACCTACTCTGGGGGACTGCTTCGGCGGCAGGGGCCCCGAACACCACTGAATGGGTGAATCGGCACCATCAACAGCTTCATTTTGCCTATGGGAGGGTCACGGACCGAATAAACAGAGCTGCAGAGAAAAACAAACGATTGTACGACCGAACAGCTCGAGAAGCCCCTTTGCTGCCCGTAGAACGGGTACTGGTTCGGGATAGTCGGCGTCAAGGAAAAGGCAAGTTGAGTGATCGGTGGGATGCTATGCCGTACGTGGTGGAACGACAGAGGAAGCCTGACGTACCGGTGTATACTATTCGCCCTGAAGGGAGGTTGGGCCCAGAACGGGTGCTGCACCGTAATTTGCTTCGGCCTTGCCCTAATTATTCAAGGCCTGCGGTAGAGGTTCCAACGGCCCTTGGGACCCCGGAACCACCGGGGATGGGTTGGGCAGTGGTCCCAGAGGGACTGGAACTTGTGGCAGCAGGGGAGCCTCTACCACCTCCACCCCGACGTTCGCAGCGAGATAATCGGGGGCAACCACCAGCGAGATACGGCGAGTGGACCTCCGGTCAGGAGTTCTAGGGACTAGCACTCATTGGTGGGGGAGGATGTCACGGGTGACCAGGGCCGGAACCTTTTTGCACGGGATTTTCTCCTCGCACGTGCCGATGATTTCGTCCGATCAGCTCTCGCTGCATTTCCGCCCCGTTCGGGAGACACCGGAACCGGCCCGGTGTTGCACCGGAAGTGTTCCTCCCGAACGGGGCGGAAATGCAGCGAGAGCTGAGCGGGTGAAATCATCGGCACGTGCGAGGAGAAAATCCCAAACGATGATTGGGGCGTGAGAAGCATAAAAGAGGCGGACATGGGAAATAGAGAGGAAGGGTAGGAGAAAATGGAAAAAAAGCGCGAGACGCAGAACAGATGGAGGAGAAGGACTGAGGACTGAGGACTGAGGATTGAGGAGGGAGGAAGCAGGATTCTCACACAGCTAAGTGGCCAACTTACTTTGGCATAAATATTACATGAGGAATGATTATATCTCCATATTGCCTATGTGGAGATTATGGGAAAATAGATTCTGTTTTATGCCAGCGTATGAAGATTCCTTTTATCAAGGGTCCCTTTGTGCCTGAACACTGCCTTATCTAGTGCAAGTTTTGGAATGATTTGCGGTGCTGAGTTGATATTTTCACTTGTGGAGTGAGGGTTTTGCAGTGTACACACGAGTGTGGGACCCTTGCGGATCGTTCGGGTGATCGAGTGGATAAATACCCTTGATGTAACTGCGCCAGCTCATGAAATCCAGTCCTGTGAGTACAAAATACAGAGTTAATGTTGACATCTTTATCTGTTCTCTCGCCTGTGCTGAAGCACATCAGAGCTGCTGAACTGAGTATATCTCCTGTTGAATTGAGCCCATCTTCTGCCGTAATCCAGTCCCGTGAGTACAAAATACAGAGTTAATGTTGACGTCTTCGTCTGTTCTCTCGTCTGTGCTGAAGCACATCAGAGCTGTTGAGCTGAGTAAATCTCCTGTTGAATTGAGCCCATCTTCTGCCGTAATCCAGTCCTGTGAGTAGAAAATACAGAGTAAATGTTGACATCTTTATCTGTTCTCTCCTCTGTGCTGAAGCACATCAGAGCTGCTGAACTGAGTATATCTCCTGTTGAATTGAGCCCATCTTCTGCCGTAATCCAGTCCTGTGAGTACAAAATACAGAGTTAATGTTGACGTCTTCGTCTGTTCTCTCGTCTGTGCTGAAGCACATCAGAGCTGTTGAACTGAGTAAATCTCCCGTTGAATTGAGCCCATCTTCTGCCGTAATCCAGTCCTGTGAGTACAAACTACAGAGTTAATGTTGACATCTTCGTCTTTTCTTTCATCTGTGCTGAAGCACATCAGAGCTGCTGAACTGAGTAAATCTCCTGTTGAATTGAGCCCATCTTCTGCCGTAATCCAGTCCTGTGAGTACAAAATACAGAGTTAATGTTGACATCTTTGTCTGTTCTCTAGCTGTGCTGAAGCACATCAGAGCTGCTGAACTGAGTATATCTCCTGTTGAATTGAGCCCATCTTCTGCCGTAATCCAGTCCTGTGAGTACAAAATAAAGAGTGAACGTTGACATCGCCGTCTGTTCACCCGTCTGTGCTGAAGCACCTCAGAGCTGCTGAACTGAGTCCACCTTCTGCCGTAATCCAGCCCTATGAGTACAAAATACAGACTGAACATTGACACCCCCGTCTGTGCTGAAGCACCTCAGAGCTGCGGAACTGAGTCCACCTTCTGCCGTAATCCAGCCCTGTGAATACGAAATACAGAGTTAATGTTGACATCTTTGTCTGTTCTCTCGTCTGTGCTGAAGCACATTAGAGCTGCTGAACTCAGTATATCTCCTGTTGAATTGAGCCCATCTTCTGCCGTAATCCAGTCTTGTGAGTTCAAAATACAGAGTGAACGTTGACATCGCCGTCTGTTCCCCCGTCTGTGCTGAAGCACATCAGAGCTGCTGAACTGGGTCCACCTTCTGCCGTAATCCAGCCCTGTGAGTACAAAATACAGAGTGAACGTTGACATCGCCGTCTGTTCCCCGTCTGTGCTGAAGCACCTCAGAGCTGCTGAACTGAGTCCACTTTCTGCCGTAATCCAGCCCTGTGAGTACAAAATACAGAGTGAACGTTGACATCTCCGTCTGTGCTGAAGCACCTCAGAGCTGCTGAACTGAGTCCACCTTCTGCCGTAATCCAGCCCTGTGAGTACAAAATACAGAGTGAACGTTGACACCTCCGTCTGTGCTGAAGCACATTAGAGCTGCTGAACCACGTCCACCTTCTGCCGTAATCCAGCCCTGTGAGTACAAAATACAGAGTGAACGTTGATATCTTCGTCTGTGCTGAAGCACCTCAGAGCTGCTGAACTGAGTCCACCTTCTGCCGTAATCCAGCCCTATGAGTACAAAATACAGAGTGAACATTGACACCCCGTCTGTGCTGAAGCACCTCAGAGCTGCGGAACTGACTCCACCTTCTGCCGTAATCCAGCCCTGTGAGTCCAAAATACAGAGTGGACGTCGACACCTCCGTCTGTGCTGAAGCACATCTTATGCTGTAATCCAGTTCTGTGGATAAGAAGTACAGAGCCAACGTGTGTTGGAGAGACACAGGAAGAGACTGCTTGATTTTAAAAGAGACATTCCTTTAATAAATAAAAGTTCAAATTGTATTTCCTGTTGTCTGGCCTCTTCTGTCTTGCGGGGTAGCTCCTCAAGGGGGTGTGGTAGTTCGGGGGGTTCGTTGGCTGGCTCAGTACCAGTAACCTGTGACATAAGTGTCAGTTTCTTTATTTTCTATTTCAAAAAATAAAAACATCTTTAGTAACCTGGGTTACATACTTCCAAAGCAGACCTCTGTTAAGGCCGCAAAAAAAGAGAGTTGTGCTGGAACTATTAGGAGCAATAGGTGTGTCTGATGCTGTGAGGGATTTTTATGATGATGCACTGTATCAGGTGACTGACAATGCAGTCCTGAGTGATGAAGAGTGATCCATGCTAGTGATGAAGATCTCTCTCTCTCTCTCTCTCTCTCTCTCTCTCTCTCTCTCTCTCTCTCTCAAACACGCACTCAAAGCACATCTCACACACAGACACTGTGATTTTTTTATGGTTTGACACTTTACTGTTTCCTTTACTGAATGCATTATTGAATATTGAATGTTTCTCATGCATATTTGTTGGACATATTGGTCCTACTTGTTACAGGCTTGACACATTACCTTTACCATTACTTTCTCTCTCTCACACACACTCACACTCTCTCTCTCTCTCTCTCTCTCTCTCTCTCTCTCTCTCTCTCTCTCTCTCTCACAGGCACACACACGTACACACACACACACTGGCGCTCTCTGTCACACACACTCTCTCTCTCTCTCTCTCTCTGTCCACTCACATACTCAAAGGACATCTCATACACACACTATGTGATTTGTTTTATTTAAAGCAGACAATGATTCTACTTTTTATGGGTTCGACACTTTACTGAATGCCAATGTATTTATTACTAACTGACTTGCCTTTTGAATATCGTTTTCATTATTGAATATTTAATATATAAAGTTTTTATAATAATATACTAATATAATAATATATTAGTTTTTTCATGCATATGTAGTGGACAAATTGGTCCTACTTGTTGACAGGTTTATTAAATAACTTATTGAATATTGTTATCATTATTGAATATTTTTATTAATTCGTTTTTTTCATGCATATGTAGTGGACAAATTGGTCCTACTTGTAACAGGTTTATTAAATAACTTATTGAATATTGTTATCATTACTATCTGTGTCTATCACCAATCAGTGCCATAAACATGAACATTGCCGAATTGCTGCAGGATGGCATGGTATTCCTGTGGTAGCAGAATTGTGTCCATTTTCCTTATCTTCTGCTCAATTCTGCCAAAGTCTGCAGGTTGATAACTGTGGCCCCATACCGGAAAGGTGTGCTCTATGCCGAGGTTGGGAAAAAGCTGCCGAAGTTCCATCAGCATGGACACCATGCTCATGTTCTTGTTCTGCCCAAAACAAGAGTCGCTGAACAGCCAAAGCCCCCTGGATCTGCTGACTTTGTCCTGAAGTTTAACCTTGAGGCAGTCATTCAGCGCAGATGCAATCATATTGCTGTCTTTGCTACCCTCATTCTCCTGCCACACATACAGATGGACATCATCTTTTGCCTGATAGCTGTTCTCCCCATGGTGCACAACCACACCAAACAGGTACAGATACATCTGGCGTGAGTAATAGGCCTGTCCTATTGCGGTTTTTGGAAGGACCAGGTTTTGCATCATATCAAAACAAAGGGTCACATGACCTTCAGCAACCCTGCCTAACATGTCATAAAAAAGCGCCCTCTGAGACGATGCAAGATGAATGATGCCGATTCCATCTTCTTCTCTGTGTCAGTAAGGTTTGGGTCTGTAATCCTGATCTTGTACTTGGCACAATCAGCACATGCATCTGTAGCTGGGTGACCGAAGCCAAGATTGAATTCCTTTGAAAACACTGAATAAAAGAGGGAATAGCTGGTTTGAGCATGGCTCTGAGCCTCAAAGAGCTCATGCATCTTGTGCACATTCAGGTCACTGGGGAGATACTTGCGGCCTGGTGCTCCTCTCCGGCCCTAATGGCTGGCCCTGCAGGTGAAAGTCTGTATGTGCTCAACAATGAGTTGCCTTCTCCTTGCATGCTCCTCACTGTGTCGTGCACCACCTCTTCTCCATCTCTGTCTCTCTCTCTCTCTCTCTCTCTGCTCCCCTAGCCCTGCTCTATAGCAATGACATACCATGTAACAACAAGCACATCATGTCCAATGTAACAACAAGCACAGCTTTTTACAGCATCCACTGTTTACTGCATAATAAAAAAATACAAAAATCCATTTTTGCACTACCATCACTACACACAATCTACCATAGCACCTTATCATGGTCAATATAAAGGCCAGTTTATCTATCAGTAGGCTAGTACAACTATTCAGTACTTTTCATGTCACGTTAGCATGACATTACTTTTTTCACCGAATGACTATTAGCCTAAATGTGTTACTAAATTTAATTTATATCAATTTATATGAGTCCCTGATATGTTGCATGTTCTCTTTTTTCTTCTTTTTTTTTAAAGACAAACCATACATTTTTGAAAAAAAAAATTTGGGGAAAAAATGGATGGATTTATAGCGTTTTGGAAAAAAATTAAATTAACTTTGAATTTATCATAAACAATATTGTTGTTTGATTTAATAATCATTTTTCAACATGTTCAGACTGAGCCAAAAAAAAAACATTTTAACAGAATAAATTGGAATATTCACAAAATGTGTGGGTCTAGGTAAAAAATGTAATTTTCCTGAAAACTATTGAAATGGATTTATAGCGTTTTGGAAAAGAAGCCCTCAAATGGACAGTATTGGGACACCTGACCATTACACCAACAGGGGCTGTAATGTCATTGCATTCTAAATACATAGACTAATATGGAGTTGGTCCCCCCTTTGCAGCTATTACATAATCCACTCTTCTGTTAAGGCTTGCCACAAGATTTGAGTGTTTCTGTTGGAATGTTTGCCCATTCATCCAGTAGAGCATTTGAGAGGTCAGGCTCTTATGTTGTATGAGGTGCCCTGGCTCGCAATCTCCATTCCTTTTCATGCAAATGTGTTTAATGGGGTTGACGTCAGGGTTCTGTGCCAGTCAGTCAAGATATTCAACACCAAACTTATCCAACCATGTCTTTATGGATCTTGACTTGGCACGTTGATTTGGGACGTGATTTGGCACGTTGATTTGGCACATGATATTTGATATTTCTATGGCATTGCTGTCGAAGAGTAATTAGCTGGTGAAGTTGATTTACTCAAGCCCGATTGGGCTCAATTGCTCCTGTCTGCCTGCTGCTGCTGAGTTGGTTTGCATCTGTAAGCTTCGTATATCTTTCCGTTTTGAATCATTATTTACTATAATTTCCTGTTGTTTATACTGCTAAATATAACTTACTCAACATCACATATTAACCTTACATCGCTAGCTTCAATCTAAATCTTTGTTAGCACAACTCGTTAGTAATTATCTAGCCTGTTAGCGTGCCATCAGTGCACTCTTTATTTATTCATTTATTTTGCTCTCGCGCCTTTTACAAATCCATCAAAAAACTGTGGTGAGTCAGTCAGTCAGTCAGTCAAACAAACATGATGAGTCATGTCATCTTCTCCTCTTATTGTCACTTGCACTTCATGTAACATGTATAGCATAGCCTTCTCTGTCAGCACAGGATTTACATGTCATACATGCAGGGAGATAGTTAGGCTGATGGAGAAGGTTTCAGAACAAGAGACACGCATCCGAACTTTAATTGAGGTTAATTGTAAGAGTGCAAGGGCTTTAGATACTACTTTGGATGTGATTAGCTTAGAGAACACTGTACATTGTTCGGTTCCGGCTGTAGTAGAGCCCGTGCAGCAGGGCAATTAGGTGACGGTGAGACGCTGTAGTCACAGGACAAAACACCGCTCTTCCGTTCAGATTACAACATCAAATAGATTCTCCCCACTCAGTGAAACACCCACTGAGAATCCTGTTAAATGTGCCCTAGTTATTGGCGATTCTATTACACGGAACGTGAAAATAGAGACACCAGCCACCATAGTCACATGTTTTCCGGGAGCCAGAGCGCCTGACATCAAAGCAAATTTAAAAGTGCTGGCTAATGCTAATCGTAAATTCTGTAAGATTATTATTCACGTCGGCACTAATGATGTTCGACTTCGCCAGTCGGAGATCATTAAAATTAACGTCAAAGAGGTGTGTGAACTTGCAAGTACGATGTCAGGCACTGTAATTTGCTCTGGCCCCCTTCCTGTTCGAAGAAGTGATGAGATAGTTTGTAGACTGTCCTCACTCAATGGTTGGCTGTCTTAGTGGTGTCCGCAAAATAATATAGAATTCATAGACAATTGGAAAAGTTTTTGGGGCAGACCTTCCATGTTGAAAAGAGATGGTATTCATCCCTCCTGGGATGATGCTGCTCTTCTCTCTAGTAATATGGCACATAGTCTTAGAGCTCAAACATGACAATCTGGCGAAGCAGACACACTGGCTAAACTGAACGTCTGCTAGCTGTCTCACGTCACTGAGGTCTGATAAATCCCATCACAGAGAGACTCTTTCACCTAGATATCATCATATAGAGACTGTGTCTGTTCCCCGAATTAGGAAATACAAAAAAACTTCCAAACCCATCTAAGGGTAAAAATTTAATTGATGTTCAACAAATAAAAAACAGATATAATACAAAAGCTTGCGTTGCTGAATATTCGATCCCTTACTTCAAAAGCACTTATTGTTAATGATGTGATTACAGACTATAACCTAGATGTGCTGTGTTTGACAGAAACCTGGCTAAAATCAAACAATTACATTACTTTAAATGAGTCCACCCCCCAAGATTACGGTTATAAAAATGAACCTTGTATGAAAGGCAAAGGGGGAGTTGTTGCTGTAATTTATAGTAATATTTTCAGAATTACTAAGAAGTCTAGTTTCAAATATAATTATTTTGAAGTGTTGGTGCTTAATGTAACATTATCTAGTGTAAATGATAAATCACATTTGAGATTTGTGCTGGCTACTGTATACAGGACACCAGGGCACCATACAGACTTTTACAAAGAATTTGCCGAGTTTATATCAGAGTTAGTACTGGCTGCAGATAAAGTCCTAATTGTTGGTGATTTTAATATACATGTTGGTAACGAAAAAGATGCATTGGAATTGGCATTTAAAGACATTCTTAACTCTTATTGGAGTTAGACAACACGTGTCAGGACCTACTCATTGTCGTAATCATATTCTAGATCTAGTATTATCACATGGAATCAATGTTGATGCCATTGAAATTTTGCAGCATAGCGATGACATCTCAGATCATAATCTAGTCTCGTGTAAACTTCATTTAGCCAAGGCTGCATCCCAGATGGCTTATAAGAACTCAATATTGCGACAGAAACTTTTAACTCTTTCTTTAGCACTTTAGACACAGTTGCTCCTTTGCGTTTGAAGAAGATTAAAGAAAATAGTCCAACGCCATGGTACAACGAAGACACTCAGGCCCTTAAGAAAGCAGCCAGAAAAATGGAGCACAACTGGAAGAAAACAAAACTAGAGGCATTTCGCATTTCATGGAAAGAGAGCACGATTGCATACAGAGAGGCCTTAAAAACTGCTAGATCTGCTTATTTTTCAACCCTATTAGAAGAAAATAAACAAAACCCTAGGTATTTATTTGAAACAGTGGCTAAACTAACGAAAAATAAAGCGTCAAGCCCAGACGTTTCCAAGCAGCACAGCAGTAATGACTTTATGAACTTCTTTACTTACAAGATTGATAAAATCAGGGAGAAAATTATAACTATGCAACCGTCTACTACAGTATCGCATCAGACAGTGCATTGTAGTCTCCCTGACGAAAAATTCGATTAATTTATTGCTATAGGAAGGGGTGAATTTTATAAACTCGTGAAATCATCTAAATCGACAACATGTTGTGACGAATAAACAACGATGGTTCAATAGCAAGTAAAAAAGTATTTATTGAGATCAGGGTGGTGACAGGGAGCGAGATGGAGATAATGTCCAGAGATGATGTGCAGTTGGCAATACAGGGACGCTGGGACAGCCCGTCCAATGGTGAAGACTGAAGGTAGGTGATGATGAAGAGTAATCCGGGAAAACGGCGAGACAGAAACCAGGAACCAGGAAGTGGATAGCGCAGAGGACCGTGTGCTGGACGAACATCGAAGACACAGGAACTGAAGACCGGCAGGAACACAGCGAGAGACAGGCAGGAACACGCGGGAACATCCACAACGCTCTGACAAAGACAGGGTGAAAACAGAGAGACTAAATAGTGATCGCTGATCAGCTGCAGCTGGCGCACTGATTAGACGCGGCTGGTGGGAATCAGCGGCAGTGATCAGCGACACTGCCCACACGTAACACACACACACAAGACGAGAACAGAGACAGCAAATTCATGAACCGTGACAGGTCAGGGTATATTCTGGCAAACCGTTTGCCAATCACGTCTAGCAATCGGCAAAGCTAAATGTAGTACACGCCATTTACCAACAAGCGATGGGTAACTCGCAAAGCACAATGTTCCTTCCCGTTTCCCCAGCACGAGATACCACAGAACGGCATGAAGTAAGAGGGTTGAGAAGTAAGAGGCGGGGCACCAGTTAAAAAATTTCAAAGTTAAAGTTCACGCAAACAGGTATTAATAGACAAGTTTTAGTCAAATATTGATTGTTTAGGCTATAGCTGAATTGCTAACGCAATTATATTTGGAACATTAGAATATAGCATTCCAATATATAAAGAATCCAACGATGGTATTCATTCTTATGTAATATCTTAATAAAATAGGCCTATCGAATTTCTAATATCTTTAAGTTCATGCTGATACAGTTTGAGAACCACCTAAAATGTCTACCACATGCTAAAATAGTGATGATAATCCCTGGTGTGGTGTGCACATTCAGACTGCAAAGAAAATCATCAACAGCTTGATATTTTACTCTATAGATAGCCTACATAGAAGCGCGGATCATTTTAAACGTCACCCGAATCGGCTGCTTATTCTGATTAATAATACACCGCTACCCACCCGCAACATAATTTTCTCTGATTCATATGTCCGCACCCGATGGCCAAAGAGCGTTTGCTGCGCGTCCCCATTAACTGCTCAACTGCGGCTGTCTGTTTAGTTTACCACCAGTAGCCTACCTCAATCGCAAGTTCTTTATTACTTTATTATAGGCTACATACATTTATAAGCAAAACTTTTTTTAAGACGTTTATTTGACTGTCAATATAGTTTTAATAACTGTGATTTGTTTAATCCACATTGTGTCCGTGCTTTTCTGGTCCATGTAGACTATAGTAGGCTACTGAAAGTTATCAGACATAAAGTTCTACAAAAATCACCTATTTTTTTATAAAGTTTTTGTCTTTTCCTCACTCAGAGTTGCTCTCAGATCCATTGAAGACTCCTACGTAGAAGCTTTAAAAATACGAAACATTTGCAGTAGGCTACACATTGCATAGGCATATAGTGGTTCATGGTGCAGAATGTAGTAGGCTAAACTATTGTCCATTTAAAATGTATTTTATGTCATTTTATGTTATTTTACAAGTTCTTTAAATCTGATAAAAAGGCGAATATACATTTACAAACATATGCAAACGTAACTATTGTAAATGTCTGGATCAAATAATACATTTATATAATTATTTAAGAAATAATGCAGTCCAAGGGCTGTAAGGTCATAATAAACAAAGGTAGGCTTATATTATTTACATTTACAATTATATATTATTTCAGTCAAATGTTTTACCAAAGTATTGGCGTAAAACGACAGTAGCGTACTGGCTCCACGTCAAATGGATATGTGACGCAAGCGGTTATCATTGCTTAAATTGGCCCCGGCTGCGCGCGCGCACTCTCACATCTTCAAACAACACGAGCGCTGTCTTGCTCTCTCCTGCTCTCTCCCTCGCGCATATTAATCAAAATCAATTGAAACGATAGTAAAAGGTCGGGAGACTGCAGTTTCACATGGAGCATTTGGAGATTTTTTTCAGTTTGTGCTAAAAAGAACCATTGCCTTATCTTCTCTGAAAAGCGTTCCATACATTCAGATGACATAAACCACATTTCAATAAACGAAAAAAAAAACTATCCAGTGATGAAATGTTTTCTGTATTGACACAAATCTTGTGCGATGTCCTAAACGTCCACTAATGACACATCCGATATGCAAATGACTCCTTTGAACCATTCACTTGAATGGTTAAAACAACTGATCTGTCCAACACTGAACTCACGAGACGTCTGAATTGGTTTATAAAAAATCGGTAAGACTAACATAAGTTAACAATTAAATAAACTGCAATTTCAATATTTAGGCTAGATATTCTGCAGGCCTGCTATACGTGTTGTAGCCATTAATTAAGTGCATTTGTTTAATATTTGTTAAAATATTATAATGTTATTTGTTTTCCATCTGCTGATTATGAAAATTGAACAGAGTAAGATGGCAAAATATATCGGGAGACATGATGGGCCAGACATGATTTTGACCACTTCATTAAGTTTTGTTTTGTAGAAAGCCTTTCTTTAAAGTGAATTTCGTTTTGTATAAATTGTATCTTAATTCTAATCAATTTTTCATCGACCAATTGCCTGGATATAATAAATAAGAAGCAAACATTAGCAGACAATATAATCATGACATGGAGGCGCAGGCGCGATTGCATTGCTCGTGAACTGGAGCTCTAAAGAAAGCTTGAAATGTCTTTTAAGCGAAACAATTCCAAATGAAAAGAAGTAGGCTACTCTCTGATTATGTAATCCATTATGTGCATTTCTCTGTATAGGTGCATTCACTACGGAGCTGGCGATCGTCAACTTCATCTGTTCAGCGACACTGACACAGAAAACACTAGTTTATTTAAAAAAATCAATGTAGGCTATGCGTCACCGGATTTACAAATGCACATCTTGATTGTTCCACGCACACATATTATGTCGAAATAATGAGATATGTTGTTATTATGTTGTTATTATGTTGAAATAACATTATAAATAATAATAATAAATCCTTAAGAATATTTGATTGAATGCTGTATGTTGTGCTTGTTCAATTTAATATAGCCTAATTAAAACTTTAATTGTAATAATTAAAATAAATGTAAATAATTGTATAAAATAACTAAATCATAAATCAGATGCATGTACAATAACCTTATCCAGCAATCGATTTAAATAGTACACTGGGTTTAATTTGTCGTTTAATGAGATCTACTCCAATATGTGTTGTTTTTTTCACTGATCGCAGTGGCAACGAACACTTTGATCACTTGATTTAAATAAAAAAAAACATTTCCGCGCTAGATTGCTCCTTATTTAACAAAAGAACTAAACGAATTTGCTAGTTAACTGGAGATGTTTTATTTATTTGTATTGGTACATCCATGCCGTGAGATGTTTCAAAAGTGGAGGGGACATTATCGACCCTGGCAAAAAGTAGTGGGGACATGTCCACCCGCAAATTACGCCTATGACTTAAGCCCCCCAAACGAATACGTGGAACCCAGCAAACACAGAACGTTGTCACAACGTACCCAACCTTCTAACAACGTTTTAACAACATGACTCATGACTCATGACCAAAGGGTTGCTATGAAGGTTGTTACAGCGTTACACCGACATTGAACCACCGTTCAGGGCCGTTGCTTAAGGTTGTGCCTATGGTGTCTGGAAAACCACTGGACAACATATGTAAGCTACTCGTCACTGCCCTGACACGCGAAAATCAGCTTTTTAAATTTCAACCAACCGCTGGGCCGCCTCATTCATCATCAAGCAAGGATACGTGAGAATTGCGTTTAATTTACCTCAGCTAAATAAGATACGGAAATTATACAAACACAACCTACAACTTCCTTGTCTATTGTGACATTTATTTGAACATCTTCTGGTCAGGTATGACAAATATTTAACTTTATGCCTAAAGTTATAAGCCATAATGAAGCCAAAATGACTTTAATGATGAGTAATTGATTTCAGCACTCCTTGAACAGGCAGCGACTTAAGCGCGTAGGCTACTTGTTGCATAATGTTTTTTCCTCTTTTTTTTTGGAAACGCACAGGGAGAAAACTTTTTTTGTAACCGCTCACACACCTGTTTATTTTTCCTTTGATTTGTCATCTCATTCGTTTCTTTGCTAGATTTCCATGTCTGCTCATGCTAGTTAAGGTAGTCACTCATTGTAGCCTATATGTTTTCTTTTCTCACAAATGTGTGACTTTTGGAAGTGCAATTTGATTGCCATATGCTTAATAAAGTTGAATTAGCTAACCTTCTTTGTCATTTTTACTCTTCAAAGTGTACACTTGCAGGTGTTGATTATAATAAATTTACTGTCAGGCCCATAAATAATAATAAGGATAAACAATATTTTAAAAGTATATAATTATCTTACATATGACTAATTAAAAATTAACCACAAAACATGACATGCTAAATGGGGGATATCTATATCTAGCATATTAAAAAATGTAATTGTCAGAACGTCATCTCTCAGTGGCAGAAATGCAAACACAGACGTCGCCACAATGTGTTTGCTGGGAAGTGACCATACACTTTGGATTTATAATGTTCCAGATATAACCAGCAGATTATTTGTGTCCTACTTTAACACTGGATTTAGCTATAAACAATCAATATTTGACTAAAACTTGTCTATTAATAACTTGTTTGCGTGAACTTTAACTTTGAAATGTTTTAACTGGTGCCCCGCCTCTTACTTCTCAACCCTCTTACTTTATGCCGCTCTTTATGCCGCTCTGTGGCCTTCCCGTTTCCTTCATGCTGGGGAAACGGGAAGGAACATTGTGCTTTGCGAGTTACCCATCGCTTGTTGGTAAACATTTAGCTTTGCCGATTGCTAGACGTGATTGGCAAACGGTTTGCCAAAATATACCCTGACTGTGACAGTACCCTTACCCCCCAGGAGTCCCTCCTGGCGCTCCCAGAAGAACTTACCTGTTGATTGTAATCATCAATAAGGGAGTGATCCAGAATGTCCCTAGCCGGAACTCAACTTCACTCCTCCGGACCGTAACCCTCCCAGTCCACCAAATACTGGAATCCACGTCCCCTCCGTCTCGAGTCCAGAATATGATTAACCGAATACGTAGGCTCCTTGTCTACGAGTCGCGGCGGTGGAGGAACCGGAGCCAGCGGATTAAGGTTAGAATGAAAAACAGGTTTCAATTTGGATACATGAAAGGCGGGGAGAATTCTCCTGTACGGCGGAGGAAGTTTGAGGCGGACTGTCACCGGACTAATGATCTTGGTGACCGTGAACGGGCCGATAAATTTAGGAACTAACTTATTAGACACAGAACGGAGCGGAATGTTCTTGGTAGAAAGCCACACTTTTTGACCCACAACGTATATGGGAGGCCTTGACCGGTGGCAATCGGCCTTAGCCTTAGTGCTCGCCCCCACCTGGAGCAGAGTCTCACGGGGTCTGGTCCATGTGCGGTGGCACCTCTGGACGAAGCCGTGAGCAGAGGGAACCGCGACTTCGGATTTCAGACTAGGAAAAATTGGTGGCTGGTACCCTAGACTACACTCAAATGGACAGAGGCCCGTGGATGACACTGGTAACGAGTTATGTGCGTACTCAACCATTGAAAGTTGTTGGCTCCAGGAAGAAGGATTCTTGAACACCAAACGTCGCAACATTCTCTCCAAATCTTGGTTGGCTCGCTCGGTCTGACCATTGCTCTGGGGATGGTAACCCGAAGACAGACTGACTGTGGCTCCAAGTAATTTACAGAACTCTTGCCAGAATTTGGACACAAATTGAGACCCCCTGTCGGAGACCACGTCCATCAGGAGGCCATGTAAACGAAAGACGTGATCAACAACAGTCACCGCTGTCTCCTTGGCTGATGATAATTTGGGCAAGGGAATGAAATGTGTCGCCTTCGAGAACCGGTCCACTACGGTTAAAACAACCGTCATGCCATTAGATGGCGGAGAGGACGGTGACAAAATCTAGCGCTATGTGGGACCAGGGTCTCGAAGTGACAGACAGCAGCTGGAGTAACCCATCAGGGGGACGGTTAGACGTCTTACCATTGGCGCAGACTGAGCAAGCCAAAACAAAACTGCGAATGTCGCAAGCCATTAATGGCCACCAGAATCGTTGCTTTATTAAACAGCTAGTCCGGTTAACTCCTGGATGACAAGCGATGCTGGAGCAGTGACCCCATCGTATGACTTCGGACCGTAATTCCTCCGGTACAAACAATTTACTCGGTGGGCACCCGGGCGGAGGCGTTACCCCTTCTAAGGCCGATATGACCCTCGATTCAACCTCCCATCTGAGTGTGGAGATAACTATCTTCTCGGGTAAAATGGACTCAGGAGTAACCGGGCGGTCGGATGGATCACAAATATGAGATAAAGAATCGGGTTTGATGTTTTTGGACCCGGAGCATTACGAAAGAGAAAAGTCAAAACGTCCGAAAAAAACTGCCCATCGAGCTTGCCTGGAGTTGAGTCTTTTAGCAGATCTAATATATTCAAGGTTCTTTTGATCGGTCCAAACGATGAAAGGTACCCCCGACCCCACCAACCAATGACGCCACTCCTCCAACGTTAACTTGACCGCCAACAACTCCCTGTTACCAATGTCATAATTAGTTCGACAGGTGATAAACGGTGGGACAAAAACGCGCAAGGGTGCATCTTGTCGTCTGAGGAAGAACGTTGGGATAGAACTGCACCTACCCCCACCTCTGACGGGTCGACCTCTACCACGAACTGACGTGAGGAATCAGGGGCGACTAAGATGGGAGCCGAAATGAAGCGGCTTTTGAGGTTGGAGAATACAGCCTCGGCTGTATCGGACCACCTGAACGTTGTTCTGGGAGAGGTCAAGGCAGTCAGAGGCGCGGCTAGTTGGCTGAAGTTGCGAATGAAACTTCGATAGAAGTTGGCGAACCCCAGAAACCTCTGTAGGGCCTTACGGGAATCTGGGCTTGGCCACTCTACCACAGCCTTAACCTTGTCAGGATCCATACGCACTCCCTCAGCAGAGACGATGTAACCTAGGAAAGGAAAAGACAGTGCATGAAAAGCGCATTTCTCCACCTTGACAAAAAGCCCATTCTCTAACAACCTCCGAAGCACTCGTCTGATGTGTTGAACATGTTTCTGGAGAGACGAAGAAAAAATCAATATGTCATCCAGGTAGACATATATGAACTGATCTACCATGTCTCTCAACACATCATTGACGAGTGCCTGGAAAACCGCTGGGGAGTTGGATAGCCCGAACGGCATAAACAAGTATTCAAAATGGCCCCTGGGGGTATTAAACGCAGTTTTCCATTCATCCCCCTTCCTGATGCGAACCAAATGATAGGCGTTACGTAAACCCAATTTTGTGAAGATGGATGCTCCCTGCAACCTCTCGAAAGCTGAAGACATCAACGGCAAAGGGTATGTATTCTTTATTGTGATGTTATTCATCCCTCGGTAATCAATACAAGGTCGCAGAGAACCATCCTTCTTACCCACAAAAAAGAACCCCGCCCCCGCTCGAGAAGAGGAAGGGCGGATGAATTCAGAGGTTAAAGAATCAGAAATATATTTCTCCATGGCCTCCCTTTCCGGAGTGGAAAGTGAGTAAAGTTTGCCCTTTGGCGGAGACTTACCTGGGAGTAACTCTATAGCACAGTCATAGGGACGATGCGGAGGGAGAGAAGCAGTGCGGGACTTTCTGAGCACCTCCTTCAGGTCGAGGTACTCAGAGGGCATGTTAGATAAATTCACTGCCTCCTTCTGAAAAACAGGACAAGACACAGAAGCACAGGCAGACACAAGACAAGACATTTAGTGATCCAGGAAGAAACAGAGTTTTGTCCCCAGTCAATCCTCGGGCCATGCTGGATCAGCCAGGGGTGACCGAGGACGATGGGAGCCAGGGGTGAGTCCAGGAGGAGAAATGAGATTTGTTCGGTGTGATTGCCAGATGTGATGAGTGTCAGTGTATTGGTGGTAAGAGTTATGACAGGGAGTTCTTGACCATTGAGTGTACTGACAGAAATGGTGTTCTTGAGTGGAGTGAAGGGTTTACAGAGTGTCTGAGCCAGTGACAAGTCCATGAAGTTACCTTCAGCTCCAGAATCCAGTAACGCTTGACAGACATGGGAGCGGGCTGCCCACAGAAGTCTTACCGGAAGGAGAGTAGAGGATGAGGTCTTATCCACAGAGATCCCGCCCGACAGTAGCCTCCTGTTTACTGCCGGGCCCGGTCTTTTACTGGACAGTTATCCAGAAAGTGTCCAGCTCCGCCACAGTACAGGCAAAGACCCCGGGATCTCCGTCTCTCTCTCTCTTCTCCCGGGAAAGCTGAGCTCGACCCACCTGCATGGGCTCGGGATCGAAGACGGGGCCGACCGCATCAATGCCGCTGGCCTGAGGGCATTCGATGCTCTCGGGATGAGGGAACCTCCTGGGTAGTTGCTCCAGGCGGCTAAGTTGAGCGTCCACCCTCAAAGCCAGCTCTATCAGTCCATCAAGACTCTCAGGCAGGTCCAGGATAAATATCTCTCTCTGGATGCGGTCAGCCACCCCATGCAGGAACAGGTCCCACTGCGCCTCCTCGTTCCATTTGCTCTCGGCGGCCAGGGTACGGAAGTCATGGGTACGGAGATCGAGTAATTAGAGACCGAGCGGTTACCTTGGCGAAGGTCGGCAAGTTGACGTACTGCCTCCCTACCTGCTACCACTCGGTCGAACACACGTCTCATCTCTTCCGAGAGTGCCTGGAACGAGGAGCAGCACTGGTGTTGATTTTCCCACACCGCCGTTCCCCACAGAGCCCTCCGCCCTGAGAGTAGCGTCAGCACAAATGCCACCTTGGACTCCTCTGTACTGAAGGTCTGTGGTTGGAGGGCGAAAAACAGGGTGCATTTTGTCAGAAAAGCTCTGCAATAATTAGTCAAATCCAGAGTATAATTCCGGGGTAGGCAGGCGTGGTTAGGGCTAACGACTGGGTGCTGGTGTGGTGGGGGGAATCGGAGGTGGACTGGGCGCAGTGGAACAGACGAGTTGTTGAATCTGTTGGGTCCGAATTACTTGCTGAATCCATTTCAGGTCAGACCGTTTTGTGACGCATAAACAACGATGGTTCAATAGCAAGTAAAAAAGTATTTATTGAGATCAGGGTGGTGACAGGGAGCGAGATGGAGATAATGTCCAGAGATGATGTGCAGTTGGCAACACAGGGATGCTGGGACAGCCCGTCCAATGGTGAAGACTGATGGTAGGTGATGATGAAGAGTAATCCGGGAAAACGGCGATGAAGACAGAAACCAGGAACCAGGAAGTGGGTAGTGCGGAGGACCGTGTGCTGGACGAACAACGAAGACACAGGAACTGAAGACCGGCAGGAACACAGCGAGAGACAGGCAGGAACACACGGGAACATTCACAACGCTCCGACAAAGACAGGGTGAAAACAGAGAGACTAAATAGTGATCGCTGATCAGCTGCAGCTGGCGCGCTGATTAGACGCGGCTGGTGGGAATCAGCGGCAGTGATCAGCGACACCGCCCACATGTAACACACACACACAATACGAGAACAGAGACAGTGAATTCATGAACCGTGACACATGTATGTTAGACCCTATACCGACTAAACTACTGAAAGAGATGCTTCCAGAGGTCATAGATCCTCTTCTTAATATCATTAATTCATCTTTGTCATTAGGATGCATAACAAAAACTTTTAAGCTGGCTATGATTAAACCGCTTGTTAAAAAAACATAACTTGATCCTACAGAATTAGTCAATTACATGCCGACCCTTTTCTGTCAAAGATACTAGAAAAGGCAGTGTCTTCACAACTATGTTCCTTTTTAGAAAGAAATGGTATCTGTGAGGATTTTCAATCAGGATTTAGACCATATCATAACACTGAGACAGCTCTCATTAGAGTCACAAATGATTTGCTCTTATCATCCAATCGTGGTTGTATCTCTCTATTAGTGTTACTCGATCTTAGTGCTGCATTTGACACTATCGAAAACAACATTCTTTTAAATAGACTCGAAAATTATGTTGGCATTAGTGGAATTGCACTAGCATGGTTTAAATCATACTTATCTGACCGTTATCAGTTTGTAGCAGTAAATAAAGAGATGTCTTATCGGTCAAAAGTTCAGTATGGTGTACCACAAGGCTCAGTACTAGGACCATTGCTGTTCACTTTGTACATGCTACCTTTAGGAGATATCATTAGGAAGCTGTCACGGTTGGTGGATCCGCTGTCTCATTCTGGTCTGATGTGTTTGTGTATGTGGGTAAGTCTCGTTACACTGATTGTTTCATGTGGGCAGCTGCAAATCATCATCCAGCCTATTTATGCCCTGTCTTTCGTCTCTTGTTTGTCAGATCATTGTTTGAGGTTCTCCCGTGTTCGTGCTTGTTCCTGTGTTCCTCGTGTTTCCTGTTTCACCAAATTACGGATTACTTCACTCCCGTTCTCACCTGGTTCACCGTCACCATCTCCAGTCATCTCCGGATCGCCCATCTCAGTCCCTGCGTCACACTCTCCTGCTGTCTGTGTTCCTGGTCTGACTCTCGCTGCCTCTGTGTGACTGCCTGCCCGCGAAGAGTCCTCTTCTGACATTTGACTGTCCTGAGATTTCTGAGTGAACCATTGTTAATAAACACCTTTTTATCATTACAGGAAGCATGGCAATAGTTTTCACTGTTATGCTGATGATACTCAGCTCTATATTTCTTCACGGCCTGACGAAACTTACCAATCCACAAAATTAACGGAATGCATAGCTGATATAAAAAACTGGATGACTAGTAATTTCCTACTACTTAATTCTGAAAAAACAGAGATTCTAATTATTGGACAAAAAACTTCCTCACGTAATAACCTAGAATACTGTCTAACACTTGATGGCTGCTCTGTCAAGTCTTCGTCGTCGGTTAGGAACCTGGGTGTGCTCTTTGACACGTGTCCAGTATCTGTAAAACGTCTCGGTTACGTATGTAACCCTCGTTCCCTGAGTAGGGAACGGAGACGTTACGTCGGATGACGACGAAATGGGGTTTCGCTTAGAAAGCCTATCAACTTCGAGTATTACAAAACGAGCCAATGGCAAAGAAATGCCATGGGTCTGCGGAATTTGCATGACGTAACTCCGCCCCACCTCGTGGGTATAAAAGGAGGAAGTCTGCAACAGCAGTTTATGTTTCTTCGCTGAGGAGCCAAGACTGAGCTCAGGCGATCCCCGCGGAACAGCGGAAGGTGGCAGGAAGACGTAACGTCTCCGTTCCCTACTCAGGGAACGAGGGTTACATACGTAACCGAGACGTTCCCTTTCGTTGTCACTCCGAGTTACGTCGGATGACGACGAAATGGGGTTACCAGTCTAATCACGCCACCTTCTCAGCTGTCTTCCAGTGCCCTGCGTAAATCTGAGATCCCTGTCGTGAGACTAGCACGGACGAAGGACTCCTATTTAGCACAGGAATACCAAGGTACACTGGGGAGCATATCCCACAATTTCAGAGAAAATATGCAATTATTGCCAACCCAGAGGGGGGGACTTAGAGAATACACATATGACCCGAAGGATGCATATGGAGAACACTGGGGTGTCCAGCCGCAGGTGGAATATTTCAACCCCAGGGGTGGCAAGGTGGCTTGCCAAGGGAAGACACATGCTCGAAGAGGCTTACAGTGGAAATACACATGTGGGGGTCGCTCAGGGGAGGGACCAAGCACACGGGAGGCACCTAGCCGGCGCGCAGGCAATAGACACTGGCGGCGACGTCAGAAGTGCTGGAGGAACTCAGGGCTTTCGGAGAAGCTCACCTGAGGGGAATATCGCACGTATCCAGTCCGTGGAGTGGAATGGCGAGCAAGCGAAGACACCTGAGCGGGTCCAGTACTAGCTAGTTGAAGCGAGTACATGAGAGGACACAGGCTCCACTCGGAGATTGTAAAATCTGGCGAATGTGTTCGGTGTCGCCCAGCCTGCAGCTCTGCAGATGTCTGTTAGCGAGGCGCCATGCGCTAGAGCCCAAGAGGACGCCACACTCCAGGTGGAGTGGGCAGTCACACCAAGGGGGCATGGACGACCTTGCTGCTGGTATGCCAAAGCAATGGCGTCCACTATCCAGTGAGACAACCTTTGCTTGGAGAGAGCCTTTCCCTTCAGCTTCCCACCATAACAGACAAAGAGCTGGTCCGAGGTCCTGAAACACCGCGTCCTGTCTACATAGGCGCGAAGAGCGCGTACTGGACAGAGCAGTGCCAAGGCTGGGTCTGCCTCCTCCGGGGGCAGCGCTTGCAGGTTCACCACCTGGTCCCGAAAGGGAGTGGTAGGAACCTTGGGCACATATCCAGGCCGGGGTCTCAGGATCACGTGAGAGTAAGCCGGCCCGAATTCCAGGCACGCTTCGTCAACGGAGAATGCGTGCAGGTCCCCTACCCTCTTGATGGAGGCCAGAGCAACCAGGAGCGCTGTCTTCATTGACAGGAACTTAAGCTCCACTGACTGCAAAGGCTCAAAGGGAGCACTCCGCAGGGCAGTTAGCACCACTGCGAGATCCCAAGAGGGAACGAGAGGAGGGCGAGGAGGATTCAGTCTCCTCGCTCCTCTCAGGAACCTGACGATCAGGTCGTGCTTCCCCAAAGACTTACCTTCAACAAGGTCATGCTGTGCGGCAATGGCGGCGACATAGACCTTTAGGGTGGAGGGAGACAGCCTTCGCTCCAACCCATCTTGTAGGAAGGAAAGCACGACACCAATCGAACATCTCCGGGGGTCTTCTCGGTGAGAAGAGCACCAGCTGACGAAGAGGTTCCACTTCAACGCATAGAGATGTCTCGTGGACGAAGCTCTAGCGGAAGTGATGGTAGCCACCACCGGTGGTGGTAGGGTACTCAAACCTGCCTCGTCCCGTCCAGGAGCCACACGTGGAGTTTCCAAAGATCGGGACGAGGGTGCCATAGGGTGCCCCGTCCCTGAGAAAGTAGGTCCTTCCTCAGAGGGATCGGCCAGGGAGGTGCTGTCGCGAGGAGAACCAGTTCGGAGAACCAGGTCCTGGTGGGCCAGTACGGCGCAACCAGCATGACCTGCTCCTCGTCCTCCCTGACCTTGCGCAAGGTCCGCGCAAGAAGGCTTACTGGGGGAAACGCATACTTGCGGCCCTGCGGCCAGCTGTGCGCCAGAGCATCCGTGCCGAGCGTGCCCTCGGTCAGGGAATAATACTGGGCGCAATGGGTCGAGTCGTGGGAGGCAAACAGATCTATCTGTGCGTCCCCGAACTGGTCCCAAATCAGCTGAACCGACCGGGGATGGAGCCGCCATTCTCCCGGGAGGAGTTGAAACCGTGAGAGCTCGTCGGCTACACAGTTCAGAGCTCCGGGGATAAAAATGGCACGAAGCGACCTCAGATGCTTCTGGCTCCATAAGAGGAGGTGGCGGGCGAGTTGCGACATACGGCGGGAGCGCAGACCACCTTGACGGTTGATGTACGCTACAGTGGCGGTATTGTCTGATCGGACTAGTACGTGTTGGCCCTTGAGCACGGGCCGGAAGCGGCGCAGAGCAAGACGTACAGCCAGCAACTCGAGGCAATTGATGTGCCATAGGCGCTGGGGTCCTATCCAGGAGCCCGCGGCAGCACGTCCATTGCACATGGCGCCCCAGCCCGTGGAAGAGGCATCTGTCGATACAACAACATGCCGCGAAGCTCGTTCCAGGGGCACTCCGGCCCGTAGAAAGCTGAGGTCCGCCCACGGGGTGAAGGTCTGACGGCAGGTCGGAGTAACTGGTACTCGGAGGGTGCCGTGTTGCCATGCCCACCTCGGGACTCGGTCGCGAAGCCAAAGCTGAAGCGGTCTCATATGAAGCAATCCGAGCGGCGTTGCCACGGCTGCAGATGCCAGTCAGTGGAACCGCACTCTTGCCCTCGAACTGTCTCAGGCAAGTCAGCAGTGACTGCGCGCGCTCGCTCGTAAGCTGCGCGGACATGGCGACCGAGTCGATTTCCATACCGAGAAAAGAGATCCTCTGCACGGGGCAAAGTTTGCTCTTCTCCCAGTTGACCCGAAGGCCCAGACGGGCTAGGTGCCGGAGCACGAGGTCCCTGTGTTCGCAAACCTGATCCCGAGAGTGAGCTAGAATCAGCCAGTCGTCGAGATAGTTCAGGATGCGAACCCCGTGTTCCCGAAGAGGAACAAGGGCTGCCTCGACGACCTTCGTGAAGACGCGAGGAGACAGGGCTAACCCGAATGGGAGAACCGCGTACTGATATGCCTGCCCCTCGAAAGCAAACCGTAGAAACGGCCTGTGTCGAGGGAGAATGGAGACATGAAAGTAGGCGTCCTTCAGGTCGATCGCTGCAAACCAATCCTGGGGCCGTACACATTCGAAAATGCGCTTGGCAGTGAGCATCTTGAACGGCAGCCTGTGAAGGGAGCGGTTCAGCACGCGCAGGTCCAGGATTGGCCGTAACCCACCGGATTTCTTCGGGACAATGAAGTACGGGCTGTAGAAGCCGGACCTCATTTCGGCTGGAGGGACAGTCTCGATCGCACCCTTCGCCAGCAGGGTAGCAACCTCCGCTCTCATGATGGGGGCATTGCCACCGACCATAGTGGAGCGAACTCCCCTGAATCGGGGAGGAGACCGCGCGAACTGAATCGCGTAGCCGAGCCTGATCGTTCGGGCGACCCAGCGGGACAGGTGGGGAAGCTCTAACCAGGCTCCCAAGAACTGTACCAGCGGGGTCATGCGAACCACAGACTTCCCGTCGGTGGGGCAGCGAGGCGGAATGACTGTCCCGGACGTGGACGGCATAGCGGCCCAGTGTCGGGGCATGGTCATTGACCGCGTCCTGACAGAGGAGACCAGGGAAGGACGAACGTTCCACGGGGGTCTGCTCTGCCAGGGGGCTGGCGACAGAGGGGGATGAGAGCTGCACGGTCCGGGGACGGCGCGTGCTGTCATCCGGCTCTGGGACAGAGGGGGACGAGGGGAGCACGGCTCGGAGGCGGCGCACCGTGTCGTCCGAGAACTCTGTGTGCTCAGGGATGAACATGTCACTTCTTTCTTTAACCACATTAGGGTGCTGCCCACCCGTGGGTGAGCAGCGGGGAGTGGAGAACAAAAGATTCTCCCCCGGCCCTCCACCGGGGGAAGGAGTGGTCCTGCTACCATCTCCTGAGAAGTGAGAGTCATCCCTGAGCAGCCCGTCTCAGGAGCGCCGCTTAGCCCGGCGTTTAGCGGGGGGTGGGGCAGGAGAGGGCTGGGGCGCCTTCTTGCGGCTTCCTCCGCGACCGGGCCCGGGTGGAGGCTGCTGCTTGGGCCGGACGGGAGGGGGGGGAACCGCAGGAGGGCGCCCTCGGCGGCGAACAGGCTGAGGATTCTGCCCGGTCGGCTGGGTGGAGGCAGCAGCGGGCCGTCGGGGCAGAATGTGCTTAATCGCCTCAGTCTGTTTCTGAGCAGTCGAGAACTGTTGGGCGAAATCCTCGACTGCACCGCCGAAAAGGCCGGCCTGTGATATGGGGGTGTCGAGCAGACGGGACCGCTCGACATCCCGCATATCAGCGAGGTTCAGCCAGAGGTGTCTCTCCTGGACCACGGCTGTGGACATCACCAAACCCAGGGAGCGTGCGGTCACCTTCGTCGCCCGGAGAGCGAGGTCGGTGGCGGCACGCAGCTCATTGAAGAGCCCTGGGTCCGCCCTCCCCTCGTGCATGTCCTTGAGCATCTGGGCCTGGTAGACCTGCAGAATGGCCATGGCATGCAGAGAGGTGGCTGCCTGTCCCGCCGCTCTGTAGGACTTCGCCACTAATGTAGACGAGTACCTACAGGCCTTGGATGGGTGCTTAGGCTCACCACGAGAAGAAGCGCTCTGAGGACACAGCTGCATCGCAACAGAGCGTTCAACCGGGGGGAGCCCAGTGTACCCATGGGCAGCCGCCTCCTCAAGGGGAGGAAAGGCGGATGAAACCAACGAGCGGTCACGGGAAGATATTGGAGTCTTCCAGGACTTCGAGATCTCATCATGCACATCCGGGAAGAAAGGTATTGGGGTTTGCCGCGGACGGGGGTCCGCGGCCTTACCCAAGTACCAATCATCCAACCGCGAGCGCTCAGGACAGGGTGGAGGGGACCACTCTAGTCCGATGCTCGCGGCGGCCCGGGCAAGCATGGCCGTCATCTCCGGATCAGACTCGGACGCAACCGTATGCACACCGGAAGGTGGCAGCTGTGCCGAGTCTTCACTTCCAAAAGAATCAGACCCACCTTGTGATGCTGCGATAGACATGGCGTCCTCCTCTGGAGCGCCAAAGGAAATCCGCGGGGCATCAGGAGATGGACCCGCGGAAATCCCCTGAACACTCGCGGGTTGCAACACTGGAGAGGGTGCGGCTGGGCACGGACGTGTAGTCGGCGCTTTGTTCCAAACCGTCACCCTCAGATCACCCTGGCCACCAGCCGAAGTAGGGCCTCTCGAGGAGACACTAGATCGGGGTGTGGATGAGGGGACCCTCACTCTTGCGAGATCATGGAGCCTCGATCGTAGTGTTGCGATGGTCATGTTCCCGCAGTGAGAACATGACTCATCCACGAGCGCTGCTCTAGCGTGATCAAAGCCCAAACACACTATGCAGCGCTCGTGCCCATCAGAGTCGGCAACCAGTCTACCGCAACCAGAAGTGCACGGGCGGTGCATCTTTAAAAAGACGTGCCCGTGCAAGCTCTTTTTGTGAGAGAAAAGAAACTCTGAGAGTGTTGAAGCGCCCGGGGAGAAACACACTCGCTGGCAAACCACAGCACAGATAAGCAGGAAGTGCGCACTCGCCGGGAGATCGCCGTCACACCAACACCAGAGAATCTCGCTCGTCTGTAAAAGCTGACAGTTCAGAGATGGCTTGTGGAACGAAGGATTAACTTGGCTCCGAAGCGAAAACATAAACTGCTGTTGCAGACTTCCTCCTTTTATACCCACGAGGTGGGGCGGAGTTACGTCATGCAAATTCCGCAGACCCATGGCATTTCTTTGCCATTGGCTCGTTTTGTAATACTCGAAGTTGATAGGCTTTCTAAGCGAAACCCCATTTCGTCGTCATCCGACGTAACTCGGAGTGACAACGAAAGGGAACCGCATTTTTTCATCTTAAAAATATATCTAAATTACGTCATATGCTCTCAATTAAAAATGCAGAACAATTAGTTCATGCATTCATAACATCAAGGCTAGATTATTGTAATGCTCTACTGGGTGGTTGCCCTGCACGTTTAATAAATAAACAGTTGGTCCAAAATGCAGCCGCTAAGGTTCTTACCAGAACCAGGAAGTATGACCATATTAGCCCGGTTCTGTCAACACTGCATTGGCTCCCTATTAAACATCGTATACATTTTAAAATATTGCTGATTACTTACAAAGCACTAAATGGTTTAGCTCCCCAGTACTTGAGCGAGCTCTTAACTTATTATAGTCCTTCACGTCTATTGCGATCTCAAAATTTTGTCCAGTTGATAATACCTCGAATATCAAAATCGACTGCTGGCGGTAGATCCTTTTCCTATTTAGCACCAAAACTTTGGAACAATCTTCCTAACATTGTCCGGGAAGCAGACACAGTCTGTCAGTTCAAATCTAGACTCAAAACACATCTCTTTGGCTTAGCATACACATAACACATTATAGACTTCTATAATTCAATGTTAGGCTGTATAGTTTAGATCAGCCGGAACCGGGAACACTTCGCATAAATCCTGATGTACTTGGTACATCATAAGAAGGATGGCGTCTACGCTAATATTAGTCTCTCTGTTTATCCCGTGGTTTACCACAGTCCGCCGGATCCAGACCATATCCAGATCATATGAAGGACCATCGCATGGACACGAAAACAACGCATCCCTGAAGTGCCAGCCTCATCAGCCCTGTGAAGTCCTCATGTACACCTAAAAAAAAACTGGTCTCCATACCGACGTGATGACTCCGACACCCAATCAGATGGAACTGGATAAATATTGTGAAAGTTCTGATCCAATCTGACTTCTGACCCAGAGGTGTCAAGTCCAGGTTCAGAAAGTAAAATTCCTCCTCAGTATTTTGTTCCAATCACCTGGATTTGCTAATTAGCACAGTTTTTCAGCCAGGAGATAGAACTAATTAGTGAAATCAGCTGGCTGAGTTAATGGGTGGAATAAACATATGGCAGGACTTTTACTTTCTGACCCCTGGAATTGACACCTCTGTTCTGACCTATAATGCTGCCTGAATCATAGTCATACACTGTTCGTTCGTTGGCCAGAGGAGAACTGGCCCCCTGACTGAGCCTGGGTATTCCCAAGGTTTTTTTCTCCATTCTGTCACCTGATGGAGTGTTGGTTCCTTGCCACTGTCACCTTTCTTCGCCTTTGTCGCCATTGGCTTTTGGCTTGCTTAGTTGGGGACATTTAATTTAATATTTAACAATATTATTACAACATTGTTTTCCTGTTATCTCTGTAAAGCTGCTTTGAAACAATCTGTATTGTAAAAAGCACTATATAAATAAAGGTGACTTGACTTGACGTTGGGAATCTGTGAAAAGTCGATCTTTCCGACTGAGATTGTGCAGGCAAATGTAGTCTTTTTTATATATATATAGGTTGCAGCATCCAGGATTAGCACAAGTATCACTTTGATGAACAATACAACATGCACGTCCTCCCTTTCTGTTGTAAATAGACACAGTGTCAGCTAGGGCTGGGGGGTATATCAAGTTTGTAAATTGATACATTTTTTATAAACGTTACGGAATGAGGCAATACTATTTATATCGATATACAGTAGTTTGATGTGAGGGCATCTGAAAAACACACAGGACACACACAGGAATTTCCATAATCCAATTTGTCCTAAACATGACCCATGCTTTAAATTAAGGGATTCAAATAACTGGTAAGATATAGTTAACATGTATAGTTTAAAGAGGCTTGCCCCGTCAGATACTCAAGATTCATGTGCTGACAGACAGATACTTGCGCTGTTTAATGCGTTTAAGGTGTGGCATTTCCTCATTGCGTAACTTACAGTTCATAGGTATAATCTCCATCTGCAAATGAAAAAAATTATGCATATATTTCCATTTTGCTGTCAGGAAGGGATGTGTATTCTGCAAGTGAAACTCCGCTAAACATCACAGACCTCAGTGAACGAGTGCTATTGTGCATATGTGCCAATAATTCTGACTAAAACATACATATTGCTCAAATATTTGTTGATGGACAAAAATTGTGCGATATGTTGAATTTTGAACCTACAAGTAAGTGTATTTTCTGATAGTAATAACTGTAATGGCTATTCTAATGGGGTTATCAAATGTAGACTAATAAAATGCTTTTGTTTTTATTTATTTTAATTTTTAGTTTATTGAATTTAAGAAAAAATGTACAAAAAAATTAGATTATGTTAGAATGTAATGTGATTTTAACCTTTTTTTTTTGCTTTTTTTTTTGCACATAATAGGCTATATAGCATACCCTGCATGGTTACATTCACTATATTTGTTTTCATATCCTTCAAAATGAACATTGTTTGTAGGACAACATTGGGTAGGATGTGAAATAAAACATCTTAAAATAAATATATTAGAACATAATATATATCTCAGTATTTTCGGTGTACAACCATTAAACCAAAAAATACAGAGATATGATTTTTTGGCCATATTGCCCAGCCCTAGCGTCAGCTCACATGTGAGTTTGCTCTTGCACATACATCATTATGCATCAGGAAGCTCGTGCCCCAGACTGCCATGAACACACTCAGGACCGCTTTCCGAGGCAGTGGATTAGTGGTAATAATGATTGTTTCGCTTCATAAGACCTCAATGAATCGTCAGGAACCATGGGTATTAGTTTTGTTTTGCCTGTAAAGGTTTTTTTGACTTTCAAAGTGACAGCAGTCATTGACTTGCATTTTACGAATCACCAAGGAATAATGGTGATTCAGCTAAAAATCTTCTTTACATTTCTACTGAAGAAAAAAAAGACACCTACATCTTGGATGGCCTGAGAGTAAATTATATGCAAATTGTCATTTTTGAGTGAACTATCCCCGTCAAGTCAAAGCATTACATACAGACCCCTTCACAGGTCTACTGCAAACAAAGACAGCAACATAACTCACCTGAGTGAAAAAGAAAATGGGGTCACAGATCTGGAGTAGAAACGAGGACAAAATGCCATGGGTTTCGGTTTCCTATACTCAGTGTTCTTCTGTTCTCATTTGACAACAAGTCTGCAGACACTACCGCTCTCAAAAGTCTCAACATGCCAGACTGATCTTTATACTGCTCTGATCAGACTGAATCATGTAGTAAAAATAATGAAGAGAGTTTCCTTTCAAGGGAACTCGCGTTGCGTCGATTGACGCTAAGGGAACACTCTGCGTGATGATGTATTGAAGCACATGTAAAATCAGTCCAATGGCGTGACGGGACATCAGAAGCGGGTGACGTCATGAACCAGGAAGTATAAAGCCGGTTCAAAACCCAGCCGCGACAGCTTTTGTGTCTTCACAAGCGCTATATGTGAAACTGTCCCTGTTATTTGGTGTTGTCTGTTCATATATATATATATATATATATATATATATATCAGTATGGCGAGCAAGCAGCAGTTCAGAATGTGTGTGTACCCCTGCCAGCATTATTTAACGGGTGGGGACACACACGTTCTTTGTGTTGTTTGTTTGGGAGAGGAGCATGCACGGTCAGCGCTCGAGGTGGCTGTGAGCACTGTGATGTGCTTCCATTGCGGACGCTCCGATCCCGCCTGGCGTTCTTTTGCGAGGACGCCCAGGCTCGCGTTCCCCAGGGCTCAGGTCCCGCTGCTGCTGAGGCACAGCGAAGGCTTCAGTCTTGGGGATCGCAAATGGATCTGTCAACGGGGTTAGAGACGGGCTCTGCCTTATCTCTGTCCTCACCTGACAGATCCAGTGCGCTGTATCAGGGTTCGGAAGCACGCGCTGCGGTTTCTTCCGCCCTGATACATGCACCAACACTTCAACTATCCAGTTCCGAGGAATTGGATGTTGTAAGTGTTGATACACGTGTGTCTGAGGATTCGCCACCTCAGTCTCACGCATATGAGGAGCTGGTTGAGGTTGTGACGAGAGCGGTCGAGAGACTAAATATAGATTGGCCGTCAGATAAGCAGGACGTTCGCTCGAAAAGCAAGCGCGACGAACGCTTCCTGCCCTCTCGCGCACAACCTCAACACCGGGGTCTTCCATTTTTCCCCGATCTTCACACTGAGGTATCGAGATCGTGGGAGTAACCAGTGTCATATAGAGTTTACAGTGCGCAAACATCACATTACTCTAATATTTCACAATATAAAGAGCACGGTTATGGGGAGATGCCAAAGGTAGAAGAAACACTGGCCAGCTATCTTTCCCCTGAAGCGGCATCTTCCCTTAAGACCCCGGCGTTGCCCACCAAGCCAGTCAGAGTTACATCTGCTTTGGTGGGTAAGGCTTACTCTGCTGCTGGTCAGGCTGCAGCATGTTTACATACCATGTCACTGCTGCAGGCTTACCAGGCAGAGGTGTTAGGAGACTTAGATGAAGGCGAGGGTATTGGCCCGAACACAGTTTGCGAACTGCGCCGGGCTACAGATTTGTCTCTCAGGGCCGCCAAGGAGACGGCTAAATCTATCGGCCGGTCTATGGCAGCCCTGGTGGCCACTGAGAGACATCTCTGGCTTAATTTAAGCAATATCAAAGAGAGAGACAAACACTTTCTTATGGATGCACCGGTCTTGACTACTGGCCTCTTCGGCGATTCAGTGAATTCGGTTGTCGAGAGGTTTCAGGAATCTACTAAACAGGCGGCTGCATTTCAAAAACTCCTCTCCCGTCGGATTCATGTCTCTGGGCTGCTGAGCGGGAGCAGCCCCAACCATCAAAAGCCAGCTCCTCACACCGTGCCACTCAAAAACAGAGCGTGGCTTCCCGTGCTCCCCCACAAAAAAAAAATGGGGACAGGGAAAGCCTGCTCAACAGCAGCCTTCAAGGCAAAAAACTGATCTGAGGACAGTTATTTTGTCCAAGAAGGTTGCGAAGAAAAGGTCCTGACGTCCGAGGGCGCAGGCCATCGAGGGCAGTTCCCCCCAAAAGGAGAGCGGTTAACACCCATTTTACGGTGCCCGCCTCCCTTCGGTGCCCTCGGGGGACCGTTATGCCAACCCTGCTACCTCGTGTGTTACAGGGCGCAACGGTCTCCGGCGAGCACATACCTCAGGGTCCACCCGGAAACATAGTGGTCTTGGGATGCCCGCCCCCTCCGAGGAGGGTTCTAGAGCAGTCAGTTCAGTCGTTCCCTGCCGGTTCGCCGTTACAGGGCGACGAGCTGGTTGCTCAACAACAACTAAATCCAGAAACCAGTCTCGAGAGGCTGGTACCTTTAGTAGAATTTTTGACAGCATGCAAGCTACTGCCAAATATTTCTCGTTGGGTCCTGCAGAGCATAGAAAAGGGTTATCAGATTCAGTTTGGGTTTCGCCCACCCAGGTTTATGGGGGTCCTACCCACGGTGATGGACCCCGAGCAGGTTCTGGTAATGGAACAAGAAGTTAAAAATCTCTTGGACAAGGGGGCCATAGAATATGTACCTTCCTCCAGCAGGGACTCCGGGTTTTACAGCCGATACTTCATCGTTCCGAAGAAGGATGGGGGGTTGCGTCCCTTTTTGGATCTGAGAGTTCTGAACGAATCAGTCATGCAGCTAAAGTTCAAAATGTTAACGTTGAGACAAATCATGCCACAGATCAGATCCGAGGACTGGTTTGTCATGATAGACCTCAAGGACGCATACTTCCATATTTCCATCCTTCTATATCACAGGAAGTTCCTAAGGTTTGCTTTCGGGGGCGAAGCATACCAATATCGAGTTCTTCCATTCGGTCTAGCACTATCACCCCGCACTTTCAAGAAATGCGTGGATGCAGCTCTGGCGCCACTACGCATACAGGGTATCCGCATCATAAACTACATCGACGATTGGTTGATTTTAGCTCAGTCGCATCAGTTGGCGGTTCGGCATCGAGATGTCGTCCTCGCCCACATGAAAGAGCTGGGGTTACGGCTAAACGTCAAGAAGAGTGTACTTTCTCCACTACAGAGAACCACTTATCTAGGGGTAGTTTGGGATTCTGTGTCGATGCGGGCGCGCCTGTCTCCGGCACGCATAGAGTCCATTCTGTCAGCCGTAAAAAGAATAAAGCTAGGCCAGTCGCTCACTGTGAAACAGTTTCAGAGACTGTTGGGTCTGATGGCAGCATCGTCCAACGTTATCACTTTTGGCCTGCTGCACATGAGACCCTTGCAGTGGTGGCTCAGGACCAAAGGGTTTTCCCCGAGGGGCAACCCCTCAAGGTTACGCGGCGTTGCTTACGTGCCCTGGTTATGTGGAAGAAACCTTGGTTCCTGTCCCAGGGACCCGTGTTGGGAGCTTCTTGTCGTCGCAGATGCTAACGACAGATGCCTCCCTCACGGGCTGGGGAGCGATCCTAGAGGGACGCTCGGCTCAGGGTCTATGGGGGGACCATCATCTCTCCTGGCATATCAATCGCCTGGAGATGATGGCTGTTTTTCTTGCTCTCAAGTATTTCCTCCCAGACCTCAGGGGCCACCATGTGTTGGTCCACACGGACAATACATCGGTGGTCGCCTATATAAATCATCAAGGGGGTTTGCGTTCGCGTCCGCTGTGCAAACTGGCGCACAATATCCTCTTGTGGTCCCAGGGCAAGCTGCTTTCACTCAGAGCAGCTTATATTCCGGGGGCCCAGAACATAGGAGCAGACATCCTGTCGAGACAGGGGCCGAGGCCCGGGGAATGGAGGCTATGGAGGGAGGTCGGCCAGGCTCAAGTGGATCTGTTTGCTTCTCGAGAGACGTCTCACTGTCCACTTTGGTTCTCCCTCACGAATCCAGCTCGTCTCAGACTGGATGCCATGGTAGAGACGTGGCCTAGGCTGCGTTTGAATGCTTTTCCCCCGATTGCTCTGCTCCCGGGAGTTCTGGAGAGAGTTTGTAGGGACCATCTGCGCCTGCTTCTTATATCCCCGCGGTGGCCGGGCAGAGTGTGGTTTGCAGATCTAGTGTCTCTCCTCAACGGGCCTCCTATGGAGCTTCCCGTCAGGAGGGACCTACTGTCTCAAGCAGAGGGCTCAATATTTCACCCTTGTCCCGAATTGTGGAACCTGTGGGCTTGGCCTCTGAGGGGCCAAGTTAAGTGCTGGAGATTCTGCAGGATCGGTTCACTGCAGGTCTATCCCCGTCCACTCTTAAGGTCTATGTGGCGGCCATAGGTGCTTACCACATTCCTTTGGGTGGAATGTCTGTGGGTAAAGACCCTCTAGTATCTCGTTTTCTACGTGGCACGCTGAGGCTGAGGCCTGCTGTACGCACTAGGGTACCGACTTGGGACCTGGCTATTGTCCTCCAAGGCCTTTCCCAGGCTCCCTTCGAGCCTCTGGAGGAGGTTCCAGCTAGTTTTCTTACTCTAAAAACTGTTCCTCCTCGCTATTTCTTCTCTTAAAAGAATAGGAGATCTTCAGGCTCTGTCGATTGCACCCTCGTGCTTGGAATTTGCACCTGGCATGGTTAAAGCGTTCCTTCATCCTAGACCAGGTTATGTTCCTAAGGTCCCCACTAATGTGGCCCGATCTATAGTGCTGCAGGCTTTCTGTCCTCCTCCGTTCCAGGATGCGGACCAGGAAAGGCACAATTTGCTATGCCCTGTGAGGGCGTTGGATGCTTACGTCCACAGAGCTGCCCTGTGGCATAAAACCGAACAGTTATTTGTCTGCTTTGGACCCCCTAACAAGGGGTTCCCTGCATCTAAGCAAAGGATGAGCAAGTGGGTGGTCGAGGTCATCTCACTTGCTTACGAGTCGACCGGACAGCCTTCACCTATGGCCGTTCGGTCTCACTCAACTAGGAGTATGGCGGCCTCTAAGGCCTTATTGTCAGGAGTTCCTCTTCAGGACGTTTGTGATGCGGCAGGCTGGTCCTCACCTCACACATTCGTTAGATTTTATGCTCTGGACTTGGACTCTACACCAGGGTCCCGAGTGCTCTCATCCTAGTGCTGCTCGCCTGATTTCACACTGGACAGGCACTTCTCGCTATGGTGGCATTGGTATAGACGTTCCCTTAGTGTCAATCGACGCAACGCGAGTTCCCTTGAAAGGGAACGCCTCGGTTACGACTGTAACCTCGGTTCCCTGAAGAGGGAACGAGACGTTGCATCACCTGCTATATCTCCTGCGTGCCTGTAAGCGACTTGTTCAGACCCTGCGAAGCTGTCGCGGCTGGGTTTTGAACCGGCTTTATACTTCCTGGTTCATGACATCACCCGCTTCTGAAGTCCCGTCACGCCATTGGACTGATTTTACATGTGCTTCAATACATCATCACGTAAAGCGTTCCCTTAGCGTCAATCGACGCAACGTCTCGTTCCCTCTTCAGGGAACCGAGGTTACAGTCGTAACCGAGGCGTTACTGCATCATCAATAATATGGTACACAGATGTGATTTTTTTTTTTTCACAGAACTGTTCAATGGAAATGGAATAGTTATTTGTCAAATGCTGACCATTTTGTCTTCCAATGCTGCTGTGTACATACTACTGCATTTTTTTGAATATACAAATAAGAAATGTTTGGGGGGAAATTATTTGACTTTTAAACATGAAACTAAATCACCAGTAGGTGGCAGTTGTTTATGAATGGGTCATTGAATCTTTGACTCAACTGATTCGTTCAAAATGCTATGAGTGTTTAGTATGTTAGTATTTTGCTATGAGATGCCCAATGGATCTGCTTTAATCTTTGTTTGAAACTATTTTCGCTCCTGAAATAGAACAAAGCAGTCAATATCGCATCTAAAATGTAAGTGACATTAATATTAACTACTTGTTTATTTAACTGTTGTATGAAATCAGTGTCATTTTTTTTCAATCGTGATGATATTCATGAAAACAGCACTCTTGGTCATGTGATTTGAATTAACTGTCATATGTTATAAATATAAAAACTCGACATTTTTCCAAACGCCACAACTCTTTTTTTAGTTTAACTCTTTTAAAATTTTTACCGCAGTTTCTTTGAGTTTCTTTGTGTGTGCTGCGCTCATTTGTTTAGATTTCTCCTCGAAAGACTGCGTGAGCCTCAACAGCGCAACTTTGTTACCATCAGTACATCATACATTATATATTATTATCCACTATCAATCACCACTTACACTAAATGTGATAAAATCAGAATCATTCTCGCGTTCATGATTCCCTAGTTATTTTGTTGTTTTTGACGCTACTTCTCTGATCAGGCATGTAAAATTCTCTTTCACTTGTCCCTTAAAAAAAATCCAATTGTCACCACTAATCATTCTGCACGCTTCTGAGTAAAGAGTTCCCTTTCGTTGTCACTCCGAGTTACGTCGGATGACGACGAATGGGGTTTCGCTTAGAAAGCCTACCAACTTCAAGTATTACAAAACGAGCCAATGGCAAAGAAATGCCATGGGTCTGCGGAATTTGCATGACGTAACTCCGCCCCACCTCGTGGGTATAAAAGGAGGAAGTCCGCAACAGCAGTTTATGTTTTCGCTTCGGAGCCAAGTGTATTCTTCTCTCCACAAGCCATCTCTGAATTGTCAGCTTTACAAACGAGTACCTCGAGTGTTGGTGTGACGGCGATCTACGGCGAGCGCGTGCTTCCTGCTGATCTGTTGCAGTGGTCTGCCAGTCGGTGCGTGTCTCCCCGGGTGCTTCAACACTTGAGTTTTCTCTCACTAAAAGAGCTCGCACGCGGCACGTCTTTTTAAAGACGGCTCGCCCGTGCATTTCAAAAAAAAAAAAAAATGAATGGTGTGGCAGCTTGGTATCGGACTCTGATGGGCACGAGCGTTGTCTAGTATGTTTGGGCTTGATCATGCTAGAGCAGCGCTCGTGGATGACTCATGTTTTCTCCGTGGAAACATGATCATCGCGTCATTAAGGTCGAGACTCAGTGAACTCACATGAGTGAGAGTCCCTCTCATCCACCCCCCGTTCTTCGGCTGGTGGCCAGGGTGACCTGAGGGTTATGGTCTGGAACAAGGCGCCGACTATGTGTCCGCGACCCCAGCCCCCCTCTTCAATGACGGTGCCCGCTAGTGAAGAGGTGATTCCCACGGGTCTACCCTCTGGTGGCCCGTGTGTTTCATTTGAAGCTACAGAGGATGATATTATGTTTGTAGCAGCTTCACTAGGTGGGTTTGATTTTCCTGGAAGTGATGACTCGTCGAGTCTGATCCGGAGATGACGGCCATGCTTTCCCGGGATGATTGGTTTTTGGGTGAGGCCGCCGACCCTCGTCCACGGCAAACCCCAATACCGTTCTTCCCGGACGTGCATGATGAGATCAGGGACCATTCGCTGATCTCATCCGCCTTTCCTCCCCTCGATGGGGCCGCTGCCCGTGGGTACACTGGGGTTCCCCCTGGCTGAACGCTCTGTTGCGATGCTATGTGTCCTCAGAGTGCTTCTTCTCGGCGCAATCCTAAGCACCCGTCCGTGGCCTGTAGTTTTTCGTCTACGCTTGTGGCGAGATCCTATAGCGCCACGGGACTGGTGGCCGCCTCACTGCGTGCCATGGTCATTCTGCTGGTCTACCTGACCCAGATGCTCATGGACCTGCACGAGGGCGGGACTGACCCAGGGCTCTTCACTGAGCTGCGCGCCGCCACTAACCTTGCTCTCCGAGCGACGAAAGTGGCCGTACGCTCCCTGGGTCAGGTGATGCTCACCATTCGGTGGCCGTACCTGTTTGATGTGCTGGATGTCGCGCGGACCCGTCTGTCCGACATTCCCATATCCCAGGTCGGCCTCTTCGGCGGTGCGGTTGAGGGCTGGTCCAACAGCTCTCAGCCGTCCATGACGCCACAGCCCTCTCTAGCCCCGCCCCCCGCTACACGCCGAGTTAAGCGGCGCTCCTGAGACGGGCTCCTCGGGGATGGAGCAGGTTGAGGTCGACTCTGTCCCGACGGCCCCGCCGTCCGCTCAGGTCCCTCGGTCTGCCCACCGCCGAGGGCGCCCCCCCGCGGACGCCACAGCCCTCTCCAGCCCCGCCCCCCGCTACACACCGGGTTAGGTGGCGCTCTTGGGGTGCAATCAAGACTGTCCCTCCAGCCGAGATGAGGTCCGGCTTCTACAGCCCTTACTTCATTGTCCCCAAGAAAACCGGTGGGTTACGGCCAATCCTGGACTTGCGCGTGCTGAACCGCTCCCTTCACAGGCTGCCGTTCAAGATGCTCACCGCCAAGCGCGTTTTCGAATGCGTGCGTTCCCAGGATTGGTTTGCAGCGATCGACCTGAAGGACGCCTACTTCCATGTCTCCATTCTTCCTCGCCACAGACCGTTCCTACGGTTTGCTTTCGAGGGGCAGGCATACCAGTTCGCAGTCCTCCCTTTCGGGCTGGCCCTGTCTCCTCGCATCTTCACGAAGGTCGTCGAGGCTGCCCTTGTTCCCCTTCGGGAGCACGGGGTTCGCATCCTGAATTATATCGACGACTGGCTGATCCTAGCTCACTCTCGAGATCAGGTTTGCGAACACAGGGACCTAGTGCTCCGGCACCTAGCTCGTCTGGGCCTTCGGGTCAACTGGGAGAAGAGCAAACTTTGCCCCGTGCAGAGGATCTCTTTTCTCGGTATGGACATCGACTCGGTCGCCATGTCCACGCAGCTTTCGAGCGAGCGCGCACAGTTACTGCTGACTTGCCTGAGACAACTCAAGAGCAAGAGTGCGGTTCCACTGAAACATTTTCAGAGGCTCCTGGGGCATATGGCATCTGCAGCCGCGGTCACGCCGCTCGGATTGCTTCATGTGAGACCGCTTCAGCTTTGGCTTCGCGACCGAGTCCCGAGGTGGGCATGGCAACAAGGCACGCTCCGAGTACCAGTTACTCCGACCTGCCATCAGTTCCTCACCCCGTGGTCGAACCTCAGTTTTCTCAGGGCGGGTGTCCCCCTGGAACGAGCTTCCCGGCATGTTGTTGTCTCAACAGATGCCTCCACCACGGGCTGGGGCGCCATGTGCAACGGACATGCTGCTGCGGGCTCCTGGACAGGACCCCAGCGGCTATGGCATGTCAATTGCCTCGAGTTGTTGGCAGTACGTCTTGCCCTGCACCGCTTCCGGGCGTTGCTCCGGGGTCAACACGTGCTAGTCCGTTCAGACAAAACCGCCACTGTAGCGTACATCAACCATCAAGGTGGTCTACGCTTCCGCTGTGTGTCACAACTCGCCCGCCACCTCCTCCTATGGAGTCAGAAGCATCTGAGGTCGCTTCGAGCCATTTTCATTCCCGGAGCGCTGAACTGTGCAGCCAACGAGCTCTCACGGCTTCAGCCCCTCCCTGGAGAATGGCGACTCCATCCCCAGTCGGTTCAGCTGATTTGGGACCAGTTCGGGGACGCACAGATAGATCTGTTTGCCTCTCACGACTCGACCCATTGCGCCCTGTATTTTTCCCTGACCGAGGGCACGCTCGGCACGGATGCACTGGCGCACAGCTGGCCGCCGGGCCGCAAATATGCGTTTCCCCCAGCGAGCCTTCTCGCGCAGACCTTGCGCAAGGTCAGGGAGGACGAGGAGCAGGTCATTCTGGTCGCGCCGTATTGGCCCAACCGGACCTGGTTCCCCGAACTTGTACTCCTCGCGACAGCACCTCCCTGGCCCATTCCTCTGAGGAAGGGCCTTCTTTCTCAGGGACAGGGCACCCTGTGGCACCCTCGCCCCGATCTCTGGAGCCTCCACGTGTGGCTCCTGGACGGCTCAAGGTAGGTTTGAGTACCCTTCCACCAGCGGTGGCGGCTACCTTCACTTCCGCTAGAGTGTCGTCCACGAGACACATCTATGCGTTGAAGTGGAACCTCTTCGTCGGCTGGTGCTCTTCTCACCGAGAAGACCCCCGGAGATGCTCGATCAGCGCTGTGCTTTCCTTCCTTCAGCAAGGGTTGGAGCGAAGTCTGTCTCCCTCCACCCTTAGGTCTATGTTGCCGCCATTGCCGCACATCATGACCCGGTCGAAGGTAAGTCGGTAGGGAAGCACGACCTGGTCCTCAGGTTCCTGAGAGGAGCGAGGAGACTAAATCCTCCTCGCCTCCTCTCGTTCCCTCTTGGGACCTCTCAGTGGTTCTAACTGCCCTGAAGAGTGCTCCCTTTGAGCCTCTGCAATCAGTCGAGCTTAAATCCTGTCAATGAAGACAGCGCTCCTGGTTGCATTGGCCTCCATCAAGAGGGTAGGGGACCTGCACGCATTTTCCGTCGACGAAGCGTGCCTGGAATTCGGACCGGCTTTCTCTCACGTGATCCTGAGACCCCGGCCCGGATATGTGCCCAAGGTTCCTACCACTCCCTTTCGGGACCAGGTGGTGAACCTGCAAGCGCTGCCCCTGGAGGAGGCAGACCCAGCCTTGGCACTGCTCTGTCCAGTACGCGCTCTTCGCGCCTATGTAGACAGGACGCAGTGTTTCAGGACCTCAGACCAGCTCTTTGTCTGTTATGGTGGGAAGCTGAAGGGAAAGGCTCTCTCCAAGCAAAGGTTGTCTCACTGGATAGTGGACGCCATTGCTTTGGCATACCAGCAGCAAGGTCGACCGTGCCCCCTTGGTGTGACGGCCCACTCCACCCGGAGTGTGGCATCCTCTTGGGCTCTAGCGCATGGCGCCTCGCTAACAGACATCTGCAGAGCTGCAGGCTGGGCGACACCTAACACATTCGCCAGTTTCTATAATCTCCGAGTGGAGCCAGTGTCCTCTCATGTACTCGCTTCAACTAGCTAGTACCGGACCCGCTCAGGTGTCTTCGCTTGCTCGCCATTCCACTCCACGGACGGGATACGTGCGATATTCTCCTCAGGTGAGCTTTTCCGAAAGCCCTGAGCTCCTCCAGCACTCCTGACGTCGGCGCCAGTGTCTCTTGCCTGCGCGTCGGCTAGGTGCCTCCCGTGTGCATGGTCCCTCCCCTGAGCGACCCCCACATGTGTATTTCCACTGTAAGCCTCTCTGAGCATGTGTCTTTCCCTCGGCAAGCCACATTGCCACCCCTGGGGTTGAAATATTCCACCTGCTGCTGGACACCCCAGTGTTCCCCATATGCATCCTTCGGGCCATATGTGTATTCTCTAAGTCCCCCCCCTCTGGGTTGGCATTAATTGCATACTTCCCCTAGCTTGGGATATGCTTCCCAGTGTACCTTGGTATTCCTGTGTTAAATGGAGTCATTCGTCCAGTCTATGACAGGGATCTTGATTTACGCAGGGCACTGGAAGACAGCTGAGAAGGTGGCGTGATTAGACTGGTAACCCCATTCGTCGTCATCCGACGTAACTCGGAGTGACAACGAAAGGGAACGTCTACGGTTACGTATGTAACCCTCGTTCCCTGAGTAGGGAACGGAGACGTTACGTCTGCCTGCCACTTTCCGCTGTACCGCGGGGATCGCCTGAGCTCAGTCTTGGCTCCTCAGCGAAGAAACATAAACTGCTGTTGCGGACTTCCTCCTTTTATACCCACGAGGTGGGGCGGAGTTACATCATGCAAATTCCGCAGACCCATGGCATTTCTTTGCCATTGGCTCGTTTTGTAATACTCGAAGTTGGTAGGCTTTCTAAGCGAAACCCCATTCGTCGTCATCCGACGTAACGTCTCCGTTCCCTACTCAGGGAACGAGGGTTACATACGTAACCGTAGACGTTCACTTGGGTACAACACATGGTGTCAGGAGAAAATGGCTTTTGCAGGAATACCATCACTGAACATGAATTGGGAATCATCTAACTTGCCGGATACATGGTGTAAGTTCAGACAACTTCCAGAACACATGTTTGTGTGTCCGTTCTAAAAGTATGTCTAGACCTGGATTTAATCAAGCTAGTTCTCTCAGTTAAAGCACTTAAAGAGGATAAATTCATCATGGAGTAATATGCTGTTGTATTTGATGGCATCTGATTATTTCCAGGGGTAATCCAATGCAATTTCGATTAGTTTTATTAGGGACAAACTCCTAGACATCAGACATAGCACACCAAAAAACCTTTTGCCAACTTTTGAGCATTCAGACTTTTAACTGGAGATTCTAGTCAGAGGAGCAGAGATCCTATACAAGTGCACAAAGGGACGCAAAGGAGGGAAGCGAGCTGGTGCGCTGGTCAAATTCCAACAATGCGTGTTTAGGACCCCACTGCCGAGAATTCATCTGGCGAATCTCCGCTTCCTTGCAAACAAAACAAATGAAAAATTACATCTCACCTACACAAACAAGGAATTCTTGTTTGCTACTCTGCTACTCTTTGCTTCAAGGAAACCTGGTTGAATGAAGCCAATCCGGACAGCACATTACATCTAACGGGCTTCCAGCTGTTCAGAGCAGTTCGTGTTGCTGAGTTGTCAAGGCAAAACGAGAGGTGGTGGATTATGTTTTTACATCAACAAATTCTGCTATAAAGATGTGACAGTGTTAAAGAAGATGTGCTGCCCTAACTTGGAAGCTCTCTTCATTAACTGTAAGCCTATTTATTCACTATGGGAGTTTTCTCATTTATTCTGTTGATTGTTTACATTCCTCCACTAGCATGTGTGAGTGCAGCGCTGCAACAACTGGCTGATCTGATCACAGACACAGAGCAACAATACCCGGACACTTTCATTATCATTCTCTGTGATTTTAATAAAGATAATCTCACCTGCAAACTGACTTAAAACAGACAGCACATCACATGCCCCACCAGGAACAGTAACATACTGGACCATTGCTCCTCTTTTTTAAAAGGATGTATATAACTCTGTCCCCTGGGTAGATTTGGGACTCTCTGATCAATGTTTGGTTCATCTTCTCCCAGCCTACAGGGAGAAACCTAAATATGCTAAGCCTGTAATAAGGACTATAAAGAGATGGACCAACGAAACAGAGAGGGCACTATAACCCTGATTGTAGTGGCATGCTTGTTCCCACTAGGACTTGTTTAACATATAACAATGACAAACCATTGTTCACTGCAAAACTCAAATAGCTCTGCAGGCCAAAGAGGATGCCTACAGGAGTGTGGATCAATCCTTGTACAAACAGACCAAAAACACACTGACAAATAAGATAACAGTTGTTAAGAGAAGCTACTCTGACAAGCTGAAAAAACATTTTCAGCCAACAACCCTGCATCTGTGTGGAAAGGCCTGAAAGCAATCACCAGCTACAAGACACCATACCCCAGCACTGTGGCGAATCAACAACTGGCCGAAGACCTGAAAGTGTTTTACTGCAGGTTTGAAAAGCCCAGTCTCACACCCTACACCCGCTATGACCTTCTCTCCACACAACCATTAACACCCCCTACCCCCTACCCCCTTAAGATATGTGAGGAGGATGTATGCGGGTCTTCAGGAAACAGAATATAAGGAAAGCCAATAGTGACTCACAAGCCTGTCTAAAAGCCTGTGCTGACCAACTGTCATCCATCTTCACACTCATCTTCAACAGATCACTAGAGCTGTGCGAAGTCCCCTCCTGCTTCAAACGCTCAACAGTCATCTCTGTACCCGAAAAACCAGAAACCACAAGCCTGTGGTCATGAAGTCATTTGAGAGACTAGTGTTGCCCACCTGAAAGACATTACTGGCTCCTTGCTAGACCCTGTTAAGTTTGCTTATCAGGCAAACAGGTTTGTGGATGATGTTGTTCACATGGGACTGCGTTACATCCTGCAACATCTGAGCAAACCAGGGACTTATGCAAGTATCCTGTTTGTAGAGCTCGGCTTTCAACACCATCATCTAAGATGATGGTGTTGAAGATGGGTACAGAGAGATGGGTGAGATGGTGAGATGGGTACAGAGAGTTGGGTTAGTTTAGTCAGGGTGGATCCTGACTAAACTAACCCAACTCTCTGTACCCATCTCCATCCGTCAGTGGATCATCAACTTTCTGACAGACAGGCAGCAGATAGTGAGGCTGGGAAAATTCACATCCAACACCTGGTCCATCAGCATTGGTGTTCCTCAGGGGTGTGTTCTCTCCCCACTGCCTCATCCACAACTGTGACGAGTCTGCATACAGACAGGGAGTTAGACAACTGTCTCTCTGGTGTAGTCATAACAACCTGGAGCTGAACACACTCAAAACTGTGGAGATGATAGTGGACTTCAGGAGAAACAGCACTCCCCCCACACACCATCATGGACAGCACTGTGGCAGCAGTCAGAGTGAAGAATCAGGCAGGTAACATCATCACAGACCCCTCTCACCCAGGCCACAGCCTGTTTGCACTTCTGCCCTAAGGCAGATGTTACAGATATTTGTGCACTACAGCATCTAGGCATCTTCTTTCCCCAGGCTATCGCCACCTTTATTAGCTAGGCCGCCAATCACTGTCTGTTTTTAGAATTAATAATTCAATACTCTTATGGTGTTTATGCCACCTGAAAGTTAGGCAATAAATAAACCCTTACTATGTAAATACATATTTTTATTTATATGTTGGATGTACTGTACATAATGCACACATCTAAGTATTCTGGTCTATATGTATAGGCTATTACTTTTTATGTTTATATAATTTTTCCGATTAATATTACTTATTTAAAGGGGTGGTAAAACACATTTTTTCGAAGGCTTGATTGTGTTTGTGGGGTCCACTGTAACATGTGTTCATGCTTCGTTTTTTAAAAAATTGCATTATGTTTCATATATTTTACCTTTATTCTACACTGCTCTGTCCCTCCTTGTAAAAACGGTCTGATGGTTTCCGGGTTCTATGAAGCCAGTCCCTCAAAAATACGCAATGGGCTCAGATTGGTTAGCTGGCCCAGTGTGTTGTGATTCGCTAACCGACTAGTGCACGTTTTCCGGAAACGTCACGCCCCGTACCTTTACCAGTAGCCTAGTTTGTGCTTTGGTGTATTATAAACGATGGCGTCAATACAACCATACCAATTTGAGCTTGAATCAGACCCATAGAATGTTAGTGAAGATGATCGAGCAGAACCTGTTCAAGAATGGCTGTTAAACGACGTTTCAGAAAGGTTTGTTTTTTGTTGTCTCATTACCTTTTAGATACGCTGTTATTTAATTGTACTAATTATTATAGTATTACAAAAAAATAAGCTTAATAAACAAGAAGGTCCCGGTGACCTCTCGACCCCCGGGACAAAACGGCTCGTATCTTGGCAACGCGAAGACACAGAGAGCTCAAACTCGGGTGAGGATGTCCCGCGGGGACCCTCTCCTGAACGCGAGAGTCGCGGGCCCCGGGAACGCCCCCCCCACCTAGTCGCTGGGACCCCCGACTTCAAACAGCTGTAACTCGGGGACACTGGTGGGTTAGTGGACAAATAGTGGCTTCGTGGGATGATCCCACGTAGCATTTATCCCATTGTACAAAATAGTGGTTTCGTGGACAGTGGAATTATGGGATGGCACTTGGTGCTTTGGACTCAGGGGAGCCCCCTGAGTGCAGTAAAATATTTTTTATCAAGACAGGAACTTTAAAAAAATATCTGTGTCCAATTGCAGGTTTTTGAATGAATGGCGGGAAATCATTTTACAAATATAGTGTTTTTTTGGACAAATAGTGGCTTTGTGACACCTGGTTTTTAAGCTTAGCTTTCAATTTTTTTTGATAAAAAATATTTTACTGCATTCAGGGGGCTCCCCTGAGTCCATAGCACCCAGTTTCGTTGCAAAATTCCACTGTCCACGAACCCACTATTTTTTTACAATGGAATTAATGCTACGTGGGATCTCCATATCGCTGCAAGAAAAAAAGTTTCTCTGATCTTCTTGAAACTCTGGATTCTGATAGAGGGTGATGAGACTTAGACCTAAGTGCCAAAATGGAGGCTCTAGGGCCTTCCAGAGCTGAGATATGGAGATCCCACGTAGCATTAATTCAATTTTTATCAAAAAAAATGAAAGCTAAGCTTAAAAACCACGTGTCCATGAAGCCACTATTTGTCCAATAACCCACTATATTTGAAAAATTATTTCCCGCCGTTCGTGCAACAGCTGGTTATTGGACAAATAGTGGCTTCGTGGACATGTGGTTTTTAAGCTTAGCTTTCATTTTTTTTTGATAAAAACTATTTTACTGCACTCAGCAGGCCACCCAGAGTCTGTAGAACCAAGTGGCATCCCAGAATTCCACTGTCCACGAACCCACTATTTTTTACAATGGAATTGATGCTACGTGGGATCTCCATATCTCAGCTCTGGAAGGCCCTAGAGCCTCCATTTTGGCACTCAGGTCTAAGTCTCATCACCCTCTATCAGAATCCAGAGTTTCGAGAAGATCAGAGAAACTTTTTTTCTCGACCCATAAAATCTATGTCGGTTTTTTTGGTGCAAGAAATTAAGTTTCTCTGATCTTCTCAAAACTCTGGATTCTGATAGAGGGTCATGAGACTTAGACCTGAGTGCCAAAATGGAGGTTTTAGACCCTTCCAGAGCTGAGATGTGGAGATCCCACGTAGCATTTATTCAATGGAAAAAATATTCCATATTCCAAACGTATATTCCATATCATAAAGATATCTGTATAATTTCCCTTTTACCATGCATTTTATAGATAAATGTAAGATCCCTTAACCCTATTCCCAAACTTAAACATACCCATTTTATACAGAATATAAAAAGGATAAAACGTAATGGACAGAGATGTGTAGAGAAATGGCAGTTTTATTAACAATATAGCATTAAAATATATTTTGAGCCACTAATCCTACCCATAACCATTCCTTAAAACTACGTAACGTTAGACTACACTTATGAAGAAAACATAACAGACAGACAAGTATAATCACAATAATTTATTTATTTATTGCGAAAATGTCAAAACCGGTACCAAAAGTCGTTCACATGATAATGTGTTGGAGTCGCAGTCCTCTCTGGCAGTATTATAATTTTGTATGAGGTACAGAGCAGTTCTCTTACGAGAGGTTCTCTCGTATTGCGTAAGTTTAGCTTACGCTACGGGAAAGATTCATCTTCTCGAGATACTGAAGCCAAAAATTATCCTTAATTTTGTATACCTTGTCAACGCAGTGCAGCAGCTAGCAGACCTAGAGCAGGCCATCTTGCGTGCTCATTGGCTGCCCTGCGGGCAACTGCTGCAGCCTACCAGTGAGCCCGGCGTGATGTCACGCCCAATGAAGGGCGCCCGCGCCTTCATAGCGTAAAAGCCCGCCAGAATGGGCGTGGCTTAGCCTATAAAGGAAGGGGCTGTAGGCTGCTTCCCTGATTTTTTGTCTCTTCAGCGAGCTCTTCGCATCGCTGGATCTGAGAGAAGCCACCGCCGCCGTCGAACAGCGAACAGCCAGCTTAGGACAGCGCTGAGGAAGCCGGCCGTCTTCGCCACCTTCGGCCATCCGTGCGAGTTACGCTATCCGGCGACGTATCCTTTACCTTGCTAAAATCCTATTCTAAAAGAGCAGAGAGTGTCTTTTTTAAGACGCCTCGCACTTCCTGCGGCTCGTGTAGAGCCCCGCTCAGTGTCAGAGACCGCCACTTGATCTGCGCTCTCTGCCTGGGCCTGGAACACGCAGAGCTAGCCCTCGCGTTCGGGGGTTGCGAGCTCTGTGAAGCGCTTCTGCTGTCGACCCTGCGGGCTCGACTCGAAGCCTTTCAACACCCCCCCGCCCCTCCTCACCGACGCGCAGCTGCCACTCACGAGCCTCACTGCCGTCGCATCTGAGGATGAGGCCGAGGGACACGTACGAGCACGCGGCTAGCTCTCTTTACGTTACAAGAGAGCTACCCCGCCCTCGCGTCCCCGTTCGCGCGTCATGCAGAGCGCTCTCGCTTACTAACAGACACATCGCCTCCGAAAAGACGCGCGTGTCCCGCTGCGGCCGGACTGCCGTCAAAGTTTTTCTCTGTCAGTCCCCTTCAAACAGGCTACTGCAGTGGTTCAATTAGCAGCCAACGAGCCGGTTTGTTTACCCTCTAGCCTGGACACAAACACCGTTTTCACGGCGACCCAGAAAAATCTCAAAAGAGTATAATGTCTGGTCCGGCTCATGCCGTCGGTGTTGTAAGTGTAGTGAAAGTGCCCACGCCCCCAGTGTTCACCCCTACACATAAGCACTCCAAATCTCGCAGAGCACACTCTCATAAAGCGCAGAAAAGCCACTCGAGTGTTGAATGTAGGAAATGTGTCCACAGGTCTGTGCCCACTATCTGCCCGCTCTGTTACACGATCAAGAAGGTTATGAATGTAAGTCCCGTGCCCGCCAGAGTGCGTTCACGCTTGCTAACACAAACCTCCCCCCGGGCTCCGCCCGTGCGTTTAAGTGTTATCACAAAACGCAGGGCATTAATAAAAACGCTCCCCATCCATTATGATCGGGGCGTCAAATACACTTGTAAGTCTAGTGCCCGCGCACACGCGCTCACGCTTACAGGAAGCTTTTTCCGCCCGGAGCATTGCTCGCGCGTCAAAAAGTGAAAAAAGAATTTTCCCCATCCCTTATGATTGGGACATTTTCACAGAAATCAGCCGGTTTCGGCTTCAGCGAGCAGCCATTGCCCAGAACCGAGAGCGTGCGCGCCGCGTTTTCGGCTGCGGGTCAGTTTCACAAAAGAAAGCAGGTTATGAATGTAAGTCTCGTGCCCGCCAGAGTGCGTTCACGCTTGCTAACACAAACCTCCCCCCGGGCTCCGCCCGCGCGTTTAAGTGTTATCACAAAACGCAGGGCATTAATAAAACGCTCCCCATCCATTATGATCGGGGCGTCAAATACACTTGTAAGGCTCGTGCACACGCGCTCACGCTTACAGGAAGTTTTTTCCGCCCGGAGCGCTGCTCGCGCGTCAAAAGTGACAAAAGAATGTTCCCCATCCCTTATGATTGGGACATCTCACATAAATCAGCCAGTTTCGGCTTTCAGCGAGCAGCCATTGCCCAGAACCGAGAGCGCGCGCGCCGCGTTTTAGGCTCCGGTTCAGTTTCACAAGCCCGCAAATGGCGGCGATCTGAACCCTGAGGCCATTCGCCCCCTAGCGGCTCACATAGCTGCGTGGGAAACTATCCCAGGGATTTCAGAATGGGTGCTGAGCACAATAAAGCAGGGCTATACACTTCAATTCATTCGCCGTCCCCCACGCTTTCAAGCCCGGACCGCGACGATAGTGAATGCGGAAGTAGCACACCTACTACACGCAGAAATAGCAAAGCTGCTGGGCAAAGGGGCGATAGAAAAGGTGCCGCCTTCTCTGAGCGAGTTGGGCTTTTACAGCCGATATTTTCTCGTACCCAAGAAGGACGGAGCCTTCAGACCTATCCTAGATCTGAGACATTTGAACAAAGTGCTTGGGGAAAACCAGGAAAATCCTCGCGCACGTTTGCCCGAGGGACTGGTTTATTTCTCTAGATCTGAAGGATGCCTATTTTCAGATTCAGATAATACCCCGTCACAGGCAATTGTTGAGATTCGCCTTCGACGGTCAGGTATATCAATACACCATCCTGCCGTTCGGCCTGTCCCTAGCACCCCGTACAGTTACAAAGTGCATGGATGCGGTGCTCGCCCCCCAGAGAAGCCAGGGGCTGCGAATAACGAACTATCTGGACGATTGGCTGATATTGGCACAGTCTTTCCAGAAGGGCAGCTTTCTCCTTTTGAAAACATTTCAAAGGATGTTGGGCTGTATGGCATCAGCTGCAGCGGTGCTTCAGCTGGGCCTACTGCGCATGCGCCCTCTCCAACGCTGGTTGAACGCTTGCGCGTCCCGCCGAGCCTGGGTTTCTGGCGGCCAAAAAATCAGAGTGACTTAAACCTGCATAGCGACTCTGCAGTCCTTGTTAGTAGCCGACTGGTACCAGCAGGGAGTAATGATGGGAACCATCTCTTATCGGAAAAGTCATTTCGACAGACGCGTCCAATTCGGGTTGGGGCGCGCTGTTCGAGGGCAGACCGGTCTTCGTCCAGTGGTCAGACCAAGAGAAGTGTTTTCACATAAACTGTCTGGAGATGGTAGCGGTCGAGAACGCGCTGATGCGCTTCCTCCCGTTCATACAGGACCAACATGTTCTTGTCCGCTCGGACAACATGTCTGTAGTATCCTATGTAAACCGTCAGGGCGGTGTCAGATCCAGAAATCTCTGCAATCTGACAGTACGCCTCCTTATTTGGTCTCAGATGCACCTGCGCTCGCTGAGGGCGCCGCATGTGCCTGGCCATTTGAACGACGGCCCAGACAAACTGTCCAGGGACAATATTCCCCCAGGGGAATGGTCCCTGCACCCCCAAACGGTCCAGAAGCTGTGGCGCCTATGCGGCAGAGCGGAAGTCGACCTATTTGTGTCAAAGACAACGCTCAATGCCCGACCTTCTTCTCGAAGGACGAGGACGCGCTGGCCCAGGTTGGCCCAGCCTCCCGCTAAATGCTTTCCCTCCGGTCTCTCTGTTACCACAGGTGATCAAGAGAATCAGGGAAACGCGCCACTCGGTGCTCCTCATAGCTCCTCGGTGCTCCTCATGGGAGAATCAGATTGGTTCCCGGAACTAGCACGGCTGTCACATAAAGCTCCGTGGCCGATTCCGGTGAGGGCAGATCTCCTCTCTCAGGCTCGCGGCACGATCTGGCATCCCCATCCAGAGCGCTGGTCTCTGCATGCATGGTTGATCAACGGGTACTCGTTACCCTGCCAGAAGGAGTGATGAACACGATCACGCAATCTAGAGCCCCTTCCACGAGAAGGCTCTATGCGTCTAAATGGTCGGTGTTCTCAGGATGGTGCACCGACAGAGGTCTGGACCCGCGGACATACGGGGTGGCGCATCTGCTCACTTTCCTACAAGAGCTGTTGGATAAGGGAATGTCCCCTTCCACGCTCAAAGTATATGTGGCGGCCGTGGCAGCGTTTGCAGAATCGACGCACGGCCAGTCACTAGGAAAACATGAGTTGGTCATCCGCTTCCTTAGAGGAGCTAGAAGGATGAATCCGCCGCGCCCGCCGTCGGTTCGTATGTGGGATCTTTCATAGGTCCTCGAGGCCCTGAAAGCTTTTCCTTTTGAACCACTAGACTCCGTGGGGTTGAAATATCTATCACTGAAAACGTTTTTTCTGACTGCACTGTCATCAGTAAAACGCGTAGGGGATCTGCATGCGCTGTCTGTCAGCGCGTCGTGTCTTGAGTTTGGGCTGAATGACTCTAAAGTCATCCTCAGACCTAGACATGGCTATATCTCTAAAGTGATGGGCACTCCATTCAGAGCGCAAGTTATTTCATTGTCCGCTCTCCCAGCATCTGACAGTGAAAGTGATGTGAACCTCCTCTGCCCCGTCAGAGCGCTGAGGTTTTACATTACGCGCACCGCCTCCTTCAGGCGCTCGGAACAGCTTTTTGTTTCGTTTGGTGGGCGCACCAAGGGTTATGCCTCCTCGAAACAGAGCCTGTCCAGATGGATAGTAGACGCTATAGCGGCCGCTTACGCGTCAAAGGGTCTGCAATGCCCTCTGGGCACCAGGGCTCATTCCACGAGAGGCGTGGCCTCTTCGTGGGCATGGTCCAGCGGGATTTCTATCCATGACATGTGTGTAGCGGCGGGCTGGTGCTCCCCGTCTACCTTAGTCAGGTTTTATAACCTAGAAGTTCCCGCCTTGCAGGCTAAACTGCTGTCAGTCTGAACGAGAGGTGTATTCTGCCCAGATCTCCTGCTCAGATCACTCTCACATGACTCAGCTCTCCAGGTTGAGCTACACTAAATGGGATTGTGCCATGTGCCTATACAGACCCGCGCGCTGCGCGCTGCTCTGTATTCCCTATGTGTGCTTATGTACAAGTGATGGCCCGCGTGGCCGGCCACCTTATTCTTTCCACTTATGGGGTTCCCCCCTAAAAGATCGGCTTCTCATGTGGAAGCTTGGCGCGCACGGCGTTGACGAAGTGTTCCCGTAGCGTAAGCTAAACTTACACAATACGAGAGAACCTCTCGTAAGAGAACGATACTCGGTTACTAACGTAACCTCGGTTCTCTCTAGAGAGGAAACGAGTATTGCGTAACCGGCCGTGCTCGCGCCACGAGCGACTTCGCTTCAGTCGACAAAAACCAGGGAAGCAGCCTACAGCCCCCTTCCTTTATAGGCTAAGCCACGCCCATTCTGGCGGGCTGTTACGCTATGAAGGCGCGGGCGCCCTTCATTGGGCGTGACGTCACGCCGGGCTCACTGGTAGGCTGCAGCAGTTGCCCGCAGGGCAGCCAAAGAGCACGCAAGATGGCCTGCTCTAGGTCTGCTAGCTGCTGCACTGCGTTGACAAGGTATACAAAATTAAGGATAATTTTTGGCTTCAGTTTCTCGAGAAGATGAATCTTTCCCGTAGCGTAAGCTAAACTTACGCAATACTCGTTCCCTCTCTAGAGAGAACCGAGGTTACGTTAGTAACCGAGTATCGATTTAAGTTATTTAATTTAATAATCCATGAAAATGATAATCCGGCTTCGGTTCGCTCTGTGAAGGCGCGCACGCTTTTCCATTTCAAATGTACTAGTACACCTTCACCGACTGAAACACGGCATGTGGCAATCTGTGACGAAGCAGGGAAGAGCCAATGAGCGTTTGATATCACTGCCGTAAAACATGACGTAACGCTTCTTGAGGGCGCAATTTTTGAATTTGAATTCACCACCGGCGCGGGATTTGACGTTTACGGTCGCTGCTGAGAAATGGAGATGAAGATCACTGGATAAAAGGCTGAATTTGGATCTGTTTCTTGCAAACAACATATGGATTCTAAAGATTTGGATTACATCAAACTAATAAAATTGATGTCTTTTGTGAATTTATGTTGTGTTTTATAGGAGAAAATGCTTTTTGTGTCTCACAGTAAATAAAAATGGTTAAACGAGTAAAGAAGGTATTTTTAAGGTTTTAAAGTGTTGGCCTATTCTTTTTTAACACCATGCAGGCAAAATGTTCATATTTATGAGTATTATATTAATAAATGCGACTGAAAACTTAATTGATAAGACAGTTGAATGCAATAGAGTCGTTTCTGCGTGTATAAAACATAAATAAATGTACGGATGATAGAACTAACTTACACTTTACGTAAAAATACACACGTATTCTCATGAGATCAAAGCAGTAAAGTTAAGATCAAAGTCCATTTGTGTCCACAGTACATTGTTTGCAAAGGCTTGACCGTTCATGTTCATATTCATGTCATTTCACATTGTTTCAAAGGACCAAGTCATCACTTTAGTTGAGGGGCCACACACATGATGAAGTCATTAAAAGTTGATAATGACTACTGTATTTGATGTCAACAGAATTGATTTGCTATGAGCTGGGATTGGTCTATTTTGGGGTCTGCATTTACCTGCAGGCTATTATGAAGACATGAACATGCTGGGTAACTCAGATCATAATGAAAACACATTGTTCATCAGTGTTTCAAAAGACCAAGTCATCACTTTAGTTGAGGGGCCACACACATGATTAGGTCATTAAAAGATTATGCTTAGTTAATGATGACTGTATTTGAATGTTGACAGAATGACATAATTTGTGTGCTATTTGCTGTGATTGGCCAATTTTGGGGTCTGTCCATTTACAGGCTATGAAGAAGACATGAACATGCTTGGAAACTCAGATCATAATTCAGAAAAACAGTTCTCACATTAATTGATATACTGTTCTAGCCTGTATGCATGCATGAGGTAATGTGGATTTTTGTATTAATAATTCGAAGAGTAGTCTTGCATGCATGACTTATTGCTTTTTTTATGCATGAGTTCATGATGATTCATGTACCATAACTGTAGCTTTATCCACAATGGATAGTAAAGACACATTTTTTTGTGAACAAAGAAAACATCATGATCATACGTAATAAATCATAATTCATGATGATGTACTCATCTTAGTTAATGTTTTAATTAAGGTGTTGTTCATCCATGAAGTCATGAATGAAAAACGTTGAACTCATGTTAGTTCCTGATGATTCATGAGATATTAATGCATGAATTAATGCCTAATTCATTCATGAATTTATACCTGAATTCATGATAATTCATGTACCCTTACCGTAAAGTGTTACCAAAAACGTACTACAAATATAGTGGGTTATTGGACAAATAGTGGGTCCGTGGGACAAATATAGTGGGTCCGTGGGACAAATATAGTGGGTTATTGGACAAATAGTGGCTTTGTGGGACATTTGCCCAAAATAGTGGGTTATTGGACAAATAGTGGGTCCGTGGGACCAATATAGTGGGTTATTGCACAAATAGTGGCTTCGTGGGACATTTGCCCAAAATAGTGGGTTATTGGACAAATAGTGGGTCCGTGGGACCAATATAGTGGGTTATTGGACAAATAGTGGCTTCGTGGGACATCTGCCCAAAATAGTGGGTTATTGGACAAATAGTGGGTCCGTGGGACCAATATAGTGGGTTATTGGACAAATAGTGGTTTCGGGGGGTGGGGGTGCCCAAAACAGTGGTCAAACAGACAAATAGTGGGTTAGTGGGACGGGTCAGGTGTGGCGCCCCACCCTGGACGAAGGCCAAACTGCTCAGGGGGGTCTCGGGCTTCGGGGGCCTCCCGTCGGGCCCCCGAGGGCGTCTGGGCCCCTCGCCCCTGCCCACGCGGGTCGGGCGCCTGGCGCCCCAAAAATTTCGGGGGGCCGGCGCGCTCGTCCGCGGACCGCCGTCCGCGAACCCACTCTCCAGTGAGGGAACGGACGTTTTTCTCGGCCATGGACTAGGTAGAGTTAGTAAAGCGAAGATAAGGAGTCCAAATATTTAAGAAATGTCCTTTTGACGAATGAAGAAGGCAAGTTAAGTATTCCAGTGGAAAAAGCTCCATGATGAGTTTATGCCAAGTTGTTTTAGAAGGAGGTTTGTCGCTGATCCACGACAGGTAAATGTTTTTGCAAATGTTTTTGATTACAAATGACATCTCACTTCTCCTTATCAATAGCTACACCCAATTCAGTTTGCCATGTTAGTGCTGCGTCTGAGACTGTCAGTATGACAGATGTCTGATTAAGCACATTATAAAAAGAGGTAATCACCTTCTTAACTGGACATTTGAGCAGTAATTTCTCTATTGGAGATAGAGAGGCTTCAGAAGCAAATGTAGTTTTTTTAAATATAAAACCTCGAACTTGGAGATATCTAAAAAAATGAGAGCCAGGGATGCTATATTTAGCCTGAATTTGTTCAAATGATGATAAGGAGGATCCCACAAACAAATCACACATCTTTTTAATTCCTTGGTGTGTCCAAATATCATAACCTAATCATATCTGTCATGCCTGGCTCGAAGTCAGGGTTTCCTTGTATTGGGGAAAGCAAAGGAGTCAGTAAAGATCTTCCCTCCAATTTATGCACTGCAAACCATGCTTTAACAGTATTAACAACTATAGGATTGTTATTGCACAAAGTCCTTACAGATTTGATATTCTTACAGGACAAAAGACCGAGCAATGAACAGTATGTAACTTTTCTAGACATAACCAGACAGAGGTGGGATCCTCCTTCACCCATTCGGCTACAAACCTGAAATGTGATGCCAGTTGATACAATCTGAAGTTAGGTACATCCACCCCCCCTTTTGACGTAGGTAACTGTAACTTGGAGAATTTAAGCCTGGGTTTTCTTTTATTCCATATAAATTCACTCAACCAGCTATTAAGTAGCTTCAGTACTTTGTTTGAAAGTAGCAAGGGGATCATCTGTAAGGGGTACAGTAATCTAGGAAGAATGTTCATCTTAATAACAGATACCCTACCAAGCAAAGATAAGGGAAGAGAGCAACACCTTTGTAAATCTCTTTTTATGGCATCTAGAAGAGGAGTATAGTTAGCCTTAAACATTTGGTGAAACATAGGGGTGATATGAATACCGAGATACACAAAACCAGACAGGGACCAACGAAATGGAAAAGGTACAAGAGAATTAGTCCTTCCTCTTAGGGCCCCCAGAGGCATCGCAAGATATTTCGAAAAGTTTATTTTGTAACCCGAAAATGTTCCAAATTGGTGAATTAGTTTGATGAGACGAGGAATAGTTGAAGCTGGTTCTGATATATATAATAAAATATAATCCGCGTATAGTGAAATTTTATGTTGAGTGCTACCGGTGCCAATTCCTCTTATTAATAAATCTTGCCTGACGGCCGCAGCCAGGGGCTCAATCGCCAGGGTGAAGAGGGAGGGGCTGAGAGGACAGCCTTGACGCGTCGAGCGGTAAAGTGAGAAACTGTTAGACCTATAACCATTAGTGATAACTGAAGCTAGGGGGTTATTATACAGCAATTTAATCCACCTTATAAATGTTTTTTCCCAAATTAAATGTATGTAAAATATGATGCAGATAAGGCCACTCGACACGGTTGAAGGGAGTGAGATGATTAAACTTTCGATATTCTGAGTTTGACATATATTGATAATAATTAAGAGCCTTCTTATATTGTGGCTAGAGCTTCTCCCCTTGATAAACCCCGTCTGGTCTTCCTTGATTATAGCAGGCAAAACTTTTTCCAGTCGGAGCTAGGGGTGTCACGATTCTCCAAATCCTCGATTCGATTAAATTTTCGATTCTAAGTTCACGGTTCGATTCGATTCTCGATTTTTACATTTACTTTTTTTAAAGCCGAAACCGGCCAAACAGGATGCTCTCTGTGACTGTCTTACATGCGCTTCATGAGGCACACACGCAAGGTCTCTCGCTCTCTCCCTCTCTGCTGTGCGCGCGCTATACGGTTTGGAGCACAGTTTCTTCTGTCTCGCATGCGCGCTCTTGCTCGCTCACTCTAGATTCTGGGAGATTTTAACTAATTTGCGTGCATCAGGGAGCCGCTATCAATATGCGGGAGACTCCCGGAACTTCCACGAGACTTGGGATGTCTGCAAACTGTGGCGTTTTTGAAGCGCGAACGTTGTCAACATAACTCACTGGAAATCCAAAAAACGTCCACACCTGCGACTTCAATGAAAGAGGAGGGGGTTCAAGTTCAGTCGATGGGTCTCCTGCATCTGCAGTTGCCATGCTATCTTTTGAGTGGCTGTAGCTTAGTTAGAGGAGGTTGACCATAGACTCCCAGCACTTCAACACGTGTGTTTTTTTCCGCTTGGCACGCCGACCGGACGTAATTCGAACTTCGTAATTCGAAGTTCGAGATTGTGAATTAATTTCGATCGATTTCGATTTCGTGACACCCTTAGTCGGAGCGCTAGTATCTTAGAAAGTAACTTAAGATCCTGGTTTAACAAAACGATAAGCCTGTAATTAGAACAGTGATCTGTGTTCTTGCCCTTTTTAAGGATGACTTTGATGTCTGCCTCTCTCAAAGATTGAGGCAGAGAACCGGATGTAAAAGAATGCTCTAACATAGCCAACAAAAGGTCCAACAGCATGTGGTGGAACTCTTTATAAAAATCGCCAGTCAAGCCATCTGGCCCGGGCGCCTTCCCTGACTGTAATGTTTTAAGTGCTAACAGGGCCTCCTCTTTAGTAATAGGTGTATTTAATTCAGCCTTCTGAGCTTCAGAAATAGTAGGGAGAATTATTTGAGACAGAAAAGGTTCCATTTCCACAGAGGCCCCTGGAGGGTGATCTGATTTATAAAGTTGAGAGTAAAACTCTCTGAAGATATTATTTATGTTTTTATTATCAAAATAACGAGTACCAGCAGTGTCAACTATTGAGGTGATTATTTGAGGATCTGACTTGACTTTAGTCAAATAAGATAAATACTTGCTGGGCTTATCACCAAATTCATATAGTCGCTGTCTAGAAAAGAGAATAGCACTCTTAGCCTGTTGAGTTAACAAAGCGTCTAATGCGGCTTGTAAAGCGCATTTATTTTGTAATAATAATGGATCAGATGATGAAGTTAACGTTCTCTCAATATCCTTTAAATCTTTCTCAAGCTTTGACTGGTGCTCCAATTGCCTTCGTTTCTTAAAGGCAGAATAGCCAATTACTAAACCTCTGATATATATGTTTTAGAAGTCTCCCAAAGTAGAGAGGGGTCTTCAGTGGACTGCAAATTTATATCCATAAAGATTTTAAATTCACTGGTCATGTAAGATACAAATTTCTCATCTCTTAGAAGACGTGAATCAAATCTCCATCGCTTACTTCCTGCAAAATGTCCAACAGTAGTCAATTTCAGACATACCATAGCATGGTCACTAACAACAATGTTCCCAATTTCACAAGATGAGACATATTGTATGAGTGATTTCGGGATAAAGAAATAATCTATACGAGTGTGGCATTTATGAGGGGGGGAATAAAATGTAAATTGTTTATCGGTTGGGTGTAAAGTTCGCCACACATCGAGAAAGCTCATCTCATCACATATCGCGGATAGGACACTGGCCTGGCTCATTAAAGCAGAGCTACGCGAGGGATGCCTATCGATTAGGGGGTTGAGCAGGCAGTTAAAATCACCTCCCACTAAAGCTACAGATGACAATATTTCTGTGAATTCTAAAAATGCTTTTGCTAAGAGGTCAGGAGAATAATTAGGTGGGCAGTAGAGATTCATCACAGTAATTTCTTCTCCCTGTAAGATACCCTTAATAATGACATATCTTCCATATGTGTCCTTGATACACCTCTTTAAATGAAATGGTGTTCTCTTACTTATAAGTATTACAACACCCCTACTGCTGGTGGTAAACGAGGAAAAGTGAACCTGGCTAACCCAACCATATTTCAATCTAAGATGCTCACTATCATTAAGATGTGATTCCTGAAGCAGCGCCACATCAACTTTCTCCTTTTTTAGTAAAATACTTTTCTCCGTTTAACCTTGCCTCGCAAACCCCTCACGTTCCATGAACAAAATTTGACGTTATTATTTGACATAATCAAGATTATTGATATAACATGCAATTAAACCTTGAACAATAATGCAATTTCGACAACCTGAGGATGCGTAAAAAAAAAAAAAAAAAAAACACAACCAGATCAGTGCTGAGCATAACAACCAACCAAACCTCACTAAACATGAAAAAAGAAAACAGTAAAGGACAATAGTAAAAAAAAAAAAGAGAAAGAAGAAAAGAAAGAAAAATGTAGGATTGTAAAGTACAGTAGAAAACTATAACATAAAAGTTCTTTTGAGGGGAGACCCCACCTTCTTAAAACGCACCCAAAAAAGGTGCATAAACACTTACCAGAACTGATACAAAACGTGGTAGGGACCAAAGCAAGCGCCCACGAGTAAATATGTGGTAAAATCTTAATTGAGATCCCTTTCTCAACCAATAGTAATAATATAAACACATGCAAGCGGGTTATATACGAGCATAAATGAAGTCTTAAACATAACAGGGACTGACTTCCAGTCTTCATAAGTTAGTTTCACGAGTTCACACTTACGAATGATCAGAGAATAAATGGTTATGCGTATTTGGTGTGCTGTCCGGGGGGAGGGCTCCGAGCTCGGAAATTGGGCCCGAAACCAGAGTACTCCCCCCGTATCTCTGGTTAGGAAGATAACCAGGCAAGTGTGAGGAGATGGGGTGGTGGAGGGATGCTGAAAACTGTTGAGGAATAAGGGTGAGTCGACTGCGTATATTTATAGGCCTTACTCATGTTGATTGAGTGGACCTGTTGATTACTGCTTGCTGACAGCTGGTTGGAATGACTTGATTGTTTGATCATTAGAACGTGTTCCTCCCGAACCTTGTTAATAAAACATCATTATGTGAAAGCACACATTGTATAGCTCACCATGTCATATCAGATAAATGCTTCTGAATCCTGATTTGCAACACTGGACACAAAAGAGAAAACATCGGCCGGTGAAAGGAAAATTTTCTTTATCCCGTTGAATGACACCTGTAGCTTCGCTGGGTAGAGCATGGAGTATTGTGCGCCAATATCTCTGAGACGCTTTTTAGCCTCCGCGAATTCCTTTCGCCTCCGCAGCACTGCAGCAGAAAGGTCATTGTAGAAAGAAATCCTCTTGCCGCCCATAGTAATGTCGCCCTTGTTGTGGTTTCAATTGTTCTGAAAATAACTTCGCAGAGATCTTTGATGCCAGAAATATTTATACTTTATTTTCGAAAGCCGTTCCGTTCCATAGAATGGCGTTCTGACGCTCTAGCCCTCCAGCCCACTGGCGCTCCCGAATATATTTTGGTTCAGAGTTATATACATACATCTTCTTCCAAAGAAGGTAACACACCCTATAGATAGTTTTAGGTAAAGGTTTTGTACCATGTGACTTCTCAGAATAGCATTTTCTGCAGCAAGCAACATTCCATTCAAGGTCTTTCACATACACAGAGGAAATCCAAATTCACAGACAGAGGAAATAATTGTGTCCAAATATATAGCTAAATTACTTGTTAATAAAATATTCTACATTCCCTCCTCTGAGGCTTATTAAGCCTCACTTTCACTAGCCTTTTCCAGAGTGTAGTTTCAAAATCCAGCTCCCTCAGTTAAGCTACCTAGTGACTCAATTGAGTCACCCATTCTCCTTTCCAATTACTGGATTAAGCCACCACACTCCGGAGGAGCATTCGAGCCAAACATCTCTCTCCATTTTCTTTCAGTTGTTTTTTCTTTTTCTTTCAATGAAAAGAGTAAAAGACTCGGAATTCTCCCTAATCAAAATTAATCCAAGAATAAGACAGTGTTACAAGTGTGTGTATACATTTGGTTCAGCATTTCCTGTTATTGACACAGTTGTAGAGTATGTGTCACAGGCCGGTGGCACTATGCCCCACTGGCACTTCCTTCTCCCAGAGGAACAACACGTATCCCACCCAACAAATACCAAGGCAAAATGATGTCGTTTAAAACAGGGAAATGTTCTTTATTTAGTATCTTTGCTAAAAGAAAGTCTTGGGGGAGTTATGGGACGGTGGAGCGATCAGGGCTTTTAGCCGGTGGTCAGATGGAGCTTTGGGTTTCACAGGGGTGAGACACCAGGCGAGTTGGCTTGATGTGTTAGCCGGTGTGCTGGGCCCCGCCAATGCAGGACAACAATAGTCAGATGGCTTGATAAAGTTGGAGGGCCGTCCGGATTCCGCCGGGGCGAGGCAGCCGTGGACAGATGAATTCGATGCGGCAGATGGCCCTCTAGACTCCTAGGACAGGGCGGCAATGCGCAGGTGAACAGGCCAATTAATGTACCAAGCAGACTCAAACCACTGGGCGTAGCAGCAATGAAACGGTCGGCTGGATGCAGCGGCGGTCCTCAGGACTCTGCTGGTACAGGGCAGCAATGCACAGGTTAGCAGGTCAATTTGACGTAATAAGCAGACTCAAACCACTGAGAGTAATAGCAATGAGAAGGTCGGCTGGGTGCAGCGGTGGCTCTCAGGACTCTGCTGGTACAGGGCAGCAATGCACAGGTTAACAGGTCCATTTTGACGTAATAAGCAGGCTCCAACCACTGAGAGTAATAGCAATGAGAAGGTCGGCTGGATGCAGCGGCGGCTCTCAGGACTCTGCTGGTACAGGGCAGCAATGCACAGGTTAACAGGTCAATTTGACATAATAAACAGGCTCAAACCACTGGTAGTAATAGCATCGGGAAGGTCGGCTGGATGCAGCGGCGGCTCTCTAGGCTCTTCTGATACAGGGCGGCAATGCACAGTTAGCAGATCAATTTGGTGTAGCAATCAGACTCACCAAGCCACTGGAGTGTAACAATGAAAAGGTTGACTGGATGCAGCGGCGGCTCTCTGGGCTCTGCTGGTACAGGACGGTAGTGTGCAGGTTAACAAGTCAATTTGATGTAATAAGCAGCCTCAAACCACTGGACGTAACAGTAATGAGAAGGTTGACAGGATGCAGCGGTGGCTCTCTAGGCTCTGCTGATACAGGGCGGCAATGCACAGTTAGCAGATCAATTTGGTGTAACAATCAGACTCACCAAGTCACTGGAGTGTAACAACGAAAAGGTTGGCTGGATGCAGCGGCGGCTCTCTAGGGTCTGCTGATATAGGGCGACAGTGTGCAGGTTAACAGGTCAATTTGATGTAATAAGCAGCCTAAAACCACTGGACATAGCAGTAATGAGAAGGCTGACTGGATGCAGCGGCGGCTCTCTAGGCTCTGCTGATACAGGGCGACAATGCACGGGTTAACAAATCAATTTGGTGTAACAAGCAGCCTCATGCTAATGCATCATGGAGAAAAACTACTCAAGTTAAAGTCACTCGTGAAGATACTGCACTCGGGGTGTTTCATTTAAGGTGGGCTCTCCAACCGAACGTGTATGGCATATAACCACTACAAACAAAGCTCCATGCAATAACACACAGTGTAAACAACGTAGGGAGTAATTTCTCTCACAGGGCAGAGTCACGTGGCTATCCTGTCGTGTCGTAAAATAACCAGATAAACATAGAAAGTCCCGGCAGACTGCCACACAGGAGCAGATTTAGTCACAAATAGAAAGCGCCAGAGAGCAAAAAGACAAGTTGTAGAACAACGTTTAGGGGAATAACAGCTTCCTAGCGTGGTCTAACAGTCACATCAATATAAAGCAAGCACTTATCTGGCGGGGGCACGTATCCTCAGCCTCCCGGCGTCCACAGTACAGGTCGCTATAGATGCAATTCTCAGGCTCCACATTTAGTCATAGGTCCATCCGCCTCCAACTCGTCTCAGCTCGGGATGATCTAGGCACTTCACAACTCGCCAGCTCCACAACGTCACCACTCCAACCGACAATCCAAGCCCACCGCACTGCCGTCTTCCTTCCCGAAATTCTCGCCCCATACTGCTGATCCTTGGGATATTTAAAGTATTTCAAACAGCATAGTCACCAATCACAAGCGTAATTCGATTAACCCGTGCACCTGTTTCCATTTTTCCATAACGAGTTACACGTGACTGGTTTGTTTACCAAAAACGTCTCGGTTACGTATGTAACCCTCGTTCCCTGAGTAGGGAACGGAGACGTTACGTCGGATGACGACGAATGGGGTTTCGCTTAGAAAGCCTATCAACTTCGAGTATTACAAAACGAGCCAATGGCAAAGAAATGCCATGGGTCTGCGGAATTTGCATGACGTAACTCCGCCCCACCTCGTGGGTATAAAAGGAGGAAGTCCGCAACAGCAGTTTATGTTTCTTCGCTGAGGAGCCAAGACTGAGCTCAGGCGATCCCCGCGGTACAGCGGAAAGTGGCAGGCAGACGTAACGTCTCCGTTCCCTACTCAGGGAACGAGGGTTACATACGTAACCGAGACGTTCCCTTTCGTTGTCACTCCGAGTTACATCGGATGACGACGAATGGGGTTACCAGTCTAATCACGCCACCTTCTCAGCTGTCTTCCAGTGCCCTGCGTAAATCGAGGTCCCTGACATAGAAGGACGAAGGACTCAATTTAACACAGGAATACCAAGGTACACTGGGAAGCATATCCCAAGCTAGGGGAAGTATGCAATTAATGCCAGCCCAGAGGGGGGGGGGGGACTTAGAGAATACACATATGACCCGAAGGAAACATATGGAGAACACTGGGGTGTCCAGCCGCAGGTGGAATATTTCAACCCCAGGGGTGGCAAGGTGGCTTGCCAAGGGAAAGACAGTGGCTTACAGTGGAAATACACATGTGGGGGTCGCTCAGGGGAGGGACCATGCACACGGGAGGCACCTAGCCGACGCGCAGGCAAGAGACACTGGCGCCGACATCAGAAGTGCTGGAGGAGCTCAGGGCTTTCGGGAAAGCTCACCTGAGGAGAATATCGCACGTATCCAGTCTGTGGAGTGGAATGGCGAGCAAGCGAAGACACCTGAGCGGGTCCGGTACTAGCTAGTTGAAGCGAGTACATGAGAGGACACTGGCTCCACTCGGAGATTATAGAATCTGGCGAATGTGTAAGGTGTCGCCCAGCCTGCAGCTCTGCATATGTCTGTAAGCGAGGCGCCATGCGCTAGAGCCCAAGAGGATGCCACACTCTGGGTGGATTGGGCTGTCACACCAAGGGGGCACGGTCGGCCTTGCTGCTGGTATGCCAAGGCAATGGTGTCCACTATCCAGTGAGACAACCTTTGCTTGGAGAGAGCCTTTCCCTTCAGCTTCCCACCCTAACAGACAAAGAGCTGGTCTGAGGTCCTGAAACACTGCGTCCTGTCTACATAGGCGCGAAGAGCGCGTACTGGACAGAGCAGTGCCAAGGCTGGGTCTGCCTCCTCCGGGGGCAGCGCTTGCAGGTTCACCACCTGGTCCCGAAAGGGAGTGGTAGGAACCTTGGGCACATATCCAGGCCGGGGTCTCAGGATCACGTGAGAGAAAGCCGGTCCGAATTCTTGGCACGCTTCGTCGACGGAGAATGCGTGCAGGTCCCCTACCCTCTTGATGGAAGCCAGTGCAACCTAGAGCGCTGTCTTCATAGACAGGAACTTAAGCTCAACTGATTGCAGAGGCTCAAAGGGAGCACTCTTCAGGGCAGTTAGAACCACTGAGAGGTCCCAAGAGGGAACGAGAGGAGGGCGAGGAGGATATAGTCTCCTCGCTCCTCTCAGGAACCTGATGACCAGGTCGTGCTTCCCTACCGACTTACCTTCGACGGGGTCATGATGTGCGGCAATGGCGGCAACATAGACCTTAAGGGTGGAGGGAGACAGCCTTCGCTCCAACCCTTGCTGAAGGAAGGAAAGCACAACGCTGATCGAGCATCTCCGGGGGTCTTCTCGGTGAGAAGAGCACCAGTCGACGAAGAGGTTCCACTTCAACGCATAGACGTGTCTCGTGGACGACGCTCTAGCGGAAGTGATGGTAGCCGCCACCGCTGGTGGAAGGGTACTCAAACCTACCTCGAGCCGTCCAGGAGCCACACGTGGAGGCTCCAGAGATCAGGGCGAGGGTGCCACAGGGTGCCCCGTCCCTGAGAAAGAAGGTCCTTCCTCAGAGGAATGGGCCAGGGAGGTGCTGTCGCGAGGAGTACAAGTTCAGGGAACCAGGTCCGGTTGGGCCAATACGGCGCGACCAGAATAACCTGCTCCTCGTCCTCCCTGACCTTGCGCAAGGTCTGCGCAAGAAGGCTCACTGGGGGAAACGCATATTTGCGGCCCGGCGGCCAGCTGTGCGCCAGTGCATCCGTGCCGAGCGTGCCCTCGGTCAGGGAAAAATACAGGGCGCAATGGGTCGAGTCGTGAGAGGCAAGCAGATCTATCTGTGCGTCCCCGAACTGGTCCCAGATCAGCTGAACCGACTGGGGATGGAGTCGCCATTCTCCAGGGAGGGGCTGAAGCCGTGAGAGCTCGTCGGCTGCACAGTTCAGCGCTCCGGGAATAAAAATGGCTCGAAGCAACCTCAGATGCTTCTGACTCCATAGGAGGAGGTGGCGGGCGAGTTGTGACATACGGCGGGAACGTAGACCACCTTGATGGTTGATGTACGCTACAGTGGCGGTATTGTCTGAACGGACTAGCACGTGTTGACCCCGGGGTGAGGAACTGACGGCAGGTCGGAGTAACTGGTACTCGGAGCGTGCCTTGTTGCCATGCCCACCTCGGGACTCGGTCGCGAAGCCAAAGCTGAAGCGGTCTCATATGAAGCAATCCGAGCGGCGTGACCGCGGCTGCAGATGCCATATGCCCCAGGAGCCTCTGAAAATGTTTCAGTGGGACCGCACTCTTGCTCTTGAGTTGTCTCAGGCAAGTCAGCAGTGACTGCGCGCGCGCGCTCGCTCGTAAGCTGCGCGGACATGGTGACCGAGTCGATGTCCATACGGAGAAAAGAGATCCTCTGCACGGGGCAAAGTTTGCTCTTCTCCCAGTTGACCCGAAGGCCCAGACGAGCTAGGTGCCGGAGCACTAGGTCCCTGTGTTCGCAAACCCTATCTCGAGAGTGAGCTAGGATCAGCCAGTCGTCGATATAATTCAGGATGCGAACCCCGTGCTCCCGAAGGGGAACAAGGGCAGCCTCGACGACCTTCGTGAAGATGCGAGGAGACAGGGCCAGCCCGAAAGGGAGGACCGCGAACTGGTAAGCCTGCCCCTCGAAAGCAAACCGTAGGAACGGTCTGTGGCGAGGAAGAATGGAGACATGGAAGTAGGCGTCCTTCAGGTCGATCGCTGAAAACCAATCCTGGGAACGCACGCATTCGAAAACGCGTTTGGCGGTGAGCATCTTGAACGGCAGCCTGTGAAGGGAGCGGTTCAGCACGCGCAAGTCCAGGATTGGCCGTAACCCACCGGTTTTCTTGGGGACAATGAAGTAAGGGCTGTAGAAGCCGGACCTCATCTCGGCTGGAGGGATAGTCTCGATTGCACCCTTCGCCAGCAGGGTGGCAATCTCTGCTCTCATGACGGGGGCATTGTCACCGACCAAAGAGGAGCGGACTCCCCTGAAGCGGGGAGGAGACCGTGCGAACTGAATCACAAGCCGAGCCTGACGGAACGCGCGATCCAGCGGGACAGACGGGGAAGCTCTAGCCAGGCTCCCAGGAACTGAACCGGTGGGATCACGCGACGACAGGCGTCCCCCCAGAGGGGCAGCGAAGCGGAGTAACTGGCCCAGACGTGGACGGCATAGCGGCCCGGTGTGGGGGCACAGTTAGCAACCGCGCCCTGGCAGAGGGGGCCAGGGGAGGACCAGGCTGGTCTTCCCGCGGGGGCCTGCTCTGCCAGGGGTCTGGCGACAGAGGGGGACAGGGGCGAAGCGGTCCGTGGACGGCACGCCGTGTCAACCACCTCTGGGACAGAGGGGGACGAGGAGAGCACGGCTAGAGGGCGGCGCTCTGTGTCGTCCGAGAACTCTGTATGCTCAGAGACGGGAGAGTCAGTTCTTTGCGAATAAGGATTCTTCCCCGGCCCTCCACCGGGGAAAGGAGTGGTCCTGCTCCCAACTCCTGGAAAGAACTGAGTCCCATCTCTGGGGAGCCCCTCTCAAGAGCGCCACCTAACCCCGCGTGTATCCCAGGTCGGTTCGCGGGGGGGCGCCCTCGGCGGTGGGCAGACCGAGGGACCTGAGCGGACGGCGGGGCCGTCGGGACAGAGTCGACCTCAACCTGCTCCATCCCCGAGGAGCCCGTCTCAGGAGCGCCGCTTAACCCGGCGTGTAGCGGGGGGCGGGGCTAGAGAGGGCTGTGGCGTCCGCCCGCGGCCCCCAGAGCGGGCCCGGGTGAACGGGCAGGGTGGGAACCGCGGGAGGGCGCCCTTGGCGGTGGGCAGACCGAGGGATCTGAGCGGACGGCGGGGCCGTCGGGACAGAATCAACGTCAGTCTGCTCATGGACGGCTGAGAGCTGTTGGGCCAGCCCTCAACCGCACCGCCGAAGAGGCCGACCTGGGATATGGGAATGTCGGACAGGCGGGTCCGCGAGACATCCAGCACATCAAACAGGTACGGCCACCGAATGGTGAGCATCACCTGACCCAGGGAGCGTACTGCCACTTTCGTCGCTCGGAGAGCAAGGTTAGTGGCGGCGCGCAGCTCAGTGAAGAGCCCTAGGTCAGTCCCGCCCTCGTGCAGGTCAATGAGCATCTGGGTCAGGTAGACCAGCAGAATGACCATGGCACGCAGTGAGTCGGCCGCCAGTCCCGTGGCGCTATAGGATCTCGCCACAAGCGTAGACGAAAAACTACAGGCCACGGACGGGTGCTTAGGATTGCGCCGAGAAGAAGCACTCTGAGGACACATAGCATCGCAACAGAGCGTTCAGCCGGGGGAACCCCAGTGTACCCACGGGCAGCGGCCCCATCGAGGGGAGGAAAGGCGGATGAGATCAGCGAATGGTCCCTGATCTCATCATGCACGTCCGGGAAGAACGGTAATGGGGTTTGCCGTGGACGAGGGTCGGCGGCCTCACCCAAAAACCAATCGTCCCGGGAAAGCATGGCCGTCATCTCCGGATCAGACTCGACGAGTCGTCACTTCCAGGAAAATCAAACCCACCTAGTGAAGCTGCTACAAACATAATATCATCCTCTGTAGCTTCAAATGAAACACACGGGCCACCAGAGGGTAGACCCATGGGAATCACCTGTTCACTAGAGGGCACCGTCATTGAAGAGGGGGGCTGGGGTCGCGGACACATAGTCGGCGCCTTGTTCCAGACCGAAACCCTCAGGTCACCCTGGCCACCAGCCGAAGATCGGGGGGTGGATGAGGGGACTCTCACTCATGTGAGTTCACCGAGTCTCGACCTTAATGACGCGATGATCATGTTTCCATGGAGAAAACATGAGTCATCCACGAGCGCTGCTCTAGCATGATCAAGCCCAAACATACTAGACAACGCTCGTGCCCATCAGAGTCCGATACCAAGCTGCCGCACCATTCATTTTTTTTTTTTTTTTTTGAAATGCACGGGCGAGCCGTCTTTAAAAAGACGTGCCGCGTGCAAGCTCTTTTAGTGAGAGAAAACTCAAGTGTTGAAGCACCCGGGGAGACACGCACCGACTGGCAGACCACTGCAACAGATCAGCAGGAAGCACGCGCTCGCCGTAGATCGCCGTCACACCAACACTCGAGGTACTCGTTTGTAAAGCTGACAATTCAGAGATGGCTTGTGGAGAGAAGAATACACTTGGCTCCGAAGCGAAAACATAAACTGCTGTTGCGAACTTCCTCCTTTTATACCCACGAGGTGGGGTGGAGTTACGTCATGCAAATTCCGCAGACCCATGGCATTTCTTTGCCATTGGCTCGTTTTGTAATACTCGAAGTTGATAGGCTTTCTAAGCGAAACCCCATTCGTCGTCATCCGACGTAACTCGGAGTGACAACGAAAGGGAACCAGAAGTTTGGCCATCTTGTCGCCGGCTATGTTTATGTCAAACCATTCCCCCCAGGGACACTCGCCATGTCCATCATGGTTCCGCCTCCTCTGAACATAGTCACCCCGTGACATGTCAAACATAAAAGTCTCTTATACTATTGAAAGTTCCCTTTCAAGGGAACTCGAGCTGCGTTGAGACGCGGTGGGAACGCTCTGCGTGATTGCGTCGTGAAGCACGTGTATAATCAGTCCAATGGAAGAGCGAGACGTCATAGGCGGGTGACGTCATAGACCAGGAAGCTATAAAGCACACCAGAAAACAGACCGCGACAGTTTCTGTTGCCTTCAGCAAGCGCTCTCTGTATACTGTCCTTGTCTATTTACTGTTGTCTGTCACAAGCACATTATCTATCTATATATATATATATATATATTATGGCGAAACAAGAATTCAAGCGTTGTGTTGTCCCTTGCCCTCGTTTTATCACGGGTGGGGACACACATCAGCTTTGTGTTGCTTGTTTGGGAGTGGAGCATGCCCAGTCAGTTCTCGAGGGAGCTGACTATGAGCATTGCGAGAAGCTGTCCGTGAGGACGCTCCGCTCTCGCCGGGCGTTCTTTGAGGAGGACGGTTCGGTTCGCGCTCCCCGAGGTGCGGGTCCCGCTGCTGCCGAGGCACAGCGAAGGCTTTCATCTTGGGGTTCGCATATGGATCTAGTAGCGGGGCTTGAGACGGGCCCAGCCCTTTCTCAACCCTTACCTGCTGGATCCGGTGCCTCTGCCCAGGAAGGAGCCCGCGCTGCGGCTTCTCCTTCCCAGGTTGGGGCACCATTGCTGAGGCTATCCAGTTCTGAGGATCTGGATGTCGTCAGTGTTGATATGGGGGATTTTGAGTCTTCGCCAGCTCATGCCTCCAGTAATGATGAGGAGCTTATGGAGGTTTTATCTCGTGCTGTAGCTAGATTAAATATTGAATGGCCAGCCGATGATTCTCAGAGTGTTTCTAAGAAAAGTTTATTAGATGAAAGATTTCTACCATCTAAAACACAGCCTCCACGTCGGGGACTCCCGTTTTTTCCCGATCTCCACAATGAGGTTTCGAGATCGTGGAATAAACCGGCGTCATTCAGAGTATTTAACCCACAAACTTCCAACTACAGTAATGTTTTGGGTGCATCTGACTATGGTTATTTGACAGTGCCTCGGGCTGAAGAGACGCTCGCGAGCTATCTCTCTCCCGAGTCATCGTCATCATTAAAAGCCCCGACGTTACCCACCAAGCCATTAAAATCTACATCTTCGCTGGTGGGTAAAGCTTATTCGGCAGCAGGTCAGGCTGCGTCATGTCTGCATACTATGTCTATACTGCAGGCATACCAGGCTGATCTGCTGAAGGATATCGATGAACGTGAGGAAGTCAGCGCTGACGCAATTCGAGAATTGCGTCGCGCAACAGACCTGTCTCTCCGGGCCACTAAGGAGACGGCCAAATCAGTGGGCCGTTCTATGGCAGCCCTGGTGGCCACGGAGAGGCATCTTTGGTTAAATCTGTCTGATATAAAAGATAAAGATAGGTCTGTTCTTCTGGATGCGCCACTGTCACCTTCAAGTTTGTTCGGCGACGCTATCAATTGTGTCGTCGACAGGTTTCAAGAAACGAAAAAACAATCGGCTGCGTTCCAGAGGTTTTTTCCTCGACGTTTCGATGTCCCCGAGACTGCTGGGCGGAAAATGATTATTAAATCCGAGCAGTCTCGTCCGAGTACAAGCTCCTCACAGCACAGAGTGCATCAAAAACAGACCGTCGCCACTCGGGCTCCTCCACAATCTGGGGAACCTGGGTGGCGGTCGCAGTCCAGGCCAGCTAGGGGTAGGCAAGATCTGAGGACTGTCATCTCTAAGAAGGCTTGGGCTAAGAAGAAGTCCTGACGCCCAAGGCGTCAGGCTTCTGAGGGTGGTCCCCTCCGAGGAGGGACGTTTTCGAGAAATCGTTCATCCTCGGCACCCTCTGGGGGGCGATTCTCTGAGGAGAGTCGCAGCACTGCCACATCGGTTGTTCCCTGCCGGTTCGCCGCTTCAGGGCACCGAGGTGTCAGCGTCCCCATACGATTCTCCGAGGAGGATCGTAGAACGGTCAGTTCGGTTGTTCCCTGCCGGTTCGCCGCTTCAGGGCACCGAAATATCCGTACAACCGAATCCCGAGGCCAGTCTCGAGAGACTGGTCCCCTTAGTAGAATTTCTGGCAGCGTGGAAACTACTGCCAAATATTTCTCAGTGGGTCCTGCATATAATAGAAAACGGTTACAGAATTCAGTTCGGTTCTCGTCCGCCCAGATTTCAAGGGGTCCTTCCCACAGTGGTGGACCCGAGGCAGGCTCGGGTCATGGAGCTAGAAGTACTGACGCTTCTGCGAAAAGGGGCTATAGAAAGGGTTTCTCCTCCCAGCAGAGAGTCAGGGTTTTACAGCCGTTACTTCATCGTTCCCAAGAAGGATGGGGGGTTGCGTCCTATTCTAGATCTGCGTCAGTTAAACAGCAGAGTTCAGAAACTCAAGTTCAAGATGCTTACACTCAAACAGATTGTATCACAGATTCAGTCCGAGGACTGGTTTGTCACAATAGACTTGAAGGACGCTTACTTTCATGTATCCATTCATCCTCATCACAGGAAGTTCCTGAGGTTTGCTTTCGGGGGCGAAGCATACCAATATCGGGTCTTTCCATTCGGCCTAGGTTTATCACCCCGCACCTTTACGAAATGCGTGGATGCAGCGCTGGCTCCTCTGAGACTCCAGGGCATTCGCGTATTAAACTATATCGACGACTGGTTGATCCTGGCTCGTTCCGAGCAGTTGGCAGTTCGGCATCGAGATGTCGTTCTGTCTCACATAAAGAGGTTGGGGTTGCGGCTAAACACCAAGAAGAGTGTTCTCCTCCCAGCCCAGAGGACCACTTTTTTAGGGGTGATGTGGGATTCGACAACTATGCAAGCACGATTGTCTCCAGCACGTATTTCTGTGATTCTCACAGCCGTAAAGATGGTAAAACTAGGCCAGTCACTCACTGTGAAACAGTTCCAGAGACTGGTGGGTCTCATGGCAGCTGCGTCCAACGTAATTACTTTTGGCCTTCTGCACATGAGACCCCTGCAGTGGTGGCTCAGGACCAAGGGGTTTTCTCCGAGGGGAAATCCGTTTCGCACGATCAAGGTTACGCGGCAATGCCTACGTGCCTTGGTCATGTGGAAGAAACCTTGGTTCCTCGCCCAAGGCCCAGTTTTGGGGGCTTCTTGTCGACGCGTAACGCTATCGACGGATGTTTCCCTCACAGGCTGGGGGGCGGTCATGAGTGGCCGCTCGGCGACAGGTGTCTGGCAGGACCATCAGCTTTCGTGGCATATAAACCGACTAGAGATGATGGCGGTATTTCAGGCTCTCAAATACTTCCTGCCAGACCTGAGAGGCCATCATGTGCTTGTCCGCACAGACAACACATCGGTGGTCTCTTACATCAACCACCAAGGGGGTCTGAGGTCCCGATTATTATGCAAACTGGCTCATCAGATCCTCCTATGGGCCCAGGGGAAATTACTGTCACTCAGGGCAGTTTATATTCCAGGGTGTTTGAATGTGGGAGCAGATATCCTGTCAAGGCAGGGGTTGAGGCCCGGGGAGTGGAGACTTCACCCCGAGGTGGTGGAGCTCCTATGGGAGAACTATGGTCAAGCTCAGGTAGATCTTTTCGCATCTTACGATACAACCCATTGTCAGCTTTGGTTCTCCCTCACATATCCAGCTCCTCTCGGACTGGACGCTATGGTACAGGTGTGGCCGATGCTGCACCTGTACGCATTCCCCCCGATATCATTGCTTCCGGGAGTTCTGGAGAGGGTTCGCCAAGAAGGGGCTCATCTACTATTAGTAGCCCCGCACTGGCCGACCCGAGTGTGGTTCTCGGACCTAGTGTCCCTCCTTCACGGCTCTCCCATGGAGATTCCTGTCAGAAGGGACTTGTTATCTCAAGCAGGGGGCACGATATTTCACCCTCGCCCGGAGTTGTGGAAACTGTGGGCTTGGCCTCTGAGGGGGCCCAGCTCTTAGAATCTGGTCTCTCGACTGAGGTCGTTGAGACCATCCTTCAATCCAGAGCTCCTTCCACGAGGAAACTATATTCATTGAAATGGAAACTGTTCTCTACATGGTGTGGAGAACGCTTTTTAAATCCTGTTAACTGCCCGGTTGGTACAGTTCTCGATTTCCTTCAAGACCGTTTCTCTGCTGGATTATCTCCCTCCACCTTAAAGGTGTACGTAGCGGCTATATCTGCTTATCGCTCCCCTCTGGGGGCTTCTTCTCTTGGGAGAGATCCTCTTATTATTCGTTTTCTTCGTGGTACATTGAGGCTGAGGCCTGCACTGCACTCTAGAGCACCGGCTTGGGATTTGGCCATTGTACTTGAGGGTCTGGCCCTGGCTCCCTTCGAGCCTATTGAAGAGGTTTCAGAGAAATTCCTTACACTAAAACTCTATTTCTTCTCGCTATTTCTTCTATCAAGAGAATTGGAGATCTGCAAGCCTTGTCGGTGGCTCCTTCATGTCTGGAATTTGCACCTGGTATGGTGAAAGCATTTTTACACCCTAGGCCGGGTTACATTCCTAAGGTCCCCGCTAATGTGGGGGGCCCTATTGTGCTGCAGGCTTTTTGCCCTCCACCTTTCATTACCACAGATCAGGAAAGTCTCAATCTGTTATGTCCCGTTAGGGCTTTGGATGCCTACGTTCACAGAGCTGCCCTGTGGCGTAGATCAGAGCAGTTATTTGTCTGCTTCGGTTCAACCAAGAAAGGTTGCCCGGCATCGAGACAGGTAATGAGCAAGTGGGTAGTTGAGGCTATCTCAATTGCTTATGAAGCGGCCGGACAGCCTTCACCTATGGCTGTCCGCGCCCATTCTACTAGGAGTCTACTAGGAGTATGGCGGCAGGCTGGTCCTCACCGCATACATTTGTCAGATTTTACGACCTAGACCTCTCCACTCCCGGGGCTAGGCTGCTTGTTTCTTAGTGTGCGCAAGGACTCCACACAGAACGGGCATTTCTCATTATGGCGTAGTGGATATGGGGTTCCCACCGCGTCTCAACGCAGCTCGAGTTCCCTTGAAAGGGAACGTCTCAGGTTACGTATGTAACCCTGGTTCCCTGAGAGGGAACGAGACGCTGCGTTCTCCTGCCATATGGTGTTCGTTATGGACAAACTGTAACTAGCACAGAAGTCCAATAACTGAACACCGCTCGGGTTCAGGTCGGGGGGGCCGTTCCTCCCAATCACGCCCCTCCAGGTGTCACTGTCGCTGCCCACGTGAGCGTTGAAGTCCCCCAGTAGAATGACGGAGTCCCCAGTCGGAGCACTTTCCAGCACTCCTCCCAGAGACCCCAAGAAGGCCGGGTACTCTGCACTGCCGTTTGGCCCGTAGGCACACACGACAGTGAGAGACCTATCCCCGACCCGTAGGCGCAGGGAAACGACCCTCTCGTTCACCGGGGTAAACTCCAACACATGGCGGCTGAGCTGGGGGGCTATAAGCAAACCCACACCAGCCCGTCGCCTCTCACCAAGGGCAACTCCAGAGTGGTGAAGAGTCCATCCTCTCTCAAGGAGTGTGGTTCCAGAGCCCAAGCCATGCGTAGAGGTGATCCCGACTATCTCTAGTCGGAACCTCTCAACCTCACGCACCATCTCAGGCTCCTTCCCCGCCAGCGAGGTGATGTTCCACGTCCCTAAGGCTAGTTTCCGTGTCCAGGGATCGGGTCGTCGAGGTCTCCGCCTTCGACTGCCACCCGATCCTCTCTGCACCGGCCCCTTACGGCTCTTCCTGCAGGTGGTGAGCCCACGGGAAGGCGGTCCCACGTCACTCCTTCGGGCTGAGCCCGGCCGGACCCCGTGGGGAGAGGCCCGGCCACCAGGCGCTCGCATACGAGCCCCAACCCCGGGCCTGGCTCCAGGGTGGGGCCCCGGCTGCGCCATACCGGGCGACGTCACGGTCCTTGGATGTTTGTCCATCATAAGGGGATTTTGAACCGCTCTTAGTCAGACCCGTCGCCTAGGACCTGTTTGCCTTGGGAGACCCTACCAGGGGCATATAGCCCCAGACAACATAGCTCCTAGGGTCATTCGGGTACTCAAACCCCTCCACCACGTTAAGGTGGCAGTTCAAGGAGGGGCTGTGTTAATTTCTTAAATTAATCGTTAACATTATTTTACTTTCTTTTCTTAATTTGTCATTATCATTGTTTTTACGTTGCTTTAATATATTTTACTCTTCAATCATTTTTTGTTCTGGTGGGATTAATATTAAGTTGCTACTGAATCTATTCAAGGGCTTTTAGGACATTTGGTTGAGGTTGTCTATTGTCTGAACTTGTCCTCATCTCTGTTGAGTCTCTCTTCTTTGCACAGCTCCTCTCATTGCTGTGTTTCTGGTCAAGTTCGTCTTCTTTTTCCATTCAAGATTTGATCATTCTGTTAGCCGTCTTGTCAATCATTACATCTTTCACCAGGGTGACTCCTTGCAATTTGTTGCAATGGACTTTTTTCTCTCATTGTCAGTATGTCTTTGATCCCTCACTCCCTGTTGTGGGGGGTTGCTGAAGTCAGTTGGCGTATTTTAAGTTGAGAGGCATGGACTCAAATGTCACTGTGTTGATCACTTCTTCTGAAATTACAAGGCACAGTCAATGGCTCTTTTTGTTAGACTCGTCCCAGAAACCTTCCTGGAATTGAGCTGCTGCTATTTGTGAATTAAAGCTTAATTATTTTTGTTAGTGACGACATGTAATTTCAATCATCTGCTCATCTGTCCCATTGTCCTTATAGATGTTCCCTGTAGAGTGGTAATGTGGGCTGAGTGTTGTCCTTTCTGCTTTCATTAACAGCAGGACTTTAATCCATATATTACCGTCTGTTTTTCATACAGTTTGGCTTTTCATCATCATAATTACAATTTCTTTACATTTTTCTCATAATAAATTTCCAATGTACTCTTACAATTAGTCAATTCAACTCAGTTATCTCTTTGTCTTGAGTTCCACTATCAGTCCACTATTTATTAGGCATCTTGGACAACACTCAACCCCAGTTTGTTACAAGGCAAAAGTTACAAGACAAAATTTCATACTTTTGACAAAGATCAGCTCCATCATGATTATGCTGAAAAGAAAGGCAGACGTGTTAATCTGAAAGAAAAGTCAGATATGTAATGCGCTGCGCAATTGTGGCACTGGTTTTTCTATTTTTACTTTTTATGTTTTCCTTTTTTTTCCCCTTTTCATTCTTTGTTTTTTCATATTGCCACTTCAGGTTCCTGACCGGGAAATTTAACCAAATCCATCCATGGTCCTTATTTTATTGGGCAGAATTTGCCCTGTGGGCCCACATATTAAATTTTAAATACAGCTGTATTGGCTAAATAATTGATTTGCCTTGGTGTCTCTTCAAACATCATCTCTCATTCCATTCATACTCAGTTACTCTCACACACACTGGCCAGCATACACTCTTGCAGGTTGTGCTCTAAATGCGGCACTGATAATTTTAGCCACAAGGTCTGATCAGGTCAACACAAGTGTCAATGGTCATAAGGTTTAGTCTAACACCGTTGTTATAATTCTTTTTTCTTTTTACAAATTCTAATAGACTAAGTATTTTAGAATAATAGGCCTGCCAATGCATTTTTTTCTTCTTTTTGGTTTTGCTCATGAGCTGCTTTAAGAAGAAAATTGGAGATCTCTGCATAATCTTGGATCCATGGCCAACAACATTTCCATCTCATTATCCCAGTTTTTACAGGATTTGTGATTTCATAATTTTGGACTATGGATCTATCTCTAGAAAATTACCAAAACAAAATGGAGTGACCAGTATCATCGTTTTGCCAACAATAATAATAATCTTTGACATTTTGTGTCTATCTTTTTCTTTGCTACAGATTAATTTTTCTCATGCTTTTAGCCCTATAGTCATTTCATGTAATAGCCCTCACTATACCAAATCCAGCACACACTTGTCTCTTTCAGTGTATTTTCTTTCTTTTTTAAAGGGCTGGACTTGAACCTACTGTCACGGTAGACGTATTCACTGGTTTCTTCTAGTCTTGTGTTTATGTTGTTGTATGAGTGCACGTGTGTAAGGGGCGTGTATGTATGTCATTACCTGATCCGCTCCAGCTGTTCATCATTACTTCACCAGCTGCAATTGATCTCACCACTTTATATATACTCACTGCTGTTCTATCATCCTTGTCAGATCGTAGTTTGATGTCATCCTCGTTGGTCTTCTGGTTCCGTGTTCCTGCCTTGTGTTCCTGTTCCTCGTCGTCATTGTGTGGATTTAGTTCGTCTCACCGTCTTCACGTCACGTCTGCACTTCACCGGATCTGACCGTCGAAGTCCCTGTGTCACCCATCATCACCTGCTTGTACTGTTGTCTGGACTGTCCTAATAAATACTGTTAACTCGCGTTTGCTTCCTGTGATCTCTGTATTAACATGACAGAACGATCTGACCAGGGAATGGAAGCAGCGAGCGCGTCTCCCTCATCGATAGAGGAGTTCATCCATCACAGTATCCGAAGAATGGACTTGCAGGAAAGAGAGATTGGCGACACGGGTCGCGCAGTACAAGCCCTGGTGACGCAGGTGTCCGAGCTCACCCAGCAGATCCAACACCTACGAGCTCCCACTGCGCCGCCCACACCTCCCACTGCGCCGCCCACACCAGCCGTTCCTCCCGCACCACCAGGAAGCCGCTCCCAGTCAGAACCCCGTCTACCAGTTCCAGAGGCCTATGCAGGTGAACCATCTCATTACAGAGCGTTTCTGACCCGATGTTCAATGCATTTTGCACTGCAACCTCGTACTTTCAACAATGAACAGGCCAAGGTGGCTTTTGTATTGACTTTGTTGACTGGGAGAGCGGCGCTTTGGGGAACGGCAGTGTGGGAGAACCAGAACCCATGTTGTACCTCATTCCAGACACTCGCCGCCGAGATGAAGCAAGTCTTCGACCAGGCTGTCTCTGGAAGAGAGGCAGCCAGAGCATTGGCCGAACTACGGCAAGGAGAGAGGTCAGTTTCCGATTTTTCAATTGAATTCCAGACTTTGGCGGCAGAGTGTGGATGGAATGAGGAGGCGCAGTGGGACATGTTCCTGCATGGGTTGGCTGACCACGTCCAGAAAGAGATCTACACCCTGGATCTTCCCACCACACTTAATGGACTCATTGATTTAGCCCTGCGGGTGGACGCTCGGTTATCCAGAATCGAGCGTCGAGCTCCGTCCACCCGCATGCTTGGGGTAGTCGACGGTCCACGATCCAGCGGCAGGGACGTGGTCAGCCCTGTCTATGATCACGAACCCATGCAGGTGGGTTGAGCTCGGCTTTCCCGAGAGGAGAGGGAGAGGCGGAGGTCCCAGGGCCTTTGCCTTTATTGTGGAGGAGCCGGACATTATGCATACAACTGCCCAGTAAAAGGGCAAGCCCGATAGTAAACTTGAGGCTACTATCGGGTGGGATCTCCCCCAGGAAGACCTCATCAACGACTACATCTACCTCCACCCTCCTCTCGGTAAGACTGACCATCTTGATTGTCAAGCACTTTTGGATTCCGGGGCTGAAGGTAATTTCATGGACCATAATTTCGCACGCAGATTTCAGATTCCCCTCAAACCCCTCACTCACCGGATCGCAGTTCACGCACTGAATGGTCAAGAGCTCCCCACCATTTCCTTATCCACTGAAGACATCACCCTCATCACCTCTGGCAACCACACTGAAACTATTTCGTTTTATATTCTGAACTCACCCCTGGCACCTGTCGTCCTTGGACACCCATGGCTCATCTGACACAACCCCCGAGTGGACTGGCTTCATAGATCTGCGCTAGAGCAGAGCAAGGAGTGTCATAAGTCTTGTCTCGTGTCTGCTTGTTCGCCTGTACCTCTTTCTGTGTTTCAGGAGGAGGCAGGGGATCTGTCTAACGTGCCCGCGGAGTATCTGGACCTGAAGGAGGTGTTCAGTAAGTCTCGTGCTGCTTCTCTCCCTCCGCATCGTCCCTATGACTGTGCAATAGATTTACTGCCAGGTAAGTCTCCGTCTAAGGGCAAGTTGTATTCACTTTCGATTCCTGAGAGGGAGGCTATGGAGAAATATATTTCTGATTCTCTAGCCACCAAGTTCATTCGCCCTTCCTCTTCTCCAGTGGGGGCGGGGTTCTTTTTTGTGGGGAAGAAGGACGGTTCGCTGCGACCTTGTATTGATTACCGAGGGTTGAATAACATCACGGTAAAGAATACTTATCCTTTGATGTCTTCAGCCTTCGAGAGGTTGCAGGGAGCATCCATCTTCACAAAACTGGATTTGCGTAACGCTTATCATTTGGTTCGCATTAGGGAGGGAGATGAGTGGAAAACTGCTTTTAACACCCCCAGGGGGCACTTTGAATATTTGGTCATGCAGTTTGGGCTGTCCAACTCCCCAGCAGTTTTCCAGGCACTGGTCAATGACGTGTTGCGAGATATGATCGATGAGTTCATATATGTCTACCTGGATGACATATTGATTTTTTCTTCTTCTCTCCAGGAACATGTGCAACACGTCCGACGAGTGCTTCAGAGGTTGCTAGAGAATGGGCTTTTTGTCAAGGCGGAGAAATGCGATTTTCATGCACAGTATGTTCCTTTCCTAGGGTACATCGTGTCGTCTGAGGGAATGCGGATGGACCCTGAGAAGATTAAGGCTATGGTAGATTGGCCTAGTCCAGATTCCCGGAAGGCCCTGCAGAGGTTTCTGGGGTTCGCCAATTTTTACCGGCGTTTCATTCGCAACTTCAGCCAGCTGGTTGCGCCTCTGACTGCCTTGACCTCCCCCAGAACTAAGTTCAGGTGGTCTGACACAGCTGAGGCTGTGTTTACTAAACTGAAAGGCCGCTTTGTTTCGGCCCCCATCCTCATCACCCCTGATTCATCACGTCAGTTCGTGGTGGAGGTCGACGCGTCAGAGGTGGGAGTAGGGGCAGTGTTGTCTCAGCGTTCTCCTGTAGACGACAAGATGCACCCTTGCGCGTTTTTGTCTCATCGTTTATCCCCAGCCGAACGTAATTACCACATTGGTAACAGAGAGTTGTTGGCAGTCAAGTTAGCGTTGGAGGAGTGGCGCCACTGGTTAGAAGGGTCGGGGGTACCTTTTATAGTCTGGACTGATCACAAGAACCTCGAATATATCAGAACTGCTAAAAGATTGAACTCCAGGCAGGCTCGGTGGGCACTTTTTTTCGGTCGTTTAGATTTTTCTCTCTCTTACCGGGTTCCAATAACATCAAACCTGACTCCTTATCTCGCATATTTGATTTTTCCGAACGCCCGTCTACTCCCGAGTGTATTTTACCCGAAACCATATTTGTTTCCACACTCACATGGGAGGTCGAATCGAAGGTCAAGAAGGGCTTAGAATAAGCCCGGGTGCCCGCCGAATCGTTTATTTGTGCCGGAGGGATTACGGTCTGACGTCATCCAGTGGGGTCACGGTTCCAACTTGGCTTGTCATCCAGGAGTCAATCGCACTAGGTTTTTAGTCAAGCAACGATTCTGGTGGCCACTTATGGCTCGCGACATTCACAGTTTTGTTTTGGCTTGCTCAGTTTGTGCCACTGGTAAGTCTTCCAATCGACCTCCAGACGGGTTACTTCAGCCGCTGCCGGTGCCTTCGAGACCTTGGTCCCATATCCCTCTAGATTTTATTACCGCCCTCCCACCCTCCCAGGTTAACACAGTCGTTTTGACTGTGGTGGACCGATTCTCGAAGACGGCCCATTTCATTCCCTTACCCAAATTAACCTCAGCTAAGGAGACAGTGGTAACGATCGTAGATCACGTCTTTCGGATACATGGCCTCCCGATAGACGTGGTTTCTGACAGGGGACCCCAGTTCGTGTCCAAATTCTGACGAGAGTTTTGTAAATTACTGGGGGCGACGGTTAGTCTGTCCTCTGGGTTTCATCCCCAGAGCAATGGTCAAACTGAGAGAGCCAACCAGGATTTGGAGAGAATGTTGCGATGTTTGGTTTCCAAGAATCCTTCCTCATGGAGCCAACAACTGTCTATGGTGGAGTACGCTCACAACACGTTGCCAGTGTCGGCCACGGGCCTATCTCCGTTTGATTGTAGTGTAGGTTGCCAGCCACCTATTTTTCTCAGTCTGGAATCCGAGGTTGCGGTTCTCTCCGCTCATGCCTTTGTCCAGAGGTGTCACCACACCTGGACTAGAGCCCGTGAGACTCTACTCCAGATGGGGGCGCGCACCAAGGCCAAGGCCGATCGCCACAGGTCAAAGCCTCCCGTATACGTCGTTGGTCAAAGAGTGTGGCTTTCAACCAAGAACATTCCTCTTCGCACCGTCTCTAATAAGCTTGCACCCAAATTTATTGGCCCGTTTACTGTCACCAAGATCATTAGTCCGGTGGCAGTCCGCCTCAAGTTACCTCCTGCGTACAGGAGGGTCCATTCCGTGTTTCATGTATCAAAAATTAAACCCGTATTTCATTCTCAAATTAATCCGCCGGTCCCGGTTCCTCCCCCACGCGACTCGTAAATGGGGAGACCACATATTCGGTCAATCGTATTCTGGACTCTAGGCGGAGGGGACGCGGATTTCAGTACTTGGTGGACTGGGAAGGTTACGGTCCGGAGGAGAGAAGTTGGGTACCTGCTAGAGACATCCTGGATCACTCCCTTATCGATGATTACAATCGACAGGTAGGGGAGTCTGGGAACGCCAGGAGGCGTCTTAGGAGGAGGGGTTCTGTCACGGTAGACGTATTCACTGGTTTCTTCTAGTCTTGTGTTTATCTTGTTGTATGAGTGCACGTGTGTAAGGGACGTGTATGTATGTCATTACCTGATCTGCTCCAGCTGTTCATCATTACTTCACCAGCTGCAATTGATCTCACCACTCTATATATACTCACCACTGTTCTATCATCCTTGTCAGATCGTTGTTTGATGTCATCCTCGTTGGTCTTCTGATTCCGTGTTCCTGCCTTGTGTTCCTGTTCCTCGTCGTCATTGTGTGGATTTAGTTCGTCTTCACGTCACGTCTGCACTTCACCGGATCTGACCGTCGAAGTCCCTGCGTCACCCATCATCACCTGCTTATACTGTTGTCTGGACCGTCCTAATAAATACTGTTAACTCGCATTTGCTTCCTGTGATCTCTGTATTAACATGACACCTACTGAAAAAGCAAAGAGGGTTAGTTTAGCAGAGAATATAAAGAAGTGGTTATGAGACCAGTGAATAATCAGAATGAATAAAGTTAATATAATAATTAACTAAATTTGAAGCAGTCTCTAGAGTGATCATTGGAGTTGCCACACCTGTGGTGCCCGTAAGGGAAGGATGTCGGTCAGTTTCTCTGTTTTTAGATTATCAGTCTGTTGAAGCTTCTTGGCTGTCACTCTGCATGTGTCGTCAGCCTGTCACTCAAAGGCTTGGTGTTGTAGACTGGAATATAGGTTCTGTTGTTTCTCTGCCTCTTCTAAGTTTGGGCTTTTGATAGATTTTGCTACAGCTTTGCATCTCAGGATTTTCCTCTTTGTCCTCAGGAAAAAGTCTCCAGTGAAATAGTGAAAGTTTCACATTTTCCAGCATTAAATCGGTCTTTCTCCATGCTGAGTTTTCCAGAAAGTGGTCAGCTTTTAGAAAAGCTTTCACAAATCTATTTCAGCTTTCACAGCTCACAGATTTCACAGCTTTCACAAATCTATTAATATATATCATTACATTTATTAATTAAATATATATTTTATTACTTTAACTTATCTCATATAACAATAATCTGCAAGATTAATATCTTGAAACAATTGTTTTCTTTTACTATTTCCTTTATTTTTACTACACATAATTTATACATTACTTGTCCCTCAAGCTCATTCACACATTCCTTGTCCCCTATTTTTAACCACAAGCAGTCACACATGACATAGGATCCCACATATATACACCCTCACACACACAACACAGTGACAATACAATAACTTTAAACTATATGACCTCTGTGATTCACTTCCTCCGACACAACAGAGTCATATACTAGTCCCTTGTTAACCTATAACAAGGCTAAACTTTTTCTGCAACTTTGCAGAGATCTTTGATGCCAGAAATAATTAGACTTTATTTTCGAACACCGTTCCGTTCTATAGAACGGCATTCTGACGCTCTGGCCCTCCAGCCCACTGGCGCTCCCGGGTATATTTTGGTTCAGAGTTATATACATACATCTTCTTCCAAAGAAGGTAATACACCCTATAGATAGTTTTGGGTAAAGGTTTTGTACCATGTGACTTCTCAGAATAGAATTTTCTGCAGCAAGCAACATTCCATTCAAGGTCTTTCACATACACAGAGGAAATCCAAAGTCACAGACAGAGGAAATAATTATGTCCAAATATATAGCTAAATTACTTGTTTTCTATATAATAGAACGAGTGGGAACGAGTGGAACCTGACAATGACCGGGCGCGGCCGCTGGCCATCCCCGGGTTTGGGTGCGAGGGAGCGGTGTGCACGCTCAAGCTTGACACGGCCACCATCATATCCACGCCGAGGAAATTTGGCAGCCAGTGTCCAAAAAAGGCTACAGCATTTTCGCCCCCTGTGTTTTCAGGGATATTAAAGATACATACATTCTTTCGCGGTCCCCAGTTTTCCAAGTCGTAAATATGATCTGCGAGGGCTTTGACTTTCTCCTCTAGGGCCTGTGTTTTAGCAGCGGTAGCCGTTTCTAGCTGTAGTACTCTGGCCTCTGCTTCGTCCACGTGCTCATTAGCCCTTGTTAGCTCGGGTGTGTGCGACACGACTGTCTTCGCCAAGGGATCCAGCTTTTCGCTGATTTGCAGCATGATCTTTTTTGTCATTTCCTCAAAGTTCAGGACGGATTGCTGTTGTCCTCGACATCTTGTTCGCCATGTTGAACTAAAACTGCAGCCGAGGTGTCCGTAGCCTGCTGATCCAATTTGACGTTCTTTCGCTTACTGGAAGGCATTGTTTCGTGATGTTTAGTCCAAAAGTGTTCCAAAGTCATAATACAGCGTCAGCATTTGCAAAAAGAAGAAAATGTCTTACGGAATATTGCAAAATGTTTAGGCGCTTGCGGAACTCCCGCAAACACATCTGTCCCCTATGCCGCCATCATGTGTCTCACTTAACCCTCTGGGGACCAAGTTAATTTTCCAGACATGTTTCAGAAAGATTTTTGCGGAGACAGAGTGAGCTTAAAGCGCACCCTGTTTATTTTATTTATTTAAAAAAAAAACATGGTTTTGATGTTAATGTGAGTGTACACAAAAAAAGAAGACCCTCTATAGTTTATAATCATGTATTGATTTTATTTATATGACCATAAATGACGGAGTATTTTAAGTCTATGTTGCTGCTATGTGAAAAAAAAAAACAGCAAAACGGAGGGCGCGCAACACAGTCGAAAATCAGAAAGAGTACACTCTTAAAAGAAATGGTTCTATTTAGAACCAGAAATGGTTCTATCACCCGCTTCATATATGGAACTCCAAAATGGTTCTATATAGAACCATTTTAATGGGTTCCATAAAAAGAACCCCAAATGGTTCTTTAAATCCAAGTTAGATGGTTCTATTTAGAACCATTTAAGGGTTCTATATTATTAAACTAGTTATTTATATGAATACAAAAATATAACCAATCCAGAAAATTCCAAAAGTTTAAATTTATTCAATTGATTATACAAAAATATTAGTGTCATATTTAAAATTGCACATCAGTATACTCTGTATTATACAGCAAAACTTTTTTTACATTTAAGATGTTAAATTACATTCAACCATTTAGTTTGAATTATTTAAGCATTTTCACTTAGCAATAAACATACATAAGCTTGTTTATGTACATGTACAGTACTTAACTTTTACATGCATCTCTGAAATGAGGAAAAACAAATCTTTGATTTGATATTTTTGATATTTGACAAAGCAGATAAAAAACAATACATGAACAATTAAAACATCTAATAAATAGCACTACAACTTACACAAGTTGACAGTACATTTTTAGTACAGGTATTGGTGTTCTTGTGTCATGCTCTTGTTTAAGTTTATGCATATATTTTTGAATAAAAGTCATTGTGTGACTGCAAACAGGCATTCCACAGCATTTGTCATGTCAATGTCTGCCTCCATTATAATGCTGACACTTTCAGTCTTGAGGAGATCAGGAGAGCCGTTAAACACTGGTTTGGTGTAGGACCTTTGGGTTCCTGTAAAACAAACATTTCACCTTTTGAGTGCTTTTCACCAATTAACAGAAGTCATCAAATAGACCTAAAATTACCCCATAATTTACCAACAAGCCAACCTATGTGTATGACTTTATTTCTTCACTTAAACAAAATCTGAGATATATTTAATAATATTCTGGCTCTTCCAAGCTTTGTAATGTGTTTGAATGTCAACATTACTGATGACTGAAGAACATTCAACATGCTACCACGTCAGCTCCACTTTGATAACTTTGAATTTCATTGGTTCTTTCATTCTTGCGACTGAATCGTTCATGACAACACAGATATGATAGCTGGGCACGTGACATGCAAGAACCAACAAGACTCATAATTATTGATGTGGAGCTGATGTGCCACCCCATTGGATGTTATTCTCTTATCTATACATAGTCTAATTATAGCAACCTATCTTGGCAAATTTAATCTTTTTTTTTTACCTCACTAACGTACCATTTGTATGTAACATTTTGCTTTAGAAAACAAGTATTAACCCCTGGAGTTGTATTTCTTTTATGATCGATGCGAAGTCGACGTAAACTACACATTCGAGTTAATCGATAAAATCGATTTATCGCCCAAGTCCTACTGACTAATATTTTTATATTTGCATGAACAGTTCCTTTAATTCAAGTCAAGTGCATCAAATGTTAATGAAAATACAGAAGACTTTATACTTACACTATCTACACAGTAGAGGAAGGTGGCGTTTTCTTTAAATAGTGCTGGCAATAAAATGAGTGCAGCATTCCTAATGAGACCTACAAATAGATACAAATTACCCAAAAATGAAAATTCTGTCATCATTCACTCACTCTTGTCATTTTAAACTTATACGGCTTTCCTACTTCAGCATAACACAAAAAAATATATTTTGGAGAATGTTGGTAACCGAACAATGCTGATACCCATTCACTTCAATTATATGGACACAAAACCAATGCAGCAGGTCAATGGGCAGCGCCACTGTTCAGTTACCATGCTTCTTCAAAATATCTTTTGTGTTCTGAAGAAGAAAGTCATAAAGATTTGAAATGACAAGAGGTGGATAAATTATGACAATTTTCATTTTTGGGTAAACTATTCCTTTAATACTTTCATTATTTTAATACATGTTTTCACTCATACAATTTATAGAAGCTACAACCTTTACATTGATAATGCAACTTTACACTGGGTGGTTTCCTCTTCCTTCCTCCCTTTTTTACTTCCTTCTTTTGGACTCCTGATGATGTTTTTCATTTAGAGATGTTTCCATGTTCTTCGCCAAGTCTGTTCCAAACCTCATCGTCATTTCATGCAGCATCTTTAAAAAATACAAAACATTTGTTTACTTCAGGTGCTTATATCCAAATTACACACTTTCAGTCAAACAAGTTCCTTAAAGTCAGCATGAACTGGAGGTTGCAGCAATTGACTACCATATAGTGATGTATTTCCGAGAATGTTCAATAAGAAAAATGCTGGGCATGGTAAAGTAATCAAAATTATTACATTCGGTTGAATCCCACTGCTGGCCAAGGTTTGGCAACAAATGAGCCCTCATCCTCACAGGGTTCTTGTCTGTAAAGATGAATACAATGATGAAGTCTTTTTATACAGGATATTAATTTTACTTGCCACAATACAGTCTGTTTAAACTTCAAAACAATGTTACTTACTGAGTACAAGATATTTGAGGCACTTCAGTTTCCAGGCTGTTTGAAGAAAAAGAAAAATATAAATTAAGATTAAGATAAGGATTTTAAGCTTGCTTAGCACAAGTTTGTTTATTTAGCAACAATGTTTACTATTTAACAACACAGACTTACTTTTTTAACTTAAGCTCTTTTTGTCAACCATCCTTACCTGGGGGGAAAAGAAAACAGAGCATAAATAACACTTCACAAACCAACTATGCATTAAACTCACCTACACATTTAACCATGTGCTATCATCACTTTAATCCAGCGCAGGTATCACAGTAAACAATGAACTTAAGAGTATGTGCGGATACGAACGCTGCACTGACTGCAACCGTGCAGTTTTAATGGAGAGCGCCCGGAAGTTCTCAACTGTAACGTTAGCAGTGTCCACTCACCAGCTGAGTTTAGCTCCAACCCTGATAAAACACACCTGAACAAGCTAACGTTAATCAAGATCCTCGGGATTACTGAAAAGTAACAGTCTGATCTGGGTTGGAGCTAAAAACTCCACGAAAGTGGACCTCGCGGGCCAAAGTTAACAGTTAAGAACTTCTACACCTGTTAATATAGGCCTGGGAAAAATACTCAATGCAAACGGAGTGACGTTAGGTTATGTGTGAAACTGCGACAAACATTAACATATCATACACCTCCGTCTTCCACCCGGTTCGCTTTTAACGTTATTTCAATCAGCGCCGATCGTTAACTTACCATTAAAGAAAAACGAGCGTGCGCTAAATTGAAATTAAAATTCACGCTTCTGTCTCGAAGATCGTCTCCTTATAACACAGCTGTCTTATTGTTATTGACCATTTCATTAACTATAACAAGGAAATAAAGGGAGACTGTAACTTAATTACTTTAAAAACCGGAGCAAAATCAATTTAACAGGGCTTTCTGAACCGAAGGCTGACGAAGCCCATCGGTGCTAAGTTACACAGCGGTGTTTTTAACTGAGGTAAATATAATCCATTTTGCTTCTAGTATCAGTATTTAACACAAGGACTATACTCTAACCAATAGAAATATTAACTGCAATACTAAATATTTCAGTAAAATGATTTCAAAAATGTAAAAACTTAACTTACCTGAGGGTATGAACGGGCAGAAATGGCGGACTCCTCAGTTTGAAAAATTAACTGTCACTTGTAGGTTCATCTTCGCCAATAGGAATTCAAGGATGATGCAACGCATATATGCCACCAGAGGGCATTTTTACGATTATTATTTTTAATGTTCCCTTCGATAGATTAAAACCATCACTATATGGTACACAAAATAAAGAAAGCACTTTGTTAGTTTATTATTAGGGCCTATAATGTTTTATGATTGGCCAAAAAGGCAAACTATAATGTATTAGGAAATAGTTTCATGCTAATGTACAAACGTGCATAAAGAAATCTCAAATCATACATTGACTAGATATTAACATTTTGTTAACTCTGGATACCTTTCAAGTGAACTCGAGCTGCGTCAAGCTGTGGGAACGCCTCTGCGTGTGTACGTCATGAAGCACGTATGGAATCAGTCCAATGGAGAGACGGAACGTCATAGGCGGGTGACGTCATCGACCAGGAAACTATAAAGCACCCCCAAAACACAAGCGCGACAGCTTCTATGCCTTCAGTAAGCGCTATATTTGGATCTGTCTCAAGTGTTTTTGTCTGTCACTAAGCAGGAGTTTCACTATTTCAAAAAACTATATATATATATATATATTATATTGAGAGACAATGGCGAGCGAACAGCAATTTAAGAAGTGTGTTCCTCCCTGCTCGCGCTATTTAACGGGCGGGGATACACACAGCTTATGTGTTGTTTGTTTGGGAGTGCAGCATGCCCAGTCAGCTCTTGAGGGGGCTGATTGTGAGCATTGCGAGCGTTTGCCTCTTAGAACGCTCCGCTCCCGCCGATCACTCTTTGAGGAGAGTGGTTCGGTTCACGATCCCCGCGGATCGGGTCCCGCTCATGCCGAGGCTGAGCAGCGACGTCATTCGTGGGGATCGCAGATGGATCTAACAGCGGGGCTTGAGACGGGCTTTGCCCTATCTCAACCCTTACCTGTTAGATCCAGTGCCTCAGTCTCGGGCTCGGAAGCACGCTCTGCGGTTTCTTCCCCCCGAACTGAGGCCCCAGTACTGCAACTATCCAGTTCTGAGGATCTGGATGTTGTTAGTCTGGATGCGGGAGATGTCGATGATTCGCCATCTCGCTCTCCCGAAAGTGAGGAGCTTATGGAGGTGCTCACTCGTGCTGTTTCTAAATTAAGCATCGAGTGGCCAGCTGTTAGGCAGGAGTCTAGAGAGAAGTCTAAACTAGATGAAAGATTTTTGCCTTCCCGTTCTCAACCTCCACGCCGGTGCTTGCCCTTTTTTCCTGATCTCCACACAGAGGTTTCGAGATCGTGGAAAAAGCCGGTCTCTTATCGTGTTTTTAGCCCTCAAACGTCCACTTATTCAAATATTGTGGGGGCTAAATCTCATGGTTATGGGGCGATGCCCAAAGCAGAAGAGGCGCTTGCTAGGCATCTTTCTGCTGAAGCTGCATCTTCTTTTAAAACACCACTTTTACCCTCTAAACCCCTTAGAAGTACATCAGCTTTAGTGGGTAAGGCGTATTCGGCGGCCGGTCAAGCCTCGGCGTGCCTGCACACGATGTCCATCTTGCAGGCATACCAGGCTGACTTATTAAAGGATGTGAGTGATACTCAAGAGGTCAGCACTGATGTAGTTCGCGAACTGCGTCAGGCTGCAGATTTATCTCTGCGCGCCACCAAGGAGTCGGCCAAGCTAATGGGCCGAACTATGGCAGCCCTGGTGGCCGCAGAGAGACATCTATGGTTAAATTTCTCTGGCATGAAAGAAAAAGATAAAGCTTTTCTTTTAGACGCTCCTCTCTCTCCTCATGGTCTGTTCGGTGATTCTGTGAATACTGTTATAGATAGATTTCAGGAAGAGAAGAAACAGGTTTTAAGGTTTTAAGAAACCTCTTAAAATTCATGTCCCCGGTACTGTTGGGCGGGAGCAGTCCAGGCCGTCAGTCAGCTCCTCACATAGGGCGCAACAGAAGCAGAGTGTCGCATCTCGCGCTCCCCCTTCCAAACAGTGGGACCAGACGCGGCACTCTCAGCCGAAGTCTTCTGGCAAAACTGATCTGAGGACAGTTATTATGGCCAAGAAGGCTTCGGCAAAGAAGAAGTCCTGACGCCACTGGCGTCAGGATGCTGAGGGTGGTCCCTGCCGTGGGAGAGAGGTGTTCACCGCATTACACGGTGCCCGCTCTTCTTCGGTGCCCTCAGGGGCCCGTTCTGCCAACCCCGCCTTCATGCCGGGGCACAGACGGTCCCAGCGAGCGCTTTCCCGAGGGACGCTCGCCCCCTCTGAGGAGGGTCTCAGAGCAGTTAAGCCAGTCGTTCCCTGCCGGTGCGCCGTTACAGGGCGCTGTGTTTGCTGCTCAAGTTACACCAGAGGTCAGTCTCGAGAGACTGGTACCCTTAGTAGTATTTCTGGCAGAGTGGAAAAGCCTTCCAAAAATATCTCAGGTGTCGTCCACCAAAATTCAGAGGGGTTCTGCCCACAGTGGTGGGCCCCGAGCAGGCTCTGGTAATGGAACGAGAGGTGAAAGCGCTCCTTCAGAAGGAGGCTATAGAACGGGTTCCTCCTCCCAGTTTGGAGTCAGGGTTTTACAGCCGATATTTCATCGTTCCAAAGAAGGATGGGGGGTTGCGTCCAATTTTAGATCTGCGCCTGTTGAATCGCTCGGTAGGGAAGCTAAAATTCAAGATGCTCACTATCAAGCAGATTGTGCCACAAATCAGATCCGAGGACTGGTTTGTCACGATAGATCTAAAGAATCTATCTAAAGAAAAGTGGGTACTTCCATATTTCCATCCTTCCACAGCACAGGAAGTTCCTGAGGTTCGCCTTCGGGGGCGAGGCGTACCAGTACAAGGTTCTTCCATTTGGCCTAGCTTTATCTCCCCGCACTTTCACGAAATGCATGGATGCAGCTTTAGTGCCCCTGAGGCTTCAGGGCATTCGTATCCTCAATTACATCGACGATTGGTTGATTTTAGCTCAGACAGAGCAGATGGCGGTTCAGCATCGAGATGTCGTTCTCGCTCATATAAGAAAGTTGGGGTTGAGGCTGAACGCAAAGAAAAGTGTATTATCTCCTTCTCAGAAGACCACTTTTCTGGGCGTCGTTTGGGATTCGGTCTCGATGCGGGCGCGACTTTCCCCGATCCGCATCGCTTCGATTCTCTCAGCCATGAAACAAGTAAAGCTAGGCCAGCTACTCACTGTAAAACAGTTTCAGAGACTGTTGGGTCTGATGGCAGCAGCGTCCAACGTTTTATACCTTGCGGCCTGTTGTACATGAGACCACTGCAGTGGTGGCTCCGGACCAAGGGATTCTCCCCGAGGGGAAATCCCCTCCGCACGGTCAAAGTTACGCGGCGCTGCCTTCGTGCTCTGGTCATGTGGAAAGAAACCGGGTTCCTATCCAAAGGGCCTGTGTTGGGGGCTCTTTGTCGTCGCGTAACGCTAACGACGGATGCTTCCCTCACAGGGTGGGGGGCGGTCATGAGTGGTCGTCCAGCCCAAGGTCTGTGGCAGGACCATCATCTATCATGGCATATAAATTGTCTAGAGATGTTGGCGGTGTTCCAAGCTTTGTAACACTTCCTAGCAGACCTCAGAGGTCATCATGTGCTAGTTCAGTCAGACAACATGTCGGTGGTCTCGTATATAAATCATCAGGGGGGCCTGCGGTCGCGTCCACTTTACAAGTTGGCCCGTCAGATCCTCCTGTGGTCCCAGGGGAAGTTACAGTCTCTGAGAGCTATGTATCTTCCTGGTTATTTGAATGTGGTAGCAGACTCCCTGTCGAGGCAGGGGCCGAGGCCGGGGGAATGGAGGCTCCACCCTGAGGTGGTGGAGCTCCTTTGGTTGAGTTTTGGTCGCGCCGAGGTGGACCTATTCGCTTCCAAGGAGACAACGCACTGTCATCTGTGGTTCTCCATCAGTCAGCCAGCCCCTCTGGGGTTGGACGCTCTGGTACAGCCGTGGCCGAGGTCACGTCTGTATGCTTTTCCCCCGGTTGCTCTGCTACCAGGAGTTCTGGAGAGGGTTCGCCGGGACGGGGTCAGCCTACTTCTAGTAGCCCCGTTCTGGCCGGCCCGAGTATGGTTCGCGGACCTAATATCTCTTCTGGACGGCTCTCCCTTGGAGATTCCGATCAGGAGGGATCTACTCTCTCAGGAGGGCGGTACGATATTTCACCCCCGCCCAGAGTTGTGGAAACTGTGGCCTTGGCCTCTGAGGGGGCCCAGCTCATAGAAACTGGTCTCTCAACTGAGGTTGTTGAGACCATCCTTCACTCCAGAGCTCCATCCACGAGGAAGTTATATGCCCTGAAGTGGAAACTTTTCACTTCTTGGTGTGCAGAACACCGGCAGGACCCAGTTAACGGCCCAGTGGGTGCAGTGCTGGAGTTTCTGCAGGAGCGTTTCTCTGCAGGGTTATCCCCCTCCACACTAAAGGTGTATGTGGCGGCACTAGCTGCTTACCATGTCCCTTTCAGTTGAGTTTCTCTTGGGAGACACCCACTTATAACCCGCTTCCTTCGTGGTACTTTGAGGCTGAGGCCTGCAGTTCGCATGAGGGTGCCGACTTGGGATTTGTCCATTGTACTAGAGGGCCTTTCTTTGGCCCCCTTTGAACCTATTGAGGAAGTTTCTGAGAAATTTCTCACGTATAAAACTCTTTTTCTGCTTGCAATCTCCTCACTTAAAAGAATCGGAGATTTGCAGGCTCTGTCGGTTGCACCCTCGTGCCTGGAGTTTTCGCCTGGTATGGTTAAGGCTTTTCTATACCCTAGACCAGGTTATGTCCCTAAGGTCCCTACTAATGCTGTTAGACCTACAGTGCTGCAGGCTTTCTATCCTCCTCCTTTCGTGTCATCAGATCAGGAGAAACTTAACCTTCTCTGCCCGGTTAGGGAGTTAGACGCTTACGTCCACAGAGCTGCCCTGTGGAGGAAATCAGAACAGTTATTTGTGTGCTTTGGGCCACCCAGGAAAGGGTGTCCCGCGTCTAAACAGAGAATGAGCAAGTGGGTGCTTGAGGCCATCTCACTTGCTTATGAGTCGGCTGGTCAGCCTTCACCTTTGGCTGTACGAGCCCACTCTACTAGGAGTATGGCTGCCTCTAAGGCATTATTGTCAGGAGTATCGCTAAGTGATGTTTGTGATGCGGCTGGGTGGTCCTCACCGCATACATTTGTTAAGTTCTATGAATTGGACTTAAGTTCCACTCCTGGGGCGCAGGTGCTCTCGTCCTCTGTGCGCTAGTTCCCACATGACGGTGATTTGCTCCTATGGCGACGTGGGTATTGGCGTTCCCACAGCTTGACGCAGCTCGAGTTCCCTTGAAAGGGAACGTCTCGGTTACGTATGTAACCCTAGTTCCCTGATAGGGAACGAGACGCTGCGTCGTTCTGCCATACTCCCAGCATGCCCGTTAGCGCTTCCTTCAGGCCTATCAGAAGCTGTCGCGCTTGTGTTTTGGGGGTGCTTTATAGTTTCCTGGTCGATGACGTCACCCGCCTATGACGTTCCGTCTCTCCATTGGACTGATTCCATACGTGCTTCATGACGCACACACGCAGAGGCGTTCCCACAGCTTGACGCAGCGTCTCGTTCCCTATCAGGGAACTAGGGTTACATACGTAACCGAGACGTTTTTGACTACCGTCATTCTCATGGGTCTTCTTGACTCAAAAAGCTTTGTGAATGTGTTGTGTATAATTATTGTTTAACGTGAATCTTTAGTTTACACTTCAGTCATAAAACATGAATTATAGAATCATTTTAATAAAAAAGGTTCTTTGCTCTCCAACGGTTCTACATAGAACCATTTTGTCGGTAAAGGGTTCTATTGGCCAAGTACGGAACCCCAGGGTTCTATATAGAACCCCGAGGAACCCTTTTTATTAAGAGTGTAAGTAGATATTTACCCACTATTTTACAGATGTTAGTTCAATTTTGTTTATATAGGCTACTTAGTGATAATATATTTATTTATATTTGGAGGTTGGTTGATAATGTTGCATATGTTTTATTTATCAGCATGCTAATGCCTATCAGTTATGCATGTGCTGGAATAGTAGGCCTACTCTGTAAATTATGATAATAATAGTTTTCAACTTTTTTTGAAAGGAATGTAGCTTGCTCACTCTCACCATCAACTGGAACTCGCACTAGGAGGGCACGCAACACCACAGACGGAAATCAGAAAGAGTAAGTACATATACCCACTATTTTACAGATGTTAGTTCAATTTTGTTTATATACTTAGTGACGATACAATATGCATATGTGCCTGCGTGGCTTTGCAAAAATTGTGTTGTTGTTGTTATGGATGCACAATATTACAATTAGTGATTGGTAATGTTAATATAAAAGCTTATTTTTTGTTATTTTATCAACATGCTGATTGTCCATCAGTTATGCATGTGCTGGCATAGTACTTTGTTAAACCTTTATTAATATTATTATTTTTATAGGAATGTGGTAGCATCACTCTCACCTTCACCTGCAACTCACACTGGGAGGAGGGCACGCAACCGGTGTCGTTCAGTTTTGAGAACAATTGAAAATGACAAGTAAGTACACTTATTCCCTTTCTTTCAGATATTAGTATAATTCTGTTTACATATTCCGGTTTTGTCTGGGCAATATTACTTTTAGTGATTGAAATACAGTTTTTTGTGTAATAAACATGCTCACAGTTGTTTGTTTGTTTTACAGTTATAAAGATGATGGTGATCATCAGACACCTGTTGCAAAGAGGGCCAAGACAAACACACTCCCCAGAGTCTCTTCAAAATGTTTTTTCTGAGATTGCAGTGTCAACTCTGTGCCACAACACCAATGCTCAGGCTGCTAGTGCAATTGCAAAGGGCCGCATGAAGTGAGATACCTCCCTTTACTTTTGTTTATTTTACTCACATTTGATTTGCTTAGAGCCCGCATCAACGGGGCATAAGCATTTACTGTGAGATACCTGCCTTTACTTTTGTTTATTTTACTCACATTTGATTTGCTTAGAGCCCCCATCAACGGGGCATAAGCATTTACTGTGAGATACCTGCCTTTAGTTTTGTTTATTTATCGCTCACAATTGCTTTGTTTATAGCCGACTGATTATTTATTTATTTTACTCACATTTGATTTGCTTAGAGCAAATTTAGAACATTTAGTTCCCTTTCGTTGTCACTCCGAGTTACGTCGGATGACGACGAATGGGGTTTCGCTTAGAAAGCCTATCAACTTCGAGTATTACAAAACGAGCAAATGGCAAAGAAATGCCATGGGTCTGCGGAATTTGCATGACGTAACTCCGCCCCACCTCGTGGGTATAAAAGGAGGAAGTCCGCAACAGCAGTTTATGTTTTCGCTTCGGAGCCAAGTGTATTCTTCTCTCCACAAGCCAACTCTGAATTATCAGCTTCACGAACGAGTGCCTCGAGTGTTGGTGTGACGGCGATCTCCGGCGAGTGCGTGCTTCCTGCTTATCTCTGCAGTGGTTCATCAGAGAGTGCGTGCTTCCCCGGGCGCTTCAACACTTGAGTTCTCTCTCTAAAAGAGCGCACGCGGCACGTCTTTTTAGTCTTTTTTTGTCTAGTATGTTTGGGCTTGATCATACTAGAGCAGTCCCCCGATCTTCGGCTGGTGGCCAGGGTGACCTGAGGGTGTTGGTCTGGAACAAGGCGCCGTGTCCGTGACCCCAGCCTCCCCTCAACGGTGGTGCCCGCTAGTGAATAGGTGATTCCCACGAGTCTACCCTCTGGTGGCCCGTGTGTTTCATTTAAAGCTACAGAGGATGATACTATGTTTGTAGCAGCTTCACAAGGTGGTTTTGATTCTCTGCGAAGTGACGACTCGTCACAGCTGCCACCCTCTGGTGTGCATACGGCTGTGCCTGAGTCTGATCCAGAGATGACGGCCATGCTTTCCTGGGACGATTGGTTTTTGGGTAAGGCCGCCGACCCTCGTCCACGGCAAACCCCAATACCTTCCCTCCCGGACGTGCATGATGAGATCTCGAAGTCCCAGAAGACCCCCTGGTTTTCTCGGGACCGCTCGCTGATCTCATCCGCCTTTCCCCCCTCGATGGGGCCGCTGTCACGGGTACACTGGGGTTCCCCCGGCTGAACGCTCTGTTGCGATGCTATGTGTCCTCAGAGTGCTTCTTCTCGGCGCAATCCTAAGCACCCGCCCGTGGTCTATAGTTTTCGTCTACATTTGTGGCGAGATCCTATAGCACCACGGGACTGGCAGCCGCCTCTCTGCAGGCCATGGCCATTCTGCTGGTCCTCGACCCAGATGCTCATGGACTTGCACGAGGGCGGGACTGACCCAGGGCTCTTCACTGAGTTGCGCGCCGCCACTGACCTTGCTCTCCGAGCGACGAAAGTGGCCGTACGCTCCCTGGGTCAGGTGATGCCTACCATTCTGTGGCTGAACCTGTCTGATGTGCTGAATGTCGCGCGGCCCCGTCTGTCCGACGTTCCCATATCCCAGGTCGGCCTCTTCGGTGGTGCGGTTGAGAACTTCGCCCAACAGCTCTCAACCGCCCATGTGCAGACTGACGTGATTCTGTCCCGATGGCCCGCCGTCCGCTCAGATCACTCCTCGCTCACTCCCTTTCGGGACCAGGTGGTGAACCTGCAAGCGCTGCCCCCGGAGGAGGCAGACCCAGCCTTGGCACTGCTCTGTCCAGTACGCGCTCTTCGCGCCTATGTAGACAGGACGCAGTGTTTCAGGACCTCAGACCAGCTCTTTGTCTGTTATGGTGGGAAGCTGAAGGGAAAGGCTCTCTCCAAGCAAAGGTTGTCTCACTGGATAGTGGACGCCATTGCCTTGGCTTACCAGCAGCAAGGTCGACCGTGCCCCCTTGGTGTGACGGCCCACTCCACCCGGAGTGTGGCATCCTCTTGGGCTCTAGCGCATGGCGCCTCGCTAACAGACATCCGCAGAGCTGCAGGCTGGGCGACACCTAACACATTCGCCAGATTCTATAATCTCCGAGTGGAGCCAGTGTCCTCTCATGTACTCGCTTCAATTAGCTAGTACCGGACCCGCTCAGGTGTCTTCGCTTGCTCGCCATTCCACTCCACGGACTGGATACGTGCGATATTCTCCTCAGGTGAGCTTCCCCGAAAGCCCTGAGTTCCTCCAGCACTCCTGACGTCGGCGCCAGTGTCTCTTGCCTGCGCGTCGGCTAGGTGCCTCCCGTGTGCATGGTCCCTCCCCTGAGCGACCCCCACATGTGTATTTCCACTGTAAGCCTCTCTGAGCATGTGTCTTTCCCTTGGCAAGCCACCTTGCCACCCCTGGGGTTGAAATATTCCACCTGCGGCTGGACACCCCAGTGTTCTCCATATGTTTCCTTCGGGTCATATGTGTATTTCTAAGCCCCCCCCCCTCTGGGTTGGCATTAATTGCATACTTCCCCTAGCTTGGGATATGCTTCCCAGTGTACCTTGGTATTCCTGTGTTAAATTGAGTCCTTCGTCCTTCTATGTCAGGGACCTCGATTTACGCAGGGCACTGGAAGACAGCCGAGAAGGTGGCGTGATTAGACTGGTAACCCCATTCGTCGTCATCCGACGTAACTCGGAGTGACAACGAAAGGGAACGTCTCGGTTACGTATGTAACCCTCGTTCCCTGAGTAGGGAACGGAGACGTTACGTCTGCCTGCCACTTTTCGCTGTACCGCGGGGATCGCCTGAGCTCAGTCTTGGCTCCTCAGCGAAGAAACATAAACTGCTGTTGCGGACTTCCTCCTTTTATACCCACGAGGTGGGGCGGAGTTACGTCATGCAAATTCCGCAGACCCATGGCATTTCTTTGCCATTTGCTCGTTTGGTAATACTCGAAGTTGATAGGCTTTCTAAGCGAAACCCCATTCGTCGTCATCCGACGTAACGTCTCCGTTCCCTACTCAGGGAACGAGGGTTACATACGTAACCGAGACGTTTCTCCACATAGAGGAATTACAATAAAACAGATTGAAAACCTTTGAATCTCCTCTCATTCTTTGTTCAGGCTGCTTCACTTGATGGGCCATTAGCCATTGGGAGAGTGTCTGTCACACCCCTGGTCTGAATCTCATTAATATTGATAGGCCATTACCACTCCCACACATAAACCTCTTCTGACCAAAAAACTGTCATACAAAGTATAAATTAATGTTATTGTTTTATGTGAACGATCAGGTAGGATGATTTTCACATCATTTTGAAGCCAGAACTCGAAGCGACAACATCCATTAGTCAAAAGTCTTGTGGACACATATTTAGTATGTGTTTTGTGGTTTTATTTCAGCAACTTTCATTTTTATTTTTTTCAATAACCACGCTTAAACATTATTCTCTTAAAAATACAAACATGTACATACATGTTGCTCACATATTATGGTTGCCCCGTTTGTGCTATATAGAGTGAATTTACACCTTTGCCATTAACATGTTTATAAATAACTGAAAAAAGCACAAATGTCAGTGCATGTCAAAACATCCCAAGGGCCCCAAAAACACCTTGGTCCCCAGAGGGTTAATGAATCATAATAAATGAACGAGATTTTACCATTCACACTCTGACTACGCCACCCTGGGGATTTGACCCAAAGAATTAAAATGAGCGCCTACAAAAGGCATAAACAGGTTTGAATCAACTGATAAGAGTCAGAGTGTCACTCTACTTAATACCACAAATAAAGAGTTTACTTGCATCTCTGCTTCCGCATCTTTGATCGTGATACAGAGACATGGGTCATCATACAAAAATAAACTTTGACAATTCTTAAAAGAGAACAATATTAAAATGGTTATGGAGCACTCTGTTCCAATTCAACAGGCCACTAAGGGTTTAGGACAAAGTCAAGGCTTACCAACAGAGGCAGAAAGTCAGGCTGCGCAACCCGCAAATGAAGGATCACTGCACTTCACTGTGCAAACACACACACGCACACACACACACACACACACACACACACACACACACACACACACACACACACACACACACACACACACACACACAGGTGTTAATACCAATCACAGCACACAGTGAGGTGGTCACAACACACGGTGAGGAAGATACCACCACCCAAATATGTCAGTCCCCTGCCCCTGGTGCTCAGGGCCCCTGCTCAGGCCCTGCCAACACACACAAAAAGATGTACACAAATAAATTGTCACTTTGGGGCTGGGTTGAGTATAAAGCTCAATCAACTTAGTCAAACAGGAAAACCAAAATAAAGAAAAATAAATTGCAACTAATGAGTCAGAAAATAAGTAATGAGTCAGTAAATAACCAGTTACTTAGAGCAAACACAAATGGCAACAAAATACAAACATATTTCAAAAGAAAAATCAAAAAACACCACAACTTATACAAAATTACATATCCAAAAAACAAATCTAATGCAACTGGAAAGAGCAAGTACACTGTAAAAAGTGCTACACCCACAAAGTTTTATATACTTTAAATAGTTATAATCTTGCTTATTTTATTAGTTTTATACTAAAAAGTATCAAAATACTTCCTCTTTACTTTTAAAATATAGAAGTTTTTATATAACCATATATTTTGAATAAAACCAATGCAATTTATTTAGGTAGTTATTTGTATGTGGTTATTGTGTACAATAAATGTTATAAAAGTGAGTTGACATACACTATTTATTTGAGCAGCTGTCGATGTGGCACGTGCGTTCACCAAATGTAAATATTTAAAAAATTTTATAAGTTGGAATCCCGCTTTTTCATTGGCGCGGACTTTCTCAGGCAGATGCAGTATCTTCCTCGGCACTTCAACGGTTTGTTTGCTGCAGCGGATCTGAATAACAAGGTAAGTTGAGCAAATTTGGCCAAATGACTGGTGATGTAAAGTCACGCAAAATCGCTTACTCAAGGGAGCTGAGGTTAGGTTTGAATTGTACTGTAATAGAGCTATCCTGCACACATGGCAAACTAAAATGGTTGCACAGTGCTAGGGAGTGTGGTCGATCGGCAAACAGACAACAGCGGTTGAAATTAAATGAGTGCTGTAGGCCCGTCCAGCCTACAATGTGTTTTAGTTTTAATGCTTATTTCTAGCAGCACCTGCTAACATTATCGCCACTGTAACAACATTTAGAATGGACGTGTTTAAAAACGCAGACATGTAGGCAATACTTAGTTGCACAAATGCCCTCAGTTATATTTTTATATTGCAAAGATTAAATTTCGGGATAATATGCGATCGAAACGGTCGCAATTTCAAGCCTTCAGGCAATAGAACGGGCAAATAAGGGAAAGTAAGATGGTGTTTTATGGACAGCAGGCAAAACAAGGTAGCCCTGTGTCTTTGACAGGACTCTGCAATCAGATTATATATTTTGCATTACTAAAGCAGATGCACAGATTACACTGCAGAGATGTATGTTTGTCTGTCTGATTTTAGAGATTTTATCCACGTTTTTTTAATGCTGCATAGTCAATTAATTTGTAGCTTAATAAACAATAATGTGATGACCAATCAGGGACAGGCAAGGACAACTGCATTGTTTCATTGTAATGCATCCTTTGAACCAGAATAAGACAACACTCATGCTACAGTAGATTATGATAGTTTAGTACCAACACTCTATGGCATTGTCATAGACTTCACTCTGGTCACATGCTCTAGTCACAGTATCCGTCTAGTATCACCACCTTTAGTAACAAAAGTACAATTTTGACTTTCTTGTCTTATGTCTTCTACCGGTCTGCTATATTCCTCTCATTACCTGTTTGTCTTGATTCTTTTTTGTCTCCACCAATAGAATCATGCTGAAACAGAGGTGCACGCTGAGCTTGGCAGTTGCCCACTGAAAATGTACATGTGCCATCATCCCGACACGATTGGTATTATGAAAGAAGGACAGCCCATGGTCAGAGGTGTGCCAAACCTGTCTAAAGCATGCTGCCTCCTGTTTGGACTTACCTATGCTCTCGACCTTTGCAGTTCCAGTGTGATACAATGTGATTTTATGGTTCACATTTACCTTTATCCAAACATTACAGATTGGATATTTCACTGTACTGTTCAGAACAGGTTGAAAATACACTTATACAGTGTTTGTTTTATATTATACTGAACATATGCCAGATTTATTTGCTGTTTTGTAGTCACTGTTAAAAGTGACACTGGTTAACATTGAATAAATGTTTTTGTCTTCAATCTATTTTGTCATCTTTTTCTTCCATTGCATTTGTAATAGGTTAATCACTGTAGTGCTTAGAATATAGACATTTAGATTTATTTTCTGAGGTTATATCCAGGACTCAATTAAAATGTTTATTCGCATATGATTAGGTTAATTTTACTAAGAAAATAAAGTTCATAAAACCAAATTAAAATGAGTGCCGGTTACATGTAGCAAACCATAAATACATTACCTGTACCAAGAAAAGTAGGTTTATCTAACTGAGTAATACTAGTATTATTAGTTAACTCAACTTGATTTTATTGCGTTCATATTAAGTAATGTTAAAGTGTTCAATATACTTAAAAAAGGCTGCAAGTTGATTCAACCTAAAACATTCAATGCAGCCACTTGCCTCACTTTTTATAAGTTAGATCTAGGTATTACTTTTTACAGTGTAAAATACAACTAAAGAAAACCACAAAGAAAGATGATAAAAATTAAATAAAAAATTTAGACAATTCAGACTTTAGAAACGATCCTAAAAGTCAAAAAGACCATTACAAATCAAAAATAACATAACAGTCAGAAAACAAAAAATCATCAACACAATTAACTGAAATCACAAATTATTTTAGAAACAGAACAACACTGCAGCCATGAATGAATGCGAAGCACCCCGACTGGAATGCAGGTATGGGCCTTCACGAACCTATAAACAAAATGAGACTGTTACTCTGCTAAATTAATTCTCTCCTAACCTAATGTATGTACACGTAAAACTAATACATAACAAACGTAGAGAAAATGAGCCAATGCTTTATCAAGAGACAGTGAAACCAAGGAACAGAGCAGAGAAACAACAACAACCCAATTACTGCATCAGGTTCTCACAACTGAGAAAGGGAATAGATTAGGCAACGTTCTTAAATACAGACCAGCACTTCGAGAACGCACACCTCATACCATTAAGAACAATTAGCGAGAGATTAACAACAAATTATCCCTACTGTCTACAGTGTCCACATCCAGTTAGTGCAAACAGTGATAACACAGTAACAAGCTCATACAGCGGAAGACGGAAGTGCTCTTCAACACAAATCAGTGTATCTGAAATGTACATAAGACTGAACGCACTTATCTTAACCGAATACACTTCATGACCTGCAAACAACTAGCAGTATATTCTCCTTACCGGCTCGGGTGATCGCATCCGGTTTCCAGGAAGCTGTGAGAGGAAACGTGTTAACGACGCAGCAGTTCACAAAAAATGATGCATAACAGGCAGCACATACGTTACTGTTTTTATAGCCCAGGGGCGCAGATAATAGGCTGGAATGGCAAATAAACCAGTTGAGAACCATCTAACATACCTGGAACAGTAGCAGATGCAACATGATCTCCTGGGACTCCGTATACAGTATAGCACAAGTTCATTCCTTTTCTTTTTTTGGCATGCTCTTTATATGCAAAGGTAATCTTTTTATGTGCATCTGGTACGCTAAATTTACCTGTTGGGTGTGTTGCCTATCGTTTGTATCATATGCACGCAAAAAAGTGCATATCATATGCACGGATGCATCCACGTAAAAGCTAATTTCTGCATATAATGAGCATGCAAATGAGTAGTAGATTTATGACCCACATTGTGTCAAAATGATGGATGGTGACCTTTGACCTAGCCCCTCCCCATACCCTTGGGTTGACCTTCCCCCCTCCCCGTCCCCTTGGGATGACCTTGTCATTTCGATGACCTTGTGGCCTTTGACCTGGTGTGTAATAGGAAAAATATGTCTCTGCCCTCGTGGGTATAAGGGATTGATTTAATGGAAGTTGTGAAGGTTTTATGTTTGAACTTTGACACGCAGCTTCACCGGATCTCGCTCCACATTCCAGAGCAGAGGATGGGGTATATAAATGGGGTTGTTGTACTCTGTAAAATCAGAAACGAGCAGTGAAATACATTGATATGGCCCGTTTATACTCACCTAAATCCCCAGAGGGTGTGTTGAGTGAAGAGATGATGGAAAGTCTGACTTTGGCTCCAAGAAAACCGTATGAACATGTCCGTTTGACAAACTTTCTCCATGAAACTTCGGACTGGAGGAAAGGCAAATTTGTAATGAATAGTGACCGTGTTTTCGGGTACAAATTTCGAGAAAAAGCCATCTCGAGTTGTTACGCTCTACAGACCTCAGATCTCACAACCTGACCTTCCTGGCTGATGTGTCTCTTGTTAACGAATCCTCTGCTAAACCCAGTTTCGACACTAGAGACGGATGCTTCAGCGACATCGGATTCAAAATCACAAAAGCTACAACCATGCTGCTGCTGCAATATCTCATCGGCGATAAGCTCAAGGAGGACTGTGAAGGTTGTGCGATAAACCATACTAGCCAGCTGCAGCATTCCTGTCTGTTTGATCCCCCTACGTACTTCTTCGACACCTACTTTGACGAACTGTCCGGAAAACTGTTTAAACCCAATCTTCATTTCATCATCGCGATTGTCCTAAACCGGTGCAGGTTAAAATCTCATCCTCATTGGATCCAAGGAACAGTCGGAACTATTCTGGATGAATTGAGAGATGAACCATTCATCGCTTCAAAGCTAGAAGAAATCAGGGTGAAACTTTTGGACAAACCCTGCAAGAAAACCGTTTGCGACGTCGTTGATCTCTGGCAAGGCCTCTCAATTGTGAATGGCGAGTGACCAAATCCCCACCAGCATGGGTGCCGCCTGTAGCCTAAAGAGCTGTATGGAATTCATGTTTAAAGAACATTACCAACTCCAGATGACCCGACTGATGAACAAGATTATTGCAAACGCATCCAACCCAATTTTCCATGTGAGGATGACACTACGCACGAAGCAAATCTCAAGAAACAAATGGTTCATATAAGAGTATTGGCTTATTCATGGGATGATTTGACGGACAAATGTGTTAATGGGTCCGAACCACCCTGTGTAATGATAAAAGAGGTTCTAGATATGATGTGCGAACCACGCAATGAGATTGGTATCACAGATGTGTTGTGCATGTGTACGTATGTATCGGATGTATGTACAGAGTTGGCAACGAGCTCAAATCAATATGACTCTGATGATGAAGACGCCGCTGTCAAAATTTGTTGAAATGATTAACAACGCCGACAAAATTGTCGAAATGTTTATCAATTATATCCTAGACAAAAACATGATGGCCTGTCGTGACTTTCTTTTCTGGTTAGACTATCAGTGACGTTAATTGTGTTCATGCGATGAACAACCGTATAAGTCCAAAAAAACAAAAATTGAGATAACCATGTGACTTGAATGTATGTGTGCCACTTTGTGTACAGAATCACTTTGGGGGGGTGTTCACGCGACCAAAACTCTGTATTTAAAATTTTTAAATAGTCTCACGCGGAAAAACCACTTATGTCCACTAACGAAAAATGGAGACGCCGGGTGCTTTCATGTCCGCTGCGGACATTAAAAGGCAAAACCTCGGCAAAAAAAGGAGAGCGAACATGAATAAATGGAAGGACAGAGCAAGGAAGTCTTTGAGGGATGCTGGGAAACCATATGTGAACCGGAGAGGAGAGCAAAAACAAGGAAAAAGTCCACCGAAAGAGGTGAGTGAAAGAACCGTATACAAAGTATCTACTTAACGTTAGCTGTTACAGTCAGAGGGGCGTGTAGGCTACTGGGCATCGTCTACTAGAGTTCATTCAAATAGCTCACTCTGTTTAACGGATCAATTCATGAATGGGTCGAAATGAATGCTGTAGGCTACTCCTTATAACCACGGATAAATTAATCGAAACATTTTAGCTGCGTTTGATTTCTGGCTAGCCAGTTACTTTGTAACGTAGCTGGTTACAGTCAGGGGGCATAGTGCTGGGCGTCTAACGTTACTAATGTTCATACAGCTCGGATTGTTTAGCGAATCATGTCATGAATGGGTCGAAATGAAAGCTGAGAAAATTAGATTTTGATTGCTTTATGTCTTCACTGAAATTGGTAAAAAAAAAATATATATATATATAGCCTATATATATATATATAAAAAAGTCATTGACGTGTTTAAAATATTTTGATATATTTTTTGGATCCCCTGTTACCATTTAATGCAACACTTTGTTTTGTAATATTGTATGCTATGTTTGTTTGTTACTCATTATTTAATAAATTAAATAAATAAATAAATAAATAACTAAAAGGTAATAATAAAAATAAAATAAAATAAAAAAATGCATTGATTGTGTAAGCTGTTATATATTCTAGCTAGTAACCTTAATAGCTGTTAATAGCTCTAGTGTTCTATAGCTAAACAAAAAACAACCGCTAATGTGACTTTGTTTTTGTTAAGGGCAATGTGTGCAAGGAGACGTGTCCCAGGCAGTGTTCAAGCCTAACAGAACAAAGAAAACTCCAGCTCTTCACAGAGTTTTATGCTGTCTCTTATGAGAGGTAGCAGGCTATCATTCTCTCTGGTTTGGAGCAGGTAGGCTAACTTAAGCAATTCATGACCATATCATGTCAACAGTATGCAATGCATCACAATGTAGGCCCATGAAATAACCAGTGAATTGAATACTAAGTTAGTGAATTCACTAAGACTGCACATGTGCCTGATCACTGTAAATGTTAAATTCTGTGAGGATGGATGAAGGATGATCAGCATCAAGTAGGCCACCAAGTGCATTACAGACCACAGCGCTTTGGTGCCCTAAAAGGCATACACATGGCTTATTCATTCTCCTAACCAAAGCCTACTCACATACTTAATGACCTTAACTTGACAGCTCTACACTACGGCTAGCTTGCTGCGCTATGGTAAATGTCTTTTTACTTCATGTCTTTTTACTTCTAGCACAAGGTGAGTCGCAGACGACCACGTGGGCCTGACACTGAGATTACTAAGAGGAAGTACACCTTCAAGTACCATGTGCAACAAGGAGGCCAAAGACTTGCTGTTTGTAAGCTCACATTTATGTCAGTCTTTCAACTGACCAACAGTCGCCTACAGGCAAGTTTTATATAGCCTAGCGTTTTCCGTTTGTTAACTTTTTATTACATGCATGATTTTAATTAGATACATTGTCCATAACATATTTATTTAAAGTTACTTATCTTTGAAAAGGTTATTCAAGAAAAGTTAGGTAGTCAGTCTGAGGGAACAGAGCAGGTAGCTAAAGTCAGGTCTCCATTAGAGGACTTCAGAGGAAAACATAAGAACAGGTAAGTAAAAAAAAGGAAAAAACCTTGAAGGACCTCATGCTCTCGTCCTGTTAGTTTTTAAAGCTGCACCATTGTCAGCATCCATTGCCCTACAACATTCCCTGGTCTAATGGTGCACTGGACGCTGGCATTATAGGGCGTTGGGTGCCTTGCCACCCTATAACGCCAGCGTGCACATACCGTAATGGTTAGGATTCAGCTCACTGTTGTTGTCCAGTCAGGAAACATATTTTTGCACTTTGAGATCGATATCATCAGGTAAAGTGCTATGCAAATGTAATGTATGATTATTCTTTGTATCATTACAACATGTGGATCTTAAAGGGATACTTCAGCTCTGGAAAGATTAATGTGTATTTAAAATGGGTAATTTATGTAGTAGAAATGTGAAATAATTTTTTAATTTTGAGCCTTCTAGACTGAGAAAAGCCAGAAAATGTATTTTTGATTTATGGGGATGAAAGACAACAACTCCCAGATTGCAATGCTAAAACGCACACATCAATCAATCACATGTTTAGCATCCATGTAAACACTACATTCAGATTCACAAATCAGAATAAATTCAGTTAGATTGAAACAAAAGGTGTGCATGTAAACAATGACGATTTTTGCGTCATCAGAGGATTTTTTCCAGACAAAAAATACATAAATCTCTCATCTCAGGGGGATATGAGGGAGGAAAGCATGGTAATTCGAAAATACTAAAAAGAATTCGGTTTTTTAATTATACAAACCTTAAAGCTAAATCCTGAAGTATCCCTTTAATGACTGTATGTGAAAAACAAAATCCTATAGTTTAGAGGAATGTTTAGAATTATACATTTATGGTCACAGAAACAATGCAATTGTGCAAAACAGACCAGCATAGTTTATTATATTTCCCTTGTTCATTTTCAGGCCTCATAGCATTCATCCTGCAGTGAGAGAGGGGATAAGAGAGCATATCTTGAGCTTCCCACGCCAACCGAACCACTACTCACGGATGAAGGGAGATGTGGAGAGGGAGTACCTGAGCCCTGATTTAAACCTGCTCCGCATGTTCCGGCTGTACAAGGAAAACAATCCAACATCCACTGCAAAGTTCTGGCTCTATAGGGACCTCTTCAAGCAGCAGAACCTCAGTTTTGGGCAGCCAAGAAGTGACACTTGTGCAAAATGTGACACCCTGTTCTCAAAATTAACAGCTGCTACAACAGATGGAGAAAGGTTGAAGATCGCAGCCGAGAGTTAGCTTCACCACCAGAAAGCTGAAAAAGCGTACACCCAGTTGCAGGCTGACACAGAGTGGGCCAAAGCCAATGATGACTGCCATGTCATTTGTATCGACATGCAGGGGGTAGTGTTCACACCAAACCTGACACACTCCAACGTGTACTATCAACGGCAGCTGGCCAACTACAACCTCTGTATCCAGGAGATGGGCACTGACGATCCTCCTACAATGTGCCTCTGGCATGAGGGCATTGCTCACAGAGGTTCCATCGAGGTGGCAAGCTGTCTTTTGAAGTGGGCAGAAACATCTTTAGCTCCCCTAGTCCAGGCAAAGGAACAGAAGCTCGTCATCTATAGTGACCGATGCTGTGGGCAGAACAACTGGCGAGTCCTAAACCTCATGGCCCTGCTCGTATCTAGAGGGTACTTCAGTCAGATAGAGCAGAAGTTCATGTTGTCTGGTCACTCCTTCCTTCCCTGTGACCGTTCCTTTGCCACGCTGGACAAGAGGCGCAAGGTGTCCACACTCCACACCCCCAGCGATGTCGCCGAGATGATCCGTGGAGCCAGGCAGCAGCATCCATTCAAAGTCATTGAGATGAAATGTCCGGACTTCAGGCAGCTCCCTGATGCAACATTAAAGCGTCCACCTGGCTTGCTAATCACATCCATGATGTGGTTGAAAGTGACAGGTAAAAAACTAAAGAGTTGGTTTTCTGAGATTAGCAGTGTTGGGGATATGTGCGTGAAAGAAGAATCTTTATTGAATTTCTTGTTGAATCATGATTTTAGCTGCTGATCCATGGTGTGTCCACACAAAAGGGAGCCACAGCCTCTACGAGAGATGGAAGACCTGGCTGATCACCAAACACAGGAAGAATCAACCACCTCCAGCTCCCTTGTTCTCCACCACGTATGCTCGTGCTTATGAGGACCCTCTGCCCGTCAAGAAGGAGAAGCACCGGGATCTTATGAAAATGCTAGCCTACATGCCAGCGGAGGCCCAAGCATTATATGGGACATTAGAATGCGAAGAGTAGCCTGGTATGTGTAGGCCATGTGCAGGGTAAGGTGGGGTATATTGTGTATATTGTGTAAAATTAATCATAATTGTAGTTGTAGTTTATCTTGTATGCCTTATCTTATGTTGTATAATAGGAATATATAGTTATTTATTTAGTAAATGAATGAATGGGGTGATTTATGAAATGTATTATAAAATGGTAAACTAGCATATGGAACCATAGCATGGAATGTTGATGATGTATGTCTGTATTGTGAATATGTATTGTTTATAGTTATTACTGTTGTTTATTGTTTGTATGTATTCTTGATTGTATGTACGGTTTGTTTGTACTGACGTTTGTTTTCTGTACTATAAGTAGGCCTATGTATTGTTCATTGTTCGTACTGTATTGTCCGTGTTTTTGTTCTGTGATTAACGTTGGCAAAAAATAAAAGAAATTGAAAGAAAGAAATGCTTAATATTTTCTTTAAGGTTCTTTTACTGTATTAAAACTAAGATAAAGGAATCAAATCTCCAGTGGTTTAAAGTGATACGATGAATTGGACTTATACTGTTATTCCACATTAACTGTACATATACTGTTCTTCCACATTCCAGAAATGTAAATTACTCTAACTTTTTATTTTTAAGATTGATACTAAAAAATCTTATCTCATTAGAATTGTGAAGCTTTTGTTGTCTATCTTCAAGTCAAAAAAAAATAATAATATAATATTCAAGTCCAAATTAAAAAAATGTTATTATTCAAAATTTGAAAATATGGACTTATATGGTTCTTCGTCTCAAGCCCTCAATTATTAATTTTTTACTATCCATTATATTAAGGCGAGACACAGCAGGCAAAAACATCGTTTTTTTTTCACTGGTCAATTTTGAGATTTTGGGATATTTGTCTTCAATAACATGTCTTCTTTCAGACTTGTGGTGAAAAAAGTCCGAAATACACATTTAGGTCTTTATTTTACTACACTTTGTCTGTTTGCGTCTGTAGATTTCTCATAAATTCATCAAAAGTTGTCGTTACCATCCCTCTGCTCCGCGATCGCGATCTGCACCCTGTCATCACACACACCGTTAGAAAGCTCTCTCTCTCCTGAACAAGACTGCCTGATCCAAATATGGTCATTTCCTTTTTATCAGCAATCGCGAAAGTAAAAGGGGGGATTTTACTCTAAATGCGCAATCTCATTAGCTAATGCTAAATCTTTAAAGCACGTTTTCTCAAAATGTCTTTTCTCTCATACTCCAAGTCCGAAATCGTCTCGGTTACGGATGTAACCCTCGTTCCCTGAGTAGGGAACGGAGACGTTACGTCGAGTGACGGAGAATGGGGGTTTCGCCTAGAAAGCCAATCATCTTCGAGTATTACAAAACGAGCCTATGGCAATGAAATGCCATGGGTCTGCGGAATTTGCATAGCGTATCTCCGCCCCACCGCGTGGGTATAAAAGGAGGAACGCCGGCAAAGGCAGATCATGTCTTCGCTGAGGAGCCGAGACTGAACTCAGGCGTCTACCCAGCGGTACAGCGGAAGTGGCAGGGAGACGTAACGTCTCCGTTCCCTACTCAGGGAACGAGGGTTACATCCGTAACCGAGACGTTCCCTTTCGTAGTCACTCCGAGTTACGTCGAGTGACGGAGAATGGGGGTCCCCGTGTAATCACGCCACCTTCACAGCTGTCTTCCAGTGCCCTGCGAAAGTCTGATCCCCCTGTCGTGATACTGGCACGGACGAAGGAGTCCTACTTAACACAGGAATACCAAGGTACACTGGGGAGCATATCTCAGAGGAGATATGCCGCAGCATGCCTACCCGTAGGGAGGACTTAGAATACACATATGGCCGGAAGGCTTCATATGGAGGAACACTGGAGTAACCAGCCCGTGGGGTGGCGACTTTCAACTCCAGGGGAGGCAAGGTGGCTTGCCGAGGGAAAGACACATGCTCAAGAGGCTTACAGTGGACATACACATGTGGGGGTTACTCAGGGAGGAACCATGCACACGGAGGCACCTAGCCGACGCACAGGCAATAGACACTGGCGCCAGCGTCAACAGTGCTGGAGGAACTCAGGGCTTCAGAAGGGAAGGCTCACCTGAGGAGAATAATCGCACGTATCCAGTCCGTGGAGTGGAATGGCGAGCAAGCGAAGACACCTGAGCGGGTCCTGAACTAGCTGGTTGAAGCGAGTACATGGGAGGACACTGGCTCCACTCGGAGATTATAGAATCTGGCGAATGTGTTAGGTGTCGCCCAGCCTGCAGCTCTACAGATGTCTGCCAGCGAGGCGCCATGCGCTAGAGCCCAAGAGGAAGCCACACTCCGGGTGGAGTGGGCTGTCACACCAAGGGGGCACGGTCGGCCTTGCTGTTGGTAAGCCAAAGCAATGGCGTCCACTATCCAGTGAGACAACCTCTGCTTTGAGAGAGCCTTTCCCTTCAGTCTCCCACCATAACAGACAAAGAGCTGGTCTGAGGTCCTGAAACACCGCGTCCTGTCTACGTAAGCGCGGAGAGCGCGTACTGGACAGAGCAGTGCCAAGGCTGGGTCTGCCTCCTCCAGGGGCAGCGCTTGCAGGTTCACCACCTGGTCCCGGAAGGGAGTAGTAGGAACCTTGGGCACATATCCAGGCCGGGGTCTCAGGATCACGTGAGAGTAAGCCGGCCCGAATTCCAGGCACGCTTCGTCAACGGAGAATGCGTGCAGGTCCCCTACCCTCTTAATGGAGGCCAGTGCAACCAGGAGCGCTGTCTTCAAAGACAGGAAATTAAGCTCCATTGATTGCAGAGGCTCAAAAGGAGCCCTCTGCAGGGCATTTAACACCACTGAGAGGTCCCAAGAGGGAACGAGAGGAGGGCGAGGAGGATTCAGTCTCCTCGCTCCTCTCAGGAACCTGATGATCAGGTCGTGCCTTCCCAGAGACTTACCATCAACTGCTTCGTGATATGCAGCTATAGCGGCCACATACACCTTCAGTGTGGAGGGAGACAGCCTTCGCTCCAGCCCGTCTTGCAGAAAGGAAAGCACGACTCTGATCAAGCATCTCCTGGGGTCTTCTCGGCGAGAAGAGCACCAGTTAACGAAGAGGTTCCACTTTAACGCATAGAGACGTCTCGTGGACGAAGCTCTAGCGGAAGTGATAGTAGCCGCCACCGCAGGTGACAGGGTACTCAAACCTGCCTCGTCCCGTCGAGGAGCCACACGTGGAGTCTCCAAAGATCGGGACGAGGGTGCCAAAGGGTGCCCCGTCTCTGAGAGAGGAGGTCCTCTCTCAGAGGAATTGGCCAAGGAGGTGCTGTCGCGAGGAGTACTAGTTCGGAGAACCAGGTCCTGGTGGGCCAGTACGGCGCAACCAGAGTGACCTGCTCCTCGTCCTCCTTGATCTTGCACAGAGTTCGTGCGAGAAGGCTCACTGGGGGAAACGCATATTTGCGTAGGCCCCGCGGCCAGCTGTGCGCCAGTGCATCCGTGCCGAGAGTACCCTCGGTCAGGGAGTAATACAGGGCGCAATGGGATGAGTCGTGGGAGGCAAACAGGTCTACCTGTGCGTCCCCGAACTGATCCCAAACCAGCTGGACCGACTGGGGATGGAGTCGCCATTCGCCAGGGAAAGGACGGAGCCGAGACAGCTCGTCGGCTGCAAGGTTCCGATCGCCCGGAATGTAGATAGCACGAAGGGACCTCAGGTGCTTCTGACTCCATAAGAGGAGGTGGCGAGCGAGTTGCGACATACGGCGGGAGCGTAGACCACCTTGACGGTTGATGTACGCTACTGTTGCGGTATTGTCTGAACGGACTAGCACGTGTTGACCCTTGAGCAGCGTGTGGAAACGGTGCAGGGCAAGGCGTACTGCCAGCAACTCGAGGCAATTGACATGCAGAAGGCGCTGGGGTCCTGTCCAGGAGCCCGCGGCAGCATGTCCGTTGCACATGGCGCCCCAGCCCGTGGAAGAGGCATCTGTGGAGACAACAATATGCCTGGAAACTCGTTCTAGGGGACTCCGGCCCGTAGAAAACTGAGATTCCTCCACGGGGTGAAGAACTGACGGCAGGTCGGAGTCACTGGGACTCGGAGCGTGCCGTGATGCCATGCCCACCTCGGGACTCGATCGCGAAGCCACAGCTGAAGCGGTCTCATATGAAGCAATCCGAGCGGCGTTGCCGCGGCTGCAGATGCCATATGCCCCAGGAGCCTCTGAAATAATTTCAGTGGGACCGCACTCTTGCCCTCGAACTGACGAAGACAAGTCAGCAGTGAGTGTGCGCGCTCGCTCGTAAGCTGCGCGGACATGGCGACCGAGTCGATCTCCATACCGAGAAAAGAGATCCTCTGCACGGGGCTGAGTTTGCTCTTCTCCCAGTTGACCCGAAGGCCCAGACGGGCTAGGTGCCGGAGCACAAGGTCTCTGTGTTCGCAAACCTGAGCTCGAGAGTGGGCTAGAATCAGCCAGTCATCGAGATAGTTCAGGATGCGAACCCCGTGTTCGCGTAAGGGCTGCCTCGACGACCTTCGTAAAGACGCGAGGAGACAGAGCCAACCCGAATGGGAGAACCGCGTACTGATATGCCTGCCCCTCGAAAGCAAACCGAAGGAACGGTCTGTGTCGAGGTAAGATGGAGACATGAAAGTAGGCGTCCTTCAGGTCTATCGCTGCAAACCAATCCTGTGGCCGCACGCACTCGAAAATGCGTTTGGCCGTGAGCATCCTGAACGGCAGCCTGTGAAGGGAGCGGTTCAGGACGTGCAGGTCCAGGATCGGTCGTAACCCACCGGATTTCTTGGGGACGATGAAGTACGGGCTGTAAAACCCCGACCTCATCTCGGCTGGAGGGACAGTCTCGATTGCACCCTTCGCCAGCAGGGTGGCAACCTCCGCTCGCATGATGGGGGCATTGCCACCGACCATAGTGAAGCGGACTCCGCTGAAGCGGGGAGGAGACCGAGCGAACTGAATCGCATAGCCGCGCCTGATCGTTCGGGCGACCCAGCGGGACAGGCTGGGGAGCTCTAACCAAGCTGCCAGAAACTGAACCAGCGGGGTCATGCGAACGACAGACGTCCCCCCGGAGGGGCAGCGAAGCGGAGTGACCGGCCCCGGCGAGGGTGGCATAGCGGCCCTGTGCGGGGGCGTGGTCAGGCTCCGCGCCCTGACAGAGGAGACCAGGGAAGGACCAGCGTTCCACGGGGGTCTGCTCTGCCAGGGGGCTGGCGACAGAGGGGGACGAGAGCGGTGTGGTCCGAAGACGGCACGCACTGTCGTCTGCGCCCTCTGGAACAGAGGGGGACAGGAGTGGCGAGGCCCGGAGGCGGCGCACACTGCTGTCCGAGAACTCTGTGACAGAGGGGGATGAGAGCAGCGAGGCCCGGAGGCGTCGCACACTGTCAGCCGGCTCTGTGTGCTCAGTGATGGAAGTGTTGGTTCTTTCTTTAACAGTTTTAGGGTACTGCCCACCCATGGGTGAGCAGCGGGAAAACAAAAGATTCTCCCCCGGCCCTCCGCCGGGGGAAGGAGGGGGCCTGCAACCACCTCCTGGGGAAGAACCGGGACCATCACTGAGCAGCCCGTCTCAGGAGCGCCGCTTAGCCTGGCGTTTAGCGGGGCGCGGGGCTGGAGAGGGCTGGGGCGCCTTCCTGCGGCCTCCTCCACGACGCGGCCTGGGTGAAGGCTGCTGCTGGGGCCGTGCGGGAGGGGAGGGAGCGACAGGAGGGCGCCCTCGGCGGCGAGCAGGCTGAGGCTTCTGAACCGACGGCTGGGTGGAGGCAGCAGCGGGCCGTCGGGGCAGAATATGCTTGATAGCCTCAGACTGCTTCTGTGCGGTCGAGAACTGCTGGGCAAAGTCCTCGACCGTTCCGCCGAAGAGGCCGGCCTGGGATATGGGGGCATCGAGCAGACGAGAGCGCTCGGCGTCCCGCATATCAGCTAGGTTCAGCCACAGGTGACGCTCCTGGACCACCGAAGTGGCCATTACCTGACCCAGGGAGCGTGAGGCCTCTTTCGTCGCTCGGAGAGCGAGGTCAGTGGCGGCACGCAGCTCATCAAAGAGCCCTGGGTCAGTCCCGCCCTCGTGCATATCTCTGAGCAGCTGGGCCTGGTAGACCTGTAAGGTGCTCATCGCATGCAGAGCGGCGGCCGCCTGTCCTGCAGCCTTGTAAGACTTCGCCACAAGGGAGGACGAAAGCCTACAGGCCTTGGACGGGTGCTTAGGATTACCACGATATGAAGCACTCTGAGGACACAATTGCATCGCAACAGAGCGTTCAACCGGGGGAACCCCAGTGTACCCATGGGCGACCGCCCCATCGAGGGGGGGAAAGGCGGAGAAAGCCGACGAACGTGCACGGGAGGTCAAGGGAGCCTTCCATGATTTCGTCAGCTCCTCATGCACTTCCGGGAAGAAAGGTATTGGGGTTGGCTGCGGCCGAGAGGCGGCAGCCGCGCCCAAAAACCAATCATCCAGCCGCGAGTGCTCGGGGCAGGGTGGAGAGTTCCACTCGAGCCCGATGCTCGCGGCGGCTCGGGAGAGCATGGCGGTCATCTCGGGATCTGATACGGGCAACGCTGGAACTCCAGAAGGAGGCAACGCAGCCGCATCGTCACTTCCCGATGACTCTTGCCCACCTTGTGATGCCGCGATCGACATCGAGTCATCCTCTGGAGCGCCGAATGAAATACGCGGGGCATCAACGGATGGACCCGGTAAAATCACCGCGGCGCTCGCGGGTTGCAACACTACAGAGGGGGACGCGGTCCGAGGACGTATCGTCGGATTTTTGTTCCACACCGTCACCCTCAAGTCACCCTGTCCACCTCTCGAGGAGGGTGTAGATCGGGGTGTGGATGAGGGGACTCTCTCTCGAATGAGATCATTGAGTCTCGACCTTAGTGTTGCGATGGTCATGTTCCCACAGAAGGAACATGAGTCATCCACAAGCGCTGCTTTAGCGTGCTCTAAGCCCAGACACGCAAAGCAGCGATTGTGCCCATCAAAGGAAGACAGGAATCGACCGCACCCAGAAGAACACGGGCGAGACATCTTTAAAAAGACGTGCCACGTGCAGCTCTTTTAGAGAAGAAAAAAGCTCAGCGATGCTGAGGCGACCAGGGAGAAACACACCAACTGGCAGATCACTGCACAGACCGCAGGCAATGTGAACTCGCTGGATACCGCCGTCACACCAACACCGGAGAGCTCGCTCGTCTCGAAGAGAAGTCACTGAAACTCAGGATTTGGCTTGTGGAGTGAAGAGAAGTTTCTTGGCTCCGAAGCGAAAACATGATCTGCCTTTGCCGGCATTCCTCCTTTTATACCCACGCGGTGGGGCGGAGATACGCTATGCAAATTCCGCAGACCCATGGCATTTCATTGCCATAGGCTCGTTTTGTAATACTCGAAGATGATTGGCTTTCTAGGCGAAACCCCCATTCTCCGTCACTCGACGTAACTCGGAGTGACTACGAAAGGGAACTCCAGTTCAGTAGCACCTATATACACCAAACTTTCCAGTCTTGTACCTAGTTATATTATGAAGACATTTACAGAGGGATTTGTAAATATATTATTCCTAGCCTGATTTATATAACATTTTATTCCCAAAAACATGGCGAAAATCATTTTTTAAGGCTATTGGCAGTATATTCTGATTTACAGGATAACAAAAGTAGATATCCATAAATCCCTCTGTAATTGTTTCCCCATCTAATATGTGAACACAATGAAAAAATAATTTTGAACCTAACTTTGTCCAATACTCAGATTTCGTTTTTTTAAATATATGCAAAATAGCGCATATTTAATTAGACAATGCCTCATTTGCATATTTAAACATTAACTTACAGAAAACTTGTAATACATTTTTTTCTCATCTTAATGTAGGTAATCAACTGGCAAAGTTTCATGGTGATATCTGATAGTTAAAAAAATTACCCTATTCACCTGTAGTGTCTCGCCTTAAAATCCCAGCCTAGCCATCGAAAGCCCACTTAGAAGGAAATCCGCCACCTAGTGGCCGCCTCGGTTCATTCAGCTCTCAGAAATCGGTTCATTCAGCTCTCTTTTCTCTCTCTTTAGTTCTGTTGTGAATTGTTTTATTTCTACTTTTTCTCTTTTGATTACTTTTCAATTATTGATGACACTTCACTGTTATCATAATTATTATAGGATATCATCCTGATTCTTCAATTCTTTTACATGCTTATTTAAGATTGGTTCAAACAACTTTGAATTTAAACTTAAACTAAAATGTCTGATCCAACCAGGTCAACCACAGGGAGGAAGTGCGCCCCTTGTGGTGAAATACCACTACTGTGGTTTGTCTTCTCCTGTGTTTCATCCTGCTTGGCTTATTTCTACTTTTCTCTTTTGATTATTTCATAATTATTAATGATACCTTAATGTTATCATTGGTAGTTATCGGATATTATTCTCATTTTCCTTAATTCTTCTTGAAATTTTATTTAAACTTCTTTGAATTTAATTTGAATTAAGTTTGTCTGTTCAGTCAGGTGCACCACCACTGAGGAAGTCGCACCCTGGTGGCACCAACACGCTACTACAGCCTGCCTCCTCCTGTGTTTCATCTGGTTTTCTTTATTTTCTATTATCTCTTCTGGGGTTAGGTTATTTTGATAAAATACCATCATTATCATAATTTCCTTTTGTTTATTATTATTTAGTAAAACCTTTGACTCTTATTGCTACATAAAAAAATATCAATCCATTTGGTTTAAACAAGGAATCCTTAATCCACTTTAAGTTTCACTTGTTTAACCTTTGTGTATTTATAGGTGGTATTCACTAGAGCACTGTGGTGAGTTGCGACATTCTCTGAGTGGTATCCCGCAGACAAGGTTACCCGACCGGCGGTACTGACGCTGGCCGTGTGTGAGTTTCTGACACTTCCGAATCCCCTACCATTGCTGCGGCACGCAACTGCGACATCAGCAATTTGGCACTCCAAAAGGTAACGTCAACCACGCCAGCCGACACACAAGGCAATTTTGGAATAATTACCGAAACCGTGGCCTAAAGAGGGGCCACTCTTTTTGAGGGTTCTGGGGAAAATCCACTTTGCCGTGCCGTCTGGCAGTTGACACCTCGGGGTGCCGGTTGTGTTTAAAGTCAGGTTGTTTGAGAGGGCGCAGCAAGGTACAGGGAGACAACAAAGTTGCCCGAGAACACTGCGGTCAAGTGCTGGGAACCGTCGGAGGAGTGACTGAGCCACGGGCTCCCACCAGAGTGGCCTCAATTCACCGCAGGTAAACTAAATTTAGTAAAACCCATTCCACTTACTATAAGCCACAGAATACTAGATATCTCCCGGATATTTTAAGTGTTTGGCCCGTTCAGACCTATTCGTTTATTTACTTATTTGTTTCATTCTACTTCAATCTTTTCCATCTTGCTATTTTTCTGTTCTGTTGTGATCTGTTCCTTTCATTTCACCTAGAGACAGAACCTCTGAGAGCCACCAAAGAAGCTAAATAATAGAGCGACAAACCAAGCAGCCGGTGTCATCACGTGACCCGCTAGGCTACTGCCTGTCAAATCTCTAGTTCGGGTCCTTCGTCGACCCAAGTTAATTGGCTCCGCTAACTGTTTACATCAGTTAGCCCCAAAATTCTCATAAACGGCATAGCCCGTATGAGTATAGCTTGTTAACCTTAGAACGAACTTGCATTGGTCTCTTTGTTTGTGTGTGTTGTGTTCCTCTCGCCCACAGTGAGCCAGTATGTTCCGGTCCTACAGTCCCGCAGCCCACTGGGACAACCTCCCGACATGGCCGATACCCATGACGACCTCCTTCCTGCCCAAGGACGCCGACTTGGACAAGCTGATGGCCCACGATCCGACCCAGAGCTACAACTACAAAGACTGGGCCAAAATCGTTGGAAACCTCGCTCACACCCTCGTCGCCCAAGCACGGCTCAGCGAAAGGAGCAGAATCAACCTGGAGCAGGAAGCCGCAACGCTAAAGCTCCAAGCGGAGGGGGTCCGGAGGAACCAGGCCCACGCGCAGAGCCGTCTAGATCAACCACTCCGCGAGACCCACGACCAGCGTGGGACACAGGATGCAACAGACCCAGCGCTACAGAAAGAAGCAGAAAGACTTCAAAAGGCCCTGGGTGATCTTCGTCTTGACACAGACCAAAGAAAGCAAGCGGAGAGAAACGCCAGAGAGGAACTCAACGAGAAACTCCGACAAGGTGAAGCTCTCCTCGCAAGAACAGAGGCTGAACTAAAAGAAAGAGACGCTAAAGCCAAGGCCTGCAAAAAACACTTGCACGCAGCCCAAGCTGAAATCCACGAGCTTACTCAGCAGAGACACGATCTCAAAAACGAACTTGACATTGTTCACAAAGAGTTGAAACACTCTTATAGACTGCAGAATGACTGGGAAGGGGAAACGCATACCACATAGTTTCCCCTAACCAGCAGGTCCGTACCTTTCAGCCACGAACTCAGAGCTGAAAGGAGGGGTTGAAAGCCCATTGCTCAAGATGTCACCAGCCAGCTTCCAGACAACCCCTGCCGCTAACCATGGCATGGCCCCCAAAGAACTCGACAAGCTGGCCAGAAACATCCCTAAGTTCGCTCCAAACCCTGCAGGAGGCCACAAAGTGCATGCCTACCTGCAAGACATTGACTTTCATTTATAGACTGTCGCCAATGTAACTACTTGGGACAGATTTTGCCTGCTAAGAATTACGTCTAGCCATGACGTGCGCAGCTTCCTATACCATCAACCAGAGACTGTCAAAACTCACTACCAGCAGCTGCGACAAGCTTTGATCCAATAATTCTCTGATCCAGAATCAGACCAAGGGCTCATCATCGCCATGGACCTCAAGCAGACAAGACTTGAAACCCCACAGACCTACTACGGCCGATTCCGACAAGCCTATTTCGGAGCACGGAACGAGCCAGGTATGGAAGAAGATTTCAACTTCAGAACTCGGTTTCTCCGAAATCTGCATCCCACAGTGAGTCATCACATGGGCGTCCTGGCCTGTCCACGTAACATATCTACACAACAGCTACGAGACTTTGCCCACAAAGCTTATGTCAAGCAAAAGACTGTGTCCGAAAAGACTGTGAAAAACCACACAATCTTCCCTGTCTCTGAACACTATTCAGAGCTGACTCTAGAGGGCGCCCCACAACACCACAGACCTTTGTACAGAGAGACAAGACAGCTCCAAGCCAGCAGAGGGCAGCACAACCGTGAGGGTGCTCATCCAGAGCACCAGATCGGGCGCTCCGAAAGATTCTGGGACCAGCAACACCCATCCAACAACCCAAGGGGTGGAGCCACCTGGGAAGCAAGCTGGCGACCCAGAAATAGCTGATCCCCATCGTCCGGAGCATCAAGCCCAGAAAGCCGGCATTGGAACCCCTCTCAACGTGCCACTGGTAAGCCCAAGTCTGAGCCCACATCAGATCAAAACATTGCAGCCACGTCAGAGAGAGCAGAGATCCTGAAGGTGCTGAAAGAGATTCTGCACAGAAAATCTCACAAGAAAGACAACAGGAAGGATGAGCCTGATATCCTATGCCTAAGCGTAAGACCAAGCACCCAGAACACTGCTTGTCAGCCACAGACCACGGAGCTAACTGTCACGTCACAAAGTGACAGCATCACCCAGCCACCACAGCTGACAGCTGCACACCCTGAGCAAGACAGCACAATTTCCTACAACTGGGACCAAAATCCCAAAGGACCAGGAAATACTGTCCTGGCTATCACTTTGGAAGATGAGGTGAGCCTTGAAGCCCTGCTAGACACTGGCTCAGACCTTACTTTAATGTCAGCTCAACTCTTTGAAAGACTCAGTGCTAAAGCTAAGAGACAAGATCGAACTCTGACATCGCAAACGTGTGAGCTGAATGTGCAGTCGTACAGCCAGAACGACATCCGGCTCGAACAGGTAGCTCCCATTCACCTGACAATTGGTTCTATGAGTCTGATCCACCCAGTGTACACCTCAAAAATGAACACTTCAAACAACTGAAAGTTTGGGCTCAAGTGCGGGAACCCCTCCCCCTCCAGTCACACAGGCCACCCGAACCAGACTGTCAGGTCACAGAGTTCACGGAAACTCCCGCATAGCCAGACTCTCAGGTCACAGAGTTCACGGAAACTCTCACCGCCAGCCACGGGGACACAGTTCCAGCACCAGACCAAGATTCAAGTTCACTACTCTGCACATTTCAGTTCACCAAAGACTCTGATTCCTTCTGCCCCAAGATCACAACTGCCCTGCAGTTGAATGATGTAACCACTACTGACATTGTAATTGCACTATGGGCAGACAACTCAGCCATCAGTGTCTCACTATTCGATGCTCTCATTGAAGACACACCGGACGTTCCTTCTGCCAGCAAGCGCACCCGTTTTCCTTTAAACACGTGCCCATCAACCATGATGACGACCAAAGGTGCCTGCGCTTTGAACTTGAACTGGAACCACCGGTGTCTGACCCATTACTTCCTGGTCCTTCCGGACCCGCCCCATGATGTCTACATTGGAGCAGACATCCTGACTCGCCTCAAGGCTCATGTGGACATCATTAATGAGGTAGTGTGGGCCCCATTGACTTTACAGCCCCCTGTTGTTCCAACCAACACTGAGAACCTCCTGTCAGGTCAGACCATTCCTGAGGTTGGCACCCTAATCAACGAACAGGAAACTGTGATACCAGCTTGCACCAAAGGAGTCGCCGTCCGGCTCAACATGCGTCGTGGTCAAACCCTAAACCACACGCTGGGCTTCTTTCAACCTTCACCTGAATGTGTTGAACTTGGACTCACGCTGGAAGCCACACCCCTTACTGAAGTGTCATCTCGTGTAGTCTACATCATTTTCAACAACTGCATGGCGATGGACATCACCATTCCAAAAGCCTTTCGGGTGAGGTGGCTAGTGAGCCACGACTTTCCTGATTTTGAACTCACATTACCAATCATTGGGCCCATCCCATCTTCAATGATGCCCGAAGGGAACACAGACAACACAGTGTTCACAACACCCTTCAAACTCATCTCCATCACTTCGGTCATGCCAATGGACAAAGACCAGGTATGCAGAACAGAACTGACAGAGGACCAACACCTTGCAGTATACACAGTCTCCAAACAGCCTGCCTGCGAGACTGACGACACTGCTGCACCTCTGCCTGTCAACACGATAGACGACACACCAACAGAGGAGCCGTACCCAGGATTTGAGTCTCAAGTTCAGCAAATTCTAAAAGACGCTGACGCAATTAAAAATAATGCAGATCTACAAAGACTCAGACAAGTCATTTACAAGTTCAAAGCATCCTTTGCAAAAGACTCTTTAGATTGTGGTCTCACCGAACTCCACACTGTGCGCATCCCAACGCACCCTAATGCTCCTCCCACTTTTGTCAGGCAGTACAAGATCCCCATCGCTTCACACAAACCGGTGCAAGAGATCATCGAATCCATGCTTGAAAAAGGTGTCATCCGTCCATGCAACAGCACCTATTCTGCTCCCATCTGGCCCGTCCTCAAACCAAACGGCAAGTGGCGACCCACCATTGACTACAGGAAACTTAATCAAGAGGTGCCACTGTCCCGATGGCCCATGACCCAGCTGGAGCAAGAAATACCCAGAATCAGAGGAGCCACAATCTTTTCTACACTTGATGTGGCCTCTGGAGTCTAGACCATACCTGTGCATCCAGAAGATCAGCACAAGCTAGCCTTCACGTTCGGCAACAGACAATTCACTTTCACCAGGTACCCGTTAAGCTATGCCAACTCACCTGCTGACTTCAACATCTTCCTGAACAAAGCATGCCCAGATGCCAGAATGAGAGGTAACCTTATCTACGTTGATGATGTTCTCATGAAAAGCACAACAGTGGCTGACCACCTGAAAGAAATATACTATGTTTTGAACCAATTATCCACTGCCGGCGCCAAGAACTCCCTCCACAAAGGACAGTGGTGTCGAACCAAAGTCAACTATGTGGCCCCACTCATCGGATCACAGAGCATCGAACCGCAGTCCAGCCGTAGTCAAGCTGTCCAAAACCTCAAGCCACCCACCAACGTCTCAGAGCTGCGAAGCTTTCTAGGGGTGTGCAATTACTCATGGCAGTTCAGCGAAAGCTACTCAGACATTGCGAAACCTCTAACTGCCCTTCTGAAAAAAGACTGCCCATTTGTATGGACAGAAGTAAAAAAAAAAATGCCATGAATGAGCTAAAACGACACCTATGCACAGCTCCATGTCTGGCTTACCCTGACCCACAAAGAGTTCTATCTAGAAGCTGGGTTCTCCAACCACTGTCTCAGTGCTGGCCTGTACTAAAGGCATGATCAAGACAAAAGAGTCGTTACATATGCCAGCAAGACACTTCTCCCACCAGAGATTAAATTCTCAGACTGTGAAAAAGCTCTGCTCTGCACTGTATGGGCCATCCAGAGATTCTCCACCTACATTGGAGACCAAAAAGTTATCATTGAGACTTGCCACCAGCCTGTAACGTTCCTCAACAGCAAGCGCATCCTAGATGACGTGATCACCAATTCACGCATAACCACAGGGTTAATGGCCCTCCAGGGGCGCAATGTTAAGGCACGTTATGCTCAAAATCACAAGTCTGCGCTAGGCCACGGCCTGGCAGCCTGCCAAAACTGCTCTGATAACACACCAGCTGCGACGGTGGATGTAGAAGAACCCCAACAGCAACAACTGACCTGTCACAGGTACTTTGAAGAGAATGCGTGCCAAGGTATGCCCACAGCCCACATCGATGGATGTTCCTACCACCATGAGGGCACTCGCCAAGCAGGTGCATACCACAGACATGCTGCTGGAGGCAAACTCCTCCATTGACAGCTTACCCATGGGTAGAATTACACCGTACCTGATACCCTTAAGCCTTGTGCAAACCATGCTGGCTTCTGCCAGCACCATGCCAACTGACCCTCTACAAATACACCTTGCCTACTCCCTGGGTAGCGCCATCCCACCACGACAGCGACACACAGCTGTACCTGGCCCCACACCTGCACATGTGCACCCTAACCAAATACATTCACTATATCTGCCCTAGCAAGCCCTTCCTCAGAGACACACTGACGGAACCTGCGGGTTGCAACCCATGATCAGCGACACACGTTGCCCTACCGAGGCCAAGCCTCGAACTCAAGTCACGAGACACGAGCAGAGATTGTAGGCGACAGGTGGCTCGTTAACACCCCAGTGCGCACAGCTACACTCACCTACGACCAACATGACACTGCCACCCATGTCACCTTGCTCAACCAGAGCATGTGGATTCGAGTACCGAAAGGTGCCATCCTCCACCTAGATGACCTGGCATTGTACCATCTTCCAAGCAACGAGTACGAATCAGAACTGGAAATCCCATCCTTCTTCAAGAACCACAATTTCACCCTAAATCCAGAACTGGAAAAATGGATTCAGGAAGGGGGGGTCACAGATCATCGACATCGCTCCCCTTGACACAGCCCTCCAAGCATTGTCCAGAATGCCCATCCTGAACGCTTCACCTGTCGTCCAAGCATGGACCGCTGCTGACACTGCCGTATGCATTCCGACGAATCAACGAGACGCAAGCCTCTACAGTCAAGCTCACAAAAGCCATGTCTGGAGGGTTCCGGAGGGGCCCTCGGAAGGAAGACTCCCCACCAGAGAACGCTACGAACCTCATCAAGCTGAGCCCTCAGTCCTAACAACCACCTGCAGGATCCTGGCTGCGTGATTCACCTGCCATCTGTGATCGTGATGGGTCGACAAGGCCCACACACACGGGTCCTGCCGAACCATCAATGGGGGGACTGTAGCACCAACCAGTTGATCACGTCGGCCATTTGATTAAATTACTGGATTCTAATTTGCAGATACAGCTCCTCTCTTCATGGACTGTGACACAAAGCAGATGTCATGGGACTTTTAATTAAGTTAATGATTCTTTAACAATGAAACAAAGAAGTGCTCTGTCGTATTGACATGTGACAAGCGCCCCCCCCCCCCCCCCCCCCCCTTGTCGTGGCACATCCCAAACAAACGAACATTGTACTCCGTGTTAAACTCATTAACTCAAAAAAGACGCGCACACACACAGAATTCCCCGGAGGAAACGCTGACTGAACTCTGATACAGACACACACACACACACACACATAAGGACTTTTCTCCAATCTCCTCATTGAGAGACTTGTACTATGATATATTCGATATGTTTTTATGTTTGCCCATGTTCCATTGGGCTTAGATATTATCGTATTGTAATTCTAAATGAACAGAGGTGCCTTTAGATGCATTTCTAATATAACTGTGTTTTCCTATAATGTTTATATGTCTCCCTTTATACCTTCAGAATCGTCTTGATCTGACCAAACCATATGTATATGGTTACAAACCGTAAAATGTATGTTACTATGTTTTATCATCTCTGGAGTAAAATTGAACGCATTTTTACATCACTGTCATGAAACATGCAAAGTCGGTCTCGAGGGAACAAAGGAACACTTTTCTCCCAGCTGATTGGTGCATTCACGCCAGAGGAGGCGTGAACAGAAGTGTCTTTAAAGAAGACGCACCAAGCACCTCATCATGCTCTTCTCTTTCATTCGCTCTTCACTCTTACCTCCTTCGATCCGATGTAACCTTCATACTCGTGATCCCCCGCCCTGGGGGATCTTTCCTCTTCTTTTCTTTTGCTTAAGCTTGTTTTTCCTTTGTTCATTTCCCCAGAAATGAACTTAGTCTGAATTATTTCTTTGGTAAATTTACGTCAAAGACCTTTAAGCCTTCTTTGAAACTGCGCGCTCCAGACCGCAGCAAACCACGTGACGCTCCAACGGAACACCCAAAGACCAGCCGCTCACACACGGAGATTATAGAATCTGGCGAATGTGTTAGGTGTCGCCCAGCCTGCAGCTCTGCAGATGTCTGTTAGCGAGGCGCCATGCGCTAGAGCCCAAGAGGATGCCACACTCCGGTGGAGTGGGCCGTCACACCATGGGGGCACGGTCGACCTTGCTGCTGGTAAGCCAAGGCAATGGCGTCCACTATCCAGTGAGACAACCTTTGCTTGGAGAGAGCCTTTCCCTTCAGCTTCCCACCATAACAGACAAAGAGCTGGTCTGAGGTCCTGAAACACCGCGTCCTGTCTACATAGGCGCGAAGAGCGCGTACTGGACAGAGCAGTGCCAGGGCTGGGTCTGCCTCCTCCGGGGGCAGCGCTTGCAGGTTCACCACCTGGTCCCGAAAGGGAGTGGTAGGAACCTTGGGCACATATCCGGGCCGGGGTCTCAGGATCACGTGAGAGAAAGCCGGTCGGAATTCCAGGCACGCTTCGTCGACGGAGAATGCGTGCAGGTCCCCTACCCTCTTGATGGAGGCCAGTGCAACCAGGAGCGCTGTCTTCATTGACAGGAACTTAAGCTCGACTGACTGCAGGGGCTCAAAGGGAGCACTCTTCAGGGCAGTTAGAACCACTGAGAGGTCCCAAGAGGGAACGAGAGGAGGGCGAGGAGGATTTAGTCTCCTCGCTCCTCTCAGGAACCTGATGACCAGGTCGTGCTTCCCTACCTTATTTTTTCTTTTTTTTTTCTTCTTTTCTTCTGACTAGGTCATGGTGTGCGGCAATGGCGGCAACATAGACCTTAAGGGTGGAGGGAGACAGCCTTCGCTCCAACCCCTGCTGAAGGAAGGAAAGCACAACGCTGATCGAGCATCTCCGGGGGTCTTCTCGGTGAGAAGAGCACCAGACGACGAAGAGGTTCCACTTCAACGCGTAGACGTGTCTTGTGGACGACGCTCTAGCGGAAGTGATGGTAGCCGCCACCGCTGGTGGAAGGGTACTCAAACCTACCTCGAGCCGTCCAGGAGCCACACGTGGAGGCTCCAGAGATCGGGGCGAGGGTGCCACAGGGTGCCCCGTCCCTGAGAAAGAAGGTCCTTCCTCAGAGGAATGGGCCAGGGAGGTGCTGTCGCGAGGAGTGCAAGTTTGGGGAACCAGGTCCGGCCGGGCCAATACGGCGCGACCAAAATGACCTGCTCCTCGTCCTCCCTGACCTTGCGCAAGGTCTACGCAAGAAGGCTCACTGGGGGAAACGCATATTTGCGGCCCGGCGGCCAGCTGTGCGCCAGTGCATCCGTGCCGAGCGTGCCCTCGGTCAGGGAGAAATACAGGGCGCAATGGGTCGAGTCGTGAGAGGCAAACAGACCTATCTGTGCGTCCCCGAACTGGTCCCAAATCAGCTGAACCGACTGGGGATGGAGTGGCCATTCTCCAGGGAGGGGCTGAAGCCGTGAGAGCTCGTCGGCTGCACAGTTCAGGGCTCCGGGAATGAAAATGGCTCGAAGCGACCTCAGATGCTTCTGACTCCATAGAAGGAGGTGGCGGGCGAGTTGTGACATACGGCGGGAGCGTAGACCACCTTGATGGTTGATGTACGCTACAGTAGCGGTATTGTCTGAGGGGACTAGTACGTGTTGACCCCTGAGCAACGTGAGAGCACGTGTTGTGGGCGGCGCTCTGTGTCGTCCGAGAACTCTGTCTTCCCAGAGACGGGAGAGTCAGTTCTTAGGAGAATAAGGATTTTTCCCCGGCCCTCCACCGGGGAAAGGAGTGGTCCTGCTACCAACTCCTGGAAGAACTGAGTCCCATCTCTGTGGAGCCCGTCTCAGGAGCGCCGCTTAACCCGGCACGTAGCGGGGGGCGGGGCTGGAGAGGGCTGTGGCGTCCGCCCGCGGCTTCCAGAGCCGGCCCGTCTCTTTAAACGGGCGGGGTGGGAGCCGCGGGAGGGGCGCCTTCGGCAGTGGGCAGACCGAGGGATCTGAGCGGACGGCGGGCCATCGGGACAGAATCACGTCAGTCTGCACATGGGCGGTTGAGAGCTGTTGGGCGAAGTTCTCAACCGCACCGCCGAAGAGGCCGACCTGGGATATGGGAACGTCGGACAGACGGGGCCGCGCAACATTCAGCACATCAGACAGGTTCAGCCACAGAATGGTAGGCATCACCTGACCCAGGGAGCGTACGGCCACTTTCGTCGCTCGGAGAGCAAGGTCAGTGGCGGCGCGCGACTCAGTGAAGAGCCCTGGGTCAGTCCCGCCCTCGTGCAAGTCCATGAGCATCTGGGTCGAGGACCAGCAGAATGGCCATGGCCTGCAGAGAGGCGGCTGCCAGTCCCGTGGTGCTATAGGATCTCGCCACAAATGTAGACGAAAACCATAGACCACGGGCGGGTGCTTAGGATTGCGCCAAGAAGAAGCTCTCTGAGGACACATAGCATCGCAACAGAGCGTTCAGCCGGGGGAACCCCAGTGTACCCGTGACAGCGGCCCCATCGATAGGGGAAAGGCGGATGAGATCAGCGAGCGGTCCCGAGAAAACCAGGGGGTCTTCTGGGGACTTCGAGATCTCATCATGCACGTCCGGGAGGGAAGGTATTGGGGTTTGCCGTGGACGAGGGTCGGCGGCCTTACCCAAAAACCAATCGTCCCAGGAAAGCATGGCCGTCATCTCTGGATCAGACTCAGGCACAGCCGTATGCACACCAGAGGGTGGCAGCTGTGACGAGTCGTCACTTCGCAGAGAATCAAACCCACCTTGTGAAGCTGCTACAAACATAGTATCATCCTCTGTAGCTTTAAATGAAACACACGGGCCACCAGAGGGTAGACTCGTGGGAATCACCTATTCACTAGCGGGCACCGCCGTTGAGGGGAGGCTGGGGTCACGGACACGGAGTCGGCGCCTTGTTCCAGACCAACACCCTCAGGTCACCCTGGCCACCAGCCGAAGATCGGGGGGTGGATGAGGGGACTCTCACTCTTGCGAGTTCACCGAGTCTCGACCTATATGACGCGATGATCATGTTCCCACAGAGAGAACATGAGTCATCCACGAGCGCTGCTCTAGTATGATCAAGCCCAAACATACCAGACAACGCTCGTGCCCATCAGAGTCCGATACCAAGCTGCCGCAACCATTCGTTTTTTTTTGTTTTTTTTTTTAAATGCACGGGCGAGCCGTCTTTAAAAAGACGTGCCGCGTGCGCTCTTTTAGAGAGAAAACTCAAGTGTTGAAGCGCCCGGGGAAGCACGCGCTCTCTGATGAACCACTGCAGAGATAAGCAGGAAGCACGCACTCGCCGGAGATCGCCGTCACACCAACACTCGAGGCACTCGTTCGTGAAGCTGATAATTCAGAGTTGGCTTGTGGAGAGAAGAATACACTTGGCTCCGAAGCGAAAACATAAACTGCTGTTGCGGACTTCCTCCTTTTATACCCACGAGGTGGGGCGGAGTTACGTCATGCAAATTCCGCAGACCCATGGCATTTCTTTGCCATTGGCTCGTTTTGTAATACTCGAAGTTGATAGGCTTTCTAAGCGAAACCCCATTCGTCGTCATCCGACGTAACTCGGAGTGACAACGAAAGGGAACTACTATTTCCTGAATATTATGAAATTCAAGAGGGCCGCCCCCTGATGACGTCATAATATGCAAATTAGATGAGTATATTTACACCCCACATAAACTTTCAGTCATCCCCAACATTTTTCTAATTTACAGTAGATCTCTATCTTTAAGCCCTTTCAAGCCACAAGCTTTTGAAATTTTGATGTCAAAATACAGCATTTTTCAAAAAAACCTTGGCGCCTAAAGAGTTAAAAGATAGCGGAGTGCGTCTAAGCGATAAACAGGTTTCAACATGGTAAGCCGGAGAGGATGCCTACACGTTACACAAAACAGCTCCTATAAAATACAAACGCAATAGAGTTGTTGTGTACGGGGTTGATACGCAGTTCCAGGCTGATCTTGTTGACATGATGGCCTATTCCAAGGATAATGATGGTAATAAATATTTGCTGATGTGTATTTGCTGATTTAGCAAGTATGCTTGGGTTCGTGTGTTGAAGAATAAGAGCGGTCTTGAGGTTACTAAAGTGTTTGAGACTATACTCGAAAAGGGGGATGTTCCGCAGAAATTGCAGACGGACCAGAGGAAGGAATTTTTTAACAAGCATTTTCAAGATGTAATGAAAAAGCGCGAAATCAATCATTTCGCTACCGCTACTGATTTGAAAGCCAGCGTCATGGAGCGCTTTAATAGAACATTAAAAAGTCGTATGTGGAGATTTTTAACGGCTACAAATTCCCGTCGATACATGGATGTTTTAAAAGATATTATACAAGGATACAACTCCAGTTATCATCGAAGTATTGAAATGAGACCTGTGGATGTTGACAAAGTAAATGAGGGTCAAGTGTTTCAAAACTTGTACGGAGATTTAAAGAAGACCGAGAAAGTTGTATTTAATTACAAAGTCGGCGATGTTGTCAGGATTTCTAAAGTGAGAGGTCCGAATGAGATCATACGAGCGAAAGACTGTCATGGATGACCACGGTTTCTAAGTCACGCTGTTGTGCAATGCATCGTTGGCGGTTAATCCTGAAAATTGCATATCCAGCTATACAACCAGGCTAGCAAAAGCTATAAACTTGAAAGGGGAATGGGAAGTTGGTCTCGCTGAAATCGAATATCCTAGAAGCTGGTACTCCTTTAGTGATGAAGATGGGTATTTCACACTACACAGCGCCCCCGGATTACAGAATAGTGGAACTCTAGAAGACTTATCAGGGCTTTTTGTATCGAGGCGCTTACAAAAAAACGGAGGGTACTATCAAAACATTTGTGCGATCATCCGTGCGATAAATATAGTTCTCGCACGACGGCCGTATTGAATCACGATGAATTAAAAAACAAAGTGTTTCTGGTTGCAAGACCTAACGTATTGGTAAGCTTCCACGGAAAACTCGCCACTATTTTAGGAATGATACCAAATGAGGCTCTCGGTCGTTCTGCATACCATGAAGAAGCTGATTTCACTACGAACGTTATCACGTATGCTCCTCATCAATCCAATGTCAATGCGGGGTTCTATATTTTCTACGTCTACACTGACATTATACATATAACGGGTAAAAGCAATGATGCAGTCATTGCCAGATACGACACCCCCCATTACGCATCGATCAACAAGGAGCACATCACCGACATCACCATAGAGTTGAAGGACGACCAAAACCGTGAAGTACCATTTTCTTACGGGAAAGTCATCGTAAAACTACACTTTAAACCAGGGGTGCCCAACCCTGCTCCTGCCGATCGACTGTCCTGCACAGTTTATCTCCAACCCTAATTAAACACACCTGCCTTTAATTGTCAAGTGATCCTGAAGACCTTAATTGGTTGCTTCAGATCCTGAAGACCTTAATTGGTTGCTTCAGGTGTGTTTGATTAGGGTTGGAGATGAACTGTGCAGGACAGTCGATCGGCAGGAGCAGGGTTGGGCACACCTGCTTTAAACCAAAGAACCATTCTATTCTTTAAAAATTAGTTATTATAACCCTAGAGAAATGAATACCGTGGACTATGTCAGCTATTACCAAAACAAGGCCGGTGGAGGCCTGCCAGGATATTCGGGGGGAGGGGTTATGTATAGCGCCGGTCTAGGGTGGCTTTTTCAAGGTCTATTCAGGATGGCTATACCTCTGTTAAAAAGAGGATTTAGCATCGCGAAACACCACCTAAAATCTGCGGCTAAAAATATAGTATCCGACGTGGTCTCAAACGTATTTACGCGTTCGCATAACGGTAATGCCAAAGCTCAAGACGGATCTGGTCTGATGGTCATGGCCCGTAAGAGGATGTCTAAACCACCGGGTGTAAGGAGGCATGGTCAATGGGTGAAGCATAAGAAAACATTGTGTGGCACAAAGAAACGCTCAGTCGTACGCCGCAAGCATGAGAAATCTGCTAGCCGAAAAGCATCGGTCAAGAGAGTCGTAAAATCCATATTCTAACATGTCGCTACTGCATCGTATGTCGGGAGAATGCATTAAGTCCGAGTTGGACTTATTTACGGTTCCGTTGACAGACAGTTATCGAGAAAAACGGTTATTTAAAAGTAACCCCTTTATCGACCATATCGGACACTGCCCCATTGGAGTTTTTTATAGCCGGGAACGGTGATGATTACCTGGATCTAAATAACACAATGCTCTATCTATGTCTTAAAATTACGAGACCTAACGGAGCGGATATCGCACACCCTGCGAAGGTTGCCCTAATAAATTACCCCGGAGCTACTATATTTTCACAAGTCGATGTGAGTCTCGGCGATTGGTTGATATCGCAGAGTTCGAGCACGTATCCTTATCGCTGTATCATCGAGAGTCTGATCAACTACAGTAAAGATGCGCTGGAATCTCTTTTCTCCGCCGGGCTGTGAACGATCCCGTCGGTCGCAACGCGGGGCTGACGAAGAGGTTGCTCTACACCAGCGAAAGCAAGGTGATGGAACTACTGGCCCCTATTCACAGAGATATTTTCTTTCAAGAAAAATGAGTACTAAACTGCGTTGACGTTAAAATACGCATAATTAGAGCAAAAGACGAATTCTGCCTGATGAGGTGCGACGATGTGGCTTACAAAATAAATATACTGTCAGCGTCCCTATTTGTCAAGAAAGTCACTGTATCACCGCTGGTGAGACTGGGTCATGCACAAGCGTTACTCTCGACAACCGCCAAGTACCCCATAGATAGGGTATGTCTAAAAAATGTCTCCATACCTGCGGGGGCACGTGTTTCAAATCAAGAAAATCTGTTTTTAGGAACGTTGCCAAAATCTATACTCCTAGCTATGGTCGACAATGACGCATTCAACGGTGCCTACGATAAAAACCCATTTGCATTCAAACATTACGATCTGGAGTTCCTAGCCATCTATGTTGACGGTCAACAATTCCCTGCCAAACCTCTACAACCTAATTTCGAAGCAGGTTCGGCAGTACGCAAATTTTATCAGTTGGCGATGACGACCGGAAGACATCTTAAAAACCAGTCGCTCTCTGTCGACAGGCGTGATTTCCTGAACAGATACACACGCTTTTAACCTCACGAAGACTGCAGTCAGCACATCTCCCACATCAAGTCCGGGGATGTCAGACTCGAAGCCCGCTTCAGACAGCCGTTGCCGAATACCGTTAATTTATTAATTTACGCCGTATTTGACAGCATCATTGAAGTGTCTAACCGCAGACAGGTCCTTGTCGATTACTATTGAGATGAATACGGTACAACTCACGGCAATCATGGATAAAATTACGTGCAGAACTCATTTTCTCTGTGTTTTACCGAGTGATCAACTACCCGAAAACCCTTTAAGGATCTTAGCATCGATGGGTGTCATTAACACCCACCCAGCACGGCTACCGGGTGAACATTGGGTCGCGGTTTATTTATCCCAAGAGGGACCCGCTTGTTTTTTCGACAGTTTCAGCTATCCCAACAGCCCCCGCTTTGCAATCACCATCATCAACTTTCTAGCAACCAATGATGTCGATGTATTATATCCTGACAGACGCGTCCAGGATTTTTCATCGGATACCTGCGGACAGCACTGTGTGTTTTTTCTATATTATTTAGCCCGAGGTCATGACTATAACTATATGATGAAGCTATACACCGATGATTATATCAAAAACGATAAAATGGTGACGCTCTTTATGAAGAGATTAAGACCCTATGTTTGTAATGATAAAATGTTTTCGTGTATTTTAGTGTGTGCAGACATGTAATACTTAAATGAATCATGTTTGACATATAAATAAATAAAAATCTTAAAACCATCATATTTTTTAATAGTCTTTTATTTTCAGATTTAATCAAACAGTCGTTTCATATATTAATGTATACGAAAATATAAGGAGACGTTAAAATTCCAACCATTGACGTCAATCGATAGTCGGTGATTTAAACACAAAGTCTTCTGGAGACGCAGAATGTGAATATCTGCGTGCTTTTTTAGAAGGTCTAAAAGGTCTTAGCTTTAGACATCTTGTCTAATATGTATCTGCTGTTTTTCACACTTCTCGACGGTACGTTCTTCAGAACTTCGTCCACAACGCCCCCCTCAGCTCTGATGTCTTCAACGTTAGCAGCTGGTCGTTCAAGTTTATGACAGGGGTCAGGATAGAGTAATGAAAGTGTTAAAACACTGCTCTCACACTCGCCTTGTTTAACGATTGTCAAAAACCTACTCAGGGAATTTGTGTAAAGTTTGGCTTTTTCATACGGATTAAAATCAGTGCAGAGTAAATAATTTCTTATGGAACCATCCAAATCATTCTCTACGGTCTGTTGAATGTTCTCGCTGACATTTTCAGTCTTCATCTTATCCAGCTGATAGTGTGGTAATAAATACATCTTCTCAGCATACTCCATCCTCGCCCTATCTATTTGCTATTAAGCTTTAAATAAAGGGTATGAGCAGTAAAAGAAATCCACCCGTCTGATTGAAGACTCGTTTCTTGGCCCCTATACCAATTTTTTAATCGACCACAAATTTAATTTTGAGCTTTTTTCTTTTTCAGTTTGCGGTACTGTTGTCGATTGACCGGAATCGTACCATAGAGGATGTTAAGCGCCACTTCACACAGCGTTAAAATGAATTCGTCGGACGCCAATTGCAAAATAAGACGGCGTTGTTTAGGAGATGCCTTATGTAGCAGTTTTAACACCGGTAGATGTTTACAAAGTCTGGCAGACATGATGATTTATCACAATCTTCTTTTTTTTCTGGATATAAACCACTTGTCGGTCGGAAAGCAAACCCGTTCTGAGACAGTATTGTTCAGGAGTTTTTGCTTTATAGTCTATCATTAGATAGCCAAAAGGTTGACTGATTGCATCGTGATAACATTCCATAAAGTATTTTGTTTTTCCGGGGTACATTTGTCGTCCTTGCACCGCTACTTGATTGGCATCCAGAGGATTTTTAAACAGAATCATGTAATTAGTGTTTAAGCTGATGGTTCGGCTGGATTTGCCCTGAACAAATACATTTTGCACTATGTAATTAGCGCTGAGATTACGGTGATGTACGTACTGTGTGAAAACTCTTTGAAGTTCAGAGTTAGTGCTAGCTTGCTACATTAAGTCATCCACGATAAGAAGATTCGTTTTGTTGACAGGGAGTAAATCATCATTCAGACTCTGGGGTATTCCTTCCACAAATTTAATGTCATACAATTTAAGTAATTCATCATACAGAGGTTGCCAACAATCATACAAAAACAATGTTTTCAATTTTCTTGGAAATCAAATTCAGAGCTTTTTCCAACAAAAGTTTTACAAAATAAGACTTTCCAGAAGACTTTCCGGAGACATCCCGTGCCCCTCTGTGTGTCATCGGTTCTGTAGCCATAAGGGAGTGTGGTGAAATCGGACAAAAGTCTGAGCTTATTATACACCACCTTAAAGGGATAGTTCACTTTGAAATAAATTTTTGGTATGTTTTAGCTTACCTCAAGGGCATCCAAGATCTAGGTGTCTTTGTTTCCACAGTAGTTTCAATTTTGATATGTTTAGGTCAAACCGTTCTTGTCTGTCAGTCATATAATGCAGGTCTATGGTCACCACCTCAAAGAGCATGCACAGAGAAGTCCAAATTAAACATGATTTGATGACTCGTAAATATAAGTACATATTGATGGCCTAAGACACGAAACGAGCGGTTTGTGTGAGAAAACGAACAGTATTTATATCGTTTTTACATCTTGTAAACACAGCCACGTCCAAGTGATCCCTCTATCCCTCATAGAAAGGGTATTGTCGCTGTTTACAGGCCGGTAAGTTATGATAAGGAAGTTTCGCCTCCAGTCAGACATAGATTGCGTGATAAACTAAATTTGAATCACATGAAAATTTACCCTGATAATTGATCTGATTTTACTGACCTATATTAATAATTAATACGAGCAATCGTGTTAATGATTCATATACGGTGAGGCTTAACCTATTCCCTATTTGGGATAATCTAATTTGTGTATACGATAATGCATATTCATCATCTCATGAATATTATTCCCCCTTTGAGTTAATAATTTCCCTACAAAAGTCATTGTCGCTACAGGGGGATCAGTGCTGGGACATGTTGGGGTATGACTGATATTTAAAGCGTCGCCATATTGTTCAACAGGATTGTTGCTTACGTTTAATAGTTCTTGCAAACGGTCACCCAAATTGAAATTTGGAGTTTGATTTACAGCTAATTCTAAAAGAGCCAAATTAGTACTGTGTTGTGATGGATCATCATTAAAAGACACTTCTACAGAATCCGGATACATTTGTTGTAATCTATCGTGCATATAATCGGATCTCTCAATTTGCATTTCAAGGGCATCCTGTAACAGATCTGCTAGAGTATGGTCTGATTGACAACCGTCCGTGTCACCTGCACAAAAACATTTTGGCCCATCCATTTTCAGATCGAAAGGCTATATTGACATCAAAATTATGATATATCACAAATCATAGAGTATAATGCTAAAAACATTGGGCAATCAAACAATGTAAAATCATAACATGATAGGTGGTGATGGCGCAGTGGATAACACACATGCCTTTGGTGTGAGAGACCTGGGTTTGAATCCACTGTGAGACACCAATGTGTCCCTGAGCAAGACACTTAACCCCTAGTTGCTCCAGAGGCGTGCGACCTTTGACACATAGCAATTGTAAGTCGCTTTGGATAAAAGCGTCAGCTAAATGAATAAATGTAACGTAAATGTAAATAGGTAAAGAAAAACGAGTACAAATAAAGTTTAATGGAATACAAGTACAAAAATGGTTATGTCCATACATAAACGGGGACATCTATCTTGAATACCCCTCATTGCACATGACACACAGAAGATGAACCATAAGCCTTCTTTCGCGATGGTCTTCGTTTAACCCTCTGGGGACTAAGCTCTTTTTGGTCCGTTTTCTCTATTTTTACATTTGGGCTTATAAACTATATGTAATGGAGATAGAACACTATGTGTATGGTATTTATGGATTCAGAAGACCCTAAGCTAACATAAGCATGCATGTAATATGTTTATAAAGGGAGTATGAGTGAAAATGTACAATAAACTAGAGAATTTCAAAAATGTGCAAAAACGTGTGAAAATCACACATCACAAAACAATAGTGAACAGTTTTTGAACAAAAAATATATTTGTCAAAGCCTTTGCTTGACAGACATGTGTAATTGTTAAATAAAATGTGTAAAGAACAATGAAAATTTTAACTTTATTTACAAATAGCCCCAGGCGTTTTTCTTAGGAATGCTTAGAATTTTCTAAGCAATGCTTTCTCCTCGTCACTCTCCAGTAATTGTTCCAGAGCTTGTTCCACCGTAAATCGTTTACTGCTTGCCATCATAAAAGCGCTAAAACAATAAATAATGCTATAATTGTATGTGTATATATATATGTATTATAATTGTTCTGTCTCTCTCTCATATCTCAGCCTTGTTTATACTCAACGCGTCCGTTCCCTTTCTGTCGTCTCTGCCACTCAACGCTGTTTGCGTAATAGTATATAGTACCACCCCTTGCAAGGCTACAGAGTCCTCCGATTTGCTAGAATACGTTCCTCTGATTGGGTAAGAAAAATATTCCTCCATCAGCAATTTTTCCATTGGTTGTTGCTCGTGAATCTGCCAAACAACATCGATTTCATTGGCCTTTGACGTAGTGGTATTGCGCAACAAGGAAGTGTGTATACAAGCCGGGTAAGTTTGTTATCACTGTTTTCAGCGGAATCTGAGGAAGACGGCAAAAAAGACCACACCTCTCTATCATTAATAGTTTTTAAGATAATTACACATTTGTAAAAGTATGCCATTTTGGGTGGTACCGCCCAATCCGTCCCCAGAGGGTTAATATGGAAAAGGTGTGAGCAAAATTCTCGTTGTTGTCTGCATGCATATTATGGATTCGATTCTCTACCTCATGATGCTGACGATATAAATCATCGATTATGCCCTGAATATGTTGAACCAGTGTTTCCAGAATATAGCGATCCTGCGCATCGATACGTCTACAAACCTGATCAATGAACTGATCCAATCTGTTACCTGTCTCTTGCACTGCTGCTAAATGTGTACGAATTTGATTATTCAGAATATCAAATCTGTTAATGAGCGTGCGAATCAGAGTTTCATCATTCAATGACATATCATTCCTGTGAGTCTCTGGCTGTGATGCTGGATGCTCGACACCCTCGTCGTCTGTTTCTTCCGCCGATTCGTGAAAAGGATACGGTGTTTGCAGCTCTCACACTGTAGCCTGATCGTAGCGATCGCTCGTCCAAGACCCTCTTTCCCAAGCATTCAATTGTGACTCTGTCCAGTTAGTCACGTCATCCGTGCTTCTACCCGCCACGACTGTATAGAAAAAATAATTATAACATGACCTACATTTTTAAACAAAAGCAGAAAAATATTAATAATAATAAGTTAAAAATAAAAAAATTAGATCGTCTTACCATCAATCAGTACGGTCTCAGGACTAGAACCATCAAGATTACACGAATATGTTTATTATTTACCATTGTCTGTTCCATCTAAATCAAATAGCGGTGCAGATACTGTGAATTGAAAACAGAGGACAAGATTAAAATGTATGAATTTAATTTACAAAATTATAAACATTAGAAAATATAACGATATTCCCGTACATATATGGATCGCATCGAAGGCGTTCTGTTCAACGCTTGACCCTGTGGGAATATAAATCCTGTTATGATTGAAAACATATGGTGTGCTGTTTTGTATTCACTAACTGTAATTAATAAAATCACATATTCATACAACAATCGGTAACTTGGACCTCTCCCTCCAGTCTTGAGAGACGTACTGGCGCTTGAGTTTATAATGTTCGATCTTTTGCTTGTTTGACGACACGCCCCAAAACCCACGAAAAGACACACACACACACACACACACACACACACACACACACGCGCACACACACACACACACACACACAGACACATACACACAGCCACATACACACACAGCCACAGACACACGCACACAGACACAGACACAGACACAGACACAGACAGACCCTCACAATCCGGGCCATCAAGTGAAAAGATCGCCACACACACACACACACACACACACACAGACACAGACACAGACATACAGACAGACCCTCACAATCCAGGCCATCAAGTGAAAAAATTGCCACACACACACACATACACACACAGAGAGACAGACACAGCCACACAAACCGAACCATCAGACGAAAAGATCACATTTAATAACATCCATGTAGCGTGAGAAATTAATTTATAAATAATATCTATCAATTAAAATACACGCAGGCAGACACACACACACACACACACACACACGCATACACAGACACAGCCACAGAATCCGAACCATCAGACGAAAAGATCACATTTAATAACATCCATGCAGCGTGAGAAATTAATTTATAAATCATATCTATCAAGTAAAATACAATTGTGTACGAAACAGTAAAATAATAGGAAAATTGGTTCCGTTTTTCTCATGCTATCCCCATGCTATCCATCGTGAAACGGATGGCGTAACCACTACAGTCCGGCAGATGGCGCTATTTCACCCAACCACAACACCATTTAGCTGTTTCAAAAATATGAATAAATGTATTCATAATTTATAATTAAACATATTGCACATCATAATAATTAAACATGTTACATTGCACATATCATGGGATTGATCAGATCAGAGTAGGCTATATTGCTTCATATTCAACGCTGGAGGTTCTGATGCAATTACATCCGAAGAACGTATACATATTAAATCATATGATTTGTCATAGGACAATCTGATACAGTTACATCAGAAGAAAGCACGATTAAATCGTGGAAAATTACAACACTAACACACAGGATTTTAATACAACAGACAGATTAACGTAACCCCAGCATAAATTAATTAAAGAGAAATGACTCACCATGACTTGTCGCCACGCTAATGATGCAGTAAAAAGGAGATTCAGCATAAGTTTCAAAAGTTGATGTGGTGGCGGAACTATTTAAACACTTTTGCGCGCTGTGAGCTGTGTGGGTGGAGTTGCCATAGGACCGTAGGTGGATATCTGAGCGTATCCGCTAGATGGCGTCAGTGCTCTATGCTCTGTGAAACATCAAATCCCCAGCGGACGTGACCCTGAATACACTCTGATCTACATTTCAGCTTCTAGCTGTCGATTTAAGGCTACAGGGCCTCGGTTGTACGTGACTTTAACCGATTTACAGAAATGGACCTCTTTCACGTGTATTTCGCATGTGTATATTAACGGCCTGTTTGGCTGACTGCTTTGTTAATAACTAGCGCATACGTCTTGTAAGAACTGATTTTCCTGTTAAAATAAAACTCACCCTGCAATAAAGCCATAAAACGCACCCTGGAAAAGAAGATCGCAAAGACAGAGCAACAGGACATTGTCCTGTCCAAACATTTGCCCCTTATCTCTGTATCCCCCCTCTCCCCCTGAGTCAAGTCACCAAAAGTTCACTAAGAATGCATATATATCACATATTATGTATCTTGTGAATCTATTGTTTTTCCTTTTCATGTTTGGTTTCATTTTAAATGCCTCAGTGCGATTGGTAAAATGGTCTTAATTTCATTGCAGTCTTTGAGATCATAAGAAACATTGAGAACTTAAGATAATCATGTTCTCCTCCATTGATGATGTCTTTTCAAGATATCTCCCCTCTCCCTCGAGACCAGGTCCTACCCCCTGGGGTACAGGAATTGACCCAAAGCAAACTCTGAAAAATATTGGTACAACCCTTTTGTTCTGGTCTGGGTTTTTAAGGCTAGGTAACAGAGCAGTCTTTGAGAGACTGTAACCAGGAAAACGTCTCGGTTACGTATGTAACCCTCGTTCCCTGAGTAGGGAACGGAGACGTTACGTCGGATGACGGAGAATGGGAGAATGGGGGCTTCGCTTAGAAAGCCTATCGACTTCGAGTATTACAAAACGAGCCTATGGCAATGAAATGCCATGGGTCTGCGGAATTTGCATAGCGTATCTCCGCCCCACCGCGTGGGTATAAAAGGAGAGACGCCGGAAAAGGCAGATCATGTCTTCGCTGAGGAGCCGAGACTGAACTCAGGCGTCTACCCAGCGGTACAGCGGAAGTGGCAGGGAGACGTAACGTCTCCGTTCCCTACTCAGGGAACGAGGGTTACATACGTAACCGAGACGTTCCCTTTCGTAGTCACTCCGAGTTACGTCGGATGACGGAGAATGGGGGTCCCCGTGTAATCACGCCACCTTCACAGCTGTCTTCCAGTGTCCTACTAAACACAGGAATACCAAGGTACACTGGGGAGCATATCTCAGAGGAAATATGCCGCAGCACGCCTACCCGTAGGGAGGACTTAAGAATACACATATGGCCGGAGGGGCTTCATATGGAGAAACACTGGAGTGACCAGCCCGTGGGGTGGCAACTTTCAACTCAAGGGGTGGCAAGGTGGCTTGCCGAGGGAAGACACATGCTCAAGGATGCTTACAGTGGACATACACATGTGGGGGTTACTCAGAGGAGGAACCATGCACACGGAGGCACCTAGCCGACGCACAGCGTCAACAGTGCTGGAGGAACTCAGAGCTTCAGAGAGGAAGGCTCACCTGAGGAAAAAATCGCACGTATCCAGTCCGTGGAGTGGAATGGCGAGCAAGCGAAGACACCTGAGCGGGTCCGGTACTAGCTGGTTGAAGCGAGTACATGAGAGGACACTGGCTCCACTCTGAGATTATAGAATCTGGCGACTGTGTTCGTGTCACCCAGCCTGCAGCTCTACAGATGTCTGCCAGCGAGGCGCCATGTGCTAGAGCCCAAGAGGAAGCCACACTCCGGGTGGAGTGGGCTGTCACACCAAGGGGGCACGGTTGGCCTTGCTGTTGGTAAGCCAAAGCAATGGCGTCCACTATCCAGTGAGACAACCTCTGCTTTGAGAGACCCTTTCCCTTCAGTCTCCCACCATAACAGACAAAGAGCTGGTCTGAGGTCCTGAACACTGCGTCCTGTCTACGTAGGCACGGAGAGCGCGTACTGGACAGAGCAATGCCAAGGCTGGGTCTGCCTCCTCCGGGGGCAGCGCTTGCAGGTTCACCACCTGGTCCCGGAAGGGAGTGGTGGGAACCTTGGGCACATATCCAGGCCGGGGTCTCAGGATCACGTGAGAGTAAGCCGGCCCGAATTCCAGGCACGCTTCGTCAACGGAGAATGCCTGCAGGTCCCCTACCCTCTTGATGGAGGCCAATGCAACCAGGAGCGCTGTCTTCATTGAAAGGAACTTAAGCTCCACTGATTGCAGAGGCTCAAAGGGAGCCCTCTGCAGGGCATTTAACACCACTGAGAGGTCCCAAGAGGGAACGAGAGGAGGGCGAGGAGGATTCAGTCTCCTCGCTCCTCTCAGGAACCTGACGATCAGGTCGTGCTTCCCCAGAGACTTACCTTCAACTGCTTCGTGATATGCGGCGATAGCGGCCACATACACCTTCAGGGTGGAGGGAGACAGCCTTCGCTCCAACCCATCTTGCAGGAAGGAAAGCACGACACTGATCGAGCATCTCCTGGGGTCTTCTCGGCGAGAAGAGCACCAGTTGACGAAGAGGTTCCACTTCAACGCATAGACATGTCTCGTGGACGATGCTCTAGCGGAAGTGATGGTAGCCGCCACCGCTGGTGGCAGGGTACTCAAACCTGCCTCGTCCCGTCCAGGAGCCACACGTGGAGTCTCCAAAGATCGGGTCGAGGGTGCCAGAGGGTGCCCCGTCTCTGAGAAAGGAGATCCTTCCTCAGAGGAATTGGCCAAGGAGGTGCTGTCGCGAGGAGTATCAGTTCGGCGAACCAGGTCTGGGTGGGCCAGTACGGCGCAACCAGAATGACCTGCTCCTCGTCCTCCTTGATCTTGCACAGGGTCCGTGCGAGAAGGCTCACTGGGGGAAACGCATATTTGCGTAGGCCCCGCGGCCAGCTGTGCGCCAGTGCATCCGTGCCGAGCGTACCCTCGGACAGGGAGTAATACAGGGCGCAATGGGAAGAGTCGTGGGAGGCAAACAGGTCTATCTGTGCGTCCCCAAACTGGTCCCAATCAGCTGGACCGACTGGGGATGGAGTCACCATTCGCCGGAGATGGGCCGAAACCGTGACAGCTCGTCGGCTGCAATGTTCCGATCTCCCGGAATGTAGATAGCACGAAGGGACCTCAGGTGCTTCTGACTCCATAAGAGGAGGTGGCGTGCGAGTTGCGACATACTGCGGGAGCGTAGACCACCCTGACGGTTGATGTACGCTACAGTCGCGGTATTGTCTGAACGGACTAGTACGTGTTGACCCTCGAGCAACGTGCGAAAACGGTGCAGGGCAAGGCGTACTGCCAGCAACTTGAGGCAATTGACATGCAGACGGCGCTGGGGTCCTGTCCAGGAGCCCGCGGCTGCATGTCCATTGCACATGGCGCCCCAGCCCGTGGAAGAGGCATCTGTGGAGACAACAACATGCCTGGAAACTCGTTCTAGGGGAACTCCGGCCCGTAGAAAACTGAGGTTCCTCCACGGGGTGAAGGTCTGACGGCAGGTCGGAGTCACTGGGACTCGGAGCGTGCCATGATGCCATGCCCACCTCGGGACTCGATCGCGTAGCCACAGCTGAAGCGGTCTCGTATAAAGCAATCCGAGCGGCGTTGCCGCGGCTGCAGATGCCATATGCCCCAGGAGCCTCTGAAACAATTTCAGTGGGACCGCACTCTTGCCATCGAACTGTCGAAGACAAGCCAGCAGTGAGTGTGCGCGCTCGCTCGTAAGCTGCGCGGACATGGCGACCGAGTCGATCTCCATACCGAGAAAAGAGATCCTCTGTACGGGGCAGAGTTTGCTCTTCTCCCAGTTGACCCGAAGGCCCAGACGGGCTAGGTGCCGGAGCACTAGGTCTCTGTGCTCGCAAACTTGATCCCGAGAGTGTGCTAATATTAGCCAGTCGTCGAGATAATTCAGGATGCGAACCCCGTGTTCGCGTAGGGGAACAAGGGCTGCCTCGACGACCTTCGTAAAGAAGCGAGGAGACAGAGCCAACCCGAATGGGAGAACCGCGTACTGGTATGCCTGCCCCTCGAAAGCAAACCGGAGAAACGGTCTGTGTCGAGGTAAAATGGAGGCATGAAAGTAGGCGTCCTTCAGGTCTATCGCTGCAATCCAATCCCGTGGCCGTACGCATTCGAAAATGCGTTTGGCTGTGAGCATCTTGAACGGCAGCCTGTGAAGGGAGCGGTTCAAGACGCGCAGGTCCAGGATCGGCTGTAACCCACCAGTCTTCTTGGGGACAATGAAGTACGGGCTGTAAAAACCTGACTTCATCTCGGCTGGAGGGACAGTCTCGATTGCACCCGTCGCCAGCAAGGTAGCAACCTCCGCTCTCATGATAGGGGCATTGCCACCGACCATAGTGAAGCGAACTCCCCTGAAGCGGGGAGGAGACCGTGCAAACTGAATCGCATAGCCGAGCCTGATAGTTCGGGCGACCCAGCGGGACAGTCTGGGGAGCTCTAACCAAGCTGCCAGAAACTGAACCAGCGGGGTCATGCGAACCACAGGCGTCCCCCCGGAGGGGCAGAGAAGCGGAGTGACCGGCCCAGGCGTGGGTGGCATAGCGGCATAGGCGGGGGCGCGGTCGAGCTCCGCGTCCTGACAGAGGAGACTAGGGAAGGACCAGCGTTCCACGGGGGTCTGCTCTGCCAGGGGTCTGGCGACAGAGGGGGACGAGAGTGGTGAGGTCCGAAGACGGCACACACTGACATCCGCACCCTCTGGAACAGAGGGGGACGGGAGTGGCGAGGCCCAGGGGCGGCGCACACAGCGGTCCGAGAACTCTGTGACAGAGAGGGATGAGAGCGGCGAGGCCCGGGGGCGTCGCGCACTGTCATCCGGCTCTGTGTGCTAAGTGATGGGAGTATCGGTTCTTTCTACGGAGAACAAAAGATTCTCCCCCGGCCCTCCCCAGGGAAAAGGAGTGGTCCTGCTACCCACTCCTGGAAAGAACTGAGTCCCATCTCTGAGGAGCCCGTCTCAAGAGCGCCGCTTAACCCCGGCATGTAGCGGGGGGCGGGGCTGGAGAGAGCTGTGGCGTCCGCCTGTGGCTTCCAAAGACACAAAGCAGGCAGGGGTCAGAGGCAAAAGAGTAATCCAAAACAGGCAAGAAATCCAAAAAAGACCAAGAGACAAGAAAACGGGGAGAATGCTCAGAATTGCAGTGTAACACTAAAACAAGACTTCGCGCTGAGTGAATGAATGAACATGGTATAAATAGACAGACTAACAGGATGAGACACAGGTGAATGCAATCAGTGAATGAGGTACAGGTGAATGTGATCAGTGATAAGTGATGGTGAGTCCGGGCAGTGAGTTATGGGAAATGTAGTTTGTGAGTGATAATAGTCCTATCTGGAGTGCCCTCTGGTGGCTCTCAAGGGCACTCCAGCTGGTGACCGTTACATAGCCCCCCCTTTAAGGAGCGGATTCCAGACGCTCCTCAACTTGTCCAGGAGGGAGGTGGAGCGGAGGCGGACCTGGGGGCGGGATGGAGGGCCGGGCCCGTGGAGCAGAAGAGGACCTGGAGACTGCGGTGGAGCAGGCTGTGGAGGCGACCAGGGCGGAGCAGGCGACCCATCGGGCGGCCAGGGCGAAGCAGACGACCCATCGGGCGGCCAGGGCGAAGCAGACGACCCATTGGGCGGCCAGGGCAGAGTAGACGACCCATCGGGCGGCCAGGGCGGAGCAGACGACCCATCGGGCGACCAGGGCGGAGCAGACGACCCATCGGGCGGCCAGGGCGAAGCAGACGACCCATCGGGCGTCCAGGGCGGTGAAGACGACCCATCGGGCGGCCAGGGCGGTGAAGACCCCTCGGGCGGCCATGGCAGAGGCTCTGGAACAGACACTGGCACTGGCTCCGGCTCAGGAATAGCAGACACCGGCTCTGGAACAGCAGACACTGGCTCTGGAACAGACGGCACCGGCTCTGGCTCTAGAACAGCCACTGGCTCCAGCTCTGGAACAGACACTGGGTCAGGAACAGGCATTAGCTCAGGAACAGACACCGGCTCAGGAACAGACACCAAAACTGTAACAGCCACAAGAACAGACACAAACACCGAAACAAACACTGGCTCTGGCGCTGGAACAGGCAACACAGACTCTGGCTCGGGAACAGGAACAGACTCGGGATCGGCAGACAAGACTTGGACAGTCTCTGGATCGGCAGACGTGACTTGGACAGTCTCTGGATCAGCAGACGTGACTTGGACAGTCTCTGGATCGGCAGACGTGACTTGGACAGTCTCTGGATCGGCAGACGTGACTTGGACAGTCTCTGGATCGGCAGACGTGACTTGGACAGTCTCTGGTTCAGCCATCTTGTCCGTAGACACTGGCTCGGAGGAAGTGACGTGAACAGACTCTGGATCGGCCATCTTGTCCGTAGACACTGGCTCGGAGGCGGCCATCTTGTCCGTAGACACTGGCTCGGAGGTGGCCATCTTGTCCGTAGACACTGGCTCGGAGGTGGCCATCTTGTCCGTAGACACTGGCTCGGAGGCGGCCATCTTGTCCGTAGACACTGGCTCGGAGACGGCGATCTTGTCCGTAGACACTGGCTCGGAGACGGCCATCTTGTCCGTAGACACTGGCTCGGAGGAAGTTACGTGAACAGTCTCTGGTTCAGCCATCTTGTCCGTAGACACTGGCTGGACGGTCTCTGGCTGGACGGTCTCTGGCTGGACGTTCTCTGGCTGGACGGTCTCTGGCTGGAAGGTCTCTGGCTGGAAGGTCTCTGGGTCTGGCTCGGCAGGACTGAACCCTTGAACGATGGCCCTCTTGGCAGCGCGTGCAGACATAAGCGGGGGATCGGCCACGCTGGAAACCGGTCCTGTACGTCCATAGACCGATCCAGTGGCTGGCTTGATGGTTAGCAAGACGTGATGATTCCCAGGCCAGGCAGGCGAGACGTGAACTGACTCTGGTTGGGCAGACTGGACGTGGAGCTGTGAAGACCCTGAACTGGACGCGGCCAGCGGTGAGGGCTCTGGGGGTACTGTGAGCTTGCAGGGTGTTTCATCAGCCAAGCCCACAGTAAATGCCGTACCGCTCAAGGAGAGGGCTAGGTCGATATACCCTTCTAGGGTCCAGCCGGTATAGTCCTCCGGCATCAATTGAGCAACATCATCATCCAGCCCACTCCAAAACAGGTCCATGAGCTGGGTGTCATTTAACGTTCCCAGATGACAGCAAGACAAAAAGTCCCTTGCATACCTCTCAATAGGCTGGCCATCTTGGAACACAGAAGAAAGGAACTTCCTCAGGGCCTGGTTGCTGACAACTGCTGGATCCATATGTGGCGAAGTCTTCTGTCATGAAACTGCTCCGAGACACGAAGGTGGAGAATCCAAATGCAGTTTTATTAAGGGGTAATCCAAACCAGGCAAGGTCAAACACAGGCAGGCAGTCCGTACAAACAAACACACAAAGCAGGCAGGGGTCAGAGGCAAAAGAGTAATCCAAAACAGGCAAGAAATCCAAAAAAGACCAAGAGACAAGAAAACAGGGAGAATGCTCAGAATTGCAGTGTAACACTAAAACAAGACTTCGCGCTGAGTGAATGAATGAACATGGTATAAATAGACAGACTAACAGGATGAGACACAGGTGAATGCAATCAGTGAATGAGGTACAGGTGAATGTGATCAGTGATAAGTGATGGTGAGTCCGGGCAGTGAGTTATGGGAAATGTAGTTTGTGAGTGATAATAGTCCTATCTGGAGTGCCCTCTGGTGGCTCTCAAGGGCACTCCAGCTGGTGACCGTTACAGCGGCAGTGTAGAGGAGAAATTATATTCCCTTGCTTTACCTTTAAATACCTCCTTGTTTGCCCACGCAACAAGAGATGAAACCAAAATTGGAATAACTCATTTCAAATTTTATTCTGGTACTAAACAGAGGGCTGTAAACTAAAAACTTAAATTCTGAGGTAAATAATGTCGTTACATTTGATTATTTGGTTTGCTGCAACAACATTGCAACACAGGAGATAAGAAAATGGTCATGCTAACTTATGAAACAATCTTGTGATTTGATGAGCTAAAAGATAAGTAAATGTCTCACTTGAATCCTTTGTGTGCGAAATGTAAAGTTGGACAAAACAGTACGATGAAATTAGAATATTTCAAAAGAAATGATCTGGAAAAAGACGTCTCAGTCCTAGAGAACAGCTGCCATGCAGAAATCCTATAGACTGAAATTCAGAAAAATTCACTTCATTTTAAAACTAATGCATATAATGACAATTATTGTGTCACTAAGAGGCTTGTAGCCAGGCCTGATAGTTTCTCCCATTCAGAGGACATAAACAGCTGAGACAATATGAACAATATGAATTACATCAAGTTAATCACTGTACTTTGAAAATCTTTCAACAGTGCTAAAAAGTTAATGACTGATGTCCCAAAATATGGTTTAAACAACACCATTTAAGGCTCAGTCTTATAGCTTTTAATTTGGTCTCATATCAGACTTTGCAATTGCTGCACTCTTGTATGTTTTTCGAGGTCTCAAAAGAGACTGACAAAATTAACAAACCAAAAAACAATCCTGGCGCCCTCCATCAGACCTGTTTGTCCAACCTTTCTTTCATATTCAAATAGATTCTTAAAAGAATGCAATTGATAGCATATCAGCCTAAAACAAGATAATTGTGTCCAATTCTATATTGTAGTCACAAAAATCTTTAAATTGAGCAATGATTTGACCCATGTTTCTCAGTGCTTGCAGTCCATTGAATGTTCACAGCATCAAGCAGCTTTAGCTGGATCCAGTTTGGCTTGTTGCTGTGCACACATGCTCATGCCAGCACCGCTGGAGCTGCAGGGCCAAATGCCTTCTAAAAGATCAGTGAGAAGATAACAAGTCAGTCTGGACATTTACTCAGTAGAGACCGCAGAGACCAGTAAATAAAATTAGTTTTGATGTATACAATTTTATAAATTATAATTTATATTATTACCAGATTATAATATATATTATATTATAATGGCCAAGAATGGCTTTAATCTCTTGATGATTCAGCATTGATTTAGAAGAGGAAAGGAAGTTGAAGGAGAATGAAAAGAATCAGAATGTAGAAAGATGGTATGTGCATGTAGGGAGCAAGAGGGCAGGAACACTTCTAGTGTTGGGAGGAAGGACATACTAGATGGTTAGAGAAAGTATTGGTAAGGAAGGAAACTGAAGGGAAGAATGAATGAGAAAGAACTTCTTAACCTTCTAGTTGTACAAGAATCTTTAATGAGAAAAATTACAATGCCCAGTATGTACCAACTAAAATGATCAACCTGATTGCCATGTTTTCAATATTCATCCAAAGCCACAGGATGATTTAAATTTGATCTAATAGATCTTCAACATAGTAACAAGGGGAGGAACAAGTTTTAATTTTCTCTGGCAACAAAACCACAAACAAAGTGGCGCAAGTGTTAACAAACTCCTCTCTAGGAGCGTCAGCTCACGTAGGATCTGATCAGGTAAGGTATTTTACTGGACATGTAAGGAAAGTTGTGTGAAATGTAAACATCAGGCAGAAAATCTACTGTCCTTATGGACCACAGAGATCCAAATGGTCAAGTGTTTGAATGGCACCATGAATGCCAAATGCTAAACAAAAAAAAAGCACAGCACCACACCTGGTGATCTAATCGCTTGAATGCAGATCTGGCTAGTGTAAACAGCATTATGTAAAGAGATTTCCCCAGCAGACCTGTGTGTCCTAATGCTCACAACACAGCAGACAGTGTGAGTTCAGCTACAACAGCAGTCAGATCTGACCATTACCACTCAGTTTAATTGACCTTTTCTTTGCAAAAACATGATCATTATAATGATACATGTCTTTGTAAACTAAAACAAATTTTCTCCTAATGGCATAAAATCTTAACAGATCAAAGCCATCAGTAACAACTGTCTGGCTAAGGCCATCAAAGAAATATTAAGACCATCTATCTTAATACAATTTGTGTAAAGGCTCAAGATTAAACTGTGTTTTCTCTCTAGGTCCATTTTCCTTACAGGCGGACAACTGACTTTCTTCAGAACCAGATTCCACAAGGGTCTGGTCCCGCCTGCATCAGGCAGGACACACACAACTTGACATGTTGGAGATGGGGGTGGAGAAACTTCAAGGGCCACTCACACCTCACAGCACTACAGAAGTAACTACTGTATGTGGCCTTCCGGTGTAGCACCGGAACTAAATTATGCAGCACAGATTATGGTAGGATAAACACCACCCATCTCCTATACATAAACACACACACAATACACACCATCACTACGACAACCTTATAACATCTCTACCTGGCATAGATCATAAGACTATCCAGGCCAAAATTATTCACATCATGCAAATCTATAATACATCATTCACCTTCATACATATAGGACAAGAGAAATTATTTTAATAATTTCTTTTCAATAAGTTTTGCATTACAGTCTTGTCAACTTCCTGTATGTAAACACTGGTGTGCAGAGAACATGTGCATGGCTATAGTCACACATCAATTGGTTTAAATTGCACATATACAATCTAATTGAGACATCTTTTCTCCATTGCATCAATGCAACTGGTCTTTGGACAAAATGCTTATTATGTCCAGTTGTTAGCGTTGTTGCAAACCAGGAGGGCCCCCTAGTTTCCAACAAATGACTAATGACAATAAAAATTATAAAAACAGTTAGATCTAAAATGCAGGCATTTCTATTGGTCAGCTATATAATTCCCAGTCAGACCTGCATTATTGAGTGTGACTTAGCCTGTACATCAAATGCAAAGAGGATGATTTCAAAAGTTAAACTAGAGAGTTTAAATCTACATTTCACTCTCTAATTGAACATATGAAAACCTTGCAATTAATTTGCAATTAAAACAACTAATGCAGACAATTTTATAATTATGAAATTGTGTATTGCCATGTTTAATTATGTGATATATTTTAATTATGCATACCGCTGGTAAATATACTAGTTCCCTTTCGAGGGAACTCGAACTGCGTCGGTGACGACACTAGGGGAACGCCCTTCAGCGTAGCGCGTCTGAATTTATGAATGAAACCGAATCCAATCCTATTTCCGTTGTGTGATGACGTAGCGTGTGACGGCATAAGCGGATGTATACAAAAGCACGCCGGCACACAGAAATGTCAGCTTTTTGCTACTCAGCAAGCGGTCTGTGTATGTGTGAACAAGTCTGTCCTATTTGGTGTTGTATGTCCTGTTAAAGTATTTTGCAATAAGTTTCTGTGGCTGGGATCTCGCGTTTGCCGAGGCAGCGCGTAGGTTTAAGGTTTGCCTTGCAGTTGCAATACAGAATCTAGTAGCTCGGATCTTGCGTTTGCCGAGGCAGCGCTTAGATTACGAGTGTATTTTGCAATAAGATTCTGTGGCTGGAATCTCGCGTGAGGCAGCGCGTAGGTTTAAGGTTGCCTTGCAGTTGCAATACAGAATCTAGTAGCTCGGATCTCGTGTTTGCCGAGGCAGCATGTAGGTTACGAGTCTACTTTTCAGTTTGCTGTGTGAGTACGAGGCATGAACAGTCAGCTCCTGCGGGTGCTGGCTGTGTTTATTGAGAAATAACTCGCCGCACACGTGCGTTTCGGGTATCTCAGCCTCGCGCCTGTTGACTTTCTTCTCGAGAGATGAAAGCCAAATATATTGTGTACTACTCGAATCTCGCGTTTGTTAAGGCAACGTGTTACGGGTCTGCAATAAAAGGGACACACGCAATCTGATAAATAATACTGTTTAGGTGCGAGGCATTCACAGTCAGCTCCTGAGGGTGCTGGCTGTGTTCATTGAGAAATATCTTGACGCGTACAGCCGTGCGCTGTCAGGTGTTTCAGTCTCGCGCCTGTTGACTTTCTTCTCCAGGGATGAAAGCCAAATTATAACGGCTCGAATCTTGCGTTTGCCGAGACAGCGTGTAGGTTACGAGATCGTATAATTAAATATAAAACAGTATTCCAGTGTTATGGCTGCATTTAATTCCGAGGAGTTAAAGTAATTAAACATTGTATCTGACTTAGAAATTGGTTAGATATTTTAATTCAGCCTACCATCTGAAGGAGAGTATCGCTTCTAGAGGTCCCCCTCAAAAAAAAAAAAAAAAAAGAAGCTGAGCTTGGGACTGTAGGCGGCGCTCTCGCCCAAAGCCTTTCAGGACAGGAAGGGGTCGGGAGAAAGGTCCTAACTTGTGTGAGACCTTGGAGTCCCCCCCCGAAAGAGAGCGATCAAGATCCCCTCTCTCACCGGGCCCTCAGGAAACTGGTGTCAGCATCCCGCCGCTAGTTGCGGTTCGGGACACATCAGTTTCCAGCGAATGCACGCTGCTCTGTCTGCCCCAAGAGCTTGCGGCCAGGCAGCGCTGGCGTCCACACACCGAGAGTCGTTTTCGATTATTCCCTGCCGGTCTTCCACTTCAGGGTTTCGTGAAGGGCTCTCACAAGACACTTGACACCAGCCCTGAGGGGCTGGTTCCCTTGCTGAATTTTGTGGAGGCATGGCAATGTCTCCCCTATATTTCTCCATGGGTCCTGCGCACTGTTGAATTGGATACAGGCTGCAGTTCCGGGAAGTTCACTCGCTGCTGGAAAAAGGGGCCATAGAGCGTGTTCCCCCACCAGTCAGGGAGTCCGGGTTCTACAGCCGGTACTTCATAGTTCCAAAGAAGGATGGAGGGTTGCGTCCAATTTTAGATCTGAGGCATCTGAATCGGTCTCTGAGGAGATTCAGGTTCAAGATGCTCACTATTCCCATCATCGTGAGTCAAATTCAATCCGAAGATTGGTTTGTCACGATAGATCTAAAAGACGCCTACTTCCACATCTCCATCCTTCCATCTCACAGGAAGTTCCTGAGGTTTGCTTTCGGGGGCGAAGCTTACCAATATCGGGTTCTTCCGTTCGGCCTAGCACTCTCCCCTCGCACTTTTACCAAGTGTATGGATGCAGCTCTAACAACCCTGAGGCTCGAGGGCATCAGAGTGCTCATTGACATCGACGACTGGTTAATATTGGCCCAGTCGCGAGAGCTGGCGATTCGGCATCGAGATGTCGTCCTCGCCCGCATCCAGAGCCTGGGGTTGAGACTCAACACGAAGAAGAGCGTGTTGACACCAGCCCAGAGAACCATGTTCCTGGGAGTGGTGTGGGACTCGGTCACGATGCGAGCACAGTTGTCTCCTGCTCGGATCGAGTCTATCCTGACCACAGTGTCCAGGATAAAGCTAGGCCAGGCCGTCACTGTCAAACACTTTCAGAGAGTGTTGGGTCTCATGGCAGCAGCGTCCAGCGTGATACCTTCTGGCCTGCTACACATGAGAGCTTTACAGTGGTGGTTGAGAACCAAGGGGTTTTCCCCGAGGGGAAATCCATTCCGCTTGATAAGGGTTACGCGCAGATGCCTTCGTTCCCTATCAGTTTGGAAGAAGCCTTGGTTCCTGTCCCAGGGTCCCAAATTGGGAGCGTTATGTCGCCGAGTATCTATTTCGACAGACGCCTCCCTCACGGGCTGGGGCGCGGTCATGGACTGCCGCTTTACGAGAGGTCTCTGGCAGGACCATCATTCCTCTTGGCACATAATTGCCTAGAAATTTTGGCGGTGTTCCGGGCTCTGAGGAGCTTCCTGCCAGACCTCCATGGTGGCCATGTCCTCGTGAGAACCGACAACATGTCGGTGGTGTCTTATTTGAACCGCCAGGGGGTCTGAGGTCGCGCCCTCTGTGCAGACTGGCGCTTCAGATCATCCTGTGGTCCTAGCAGAGACTATCGTCTCTCAGGGCGATGTATGTCCCGGGGGACCAGAATCAGGGAGCAGACGTACTGTTGAGGCAGGGGCTGAGGCCCGGGGACGGTGGAGTTGATATGCAAGAGGTTCGGCCCAGTGGACGTGGACCTTTTTGCGTCTCGAGAGACGACACACTGTCCACTGTGGTTCTCCCTCACGCATCGAGCCCCGCTGGGGTTGGATGCCATCGTGCGGACGTGGCCGAGGCTACGTCTGTACGCTTTTCCCCCGATCGCTCTGCTCCCAGCAGTTCTGGAAAGGGTCCGTTGAGACAGGGTCAGTCTACTCTTAGTAGCCCCATTGTGGCTGGCCCGAGTATGGTTCTCGGACATCATTTCACTCCTGGCAGGCCCGCCATGGCAGATCCCTCTGAGGAGGGACTTGCTGTCCCAGGCGGAAGGCTTAGTTCTCCACCCTCGACCCCGAGCTGTGGAAACTGTGGGTCTGGCCCCTGAGGGGGTACAGTACCTAGAAGCCGGCCTGTCAGCTGGAGTGGTCGAAACCATACTAACTTCCAGAGCTCCCTCCACGAGGAAGTTATACGGCCTTAAGTGGAATGTATTTTCCATTTGGTGCAGAGAGCGTGATTTGGACCCAGTTAACTGCCCAGTGGCTTCAGTACTGGAGTTTCTCCAAGACCGCTTTTCTGCCCGGGCTTACCCTGTCCACACTCAAGGTTTATGTGGCTGCCAGTGCGGCTTTCCACGCTCCTCTGAGTGATGGTCCTCTGGGGAGGCATCACCTGGTCGTACGCTTCCTCCGTGGAACCTGGAGGATGAGACCTGCGACTCGCACCAGGGTTCCCTCTTGGGACCTGGCAGTGGTTCTCGAAGGGCTGGCCGAGGCCCCCTTCAAACCATTGGAGTCGGCCGAGGCCAAGAACCTTTCGTTTAAGGTGGTCTTTTTGTTGGCCATTACTTCTCTGAGGAGGGTAGGAGATCTCCAGGCGCTCTCTATTTCCAATGGGTGCTTGGAGTTTGCTCCAGGCAACATTAAGGCCATCTTACATCCCAGGCCCGGCTATTTGCCCAAGGTGTCATCTAATGTGGCTCCGCCTGGGGTTCTGCAGGCATTTCATCCTCCACCTCTTGTGACGGCGGATGAGGAGAGACTTCATCTGCTCTGCCCTGTCAGAGCACTTCGGTCTTACATCCAGAAGTCCTCCTCATGGCGGAAGTTGGACCAGTTGCTGGTGTGTTTTGGGTCGCCCAAGAAGGGGCTTCCCGCCTCTAAGCAGACCATCAGCAACTGGATCATTCAGACTATTTCCCTGGCCTATCAGGTGCGCAATTTGCCTTCACCTATGGCCGTGAGGGCTCACTCCACCAGAGGCATGGCGCCTCTAGAGCCCTCCTTTCAGGAGTTTCTATCCATGACATATGTGAGGCGGCTGGCTGGACCACTCCGCACACATTCATGAGGTTTTACAGTCTGGACCTTCCCTCTACACCCGGTGCACGAGTGCTTTCATCCTAAATTGTGCCTGAAGACAGCTTCACACTAGGATGAGCGGGGTTCGTTGTGGTATAGTGGGTATCTCGTTCCCCTAGTGTCGTCACCGACGCAGTTCGAGTTCCCTCGAAAGGGAACGTCTCGGGTTACGTATGTAACCCTTGTTCCCTGAGAAAGGGAACGAGACACTGCGTCGGTTCGCCACACCTCACCCCGTCTGGAGCACTTGCTTCATAGCAAAAGCTGACATTTCGGTGTGCCGGCGTGCTTTTGTATACATCCGCTTATGCCGTCACACGCTACGTCATCACGCAACGCCAATAGGATTGGAATCGGTTTCATTCATAAATTCAGACGCGCTACGCTGAAGGGCATTCCCCTAGTGTCGTCACCGATGCAGTGTCTCGTTCCCTTTCTCAGGGAACAAGGGTTACATACGTAACCCGAGACGTTATGTTGATTTTCTGCTACCCTTCCTTAATTTATCCAGACCAAGTCTAAATTCCACTACCATATCATTGTGATAGTGAAGAATTTGGTGATCAAATGAGACCTGCTCACTAAATATGATTCTGAAAAAGAGACCTTATTTACCACTCGCACCTTTGACTTTTGAGTTTTGCACTTTTGAGTACATCATGTCTTGTTATTTTGTGTTCTTGTGTTTATCCAATAACTTTTTTTCTCATCTTACAATAACCACAAATACATCAGTATTCAATTATTGCATGGTCATTCAGAAGTTGTTCAGGTGTCTTACACGCAATGGAGCGTCATCAGTGCGATTACTCCTTTACCTATGGAGTTCTGCCCTGCCCGGCAAACCAAACCTTCTGCTTGAAGGTGACCGAGGACTTCTCAAAGGGTCAGTTAAAACATCCAAGGAAGGACACAGATGTTTTCGCAAGGCCTTAAAATGACATTTTTCAGTGACACTTTCTGATCGTGCTGACCAACGCAAACAGACTTGATACAACGAGTCATTCCACAGACTGAATACCACCGCAACCAAGTGCAGGTGGAAGGAAACCCAGCCAAGAGGATCATGGGACACCCCGTCCAGCTGCTGCAGCACCCACTCAGCACAGTACACCTAAACCTAACGGGACTGTGTGTCACAGAGGTGCATTCTGCAGTGCTTTCATCTTAATGTTCAACCTGTCTTAATGCTGTTATTTCAGGTAACTACTTGATTCCTGCAACCATCGACTAACGCTGCAAACTAGTACAGGTGTCAGCCCTATGAACACTCAGAAAATAACACTGAAAATGTGGAAACAGGAAAATGTCCAAAAATGTCCCGTCAGGCCTGATCTGAATCTGTCCCAAGGGGCCAGGGGCAGTCTGTAAGAACTGATTTTCCGGTTAAAATAAAACTCACCCTGCAATAAAGCCATAAAATGCACCCTGGAAAAGAAGATCGCAAAGACAGAGCAACAGGACATTGTCCTGTCCAAACATTTGCCCCTTATCTCTGTATTCCCCCTCTCCCCCTGAGTCAAGTCACCAAAAGTTCACTAAGAATGCATATATATCACATATTATGTATCTTGTGAATCTATTGTTTTTCCTTTTCATGTTTGGTTTCATTTTAAATGCCTCAGTGCGATTGGTAAAATGGTCTTAATTTCATTGCAGTCATTGAGATCATAAGAAACATTGAGAACTTAAGATAATCATGTTCCTCTCCATTGATGATGTCTTTTCAAGATATCTTCCCTCTCCCTCGAGACCAGGTCCTACCCCCTGGGGTACAGGAATTGACCCAAAGCAAACTCTGAAAAATATTGGTACAACCCTTTTGTTCTGGTCTGGGTTTTTAAGGCTAGGTAACAGAGCAGTCTTTGAGAAACTGTAACCAGGAAAACGTCTCGGTTACGTATGTAACCCTCGTTCCCTGAGTAGGGAACGGAGACGTTACGTCGGATGACGACGAATGGGGTTTTGCTTAGAAAGCCTATCAGCTTCGAGTATTACAAAACTAGCCTATGGCAAAGAAATGCCATGGGTCTGCGGAATTTGCATGACGTAACTCCGCCCCACCTCGTGGGTATAAAAGGAGGAAGTCCGCAACAACAGTTTATGTTTCTTCGCTGAGGAGCCAAGACTGAGAAAAAAAGTGGCAGGCAGACGTAACGTCTCCGTTCCCTACTCAGGGAACGAGGGTTACATACGTAACCGAGACGTTCCCTTTCGTTGTCACTCCGAGTTACGTCGGATGACGACGAATGGGGTTACCAGTCTAATCACGCCACCTTCTCAGCTGTCTTCCAGTGCCCTGCGTAAATCGAGATCCCTGTCATAGACTGGACGAAGGACTCCATTTAACACAGGAATACCAAGGTACACTGGGAAGCATATCCCAAGCTAGGGGAAGTATGCAATTAATGCCAACCCAGAGGGGGGGGACTTAGAGAATACACATATGACCCGAAGGAAACATATGGAGAACACTGGGGTGTCCAGCCGCAGGTGGAATATTTCAACCCCAGGGGTGGCAAGGTGGCTTGCCAAGGGAAAGACACATGCTCAGAGAGGCTTACAGTGGAAATACACATGTGGGGGTCGCTCAGGGGAGGGACCATGCACACGGGAGGCACCTAGCCGACGCGCAGGCAAGAGACACTGGCGCCGACGTCAGGAGTGCTGGAGGAAGTCAGGGCTTTCGGGGAAGCTCACCTGAGGAGAATATCGCACGTATCCAGTCCGTGGAGTGGAATGGCGAGCAAGCGAAGACACCTGAGCGGGTCCGGTACTAGCTAGTTGAAGCGAGTACATGAGAGGACACTGGCTCCACTCGGAGATTATAGAATCTGGCGAATGTGTTAGGTGTCGCCCAGCCTGCAGCTCTGCAGATGTCTGTTAGCAAGGCGCCATGCGCTAGGGCCCAAGAGGATGCCACACTCCGGGTGGAGTGGGCCGTCACACCAAGGGGGCACGGTCGACCTTGCTGCTGGTAAGCCAAGGCAATGGCGTCCACTATCCAGTGAGACAACCTTTGCTTGGAAAGAGCCTTTCCCTTCAGCTTCCCACCATAATAGACAAAGAGCTGGTCTGAGGTCATGAAACACCACGTCCTGTCTACATAGGCGCGAAGAGCGCGTACTGGACAGAGCAGTGCCAAGGCTGGGTCTGCCTCCTACGGGGGTAGCGCTTGCAGGTTCACCACCTGGTCCCGAAAGGGAGTGGTAGGAACCTTGGGCACATATCCGGGCCGGGGTCTCAGGATCACGTGAGAGAAAGCCGGTCCGAATTCCAGGCACGCTTCGTCGACGGAGAATGCGTGCAGGTCCCCTACCCTCTTGATGGAGGCCAGTGCAACCAGGAGCGCTGTCTTCATTGACAGGAACTTAAGCTCGACTGACTGCAGGGGCTCAAAGGGAGCACTCTTCAGGCAGTTAGAACCACTGAGAGGTCCCAAGAGGGAACGAGAGGAGGGCGAGGAGGATTTAGTCTCCTCGCTCCTCTCAGGAACCTGATGACCAGGTAGTGCTTCCCTACCGACTTACCTTCGACTAGGTCTTCGACTACTCAAACCTACCTCGAGCCGTCCAGGAGCCACACGTGGAGGCTCCAGAGATCGGGGCGAGGGTGCCACAGGGTGCCCCGTCCCTGAGAAAGAAGGTCCTTCCTCAGAGGAATGGGCCAGGGAGGTGCTGTCGCGAGGAGTGCAAGTTCGGGGAACCAGGTCCGGCCGGGCCAATACGGCGCAACCAAAATGACCTACTCCTCGTCCTCCCTGACCTTGCGCAAGGTCTGCGCAAGAAGGCTCACTGGGGGAAACGCATATTTGCCGCCCGGCGGCCAGCTGTGCGCCAGTGCATCCGTGCCGAGCGTGCCCTCGGTCAGGGAAAAATACAGGGCGCAATGGGTCGAGTCGTGAGAGGCAAACAGATCTATCTGTGCGTCCCCGAACTGGTCCCAAATCAGCTGAACCGACTGGGGATGGAGTCGCCATTCTCCAGGGAGGGGCTGAAGCCGTGAGAGCTCGTCGGCTGCACAGTTCAGGGCTCCGGGAATGAAAATGGCTCGAAGCGACCTCAGATGCTTCTGACTCCATAGAAGGAGGTGGCGGGCGAGTTGTGACATACGGCGGGAGCGTAGACCACCTTGATGGTTGATGTACGCTACAGTAGCGGTATTGTCTGAGCGGACTAGTACGTGTTGACCCCTGAGCAACGCCCGGAAGCGGTGCAGGGCAAGGCGTACTGCCAACAACTCGAGGCAATTGACATGCCATAGCCGCTGGGGTCCTGTCCAGGAGCCCGCAGCAGCATGTCCATTGCACATGGCGCCCCAGCCCGTGGTGGAGGCATCCGTGGAGACCACAACATGCCGGGAAGCTCGTTCCAGGGGGACACCCGCCCTGAGAAAACTGAGGTTCGACCACGGGGTGAGGAACTGACGGCAGGTCGGAGTAACTGGTACCCGGAGCGTGCCTTGATGCCATGCCCACCTCAGGACTCGGTCGCGAAGCCAAAGCTGAAGCGGTCTCATATGAAGCAATCCGGGCGGCGTGACCGCGGCTGCAGATGCCATATGCCCCAGGAGCCTCTGAAAATGTTTCAGTGGAACCGCATTCTTGCTCCTGAGATGTCTCAGGCAAGTCAGCAGTGACTGCGCGCGCTCGCTCGTAAGCTATATGGCGACCGAGTCGATGTCCATACCGAGAAAAGAGATCCTCTGCACGGGGCAAAGTTTGCTCTTCTCCCAGTTGACCCGAAGGCCCAGACGAGCTAGGTGCCGGAGCACTAGGTCCCTGTGTTCGCAAACCTGATCTCGAGAGTGAGCTAGGATCAGCCAGTCGTTGATATAACTCAGGATGCGAACCCCGTGTTCCCGAAGGGGAACAAGGGCAGCCTCGACGACCTTCGTGAAGGTGCGAGGAGACAGGGCTAGCCCGAAAGGGAGAACCGCGTACTGGTATGCCTGCCCCTCGAAAGCAAACCGTAGGAACGGTCTGTGTCGAGGAAGAATGGAGACATGAAAGTAGGCGTCCTTCAGGTCGATCGCTGCAAACCAATCCTGGGGCCGCACGCATTCGAGAACGCGATTGGCGGTGAGCATCTTGAACGGCAGCCTGTGAAGGGAGCGGTTCAGCACGCGCAAGTCCAGGATTGGCCGTAACCCACCGGTTTTCTTGGGGACAATGAAGTAGGGGCTGTAGAACCCGGACCTCATCTCGGCTGGAGGGACAGTCTCGATTGCACCCTTCGCCAGCAGGGTGGCAATCTCTGCTCTCATGATAGGGGCATTGCCACTGACCAAAGTGGAGCGGACTCCCCTGAAGCGGGGAGGAGACCGTGCGAACTGAATCGCAAGCCGAGCCTGACGGAACGCGCGATCCAGCGGGACAGACGGGGAAGCTCTAGCCAGGCTCCCAGGAACTGAACCGGTGGGATCACGCGATGACAGGCGTCCCCCCGGAGGGGCAGCGAAGCGGAGTAACTGGCCCAGACGTGGACGGCATAGCGGCCCGGTGTGGGGGCACAGTTAGCAACCGCGCCCTGGCAGAGGGGGCCAGGGGAGGACCAGGCTGGTCGTCCCGCGGGGGCCTGCTCTGCCAGGGGTCTGGCGACAGAGGGGGACAGGGGCGAAGCGGTCCGTGGACGGCACGCCGTGTCAACCACCTCTCGGACAGAGGGGGACGAGGAGAGCACGGCTAGAGGGCGGCGCTCTGTGTCGTCCGAGAACTCTGTGTGCTCAGAGATGGGAGAGTCAGTTCTTTGCGAATAAGGATTCTTCCCCGGCCCTCCACCGGGGAAAGGAGTGGTCCTGCTCCCAACTCCTGGAAAGAACTGAGTCCCATCTCTGAGGAGCCCCTCTCAAGAGCGCCACCTAACCCGGCGCGTAGCGGGGGGCGGGGCTAGAGAGGGCTGTGGCGTCCGCCCGCGGCCCCCAGAGCCGGCCCGGGTGAACGGGTAGGGTGGGAGCCGCGGAAGGGCGCCCTTGGCGGTGGGCAGACCGAGGAATCTGAGCGGACGGCGGGGCCGTCGGGACAGAATCAACGTCAGTCTGCTCATGGACGGCTGAGAGCTGTTGGGCCAGCCCTCAACCGCACCGCCGAAGAGGCCGACCTGGGATATGGGAATGTCGGACAGACAGGTCCGCGCGACATCCAACAGGTACGGCCACCGAATGGTGAGCATCACCTGACCCAGGGAGCGTACGGCCACTTTCGTCGCTCAGAGAGCAAGGTTAGTGGCGGCGCGCAGCTTAGTGAAGAGCCCTGGGTCAGTCCCGCCCTCGTGCAGGTCCATGAGCATCTGGGTCAGGTAGACCAGCAGAATGACCATGGCCGCAGTGAGGCGGCCACCAGTCCCGTGGCGCTATAGGATCTCGCCACAAGCGTAGACGAAAAACTACAGGCCACGGACAGGTGCTTAGGATTGCGCCGAGAAGAAGCACTCTGAGGACACATAGCATCGCAACAGAGCGTTCAGCCGGGGGAACCCCAGTGTACCCACGGGCAGCGGCCCCATCGAGGGGAGGAAAGGCGGATGAGATCAGCGAATGGCCCCTGATCTCATCATGTAGGTAAGGTATTGGGGTTTGCCGTGGACGAGGGTCGGCGGCCTCACCCAAAAACCAATCGTCCCGGGAAAGCATGGCCGTCATCTCCGGATCAGACTCGACGAGTCGTCACTTCCAGGAAAATCAAACCCACCTAGTGAAGCTGCTACAAACATAATATCATCCTCTGTAGCTTCAAATGAAACACACGGGCCACCAGAGGGTAGACCCGTGGGAATCACCTGTTCACTAGTGGGCACCGTCATTGACGAGGGGTGCTGGGGTCGCGGACACATAGTCGGCGCCGTGTTCCAGACCGAAACCCTCAGGTCACCCTGGCCACCAGCCGAAGATCGGGGGGTGGATGAGGGGACTCTCACTCATGTGAGCTCACCGAGTCTCGACCTTAATGACGCGATGATCATGTTTCCATGGAGAAAACATGAGTCATCCACGAGCGCTGCTCTAGCCTGATCAAGCCCAAACATACTAGACAACGCTCGTGCCCATCAGAGTCCGATACCAAGCTGCCGCACCATTCTTTTTTTTTTTTTTTTTTTTAAATGCACGGGCGAGCCGTCTTTAAAAAGACGTGCCACGTGCAAGCTCTTTTAGTGAGAGAAAACTCAAGTGTTGAAGCACCCGGGGAGACACGCACCGACTGGCAGACCACTGCAACAGATCAGCAGGAAGCACGCGCTCGCCGTAGATCGCCGTCACACCAACACTCGAGGTACTCGTTTGTAAAGCTGACAATTCAGAGATGGCTTGTGGAGAGAAGAATATACTTGGCTCCGAAGCGAAAACATAAACTGCTGTTGCGGACTTCTTCCTTTTATACCCACGAGCTGGGGCGGAGTTACGTCATGCAAATTCCGCAGACCCATGGCATTTCTTTGCCATAGGCTCGTTTTGTAATACTCGAAGCTGATAGGCTTTCTAAGCGAAACCCCATTCGTCGTCATCCGACTTAACTCGGAGTGACAACGAAAGGGAACTCCCATGCAGTGCTGTGTCAGTGACTTCTCGAGTCTTGGACTCAGAATACACTCACACACCACTGTGTGTCTCTGTCAGGAATGCATTTCTTACTCTTAGAGTAATCTTTGAGCAATAATTGATGTTATGTATTTATTATTTCTGAATTGGCTTTTAATCATCTACTTGTGGAATTGGCATGATACATTTTTCCTGACAAAAACAAATGTTACATCTTGATTTATTCTGAAGTATTCTGAAATCATTATTTTAGTAGATTATAGGAGGCTGGTGCTACCGCAAATCTTGCAGGGTAGGTCAAACTAAAGGCGCATGTGTGAATGGAGCAGTAGGCACGTCATCTGAAGACCTTTTGATTTCTGTCTATCACTGATTTAGCAAGTTGTATGGAAATGGCTAAAGTAAACTACACTTTTTTGTACGAGTGAGCAGTAGGCCACTGAGTTAAGAGGTATTAGCTAACCCTGCATCCTTTGACTAAATTCAGAACTGATAAGTTTGTGTCCGTGAGAAACACGATCCGGCCAACGTGATCTCTGTGCGGCATTGGGTCCATAATGAATTAATAAATGAAAGTATAAGAAACTCAGACTAATCAATGATCTAAATTAAATCACAATTAAAAGTTTGATCAGCTGTTAGGATAGAAAATAAGTAAAAGATAAAGAGTCATTCAAATTTGGAGTCAGATTGAATTATTCATGGGGTCAAGATTAATATTAGAAACCGACCATTTAATAAATTAAAGTGATTTTTCCAGAAACGCCCGAAAAGACATACACGCATTATCCCTTCGCCCACACCGTTGGATTCCGTCGTTGGGCCAATGGGTGGCCCTTACAGTCTCTTCGATCAGGACGGGAAATGTTTTCGTTAGTGCGCGTATGGCATTCTGTGAGCTTCTGGACAGAACGTCCTGGTTGCGTATGCAACCCACCATTCCCTGAAGGAGGGAACGGAGGACGCAGTCGACTACGACTGAATGGGGGATCGCGTCAGAGAGCCTATCATCTTCGAGTACTATTGAACGAGCCAATGGAATTGGCGTGCGTGATTCGCATTACACACTCCGCCCCCGCGGTGCGGGTATAAATACGGAAGTGGATACACGCACTAGTTGCTTTATCACTGAGGAGCCGAGCGTAACCTGGAGTCAGCGGTGGTCCAGCGGTAGTGGCATGGGGACTACGTCCTCCGTTCCCTCCTTCAGGGAACGGTGGGTTGCATACGCAACCAGGACGTTCCCTTTCAGTCGATAACGTCGGACGTAGTCGTCTTCAACTGAATGGGGGAAACTTTGAAAGCGCCACTAAAGCTGCCACCTTCCAGTGCCTAGACCTAAGTCTCCTGATGCCCCCGTAATTTTAAGGCGGGGAAGGACAGGGCTTAGGCCAGGGAAGTCACTGCTGTTCCTACAGGACCACTGGGAAAGCATTGGAAGGAAGGGACGCTGCGGAAGCCACATCCTAATCAGAGGGAGGTAACGTGGAGAATATACATATGAACTGGGCGGATGACCGGGCAGTATGACATATGGAATGTCACTGGGGTGGCTCCAGCCTAAGACGGGGGGAGACTCACCGGACAGTGACGGCAGAGAGACTCTGCCGAGGGAAGACACGGGCTCGACCGTAGGGAGCCGTATCGTGGAAGAATACACATATGGGGTCGCTGTAGGGACCGCAACATATGGACCCAGCCTAACACAGGTTCCACACTGCTAACAAGTGGTAGGCCTAACACCAGACGTTCTGCACGTCCGACGTCGGAGGGGTGTGGAGGAACTCAACAGGATTCAGATTTAAGGGAACTCAACTGGAGTAGAAAGGCGCACGTATCCAGTCCATAGGAGGGGAATGGCGCAGCAAGCCGACACTTGTACCGGGCTCACGGTGAAACTGGCTTCATGAGAAGGAAGGCCACGGGAAGCAGCGGTTCAACTAGGTGTCGTCCAGCCCCCAACTCTAGAATCTGTTTAGCAAAGCATAACGTCAACGCCCAGGCGGAGCACTTTACACTCATCATAGAGGAGCTCAACACCTAAGTGGACATGTTGCATCTCGGATTTTTTTACCGAAATGAAAGTAGGCACTAAGTGGCCAACTTTGATTGGAAACAGCCTTCCCTCTTCCCTCCATGCTTCTGCATCATGATGAGCGTCGTTTAACACCGAGGCAACATCATTTTGAGGGTGAAGGAAAACAGCCTACTCCAACCCATCTTGCAGGAAAGAGAGCACTGAAATGATCGAAAGCTTTCAGGATCTCCTCTGGAGAGAAGATGCACTCAACGACTAGGTTCCACTTCTAAAGGCGTAAGCACGCTACCCATTTCTAGGGGGTGCTCACAGAAGTGATGATAACTACCACATGTACCTGTGATAGCCATCTGAACCTCCGTGTTCAGTGTAGGACCGTTTTTCAGTCTCTAGGGTGAAACGCGGGTGCCATCGTGCCCATCCCTCAAAATGTGTTCAGGGGAAGTCAGGAAGGCTGTCGATGGGAACTAGGTCAAGTTGGGCCAATAAGGGGCAACTATGAAGACCTGTTCCCTCCTGACTTGGCACCGTAAGTGCAAGCGGCTTTTTCTTTTTTTTTTTTTTTTTTTAGGACACAAAAAGACAGGAGCACTGCTCAACACTACATGTGAAGATCACTGAGCTTCAGGAGCATTTATGCTCAGCACTAGAGAGAGATAAGTTCACTGAGCTTTCAGGAGCATTTCTGCTCAACACTTATGACCGGGTCCTCGAAAGCACCAAGCTGCCTGCTGGCGACCAAGGGGGAGCTGAGGGGTGTAAGGCTATACAGGGACACACCCACCAGACTGGCCCTCTTGGGACCCAGGAACAGATGAAATTGCTCTTTCTTTGAAGTGTGGGTACCACTTGCTCCGCTTTTTTTTTTTTTTTTAGGGAGCCAGCAGCGGAACAGACACACACACAAAAGAAGACTCCTTCCAGCCCTCACCCGGGGGGAGGGAGTGATCGTTTTTGCCAACTCCAAAAGCATCCTCATCCATCCCTGGGCGGCCCGCTCCAGAATGCTTTCGCTGTCGCTTGCCACCTGGCTTGGCAGCGCCTGGAGCGGGCTGGGCGTCTCTCCTATGGCCGGCTCCATGCTGAGGCCTGGTGGAGGCTGCTGTGGAGGCCCAGCGGGAGTGGCGACCGGGGAACGCCCTCGGCGACGAGCAGGCGGAGGAACTGCCACCTGCGGCGAGGTGGAGGCAGCAGCGGGCCGCCGGGGCAGGATGTGCCGGATCACCTCTGTCTGCACTTGAGCGGCAGAGAACTGTTGGAAGCAGTTCTCCACCGCGTCACCGATCAGCCCAACCTGGGAAATTGGGGAGACCAGGAACCTTATCCGCCATATCAACCAGGCTGAGCCAACAATGATGCTCCCGGACCACTAAGGTGGACATCGCCAGACCGATCGCACACACCACGACACTCGTGCCCCAGAGGGCGAGGTCGGATGCGGTGCGGTGCTCACCTATGTGCGCACGGTCTGGGCTCGTGCATGCCATGGGTACCCTGGCCTGACAGACCTGTAGTAGCGCAATGGCACGCAAAAGGAAGTGGCTTGCCCAGAGGCTTTGTAAACTCTGCCCGTCGGAACGCACAAGAATTCACAGGCCTTAGGGGGGGACGATGATCCCCCCAAAAGGCAGCGGCCGCCAGACACAGGTGCACCTATGTCATGACAGACCGCTCCAATGGAGGAACATCTCGCAACCCTTCACGGTTCCTCCATCAAGGGTAGTGAGGGGGAAAAGCTATTCAGGCAGTTTCTGGCAGAGAAAGGTGCCGTTCACCACCTGATAAGCTCTCCATGCATTTCGGAAAAGAAAATCACTGGGGCGGCGAGCTGAGAACCAGCGCGGCCCGCCCCGAGATACCAATCCTCCAACCGAGACTGAACAGGACACGGTGGAGTTTCCACTCGAGCCCGGCAGCCTCGGCGGCCCGTTTCAGCATAGCTGACATTTCTGGATCTGGCTCGGGCAATGTTACACTCCCAGAGGGAGATAACACAGCCAAGTCGTCATCTCCAGAGGCCAGCTCACCCTCCGATGCTGCTATCGACATCTTATCCTCTGGGGGAACCCCCATTTAAACAGCTGATCGGTCCATTACAGAGGGACCAGCATGCTCAACAGGAATTCCATCGGCTGCGGTGTGATGGAGGAGTGAGGAGCCCACAGGGAATGGTTACCGGGCGAGACATCCATCACTATCCTTCGATCACCCATCCCACACGGCACCCGGGGGTGGGGCATGGTAATGGGGACTTGCGCTTCGCGGACGAAGGCGAGTCTCGATCTCAACACCGCGACAGTCATTCCCGCAATGAGAACATGCATGCTGAACATATAAATATATATGCATACATATTTATATACACATAAACATACAGCTCAAACACGTGATGCAACAATTTTGACCATCAGAGAGAAAAAGGGAACGATCGCATCCAGAAACGCACAGGTGGAATGACATCTTGAAAAAGACGCAAACGCATCCGTGTTGCTCTTTCAGAAAACAGGACCGTCACCAGTGCCGGAGCACACAGGGGAATGACCGCGGCAACACTGAACAGTAAACTGAAACAGTGAACCACTAACTTTTCCGCCCTCTAACCAGCTGTCAACACACACAAACATTTAGAATTTGTTGCTGTTAAAACAGCAGTTGAGAGCTCAAAGCTCGCGATCACCGCTGCACTCGCTCTGTAGAACACCAGCACTGGGAGAGTCTTCCTGAAGAACACCGACACCAACACACTTGCTCGTTGTAAACAATAGCACTCTCAGAGACATCAAACGATCGGCTCCGAAGCGAAAGGCAACTAGTGCGTGCATCCACTTCTGTATTTATACCAGCGCCGCGGGGGCGGAGTGTGAGATGCGAATCACGCACGCCAATTCTATTGGCTCGTTCAATAGTACTCGAAGATGATAGGCTCTCTGACGCGATCCCCCATTCAGTCGAAGTCGACTACGTCCGCCGTTATCGACTGAAAGGGAACCACTGGCGCCTTTCTTCAACCTTTGAGGTCACCGCAGGCCTAAATCCTGGGACTCGGAAGAACGCTCATACTAATCGCTGAACACACACACACACACACATAGACGCACCCGCATACGCACACGCACACACACACACACACACACCACCTCCTCTCTGAATCACTGACTGTCAAAACGCCATTGTGTGAGAGAAAAACTCTGGGAACTTTTCAACTTTAAACCCATTTATACGTTGTATGGACAATGATGTGTTAGGATTTACTTCTTCAACTCTCTGAAAATGTAAAGTGTTTTTTTATTTTATCTAAAATAATTGAATCAGTCAAATTTAGTATGATATTTATTTTATAACCATTTCATTTATATCCTTTTAAAGAACAGAATGTTTTTTCAACTGCAGTTAGTGTGAAAATATGTATCATTATTAGAAAAACTCTGAAATAGGCTATTATATTTGTAGCGATTCTCGGCTCAAATAAAGGGAATATAATTTTTATAACTGACCATGGATATGATCATGAAATTACAAATTACAAATCGCCTACAAATTATAATTTACCCTTAACGGGAATATTTTGCCAACATATCTGTATGGACAACTAAATACAACTGATTATAATCAATTATCCATACAGGGAGGCAAAAATAGATCAATTTTCTATATCAATAATCAATCACAAGTATTATAATTAAATATTAATATATCAATTGTCTAGAATAGATCGATTCTCAGGATAACTCTTAATGGAATTAATTTGTTATCGAATAATCTGTTTGTCCAACAAACTGACCGTAGGATCTTTTATCAAATCTCAAGAGGAGTTATCCTTCTTATACTAGGCTGGCCATGAAAAACAGCTTTCTCGTTCTATAAAAGAAAATACTATTTAAAGTATCAACAATTGTAAAGCTGTAGCTTTGACCGAACATTAAAGGGACTTCGTAATATGAGCAAGAGACAGAGTCAATAAATGAATATACATGGATTTAATAAAGGAAACACTATGTATATCGGTGACTACAATTACATGGAATAATATGTATATACAACAAAATAAAACAACAAACAATGAAAGAGGATGAGAGTCAGAGAGTGATAGAAACAGGGAGAGAATGAGAGAGACGGAAGGATCACAGAATGGCAAATTACCTGGACATTTAACCTTTGAGAGACCACAAGAAATCACCATCACCCTAAATGGGGGTGAACAAATCTTAATGCTTTGAAAGCTTAATAAACGAATACTTGCACATATAGCTCTCTTGTGTTGTCGAGAAAGTGTGTGTGTGGCGGTCCTTGGAAGCTGCGCGCGTTCTCTCGGTCCTTCGGAGCGCGCGCCGTCACAGAAAGTTCTAATGTCCATTGAAAGTATAGTTTGCCTGATAATTCAGGCTAAGTTCATTTCACTCGTCGGTGGAAATGAACAAAGGAGAATACGAAAAAGGAAAACAAAAACTTAAAGAAAGAATCAAACAAAAGAAAACAGAAGACGAAGACTGAAGAGACTGAAGAGGGTTCAAGAGCAGCTGAAGAGATAGTGAAACCGCTGGTCAATGACTTTAAAGGGAGTCCGAGTTCCCACCTTCAGGGATGAACTGACCAATCGACTTGGAGTTCTGTGAGCGGGAAAACGGTTCCTTTGTCTTGTCAAAAGGTTAATTTGCATAAGTTACGAGGGGTGTCAGAATTCGTAATTTCTGCTACCGAGAATGGAAAACATATATTCACACATTTTACTGTATGCTCATATGTATTTCTGGCTCGGTCAGACCGAGAGGATTCTGAAGGTATCAAGAACCGCACAAAAAGAGTATAGAAATACAGAGATACATCTTAATGCATAATTACAAGCACTTATAGTTCATTTAATACTACGATAAAATCATACGTAGTCCGATATGACATGGGCCCGCAGGCCAACATTAAAACATATATTCACACATTTTACTGTATGCTCATATATATTTCTGGCTCGGTCAGACCGAGAGGATTCTGAAGGTATCAAGAACCACACAAAAAGAGTATAGAAATACAGAGATACATCTTAATGCATAATTACAAGCACTTATAGTTCATTTAATACTAAGATAAAATCATTGGTAGTCCGATATGACATGGGCCCGCAGGCCAACATTAAAACATATCGAATATATCTTAGTAATGTCTTTATGTGTGTGTGTGTGTGTGTGTGTGGTATGTGTGTGTGTAGTTGCGTAGAACACCCAACAAAAGGGGGGGGGGGGGGGGGGTTTGGAATTCCTTTGATGCGGCCAAAGTGAGTAGAGAGGAGGGTGCAATGGTCTCTGGAGAGTATCGCAGAGTCGTAAATGATGTCAGAAAACAATCTCACCCCAGACTTTCTGGCGCTAAACCAGAGATTTAGATTGGATGAGTCACAGGTTGCGAGCTTTAGGAATCTTAGCACAAATGTGTTCATTGCGTTCAGAATGAAAGAATCATGATTCTTGTTCATACGCGACAATGTTCATACGCTACATATTTGTAAATGACTAAATGTAAATTTTATAAGCATTTCATTTATATACTTTTTAAGAACAGAATGTATTTCAACTTTAGTTAGTATGATATTTATTTTTAAAATGAACGATATAAGCATTTCATTGATATACTTTTAAAGAACAGAATGTTTTTCAACTCTAGTTAGTGTGAAAAATTACATTTGTAAATGACTAAATGTAAATTTTATATGCATTTCATTTATATACTTTTAAAGAACAGAATGTATTTCAACTTTAGTTAGTGTGAAAATGTTATATTTGTAAATGACTAAATGTAAATTTTATAAGCATTTCATTTATATACTTTTAAAGAACAGAATGTGTTTCAAGTTTAGTGTAAAATATATGTCATTATTAGAAAACTCTGAAATATTATAATTGTAATTGACTAAATGTAAATTTTATAACCATTTAATTTATATACTTATAAAGATCAATGTATTTCACTGCTCGTTTCTGATTTTACAGAGTACAACAACCCCATTTATATACCCCATCCTCTGCTCTGGAATGTGGAGCGAGATCTGGTGAAGCTTGCGTGTCAAAGTTCAAACATAAAACCTTCACAACTTCCATTAAATCAATCCCTTATACCCACGAGGGCAGAGACATATGTTTCCTATTACACACCAGGTCAAAGGCCACAAGGTCATCGCAAGGACAAGGTCATTGAAAGGACAAGGTCATCCCAAGGGCACAGGGAGGGGCTAGGTCAAAGGTCCCCATCCATCATTTTGACACAATGTGGGTCATAATTCTACTCAAATGAAAGCAAGAAACTTGTGCTATAGATATGCAGTGCCAGGACATTGGGCTCTCTGAATCACTCTCAGAGTCAAAAAACACCTTAAATGCATGGACTAGTACGGTCATAAGAAACCCCTTAAAGGCCAACTGAAGTGTCTTGGAACACGCAGCTTTGAATGATGCGTTGACAATTTCCACTAAAACCGGAAACTGAGGCAGGACATATTGAATTGCTCCCCTTTTCAAATAGTCAATAGCTAGTTTACCTCAAGAGTGCAAGTCATACTTGACAGGACCATGGAAGTGAATCCGGTCACTGATGATACGTTGGATTCAATAGTAGAGGTTTGAATAAATTCTAGCCATTTCATTCTTAACCAACATACAGTTGGAAAACGGAATACAACTTGAGCGTTTGAGCAACTGAACACACATCTCTAATCCATATTGCTCTCTGACGAGTCAACGGTTGCTTTAGCCAGGTGGTATTTATAGCAGAGATGGTTTATTAGGGAGATGACATGGTCAGGGTCTGTATCTCTTACCATTGGAGAAAGCGTAATGGCTAACTTGGATTGCATGAGGCACCTCAGCCTATCGTGTAATAGCAGTGACGTCAGTGCACGCAGTTAAACATTTTATGACAGTCAGTTATAGATGACGTTAATCAGTATGGAAGGCCAAAGGGCCAAAACGTGTGAAACTGTTGTGTTAACACGTAATTACGCGTTAACACGCAATTTACGTGTTAACACGTCATCCGTATTTACACGACAGTTTCACACGTTTTGGCCCTTTTGGGCTTCCATAAATCAATTTCATGTGGAATATTAGCGTGTTTGTCTTGTGAAAAAACAGGGTTCCCTTTCGTTGTCACTCCGAGTTACGTCGGATGACGACGAATGGGGTTTCGCTTAGAAAGCCTATCAGCTTCGAGTATTACAAAACGAGCCTATGGCAAAGAAATGCCATGGGTCTGCGGAATTTGCATGACGTAACTCCGCCCCACCTCGTGGGTATAAAAGGAGGAAGTCCGCAACAGCAGTTTATGTTTTCGCTTCGGAGCCAAGTGTATTCTTCTCTCCACAAGCCATCTCTGAATTGTCAGCTTTACAAACGAGTACCTCGAGTGTTGGTGTGACGGCGATCTACGGCGAGCGCGTGCTTCCTGCTGATCTGTTGCAGTGGTCTGCCAGTCGGTGCGTGTCTCCCCGGGTACTTCAACACTTGAGTTTTCTCTCACTAAAAGAGCTTGCACGCAGCACGTCTTTTTAAAGACGGCTCGCCCGTGCATTTCAAAAAAAAAAAAAAAAAAATGAATGGTGCGGCAGCTTGGTATCGGACTCTGATGGGCACGAGCGTTGTCTAGTATGTTTGGGCTTGATCATGCTAGAGCAGCGCTCGTGGATGACTCATGTTTTCTCCATGGAAACATGATCATCGCGTTATTAAGGTCGAGACTCGGTGAACTCACATGAGTGAGAGTCCCCTCATCCACCCCCCGATCTTCGGCTGGTGGCCAGGGTGACCTGAGGGTTTCGGTCTGGAACAAGGCGCCGACTATGTGTCCGCGACCCCAGCCCCCCTCTTCAATGACGGTGCCCGCTAGTGAACAGGTGATTCCCACGGGTCTACCCTCTGGTGGCCCGTGTGTTTCATTTGAAGCTACAGAGGATGATATTATGTTTGTAGCAGCTTCACTAGGTGGGTTTGATTTTCCTGGAAGTGACGACTCGTCGAGTCTGATCCGGAGATGACGGCCATGCTTTCCCGGGACGATTGGTTTTTGGGTGAGGCCGCCGACCCTCGTCCACGGCAAACCCCAATACCGTTCTTCCCGGACGTGCATGATGAGATCAGGGGCCATTCGCTGATCTCATCCGCCTTTCCTCCCCTCGATGGGGCCGCTGCCCGTGGGTACACTGGGGTTCCCCCGGCTGAACGCTCTGTTGCGATGCTATGTGTCCTCAGAGTGCTTCTTCTAGGCGCAATCCTAAGCACCCGTCCGTGGCCTGTAGTTTTTCGTCTACGCTTGTGGCGAGATCCTATAGCGCCACGGGACTGGCGGCCGCCTCACTGCGGGCCATGGTCATCCTGCTGGTCTACCTGACCCAGATGCTCATGGACCTGCACGAGGGCAGGACTGACCCAGGGCTCTTCACTGAGCTGCGCGCCGCCACTAACCTTGCTCTCCGAGCGACGAAAGTGGCCGTACGCTCCCTGGGTCAGGTGATGCTCACCATTCGGTGGCCGTACCTGTTTGATGTGCTGGATGTCGCGCGGACCCGTCTGTCCGACATTCCCATATCCCAGGTCGGCCTCTTCGGCGGTGCGGTTGAGGGCTGGCCCAACAGCTCTCAGCCGTCCATGAGCAGACTGACGTTGATTCTGTCCCGACGGCCCCGCCGTCCGCTCAGATCCCTCCTGCCCGTTCACCCGGGCCGGCTCTGGGGGCCGCGGGCGGACGCCACAGCCCTCTCTAGCCCCGCCCCCCGCTACACGCCGGGTTAAGCGGCGCTCCTGAGACGGGCTCCTCGGGGATGGAGCAGGTTGAGGTCGACTCTGTCCCGACGGCCCCGCCGTCCGCTCAGGTCCCTCGGTATGCCCACCGCCGAGGGCGCCCCCCCGTTCACCCGGGCCGGCTCTGGAGGCCGCGGCCGGACGCCACAGCCCTCTCCAGCCCCGTCCCCCGCTACGCGCCGGGTTAGGTGGCGCTCTTGAGAGGGGCTCCTCAGAGATGGGACTAAGTTCTTTCCAGGAGTTGGGAGCAGGACCACTCCTTTCCCCGGTGGAGGGCCGGGGAAGAATCCTTATTCACAAAGAACTGACTCTCCCGTCTCTGAGCACACAGAGTTCTCGGACGACACAGAGCGCCGCCCTCTAGCCGTGCTCTCCTCGTCCCCCTCTGTCCCAGAGGTGGTTGACACGGCGTGCCGTCCACGGACCGCTTCGCCCCTGTCCCCCTCTGTCGCCAGACCCCTGGCAGAGCAGGCCCCCGCGGGACGACCAGCCTGGTCCTCCCCTGGCCCCCTCTGCCAGGGCGCGGTTGCTAACTGTGCCCCCACACCGGGCCGCTATGCCGTCCACGTCTGGGCCAGTTACTCCGCTTCGCTGCCCCTCCGGGGGGACGCCTGTCGTCGCGTGATCCCGCCGGTTCAGTTCCTGGGAGCCTGGCTAGAGCTTCCCCGTCTGTCCCGCTGGATCGCGCGTTCCGTCAGGCTCGGCTTGCGATTCAGTTCGCACGGTCTCCTCCCCGCTTCAGGGGAGTCCGCTCCTCTTTGGTCGGTGGCAATGCCCCCGTCATGAGAGCAGAGATTGCCACCCTGCTGGCGAAGGGTGCAATCGAGACTGTCCCTCCAGCCGAGATGAGGTCCGGGTTCTACAGCCCCTACTTCATTGTCCCCAAGAAAACCGGTGGGTTACGGCCAATCCTGGACTTGCGCGTGCTGAACCGCTCCCTTCACAGGCTGCCGTTCAAGATGCTCACCGCCAAACGCGTTCTCGAATGCGTGCGGCCCCAGGATTGGTTTGCAGCGATCGACCTGAAGGACGCCTACTTTCATGTCTCCATTCTTCCTCGACACAGACCATTCCTACGATTTGCTTTCGAGGGGCAGGCATACCAGTACGCGGTTCTCCCTTTCGGGCTAGCCCTGTCTCCTCGCACCTTCACGAAGGTCATCGAGGCTGCCCTTGTTCCCCTTCGGGAACACGGGGTTCGCATCCTGAGTTATATCGACGACTGGCTGATCCTAGCTCACTCTCGAGATCAGGTTTGCGAACACAGGGACCTAGTGCTCCGGCACCTAGCTCGTCTGGGCCTTCGGGTCAACTGGGGAAGAGCAAACTTTGCCCCGTGCAGAGGATCTCTTTTCTCGGTATGGACATCGACTCGGTCGCCATGTCCGCGCAGCTTCCGAGCGAGCGCGCGCGCGCAGTCACTGCTGACTTGCCTGAGACATCTCAGGAGCAAGAATGCGGTTCCACTGAAACATTTTCAGAGGCTCCTGGGGCATATGGCATCTGCAGCCGCGGTCACGCCGCTCGGATTGCTTCATATGAGACCGCTTCAGCTTTGGCTTCGCGACCGAGTCCCGAGGTGGGCATGGCATCAAGGCACGCTCCGGGTACCAGTTACTCCGACCTGCCGTCAGTTCCTCACCCCGTGGTCGAACCTCAGTTTTCTCAGGGCGGGTGTCCCCCTGGAACGAGCTTCCCGGCATGTTGTGGTCTCTACGGATGCCTCCACCACGGGCTGGGGCGCCATGTGCAATGGACATGCTGCTGCGGGCTCCTGGACAGGACCCCAGCGGCTATGGCATGTCAATTGCCTCGAGTTGTTGGCAGTACGCCTTGCCCTGCACCGCTTCCGGGCGTTGCTCAGGGGTCAACACGTACTAGTCCGCTCAGACAATACCGCTACTGTAGCGTACATCAACCATCAAGGTGGTCTACGCTCCCGCCGTATGTCACAACTCGCCCGCCACCTCCTTCTATGGAGTCAGAAGCATCTGAGGTCGCTTCGAGCCATTTTCATTCCCGGAGCCCTGAACTGTGCAGCCGACGAGTTCCCCGAACTTGCACTCCTCGCGACAGCACCTCCCTGGCCCATTCCTCTGAGGAAGGACCTTCTTTCTCAGGGACGGGGCACCCTTTGGCACCCTCGACCCGATCTCTGGAGCCGCCACGTGTGGGTCCTGGACGGCTCGAGGTAGGTTTGAGTACCCTTCCACCAGCGGTGGTGGCTACCATCACTTCCGCTAGAGCGTCGTCCACGAGACACGTCTACGCGTTGAAGTGGAACCTCTTCGTCGACTGGTGCTCTTCTCACCGAGAAGACCCCCGGAGATGCTCGATCAGCGTTGTGCTTTCCTTCCTTCAGCAAGGGTTGGAGCGAAGGCTGTCTCCCTCCACCCTTAAGGTCTATGTTGCCGCCATTGCCGCACACCATGACCTAGTCGAAGGTAAGTCGGTAGGGAAGCACGACCTGGTCATCAGATTCCTGAGAGGAGCGAGGAGACTAAATCCTCCTCGTCCTCCTCTCGTTCCCTCTTGGGACCTCTCAGTGGTTCTAACTGCCCTGAAGAGTGCTCCCTTTGAGCCCCTGCAATCAGTTGAGCTTAAGTTCCTGTCAATGAAGACAGCGCTCCTGGTTGCACTGGCCTCCATCAAGAGGGTAGGGGACCTGCACGCATTCTCCGTCGACGAAGCGTGCCTGGAATTCGGACCGGCTTTCTCTCACGTGATCCTGAGACCCCGGCCCGGATATGTGCCCAAGGTTCCTACCACTCCCTTTCGGGACCAGGTGGTGAACCTGCAAGCGCTGCCCCCGGAGGAGGCAGACCCAGCCTTGGCACTGCTCTGTCCAGTACGTGCTCTTCGCGCCTATGTAGACAGGACGCAGTGTTTGGACGCAGGACCTCAGACCAGCTCTTGTCTGTTATGGTGGGAAGCTGAAGGGAAAGGCTCTCTCCAAGCAAAGGTTGTCTCACTGGATAGTGGACGCCATTGCTTGGCACACCAGCAGCAAGGCCGACCGTGCCCCCTTGGTGTGACGGCCCACTCCACCCGGAGTGTGGCATCCTCTTGGGCTCTAGCGCATGGCGCCTCGCTAACAGACATCTGCAGAGCTGCAGGCTGGGCGACACCTAACACATTCGCCAGATTCTATAATCTCCGAGTGGAGCCAGTGTCCTTCCATGTACTCGCTTCAACTAGCTAGTACCGGACCCGCTCAGGTGTCTTCGCTTGCTCGCCATTCCACTCCACGGACTGGATACGTGCGATATTCTCCTCAGGTGAGCTTTCCCGAAAGCCCTGAGTTCCTCCAGCACTCCTGACGTCGGTGCCAGTGTCTCTTGCCTGCGCGTCGGGTAGGTGCCTCCCGTGTGCATGGTCCCTCCCCTGAGCGACCCCCACATGTGTATTTCCACTGTAAGCCTCTCTGAGCATGTGTCTTTCCCTTGGCAAGCCACCTTGCCACCCCTGGGGTTGAAATATTCCACCTGCGGCTGGACACCCCAGTGTTCTCCATATGTTTCCTTCGGGTCATATGTGTATTCTCTAAGTCCCCCCCCCCCCCCCTCTGGGTTGGCATTAATTGCATACTTCCCCTAGCTTGGGATATGCTTCCCAGTGTACCTTGGTATTCCTGTGTTAAATTGAGTCCTTCGTCCTTCTATGTCAGGGACCTCGATTTACGCAGGGCACTGGAAGACAGCTGAGAAGGTGGCGTGATTAGACTGGTAACCCCATTCGTCGTCATCCGACGTAACTCGGAGTGACAACGAAAGGGAACATCTCGGTTACGTATGTAACCCTCGTTCCCTGAGTAGGGAACGGAGACGTTACGTCTGCCTGCCACTTTCCGCTGTACCACGGGGATCGCCTGAGCTCAGTCTTGGCTCCTCAGCAAAGAAACATAAACTGCTGTTGCGGACTTCCTCCTTTTATACCCACGAGGTGGGGCGGAGTTACGTCATGCAAATTCCGCAGACCCATGGCATTTCTTTGCCATAGGCTCGTTTTGTAATACTCGAAGCTGATAGGCTTTCTAAGCGAAACCCCATTCGTCGTCATCCGACGTAACGTCTCCTTTCCCTACTCAGGGAACGAGGGTTACATACGTAACCGAGACGTTTTTCCTGCATAGAGAATTATGAGGCGGCCGCCTCCATCAGATTTTGTGCCGCCTCCGTCTGTCGACAAAACTCAAGACAGGGAATCACATGAATTTTCCACTGATGCGGTTCCGTTACGGGATCACGGCCTGTGTTCACTCCATTATTAAACCGTTCTGTGCATTTCGACTGCATCAGAAAAAGCACTAAAACTTGCTGGTCTCAAACGGAGCCTGGCCAGGGGCTCAGGGCAAATTTCTGTGAAAGTGCACAAGCCCCTGCCCCTCCCCCTCTTCAACATCTCCTGTCAGTTATCACAACCACCACAGACGCACGGAACGCAAGTCAAAAAGCACCTGCTCCGCAGCATCGAAGTGCCTTCACTTGTCACAGCCAGGTACCGATAGTGGTTTCCCTAAGCTACAGCACTGTTGTGAAATTAAAGCAGTTACTTAAAGTTACTTAAAATACACCCATAGAGCCAGCCTGAGTTAGGCAATAGCCCAAAAGTCTTCTGCCGTTTTTATAAAATCGGATTGCGCTATATCCGCGGGTACTGCAGATAATCTGCGGCTCATATGGGCCAAGTAATGAAAAAAAAATTGCGAATGGATCGCTGAGATGCCATTAAAAAACTCTGAACTCTCGTTTCACAGTAAAATGCAACGAACGAGCGTCATTCTTACTTTTGTTTTCAACAATGAATTTCTCTTCAGGGAAAAGCAATCAAGGAAAACAAGCCTAGAGCACCTTCTAGTGGTCATTATATAAAAAAAGGCACACTACATTAAAGGTAATCTTCTTAGTTAGCTGTGAAGTTTTGTAAAGTTTTCTTAATTGTTTCATTATTAAGTCAGGTTAGTAACCAGACTCAAAGTGCACCAGATTAATGAATTTATCTTTAAAATTGACTAAATTTTCTTCCGGGGGAGCAGGCACCCGGACCCCCGTAGAGGTACCGAGCTCCGCCCACAAAAATACTGTGGGAAACAGTAGGCTATATGATGGTCTACGAAAAATAAAATTTGTATTATCTTATTAAAATACATGATTGGGATTTTACCACATCCGCCTTATTTTGAGCCAGGAAAAACCCTGATAAATGTTCTATATTTGGGGTTATGTGGAATAACGGGGGGTGGGGGGGCTGTACTCTCATTTACAGAGCTATAGCAAGTAACGGCTACACCAGCCCAGCATTGAACTAGCTGGGGAAACACCAATTAAGGGCACACAAGTTCCATCTCCTTCCCACAATCACAAAACAATGAGGAGTGGATACGTACAAAATAGATCTTTATTAAGTGATCATAAATAGTTTAAAAGACCACTGGTAACAGTAAAACACTAGTGGTGGCAAACAAGGCCACTGATTTATATACGAGCAAATTGGTAAATCGCGCGTCCCTTGGCTGTCGAAACGCACGCGTTTGTCACAGGCCGGGGCGGTTACGCACCGCCCCTGTGACCCATAGCACCTCAAGGAGCTAACAGAGAACACCACCAGACCAGACAATCAGATAACAGGTAAAAAGTTATTCTTTATTGAATAAAAGTATTTCTAAAAGTAAGGCATCGCTCAATCGGCTTCTTCCTCTTCTCAGAATCCTGGTCTTCCCCCTCTTCGATCGAGGCGTACACGACAGAGGTAAGTGCGTAGCTGGGGGTTCCTCTTCACACTGTACGGTGGCGATGGCTCCTCTTCCAGGCAGATCAAGGCAGCGGGAGATGAGTAACTCACGTTTCCAACGGCTCGCCTCCAGGCTGGACAATGGTAGGTACACAGGTGATGGCTCCTCCTCAAGACAGGCCAAGACAGCAAGCATCGGCTCCAGGCCGAACAACGGTGCGTGTACAGGTAATGGCTCCTCTTCCAGGCAGATCAAGGCAGCGGGAGATGAGTAACTCACGTCTCCAACGGCTCGCCTCCAGGCTGGACAATGGTAGGTACACAGGTGATGGCTCCTCTTCAAGACAGGCCAAGACAGCAAGCATCGGCTCCAGGCCGAACAACGGTGCGTGTACTGGTAATGGCTCCTCTTCCAGGCAGATCAAGGCAGCAGGAGATGAATAGCTCACATCTCTATATAAGACACACTCAACAAGCACTGGTTAGTTAGACCCCAATGCCCCTCGAGTTCAGGCGATCCAGCAGGTCACAGGCACAAACAAAGGCAAGACTTTTACTCCCCACACTCGTGTATTCAGCAAAGCACTTCAAACACTTCACACGTGCAAATATCCACCATAAGCACTGCAATCCACACACTCACAGTGAACTAGGGCCTCTGCTCGTAGCTCTGACCAGGTTCCTCATCTTGTATGTAACTATGACTCGGGGATATGTGCGGCAGCTGAATCCTCGTCCTTGACGTATTTGGACTCAAAGATGGCATGCAAGATGGACAGCGACAGGCATGACTGATTTTAAGAGACCAGAACATCATAAGGTTAGTTTGAAGCGAACAATCATCAGACTGGTGCATACATACGGGAACCGGATCTTCAGCTTCGAGGAGATTATAATTCACAGATGACATGAAAGATGGACAACGACAGCCATGACTGTTTTTAAGAGATCAGAACATCATAATGTCAGGTTGAAACAAACAATCATCAGACTGGTGCATAGATACAGGAACCAGATCTTCCGCTTCGAGACAATTGCAACTCAAAGACAGCGTAAAAGATGGATAACAACAAACATACGGGCCTTGAGAATCCAGGACATCAAAGTGTTTTGTTTCCAACCAGTAATCATCTGACCGTCACATCCATATAGTAACAAAGAGATTTGAGGATCAATATAGAAGGTAGCGTGGTACTTAACTTGTTCCAATGATAGTATATGCACATCCGTCCTTAGTTCTCCGATAATCCTCCTTTACAGAATCAGTTTTACCTCCAGTCAACAGCCTGCGAAAATCCGTCTCTGTTCCGCTTCTTCTCTTCCCGATCTCTCTCTCTCTCTCTCCCTCGCGCTGGTTTCTCCCCCTGTGCACCTTCACCTCTCTCGCGCTGGTTTCTCCCCCTGTGCACCTTCCTCTCTCGCGCTGGTTTCTCCCCCTGTGTACCTGCCCTTTCTCGCGCTGGTTTCTCCCACCGTGTAAGTGCCTGTCTCCTTCACCTCAAAATCTCTTTTTATAATCCACCTCTCAGATACGTGTTCCAATCACCGATCGCCATCCTCTTCTCACGCACCTGACACTCATTTCCTCATCTAATCCCCGTTTGATCATGGCTCATAAGACAACCGGAACCGGCCGGGTGTCGCACCGGAACTGCTCCGGCGGGGAAACACCTCCCAAAGGAAGAAAGGTTCCGCTTGCCTCTAGTCACCCCGTGACACGTTTGACGAGTCAATCAGACGCCCGTACTACGGTGAACATTTTAGGACATCCTCAGACCTCAGACATATGAAGACAAGGCGTCATGCCTCAGACTAAAAGGCTTCAGTCATTGGACAAAACGGCATCGCGTTGACTGAAAAGCTTCAGGTCTCAGGAAAAACAATGTCAGGTGTCAGGTCTTGTACAATAGGCATCAGACGAAACAGCCTCAGACAAAAAGGCATCCGCTATAAGGCATCGGGCGAAATGGACTCAGGTGGAGTTTAGATGTTCGCATTGCGCCGCCCCATGTGACGTCACATGTACGCGGTTCAGATCAGATACAACAACAGCTGATGGAGGCGGTAACCCATCATGATATATTTATATAATTGCTTTCATTAAATGTTACACTAATTACGTTGTATACAGAAGAGAACATGCATTTCGCGAGTTTCATTTGCACGTTTAAAAAGTTAGATGACATATTTCAACTAGCTATAGCTTGTATGTTGGCAAACTATCGATAGTTTTCACGATTGTGAAGTTAAAGCGTTCTTAAGACATAGCCAATCTCAGCACCAGAACATCGTACAGACATGTTTGTTGGCTCATATGCAATCATGTACCACACCATTATGGTGTACATTTTAGGACATCCTCAGACCTCAGACATATGAAGACAAGGCATCATGCCTCAGACTAAAAGGCTTCAGTCATTGGAAAAAACGGCATCGCGTCTCAGACTGCTAAAGCTTCAGGCTGACACCTGACATTGCTTTTCCTGAGGCCTGAAGCTTTTCAGTCTGAGACGCGATGCCGTTTTGTCCAATGACAGAAGCCTTTTAGTCTGAGGCATGATGCCTTGTCTTCATATGGCTGAGGTCTGAGGATGTCCTAAAATGTACACTGTACTGGCCACGTCTGTCGCGACCGCGTCGCTTCCATTATGAGCGCGTACATTTGAAATAACAAACTTGAGAGGGCAAAAGACGCGATATGTGACTGGGCAAGGCAAATATTTTCATAATAAGCTAAAAAAAAAAATACATTTTGGTTTCAGGGGCCCTTTAACTGTTTAAAGGACAAAGACAATCACTTTCCTCGCGGACATTCAAACTGATTTTGTGATTATGAATATAAGACTGACCTGAAGAATATCAGCTAGATGCAGGTAATGCACTCATTATGTCGATCTCTCTCTCACAATACTCTACATTACTACAGGGCTCTGTGGAATACTTGATTCTGATTGGTCAATCGTGCCATCCTGCAGTATGTTAATCCCTGATAAAAAAACGGTAAAAACTGATAACTTATCCGGTAGAGATGCGCGGTTGGCGGTTACAGCTGCGGACTCCGCGGATAAACCGAGGATCGGGCGGATGACGTGACGAAAAAAAAAATATTTTAATTAAATTCGGGCGGGTGGTGGGCGGTTGAACCAATCAAATGAAAAATATATGTATACATTGTTAAATATTGTTATCTGACTATCTGAGTTATCTGATTTACATTTAGATTTAACATTTAGATTCAACATTTAGTACATTTAGATTTAACATTTAGATTCAACATTTAGATTTAACTTTTATATTTAACATTAGATTTAACATTTAGATTTAGATTTAACATTTAGATTTAACATTTAACATTTACGTGTAACATTTAATATTTAGATTTAACTATTTAAAATATTTCTAAGTTGACAAATATTGTTGTAAATGTGCTAAAAAGTGACCGTCAAAAATTCATACCAGTTTTTTTAAACATTGTTTGAAGCTGAATGTGACAAAATGTTGCTGTTATTTTCAGCGTGAGCCGCTTTACAAACAATAGCAGCATGTTGAAATTATGTGCCAAAATGCGTTTTCTATTAGGCTACAATGAAAATATTGTACAGATATATTACATTATACAATATTGTACATTGTACAGTATTGATCAGATAAGGTCAGGTTTGCCGAAGTGCGTTTAATTTAGGCTATTTTATGTATTTTTGTCCCTGCGCGCCGATCGGAGACGGAGTTCTCTGCTGATGTTCTGAGAGCTTTCTAGTCTCGCGGCTGTCATCAGCAGCGCCTTGTATCGCCCAATCAGCGGATGGCGGGCGGGTGCGGTTTTGAAAATTGGTCAAAAATTTTGGTGCGGATGGATGGCGGATGGATGATGAGTTTTATGATGCGGTTGCGGATGAAATAATAGCCCATCCGCGCATCTCTATTATCCGGGTAACTGAAGTCAGTGCTATACTTGCTAAGAATGTTTTTTTTTTCTTTGTGGAAATATTGCATTTGGTGAGCTAATAAAATATTAAAACTCAAATCAATATTTTGTGTATAGTTATTTAATTATGACTCACACTTTCTTGTACACTGTAATGGATTACTATGCTTTCCCAGGCCGGGAAAGTTTTGGGCTTGTGTGGAACCTTCCGCCATGTCCCGAGCATTCAAGGTTGATGATTAGTTTTTGGGGGAGGTGAACCCATGTCATGAGATTGTGGGAGTCTCCTTTGACTTTTCGCGACTGCTCCTCTTCCGCCTTCTCTGCCTTCGGGTTTCCCCCGTGGAGTGTTCTGTGGCAACACATCTGTGTCCCCACAGCGCCTCCACCTGGTGTGGCGACCCTAAGCACCCCTCCAATGCCTGTAGGTTTTTTGTCTACTCCGGTGGCAAAGACCTATAGAGCTGCAGGGCAGGCTGCCACCTCACTGCATGCTATTGCCATCCTTCAGGGTGCTCAATGACATGCACGAGTGTAGAGCTGATTCAGGGCTCATCCAAGAGCTGCATGCCGCCACCAACCTCGCTTTATGAGCGACGAAGGTGACCGTACGCTCCCTGGGTCAAGTGATGTCCACATGCATGGTCAGACATCTCTGGCTTAACCTGGTTGATATGCGCGAGGCAGAGCAAACCCTCTTCCTCTTCAACAGTTTTCGGCCGCCCAGAAGCAGACTAAGGCTATCAAACATGTTCTGACCCCGCGGCCAGCTGCTGCCACCCACCCGCCGGCTCAGACGCCTCAGTCCGCTTGACGCCGAACGCACCCTCCTGCAACTTCCGCCCCCTCCCACCCGGCCCCAGCAGCAGCTTTCACCCGGGCCGCGCCGTGGAGGTGGTCGCAGGAAGGTGCCCAAGCCCGTACCAGTCCCACAGCCTGCCGAACGCCAGGCGATGCGGTGCTCCTGTTATGGGCAGCTCAGGGATGGGTTGCAGTTCTTTCAGGAAGTGGTTGCAGGGCCACTCCTTCCCTCGGTGGAGGGCCGGGGGAGAACCTCTTCTCCAAAGAACTGACATTCCCATCTCTGAGCCCCCAGAGGGCACGGATGGCAGTGCGCGCCGTTTACGAGCCTCGCCACTCTCATCCCCCTCTGTCGCCAGACCCCTGACAGAGCAGGCCCCCTTGGAATGCTGGTCCTTCCCTGGCCTTCTCTGTTAGGATGCGACATATGACCATGCCCCCACATCGGGACGCTCCACCTCCCACGTCTTGGCCGGTCATTCCGCCTCGCTGCCCCATCGTGGGTACGTCTGTGGTTCACATAACCCCGCTGGTTCAGTTTTGGAGCTTTCCTATCTGTCCTGCTGGCTCACGAGAATCATCAGACTCGGCTATGCGATTCAGTTCCCACGGTCTCCTCTCCGCTTCCGGGGAATCCACTATACCGTGGTGGGTGGCAATGTCCCTGTCATGCGTGCGGAGGTCGTCACTCTACTGGCCACCCCTCCAGCCGAAATGAAGTCTTGTTTCTTCAGCCCCGACTTCATTGTTCCCAGGAAAACCGATAGTTTGACCAATCCTGGACCTGCGCGTCTTGAACGATCCCTTCACATTCTAGATGCTCACGGCCAAACGCATTTTCAAATGTGTGCGTCCACAGCATTGGTTTCCAGCGATCAACCTGAAGGACTTCTACTTCCATGTCTCCATTCTTCCTCGACACAGACCGTTTCTACGGTTTGTTTTCGAGGGGCAGGCATACAAGTACGAGGTTCTCCCATTCGGGCTAGCCCTGTCTTCTCGCGTCTTCACGAAGGTTGTCGAGGCAGCCCTTGATTGCATCTTGAACTATCTCGACGACTGGCTTATCCTAGCTCACTCTCGAGACCAGGTTTGCGAACACAGGGACCTAGTGCTCTGGCACCTAGCTCATTTGGGCCTTCGGGTCAACTGGGTGAAGAGCAAACTTTGCCCCGTGCAGAGGATCTCTTTTCTTGGTATGGAAATCGACTCGGTCACCATGTCCGCGCAGCTTATGAGCGAGCGTGCGCAGTCACTGCTGACCTGCCTGAGACAGTTCGAGGGCAAGAATGAAGTTCCACTGAAGTTATTTCAGAGGCTCCCGGGGCATATGGCATCCGCAGCCGCAGCAACGCCGCTCGGATTGCTTCATATGAGACCGCTTCAGATTTGGCTTCGCGACCGAGTCCCGAAGTGGGCATGGCAACAAGGCACGCTCCGAGTACCAGTTACTCCAACCTGCCGTCAGCCCTTCACCCCGTGGACGGACCTCAGCTTTCTACGGGCCGGAGTGCCCTTAGAACGAGTTTCCAGGCATGTTGTTGTCTCAACAGTTGCCTCCACCACGGGCTGGGGTGGCATGTGCAATCGACAGGACAGGACCTTGACAGGACCCTAGCGCCTATGGCATGTCAATTGCCTCGAGTTGCTGGCAGTACATCTCGCTCTGCACCGCTTCCATGTGTTCCTCAACAACCAGCACGTACTAGGCCGATCAGACAATACCGCGACAGTAGCATACATCAACCGACAAGGTGGTCTACGCTCCCGCCATATGTCGCAACTCGCCCGCCACCTCCTCCTATGGAGTCAGAAGCATTTGAGGTCGCTTTAGGCCGTTTATTCCGGGATCCCTGAATTGTGCAGCTGACGAGCTCTCACGGTTTCAGCCTCTTCCTGGAGAATGGCGACTCTATCCCCAGCGGTTCAGCTGATTTGGGATCAGTTCAGGGACACAGAGGTAGACCTGTTTGCCTCCCACGACTTATCACATTGCGACCTGTTTTACTCCCTGACCAAGGGCACGCTCGGCACGGACGCTCTGGCGCACAGCTGGCCGCGGGGCCTCCGCAAGTATGCATTTCCCCGGTGAGCCTTCTTGCACAGACCCTGTGCAAGATCAGGGAGGATGAGGAGCAGGTCATATTGGTTGCGCCTCATTTGCCCACCCGGACCTGGTTCTCCGAACGTGTACTCCTCGTGAAAGCACCTCCCTGGCCAATTCCTCTGAGGAAGGACCCTCTTTCTCAGAGACGGGGCACCCTATGGCACCCTCGTCCTGATCTTTCGAACTTACACGTGTGGCTCCTGGACGCGACGAGGCAGATTTGAGTACCCTACCACCAGCGACATGCCTATGCGATGAAGTGGAACCTCTTCATCAACTAATGCTCTTCTCACTGAGAAGACCCCAGAAAGTGTTCAATTAGTGTCGTGCTTTCCTTCCTGCAAGATGGAAATATGCATTTCCTTCCTCCCTCCACCCTAAAAGTGTATGTTGCCGCTATCGCCGCACATCACGACGCAGTCGAATCCAAGTCCGTGGGAAAGCACGACCTGATCATCAGGTTCATGAGAGGAGCGAGGAGACTCAATCCTCCTCGCCCTCCTCTCGTTCCCTCTTGAGACCTCACAGTGGTTTTAACTGCCCTGTAGAGTACTCCCCTTGAGCCTCTGCAATCAGTGGAGCTTAAGTTCTGTCAATTAAGACAGCGCTCCTGGTTGCATTGGCCTCCATTAAGAGGGTAGGGGACCTGCACACATTTTCCGTTGACGAAGCGTGCCTAGAATTCGAGCCGGCCTATTCTCACGTGATCTTGAGACCCCGGCCTGGATATGTGCCCAAGGTTCCCACCACTCCCTTTCGAGATCAGGTGGTGAACATGCAAGCGCTGCCCCTGGAGGAGGCAGATCCAGCATTGGCACTGCTCTGTCCAGTACGCACCCTCCGTGCCTACATAGACAGAACGCAGTGTTCAGGACCTCAGACCAGCTCTTTGTCTGTTATGGTGGGAAGCTGAAGGGAAAGGCTCTCTCCAAGCAAAGGTTGTCTCACTGGATAGTGGACGCCATTGCTTTGGCATACCAGCAGCAAGGTCGACCATGCCCCCTTGGTGTGACAGCCCACTCCACCTGAAGTGTGGCTTCCTCTTGGGCTCTAGCACATGGCGCCTCGCTAACAGACATCTGCAGAGCTGCAGGCTGGGCGACACCCAACACATTCGCCAGATTCTACAATCTCCGAGTGGAGCCAGTGTCCTGTCACGTTCCGTCTCCCTGCCACTTCCGCTGTACCGTTGGAAATCCCTGAGTTCAGTCTCGGCTCCTCAGCAAGTAACATATCTGCATGTTGTCAGCGTACTTCCTTATATACCCACGAGGTGGGGCGGAGTTACGCTATGCAAAATCCGCAGACCTATGGCATTTCTTTGTCATTGGCGCGTTTTGTAAGACTCAAAGTTGATAGGCTTTCTAAGCAAAACCCCATTTGTCATCACGATGGAACGTCTCTGTTCTCCACACAGTGAACGAGGGTTACATACATAACCGAGACGTTATCCGGAAATAGCGCTAAGGTCCAACTAAAGATATAGGGTATACTTGAATGTGCTAAAGTGGAAGTATTGCTAATATACTTTAGGTACATTTTAAATATCTTCCATTTAAAGATACAGTGATCTTACTATCCTTACTAATAGTTATATTAAAACTAGTGCTGTCAGTTAAACGCGTTATTAACGGCGTTAACGCAAACATATTTTTGTCACGATTCATAAATTCACTGCTTTCTTCGTGTCTCGTGTATTTGTTGTTATGTGTGTGTGTGAGCGTGTGTGAGAGGGCGTTACCGCTCGTTCCACTCTGATCAACACGCCAGCTGATCTCATTCCCTGCACCAGCTGCTGCCAATTCACTCACATATATAAACTCATCACACTCTCCCCTCTTTGTCATATCGTTTGTTTGGTGTCTTCCGTGTGGTGTATCGTGTCCCCGTCTGCAGTCCTGTCCTGGTTCGAGTTTCTGTTCGGTGTCTTCATGGTTTTCGTCTCGTCTGGATTTCACCTGCACTGGATTATTCACCACCACTCTGCACCAGCACGCTGATCACCGAGTCCCTGCGCTACAAGCCCACCCGTGTTCCTGTACTGTGTATCTGCTGACCTCACAATAAACGAGTGACTTGCATCCTTGCTTCCGTCTAGTGATTGTGACATAACGATCTGACCAACATGGAAGCAGCAAGCGGAACCTCCTCTTCGCTGGATGAATTCATCAGATCCAGCATTTCACGGATGGATTCCCAGTAGAGGAGTATGAATGAGTCGGGTCGGGCTATTCAAGCTCTTGTGGCGCAGGTGTCCGAGCTCACCCAGCGATTCCAACTTATGCAAGTTCCCACTGCGCCACCCCCACCGCCCGCTCCCCCCGTACCACCAGAGAATGTCCCCCATTCAGAGCCCCGCCTACCGGTGCCCGAGTCATACAACGGTGAGCCTAACTTTTGCAGAGCCTTCTTAACATGTTGTTCAATGCACTTTTCTCTGCAGCCCAGGACCTTTGCGGAGGAACGAAGCAAGGTCGCGTTTGTGCTCACGCTGCTGACTGGGAGGGCAGCTCTATGGGGGACGGCGGTGTGGGAGAACCAAGATCCATGCTGTTCCTCGTTCCAGACACTCGCCGCCGAAATGAAGAGAGTTTTCGACCGCGCGGTCACGGGAAGAGAAGCGGCACGGATTCTCGCGGACCTTAAGCAAGACGAAAAATCTGTATCGGACTACTCGATTGAGTTTCGGACTCTGGCGGCTGAGTGTCAGTGGAACGAGGAGGCGCAGTGGGATATGTTCCTGCATGGGCTGGCTGACCGCGTCCAGAGAGAGATTTATGCTCTGGATTTACCTACCACTCTCAATGGTTTAATCGAACTGGCGCTCCGTGTGGATTCCCGACTTTCCCGGGTCGAACGACGGAGACTACCCGCGCGGGGGTCTGGAGCGGTGGAGTATCCGCGAGCCAGCGGCGGGGACGCGGTCAGCCCAGTTTACGACCAAGAGCCCATGCAGGTCGGGCGAGCTCGGCTTTCCCGGGAGGAGAAGGAGAGGCGGAGATCCCAAGGCCTTTGCCTTTACTGTGGCACAGCGGGACATTTTGCTTTCAACTGCCCGGTAAAAGGGCAAGCCCGGCAGTAAATCTGAGGCTACTGTCGGGTGGGATCTCCGCTGAGAAGACCTCATCAACATCTACACTCCTCCCGGTAAGACTCAGGTGGTCAGCCCACATTCACGACTGTCGAGCACTACTGGACTCTAGGGCGGAAGGCAATTTCATGGACTACACATTCGCACTCAAGATTCAGGTTCCCCTTCTGCCTCTCACCCGTACCATCACAGTTCACGCTCTCAACGGCCAAAGACTTCCCACTATTTCCTTCACCACTGGACCCATCACACTCAGCATATCTGGCAATCACACGGAAATTATCTCCTTCTACATTCTGGACTCCCCCCTCGCACCCATTGTTTTAGGACACCCCTGGCTCATTGAACATAATCCCAAAATAGACTGGCAGCAGAGATCTGTATCAGAGTGGAGCAGTAAATGTCATGAGTCCTGTCTTGTGTCTGCTTGTCCGTCTGTTTCTGTTTCTACGTTTCAGGAGGAAGCAGTGGATTTGTCAAACGTGCCCACGGAGTATCTAGACCTGAAGGAGGTGTTCAGTAAGTCTCGTGCTGCTTCTCTCCCTCCGCATCGTCCCTATGACTGTGCTATAGAGTTACTACCAGGTACGTCTCCGCCTAAGGGCAAGTTATATTCACTTTCTGTTCCAGAAAGAGAGGCTATGGAGAAATATATTTCTGATTCTCTGGCATCGGGGTTCATCCGTCCTTCCTCTTCTCCAGCGGGGGCGGGGTTCTTTTTTGTGGGGAAGAAGGACGGATCCCTGCGACCTTGTATTGACTACCGGGGGCTGAACAGCATCACGGTAAAGAATACTTACCCTTTGCCGCTGATGTCTTCAGCCTTCGAGAGGTTGCAGGGAGCGTCGATCTTCACAAAGTTGGATTTACGTAATGCTTATCATTTGGTCCGCATTAGGAAGGGGGATGAATGGAAGACTGCTTTTAATACCCCCAGGGGGCACTTTGAATACTTAGTCATGCCTTTCGGGTTGTCCAACTCCCCAGCAGTCTTCCAGGCACTCGTCAATGACGTGCTGCGAGATATGGTCGACCAGTTCATATATGTCTACCTGGATGACATATTGATCTTTTCTTCTTCTCTCCAGGAACACGTGCAGCACGTCCGACGAGTGCTTCAGAGGTTGCTAGAGAATGGGCTTTTTGTCAAGGCGGAGAAATGCGCGTTTCATGCACAGTCTGTTCCTTTCTTAGGGTACATTGTGTCGTCTGAGGGAATGCGTATGGATCCTGAGAAGGTTAAGGCTGTGGTGGATTGGCCAAGTCCAGATTCCCGTAAGGCCCTACAGAGGTTTCTGGGGTTCGCCAATTTTTACCGGCGGTTCATTCGCAATTTCAGCCAACTAGCCTCGCCTCTGACCGCCTTGACCTCCCCCAGAACTACGTTCAGGTGGTCAGACGCAGCTGAAGCTGCGTTTGCCAAACTGAAAGGCCGCTTTGTTTCAGCCCCCATCCTGGTTACCCCTGATCCATCACGTCAGTTCGTGGTGGAGGTCGATGCGTCAGAGGTGGGGGTAGGTGCAGTGTTATCCCAACGTTCTCCTACAGACGACAGAGTGCATCCATGCGCGTTTTTGTCTCACCGTTTGTCCCCTGCCGAACGTAATTATGATATTGGTAATAGAGAGTTGTTGGCAGTCAAGTTAGCGTTGGAGGAATGGCGCCACTGGTTAGAAGGGTCGGGGGTACCTTTTATCGTCTGGACCGACCATAAGAATCTGGAATACATTAGAACCACTAAAAGATTAAACTCTAGGCAGGCTCGGTGGGCACTTTTTTTTCGGACGTTTTGACTTTACTCTCTCGTACCGCCCGGGTTCTAAGAACATCAAACCCGATTCTTTATCGCGCATTTTTGACCGTTCCGATCTCTACTCCCGAGTGCATTTTTCCAGAGACCTTAATTATCTCTACACCCACATGGGAGGTCGAATCGAAGGTCAAGACGGCCTTACAAGGGGTAACGCCTCCGGTCGGTTGTCCACCGAACCGTTTATTTGTGCCAGAGAAATTACGGTCCGACGTCATTCAGTGGGGGCATTGTTCCAACGTGGCTTGTCATCCAGGAGTTAGTCGCACCACATCTTTAGTCAGGCAACGATTTTGGTGGCCACGCATGGCTCGCGACGTTCACAGTTTTGTTTTGGCTTGCTCAGTTTGTGCCACTGGTAAGACTTCCAATCGACCCCCAGATGGGCTCCTTCAACCGCTGCCGGTCCCTTCGAGACCCTGGTCCCATATCGCTCTAGATTTTGTCACCGCCCTCCCACCCTCTCAGGGTAACACGGTAGTTTTGACCGTGGTGGACCGGTTCTCGAAGGCGGCCCATTTCATTCCCTTGCCCAAATTACCCTCAGCCAAGGAGACAGCGTTAACAGTCGTTAACCACGTCTTTCGGTTACATGGCCTCCCGACAGACGTGGTTTCCGACAGAGGACCCCAATTTGTGTCTAAATTTTGGCAGGAGTTTTGTAGATTACTGGGTGCGACTGTGAGTCTGTCCTCAGGGTTTCATCCCCAGAGCAATGGTCAAACTGAGAGAGCCAACCAGGATTTGGAGAGAACGTTGCGATGTCTGGTCTCCAAGAATCCTTCCTCATGGAGCCAACAACTGTCAATGGTGGAGTACGCCCACAATTCGTTACCAGTGTCATCCACGGGCCTATCTCCGTTTAAGTGTAGTCTAGGTTACCAGCCACCAATTTTTCCTAGTCTGGAATCCGAAGTCGCGGTCTCCTCCGCCCACGCTTTCGTCCAGAGTTGTCGTCGCACTTGGACTAGAGCCCGTGAGACTCTACTCCAGGTGGGAGCGCGCACCAAGGCCAAGGCCGATCGCCACCGGTCTAGACCTCCCGTATACTCCGTCGGTTCCAAAGTGTGGCTTTCTACCAAGAACATTCCTCTCCGCTCCGTTTCTAATAAGCTTGCTCCCAAATTCATTGGCCCGTTCACTGTCACCAAGATCATTAGTCCGGTGGCAGTCCGCCTTAACCTCCCTCCAGTGTACAGGAGAATCCATCCCGTTTTTCATGTATCCAAAATCAAACCCGTAATTCATTCTCGCATTAATCCGCCAGCCCCGGTTCCCCCACCGCCGCGACTCGTAGAAGGGGAACCCACATATTCGGTGAATCGTATTCTGGACTCAAGGCGGAGGGGACGCGGAGTCCAGTACTTGGTGGACTGGGAAGGTTACGGTCCAGAGGAGAGAAGTTGGGTGCCTGCTAGAGACATCCTGGATCACTCCCTTATTGATGATTACAATCGGCAGGTAAGGGAGTCTGGGGACGTCAGGAGACGTTCCTAGGAGGAGGCGTACTGTCACGATTCATAAATTCACTGCTTTCTTCGTGTCTCGTGTATTTGTTGTTATGTGTGTGTGTGAGCGTGTGTGAGAGGGCGTTACCGCTCGTTCCACTCTGATCAACACGCCAGCTGATCTCATTCCCTGCACCAGCTGCTGCCAATTCACTCACATATATAAACTCATCACACTCTCCCCTCTTTGTCATATCGTTTGTTTGGTGTCTTCCGTGTGGTGTATCGTGTGCCCGTCTGCAGTCCTGTCCTGGTTCGAGTTCCTGTTCGGTGTCTTCATGGTTTTCGTCTCGTCTGGATTTCACCTGCACTGGATTATTCACCACCACTCTGCACCAGCACGCTGATCACAGAGTCCCTGCGCTACAAGTCCACCCGTGTTCCTGTACTGTGTATCTGCTGACCTCACAATAAACGAGTGACTTGCATCCTTGCTTCCGTCTAGTGATTGTGACAATTTTAATGGCGTAAATTTTTTTATCGCGAGATTAACGCTCTTTTTGGCCTAGCAATCTTTGTAGTTTTTTTCACATGCTGTTGCAACAACTAGTAACGTTAGAAAAACTACAACACCACACCGGATAGCTAGACCGGAAACAAAACAACAGGCATGCCTCACACACTTGTTTGGGCTTGCGCGCCGGCCAAAGAGTAGTAGGCTAACGTTACGTTTTGAGTGGATGGCGCGGGCGCAAGCGCGAGACGCCGATCTAGAGACGTGCACTGACTGCACTCTCAATGCAAAAGAGTGCGGCGCGGGACAAGATTTGATGGCCGAGTGCGAGCGCGAGCGCGGGCGCGGGCGGTAATGCACTCACTCTGTGTGTGCGGGTACGGGAGAATAAAACGATTCGCGGGACTCCCGCAAACTAGAAATATCTATGAATAAAACATAAAAACTAATACATTTTTATTCATATGTTGCAGAAAAGCAACAAGAACAACTAAAACAAAATAGAAACGATTTACAGGCCAGAGTTTCTTTTTATAACATGTTTGCAGCGTTGAGCAATGTAGCCAATCACAGACATATGTGTTGATTTCTTGAACGCAATGGCCAATCAGATGCATTTTAAAATAGACTCCCCTCACCGCTCAAAACTGACTTTTTGTTCAGTGCTGAATTCTGTATGCTGGCAAATCCTCAAATTATAACAAACAAAGTGTATATATTATGAAAGATTCATTGTGCAGTCAGCTTCATTGATAATAACAGAGATGTGTGAGATCGCGATGAACTGATGTCAGCTTTTTAGGAATTTTTAGGGGAGCGCACTTTGCGCGCATTCAGTAATGCCAAACCAATGCACGCAGTATCTGCTTGCTTTTATGTTATAACAGTGGTTTGTGTGTTAATGCTTTAATAACAAATAATTTATCAGGAGCATTTATGCTGATGTGTATGGTTGCTCGGGTAGGGTCGGGCTTGATTTTTTGGGCCCGATCTAAGCTCTACAATGGATCACTTCAGACAGAAGCACATGGATACCACAGCTAAGAACAAACTTACTGCTGATCCACTTTTCCATGTTGATAAGAGCATTAAAATTAGAAAAAATAATGTGACAAATAGAAATCAAGGGACATTTAGTTTAGGATTTAATCGCGATTAAATATTTTAATCGTTTGACAGCACTAATTAAAACACGTTTTAGGCTTAATATTAAGAAATGTGCATTGTACACTGCTTTCTTTGTGGAAGCTTTGCATTTAAAGACCTAATAAAATATTTCAACTTTAGTCAATATTTGAGTTCTAATGTTTTACTTATGTTGCACGTAGCCACGTAATAAGTGGGATAATGTACATCCAGCCGGTTGTTATCGCAGAATAAACCCATTCAGGCTGATGCAAGACTTATCACCAATCAGGGTTTATTCTGCGATGGGGTTTTTTAAAGACACTCCATTGTTGTTTCTTATTTATTTACACACTTGTGCCATCCAACTGTTGTATAAACGCAATATCACACGTGTAGTCATGCAATATATGGCTCTATATCAGCACGGCTGTGATTGCCTACGGCCGTATGATCGCACATCTACTCGTGTGATATTGCTTACATGTATAGTGCAAGGGTGAGTAAATAACTGAAATATCCTTTGTGTTCTTTAAATCTCATTATTTATTAAACATTTTTATTTAATAATCTCTTATCAACAGTTTTTTGTTCTTCTAGAGTAGGCTATGTGTGCATCACTGTATTGTGTTGTGCTCCAGCAGCAGATTCTCGTGAAATCCATCTGTCAAATACAGAATATGTAATCCTGTCATTTCCATTTAACTTTCTTTTGGGTGTGGCCAACAAATGGCAGATGATCCTTTTGTTGTGAATGCAGTGTCAGATGTCCACTAGATGTCGCTTAAACCCACAATTTTTCAATTTATGTTTTTTTTTAATTCTCTTTGGTACTATTTTCACAAGCACGACATACATTTTCAAAATGCATAGTACTAATATCACAACAGGTCATTAAAGTGCACTTTTTTTCAAACATTTCAGCATGTTTTCAATTGTGTTACAATACACAAAATCAAAGTATCAATTTCACAACACAAAATAATTGTTTCATCTATATAAATGTTTCATTCACAGTAACTGTCATTCACAATGCTATTACTATCAAACTTGATTTTCATCTCATTTCATTCAATTTAATACATTTGTCTATTATTTAATCCAACTGATCTTAATGGTTAATCAATTAATAATTTGGTTCATCTAAAAATGTCTATAGATACACTCACCTAAAGGATTATTAGGAACACCTGTTCAATTTCTCATGAATGCATTTATCTAATCAACCAATCACATGGCAGTTGCTACAATGCATTTAGGGGTGTGGTCCTGGTCAAGACAATCTCCTGAACTCCAAACTGAATGTCAGAATGGGAAAGAAAGGTGATTTAAGCAATTTTGAGCGTGGCATGGTTGTTGGTGCCAGACGGGCCGGTCTGAGTATTTCACAATCTGCTCAATTACTGGGATTTTCACGCACAATCATTTCTAGGGTTTACAAAGAATGGTGTGAAAAGGGAAAAACATCCAGTATGCGGCAGTCCTGTGGGCGAAAATGCCTTGTTGATGCTAGAGGTCAGAGGAGAATGGGCCGACTGATTCAAGCTGATAGAAGAGCAACTTTGACTGAAATAACCAGTCGTTACAACCGAGGTATGCAGCAAAGCATTTGTGAAGCCACAACACGCACAACCTTGAGGCGGATGGGCTACAACAGCAGAAGACCCCACCGGGTACCACTCATCTCCACTACAAATAGGAAAAAGAGGCAAGAATTTGCAAGAGCTCACCAAAATTGGACAGTTGAAGACTGGAAAAATGTTGCCTGGTCTGATGAGTCGCGATTTCTGTTGAGACATTCAGATGGTAGAGTCAGAATTTGGTGTAAACAGAATGAGAACATGGATCCATCATGCCTTGTTACCACTGTGCAGGCTGGTGGTGGTGGTGTAATGGTGTGGGGGATGTGTTCTTGGCCCTCTTGGCACACTTTAGGCCCTTTAGTGCCAATTGGGCATCGTTTAAATGCCACGGCCTACCTGAGCATTGTTTCTGACCATGTCCATCCCTTTATGGCCACCATGTACCCATCCTCTGATGGCTACTTCCAGCAGGATAATGCACCATGTCACAAAGCTAGAATCATTTCAAATTGGTTTCTTGAACATGACAATGAGTTCACTGTACTAAAATGGCCCCCACAGTCACCAGATCTCAACCCAATAGAGCATCTTTGGGATGTGGTGGAACGGGAGCTTCGTGCCCTGGATGTGCATCCCACAAATCTCCATCAACTGCAAGATGCTATCCTATCAATATGGGCCAACATTTCTAAAGAATGCTTTCAGCACCTTGTTGAATCAATGCCATGTAGAATTAAGGCAGTTCTGAAGGCGAAAGGGGGTCAAACACAGTATTAGTATGGTGTTCCTAATAATCCTTTAGGTGAGTGTATAGTTCTACTTTGTTTGCAATTTCCGAGATGGATAACCAAATGTAATAAAAAAAATTTTACATTTATAAGCGATTTATTTTAGATTATAAACACTATGTTCAAAGTGTGTGTGTGGCCTGGTAAACTCTACATTATAGGGACAAAATGTCCCCACAACGATGTCAATATCCAAAATCCTTGTCTTTGGATATTTTTGTCCCTATGAGGAAACAAGCTTCTACTTTTTTTTTAATTCGCTTTATTTCAAAAGCAAGGTCTATATTTTCAAAACTATTAGTACTAATACCACAACAGATCATCAAAAGAGCACTTTTTTCAAACATTTCAGCATGTTTTCAATTGTATTTGTACAATACACACTATCACAAAGTATGCTTTTCACAACACAAAATAATTTGCAATTCCCTTTCGAGAGGTCTCTCGTATTGCGTAAGTAGCTTGCGCTATGGGAAAAACTCCTTTTCTCGAGAATATTGAAGCCAAATTTTTAAAACGCAGTGCAGCTACACAGCAGACACTAAGCTGAGCATCTAGAGCAGTCATTGACTGTGCTGTGACAACTGCATGAACCTATGGTGAGGCGGCTCATGCGCACGAACCAATCAGGCCGCTTCGCGCCCTGGAGCGTCATAGCCCACCACAATGGGCATGTCTTATAGCTATATAAGGCCCCATTCTCACCATAAAACCAGATTTAATCTCCTTCAGCAAGTCTCCACTTCGCTGACCTCCGGATTAGAAGCCTTCATCTGAAGGCCTGAAGCCTGAAGACCTGAAGCCTCTTTCACTCAAAACTGCTCTCTTGCTGGCGCTAGCGCCATTCAAGCGAGTAGGTGATTTGCAAGCGCTTTCAGTAAGCACTTCCTGCCTTAAATTCAGGCCCAACGACTCCAGAGTCGTCCTTAAGCCAAGGTATGGGTATGTTCCTAAAGTGCTCTCCACTCCGTTTAGAGCACAGGTCATTTCACTGCCAGCTCTTGAAAGAGATGCGAAAGAGAGAAGAGATGAAAGAGATGCGAATTTATTCTGCCCTGTCAGGGCTCTCAAATTCTATTTAGAGCGTTCTGCCCCGTTCAGGCAGTCAGAACAGCTCTTCGTATGTTTTGGCGGCCGCTCCAAAGGGTTCGCGGTCACAAAGCAGAGATTATCACGCTGGACAGTGGACGCTATCTCACTGGCTTATGAGTCTAAGGGCCTCCAGTGTCCCATAGGCGTCAGAGCTCATTCCACGATCGCTGCCGTCGAAAAGCTTTCAGCGGAACAAGCACCTGCAAAGCAGTCTGAGGACGCCGGCGCCTGTTTCAACTCGACGTCGCCTTCAGCCCGCTGTTCTGCTGTGCCATCCGGCGCAATATATCCTTTTACAAGCATTAAGAGTGTTCGCCGCTGCGACTCTCTTTTCTAAAAGAGCAGATTTCAGGCGTTGTTCTAAATGCCTTGGGTCAACTGCGCCTCGTGCAGAGGCCCGCTCTTCGGCAGAGATCGCCACATCCTCTGTGCTTCCTGCCTAGGCCGCAACCACGAGGAAGCTGGAAGCTGGAAGCCCACTTGTAGCAGGTTGGACGAATGGACGAAGGGGCCGACAGGCCCCTCAGCGGAGGCCTGCACCTTTCTTCCCCGAGGTACATGACGAGCTAACGAAGTCGTGGAAAGCGCAACATTCAGCTCGTCTAAACCCCATTTTCCTCAGCGCTCTCCACCGCCGCACACCTCTGCCCGCCCACCGCCACGGGATGGAAAGCTAAAGCGTCTCACCTGTCCAAGCTTTGCCGCGTCACTTTAGCTCTCGCCGGCCGTGCATACACCTCCGCTGGCCAAGCTGCTTCGGCGCTTCATACCTTGGCTGTCCTCCAAGTTTTCCAGACTAAACTTCTCCGCTCAATGGACGAGTCTGGACCTGAACCGGAGGCTACCTGCGTAGAGCTACTGACTTAGCTCTGCGAGCTACCAAAGCAACCACCCATGCGATTGGCAGGAGCATGGCGAACTTGACAGTGCTTGAACGTCATCTCTGGTTAAATTTAACGGAGATGAAGGATGCGGATAGGGCAGCTCTTCTTGACTCCCCTATTTCCACAGGTAATTGCACAGCTCGGAACCTGGACCCCTACTAATGCGGAGTGCCGAAGGTACTCTCCTTTTTTCAAGAGCTTTTGGATGCGGGGCGTTCCCCGTCCACGCTGAAAGTGTGTGTAGCGGCCATAGCAGCATTTCACGCTCATGTGGCTGGGCAATCACTGGGAAGAAGCGACCTGGTCGTGCGCTTCCTCAAAGGGGCCAGAAGGTTAAACCCACCTCGACCCCCCTCCGTACCTCTCTGGGACCTCTCCATGGTCCTGGAGGCCATTAAAGAAGCCCCATTTGAGCCACTTCAGCTCGCTGGCCTGAAGCCTCTTTCACTCAAAACTGCTCTCTTGCTGGCGCTAGCGCCAGTCAAGCGAGTAGGTGATTTGCAAGCGCTTTCAGTAAGCACTTCCTGCCTTAAATTCAGGCCCAACGACTCCAGAGTCGTCCTTAACCCAAGGCATGGGTATGTTCCTAAAGTGCTCTCCACTCCGTTTAGAGCACAGGTCATTTCACTGCCAGCTCTTGAAAGAGATGCAAAAGAGAGAAGAGATGAAAGAGATGCGAATTTATTCTGCCCTGTCAGGGCTCTCAAATTCTATTTAGAGCGGTCTGCCCCGTTCAGGCAGTCAGAACAGCTCTTCGTATGTTTTGGCGGCCGCTCCAAAGGGTTCGCGGTCACAAAGCAGAGATTATCACGCTGTACAGTGGACGCTATCTCACTGCCTTATGAGTCTAAGGGCCTCCAGTGTCCCATAGGCGTCAGAGCTCATTCCACAAGAGGCATGGCCTTATCTTGGGCATGGTTGAGTGGAATACCAATTGGAGATATCTGTGCGACGGCCGGCTGGGCCTCGCCGTCCACATTTATGAGATATTATAACCTGGAAGTTCCCGCTTTGCAAGCAAAGGTTCTTTCAATATAACAAGTGTTAAGCACATAACTATAAGGCCAATGCATATATCTGGTCCTAGTTCATACATATTATATAAGGACTGGCCCTCTCTAGGCCCATTCCTTGGTTCCCTATAGAAGGCTCAACACGGGTTTGGCTCTATTAGGACTCATAATTTAACTTTTATATGGGCCTCGGGACTTCTACCCTGGGCTATAGTGCAAAAGGGTTACCATGGCGTAAGCTACTTACACAATACGAGAGACCTCTCGAAAGGGAACATCTCGGTTACTAACGTAACCTCGTTTCTCTGAAAGAAGGGAACGAGTTTTGCGTTACCTGTCGTGCTACTGTGCTTAGATCGAGGGATCGCTTCAGTCGATTTAACCTGGTTTTATGACGAGAATGGGGCCTTATATAGCTATAAGATACGGCCATTCTGGCGGGCTATGACGCGCCAGGGCGTTAATCGGCCTGACTGGTTCGCACGCATGAGCCGCATTGCCATAGGTTCGTGCAGTTGCCGCAGCACAACCATTGACCACTCTAGACGCTTAGCTTAGTGTCTGCTGTGCAGCTGCACTGCGTTTTAAAAATTTGGCTTCAATATTCTTGAGAAAAGGAGTTTTTCCCATAGCGTTCCAACTTACGCAATACTCGTTACCTTCTCTCAGGCAACCGAGGTTACGTTAGTTTGTGAACACTACGTTTGTGAACATAGAGCAGGAATCGAGTACAATAGAGAGGAAATAGTCAATGACTGTGTAACATCAGATTGATCAGAGATGCATCAGAAGAAGGGAGACTTTTTTTAAACAAAGCAGTTTACTTTACAGTATGCCATGTGTTACTGTAAACAGATTACCATGATAGAGAATTCCACATTACTGTAACTTACCCTTCTTCCCCTAGTGAAAAAAATAGTATACTTAAGCACAATTTATTAACTATAACTAAATGTAATTACACCATACTATAAATTGGTATACTTAAAGTCTGTTACAGTTTTTTTTATTCACTTTGGTACTATTTTCACAAGTAATGTGTACATTTTCAAAACTCTTAGTACAAAAATCTAAACTGATCACACTTGTAACACAGCTAGTCATTCTTTCAAAACATGATCCCATGCTTGCATTACAGTTATACACTTTTCAGTCCACATATTCATTGTTTCAAACACAAGATTATCGTAATAGATAATTAGAACATTTGGTTTAATAATAAGGCTAATTTCTTAAAACTAATTGGATGATATAATAGTTCCTGACTCAATACAATTAATTAACTTGAGTAGTTGTTTGCCTCAAGTTATGCCTCCTGCAAGAAACAAGTCTGACTGTGGACTGAGTGGAAGTTTAAGTATTCTAATAATGAAGGTGTGTGGCTCTAGCTGAATAAGAATATTAATTTATATAGGCTAGTCTGCCTGCCTATACAATTAGAGCCTGATGCGTTGAATATATAATCATCTAAATTGGCAAATCATTTGAATAAAAAAGACATTATAAGAACAAATAACTGTTAAAGTAATTACACTATACTGTATAACTTAACATTTTTATATTAAATGTATGTTTTTTTTATATGATCAAAAAAGCTTGTACACTAAAAATATACTATGTATGTGTATATTTTTTCAAGCATATGTTCATCCTGATTGTATGGATAAGGAGGAGAAGGTTTTTGAGCTAGAATAAAAGACAGAGTTCTCTTACGAGAGCTTCTCTCGTATTGCGTAAGTTGCTTACGCTACGGGTAAAGTCTTTTCTCGAGATATGAAGCCAAAAATTATCCTTAATTTTGTATTTATTGTCAACACAGTGCAGCAGCTAGCAGACCTAGAGCAGGCTATCTAGCGTGCTCTGCGGCTGCTCTGCGGCTACTGCAGCAGCCTACCACTGAGCCTGGCGTGACGTCACGCCCAATGACGTTCGCGCCCTCTACGTGTCACAGCCCGCCAGAATGGGGGTGGCTTAGCGTATAAACGTCAGGCTCAGAGGCTGCTCCTCTGATTTTCATCTCTTCAGCGAAGCTCTTCGCATCGCTTGATCCTGAAAGAAGCCGCCGCCGTTGAAACCAGCGACTGCAAGCAGAGGAAAGCGTCTGAGGAAGATCCGGCTATCCGGCGACAGTATCCTTTGCTCTTTTGCTTTGCTGTGTGTGTTCGCCGTCGTGACACTCACATTCTCCTAAAAGAGCGCGAGACGTTTTTATAAAAATGCCTCGCACTTCCTGTGGCTCGTGCCGAGCCCCGCTCAGCGCCAGAGACCGCCACGTGATCTGCGCTCTCTGCCTGGGCCCAGACCACGCAGCCCTCGCTCTTCGTCGGCAGACTGCATCCACTGTGAAGAACTCCCGATGTCGACCCTGCAGGCTCGACTCGAAGTGTTCAACGCCGAAGCTGTCACTCCGCTCTCTGTTGGACCGCGCAAGAAGAAGCAGTTCACAGACACCGCCGGAGCCTGATGTGGCATTTAAGCGCTCGCTGGAGCCTCTCCCTCTAGCTTCTCTCTCTCCATCTCCGCCCCTCCCTCCCGGACGCGCAGCTGCCGGCTCCGCCCCTCACTGCCGTCGCTTCAGGGGACGAGGCGGAAGGAGATGCCGCAGGGGACAGCTGCTCTATCCTGGCCTTTTCTGCCGGAGCTCCACACGGAGCTCTCTAAATCGTGGAATGTACCATTCTCCGCGAGACTCCACTCACATCTCTCCTTGACGCTCTCCCAAGTGGACCCGCCGAGAAGGGGACGAGAAAGGCCCGGATCAAGCTGCCATCAAGGATTTAAGGAGCGACGGTCCGCTCACGTGATCAGCCTCCTGCGCAAAGCGCTAGCCAGCCACCAGCTCAGCCTCCGTCTTCGCAGCGACGAAGTCCTCCTAGCAGCAGCAAGGAGGAAAAGACGGTTGAGACATATCTCGCCCTGTCAGTCCCCTTAGAAAAGGCTACTGCAGCGGTGTATTCAACAGCCAACGAGCCGGTAATGCAACCCGCTCACCTGCACACAACCGCCGTTTCTACGGTGACCCAGACAAATCTCAAGAGTATAATGTCTGGTTATCCGGCTCACCTCGTTGGTGCCCTAAGTGTAGAAAATGTGCCCACATCTCAGTGTTCACCCCTACACGCAAGCACGATACCCCCCATGTCTCTCACACTCACAGAGCTCACCCTCATAAAGCTGGCAAATGCCGCTCGAGTGTTAGATGTAGGAAATCTGCCCACAACTCTGTGCTCACGCCTACTCTCTGCCCGCTCTGTCACATGGCCAAAACACCCTTATATCAATCAGGTTATGAATGTAAGTTACGTGCCCGCTCACGAGTGCTCACGCTTACTAATAAACTAATAAACAAAGTTATCTCAAAACGTTCCTCGTTCAAAGCAATCAGGACGTTACATGTGAAACAGCCAGCCATCGCTGTCAGCGAGCCGCCGTATTCAAGCACCGAGGGCGTGCGCGCCGCGCCCATACCTCCGGTTCAGTTTTTCGAGCCCACGAAGTGTGGCGATCGGAACCTGGAGGCCATTCTGCCCTAGCTATGAATGTAAGTTACGTGCCCGTTCACGAGCGCTCACGCTTACTAATAAACAATTCGCCCCCGGCGCTGCTCGCGCATCACAAAGTTATCACAAAACGTTCCCCGTTCAAAGCAATCGGGACGTCACACGTGAAACAGCCAGCCATCGCTGTCAGCGAGCCGCTGTGTCTCTCACTCTGACAGAGCCCACTCTCATAAAGCGGGCAAATGCCGCTCGAGTGTTAGATGTAGGAAATGTGCCCACAACTATGTGCCCACGCCTACTCTCTGCCAGCTCTGTTACACGGCCAAAACAGCCTCATATCGGTCAGGTTATGAATGTAAGTTATGTGCCCGCTCACGAGCGTTCACGCTTACTAACAAACACTTCGCCCCAGGCGCCGCTCGTGCATCACAAAGTTATCACAAAACGCTCCCCATTCAAAGCAATCAGGACGTCACATATGAAACAGCCAGCCACCGCTGTCAGAGAGCCGGCGTATGCGAGCACCGAGGGCGCGCGCGCCGCGCCCATACCTCCGGTTCAGTTTCCCGAGCCCATGAAGTGCGGCGATCGGGACCCGGAGTCCATTCTGGCCCTAGCTATACATGTGAAAGCATGGGAAGCTATTCCAGGGGTATCAGAATGGGTGCTAAGCACAATAAGACAGGGCTATTCGCTACAATTTGCTCGCCGGCCCCCGCGCTTTCAAGCACAGACTGCGACGAAAGTGAAAGCGGACGTAGCGCATCTACTCCGCGCAGAAATAGCCAAACTGCTGTGCAAAGGGGCTATAGAACCGGTTCCTCCTTCTCTGAGCAAGTCAGGCTTTTACAGACGCTATTTTCTCGTACCCAAGAAGGACGGAGCTCTAAGACCTATCTTAGATCTGAGATATTTGAACAAAGCTCTCATGAGAAGACCATTCAAAATGCTCACTACCAGACAAATTCTCGCGCAAATTCGCCCGAGGGACTGGTTTATATCTCTCTATCTGAAAGATGCCTACTTTCAGATTCAGATAATACCCCGTCACAGGCCATTCTTGAGATTCGCCTTCGACGGTCAGGTATATCAATACACCGTCCTCCCGTTCGGCCTGTCTTTGCACCCCGTATATTTACGAAGTGCATTTCTCGCTCCCCTGAGAAATCAGGGCATGCGGATTCTGAACTATTTGGACGATTGGCTGATTCTGGCACAGTCAGAGATGGAACTTTTATCTCACAGAACAGTGCTCCTCAGTCATCTGGAAAGATGATTTTACTGCTCATTACTGCCCAGTCAGTCAGTTTCCTTTTCTGGGGATAGAACTGGACTCTGTGGCTATGACGGCCCGTTTATCGACGCAGCGCACACACCGTGTGCGACACTTGGTTTCCCGAAGGGCAGCGTCACTTCTCTGAAAACGTTTCAGAGAATGCTGGGCTGTATGTCCACAGCTGCAGCAGTGCTTCAGCTGGGCCTACTGCGCATGCGCCCGCTACAACGCTGGTTGAATGCTCGAGTGCCTCACCGAGCTTGGACTCTCGGCTGCAGACGAATCAGAGTGACTCGGAGCTGCGTTTCAGCTGTGCAGCCTTGGTTAGCGGCCGACTGGTACCAGGGAGGGGTGACGATGGGAGCCATCTCATATTGAAAAGTCATCTCGACGGACGCCTCCAATTTAGGTTGGGGCGCTCTCTTCGAGGGCAGACCGGTCTTTGGCTTGTGGTCAGACCGAGAGAAATGCCAGGGGACATAACTGTCACATAACTGTCTGGAGATATAGCGGTCGAGAACGCGCTGAAGCACTTTCTCCCGCTCATACGAGACCACCATGTTCTAGTCCGATCGGACAACATGTCTGTGGTGTCATACCTGAAACGTCAGGGCGGTGTCAGATACAGAAATCTCTGCAATCTGACGGAACGCCTCCTCATGTGGTCCCAGCACCTTCTGCGCTCGCTGAGAGCCACGCATGTGCCAGGCAATCTGAACGACGGCCCAGACAAACTGTCCAGGAACAACGTTCCCCCAGGGGAATGGTCCCTGCACCCCCAAACAGTCCAGTTACTGTGGCGCCTTTTCGGCAAAGAGGAAGTCGACCTGTTTGCGTCAAAAGACAACGCTCACTGCCCGATGTTCTTTTCAAAGAACGAGGATGCGCTGGCCCATATCTGGCCCAGCCTCCCACTCTATGGTTTCCCTCCGGTCTCTCTGTTACCACAGGTAATCAAGAGGATCAGGGAAACGCGCCACTCGGTGCTCCTCATAGCCCCGTGTAGGAATTGAGGGCGAACCAAACATACGAATCTTCCAGGTGATTCGTTCCATAATTCCACACAAAACTCAACATTCCAGAACAGTAAAGATCCCTGCTCCAGCTAGTCTACAAAATGACTTTATGGCCCTGCAAGCTTCAAAGAGATGAGCCTAAATAGAGGAAGAACTGGTCAAAGTTAGATAGTTTGGAAAAGAATGATTGGTTCAGAGATGGCACGGCTCGGAACCCACCAAGATAACGGCAGAGGTTGTTTGATCCCAAGACAAAGGATTTAAAACAGACCTCCTTTTTAAGGACCTTTTGACGACCCCAGGGTGGAAATCTCTTAAAACCACAGAGACTGAGATTTTACATATAAAAATACATAAAATCATCCCAAAACAATTATTGACGGACTTCTAATCAAACATTGTTCAACTACATAATCCTATATTGTATTTACCACCTCTGTATGCGTCTATTATGCTTAGATCACATACAAGCAGTGTTGTGCAAGTTACTTCCAAACTGTAATACATTATACATTACTTGTTACTGTTATTTAAAATTAATTCATTACCTTACAATAGTCTCAGAATTGTAATGCGTTACATTACTCCTGTATTACTTTTGAGTTACTTTCACCAAAATAGCTATACAGAAGTAGAACTTAACATTCTAAGGCTGTAACGGTATGCGATATGAAACCGAAATCGCGACACTGAGATCCACGAACCTGCAGAATCGCGACACACCCCTCCAAGAGTTATCCTTCCCATCCAGATCCAATGCTACCACATCTTTAAATTACTATTAGTATTATTTTAATTTTGAAGTTAACATTATAAAATACGTAGACCTACACCACAAAACTAGTTGAGGATAAATTATTTAAAATTGGGGAATTCCAGCGTTTTGTATGTGACATTTGCAGTCAAAACTTGAAATATAAATTCTCAGAAAATGCATTTAATACCAATATATTGAAACGTCTGTTTATCCATAGGCTACCCCCTCAAAGGAGTCCAGACATTAGAAAAATATCAGTCTACCCATGCGTTTTATATTTAATATGAGGGAAATACACACGCATTCATGACAAACATAACAAAATATTTAACTTGGAGGCAAAATATTTTTTTTGTAATTCTGTGAATTACACTGCGCAAATCAAAAGTAATACTACCCACCGGATGAAGAAGGGTTGGCTCTCCACAGAACATAAAATATTCATTTTATTTTATTTTTCGTGTTCGCATTTATGAGGAAAAAACAATGTAAGGACTCGACAGTTTACTTACGCGACCACTCTGAAGCGGCACTAAAAGACTTTCACAGAGACCTCAAACAGACACAAAGCCTTTCTTTAAAGTGAATTTCGATTTGTACTAATTGTATCTTAATTTTAATCAATGTTTCATCAACCAATTGCCTGGATTTAATAAATAAGAAGTAAATATAGCAGACAATAGATAGGCTAATCACGACACTGAGGCGCCTGCGCGTGAACTGGAGCTCGTCTCATAAATTAACCGAAACTCAGCGTAGGCCTATAAGGTAGCCTACTTCACAGACCTGAAAAATATATCTATATTGAAATGTCTACTTGTAAACAGAACAATTCAAAACGAAAGAAAACGGACTGCTCTCTGCTTATGAAATGTGCATTTCTCTCTGGTGTATTCACTAGCCTACTGCGAAGATCGCGAGTCAGCAACATCAACTTCATCTTTATTAATAAACAATTAAAATGTCTCCTTGCTAGATTTGACATATTCATAATCATTGCTTTTGCCGGTTCTTTGTGACAGCTTTCTGTGCTTTATCGGCAGCGCCGCCACCACCCTCATCATGTTGTTACGTGAACGCGTCACCACCGCATCAAAAACATGATTGCGTGATGAAAACAAGAAAAATACCACCTAAACATAGTCTAACTGTTTAGAAAGAAAACACAGAACAAATAGAGTAGCCTAATGCGCATACGTCCATCTCGCGAATGTACAGTCTTCTTCATGCCATCTTCACCCATTAGCCACTTTTCCACTGGCCAGCGCGAGCACAGAGGCCAAAATCATGCCTCACGGCACTCCTGTAAAAATTAAATCGCTATACCAGACGCTGCCATTTAGTCTTTATTTACAAACTTGGACACCACACGCGGCTATTGTATTGACTGACCACGAACAGGTAACTTAGCCTACTTGCATTTTTCATTTGTTAATGTCTCGCGGTGGTGTTTTTTTTTTTGTTGTTGTTTTTTTTACAATTAAAGCTAAAAGTGAGTTGTAACACAAGCATAACTGAACATGTAATATAGTAAAATATTACTGAAAATTGATTAGTAATGCCTTACACTACTGCGTTACAGCAAAAAGTAATATGTTACTGTAATGCATTACTTTTGTAACGCGTTACTCCCAACACTGCATACAAGTCATGTAATTGTTATAACTATTAGATTTTAAATGAAAGTGTGTCTTGTTTCCTATCAGTACGATCATATGTTCTTAATTCAGAAGACGGCTTGATTGAAATCTGTGTAAAATGTTTTGTGCTCTTATAATAGGAATCATGTCTAAACTGTTCACTTTTGTTCTCTGCTAGAGCTGGAGAGTAAAGAGATCACAGATAATGCATGATATACGATGAGAGGTGAAGAGAACGCCACCTCCCAAATAAAGACAATGCCTAATTGGTCAGAACTCATCTAAGAGGCTGGACAAACAGCTGAGTTTAAAATCTTAGCACCCGAAAAGCCAGTAGAGAGTTAGTAGAAGATTTTGTTAAGTTGGGTTGAGGTTTAGTTTGTGAATTAGTTCGCTAGAGCAAATTTACAGAAGTCATGGAGAAGCCATGACGAGTAACCGGACAGACGAGTAACCATGTAGACGAGCAGACAAAAGAACCCAAACCAAGATCAGAAGAACATGGATTAAACAGCTTCATTCAAGCCATCTAACAACTATCGTCTCACTTTCCTTTCTTTTTCTTAGCTTTCTTTTTTTCTTTTCCGTTGAGAGTCTTGATTCAAAGTTAAGTTTTGCTGCAAAGTTCCATTTAAACGATTCGACTGCAAAGCCCGTTTTCCAATTTCAAAGACTTTCATCCATCGCCAACACACCACGTGATTGGCTGCCCAGAGACATCTATTCAGGCACAAGGACCCGCCAGTCAACGAACCCGGGAAACACCCTTTTGCGCCGACAAAAGGAATCCCAAAGAAACGCACAGACAAACACAAGTATAGGCTACCTCCAGACTCTTAGCTGAACTGGTGCATTGAGATAAAATTGAATAACCCGCCTAAGAAACGATAGAAGGGTTAAATTAATGATTGATGGTTCGTTCAGGTCATGTCTTCTAAGTGCATATAGAAACTTGGGATTTCACTATCTCACTCTTGAACTAATTTTTCTTTCCTCACTCTCTTTCTTTCTGAAACTCGTATGAATGTGTGTGTGTGCGTTGGTTTGTGTTAGATATTAGTTTTATGTTTTAGAATAATCAATAAAGTCTTGTTTATATTTTAAAGATAATTGTCTTGTGTTATGTGCTTACAGATTTAATGTCTTAAACTGCTGATCTAAGTTACCTTGCTAATACATAGTGTTTCACTATAGTTTGGATATTTATATCCGTTTTAGAGCTGATAGTTACGGCCCATTCAAATGAACGCTGGACGAGTCCTTTGCGAGCCGTTTATCCCTATAAATTAATTAATAATTCCTTTTGAGCTAAATTGACCTGTCTAACCCAGACACGTTACTTACTTAGTTCCTTACACCTGCGATGGGAAAACCAAATCTGGTTCCCGGAGCTGACGCGACTGTCACACACAGCCCCTTGGCCGATTCCGGTGAGGAGAGATCTCCTCTCTCAAGCTCGCAGCTCAATCTGGCATCCCCATCCGGAGCGCTGGTCACTGCATGTATTGTGAATCAACGGATACCCGTTGTCTTGCCAGAAGGAGTGATGAACACGATTACGCAATCCAGAGCTCCCTCTATGAGGCGGTGTGCCGATAGAAATCTGGACCCACGGACATGTGGGCTGTCGTGGTTGCTTAGTTTCCTTCAAGAGCTTTTGGACAGGGGCAAGTCCCCCTACACGCTTAAAGTTTATGTGGCGGCCGTTGCTGCATTCGCTGAATCAATCAGGCCAGTCAATATGAAGGAACGAGCTGGTCATCCGCTTCCTTAGGGGAGCCAGGAGGATGAACCCCCCACGACCCCCGTCGGTTCCTATATGGGATCTTTCTTTGGTCCTAGAGGCCCTGAAAGCATACCCCTTCGAACCGCTAGATTCCGTGGACCTGAAGTACCTTTCACTCAAAACGTTTTTCTTCTGATAGCTCTGTCATCAGTTAAACGTGTGGGGGATTTACACGCGCTATCCATTAGCACTGCGTGTCTTGAGTTTGGACCGTATGACTCCAATGTCATCCTCAAACCAAGACATGGCTCTGTCCCTAAGGTGTTGGGCACTCCCTTCAGAGCGCAGGTAATTTCTCTATCGGCTCTGCCTGCATCCGATGTTAGTCTCCTCTGCCCTGTTAGGGCGCTGAGGGCTTACATTACGCGCTCCGCCCCCTTCAGGCGCTCGGAGCAGCTCTTCGTTTCGTTTGGTGGGCGCACCAAGGGTCTCGCCGCCTCGAAACAGAGCCAATCCAGATGGATAGTGGACGCTATAGCGAATGCTTATGTGTCTAAAGGTCTGCAATGCCCTTTGGGCATCAGGGCTCATTCCACTATAGGTGTTGCCTCGTCGTGGGCTTGGTCCAGCGGGGGGCTGGGCCTCCCCATCCACATTTGTTAGGTTTTATAACCTGGAAGTTCCCGCCTTGCAGGCTAAACTTCTGTTAGTATGAGTGGGATGTACGTTCTGCCCAGATCTGATCGTGCGCAGACTACTCTCACGTGAATTAGCTCTCCTGGTTGAGCTGCCCTATATGGGTTGATATATAGACCGGCATCGCCGCTCTGTATTCCCTATGGGTGCTTATGAACATGTGCTGGCCTGCGTTGCTGGCCGCCTGATTTCCACTTATCTATGTTCCCCGGGATTCCCTGGGACTCATGAAGTGGATGCTTGGCGTGCACGGCGTTGACAAGGGGTTCCCGTAGCGTAAGCAACTTACGCAATACGAGAGAACCTCTCGTAAGAGAACGTACTCTTTTACGTACGTAACCTCGGTTTTCTCTAGAAGAGGGAACGAGTATTGCGTAACCTGCCGTGCTGGCGCCACGAGCGATTTTCACTTCAGTCGATGAAAACCAGAGGAGCAGCCTCTGAGCCTGACGTTTATACGCTAAGCCACCCCCATTCTGGCGGGCTGTGACGCGTAGAGGGCGCAAAGCGCCCTCATTGGGCGTGACATCACGCCAGGCTCAGTGGTAGGCTGCTGCAGTAGCCGCAGAGCAGCCAATGAGCATGCTAGATAGCCTGCTCTAGGTCTGCTAGCTGCTGCACTGCGTTGACAATAAATACAAAATGAAGGATAATTTTTGGCTTCATATCTCGAGAAAAGATGACTTTACACGTAGCGTAAGCAACTTATGCAATACTCGTTCCCTCTTCTAGAGAGAACCGAGGTTACGTACGTAACCGAGTACGTTTATTAGCTTAATCTCAGGTTACGACTGTAAGTGTTAGTCTACTTAGTCCGTTAGCCTAGGTCAGTTGAATAATATTTTAATCAGGTATTGGTAGTCTAAATGTTGAAATTAGCCTAATAAATGCTTTAGAATAATTTTTCATTGTTAGTTAATGTTAACTAATGTAGCTAACTAATCTTGATGTGTTAATATTGATGTTAACCTGAAAGTGTTACCAAATCTTCTTTCTAAATATATATAAAAATCTTACTGACCAAAGATTATTGAATGGTGATTCATGTATTCTGTAAATTATATTTTTCTGTAAATCTTCTTTGAAACATGCACTGTGAAGAGTGCTGTATATTATACTAGCTTATATATTTTATAACTTACATCATGGTTTATCCCGAGCAATGAAATGATTAATGGGTGGCTAATGAACTTTTTGTACATAATTAATTACTGCTTTCACTGGAGCTTCAAATGTATCACCTTTGCTAATTAGCACATGTTGCTAATAAGTGTTATTAGTTAGCATATCTTGACCTGGGGGGACTCCTCCAGCTGAGCAAGCAGTCCAGAGGATATGGTCTATTAAACATCACCATGTAGTTCACAGAACTAGAAACTGGTTACACGATTCAGTGGAAGATATGATTGGCTTACATATGAAACTCCTTCCTTCTGTTTGAGCTGAGCGATGTTCCTTTCATGGCAAATCTGGTAAGAATCTGCTATATCAGCGGAAATAACTTATATTACTGCTTATTTTAGTTTTTTTTATCTCCTTATCTCTTTCTTTTCTGTCTATCATGGGTTACGATACAAGTACAAATTAATGCAGGTGTTTCAAGGTTATTTATGTGTTTATAACATGTCTGTGTACATGTTTTAATTATTTTATTTGCAATTCACACACCTTCATTCAGTGTGTGAAAGTGCTTCATTGTTTTAGTTAAATTTGACGTAAATAATTTAATTCTTTTGAGTTAATCATTCACATCAATTCACATACTCCTTATAAAGGAACATGCACTTAAGTAAGGAGTTTAACCACAGTATATATCACATTTTAATATCTTAACAGCTCTGAACTATATATCCAGGGTTTATGTGCACTTGGAGGGTTTACTGGAACACAGAATTACCGACTTTGTTTATACATGACTGTCAGTATGTTTTATGCATTATACAAATAATTTATATCTGGCAATCAAAAGTTATAGTATCAGTGTAGATTCTATTGGAAAAACTGCCTTTAGAAAAACAGCTCACGTCTAGAGTTGTGCACATGCTCAACAATGGGAGCAAGAGAGCTTAAAAAAAACTCATTAAACTGTATTTGTAAGTGAGGAGCATGGGAAAGTCAAAGTGCATTGTGATCATTGTGTGTGTCATTTGATCAGTCTGGAAATGTCACTTATACCACAGTAACCAAAGAATTGTGGTGTGCAAGAATTTATCAACATGACTAGGACATTTATGTGCTCACTGAAATTAAAGAAACACAAACAATTCATTCAAAAATTATGTTTTAAAATGAATGTGTTTTACAATGATTTGCAAGTTTGACCGCAAGGGTGTGTAAATTATGGTGGAGGGGTCTTTATGAACATTGTAAACATAGCAACTGTTTAGTTGAAAGTTTGTCACAGATAAATGTGGGGTCGGGTGTGCATTTGTATAAACACTAAAATAAAATGTAAACTGTAAGACAAAATGGTATGTAATCAGTTCAATGCAGCCAGTCTTGCTTGGTCAGTACATAAAAGAAATGTTGTATGTCATAAGTGAGAGACAAAGAGAGACTAAAGAGTAAAGTAAAGCTACAAAAAAAGAGAATGGAGAAAACGTGGAGACAATGAGTTTAGGAATAATGTACAGAGTACAGAGTAATGGTTCTGAGATCTGGTTTAGAGTTGCACAGTATACTATAATATAATACTGTACATACTGAGCTGTTGTCACACTGTGGTTTCCTCAGGAACAGACTGAAGATTCCGATTATACATACAAACTCAAACTTTAAAAATAGTAATCTGGAACAAGCTGACAGGCATGGAAAACACACATAAATACAACGGAGATCAGACAAGGACTGATAGAAAGTGTGCATCTTAAATAGCAAACAGAAACAAGATAATTAATCATACACAACTGGAACAAATTAACTTAATGATAGTAACCATAGAAACGAAGGAGTGGCGGGAAAAGAACAAAGGAAAACAGGAACCAATCAAAACATACTGAAAGTCCAAACATGCTCTGACATGTGACATTACCCCGCTCTCCCGGGAGGCGCATCCTTGCACCGTAAAACATCCAAAGGGCTGGGAGGGTGGGTGTCCTGAAGGCTGACGACGGCGTGACTTCTGGCAGAACGTGAAGCCTCCAGGATGGTGGCAGCAGTTCAAGGGACCAGTCCTAATAGAGGCCAAACCCTTGTTGAGCCTTCTATAGGGAACCAAGGAATGGGCCTAGAGAGGGCCAGTCCTTATATAATATGTATGAACTAGGGCCAGATATATGCATTGGCCTTGTAGTTATGTACTTAACACTTATTATATTGAAAGAACCTTTGCTTGCAAAACGGGAACTTCCAGGTTATAATATCTCATAAATCTGGACTGCGAGGGGCAATGAAGGCCCTTAGACTCATAAGCCATCAGATAATCTCTGCTTTGTGACAGCGAGCCCCTTGGTGCGGCCGCTAAAGCATACAAAGGGCTGTTCTGACTGTCTGAACGAGGCAGAACGCTCCAGATAAATTCTGAGAGCCCTGACAGGGCAGAATAGATTCACGTCTCTTTCGTCCTCTGGTGAGGGAAGAGCTGCTAGCGAAATAACCTGTGCTCTGAACGGAGTAGAGAGCACTTTAGGAACATAACCATGCCTTGGCTTAAGGACGACTCTGGAGTCACTAGGCCCAAACTCAAGGCAGGAAGCGCTTACTGCTAGTGTTTGAAAATCGCCCACTTGCTTGACTGAAGCTAGTGCCAGTAAGAGAGTGGTTTTGAGCGAAAGAAACTTCAGGTCCTCAGACTGAAGCAGCTCGAATGGGGCACCAATGGCTTCCAGGACCTTTGAAAGGTCCCAGATAGGAACAGAGGAGGGTCGAGGAGGGTTTAACCTTTTGGCCCCTTTAAGGAAGCGCACGATGAGGTCGTTTATTCCTAGTGATTGTCCGACCACAAGAGCGTGAGATGCTGTTATGGCAGCCACATACACTTTGAGTGTGGAGGGGGTACAACCCGCGTCCAAGAGCTCTTGAAGAAGGCGAATACACTTGATACTCCGCACGAGTAGGGGTCCAGGCTCTGTGCTGTGCACCAGCCGGAGAATAATACCCACTTTTGAGCGTAGAGACGCCTAGTTAAAGGCGCTCTCGCTTCAGAGATGTTTTTTTACACCCTTTCCGGGAGACACCCGGATACCCGTTGAGGGGCCATACATGAATGTCCCACAAGTCGGACGGGGATGCCAGTATTGGCCATGGGGCTGTTTCCAGCAGCTGCGCCAGCTCGGAGAACCATAACTGGGTCTTCCAGAGAGGGGCTATTAATAGCACTGCACATTTGCTCTCCCTGATCCAGTCGATGACCTGTGGTAGCATCGTGACCGGAGGAAATGCATACAGCGGGCGGCTCGGCCAATCGTGGGCTACCCTGCTTTTTGTGAAAAATGTTCGGCAACGAGCGTTGTCTTCTGAGGCGAAGAGGTCGACCTGTGCCTCGCAGAAGATGCTCCATATCAGCTGAACCATCTGTGGGTGAAGAGACCATTCCCCTGGGGGAACTTTGTCTATGGATAGCATATCCGCACCCTAGTTCAGAATGCTTGGAACGTGCACCTCCCTCAGCGAGAGCAGGTTGTGCTGAGCCCATAGAATGAGACTTTTGGCCATGGTGTGCAGGTTGTTCGACCTGAGACCACCCTAGCGATTTATGTAGGACACCATTGCCATGTTGTCCGTCCGGACCAGGACGTGTTGAACTTTTAGATATGGGAGAAAAGCTTTCAGTGATAGAGCGACCACTCTCATCTCTAGACAGTTTATATGCAGGCGCCTCTCCGGACTTGACCATAGGCCGGAGATGGGCCTGCCCTCGTATATGGCCCCCCAACCTAGGCTGGAGTTGTCTGTCGAGATCACTTTTCTCTTTGAAACACACCCATACTCACGCCGGACTGATACCAGTCGGCTGCTTTCCAGGGGGCCAGGGCTTTGATACAGCCGTGGCTTGCTCTGATTTGTAAGTGGCCAGATCGCCACGCGTGAGTCAGTACACAGGGTTTTATCCGCTAGGCGTGACGTAAGGCGTGCTCTCATTTGTATAGAGTCTATCACTGTTCCCAGGAAAGAAATACTCTGGCTGGGAGACAGTGTGATTTTGGAAGCATTGATCCAGAGACCTAGGCATTCTAGATGGCTGAGGAGCCAGGATCTGTGGGACTGGCTCCACAGCCCCTTTTTCCAGCAGTTTCGACACTTCGGTGCGAAGGACGTGTGCCACGTCGCTTCTCACTGTCGTCTCGACCACGGCTATAAAGCGTGGAGGTCTGCGAGCAAACTGTAACGAGTAGCCTTGTTTTATTATGTTCAACACCCATTCTGATATACCGGGGATGGCCTCCCAGGCCTTGGCCCGCATAGCTTGGGGTTGAATGATGTCTGCGGACGAGCCGCTCTGTGAAAGGGACCCGGCCGCCCAGCTGCTTTGCTTATAATACTGTGGGAATGGCGCTTCTAGGGGGAAACTGGTAGAAATCGCTCTTTTCATGCTTCATTAGAGTCGCTGTTGGAACAGCGTATGTTTGCAGGGGAGCGTACATTACAGTGGGCTCAACCTGCATTTTGAATACCTCCAGCTTGAGCTAGAGAGGATTGTGTTCACTACCCTTTTTGTAGGAAGCCAAAGATGGCACTTTATCATGACTAAGCTAGCCATGCTTCGTCCAATTGGACTTATGCTGTGCTTAGATGGGGGGCGGGGTCAAAAGTTGAGCTTATATAGCAATAAGCCACGCCCATTCTGGCGGGCTATGAGCCGCCTCGCCATAGGTTCATGCAGTTGCCGCAGCACAGCCAATGACCGCTCTAGACGCTCAGCTTAGTGTCTGCTGTGCAGCTGCACTGCGTTTTAAAAATTTGGCTTCAATATTCTAGAGAAAAGGAGTTTTTCCTATAGCATAAGCTACTTATGCAATACGAGAGACCTCTCGAAAGGGAACACAACGGAGATCAGACAAGGACTGATAGAAAGGGTGCATCTTAAATAGCAAACAGAAACGAGATAATTAATCATACATAGCTGGGACAAATGAACTTGATAGTAACCATAGAAATGAAGGAGTGGCGGGAAAAGAACAAAGGAAAACAGGGACCAATCAAAACACAAACTGAAAGTCCAAACATGCACTGACACATGACAGCTGTTGGCTCAAAGGAACATCTACGGTTACGTATGTAACCCTCGTTCCCTGAGTAGGGAACGGAGACGTTACGTCGGATGACGACGAATGGGGTTTCGCTTAGAAAGCCTATCAACTTCGAGTATTACAAAACGAGCCAATGGCAAAGAAATGCCATGGGTCTGCGGAATTTGCATGACGTAACTCCGCCCCACCTCGTGGGTATAAAAGGAGGAAGTCCGCAACAGCAGTTTATGTTTCTTCGCTGAGGAGCCAAGACTGAGCTCAGGCGATCCCCGCGGTACAGCGGAAAGTGGCAGGCAGACGTAACGTCTCCGTTCCCTACTCAGGGAACGAGGGTTACATACGTAACCGTAGACGTTCCCTTTTGTTGTCACTCCGAGTTACGTCGGATGACGACGAATGGGGTTACCAGTCTAATCACGCCACATTCTCAGCTGTCTTCCAGTGCCCTGCGTAAACAGAGATCCCTGTCATAGACGGACGAAGGACTCCATTTATCACAGGAATACCAAGGTACACTGGGAAGCATATCCCAAGCTAGGGGAAGTATGCAATTAATGCCAACCCAGAGGGGGGGACTTAGAGAATACACATATGACCCGAAGGAAGCATATGGAGAACACTGGGGTGTCCAGCCGCAGGTGGAATATTTCAACCCCAGGGGTGGCAAGGTGGCTTGCCAAGGGAAAGACACATGCTCAGAGAGGCTTACAGTGGAAATACACATGTGGGGGTCGCTCAAGGGAGGGACCATGCACACGGGAGGCACCTAGCCGACGCGCAGGCAAGAGACACTGGCGCCGACGTCAGGAGTGCTGGAGGAGCTCAGGGCTTTCGGTGAAGCTCACCTGAGGAGAATATCGCACGTATCCAGTCCGTGGAGTGGAATGGCGAGCAAGCGAAGACACCTGAGCGGGTCCGGTACTAGCTAGTTGAAGCGAGTACATGAGAGGACTCTGGCTCCACTCGGAAATTACAGAATCTGGCGAATGTGTTAGGTGTCGCCCAGCCTGCAGCTCTGCAGATGTCTGTTAGCGAGGCGCCATGCCCTAGAGCCCAAGAGGATGCCACACTCCGGGTGGAGTGGGCCGTCACACCAAGGGGGCACGGTCGACCTTGCTGCTGGTAGCCCAAGCAATGGTGTCCACTATCCAGTGAGACAACCTTTGCTTGGAGAGAGCCTTTCCCTTCAGCTTCCCACCATAACAGACAAAGAGCTGGTCTGAGGACCTGAAACACTGCGTCCTGTCTACATAGGCGCGAAGAGCGTGTACTGGAGAGCAGTGCCAAGGCTGGGTCTGCCTCCTCCGGGGGCAGCGCTTGCAGGTTAACCACCTGGTCCCGAAAGGGAGTGGTAGGAACTTTGGGCACATATCCGGGCCGGGGTCTCAGGATCACGTGAGAGAAGCCGGCCCGAATTCCAGGCACTCTTCGTCGACGGAGAATGCATGCAGGTCCCCTACCCTCTTGATGGAGGCCAGTGCAACCAGGAGTGCTGTCTTCATTGACAGGAACTTAAGCTCAACTGAATGCAGGGGCTCAAGGGGAGCACTCTTCAGGGCAGTTAGAACCACTGAGAGGTCCCAAGAGGGAACGAGAGGAGGGCGAGGAGGATTTAGTCTCCTCGCTCCTCTCAGGAACCTGATGACCAGGTCGTGCTTCCCTACCAACTTACCTTCGACCAGGTCATGGTGTGCGGCAATAGCGGCAACATAGACCTTAAGGGTGGAGGGAGACAGCCTTCGCTCCACCCCTGCTGAAGGAAGGAAAGCACAACGCTGATCGAGCATCTCCGGGGGTCTTCTCAGTGAGAAGAGCACCAGTCGACGAAGAGGTTCCACTTCAACGCATAGACGTGTCTCGCGGACGACGCTCTAGCGGAACTGATGGTAGCCGCCACCGCTGGTGGAAGGGTACTCAAACCTACCTCGAGCCGTCCAGGAGCCACACGTGGAGGCTCCAGAGATCGGGGCGACGATGCCACAGGGTGCCCCGTCCCTGAGAAAGGAGGTCCTTCCTCAGAGGAATGGGCTAGGGAGGTGCTGTCGCGAGGAGTACAAGTTCGGGGAACCAGGTCCGGGTGGGCCAATACGGCGCGACCAGAATGACCTGCTCCTCGTCCTCCCTGACCTTGCGCAAATTCTGCGCAAGAAGGCTCACTGGGGGAACGCATATTTGCGGCCCGGCGGCCAGCTGTGCGCCACTGCATCCGTGCCGAGAGTGCCCTCGGTCAGGGAAAAATACAGGGTGCAATTGGTCGAGTCGTGAGAGGCAAACAGATCTATCTGTGCGTTCCCGAACTGGTCCCAAATCAGCTGAACCGACTGGGGATGGAGTCGTCATTCTCCACGGAGGGATTCTCATTCCCGGAGCTCTGCACAGTTCAGAGCTCCGGGAATGAAAATGGCTCGAAGCGACCTCAGATGCTTCTGACTCCATAGGAGGAGGTAGCGGGCGAGTTGTGACATACGGCGGGAGCGTAGACCACCTTGACGGTTGATGTACGCTACAGTAGCGGCATTGTCTGATCGGACTAGTACGTGTTGACCCCTGAGCAACGCCGGGAAGCGGTGCAGGGCAAGGCGTACTGCCAACAACTCGAGGCAATTGACATGCCATAGCCGCTGGGGTCCTGTCCAGGAGCCCGCAGCAGCATGTCCATTGCACATGGCGCCCCAGCCCGTGGTGGAGGCATCTGTTGAGACAACAACATGCCGGGAAGCTCGTTCCAGGGGGACACCCGCCCTGAGAAAACTGAGGAGAACTGACGGCAGGTCGGAGTAACTGGTACTCGGAGCGTGCCTTGTTGCCATGCCCACCTCGGGACTCGGTCGCGAAGCCAGAGCTGAAGCGGTCTCATATGAAGCAATCCGAGCAGCGTGACCGTGGCTGCAGATGCCATATGCCCCAGGAGCCTCTAAAACTGTTTCAGTGGAACCGCACTCTTGCCCTCGAGTTGTCTCAGGCAAGTCAGCAGTGACTGCGCGTGCTCGCTCGCAAGCTGCGCGGACATGGCGACCGAGTCGATGTCCATACTAAGAAAAGAGATCCTCTGCACGGGGCAAAGTTTGCTCTTCTCCCAGTTGACCCGAAGGCCCAGACGAGCTAGGTGCCAGAGCACTAGGTCCCTGTGTTCGCAAACCTGATCTTGAGAGTGAGCTAGGATCAGCCAGTCGTCGATATAACTCAGGACGCGAACCCCGTGTTCCCGAAGGGGAACAAGGGCAGCCTCGACGACCTTCGTGAAGATGCGAGGAGACAGGGCCAGCCCGAAAGGGAGGACCGCGTAGTGGTATGCCTGCCCCTCAAAAGCAAACCGAAGAAACAGTCTGTGTCGAGGAAGAATGGAGACATGAAAGTAGGCATCCTTCAGGTCGATCGCTGCAAACCAATCCTGGGGCCGAATGCATTCGAAACGCGTTTGGCGGTGAGCATCTTGAACGGCAGCCTGTGAAGGGAGCGGTTCAGCACGCGCAAGTCCAGGATTGGCCGTAACCCACCGGTTTTCTTGGGGACAATGAAGTAGGGGCTATAGAAGCCGGACCTCATCTCGGCTGGAGGGACAGTCTCGATTGCACCCTTCGCCAGCAGGGTGGCAATCTCTGCTCTCAAGATGGGGGCATTGCCACCGACCAAAGTGGAGCGGACTCCCCTGAAGCGGGGAGGAGACCGTGCGAACTGAATCGCATAGCCGAGCCTGGCGGTCCGCGTGATCCAGCGGGACAGACGGGGAAGCTCTAACCAGGCTCCCAAGAACTGAACCAGCGGGATCATGCGAACGACAGGCGTCCCCCCGGAGGGGCAGCGAAGCGGAGTAACTGGCCCAGACGTGGACGGCATAGCGGTCCGGTGTGGGGGCACAGTTAGCAACCGCGCCCTGGCAGAGGGGGCCAGGGGAGGACCAGGCTGGTCGTCCCGCGGGGGCCTGCTCTGCCAGGGGTCTGGCGACAGAGGGGGACAGGGGCGAAGCGGTCCGTGGACGGCACGCCGTGTCAACCACCTCTGGGACAGAGGGAGACGAGGAGAGCACGGCTAGTGGGCGGCGCTCTGTGTCGTCCGAGAACTCTGTGTGCTCAGAGACGGGAGAGTCAGTTCTTTGGAGAATAAGGATTCTTCCCCGGCCCTCCACCGGGGAAAGGAGTGGTCCTGCTACCAACTCCTGGAAAGAACTGAGTCCCATCTCTGAGGAGCCCCTCTCAAGAGCACCGCCTAACCCGGCGTGTAGCGGGGGGCGGGGCTGGAGAGGGCTGTGGCGTCTGACCGCGGCCTCCAGAGCCGGCCCGGGTGAACGGGCGGGGTGGGAGCCGTGGGGGGGCGCCCTCGGCGGTGGGCAGACCGAGGGACCTGAGCGGACGGCGGGGCCGTTGGGACAGAGTCAACCTCAGCCTGCTCCATCCCCGAGGAGCCCATCTCAGGAGCGCCGCTTTACCCGGCGTGTAGCGGGGGGCGGGGCTGGAGAGGGCTGTGGCGTCTGACCGCGGCCTCCAGAGCCGGCCCGGGTGAACGGGCGGGGTGGGAGCCGTGGGGGGGCGCCCTCGGTGGTGGGCAGACCGAGAGACCTGAGCGGACGGCGGGGCCGTTGGGACAGAGTCAACCTCAGCCTGCTCCATCCCCGAGGAGCCCATCTCAGGAGCGCCGCTTTACCCGGCGTGTAGCGGGGGGCGGGGCTGGAGAGGGCTGTGGCGTCTGACCGTGGCCTCCAGAGCCGGCCCGGGTGAACGGGCGGGGTGGGAGCCGTGGGGGGGCGCCCTCGGCGGTGGGTAGACCGAGGGACCTGAGCGGACGGCGGGGCCGTTGGGACAGAGTCAACCTCAGCCTGCTCCATCCCCGAGGAGCCCATCTCAGGAGCGCCGCTTTACCCGCCGTGTAGCGGGGGGCGGGGCTGGAGAGGGCTGTGGCGTCCGCCCGCGGCCCCCAGGGGTGGGAGCCGCGGGAGGTCGCCTTCGGCGGTGGGCAGACCGAGGGATCTGAGCGGACGGCGGGGCCGTCGGGACAGAACCAACATCAGTCTGCTCATGGGCGGCTGAGAGCTGTTGGGCAAGCCCTCAACCGCACTGCCGAAGAGGCCGACCTGGGATATGGGAATGTCGGACAGACGGGTCCGCGCGACATCCAGCAGATCAGACAGGTTCAGCCACAGAAATGTGAGCATCACCTGACCCAGGGAGCGTACGGCCACTTTCGTCGCTCGGAGAGCAAGGTTAGTGGCGGCGCGCAGCTCAGTGAAGAGCCCTGGGTCAGTCCCGCCCTCGTGCAGGTCCATGAGCATCTGGGTCAGGTAGACCAGCAGAATGTCCATGGCATGCAGTGAGGCGGCTGCCAGTCCCGTGGCGCTATAGGATCTCGCCACAAGCGTAGACGAAAAACTACAGGCCACGGACGGGTGCTTAGGATTGCGCCGAGAAGAAGCACTCTGAGGACACATAGCATCGCAACAGAGCGTTCTGCCGGGGGAACTCCAGTGTACCCATGGGCAGCGGCCCCATCGAGGGGAGGAAAGGCGGATGAGATCAGCGAGCGGTCCCTGATCTCATCATGCACGTCCGGGAAGAATGGTATTGGGGTTTGCCGTGGACGAGGGTCGGCGGCCTTACCCAAAAACCAATCGTCCCGGGAAAGCATGGCCGTCATCTCCGGATCAGACTCGACGAGTCGTCACTTCCAGGAAAATCAAACCCACCTAGTGAAGCTGCTACAAACATAGTATCATCCTCTGTAGCTTCAAATGAAACACACGGGCCACCAGAGGGTAGACCCGTGGGAATCACCTGTTCACTAGCGGGCACCGTCATTAAAGAGGGGGGCTGGGTTCGCGGACACATAGTCGGCGCCTTGTTCCAGACCGTAACCCTCAGGTCACCCTGGCCACCAGCCGAAGATCGGGGGGTGGATGAGGGGACTCTCACTCATGTGAGTTCACCGAGTCTCGACCTTAATGACGTGATGATCATGTTTCCACGGAGAAAACATGAGTCATCCACGAGCGCTGCTCTAGCATGATCAAGCCCAAACATACTAGACAACGCTCGTGCCCATCAGAGTCCGATACCAAGCTGCCGCACCATTCATTTTTTTTTTTTTTTTTAAATGCACGGGCGAGCCGTCTTTAAAATGACGTGCCGCGTGCGAGCTCTTTTAGTGAGAGAAAACTCAAGTGTTGAAGCACCCGGTGAGACACGCACCGACTAGCAGACCACTGCAACAGATCAGCAGGAAGCACGCGCTCGCCGTAGATCGCCGTCACACCAACACTCGAGGTACTCGTTTGTGAAGCTGACAATTCAGAGATGGCTTGTGGAGAGAAGAATAAACTTGGCTCCGAAGCGAAAACATAAACTGCAGTTACGGACTTCCTCCTTTTATACCCACGAGGTGGGGCGGAGTTACGTCATCCAAATTCCGCAGACCCATGGCATTTCTTTGCCATTGGCTCGTTTTGTAATACTCAAAGTTGATAGGCTTTCTAAGCGAAACCCCATTCGTCGTCATCCGACGTAACTCGGAGTGACAACGAAAGGGAACTCAGAATTCAACCTGGGTCATGTCCCAATTACACTCTTGTCTTACCCTACTATTCCGTGTACTCTCAACTGTCCTACAAAATTAAGGCAAAGTGTCATATATCATTCTGGGATTTGGTATTTATCTCTTTATAAACTACAGGATTGTTAAATCAAAGCAGTTCTTTTGACTCACTTAATGCTTTAGTTATTTGTCTTTTCAGAGCTGTGGCTTCAGTTTCATTAAACAATGACAATGCTTCAACTTTTATATGGCTTAAGCAATGCTGTCCGGGTGACCCAGACATCATTGTTATATCTCCCAAAGGAACTGCAATACTGAGAGAGAAAGGAATATCCCACTTGACAAACATATCAATTTTCTCTGAAGGCCTATTTTAGATTTTCATATTTCATATTATTTTCATAGAGTCTTTAGTGACCTGGATCTATATCTAACACGGATGGATCTCTAAAATGAGAAGAGACATTTAAAAACTCTTCTCATATTAGAGTAAAAATTACTGAAAAATAAAATAAAGGCAGCGGTGCAATAGATGCTATTTACAATAGGTGCAAAAAGCAATAGCAATTAGATGCTATTTACATTAAGTGAAAATAGCATATTTTACAATAAATGTAAATAGTCATATATTCTACACTAAGTGCATATAGCAATATATGCTATTTACACTAAGTGCAAATAGCAATAGCTTCTATTTACACTAAGTGAAAATAGCAGTATTTTCTTAGTGATATGCTATTTACACTAAGTGAAAATAGCGATAGATCCTTTTTACACTATGTAAAAATAGCAGTATTTTCTTTGCAACAAGTGTAAATGGTAGTTAGATACTATTTGCTCCTCAGGATTTTAGTACATTATAAAACAGTATGCAATAATCAAATATTGATTGTAAATTGTTATATTTATTAAATAAATGCCACCTTATTAGGGCAAAAAAGCCCTCCCTACACCTTCCCCTAACCTAACCCTACCCGATAAACACTTTATTATTAAATAACCGTTAGGCACTTTAAATTCCACTTTTCACATATCTTCTTCATATTTATTAAAAATAAACCCCTTTCCTGTCATGATCCTGTTTCTTTCTCACACTCACACTCACACTTTTCCGTTATTTTCTCATTTTCGCACACACCTTCTCGTTATCCTTGTTCCCCCTCAGCTGTCTCTCGTTTAACTAGTCATGGCTCTCTCCCCTCTTCACCTGAACCCTCTCTTCCTCTGATTAGCGTTCCTATTTCTTTTCCCCTCTCTCCACCTGTCTTTGCCTGAGTATTGCATTCTCTCATGTGTACAAAGTGCCTACTAATCCTTGTGTCTCTGTCATATCTTAGTCCTGTCGTGTCGGGAGCTGTTTTTGATAAGAGATCTAAACTGTGCCGGAGAACCACCGCTTGCCTCTACTCCTCCTTCGGGCATATCGTTTCATCTGGGCTGTCTACTGTTTTGTTGTCTACCAACCAAGACTTTTATTTGGACTTTATACTACAGTAATTCTTAGTTCCCTTTCAGTCGCTCACGTTCGACGTGACGTCGACGTGACAACGTAATTGGGATCACTTCAGGGAGCCCTATCAACTTCGAGTGTCTACAGAACGAGCCAATGAACGTTGGCGTGCGTGAGAAGCGTCACGCGCCCCCGCCCCGCAGCGCGGGTATAAACAGGAAGCGGGCGCACGCACTCATTGTCTTTCGCTTCGGAGCCAAGCTTTCGTTTTGACTCTGAGTTTCTGCAGACTTCTGCAACGTTGAAGACTGCTTCAAAAGGAAAATACTCTGTTCCAGTGCTGGTGTGAAGGCGCGATCAGCGGTGGCCGCGAGCATTACAGCTCACAACTGCTGTTTTCACAGCATTGTTTGTGTGTGTCTGTCTGTGTATGTGTATGTGTCGGTCTCGGTGGGCGTTCCTCTTTGAGTGTGTACCCCGATTACACCGCGGCTATCCCTGGGTGCTTCAGCACTGAGAGAGTTATTTTTTTTTCCTTTTCTATATTTTTTGTTTTCAACTAAAAGAGCAACACAAGCGTGACCCTGCGTCCTTTTCAGGATGTCATTCCGCTTGTGCGTTTCTGGATGCGGTCGTTCCCTGGCGCCAGCAGACGGCCACAATTGTTGCCTCTCGTGTTTGGGTGTTCAGCACGCTGAGGCAGCTTTTGTGAATAGTTCATGTTCTCATTGCGGGAATATGACTATGACAGCGCTAAGATCAAGACTTGCTCACCTCACGGGAGGTGCAGTCCCCTCGCCAATGCCCAGATCTAGTGTTTATTCTGGACCTCAGAATAAACCTACTTTTGCGCATGGTCAGGGTGATCTGAGGATTACCGTGAGGGCTCCCCCGCCGAGGCAATCTCCGCGGGCCCCTCACGCCTCTCAAGCGCTGCCGCGGTTGGAGTTTCCAAAGGAATGCGCTGGTCCTCCTCATGGACGACCAGCCGTGTCCTTTGGGGCCCCGCCTGACGATCAGATGTCGATCGCAGCATCGGAGGGGGAGCTTCAGTCCTCTGGAGATGAAGATTCGGCTGCGTTACCCCCTTCCGGGAGTGTGGCGTTGCCTGAGTCAGATCCAGAATGGGCGGCTATGCTTTCCCGGGCCGCCGAGAAGGTCGGGCTTGCGTGGAACCCTCCACCACGTCCCGAACCTTCTCGGTTGGGCGATTGGTATCTCGGGGCAGGCTGTGCTGGTTCTCAGTGCGCCGCCCCGGTACCATTCTTTCCGGAAGTGCATGAGGAGCTTACTAGGACGTGGACGGCGCCGTATAGTGGCAGAAGCCGTCCTAGTGGCTCCTCCCCTCTCACCACCCTTGACGGCGGGGCGGCTAAGGGGTATGTGGATGTCCCCCCGGTGGAGCTTGCCGTCGCGATGCAATTGTGTCCGGCGTCCGCTTCCTCCTGGCGGGGCAATCCACGCCTCCCGTCCAAGGCATGTAGGTTTTCGTCCGGTCTCTCGGCGAAGGCTTACAGAGCCTGTGGACAGGCTGCTTCCGCCCTCCATGCCATGGCGCTTCTGCAGGTCCACCAGGCCCAGGCGCTCATGGGCATGAACGAGGGTGGTTCTGACCCAGAGCTCCTCCGGGAGCTCCGTGTGGCAACCGACCTCGCTCTCCGAGCGACGAAGGAAACCGCACGTTCAGTCGGTCAGGCGATGTCCACCTTGGTGGTCCAGGAGCGCCACCTCGGCCTCAACCTGGCGGATATGAGGGATACCGATAAATATCGGTTCCTGGATGCCCCTCTTTCCCAGGTTGGGTTATTCGGCGACGCGGTTGAGAGCTTCGCCCAACAGTTCTCGGCCGCCCAGAAGCATACGGAGGCCATCCGACACATCCTGCCCCGGCGGACCGCTGCTGCTCCCACCCGTCCGCCGGCCGCAGACCCTCCGTCCGCTCGTCGCCGAGGTCGACCTCCTGCGGCGTCCTCCGCTCCCGCTAAGCCTCAGCAGCAGCAGCCTCCATCCAGGCCTCAGCGTGGAGCAGGCCACAGGAAGTCGACCACGCCCGTCCAGGCTGCTGCCAAACCAGGAGGCAAGCGCAGGTGCAAAAGACCCTGAGACGGGCGACCCAGAGGTGGATCAAGTTGCTCTTCAGGAGGTGGTGAAGGCACCGCTTCTTCCCCCGGTGGAAGGCCGGGCGGAGAATCCTTTGTTTCCTTTTCTTTTTGTTCCGCCACTGACCGACGGGCCAGTGGTACCCACATTTTCAACAAAAGAGTAATTTCTGAAACCTCTGGGTCCCAAGAGGGCACGCTTGGCGGTCGACGACGCTATGCCTTGTCACCCTCAAGCCCCTCTTTCATCGTCAGCGAGCAGCAGTGACTGTATTCCGGACGCACTGACGCTTCCGCACACTCACTCTGCCCTTCGACGGAAGCAGGTACGTGTTGCACCACACACTCAGACCCCACTCCGGGCCGCTATGCCGTCCGAGTCGGGTCCCTGCATTCCGCCGAGCTGCCCCACCCCGGGTACGTCTGTGGTGCCGTTGGTCCCGCTTGCGCGGTGTCTGGGAGCCTGGCTAGCGCTTCCCAGCCCGTCTCGCTGGCTCATCCGTACTCGGCTATGCGATTCAGTTCGCCGGGCGTCCCCCTGTGTTCAGGGGCATTCTGTTCACCCGTGTTCTGGCGGACAGTGCCCCTGTCCTCAGGGCAGAGATCACAGTCCTACTGGCGAAGGACGCGATCGAGCCGGTCCCTCCAGCCGATATGAAGACCGGCTTCTACAGCCCGTACTTCATTGTACCCAAGAAAGGCGGTGGGTTATGGCCAATCTTGGACCTGTGTGTCCTGAACCGGTCCCTTCACAGGCTGCCGTTCAAGATGCTTACGCAGAAATGCATTTTCAAATGCATCCGTCCCCAAGATTGGTTTGCAGCGATCGACCTGAAGGACGTGTACTTTCATGTCTCGATTCTCCCTCGACACAGACCGTTTCTTCGCTTTGCGTTCGAGGGACGGGCATATCAGTACAAAGTCTTACCCTTCGGGCTGGCCCTGTCGCCCCGTGTCTTCATGAAAGTCGCGGAGGCGGCCCTTGCTCCCATGTGCGAGCGTGGTGTTCGCATTCTCAACTACCTCGACGACTGGTTTATTCTCGCCCAGTCGAGAGAGCAGTTGTGCGAACACAGGGACATGGTGCTCAATCACCTCAGCCACCTAGGGCTTCGGGTCAACTGGGAAAAGAGCAAACTCACCCCCGGGCAGAGGATCTCTTTTCTCGGTATGGAGTTGGACTCGGTCACCATGACAGCGCGCCTCACCAAGGCCCGCGTCCAGTCAGTGTTGAACTGCGTGAGCACGCTCAGATGCAGGACAGTGGCGCCACTGAAACTGTTCAGAGACTCCTGGGGCATATGGCATCTGCAGTCGCGGTCAAGCCGCTCAGATTGCTTCATATGAGGCCGCTCCAACACTGGCTCCACGATCGAGTCCCGAGATGGGCGTGGCACAACGGCTCGTGCCGGGTCCAAGTGACTCCGCACTGTCGCCAAACTCTCAGCTTGTGGTCGGACCCTTTGTTCCTGTGGGCAGGTGTTCCCCTAGAACAAGTGTCCAGGCATTCTGTGGTCACCACGGATGCCTCTGCCACCGGCTGGGGGGCCACGTACAACGGGCATGCAGCTTCAGGTCTGTGGACGGGGCCTCAACTGCATTGGCACATCAACTGCCTCGAGTTGTTAGCAGTACATCTTGCGCTGGGCTGCTTCAAAACGCCGCTACTAGGCAAGCATGTACTGGTCCGTACGGACAGCACTGCGACCGTTGCGTACATCAACCGTCAAGGTGGTCTACGCTCCCGCCGCATGTCACAACTCGCCCGGCATCTCTGGTCTGCATCTGAGGTCGCTTCGTGCCGTTTATATTCCGGGCCTGCTCAACCGTGCAGCCGACGAGCTCTCACGGCAGCGGGTGCTACCGGGAGAATGGCGACTCCATCCCCAGGTGGTCCAGCTGATTTTCAGGCGCTTCGGGACCGCACAGGTAGATCTGTTTGCCGCCCCGGACACGTCTCACTGCCAGTTGTTCTATTCCCTGACCGAGGGGACCCTCGACACGGATGCTCTGGCACACAGCTGGCCCCCGGGCCTACGCAAGTATGCGTTTCCCCCAGTGAGCCTTCTTGCACAGACCTTGTGCAAGGTCAGGGAGGACGAGGATCAGGTCTTGTTAGTTGCGCCATATTGGCCCAACCGTACCTGGTTCCCGGAACTAGTGCTCCTCGCGACAGCCGCTCCCTGGCCCATTCCTTTGAGAGAGGACCTGCTCTCTCAGAGACGGGGCACCCTATGGAGGTTCTAGGTGACCTAACCCCGGCGGTAGTTGACACCATCACTTCCGCTAGAGCTCCCTCTACGAGGCACCTCTATGCGTTGAAGTGGAACCTGTTCGTTGACTGGTGTTCTTCTCACGAGGAGAACCCCCGAACTTGCTCGATTAGAGCTGTGCTTTCCTTCCTGCAAGATGGGCTGGAGCGAAGGCTGTCTCCCTCCACCCTTAAAGTGTATGTTGCCGCGATTGCCGCACATCACGATCCAGTTGAAGGTAAGTCGTTGGGAAAGCACGACCTGATCGTCAGGTTCCTGAGGGGGGCCAGGAGACTAAATCCTCCTCGCCCATTCTCTGTACCCTCTTGGGATTTGTCTCTGGTCCTTTCGGCACTTCAGAGACAACCCTTTGAGCCCTTGCAGTCAGCAGAGTTAAAAATTCTGTCCTGTAAAACAGTTCTCCTGGTTGCATTGGCCTCTATCAAGAGGGTAGGGGACCTGCATGCATTTTCGGTCGACGAATCGTGCCTGGAAGTCGGCCCGGCTAACTCTCACGTAATCCTGAAGACCCCGGCCAGGATTCGTGCCCAAGGTTCCTACCACTCCCTTTCGGGACCAGGTGGTGAACCTGCAAGCGCTGCCCCCGGAGGAGGCAGACCCAGCCTTGGCACTGCTCTGTCTAGTACGCGCTCTTCGCGCCTATGTAGACAGGACGCAGTGTTTCAGGACCTCAGACCAGCTCTTTGTCTGTTATGGTGGGAAGCTGAAGGGAAAGGCTCTCTCCAAGCAAAGGTTGTCTCACTGGATAGTGGACGCCATTGCCTTGGCATACCAGCAGCAAGGTTGACCGTGCCCCATTGGTGTGACAGCCCACTCCACCCGGAGTGTGGCATCCTCTTGGGCTCTAGCACATGGCGCCTCGCTAACAGACATCTGCAGAGCTGTAGGCTGGGCGACACCTAACAAATTCGCCAGATTCTATAATCTCCGAGTGGAGCCAGTGTCCTCTCATGTACTCGCTTCAACTAGCTAGTACCGGACCCGCTCAGGTGTCTTCGCTTGCTCGCCATTCCACTCCACGGACTGGATACGTGCGATATTCTCCTCAGGTGAGCTTCCCCGAAAGCCCTGAGCTCCTCCAGCACTCCTGACGTCGGCGCCAGTGTCTCTTGCCTGCGCGTCGGCTAGGTGCCTCCCGTGTGCATGGTCCCTCCCCTGAGCGACCCCCACATGTGTATTTCCACTGTAAGCCTCTCTGAGCATGTGTCTTTCCCTTGGCAAGCCACCTTGCCACCCCTGGGGTTGAAATATTCCACCTGTGGCTGGACACCCCAGTGTTCTCCATATGTTTCCTTCGGGTCATATGTGTATTCTCTAAGTCCCCCCCCCCCCCCCTCTGGGTTGGCATTAATTGCATACTTCCCCTAGCTTGGGATATGCTTCCCAGTGTACCTTGGTATTCCTGTGTTAAATGGAGTCCTTCGTCCAGTCTATGACAGGGATCTCGATTTACGCAGGGCACTGGAAGACAGCTGAGAAGGTGGCGTGATTAGACTGATAACCCCATTCGTCGTCATCCGACATAACTCGGAGTGACAACGAAAGGGAACGGAGTAGGGAACGGAGACGTTACGTCTGCCTGCCACTTTCCGCTGTACCGCGGGGATCGCCTGAGCTCAGTCTTGGCTCCTCAGCGAAAAAACATAAACTGCTGTTGCAGACTTCCTCCTTTTATACCCACGAGGTGGGGCGGAGTTACGTCATGCAAATTCCGCAGACCCATGGCATTTCTTTGAAAGTAGTAGAGAGTGGGACTTCGAACACAAAGTTGTCTCAGTGACCACGGATAGTGCACGCAACATGATTGCAGCGGCCAAGCAGCTCCCCTTTGAGCACATGCCGTGCATCGCACACAGTGTGCACCGAGCCATCGTTCAATCCCTCAACGAATAAGGAATAAACCCAAGTAATATGCCAAAGTGGTCTCGTCTGAAATCGTTAGTTCAGACAGGCCACGTAGGCAAAGTGTGACAGGTCAGCTCCAACCACTCAAATCGCTCCAACCACCACCATTCTCCTATTAGACCAGGAGGATATATATTTTATATATATATATATATATACCCCTCCTTGAACTGCCACCTTAACGTGGTGGAGGGGTTTGAGTACCCGAATGACCCTAGGAGCTATGTTGTCTGGGGCTATATGCCCCTGGTAGGGTCTCCCAAGGCAAACAGGTCCTAGGCGACGGGTCTGACTAAGAGCGGTTCAAAATCCCCTTATGATGGACAAACATCCAAGGACCGTGACGTCGCCCGGTATGGCGCAGCCGGGGCCCCACCCTGGAGCCAGGCCCGGGGTTGGGGCTCGTATGCGAGCGCCTGGTGGCCGGGCCTCTCCCCACGGGGTCCGGCCGGGCTCAGCCCGAAGGAGTGACGTGGGACCGCCTTCCCGTGGGCTCACCACCTGCAGGAAGAGCCGTAAGGGGCCGGTGCAGAGAGGATCGGGTGGCAGTCGAAGGCGGAGACCTCGACGACCCGATCCCTGGACACGGAAACTAGCCTTAGGGACGTGGAACATCACCTCGCTGGTGGGGAAGGAGCCTGAGATGGTGCGTGAGGTTGAGAGGTTCCGACTAGAGATAGTCGGGATCACCTCTACGCATGGCTTGGGCTCTGGAACCACACTCCTTGAGAGAGGATGGACTCTTCACCACTCTGGAGTTGCCCTTGGTGAGAGGCGACGGGCTGGTGTGGGTTTGCTTATAGCCCCCCAGCTCAGCCGCCATGTGTTGGAATTTACCCCGGTGAACGAGAGGGTCGTTTCCCTGCGCCTACGGGTCGGGGATAGGTCTCTCACTGTCGTGTGTGCCTACGGGCCAAACGGCAGTGCAGAGTACCCGGCCTTCTTGGGGTCTCTGGGAGGAGTGCTGGAAAGTGCTCCGACTGGGGACTCCGTCGTTCTACTGGGGGACTTCAACGCTCACGTGGGCAGCGACAGTGACACCTGGAGGGGCGTGATTGGGAGGAACGGCCCCCCCGACCTGAACCCGAGCGGTGTTCAGTTATTGGACTTCTGTGCTAGTTACAGTTTGTCCATAACGAACACCATGTTCAAGCATAAGGGTGTCCACCAGTGCACGTGGCACCAGGACGCCCTAGGTCGCAGGTCGATGATCGACTTTGTGGTCGTTTCATCTGACCTGCGGCCGTATGTCTTGGACACTCGGGTGAAGAGAGGAGCGGAGCTGTCAACTGATCACCACCTGGTGGTGAGTTGGATCCGATGGCGGGGGAGGAGGCTGGACAGACTCGGCAGACCCAAGCGTACTGTAAGGGTTTGCTGGGAACGTTTGACCGAGTCTCCTGTCAGAGAGATCTTCAACTCCCACCTCCGGCGGAGCCACGACCGGATCCCGAGGGAGGTTGGAGATATTGAGTCTGAGTGGACCATGTTCTCCACCTCCATTGTCGAAGCGGCTGCTCGGAGCTGTGGCCGTAAGGTCTCCGGTGCCTGTCGAGGCGGCAATCCCCGAACCCGGTGGTGGACACCGGAAGTAAAGGATGCCGTCAAGCTGAAGAAGGAGTCCTATCGGGCCTGGTTGGCTTGTGGGACTCCTGAGGCAGCTGACGGGTACCGGCAGGCCAAGCGGACTGCAGCCCGGGTGGTTGTGGAGGCAAAAACTCGGGCCTGGGAGGAGTTCGGTGAGGCCATGGAGAAGGACTATCGGCTGGCCTCGAAGAGATTCTGGCAAACTGTCCGGCGCCTCAGGAGAGGGAAACAATGCCCTACCAACGCTGTTTACAGTGGAGGTGGGCGGCTGTTGACCTCAACTGGGGATGTCGTCGGACGGTGGAAGGAATACTTCGAGGATCTCCTCAATCCCGCCGTCACGTCTTCTATTGAGGAAGCAGAGGCTGAGGGCTCAGAGGTGGACTCGTCCATCACCCTAGCTGAGGTCACCGAGGTAGTCAAGAAACTCCTCGGTGGCAAGGCACCGGGGGTGGATGAGATCCGCCCTGAGTACCTCAAGTCTCTGGATGTTGTGGGGCTGTCTTGGCTGACACGCCTCTGCAGCATCGCGTGGCGGTCGGGGACAGTGCCTCTGGGATGGCAGACCGGGGTGGTGGTCCCTCTTTTTAAGAAGGGGGACCGGAGGGTGTGTTCCAACTACAGGGGAATCACACTTCTCAGCCTCCCTGGGAAAGTCTATGCCAGGGTACTGGAGAGGAGAATACGGCCGATAGTGGAACCTCGGATACAGGAGGAACAGTGCGGTTTTCGTCCAGGCCGTGGAACACTGGACCAGCTCTATACTCTCTACAGGGTGCTGGAGGGTTCATGGGAGTTTGCCCAACCAGTCCACATGTGCTTTGTGGATTTGGAGAAGGCATTCGACTGTGTCCCTCGCGGCAGCCTGTGGAGGGTGCTCCGGGAGTATGGGGTCCGGGGTCCTTTGCTAAGGGCTGTCCGGTCCCTGTATGACCGAAGCAGGAGCTTGGTTCGCATTGCCGGTAGTAAGTCAGACTTCTTCCCGGTGCATGTTGGACTCCGGCAGGGCTGCCCTTTGTCGCCGGTTCTGTTCATAGTTTTTATGGACAGAATTTCTAGGCGCAGCCAGGGGCCGGAGGGTGTCAGGTTTGGGGACCACGCGATTTTGTCTCTGCTTTTTGCGGATGATGTTGTCGTGTTGGCCCCTTCACACCAGGACCTTCAGCATGCACTGGGACGGTTTGCAGCCGAGTGTGAAGCGGCTGGGATGAAAATCAGCACCTCCAAATCCGAGGCCATGGTCCTCAGTCGGAAAAGGGTGGCTTGCTCACTTCAGGTTGGTGGAGAGATCCTTCCTCAAGTGGAGGAGTTTAAGTATCTTGGGGTTTTGTTCACGAGTGAGGGAAGGATGGAACGGGAGATTGACAGACGGATCGGTGCAGCTTCTGCAGTAATGCGGTCGATGTACCGGTCTGTTGTGGTGAAGAAGGAGCTGAGCCGTAAGGCAAAGCTCTCGATTTACCGGTCAATCTACGTTCCTACTCTCACCTATGGTCATGAGCTTTGGGTCATGACCGAAAGGACAAGATCCCGGATACAGGCGGCCGAAATGAGCTTTCTCCGCAGGGTGGCTGGCCGATCCCTTAGAGATAGGGTGAGAAGCTTGGTCACTCGGGAGGAGCTCAGAGTAGAGCCGCTGCTCCTCCACATCGAGAGGGGTCAGCTAAGGTGGCTCGGGCATCTGTTCCGGATGCCTCCTGGACGCCTTCCCGGGGAGGTGTTCCGGGCACGTCCCACTGGGAGGAGACCCCGGGGAAGACCTAGGACACGCTGGAGAGACTATGTCTCCCGGCTGGCCTGGGAACGCCTCGGTGTCCCCCCGGAAGAGCTGGATGAAGTGTCCAGGGAGAGGGAAGTCTGGGCATCTCTGCTCAGACTGCTGCCCCCGCGACCCGGCCCCGGATAAGCGGAAGAAGATGGATGGATGGATGGATGGATGGATATATATATATATATATATATATATATATATATATATATATATATATACGTGGCATTACTGCTCGGTAAGCATGCTCAAACTGCTCGCAACCCTCCCGCCCTCATAATAAGTATCAAGAATATTTCTGTGTACCTTCTGGCTTTCATCTTCTTTGTTTCAGATTACCTAGGCTTCCAAGGACTAGCTGTCATGGACATCATCGCCGAGAGACACTCATCCTCATAGCCAAGCTACAGTATAGACGTCCAGGGATTTACTGCTATGTCTACACGTTAAAACTATTTTGCTTTAAATACATTACTAAACTGTCTTAATCATCTGTATATCATACTAAATGCTAAATATCTATATGTTATTAATTATGGAGCAAGAACCCCCATAAGGAACCATACCGCCAAAGATAAATTGTGTTTAATAAACCCAAGTAACTTGCCAAAGTGGTCTCGTCTGAAATATTTTTATCAGTAAGTCTCAAGCGATATGTCAAACCAAAGAAAATGTGAGGTATGAATTTAAACATCTAGTTGGTTTCTGCTATAACGTCAGTTTGTTATCAGTATAATATGAATGTATGTTAAACACTCTTACAGTGTAATTGAATTGCACTTGTAATGTCACAAATACATTTGACGTTTATGCTGAGTGAATCCTGCATTTCAAAACTTAAATACAAGAATAGATATTTAAAGTGTACTTAAGTATACTTAGAATAGTTCCACATAAAAAAGGGGGAAAAGCATCTTCTGGTTCTCATCAGAGAAGGGTTTGGTGTATATACAGTATATATAAACTAAACCAGATGTGTATTATTACATTGAAATTATATCAGGTTATTCTTCAGAGATGTAATTTAACTTCAGTGCCTAATGGTGGGGTAAGTTAAAACGCTGGCTCTGGCTCCATTTACCCGATAGCTGCCATTTAAAAAAAAAAAAAAAAAAAAAGAACTAGCTTACTGTGGCGAGCAGGACGAGGCCGAGGTCAGTGAGAGAGCGACCCGAGGCCGGTGGCACTCATCAGTAATCACGCCACCGGCCTCGTGCCGCTCTCTCACAGCCCTTGGCCTCGTCCTGCTCGCCACACTTACCAATTCAGGCTAATATTTAGCTAAATGATTTACATGCTTTTATGTGTTGCTAAATCACCAACATGCATCTTAAATATTTTTAGACCTGGATAAATTTGCTTTGATGTAAAGGCCATTTTACTTTGACAAGCCAAAAATAGTTTTTATAATTAAATGGGTGCCTTCCACTCCTCCCATGTAATTCTTCTTTTTACAGCCTGGCAGAAATGATAGGTGTTTCCAAAATATATGGTCACATTACAATAAAAGTGAACAGTTGGCAAGATTCAAGGATTTGGGTTAACTTACCCATTCGCTTAAGCGCTCATGCAAAAAGTATATACACTACCATTCAAAAGTTTGGGGTCAGTAAGTTTAAAAAAAATAATTTACATGCAACTAACAACTAATGCTTATTTCAATCCAACACTGCAAAGAGTCAGGTTCAGAAATATTTCTGTACCCAAATCTCTCAACATTTGCGATCCTGCCGCCAACAATGGAATTCTCTGGCAAAGAAATAGCTTGACCCATAGACACTCTTTCTCTTTGTCTTTCTCTCACCTTCATTCTCAGGGTACGTTTACACGACACTGTGTACTAAAGATGAAAAAGATGCGTTTTTCGCGTACTGACGACAACGCTTTCAAAACAATCCCTGTTCACACGGATAAGCAAAAACAATTAAAAACACTTTATTATGCATGGCAGCAGTAGTTGGCGATGTCGCTTTGTATGGAAGCACTACGCACCTATAGACTCGACACGTAATATGCATGCGCTTGACGTCACCGTTTTCACAAATTTGCATTTTTATAGTTTGCACGGAGAGGATAACGGTATCGTTTTCAAAAACTTGCACTTTGAATCCCGATTTCAAAAGTTTGCGTTTTCAGGCAAAACACTGCTGTTGTGTAAATGAATGGCCAAAATGCATATAAAATTTTCCATTTTTAGTTGAAAACGGTGTTGTGTAAACGGCCCGTCAGTTAGGCTACGCAATCATAATGTGTAAAAAAATGCTAAATTGTTCATCAGAATGAATCACGTGTTACATGTAGTAAAACACACACAGAGGATATAAGGCAGTAAGGCAATTCATAAATTAGCAAAGCCATATCCTTTGTCTGCCTCTTTGCTGCTATCTTTCATATATTTATTATCTAACAACTCTAAGCTAGACTTCCTTGTTAACACACTGCTAGATTCTCAAAGCGGCATGCAGACAAATGAATCTTTAGACTGGAGTTTTCAGTCAAGCACACAATCATGCAAACACAATCTTCAGCACTTCACCAAATCCACTGTGATTAGATTAGCCTGGCATTTTCTCACAGTATGCAGAACAGCCAAAAGAGAATACAGCTCTGGGTTGGCACTGGTTCTGGTGACTGTGCAAGCTCATGCTTCTGCTGTATCCTGGCAACAGTAATTGGTTCTTTCTGTATGGAAATTGCTGAAACTCCTGAAAGAGGATAAGTAAAATGTATTTAGCATTTTATTCTACATAATATTATTCTATACCTCAGACCCCCTCTCAACGTTTGATCTTAAACTTAAAGAGTATAATGATTGACCCCTTCTAACAGAACCACATTTTTTTAACATTCCTATTGCCATAAACCCAGGCAAATGATTACAGTGCTGCAAACCCCTGGGTCCCGAAGGGTTTCCTGTTGTATTTTATAAGAAATGTTCTGTATCCATTGGACCAGAATTACAAATTATGTACACTGTACAGTGAGGATTTTTCTAGTGGTCACTTTGTCACTGGCATTGGCTTTGCCACACTGGCAAAGACCCCTTGATGTGTAGTAGTTATATAAATATTTCGTGCGATACTTTCCTGTCTGAATCTTGTAATGACACCGACTACTTGTGAAGTTAGAGCCTTGTAAAAGTTGTTGGTTCAACGAGATCCCTTGGAAAGATGCCCCACAATCAAAAACAACTCTCAGTTTTTGTTTGATGGGATGGTACGGTCACCGTGATTTTGGCAAGTAAGACATGGTCCTGGATCAACATATTTTGTTGATCCTAGATCAACATTCCTGTCTCAAAATGTAGTCCTTACCCAATCCCTACCCCTAAACCTAACCCTACCCATAACTTTTCCCTAAAATCAGAGGGTAATGATAGGTGAATGACACTGATGTTTAAGTACTTCACCTTGGTTTTAAGCCTAAACTTGACATAAACTGTAAACTTGTCCCTCAAATCTGATTGGTTAGTTGGCAAGTTGATCCAGGATCAACAACGATGTTGATCCAGGAACATGTGGTACTTGGTGAAATCACGTTCACCGGGATGGTACACCCCATGATGAGGTATGTACCATATGTTGTCATCTGTTTGCTTGCGATTGTCTTCTGTCAGCTCAACAGCATAGTCATTTCTGATGAGACTGTTCATGAAAGACATATACTCTGTGTGGAATTCAGGATTTCTGATGAATTTTCTTTTCAAATTCAGAGCCCGTTGTTCAGCCACCACTTGATTATTTGGCATCTGAATAGTCTTGTTCTTCAAAGGCAGGCACAAGCTGTATTGACCATCTACAAGTTCAGCTGACTCAGACATCATTTTCATAAATCGGTGGTCTTCCTTGGACATTTCCAGCTGATCATCCTTTTCTGCTTCAGGAAAATCCTGCTGTTGCCACAAGTCTTCTAATCTGGCTACTGATATGCGTTTTACAGATACTTGAACATTCCTTCCTTTTCTTGTGACATCATTACTGTTCCTGAGGGGTCCATTAACTGTCCAGCCTAACTTGGTTCTTACCGCAAAAGGTCCATAGTTTTTACTACTAATAACTTGCCAAGGCTTCATCACTTCAGGCACATTAGATTCTATTAGCAATCCGACTTCAGCTTCGATGCTAGATAGACAAACCTCTTTAAGATATGGCCATCTCTCCACATCCTTTTGGTGTGGAATGTTGCCCTTGTGAACTGGAATTGGACTTTATGGACTTTTGTATGTAATCTATGTCCCAATCTGATTGTACTGTTCGTACTATCAGTGAATTTAATCAATGATTTAGCTGCATTGTGTTTTAGTAGTTCTTTGTATTTCTTTGATTTTACTAATTTGTACAGTGTCCTTGGGTACCTTGAAAGGCGCTTTTCTAAATAAAATGTATTATTATTATTATTATTAATTGTTCTCTGTGTGAAAACATCTGGAAGTTTTTAATTTATCATCATCTAGCCTACTAATCTCCAACCCAGACACTATGTGAGTTTTGACTTATTTTTCATCCCCCATTGTTCTCAGAAGTATATCAGTCTTTCTTTCATTCACATTCAGTTCAGACATCAAAGCTTCTGTACAGAAAGTATCTGAACTACCTGGGTCGAGAAAGGTGTACGTTTTGACCAGATGCGCACCTTTCGTTGTCTTGACCTGTAAAGGAACAATTGACAAAGTACAGTCATTCTCACAAAAATATATGACTTCACGGTTGTCCTTTTCTGCACAAATTAATGCATTTGTAACAGACTTTTATCAGTTGTCCTTTCTGTCTTCCTGAGGACGTGCAGTTTCCTTTGGTTTCATATGCAGTATGGTTGGATGAGGCAAATAACATTCACTGCAGCTAAGTCTTTCTTTGCATTGTTTACTCATGTGACCATGCTTTAAACAGCCAAAACACAAGCCCTTGCTTAGCAAAAAGTCAATTTTCTCCTGATGTGTCTTGCTTCTCAAACTTCTACAAGATTCCAGGTCGTGTTGCAGTCCTTTACAAAGAAGACATGATTTTTTCTGGCTGCTTGGATGTTTATTTTGTGATCTTTGAACTGAAAGTCTCTCGTCATCTTCAACCTTTCTGTCAATTGGTACAGCACTAGTCGTGAAGACAGTTTTTGTTACAGCCTTTTTGTAAGCACTTGCTTCTGCATGTAACTTATCTTGTCCTTTAGTTGTTGAACTATCCTTTATGTCTGCAAACACTGGATGAAGAGAAATCTTTGCTTGCTAATGAAATCAATTAAATCTTTGAATTTCACTCTAGCATTTTGCTTCTCTTGGATGACAAAATGTTTTGTTTTTAAACAAACAGTACGTTTATTACCATAACCAGATATTTTTATGCACAAATAATAGCGTATAATATTGAAAATACTATAACAAAAACATTAGTAGGCTATTTGTAATTTAACCCTCCTGTTACCCTCAAATCCGATAACATCTTTTACCCACTGGGGTCAATTTGACCCCAGTAATTTAAACCTCCAGAATATGATTTTTTTTTTTTACAAAGGTTTGTGTCTCAGGTAATTTATATCTTTGTTGACTACTTAAATAACCTTTTAAGTTGACATCCACCCACCACCCCCCCTCCCCGCCGGCAACATGCAGATATGTTTCTTCGCTGAAGATCCGAGACTGAACTCAGGCGATCCCCGCGGTACAGCGGAAGTAGCAGGAAGACGTAACGTCTCAGTTTCCTACGCAGGGAACGAGGGTTACATACGTAACCGAGACGTTCCCTTCCATTGTCACTCCGAGTTACGTCGGATGACGACGAATGGGGTTACCAGTCTAATCACGCCACCCTCTCGGCTGTCTTCCAGTGCCCCCACGGACGAAGGACTCCTATTTAGCACAGGAATACCAAGGTACACTGGGGAGCATATCCCATAGCTTTATAGGAAATATGCAATTATTGCCAACCCAGAGGGGGGGGGGGGGGGGGACTTAGAGAATACACATATGACCCGGAGGGATGCATATGGAGAACACTGGGGTGTCCAGCCGCAGGTTGAATATTTCAACCCCAGGGGTGGCAAGGTGGCTTGCCAAGGGAAAGACACATGCTCAGAGAGGCTTACAGTGGAAACACACATGTGGGGGTCGCTCAGAGGAGGGACCATGCACACGGGAGGCACCTAGCCGACGCGCAGGCATAGACACTGGCGCCGACGTCAGACGTCAGGAGTGCTGGAGGAACTCAGGGCTTTCGGGGAAGCTCACCTGAGGAGAATATCGCACATTTCCAGTCCGTGGAGTGGAATGGCGAGCAAGCGAAGACACCTGAGTGGGTCCAGTACTAGCTGGTTGAAGCGAGTACATGAGAGGACACAGGCTCCACTCGAAGATTATAGAATCTAGCGAATGTGTTAGTTGTCGCCCAGCCTGCAGCTCTGCAGATGTCTGTTAGCGAGGCACCATGCGCTAGAGCCCCAGAGGACGCCACACTCCGGGGAGTGGGCAGTCACACCAAGGGGCCACGGTCGACCTTGCTGCTGGTATGCCAAAGCAAAGGCGTCCACTATCTTTTCCAGTGAGAGAGCCTTTCCCTTCAGCTTCCCACCATAACAGACAAAAAGCTGGTCTGAGGTCCTGAAACACTGCGTTCTGTCTACATAGGCGCGGAGAGCACGTACTGGACAGAGCGGAGAGCACGTACTGGACAGAGCAGTGCCAAGGCTGGGTCTGCCTCCTCCAGGGGCAGCGCTTGCAGGTTCACCACCTGGTCCCGGAAGGGAATGGTAGGAACCTTGGGCACATATCCAGGCCGGGGTCTCAGGATCACGTGAGAGTAAGCCGACCCGAATTCCAGGCACGCTTCATCAATGGAGAATGTGTGCAGGTCCCCTACCCTCTTGTTGGAGGCCAATGCAACCAGGAGTGCTGTCTTCATTGACAGGAACTTAAGCTCCACTGATTGCAAAGGCTCAAAGGGAGCACTCTGCAGGGCATTTAGAACCACTGAGAGGTCCCAAGAGGGAACAAGAGGAGGGCGAGGAGGATTCAGTCTCCTCACTCCCCTCAGGAACCTGACGATCAGGTCGTGCTTTCCTACCGACTTACCTTCCACTGTAACATGGTGTGCGGCAATAGCAGCAACGTATACTTATAGGGTGGAGGAAGACCGCCTTCGCTCCAACCCTTCTTGAAGGAAGGAAAGCACGACACTGATCGAACATCTCCGGGGGTCTTCTCGGTGAGAAGAGCCCAGTTGACGAAGAGGTTCCACTTCAACGCGTAGACATGTCTCGTGGACAATGCTAAGCAGAAGTGATGGTAACCACCACCGCTGATAGTAGGATACTCAACCTGCCTCATCCCGTCCAGGAGCCACACGTGGAGGTTCCAAAGATCAGGACGAGGGTGCCAAGGGTGTTTAGATGTCATTTTCAAATGAGAGAGATGGAGAACATAGAGAGCACACAGAGCACAAAGAGAAATGGTTTAGAAGGCTTCTGTTCATGCTTTTATAATGTTTGCTCCTCTCCTTTGTTTGGTAAACCATGAGAATTATGTTTTCCCCTCCCCCACGGCACAGGGGGAATAAATTTATGTAAAATTATAATGAACATTATACAATTATAACATGTTATAGTGACCTCAATAAAACAACCAAAACAAATGTGTGTGAAATTTTAATATTTCTTATGTTTTATACAGCTAAAAGAGCCTGGGGTCAAATTGACCCCAAGGAACACCGATGCTACAAAATGTGTACAGGACATTGAAAAAATATCAGCAGGTTAATTTTATGTTTACAGAGTTGTCCCCATTAAATTCGGAAAAGTCATTAAATCTGAAGCAAAAATAAAATAAAAATGTATTTACAGACGTTAAACATTGAATGGGGTCAAATTGACCCCAAGGATAATAGGAGGGTTAAAAACGTAAGCCTAGGAGTAGCCTATTAATTGGCCCTATTTGAAATGCAATAACAAAAATATCAGTATTCACACTGGTGTGTAGGGAAAACATAATTAATATAGGCTATAACAAAATGACTGGTGTCTGGGACCTCGTTGAAAACCATTTTTTGGTCAGCCAGGGGATCGTGAATAAAATTAGCTAATGTAATATGATCATTTGGCGCTCTAGCGATTAATAAACATGCGTTTATTAACGGAATAATGCGTCTTGCGGAAGAACATTGTAGCCAGAGCTACTTCTCTGTGTTTATGTCTATGACGAGTCACGCAGGCACTGGGCTACACCGCAGCGGTACGACCCGAACCAGTGTAAAATAGTCCCAATATAAACACGTATTATAGATTTACCATAGTGACTCAGGATAAGACAAAAACACGGTTTGTAAAATGGATTCATGATGTACTCGCTCATTATATAAATGTAGTAAATTTTAAACACAAAAAAAGTTAAGGACTGCTGCTTTCATGCTCACTGTTCAACACTTTTCAAAATATGACCCTTGTGGGCCGCGACCCCACTGTTGGGAACTGATGATGTAAGTTATATCTGACATTGCATTGCAGCATCCTGACAGAAACAATGAAAAGGAGTGAAGTGCTTCTCTGTCTTCAGGTTTGATAAAGGGGCAATGTACAGCTTTGTTCATATATGTGTCATGACTTCGGTCTGATCTGCTGTGTTTTTGTCTTCTCTCTGTGTGCCTTGTTGTCTTTTGAGCACATGTGCTTTGTTTTGACAGCTCGCCATGTGCTCGCTGTCATTGTGGCATCTCCCCTCCCACTCGCTATCCTTAACTATCCTTGTTCTCTTCACACCTGTTGTCAATTAAACCCTCATTTTCTCCCCTATTTTAGATCCTCACGTGTTCAGTCCTTTGTCAGAACGGTTTTGTGTGTAATGCTGTTCCTGTGACCAGCTCTGCCTTGCCTTGCCTTGCCTTGCCTTGCCTTGCCTTGCCTTGCCTTGCCTTGCCTTGCCTTGCCACCTCAGACTCCAAGTGTGGTTTTGTTTTGTTTTTGATTTTTGATTGTTGGGATGTACCACCCCAGTCCCTCTCTGTGTGCTCATCACCTTCTTCTGGGAATTCAGTGTGACTCGGATACTGCGTCGGGTGACGCTATAATTGGTTCCTTTTGAGAAGTGTTCTCCTGGCCCAGTGGACTTTTATTTGGACTTCCTCTTTTCTTTTTGTGTTCCTGTTATTTTTTCCTGGGCTCATTTGAGAGCAAAATAAATTATTCTGTTACCTGCTACTGGATCCGTGTTTTTTCCCTGACAGAATGGTCTGACCATAAAATGGATTCAGCAGGTGCAGACCAAGTCAGAAACACAGTGAGTCAACAGGGCGTTCTTCTGGTACAGCATTCCAGCCAGCTAACTGCCACTTCACGGGAGGTTGATTGCCTGACCGCTCAAGTACCTTTCTGTCTCAGTGCTCCCTTGTCTTCGCACTCCAGCCTCAACGTTATGTTATGGAGGAGTCCCAGGTGGCCTTTGTCATAACACACCTGAAAGGAAGGGCCCATGACTGGGCAACGGCTGTGTGGGATGCTCGTGCCCCATTCTGTTCCGCATTCAAGGACTTCAGTCCGGAGATGACCGCTCTGCTTAACCCTCTGGGGTCTAAGGTGTTTTTGGTGTTCTTGAGATGTTTTGACATGCCCTGACATTTGTGCTTTTTTCAGCTGCTTATAAACATATTAATGGCAAAGGTGTCATTACACTCTATTTAGCACAAACAGGGCTACCATAATATGTGAGCAACATGTATGTAAATGTTTGTATTTTTAAGAGAATATTGTTTATGCATGGTTAAAAAAACGAAAACTTTAAGTTTCTGAAATAAGGCCACAAAACACATACTAAATATGTGTCCACAAGACTTTTGACTAATGGGTGTTGTCACCTAGAGTTTTTGCTTCAAAATGATCTGAAAATCATCCTGCCTAATCATTCACATAAATCAATACATTGATTTAAATTTTGTAAGACACTTTTTGATTGGAAAGGCAATATGTGGGTGGGAGTGATTCACACCTGAGAAGACAATGACCGCATAATGAGCCGCATAATGAGCTGCATAATGAGCCTTTCACACAGGTGTGTCACTGGGTACCAAAGAATGCGAGTACAAAAGAAATTATATATACATTTTACAATTAGAAATTGTAACCAATTACAAATAGGTTACAATTACAACAACAATTACAATTTTAACAATATTTCAAGTGTAATCTTTCTTTGTAAAAAGTATACATTTTATCATACGTATTTAAAAGGTAAGGATTCATTAGTTTGAATATTTGAACAAACACTATAATAACATCTTAGCTGATAATTCAATATACCTTCTTTATTTTTGACAAAACACCCCATACTATAGCCTATATTTAACATATGAGCAGAAATTGGCGAACAAAAGCTTATTTGATGTGGCAGTAGTCTTTTTTTACAGTAAAAACTTTATAATCTATCCAAAACTAATCAAGGAAATCTTGTCTAAACATTCATATTTTGTCTGTAACATATCGTGTTTATGATATATCAGCATATAAATGTTAATTTGCAGTTTGTTGCTTATACAAATACATTTCATTTCAACATATTTCAGTCTATTTTTACTCATCTCAGTAGGCTATAGGAATATAGTTTGGATGTGTAAATGTAAAAATCATGTTTACTGGGCTCTACAGTGTAACGCAAAGTTGAAATGTTGCCCAGAGAGAGACCATTACAACAGCTGTAGTAAACAAACAGCACTCGTGCGTCTGTGCCGTTCATTCATTCATTCATTCATTCATTCATTCATTCATTCACACACAGACATGCAATTCATATTTAAACAGTCTTTTTGTGGTTTGCAGACACTATTCAATATCGCGATTAGAACAAAGCACTTAAGAATAAATAACTAAATAACTACATCAGCTGGATCCATTGCTCCTCGAAATGAAACTACCAGCACTTCTGAGGTAAATGTTCCAGGATTATTACAATAGTATTATTCCTCACAGTGCAGCAAGACGAGGTAAAGTACAAGATTCTTATTAGACTTGATGTGTTTTATCCAGCTGAAGTGGGCGTTAGCATGTTTGCATGGCTTGCCTCAGATCATTTGCGTTTGAATAGCGTGCTCTCCGTGGGCGTGTCACATTAACGCGTAATGAGCTATAATGAGCTGAAAAGAAAAAGACTGACATCTCTCTCTTTTCATACAGATTACATAAACTGAGAATATTTGTTTTTTATATAAATTACTTAATTTAAAAGAAGAGAATTCAAGCTTCATAAAAAAAACATTTCTCGTGCCTGTATGACAAGTATTTGCAGAGTTACAGTTAATTTTTGGACGCGTTTCAGAATGGACTTCATTAACAGAGAGAAAGCAAAACTCGCATCATGTTTATTTTACTTTATTTGACAAAAAGCACAACACTTTGTTTTTATTGTGAGTATACACAAAAAAATAGACACTTTGCTGTACACTAAACAGGATTGAATGATGTATAACACTTATATGTAAGATCAAAATCAATAGAGTATTTTGAGTCTCTTTTGCACTGATAAGAAAAAAAGTGAGCTGGTATCGCCGGCGATACCGCCGACCCCAGAGGGTTAAGGTGATGAGGCGGCCTCCCAGCTGGTGTGGTTAAGTCAGGGCGGTCGTTCCGTTACGGAATACTCCATCCAGTTCAGAACTCTGGCAGCCACCTGTGACTGGAACGAGGCGGCATTACGTGCTAGGTTTCGGGAGGGGCTGGCTGACGACATCCAGGATGAGATTGTCACTCACAAGCTGCCTCACGACTTTTACACCCTTGTGGAGCTGGCGCTTTGTGTGGAGGGGCATCTTCAACGTCGACGCCAGAGGTGGACAGCTCGATCCTCCTGGGTGCTGGATGAAGGTGCCTCCAGTGCTGTTCCCACCTCCTCGTCTCCTTCAGCAGACCCTGAGCCCATGCAAGTGGGGCGCGTTCGTCTCACCCCTAAGGAGAAGCAGGATCGTTTGGCTCGGGGCCTTTGCCTTTACTGCGGGAAGCCAGGGCATCGGGCTATCCGGTGTCCTTTAAAAGCCGGAGCCCATCAGTAATCCGGCGGATTCTGGTGGGCGCTACTCCTGGTCTCGACTCCCCCATGTCACATACTCTGCTAAATGTTTCTGTTCAATATCAAGACACTGTTCACTCCTGTTCAGCCCTGATTGACTCGGGTGCTGAGGGAAACTTCCTGGTTGTCTCTGTTGCTGTGCTGTGGGCCATTCCTCTCCCTTCTCCTATCTCTGTCCGCTCCCTTAATGGTCTCCTCATCACCTCCATCACCCATTCCACTCCTTCCGTAAGTCTTTTTATCTCCGGCAATCACCGTGAGGATTCTCCTAGATTCCCCGAATGCCCCCGTTGTCCTAGGGCATCCGTGGCTGGTGCAGCACAGCCCTCACATAGATTGGTCAGATAATTCTGTGTCCTCTTGGAGTCAGTCTTGTCTTGCGTCATGTTTGGGTTCTGCCTTGTCTCCTGCCTCTGTGTCTTCTGTTTTTCACGTTGAGGAGGCCGATCTCGCCGGAGTCCCGGCGGAGTACCACAATCTCTGTCAGGTCTTCAGTAAGTCCCGGGCCACATCCTTGCCTCCTCATCGGCCGTATGACTGCGCCATCGATCTCCTCCCAGGCACTTCTCCGCCCAAGGGTAATCTATATTCCCTTTCTGGTCCTGAGAGAGAGGCCATGGACAAGTATATTCAGGAATCCTTAAATGCTGGCCTCATCTGTCTCTCTTCCTCGCCCGCTGGGGCTGGGTTATTCTTCGTTAAGAAGGATGGCTCCCTGCGACCCTGCATTGACTACCGGAGTCTAAATGACATCACCATAAAGAACAGGTATCCTCTGCCTCTGATGTCATCAGCTTTTGAGTTGTTACAGGGAGCCAGGGTTCTTGAGGGACATGGTAAACAGATTTGTCTTTGTGTACCTAGATGATATTCTCATCTTCTCTCCCTCCTTGCAGGTACACACTCAACATGTCCGTCAGGTGCTACAACGGCTGCTGGAGAACCAGCTTTATGTCAAGGCAGAGAAGTGCTAAGTCTAAGTCCATGCTAAGTCTGTTTTGATCTTGGGGCATATAATTTCGAAGGAGGGGATCAAAGCCGATCCTGCTAAGGTAAGGGCTATGGCCGAGTGGCCCAACCCCTGACTCTCGGAAGGAGTTGCAGCGGTTCCTGGGGTTCGCCAACTTCTATAGGCGATTCATCCGGAACTTTAGCCTGGTTGCTGCACCTTAACAGCACTCACCTCTCCTAAGGTACCGTTCAGATGGAATTCTCAGGCTCAGGAGGCCTTTGATGTTCTTAAGTCCCGTTTCATCTCTGCTCCTGCTCTTTGCCTTCCAGATTCTGACTGCCAATTCATTGTTGAGTTGGATGCCTCTGATGTTGGGGTAAGCGTGGTCCTATCCCAGTGGGGGACTCATCGGTGGGGCATGAGTCCAGAGTAGCCTGTCATCCGGGGGTTTGGAGGTCGCTGGCTACCATCCGTCAGCAATTTTGGTGGCCATCCATGGCCCTAGATGTCAGGCAGTTTGTGTTGGCTTGCTCGGTATGCACTCAAAATAAGACGTCTAACAGTTCTCCAGTTGGTCTGTTGCAGCCATTGCCCATTCCCTCTCGGCCTTGGTCACACCTGGCCCTTGATTTTGTAACTGGTCTTCCCCCATTGAGAGGTAACACCGTGATTCTGACGGTGGTGGACCGCTTCTCCAAGGCGGCCCATTATATGCCCTTAACCAAACTCTCCTCCGCCAGGGAGACAGCACAGGTGGTCGTGGACCACGTCTTCCGGATCCACGGTCTTCCGGTGGACGTGGTCTCCGACAGAGGACCCCAATTTGTCTCCCAGTTTTGGAAAGAGTTCTGTAGACAGATCGGGGCCTCAACGAGTCTGTCTTCAGGTTTTCATCCTCAGACCAACGGGCAGGCCGAACGAGCCAACCAGGATCTCGAGCGAGATCATGTCATGACTTCGGTCTGATCTGCTGTGTTTTTGTCTTCTTTCTGTGTGCCTTGTTGTCTTTTGAGCACATGTGCTTTGTTTTGACAGCTCACCATGCGCTCGCTGTCATTGTGGCATCTCCCCTCCCACTTGTTATCCTTAACTATCCTTGTTCTCTTCACACCTGTTGTCAATTAATCCCTCATTTTCTCCCCTATTTTAGATCCTCGTGTGTTCAGTCCTTTGTCAGACCGTTGTTGTGTGTAATGCTGTTCCTGTGACCAACTCAGCCTTGCCTTGCTTTGCTATGCTACCTCAGACTCAAAGTGTGGTTTTGTTTTTTGCTTTTTTCTTTTTGTCCTGCTTCCACTGTCTCCCTCTTGTCCTGCCAGGCCTGGTTGCCTCTACTGCCTGCCCAGGCGTTATCTTCTGTTCGGACTTGGATGTATCACCCCAGTCCCTCTCTGTGTGCTCATCACCTTCTTCTGGGAATTCAGTGTGACTCGGACACTGCGTCGGGTGATGCTATAATTGGTTCCTTTTGAGAAGTGCTCTCCTGCCTCAGTGGACTTTTATTTGGATTTCCTCTTTTCTTTTTGTGTTTCTGCTATTTTTTCCTGGGCTCATTTGAGAGCAAAATAAATGATTCTGTTACCTGCTACTGGATCTGTGTTTTTCCCTGACAATATGCTACTGCAACCTGATACTCATTTCCAAAATGCTCTCTCAGAAGCTCCTTTGCTTTAACCCTCTGGGGTCGGCGGGATATCGCCGGCGATACCAGCTCACTTTTTTCCTTATCAGTGCAAAAGAGACTCAAATTACTCTGTTGATTTTGATCTTACATATAAGTGTTGTACATCATTAGATCCTGTTAAGTGTCTATTTTTTTGTGGGTACTCACAATAAAAACAAAGTGTTGTGCTTTTCGTCAAATAAAGAAAAATAAACATGATGCGTGTTTTGCCTTCTCTCTGTCAGTGAGGTCCATTCTGAAACGCGTCCGAAAAATTAACTGTAACTCAGTCAATACTTGTCACAGAGAGAGATTTATCTTTATGAAGCTGAATTTCTCTTCTTTTAAATGAAGTAATTTATTTTAAAAAAATATTTCCAGTTTATGTAATCCGTTTGAAACCAAGGAGAGGTACAGTTTTTTCGTTCTCTCTTCATTATCTTTAATTAGCCGAGACCGCCACGCCCCCAGAGCTTTTCACATGGTAAATAGGCGATCTATGCATAGCACACGCAGCACGCCCCCCGATCAATGCCATAACAACACAAAGTTTTTTCATCAGATTCACTGATAGTTCATCGCGTTTTGAGGATGGCACGCTACTCCTTCAGATGATTCTGGACAGCGGGGAAGAATTCACCTTTTCCTCAGAGGAATTTGAAACTCGGACGACCAACGGCTGCATTTTGAAGAGCGAATTGACCCCGCCGAGGATACAAGTTCGGAGTAAGTTGTTTAGTGTTATATAATTCCTTTTCTGATCATAGAGCTCAAATGAATTTTCAGACTATATTTTGCCTAGTTTTGGCTAGCTTTTGACATAGGAAATATTACCTCACAATATCCCTTACATTCGTGTAGGCCTATACGCTCGTGTAAACTTTTTGAATAACTGCTTAGGTTATAATGATTTAGTGAAATATATCGATCCGCAAACTTTGTTTGAGTACTTCGGTGGTCTAGTGGCAGATCTTTTGCCAAGCGTGTCAGAGGTTACGGGTTCTAATCCACCCTCGGTATAGTTTTTTTTCTCTCATCAAAACCGAATATGTTCATCAGTGGTTACAGTCTATATCAAGTAGGGACACACGTTTGTGTGCATTTTATTTTGTGATTTCACCGGAATGAATAGTGTAGCGATAGATTGAAGAGCGCGTCCGAGTGAAGACTGCGCGCGCGCGCCGCCACAAGAGAACACTGTATCCATAGACATCATATAGAGACTAGATGCCCTATTGGCCGCTGTGGCGCAAGAAATGCGGCCGCCATCTTAACCCGGTCATACTCCTATTTGCGTTGCATAGCAGCAGTAGATGCCAGGGCACTGTGCAGCATATTCCTGCTTAAATCGGCGGACCATCACTCGGGGATTACTTTTCACAAGTAAGATTTAACATTTAACATTACCGTACTATTGTTTGTATTTTGTGAGTAAAATATTCAATGTGTCCTGTATCGTAGCTACGTCTATGACCTTTGCAGCAAAAAAAGCCCGCGTGAAAATCAGTTCGGGATTCAGTGAGATATGATTAATTAAATGCGCTGACAGCTCATTGCACCTGCCAAACAGATTACACTGAGCGGACCGGGTGACCGGTTTAAAATGGCGGCCCCACGGCTCGTCCACGCCAATAGGCAGTAGCGGTCGATAGGGCGTCTATCTATATGATGTCTATGACTGTATCCATGACACTGATAGCAGCGGACACAAGCGCTCAGCTTGAGTTAAAAAACAAAACATTTTAGCGCTAGATCTCTTATTTAAGAGCGGACTAAATGAATGCTCTGCTAGTTAACTGGAGATGTTTTATTTGTATTAGGTACATCCGTGCCTCAATGTTTCCAAAAGTGGTGGGTACAAAATCAAGATCGAGAATCATACCGAGTAAGTGCATAGATGTAATATTTTACAGATGTAATGTAGCCTAATTGTGTTTACATCGTCATAATGTAAAAGTTCATATTCTTGTGTGAAATTACAAAAAACTTTTTTTTTTTTTTTATCCATGGCAATTAGTGATTGATAATGATAATAATACAGTTTCTTTGATTGTGTTATCAGCATGCTCACACTTTTTCTTTCTTCTTTTTATAACAGATGTGACAATGAACGTCCAAGCACCAGTTCCGAAGAGAGGCAAGGCAAACGAGCAACAGGCAGTCACTCTGTCATGGAAAACAGAGACCGATGTTGACATGGTTCCACAGACACTGCGATTCCTTCCTGCACGGGAAACTGGACCGCAACTGAGCTCTGTAGACTCGCATTCGCCCATGAGTCTATTCAAACTATTTTTTTCAGAAAGTGCTGTGTCAACTCTGTGCCACAACACCAATGCCCAGGCTGCCAAGGCAACTGCAAAAGGCTGAAAATATAAATGGACAGATGTCAGCATCAGTGAGATGTACCGCTACCTAACTAACCATCAGCCTTCAGAAATCATTCTGATTTGATTTTTTTTAAATCAATGTTGGAAACAGTTGTGCTGCTTAGTTCCCTTTCGAAGGGAACTCAACAATACGTCAACGACGTTATGGGGAACGCCTCAGGCGTGACAGGTGTCTGAAATCACTATCAAATCACGTCAATCATATTGACCGGCGACAGCCCGTGAATCATTAGCGTGAATGATTAACGTGCGACCTGGAAGTATAAAGGGGCGCCTTGCACACATGACAAATCATCTCATCGTCTTCAGGGACTGTCTGTTTGAAAACGCTACTCAATGAAACGGTAAGAAAATTAAATGTACAGCACACGAGTGTGCTTTTCCTGCCTGGGAGAAGAGCGCGCACGGGAGATTCTCGAGGGAATCCTCTGTGTGAACTGTGAGCGTTTTTCTTTTAAAACGCTCGCTCTCGTCTGGCCCTCTTCTCGAGTGAAGGGGGTTCAACGTCTGGTTCTCGTGGTCCCGCTCGTGCCGAGGCAGAGCGGCGACTTGCATCATGGGCTTCCAGATAGAGCTCGTCGATCATCTTGAGAGTGCTGTAAACCTCTCAGATGATTCGACGGCTGACGAGGGCGAAGCAGGTGCTCTTGCTGCTCTTCAGGACGAGCAGGAGATGGCTGAGGAGGTTTATAATCAGGTAGATCCTGAACCCTCTCAGCCACCCTGCCCCGTGTATGCAGGTCTGGTGGATGTTGTGGAGCGCGCCGCCAACAGGCTGTAGCTGCCATGGCAACGCACTAGAGGAGAGACCGCTCGCGTAGGCTCGGCGATCGGTTTCTCCCCGGCCATACACCACCAGCTCAGGTGAGCCTAATCCATTCCTTCCTGATCTTCACACAGAGATCTAGAGGGCATGGAAGAGCCCATTCTCTGCCAGTATTCACTGACATCAGCGGGTTAATTTCGCTGATGTTGAGGGGATCGCAGAGCATGGGTATGTGTCGATGCCGCCCATTTGACGAGTCGTTTGCGAACTATCTCATGTCTGGGCAGGCGTCGACACTGAGAGCTCCATTTCTGCCATCCAAACCGCTAGAGACAACAGCGCGTTTGAATGGCAGAGCATACACGGCAGCAGTTCAGGCTGGTGCTTCCCTGCACACCATGGCGGTGCTGCAGGCATAACAGGCCGACCTGCTGCAGGATCTCGACCAGGGGGCAGGGATGTCCCCTGAGGCGGTTACTGAGCCGCGCCGAACCACGGTTTTTGCGCTCCGGGCCACCAAACAGACTGCTGCCACGATCAGTCGGTCGATGGCGGCGATGGTGGCCACGGAGAGACAGCTTTGGTTAAACCTGGCCGACGTTGAGGAGAAAGAGAAGGCCTTTCTCCTCGATTCGTCGGTTTCGCCCTCTGAACTCTTTGGCCCCTCCGTGGAGGCGGGGCTTGGGAAGTTCAGGGAGGCGAAGGCGCGCTCAGCTGCTTTTAGGAAAAAACCTGCATACCGCTGAGATCCGGTTCCACGCCCAGGCAGGCGGGAGGGCCTGGCCCTTCACGGTCTGAGGACCATAGACAGGGCCAGAGAGCCAGTGTCGCCTCTCGTGCGCCCCCTCTGTGGAGGAACAGGGCGCAGGAAAGGCGTGACTCCCGCTAGAAGAGGGATCTGAGGGAGGTTATCCAGCACAAGCGCATACAGCGTCGCTGATGGATAATCTCCCCGGAGGGCTTCATTAAAAAGAGAAATCCAGCCCTCTCCTCTCTTCTGACTCCCCAGACGTGCATTACATCAGGCCTGGCGCTGGGCCTATGATAAGAACGATGTTCCGATGGCCCGCCTAGGCTTGGTTAGTAGAAACGCCTCTTTCAGGCATGTAAAGTGGTGGATCATAAAGAACTATCTGGCGAGTCTTCACTCCGCACGCCGCAGGTGAGCTGTCTGGTCTTTTCAAGAGTCAATTTTGTGAATTAAAATTCCGAAATGTATCTCTCTACAGACCTCGTTCCCTGTATAGAGCTATGGGGTCATGTCATTTGCTATGTCATCAGGTAATAAGGTAAGAGAAGTTTCCTGGATTATTAGGGCCCTGAAGTTCCCCATTAGGTGGCCTGAACGATAACTATGTTAGCCTTCGGGCTGTTAGCCACCTCAGGGTAGAGTAGTTGGTCTCTCTCTTAGAATTTTTTACTTAGAGTGTTGACTGACGCTAGAGCTTCAGATAGATCTTATGTCCGGCCCACGGGTCCGTTTGACTTCTTCCTGAGTATTTCGCCCCTTGAGCTCTGTTTGGGTTTTCATTAGGCTGAGCGATCATGCAGCCCTTTGTATGGAATAATACAGACTATATTCTTTAGTAAGGCTGTGGCTCCTCCGAGCCCTCAGATAGATCTATGCCTGCAGGCTGGCCCTCACCAGGGCCGCCTCTGTAGCTGGCCTAGGCTGTGCCAGGGATAATAGAAGTGCTCTGCTAAAATTTAGCATTGCTTCCTCTGAACCTTCACTTTGTGAATGTAGGTTTCTAGCATCCCTGTATAAACAGCCTCCTCCCATGGGAGTCGTTAGGCCAAGGCCCGCCCCCTTCTCTGCATTCTGGGGTGACTAGAGTAATGCAGCATGGTGCAGAGGATGGTTTGTAAGGACATGGTAGGCCTCAAACAGGCCTCCGTGGTATATATGTCTTTATTGAGCAGGGTTAGGCCGTCTTTCGCTTCACGAAGAAGACTGGGTTTCCTGCCCGACCCTGCCATGCAGAACTGGCCTACGGATTTAGGCCGCCAGTTTAGGCTTCACTCACCTCGCTGAGCTACTGCTCGAGCGCTAGGTTGTAGGTGGATGGCTTTCATTCAAGCCCCACTCCCCTAGGTTGGGCACAGATAAATTTCTGTCACCCCTAGAGCCGCTGGCAGGCCCGGACCCTGGTAACCTCAGGGTGAGGTGTGAGTATCCCCCTGTGATACAGGGTAGGTCTGAGCACTTCACTCCCAGTTCTGTTTATCCTACCTCGCACCACTATGGCTCGGGTCGAGTATGAAGTAAGCTTCACTTCTTCTTTGGTCGAAGTACGCTCCCCTGAAGCCAGAGCATTGCCCTGAGCTGACGCCCATGCATAGATGGTAGGCCCCTGACTAATGGGGCCTCCGTTGAGGCAGAGTGGCGTATGTTGTACTCCCCTTGTTTTAAGGGTGCTAGCTTTTTTGCGGAGTACACTGCCATGGGCAATGTGATTAGGCACCAGGATGCTGTAGGCGCTGCGTAAACAGCTTTGCTGCCAACGAAGGCTGCGCCATTAGGTAGTAGGCCTCAGCAGGCCTCCTTGATTGGACAGCCCCCTAGAGGGCACTGTAGGCCAGCTCACTTTACGTGGTTGGCCTTGGTGGTTCGGGCAGTTGACTCACTGATGGGTAGTAGGCCTTAAACAGGCCTCCTCGGAGGTGAGTCCCAACATTGTGGGACATACCTTATAGCGCTACTGGAAGCCCATTAGTAAATTATGCTTGTGTAGTATGGTTCCCAACAGTGTACTTTATAGCAGAATATGACTTGCTATTAGCTAGTAGGCCCGACCAGGCCTCCCTGATAGGCGAGTCCCCAGCTGGCTGGCCTTAGCAGGCCACCTTATACTATCACCCGGACTCAGGGCTCAAAGCTAACAGTGGTTATCAGGTAGTAGGCCACTCAGGCCTCCCTGAAGGTGAATTCCCACTTAAGATGGTTATCAGGTAGTAGGCCTCAGCCGGCCGCCCTGAAGGCGAATTCCCACTTAAGTTGGCTATCAGGTAGTAGGCCTCTCTGGGCCTCCCTGAAGGTGAGCTCCCAAATATTGTGGCTGTCAGGTAGTAGGCCGCTTTGGGCCTCCCTGAATGTGAGCGCCCAAATATTTTGGGTGTCAGGTAGTAGGCCTCACCAGGCCTCCCTGAAGGTGAGTTCCCAAGTGCTGTGATTATCAGATAGTAGGCTCCTCCAGGCCTCCTTGAATGACTACGGTCAGGTAGTAGGCCTCACCAGGCCTCCCTGAAGGTGAGCTCCCCACATACTGTGGTTGTAAGGTAGCAGGCCTCACCGGGCCTCCCTGAAGGTGAGTTCCCACGTACTGTGGTTATCAGGTAGTAGGCCTCTCTTGGCCTCTCTGAAGGTGAGCACCCCACATACTGTGGTTATCAGGTAGTAGGCCTCTCTGGGCCTCCCTGAAGGTGAGCACCCCACTTACTGTGGTTATCAGGTAGTAGGCCTCACGGGCCTCTCTGAAGGTGAATTCCCACTTACGTTGGCTATCAGGTAGTAGGCCTCTCCGGGCCTCCCTGTAACGTTCCCTAGGGGTGCTGGGTTTATGAAGCTAGTGGTCTCTTGCTATCAGTTTCAGCTAGCCTTAATAGGCAGCTGCTGAAGGCGAGCTTGCGCCCTGGCTCGCTAAAGTGTTCATTCTCTGCTATTGGTTCCCTCCCGGAACTTTTTCTGCCTACAGCCTGGTTTGCCTACCAGGCAGACCTGTGCTCCCCTCACCGAGGGTCTCTATGAGCATGCGGCTTCCTGAGTCTGGTCAGACGGTCGTAGGCCTCTCGTGAGGCCTCCCAGTTAGATCAGCCCTTAGGCCTTCACAGGCCTCCTCAGTGTTTTGAAACACAGACACTGGGTTGATCCGTGGATCGAGTAGAGAAACTCCCCTCGCTAGCAAGGGTTGGAAAGCACTATGCTGAGTCATACTCTCCGGGATATCCCGTCTCTGAGATCCGGGCCGAGTGGTTCACTGCCAGCTTCGCAGTCCCTCGGGTTGGATGCCTTTCTTAAGGCTTTGTTGTCCAGAGGCTCTGTCTTCAGACAGACAGGATTTGGCCAGACTAGTGTCTATGTACTGACGCCAGGTCAGGCCGTCCTGGTGGCATTTCGGGGTGAGTACGTTCCCCTGAATAGTGACTGGCTGGGGTTCCTTCGGGTTCCCTAGCCACATTCCCTAGAAGGGACCCCTTCTAATCGGAAGCTGTGGTTCCAGGCCCGGAGCCGGCCCAGGTAGACCTTTTATTTAACCATGTTTATGAAGGTTTTTCTGTGAGGCTGTAGCTTGGGCTATGACCGTAGGGAATGCTGTCACTGACAGCCCAGTGTGACCTGAGGGTGAGTGGTTCTAGCGTTTCATTTGAAGTTGCTGGTTCTGACAGTTGTCACTGCCACTTGGCATGCACTCCCCTTAGCATGGCGGAGTTGGTATATCGTTCCCCATAACGTCGTTGACGTATTGTTGAGTTCCCTTCGAAAGGGAACGTCTCAGGTTACGACTGTAACCTATGTTCCCTGAGAACAGGGAACGAGACAATACGTCTCCCTGCCATGCCTCGGGGCTTGCCTACCGTACAGTCCCTTCAGACGATAAGGTGATTTGTCATGTGTGCAAGGCGCCCCTTTATACTTCCAGGTCGCACGTTAATCATTCACGCTAATGATTCACGGGCTGTCGCCGGTCAATATGATTGACGTGATTTGATAGTGATTTCAGACACCTGTCACTCCTGAGGCGTTCCCCATAACGTCGTTGACGTATTGTCTCGTTCCCTGTTCTCAGGGAACATAGGTTACAGTCGTAACCTGAGACGTTTTTTTTAACCTGTGATATTTTTTTTTAGTATTCTTTGAATGCATTTTTTTTATAAAAAAAAAACAAGTTTGGTCTTTTTATGTTTTTTTTTTTTTAAAGGATGTGTTAAGTGATAGGAATGACTTTAAGTCTTTACGTTCTTAGGAAATATTTCTATTTTGAAAAAATGCTGTTCTTTTTAACTTTTTATTCATCAGTGAATCATTCTTAGTTCAGACTGCCTCACAGCACCTTGATGGCCCATTAGGGGAGTGTCTTTAGTCTCCCCAGGTGTAAATCACATTAATATTCATGGCCATTCACACTACCACGCATACAGCAGTCCTGACCAAAAACTGACGTAAGAAATTTAAATCGTTATATTGTTGTTTGTGAAAGAGCGGTCAGAATGATTTTCACTGAATTTTGAAGTAAAAATTCTAGCCTACAAGAATAGTAACTCAAAAGTCTTGTGGACAACTATTCAGTATGTGTTAAATGGCCTTATTGCGGTGACATTTTTTTTCCCAAAACGTACTAAGCACGCATAATTTTTTTTTCTATAAAATGCAAACATGTACATCCATTTTGCTCACTTATTATTGTAGCAGAGTTTGTGCTGAATACAGCAAATTTATATGTTGGCAAATGGTATGTTTTAAGTAGCTGAAATAAGCACAAATGTCAGGGCATGTCAAAACATCTCAAGGGCCCCAAAAACACCTCAGACCCCAGAGGGTCAAGATAGCCTTCAGCTAGGTACATATGTAGACAACTACGAATTGTCTACTACGGCTTTCCAATTGTGTACTGTTCCATGAAGTACAAATGGTCCTTATCATAATCAGTACGATCTTCAACACCATGTTCGAAGGCCTGAATGAACAGCTTATAATCAAGAGGATCTCCTTTGAAAATGGGTATGTCAATTGAAGGAAGCATGGACATTTTTTGATGCTTCACTAAGCACTCAGTGATATTGACTTGCCGCTCCATGGCATTACATAATGTATAAACTACGTCTCCCTCTCTACTTGAAGAAAGCTCTCTTGGGATGGTGTTATTAGTTGACTGTGGCCACAGAGGTTGAAACACATCAAGCAAACTTTCTTGTTTCAGTTCATCTTCATGAACTGTTATTCTACCTGACTCCAGATCTATTTCTTTGTGACATACAGATGAAGACTGACTGCTTTCATATTGTTTAATAACTTACATTTTTGCATCTGATGCTGCAAGAGCAACTTCTAGCTCAAATTCCTCTCTTTTAGCCTTTAGTTCAGCTTCTTGTCGTTCAATAGCTTGTTTCTTCTTCAATGCAGCATGTTTTACAAATAGTGCAGCTCTTTCTACTTCAGTGGATATACGGGCAGAAGAAGTTGTTGAAGCTGTAGATCTGCCATCTACTGATCCATGTTTCTTATGCTTCTTTCTTGAAGTCACTGACACAGAGAAAATGCTATCATCAGGATTTACTTTTAGATCACACTGTATTGCTTGCTCAGCATTGTCTGCAACCTGTTTCATCCACTAGTTGACTGCATTAATAAATCTTTCACATGAGGATGCTCTTGGTTCAAAGCATGTGTGCTGGTCCTTTGCATAATCTTCATCAGACATAAATTCCTCAATAGCATGATTCAGCTGACAGAAATCTTTATGCAAATCTTTGTATTCAGTTTCTAATTTAGTTTGAACAGTGTCAAAATGTGCAGCATCATCCATAAATTGTTAAATTTCCTTAGATTTACTTGTGAGCTGAGATAGTTTAGCTTTCCTTGATTGCACAAGTCTTTTCAAGTCTTTCTTCCTTTGCTTTCTCTGTCAGTTTTACTGGTCTTTTACGATTGTAATCCTCAGTTTTCTTCACAATATCATCACGTATTTAACCTCCAGCAGTCACATTTCAATTTTTACCTCAGAAATCTTCCTGAAATAAATAGCGCCGTTAGATCGCATGCAGATAATCGCGCACCTCTGAGGTAATCCTCCTTTTCCAACGAAACTCCACCTGGCATACACTTCAAGATCCATTGTTCCTTAAAAACATCCATATATCTTCGTGTCAAACAAGTCCTTATCCATCTGGAGATAGTTTTCTTTACTAATGTGAGTGCGCATCACAAGATTTTCAGTCAACTCGCTCCGTGTCCAATAAAAAACAATTCACACACACCGTTTTCTTCATGTACTGTAAAATCTTCCTTTAATCCAGACTCTTAAGTAAATCAAACAAATAAAAGAAAAGAAACAAAATATAATCTTAAATCCTAAATATCACGGATGCGGTAAAGAAAACGTCTATGGTTACGTATGTAACCCTCGTTCCCTGAATAGGGAATGGAGACGTTACGTCAGATGACGACGAAATGGGGTTCTGCTTAGAAAGCCTATCAACTTCGAGTATTACAAAACGAGCCAATGGCAAAGAAATGCCATGGGTCTGCGGAATTTGCATGGCGTAACTCCGCCCCACCTCGTGGGTATAAAAGGAGGAAGCCGGCAACATGCAGATATGTTTCTTCGCTAAGGAGCCAAGACTGAGCTCAGGCGATCCCCGCGGTACAGCGGAAATTGGCAGCCAGACGTAACGTCTCCGTTCCCTACTCAGGGAACGAGGGTTAAATACAAAACCATAGACGTTCCCTTTCGTTGTCACTCCGAGTTACGTCGGATGACGACGAAATGGGGTTACCAGTCTAATCACGCCACCTTCTTAGCTGTCTTCCAGTGCCCTGCGTAAATCGAGATCCCTGTCATAGACTGGACGAAGGACTCCATATATCACAGGAATACCAAGGTACACTGGGAAGCATATCCCAAGCTTAGGGGAAGTATGCAAATAATGCCAACCCAGAGGGGGAGGCTTAGAGAATACACATATGACCCAAAGGAAGCATATGGAGAACACTGGGGTGTCCAGCCGCAGGTGGAATATTTCAACCCCAGGGGTGGCAAGGTGGCTTGCCAAGGGAAAGACACATGCTCAGAGAGGCTTACAGTGGAAATACACATGTGGGGGTCGCTCAGAGGAGGGACCATGCACACGGGAGGCACCTAGCCGACGCGCAGGCAATAGACACTGGCGCCGACGTCAGGAGTGCTGGAGGAGCTCAGGGCTTTCGGAAAAGCTCACCTGAGGAGAATATCGCACGTATCCAGTCCGTGGAGTGGAATGGCGAGCAAGCGAAGACACCTGAGTGGGTCCAGTACTAGCTGGTTGAAGCGAGTACATGAGAGGACACAGGCTCCACTCGAAGATTATAGAATCTAGCGAATGTGTTAGTTGTCGCCCAGCCTGCAGCTCTGCAGATGTCTGTTAGCGAGGCGCCATGCGCTAGAGCCCAAGAGGATGCCACACTCCGGGTGGAGTGGGCAGTCACACCAAGGGGGCACGGTCGACCTTGCTGCTGGTATGCCAAAGCAATGGCGTCCACTATCCAGTGAGACAACCTTTGCTTGGAGAGAGCCTTTCCCTTCAGCTTCCCACCATAACAGACAAAGAGCTGGTCTGAGGTCCTGAAACACTGCGTTCTGTCTACATAGGCGCGGAGAGCGCGTACTGGACAGAGCAGTGCCAAGGCTGGGTCTGCCTCCTCCAAGGGCAGCGCTTGCAGGTTCACCACCTGGTCCCGGAAGGGAGTGGTAGGAACCTTGGGCACATATCCAGGCCGGGCTCTCAGGATCACGTGAGAGTAAGCCGGCCCAAATTCCAGGCACGCTTCGTCAACGGAGAATGCGTGCAGGTCCCCTACCCTCTTGATGGAGGCCCGGGCAACCAGGAGCGCAGTCTTCATAGACAGGAATTTAAGCTCGACTGATTGCAGGGGCTCAAATGGAGCACTCTTCAGGGCAGTTAGAATCACTGAGAGGTCCCAAGAGGGAACGAGAGGAGGGCGAGGCGGATTTAGTCTCCTCGCTCCTCTCAGGAACCTGATGACCAGGTCGTGCTTCCCCACCGACTTACCTTCGATGAGGTCATGGTGTGCGGCAATGGCGGCAACATAGACCTTCAGGGTGTAGGGAGACAGCCTTCGCTCCAACCCCTGTCGAAGGAAGGAAAGCACGACGCTGATCGAGCATCTCCGGGGGTCTTCTCGGTGAGCAGAGCACCAGCTGACGAAGAGGTTCCACTTCAACGCATAGATGTGTCTCGTGGACGACGCTCTAGCGGAAGTGATGGTAGCCACCTACGTTGGTGGTAGGGTACTCAAACCTGCCTCGTCCCGTCCAGGAGCCACACGTGGAGGTTCCAAAGATCGGGACGAGGGTGCCATAGGGTGCCCCGTCCCTGAGAAAGAAGGTTCTTCCTCAGAGGGATCGGCCAGGGAGGTGCTGTCGCGAGGAGTACGAGTTCGGGGAACCAGGTCCGGTTGGGCCAGTAAGGGACAACCAGAATGACCTGCTCCTCATCCTCCCTGACCTTGCGCAAGGTCTGCGCAAGAAGGCTCACTGGGGGAAACGCATACTTGCGGCCCTGCGGCCAGCTGTGCGCCAGAGCATCCGTGCCGAGCGTGCCCTCGGTCAGAGAATAAAACTGGGCGCAATGGGTCGAGTCGTGAGAGGCAAACAGATCTATCTGTGCGTCCCCGAACTGGTCCCAAATCAGCTGAACCGACTGGGGATGGAGTCGCCATTCTCCAGGGAATGGCTGAAGCCGTGAGAGCTCGTCGGCTGCACAGTTCAGCGCTCCGGGAATGAAAATGTCTCGAAGCGACCTCAGATGCTTCTGACTCCATAGGAGGAGGTGGCGAGCGAGTTGTGACATACGGCGGGAGCGTAGACCACCTTGACGGTTGATGTACGCTACAGTGGCGGTATTGTCTGAACGGACTAGTACGTGTTGACCCCTGAGCAACGCCCGGAAGCGGTGCAGGGCAAGGCGTACTGCCAACAACTCGAGGCAATTGACATGCCATAGCCGCTGGGGTCCTGTCCAGGAGCCCGCAGCAGCATGTCCATTGCACATGGCGCCCCAGCCCGTGGTGGAGGCATCTGCCCCAGGAGCCTCTGAAAGAGTTTCAGTGGAACCTCACTCTTGCCCTCGAATTGTCTCAGGCAAGTCAGCAGTGACTGCGCGCGCTCGCTCGTAAGCTGCGCGGACATGGCGACCGAGTCGATGTCCATACCGAGAAAAGAGATCCTCTGCACGGGGCAAAGTTTGCTCTTCTCCCAGTTGACCCGAAGGCCCAGACGAGCTAGGTGCCGAAGCACTAGGTCCCTGTGTTCGCAAACCTGATCTCGAGAGTGAGCTAGGATCAGCCAGTCGTCGATATAACTCAGGATGCGAACCCTGTGTTCCCGAAGGGGAACAAGGGCAGCCTCGACGACCTTCGTGAAGATGCGAGGAGACAGGGCTAGCCCGAAAGGGAGAACCGCGTACTGGTATGCCTGCCCCTCGAAAGCAAACCGTAGGAACGGTCTGTGTCGAGGAAGAATGGAGACATGAAAGTAGGCGTCCTTCAGGTCGATCGCTGCAAACTAATCCTGGGGCCGTATGCATTCGAAAACGCGTTTGGCGGTGAGCATCTTGAACGGCATCCTGTGAAGGGAGCGGTTCAGCACGCGCAAGTCCAGGATTGGCCGTAACCCACCGGTTTTCTTGGGGACAATGAAGTAGGGGCTGTAGAAGCCGGACCTCATCTCGGCTGGAGGGACAGTCTCGATTGCACCCTTTGCCAGCAGGGTGGCAATCTCTGCTCTCATGATGGGGGCATTGCCACCGGCCAAAGTGGAGCGGACTCCCCTGAAGCGGGGAGGAGACCGTGCGAACTGAATCGCATAGCCGAGCCTAACGGTCCGCGCGATCCAGCGGGACAGACGAGGAAGCTCTAGCCAGGCTCCCAGGAACTGAACCAGCGGGATCATGCAAACCACAGGCGTCCCCCCGGAGGGGCAGCGAAGCGGAGTAACTGGCCCAGACATGGATGGCATAGCGGCCCGGTGTGGGGGCACAGTTAGCAACCGCGCCCTGGCAGAGGGGGCCAGGGGAGGACCAGGCTGGTCGTCCCGCGGGGGCCCGTCTCTGCCAGGGGTCTGGCGACAGAGGGGGACAGGGGCGAAGCGGTCCATGGACGGCACGCCGTGTCAACCGCCTCTGGGACAGAGGGGGGCGAGGAGAGCACGGCTTGTGGGCGGCGCTCTGTGTCGCCTGAGAACTCTGTGAGCTCAGGGAAGAGGGGGTTGTTTCTGACTTTAACCACATTAGGGTGCTGCCCACCCGTGGGTGAGCAGCGGGGAGTGGAGAACAAAAGATTCTCCCCCGGCCCTCCACCGGGGAAAGGAGTGGTCCTGCTACCACCTCCTGAGAAACAACCATCATCCCTGAGCAGCCCGTCTCAGGATTGCCGCTTGGCCCGGCGTTTAGCGGGGGGCGGGGTAGGAGAGGGCTGTGGCGCCTTCTTGCGGCTTCCTCCGCGACCGGCCCTGGGTGGAGGCTGCTGCGTGGTCCGGGCGGGAGCCGCAGGAGGGCGCCCTCGGTGGGAAACAGGTCGAGGCGTCTGTCCGGCCGGCTGGGTGGAGGCAGCAGCGGGCCGGCGGGGCAGAATGTGTCTGATGGCCTCGGTCTGTTTCTGGGCAGTTGAAAACTGTTGGGCAAAATCTTCAACTGCACCGCCGTAGAGGCCGGCCTGGGACAAGGGGGCGTTAAGCAGACGGGTCCGTTCGGCGTCCCGCATGTCAGCCAGGTTCAGCCACAGATGTCTCTCCTGGACCACAGCTGTGGACATCACCAAACCCAGGGAGCGCGCGGTAACCTTCGTCGCCCAGAGAGCAAGGTCGGTCGCGGCGCGCAGCTCATCAAAGAGCCCTGGGTTTGTCCTACCCTCGTGCATGTCTCTGAGCATCTGGGCCTGGTAGACCTGCAGAGTGGCCATAGCATGCAGTGAAGCAGCTGCCTGTCCCGCCGCTCTGTAAGACTTCGCCGCCAGGGTCGACGAAAATCTACAGGCTTTGGATGGGTGCTTAGGCTCGCCCCGAGAAGAAGCACTCTGAGGACATAGTTGCATGGCAATAGAGCGTTCAACCGGGGGAAGCCCAGTGTACCCACGGGCAGCTGCCCCATCGAGGGGAGGAAAGGCGGATGAGACCAACGAGCGGTCCCGAGAAGACAGGGGGGTCTTCCAGGACTTCAAGATCTCATCATGCACATCCGGGAAGAAAGGTATTGGGGTTTGCCCCGGGGGACGGGGGTCGGCGGCCTTACCCAAAAACCAATCGTCCAGCCGCGAGCGCTCGGGACAAGGTGGAGGCCTCGACTCGAGCACAGCCGTATGCACACCGGAAGGTGGCAGCTGTGACGAGCCCTCACTTCCAGAAGACTCAAACCCACCTAGTGATGCTGCAACAGACATGGCATCCTCCTCTGTAGCTTCAGCTGAAACACGTGGGCCACCAGAGGGTAGACCCACGGGAATCAGCTGTTCACTAGCGGGCACCGTCATTGAAGAGGGCGCCTTGTTCCAGACCGTAACCCTCAGGTCACCCTGGCCACCAGCCGCAGGACAGGGGGTGGATGAGGGGACTCTCACTCTTGCGAGTTCACCGAGTCTCGACCATAATGACGCGATGGTCATGTTCTCACAGAGAGAACATGAGTCATCCACGAGCGCTGCTCTAGCATGATCAATGCCCAAACATACTATGCAACGCTCGTGCCCATCAGAGTCCGATACCAATCTGCCGCAACCAGAAGTACACGGGCGAGGCATCTTTAAAAAGACGTGCCACGTGTAAGCTCTTATAGTGAGAGAAAACTCAAGTGTTGAAGCACCCGGGGAGAAACGCACCGACTGGCAGACCACTGCAACAGATCAGCAGGAAGCACGCTCTCGCCGTAGATCGCCGTCACACCACCACTCGAGGTACTCGTTTGTGAAGCTGACAATTCAGAGATGGCTTGTGGAGAGAAGAATAAACTTGGCTCCGAAGCGAAAACATATCTGCATGTTGCCGGCTTCCTCCTTTTATACCCACGAGGTGGGGCGGAGTTACGCCATGCAAATTCTGCAGACCCATGGCATTTCTTTGCCATTGGCTCGTTTTGTAATACTCGAAGTTGGAAGGCTTTCTAAGCGAAACCCCATTTCGTCGTCATCCAACGTAACTCGGAGTGACAACGAAAGGGAACTGTGCGACTCCACTCTATTTCCTAAAAGGACACAACCACATCACTTAATGTCACAATTCTTAAAGGGCCAGTGCACAATTTTAATATATAACATATTTAAATATAGAGAATATGTATATAATTAGTACACACAAATAAAGAAAGTTTACAATCAAAACACAAATATTCAAATACTGAAATGCAACACATAATATGCAATAATTGTCACTGAACATAAGCAAAATTAGGCTCCTACATTAACAGTGTGCTCTTGTCCCCTTTCTCACTTCATTGAAGCAATTGGCAGGGTCCACATTGAGCATGTTGTGGGTTCCCAATGATATTAGAAATGTATGCATTTTGCAGACACTTTTAGCCAAGGAATATTTAGCAGTATGCATTCCCTATTAAACCCATTGGCCTACAGGAATGCCTATATCCTTGACATGACTAATGAGCACACACTAACCTGTTTCCTGAGTGAATAAGAAATCATTTATCTAAATCACCTATATACATAAGTTTATGGAAGAAATTATCATTAGTCTTTTAGCTGTTGTGTTAATCATTCAGACTCATTTCTAGAAAATACCTCTCAATCTTAATATACCTTCAGAACATTCACTCAGGAATACAAAATAAGATAAATAAAGTTTCTTTGTGTGAACTATGTTGCCCTATTTCATTTGTTATAGCCATCAGTGTTGTAGAATAACCTTGTTAGTCAGGCCATGCAGGTTTGCTCCTGAATGGATCTCTTTGTTTTAAAGAATCTAGCTAGGGGCAAATGTGACCTCTTGAAATACACGTGACATGAACTGAATTGAAGGTTATAAGGTTCCTTGTTGAAACATCAAAATGTTTATGGGGTTGCCCAGTGACCTCAGCAGTGATGCACTGCTGTCCAGAAACTTGCATCATATGTATGAGATGAGAGATTTAAGAATATCATGAGTAAAGGTCAACAGCATCAACAGTTAAGAGCTACAAAGGTCATTAGCTCTGCACTTTCCAATACTGTTTTTGTAAGTCTGTGACTGTTATACACTGCAAATAGCATGATTATAGATTTCTCAAAACCCCTATTATTTTAACTGCAATGCTAAGTATTGGGTGAATTTGAATGGACGATTATTTGCACAATGTGAGTATTCATCACCCAAAGAGTCTGTTAGATCGATGATATGCATTTCTTTGTTTTCAGGTTGTTGTTTTTTTAGCATTTGCTTTGCTGACAGTCCAGATTAAAAACCTAAAATACAACAATCAGATTTCTGAAACATTGATTGGTTTGTTATGTAATATCTGCACTGTACCATTATATCTCCTACTGTACCTAATAGCACTCTCTCCTGCTTCATAGGGTTTGAGAGTAGAGCGGACACATATTATTCTCTAGGAAAACCATGCTTAATCATGCTTTGCAAGGACGTAGGCACAGAGTATGGACTAATGTTAAGAGTATGAGTTGTTCAGCATGCTCCTCTGGGACTTAGGTCCAGGGAATGGATAATGTGAGGGCTGCCAAAGATGTTGGTCACGGTGAGATGATGGATCCCTTCAATATATTGGGCCCTCCCTGTTAAGCTAAAGGAAACTGCTCTCTCTCTGTCTACTGTTTCACTATTATGCTTAGCAGTGCTTCATTATGATATGCACCCTGGTGCATTCTTATATTCGGGAGGACATTATATATATATATGTATATATATATATATATATATATATATATATATATATATATATATATATATATATATATATATATATATATATTAGTGCTGGGCAACGATTAAATTTTTTAATCGCGATTAATCGCATGGTTTTCTTGCGATTAATCGCGATTAACCGCATTGTTATGCGCAAAATTAAATAATGACTTCTAAAGTAGTGTATTGCGCACTTTTGATTTAAATGTACTGCTATATACACAAAAGTGCAATAACTTTAAACAAATAAGGTGCTTTTATACCAGCAGTATTCCCTTTACACAGTAATCTCAAATCTCAACTTAAACATTAATGTTATCAAATCAAATATTTAAACAAAGCTATTTGCCACTGCCAGGGCATTACCTTTTATCTAGTTTGTTAAAACGAGTCCAGTTTTCTTGTTTTTTTTTCTGAACAGGTATCAACAGGTATCTTTTATCAGGGAGCAGCAGAAACAGTCTATGTTGCTGTTGCTGTTGCTGTGTAGCGCGTGTACACTTCGGCGTACCCTGACGTGCACCTCTCCAAAAATGTAACGTCAATTCTACGCGTACCGCAAGCGCTGTGATTGCTACAACGGCTCCCCGGGTTTCACATGCTCCCTCTGCATGTGTAATTGCGCGTCAACGCGGACAATTAATGAAATTGCAGAGATATAAATGAAAACCAACGCGTAGTCTATAGCGTATTGTCTTCGGCGTAAGTCCGATGCAGAAGTATAAATCAGCCAAGAGTGAGGTGAAGTGGTCGAGCACAAGGTGCAGCGACAAGCGGGTGCGTTCCAGTGTAACTGTTGCGGTCATGCTCGCCTCAAGCACGCGCCCGCGCCCGCGCTCGCTCGTTGCCGAAGTTGAATTGTCTATAACTTTTTATAAAGGACGCGCAGCACAAATCATTAGAAGAGAGACTGATCCTCGGCTCGCTGTTAGTGAGTTTCCAGAATCTAAATAGTTATTATCTATAGGTTTTATAGGTACTATCCATAGAGCGCCAGTCATTCACTCGCGGAGCGCAACCCTTTAACTGTTCACCAGAGAGAACCTGCCTCTCTCCACTGCTTGTTTGGGTGGGTTATTTGCTGGCTGACCAACATCCCACCCCTCCTGTGATCATGGTTTGACTGTAGGCCTATGTGTATTCAGAGCCAGTGAGCAACGGACTTTCAAAATAATAATAATAAAAAAAACTGCGTTAACGTGCGATAACAAAATTGTCGGCATTAATTAATAAATGTGTTAACGCGATAATAACGCGTTAACTTGCCCAGCCCTAATATATATATATATATATATATATATATATATATATATATATATATATATATATGTGGAGGTCAGTTGTAAAGACATCCCACCCCCTTACCTGGCTGTAGAATGAACAGAGATTGATCACTGTTTTTATCTCTCTTTGAATTTCTGAAGATTCTTTCCAAAGGTAGAGCTATGAAGAAGATAGTGAGAATTATTTTCTCTTTTTTCTCCCTTATGTAAAAAAAGGGTTTATATAAGAAAGGATAATGCACTCTCTTGTGGATGTGTTGCTATCAGTTAACATTAGGCACAAAGATTGGTAAAGAATATCACTATGGGTAGAACGCTATGCATTCCGCGTTCCTCTTTTACCACGCTCTCCAGTTGTTTATTGTAGTTTATGCCGGGCTAGAGAGCTTCCCTCTAGACAAGGACACCTTAGGGTTGATAATAGGTGGAATTATGGTGGGCAGTCAACATTGCGTCCCTCTATTCTATTTACCTTCCTCCCCAACTACTGTTAGCTTTTGTGGGCATAGCGATGAAGATGCAGGTCTCTAGAGAAGAGTTCGGCAACCTTTTTGACATGAAGTGCCATTTTTAAGTTTCTGAGTTAATCACTGTGCCACCTACCTATTCGTAGTCATTCATGCGTTTTAACGGATCAGATATCGGTTTTGTTAAAACCGTTCCATTTACATTTGGGAACATAAATGTGTCTCAGCAAAACAATATAAATCTATTCTTCAGTTCACTGTGCTACAGTTCATGTCAAAGAAAGCAAGATATGAGCTTCATTTTATTTATCATCAGGCAATTTCAAGATCAAAGACCACAATTGGAAAGAAAGCGGCATCATCACCAGTAAGATAATTTAGTGTCACTTCTTTAGATGAAAACAACTGTGTGTTGAGCTTCAGGATGTGATGCTGAACTTTCAGTTTACTTTGTGGCAGTTTGCACGTCAATGTTACTGAGTCCACTGGAAGCAAGTTGCAGAGAACCCAAGTGCAGTTTATTTAGAAAAACGTGAACAAACATAAAACAAAAGCGTGGCATGGCATGAACTCAAAACAGACAAGAACATAAAGCTTACCAAACAGTGGTTACACAAACAATACTTAAAGACACATGGAAAACATGAGGGCTTAAATACACAAGACTAATGACTAGACAAGGGACACCTGTGAAAATGAAACAATGAACCAATGACAACACTGGTCAGGGATCACATGACAGATGTGAAACAAGAACATGAAACAAAACCAAAACGTGACAGTCGGCTTGCTGAAGAGAGGCTCAGCTACTCCTCTGCGGTGATGCATGCTTTAGTAGCGCTGTCATATTTGGGTATCTATCACGTTTAGTTTTTACCATTCTATGAGGAGTAAAATTTATATATGTGGCTTCAACAACCAGATACATTTTGTCCAATTTTATCTGGAATGCGAAAGAAATGCCCTTTCTCTCAGTCTTTTCACGATTGGATAGTTATCCGATCAGAGAAAACACAAGAAGGGACCAGGTACGTTTTAACATAGCTTCCACATGCATCACAGTAATTTCGATGTGAGTAGAATGTTTAACTCTTTCCCTACCAGCGTTTTTGAAAAAAGTTGCCAGCCAGCGCAAGCATTTTTGATAATTTTCACCAAAGATTCATGGCCCACAGAATACTTTGTTATATGAATATATGAATATGCATTTTAAACAACAACAAAAAAAGATTTATTCTAGTCTCATGCATTATTTTTTATCAACACTTGAATGTGGGTAAGTTTCATAAAAACAGCAATATTTTGAGCAAAAGGCTGAGAAAATCAAGTGATGCGTAGTGGTCACGCCAATGGTTTGTGAGAGCTGCACACTTTCATTTATTTGTGCAGTTTTATTCTCACACTTTAATAGTATTTATAACTCCTAACTTAATAAAACAAGCTGTGATACTATGAGGAATGATTACCTTAAAATGCAGATCCGTATGCCTGTACGAGGTACTTTATCTGAATGAATTACATATACGTCTCTCAGTTTGCTCACATGCCAGCTATTACCCATGGCATGTGTGCCATAGGTTGCTGACCTCTGCTCTAGAGAGAGCCCTTTACCTTGGCAGGGTATGAGTTTGGGAATAAGGGGTATGGGTGGATTGCAATGAGTCCCATTCTCCTATTTGCCACTCTCCCTAATTAGATTTTGGGATTTTAAGTAGGGCTTAAGCTCCCTTAAGCAATTCCCTTGGGTATAGTCTGGTTTACGAGAACCTATTTGGGTACCACACTGTGTCCCATGGTCTCGTTGCCTCCCTACCTTATGATTTGTTGTAGTCGATATATATGCTCCCCCTTGGCTTTGCCTGTCACATTTCTCAGTAACCTGAGTTTGGAAGGTACTGACTGCTAACATGCTCCCTTTGGTAGACTGCTGCCTATGTGCCTCTCAGGCTTAGCATAACATGGCTTAGGTTATTTTGTGTATTTCCCTTATAGCCTTGCTTCTGGGGTTTCAGGCTAAGACCTGTCTGGTGCCAGGATGGATCTGTCAAAACTTGGACATCCTCATCTAAAGTCGGAAACACTTAAAGCCTAGTTCACACTACATTATTTTAAAACGTCGGGCTGAACTGTGCGGTTCACACTACATGACTTGCTCTCTGAGAAATCAGGAGTGTTCAAGTTGTTGAGCTGTTCACACCACACGACACAACGTGATTGATCCGCAACAGGAGGTAACGCACTACACGAGTTAACAACTCTGTCATCCAACGATTCTATCTTGTCTACAAATCTATCTGTCTAATGTCTATCTTGACGCGAAACAGCACGCGCGCCAATACACAGCGAAGAAGAACACAACACGCAAATATGGACGTCAGACAGAAACTAGTGCTGCAAACTGTTTGCACGATGATTTGCTCTGAGAAAAAACGCAAAAAAGGAAAAAATAAGAGAGTATGGGCGAAAGAGTGGATGTGCATACGCGAACAGCAGGTCTGTGCTACAGAGAGAGTTGGAGGTGAGTACAGCATGTTTATATTGGAGATGTAGCTGCATGTTTATGTTTGGCTGACGGCAAAAATCACGTATTTACCCGCGTATTTACCTTACATATTTACCGCGTATTTATTTACTTGCTCTGATTGGCTGCTGCTCATGACATCAGTGAGATTGAGTCATGGGACAGCTCTGGATATCTAGCATGCTAGATATTTTTCTAGGCTCGGCGACGCGTCTGCGAGGCGTCTGCGAGCGTCTTTGATGCGTTGTTGGCTCTTTCATACTAACAGATTGGCAAGCGTTCATCGCCTGCTAATCCCACGCGATTTGCACGCGATAACACCCTGACCTGTCGGCGAGCTCAACGATTTGCAAATCGGGCTTAAATCGGGCTTAAAATCATGTAGTGTGAACTAGGCTTTAGCTGCTGAATATGTTCACCTGTGTCTAGATTAGTTAATCATATTCCTTCATTTGTATAGCCCCCTGTTTCAGTTGATCATTGTTGGTTTTCATTTTAATACAGTCTGTTTCTTTAGCATGTTAAACTGTTACAGAAAGAACAGACAACATTTATAAGGAAAGGGTGTTAACCTAATCAAATATTCATACTGTAACCTACAATTCATTTTTGTGAAGAAAACGATTTGAAATATTTTTTTTTTAATTCAAATATAACTCCTTTGTTTCTCATTCATTCTTTTTACAAACCTCAAAACGTACACAGACCTGAAAATGTCAGATTCGTGAGCAACATCAAGACCTTAAAGTCGATATGAAATGGAAGTTGCAGTAGTCTTTTCTTCCCTAAATGTGAAGTAAATCCAAATAAAACGGCTTTGCGAATAAGAAAAAAAAATTAAGGCGGTAGTTGAACTTGTCCAACAGGACTTGATTTGATTATTGGATTGTCATTTGCTATTGCTACGATCTCCTGTAAAGGGACAGGTTGTCAAGCCCTCGCGATGAGAAACAGAAAATACATGTTGAAGAAGTTAGCATCACCCTGGTTCCCTAGAAGAAAAACAAAACAAACAAAAAAACACTTATCCATTGGCTTTTTGGATAATTGTAGAAAATAAAGTCAGTGACTAACAAAAGCTTATGATTCTTACACTTTTTTTCCATCATGATATTCACAAATGAACAACTTTTATGAATTTTGAAGCGTAAATTCAATCGCAGAAGTCAAAAGCTAAACGTAGGCTATAAACGAACTACACTCATGTCATACTCTCATGATGACATCATTGTCACCAGCTCTAAACTTACGGCAAATCATTCATTCTTTTTAAAAACATTTTCCCTGAAACTTCCGAGTTATAGTTTGCAAGAGCACAGTTATAAACACAACGAGGCTGTGAAAGCAGACTAGGGAGTAAATGAGTTTATTCATTCGGCTAAGAATGGTTTTGTCCTCGACAACCTCTGTAGTTGTCATGCAACAGAAGGATTCACACAGGTAAAGTGATCAACAGGTTTATTTGCAGATGAAGGCTGAAGACGGCTGAAGACAGATGGAGACAGATGACTGGAGACAGATGGTTCTGGTAGGTATCGTGCAGGTAGGGGTTCTTTGAGGGAACAACGAGACCAGACACTGGTGAACTGCAGTGGGAAGAGTTATAGTGCTGGATGATGATCAGTGAAGATAGGTGACAGGTGACAGCGATCTCTGTGATTGGGAAGTGCATGTAGGTGAGGGCCAGGGAGGATGATGGGAAATGTAGTGAGGAGGTGGTGACTAGCTGGTGACCATGACAGTAGTCCTATTTAGCCACTTGTTAGAAACCATTTTTCAGAATACAAGTAAAAGCTTTAAATAAATCGCAATAGGGTATTACATAGTGATATACTAATATTGTATATTACAATATTAGTATATTACTGGTGTATTTTATGTCGTAGAATAAAATGTGAAAATATCTTGTGTTCACCAGGCCTTATTTCAAGCAAAAACCCATTCAAAAAACCCACTGACTTAAGGACGATGGAACTGGAAGTGGTAAAATGCGTCATCCCTGCACCACTCTGCTTTGATTAAAGATTACAAGGCACATGATAAAAAAAATAAAAAAAATAATAAAAAAAAATCTGCACACATAAATCAATTATTAAAAAAAGAATGGTCCGTTTTGATTTCATGGTAGCCTAACTTTAAACTATTTTAAAGACAAAATAATTAAGTTTAGAGCAATTCCTAATTTTACGTCCTACTTTTGATCTTTTTATGTCGTCTTTACTGGTGTGTAGTCTTCAATTATCTCTCACGTTGTTTTGTTGCTACCATGTTTCGCTTAATCTGAATCTGCGCTGGCTAAATAGCACAGCATGGGATCCGCCCAAGCACCAGTACCTTTAAATGAAATGCAGTGCGCCTCCATCCACCGCGGTCAATCTGAGCAGAGCTTCATACTGACAGCAGCTCTCCAGGGTGAACACTGTTCGCTTGATTAAGCTGCAGGACTTCTAATAGAACCGGGACATATTGATTTCGTTGTTAATATAGGTGTGAATTTGTTGATTAGCCTACACGTATTTTTGAGGTTTATCTTTCCCCGAAATCCATTCCATTTCATCTCAAGACTTTGCCTTTTAAGTAGATCTCATGTCTTATAGCCTATGAACCATTGGATTCTTCTATCAAGAGGTGAGGTGATAATTGCTATTTTTAAAACACCGATACACTTCCCTTTAACCGGACGCTACTTTCGTTCTAAGATATCTCAAAATAATTCGACTAATTCAAGGCTACTGGAATAGGTTCTCTACACCATGCAGTTAAGTTTGTATACTCTGATTACATTTGTATGGTGTCTACCCGGCTTTTCTGCCTCGTACGTGCCCTGTGAGCCGTGTGATAAGAAGGCGCTGTCCATGTGTCCACCGGTGCGGATGGGATGTCAGGTGGTGAAGGAGCCCGGCTGCGGATGCTGCTTGACCTGCGCACTGACCGAGGGGCAGGCGTGTGGAGTCTACACGGGAACATGTGGACAGGGACTGCGCTGCCTGCCTCAGAGCGGAGAGGAAAAGCCGTTACACGCTCTGCTTTACGGCAAAGGAGTTTGCATGAACGAGAAACTAGGTCTACACAAACCACTTCATATGCCGAAGGGTAAGTTTTATTGACATACAAAATATCTGTTTTATATGCAATAAACGAACGGATACAAAAGAAAGTACTATCTATCCATCTATCCATCTATCTATGCTGAATTATATAGGTCAGGACTTCTAGGCTAGGCTATAGCAGACAATCTTGTAGGATTTATTATAGCCTATTATCATGATGAGTTTTTGCATTTATTGAATACAGAATTAGTATTCAAATCAAATTCTTTCCTAGCAACCCCCACCCACACACCCGCAGATCTATCTCTCTGTCATCCTCTTTATCTCACTGCCTTTCACAAGCTTTAGCCTCCCCTGCCTTTCTTTACAAAAATCTGCGATTAAGTCAGCTGCAGCACCCTTAAAACTGTGATTATGCGATCTCATCACATTTACTGAAAACAGCTGCTGCAGCTATTTCATTCTGAATCATCATCTTACAAGTCGTTAAAACTTTAATGGAAGGCTTGAGTTCTGACAGAGAACGACTTGGAAGAATTAGGCAGGATTCAGAATACACAAAAAAAAAAAAAACTAAAAAAAACCTAAAGTGTTAAGGCTGTTCTAATGAGGCTCTGCACCTCTGAATTTTCTGTAAAGGTGCAATGGTGCAAAACGGTATAAGGCTATAAACTCTGACCCACCTAGTATCAAAAGTAATAATGATACTCATAATTTCATATTTTTATTAATTGAATTATTTGTATTCAGAAATTATATTGTGTCAGGCATTAAAGAGATATTGTTGAAACAAATTAAGAATTTGTTTTAAATGTGTGAGAAGATGCATCAATGGCCACTGTTATTATTGGCAGAGACAATTTGATTGAGTTCTATTTTGCGTTGTGAAAACTCAAACCATGCATATGGAATCGTTTCCCAATTCTAAATAAAACTCATTTATCTTGCAAATTGTCTCTGCCCATAAAAGCACTCTCATCAGACACAGTAAAAGGACAATGCAAGTTTTAAGGGCATGAAAATAAAATATGGCCACAATTTGCTACAACGTAAAAATGAACGAGATGTTGTCACAGTGTGAGGTAAAATGAGATAACAAAAAATGCTCACATATTAATAAAATGCGGGATTGATTCCTTAATCTGTGGCCACAATAACTTTTGGCTCTGTATATTAAACAGTTTGTGTAAATGCACTCATTTGTTGCAACCTTTGTACTGTACAAATTAGATTTTAGTAATAATGGCAACATGTAACAGAAGAAACTTAGAAGAGAAAGCAGAGAGAATGAGCACAGCAGCACACATTCTTTCTCAGGGCTGCACAGATCTCAGATTAGCATGCATTCCCAGAACAATAACCCAAGATTATGAGACATGGAAGTGCACTCGTAACATCACTAAAATAATACATAATATCCCTCAAATAAGACATCCGGTTAACTAATGCTTGGCAGAAGATAAAACAACAGATTAAGAAAGCGGAAGTACCATGTTGATTTATTCAATGATTTCAAAACTTTGCTGAGGCTTTTTCTCTGATTTGTCAGTGATGTCGTCACAAATGGCTTGGGAGATTTGCTCATCTGTTGTGACCCTGGCTGCTTAGCTCCTCTACAGAAGACGCAGAGGGGCGAGGAATCTGCCCCTTGAATCTGATTACTCACAGCTGGGCAATGCAGTGACGTGTAAGGGAGAGGAAGAGGGTCTAGAATGGGCAAATTGAAGTTGGCATCTGGCATCTATGCTTTCAATTAAAAGAAAGAGCTGGTGGTTGAGTTCAAACTGTTGAGGACTTTATTGTCATGCTTGATTTGTAACTTCCAAAATAGCCATGATAGGTTTTCATAGACTGTGTATTCAGAAATACCTGGCTTTCACTTTTTGGAATTTGAATAACTTTTCTAGGGTGCATTTATGTTTATGGTTGTATTGTTTGGAAGGCATGGCCAGTGAAATATGCATGACAGCTATTAATTTATTTTTTTTCTGGCAGATTTTTAGAGTGATTTCCCGCTAAAAATGTTTAACAATGAGCTACTGTTATGAGACACCTGGAGAAAGCCAACAGCTAAAAAATATCTGCTGATCTGTTGTCTCTTCTGAAGAGTTCTGGCTTGCTTTCAGATGCTAAATATTAGCCTTGCTATGCCTCTGTTAAAATCAATAGACCAATTGCACAAATAAACTAAGCCACAATATTCTCAATTTAGATAACCCTTACAAAAAATAAGAAGACTTCAAGTTCATTTTATTAAGTATACTTAAGTAAAGTTCAAGTATATGTTAAGTATACTTTTTGTAGTAAGTATACAAATCAATGGACTAGAAGTGTTTCAATACTACTTAGGACTAAATTGCCCCACTTTTAGTGTATAAAACTAGGCCTATACTTTTAAGTATACCAGTGTAACAAGCAAGTGTAAGAGTAGTAAACTTTGAGTACACAAGTAGTTTATAACTAAGTTTTTTGTTTGTACTGCAACTAAACAAGTGAACTTATAGATATACTGATAGTTTTTCTAGGTAAATGCGTGTAGCACACTTTTTAGTTTATGAAAGTACACTTTGAAGTATACTCGCAGTATATAACTAGTAGTTTACTGAAAGTATACTTTTAAGTTTTTTTTAAGTGAACATAACATAATGATTATAGTTTACTATTTATGTATTTGTAACGTAGTTAGATGTTATAGGAAGAAGGAGGTGGGAACTGGCGAACATTCAACAAACTTTAATAATAATAATAATAAAAAAAAACAATACAAAATTAAAGTAAAGACAGCAGCCCCTTCTGTCACATATAACAAAACAACCATTCAAATAAAATAGTCCAAGGCTGTCATCTCTCGATCTCCACTGTCGTCGCTCCTCCTTTATGCTTCCGCTACTCCGTGAGAGATACGAGACCGGTGCATCGCACAGGTGTCGCTCATCAGTAATGACGCCACCGGCCTCACGCCGTTCTCCCACGGCCCTTGGCCTCGTCCTGCTCGCCACAATATTATTTTAGCATTTTAAGTATACTAATATATTCCTATTTTTTATACGTGAAATATAGGCCTATCTTTAACTGTACTTTTTTACTGGTACCATTTTTTTTAAAATGGCTAGCATCATGTATCCTGTTTTATCAACACTTGAATGTGGGTAAATTTAATAAAAAAAGCAACATTTTAAGCAAAAAGCTGAGAAAATCACATTTTTGCCAAAAACTACTTCCAGGCAGATCGAATTCAGAATGATGATCAAAACACAGACGGAGTAGATCAAGTCCATCAACACCCCCTTCACAGTTTTTAACCCTTCCTGGGTCGAAATTTCATTTGGTAACTTTAGGCAGTTTTGAACTAATATGCTGTTTAATGATCGCGCTATTTTACATTTGCGTAAGCAAATATCACTTGTATCACTTGTCTCCGCTTTTTCACCTGTGTTTTGGTATCCGGAGATTCTGTACTAGCCTATTTCAGAAAATGTAGTGTACCCTACTGTATAACAGTAAAAACATGGATAGCCGGAAAATTCAGTCAATGGTGGGGAAAGGGTAAAGTAAATTTCTATGTGCACTACCAGTGGAATAGCCTACATAAAAATTCAGATACTCGGAATTAGAAACGTATCTGTTTTCTTAATAAATCAATATTCTCAAACAATGTAAGATTATTAGACAGTATGTAAAGCATTGTGAAAAAAGTATTTAATAGGCTACTCAATCAAAATATTAAACAGAAGTACAACCCAAGAATACTTAATTATAATTTTAAGTATATCTCAATCAAAAGATTGAGTACAAGTATAGGCCAAATATACTTTTCTGTCAAGTCAAGTATAGGCTACTTGTGCAATTTTAAGAAGCGCATAAAGTATATTTCTGAGAAGTACATAAAAAGTAGACTGAAAGTATACTTTCTTATTTTTTTATTTAAAAGAGGTATACTAATAGCACACTTGAATTAACTTCTTTTTAGTAAGGGAAGCCCTGAGCAGGAAGTGTTTGTTGTAGATAGATAAATAATCCACACTAAACACACCAATCCAATGTGGCCTTAGATTGATGGTCTTTATGGTTTTGTGACTGACATACAGCCGTCTTGACAGTGCGAGCAACCCTTGTGTATTTGTTACGTAAACAATGCCAATCTCAGTATACCATTGCATTTGACTATTGTCCTCTTCCTAGATCAAGAGTCACACGAAGACGCCCTGGTTACAGAGGTAACGGAGGATCTGCTTCCCCAGGCTAAGGTTCCATTATTCCAACGAGATCACATTAACAGCAAGAAGGCTCAGGCCATGCGAAAGGATCGGAAGAGACAGCAGGCTAAACTCAGGACAAATATGGACTACCCGCTCTTGGGAAGTGATCAGTCTGACATTGTAAGGTTTTTTTTAATCAACTTTTATCTGATATTAGTGAAAAAAACCCAAATGTTTTCATGGTGTTTTGTGTTATTTTACAACTTACTATAAATGCCTGACACCTTTTCCAGACTGTTCTGTTAATGATGTGTGTGCTAACTGCAGGGTCCATGCCGAAGAAAGCTGGATGGAATTATCCAGAGGATGAAGGACAGCCCCAGAGTCATGGCTCTTTCATTGTACCTACCCAACTGTGATAAGAAAGGTTTCTTCAAGCGCAAACAGGTTAGTTTTGCACTTCAGCATGTTTATAGATGTCAACTACTGGCAAGCTTAGTTGTCGGAAAGTTTTCTTTCCTATAAACACTGGCTCTTGGCTGAGGGCATGGTCAAATTACTTTGCTTACTTTGCTTTGTTCATTTTCGGTTACAGTGTAAACCCTCCAGGGGGCGCAAGCGAGGCATCTGCTGGTGCGTAGACAAGCATGGAGTTCAAATGCTGGGCACTGATTTTAATGGAGGCAACATCCAGTGTAAAGATATTGAAAGCAACAGCAGCAACAATGAATGAGACAACTTAAATTCTGTCATGTAACAATAACAACATCACTCACTCACTCTCATCTACCATATTATGTGATTTGCCAATCATTTCTAATCTTAATCTTAAAGAGTCTGACCTTTATTTGTGGAAAATCCATATAAGCCTATATAAAAACAGTCTCTTTTAAAGCACAATACAAGCATCAGTTATTGATTCCTGAAATTGTCCTCTTTGATCTTCATTGGTTGGTGGGATCTATCAAGTATCATTTGGGAGTCATGGACTAGTTTCCACTGTATCTTATGTCATATGGCGCTTTTCCACTGCATGGTACGGCTCGGTACGGCTCAGTACGTTTCGGCTCGGCGCGGCACGGTTCGGCTCGCTTCGCTTTTCCACTGCGTGGTACGACTCGGCTCGGCGCGGCACGGCACGGTTCGCTTTAGCTCAGTTGCTTTTCCACTGCAGTTAGTACCGTTTCAAACTGGGTGGGATTATGACTGATCGTTATAGTTTATCCACTCCGCGGCAACCAACAAGAGGAACGTCTGCGCTTCTCGTCCACTGACCACGATTCAGCCATTTCTTTTTTGGAAGTTTTTTTTCTTCAAGCAAGTCAAGCAAGTAGCCTAGTTTTAAAACAGGTGCTACAGCGGTGGCTGTTACTGGCTATTTAAATCTAGCGGGTTTGATGTCTCGCAAATACAATGACGCTGGTAGTGACGATTCTGTCTGTCTGACCAATAGTGATCTACAGTGCTTCCACGTCACATTTTAGTATCGGTACGGTACGCTTGGAACCTCAACAGAGGTGGTACCGTTTAAAGCGAGCCGTACCGTACCATGCAGTGGAAAAGCGCCACAAGTGAGCCGTGCCGAGCCGTACTGTACCATGCAGTGGAAAAGCGCCAAAGCGTGCCGTACCGAACCGAACCGTACCGTACCATGCAGTGGAAAACCGCCAATAGACACCGTTGAAAGTCTAATGAGCTTAAAGAGCTTTAAGGGATAGTTCACATAAAAATGGTATTTCAGTCATTATTTTCTCACCCTCATGTCATTCAAACCTCTATGACATACTTTCTTCTGTGGAACACAAAATAAAATGTTGAAACATTTTAAAAAAAAAAAAAGAAGTTTTTTTGCCATTACAATGAAAGTCAGTGGGGTCAAAAACAACACTGGACCCATTTTTCTTTCATTTTACTGTACAGTATGGACAAAAAACATATTATTATTTTGTGTTCCACAGAAGGAAGAAATGCATACAAGTTTGAAATGACAAGGTGAGTGAATAGTGAAAGAATTAAATTCTTTGGGTGAACTATCCCTTTAATATTACTGTTTCATATGACTCTGCTTTTGTCCGTGGCACAGCACTTACTCACTGAAGAGTACTTGTATAGTCTTCACAGACTCTGTTGTTTTGTTGACCCCTTTCCAAAGATTTCAGGAAATTGCTTTATTAGTCTTGCCACATTGTTTTGCCAACCTGAACCACATAGGAAAATTCATATTCTAATAACCACTGTTTTAGAGCACTGTAAAAACGCAACAAAAAGCTAAGCACAACAAATCTTAGACCCATGTACAAACATGTAGTTTATTTGAATCACCATAGAATAAGAAAGACTCACCATTTGAATGCACAATGGTGATAAACCAACCAGCCATTTTTCTAGTTTTTCAAACTTTCACAGTTTAGGGTCCTTGGGTTCTTATGGAAATCTCAGTGCCTTTTTTCTATTCAAATATTTGAATACTGATTTACATCAAAGGCATCAAAGGGGCCACAAAGGCAAAACACAAACACTCAAAATGCTGACCTGTAGTTTGCAGGAGTGTAGATTCAAAAAAGCAAATTCAATGTTCTTAAAAAGCAGGCAAATTGAGATTATTTGCATTATGAAAATGCGATAGTAGTACAATACCAAAGGTACTATTAGGTTTTGGCCCACATACCTGAATTTGGTGCAACCAGTTTTCCTGCTAACAGTATAAATATGTTCTTGGTGCTTATGAGATTATTTGCATGGTGTGACTTAGTGTCAGATCAGAGGCTGACAGTAGTTTAGAATTGTTCCCTGATTGTAGAATTTTAGAAAGTCCTCTGTCATCAACATCAAGAGTGAGTGCATTTTTAAAGGACAATATCCCTCTTTTTACTATTGAATAACATGTAAATAATTCTGAACGATACCACTCCATGTGGGGAAATTAGGCTCACTAGTATGAGACAAAAATACAAAGCAGACCAGTGTTTTGTGAGGTGCCTATCTAATAATGGAGGGAATTGTGATGGGTGTAAAAAATAAAAACTAACCTTTTCAGTTAAAGTTTCTAATAATTGAATACCTTTTAATAGCTCATTTAAGTTAAACCCAAATCAAGTGATATGGATGGTTAAATTTGTATGACATCTAAATATCTGTGTGCAATATTTATTCATGCAATTTATGTACTCTTAATTTTGTCTACTTTGTAAAGACAATACATTTATGTAATACAAATATAAATATAAAGATATTCAGATATAAGAATAAAATCTCTGTTTTTATTTTGTTTGTGTACTCTACTTATCAAATATAGTTTGAGATGATCACACCCCGGGGAGTAATTTCAAATATTTCATTGGTGCATCACTAATTTTATAAAAATGTGCAGCATGTTTTCATATTTTTATAACTTTGGTCACTTGGAAAAAAAAATCACTGGAGAGATGATTATTCATTCAGTTTCTAACTACAAATAATACCTTGAAATATTCTTTATTTGTGTACATGTAAAACTTAGGGTCTAAAACAGAAAGTGACAATAACACCTAACAGAAAGGTTGAATTATGAATAAAATTTGCACAAATAAACCGTAATGTTAAGTTAAAATTTTAGTGAACATCTCTCTGTATTAAATCTATTCAACACATCTTCAATGAGTTTTTATGCAGTTATAATTATGTTTTCTCTTCCTTAGTGGTACCACCAGATGTCAGTAGTTACATGCAATTGTAACAGAACATCAACTGCATTAGTATAAACTGCATAGTCTTGGACTGCATCTGAAATTGAATACTTCCCTTCTATATAGTAGCCGAATTCCCAGTACTCATTGGAGAGTAGGCACAAAGTTCCCGGATAACCTACTATTTCCGGCGAGATTCTGAAGTGTGCAATCGATGGACACTTTACTATATCATGAGGCCTCGGGAGAGGATTTGTAAATGACAGTGAAGTGACAGAACTGATGCTGGTAGGTCACATGATATTATTTATTTATGATATTACTTATTCAAAATAAGTACCTACTCGAGAGTATGCGATTTCGGTCGCAGCCCTAGTACTATATGGCTTGAACACTCCAGATGCATTCACGCAAAAAATTAAACTGACAACTTTTATTAGCATACATCAGGTTTTTTTTAAGCCAGAAGTTCAAGACTTCATAAGCAGCCCCATATCTTTTATTTCTGTAAATCATTTAAGGTAAGGAACTAGCTCTTTTTAACTTTATAACGTAGCGCTTCAGTGTGTTTGTCAAGATGAACAATTCAGTAAATCCAGATACTGTCCTATCTAGTAAAAGACCCTTACCTTTTTCGTCATATGAGAGGGGGGCAACCTATTAAAGAAATGTATTGAAACGAATAGCACCAGCAATATAATGAGAGAACTACAACCATACACATTATGATTTGCACGAGATACATACTATGTAAAAGTGTTTAAGGTAAGTTAAACACTTAAAAGGTATGTTACAATTCTAGTTAATTTCCTACAGAAAAGTAGTATTATCAGTCTGCTAACATCAGTCCTCTGGTCAGTTGTGGTCAGAATTATTGGCCCCCATGGACCATGGTACATATGAACAAAGAAGCCTGTTAATATATATATGCATTGTTAATCCTTCACAAAAAAAAATAAAAAATTCACAAAAATCGAACCTTTCATTGAAGTAAAATAATTGAAATTGTGGGGAAAATCTTTATGAAATAAATGTTTTTCTCCAAAACACGCTGGCCACAATTGTTGGCACCCTTTTATTCAATACTTTTTTCATCCTCCTTTCGCCAAGATAACAGCTCTGAGTCTTCTTCTATAATGCCTGATGAGTTTGGAGAACAACTGACAAGAGATCAGAGACCATTCCTCCATAGAGAATCTCTCCAGATCCTTCAGATTCCCAGATCCAGGTGGGTGCTTCTTCTCTTCAGTTCACCTCACTCATTTTTTATAGTGTTCAGGTCAGGGAACTGGGACGCCCATGGCAGAAGCTTCATTTTGTGCTCAGTGACACTATTTTGTGTTGATTTCTAGCAAAAGCAGTCAGGTTTTTTTTTTGTTTTTTTTATCTGTTGGTATTTGATAGAATCCATGATACCATGTGCCTGAACAAGATGTCCAGGACCTCCAGCAAAAAAAAGGCCCACGATATTAAAAAAAACAGCAGTATATTTAACCATGGTCATGGGGTATACTTTTTATCCCTGTTTGCACCAAACCCATCTGGTGGGTTTGCAGCCAAAGAAAATATATTTTTGTTTTGTTTCATCTGACCATAGAACCAGGTGCCATTTGAAGTTCCAGTTGTGTCTGACAAATGAATATGCTGGAGATTGTTTTGGGATGTGTGAGGAGGATTTTTCTTGAAACCATCCCGAACAACTTGTGGTGGTGCTGTTTGATAAATAGTTTTTAGGCTTTCTGAACCCAAGACTCAACTAATCTCTGCAATTCTCCATCTGTGATCCTTGTCTTGGTCTTTGGCCTTGGTCTTTGGCCACTCAAACTACCCTCCTCACTGTGCATTAGGACGATATAGACACACGTCATCTTCCAAGCAGATTTGTAACATCTTTAGTTGATTGGAACTTCTTAATTATTGCCCTGATGGTGGATATGGGAATTTTCAATGCTTTAGCTATTTTCTTATAGCCTCTTTCTATTTTGCAAAGCTCAACAATCTTTTGCTGCACATCAGAACTGTATTCTTTGGTTTTACCTGTTGTGATGGATGATTAAGGGAATTTGGCCCTTGTGTTTCCTCATATTTATACTCGTGTGGAACAAGAAGTCATGGCTGGACAATTTCTTGTTTTTAGTCACCCTGGTGTGCTAACAAATGATCCAGAACAAATGGATAAACAATGCAGATTTATTTTTTTACAGCCATTTTTGATCATATTTACTAAGGGTGCCAATAATTCTGACCACAACTGTATGTCATCCCTTGGAGTTAATTTAAGTACTATCAGTTCAGTTATATTAGTACTTCAACTGTAACAATATGCTTAACTGTAACATGTTTCAAACCATCTCAAATCTACAAGCGCAAAAAATGCATAAACACAAGGTATATTTGTAGCTTGTTTAGAGAGTGTGAAACACTGACTCTTTTGGGGGCATGGTTGTGGGTTTGTAGGCTTGAAGGTCAAGATGGGAGGGTTCAGGATTTTTTTAGTTTTGAGGGTCCACAGAGGGATCCATCTCAAGGCCATCAAGATACTGGCTGCAGTTGGGATCACCTCTTATCAGTGGAGAGGTGGGAATGGGTCTTCCTGTGTGTGGATTCACACACCAGCACTCACCACGATGCCCATTCACTGACATCTTACACTGAAACACACGAAAGAGTCCAAATAAGTTTTTAGAACAAAAATTAACCAGAGACTTTAAGCTCAATTGACAGCATTTGTGGCAAAATGTTGATTATACAATCACATTTTAATGTCTTTTTTTTTAAATAAGCACTTACAATGGAAGTGAATGAGGACAGTTAATTAAATACTTCAACGGTCATAATTTAGAGCTTGATAAAGGGGAGGGGGATTGGCACACCATCAATTAAGGTGGGGCTGAATGAAGCCTGAAGATTATGAACATAAAAGTGGAAATGGGGAGGAGGAGGGATGCCAGATGAACTGTCAGTGGAGTGAGGTAAGCTGTGCTTCATTGACAAGATTAGATAAACAAGCTCCTCCCGAATTTATATGAATGTAAAAGTAACATTTCTTTAAATTTTTTATTATTTTGATGTTTATTTATTTATTTATTTTAATCTCTGGTTACACAAGGTTAAGACAAATGCAAATCCTGCCATGTGAAATACATTTTAAAGGGGTACGAATATTCCATGTAATAACTCAATTAATACCAGGCTTTAAAACTGCCTGCGTGCACAATAATTATCAAAGACTTACCACAATGCTTATTAAAACAGGTTTAGGTGGATTACAGCAAGTCACATTTATTTCATGTCAAATACCCAGATCTACAAAAATGTGTGTTGCTTTGAACTTGATGCTGCTGGAAAGGGAATTAAATACCTGTTTCAGGTTGTACTGCCCCCTTTTGTCACAGTTGGGTATGTGCAGGGAATAGAGGTCCTCCAGGGGACCCCTGTTATCTCTGAAGGGTATTTTTGAGATTCTTTCCAGCACCTGGTCCAGCTCCAGCTGACACTGGCTCTAAAATATGTAAATGTGTTTGAATGTTTGTCTTCAATTATGAAAATGTGTTTGAATTTTTGTCTTCAATTGAAGTATACAATAACTGTATTGTGTCTTGAATTGTTTAAAATATTTAGAAGATATGTTTGAATGATACCAGTACTCATAAAGTGTGATTTTCAACACTTGTGTTATCAATGACTATAAGTTATGTATTAGCCCAAGATAATGCACACTAAATCATCACAGCTGAGCTGGAAAATATCTCAGGGAAAATTCAATGGATAGAACATTAGTAGTCAGGTTGCTATGTTTCTACTGTTATATTTAACATTAATATCAAATTGACCCCAGAACTTTTTCCAGCCAATGATTTAAAGACATGTAAGTATATTTGAGCTATTCTCTGAATAAAATCTGTAATACATACACAGCATTAAAGGGGAACTCGGCAACTCTAGCTATTTTTTAGCTGATTTTCACTTTTGTTGTCGCATGTTTTCTCAACGAGCTCCCCCTACAGCTATGGGGCGTATATTTCACAACAATGTCGTAAAAAAACTCACTTGTGGCACCTCCTCCACCTTTCTACTGCTGCTCATGTGCATTTGTTATTATCGGAGCCGGCCAACTTTATCGTGTGGAGCTATGTCTAAAGAGGTGGGTAATACATCATACACATTGAGGGCAGCGTGTGTGTTTATGTCGAATTGCCGTGAAGCAGTTTGTGTTTCTCGCTCGTTCTTGCTTCTCACGAGACTTCCTATTTCCAACTTACCAGGACGTTAGTCCCCATGTTCCAAGGTTGGTTTTCCGCCTAGGAACGTTGGGGGGAGCGGGGAAAGTCACCATTTTCACTGGAACAGGTTATTAAACCATCCAAATGATTTCTAAACGGTTTTATTAAGCTGAAATAGTTGCCGAATGCCCCTTTAAAATCACTTCAACTTACTAATGCCTTTGTGTCATTTGTGGATGTTTTAAGTTTATTCAAGGTAACAAGACCTGAAAATACAACCTGCAAAGCATCTGTGTGTGTGTAATGAGCCTGAAAAAAGTTCTTTGCACATTTTACTGTGCATTTGAAGTCTGCAGATTGCTCAGATTAGGTCACTGTATTGGGGTCAAGACCATCAGCCAAGATAAATAAGCTCCAGAGACAATTATTAAGCATAAGTCAATTGGAACAACGTGTTTTGTCCATGTTTGGAACAGCTATGGCCAATTTAGACTTTACCTACAGCTCACAACATTAGAATGCATAAATGAGTATCCCACTCTGAGAAAATATAAACTTTAGGCAAATATAAACTTCTCTCTGCAATTCCAAGAGATCTAAGATACAGTACCATTGAGACAACCTCTAGGAGAAGATAAAAACATTTTTTATTGGTTTTGTTGTAATTGTTTTTTATCCTCTACCTGTTTGGTATGTGGCGCTTTAGGGTCCTCTACTTTGTGGTACTTCATCTTGGTCTTCAGCTGCTGGCGGTGTTGAAGGACAGCACTCTCCTTCCATGGACTGTCTTTGGTGGGCTTCCTTATGGGAGGAACCTCAGTCAGATCAATGTCCAAAGAGTCCTGGACCTCGCCTGAAGATAGGACACAAAAAATGTTGAGTTAAAATTTGTCAAAAAATGTGTCTTGTAAAATCGATTAATATCCATATTGGTCTACAAAAAATATGTCAGCAGCTATGCATCTAGTATTAATAGATTTCACATGATGTAACACCCTTATAGGATCGTATACCTGGAGGACAAAACAAGGCTGTCCTTCGTTGGCTGCTAGTTATTTTTAAAAGGTTTATACTAAGTACTTGTCACGAGTATTGTTTGGTTTTGATTTAATTTTCATTGTGTTCAGATTCTGTTTTCCTGTGTGTCTCATTGATTGATCCCATTCATCTGTTGTCCTGTTAATTAGTCATTAGCCCTTTTGTTTACTCTGTGTATTTAAGCACTCAGTTTTAGTTAGTTCCTTGTCCTGTATAGTCGATGTGGTTGTATTTCTCTGTTATTCTCCTGTTTATTGTGTTTGAAGATACAATTAAAGAATATTCTTTGCACGCTTCACTATTCTGTGTATTAATGTATTAACTCAGTGATATTACAACACAAAATTCAATATACACCAGACAAACCCATTATATGAACACAACATGCAAAAATGTAAAGAATTTAGCATGTTTCCTTCATATTAGGGGCTATTATGGGCCTAATTTGCTTGCCTGTAAATTGTATGGATCATCAATAAGGTGTACAGTATATTGAATTTGCTCTTTTAATATCACTGGGTTTTTCCTTGGGTTTTTTCAACAATGTTTTTTTATTGATTTTCCAAAAATTATATCACCAAACGGAAAATAAGTTACAAAAACATTCCAAATACGTTGATCAAAGCAGCAGTAATTAAAATAAAACAAAACCGAACAAAAATATGTCACACTCAAAACATTAATACATGCACCCTCTTATTTCTTAAGGAAATCAATTAAAGGTGCCCACATCTCTTCAAATTGCTGTGCTTTACCTCTTGTAATGTACGTTAACTTCTCTAAAGTAACACACATTGCCATCTCCTTGATCCAAGAGTGTGCAGAAGATATTTCGGTCTCTTTCCAACTCAAAGCAACCATCCTCCTAGCCTGCAGGAGGCCAAAGTCAATAAGAGTCCTCTGATTGTTATTTATAGAAAGATGATCTGGGTATATCCCCAGAATGCAAAGTTTCACAATGCACGGTATTTGAGTATTTGTGATGTTACTTAGAGTACAGACAACCATTTTCCAAAAAGTTACCAATTTAGGGCACTCCCATACACAATGAATTAAAGTTCCCTTCTCAATTAAACATTTCACACATGTGTCTGGAATATCCGGGGACCATTTGTTAAGCATTTCAGGGGTTATGTATGTCCTCATCAACCATTTATGTTGCAATAGCTTCATTCTTGTATTAATCGTTTGTATTTGAGCTTTTAAGCATGCTTTTGACCACTCAGTTTCCTCGATATCTTATTTAATATCCAAACTCCAAGCCCTCATTCTATCTTTACTGGATTCCATATGAGATAAGTGCAGCATATAATATAGAAATTTGGGATTTCCCATGTCCATGCTTTATCATAATATTCTCCAAACAGGACAGCGGCGGCTCCCGAAGGGCATCACAATGCTTTGATGAAATAAAATGTTTCAATTGTAAGTACTTAAAAAAATGTTTTTGAGGAATTGAATATTTCAGACTCAGGTCATTAAATGTTAACAAAATGCCTTTGTCATATAAATCTCCAATTTTTTGCACACCTCTACCAGTCCAAACCTTAAAACCACCGTCTGCCCTGCCCGGGGTGAACTGTGCATTACTCCAAATAGGAGAGAACTGAGAAATAGAAGGTGTATCCCCAATATGTTTGTGAGCTTTGAACCATATATCAATAGTATTCTTTAGGAGAGGATTTGTTGTTTGTTTTTTAAGGTCTTTGGGTCTGATGAATATAAGTATGATCTTAATGGGAGCTTAGATATTGTTTGTGCAATAGAAACCCAGGCTGGAGGAGACCGTGTGCAGAAGTAAAACATAGCGCATCGAAGCTGAGCGGACCAGTAGTACCACTGTAAACTCGGCATCTGTAAACCGCCTCTGTCATATGGAAGACATAGTAGTCTAAGCCTAAATCTAGATTTTCTATTGTAATATCACTGTTTTAGTACATCTGGGCATGTTAAGTATTTTCCAGGTTAAGCATTATATAATGTTGATTGAAATACTGCGGCAGGTGCTGTATATGGATCACAAGTGCTTAAAACGTGCATTTTGTATATTTTCTTTATTCTTTTGAGAGGTGTTCTAAATATTTGTGGTTTAAAACAGATGGGAAATTGACAGTCCTTTGCTGCAGCTGTATGGATGATTTTGCCCTCCAGGTCTCTGTGGCAGTAACCATTTTTTTCCCTCCTTAAAATCAGTGATTCCCTGGAGGTTTGCCATTTTGAATGATCCAGGGTCAAATTTTCTTGTTCATTGTGACAACAAACTTTTAGCTTCATGTTACCCACAGCTTGAGCGACTTTTCTCTATGTATGATTAATACATGACATGCACAGACGAATAACGTTTGTGCATGGAATTGTATGCAATGGCATATGCAACTTACCACAAAATCTGTCCTGACAACTCTAAAATATAAATCAGTATTATGTCTTTTAAAGTGCATTTGGGTAAAAAAAAGACATGGTTTGGTTAAAAAAATAATAATAATAAAAAAAACTCTCTCTCTCCATCTAATAACTTCATAGAAATGGCCCTGGGTGACTCTTTTAAACTAGTTGTGGGTTAGTAATCGAGATGCGTAAGATGGTTAAGAAATAGGGGTGATCGATATACCGGTAGACATGATTATCCGGTAGAAATGTCAACCACTAGACATTTTGGACTATCCTCTCTATTGTGGTCACGCTCATGTGACGTTGCTGTGTTGCGCGGTCACGAAAGCTTATCGTTTGCATGTGTTTTTAAGCAGGTGATTTTAAAGCGTTGAAACACAAATAGCACCGAAAGAGAATTCAGTTCAGTATATGCGCAACTCTCTGAGAGCGCATGAGATTTGTAGAACCATGTATTTGCAAGTAAACATTAATTTATGTCTTAAGTGAACATTAACAACACGAGTTCACTTAATGCATGAGTATATTGGATCTGTGCACTCTTAAAGTGACAGCATCTAAATTTACCTGCTGTCGTTGTTAATGTTAATCAAACAACAAAAAAAGAAAATCTCTCACTGCTGACTGAATCACTTTTGTAACTTTAATAACAATAAATGTAGATTTAATTTATACAGCATTGTTTTTTATATATTTGATTACTTTATACATTTAATTTTTCAGGTAGGTCTATTTAATTTTTGTCTTTGTTCTAGTTTGTTTTCTTTGCTCTCTTTATCACAGTTTACGTGTCTTCAGTAAGCTTGAGAGTTTTTTTTGGCTGTATTAGTTTTTTTTTATTATATTGAAAATGGTGATAAGAATTATAAAATTTCATTGGTATCAAACAATTTGATATCATAACAACATATGAATGACTATATTGTGATATATATATATATATATATATATATATATATATATATATATATATATATATATATATATATATATATATATATATATATTCCGTTATCATGAAATAAAATTACTCATATCGTGATATAAGATTTTGGTCATCGCCCACCCCTAGTAAGAAAGTAGGTCTACGCACAAGAATGTTTTGGAGACAGAAACTAATGTGTTTGTGGAATAGAGTCTTAACAGTTGAATTGAAAATATTGAAAATAAATGTACACCTCAAGGTGGTAATCTGTACACCTAGTATGCAATAATTGTTGAATGGCCATTTATTTTTTACACTATAACGGGGGTGGGGGGGGGGGGTATACTAGGTGTAATACACATTTTACACCTATGTGTAATATTTAATGTCAATCAGTTGTAGGCCTGTTTTTTCTTAAACATAAGCTTCAAGGACAAAAGAGTGTGCCCACTGTTTTAGGTTAGCTGTTTCTGTGAAGGATCCAGAAGAGGACATGCACAGTTCATCAATCTTTCCACGCAGGCACTCTGAAACACCACTGCATGTTTCCTTCATTTTTGGTTAAACCAATCCTTTAAATTAAATTATTCGTTTTATTTTTTCAGTTTCATTTTAATTTGAGTTCAAATTAATAAAAATAAGATTCAAAGTTTAGAATCAAATCTATGCATATTGTGAATTGAAATTTTATTCAGAATTGAGAACCCAAGAATCAAGAATCAATATGAATCGAATCGTGAGATTCAAAAAGATTCCCAATAACTTACTAAAAATAACCAATTCCTATTGAGTTTTAAGAGTCAGAGTTTTGAAGTTTCTTAGACATCCGGGGGTGTTTTAAAATTCTTACCAAGGCACAAAATGCACGGGTAAAAATGTAGCACACCACTGCAATAAATAGCAAGACTGAACAGCAGGTAATAACAAAAACACTCTTAATTTTCCACTCGTCAACACTTCTTAAGACCTTGCTGCTTAACCTCAGTGATGATCTCTTTGAAGCTAGTATCCCAGCAGGTTCTACAGAAGTGGAATGAAATTAGGGGTATAGTATATGCAAGAGTACCACACCAAAGGTCTGCCATTTCTGCCTTTCCTGAGAAACTTCAGTCTATTTTGGAATAAAGGGGATAACCCCACCAAGCAAAATGCCACTAAAGTCCTGCACACAGTGTCCCTTCTTATCTAAACACAGAAGATTAGTGCACTCTCGCAGAGGCTGCACATTTGAATGACCTAGCAAAATTGCCTACAAAGAACTGAACAAAACAGGGAGTATATATACGCAGGAGCAAACAAGGGAACTAAACGAGACATGAGTATAACTAATCAGTAACCAAGGAAACTAACAAGGCAATGATCAAGACTAAACTGAGGGTATGTTTACACGACAAAGATGTACTAAAAATGGAAACGTTTTTCCTTCGCATTTTCTGCGTACAGACGACACCATTTTCCAAACTGTTCACACAGATCCGCGAAAACAACTAAAAATTTTGTATTATGCAAGCCAGGCCAGTAGTTGATGAAGTCACTTTGTAAAGAAAAACTACGCGCTTATAGACTGAACAAGTAATATGCATGCATGCGCATGATGTGACCGTTTTCACAAATTCGGATTTTTGTTATTTATGCCGTTTAAAAAAAAACTTGCACTTTAAAACCCGTTTTCAAAAGTTTGCATTTCCAGGCTCCCAAAATGCTGTTTTCGTGTAAATGAACAGCCAATAGGCATACAATTTTTTACATTTTTAGTTGAAAACGGTGTTGTGTATGAAAATGGCCCTTGAAAGAAAACTCAAGAAACAGATACATGAACAAAAAGACAATTAAACTCAACATAACCCGGACAAAACTAACATGAACAAACAACAAACAATTATATTTGTATTAATGAACATAAATAAAAATGAATAAAGACTGTAAATTATATTGTTAATTTAGCTAATGCACTAACAAATTCGACATAATTGTAAAGTGTTACCCTATATACTGTATTATTTTAATAGATTTGCATACCAGTTGTATACTAATATTTTTTTCATGCTCAACTGAGCCATCTTCTCTTTTTACCATACATAGAAACCATGAACCATTTTTGTATCACACTGAGTAAATTAGAATCTTAGAATCTTACTTTGGTTGGTCATACCAAGAAAAGCTTTATGTCCCCTGTCTTATCTTCATGTTTTATTTGTGTTCACAAGCCACCAATAATAAGCTGCACTGGACTTTTTGGATGTCTTCACAAGTTCCCCAAGTACAAACATTCAGTGGAAAGTGGAAGGAACTTTTTCTCTGATGGTCTGTGGGGTCCACTGGACCCCAAATGACTTTTGCTTGAATTAATAAAAATGTTCTCTTTTTCCAAATGGTATGAAACTTCCTACGGCTCTCAACACTCCCTAGATCTACAAAAAATTTTTTTTAAATGGAACGTTATCTGTTTTTATGTAGGCGTGACAAAAATAGTCACACTCGTGGTCTTCGGGGTCACACTCGTGGTCACACTCGTGGTCACACTCGTGGTCTTCGGAGGATTTATTATATCTTTTAAATATCTATAAATAAATAAATACATATTTATTTATCGTTGGACTCAAAATAGACAAAATTCATCATCAAAATCAGAAACAACGCAAATTTACAATTTTTTTTTATTGCTTTATTTGCTAATTTGTTATTGTAGTTCAGCTGAAATAAATGATAAAATCTTAAGACTCCAACATTTATTTTTGTAACATGTTGTTCAGGTTTGATTATAATCATACTGTAACATTATTGAAAAACTGTTGTTTTTTTCAGTACAAAAAAATGCTAAACTTTGACAAAAAGTATTTTATTTTTGTTATAATTGTGTTTTAAAATTTTTATATATGAATCCAACTGAATCCAACTTTAGAATCTTTCAGTAATTCAAATAGCATATAGGCCTTATGGAGCTCTATAGCCATCTAGTGGTTAAAGTGATTTATTACAAATTAAAAAATATATATATATTGTTCTGTTACAAAATTAAATTTTATTGTCTGGGGTCCAATAGACCCCGAAGACCACAAGTGTGATTTTTTTTTTAAGACCATCAGAGGGTTAATCTGCAGATGTTTTCCAAGTCCTTCAGGAAATAAATAGGGGGAGGGACGCGGACGCATACACAAAGGATGGCAATTCTTAAAATAATCCACATGGAGGGCCAATCATCACTGTCAAGCAGGAAACAAATGAATGCAAAACGAATGTGATTCGTTTTTTACAAGCAGGGGGCAGAGTGTTTATTATTTTATGTTTCCATTACCTTTACATCTACCATGAGGATATAACTGCATGGATGCTCAAAATGCATACTGGTTTGAATGGGTAAAGAACTTACAGTGATGTAAGGGATGCCAATTTGTTGGCATAGGGTCATGCCAACAAGCCTAATCACAACCATCTTATCTGGCATCACCCAGTGCACACTCTACACTGGAACTCTGGCATGGTAGTCAGCACTGATGGTACATGGGAACTACACGCTCCTTGCCTTAATAAAAAAAAAATTCTCCTGTACATCTGTTTGGGATCAAACATTTCTGTTTTAGTATCCACTGAAAGGATGGCAGTGAAAACCATAAGATAGAGATCTGCAACACAATTTAGTATCCTATGTGTCTTTTTTTCTTTAACAGCAGAATAAAAGTATATATTTAGATTGTTTCAAGGTCCTCATCAGTAAGCAGATTGAGCAGGTTTATACATAAGTGTTAGCACAAAAGTGTTCTGCCAATTTAATTCTTCATTAGGATTCCCAATGAAAGTGGATAAGGGCTGATGAAAAGCTGATGTGCTTTATGACAAGTCAGACATTTATAATGATATATAATAATGGATCTGATAATATAATGGATATGATCCTGTGTTAACCCAGGGTAGTTTTGCATTTTCAATGTAGTTTTCCTTTATTATATTATATTATATTATATTATATTATATTATATTATATTATATGTATTAGTTTTATTTTTCAGGTGACTTTGATTTAAGTTTTTGTTTTGTGGATACTGATCTATTTCATTTTTTTTTAAATAATACAGTAGTAATAAACAGAACACATCCCAAACAGCTGAAAATAATAAAAAAACATTTATATTTAAAGGGACATTCGGCAACTATTTCAACTTAATAAAAACGTTTAGAAATCATTTGGATGGTTAAATAACCTGTTCTGGTGAGAATGGTGACTTTCCCCGCTCCCTCCAACGTTCCTAGGCGGAAAACCAACCTTGCAACATGAGGATTAACGTCCCGGTAAGTTGGAAATAGGAAGTCTCGTGAGAAGCGAGAACGAGCGAGAAACACAAACTGCTTTACGGCAATTCGACATAAACACACACGCCACCCTCAATGTGTATGATGTATTACCCACCTCGGTAGACATAGCTCCACACGATAAAGTTGGCCGGCTCCAATAATAACAAATGCACATGAGCAGCGGTAGAAAGGCGGAGGAGGGTGCCGCAAGTGAGTTTTTTTACGACATTGTTGTGAAATATACGCCTCACAGCTGTAGGGGGAGCTCGTTGAGAAAACATGCGACAACAAAAGTGAAAATCAGCGAAGAAATAGCTAGAGTTGCCGAATGCCCCTTTAAGCACACTTTTCTTGTAAGCAATTGTAAACAACTGAATATTTGCATAGTGTACTTAGATTTAGCATATTTGTGAAAAATAACAATTGCATTTGAAATGAGTTGCCATTTTCCCTTTTTAGCACAATCATTGAATTAATTGGTGCAGCACTTGGAGTGATGAACGTGGGGTCAAGAGCAGCATTAAAAGGTTTAAATGTTGTTGAATATCAAAGTTAAGTTTCTTATATTGATTATATGTTTGTCGCCCAAACCTCAAGTATTTGGAAACGCAAGGTTAAAGTCAGCTACTTCAAGCACAGGCTTCATTATAGATGGTACTTTTCCTTCCCAAACATCGGGTCATGAATACTTTTGTACTCCTTGCTGTGCTCTAAAGCCACTTTCCTCTATTAGGTTTGTGGGATTTTATCCCTTCAATTGTAACACCACAAATCATATAATTGGCTGTGATAATGCCTTTGCTTTTTCCATTTTCATAATTAAACTCAAAATAGTCCCACACAGGGCTGTGCTGTTTCCAACCAGCCATCATTTCCCTGTCTTCATTATCAGTATCCACTAACCTCACATGCATCACACGCCACATCACCATCTGAAGTTCTTCAACTACAGCCACACAGGTCAGATTATTCCACTGTGATGAGTAAGAGCTTAATGATTGCAAAAACTGTAATGTTTGAATAATTATTCTTTAATTTCAGTTAGTGTTTGAACAACTGTTGTTGTCATTTAGTTGTATTTTTCATTGACTTTGCTTAAGACGTGCATGTAAACACACTCATTGACACAGCTACATTTTTGCCCCTTACCCCGATTTTGCTCAGCATGAAAATACATTAATCTGCGTTATGTTGGCTTATTGAGGTGTGCATGTGAAATGTAACAGGAAAGCATCTTTACTGCAGATTTAAGCGCATCCAGACAGAGCGAGAATTTTGCAAAACTCTCAGTCTTTCTTTACCCAAGAAATTATAATTATGTGTTCTCATCTTGTGCAGTCAAAGTAGAAGTATTTACTGCTTATTTATTTAATATCACATCTTATGTAACAAATGGAATACTCAGAGTTACATATACGAATGATTAAGTTTTGACGTCACTTGGTAAACATGGTTTACTTGCATTACCAGGTTATTGGTTTGCATGTAAACCGGAACAACAATTTAATTTAATTTTGATTTTTGGGAGTTATCAGCGTATTGGTGTCTATATAAACATGTTCAATGATTAGAGACAAAGAGGTTTGTTTACAGCATGCAGGCAAGACAGTACAAGCTTGACTAAAAGGTGTTAAGTGACTAACAAAGTTCACTGAGTAACCATAATCTGGGCCTTGGCCCTTAGGGTAACAATGTTGCCCTACATCCTCATCCCAGTCCAACATGTATGAACTATAACTATACCATGAAAAAATTCTGAAAAAAAAAAACACCAGCCCAAGTGCACTCACCTCAACATTTCTCGCATTGTTGGTGTTATCTCCAAGCTGCTGCGGGGAGCTAGAAAGGGGGGGGGGGGTATATTTTAGTCCAATGGGTACCGCTTTTCCACAGCCCTGTAGGAACAGCTCATAAGCAGTCCGTTTATTTTTGAGTCCCTCTGCCAGGTGTGGAGGGCTTTGTGAGGCCTATTCTTTCGGGTCACTGCAAATGGGAAGAGGGTCACCAGCCATTTCCCTCTTGATGAAGATGAGACCAATATATGAGAACCTACTTGCTCTTTTCTGTCAGCACTCTCAGTGCTTTCCATTGTGGCCAAAACTCTACAATGGGGGTTTTCCATGACCCATTTTTAACTTTAAACATTCTCACTACCCCACCACTCAACTTCCATCCATGTAATTAAGCTATACACTTTAAGATCTTACAGGCAAGAAACAAACATTCTTAAGAATAACAAACAATTTCCTTATTTACTATTTGTTTTTAAGCATGCTGTGCAATGAGAGCAACATTTTAAAGTTAACAGTATATCAACTAATGTAAACAAGTGTACCACAGTGTTAGCGACAGCTGGATCATTACGCTGGCTGCGTCCGAAAGCTGAAAAATTTTTCCTCCGCAGGCAGCATTCGGAGGTAGGAAGGCAATAAGCCACGTCTGAATCTAATGATTGTGTCACACCCTGTCTAATGATATACTATTGATTGTTGAAGGCAGCATAGATGTATCCTTCGCTGTCTATCATATCCCATTATCCTTTGCATTTGAGTCTTTAACAGTTGAGCTATAAAAAAACAACAAAGTAGTCTGAAAGTTGCTTTTGGTGGGCAGTTTGTGTGTAAATGTACGTTTTGACCAATGTTTTGAACTTTTGACGTAATTTCTTGCTAGAAATGAGCACTGCAGTAATTTAATATTCGCTTAGTTATCACCAAAGCTCTCTATTTTTTTTTTAGAATCTAGATCATTAAACCTTTATGATCAGAAACCTGTTTGAAATCAGTTTCGTGAGGTACCTTCATGTGCAAACGCCGTCTGCAAAGTCATTGCCTGATAGGGCAGCGCGGCAACAATTCAGCTGCTTCAGCTTTTGGATGCAGCCTTTTGAGTTTATCTTTATGGCCAGGCCACCATTGCATCCATTGTTTATCCCTTGTGGTTCCCCCCAGTCCAAGCTTTCATTCTACATTAGACGCGTTGACTGTCAGGCCAAAAGGGAGAGTGCTAGTGCGTGCCAGGGCCAGTTGCGTTTTCACTTTCACTTCTGGGGCTTGATGGGGCCTCCTTGGGGCCAATGGCCAGGGGTTTTTGGCCCCCAATGCCTTGGTCCAAAGCGAGCCAACTGGGGCTTGGACAAGTGGTCATGAACAAAAGCAGAGTTTACCTGAGTCAGGAGAGGGTCAACACCACTGCATGTCCCATGTTTTCATATTCGCCTATCAGCTAACCTCAACATTTTAGTGATTTTAAACAATTTTCAGCTCAAAACTCACTTTCAGACATCAGCGAGTGTCTGAAAAAACTTCTGATTGCAAGCATTGCCAAATGCTACTTAGTATGCATGCTAACAATTGCCATAATAAATACATATATGCTTATGGAAAATACCAGAGACTGATTGAAGAACTTGAAGAAGACAAACCATACATTCTTATAATTGTGTTTTTATTTGGTTTCATGGTCCACTGTCTCTTGCCTGTGCCTTTGTTGATACCAGATTTCTATATCTGCATATGTCATAAATTACATATACTTCGGTTAACTAATAAAACTCTTGTTTTCTGTCTGCGAGCTCCTTCTGTTGTTATGACTTAAAAGATAACAGTAAAAGTGAGACATCCTCAAATCGCATAATCCCTTGGAAAATTTATAGAAATGCTTATTCTTTTTAAAGAAATGTGATGTAAACATATTTTTATTAATATTTTTTTCTAAATGTGTAAGCCTTTGGAATTAAAAGCCTTAATGGAGCTGTTTTGTGCATTCCTGTGCTCACAAATAAATGGAAGCAGGCATGACTGAACAATTATGCATGTATGTTCTCGTTAACTTTGATTGATTGATTGATTCATCTTTAGCATGATTGCTGTGCACTCCTAAAACAAAAAAATAAATTACTGTCACTGTAAAAAAAAATGTATCGTAAATCATTGGTCAAATATTGATGCTGGAGTTTTTAAGTAAAGACCAAACGTCATGTTCATTTTGCAATCTAGCTAGTTTTCAGTCAGCTAGCGTCATGCTGGTGAAATTCTGGGGTTGTATGACATTTTCTATGGAGGTGTGTTAAGGGCAGGTTTTAGGGTAGAGTTTCGGGGCTATTGGCCCCACAGTGGAAACACAGCTTGATTTTGGCCTTGAGGTCCAAGGCTATTGGCCCCACCTGGCACATTAGCTGCGTTTCCACTGTCGGGCCAGTGTGAGCCAAGGCTTTAAACGGGCCATGCTGGGCTAATAGCACCGGGCCTGTAGCACCGGGCCCAAAATCTGCTGCGTTTCCACTGTCTGGCCAGAAGCTCTGCAGCGCTTCACTAAAATACGCCCGTAACAAGCCTCTCTGGAACAACGTCACACTTACCCATAATCTCTCCAACAAATGGAAGTTTTATAAGAAAACTAATCAGAAAGAAATCACTGGAAACAGCGTGATAGCAAAACAAACATGATAAAAGCGACCGTTTGCTGGCATTTTTGTTGTTTACTTGAATATTTAAAACTCAAGCATCGATGTTTTACCACAGGTTTACAATAAAAAGTGATACATTGATCATAATGAATTAATTTGAGTCAAATTTGGACATTAGCCACACAGAAATAAAGTGGTTTACCGTTAGGTCTTGGCTATTTCACAAAAGAAAGAGGACACACTTACTTATTCAGTCAAGGTTGTTTCTGTTTATTTGGTAGTTACAGGACACATTTACATCACATTTAGAAAGAATGATAATTTCTACAAATATGCCACCAAAAATACGACCTGATCAACTTTAGCACTCTCTCCCAGTAGGCTACAGTTATATTGTCAGAGAAACAGAGGAAGAACGGAAGAAAAAGAGGAAGAGGAAGAAAAAAAACGTTGCTTTATTTTATGATAGTCCTGTATAAAGAGGTTAGGGTTAGACGTAGGCAACTGACAGATAAAATAAAAAATATGACAGTGATAGCCTTTATTATTTGTCTGATTTCCTCAAGCGTTCATATTTACCATGTTTACTATGGTAATGGATGGTGTGCATAGTCTTTTGCATCGCGTATAAATATTTCTACCTTATACGGTGATCAGAATCCACATAGGATCACAAACAGAAAGCATTCAAACATGAAAGTGAGTTTTGAGGTAAATTATTTTAAAAGTCTTAATGTTGATGTTAGCTGGTAGGCTATATGGAATCATCCGGCACTGCCGTCTCCCGGCTCAGGTAAACTCCGCCTCTGTTCACAACCACTCCTCAAGCCCGAGTTGGCCCGCTTTGGACCAAGGTATTTGGTGGACCAGAAAACCCTGGCCCTTGGCCCAGAGGAAGCCCCGGCGAGGCCCAATCAAGCCCTGGAAGTGACAGTGGAACCGTGACTGGCCCTGGCACGCACTAGCATGCCCGCTTTTGGCCCGACAGTGAAAACACGGCTATTGTTAGCACTGGCTCGCACTGGCCCGACATTGAAAAAATGGCTAATGACTTTTTACTGGGAGGAGGGCTAGGGAGCTGCTTTTCCAGGCTTAAGAAGGGCTGCACACCCAGGTACATTTGTGTGAAAAAGGTTATGGCTCTCTACCAAAAACTAAAGGGTGCCAGCTTGGCATTGCAGTTTTTTAGTACATCTTATTGGTAAGGTCCTCAGTCTGGTGGTGGTGCGACTACAATCCTTCCACTTGGTTCACCTGGTATCTTAGGTCTACTGCATCATATCTATTTGTCTCAGTCCAATTTCTCCCATTGTCTCTTTCTTTCCTCCATCCCCCATTTTATAGAAGCTTTTCCAGTGTACACTGTAAGGAGGATGCTGGATTCCAAGTGCAGGGGTGGAGGGAATACCAGTATCTTTTGGACCTTTGAGGGGTACAGCATTAAATGTCACCGTCAAGAGCCGTCCTTAACTGGTCACTTATCCATGGGTTCCATAGTTCCATACTGTTAAGACTCAGCTGATCTCTGGGTTTTATCTGCTTGTCCTGTTTGTCTAAGTAGGCTACTCTGTATACATTTTGTGTTTGCTTTTGTTTTCCTTTCTTAGTTACTGATTGTTGCCTGCCACACCTGTTCCTCATTTCCTCACCTATAATTCTCCTTTTGACTGCTGTGTTGTGCTGGACTGGACTGTCTTAAGCCATTTTACCTTGCCAGTCCAGCATTTATTGTTTTGTACCACCTCTATGTTTGCCTGTTACCATTCTCTCTTTGACTCTGCCCTGTCCGTGACTTAATGAACCCTGACATGTTTTTTATTTTAATAAATAATGTGAATTTGGTAAGTCAGTATTATTTTCAAAAAGCTTAACAAAAGTATACATTTCTTCATCAGTAAATCATTTTTGATTTTAAATGAACAATGTGTTTCTTAAAGGGGTGGTAAAACATGATTTCACTTTTCTAACTTTAGCTAGTGTAATGTTGCTGTTTGAGCATAAACAACATCTGCAAAGTTACAACGCTCAAAGTTCAAAGCAAACGGAGATATTTGCTTTTAAAGAAATCAATTTCTAAGGACTACAGCAAACGGCCGGTAGGGACTACACGACATTCCTCCAGGGTTGCTGACATCACTAACCCCTAAACCCCTCCTTCGAGAATACTAAATAAGGGGGGCGAGGCCATTTTGGAGAAGCTATATTGCTTTGGAGAAGAGTTGTTGTGGTATAACGTTAGTAGGCTGGAGTGTTGCCGCAATGCCGTCGAAACGCTGTTATTTTCATCCGGATTGCAGGTCCACTTTGTTCAGCCTTCCTAGGGTCGGGGGAGTTAGGGATCAAAGGTTAAAATTTATTTTTAACTAGGTCCCTCTTAATTATTACCCAAATCTCGCTCTCCGTGCTGGACATTTTACGGAGGAAAGTTTCCACAATCTTCGCGGGTTCAATGCAGGATTCGCACAACGGCTTGTCCTGAAAGATGGAGCAGTTCCAACTTTAAGAACAGAAGCTGTTGTTTACGGGCCACTACCTGTAAGTATGATTTATTTTTCGTTGATGTGTTTTCCTGTAATAGTTCGTATTATTAATTGTAACGTTACGTTGTAGCAAGGAAGTAAACAAATGACAACGATGTTTGGCTCTGCAAACCAGATTGTTAAATGCTCATTCATACTTAACGTTATCCGACAAACGTTACAAACTTTTTTTTTTTATCTCAACAGCGAACTTGGAATTAGTGTAAATTATTCTTTGATTAGAGCTTTTATGTATTGTTTATCTACATGCTTGTTTATCTACAGGCATGCTAAACATGGTTCTGTGTTTGATTTGTCTACTGTAGTAAAGCCAATGTTTAGTGTTCGTTTTGCGTTAATAGTTCTGGCAACAGATATTTGGCTACAATCGTTCTAAAAATACAAAAGTATCGGTGCCATACAGTCAGAAACGATCACAATAGATCCGCAGTCTTTATTCGAAAAAAATCCCTTTGAGGACGGTAGTATAATTTGTTAGAACGATTATATGAAATTCTTGTTTATGAAGCTTATTTTTTGTAATACTATAATAATTAGTACAATTAAATAACAGCGTATCTAAAAAGTAATGAAACAAAAAAAAAAAAAAAAAAAAACGTCGTTTAACAGCCGTTATTGAACAGGTTCTGCTCGATCATCTTCACTAACATTCTCTGGGTTCGATTGGTTTTATTGATGCCATTGTTTATAATACACCAAAGCACAAACTACCGGTAAAGGTAAGGGGCGTGACGTTTCCGAAAAACGTGCACTAGGCGGTTAGCAAATCACAACACACTGGGCCAGCTAACCAATCTGAGCCCATTGCGTATTTTTGAGGGACTGGCTTCATAGAACCCGGAAACCATCCGACCGTTTTTACAAGGAGGCAGTGTAGAATAAAGGTAAAATATATGAAAAATAATGACAATTTTTTAAAAACGAAGCATGAACACATGTTACAGTGGACCCCACAAACACAATCAAGCCTTCGAAAAAATGTGTTTTACCACCCCTTTAAACTGATCATTTTACATAATGTTACTCAGAACTTGTAAGTATTATTAATATAGATTTTTTTTATTAGTTTATATTTGTTATTGTTAAAATGATCTATTCAAGTCAGTTCACTCTGCATTCATTGACTGTTTTATTTAGAAGTTGGGACTCTCTGTACTAGAGGTGCTATTCATGACATTCCAGTTTTTCCCATTTATTGTAATATCAGTGGCCATCTTAACTATATACTGTCGCTGGAGTCTGCACATTCTTAAATGAGTTAAGTAATTCTGATTTTATGGTATCCACCCATCTATTCATCCATCTATCCATTTTCTGAAACGTTTGTCCTGTGTATAGGGTTGTGGAGATGTTGGAGCCTGTCCCAGGGTCTCGCAGGGAAATACAGAGCAGTTGGTCTACAAAGTACCTTCTAACCTAAACAAGCAAAATTTAACATTTACTTTAATAGCGCATTAATTACAATATTTCAAATGTGTGCTTCAAATGGCAATTTTAAATGGCATTCTGGTGCTAAATGCAGCTATGATTCACAGGAAGTGTAAGTTTTCCTCTCTTTCACTAGAAAACCTTCCGGCACAACAGGATTTGGAGAACACTTGTGTAGGGCTTCAAAGCACCAAGATAAAATATTATCTGTGAATGTTCAGTATTTTAAACAAAAACAATGGATTCCTATGGACCTATTCACACTGGGCGTTGACATTCACCCACAGACAGACAGACAGACAGACAGATAGACCAAAGTTGTTGTTTGCATTTATAGAGAGCTTTTGGTCACATTTCCCAAGTGCTGCTGTATAATCCACTATGTTTGTGCCACAAGTTATTTTGACACTAAAGTTATTTCTGCATGATGTAGAGATGCTGTATGCCATTTTTTGCTGTATCACTATCGTCCATTTATCTACACCAGTGATTATTAAACTTCTAAATACCACCTTGACACCAACTAAAGACCTTAGTCAGGGTAGATTGCATTTGACATGGGTGAAAGTATGAGGGATATAACACAGACTTACAGTCTTTATAATAGCACTCTAGGCACTGTTACATAAAATTTTCAAAACTCAACTGTTTTATGAAACTTTTGTCAACTGAAAGTTTTTTTTTTTGTTTGTTTCTTTTTAAAAAAAATGTTTAATCATCTAAATAATTGCCATGTTGTTAAACAATAATACAATCCATTAAACACAATGTACTTCTGTCCATCACAGCCTTTTGACTGGCCTTTGCAGGCATATGGTGAAGTCTGTTAATAGTAGCACAAGCAATAGTAAACAAGCAAACATTCACCACAATCAAAACATTTAGAAGCTTTCCAATTGAATTCAAACTAATTATTTTGCAAATGATTCCAAAGTTTGCAATCAAATTCAATCACACTAATAAATAATAATTTAGGAATTTGGCCAGCGTACTCTCAAAAATTCTCTTGTGTGTTTAGAAGCATTTCGACCTGTCCTGTCGGGCTTCATTATCAATATCATGATCGAAAGCGCAAAATCCATGGTTTCAAACAGTCACCAGTCAAAAGCAGACTGCTCTTTAAAGTCACCATGAAATCAAAATGAAAAATTATTTTTTATGGAATATTGCACATAATTATTGTTTTTAAAAATGAATGTGCCCTCGTAATCTTTAATCACAATAACATCCCCTAAGCCACCACTCCTCCTCTTCTCTGATGAAGTGTTATTCGGCACGAGGGAGGGATAGCCTGTCACTCACAAGAGATCACGAAATATCAAGTACCACAACGATCCAATGAACCTATCAATTCTCAATGGACAAAATCATGTCCCGACATTTGTTTGTGCTCCGAAAGCCATTTCACTTGAATATACGTCACAACAGGGAAGAATAGACATCTGCAACTTCCATTTTATTCCAACTTTGAGCGAATTAAGGGCAACCAATGGGCAACTTAAAAAGAAATCAGGTATTAGAAATATAAACACACACCTGAAGGCACTTTCATACAACTGGTTGTGAACTTACCACAGTTTGAAAACCACAGATCTCTATTAGTTCACTAGATTGAAATTATACACTGGGGGCCTTACATCCAAGCAACAAAAGTGCTGGAGCCCAAATCACACCCTTTACTCAGATATACATCTATGGCGGCAAATCAATGCCAATAATAACCGAGCGCACCACTGATGTTAGGCGCGCGGTAAATGACTTTCGCGAGAGAATAACAGATCTACACGCGAGGAAACGGGAACTCGCGAGCTCATTCTCAAGCCTTGTTTATACTCGACGCGTCCGCACAAGCGCGAGTCTCCGCTGACTGCGCCCGCACCTCTCCAAACGGACGAGGCGTTTATGCTTGACGCGCTCGCCGTTGTGCTATTCTGTGAAACGACAGGGGGCGACTCGGAGTAATTCTCCTCTAAACCACCAGGAATCAGCAGTGAAGAAGTAGTTTGCCGTTTATTAGTAGTTTATTAATAGCTGATCCATATTAAAAGAGTAATAAATGCAGTAGGTTTATTATACTTTTTTGTACAAACTAGTTAAACAACTGAAGCCTTATTGAAGATTGTTTAAACCTTAATTTAATCAGCAGGGCTTACTTCTGCTATTGTAGGCTTATTTTGTAAATGTAAGCAGTTACTTTAGACAAGTGCAAACTGGGTGCTTAATGCAAATGTGTTCCTATTCACAAAATGAGAGGCTTTTATGGTCGCCCATCAATGCAAATGTCTCTGTGTATAGAAGGATCATAAACATGCTGGTGCAGACGTACCAGTTCTGCCAGATTCGGCTCGAAGTCGTTCATCTTCGGATGCGGCGCCGCGCGCGATGTTACAAAAAGTGCCGTGCACACCGCCAGGCGAAATGGGGTCTTGCGCACCCAACGCGCACGACCGCCCACACCGCAATTACGTCATTTTGCCGCGCGCACCTTCGCGCTCTTGCGGACGCGTCGAGTATAAACAAGGCTATACTCTGCGCGCGCTCTTGACATCTCCTCTGCACGCAATACAAGCCCTCGCGCGCGCGCATGATCATTCCACACGCTCTCGCGCTTGATCTGCTCTCGCCTGTTGCTTTTGCTCGCTCGAACAACTTTATTTTTGACAGTCGAGGGGCGGGACTTCCTGTTTTAATAACGTCAAATGTCATTGGTTACTTCCTATTTTCCGGAAGTAAGTTGTGATTGGATGCCTGTCCAATGACTCGTAGGCTAATTCACTTGACTTGAGACATCACTTAATTTGTCTTTTATTGTGGTTTATTAATGTGTAATGTGATTTAATGCATTGTTAGAATATATTCTTACCAGATACTTTATTAACAGAAAGTCTTACTAGTGATTGCATTGTGTTGTTAAGAGATATTTACAGACTGTAACAACGCATTTCCATGGTTATTAGCATTGTAAATCTACCAAAATTCATATGTATTTTTACATTTTGTATTTATAACACTATCTAAAATATCTAAAAGAAATTGGAGAAAATGTGAATGCAAAGTCATATTTGCTGTAGTTCACCACTACATTACCACTATACCCCCATTTACAGCTATTTACGTTTATCCAACCAAAATTAAATTGGATCTGAGAACCTCAGAATGTAAAAAGTAAAAAATGTCCATTAAATAGTTGTAAATATAACAAGGGCTTTGAATAAAAGATAAATTAATTGTTTATATCAATAAGAAAGAGTTCTTGTGTAAGCTTTTTGTTTTCATCCTGTGTATTACTATTATGTCATTTTTGAGTGGTTTATTATATTTTCTATTAAATGTAAAAGGGGTTCTGGCAGCATGAGTGCCTTTTATTTTTTTAAGATAGGCTATGTTATGTTCAGATGGGTTGTAATCATTTATGCTGTGTGCTTGCCTCATACTTTCTCTTATTAAGTTGTTCTCACAACACATGCAAACAAAACGGCACTGTTTTTGAAGATGTCTTTATCACATTTCTGTCTTTATTACATGCTTGAACCTTACTAACTGAACAAATGTTACTGCAGGAAGTGGAGAAAAAAAAGAATGTTTTACACAAAACTCTTAGTGACTTCAAGCAAATGCAGACACCCAAAACTCTCAGTGACTTGCATGCAGACACCCAACTTTACACATTCATTTATAGATTTAACACTTAGTCCTGACCCTGGAGGATCATGTTCTGCAGAGTAAAGCTTGTTCTCATACACAGATATGGCCTATTTATGAATGAAATTCATGCATGTATTTGTCATTTAAACTGATGCAAACAGGGAAAGAGAGTAGAAAAGATTTATTAACCTGTCGCCCCCTCTAGTGGACAGCATTGAGTATTACAGCCTTCATTGCTCAGATAACGCAAATATCTGGCTTTCTCAACCCAACATAATAAAGAAGACTCCCGAGACACATCGACCAATTCAGTATGTAATAAAACTAATAACATTTTAAAGGTATGTCGTGTTCTTAAACCAACATGATTTTAATTAATCCCAAACCCTGCTAATTTTGTCAGTATATTAATGTGCGTTCACTGATTCTAGCATATCTCTTTTCTGTCTCTTTCTTTTCATGGTAATGAGGCAAATACAATGTAGCTTACAAAAAGTTAGATGATAAAGATCAATATATAATGTTGTAATAGCTACTTTGCTGGGTTTAAGATGGGTTTAATAATTTGCTGGGTTTAATATTGTTCCTCTGTATTCGGTAGCAAATTCTGAAAAGGCATTTGTAAGCTATAATTAATGCTGTGTACTGTATCTTAACTTACGAAGCCAGAACCCCTTTTACATTTAACAGAAAATATAATGAACCATTTATATTATGTAAAAATGCATAAGAATTTTGGTAGATTTACAATGCTAATAACCATGGAAATGCGTTGTTACAGTCTGTAAATATCTCTTAACAACACAATGCAATCACTAGTAAGACTTTCTGTTAATAAAATATCTGGTAAGAATATATTCTACATTAACAATGCATTAAATCACATTACACATTAATAAACCACAATAAAAGACAAATTAAGTGATGTCTCAAATCAAGTGAATTACGAGTCATTGGACAGGCGTCCAATCACAACTGACTTCCGGAAAATGGGAAGTAACCAACAACATTTGAGGTTATTAAAACAGGAAGTCCCGCCCCTCGACTGTCAAAAATAAAATTGTTCGAGCGAGCAAAACCAACAGGCGAGAGCAGATCAAGCGCGAGAGCGTGTGGAATGATCATGCGCGCGCGCGAGAGCGTGTGAAATGATCATGCGCGCGCGCGAGGGCTTGTATTGAGTGCAGAGTAGATGTCATGAGCGCGCGCAGAGTATGAATGAGCTCGCGAGTTCCCGTTTCCTCGCGTGTAGATCTGTTATTCTCTCGCGAAAGTCATTTACCGCGCGCGCCAGCATCAGTTGTGCGCTCGGTTATTATTGGCATTGATTTGCCGCCATATACATCCATCCGTCCACCCAGGGCTTGACATTAACGCCCGCCAACCCACCAAATGTGGGTGGATTTCAGCAGTGGCGTGTAACACAGGCACATCCACTAGCCACTCTGGCAGGTTGAAATTTATATTAAATTAAATAAATATATTTCAGAGGGAAGCATGCCACTTTTTTTACGTGCATGCAGGTTATGTGTTTCTTCCAGTGTTTCAGAGCGGCTCTGTTAATGCTGCTCCACAACTCTGTCTCTCTGTTTGTTTGGGTTTCCAATAACGTGCATTTGGGAACGCATATAAAGTCTGATGTGCTTTGTGTTTAATAACGAAGTGTTGCACTGTTATTATCTAAGCAGCTTGGTTAACAAAGTACATGTCTCTGCATATGCTGTGAGTTTGGGTTGCTAATAAGATTCATCTGGGAACGCAGTGTCATTTCATCAGATTTCAGACATCCCAACCTGCAAGAAGTCATTTCAGGGAGGGGGTGGGGGGTGGGGAAGGGGGTATTTGTTCGGTTTTGTTGACGGGGGAGGAGGTTTTCATGCACTTTATGAGGCACACACGCACATTTGCACACACACGTAAGGTCTCTCGATCTCTCCCTCTCTGTCGTGCGCGTGATACACGGTTTGGAGCTCGCGAGCTCTAGATTCCGGGAGATTTGAACTAATTTGCAGGCATCAGGGAGCCGCTATCAATATGCGGGAGACTCCCGAAACTTCCGGGAGTCTTGGGATGTCTGAGATTTGTAATGTAAATTATATATAAACCTACACAAAATCAGGAGAATACATCAATATGTTTCTAAAAATGCGAAATTATTGTTCATCGCGATTTCAAAATAAAAGTTTAAACCCTCGCTCTGTGTTTTGATGTCCACATTTTCTTATTAAAGCTGTAGCATTTCTATGGTAAATAAGTGGCCAAATATAAGATTAAGTGGACATTTGGATTAAATGCTTGGCCAATTTAAGGATTTGATCAGGCTGTAAAGTGTAACAACAACAATCACCAGGCCATGGTGCCTCTGCACGCATTTGTTATAATACATAACATACATAAATTGATTATGTTTATAATGTGTATGACATTATGTATTTTAAAAGGGTTGTTCAATAAAAAAAAAAAAAATGATTTCTTCATTTTGATATGATATTTTGATTATTATGCCTCATTGTTATTATAGCTTATAGCCTCCCATAACACCTGATGTACTCGTTACATCATAAGAACAATGGCATCTATGCTAATAGATGAGTCTGTTTTTCCAGAGGTTTACAGTACTCAGCCGATCCGGGCCGTATCCAGATCAAATGGAGGACCTGTGCCTAGACACGACCACAATGCAGCCCTGAAGTGTCAGCAGAGACCCTGCCAACTAGACTTTCCCCTGTGAAAGGTTCACAACATCACAACGTGTTGACACGACAAAACATTTTAAACGACTAAAAACATGCATGCCAGACAAGTAATTGGTGATGCAACTTTGTGAAAGGAAAGATTACGTGCCCGCGCACATACGCAACGCGCAAGCCAATAGACTAAACACTTAATACACATGTGCAAGCTGTCACCGTTGTCACAGATTCACGTTTTTGAAGTTTACAAGGAGATGATAACGGTATCGCTTTTAAAACCTGTTTTCAAAAACTTGCACTTTGAAACCTACTTCAAAGTCTGCGTTCTCAGGACAACAAAAAGCCATTGTAGTGTAAACGAACAGCCAGAACACATTAAAAGTTTTCTGTTTTCAGTTCAAAACGGTGTTGTGTTACCCCTAAGTTAATAACTAATGATTTTTACAATGGAAATGAATCAATTAAAAACTTACTTAAGCTAGACAATGACTTTCTTCTAGAGCTGCTGTACAGCTAAAACAATCTTTGTGGCATACATTTCCAATTATCATATCACTGTAAAACTGCTTTGAAACAATCTGTATTGTATTGACTTAACTATAGTATATGTATTTTAAGTCATTTTAAAGGCTATTGTTCATTAGGTCTATTTTTTATTATCGCAAAAAATATGACTGATTACTCGATTACCAAAGTAATAGTTATTGACAGCCCTATATTAGTTAAAACATTTTACATTTCACCATTTTGTGACTTTCAGTTGAATAAATTAATATTTTTCCAGTTATATATTTCATCATTGAAGATTTCTTTCAAATAGTGTTAAAATAACGTTGTGTCTCGTGAGCTAAGTGAATCGGCACCCCCAATAAAACAATTTCCCAATAACAAAATTGTGGCCAGTGAAAATGCTGAGTGGCTAGCAACTTATGAAAACATACTCGGTTACTAATAATGATGGGGACGAGACCGCCTATGCCGAGTCCGAGTCAAGGCCGAGTCTTTGAAGGGTCGAGTCCGAGTCGAGACCGAGTCCGTTGGTTTTCAAATACAGTCGAGTCCGAGTCAAGACCGAGCCTTTGAAGGGTCGAGTCCGAGTCGAGACCGAGTCCGTTGTTTTTCAAATACAGTCGAGTCCGAGTCAAGACCGAGTCTTTGAGGAAGCAAGTCTGAGTCGAGATTTTGTCTCGACATGTCAGTTTTGATATTCATGATTTAATATCACCCCAGTTAATAATCAACAGTTAGGCCTACAGACTAAGCTAGATTGAGAATTGTTTAGAAGAGCAGTCTTAACGTCTTAATATGGACTATGCTTTTACTATCATTAAAAAAATCCCTACCACATGCATCATCTTCTGCCTATTTTTCTAAAATGCTTCAACAGTGCTGCTCTGTCATCAACATGTTAAGCCCACCCTGACTTTTTTAATCATAGTTAGGACATGCAGAGCAAATTAAAAATTTTTAGTGGCATGTCTAAATTAGTAGGCTTAGCTACTTTATAACATTTTCCAATATTTCCCAATTTTAAATATTTTGACAATACACTCGAATTCAGTATCTTTTAAAACTTGATTCCCCCATAACACACACAAACATTACATAAACACAATTGCACTGTGTAATGCAGTTAATGACGATACTGACTATTTTACAACCCCCTTCCCTCCCACAAACACACACCAAAATACACACACACATAGTGTATATCACACTACGTCACACTGCTGTTAACAACTATGTTCTATATATAGTTGTAGTCCCGCCCTAAAAAAAAAAACCATGAACATAAAAAAAAATGCGTTGGAAAAAAAAATCTCGAGGACTCGGTCTGAAATTACGAGTCCTTCTCCTCCCACTGTGGTCCGAGACCGAGTCAAGACCGAGTCTTTGAAGGAACAAGTCCGAGACGAGTCAGAGAAAGCAGAAATCGGTCTCGAGACCGGTTGAGCTGGCTAGCTCGCTGATTGGCTGGGCTGTGGGAACTGCATGAACCTATGGCGAAGCGGCGAGGACGCGCGATCCTATCAGGACGCTTCCCGTCTAAGCACGCCAGAATGGGCGTGGCTACTGACTATATAAGCGGCCCATTTCGCCATAGGAATCGGGTTAAATCCACTGAAGCGACAGTACCCAAACGTGAAGCCTAATAGCATGGCTGGCTACGCAATACTCGTTCCCTACTCTCAGGGAACCAAGGTTATGCTAGTAACCGAGTACATACGTTTCCTTTCGAGAACGTTCACTTCGTATTGCGTAGCTATACGCTATGGGAACCCATTTTTATATGCCGAGCTATTAGCTGTGCTCTGAGCTATTGCCTGGGGCTGAGCAGTCCGAGGCTTATAGTAGAACTAAAGTCAGAGCCCAATGGGGACCAGACAATGTCGGAGCCCACAAAGAAAAGAGATACCTAGAAGTTTGGGTCCTTCAGGGGCCAAGACCTCTTTTCAAATAGAAAGAACTCGTGCCTGCAGTGCTGGCACTTCTAAATTCTAAAATCTTACAAATGTGGACGGTGAAGACCAGCCGGCCGCCGCACAAATGTCTTCATTTGATACACCACTGGACCAAGCCAATGAAGAGGCCATGCCCCTAGTGGAATAAACCCTGACGGTTGTGGGACATAGAAGGCACATAGAAGCTTAGGCTAGAGAGGTAGCGTCCAATATCCGTCATGATAATCTCTGCTTTGTGACAGGAAGCCCTTCGGTACGGCCACCGAAGCATACAAAGAGCTGTTCTGACTGTCTGAATGGGGCAGAACACTCCAGATAGATTCTGAGAGCCCTAATAGGGCAGAGTAGACCTACTTCTCTATCGTCTTCCAGTAAGGGAAAAAAACGGGGCTCCCTTAAGGCGAGACACGGCAGGCAAAAACATCGTTTTTTTTTACTAGTCAATTTTGAGATTATGGGATATTTGTCTTCAATAACATGTCTTCTTTCAGACTTGTGGTGAAAAAAAGTCCGAAATACACATTTAGGTCTTTATTTTACTATACTTTGTCTGTTTGTGTCGGTAGATTTCTCATAAATTCATAAAAACTTGTCGTTATAAATCATCATGCTGCTCCGCGATCGCGATCTGCACCCTGTCATCACACACACCGTTAGAAAGCTCTCTCTCTCCTGAACAAGACTGCCGGATCCAAATATGGTCATTTCCTTTTTATCAGCAACCAATCGCGAAAGTAAAAGGGGGATTTTACTCTAAATGCGCAATCTCATTGGCTGATGCTAAATTTTTAAAACACGTTTTCTCAAAATGACTTTTCTGTCATACTCCAAGTCCGAAATCTCCAGTTCAGTAGCACCTATATACACCAAACTTTCCAGTCTTGTACCTAGTTATATTATGAAGACATTTACAGAGGGATTTGTAAATATATTATTCCTAGCCTGATTTATATAACATTTTATTCCCAAAAACATGGCGAAAATCATTTTTTTAAGGCTATTGGCAGTATATTCTGATTTACAGGATAACAAAAGTAGATATCCATAAATCCCTCTGTAATTTTTCCCCATCTAATATGTGAACACAATGAAAAAATAATTTTGAACCTGGCTTTGTCCAATACTCAGATTTCGTTTTTTAAAATACATGCAAAATAGCGCATATTTAATTAGACAATGCCTCATTTGCATATTTAAACATTAAATTACAGAAAACTTGTAATACATTTTTTTCTCATCTTAATGTAGGTAATCAACTGGCAAAGTTTCATGGTGATATCTGATAGTTAAAAAAATTACCCTATTCACCTGTAGTGTCTTGCCTTAAGGTCCCTGAGGACCGTAGAAAGGTCCCAGGCAGGTATAGAGGGAGGTTGAGGTAGATTGAGGTGGGTTAAGCCTCCTGGCCCCTTTAAGGAAGCGCACGACCAGGTCGTTCCTTCCCAGTGACTGGCCGGCAACAGGAGAATGGAAGGTTGCTATGGCCGACGCGTATACTTTGAGCGTGGAGGGGGTTCGACCCGCGTCCAGCAGCTCTTGAAGAAAAGAAAATACCAGTGGTACATCACACGAGGATGGGTCAAGGTTCCGAGCTGCACACCAGCCGGTAAACACTGACCATTTAAGGGTGTAGAGGCGTCTCGTTGATGACGCTCTAGCCTCAGTGCTAGTGCTTAGAACTTTTTCCGGGATGTTCCCAGATACCTGCTGAGGGGTCATACATGAAGGGCCCACAAGTCGGGTCGGGGTGCCAGACTGTCCTTTTTGCCAGTGTGAGGAGGTTCTTCCTCACCGGTATCGGCCAGGGAGCTGCATCGAGCAGCTGCACCAAATAGGGGAACCATGTGTGGTTCTGCCAGAGAGGGGCTATTAGGAGGACTGCACACTTGTTCTCCCTGATCCGCTCGATGACCTGAGGGAGCATCGAGACTGGGGGGAATGCGTAAAGGGGGAAGCTGGGCCACTCGTGGGCCAGCACATCCCTGCTCTTTGAGAAGACACCATTCCCCATGGGGGACATTGTCTCGAGATAGCATATCTGCACTCTGGTAAGATGTCTCCCCAAGATGTGGTGTCCTGCCAGATGTGGGAGGAAGGTTTTCAGGGCTAGAAAGACTGCTCTCATTTTGAGGCAGTTGATATGTAGGTGCTTCTCCGAGCTCGACCAGAGGCCGGAGGTTGGCCTGCCCTCGTACAGAGCCCCCCAACCTAGGTTGGAGGCATCTGTTAAAATTACCTTTCTCCTCGAGACTAGACCCATGCTTACACCGGACTGGAACCAGCCGGTGTTTTTCCAAGGGGTCAGAGCTTTGATACAGCCGTGGTCCACCTTAATGCGCAGGTGGCCTGATCGCCACGCATGAGCCGGGACTCGGGGCTTCAGCCAAAGCTAGCAGATAGCTGTTGGACGGAGAGAGCACGATCTGGCATGACCCAAGCTCTCATCTGGAGTCGATGACTGCACCCAGGAAGGTTATACGCTGGCTGAGAGACAGCACATTCTTGGAAAAGTTGATCCTGAGCCCAAGGCATTCTAGATGACTGAGGAGCAAGGATCTGTGGGTTTGTAATTCGTCCTACGATTGGGTCGGAATGAGCCAATTGTCGAGATAGTTCAGAATGCGCATTACCCGCTGTCTCAGGGGGGATAGTGCCGCGTCTATGCATTTCGTAAACGTACGAGGTGCCAGGGACAGTCCGAATGGTAGGTCTATTGATAAGCCTGCCCTTCGAAGGCGAATCTCAAGAATGGCCTGTGATGGGGAGTTACCTGGATATGAAAGTAAGCATCCTTCAGATCCACTGACAAAAAACAATCCCCTGGGCGAATTTGCGCGAATTTGCGCTATTGTTTGGTCATTAGCATCCTGAATGGCCGTTTCATGAAGGCCTTGATCGGGTGTCTGAGATCTAGAATGGGCCTCAAGCTGCCATCCTTTTTCGGGACGAGGAAGTAGCGGCTGTAAAAGCCTGACTCGCTTATTGACGGGGGAACTGTCTCCCTTCGCTAGAAGATTTGACACTTCGGTGCAGAGGACGGTGCAGTTGCTCCTTACCGATGTCTCGACCACGGCATAAAAGCACGGAGGTCGGTCCGGTTGCGGCGGGACTTAACCCCTTCCTTTTCCCTCCTTTCTTTAGGCTAGGAGGGCATCCGAGGCTCAGGGTCCAACACAATCCTGGGTCGGGGTCTCTGACGTTCCGGGAACGGGAAGCGCTTAGCAGGCTGTGGGCGTCGATGGGTTTCAGCCGCTGGGCTGGGCTGAGAAACCGGCGGCGCTGGTTTGGTTGGGTGCAGGGTCGACACTTTCTTCGGGCAACCTGAAGCCGAACTGGAGCGCTTTGGTAAGAAAGGTCGCATGGCCTGCGAGGACTTCTGAGCTTCGGTGAAGCACAAGGAAAAGCCCTTCACCGCAGGACCGAAGAGAACAGTATTCGTGATAGGCGAGTCCAGGAAGGCAGCCCTGTCCATGTCCTTTATTTCGGTGAGGTTGAGCCAGAGATAATGCTCTAACATAGCGTTTCTCAATGGGGGCGGATGGACAGTGTTGGGGGGCGGTGTGAACGAGGCAGCAGAGAGGGGGGTGCTCAGGCGCAAATGGGGGGCATTACTCAGTATGTGCTGTCAGAGGCTTAAAAAAGTTGTGATGAATAACTATGTTCATTAGCATGGGCGTCGGAACCATTGTATATGGGTGGGACAAGACCCACCCACTTTTTAAGACCAATGATATTGAACCCACTCACTTCTACCGTCTCTAATTCAGCGCATATGCCTGTTCACTTTTCAGAGCACCGTCAGTCAAATCCATTCCACTTGAGGAATGCCCCAATAAATTTAAATCCATTCCGTGTTTTAGCTACAGCGTTGATTTCCACGCTGCTGCTCAAATCCATTCCACCTTCATTCAGAGTCCTGCCAAACACTTACTTTTCAGGCCAGACGAGCCACTGCGTATGTGCTGTCCCAAGCGCTAGTCTCAGGTTTCTACTATGGGAACCGGAGCTTCTAACAGTTAGAATATAGATCATACGAAGTTTAAAACGTTTAAATAGAAATATCAAGTAGTAATTAATTAATGTGTATGAATCTTAGTTGATTATTATTGGCTATTAGAGCTGGTTTGGTTGCTGAGACGGAGACGCGCAGAGACGGCAATTAACGCGCTGTTTGATTTGTGACCATGCTGTGCTTATTCCATTCATTCGAGTAGCCTATCATATTGTACAAGGCTTAAATCATTTAAATATACATACAACAATAAACGATATCATATCGTAGAACATGTATGATGTAGTAGCCTATTTAAGTATATATTACTCTTGCCAAGCTCTGATTTCTGAGATGCACGCATAGACAGATTTGCGCTCGTTTCATTTTTACTCTCACTCATTCACTTTACTCATTATTGCATAGAGATTTTAGAAAAGGTATTTGTCTTCGGGAACACCCCTAATCTACATGTGCTGGTCATATAATTAGAATATCATCAAAAAGTTTATTTATTTCAGTAATTCCATTCAAAAAGTGAAATTTGGATATTATATTCATTCATTACACACAGACTGATATATTTCAAATGTTTATTTCATTTAATTTTGATGATTAAAACTGACAACTAATGAAAATCCAAAATTCAGTATCTCCGAAAATTAGAATATTACTCAAGACCAATACAAAAAAAGGATTTTTAGAAATGTTGGCCAACTGAAAAGTATGAACATGAAAAGTATGAGCATGTACAGCACTCAATACTTAGTTGGGGCTCCTTTTGCCTGAATTACTGCAGCAATGTGGCGTGGCATGGAGTCGATCAGTCTGTGGCACTGCTCCGGTGTTATGAGAGCCCAGGTTGCTCTGATAGTGGCCTTCAGCTCTTCTGCATTGTTGGGTCTGGCGTATCGCATCTTCCTCTTCACAATAGCTCATAGATTTTCTATAGGGTTAAGGTCAGGCGAGTTTGCTGGCCAATTAAGAACAGGGATACCATGGTTCTTAAACCAGGTACTGGTAGCTTTGGCACTGTGTGCAGGTGCCAAGTCCGGTTGGAAAATGAAATCTGCATCTCCATAAAGTTGGTCAGCAGGAAGCATGAAGTGCTCTAAAACTGCCTGGTAGACGGCTGCGTTTACCTTGGAGCTCAGAAAACACAGTGGACCAACACCAGCAGATGACATGGCACCCCAAACCATCACTGACTGTGGAAACTTTACACTGGACTTCAAGCAACATGGATTCTGTGCCTCTCCTCTCTTCCTCCAGACTCTGGGACCTTGATTTCCAAAGGAAATGCAAAATGTACTTTCATCAGAGAACATAACTTTGGACCACTCAGCAGCAGTCCAGTCCTTTTTGTCTTTAGACGCTTCTGACGCTGTGTCTTGTTCAAGAGTGGCTTGACACAAGGAATCCGACAGCTGAAACCCATGTCTTGCATACGTCTGTGCGTGGTGGTTCTTGAAGCACTGACTCCAGCTGCAGTCCACTCTTTGTGAATCTCCCCCACATTTTTGAATGGGTTTTGTTTCACAATCCTCTCCAGGGTGCGGTTATCCCTATTGCTTGTACACTTTTTTCTACCACATCTTTTCCTTCCCTTCGCCTCTCTATTAATGTGCTTGGACACAGAGCACTGTGAACAGCCAGCCTCTTTAGCAATGACCTTTTGTCAGTTTTGTCAGTGCCACAGACTGATCGACTCCATGCCACGCTGCATTGCTGCAGTAATTCAGGCAAAAGGAGCCCCAACTAAGTATTGAGTGCTGTACATGCTCATACTTTTCATGTTCATACTTTTCAGTTGGCCAACATTTCTAAAAATCCTTTTTTTGTATTGGTCTTGAGTAATATTCTAATTTTCGGAGATACTGAATTTGGGATTTTCATTAGTTGTCAGTTTTAATCATCAAAATTAAATGAAATAAACATTTGAAATATATCAGTCTGTGTGTAATGAATGAATATAATATCCAAATTTCACTTTTTGAATGGAATTACTGAAATAAATAAACTTTTTGATGATATTCTAATTATATGACCAGCACCTGTAAGTTACTCCAGTAAAAAAAAATCTGGAGGATGACCCACCCACATTTTTTTGCTTCTGAATATTAATTCATTAATTTGCACAGACATAATTTTATTTTACATTCAAACATGGGCGTCCATGTTTGAATGTAAAATAAAATTATGTCTGTGCAAATTAATGAATTAATATTTAAATGTTGCTAGTAGGCCACTCAGACTTGTCCGGCTAGTTACCGGCAAATTATCTCCATAGCAACGCTTAAAAACAAATGCCGCAGCCGGCAGAGTGGTAGAAAGAATGTGTCCAATCAAAATGTACACAAGCTTCGCGGTTCAAGATTAATGTGTCCAATCAAAATGCACACAAGCACAATCACGTAGGCTAAAACAATTTTGATATCAAAACACATTTAAACATCATGGCGGAAAACAAGAAGAAGTGCAGACATTATAGTGTTGAGTATATTAAATATGGATTTATTCCCCCACCCACGAACATCCAGCTCCCGATGTGCCTGCTTTGCCAGCAGGTTTTTTCCAACGAGGCAATGAAACCGTCCCGTCTAAAGGAGCACCTTACTAAAATTCACCCCGATAAGGCATCCAAGGAAGCTGCGTATTTCCAGAACCTCAAGGAGCAACTTTCCAAACAGTCCATCTCCAAGATGTTCTCTAGGAAGGTAAACCAGACAGACAGTGGGTTGGTGGCCTCCTATAACATCTCTCTCCTGATAGCGAAGTCCGGGTTGCCATTTACAGTGGGGGAGAAGCTGGTTATCCCAGCGATTAAAGAGGCCATCTCCACCATCATGGAGAGAGACCCATCGCCAGTGATGCAGGCCATCCCGCTCAGCAATGACAGTGTGGCTCGGAGAATAAAGGAGATGGCGCTGGATACTGAGCAGCAGTTGTGTGCCACACTGCGTGAAAATCCATTCAGTATCCAGCTGGATGAAACCACGACCATAGACAATAATGTTCTGCTGATGGCATATGTGCGTTATATGTCTGAGAGAGATGTGGCCGAGGACGTTTTGTTTGCCAAATATCTCTCCACTGACATACGAGGGGAGATGATCTTCAGGGCCCTTAGTGACTACCTGCTGGAGAATTGCATTCCGATCGCCAACATCCTCGCCTGTGCCACAGATGGAGCTCCCGCTATGGTTGGCAGGTACCGTGGATTCGCAACTTTGTTAAAGGAGCGTGTGCCGCAGGTGTTAATAGTGCACTGCATGTTGCACAGTCACAATTTAGTGGCCAAAAATTTAAGTCCTTCTCTCCACCAGTCTCTGAACATCGCTGTCAGGGCCATAAACAAAATTAAGGCCCATGCACCTTTCATACGGATTACATGATCACAGGGTATTTGCTTTAGATTTGAATATGTTCGTTTAAAAGTGGACATTTCAAGCTTTATATATGTAGGTTATATTTTGTTTCAGTTCATTTTTGAGACGCGCTCGTTCAAGGAGATCATGAAAGTGCGCCTGATTGTTTTATTTATTCTTGTTATTGTGAGTTTTAATAAAAGTTGTTGCGAATTATGTATTATTCTTTTCTGTATGACCAGAAATTATTATAGTATTTTAAGTTGTTTCCACTGTTGATAGGAAAATGCAAGTGTTCACGCCTGCGCCTCCGTGCCATGCAGCAAGCGTGCTCCACACTCCGCACAAACATGGATATGCGTCAAAATCTTGTGTTTATTTGTGATAATCTTAGCCCTGTAGGCCTATTATTGTTGTCTAACTTGTATTATGTCTGACATTTGACGAATTGTTTTGTTCTTTTTTGTTCGTTGTTGTTAAGACGCATGCGTCTTACATGCGCTTCATGAGGCACACTAGCACCCACACGCAATGTCTCTCTCGCTCTCTCGCTCTCTCCCTCTCTGCCGTGCTCGCGCAGTTTGAACATCCCATACAGAAATGTAATATATGTCAATACATGTAAATTACATATATAATGTCAGTGCCCATGTATGTCTGCTGCCTATATGAGAATATATGCAATATTCATATATATAAAACACAGACATATATGAAACATATTTCAAAATATAGCAAAAATGGCCGTTTTCATGTAAGTGCCATATATTTTCCCGTATATGCACATAAATGTTAAATATATGTAAGACGCATATATGTATATATGCATGTACTTATTTCAATGCATCAGTAGGCTATCAGATGCATGTATGTTTACATACATTTATTAAATATGTGGAAAACAAATATGTATGTCACATATTCATAATTAATGTTGTCCATATGTGTGAGAAACCAATAGTAATATATGCAGATATATGGTATCATATATGGATTAACTGAAATATTTTCTTCACATGTTTGGACACATAAATGTTCATATATGTTGCAGGCATATATTGTGTTATCAGATAAGTCAAATGTATGTATAGATATATGTCATGCTATTTAAAATATAAGTACATATATGGCCATATATTACATTTTTGTATGGGATAACATACATATTCACGTAGCCTTTCGAAAACGAATACTATAATATATAGAAAAATATATATTACCGAGGAAATACGGGACAAAACATGATTTTTTCATAATAAGTCGGGACACTAAAATTAGAGTTGAAATACGGGACTGTCCCGGGAAAAACGGGACGTCTGGTCATCGACGCGTCGGTTGAAAACATCACAACTTTTCAGAATGCCACAAGCGCACAGCAGATCATGTGACAAAAACCAACCGATCAGCTTCGGCCTTTCCGTAACAACATCGAAAGCTCGGCCGAACAGCTGATCGCTGTACAGGGCAGGTTTTTATTTCTCATCTCCATAAATATATCTAGTAGTAAAGTTAATGCAAGGGCTAGAAATCAATTAATCCTTTGTATCGATCATCATGTCATGGAGAGCGCAGTTCATGGTTGCAACAACAGACCCTATGGCAGCGGAAGCACTTGTGGAAACAAGGAGAAAACGGCACGGCCCTTAAAATAGTCCCAATATTTACACTTATTATACCTTAGTGATTCAGAATAAGACAAAAGCACGGCTTTGAAAATGGATTCATTATGTACTCGCTCATTACATAAATGTTTAAACATTTTAAATACTTTAAGTTACGAATTTATTAATAACTAGAAAAAAAGTTTGATGAGACAAACTTTAAGTTGGCTTGAGAAAGCCGGACCAGAGAGTTTGAAGAAGTTTAAAGTATTTTGAAGTCGGATAGATGGATTAGTTAGAAAAGAAAAGAAAGATTAATTAGATTGACAAAAAGATTGGTTTCACTGAAAGATTAGTTAGAAAGAAAGAAAGATTAGTAAGAAAAAAAGAAAGAAAGATTAGTTAGAAAGAAAGAAAGAAAGAAAGATTAGTTTAAAAAGAGATAAAGAAAGAAAGATTAGTTAGAAAGAAAGATAGATTAGTTAGAAAATATATTAGTTAGAAAGAAAGATAGATAGATTTGTAAGAAAGAAAGATAGATTAGTTAGAAAGAAAGATAGATAGATTAGTTAGAAAGAAAGAAAGAATGATAGATTAGTTAGAAAGAAAGAAAGAAAGAAAGAAGGATTTGTTAGAAAGAAAGATGGATTAGTTAGAAAGAAATAAAGATATATTAGTTAGAAAGATGGATTTGTTAGAAAGAAAGGATCAGTTAGAAAGAAAGAAAGATGGATTTGTTAGAAAGAAAGAAAGATAGATTGATTAGTTAGAAAGAAAGATAGATAGATTAGTTAGAAAGAAAGAAAGATTAGTTAGAAAGAAAGAAAGATAGATTTGTTAGAAAGAAAGAAACAAAGAAAGAAAGAAAGATTGATTTGTTAGAAAGAAAGAAAGAAAGAAAGAAAGATGGATTAGATAGATAGGTTAGAAAGAAAAATATTAGTTAGAAAGAAAGAAATATAGATTAGTTAGAAAGAAAGATAGATTAGTTAGAAAGAAAGAAAGATTAGTTAGAAAGAAAGAAAGACAGATTAGTAAGAAAGAAAGATAGATTAGTTAGAAAGAAAGAAAGATAGATTAGTTAGAAAGAAAGAAAGAAAGGTTAGTTATAAAGAAAGAAAGATAGATTAGTTAGAAAGAAAGAAAGAAAGAAAGAAAGATTAGTTAGAAAGAAAGAAAGAAAGAAAGATTAGTTAGAAAGAAAGAAATATAGATTAGTTAGAAAGAAAGGTAGATTAGTTAGAAAGAAAGAAAGATTAGTTAGAAAAAGAAAGATAGATTAGTTAGAAAGAAAGATAGATTAGTTAGAAAGAAAGAAAGATAGGTTAGTTAGAAAGAAAGAAAGGTTAGTTAGAAAGAAAGATAGATTAGTTAGAAAGAAAAAAGATAGATTAGTTAGAAAGAAAGAAAGAAAGAAAGAAAGAAAGAAAGAAAAAGATTAGTTAGAAAGAATGAAATATAGATTAGTTAGAAAGAAAGATAGATTAGTTAGAAAGATAGAAAGAAAGATAGATTAGTTAGAAAGAAAGAAAAAAAGAAAGATTAGTTAGAAAGAAAGAAAGATTAGTTAGAAAGAAAGAAAGAAAGAAAGAAAGAAAGAAAGAAAGATTAGTTGGAAAGAAAGAAAGATAGATTAGTTAGAAAGAAAGATAGATTAGTTAGAAAGAAAGAAAGATTAGTTAGAAAGAAAGGAAGAAAGAAAGATTAGTTAGAAAGAAAGAAAGGAAGATAGATTAGTTAGAAAGAAAGAAAGATAGATTAGTTAGAAAGAAAAAAGATTGATTAGTTAGAAAGAAAGCTAGACAGATTAGTTAGAAAGAAAGATAGATTGATTAGTTAGAAAGAAAGAAAGACAGATAGATTAGTTAGAATGAAAGAAAGAGATTACTTAGAAAGAAAGAACGAAAGAAAGAAAGAAAGGAGGATAGATTTGTTAGTTAGAAAGAAAGATAGATTAGTCAGAAAGAAAGAAAGATAGATTAGTTAGAAAGAAAGAAAGAAAGATTAGTCAGAAAAAGAAAGATAGATTACTTAGAAAGAAAAAAGATAGATTGTTAGAAAGAAAAAAGATAGATAGATCAGTTAGAAAGAAAGAAAGATAGATTAGTTAGAAAGAAAGATAGATAGATTAGGTAGAAAGAAAAATAGATTGATTAGTTAGAAAGAAAAAAGATAGATTAGTTAGAAAGAAAGAAAGATAGATAAGTTAGTCAGAAAGAAAAAAGATAGATTAGTTAGTAAGAAAGAAAGATAGATAGATTAGTTAGTTAGAAAGAAAGATAGATTAGTTAGAAAGAAAAAAGATAGATTAGTTAGAAAGAAAGATGGATTAGTTAGAAAGAAAGAAAGAAAGAAATATAGATTAGTTAGAAAGAAAGATAGATTAGTTAGAAAGAAAGATAGATTAGTTAGAATGAAAGAAAGAGATTAGTTAGAAAGAAAGAAAGATCGATTAGTTAGAATGAAAGAAAGAGATTGGTTAGAAAGAAAGAAAGAAAGAAAGAAAGAAAGAAAGAAAGAAAGAAAGAAAAAAGGATAGATTAGTTAGTTAGAAAGAAAGATAGATTAGTCAGAAAGAAAGAAAGATTAGTTAGAAAGAAAAAAGATAGATAGATTAGTTAGAAAGAAAGATAGATTAGAAAAAGAAATATGGATAGATTACTCAGAAAGAAAGAAAGATAGATTAGTTAGAAAGAAAGAAAGATTAGTTAGAAAGAAGGAAAGAAAGATAGATTAGTTAGAAAGAAAGATAGATTAGTTAGAATGAAATAAAGATAGATTAGTTAGAAAGAAAGAAAGAAAGAAAGAAAGAAAGGAGGATAGATTTGTTAGTTAGAAAGAAAGATAGATTAGTCAGAAAGAAAGAAAGATAGATTAGTTAGAAAGAAAGAAAGAAAGATTAGTCAGAAAAAGAAAGATAGATTACTTAGAAAGAAAAAAGATAGATTGTTAGAAAGAAAAAAGATAGATAGATCAGTTAGAAAGAAAGAAAGATAGATTAGTTAGAAAGAAAGATAGATAGATTAGGTAGAAAGAAAAATAGATTGATTAGTTAGAAAGAAAAAAGATAGATTAGTTAGAAAGAAAGAAAGATAGATAAGTTAGTCAGAAAGAAAAAAGATAGATTAGTTAGTAAGAAAGAAAGATAGATAGATTAGTTAGTTAGAAAGAAAGATAGATTAGTTAGAAAGAAAAAAGATAGATTAGTTAGAAAGAAAGATGGATTAGTTAGAAAGAAAGAAAGAAAGAAATATAGATTAGTTAGAAAGAAAGATAGATTAGTTAGAAAGAAAGATAGATTAGTTAGAATGAAAGAAAGAGATTAGTTAGAAAGAAAGAAAGATCGATTAGTTAGAATGAAAGAAAGAGATTGGTTAGAAAGAAAGAAAGAAAGAAAGAAAGAAAGAAAGAAAGAAAGAAAGAAAGAAAGAAAGAAAGAAAGAAAGAAAAAAGGATAGATTAGTTAGTTAGAAAGAAAGATAGATTAGTCAGAAAGAAAGAAAGATTAGTTAGAAAGAAAAAAGATAGATAGATTAGTTAGAAAGAAAGATAGATTAGAAAAAGAAATATGGATAGATTACTCAGAAAGAAAGAAAGATAGATTAGTTAGAAAGAAAGAAAGATTAGTTAGAAAGAAGGAAAGAAAGATAGATTAGTTAGAAAGAAAGATAGATTAGTTAGAATGAAATAAAGATAGATTAGTTAGAAAGAAAGAAAGAAAGAAAGAAGGATAGATTAGTTAGTTAGAAAGAAAGATAGATTAGTCAGAAAGAAAGAAAGATAGATTAGTTAGAAAGAAAAAAGATAGATAGATTAGTTAGAAAGAAAGATAGATTAGTTAGAAAGAAAGAAAGAAAGATAGATAGATAAGTTAGAAAGAAAAAATGATAGATTAGTTAGTTAGAAAGAAATATGGATAGATTACTCAGAAAGAAAGAAAGATAGATTAGTTAGAAAGAAAGATAGATTAGTTAGAAAGAAAGAAAGAAAGATAGATTAGTTACAAAGAAAGAAAGATAGATTAGTTAGAAAGAAAGATAGATAGATTATTTAGAAAGAAACAAAGAAAGATAAGTTAGTTAGAAAGAAAGATAGATTAGTTAGAAAGAAAAAAGATAGATTGATTAGTTAGAAAGAAAGAAAGATAGATTAGTTAGAAAGAAAGAAATATGGATAGACTAGTTAGAAAGAAAGATAGATTGATTAGTTAGAAAGAAAGAAAGAAAGATAGATCAGTTAGAAAGAAGAAAGATAGATTAGATATAAAGAAAAAAGATAGATTAGTTAGAAAGAAAGATAGATTAGTTAGAAAGAAAAAGATAGATTAGTTAGAAAGAAAGAAATATGGATAGATTAGTCAGAAAGAAAAAGATAGATTAGTTAGAAAGAAAGAAGTATGGATAGATTAGTCAGAAAGAAAAAGATAGATTAGTTAGAAAGAAAGAAAGATAGATTAGTTAGAAAGAAAGAAAGATAGATTAGTTAGAAAGAAAGAAAGATAGATTAGTTAGAAAGAAAGATAGATAGATTAGTTAGAAAGACAGATAGATTAGTTAGAAAGAAAGAAACATAGATTAGTTAGAAAGAAAGAAAGAAAGATAGATTAGTTAGAAAGAAAGAAAGAAAGATTAGTTTGAAAGAAAGAAAGATTAGTTAGAAAGAAAGAAAGATTAGTTTGTTAGAAAGAAAGGAAGATAGATAAGTAAGAAAGAAAGAAAGATGGATTAGTTAGAAAGAAAGAAAGAAAGAAAGAAAGAAAGATAGATTAGTTAGAAAGAAAGATAGATTAGTTTGAAAGAAAGAAAGATTAGTTAGAAAGAAAGAAAGATTAGTTTGTTAGAAAGAAAGGAAGATAGATAAGTAAGAAAGAAAGAAAAATGGATTAGTTAGAAAGAAAGAAAGATAGATTAGTTAGAAAGAAAGAAAGATTAGTTAGAAAGAAAGAAAGATTAGTTTGTTAGAAAGAAAGGAAGATAGATAAGTAAGAAAGAAAGAAAGATGGATTAGTTAGAAAGAAAGAAAGAAAGAAAGAAAGAAAGAAAGATAGATTAGTTAGAAAGAAAGATAGATTAGTTAGAAAGAAAGAAATATGGATAGATTAGTCAGAAAGAAAAAGATAGATTAGTTAGAAAGAAAGAAAGATAGATTAGTTAGAAAGAAAGAAAGATAGATTAGTTAGAAAGAAAGAAAGATAGATTAGTTAGAAAGAAAGATAGATAGATTAGTTAGAAAGAAAGACAGATAGATTAGTTAGAAAGAAAGAAACATAGATTAGTTAGAAAGAAAGAAAGAAAGATAGATTAGTTAGAAAGAAAGAAAGAAAGATTAGTTTGAAAGAAAGAAAGATTAGTTTGTTAGAAAGAAAGGAAGATAGATAAGTAAGAAAGAAAGAAAGATGGATTAGTTAGAAAGAAAGAAAGATAGATTAGTTAGAAAGAAAGAAAGATTAGTTAGAAAGAAAGAAAGATTAGTTTGTTAGAAAGAAAGGAAGATAGATAAGTAAGAAAGAAAGAAAGATGGATTAGTTAGAAAGAAAGAAAGAAAGAAAGAAAGAAAGATAGATTAGTTAGAAAGAAAGAAAGATTAGTTAGAAAGAAAGAAAGAAAGATAGATAGATAGATAGATAGATAGATAGATAGATAGATAGATAGATAGATAGATAAGTTCATTAGTACATATAGAATGGTAGTTTAATTGAGTCTAGGGCTTCAGGGAGTTTAGATTTGAGTTTGTGTTGTACACTACTGGGACTACTTTGCAATCAAAGTCAATGGGATTTTTATGATTTTTAATATTAATTTTTAAGAAATCTGAAAGTCAAATCAGTTAGAAAAGATATAGCAACTCGAGTCAGAACAGTCTGAAGGTCTGACCCGAGTTTGGAGTTTGTAGAGTTAAAGCTCTAGGAGGAGTTAGAGTCAGAAAATTTTGGTTAAGAAAAAGAAGAAGAACTAGAAAAAGTTTGTCGAGACAAACTTTAAGTTGGCTTGTGAAAGTTTGGACCAATAAGTTTGAAGAAGTTTAAAGTAGTTTGAAGTTTAAAGTAGTTTAAAGTTTAAATTAGTTAGAATTTCAAAGTAGTTTGAAGTTTAAATTAGTTTAAAGTTTGAATTAGTTTAAAGTAGTTTAAAGTATAGTTTGAAGTAATTTAAAGTTGCTAGGGTGTTTCTAGTGGGTTGCTAAGGTGTTCTGGGTGGTTGCTAGGTGGTTGCTAAGGTATTTTGGGTGGTTGCTAGGGTGTTATCGGTGGTTGCTAGGTTGTTGCTAAGGTATTTTGGTTGGTTGCTAGGGTGTTCTGGGTGGTTGTTAGGTGGTTGCTAGGGTGTACTGGGTGGTTGCTATGTTGTTGCTAGGGTGTTCTATGGTATTTTGGGTGGTTGCTAGGGTGTTCTGGGTAGTTTTTAGCCAGTTGCTAGGATGTTCTGGATGGTTGCTATGGTGTTGCTAGGGTGTTCTTGGGTATTTTGGGTGGTTGCTAGGGTGTTGTAAGGTATTTCTGGTGGTTGCTAGGCAGTTGCTAGGGTGTTCTGGGTGGTTGCTATGGTGTTGCTAGGGTGTTCTAGGCTATTTTGGGTGGTTGCTATGGTGTTGCTAGGGTGTTTTAAGGTATTTTTGGTGGTTGCTAGGCAGTTGCTAGGGTGTTCTGGGTGGTTGCTATGGTGCTGCTAGGGTGTTCTAGGCTATTTTGGGTGGTTGCTATGGTGTTGCTAGGGTGTTTTAAGGTATTTTGAGTGGTTGCTAGGGTGTTCTGGGTGGTTGCTAGGGTGTTCTAAGGTATTTTAGGTGGTTGCTATGGTGTTGCTAGGGTGTTCTAAGGTATTTTGGGTGGTTGCTAGGGTGTTCTGGGTGGTTGCTATTGTGTTGCTAGGGTGTTCTAAGGTATTTTGGGTGGTTGCTAGGGTGTTCTGGGTGGTTGCTATTGTGTTGCTAGGGTGTTCTAAGGTAATTTGGGTGGTTGCTAGGGTGTTCTGGGTGGTTGCTAGGCAGTTGCTAGGGTGTTCTGGGTGGTTGCTAGGCAGTTGCTAGGGTTTTCTGGTGGTTGCTAGGGTGTTGCTAGGGTGTTCTAGGGTATTTTGGGTGGTTGCTATGGTGTTGCTAGGGTGATTTAAGGTATTTTGGGTGGTTGCTAGGGTGTTCTGGGGGTTGCTAGGCAGTTGCTAGGGTGTTCTAGGGTATTTTGGGTGGTTGCTATGGTGTTGCTAGAAAGAAAGATTAGTTAGAAAGAAAGATTAGAAAGAGAGAAAGAAAGAAAGATAGAAAGATTAGTCAGAAAGAAATAAAGTTAGAAAGAAAGATTAGTTAGAAAGAAAGACAGGTAGAAAAGAAGATTAGAAAGAAAGAGAGAAAGATTAGAAAGAAAGAAAGATTAGTTAGAAAGAAAGAAAGAAAGATTAGTTAGAAAGAAAGAAAGATTAGTTAGAAAGAAATAGATTAGTTAGAAAAGAAAGAAAGATTAGTTAGAAAGAAAGATTAGAAAGAGAGAAAGAAAGAAAGATAGAAAGATTAGTTAGAAAGAAAGAAAGATTGAAAGAAAGATTAGAAAGAAAGAGAAAAAAGAAAAAGATAGAAAGATTAGTTAGAAAGAAAGAAAGATTAGTTAGAAAGAAATAGATTAGTTAGAAAAGAAAGAAAGAAAGAAAGAAAGAAAAAAAGATTAGTTAGAAAGAAAGATAAGAAAAAAAGATAGAAAGATTAGTTAAAAAGAAAGAAAGTTAGAAAGGAAGATTAGAAAGAAAGAAAGAAAGAAAGAAAGAAAGATTAGTTAGAAAGAAAGATTAGTTAGAAAGAAAGAAAGAAAGATTAGTTAGAAAGAAATAGATTAGCTAGAAAAGAAAGAAAGATAGATTAGTTAGAAAGAAAGAAAGATAGATTAGTTAGAAAGAAAGAAAGATAGATTAATTAGAAAGAAAGAAAGAAAGAAAGAATGAAAGATAGATTAGTTAGAAAGAAAAAAAGGAAAAGATAGATAGATAGATAGATAGATAAAATAGTCAGATGATAGATAGATAGATAGATAGATAGATAGATAGATAGATAGATAGATAGATAGATAGATAGATAGATAAAATAGTCAGATTATAGATAGATAGAAATAGTTAGATGATAGAAAGATAAGAAAGAAAGAAAGAAAGAAAGATTAGTTATAAAGAAAGATAAGAAAGAAAGATAGAAAGATTAGTTAAAAAGAAAGAAAGTTAGAAAGAAAGATTAGTTATAAAGAAAGAAAGAAAGTTAGAAAGGAAGATTAGAAAGAAAGAAAGAAAGAAAGATTAGTTAGAAAGAAAGATTAGTTAGAAAGAAAGAAAGATTAGTTAGAAATAAATAGATTAGTTAGAAAAGAAAGAAAGAAAGATTAGTTAGAAAGAAAGATTAGAAAGAGAGAAAGAAAGAAAGAAAGATAGAAAGATTAGTTAGAAAGAAAGAAAGATTGAAAGAAAGATTAGAAAGAAAGAGAAAAAAGAAAAAGATAGAAAGATTAGTTAGAAAGAAAGAAAGATTAGTTAGAAAGAAATAGATTAGTTAGAAAAGAAAGAAAGAAAGAAAGATTAGTTAGAAAGAAAGATAAGAAAGAAAGATAGAAAGATTAGTTAAAAAGAAAGAAAGTTAGAAAGAAAGATTAGTTATAAAGAAAGAAAGAAAGAAAGTTAGAAAGGAAGATTAGAAAGAAAGAAAGAAAGAAAGATTAGTTAGAAAGAAAGATTAGTTAGAAAGAAAGAAAGATTAGTTAGAAAGAAATAGATTAGCTAGAAAAGAAAGATAGATAAATTAGTTAGAAAAGAAAGAAAGAAAGATAGATTAGTTAGAAAGAAAGAAAGATAGAAAGATAGATTAGTTAGAAAGAAAGAAAGAAAGAAAGAAAGAAAGAATGAAAGATAGATTAGTTAGAAAGAAAAAAAGAAAAAGATAGATAGATAGATAGAAAGAAAGATATAAAGATTAGTTAGAAAGAAAGATTGAAAGAAAGATTAGAAAGAAAGAAAGAGTTAGAAAGAAATATATAAAGATTAGTTAGAAAGAAAGATTAGTTAGAAAGAAATAGATTAGTTAGAAAAGAAAGAAAGAAAGAAAGAAAGAAAGATTAGTTAGAAAGAAAGATAGAAAGAAAGATAGAAAGATTAGTTAAAAAGAAAGAAAGTTAGAAATAAAGATTAGTTAGAAAGAAAGAAAGAAAGTTAGAAAGGAAGATTAGAAATAAAGATTAGTTAGAAAGAAAGAAAGAAAGAAAGAAAGAAAGAAAGAAAGAAAGAAAGATTAGTTAGAAAGAAAGAAAGTTAGAAAGGAAGATTAGAAATAAAGATTAGTTAGAAAGAAAGAAAGAAAGAAAGAAAGAAAGATTAGTTAGAAAGAAAGATTAGTTAGAAAGAAAGAAAGAAAGATTAGTTGGAAAGAAATAGATTAGCTAGAAAAGAAAGAAAGATCGATTAGTTAGAAAAGAAAGAAAGACAGAAAGATAGATTAGTTAGAAAGAAAGAAAGATAGAAAGAAAGATAGATTAGTTAGAAAGAAAGAAAGATTAGTAAGGAAGAAAGAAAGATTAGTTAGAAAGAAAGAATGAAAGATAGATTAGTTAGAAAGAAAGAAAGAAAAAGATAGATAGATAGATAGATAGATAGATAGATAGATAGATAGATAGATAGATAGATAGATAGATAGATAGATAAAATAGTCAGATGATAGACAGATAGATAGACAGATAGATAGATAGATAGATAGATAGATAGATAGATAGATAGATAGATAGATAGATAGATAGATAGATAGATAGATAGATAGATAGATAGATAGATAAAATAGTCAGATGATAGATAGATAGAAATAGTTAGATGATAGAAAGATTAGTAAGAAAGAAAAAGAGAGAGAAAGAAAGATTAGAAAATCTTTAAACAGAGTTTATTAATTTATGAGTTTAAGAGTTCATAAGTGTATGAATTCATGAGTTTTAAGTGTATGAGTTTAGAGTTTATAAGTTTAAATGAGTCTAAGAGTTCAAGTTTAGAGTTCATTAATTTATTATGCGTTTAAGTGTAGATAAATAAGTGTCATAGATATATGAGTTTATTAGTTTAAATGAGTCTCAATGGCTCATATAGTATATAGAATGGCAGTTTGATTCAGTCTAGGGCTTCAAGGTATTTAGATTTGAATTTTTGACAGTTGGGGAGTTTGAAAATCTGAACATTCCGCAATGTTAAGTCAATGGGAGTTTTTTCCGACTTTGATCGTCATTTTTAGGAAAACCGTAAGTCCGATCAGTTAGAAAAGATATAGCAACTCGAGTCAGAACAGTTTGAGTGTCTGAGCCGAGTTTGGAGTATGTAGAGTTAAAGCTCTAGGAGGAGATTGATATAGAATTTTTTTGTAAGAATAATAATAATAATAAGTTTAAATAGGATTTCAGTAAGTTGGCTCTCACAAGCCAACTTAACTAGAAAAAGTTCGTCGAGACAAACTTTAAGTTGGCTTGTGAAAGTTTGTATCAGAAAGTTTGAAGAAGTTTAAAGTAGTTTGAAGTTTAAAGTAGTTTAAAGTTTAAGGTAGTTTAAAGTGTAAATTAGTTTGAAGTTTAAATTAGTTTAAAGTTTAAATTAGTTTAAAGTTTTTAAATAGTTTAAAGTTTAAAGTAGTTTAAAGTTTAAAGTATAGTTTAGGGTGTTCTCGGTGGTTGCTATGGGTTTGCTAGGTGGTTGCTAGGGTATTCTGGGTGGTCGCTAGGGTGTTGCTAGGTGGTTGCTAGGGTGTTCAGGGTGGTTGCTATGGTGTTGCTAGGTGGTTGCTAGGGAGTTCAGGGTTGTTGCTTAGGTGTTGCTAGGTGGTTGCTAGGGTGTTCTGGATGGTTGCTAGGTGGTTGCTGGGGTGTTCTGGGTGGTTTCTAGGTGGTTGCTAGGGTTTTCTGGGTGGTTGCTATGGTGTTCTAACGCCTTTTGGGTGGTTGCCAGGGTGTTATGGGTGGTTGCTATGGTGTTGCTAGGGTGTTCTAGGCTTTTTTGGGTGGTTGCTATGGTGTTGCTAGGATGTTCTACGGTATTTCGGGTGGTTGCTAGGGTGTTCTGGGTGGTTGCTAGGCAGTTGCTAGGGTTTTCTGGTGGTTGCTAGGGTGTTGCTAGGGTGTTCTAGGGCAGTGTTTCTCAACCTCTCCTGCAGGGACCCCCTGACAGGACATGTTTTTGTTTTAACCCTGAAATGGCACACCTGATTCAATTAGTCAGCTGCACATTAAGCCTTTAATTAATTGAATCAGGTGTGCCATTTCAGGGTTAAAACAAAAACATGTCCTGTCAGGGGGTCCCTGCAGGAGAGGTTGAGAAACACTGTTCTAGAGTATTTTGGGTGGTTGCTATGGTGTTGCTAGGGTGTTTTAAGGTATTTTGGGTGGTTGCCAGGGTGTTCTGGGTGGTTGCTATGGTGTTGCTAGGGTGTTCTAGGCTTTTTTGGGTGGTTGCTATGGTGTTGCTAGGATGTTCTAGGGTATGTCGGGTGGTTGCTAGGGTGTTCTGGGTGGTTGCTAGGCAGTTGCTAGGGTTTTCTGGTGGTTGCTAGGGTGTTGCTAGGGTGTTCTAGGGTATTTTGGGTGGTTGCTATGGTGTTGCTAGGGTGATTTAAGGTATTTTGGGTGGTTGCTAGGGTGTTCTGGGGGTTGCTAGGCAGTTGCTAGGGTGTTCTAGGGTATTTTGGGTGGTTGCTATGGTGTTGCTAGAAAGAAAGATTAGTTAGAAAGAAAGATTAGAAAGAGAGAAAGAAAGAAAGATAGAAAGATTAGTTAGAAAGAAAGAAAGTTAGAAAGGAAGATTAGAAAGAAAGAGAGAAAGAAAGAAAGATAGAAAGATTAGTTAGAAAGAAAGAAAGAAAGAAAGAAAGATAGAAAGATTAGTTAGAAAGAAAGAAAGATTGAAAGAAAGATTAGAAAGAAAGAGAGAAAGAAAGAAAGATAGAAAGATTAGTTAGAAAGAAAGAAAGATTAGTTAGAAAGAAATAGATTAGTTAGAAAAGAAAGAAAGAAAGAAAGAAAGAAAGAAATAGATTAGTTAGAAAAGAAAGAAAGAAAGAAAGAAAGATTAGTTAGAAAGAAGGATTAGAAAGAAAGAAAGATAGAAAGATTAGTTAAAAAGAAAGAAAGTTAGAAAGAAAGATTAGTTAGAAAGAAAGAAAGGAAGATTAGAAAGAAAGAAAGATTAGTTAGAAAGATTAGAAAGAAAGAGAGAAAGAAAGAAAGATAGATAGAAAGATTAGTTATAAAGAAAGAAAGAAAGATTGAAAGAAAGAGAGAAAGAAAGAAAGAAAGAAAGAAAGATAGATAGATAGATAGATAGAAAGATTAGTTAGAAAGAAAGAAAGATAGATAGAAAGATTAGGTAGAAAGAAAGAAAGATTAGTTAGAAAGAAATAGATTAGTTAGAAAAGAAAGAAAGAAAGATTAGTTAGAAAGAAAGATTAGAAAGAGAGAAAGAAAGAAAGATAGAAAGATTAGTTAGAAAGATTAGAAAGAAAGAGAGAAAAGAAAGAAAGATAGAAAGATTAGTTAGAAAGAAAGAAAGATTAGTTAGAAAGAAAGAAAGATTAGTTAGAAAGAAATAGATTAGTTAGAAAAGAAAGAAAGATTAGTTAGAAAGAAAGATTAGAAAGAAAGAAAGATAGAAAGATTAGTTAAAAAGAAAGAAAGTTAGAAAGAAAGATTAGTTAGAAAGAAAGAAAGAAAGAAAGAAAGAAAGAAAGAAAGAAAGAAAGAAAGAAAGAAAGAAAGATTAGTTAGAAAGAAAGATTAGTTAGAAAGAAAGACTAGTTAGAAAGAAAGAAAGAAAGAGTTAGAAAGAAATAGATTAGCTAGAAAAGAAAGAAAGATAGATTAGTTAGAAAAGAAAGAAAGAAATATAGATTAGTTATAAAGAAAGAAAGATAGATTAGTTAGAAAGAAAGAAAGATTAGTAAGAAAGAAAGAAAGATTAGTTAGAAAGAAAGAATGAAAGACAGATTAGTTAGAAAGAAAGAAAGAAAAAGATAGATAGATAGATAGATAGATAGATAGATAGATAGATAGATAGATAGATAGATAGATAGATAGATAAAATAGTCAGATGATAGATAGATAGATAGATAGATAAAATAGCCAGATGATAGATAGATAGAAATAGTTAGATGATAGAAAGATTAGTAAGAAAGAAAGAAAGAAAGAAAAAGAGAGAGAAAGAAAGATTAGAAAGAAAGAATGGGTAGATAGATAGATAGAAAAGTGTCATAGATAGATGAGTTTATTAGTTTAAATGAGTCTCAATGGCTCATATAGTGTATAGAATGGCAGTTTGATTCAGTCTAGGGCTTCAAGGAGTTTAGATTTGAATTTTTGGCAGTTGGGGAGTTTGAATCTCTCACAAGCCAACTTAATAATAAGTTTAAATAGGATTTCAGTAAGTTGGCTCTCACAAGCCAACTTAACTAGAATGTACATTTCCAGAAGAAAATGTGAAGTGGTGCTTGCAGTGGCAAAACTCGCCACTCGGTTGCTAGGGTGTGGTACATTATAGCATACGAGCCAACAAACACGTCTGTACTACGTTCTGGTGCTGAGATATGGCTTATTCATGTTGTTCAGATGGTTGCTAGGGCGTTCTCAAGGTGTTCTGAGTGGTTGCTAGGGTGTTTTGGGTGGTTGCTAGGGTATTCTGGGTGGTTGCTAGGGTGTTCTGGTAGGTTGCTAGGGTATTTTGGGTAGTTGCTAGGGCGTTGCTAGGGTGTTCTGGGTGGTTGCTAGGGCGTTGCTAGGCGGTTGCTAGGGTATTCTGGGTGGTTGCTATTGTGTTGCTAGGCGGTTCCTAGGGTGTTCTGGGGTGTTATGGTGTTCCTAGGGTATTCTGGGTGGTTGCTAGGTGGTTGCTAGGTGGTTGCTAATGTGTTATAGGTGGTTGCTATGGTGTTGCTAGGTGGTTGATAGGGTGTTCTGGGTGGTTGCTAGGCAGTTGCTAGGGTATTCTGGGTGGTTGCTATGGTGTTGCTAGGCGGTTGCTAGGGTATTCTGGGTGGTTGCTATGGTGTTACTAGGTGGTTGGCAGTTGTCACAGATGTTTACTATTGGAGTCCTCAGCATTTTTTGGTATGATTTAGCACTTACCTAATTGCTATTAGCATGTAGCTATTCACAGCTAGCATGTGTAGCATGTTGGAAGTCCTGTTTGCTAGCATGAGTCAAAAGAACCAACCTCCATCTCTATACGATGTTCTGATGCAGAGATATAGTTCTTGCAAAATGGTTGCTGAGGTACTCTGTTTGGTTGCTAGGGAGTGGCTTGGCAGCTGCCAATCATGAAACTCCAAAGACTGATTGTCGGTGTGAATGATATAAACCAACTCCCATGCCTCTGTGACATTTAGAATGGAAGATATCCCTATTTGGATTTTGGTTGCTAAGGTGCTTGACAATGGTTGCTAGGGAGGGGCTAAGAAGTGTTGACATGATTCATGATTGGCTGATTGTCAGTGTGGATGATATAAACCAACTCCCATGCCTCTGTGACATTTAGAATGGAAGATATCCCTATTTGGATTTTGGTTGCTAAGGTGCTTGACAATGGTTTCTAAGGAGGGGCTAAGAAGTGTTGACATGATTCATGATTGGCTGTTTGCTGGCCCGAGTCAAACTTGTGTTAACCCCATGTCATTATGATGTTCTGATGCAGAGATATAGGTCTTGCAAAATGGTTGTTAGGGTACTCTGTTTGGTTGCTAGGGAGTGGGTTGGCAGCTGCCAGTCATTAAAGCCCAAAGGTCGCTTGTCAGTATGAATGATATAAACCAACTCCCATGCCTCTGTGACATTCAGAATGGAAGATATCCTTCTATAGATTTTAGTTGCTATGGTGCTCAACAATGGTTGCTAGGGAGGGGCTAGGAAGTGTTGAGGTGATTCATGATTGGCTGTTTGCTGCCCCGAGTCAAACGAGACCACCCTTGTGTTTCTATGACGCTTCTATCCGGAGATATTCTTTTGACCTCTTTCAATGGAAGTCTATGTAACTTGTTGCTAAGGTGCTCTAAATGGTTGCTAGGGAGTGGCTTGGCAGCTGCCAGTCATCAAAGTCCAAAGGTTGCTTGTCAGTATGATTGATATAAACCAACTCCCATGCCTCTGTGACATTTAGAATGGACGATATCCCTCTTTGGATTTTGGATGCTAAGGTGCTCGACAATGGTTGCTAGGGAGGGGCTAGGAAGTGTTGAGGTTATTCATGATTGGCTGTTTGCTGCCCCGAGTGAAACGAGACCACCCTCGTGTTTCTATGACAGTGCTATCCGGAGATATCCTTTTGATCTCTTTCAATGGAAGTCTATGGAACTTGTTGCTAAGGTGCTCTAAATGGTTGCTAGGGCGTGGCTTAATAGCTTCACAATGATCCTGAGAGACTGATTGGTCATCTGAGTAAAATGAGCTCGCCCCCTTGTCTCTATGACACTGTGATCTAGAGCTATGTTCAATACAAAATCCCTATGCAATTTACCATAGTAGGAAAAGCATGTGTGTTTCATGGGCCGTCCTACACCATAGTAAGTCAATGGGGCAACTTTGGGCAGCTCCTGCCCCCCAGGGGTGCAACTTTTACCCCATTGTGAGGTATGTTCTTACAGAGCCTGTCAGCCTCTTCAAATGTGGTAAATCACACGTCTCTGCGAAATTCTCGCTCTGAGCTATGATACGTCAAAGTTCGACGCAATGTTAAGTCTATGGGATTTTTTGCCCAATTTTTTGCCCCTGGGGCGAACATCGTACCCCCGATCGCTTATAAAAGTCATAGCACACCATTCCCGAATAATCCGCACGATTTGACGCCTCACTCAGGGGTCTATGGCAAACTTTGCGGGAGGAGTTACGCGCCAAACTTTTGTGAGAAATAAGAATAATAACTAGAAAAATTGCATTTCCTGCGGAACATGCGTGTGAATGCTTGAAATGCTTAAATGAAATGCACAAACAACTGCAAAATATTGCTAAACAAGCTGAGATGCACAAACAACTGCAAAACAGAGCAAAAATGCAAAAAAAGCTTAATTCAAATGCATTAATAAGCTGAAATGCAAAAAAAGATTAAAAAAATTGTAGAAAACTAAAGAGTTTAATTAGAGAGGTAGAGAAGTAGACAGAGGTAAATAAATAAAGGGGTAGAGAAAGAGACAGAGGTAGAGAAGTAAAGGAGAACAAAAAAAGAAAAGGTAGAGAAAGACAGAAAGACAGATAGATAGATAGATAGATAGATAGATAGATAGATAGATAGATAGATAGATAGATAGATAGATAGATAGATAGATAGATAGATAGATAGATAGATAATTTGGACACAGAAAGTCAAATAGTTAGACAGGATAGATAGAAGAGAATAAAAGGAGGAGTAGAAAGGAGAAGAAGAGATTAGGAAAGGAGGGGAGAAGAGGAGGACAGGAGGAGTAGAGGATGGAAGGAGGAGAAGAGGAGGGAAGAGGGAGGGAGAACAGGAGAAGCAGAAGCATAAATGCAACAAAAACCTGTAGTAATTAAAGTTCCTTCAGAAAAGAGCTCAGTGACTGTCCACCAATCAGAACACAGGAGCAATTATGTGTGTCTCCCTTTGATCTTGTCTAATCAACATCACCTGTGCAATCAGCTTTCCTATTTAGACAGAGGCCAAAATCGCTGATACTTGGCCTCAAACAAACCTCCCTAGAGACAAAACTATAGGTTGTATCGGCGAAATGACCTGACCATGAGCGAGACAAGGCCTTTGTGAACGATGTGATGTATTTTTTGTGTGGATAGAGTTGAAAAAAGGGACCACTTTGGCGAGTTGAAAAACTGGTCCGTAATGCTCTGATCACTAAAATTTGGCCTGAATTTATAATTGCTGCCAATGGAGGATTGTCTGTCACTCTTGTCCTTTGGAAGGACAAAGAGAAAAAATTATAAGTCCGAGGGATTTACTAAACACACGTGAGGAACCACAACAAAAATACCTACGTTTCAAGTATAATTACATGCCCGAAGAGTTAAAATTGTGGCCAGGCCAGCGATTTAAAAAATATTTTTTACGATTAATTTTCAAGCTGGCTCACTCTAGCAGATGACATCACGTGCTCTAGCTCTGAACAGTCTCTCTCATCCGCACTTAAATGTTAAAAAAAATGCACAAAAAGCTTAATCGTTTAAAAATTATAAAAGGTATAAAAAAGAAAAAAAATAGCACACAAGTCATTGAAAAGCTGAACATTTTGATACTTGAATGGTTTTTGTAGCACAAAGTAGAGAGGAGTTGAAAGCGACCACGGAAGAATATGGAATAATAATAAAGATTTGGATTTCAATAGTGTGAATGCTTGAAGCATTCACACTAATTAAAGTTCCTTCAGAAAAGAGCTCAGTGACTGTCCACCAATCAGAACACAGGAGCAATTATGTGTGTCTCCCTTTGATCTTGTCTAATCAACATCACCTGTGCAATCAGCTTTCCTATTTAGACAGAGGGCAAAATCGCTGATACTTGGCCTCGAACAAACCTCCCTAGAGACAAAACTATAGGTTGTATCGGCAAAATGACCTGACCGTGAGCGAGACAAGGCTTTTGTGAACGATGTGATGTATTTTTTGTGTGGATAGAGTTGAAAAAAGGGACCACTTTGGCAAGTTGAAAAACTGGTCCGTAATGCTCTGATCACTAAAGTTTGACGTGAATTTATAATTGCTGCCAATGGAGGATTGTCTGTCACTCTTGTCCTTTGGAAGGACACAGAGGAAAAACTGTAAGTCCGAGGGATTTACTAAACACACGTGAGGAACCACAACAAAAATACCTACGTTTCAAGTATAATTTCATGCCCGAAGAGTTAAAATTGTGGCCAGGCCAGCGATTTAAAAATTATTTTTTACGATTAATTTTCAAGCTGGCTCACTCTAGCGGATGACATCACGTGCTCTAGCTCTGAACAGTCTCTCTCATCCGCACTTAAATGTTAAAAAAATGCACAAAAAGCTTAATAGTTTAAAAACTATAAAAGGTATAAAAAAGAAAAATAATAGCACACAAGTCCTTGAAAAGCTGAACATTTTGATACTTGAATGGTTTTTGTAGCACAAAGTAGAGAGGAGTTGAAAGCGACCACGGAAGAATACGGAATAATAATAAAGATTTGGATTTCAATAGTGTGAATGCTTGAAGCATTCACACTAATAATAACTAGAAAAATTGCATTTCCTGCGGAACATGCGTGTGAATGCTTGAAATGCTTAACTGAAATGCAAGAAAGAAAGAAAGAAAAATAAAGAAGGATTAGTTAGAAAGAAAGAAAGATGGATTAGTTAGAAACAAAGATGGATTAGTTAGAGAGAAAGAAAGAAAGATAGATTAGTTAGAAAGAAAGAAAGAAAGAAAGATAGATTAGTTAGAAAAAAAAGAAAGATTAGAAAGAAAGAAAGATTAGGTAGAGAGAAAGAGAGAGAGAAAGAAAGAAAGATAGATTAGGTAGAAAGAAAGAAAGATTAGGTAGAAAGAGAAAGAAAGAAAGATTGGTTGCTAGGGCGTTGCTAGGCGGTTGCTAGGGTATTCTGGGTGGTTGCTATGGTGTTGCTAGGTGGTTGCTAAGGTATTCTGGATGGTTGCTAGGTTGTTGATAGGCGGTTGCTAGGCTGTTCTGGGTGGTTGCTATGGTGTTGCTAGGTGGTTGCTAAGGTATTCTGGATGGTTGCTAGGTTGTTGATAGGCGGTTGCTAGGGTGTTCTGGGTGGTTGCTAGGTGGTTGCTAGGGTGTTCTGGGTGGTTGATAGGCGGTTGCTAGGTGGTTGCTAGGGTATTCTGGGTGGTTGCTAGGGTGTTAGTAGCTGGTTGCTAAGGTATTCTGGATGGTTGCTAGGGTGTTGCTAGGTGGTTGCTAGGGTGTTCTGGGTGGTTGCTAGGTGGTTGCTAGGGTGTTCTGGGTGGTTGATAGGCAGTTGCTATGTGGTTGCTAGGGTATTCTTGGTGGTTGCTAGGGTGTTGCTAGCTGGTTGCTAAGGTATTCTGGATGGTTGCTAGGGTGTTCTGGGTGGTTGCTAGGCGGTTGCTAAGGTGTTCTGGGTAGTTGCTAGGCGGTTGCTAGGTGGTTGCTAAGGTATTCTGGATGGTTGCTAGGGTGTTGCTAGGGTGTTCTGGGTGGTTGCTAGGCGGTTGCTAAGGTATTCTGGATGGTTGCTAGGGTGTTGCTTGCTGGTTGCTAGGGTGTTCTGGGTGGTTGCTAGGCGGTTGTTAGGGTGTTCTGGGTGGTTGCTAGGGCGTTGCTAGGCAGTTGATAGGGTATTCTTAATATTTCTTGGCATGATTTAGCACTTACCTAATCGCCATTAGCATGTAGCTATTCACAGCTAGCATGTGTAGCATGTTGTAAGTCCTGTTTGCTAGCATGAGTCAAAAGAGCCAACCTCCATCTCTATACGATGTTCTGATGCAGAGATATAGGTCTTGCAAAATGGTTGCTAGGGTACTCTCTCTGGTTGCTAGGGAGTGGCTTGGCAGCTGCCAATCATAAAACTCCAAAGGCTGATTGTCAGTGTGAATGATATAAACCAACCCCCATCTCTATACGATGTTTTGATGCAGAGATATAGGTCTTGCAAAATGGTTGCTAGGGTACTCTGTTTGGTTGCTAGGGAGTGGCTTGGCAGCTGCCAATCATGAAGCTCCAAAGTCAATGTGAATGTATAAACCAACCCCCATCTCTATACGATGTTTTGATGCAGAGGTATAGGTCTTGCAAAATGGTTGCTAGGGTACTCTGTTTGGTTGCTAGGGAGTGGCTTGGCAGCTGCCAATCATGAAACTCCAAAGGCTGCTTGTAAGTATAAATGATATAAACCAACTCCCATGCCTCTGTGACATTCAGAATGGAAGATATCCCTCTTTGGATTTTGGTTGCTAAGGTGCTCGACAATGGTTGCTAGGGCGTGGCCAGTAAGTGTTGAGGTGATTCAGGATTGGCTGTTTGCTGGCCCGAGTCAAACGAGCCCACCCTCATGTTTCTATGACACTTATATCCTGAGATATCCCTTTGATCTCTTTTAATGGTAGTCAGAAAGAAAGAAAGATTAGGTAGAGAGAAAGAGAGAGAGAGAAAGAAATAAAGATAGATTAGGTAGAAAGAAAGATTAGGTAGAAAGAAAGAAAGATTAGGTAGAGAAAGAAAGAAAGAAATAAAGAAAAAAGATTAGGTAGAAAAAAGAAAGAAAGAAAGAAAGAAAGAAAGAAAGAAAGAAAGAAAGAAAGAAAGAAAGAAAGAAAGAAAGAAAAATAAAGAAGGATTAGTTAGAAAGAAAGAAAAATAAAGAAGGATTAGTTAGAAAGAAAGAAAGATGGATTAGTTAGAAAGAAAGAAAGATGGATTAGTTAGAGAGAAAGAAAAAGATAGATTCGTTAGAAAGAAAGATAGATAGATTAGTTCAAAAAAAAGAAAGATAGATTAGTTAGAAAGAAAGAAAGATTAGAAAGAAAGAAAGAAAGATTAGGTAGAAAAAAGAAAGAAAGAAAGAAAGATTAGTTAGAAAGAAAGAAAGATAGATTAGTTAGAAAGAAAGAAAGAAAGATTAGAAAGAAAGAAAGAAAGAAAGAAAGAAAGAAAGAAAGAAAGAAAGAAAGATTAGGTAGAAAAAAGAAAGAAAGAAAGATTAGTTAGAAAGAAAGAAAGATAGATAGATTAGTTAGAAAGAAAGATAGATTAGTTAGAAAGATAGATTAGTTAGAAAGAAAGATAGATTAGATAGAAAGAAAGAAAGAAAGATTAGGTAGAAAGAAAGATTAGGTAGAAAGAGAAAGAAAGAAAGAAAGAAAGAAAGAAAGAAAGAAAGAAAGAAAGAAAGAAAGAAAGAAAGAAAGATTAGGTAGAAAGAAAGATTAGGTAGAAAGAAAGAAAGAAAGAAAGAAAGAAAGAAAGAAAGAAAGAAAGATAAAGAAGGATTAGTTAGAAAGAAAGAAAGATGGATTAGTTAGAAAGAAGGAAAGATGGATTAGTTACAGAGAAAGAAAAAAGATAGATTCGTTAGAAAGAAAGAAAGATAGATAGATTAGTTCGAAAGGAAGAAAGATAGATTAGTTAGAAAGAAAGAAAGATTAGAAAGAAAGAGAGAAAGAAAGAAAGAAAGAAAGATTAGAAAGTAAGGAAGAAAGATAGATTAGTTAGAAAGAAAGAAAGATTAGAAAGAAAGAGAGAAAGAAAGAAAGAAAGATTAGAAAGTAAGAAAGAAAGAAAGAAAGATTAGGTAGAGAGAAAGAGAGAGAGAGAAAGAAAGAAAGAAAGATAGATTAGGTAGAAAGAAAGATTAGGAAGAAAGAAAGAAAGATTAGGTAGAAAAAAGAAAGAAAGAAAGAAAGAAAGAATGAAAGAAAGAAAGATTAGTTAAAAAGAAAGAAAGATAGATAGATTAGTTAGAAAGAAAGAAAGATAGATTAGTTAGAAAGATAGATTAGTTAGAAAGAAAGATAGATTAGATAGAAAGAAAGATAGATTAGTTAGAAAGAAAGAAAGAAAGAAAGATAGACAGATAGATAGATAGATAGATAGATAGATAGATAGATAGATAGATAGATAGATAGATAGATAGATAGATAGATAGATAGATAGATAATTTGGACACAGAAAGTCAAATAGTTAGACAGGCAGATAGATAGAAGAGGATAAAAGGAGGAGTAGAAAGGAGAAGAAGAGATTAGAAAAGGAGGGGAGAAGAGGAGGACAGGAGGAGTAGAGGATGGAAGGAGGAGAAGAGGAGGGAAGAGGGAGGGAGAACAGGAGAAGCAGAAGCATAAATGCAACAAAAACCTGTAGTAATTAAAGTTCATTCAGAAAAGAGCTCAGTGACTGTCCACCAATCAGAACACAGGAGCAATTATGTGTGTCTCCCTTTGATCTTGTCTAATCAACATCACCTGTGCAATCAGCTTTCCTATTTAGACAGAGGCCAAAATCGCTGATACTTGGCCTCAAACAAACCTCCCTAGAGACAAAACTATAGGTTGTATCGGCGAAATGACCTAACCATGAGCGAGACAAGGCCTTTGTGAACGATGTGATGTATTTTTTGTGTGGATAGAGTTGAAAAAAGGGACCACTTTGGCGAGTTGAAAAACTGGTCCGTAACGCTCTGATCACTAAAGTTTGACCTGAATTTATAATTGCTGCCAATGGAGGATTGTCTGTTGCAGAGAAAAAATTATAAGTCCGAGGGATTTACTAAACACACGTGAGGAACCACAACAAAAATACCTACGTTTCAAGTATAATTACATGCCCGAAGAGTTAAAATTGTGGCCAGGCCAGCGATTTAAAAATTGTTTTTTACGATTAATTTTCAAGCTGGCTCACTCTAGCAGATGACATCACGTGCTCTAGCTCTGAACAGTCTCTCTCATCCACACTTAAATGTTAAAAAAAATGCACAAAAAGCTTAATAGTTTAAAAATTATAAAAGGTATAAAAAAGAAAAATAATAGCACACAAGTCATTGAAAAGCTGAACATTTTGATACTTGAATGGTTTTTGTAGCACAAAGTAGAGAGGAGTTGAAAGCGACCACGGAAGAATACGGAATAATAATAAAGATTTGGATTTCAATAGTGTGAATGCTTGAAGCATTCACACTAACTAGAATGTACATTTCCAGAAGAAAATGTGAAGTGGTGCTTGCAGTGGCAAAACTCGCCACTCGATTGCTAGGGTGTGGTACATGATTGCAAACGAGCCAACAAACATGTCTGTACTACGTTCTGGTGCTGAGATATGGCTTATTCAAGTTGTTCAGATGGTTGCTAGGGCGTTGCTAAGGTGTTCTGAGTGGTTGCTATGGTATTCTGGGTGGTTGCTAGGTGGTTGCTAGGGTGTTCTGGGTGGTTGCTATGGTGTTGCTAGGCGGTTGCTAGGGTATTCTGGGTGGTTGTTAGGGCATTGCTAGGCAGTTGCTAGGGTATTCTTGGTGGTTGCTAGGGCGTTGCTAGGCAGTTGCTAGGGTGTTCTGGGTGGTTGCTATGGTGTTGCTAGGTGGTTGCTAGGGTATTTTGGGTGGTTGCTATGGCGTTGCTAGGTGGTTGCTAGGGTATTCTGGGTGGTTGCTAGGCGGTTGCTAGGGTGTTCTGGGTGGTTGCTAAGCGGTTGCTAGGGTATTCTGGGTGGTTGGTATGGTGTTTCTAGGTGGTTGCTAGGGTATTCTGGGTGGTTTCTATGGCGTTGCTAGGGTGTTCTGGGTGGTTGCTAGGCGGTTGCTAGGGTATTCTGCGTGGTTGCTAGGGCGTTGCTAGGTGGTTGCTAGGGCGTTGCTAGGCGGTTGCTAGGGTATTCTGGGTGGTTGCTATGCGGTTGCTAGGGTATTATGGGTGGTTGCTATGGTGTTGCTAGGCGGTTGCTAGGGTATTCTGGGTGGTTGCTATGGTGTTGCTAGGCGGTTGCTAGGGTATTCTGGGTGGTTGCTAGGGCGTTGCTAGGTGGTTGCTAAGGTATTCTGGGTAGTTGCTATGGTGTTACTAGGTGGTTGGTAGTTGTCACAGATGGTTACTATTTGAGTTCTTAACACTTTCTTGGCATGATTTAGCACTTACCTAATCGCTATTAGCATGTAGCTATTCACAGCTAGCATGTGTAACATGTTAGAAGTCCTGTTTGCTAGCATGAGTCAAAAGAGCCAACCTCCATCTCTGTACGATGTTCTGATGCAGAGATATAGCTTTTGCAAAATGGTTGCTAGGGTACTCTATTTGGTTGCTAGGGAGTGGCTTGGTAGCTACCAATCATGAAACTCCAAAGGCTGATTATCATTATGAATGATATAAACCAACTCCCATGCCTCTGTGACATTTAGAATGGAAGATATCCCTCCATTGATTTTGGTTGCTAAGGTGCTCGACAATGGTTGCTATGGAGGGGCTAGGAACTGTTGACATGATTCATGTTTGGCTGTTTGCTGCCCAGAGTCAAACTTGTGTTAACCCCATCTCTATATGATGTTCTGATACAGAGATATAGGTCTTGCATAATGGTTGCTAGGGTAATTTGTTTGGTTGCTAGGGAGTGGCTTGGCAACTGCCAATCATGAAACTCCAAAGGCTGGTTGACAGTATGTATGATATAAACCAACTCCCATGCCTCTGTGACATTCAGAATGGAAGATATCCCTCTATGGATATTGGTTGCTAAGGTGCTCGACAATGGTTGCTAGATAAGGGCTAGGAAGTGTTGATATGATTCATGATTGGCTGTTTGCTGCCCCGAGTCAAACGAGACCACCCTTGTGTTTCTATGACAATTCAGTCCGGAGATATCACTTTGATCCCTTTTAATGGAAGTCTATGTAACTTGTTGCTAAGGTGCTCTAAATGGTTGCTAGGGCATGGCTTAATAGCTTCACAATAATCCTGAGAGACTGATTGGTCGTCTGAGTAAAATGAGCCCGCCCCCTTGTGTCTATGACACTGTGATCCAGAGCTATGTTCAATACAAAATCCCTATGCAATGTGTAGGACGGCCCATCCTACACCATAGTAAGTCAATGGGGCAACTTTGAGCAGCTCCTGCCCCCCAGGGGTGCAACTTTTACCCCATTGTGAGGTATGTTCTTACAGAGCCTGTCAGCCTCTTCAAATGTGGCAAATCACACGTTTCTGTGAAATCTGATTTCTGAGCTATGACTCGTCAAAGTTTGTTGCAATGTTAAGTCTATGGGATTTTTTTGGGCGCTTTTTTGCCCCTGGGGCAATTACCGTACCCCCGATCTCTTAGAAAAGATGTAGCACACCTCTCCTCAATAAGCCGCACGATTTGGCGCCTCACTCAGGGGTCTGTGATGTCAGCATGTATTTTTTATAACATAGTAAAAGATAGTTACTATAGAGTTATTATAGAGTTCTTAAAATCTTTATTAACGAGTGCCTTTGGTCTTTGGAGTGCCTCGTGCCTATGGCCTACGGTTGCTAGGGTGCTGTAATTGGTTGCTAGGGTGAGGCTATGAAGATTTTAGGCCATTACTTATTGGCTGCTTGATAATATAAATCCTCTGAGGGAGAGAGAGAGGGAGAGAAACGCAGGGGTGTCAGGCCCTTTGTGTCTGTGTGTGTGAAAAAGTCGGTTGGGATTTGAATTTCTGAACATTCCGCAATGTTAAGTCAATGGGATTTTTTTGGCCGCTTTTTCGTCCGCTGTGCGAACATCGTACACCCGATCGCTTAGAAAAGTCATAGCACACCTCTCCTCAATGAGCCGCACGATTTGACGCCTCACTCAGGGGTCTGTGACAAACGGTGCAGGAGGAGTTACGCGCCAAACTTTGTGTGGAATAATTTTTGCAAGATAACACTAGTGTTGCCTTGCCTTTGGCAAGCACCACTAATAATAATAAGTTTAAATAGGATTTCAGTAAGTTGGCTCTCACAAGCCAACTTAACTAGAAAAATTGCATTTCCTGCGGAACATGCGTGTGAATGCTTGAAATGCTTAAATGAAATGCACAAACAACTGCAAAATATTGCTAAACAAGCTGAGATGCACAAACAACTGCAAAACAGAGCAAAAATGCAAAAAAAGCTTAATTCAAATGCATTAATAAGCTGAAATACAAAAAAAGATTTAAAAAAATTGTAGAAAACTAAAGAGTTTAATTAGAGAGGTAGAGAAGTAGACAGAGGTAAATAAATACAGGGGTAGAGAAAGAGACAGAGGTAGAGAAGTAAAGGAGAACAAAAAAAGAAAGGTAGAGAAAGACAGAGGGATAGATAGATAGATAGATAGATAGATAGATAGATAGATAGATAGATAGATAGATAGATAGATAGATAGATAGATAGATAGATAGATAGATAGATAGATAGATAGATAGATAGATAGATAATTTGGACACAGAAAGTCAAATAGTTAGACAGGCAGATAGATAGAAGAGGATAAAAGGAGGAGTAGAAAGGAGAAGAAGAGATTAGGAAAGGAGGGGAGAAGAGGAGGACAGGAGGAGTAGAGGATGGAAGGAGGAGAAGAGGAGGGAAGAGGGAGGGAGAACAGGAGAAGCAGAAGCATAAATGCAACAAAAACCTGTAGTAATTAAAGTTCCTTCAGAAAAGAGCTCAGTGACTGTCCACCAATCAGAACACAGGAGCAATTATGTGTGTCTCCCTTTGATCTTGTCTAATCCAACATCACCTGTGCAATCAGCTTTCCTATTTAGACAGAGGCCAAAATTGCTGATACTTGGCCTCAAACAAACCTCCCTAGAGACAAAACTATAGGTTGTATCGACGAAATGACCTGACCATGAGCGAGACAAGGCCTTTGTGAACGATGTGATGTATTTTTTGTGTGGATAGAGTTGAAAAAAGGGACCACTTTGGCGAGTTGAAAAACTGGTCCGTAATGCTCTGATCACTAAAGTTTGACCTGAATTTATAATTGCTGCCAATGGAGGATTGTCTGTCACTCTTGTCCTTTGGAAGGACACAGAGAAAAAATTATAAGTCCGAGGGATTTACTAAACACACGTGAGGAACCACAACAAAAATACCTACGTTTCAAGTATAATTACATGCCCGAAGAGTTAAAATTGTGGCCAGGGCAGCGATTTAAAAATTATTTTTTACGATTAATTTTCAAGCTGGCTCACTCTAGCAGATAAAATCACGTGCTCTAGCTCTGAACAGTCTCTCTCATCCGCACTTAAATGTTAAAAAAAAATGCACAAAAAGCTTAATAGTTTAAAAATTATAAAAGGTATAAAAAAGAAAAATAATAGCACACAAGTCATTGAAAAGCATTTTGATACTTGAATGGTTTTTGTAGCACAAAGTAGAGAAGAGTTGAAAGCGACCACGGAAGAATACGGAATAATAATAAAGATTTGGATTTCAATAGTGTGAATGCTTGAAGCATTCACACTAATAAGTATGCAAGAGAACACTAGTGTTGCTTTGCCTTTGGCAAGCACCACTAATAATAAGTTTAAATAGGATTTCAGTAAGTTGGCTTTCACAAGCCAACTTAATAAGTTTAAATACAATATCAGTAAGTTGGCTCTCACAAGCCAACTTAATAATAAGTTTAAATAGGATTTCAGTAAGTTGGCTTTCACAAGCCAACTTAATAAGTATACAGAAGAACACTAGTGATGCCTTGCTTTCAGCAAGCACCACTAATAATAATAAGTTTAAATAGGATTTCAGTAAGTTGGCTTTCACAAGCCAACTTAATAATAATAATAATGATAATTATAAGAAGAAAATAAGGACGTGAATCATACACATTATTATTATTATAACAGAATGATAAACAGCATACATTCAATAAAGACATTTAGCCCTTTTTTGGTGGTTTTGGTGGTGGTGGTGGTGGTGGGGGGCGGTCAGGGACCTGGATATTGGATAGGGGGCGCTGGCCTAAAAAAGGTTGAGAACCACTGCTCTAACACAACCAAACTGGCCATATTTCGTCGAATTGCCAGGGCAGTGGTCTCCGAAGCGCGCAGGGCCAAATCGGTGGCGCTGCGCAGGTCTCTGAAGGCAGTGGGGTCCGGTCCAGATTCGTCCAAGGAGCGGAGGAGTTTGGCCTGGAACACCTGGTGGACCGCCATGGTGTGCAGGACTGAGGCAGCTTGTCCAGCGGAGGTATAAGCTCCTGCAAGGTGGTCCTGCAAGGTTTCGATTGATGAACCGCCTTGGCTCTCCATCCAATGGCCACCGCTTTCTCTGGAGGGGGCAGTTTCTCATACCCTCTCTCCTCAGCGCAGTCAAGAATTGAAAGCATGGCTGAAGTTGCCGAGCGCAGGCGGGCCGATTAGGGGGTGCGCCAAGACTTCATCTGTTCTTTGTTTACCTCTGGGAAGAACAGGGCTGGGCGCTGACGAGGGGCCTGTTGGCACCCCGGCAGGAAGCACTCATCGAGGCGGCTTCTAGCGGGCTCCTCTGGAGAAGACCACTCGAGGCCAAGGTCTTCAACGGCCCTGGTGAGGACACGGAGAAGTTGAGCGTCCAAACTCGCTCTGGTGCCGCTTCCACCGGACTGAGACGGGGGGGCGGAGTCCGTGACAGAGCCCGGCCATTCCTCGCTCTCCAATGCAGCCAAAGACAGGCTGTCATCAAGCTCCTCCTCCAATCCACCGAATGAGACGAGGCCGGCCGCTTCGTGGGAGGGGCGCTGGTCCGTCTTGGTGAACAGGACGTGCGAAGGATTTCTCTCTTGAGAAAGCGAGGCACACGGGCGCTCGTCTCTGAGAGCTCAGGCATCCTTTGACCCCGCCGTTTCTTCCTCCGCGGCTCGAGGAGGGCGGGAAACGGGAGGGCGCAAAGGGCGGTGTCACTCTCTGGTGTAAAGAGAGCTAGCCGTGAGCGCAGAGAGGATAGCGGCACATTCTCACAATGAAAGCAGCTGCCTTGTGTGAGTGCAGCTTAAGTGTGTCCTGCTCCCAGGCATGAAGCGCACTCATCGTGTCCGTCTGAGGCTCTGCATGCAGTGCAGTCGGAGCGTGACATTTGAAACAACGTCACGTAGAAATTTGCTCTTTCAAAAGCGCTGCCGAGGCGAGCACTTCAATGCTTTAGAAAGGATATACGTCGCTGGATGGCCGCAGGAAAACGGCGAATCAGGAGAGGCGGCGTCGAGTCGAAGATCGATCAGGAGGCTGCCATCCGCTGAGCTGCTGTTTGCAGAGTCGCTCATTCCGCTGCTGGGGCTCGTCGACGGCTTCTAGCAGGAGAGTCAGCGAAGATGTGTCGATCAATGAAGGAGATTAAATCTGATTCCTATGGCAAAATGGGCCGCTTATTTAGTCAGTAGCCACGCACATTCTGGCGCGCTTCGGCACGTGCGAGGCGGGAAGCGTCCTGATAGGATCACACGTCCTCGCCGCTTCGCCATAGGTTCGTGCAGTTCCCACAGCCCAGCCAATCAGCGAGCTAGACAGCTCTGTGCTGTGCTGGCTGTGTGCAGCTGCACTGCGTTTTAAAATAAATGCTTCAATATTCTCGAGAAAAGGGTTTTCCCATAGCGTATAGCTACGCAATACGAAGTGAATGTTCTCGAAAGGGAACCACTAGCCACAGCTGCTGGTAAGCAAAAACGTTAATGGTAATTCCTGTAGGCCTATCCGGTATCCTGTTATCTCTGTAAAGCTGCTTTAAAACAATCTGCATTGTAAAAAGCGCTATATAAATAAAGGTGACTTGATCCACCACTAAGTGGTGCTATAATAGTTTACATTTTTGCTATAAACTCCAGAATCAAAATTGCTTTCCTTTATTATATTATATTATATTAGCCAAAAAAATCTAAACGTAACACTCACTCGAGCACGCCTGAATGTCATCATTCTGGATTTTTATCTACTTATGTAGGCTAATTAGAAACGTGCATTACTGAATAAACTATGCAGTAGCCTAAGTGTTCAAATTAGGACAACGCATTTTTTTTAAACATTTTTTGGTGTGGCACCTTACTATTTTTACTGGACTCATCTGGCCATCCAATTAAAAATATCCTCAAGGCGCGACTGCTTGTTCTGCGTCGAGACCCGTCCTCCTGTTCTGCTTGTTCAGACCCATCTTCTCTATCTCTCTTTCACACGCACGCGCAAAAACACACAATGATAAATTTACTACAGGAAAGGGTCAGCGCAAAATCCGTCTTGCTATCATGCATTCCATAGTCCCCAGTTCTCCATAAACTCCCCTTTCTTTCTTTCTTTCTTTTAGAGAGATAAAACACTTAAGACATCGCACTGTTACAACAGGTGCATATTTAACAGGCTGTTAAAATGTGTAGTGTTTGAGTTCGAACCAATTAGGCTAATCAAATATGGATGACTGCTCTGACTATGTGCCACGGTGGCCTACTGCTTACAGCAAAAAAAAAAAAAAAACCTGCTTAGGGTTTCTGTCACAAGTATCAGGGCATATAAATAGTAGCTATTTTAGTAAAGATTTTCAGTTTTTCCCCCACAAATCTGTAGGTTTTCATTAATTACAAAATTGTTCACGAGAAAAGAAAAATAAATAAGCCCAAAGTCTAAGTTTAATGGGACATCTTTATAAGCCCAAGATGTATTGTTCCAAGAAACCAGCTGATAGGCCTATAATTAAATGCATATTTAATAAAAACAGAAGAGGCAAATTATGAAAATACCATATTCATAACTTTGTCACTGTAATAGGTTATTGCAGCATATTATAATTGTGCACCCATTAAATCACTTACCGCTGACTTCTCGAGGCTCTGCGCTTCCTGTGGGCTCAGTGTCTACTTTACGTCCACATCTCCCGAGCCCTTGAACCAGCTGCTCCAGGGGCAACTCCAAATCCGGCTTGGGATAACACCGCAGACCACTGGAGCATCTCGGTGTGTAAACGCCGCACAGCTCGCCCTCTTGCCGGGCACACACCGGACAGCAGCCGCAGCCCGGCTCGCGCACAATCTCCGCGCACGGCTCCGTGATCATCGGGCAAGCCGCCTGGCGCTCTGCGGTGCAGCTCGGACAACGGAACACCATTTCTGATCCAGCGGCGCCGTGAAAAGTCACCAGTGCCAGCAGCAAGCTGCAACTCACGTAAAACAACATCGTGTCCACGATGTAGAAACCCTGCAAATCGAAGGACTAAACTTGTGCAGGTAAGAAGTGCACGCGGACAGGTGAAGGCTAACTGGGGCTGCTGAGCGGGCTCCTATCAGTGTTCATATGCCGCTGACATCATAGGAGATGACAGGCGGGCTGCAGCTTTGTCAAACAAATCCTCAAAAGGGCTACAGAGCCTTAATTGGGTCTGCATTATGTTAGGCCTAGGTCCTGCCTCAGTTTTAAAACAGATATTTTAGAATACATATTTTTAATCGTAACGTTTTGATGCATGTTGTTTAGACTTTCATAGTACTTTTATTTAACCTTAAATTGCAGCTGGAACAAGAAAGTCATGCTTAGCTCCAACAGACGTTAAGAGAATTCCTGAGCTAAGCTAAACCAGCAGGGTCTTGATATATTAAATCGCTTAATTAAATGAAATTCTTGGTGAAAATTACCCTCAAGTGGAATTCAAGTTATTAAAGTTCTTTATTTTCAACTGGGGAAGCATCTCCTCCAACAAGGCACTCACAGCAAATGTGTGAATATTATCTCCACAAAAAAAAAACACACAAAAAAAAAAACATGATTCATCACAACATTTTTTCTTTTGTCAAATCAACTTAGATTAAATAAATTGTGTGGTTCAGATAACTAGTTTCTGTTGATTAAACCAAACTCCTTCATCTTCAACTAGGCCTACATTTTTTTATTTCAATGAACTTAAAATTAAAGCAACCAGGTTAGGCTACTTATTTTTTTAAGTTAAACTAACCTTTTTTTTTTACAGTTACATAATGTGCAATACTAATCATTTGTATCGTATAGGCCTACATTATGTATGATGAAATGATTAAATTTTAATGATTCATTTTTGAGTCCTTTCTAAAACAACTAAAGTGGTGAGAGGCAGTGGTCAGTGAAGTGTCCCTCACTGTCTGTTCGGTCTGGGCTGTATAGTTTGCATTAAGTATGGTGCAGCAACACAGTTATAGGGAATAAACAAATAACTAAACTCATATGTCGTTCTAGTCATGTCTACAGTCTCTGCTCATATTAAAATCCATTGGCATTATAAAGTAAATATCAGTGCTGTACCTTCTTGTAGGCTACTTATAGGACTAGCCTACAAGCTGAATGTTGTTGCAATCTCTCAGTTGCCTATTGATTACAGGGGCCAGGAGTCGAGGTATCATGCTTACCAACCAAACAACCATTAACTCATCCAGGGCAAAGCCCACACTCTGTTCCCCTCTGAGACTAATCGTTGTTTATTTAAGGGTACAGAAATAGCTGCTCCATGTGAGACCTATAGCTACAGTGGTTGTCGAAGATTTGGGATTTTTTTTCTTTGTGGGTGGCCTCTTATTTCATGGCAATTTATGTATTTTGTGGTTGCCAGGCTTCCTTTACGCCTTGGAGATTTTGATGGAGAAAGGTGACTTTTGATATGCCAGGTCTTGTGGGCGTCGTGATGAAGCAGGAGTGTTTATGCAGAACCTCATGTGTCATTTAAAAAAAAAAAAAAAAAAAAAGGAACTAGCTGGAGACTGGACCCACAGGCTCATAATCAGTATTTGTGTACTAAGAGTTTGTGCAGTGTCTGGGTTTCTGTAGGATTTTGAGGGCTATAAGCCACAGTATCTCTAGTTGGTTAAGTGCAGTTCTCGGACATTTCTGAGTAAACGAGAGATAATTACACTAATGCCCCGAGGAACCTGTAGCAAATGAGAACCTTTATACTTAACTAAGATACGTATGCACATACATTCAGTATATTTAATCAGGTTCAGTGCAGAAACATCTAGGCCTATTATTTTAACCTGTTTTAAATTTAAATATTGTGTATTGGAAACTTTTTGAGAAAGGGGATCTGAAACACTTTTTTGTAGAGTGACAAAAGTAAACAAAACAAAACAAAAAATCCGAAAAGGTCAGATAGCCTATATATGATATGTGACTGCATTATGAGACTTAAAATGTATGTTAAATTGCATATTGGATTCTGTACCACTAAATGCGTAGGCTACTTTGGAATATTGTTAGTGTTTGATTTTCAAGCAAAACAGAATGGTTGTTTAGTCAATGTGGACACATATTTGCACATTAGCTACATGTCTACCATAAAAACAACAGTTACACAATCAGGTTGGTAGCTGTTTTTGCACTTTAAGCCATTGTAGAGATAGACATGTAAATATAGTGCTGTCAATGAGATAAGAGTTTAGACTGTGAGTGACATCCAGCAGCGAGGGTGAACAATTGTACTTGCATTTTTAAGTCTTAAGGCACAATTGATTTAACATTTCCGAGCAAATAAAAAAGTTTACCTTCAAAATACAAGGTCTTGCTGTTTGTATTATGCATGTGAAAATAAACGCAGGAGCGCGCGCTTAGTTAAATATCCACTTGTTTGGTTACTTCGGGCCGCCGTACCTTTAAGAAACAAGAAGATCATATGACTGCTACCATCAGGTTGTCAACAAACTTGAAAGGGAATTAAACTGAACTGAATATAATGACGGTTCAAAAACGGATATAACGTTATTTTCGTGGCTACGGCTCACGTATTTGTTGAAATATAAGGTAGGCCTATATTTTAGCGCATTTTATGAGAACAGATATTACCTTAATATTATCGTTGGGGCACCAGGAAGAGCTGCCAGTTTTGTTTTCCGTTTACAAGATTAGCTATAACGTAACAGTGTTGAAGTTAAGTAGCTATATTGTGATTGAATATTTGCTGTATCTTAAAATATATAGAGAATGTCTAGATACCTGATTTTTTATACTCCGTTTTATAATATTAATACTATTTTGAATTGCTTTCTGACAGGTCAGCCATTCACTGGTGTGAGGATTTTTTGGTTGTGGAATCCCACCCTCTTTTCAGCTACACATGATTTCACAAGGGTCAAATTCATGTTGTATTACCCAAATTAATATCCTGTCTTTGTAGCAACTATGAACATTCAGATTAGAATAATTTCCCTTTTGCTTGTAATGATTCTGGTTATTTCTGTTAATATGTTTCACTCTTTTTAGGATGACATCCACTCAGGCTGGTCAGTCAACGGTTGTTCACAGACTTGCCACATTGCTGCGAAATAATGGTATAGAATCAGTTAAATTTTTATTATTGTTTATCTTTGCAGTTTCACCAGTCCTAGTTCCAGAAAAAAACAATTGATGAGGGTGCAGTTAATAAATTGGTGTAATGTATGAAAAATAGTACCAATGTGACAAGTAATATATTGATGCATTCAGAGGTATAAACTCATTATTTTTCGTTTTTATTTTATTTTTATAAATCACACACAAACAAGATTTGTCTCTGCATGCACGCTGCAAGAAATGTAACAAAGAAGTTGTCCGTCCACTGATCTATAGTTTTACGATTTTTGGAAGGTTTAGATTTGGATTGTTGGTAAGTTAAAAATTAAATGCTATTCTCTTTATGTTGAAGACGTGGTGACAAAGCACTATATTCCTAATTTACAACTGCAGATTTAGAGACTAATATGCAGGACAATGCAGAATGATTAGTGGATATGATTTTGTTTGCATTTTGACTGAGATATAATCGGTAAAATCTGATGAAGCTTTTGCATTAGTTTGAGGCTCAGGCTTTTCCTTTAAAGCTGCCAGTTAGTTTCAATAAGGTGGTCATAGCAATAAAGTTCTTGTTGCTCTCTGTATAGGTGACTCCGTGCTGGATGGTTCCAGTACTCTCACTCTGCTAGTGGGATGTTTACAACACCTGACACAACTCTTTGAGCGACACCTTCTCTCACGCACACATCAGCATGGTTTTCTGGCCCTGCCGTCCCACCCAGCAGACACTGCCTCTCTGCTGGAAGTCCAGTTCCTCTTTGATATGCTGCAAAAGACAGTATCACTCAAGGTACTGAAGACTCTCATGATACTTTTAGATGTATATGGAATTACAAACTTGTTAAGTGTACAGTTTGATGCTGATACTCTGAGGAAATTTTACTCCAGATTATTATTAGTAGTAAATCTTTTCTATTAAGATGTCTTAAATAAGGATCAGTCAAGACACTTATGTCTTTTTTTTAATTTGCATTGAAATGCATCATAATTCTCCAATCCAATAGAATGAGTTGTCGTTGCAATGATCTGATCATGTGTGTCTGTAAAACAGCTTGTGAATCCACCTGGTGTGAAACTACAGTATGCTTTGAAAATCTTCCCTTTCAAATCCCTTAAATATCTAGAGGTATTTCAAAACAAACTAACCAAATTAATTCAGTTACATTTGTTGCATTAGTCTGCATTATTTTTCTAAATATTGCTTTTTTGTTTGACTGTTTTTCTGTTCAGCTCAAGCGTATTCCTCCTCATTGTCTTGAGGGTCTCAGAGGAGTGTATTCTCAGCTGGAAGTCTTCACTTGCTCAAAAGGAGTCAGTTCTCTAGAGGTAATGTTTTCACCAACGGGCATTGGCACAGTGACCATAAGTTTAACCATGTTCATATACAGAAAGTAATTGTGTGTGTGTGTGTGTGTGTGTGTGTGTGTGTGTGTGTGTGTGTGTGTGTGTGTGTTTAACAGGAGCTTCTCTCTCTATGTGGAGGAGATCTCAGCTCAGCTTTACCTTGGTTAGAACTTCATACCCTTAATTTCAGTTACAATTCCATTTCCCGCCTCGACGAATCACTAGTAAGAATCTCCTGTTTTCTGTAGAGTATAGAGTTACTGATTTTGGATTTTGTATGTAACAATTTTCTAAATTGTTTAGAATCTGCTAAACGTCCTGAAGTGGCTTGACTTGAGCCACAACAAGCTCCAAGATTGTGCTGAATTTTTAAAGGTAAATTTCTCTTGTATATATAAATATATGAAATGTAATACTAAACACTTATTTGTGACTGAAAGCAAAATCAAATTAGCCAAAATAATAAACAGATGAGTAGATGAGACTTTTTGAAAGAGCTAAATTGCCCAAAATAACAATAGTGTGCATTTATTCATACTTTTTCTGTCTACATCAGTGATGGGCTACTAGTTCACACCAGTGGTGTAGTCTAGTTTTTTGTAGTGAGTATACTGTGATATACCAGCCCCACCACAACCATACAATGATTCATTGTATCATTACTTTTGATTTATTAATTCAAAAATGGCCAAATTGCGTGACGTTCCGCTTTACAGTAGGCTAAGTTACATTTGTTGCTGGATTCCGCGATTCGATCCGTGTCGATGCGCAAACACAGACGTCACGGCGGGGTGAATTTATGAATGAAAGTTCTTTCACAAAACGATGTTGTTACGAATCCTCACGCTTTTTAAAGTGGGTATACGGAGATCTTTGACATTTCCTAGTGGGCATACGGAAATCCTTGACATTTTCTAGTGGGTATACGCCGTATACCTGCGTATCACGTAGACTACACCACTGGTTCACACCCAATACAAATTAATGGGCTGGGCCCCATCACATGGTTCAAGGGGGGCCCCCTAGATTTGAGTTATGTTAATTGTTAGGATAGAGTTAATTTATGCATACCTTTTCTGTCTCCATCCAGCCTCTTACTGAACTGGAGCATCTGAATTTAGCTTATAATAAACTCCAGAGAGCACCAGCACTAGGCCTGAGCGCCCAAGCCAAACTCACCACCTTGATCCTTAGAAACAATGAACTGGAAACTATCAATGGTGAGTTTTCTGCTCATTTCCATGATGAATTACTTTGACTTTACCATCAATGGAAAGTAAATTGAAAAATGCATCTTTCTATCCTTTCATTCACCACGTTGGTTCTTTTACAGAACCTTTCTTCGCCATTTTTGTTGTTTGTTTGTTCCTTTATTGATTGTACTGGATGCAATTTCTATCAGATTTTAACCTGAGTTTTCAGTTGACACATTTTGGCTTTTTGAAATTGCATCGGATTTAACCACTTAATCTTTATTGAATACGTTTTAAAAATTGTAGTTAACATTCTGTTCAATGCATATTTGTTTTTACAGATATTTGTTTTTAAACACCTACAATTTGTCAGAGCTCCTGATTGCAAAAGATTATGTATATGTAATGCACTCAATTGTGTTTTGAATAGTTTACCAAAATGTGATTAGTTTGAATAAACAGTCAGTTTACTAAAATAAAGGTTAATCTAATTTAATGTAAAAAGTATTGTGCTAACTGCAGGGGTGGAGCAGTTGTCTTCACTTCAGTGTCTTGACCTGGCTTATAACCTTCTTATGGAGCATTCTCAGCTGGCACCTCTGTCCCTCCTTCATAATCTCAATACAGTAAGTTAGACCCACCTTGCCTAGGTAATTCTTATCTTAAACTCCCTTTTTTCAGTTTTCCTTAAGTGTTTTACCTCAATCCCAAATTTTAGTCTCAAAAAGACTTTCAAATTTGGGTATGTTGTGGATCTTTATGATTTTAACAAGTTCCAACAGTCTAGAAAAGACACGCTTGAATACCAGTTTCCAGTTCAGCCAACTGGATATTATAGTCTCAATATGAATATTTCCCTCTGCTGCATGTGATGTATCTCTGATTATTTTGTCTTCCCCGTATAGCACCTTGACAGTTTTCTGACCTTTTTTCAGTTGACTTTGGAAGGAAACCCTTTGTATTTTCAGAAGACACACAGGGCATCAACTGTCTGCCACCTCTCACAAGCTTCTTTCAAAGTGAGTCTTTCCCTGATCTTCAGAGTTATTGTTTTAATTGCTCCTTTTCTCAAAACTGTATATACAGTAGGAGTTAATTTGTTGTGGCATCAAAAGAGCAGAATTCCTCCATTGACTTTTTAGTGAATTAAATATACAGTGTTGATTGTATTCATGTTTAACATAGCAACCACGGGGAGATGCCAGTTTCCCCTTTATTTCTGATGTAATTTATAGCAGTACGATATTTTCTTGAAGTTCTTTCTTGCTGTTCTGCAGATGTTTCTGCAGAGTTGTAAGCTGACATTTTAATGTCTACTTGTGTTTCAGCTCCAGCTGGATGGCACCCCTCTGTCCCAGTCTGATCTGCTGGTGGGTATCAAATGTCACTTCATGTGCTATGTCAGGTCATTCCACCCTCTTTGTTTCTCATGTGATTCATGCTGAATAGGCTTTATGCACAGCTTCACTACTTCCTGAACTTTAGCCAGCTCCGTTTTTTCCTGTCTGCCATTATTGGACAAACTGATTAACCCAGGTGTGCCTGATTATTGTTACTGAGGCCAGGCACACCTGGATTAATCAGTTTGTCCAATAATGGCAGACAGGAAACAAAGGAGCTGGCTTAAGTTCAGGAAGTAGTGCAGCTGTGCATAAAGCCAATTGTGGGCGGCAAATTTCCTTTTAATTTATAGTAGAATAGTGGGTTTACTTTCTCTGATCAAATGGAGTTTGTGAATTTTAAATGGCTGCAGGCATGGCCCAACAATCACAATGCCATTTGATGTTAAATGAATTACATGTGATGAAAAAAATAATTCAAATATAAAATACTATCGTGGTGTTTTTATTTATTTATTTTTAAATCATCCACTGATATGCACTATATTTTATTTTCCACTATACTGGTATGCACTATATATGACATCCACTATATTTTTCTGGGAGTGTGTATTTTATAAATAGTAACACTCAAACAGCCCATTCAAAAGCCAAGGAATGCATACAGGCATGAAAGAAGTAGGCATACAGAATTGCTGTCAAGTCAGGAATAATTGTTATTGTGGAGAAACAAATCGCATTAGCTGTTGATTAAATTTGCTTTATAATATTTAAAATGGGACCTATTATGCCATTTTTAAAGTCTTGATTTTGATCTAATAGAATAGGTTTTCATGCTTGAATATTCAAAAACCACATTATTTTCCACATATTTTACATTGTTGGTGCACCTCTCTTCCTAGTCTGTTTGCAACACTGTTTAGTTCCGGTCTCTATGAAGCCCCTCCTTCCTTATCTGGACCAATGTGTTGTGATTGTTCAACCGCTTCGATTGCTCTACTTGTTTCAAAAATGTCACACCTTTACCATAAACGCAACTTTTAACACACTACTAACAGAACTCAACCAGGCATTAAATTTTTTTATGATGAAAAAGCAGCATTACACACTGAAGAACATTAAAAATGTAATAAAGCACCCCTTTAACATTGCCTTCAATTGCACATTTTATTTACTTCTTCCATGTTAAGTTCATTAACATAGAAGTGATTTACATCAGCATGATGTCCTTTACAATGGTACCAAAGTCTTAAGAACATTGGTAAAATTCTGCAGTCAATGATGTTTATTGTATTGCTTATTTTTTAAGGAATGTTGACATTTTTAAAATTCAAGATAATTTCTGTTAAATTGATTCCTTCCCCCCCCCAGCACCTTCTTGACAATGATGCAGGCCAAAGATGTGATAGCGACACCCAGTGTCCATACAGTATAATGAATTTCTTTTCTTTTTTTTCCCACAATAACAGGCAAAATAATTTTTTACTTTTAAAATGTCTTGCAGGCCAGCACGGACCATGGTTTGGAACACCCATGTATTAGATGCACCGGTCCTATGATTTCTAGGAACTAAATAATAAATGCTATCCATCAAAAAAAAAAAAAAATACATTGAAAAAACAAATCTAGCATGAAAAATGTGACCCCTTTAAAGTGGATGTTTTTATACAGCTGTCTCACAATTTTCTCAACATATTTATATCATAATTTGATATCAAATTTATTGTAATTAACTGTAATAAATAAAAAGTAGTAAACTAAATTTAATTACCAAAAATATCATATTTAGCTGTGCTGGACACATCTGTTAGCACTTGATTACAAGCAATTTTGATTAGCCTACAAGTAACTTATTTTGGTAACTTCATATTATGCTATTTTAGCTATTCCTAATTTTGTTTCTTCTACAATAGGTGTACATGCACCTCCTTTCTGAGAGCCTCCTTTGCTCTGATTGGTCAGATGGATCAGTCTGTTGTGATTGGTCTACCACTTATAGCACGTGTCGGAAACAAAATGACCATTACCATATCTAAATTTCACCTCTGGAATTCACAAACATATATATTACACACTACATGATGGGTAAAATCCGAAAAAGCATAATAGGGACACTTTAATAAACATTTTCATACAGTTTGTTATTTCCAAACTCAATATTTAATCCTATCACCCAGTTAATAAAATAATTTAAAGAATATATATTTTTCTTTAATTTATGAAAAATATAAGTTTATAATTAACAAACCAGCATTTGCCCCCCCCCCCCCCCCCCAGTGCTAGAATCTTAAAACAAATACACAAATACATACTGATATTGTTGTTGTCTTTTAAAATGTATTCTGTAATATTGTTATATTGACCAACAATCTCTTGTTTTTATTCTGTGGCTTTTGTGACATGAATTTCTTTCTTTTTTTCATTTTTTTTTCAGAACTTACCTAAATCCGGACAACTTGCTGGTCATATGTCCCACACTTTTCAACATGTTTCTGTGTCACCTGACCAAGGAGGGCAGGAAGTGTCCAGTGGAGGTGGTGACATTACTGACAGTGTGACTGTAAGCATATCAGGAGTGACCCGAGTTCGAAAGAGGAAACGCAAAGTAAGTCCATGTCTAAAATCTCCCCAATGTTTTTGTAGTAAACTGATTTTAAAATGAGCAGGCACAATGAACATGATTCCTCATGGAGAACATGAAGCTGCCATTACAATTTTAGTAAGATAAGTTCTGATGTATGATGCAAAGCACAACTTTTTGCCATTTGCAGAGTAAGGTGAAGGTGAGGAGAGCCAGTATCTCAGAGCCCAGTGACACAGACCATGAGATCAGAGTGCAGTCTGCTTTACAAGGTGATGAACAAATGACTTGACAAACGTTAACTCTTCACAGGGCCATTTTAAAATTAACTGTCTTTTCAGTAATCATGTTAACATTTAAAAATGAATTGCATATAGCATATGATATATGAGTGTCTTTCTCATGTGAAATGTTTGGTTCTCTTCAGATATTGTCCTCCCCCATAAGAAAGACATCGAGAGAATGGACAGTTTTCGAGAGCAGTTAGGGGAGGACTGGCTACGCTATCAGCATCATCTTGATGATACTCCAGTCAACCCAGCTTTCCCAGGAGTAGAAAGTGTAACCATTAAAGTGGACACCAATGGTTGCAATACACCTCCATCTCCCCTGCTTAATACACCTCCAACCAGTCTGGAGTTGCTCCCCCCTCCGCTGCTGTCCTCTGAACTGAAAGAGGAAGAGGACAAAGAAGAGATGGAGAGCACAGACTTGCAGCCTGAGACAGAGTCCACCCTGCAGTGGACAGGGCAAAGCCTCCCGAACACTGAATCTACTCTTGAGACAAGTCTAGGAAACAACCAGGCTCCAACTGAGGCCTACTCTGACCCACAACCACCACCAGAGGAAGATGACGATGATAGGGGAGGTCTGTCTATTCTTTTCTAGGGATGCATTGATAGTGATAACTATACTGGCCAGATACATACTTATATTTATACTGTGATTGTACCATCCAATATAAATGTTCACTAGCGTAACAGTAGTTCAGCAGTAGTCTAGCTTAATTTCTATGTACAGTACGTCTTTGGATAGTTTCATTCATTCATTCATTCATTCATTGAATAGTACATAACCAGCCAGTGTTCAAAACTATCTGCTTGCCTTAGCTCGATTCAAAACGGTAAGCTTGTAATAATGTTTTTAATTCCAATGGTACTGGCTGATTTCCGCGGGAAATTTGAGCATGTCTTTGCGCCATTACGTCACATCTGTACACATAAAGAAGGTGTCTCGGCTAGTAGGCTATACTGTGTGAGGATGTTGGAGGTGGAGATTTATAGCCTTTTCTCACAGCACTTGATATAATTAAACTTATCAATTTGATGGCGGATCCAGAAAGGTTCAAACAACAATCACCAGTGACAACTGGAGATTCACCCGTTGTAAAATGCAAAAGACTTCAGACTTCACAGTGGCTACAGAAAAAAAGAGACTGCAATCGGGTCCATGCGAAAACAAGGATAAATATCGGAAGGGTTTTATTAAATGTAAAAGGGTGTTAATTAAATGTAGTCACGCCATGCTGATGTTGTTAACATTAACAATTTGAGAATAAAGTATAATTTGCACGGTTTGACATGATATGATAAGCGATCGTTGGATTTAATCAACGCGATTTACTGCAATGCTTTTTTCCCCTTAGTTGGTCAGAACAAAAGTGGATGTTACTTACTTATTCAAATGACATTTTCCGGTGAAAATTCTAACGTTGGTCATACTTCCAAAAAGTAGAATCTGTGATTCTGAATGCCTGTATCCACACCGGCGCGGTGACTGACAGCCGCACATTCTCCTCAAAACATTGGATTCATCATCGCTGTGCCGTGCCGATGCACAACCCACGTAAAGTTGATAATTCCGCAAATAACTGCAATTGCAGATTTCGAACAGAGATTGCAACAAAGATGAAAAACTACGGACTGCAGCTTTAACTGTTTGTTAATTAAATATATATTTTACAGTATTATGTATCCGGTGATAAAGCTGAATTTTCAGCAGCCATTACTCCAATCTTCAGTGTGATCCTTTACAATTCATTCAAGCATACTGATTTGGTGCTAAAGTTACATTGCCTATTAATATCAATAATGAAATAGGATTTGTGGAAACTAATAAATTAGGATTCTTTGATGCTTGAAGTTCAAAATAAAAGCATTAACTTGAATCAGAAATATTTTATAACATGTTAAATGCATCATTGCTGATCAAAAGCTTTACTTTCTTTACAAAACACATAATTTGCTGGAACAAAAGTTTGAAGCTACTTTATTACTGTAGATATTGATTTTATGCATTTATACTGTCAAATGCCAAAACCAAATGGTTCTTGTACTCACCTAAAAAAATCTTGTCATGATACACTTTTTATTTATTTTTATTTCATGGTCCTGGTTGAATAAAAGAACAACCATTGAAGGACTTGTCTAGTTTATGTCCAGAGCTCTTTTTCACTCTTGCCCTTTGTTTAACAGTGGACCTGTGCAGGCCAATGCTGGTGGGGCTGCTGTCAGAGGATGTGGAGACAAATCGGAAAAGGGCCTCTGAACCACTCTTCCTACGAGTGTGGCAGGGTCACCTGCTGGAGGTAGACATGCACCAGGGGTGTGTTAAAACACGAGTGGAGCTAGACAGTTTGAGAGATGTTGTGACCACTGAGGCCACGTGCACAGTAGAGGTAAAATTACATTTTCTGTTCATGAAGCTCTATAAGTTGATTATAATTTTTCTCTGTTTTACACTCTCTTTTTAAATCTTACAGAAGGTTGAGAGGACTCACCCAGCCCTAGAGCTCCACTTCCGGTACATTAGTCGTGAGAGACGTAAACGTTGTTATATAATGTTGGATAACAAGCCACAGGAAGCATTACAGGTAAGGAGGGACATTCATTATTAGACAATGAGACATAATCAACCAGTGCTTGGGATTTAATCCTAAATTGACGACAGATATTACAAGTAGGGGTGCACCGATCGATCATCATATTTAATAATCACTTTAAAACTATGATTACTTTTGTTTACTTTAATTAGTGTCCTGTGACCTTCATCTATTCTTAGCAGCTATAGCTCAGACATCATTTCTTTTTTCATTGCACAGGTCCTGTTGTCGCAAATTTTTGCTCCCACTGAGATTCACTTTAGTAGAAACAGTAACAGTATTACAAGAACTGCTAAATAATTGTGTGATACGTTGTGATATTGCTTTGCCCTATTCTTAGTAGAAATTCCATTACTAATATCAAGAAACAGGATTTGAACTTTTGAATTTTTAACTGTTGATATCGAAAATGTATATCCTGCAACGTATTAGTCAAATCGGCTTGCAAATGATTGCCATGATAATTAAATAATTCTACAAGTGAAAATTAAATTACAGATATCAAAAATATTTTTTTTTACTAGAAAAAAAATAAAAAAAAGATGATTTTTGTTATTGATGATGTGATTTTCGATATACAGAATTTGAGGTGTTACTAGTGGAAATGTTTTTTTTTATTAAGAATGATCATTTTAACTAGTGAAAATTGAATTGTAGATATCTTTAATTCAAATCCTGCAAATTAATAAATGTTAAAACTGCATGCCATAGATGGCAGAGAAGGATTCTCTTTTGCCTGGTTTCAGACAGACCAATAGCTAATGACATCAAGTGTGCAACGTGCGATTGCTGTAGCTTTGTGAAAGTCATGCATTTAATTCCTCACCTTCACCTTGAAGTTTCGCTTTGCATCATACATCAGAACTTATCTTGCTAAAATTATAGGTTTACTATTTCTAGCTTGTTTTGCTATTATTTTGTGGTTAAATTACCACTTATGCATTAAAAATGGCTAATTATGCAAGACGCTTTTGCAATTGCATTCCACCATAGCGAAATTATGAGAGGGACTGATATTTGATGCAACATCAGTTGTGGCAGTCAGATGGTTTGGAGCAATAGACCCCTTTTGCGCCGACTTCACAATTCCGTCACGGCGCTAGCTGGAGGCAAAACAAAGTGAAAACTGGAGGCGGCCAATAAAACCACCACAGATTCAGCTACATAATAAGGAGCTTAAATTAGTATTATTATTATTGAATGTCATCTTGTTGTGTTGGGTGCTAGAATCAATGAAAAATGAATATGCTGTATCTGGAATTTTTATTTCTAGAAAATATTCACACCATTAAAATTGCACCGTAATGTCACTCTTTACATTGTCGTCTTCTTGGCGCTGGCTAGGCAGAACTGCGGATCGTACCACACAAGTCTTGTACATGAACATTCAGCACATAGTTATAGGCATCTAAAGATTTATATGCCCTCAGTTTCTCTTTACGCTCTGTTTCTCTATCGGACAGGTGTAGAAGTCAGGCCACTCAACCGGAGTTAGCCTAGCGTTAACGTTAATCCTGTCTAGGCTTGGGCGGTATCCAAATTTTGATACCGTCAAACCTCCTCCCTATTTTACCGGGGTATACGGTATTACCGTGACTAATTAAAAATTATGACATAAGGCTCAGACAGCGTCACCAAACTGTTGGCTTGTGCCTACACCGTTCAGAAACTGAATACCAGATCGGGCAAAAAAAAATCAAAACAAAAATCAAGGCCAACCCGTGCACGTTGTGTCTGATCCCGGCTGACAGCATTAAATGTAATTATGAGCCGGAGCCCTATTTAGACTCGACTATTTTTAATACGTGGGCCGTTATAATATGGCGGCGCCAAATAATTTTTTAACCCAGGTGCTGAGGGGGTGGTAGATATAAATACTATTTATAAATGAGCAAAAATGGGACACTTAATAATATTAAATTATTTTAATTATGACAATTAAAGTTAATTTTATTAATTAATTTAAATTAAATGAACAAGCAACAAGCAAGAAGTGCATTTGTAAATCCGGTGACACGCGTCCATTGATTTTTATTAATACAACTTTTCTGTCAGTGTCTGCTGCAAAGATTAAGTTGACGATCGCCATCTCCTAGTGAACGCGCATATATAGAGAGAAATGCAAATCATGGATTACATAATCAGAAGGTATAGGCTAGACTTTTTCTTTTCGTTTTGAATTGTTTTGTTTAAAGAAATTGACGATTGGTATCTCCGTAGTGAACGCGCCTTTAGAGAGAAATGCACATCATGGATTAATCAGAGAGTATGCTGCCTATATTTCTTTTCCTTTTGAATTGTTTCGTTTAAAGAAATTGACGAATCGCCATCTCCATAGTGAACGATAGAGAGAAATGCACATCATGGATTACATAATCAGAGAGTAGGCTAGCCTATTTCTTTTCGTTTTGAATAGTTTCGTTTAATGAATTTGATGATCGCCATCTCCGTATGAACGCGCATAGAGAGAAATGCACATCATGGATTAAATAATCAGCGAGTGGCCTATTTCTTTTCGTTTTGAATTGTTTCGTTTAATGAAATTTCAAGCTTTATTTAGATATAGGCCTATCTGTCATGTCTGTGAGGCATACACTGAGTTTCGGTTAATTTATGATGAGATTTCAATGCAAGTGACCGCGGCGCGCCAGGGCACGATCATGTCATGATTATGTTGTCTGCTATTCGGTTGTTAAGTCTGACGTCACGCGTGACGTTTAGCCTCTTCCGGGCCCAAGCGCTCCGCTCGTCCACTCCAGATCCTAGACTACATAAACCCTTTTCTTAAAGGGCTTTTTTCGCTTCAGTGCCAGTGGGTGTTACTAGGGATTAAGGGATAGCACCCACTGGCGCCAAAGTTTCTTCATTCGTTTAAGATTTGTAACTTACCTTATCAACTGCAGCCATTTTCTCTTATCTTTCTCGTCACAGGGAAAGCGGTAGAATGACAGTTGAATGTCACTTGTTTTTTTTAACTCCGATCTATTTAAACAACACGGGAACATGTTAAAACTCGGGCGAAAGCGGTAGGTAGGTAGAGAGGACCCGGCCTTTGGACCCGGAAACAGTATTATCGGAGAGTGGTTACGTCACGACTTAACAACCGGATATTTGATTCTTATTTATTAAATCCAGGCAATTGGTTGATAAAAAAAATATTAAAATTAAGATACAATTTATACAAAACGAAATTCACTTTAAAGAAAGGCCTTTTACAAAATGAAACTTAATTAAGTGGTCAATGTCTGACTCCCGATACATCCCATCTTACTCGTGCTGTTCACTTTTCATTATCAATGTAAAAAAAAAAAACATTATAATATTTTAACAAATATAAACTAATGCGCTTATTTAATGAACTCGGGGCAAAATGCATCCTTGCAGCAGTGAGTGGGTGGTTGTTTCGGAGATGCGACATTAGGTTAGAGGTGTTTCCATCTCTCGCGGTCACATATTTACCGCCTCTCCCTTCTCTCTCTCTCTCTTTCTCCTCCACACTGTCACTTGATGACAACTACATAATCATTTTTAGGCATTGAATAAATTATATTTATATATTATATATAAGTGCCGGTAATGACGGTATTGAAACTGATACCGTTGCTATTTTAAGACCCCGCGGTATACGATATTACCGTAATACCGCCCAACCCTAATCCTGTCAGATCGTCCATCCATTGAGTGAGCATGTACGGGTCAGCCAATCTGGTTCCGTCTGTTAAAATTAACTTTTGCAAATAACAATTGCGGTCCTGGACAGTGAGTGACCTTGCACATTAAGATAAAATCGGATTTTCTCCAGTCATTGTTAAAAAACAAGCTAACAAAACTTGCAAACTAACGTTAGTGAAGCGGCCAGAGTGATCGTTCTGCCTCCACCTAAGCTCCGCCCACAAAAAAGTCACCATGTTTACCAACTGTAAAGGGGTCTATAGAGACAGTTTGTGTGCTTATGCACAATCTCCCTCTATCTCACTCAAACATGCACTATCTCAGCCCAGCAATGTTCTAATAAATGTTAATGGAGATGTATGTTTGTATACAGATATATGTGTTATACAGTAATAACATATTGACCTTCAATAAATGCACTGCGTCTGCAGGCTGCTGCTTAATAATTAGTGGGTTGCATTACAACAAAACGTTAATATGGTAAACAAAATTGATTCTAATGGTTACTGGAGCAGTTTTAGAGCTTGTAATGGAAATGTGACTCTTACTTTTTTTGTTTAATGTATCACTGCTGCTGGTGATCATATTGAGTTCACTGGTTGCTAGTATGTCTGAATGATTTTTGATAGTGACAACAAAACTGTTCATAGCTCTTATTAATTAAATGTAAATTGTCTATTTGCTTTAAAAGTGTAGCTTTAAACGGGACTTATGCCTCTTTCCACAAGATGTAATATAAGTATCTGGTGTCCCCAGAATGTGTCAGTGAAGTTTCAGCTCAAAATACCCCACATATCATTTATTATAGCTTTTCAAATTTGCCCATATTTGGGTGTGAGCAAAAACACGTCGTTTTTGTGTATGTCTTTTTAATAGGGTTTGTACAAGGTGCTTGAAGTACTTGAATTTGAATTAAGTAAAGTAAAACATGAACTGTTACCTGATTTATGTATAATGAGTGATTCCCTAAATTATTACTGGACGTTTGCAGGTCAAGAAGTTCCATGAACTAGTGATGGGTCGTTCGCGAATTAGCCGGTGTTCTGACGATTTTTGCTGCCTTGTCGAAAAATGCTACCGTAGCGCGAATCGATAGCAGAGTCTGTCGATTTGTGCTACCTTCTCAAAAAATGCTACCCAAGCGCGAATCAATCACAGAGAATGTTGATTCATTCTCTATTGTTTCCATAATGGTGTAAATCTCACAATATTATGACATCGTTATTTTATTTAAATCAGGGTAAGTGTATGGGGAGCATATTTTGATATTTTAAATGAACTAGCAATTATCACATTTGATATAACAAGTAAAAATGACATTATTATATGAAATACAATTATAATAAAATTCGAAGTTATGAGTACAGTATACGGTACTGTTTTTATTTTTAAAACGGTGTGAAAAGTAAAAATTATCATCAAATATTCATCTTTGACCTGTCAAAGTTTCCTACAAGTCTCCACAGCAAGGATGCATAGATTTATGGGCGTGGTAAGCAGAAGAAAATTTAGTCTGCACATGCGCATAACCAGTAAGTAGCACATCTCGATGGGTAGCATGAATCGTCAGAACACCTGTTCTTTTTCGTGAACGGGTGTTCTGACGATTCATGCTACCCACCGAATGTGCTACTTACTGGTTATGCGCATGTGCAGACTAATTTTTCTTCTGCGTTACCACGCCCATAAATCTATGCATCCTTGCTGTGGAGACTTGTAGGAAAGTTGTACTTTGACAGGTCAAAGATGAATATTTGATCATTTTTACTTTTCACACCGTTTTAAAAATAAAAACAGTACCGTATACTGTACTCATAACTTCGAATTTTATTATAATTGTATTTCATATAAATTAAATAATGTCATTTTTACTTGTTATATCAAATGTGATAATTGCTAGTTCATTTAAAATATCAAAATATGCTCCCCATACACTTACCCCGTTTTAAATGAAATAACGATGTCATAATATTGTGAGATTTACACCATTATGGAAACAATAGAGAATTAATCGACATTCTCTGTGATCGATGGGGTCCGTGCGTTCGGTCTTAAAGGGGCAGCAGTTTAACAAACCCACTGCTGTTTTAATGTTAATCAAACAATGGACAAATAAATTACTCCCTGCTCTTGACTAAATAGGCTACCCTTTTCAACTTTACAAAAAGATCCATCTATATTTAATTTATCCAGTAATGAATATGCAATGTTTTCACATTTGATTACTTTATTCGAATTTCCTTACCTGTTAGATCTACCCGAAAAACTCTAAAACACTGTTTATTTCATTTGTAGCCTTTCTTTGTTCTATTGTATTTATTTGTAAGTTGATTATTCGTTCTTATTTTGTTGCTGACTGCTTACCTTTAATAATGTTTTAAATTCACATTAATTAGGCTGGCAGTTTTTCTTGTAGTATCAAAATTGGAATAAATAATTGATATTTACTGGTGTCTAAACCTTTGTACCACTGACCCAATCTTTAGCACTGACCCTTCTGGAGCTGCTCTAGTCTAAATATGTGTTGTGCTATTCAATGAAAGATAAAATATGATAGAGCAATAGAATGTACAGTAACAGAAGCTCATAAAATGCATTTTAGCAGGCTTAATTAAGCATGAAAATAATTTAAAGAAATATATATATTTGATGAACAAATTAAGCAAACTAATATGATTTATATTCTTTTGGTTTATCTACTAATACATTTAAAAATTACAAATGCAGTGAAAATTCAGGGATCGGTTACGGTATCGGTATCTCGTTCTGCAAAAAGTGGTATCGGTGCATCCCTAATTAAAAATATATTTTTTTTTTTTTTTTTTTTTTTGTTGAAAAAATAAATTGTTTCACGCTAAATCAACGCTGCAGCCCGTCTGAGATATAGAGCTATTTCTCATGGCTATGAGCATGATATTAAGTATATAAGTATATAATACAACTTTCATTCTTCAGGTCAATCATATAGTAATGGAAAAAAAATCAGTTTCATTATCCTTCCAATGGTTAAGGGGTTTTCCTTTGCCTGACAGCGCTGGTCAATGGATTGACCTCTATGAAGTGAAACATCAGATACCATATATATTTAATTTGAGTAAAAAAATGAAAATGAAATAAATAAAAATAAAGATATTGTTTGATAAGTCCTGATTGAAGTCCTTGAAATCCAAAAAAGTAGTGCTTGAAAAGTCCTTGAAAGTCCTGGAATTTAATTTGACAGAGTCTGTACAAACCCTGTTTTAAATGCAAATGAGTTGCTGCTCCTGGCCCCCTTTCCAGAAGAGGATAAAGATACTCAGGCAACAACAAAACTGGAAAATGTCACGCAGCTAAAATGTCAGAAATTGTCAGTAGTGGTGTTCAGCCTTACATGTTTGAACTGGAGTCAGACACTGATGGAGAGACTCAGGAAGAAGTTACAACTTTTAAAATGCAACTGGACGTGCAACTGTTTTTTTATTTGGCGCAGACATTGTATGTCTCCAACTGCGACAGCGAGGAAACAGAAATGGCGGACTGCTGCGGCTCACTCAGGGTGGTATCTATGCTAATAGGGCAGATCATCACTAGGCATAGGTGGGGCTTTTGGAACCGCTCGTTTGGAGAGACTGTTTATGATTTATGAGGATTATAAAAATAAAAGGAGTGTATGGATTTTTACTATTATAGGCTGGTTGTTTTCACACACTGTGGACACACATCTGTGTTTGAAACACCTTGAAAAGTGAATTTTGCATAAAAGGTCCCTTTAAGAATAAATGCTGGTTATTGGTATCTGTTGATCTTGGTGTTAAAATATCATTGATCGGTATTGGCCTCAAATTTGCAGTTTGGTCCACCATAAGCTGTGTGATTGGCTATTTCACAACCTGTGCAACCTGAGCCTTTGCAATATTTGAAATGGTTGATTTGACCAAATCTGCATCTGACAAAAATCATCTGTCTTTTTTTTTTTTTTTTACACCTTCCCACAAAATAACATGCGTGGAACTTTAAAATTTAAAGCAACGTGATGTTACCTAATTGATCTTATATTATCCTGCTTTTTTAACTGGTTTTGATGAGTTGATGAGAATTTTGACTCCTCAGGTATTAGCAGAGGTTCTCTCAAGAGTTGTGGAGGAAAACAAGCAGCAAGTGGACGAGGAGAGACCAGAGACAGTTTGGCTACAGTGCCTGAAGTGTCAAGCTGAGTTCTGCCAGCCAGCCACTGAGTCAGACAACAGCCTGAGCCACCTGGATGAGCTAAGGAATGACAGTAAGGATATGGTCCTAAAAATCAAAAGGAGTTTTTTTCTTTTTTCTTTTCATGAGGCCTTTGATGGATAGGCGGACCTATACTCCTGTCAGAACATTCCAGGGAGCGGCTAAAACACATGCACCTCTCAACAAACTTCTTACTAGTACTGTATTACAACAATTACAAATTTTCTCTCTAGTCAATTTTTGTCTCCACCTCATTGCAATTAAACACCATATTCTAATGTGCCATGATGGTTGAGGCTAAACCATTTGATTTATACTGGTTATTAGCATGGCATAATTTTTTTAGGTCCAGTTCTTTTTTTTTTTTCATCTCAGCTTTCAGTACAAGATAAAGCTAATGAAAAAAACATGAATCTGGCTTACCATAAGTGGGTGATCATCTTGTTGGAGCATGACAGAACCTGGCTAAAATGTCTCGCTAAAGAATTTCATGAATAAGGAATGGAAGCCAAGCCCTGGGTGTGATCGCTTTTTATCTTGGGACTCCATCAGGCTGCCAATAATTTTATCATATGACCCATTTTCAGCATAACCCACTTAATAACCCACAATAGAGTTTTACTTTTTTCCATTGTTACATCTTGCAGGCCATTTTTCTTTTAATGTGGTTTGAAACACAGTTTATCCTCCTCTGTAGCACTGCATATTTTTAAAACATGCAAACCAGAGGTTCTAGGACATTTGTTCAGCTGCTTTCAGTCTGTTTGCTTGGCGTCCTGCAGATCATCTGGGCCAAACACATAGTTGATTCTGCATGGGGCCAGAGATCAGTGAAGGTGTTTATTTTTAAAGCATTAACATTCTTAAAATAAATCGGAAGGAAAGAGCATGTTAAACACTCTGTGTATATCTCTTTGATTTTCTTTTTATCTGCCATATTTTAATACCTAAACTATATTATATGGACTGGATATCTCATGAGAATTTATCGTTGTATACCTTATTTATATTATATTATGTATTATTTTTTTATGTGATTTTTATTATTTTCAACAGGTTGTACTGTCATCTGCTCAGAGTGCAATAGCGATCATGTGGTTCAGTTGGCTGTCCAATCAGCTCTTTCCACCAGTACACCATTGGAACAGAATGATGCCAGATACTTTACATTTGATGACAGGGACAACCCTGCCCTTCCCCTTCGCAACAAGGTCTGGGTTTGTATGATCTTTTGGCTTGATCTATCCATGACAGTTCTCCATTACTATTCTCTTTTCACTTACTTGACTTGCTTCATTCCTCTAGGCATTGGTCCCAGGACAGTCTTTTCTATCCTGTGGCAGCCCCCTCCATTTGACTCAGCATTCAGAGGCCTCCTCAGAGGGAGCCACAGCTTACTTTCATACAGCCCATAGCTTCCTGTCCAATTGTTTGACCAGTCAGAATGAGGCATGGGTTGACCAGAGAACCTCTCAACTAATCAACTTCAGCACTACGGATGTACAGGTGCAGGGTAGCTCAGAGGGGTTTAAAGAGAAGGTGGCTGACAACTCCTGCTACAACGGCTATCAAAAACATCAGGACCAACAGTCACCCAAGCACACAGAAGGATCCAGCAATGGTAGGTGGTCCACTCTGGGGATGAAGAGCAGTAGGGTGGTTAGAAAAATAAAGAAGATGAAACTACCCTGGAAAAAGACAGATTCACATTTTTATTTGAAATAACACAAAATATTGTAATTATTGGGCCTAGGCCTGTTTTAGGATTTGCATAAAAACTGAAAAAACAAACAAGTCTTGTTTGACTTTGATCAAATTTAACGCCATAGAAAGTCTTAAAAGGTATGACCATAATCTTAATTAACATTTTTTTTTATTAAATAATTATCTTAAAATTGTGGATGTAAAAACAGGAATCGTGATACGTCCTAATGTGATTATTAAACTCCACTATTAAGCAAAAGGCAATGATGTAATATTCTGTCACAGGAAGGAAAACTAAAATGTTATATAACACATTAATTAAATATGTGTATTTTACTAGAACGTTTAAAAAATCTGGTTATTGACTTTCTTTAAACACGTTATCGAATCAGCAAAAACCTATACCGATTGACCTCTAATTCAAATGTATTGATACAATAGTGCCACCATCTTCAGTATGTATTGAATAAAACATGTCTTAAGTATTTTAAACTTGCAGTTACCTTGTTTTGCATTTGAATGTGTGCTGCAGCCTATCTAGTTAAGAAAAAACATGCTATTTTGTGATTGCATGGGTTTGTTCCGTTGGATGTACAGAATTAATTTTATTTGTGCAGGTTTTAAAAATTTCTTAAACTCTTACATTTTGATTTTAAAAACTCTGCATATACCCTGATTTAAACTCTTTGTCCAAACTGTGTGCTTTGTAAACATGACTTAAACTATAGAGAGAAAAGTTAATTTTCCTCTTGTATTTGTAGATGTGACGCACTAAATTGGTACCAGACAATAAAGCCTAATGAATACCCAATATGGCAGACCTTTCTGGCCATAAAACATGTTAACCAAGTGTATAGATATAGCTAGAATTTCAGATATTATATTGATATTACAGGTATGCTGTCATATTTTGATGTTTTCTGGCACAGTAGCCTTTATCTTTTTTTTCCATTGAGGGGATTTAATCATAATTCTTTTCATTGTAGGTCAGTTTGACCTGCTGTCAGAGACAGTAGACCATCGACTCCAGCTTTTCCTGGATGTGGAAGTGTTTGGGGGAGAAGAGGAGCTTCGCTGCTTTTTAAAGGCAAGATAACCTGTTTACTATGCCCTCATGAACATGAACCGAAAAAATAGACTTGGGAATAGTGCAAGACAAACAAATGCAACCAAGTAGCCATGTTAGATCCTTTATTCATGAAGGTAAATTTATGCTAGTTATTGCTACATTTCTCACAGTCCACATTCCATCATATCTTATGTTAGTTCACATGCTGGCTAAAGTCATCATCTGTATGGGCAATGGGTGCATTTCTTTATTGTGAACTATGAATTTCTCAGTGTAGTTTCATTATTTTACTGGTATCCTGCACTCTAAATATATTCAAACTTGCCCCTTGGCCCCTTCTGGGTGCACTCTTCCTTAGCCTCTGCCTGTTTTGTTTTTTTCCAAAGAAACAATCTCATAAGGAAGTCCACAGCAGGACAGTGAGATTCAATTGATTTGATACACTCTCTCCACACCAGCCTTTTGCTCTCTCACAGTTTAGAGACAGTGTCCACTTCTGATTACAAGTGTTTGAAATCAATTCTGCATTTCTTAGTGCTTCATTCAGCATTTTTGAGAAGCTGTAATTATTTGTATTAACCTTTTTTGTGGTTTCACTTCATTTCAGATGTCCATTGTGAAGTTTGGAGATGCAGTGGAGTTCCATTCCCTCATGGTTGTGTCAGACCAGTACATCTACATCTTAGAAATCACCTCACAATCTGAGTAAGCAACTTCTTCAGTTTTGAAGGTGCAACTAACTATTGTTCACTAAAATCAACTTTTAAGTAGGTGTTTTATGTAGTCTAGAAAAAATTAAACACTAATTCTTTCCTTATTATGTTATAGTGATTTTTATGTGTAAGCAGGGTAAATGTAATTGGTGCACTATCCAATCCACTCCACCTAATCAGTATTCTCATCATACATTAATGCCAAGTTGGGTTCTCTTACGAGAGGTTCTCTCGTATTGCGTAAGCTAGCTTACGCTACGGGTAAAGTCATCTTTTCTCGAGATATTGAAGCCAAAAATTATCCTTAATTTTGCATTTATTGTCAATGCAGTGCAGCAGTCAGCAGACCTAGAGCAGGAAATGTTGCGTGCTCATTGGCTGCCGTGCGGCAACTGCTGCAGCCTATCACTGAGCCTCGCGCGTGACGTCACGCCCAATGAGGGCGCTTTTCTGCGTCACTGATTTCATCATCTTCAGCGAAGCTCTCCGCATCACTGGACTCTGAGAGAAGCCGCCACCGTTGAAACCAGCGACCAGCAAGCAGAGGAAAGAGCCTGAGGAAGCCGGCCGTCTTTGCCGCCTTCAGCCTTCCGTGCCTGCTACGCCATCCGGCGACGAATATCCTTTTAATGCTTTTGCTTTCTGTGAGTGTTCGCCGCTGCGACACTCACTTTCTAAAAAGAGCGCGAGGCGTTTTTCTAAAAATGCCTCGCATTTCCTGTGGCTCGTGCAGAGCCCCGCCCAGCGCCGGAGACCGCCATGTGATCTGCGCTCTCTGCCTGGGCCCGGAACATGGGAAGCGCCTCCGCAGAAATGCGCTTCCGCTCGACTCAAGGCCTTCGCTGTGGATACTGTCACCCCGCCCTCTGGACCGCACAAGAAGAAGCGCCGTTCACAGAAGCGAGCGGAGCCTGAGGTCACACTGAAGAGCTCGCCGGATTACGTTACATCCCGGCAGCTTCTATCTCTCCTTCTCCGCCCCTCCCGGACGCGCAGCTGCCGGCTTCGGCCCTCACTGCCGCCGCCTCAGGGGACGAAGCTGAAGGAATGGACCAAGGCGACAGCTGACATCCTGACATCGGACAGCGAGGAGCGGTCGAGTTCTCATCACTCCGCCTCCTCCTCGATCCAGGAAGGCTACAAAAGCTACTGCAGCAATGTATTCGGCAGCCAACGAGCCGGTAATGCGACCCGCTCTCCTGCAAAATCTCAAGAGTATAACATCTGGTTATCCGGCTCATGCCGTGGTGCTCGTAAGTGTAGCAAATGTGCCCACACCTCAGTGTTCACCCCTACACTTAAGCACGTTACCCCCGTGTTTCTCACACTCACAGAGCCCACTCTCATAAAGCTGGCAAATGCCGCTCGATTGCTAGATGTAGGAAATGTGCCTACAACTCTGTGCTCACGCCTACTTTCTGCCCGCTCTGTCACACGGCCAAAACAGCCTCATATCGGTCAGGTTACGAATGTAAGTTACGTGCCCGCTTACGAGCGCTCACGCTTACTAGTAAACGCCTGGCGCTGCTCGCGCATCACAAAGTTGTCTCAAAACATTCCCCGTTCAAGCAACCAGGGCGTCACATGTGAAACAGCCAGCCTTCGCTGTCAGCGAGCCGCCGTATTCATGCACCGAGGGCGCGCGCATGGCTATGAATGTAAGTTACGTGCCCGCTTACGAGCGCTCACTCTTACTAATAAACGCCCGGCGTTGCTCGCACATCACAAAGTTATCTCAACGTTCCCCGTTCAAGCAACCGGGACGTCACATGTGAAACAGCCAGCCTTCGCTGTCAGCGAGCCGCTGTATTCATGCACCGAGGGCGCGCGCATGGCTATGAATGTAAGTTACGTGCCCGCTTACGAGCACTCACGCTTACTAGTAAACGCCCGGCGTTGCTCGCGCATCACAAAGTTATCTCAAACGTTCCCCGTTCAAAGCAATCGGGACGTCACATGTGAAACAGCCAGCCATAGCTGTCAGCCAGCCACCGTATTCAAGCACTGAGGGCGCGCACGCCGCGCCCATACCTCCGGTTCAATTTTCCGAGCCCACGAAGTGTGGCGATCGGAACCCGGAGGCTATTCTGCCCGTGGCTATGAATGTAAGTTACGTGCCCGTTTACGAGCGCTCACGCTTACTAATAAACGCCCGGTACTGCTCGCGCATCACAAAGAAGGGTATAATGTCTGGTTATCCGGCTCAGGCCGATGGTGTCATAAGTGTAGAAAAGGTGCCCACATCTCAGTGTTCACCCCTACACACAAACACTATACCCGTGTCTCTCGCTCTCACAGAGCCCACTCTCTTAAAGCTGGCAAATACCGCTCGAGTGCTAGATGTAGAGAATGTGCCCACAAACCTGTGCTCTCACCTACTCGCTGTCCGCTCTGTTACACGGCAACAGCCTCACAGCGGCCAAGTTATGAATGTAAGTCACGTGCCCGCTCACGCTTACTGACAAACACTTCGCCCCAGGCTCCACTCGCACCAAATATTGTCACAAAATGTTCCACATTCCTAGTAATCGGGCCATCTCAAGTGATACAGACAGTCACAGCTGTCAGCGAGCCGCTGTTCCCGAGATTAGAGGGCGCGCACGCCCTGCACACACCTCCGGTTCAGTTTCCCGAGCCCGCGGAGATCGGAACCCGGAGTCCATTCTGCCCCTAGCTGTACATTTAGAAGCATGGAAGGCTATTCCTGGTGTGTCAGAATGGGTACTGAGCACAATAAGACAGGGCTATTCGCTTCAGTTCGCTCGCCGTCCCCCTCGAATTCGAGCACGGACCGAGACAAAAGTGAAAGCGGATGTAGCGCATCTACTCCGCGCAGAAATAGCCAAACTGCTGTGCAAAGGGGCCATAGAACCAGTGCCGCCTCCTCTGAGAGAGTCAGGCTTTTACAGCCGTTATTTTCTCGTACCCAAGAAGGACGGAGTTCTAAGACCTATCTTAGATCTGAGATATTTGAACAAAGCTCTCATGAGACGGCCGTTCAAAATGCTCACGGCCAGACAAATCCTCGCGCAAATTCACCGAGGGACTGGTTTATCTCTCTCGATCTGAATGATGCATACTTTCAGATCCCGATAGTCCCCCGTCACAGGCCATTCTTGAGATTCGCCTTCGACGGTCGGGCATATCAATACACCGGCCTCCCGTTCGGCCTGTCTTTGGCACCCCGTACATTTACGAAGTGCATGGATGCGCCTCTCGCCCCCTTGAGAGTGAAAGGGCTGCAAATTCTGAACTATTTGGACGATTGGCTGATTTTAGCACAGTCAGAGATAGAACTTTTATCTCACAGAACAGTGCTTCTCAGCCATCTGGAAAGCTTGGGCCTCACGGTCAACTGGACCAAGAGCTCATTAATGCCCAGTCAGTCAGTTTCCTTTCTAGGAATAGAACTGGACTCCGTGGCTATGACGGCCCGCCTATCGACACAGCGCGCGCGCCGTGTTCGACACCTGGCCGCGTCTTTCCAGGAAGGCAGCATCACACCTCTGAAGACATTCCAGAGTGCTAGGCTGTGTGGCATCAGCTGAGGCTGTGCTTCAGCTGGGATTGCTGCGCATGCGCCCGCTACAACGCTGGCTGAACGCCCAAGTGCCTCACCAGGCTTGGGTTTCAGGCTACAGACGAATCAGAGTGACTCAGAGCTGCGTTTTGGCTCTGCAGCCCTGGTTAGCGGCAGACTGGTACCAGCGGGGAGTGAGAATGGGGGCTGTCTCACACTGAAAGGTCATCTCGACGGACGCCTCCAACTCAGGTTGGGGCGCCGTCTTCGAGGGCAGACCGGTCTTTGGCCTGTGGTCAGACCAAGAGAGACGCTTCCACATAAACTGTCTGGAAATGATAGCGATCGAGAACGCGCTCAAACGCTTCCTCCCGTTCATACAGGACCACCATGTGCTAGTCCGCTCAGACAACATGTCTGTGGTGTCCTACATAAACCGTCAGGGCGGTGTCAGATCCAGAAACCTCTGCCATCTGACGGAACACCTTCTTGTATGGTCTCAGTTCCACCTGCGCTCGGTGAGAGCTGCGCATGTGCCAGGCCTCTTGAACGACGGTCCAGACAAACTGTCCAGGAACCACGTTCCCCCAGGGGAATGGTCCCTGCACCCCAAGACAGTCCAGTTACTGTGGTGCCTTTTCGGCAAAGCAAAAGTCGACCTGTTTGCGTCAAAAGACAACGCTCACTGCCCACTGTTCTTTTCAAAGAACGAGGATGCGCTGGCCCAAACCTGGCCCAGCCTCCCACTTTATGCTTTCCCTCCGGTCTCTCTGTTATCTCAGGTAATCAAGAGGATCAGGAAACGCGCCACTCGGTGCTCCTTATAGCCCCGCGCTGAGAGAATCAAACCTAGTTCCCGGAACTGATGCGGCTGTCTCACACAGCCCCTTGGCCGATTCCGGTGAGGAGAGATCTCCTCTCTCAAGCCCGGGGCTCAATCTGGCATCCCCATCCAGAGCGCTGGTCTCTGCATGTATGGTTAATCAACGGATACCCGTTGTCCTGCCAGAAGGAGTGATGAACACGATTGCGCAATCCAGAGCTCCCTCTACGAGGCGGCTTTACGCGTCTAAATGGTCGGTGTTCTCCAAATGGTGCGCTGATAGAGATCTAGACCCACGAACGTGTGGGGTCCCGGGGTTGCTTGGCTTCCTTCAAGAGCTGTTGGATAAGGGCAGGTCCCCATCCACACTTAAAGTTTATGTGGCGGCCGTTGCAGCGTTCGCTGAGTCGACGCGCGGCCAGTCAGTAGGAAGAAATTAGCTCGTCATCTGCTTCCTTAGAGGAGCTAGACGGATGAATCCCCCGTGACCCCAGTTGGTTCCCATGTGGGATCTTTCATTGGTCCTAGAGGCCCTGAAAGCTTTCCCCTTTGAACCGTTAGACTCCGTGGACCTAAAGTACCTTTCGCTCAAAACCGTTTTTCTGACAGCTCTGTAATCAGTAAAACGTGTGGGGGATTTACAAGCGCTATCTGTTAGTGCTGCGTGTCTTGAGTTCGGGCCAAATGACTTTGAAGTCATCCTTAAGCCAAGACATGGTTATGTCCCTAAAGTGTTGGGCACCCCCTTCAGAGCGCAGGTCGTTTCTCTTTCGGCTCTGCCAGCATCCGATATTGAGGGTGATGTTAATCTCCTCTGCCCCTTTAGGGCGCTGAGGGCTTACATTACGCGCTCCGCCTCTTTCAAGCGTTCGGAACAGCTCTTTGTCTCGTTCGGTGGGCGCACCAAGGGTCTCGCCACCTCGAAACAGAGCCTGTCCAGATGGATAGTGGAAGCTATCACATCTGCTTATGAGTCTAAAGGTCTGCAATGCCCCTTGGGCATCAGGGCGCATTCCACCAGAGGTGTGGCCTCGTCGTGGGCTTGGTCCAGCGGAATTTCCATTCAAGACATTTGTGAGGTGGCAGGCTGGGCCTCTCCATCCACATTTGTTAGGTTTTATAACCTGTAAGTTCCCACCTTGCAGGCTAGACTTCTGTCAGTGTGATCGGTGTGTATATCCTGCCCAGATTTATCATGCGCAGACTACTCTAACGCGACGTTAGCTCTCCTGGTTGAGCTGCACTATATGGTGAATAGTTATATGGACTGGCGACGCCGCTCTGTATACCCCATATGTGCTTATAACATGTGCTGGCCCGCATTGCTGGCCACCTGTTTCCCACTTATCTATGTTCCCCGGGAATCCCTGGGACTCATGAAGTGGAGGCTGGGCAATACTCGTTCCCTCTTCTAGAGAGAACCGAGGTTACGTATGTAACCGAGTACGTTTTATTTATTTACATTGAAGCAAGTTCACATAAGAAGGCTGTATTTCTGTATGTCACCATGGCCTTGTATGGTAATCAAGGTAATCAGGTAACAGGTAATCACAGTGTTGTAAACCTTTTTCTTCTTAAGTGTAGGAGACTTAGAAGCGAAAGACCAGGAGACGTTGGGATATCTTTCAAAGCTGAAGTTACTCTTTATTGAGGACTTTGCTGTTGCGATGCTGTAGTCACCAAGTCTATCTAAGGCAGTATACATTGTAGTTTATATACTTTTCAAGGGGGAGGGATTTACATATAGGTGAACAAAGCATGTAAATGTGAAGTACAGGAATCAGCACTTTACCGGAAATTACACAGTCCTGATCTCGTCAGCATAACAGTGTAACTCAGAGCTTTGAGATGCTAATCCAATCAGCCTGATTAGATCACTCAAACCTTAACATCATCATAGAGACAAAGTCCAGCTGTTCTTGAGAAGTAACAAAGGGTTAATGTCCTATGCCTCAAAATGGTAAACACTTGTGTGAACTTTCTCAGTTAAAATACTGTTGAACCTAAATTAAACATTTAATAAATTTGTAACACTACATTTCCCACTTTGAGAGTTCTAATAACTCTCACAAAATACAAATTTAGACATTCGTTCTTGTAACTTTTGATCGTTACAGGCACATAGTGCGTGTTCTGTGATTGATTTTTCTGTAATTGCATGCTGACACAGAAACAAACATGCAATGATGATCCGTGAAGTTCTTACGGGTAATAGTCTCTTCTGTTTGGAACTGTCATTTCTTCGTGAGGGGCGTGAGTAATTTGTTGAATGAAACACTTGATACTGTGGACGCATAGATAGCACACCAGTAGAAGAAACAACAGCAGAATTGCTATTTCCTTGATCCACATTCACAATTTATCTAACAAGTTTCCGAACCATGAAGTATTATCTGCAGTCATCTGGTGTAATTTTGCTGAAAGATCAAGAATGTCTTGTTGGACCACCAGGTTTGTACACAAGTGAGTCCTGGAATGCAGCCATCTGCGTGTGGCATGCAAACGTTCTTTCGAGCAAACAAGGCATTTCTTGACATATTCATCAGCTCTAAGAATATGTTGTTTCTGGAGTCCACACTTTGTGCAATGTCCATGACGGTTAGTAGTATGACAATTTTGATCATGGTGATGGATGACTGAAGGTTTCGTATGTGAGTCTCTGCGTTGTGTATTTATTTTTTTTCTTTCGTGATAGTTGGTTCGGCAGTGGGTCTAGTTTTTTTCTGGAGGTTGTGGCGTCATACGCAGATGAGGAGGTCGGTGCGTATGGGTCTCAGGACAACCATCAAGTGGTACCTGCACAGAGTAAGAAAGAAAACAAAAGACAGTAGAGCAGTATTTGTTCAAACACTAGGGTTGTAAACTTTTCCGAGTCTACTACTGTTGTTCCCTCTTTCCCTATTTCTTAAACCCTTTGACACCTAAGGAAACAGTGAGGTAAGGATGGACTAGTGGATGGGGAAAACCTATGAGGGAATCTTCACCGCAGAGTTTGACCCCCAAACGCCTGTTGCGTTCGGTTCTTCTCTGGGCTCCTCACTTTGTTCCGTGTCCTATATCCTATCCCTGTAGGTGGGGGAACAACTTTACAGTGTGACACATGAGTCCAGATTTCTCCTTCCCTGACACAAAACTGCAGCTGCTGTAATCAACATCTCTTAATGTGGTCCATGCCACATAGGCTCTAATGGCTTGTTTCTGAATTACTTTCAATTACTTGAGCTGAACCGTCAACAAAACAACTCAAATTCTGAATTCTCTATGGGAGTTTTTTTTACTTCCCTCGAAGGTGTGTATGTAAGCATAACACAATCATGAGTCATTCCTCCTTCAGCCTCTAACACAAATTCAGTCATTGCAGACATCATACATGAGGATGGGTTTGTGACAGGTGCACGCTGTAAAACAATGTTCAGGGCTGTGGGGGTAGTTAACCAATTTCCCCAACGGGAGGAGGTGACAAAAGGTCCTTTTGCCTGATTCATCAGTGTGGACACTGCATGAGGGCATTTTACATTTACAGTCTGACCTAACACTATTACTGATGAAGGGCCTGTGCTGTAGCATAACATTTAAGGCTGTGAGTTTACTTAACCAGTGTCCCCCAAAGGACAGGTGAGACCGTCACTTTCCTTTTGTTCTATTAAACAAAAATAAGTCTTTCATCTTTGTTGTAAGTTACTGGGGAAATTAAGCACTCACGGCCCAAATGGTTAACACCTGAGCAAGCTGCCCCACGAGTTTAATGACGAGGGGAGGGGCTGCTTCAGAGTATCAAGCAGACTGAGTAGGAGCTGAGCATCATTGTTAACTTCTCTAAAGTTCTTTTTGCTTTTCCTACACTCTTTTCCCCAATGTCCATGTTTACCACAGTAATAACAACTGCCCTCTCTCTTAGGACATTTACATTTCTGTTGGTTCTCTGTGTTGACCTTAAAGGATGCTGCTGCAATTTTTAATCTTGCCTTGACATCAGAGTCTCTTTCCCATGCAGCCAAACTGTCTAAGTTACTTCTGAGAGTTCTGTTAGTAGATCTAGAAATGGCAAAGCTCTTCTGTATTCGGCTACAAGGCCATCTGACCAGATACGAATCAGTGGTCCTTTGTCATCGAGCACACTTTCAGAATCATCCACTATTCCACTGTAAGTTACGGCTGACTGACAAAACCTCTCAGTATATTCACTAACATTTTCATCCTTCTTCTGTACACAACTAGTGATCTTTGACCAGTCCATGTTTGGTCCAACAATGTTTTTTAACGCTTTCAGAACTCCCTCTCTTGATTCATCTTTTCTGGCATGTTGTAGTTCAGAAGTAACAGCAGACTCAAAACTGTTGAATTCAGATTCAGTTAGAATTTGTGACATCAGCTGTGTGACTTCTGCCAACGACATGTCGTAGAGGCGCATTTTACTGATCAATGCCCTTCTAAATTCAGAAAAATCTGTACGTACTGAGGGTAAGCTATGGGATAGTCTCTCTATATCCTTAGGTCTTAGCGCTTTGGCAACAGTTTGGATTTGGACAACAGAAGAGTTGGGAGGAACACTTTCAGTTCCCTCAATTCCCTGAGATCTTCTTGCGACACATACCTTTACTGAATCTACAGGCTTATCAGTTACTGAATGGATGGCTACATCTGTTCCAAAGAAAGCTTTTAAATCAGGATAAATCTCATCTGACTGTTGGTCTTCTGAGTCACATTTGGTTGAGGCCTTGTTATGGCCCACCTTTTTCGTGAGACAGGAAACTCGAGTGAACAATTGTAAAAGAACACTTTTAACTTAGCAATACACCACCTTGCTTGTTCTTGTGCAATGGATAAGCTAAATTCTTTGTGGCAGCAGATAATCCCATTTATATTTCGCTTTCTGATACATGCACCTAACACCTTCTTGCATTCTTCAATAGACCATACTTTTTCTGGGTGAATACCAAATTTCTTTCTCAAATCCAATCTGACTGACTCAGTCACTATGGAGTCCATCTGCTCCCCTAACAATGACTTGAACTCACTGTCTGTCCATAAAGGGGTAGCTAGCCCACCTTTCTCAGTAGTTGGGATTAGTCTAGCACTTTTCCTAAACATTTTGTGGATTTCTTTTTTACCACACAAACAAACACTAAAACTTCTCTGATCAAACAGAGGTTACGCTCAAAACTGATCAACTATCGTTAACCTTCCTTCAAATTACTAGCACTTTACGCTAATCTTTCCTGCCTACAAGAACAGAAGATAAAAAATTCTTCTCTGCTGAAAACAGAGGATAAAACAATTCTTCTCTGCTGAAAACAGAGGATAGCAATATTAGCAAGTAATGCTAATCTTCCCTGCCTGAACAGAGGATAATCAATATTAACACGTAATGCTAATCTTCCCTGCCTAACAGAGGATAACTTTCATCTCTAACAGAAAACTTTAGAGGATAAACTTAGTTAACCAAATTCTACAGCTGTTTGTTAACTCTTCTCTGATGGTGCAGAGGAATAACAAATTTGTACTGGTCTTCAGCGGTTCTTTGAATAAAGTAAAACTCACCAAATCGTTGGTTGTACGGAAAGATTCCAAAGAATTCTTTGTTGAGATCTTTTTTGAGCTTGAAGTTTCAAAATTCAGTCTGGAACTCAGTCAGAAAAGTTCATTCTTTGGTGAGATCTTTGTTGAGCTTGAAGTTTCAATCTGGATTCAAGTGAGTAGCTCTATCTGGGTCACAGGGCATCATCTGTTGTAAACCTTTTTCTTCTTAAGTGTAGGAGACTTAGAAGCGAAAGACCAGGAGACTTTGGGATATCTTTCAAAGCAAAAGTTACTCTTTATTGAGGACTGTGCTGTTGCGATGCTGTAGTCAACAAGTCTAACTAAGGCAGTATACATTGTAGTTTATATACTTTTCAAGGGGGAGGGATTTACATATAGGTGAACAAAGCATGTAAATGTGAAGTACAGGAATCAGCACTTTACCGGAAATTCCACAGCCCTGATCTCGTCAGCATAACAGTGTAACTCAGAGCCTTGAGATGCTAATCCAATCAGCCTGATTAGATCACTCAAACCTTAACATTGTCATAGAGACAAAGTTGTTCTTGAGAAGTAACAAAAGGTTAATGTCATATGCCTCAAAATGGTAAACACTTGTGTGAACTTTCTCAGTTAAAATACTGTTGAACCTAAATTAAACATTTAATAAATTTGTAACAGTACAACAGCCATGCTGATATTTGGGGGAAAAAACAGCATGATTGCAAATGTATAATGTATGACAGCAACAAGAAGAGTAATCTGGAGAAAAAGAGTCTCTGGGACTTTTGTGTGTTTCTGACAGGCTGTCAGTCTGTGTGGATTTTTCAGTGTTGTTGGACTGTTATATCAGCACTCTCAGCTTACATAGAAAATATAATGGAAAAAAAAGATGTGTGCTAAGTGTCATGACCATAGACTGTAAAAAAGATGAACAACACATCTCAGCTTTCTTCCACTGTAGAAAAATAAAGCCAAAATATCCGCAGTATCAAGATCCCGCCCACACGCTCCTGCTTCTGCAGACTCAATCGCAAGAACAGCAGTCAATCATGACGTTACACCACATTTTTATAGCATCAAATAACAAACTAAAACTAAACTTACCGGTACTTGAACATACATCTGTGTGATAAGTGTAATTTTTTATTTGACACGTTTTCGATTACATGGAGAGGATGGGATTTATGACTTATACTGCAGCCAGCCACCAGGGGCGATCAAAATGCTTTGGATTCACTTTTCAGGACGTGTTCAGCACACTTGGTCATGACAATGAAAAAGCAGCCCTGACGCAGCATTTTAGAAGAAGCAAAAAACCTTAATGTACGTAACACTTCGTAAATGTGATCGTAAATGTCTTGTGGATGACACAGATTGTTCTAAAAGTTGAACACATAGTTTTGTGACACGTCATCTTGAACAAGTTAGAAGCTTGAACAAGTTCAGTTTGTACTGCTGCACTGTTTTTCATACACCAAACTTCAAACTCATCAACTTGTTCTTTCTTGAAAATGAACTTTTACCTTCATAGCGATAAATTCCGTTTTGAATGCAAGTACATAATGATGTGTGTGGCATTTGATACCTGTGCGTTGTCACACCCTCGACACTATGCTGCGCGGGGCTTCTTGTCCAGTGTGTGACCGGCTTAACACTATATGTTTGCTGCATGTTCAGGAAATGCAAATCTAGTTGAAGGGTTTGTTCACCTAAAAATGAAAATTATCCCATAATTCACCCTCAAGCCATTCTTGGTGTATACGACTTTCTTCTTTCAGCCAAACACAATAGGATTTATATAAAAAAATATTCTGGCTCTTCTAAGCTTTATAATTAGCGTGAATGGCACCCTTTTTTTTAAGCCCAAAAAAGCACATCCATCCATTAGTACCAATACCAAAAGTAATCCATTCGGCTCCAGGGTGTTAATAAAGGCCTTCTGAAGCGAAATGATGCGTTTTTGTAAGAAAAATATCCAGAATTATAACTTTATAAACTGTAATCACTAGCTTCTGGATAACGGCCGTCTGCGCGTTCACAAGAGAGTCAAGTTCCGGCGGAAGAGTGAACTCTTGACCCGACGCATGACGTATTGCCGAAGTGCCGAGGATAGAACTAAACAAAACACCGGTCACGAATCGAAAGTCTAAAATTAGAATTTTTAAAGAGAAATTTCGGAGGGACTTGAGTTTGTTGCCCAGCCGTATTTGTTTGAACCGCGAGAGGCGTCTACTCACCTAAGCTTACGCTATGCATGCGCCATACGCCAGAACTCGACTCTCCTGTGAGCGCGCAGATGGCCGTTATCCAGAAGCTAGTGATTACAGTTTATAAAATTATAATTATGGATATTTTTCTCACAAAAATGCTTTGCTTCGCTTCAGAAGGCCTTTATTAACCCCTTGGAGTCGTATGGATTACTTTTTTGATGGATGGATGCACTTGTTCGGGCTTCCAAAAAAATGGTACCATTCACTCCCATTATAAAGCTTGTAAGAGCCAGGATATTTTTTTGACCCTCTGGGGTCGGCAAACGCGCTGGCGCGTTTTGCTCGATTTTTTTCACATAGCAGCAAAAAAAGACTTAAAATACTCTGTCATTTTTGGTCATACAGACTTAAGAAATATAAAAAAAATAAACTGTTAAATGTCTACTTTTTTATGTGTCCACTTACAATCGAAATAAAACATTGTGCTTTTGTAAAATAAAGAAAATAAACAGGGTGTGCTTTCTGCCTCTTCGTCTCTGTGAACTTTTTTTCTGGAGCACGTCTCTAAACTTAAACAAAACTCAGCGAATACTATTCACCCAGGCATGAGCAATATATCTTTATAATAGTTTAAGTTTGCACTTTTAATTATCTAACTCAAAACTAAAATAAATATTCTCTGTTTATGTAATCTATATAAAAAGAGAGAGGTGTCAGCCGTTCTCATTATCGTTCTCGCAGCTCATTATTCTGCTAATGTGACGCCCACGGAGAGCGCGCACTATTCAAACGCAAATGATCTGAGGCAACACATGCAAACGTGTAAACGCCCACATAAACACGATAACACACCAAGTTTAATCGTCAGATTAATGTACTATGTCGTCTTGCGAGGCTGTGAGGAATAATTCTGGGACGTTTACCTCAGAACATGTGCTGGTTTATTTTCATTTCGAGGAGCAACGGATCTAGCCGAGAATTGTGAATAGTACGTTTTTTATTCTTGTGCTTTGTTCTAATCGTGATATGGAAAAGTGTCTGTAAACGCAAAAAGACTGTTTAAATTTGAACCACGTTTCTGTGTGTGAATGAATTAACGCCACAGATGGGCGCTGTTGTTTACTATGTTACAGATGAAATATGAAAGGCAACATTTCGTAGTTTTGGATAGATTATAAAGTTTTTATTCTAAAATATCAAATAAGCTCTTGTTAGCCAGTTTGTGCTCATATGTTAAATATATAGTAGCTATGTTTTGTCAAAAATAAACTCATCAACTAAGATGTTATTATAGTGTTTGTTCCAATGTAGCCTAAGCTATATCAAACTAATGAATCCTTAACTTTAAAATATGTATGATAAAATGTATTGGCCTACTTTAGAAAAGAATACTTTATAAGAAATTTATGGAAAAAGACCATTTTCTTTTCAAGATGTTTCCAACTCTAACTTTGAACAAATTCTGTAGAATGGCCCATATAGCCTATTTGAATTTGTTTCCAGGTATGACTATGTGCTAAAAATGTGCTTTTGACTTTCATTTATATTTGGATTATATATATATATATATATATATATATATATATATATATATATATATATATATATATATATATATATATATATATACACTGCCATTCAAAAGTTTGGGGTCGGTACGATTTTTTATGTTTTTAAAATAAGTCACTTATGCTCACCAATGCTGTATTTATTTAATTAAAAATACAACAAAAAACAGTAATATTGTGAAATATTATTACAATTTAAAATAACAGTTTTCGATTTTAATATATTTTAAAATATAATTTATTCCTGTGATCAAAGCTGAATTTTCAGCATCATTACTCCAGTCTTCAGTGTCACATGATCCTTCAGAAATCATTCTAATATGATGATTTGATGGTCAAGAAACATTTCTCATTATTATCAATGTTGAATACAGTTATTTACATTTTATTTCAGGATTCTTTGATGAATAGAAAGTTCAAAAGAACAGCATTTATCTGAAATATAATCTTTTGTAACATTAAACACTATCGTTCAAAAGTTTTGGGTCAGTAAGAATTTTTGTTTTATTTTTGGGGGGGAAGTAAATAAAATAAAATAAATACTTTTATTCATCAAGGAGGAATTAAATTGATCAAAAGTGACAGTAAAGACATTTATAATGTTACAAAACATTCTATTTCAAATAAATGCTGTTGTTTTTAATCTTTCTGTTCATCAAAGAATCCTAAAAAAAATGGTACACAACTGTTTTCAACATTGATAATAATGAGAAATGTTTCTTGAGCATCAAATCATCATTAGAATGATTTCTGAAGGATCATGTGACACTGAAGACTGGAGTAATGATGCTGAAAATTCAGCTTTGATCACAGGAATAAATTACACTTTACTATATTCACATAGAAAACAGCTGTTTTACATTTGAAATAATATTTCACAATATTACTGGGTTTGTTTTGTATTTTTAATCAAATAAATGCAGCCTTGGTGAGCAGTCTTCTTTTAAAAACATTAAAAGTCTTACCGACCCCGAACTTTTGAACAGCAGTGTATATTCTATATTAGAATATAGAATTGGTTCAAAGTTAGAGTTGGAAACATCAAATTTGTCTTCTTTTGAAAGCATTCTTTGGTACCCAGTGACACACCTGTGTGAAAGGCTCATTACGCAGCTCATTATGCGGCTCATTATGCAGGTCTTTGTCTTCTCAGGTGTGAATCAGAGCATTATTCATGATTCCTCCACGCCCATTTACGCCCACCCGCATATTGCGTTTCCAAACAAAAAGTGTCTTACAAAATTTAAATCAATGTATTGTTTTATGTGAATGATTAGGCAGGATGATTTTCAGATCATTTTGAAGCAAAAACTCTAGGGGACAACACCCATTAGTCAAAAGTATTATGGACACATATTTAGTATGTGTATTGTGGCCTTATTTCAGAAACTTTAAGTTTTAGTTTTTTTCCAATAACCATGCATAAACAATATTCTCTCAGAAATACAAACATGTACATACATGTTGCTCACATATTATGGTAGCCCTGTTTGTGCTAAATAGAGTGTAATGACAAATTTGCTATTAATATGTTTATAAGCAACTGAAAAAAGCACAAATGTCAGGGCATGTCAAAACATCTCAGGGACCCCAAAAACACCTTAGACCCCAGAGGGTTAATATAATTAGGTGTTCAAGCACGAAGTGCTGAAAACCTATTGTAATTGCTATTTGGAGAAAAAAAAAATCCCCTAAAACGCATCGTGCAGCCCAAACCATAAGGCCTAGAAACTTGAAACTCGGCCAGATGGTAGGCCTCAATTTGGGGACAACCTATCAGAGTATGACCCCGATTGGCCCATAGGTGGCGCTACAGCAACCAAAAGTACTAAATTGTGCATAACTCCTAGACCGTTTGACTTAGATCAAGGTCTTTATACCACTGTGATCCTTGGCTCAAGACGGACAAGATGTATATCTCCGATTTCGATTTAAGCAACAACAAAAAAAGTTATGTCGGATTTTGTCCAAAACCTACTTTTGCGAACTAGTCCTAGGTTTTTCGCCCGATCGGAACCAAACCAGTCTAGGCCTATTCTCTGGACTCTCTAGATCAATAATTATCGAAAAAAAAGTTGAACTTTTGCATTTGGGTGGCTGTAACGGGGTAATTTAGAAAAGGGGCGGGGCAAAATACAGTCAAAAGCCTATACATCCTAAAGGAAAAGTCAGAACTTCACAAACATTTATGAGCATATGTGTCATAACAGGGTGAAGAAGCATGCAAAGTTTCATGCCTGTATTAGCTGTAAATGGTCTTTTCCATCTATGATCATATAATGTTCATATCATAATGTTCAAAACCAGTGCAGTACAATACTCTGGACTCTCTAGATCAATAATTATCAGAAAAAGTTGAACTTCTGCATTTGGATGACTTTAATAGGGTCACTTCAAAATGTGGCCTTGACCAAGTGTCCCTGAAAGCCTATATCTCTTCAATGAATGCTCAGAACATGTGACTCTAAATAAGCATGACAATTTTCAGACAGATTGGACCAAATATGCCTCTATAACAGTTAAAAAGGTGAAAATGATTTGAACATAATGGCATATTAAGCCAATAAGTGGTATTCTACTGCCCCCTGCTGTTTAAAATAGTCATTTTGGCATGCTACTGACTAATATAATTCTATAACTGTTATTTAGACTTTATAAAATCACCATTTTAACATTTACACTCACATTTAGTCAAAATTCATCTATTGAAGTATTGCTACTGACTATTGTAGCACATTGAGAAATGTGAATCCTGAAGGAGACTTGCAGTAAATATGCATGTTAACTATTATAAGACAATCATTTTTTTTTGTCAGTTTATCACTTCATTTAATATTGACACTTCACATTAATGCTAGCAATGTGGTAAATCACAATAGAAACATGGTAAATCATAGTAAATAATACTATTACATGGTGTATCATGGCAAATCATGCTAGCAATGTGATGAATCATGGTAAATCATGCTACAATCCTGGTAAATCATTCTAGAATGTGGTATATCATGGTAAATCATCCTATAACATGGTAAATCATGGTAAACTGGTAAATCATGCTAGAATCATATTAAATCATACTACAATGTGTTCAATTGTGGTAAACCATGCTAGAAGAGGGTAAATCATAGTGAATCATACTAGAACTTGGTATATCATGGTAAACTATGGTAAATCATGCTAGATTCATGGTAAATCATACTGGAACATGGTAAATCATGAAAAATCACACTAAAATTTGGTATATCACGGTAAATCATGCTAAAACATGGTCTATTCCATCTATGATGTCAGTGGTTAAATGCTGGCTACATAAAACTTAATGTCTTTTGATGCTTTTGAGCTTAACTGCCTTAACTGCTTGAACACCGCTAAATGCTGCTAGCAGCTTTAATTCTGATTGTGTTTGGCTGAAAAAGAAAGTCATATACACCTAGGGTGGCTTGAGGGTGAGTCAATTATAGGATAATTTTCATTTTTGGGAGAACTAACCCTTTAAGGTTTAAATCTCCACTAACTTATTTTATCTGTAAATTCACGGACAAAGGGAATTCATCTGATTAAATATATAATGACCCTGAATGTAACAATTTTAAATAATAGAAATATTTATCATCACTTTTCTTTCCATTTTCCCTCTCCCTTTCTTTAACTGTCTCTCACTCCTGATGCAGTGGGCAACCCTCAGACTGGCTGCGGAAAAGAGAAAGCCATCGGTTGTGTGAACTCAGCTATCTGGAGGTGGGTCTGGGCTCTCAGAGCATCCATCTGGAGTTTGATGAGGGGGCAGCAGCGTACACACTACTAGTGCGAAACAGTGCCCGCTGCAAATGGTTCTTCAGCAAGCTTACAGGCAAGGCTTCCTTTTGCATGCTCTGTGGAAATGACTAAATAGCAAAAAACTTAGCTAAGAAAATGTATTAAAAACAATGTTGGGTGAGCAATGGATTAGCAGGTTTGTTGTTTGACTGATTGGTTAGCAGTTCAACATGACTAATTATTGTTTAATAAAACAAACAAAAGATTTGCTTCCTGGATGAATGCAAAAGAATAGTTTACACAAGATTTAGAAGGAAGTACTGAATGAATGAAGGTGGTTTCCAAAAAAATGTGAAATTACAGTAGGTGGACAACCAGAATAATACTTTTACTGCTGCCGTTCTGCCGCGGCGGTAAAATTTGGGGTGTATTTGCTGCCTTTTACCGCTAAGAGGCGCTACAATCACAGACTTTGAATAGTGTCCGTTTATTCTCTCTATTGCGTAATCTGCCGCCGCGGCTCATTCAGAGCGATTGAAAGCTGGTAGCAGATGATTTCAAGTGAAACGTAGTTAAAATAATTCATAATCACAATACTGAAATTACTGAAATTAAATTGAATAAATAATGAAAACTTAAAAACTTTACAATAGAAACATATTAGGCTACATCAATGAGGCTTTGCAAGAGCATAAGACGATGATTGAACAGCGTTCAGACGGTAGCTCTGTGGTCAACGTAATGATATGTGCCTCTCGGAGCTTCAAGCGATCCGAGATCGAATCTCGTTGTAGCATGTTAACCGATGTTGGCAGACAGCGTTAATGTTTTACCGTTCTTGATGCTTAACTGTTTATTAGCGAGTTTATTGACTGTTTATTTATTTAAAGTCAAGCGTTTTGTTTAATTAGCAATGGCAAATTACAACATAAATTTGCTACATTTCTGTAGAGCCGCTGCAAAGACAACAAAACTGATAAAGGAAGATTGTCAGCCGATCGGGTCAGAAAATGAAAATGAAGAAGCTTGTCTTTAGTCTGCTAAATTATTTTATATTTAAATTATCTAAATATAAAATTACTTAAGTTTGAAACCCCATCGAACATTTCAAGCTTTAAATAAAGTGTCGGGACATTTTTTTATTTTTATTTAAAACAGCTGCATCGAGTTTAGAGTTTATTTCCTTTGCGGTGCAAAATAAGAAACATTTTAAATGTGTATTGCCAAAGAAATTGCAGCTAAATTAAACAATTAAAACAGTACAAAAAGAAAATAGTCCAAAGCAACATAAATTAAAAACATCCGTTTTTCTTTGCCTCTCTATGGATCTCTTTTTAGCAAGTTTATTTAGTCTCCCTTGCTGCGCGCGCCGGGTATCTCTCGAAATTAAACATTTCAGGATAAAAACACATCATACAGCTGATAATACTGTATGTCGCTGCGTGTCATCCATACAAATCGCGAACAAAATACAGTAACCAATTATTTAGCCTTTGTTGCTTCAAAGACATAGCATGCCTTGTTGAATTCACCTTACAATAAAACGAGGTTGATCGCAAATTAAAGAGCTCTGTATCTGCTGATCACTACCATTCGTTTCTTGCCATGAACGTGTCGTCAACAGTTCATGTTTAGATAATGCCAGATTGTTGACAATCATACACACTGCTCAAACATTCTAAAACTCTACAAAACCAGTTGAAACAACTGGATTGAACACTTCAATTTAAAATTTGTGTGAAAAAACTTTAAATATGCTACAATTAATAAACTACAATATTTGTAATTTAAAAAGATATGGGGCCTACATTTGGACACATCGAGAGATTTATCCTTAAAATAATTTTGCCTTTGCTCATCAGGCTGGCTCTCCGACACTCTCCATATGAAAGAGGAACATTAACACCAATTGTACTGCACACACTGAACTGTCCCTCCAACCCCCCACAGGCTATCTGAGTTTGAGATTGACTTAAAACCAGTGGTGGACGAAGTACACATACCATGTACTTGAGTTAAAGTACAGATACTCAAGGTGAAATATTACTCAAGTAAAAGTAGAAGTGCTGCCTTTAAACATTCACTTGAGTAAAAGTACAAAAGTATTTGCCTTCAAATGTACTTAAGTATCCAAGTACTATGATTTTTTTTATGGCTATAATGTCCTATTATAATTTGTCACAAGACTCTTGCTTAACTCAGTCTACTTGAAGACTAATGTCACTCTTGGCACACCAATCTATTAACAAAATGACAGTAATTATATATATATATAATCCGAGATCCGAGATCGAATATATATATATAATTTTTTTTTTTTTTTTTTTTTTTTTTTTTTTTGAATGGAATACATTTTTTGTGTGTTTAATTTTGGAGGGAAGGGGACTGTTCCCATAAGGTATAATAAATTTACAGTATTTACTGTATATATTTTTCTCAAGCATATATGGTCATAATTATTAACATCCTAAAGTTATGATACATTCACATAAACCTGCACAACACCATTAAATACATATACAAGGGTGTAACTTTTCCCCACACAAAATGGGGAAACATTTTTTCGTTTTGAATCCCATTTCCTGCATTTACATACATTTAGGGACTATGGTGATACAAAATCCAGGAAATAAATTGATTATCAAAATCCAATCAAAAAGTTGATTATAATGATAAATTCTGCCAAAAATAAAAGTAGGCTACGAAACTATGTATAACAAAAAGATGTCTTGCTTTTTTATTGTTTAATAGGGGCCTATTGCCAAGACTTGAGATAATCATTTTATAAAGGAAAAAATGTTAAAATGAATGAAAAAATAAATAAAATTGAAATTATGTGAGACCCAATTTACACTGTAATGTAAAAACAACATAAAGACAGTATATTTTAAATAATTGTTTAATTGCATATTTTTTATGAATGAAGGCCAGCATCCCTGATATTAATATAGCTACTGATGTCTCCATGAAAAGGACCCCCCCCCAACACACACACACACACACACATATTTGAAACATTTATTAGGCTTCAAAAATACAACTTTTAATTTAAAGTGAACTTTAAACAATCCTCACATAAACCCATAATAAATGCCATATTTACCTGTGCACTTCCTGTCTAACAGATATGAAATATACAGAAATTGAATAAGGTTATCAAACAGTCTGCACTGCATAAATTATCAATTAAATATAGATTAATCCTTATTAAAGCTACAAGCTTAAAGCTTCGCAACTCTCTAACGGCTCTGGTTCGCACATAAGGCTGATTTATACTTCTGCGTCGGACCTACGCCGGAGCCTCTACGCCGTAGACTATGCATTGGTTTTAATTTATACTTCTGCGTCGTTGTCCGCGTTGATGCACGCAGAGGGAGCATGTGAAACCCGAGGGAGCGGTTTGAGCAGACCAATCACAGCGCTTGCGTCCGCGTAGAATTGACGCGTTTGCTGCGTCCCAATTCGCATACTATCCGTCCTAAATAGTATTCGAAAATAGAATTAGTACGTCCCAAATCATAGTATGTGGAAATGAGTGTTCCAAAGATACCCGGATGGTCTACTATATCCGGTCAGAATCCGAAGTGCAGATCGATGCGCACTCTAACGGCTGATATTGCCCACAACCCATCGCGCGTTGGACGAGGATTCGGTTAGAACTACAAACACGAGTGAAAAGTGTTTAAAAACTACAGACATGGAGGACGCGCGAGTCCGGCGGTTATGTAGAGGTTTAGATAAAGGGGTTTGAGTGATTAATTATTAGTATCTAACCTGACGAAAATGTAGCCTATTTATTCAACGTTGTCTACATTATATTTAATCTGCAGCAGCATTTGAACTTTTGTAAAGATATGTTTAGCCATTACCTTTTAAATGCATCATTATATTCAAATTGCAAACACATGAGGAGAGTCTCCGCATGAAAGACCCACGACTGGCAGATGAACGTGCTCTCCGAAACGGTAGGAAATCAAATTAGATTGAATGGAGGATTTTAACTGTGACAGGATGATTGACAGGGCAGTTTACGGTGACAGGATGCACGCGACAGATCTGTCCGTTAAAGATGACGTGATAGTATGTCCCAAAGCTTGCCTACTCTTTTGCTACACACTCAAAAGTATGTACTTTTTCTTCACAAAAAGAGTACATACTTTTAGGTCGTAGTATAAGTAGGCGAATTGGGACGCAGCAGTTGTTACATTTTTGGAGAGGTGCACGTCAGGGTACGCCGAAGGGTACGCGCGCTACGCACAGCCTACGCCGTAGCTACGGCGTAAGTTCAACGCAGAAGTATAAATTGGGCTTTAGTAATTCAAGTTCAAAACAAAGCGCGCGAGCTGTACTGTGATTGGTGGCTCGTTTGACCAGTTACGTTTTTATCCACTAATAAATAAAAAGGAACGACTGATTTTGAAAATGTAGTAGAGTAAAAAGTAAGATATTTGACTTTGAAATGTAGTGGAGTAAAAGTAAAAGTCTCCCCAAATTTAAATACTTCAGTAAAGTACAGATACACAAAAAAGCTACTTAAGTACAGTAACGAATTACATTTACTTCGTTACTGTCCACCACTGCTTAAAACAAAGTTTTAAGCGCAATTCACGCTTAAATCGCTATTCTAGACATTAGCATTAGGCTATTAAAGTGTTGATAATGAAGGAATTAAATGATTTAAGATACATGTAGTGATATTTCTGTCATAAAAGTTTATTATTAAATATTTAATTATTTCAATAATTTAAGAAATAAAACTGGTTTGGGCCAGCTTTTTCCAAGCAAAACTAAATAGTTATACCACGGTGCTTCGTGGTACTGCTGCTAAACTAAATAACATTTATAGAATAATTATGAACTTAAATGAAACAATATCGCAACATTTTGACACATAAATTATTTGATCTGTTTTTACATTTTAATTCAGGGCGATTTAGCCTAGCCTACATTTAGAGAATTAGATTAGAGCGAGATTTTCACCATTGTCATTTTCTCATTGGGAAGCGCTTACATGATGGCTAAACTGGTACCTCTCGTTTCATATGGATTACATACCAGACAACACTTATTAGCCTAAATATTTAGACATTTAAATGCTTTAGACATTTTTTTCTTATCGTGACTGAGCTGAGGCAATTGGCTTTCGGTTCATATTTGTGACGCGCAGTTCCCGGAGACAGAGACGACAGATAAACTTTTGTCGTTAGCCTAATATGAATAAAAGTTTACAGTTTTGAACGATGTAGGCTACTCTACTCTACTCTTATATGACCAAAAAATCACGGAGAAGCCTATTAAGTTATTTTAGCTGTTATGAGAAAAATAAATCCAAATGAACGCGCCGCCGCGTTTGTCGAACACTAATTCAACATGCCAGAATAAAACCCGATTTTAGAAACATGCATATGGACACTCGGCGTGGTGTGCCAAAACACTTAATTATAAACTTCAATATTTCATTCAAAATAATCTCAAAACGCTTTGTGACATTTTGCAAAGCCGTGCATGCATTAAGGCCTCTGGAACTAATGAACAACTGAAACGCTGGTTTTGGTTTTATTGTTTGTCGTTTAAACGTGCCTGTTGCATAGGCTATCTTTATTTTATATATTTATGGTCTATTGGTGAAGTAGCCTATAGCATTGATTACTGTGAAGGGAAGAGTGTGGGGATTAAAATAATTCAGCAGAAGCAGGAATGTTTAGACCAGAAGGAAATCCCCGTCCCCCCTGGCAAATCGCACTTTACCTATTTACTTAAAACCTTAAAAACTCTATAGGCTATAGGGAATCAAAGGATATATATATATATATATATATATATATATATATATATATATATATATATATATATTAGTGCTGGGCAACGATTAAAATTTTTAATCGCGATTAATCGCATTATGCGCAAAATTTAATAATGACTTCTAAAGTAGTGTATTGCGCACTTTTGATTTAAATGTACTGCTATATACACAAAAGTGCAATAACTTTAAACAAATAAGGTGCTTTTATACCAGCAGTATTCCCTTTACACAGTAATCTCAAATCTCAACTTAAACATTAATGTAATCAAATCAAATATTTAAACAAAGCTATTTGCCACTGCCAGGGCATTACCTTTTATCTAGTTTGTTAAAACGAGTCCAGTTTTCTTGTTTTTTTTCTGAACAGGTATCAACAGGTATCTTTTATCAGGGAGCAGCAGAAACAGTCTATGTAGTAGTCAGAGGTCATGATCACTACTATATAAGTCGACCAACGTTACTTATAGTAGCTTAGGTTTGGTCATGCCATGGTTTCCCACGTAAGATTACATTAAACAGAGTAAAAAAAACAATTTATACTTTATACTTACGCTGTTGCTGTGTAGCGCGCGTACACTTCGGCGTACCCTGACGTGCACCTCTCCAAAAATGTAACGTCAATTCTACGTGTACCGCAAGCGCTGTGATTGCTACAACCGCTCCCCGGGTTTCACATGCTCCCTCTGCATGTGTAATTGCGCGTCAACGCGGACAATGACGCAGAGATATAAATGAAAACCAACGCATAGTCTATAGCGTATTGTCTTCGGCGTAAGTCCGACGCATTAGTATAAATCAGCCAAGAGTGAGGTGAAGTGGTCGAGCACAAGGTGCAGCGACAAGCGGGTGCGTTCCTGTGAAACCTTTGCGGTCATGCTCGCCTCAAGCACGCGCCCGCGCCCGCTCGTTGCCGAAGTTGAATTGTCTATAACTTTTTATAAACGACGCGCAGCACAAATCATTAGAAGAGAGACTGATCCTCGGCTCACTGTTAGTGAGTTTCCAGAATCTAAATAGTTATTATCTATAGGTTTTATAGGTAATATCCATAGAGCGCCTGTCATTCACTCGCGGAGCGCAACCCTTTAACTGTTCACCAGAGAGAACCTGCCTCTCTCCACTGCTTGTTTGGGTGGGTTATTTGCTGGCTGACCAACATCCCACCCCTCCTGTGATCATGGTTTGACTGTAGGCCTATGTGTATTCAGAGCCAGTGAGCAACGGACTTTCAAAATAATAATAATAAAAAAAAACTGCGTTAACGTGCGATAAAAAAATTGTCGGCATTAATTAATAAATGCGTTAACGCGATAATAACGCGTTAACTTGCCCAGACCTAATATATATATATATATATTATTTATTTTTTTTTATTTTTTACAGAACTGTTTTTGAAATTACGATTGGTATTATTATACAGATAGCCTAAAGTCGTTCTGTTGGATACTATTTGTTGAGTGTAAAATAGTGTAAAATGGAAATGCATGGTAATTTTATTTTATAAATATAAGCAAAAAACGAAATGGTGTAACAGAGTTTTAGAACTAGACAAATCTCTCTGCATTAATAGCCTATATATAAAATTTAACTATAGTAGTCCATGTGTGATCAGGCTTTGAACCCGTGTCATCTTGATGTTTGCACCGTAAGTTCAACCACTCGGCCATGTCTTAACTCACTGATAAATGCCCAAACGTTTGTTTCTCCAGTGTGTGTTCGCTCACATGAGCGAGAAAACGTTTTGTAGTTAGCCTATTGTGAGTGTAGGCCTTTTACAGTTTTAAAAGATGATTTTTTTTTTAGCTGTTATGAGAAAAATAAATTCAAGTGAACGCGCCGGCTTTTTGTCGAACTTTAATTCAATGCCAGAATAAAACCCGATTTTAGAATATGCACTCGGCGTGGTGTGTCAAAATACTTAATTATAAACTTCAATATTTCGTTCAAAACCACCTCAAAACACTTTGTGACATTTTAAAAAGCCGTGAATCAATGTATTAAGGCCACTGGAACCAGGATCGTAACTGAAACGCGCTGCATGTTATCTCTCAATACAGGAGCAGAAGCGCTGGTTCAGATTTTATTGTTTGTTGTTTAAACGTGCGTGTTGCATATTAAAAATATATATATATATATATATATATATATATATTTGACATGGTCTATTTAGGATAATTATAGCATTGATTACTGTGGAGGGGGAAAATCCCCCACCGGCAAATCGCACCTCGCTTAGCTTAGGTTATGTTTTTAAAAATTCTTTCTGCATGGAACCCCATGAAGTTTTATTTTCTATTTTTTTAACAGAACTGCTTTTGAAGACGTAAATTCATCTGTTGGATGAGATTTGTTCCTTAGTGTAAAATGCAAATGCATGGTAATTTTATAAATACCATGTTTATTCGGGATTTGAAACTGTGTCATCAAAATGATTGAAACCTAAGTTCTACCACTCGATCACAACTTTTCTCACTGAGAAATGCCCAGAAATTTGGTTGTTCAGCAGTCAGTGTGCGCGCGCGAGAGAAGCGCTCTTCAATCTTCTCATTCCTCAATAGTTTAGCGTCATTGATTGCACCCAATTTATTTTCACTGACTGCGAGATAGGCCTATTTGAACTTTTCATTCATAAAATGTTCTGCTCTAAAAGTTTGCTATATTCTATTTAAAATGTAGGCTACTTTTACATAATTACGTTTTGCTTTCGCTAAATGTTTGCGCCACCTGGTGGTCATTTCGCGAACGACTTTGAAATGCGACTGGTTTATTTTTGCCGCGGTGGATTTGCCGCGGCAGTTACCGCGGCGGTAATAGGAATTCTGGTTGTCCACCTACTGTATGTGTGCACCCAGGTTGTCACTCTTTGTGGTGGTAGTGGATTGTATTGAAGAGTGAGGATACAATTTATTTTGATAGTCCACATTAGACATTCTACTAACTATAAGTAACTTTGCAACAAACTCTTAATAATTTTCAACTATCTGTCATACTAGTAAAATGTTGATATTCAATACCATTTTTGATACCATGGGGGGAAAACTGCCGTTTTGTAATATGTATATGTGTGTATATATATATATATATATATATATATATATATATATATATATATATATATATATATATTATAGGGCTGTCAACGTTAACGCATGCGATACATTTTTGTCCAGTTTAACGCGTTAAAATATTTAACGCAGCATCCGTTAATTATCCGTTAACACAGGTAAATATGACATTTATTATGGGTTTATGTGAGGATTGTTTGAAGTTCACTTAAATTTCAAAATCATTTTTATCCAGACATCAATAGCTGTATTAGTATCAATATAAGATGCCATTAAACAAGTATTTAAAATATACTGTCTTTGTTGTCTCTACATTAATTTGGAGATTAACTGTGAAATTATTACATTATAAAATATATAAACTAAATATAAACCTATAACAATGTAAGTGTTTTTAATTGTGATTAATCACAGAAAAAATGTGACCAATCAAGTTATATTTTTTAATCGATTGACAGCACTAATATATTTACTTTCAAGCTTGAAAGTACATGACATATAAAAGTAATCCATATTAATCGAGCAGTTTAATCCAAGTCTTCTGAAGAGACATGATTGCGTTATATGAACAGATTTTAAGCTTTTATTCACATCTAAAAATGTATCATTACCATTACAATTATCTCACCTAAATGTTTGCTCACTCTAAGGCTGCGTTTACACTTGGCATTAACATGCGACCTGTATCCGGATGTTGTCCACATACACATTGAAAAGACAAGTGTAAACGCACTTCTGATTGGAAGGTTATCCGATCAGCGTGTCCAGGTTCGGAGGTAGTCAAGGACGCATTGTGATTGGATCTCAGTGTAATGTAAACGCAATCCAGCCATCGTGTCTGCATTCACAGGTGGACGTCATATAAATCCCCGCCCAGTCTCCCCGCGCGGCTGTTCAGAAAATAAGGGCCAGACGCAGTTTAGACAAGAAATTAAACTTATTTGAACCTTACAATAAACGTCAATCTTTAAAACCGTTTATTTAGACTTACATTTCATTTTAATTGTGCAACATTATCTGAACTAGGCGATCGCCTATACAATCACAGTCAGTCATGAGATCTTAATGAAGAGCTGCACGCTGCTTTGCCAGAGGAATATTCGGAATCTGAATTTTTTAATGTTTTAAATGTTGAATGTTTTTATTGTTTCAGCATGTTTATCAATCTCCCATTTCTGCAAATATAGTCATTGCACGCTATAACCTTAAAACCAGATGATCGATGATGTGACTTGTTTAACATGATCAACCCAGTTATTTTTGTATGATCAACTCTGGAAATAGGCCTATTCCTTCGTTCAAAAAACTTAATTTGATCTAAGACTGGAGATTGCACAGGAAAGTAAAGTGAGTGAGTGAAAGCAATTGGTACATTGTTTAATTGGTATCATCTTTACTCATAATCTGGTGTCGTGCCACAGACCTAATTTAAATATTATGCAGAAATTTAAATATTATAACAGAAATCCGATCGGTTATCCAAATACAGAGGCTACTTAATGTGAACAAATGTAAATGCGCCATGTCCTGATTGGCTAATGATCCGATCTACTTGATCGGATCACGGTGATCGCATGTTAATGCCAAGTGTAAACGCAGCCAATGTAATTTTGTTGCAATAGCTTACATCAGGTGCGCCTAATCCTGTTCCTGGAGATCTAACTATCTGCAGAGTTCAGATCCAAACCTTATCCAACACACCTGTCTGTAATTATCAAGTGCTCCTGAAGATCTTAATTAGTCTGAACGTAGCCTTAAACACACCCAAATCACCTGTCAGTCCAAATCAGATTTGTGTGCATATCCGATTGAAATCCGATCAGATTTAGCTAGTGTGAACGGCAAAAAAACACATGAACTGGAAATCCGTTTCAGTCTGACGGCTCTGATCGTGTCTTTCTTACGCCGCGTAAAACTTAAACGTCAGACGTTGTTATAGGAAACGTGCTGAAATTCCCTGCCAAAACAAGGCTGTGTTGTTCCAAAGTGCCGGACGAGTAGAAAATGACTATATAACGGAGACATGTTTGTAAACCGACGGAGACGACAGCTCAGAAAAAAGCCATGCATACCAGCCTCCTACGGTTCTGCAGCTGCCTCAGAAGATGCAGTAGACTAGCGAGGCAGCTACACATTGTTATGTTGGAAAATTTAAAAGTGACATATTATGTCCCTTTTCACGAGATGTAATATAAATCTATGGTGTCCCCGGAATGTGTCTGTGAAATTTTAGCTCAAAAATACCCCCAAATTATTTATTATATTTTGTCAAATTTGTCCCTTTTTGGGTGTGAGCAAAAACGCGCCATTTTTGGGTGTGTCCCTTTAAATGCAAATGAGCTGCTGCTCCCCACCTCCGTCAGAATGACAAAACAGTTTGCATGCTGTGCTTGAACCTTTGCCAATTACGTTAGAACTGGTTACACTGTTGTCGCTTGTGAAAACCAAATGGTGGCACCGTAGGTGGAAACGTGCAGATTAAGGGTCGGTAATATTATAATAAAGATCCCCTTCCTCCGTCAGAAGGGGAGCGAAGTCTGATCTGCTTATTTTTTGTCATGCTTTAAGAGAAAGGCTTACCAAAACAATGGTAACCTTTTGGTAACCTTACCAAAACAACCTTACTCGGTTGGTAGATGCACCGGGGACCCGATTATACGACTTAACAATGGAAAAAGTCTGATTTTCATGATAAATCCCCTTTAAAAAAGACAACATCTCTATTGCATATCCCTCCATGTTGCGGTTGTTGTTGTATTTGGCATTTACCTACCAACACAACATCATTGCCATAGAAACCAATGCAGATATTCCGGAAACCAAAAGAGCTGCACGGGCACACAAATCGGATCTGAACAGTTGCGATACACTCTTCAATAATTTTAGATCAGATTCCAATCAGATACACGAATAATCGGATTTGGACTGACAGTCTAAACATAGCCTTTGATCGGGGTTGGAGCTGAAATATGTAGGAAGGTAGATCTCCAGGAACAGGATTGGGCGTCCCTGGCTTTCATGGTACAAGGAAGCTTGATTTCAGACTTTTAAAAAAATTTACAAAATAAAGATCAGTAAACAGTAATAAAATAATAAATTTCAGACAATAGTACAAATAAATACATAAAGATACAAATGAAATAAACAGTGCTTTAAGTTTTTCAGGTAGGTCTTACAGCAGTATTCAGGTAAGAAATACTACAGAAATTGAACAATTGAGTAGGCTAATCAAATGTAAAATAACACTTAGTTTTCATTGTAAAAATTAAATACAGATTAATCCTTACAATTACAGTTACAAAATATAGCTGCAAGCAGCCATTACCGGGGCCAAGCGCAAAAGAAGACGATAAGACATGCCAACATGGCTGGGAGTGTCAGACCAACTGCAGCAAGGAGCAATTAGAGACTTTTTAAGAGGATTTTGGCCAAATAGCTGAAAAATCATATATAAAGTAACTTATAAGATGATTTAATGGTTTATCACTTTCGACCTATAGGTGGCGCAGTTACGAAATCAATGTGATGTGGTCAGCGTGAAGTGAGAATGACACACAAAGTTTGGTGTCAAAATGTGAAGTCATTGCAGATATAAAGCCTGAATAGTCATTTTGGCATCATACCTGAAATTTGCTGCTGTGCTATACAAAAACCATTTTATCTATTGTCACAAAATCCATAACTTTTAGTCGGTATGGTCTGGAGATAATACGATTCGATTTTGGTGAAAATTGGACAAACGGTCTAGGAGGAGTTCGAAAAAGTATGTATAGAATGAAAATCAAGATGGCGGACAGGAAGTTTGGCTGACTTTGGCAAAATTGGTATCTTTGTTTTTGGCATAACCCAAGGAATCTATTAAGACCAGTGTCATTACAATAGGCAAATTCATTCAAAAGTTATTAGCATTGTTGTAAATTGAATTATAACTTTTGACCAAAAAGTGGCGCAGTCTCAAAATCTTTTGAGTACCTTCAGGGCATGCTGCTGATGGCACATACTGAGTTTCGTAATGTTACATCAATGCATTCGTTAAGTATAGCATTTTAATCACAAAACTGTATTGAATTCAATGGCAATTTCACGTTTTGTTCTATTAAAGCGCCAACAAGTGGCACAATCCCACAGTTTTTTTCATTTGTCCTCGGAGTGAGTCCATACATGTGTGTGTGTCAAATTTGGGGAAATTATCTCATTTCGTTTTGGAGTTATAGACATTTATATGTGTAAATGCGTAAAAAATGACCCAGACATGACTTTGTTTGCATTTTTATGCCACTTACTATTAATATTTTGACATTTGGGCATTAGCCTATGGCCAACGACCTATGTTTCCTAACTTCCTACTGTGGTTTCGTCTCGATCGGTCAAACGGTTTCGAAGATATTGGCAAATGTTTTTTAAGCGCTAAATCACAACGCTACACAAACCGTAAGGCGAAACCTAGCATCGGTGGTATCGTTGGACTCGGCAAGGATTCAGGAACCCAAGGAGATGACTCCCGTGAAAATCAGTCAACCACACCCAGAGTTATAAGCATTTGAAAATGTAACTGTTCCACTAGGTGGCGCTGGTTTGAAACTTCTCAGGCTCCTTCAGGGCATCATACTGATGACCCATACTGAGTTTTGTAACGATATGTTCATGTGTTCAGAAAATACAGCATTTTGGTACAAAATTAAAAATGTCCGACCCCTAAAATGGTCGATATGGAAAAATTGGATATCAGTCGACTCAGCATGACGTCCTGAATCGAACAAGACCACTTTTATGATTTTTGGACAAACCGTTCAGGAGTTATACGCAAAAATAGCCATTTTTCATATCTCCGGACCAGTAGGTGGTGCTGTGTCGAAACGCTGCATGTAGCCTCAGGTCATGCTTGTGATGACATGTACCAAGTTTGGTCTGAATACGATAAAGTGTTGCAGAGATACAGCCTTTCGTCTGTTTTCGCGAGCGCTACATAAAATTAGTTTGTGCGGTATTCAAGAACGGTTTGACGAATCGACATGAATTGGAGATGATCTGGATCAATTTTCGTGAAAATCGGAGCATCGGCCTAGGAGGAGTTTGAAAAAGTAGTTTTTTCTGAAAATTCAAAATGGCGGACAAATTTTCATGATGGAAAACTACGTCATAGTGTGCAATCGAATCGGCTTGAGCAAAATAATCAGTGGAAAAAATCATTTTGTTTCTAGCCCTTATGGTTCTAAAGTTATTAGCATAAACATGAGTGACACTTTGGACAGTTGGTGGCGCTAGTGGGATTGATTTAGAGACTCCAAATTTGCTATGGTGACAGTTCAGACTGTCATCTATCTGTGTGCCAAATTTCATAACTTTCCCGCAAGCGGTTCTATGGGCTGCCATAGATGCCCAGTCGGAAGAAGAGGAAGAAGAACTGGAACAGATACAATAGGTGCCCGGACCTTCGGTGCTTGGCCCCTAAAAAAGATACAAAAGTTATTCAGTCACTGAGTGCACTGAGTGATTTTCTCTTTTGTTGTTGTTGTTTGATTACCATTACCATACTAAAATATTTTTACGTTTTCACCCGCAAGCGTTCTTGTGTAAACAGGGCCTTAATGCCCTTCCGATATTATCCTTGTTTTCGCATGGACCCGGTTGTAGTCTCTTTTTTTTCTGTAGCCACTCCGAAGTCCGAACAAATTCTTTTGCATTTTACAACGGGTGAATCTCAAGTTGTCAGTGGTGATTGTCGTTTGAACCTTTCTGGATCCGCCATCAAATTGATAAGTTTAATTATATCAAGTGCTGTGAGAAATGGTTATAAATCTCCACCTCCAACATCCTCACACGCAATATAGCCTACTAGCTGAGACACTTTCTTTATGTGTACAGATGTGACGTAATGACACAAAAACATGCTCGAATTTCCAACGGAAATCCACCAGTTCCACTGGAATTAAAAACATTACAAGCTTACCGTTTTGAATCGAGCTAAGGCAAGCAGATAGTTTTGAACACTATATATATATGTATACACACACACACACACAGTGCCTAGAATAAGTGAACACACCCATGCTAAAGTTGACTAAAAAGAGGAATAAAAAAACAATGCCTTAATTAAAAAAAGGAAACATTGCGAAATTATATATATATTATATTTAATATATATATTATATTTTTTATATATATATATATATATATATATATATATATATATATATATATTATATTATATTATAATTTATATATATATTAGGGTGCATCAAAAAACACAATTCTTGAATTTTGATATGGCTGGGTGCTAAAAGTGTTCCAATATATGTAGAAACAACACATGCAAAATATTTTTCCAGTACATTATGATTTAGGGGTGCCACCGCACATCTGTTTTTGTTGGATAAAGTGGTTAACAGTGCTCAATGGTTGCCATGGAGATCTGAGGTTAACAATACTACAGCTCAAGAAAACTGAGGTGATCTTTCTGTTTGAGGTGATCTTTCTGTGTTGGGTATGTATTATTACATATTACTATCATATCTGTAGCAGTGACCTAGCTTTCTTGGCCAGCATGAAGACTGACAGAGTGTCCACATTTGGTATATTGGACAAAAAGCTGCAGCGAGAGGAGCGTCAAAATGCCGCAGCAGCCAGGCAGTCCCGCAGTGAAAAGGAGCTGGAGGAGATGACGGCAATGTCCAGCTTGGAGTCGGAGAGTGATGAGGTGATGAGTGATGATCCACCATCTGAGGGCGAACCATCCCACAAGCATAAGAAGACAGGAACAAACGTCTTCATTCCATATGACATCCTTAGCCAACCAAGTGTTGTGTCACTGGCTACAAGGTTGAAGATGTCACCAATGCAACAGACTGCCTTCACGCGTGGTCTTGTTGCAGAGTCAGGCGGTGAATGTACACATCTCTCTGCATCTTACGCAACAGCTGACCGAGCAAGACGCCAAGTGCTGGAGACAATCAGTGAGGAACAGCACAAGCATTGGACACCACATCCATTGTGCACCCTACACTGGGACAGCAAGTTAACACCGATGCTCAGCAATGTGCGCCAGTCGGAGGAGCGTCTTACAGTGGTGATTGGAGATGCAGAGCGGCTGAAACTGCTTGGTGTCCCGGCGTATAAGAAGCAGACCAATGAGGCATGTGAAGTGATCATTGCCTGGTTGGCATGCAAGTTGCTGCAGGACTGGTGTTGCGCTGACCAGGTTGTCAACATGGCATTTGACACCACTGCGTCAAACACCGGCCATCTCACAGCAGCCTGCATTGCCATACAGCTCTCACTGGGCCGACCACTGCTTTGGTCTGGGTGCCGGCACCACATTGGTGAGGTCGTCCTGAACCAGGTTTTCGCAGACCTGAAGGTTGAGTCATCACGCTCGCCAGAGGTTACCTTGTTCACACGTGTGAGAGAGAAATGGAACCTGTTACCACAAGGATCCAGCAGCCAATGGTCCCGCTACATTCCTGGCAACACCGAGCAACCACTCCTGGGCAGTTTACGTGCTGAACTTGTCAGGTGCGCAAAAGAAGTCACTGACCACAAGCGAGGTGACACAATGAGTTTGTGCAGCTGTGTCTTGTGTTTCTGGATGCAGATGGTGAAGAGCAGACTGCAGTGACCTTCCAACGACCGGGAGCACTCCACAAGGCACGATGGATGGCCAAGCTGCTCTATACTCTCAAGCTGGCTTTGATGGAGCAGCACATTGCGTTGCTTCCCCAGGGCACAATCACCACACGGCAGCAGGTGCCGAAGATTCGGGCATTTGCCATTTTCATTACACACATCTATGCAAAGTGGTGGTTGAACTGCGAGAAAGCTGTAGATGCTGCCTGGAATGACCTGACACTCTACCACCACCTGCAGGCATACAGGGCTGTAGATGAGGGCATTGCAGCATCAGCGATCAAGGCGCTGGAGAGGCATCGCTAGTTCAGGTGAGATGCTACCCCTGGCTCTCTTCAGCAGCAAGGTGCCCAATAATGACAAGCGTGCACTTGCCAGAGCGATCTTGGAGCACAAGCCCGCTGATCTCCCCATGCACATCCCTGAGCAGCACTTTGGCACTGAAAAAACCCAGCAACCATATCACCCTGTAGCGCAAGACTGGTTGCCCACTGAAGCTAAGCAGGGCTGAGTCTGGTTAGTACCTGGATGGGAGACCTCCTGAGAAAACCAGGTTGCTGCTGGAAGAGGTGTTAGTGAGGCCAGTAGGGGCTCTCACCCTGTGGTCTGTATGTGTCCTAATGCCCCAGTAAAGTGACTGGGACACTATACTGTCAAAGAGCACCATCCTTCGGATGAGACGTTAAACTGAGGTCCTGACTCTCTGTGGTCACAAAAAATCCCAGGATGTCTTTCAAAAGAGTAGGGGTGTAATCCCGGCATCCTGGCCCAATTTGCACAGTGGCTTCCTAATCATCCCCATATATATAAATATACTGATTGGCTTCATCACTCTGTCTCCTCTCCACCAGTAAGCTGGTGTGTGGTGGGCGTTCTGGCGCACTATGGCTGCCGTCGCATCATCCAGGTGGATGCTGCACATTGGTGGTGGTTGAGGAGATTCCCCTTCAATGTAAAGCGCTTTGAGTGTCGAGAAAAGCGCTATACAAATGTAATGAATTATTATTTATATGTGTATCCGACATCCATCACTGCTGCACAAAATTCAGGGTAAGGCCACGTGAACATGTCCCATTGACCTCCATTCATTTTGTCTATAGGACAAATGAATGAAGAATCTTGAAAGTTGAATTCTGAGAAATGCCCAAGTTGCCCAAAGGGCAAACAAACAACTTTTACTTTGATAACTCTATAGAAAATGTTACTGTATAAAAGTTCACTGTTCTCAACATTTCCAGGTCAACCTTTTGGCAATTAGACTAAAAATTACACATTTTTCGAAATTTCGCCAAAGTTCATTTGTTAGGTGGCACCCCTAAATCTCAGTGGAATTCCTCAAAACTTTGCAAAAGTCATTTTTATGTTAATTGGAACAAAATGCAATGCCAGCCAAATTGATATTTTGAAATTAAAATTTCCCATTCAAATTTGATGCACCCTAATATATATATAATTAAATCGCAATTTTAACCAGACAAATCTACAATGTATGAGACTCTGTACATGAACATGGTAAAATGAAAAATCAAACACCTTGGAAATGACAGGTACTATGTTTCAGGATTTGCACAAAGGTGTGTGACTGTTCAAGTCTCAGTAAGTGTGTTCAATAATGTGCTTTTTTGTCATTTGTTGTGTATCTTTGGATTATGTTGTGTTGTAAATAAATCCAAACAATCAAAAAGCCATTCTTTTTTAAGGCTCTCCTCATTCTTTGTGCAAGGCTCCTCATAATGATAGGGCCTGATAGCACCTAATAGGGCCATTAGGGGAGGGTCTTTGTCTTTCTTAGGTGTGAAAAACTATATATTAATGGGTGGTTTACGCCTCCTCGCATACAGCTTTCTCACACAAAACATGTCTTGCAAATTTTAAATCAGTTTATTGTTTTATCTGAATGAGTAGGCAGGATGATTTTCACATAGTTTTGGAGCAAGTATTCTAGGCTACGTGATACAATTGTTTGAAGTATTGTGAAGAAATAATTAGTATTGGTTTCATGACCTTATTTCAGTGACAATTTTTTTTTTTTCACAAACCACGCATAAACGTCATTAACTCAAAACTACAAACTTTTACATACATGCTGCTGACATATTATTGTAGCAGAGTTTGTGCTGGATACAGTGTAATCAGACTTTAGCTATGAAAATGTCATAAGCAACAGAAATAAGCACAAATGTCAGAGCATGTCAGAACACCTCCAGGGCCCAAAAACACCTCAGACCCCAGAGGGTTAATAAGAATAAATGTATATTTAATTTACACAGTGAAAAGTATGCAGTGTTTTTTTTTTATATACATTTGATTACTTTATACAATTTAAGTAGTAGCTATTTCTTATCTCTAGTGCTTGACGTTTTTCAGGTAGGTCTATTTCATTTGTGGTTTTGTTCTGTAGTAGTTTGTTTTCCCATATGCTTGTAATCTGTTTCTTTGTTCTTTTATCAGTTAACTTGTCTTCAGTAAGCTTGAGGATTTTTTTTTTGGTGACAAGAATTATGAAATTTCACAATATTGTGATATCGTTAACGTGAAATAACATTGGTGATATCGCCCACCACTGGCCTGGACGAGAAGTTGTATTGAATGTTCAGTTAGGAAGGGCCTGATCTTCCTGATGTTGTACAGTGCAAACTTGCATGATCACACCAGAAAGTGTAAACTGTTAATGGCTGTGCTAGAAAGGATCTATGTTCTCTGTTAAGACATTGTCCTCCCAGGTTGTTTTGAAATTTGAGTTCCAGTAAGTTTTTGTTGTTGTCCGTCAATGCTCTTCGAAAATCTTTTTTTTTTTTTATTGCAAATCTGGTTTATTGGCAAAATGTACAGACTTTCAGCTGTTTGCAATAAACAAATCAAACAAAAGTAATTGAAATAGCTTAAGTTATTGTAATTGAAATGTTTCAAGTGGATTTCGCAAATTCAACTGAAAATGCAACTTTTAATGACTCCTCTCAAAATTGTTCAACCCCTGAATAGAATCCCTCACAACAGCACAAATCTGCAAAACAGGTGTTGTCTCAAGCACACCTCATGCAACTAATCAAGGGCTTCATTAGTTTCACCAGGTGTGTTTGAGCTAGAACACATGAAATATCTGAACTGGCTAGGTTTGTTGAGTGTCACGTTTGAAATATGGCTAAGTCAAAAGAATTATCCAAAAAGTTAAGAGAAAATGTAATCGCCCTTGGGATACAGGATACAAAAAGATAGCAAAGGCACTAAATGTTCCTAGAGACACCATTGGAAGCATAGTTTGCAGTTAAAGGAACAGTGGTTACACTACCTGGACGGAGCAGAAAAAGGCAGCTATCAACAGCTGCAAACAGCTTTCTGAGATGGCAGGTTCAGAAAAACCCTTGAGTGACTGCAAAAAACCTGCAGCAAGACTGGCAACATGCAACTGGTTTCAGCTTGCACAGTAAGGCGCGTACTAAACGCATGCCAGAACTCTAAGACGTACACCACTACTGACTGGCTCTAATTTGTTTAAACTTAATTAATAAAGCCACAGAGGTTTTGGTATTCTGTTCTGTGAAGTGATGAAAAAACTGGAACTTTTTGGACCGATGGATTACCTTTTCATGCTTAAAAGAACACTCTGCCTACAGTTAAAGGAACACGCCGACTTTTGGGGACTTTAGCTTGTTCACCGTATCCCCCAGAGTTAGATAAGTCCATACATACCTTTTTCATCTCCGTGCGTACTGTAACTCTGTTTGACGCACCCACCGCTAGCTTAGCTTAGCACAAAGACTGGATGTAAATGGCTACAGCTAGCATACTAATCCCAAAAAGTGACAAAATAACGCAAACATATTCCTATTTACATGTTGTGATTTGTATAGTCACAGAGTGTGCAAATAACAAGGTCATATGAGACACAGACATCTTTTAACCGTATAAATATTGGGAACTATATTCTCAGAAGGCGAAGCACTGCTACTTGGGTGGAGTGATTAACGCAGCACCTGAGACGCACCGTGGTGAGGAGCAGAGAGTTCGCTCAGAGTTGGAGTAATAGAGTCAGCAATTACTAGATAGTAAAAACATAGTTTACAATCATGGGTGTTCGCTGTATTGTAAAGAGCTGCGAATATAAACAAGGGAGACCAGGTAATACCATGATGTTTCATAGAATTCCAATCAAAAACGCTGACCTGATGAATCAATGGCTAACTACTTGCTCTCGATATCAATCCAAACACACCTAAAGAGATCCTCAAGGAGCATCGTGTTTGCTCAGTACATTTCACTGAGGACGACTATTTTGAGAAAATGGAATTAGCCACACGGACCATGAAACGTGTGCTGAAGGATACGGCCATCCCATCGATAGCACAGACGGGACAAAGTGGATCACCTGTGGCTGCGGTAAGTGTTCCGTTATGTTTTTAGATGACTAGCCTACTGTAACAGTGCCATTAGCTAGATCTAATGTAACGTTAGTGACACTATTATATGAATAGGGTGGTAACTACTATTGCAGTTGTTCCCGGGCTCCATGTATCCCCTGTAATGTTAGTATTGTGTTGTCACGAACGCGCTCTATCGCCCCAGTAACAAATGAGCGGAGCTAGAGGTAAACTTAGTCACCTTGGTTTTGTTAACTCAGGTGCTGGGGTTATCACTCCGCCCAAGTAGCAGTGCTTCGCCTTGTGAGAATATAGTTCCCAGTATTTATACGGTTAAAAGATATCTGTGTCTCATATGACCTTGTTATTTGTACACTCTGTGACTATACAAATCACAACATGTAAATAGGAAAATGTTTGCGTTATTTTGTCACTTATTGGGATTAGTATACTAGCTGTAGCCATTTACATCCAGTCTTTGTGCTAAGCTAGGCTAGCGGTGGGTGCGTTAAACAGAGTTACAGCACGCACGGAGATGAAAAAGGTATGTATGGACTTATCTAACTCTGGGGGATACGGCGAATAAGCTAAAGTCCAAAAAAGTCGGCGTGTTCCTTTAAGCATGTTGGTGGCTCGGTGATGCTCTGGGGTTGCTTTGCATCCTCTGGCACTGGAAACATGTAGCATGTGGAAGGCAAGATGGATTCATTGAAGTATCAGGAAATCCTAGAAGAAAACGGCAATGATCCCAAGCATACCTCAAATTCCACCAAGGCTTCGTTGCAAAAGTCGTCCTGGAAGAATCTACTGTGGCCATCACAGTCACCTGACTTGAACCCCATGGTAAATTCCTGTTGGGATTTGAAGAAGGTGGTTGCAGCACGCAAACCCAAGAATATTACTGAACTGGATGCCATTGCTCATGAGGAATGGGCTAAGATTCCTTAGAAATGCTGCCAGAAGCTGGTGTCTGGTTATACATCTCGTTTGCAGCAGGTCATAACTGTAAAAGGGTGTTCTACTAAGTACTAAAGATGCTTGTAATGAAGGGGTTGAATCATTTTGAGACTGTAAAAGTCATTAAAAGTTGCATTTTCAGTTGAATTTGGGGAAACCAGTTTAAACATTTGTTGTGTTGAGCTATTTCAATTACTTTTGTTTGATTTGTTAATTACAAACAGCTGAAAGCCTGTACATTTTGCCAATAAACCTGCTGCTTTCCTCTCAATAACAAAATACACACAGAACAAAAATGACAGAGGTGAGAAAACAGTAGTTAAGAAAGCATCTGATCATAGCGATGTCGCTATTTTTGCACTAGCTCTGCAATTTGACACTACAGTAAAGTCATATAACGTTTATTCATATAGCACTTTATTAAAATTGTTTAAAAGCAAGCCGATTTATAGTATAAAACATAAAAACAGTGTCATAGTCTAAGTTAGAATTACAACTAAACAGTTTTTACTATAAACCGGCTCTGTAGTGTGTTCATGTTTTGACTCGCGGATGTCTGAACTTGACAGACCGAACAGAAGAAATTAACTAGAGAAGATTTCCACATCAAAGAAGGCGGAGCAAACATACCTATTTTCTCATACCCAGAGCACACATACCTATTTTATGTAATCGCCACGGCAAGCTGTTTCGAACTCCCGAAACGAACACCGAACAAACTTTGTTTTGGTCTAATTTTGTTGAAATGACGTCACACCAGTTTGTTAAGTTTCGCTTGAAGTATATCAGGGCCTTTTTTATATAACTTTTTAATGCTCTGGCCCACATATTTATTTAGTGGGGACACTGAGTGTTCTGAGGTCTGGATGAAAATCTCCAGAATGATAACAGTAAAAAAATGAATTAGTATGCTGTTCTCTGTGTCTTTGTGAACTTGTTTCTTAAGAAAGTAGAGTAACAGAGGCTGCACAGAGGCTAACCCTTCGATTCATGACTCATTTACTGTTGACTTTCTTTTACAATCTAAAGCCAAACACGCTACAAGACTGAAGATCTCTGTCCTCTGTCTGTACGCTCAGGTTTCTTAGTTGCCTCAATTTCTGAATTTGAATTGAAATCTGAATCTAGCTATGATCCTGTAATACATTCTCTCACAAACTCATGTACTGTATGTGGCAGTTGGAAAGTATTTTTGACAATGTGCCATCAAATAACATGAATGCTCAAGTGCTCACACATGAATATGTCAGATGTCACACAGTCACATATTACAACGTGCCCTTTTATTCTGTCACTTCCTTTCCTCATTTGCTGATGCTATGGGAATTCCACCCAGAAGTGATGATCTCTAAAGCACGGACAGTTTTCACACCAATTCATAGGCAAATGGAGCTCTACAGTAGCTCTTTTTCTCAGTTGTACATCTAGACCAATATAACTGAAGCCCAGCACCATTTTATCCAGATTTTTGGTCTTCAGGATTACAATAACAGTTTCTCCCAACATGACATTTCCTCATCTTTTCAGAGAAAAAACTGGATTAGTTTCCCTGTTGATCTACGTGTATTCCAAATTGGAATTAGCGCTACAGCTAAATAAATTTTACTTTGTTGAGTTGTGAATATGAATTTGCAGTCTGTATTGATTGTGATGCAATCAGGTCTCCAGACTGCGACCATAATTGTCGACATGTGCAACCATTTTTTGAGAATGTGCGAGTTAAAATTTGACGTGATCGCATTTGTGCGAGTGCATGGACACTTAAGCAGTGTCTGCCTACCTGCACTTTTATTAGAAATGTATCTAATCTGTCATGTATAATCGACTAGGCCAAATCGGCTATTCTTCTGTAGTAGTCGGTTACTGTAGAACGTCAAGAAGTAGCAGTTAAACGGCCGTTTCACACCGTAAGCGTGAGCAGCGCATATTTTTTTCGCCATGTATGTTAACCAATTGCATTCACAACGGGAGCAGGAGCGTCGCGTGAGCAGTGGTGAAGCGGGGTCCAGTGAAGCGCGAGTCTATTTTTGTTGCGCTGCCCACGCTCAATTAAAATGAAAGCAGACTTTTGATGGACAAAATAAATATTGTAACGTCTGAAGAACGACAGACAAGGGAGGCTCCGTTCCTCAACTTTTAATCCGAACGTAAGAACAACTGTACACAAAACGCACCAGCATAACTCATTCGCTCGTTTCTCTCTACCTGGCCTTTTCCGAACTCACCGCATTAACTGCCGGTGCAAAATAAAACTGCAATTTCACAACAATTATAAAGCGTCTGTGCGCTACAATATGATTTCCCACAAAAAGTGCTCAAAATGCACAGAATAAGCATGTCTAGTGTGTTTTAACAAGAACAAGAGTTTGTCAGAAAAGAAAATGATGAATTAAACATTTATAGAAGATTTACCCATTTAAACTTGTTTCTAATTATTCAGTTTGGGTGAAAGTATGGTCTATTATAAAAAAAACTACGGATGCACCGATCCGGTACTCAGTATCGGTCTCGGCTCCGATACTCTGTATCGGTATCGGCTCCGATACTGCCATTTTTGCCTGATTGGGTATCGGTCAGACGAGGCCGACCCAAATCCGATATTGTGCGTATACTATTCAGTGTTATTGTTAAGCCCCACAAAAGGCACAAAAACATTATAAAGTTTTCGTGCACTATATTACAAGTGTTATGAATCCATTATATAGTATAATGTGAGATAGAAATTAACATTTAAGTAATTAAATTCAAGACAGCGGCTGTCAATCATTCTTCATTCAAACAGGGCGTCGCGTTCGGTTACGACAGTCAACACGATGAAACTCTCTCCAAGATGATTCAATGTTACTATTATTATACTTGATCTTTAGATAAAGGTCTATGGTTTCGCATAAAAAAACTTTATCTTGCTGGACTTAATTGCTGTAACTTAATCATGTTACTTTCTAATTGGTGTCTGTTAGATCACAACACTAGAGTAGAGTCAGAGCACTATAATTGTTCTTCACGCGCACAGTAACTGAAATGTAAAACTGTTAAAAGAAAAGGCTCAATAAACTATTGCATAGATAGATACTGTATAATACACTACCAAGCGGCAACATTCCAATCTGAAAAATGAAGCCTACCCGGAAGTGCGAAAAACTGCAATACATCGAAAATCCGCTAGGGGCAGGTCCCAAAAGGGAGCAAATGTCCATAGACCCCCATGTTAAAATGTCCGTTTTCACAGCATAAATTCATGTTTTTACAGGTTGGTCCAATGGACTTTTATTGTATTTTTCGATAGGTTCCGAGTGCCTGACAACTGTGAGGGGGGTGATTTTATTTTATTTTTTTCAAACTCGTTAGTTTAGATCGTATTTAGATATAAAATGTTTGACAAATAAGGGCATGGTTAACTTTAATTGACAGCGTGATTGACAGCTGATAACGAACTGAGCTTGACGACAGTCTGACAGTTGTAAATCTTCTAGTAGCTGTGCCAGGAGAAATCTGAATCACCCAATTCCTCAAAAACGTTGTTGAAATATTTTGTCCCGTTGCTTTTATGGACTCTCTATCTATGGGCTTCTCCCTTGACTTTATGCCCCCATGTCCCCCCGATTGCCTCATGAACAGTAAAAGATTGCCTGCGAGCTTCTCTTCCTGTCTATACGGTAATTTCTCTAAAATGCGACAGATAGTCGCGTGGTTATGAATCAATCGTTAGCCTATTTTTACAAAACGGCTATTTTTTAACAAAAAATTTTTTTGTTATCTTGTTTTTCATGAATGTATTTTGCAACAATACAAAGAGCAATGTGTAACATTTTACCAGATTTAGTGTTACACTTATTGTCTCTTATTTGTTCCCCACTAAATGTTTTTTTTCACTAAATGTTCAGATTTTATACAATTATTGTGCACTCGTGATTTATCTAGAGTAAATTTTACTGCTGAATTATCCACTAATCTAGTTTATAATATAATTTTTGTCATAGATCATGATCATATATTTTTTTGATTTGTTGTTTTTCTTTATGATGAAGTTGTCTGTATTAATTAGATTGTGTTTAACACACAAAAGAGTGATTATCAGTTCAACACACAGAGAGTTATATAAATGGTATCGGTGCATCCCTAAAAAAACTAAAGTAAACTAGCCAGAACATATGATATAAACTTTCTTTTAGTTATGTAATAGGCTACACAGACAGGTAGCCTATATCTAGCACTACTCAAATCAAACCTGAGTGTGCAGTTTGTTTTGTTTTCATCCGCAGAGTTTGCTGTCTTGTAAACATATCGAAATATGACTGAAGCGACATGATCTTTTCATTCATCTTGACATGATTCATCTTGACATTTTTTTTAAGTTTTAAAAAATTTGTGGCACCCTGCACTAGTGTTGTAATAAAACTACTTTGATATGATACCTTGAAATGTATTGATTTTCAATACCACAGGGAAGAACCGCCTAGGCGCCTACTGTCATATAGATATTTTTAATATTATTAAAAAACTTTGTCCATCCATTGAAAGTCTAGGAATCAGTAATTATTCCATTGCAAATCTCAGCTAAATGTGTGCTCACTCAGTGTATTTGTGTTTTTATATTGGGATAATTTTGTTGTAATTGCACAAAATAACTTTATTTTCTTCCACAGATCAAAGACTGTGCTCGTAAATAATATTCATGTAAATTTCATTCAATAAAAATGGCGTCTAGCCTACATGGCGACTAATTCTTTGCCAAGCTGCAACGAAACCATGAGCTAACAGCCCAGCTAGTCAATGTTAGCTACCTTGACCTAAATAGTGTTAGTTAGCTAGTTTCGTTCGCGCCATAAAAGTCAGAGCCACTTTCATACGTTACCCCCAACTTGCACTACTTTACTCAGACATGATAAATCATTTTCTGTTGTTGTCCTAATTAATAATTCTTAATTGAATTCGAGTTCTGAATTCTTTTCGTTTAATCTGGAGGGAAGCACATGTCGAAGGAACTAACTTACACGAACAAAGTTTAAACGGATCGAAAATAATCAACATAATCAGCAACAGTTCTAAAGTAGAGTTAATATAGGATGTTAAAGGGATAGTTCACCCAAAAATGAAAATTCTGTCAATAATTACTCACCCTCATGTGTTCCAACCCCGTAAGACTTTCGTTCGTCTTCGGAACACAAATTAAGATATTTTGGATTAAACTCCTCCATAGGCTTCTAAGGGATTGAAACTTGCTGGCCCAGAAAAGTTATTAAAGACATCGTTAAAATAGTCCAAGTGACTACAGTGGCTCAATCTTAAGTTTATCAAGCGACGAGAATACTTTTTGTGTAATTGTGGGCCTAATTGCGGTTGCCACGACTCAGCCAATGCCGCGACTCAGCCGACAGCGCCGCAGGTTTTATGGAAGCGGCCCACTCCTAATTGCTAGCTGGGAAGTTGGTAGCACCAGTGCAACCAGTGAAAAAGTTAGTCTGGAGCCCTGGCAATACAAACAAAATAATAACAAAAAAAACATCTTTATATTGAAGATAGAAAGCCCTCGTGGGCTGAACGCAAATCAGCATACAATGCAACCAGTTTAGTGTTTAGGAAAAATGACTTTGAACCGGTTCTTAAATGAATCAATCAAAAAGACAAATCACTAGTTTTAATCTATCTGATGAATGCTTCGCTGAAATGAATCCGTCAGAGCAGCTAATCAATCAACATCTGATTCAATTAGTGAACTGCAAGGACTTTCAGTGATGGGTATTTTGAAATGTGTCAATGGGAATTTTGAAATGTGTCAATGGGAATGTTGAATTTGTGTCCATATGGTTTAATTAAATTTAAAAGGGTTAAAATTTCAAAATAAAATGGCAAATTACTTGCATACATGCTCTTTTTTGAGGACCAAGTCTAAAATTTATTTTTTAGACTAGAGTTTTAATACTGTAGCGAAGATCATAGTTCAGGGAAGAAGGAGGCGGGAACCGGCGAACATTCAAAGACTTTTAATAATAAAAATTAGGGCTGGGCAAGTTAACGCGTTATTATCGCATTAACGCATTTATTAATTAATGCCGACAATTTTTTTATCGCACGTTAACGCAGTTTTTTTTTTATTATTATTTTGAAAGTCTGTTGCTCACTGGCTCTGAATACACATAGGCCTACAGTCAAACCATGATCACAGGAGGGGTGGGATGTTGGTCAGCCAGCAAATAACCCACCCAAACAAGCAGTGGAGAGAGTCAGGTTCTCTCTGGTGAACAGTTAAAGGGTTGCGCTCTGCGAGTGAATGACAGGCGCTCTATGGATAGTACCTATAAACCCTATAGATAATAACTATTTAGATTCTGGAAACTCACTAACAGCGAGCCGAGGATCAGTCTCTCTTCTAATGATTTGTGCTGCGCGTCCTTTATAAAACGTTATAGACAATTCAACTTCGGCAACGAGCGGGCGCGGGCGTGAGGCGAGCATGACCGCAACAGTTTCACAGGAACGCACCCGCTTGTCGCTGCACCTTGTGCTCGACCACTTCACCTCACTCTTGGCTGATTTATACTTCTGCGTCGGACTTACGCCGAAGACTATACGCTATAGACTACGCGTTGGTTTTCATTTATATCTCTGCTTCGTTGTCCACGTTGACGCGCAATTACACATGCAGAGGGAGCATGTGAAACCCGGGGTGCGGTTCTAGCAATCACAGCGCTTGCAGTACGCGTAGAATTGACGTTACATTTTTGGAGAGGTGCACGTCAGGGTACGCCGAAGTATACACGCGCTACACAGCTACGGCGTGAGTATAAAGTATAAATTGTTTTTTTACTCTGTTTAATGTAATCTTACGTGGGAAACCATGGCATGACCAAACCTAAGCTACTATAAGTAACGTTGGTCAACTTATATCTGTAGTAGTGATCATGACCTCTGACTACTACATAGACTGTTTCTGCTGCTCCCTGATAAAAGATACCTGTTGATACCTGTTCAGAAAAAAAACAAGAAAACTGGACTTGTTTTAACAAACTAGATAAAAGGTAATGCCCTGGCAGTGGCAAATAGCTTTGTTTAAATATTTGATTTGATTACATTAATGTTTAAGTTGAGATTTGAGATTACTGTGTAAAGGGAATACTGCTGGTATAAAAGCACCTTATTTGTTTAAAGTTATTGCACTTTTGTGTATATAGCAGTACATTTAAATCAAAAGTGCGCAATACACTACTTTAGAAGTCATTATTCAATTTTGCGCATAACAATGCGATTAATCGCGATTAATCGCAAGAAAACCATGCGATTAATCGCAATTAAAAATTTTAATCGTTGCCCAGCACTAATAAAAATAAAACAAATACAAAAACCAAAAGTCTGCCAGCAGCCCCTCGCGGACGACTGCTGGCTACACAAAACACAAATAAAACACAGGCCTGTCCTCTCTCGATCGTCAGCGTCGTCGCTCCTCCTTTTATGCTGCCGCTCCTCCGTGAGAGATGCGAGACCGGTGCGTCTCACAGGTGTCATTCATTATCATTCACGCCACCGGCCTCGCGCCGTTCTCTCACGTCCCTCGGCCTCGTCCTGCTCGCCACAAATACATTTTGAGAGAATATTTGGGGGATGATTGCAACCGTGTAACCGTCAAAACTTTGTACCAAATAATTGATCTTGTTTAAAAAAGGTGAAATTCTCAATAAAACACCATATCAGCTAGTTTGGCATAATCTTACATTAGAACTATTTATCAGTAAATAAAATTAAATGGAACACCATTGTTGTGAATATTATAATTCATTTGGGGATTCATGTGAGTCAAGTAAAATTCCTGAAGTGTCAAGGTAGTGTAACCACCATTCAAGGAGTCATTTTGTTAATATTGTGTAAGAAGACCATGTGACAGGAAATTATATCACAGAGACGGACCCCCGGTGAAACTAACTGCTGCATGCAAATGTTATTAACTCATTTTAAAATGTGAGATAATTTGACAATTGTAGGGTATGGTCAGGTATTCTTAAGTATATCTCAAATGGTATGACCCCGGGAATACATTGATAATTCATCATTATTATAAAAATTATTATTAACTTTAAAAATTACATTTTAAATATTACCACCAAGGCCACATGATTACATAGGTGTCCATGATAATGCCTGTCAAATTTGATTTTAAACTGAAATGTCAAATGGTTTAACCGGTTACGCCTATTGACTTCTATTACAAGCCTTTCTGTTAGGGGCCAATTAAGTAAAATATCACTAGTTTATGATGCTGATAAATTTTTTTTATATAAACTAACCTACTATTTGGAACTTTTTTCAAGTGTTCAGTGTAACCAATGTAACCTCATTGGTTCTTGTGGAAGCTCAAGCGTGCTGCGTAACATGAGAATGAACTTCATTGGTTCTTGCTGAAGCTTAAACGTGCTGCGTAACATGAGAATGAACCTCATTGGTTCTCGCTGAAGCTCAAACGTGTTGCGTAACACAAGAATGAACCTCATTTGTTCTTGCAGAAGCTCAAACGTTCTGCGTAACACGAGAATGAACTTCATTGGTTCTTGCGGAAGCTCAAACGTGCTGCGTAACACAAGAATGAACCTCATTGGTTCTCGCTGAAGCTCAAACGTGTTGCGTAACACAAGAATGAACCTCATTTGTTCTTGCGGAACCTCAAACATGCTGCGTAACACAAGAATGAACCTCATTGGTTCTTGCGGAAGCTTAAACGTGTTGCTTAACCCTCTGGGGACCAGAAACGCGCCGGCACGTTTTGCTTGTTTTTTTTCACATAGCAGAAAAATAGACTTAAAGTACTACCATAATTTCTGTTCATATAGAGTTAAGAAATATGAGAAAATAATCTGTTAAATGTCTACTTTTTTATGTGCCCACATACAATCGAAATAAAATATTCTGCTTTTGTAAAATAAAGAAAATAAACAGGGTGTGCGTTCTGCCTCTCAGTCACCGTGAACTTTTTTTCTGGAGCACGTCTCTAATCTTCAACAAAACTCAGCAAATACTATTCACCCAGCCATAAGCAATATATCTTTTAAATCATTTGAGTTTGTACTTTTAAATGATCTGATTCAAAACTAAAATAAATATTCTCCGTTTATGTCATCTATATAAAAAGAGAGACGTGTCAGCCGGTCTAATTATCTTCCTCTCAGCTCATTATTCTGGTAATGTGACACGCCCACGGAGAGCACGCGCTAATTCAAACGCAAATATGTGAAGCAACACATTGAGACGCGTTAACGCCCATAAACTCTGAAAACACACTATATTTTTTAGTCAGATTAATCTACTGTCGTCTTGCGCGGCTATATGAGGAACAATCCTGGGACATTTACCTACCTCAGAACAAGTGCTGGTTTATTTTCACCACGAGGAGGAGCAACAGATTCAGCTGAGAAGTAAGTGTTTTATGCTTGTGCTTGGTTCTAATCGCGATATAGAATAACGTTAGTGTCTGTAAACGGAAAAATAGCATACCGTTTAAATGTGAATCATGTTTCTGTGTGTGTGTGTGTGTGTGTGTGTGTGTGTGTGTGAATGAATAAATGAATGAACACACAGATACGCACTGTTACAGACGAAATAAAAGACAACATTTCGTTGACTAGTCTAAAATAGACATCAAATAAGCTTTTGTTAGGTGTTTCTGCTCATATGTTAAATATATAGTATGTTTTGTCAATAAACTAATCAACTAAGATGTTATAGTGTTTGTTCCAATGCAAGCTATATCAAAATAATGAATCCTCAACTTTGAAATATGTATGATCAAACTAAGACATTTATGGAAAAAGACAATTTTCTTTTCAAGATGTTTCCAACTCTAACTTTGAACTTTGAACTGAAATAAAACCATGTCTATATGGTGAAGGGTGTGTGATAGAAGTGTCCAGAAGTATGCACCCTGTATTTTAAGATTTTTTATTCCTCTTTTTAGTCAACTTTAGCATGAGTGTGTTCACTTATTCTAAGCAGTGTGTGTGTTGTAAATAAATCCAAACAATCTAAAAGCCATTCTTTTTTAAATCTCATTCTTTGTGCAAGGCTCCTCATAATGATATGGCCTGATAGCACACCTAATAGGGCCATTATGGGAGGGTCTTTGTCTTTCTCAGGTGTGAAATGCCACACATATTAATGAGAGATCACGCCCCTTCGCATAAAGCTTTCTCAAACAAAACACGTCATACACATTCTAAAAGACTTTATTGACTTATCTGAATGAGTAGTCAGGATGATTCTCACATAGTTTTGGAACAAATATTCTAGACTATGTGATACAATTTTCAAAAGTCTTGTGAAATAATCAATATGTGTTTTGTGGCCTTATTTCAGAAACTTTTATTTTTAGTTTTTTCAATAACCATGCATAAATAATATTCTCTCAAAAATACAAACATGTACATACATGTTGTTCACATATTATGGTAGCCCCATTTGTGCTATATAGAGTGAATTTACACCTTTGCCATTAACATGTTTATAAATAACTGAAAAAAGCACAAATGTCAGTGCATGTCAAAACATCCCAAGGGCCCCAAAAAACCCTTGGTCCCCAGAGGGTTAACACAAGAATGAACTTCATTAGTTCTTGCGGAAGTTTAAACGTGCTGCGTAACACGAGAATTAACCTCATTGGTTCTTGCGGAAGCTCAAACGTGGTGCGTAACACAAGAATGAACCTCATTGGTTCTCGCTGAAGCTCAAACGTGTTGCGTAACAAGAATGAACCTCATTGGTTCTCGCGGAAGCTCAAACATGCTGCGTAACACAAGAATGAACCTCACTGGTTCTTGCGGAAGCTTAAACGTGTTGCGTAACAAGAATGAACTTCATTAGTTCTTGCGGAAGTTTAAATGTGCTGCGTAACACGAGAATTAACCTCATTGGTTCTCGCTGAAGCTCAAATGTGTTGCGTAACACGAGAATTAACCTCATTGGTTCTCGCGGAAGCTCAAACATGCTGCGTAACACAAGAATAAACCTTGGTTCTTGCGGAAGCCTAAACGTGTTGCGTAACACAAGAATCAACTTCATTACTTCTTGCGGAAGTTTAAACGTGCTGCGTAACACGAGAATTAACCTCATTGGTTCTTGCGGAAGCTCAAACGTGCTGCGTAACACGAGAATGAACCTCATTGGTTCTTGCGGAAGCTCAAACGTGCTGCGTAACACAAGAATGAACCTAATTGGTTCTTGCTGAAGCTCAAACGTGTTGCGTAACACAAGAATGAACTTCATTAGTTCTTGCGGAAATTTAAATGTGCTGCGTAACACAAGAATGAACCTCATTGGTTCTTGCTGAAGCTCAAACATGTTGCGTAACACAAGAATGAACTTCATTAGTTCTTGCGGAAGCTCAGACGTGCTGCGGAAGCTCAAACGTGCTGCGGAAGCTCAAACGTGCTGCGTAACACGAGAATGAACCTCATTGGTTCTTGCTGAAGCTCAAACGTGCTGCGTAACACGAGAATGAACCTCATTGTTTCTCACTGAAGCTCAAACGTGCTGCAGAACACGAGAATGAACCTCATTGGTTCTTGCTGAAGCTCAAACGTGCTGCGTAACACGAGAATGAACAACGTTAGTTCTTGCTGAAGCTCAAACTGCTGCAGAACGCGAGAATGAACCTCATTAGCTCTTTTCAGTATTATTTTTTTTCAGCATTGACAAAAATAAAACCACTTCTGCTGAACTTGTTGACTTTCATGCTTGATTTTCAGGCACAATTTCTTAAACAAACAATGGCCTTTGACTCTAGAAGCAACATGGTCAGGTGGTGTAACTGTTTTTTGTCAATTGGCATAACCAGTATTTTTCATAAAAATATAATTATATACAGGAAAATTAATGTGGAATAAAATTGAATAATTCAGTTTAGTGTAATAATATGGTTTTTAACAATTTTTACATAATTAGTCAAAGATTATTTAGAAAACAGATGTGTTTTCAGCATATGTTCTGCCAAATATTGCAAAAACACATTAAAAATTACATTTAGAGATAACTCTAATAAAATCTATTTTCGTGTGATATATTAAAATGAAGTATTTATTTCTAGATGTACACTTACATGCCATCCAGGAGGATAAATATTTAATATTTCTCATTCTTTGGCAGTTACACCATTTGACACATTCAGGTACGTTCAGTCTTAAAGGGATAGTTCACCCAAAAATGAAAATTCTGTCAGTAATTACTCACCCTCATGTTTTTCCAACCTAGTAAGACCTTCGTTCATCTTCGGAACACGAATTAAGAAATTTAACTGACTACAGTGGCTCAATCTTTTTTAGTTTATCAAGTTTATCAAGCGACGAGAATACCTTTTGTTCGCAAAAACAAACAAAAATAACGACTTTATTTCAACTATTCATTTCCTTCTCTGTGGGCCTCGAGTCAGTTCACTAGTGTAATAGCGTAAGCTTCTGTTGTTGTACGTCACACGCATCACAAACATGACCAGCGTGGGCCAATTAGTGAGCCTACATGTGACGTAGCACTACGCAATCAAATTACGTTAACTGACTAGAGGCCCACAGAGAAGGAAATAAATAGTTGAAATAAAGTCATTATTTTTGTTTGTTTTTGCGAACAAAAAGTATTCTCGTCGCTTGATAAACTTAAGATTGAGCCACTGTAGTCACTTGGACTGTTTTAACGATGTCTTTAATAACTTTTCGGGGCTGGCAAGTTTCAATCCCTTAGAAGCCTATGGAGGAGTGATCCAGCTCTCAGATTTCATCAAAAATATCAAAATTGGTGTTCCGAAGATGAACGAAGGTCTTACGAGGTTGGAACAACGTGAGGGTGAGTAATTACTGACAGAATTTTCATTTTTGGGTGAACTATCCCTTTAACTTTCGTGGAAAATGGTGCAAATGTCATTTTCAATTACATAAAATCAACATAAATACACTATGTACATTTTAACATACCTGATGTATGCTTTTAAAACAAGTTTTTTCTCATCTTGACACCTTATTTGTCACTGATATCAATATCATTACTGATTAATAAACGGGGATCTACACACCCAATTTGACTCAGAAACACTGACAGCTGAGTCTGCTTAGTCTTTAAAAGCATGCAGTTTGGCTCTAAGATTGGGTCCATTACACAGATCCCCGCCCATCAAATCAATTAATGGGATTCAGGTTGGACTGTGCTGAGACAAGCTTTTAGGCGAATTGCTAATTGGCCCTATTAGATTCATCAGAAAAGACAGGCATGTGAAAAAAAGTCCAAAGACAACCTTTGGGGAAATCAATTTATTGTATGTACAGTATAGGGGCCATTCACACAGAATGCGTATTGTGGGTAAAAACATTGGACACAGGACAGTGGAATGAAGAAGAAAAAACACAAGGTCTACAGACATAGTTTTTAAAAGTAGAACAACTTTTAACTTGAGTTTATTGCAGTGAATTCAAAAACACGTTCTTCATATGCAGCCCCTTAGAATAGCTGTTGTAGCCTGTAACTGGTTTCTTTAGTCTAAGCTATCCAAATTAAATAAGTGTTATCCAAAGGAGGACTTGAGGCTTAAGCTGGGAATAAGCTGACATCCCTGCCCTTTCTACAGTTCCTGAGGCATCCAGCAGTTATCAGACAGTCAACCTTTCCAACAACATGTTTCCATGTTTGCCTCCACTCATGTAACACACCATTACCTTGTAAAATCCACTGTTTATTAACTCTACAACTATTCAGAAATAAAAGCTGTAAGAAAACAGAAAAGGGGGGTGGTAGGAACATACATACTGTAAGAACTACGTAAGACGTCATAAGAACTAACATAATCACAATTAATCACACCTTTAATTAAAATTTGTAATCATAAATATATTTTCAGTTGAAGCTTAAAAATAATGTGCAAACAACATAATGACAGTATTTTAATTATTTGACATTTTAAACATTTGTTTAATAGTGTCTTTTAACTAAGTACAATGAAGGTCAGGATCATCCATACCGATATTGATGCCTCTATTAAATTGATAGCAATAAAATTAGTAATTATAGCTATTGAACATTACAGTATAATTGAATTCCCGGCCTAATCAGAATCACAAAATAACTTTTAATTTAAATTGAATGTAAAACAATATTCACATAAACCCATTATAATAAAGGTCACATTTAGATGTGCCTTTTATGTAGTTTGTTTGGTAAAGTTTTTGTCTGTCAATGCTCTGTTTGGTTTGAGTGAGAGCTGTCAGTTTTTTCCCCTCTTTAAAACTTATTTTGCACATTAAGCAAATAATTAATACAATTAGAAAGATTTGATATTAATATTTTTATGTGAGGATCAGTTCCCCTGTACAACATCAGTACTGCAAGCAGGGCCTCCGCTTCGCAGAGCTAGTGACTAAATATAACGTATACTGTAACAATGGCCAAAGGATGTGGAGGAAAGACATTCACATAGTTACTTCAGGAGATGTATTGATTAATTTTAATGTGTTAAACAGCCAACATTAATCACATCATTTATATATTTTTCACAGGCCTAATATACACTGCCCTGCCAAAAAAAAGTCAGCACCTGCATTTAAATTAGCAAATAGGCAAGAGCCTCTGATTTAATAATTCCTGCAGTGATTAATACGTTTAATCTGGCAACATGTTATTTAATCTTAACTGACGCAGTGGGTACCTTCTCAATTCCTAAACAATCTTGTCGGAAGACACATTCCATCTACGTTTCAGAAGGGTCAAATTATTGGCCTGCACCAAGCAAAGAATACAACTAAGGAGATTGCTGAAATTACTAAAATTGGACTAAGAGCTGTCAAGCGCATTATTAAAACTTGGAAGGATAGTGATGAAAAAAGTGTCAAAAATGTGGTCGGAAAACAATCTTGAATGGCCATGATCGGAGATCACTTAAACGTTTGGTTGAGTCGAATCGTAGAAAATCAACAGTAGAACTCACAGCAATGTAATAGTGAAAGTAAGAGCATTCCACACGCACTATGAAACGAGAGCTCAAGAGATTGGGAATGAACAGCTGTATGGCCTTAAGAAAGCCACTTGTTTGCTGATCGTAGAAAAGGGTTCAGTTTGCAAGGAAACATAAAGATTGGACTCTGGAGCAATGCAAAAAGGTAATGTGGTCTGATGAGTCCAGATTTACCCTGTTCCAGAGTGATGGGCACATCAGGGTAAGAAGGGAGCACATGAAGCGATGCATAATCCCTACTGAGGTTCAGCAACAAAATGAGTTCTTTAGGTCAGCTGACTACCTGAATATAGTGAATGACTAGGCTTTCCCATCAATGGCCACCACAGAGTCCCGATCTTAAGCCCATTGAGAATCTTTGGGATGTGCTGGAGGAGACTTTACGCTGTCGTTCACCTCTCCCATCCTCAACACAAGATCTCGTCAAAAATTATTACAACTCTGGAGTCTGAAAACTCTGGAGACTGAAATAAAAGTTAAAACAATGCAAAAGTTTTGCAATGCAAAACATTGCATGATATATGTGACCCTGGATCACAAAACCAGTCATAAGTCACACTGGTATACACTCACCTAAATGATTATTTGGAACACCATACTAATACTGTGTTTGACCCCCTTTCGCCTTCAGAACTGCCTTAATTCTACGTGGCATTGATTCAACAAGGTGCTGAAAGCATTCTTTAGAAATTTTGGCCCATATTGATTGGATAGCATCTTGCAGTTGATGGAGATTTGTGGGATGCACATCCAGGGCACGAAGCTCCCGTTCCACCACATCCCAAAGATGCTCTATTGGGTTGAGATCTGGTGACTGTGGGGGCCATTTTAGTACAGTGAACTCATTGTCATGTTCAAGAAACCAATTTGAAATGATTCGAGCTTTGTGACATGGTGCATTATCCTGCTGGAAGTAGCCATCAGAGCAGTACATGGTGGCCATAAAGGGATGGACATGGTCAGAAACAATGCTCAGGTAGGCCGTGGCATTTAAACGATGCCCAATTGGCACTAAGGGGCCTAAAGTGTGCCAATAAAACATCCCCCACACCATTACACCACCACCACCACCAGCCTGCACAGTGGTAACAAGGCATGACGGATCCATGTTCTCATTCTGTTTACGCCAAATTCTGACTCTACCATCTGAATGTCTCAACAGAAATCGAGACTCATCAGACCAGGCAACATATTTCCAGTCTTCAACTGTCCAATTTTGGTGAGCTCTTGCAAATTGTAGCCTCTTTTTCCTATTTGTAGTGGAGATGAGTGATACCCGGTGGGGTCTTCTGCTGTTGTAGCCCATCCGTCTCAAGGTTGTGCGTGTTGTGGCTTCACAAATGCTTTGCTGCATACCTCGGTTGTAACGAGTGGTTATTTCAGTCAAAGTTGCTCTTCTATCAGCTTGAATCAGTCGGCCCATTCTCCTCTGACCTCTAGCATCAACGAGGCATTTTCGCCCACAGGACTGCCGCATACTGGATGTTTTTCCCTTTTCACACCATTCTTTGTAAACCCTAGAAATGGTTGTGCATGAAAATCCCAGTAACTGAGCAGATTGTGAAATACTCAGACCGGCCCGTCTGGCACCAACAACCATGCCACGCTCAAAATTGCTTAAATCACCTTTCTTTCCCATTCTGACATTCAGTTTGGAGTTCAGGAGATTGTCTTGACCAGGACCACACCCCTAAATGCATTGAAGCAACTGCCATGTGATTGGTTGATTAGATAATTGCATTCATGAGAAATTGAACAGGTGTTCCTAATAATCCTTCAGGTGAGTGTATTTGTGGCAATATCCAACAATACATTGTTTTCTTTTATGCCAAAAATCATTAGGATATTAAGTAAAGATCATGTTCCATGAAGATATTCTGTAAATTTCCTACCGTAAATATATAAAACATTTATTTTTGTGAGTGAATGCTGCACAGTCGCAAACATAAATGGAAAACTTTAAAGGTGATTTTCTCAATGTTTCGATTTTTTTGCACCCTCAGATTCCAGATTTTCAAATGGTTGTATCTCGGCCAAATATTGTCCTATACTAACAAACCATACATCAATAGAAAGCAGTCACCCATGTGACTGGTTTTGTGGTCCAGGGTCACACACACACTCACATATATAATTAATATATATATGACATCTCATGACCTTACAATATCAATTTTGTATCAGCACTCTTTGTATTGTTGGTCAAAAGTGACAGTATAAGCAGTTGGTAAGTAAGTAATTCATTTTTTCTAAGGCCATTACACGACTTTGACTGAAATCATCAAACAAATCAACAAATTATATTTTCAGTCTTTTTTTTTCAATCAAAATGTTGGCTCCTATAATTTCTGCTTGCAGTTTTATATTACCATGAAGTTGGTTTACTGCCACTATTTTGTTTTTCCACATGTGCCTCACTTTTGATATCAAAGTATGCTCAACCTATTATAAGATAAAGTATTTAATTATACTAAATTATGTAATTAAATTTAAGCAATTATGTGAACATAATGTGATAAAGCTATTTTAAACACTGACTCTTTCATTTTGAGTTTAGAGTGTGTGAAGAAATTTTGCAGATATTCTTCCTAACTACAGCACTTTTTTTCATGCAGAAATTGCAAGGGAATTGGCCCCAAAGACCGACAGCAAGCTGAAGGGAATCTCTACCACCCGGCTCAACCCACAGCACCACCTCTGGTATGCAGTGCAAACAGGCATGCATTTTTTGCTCTCCAACTCCTTCTCTTTTCATCTCTGCCTCAGGCATTTAATTTTGTTTGTCTGCCTATCCTACCCAAGGCCCAGTATTAATGCACAATGGCAATCAAGAAGACCCTCTCAATTGCACACAGTTGAAAAAAAAGTTATTGTTAATTGCCACAAGGTATGCATTTTATCCCATTTATCATTTGTTAACAGATTTTAAATCCTGATCTGTCTGTCCTTCAGGCATCTAGTCTGTGAGGACGCCCTGCCATGTGATAAAGAAGACAGCCATCCTCCTTTCCGGTACCTCTTGGCATTTCTTCAGCAAGGTGAGTGTTTATGTTCTCCAAGATGGAGAAATGCAAGCTTGTACCTGCTTCACCCAAAATGTTTCTGTTGCTAGAGCCAGCAACAAGAACAGTATGAGGAATGAGATAAGGAATTATATGGTGACTACGGCATGTGATGACTTGCCCGTAACAGGAAAGAGCTACAAATGGTCAGGGTAGCTGAACATGTAGTTGTCAAGTCAAGTCACCTTCATTTATATAGCGCTTTAACAATAAAGATTGTTTCAAAGCAGCTTTACAGTGATAACAGGAAATTAAAGTAACAGAGATTGTTTTGGCTTTACAGCAGCTCTAGAATAAAGTTATTGTCCAGCTAAAGTTTTTGATTGATTCACTTCCGTTGCAAAGATCATTATTTATTAACTTAGGAGTGGCTTACACAACACCGTTTTAACTGAAAACAGAAAACTTTTAATGCCCTTTCAGTTCCATTTAAAATGTGATTCACACATGACAGTTACAGTTCTTTAATGATTCATAGTACACACTTTCATCAGATCACTGTGGGAAATAGTGCTGCCCAGGTTAACACTAGGACACAAAAATATTTGTATCAGCACTTGCTTTTGTTAGGGTCCTGCTGTTATCCTTGGAACTAAACTCTGAGGTCTTGATGAAAAAAGGGAGAGTCACAGAAACAGATTTATCTCATTCTTCTTGAGAGAGTGATCCAACTGTGAGCAGCTGTTTCAGCTTTCAAGAGCCCCAGCCCCCCTGCTGACAGCCTGACTCTCCTCCAGAACCCCCCTATCGGAAGGGCTCGCAGCAGGCTTGACTTGTGGTGTGATAAGCATTCAACTTGTATGATCAAACCCACCCAACATTCTGACAGTGATTTAAAAAGACAGGAACATAAAAGGTACATGACTCATGCCCTATTTTTCTCCAACGCACAGATTGTTTCACATAGTCATTTGTGATTTCAGTTGTGTGCACATGCCAAAATGCTCATTAACAGTAACATAGACAGAACATTTTAATGAATAAACACAAAGTACAGCTGATATCATAAACAGACTTTTTGTTTCCTTCCCTGCAAGATATTCTTATTATATATCTGTAGGTGGTCAGTGAACGGAACTGTGCTGTCTTTTGTGCCTTTTGTACATGTGCATGTACTTATCTTAAAAAAAAGATTTCTCATTGATTCTTGAAGATTGCCATTACAGTATATCTATATTTAAAGTTGCAATATGGAAGATTTTTTTGTTTAAAAGTTCATGGAACTTATTTTTTAAGTACAAAAAAAAATAAGTACAAAAAAAAGTTTTTGATTGATTCACTTCCGTTGCAAAGATCATTATTTATGAACTTAGGAGCCGCTTACACGACACCGTTTTAACTGAAAACAGAAAACTTTTAATGGGTTCTGGCCAGGGCGGGAAATTAGCACCCGGCTGCTTTCCAAGGGGCCAGGGTTCTGACACAGCCCTGGTTCACCTTGATGCGTAAGCGGCCCGATCGCCATGCGTGAGCTGGTACACGTGGTTTCAGCCAGCGCTGAAGAGGACGCATGTACAGTAGACCCAGCTGGAGTACTGATGATACTGAGGACATGAGACCTAACATCCTCTGAAATCTCATAGGAGGCGCGCGCGTCCACTCTGAATGATGCCGCTAGTCGCTGAATTTTGAGCACGCGCTCTGCTGAGAGCCTCGCTCTCATTTGTACAGAGTTTAAAACTGTTCCCAGGAAGGAAATGTTCCTGCTGGGAGACAGTGCGCTTTTGGAAGTATTGATCCTGAGCCCTAGGCACTCTAGATGGCTGAGGAGCCAGGATCTGTGGGTTATTAACGAATCTCAAGAATGGTCTGTGATGGGGTGTTATCTGAATGTGAAAATAAGCATCTTTCAGATCTACTGAGAAAAACCAATCTCCCAGGCTAATTTGCGCGAGGATTTGTTTGGTCGTCAGCATCCTGAATGGGCGTGTCATAAGCGCTTTGTTCAGGTGTCTGAGATCTAGGATGGGCCTTCTTTGGAACGAGAAAGTAGCAACTGTAGAAGCCCGACTCGTTCTGTGGCGACGGGACTGGCTCTACAGCCCCTTTTGCCAACAGTTTCGACACTTCGGTGCGAAGGACGTGAGTCACGCCGCTTCTCACTGTTGTCTCGACCACGGCTCGAAAGTGCGGGGGTCTGCAAGTGAACTGTAGCAAGTAGCCTAGTTTTATTATATTCAAAACCCATTTTGATATACCGGGGATGGCCTCCCAGGCATTGGCCCGCATAGCTAGGGGTTGAATGATGTCTGGGGACGGGCCGCTGTGCGATAGGGACCCGGCAGCCCAGCTGCTTTGTGCTTGTGACACTTTGGGAACAGTGCTTATGTGCAGGGGTGCGTACTTCATAGTGGGCACATGACCTGCATTTATTACACCCCCAGCGCGAGCCGGGAGGAAACGTAGCATTGTGGAAACAGTGCTTATGTGCTGGGGTGAATACTTCATTGTGGGCACACAACCTACATTTATTACACTTCCAGCATGAGCTGGAGGGAGATCAGACAGACAAGTGCTCTTTTTGTGTTTTATGTGGGTCGCCGTAAAAACGGCGTTTGTTTGCAGATGTGCATGTTTTGAAACAGACTCTTTTACTGCAGTAAATACATTTCCAGCAGCCTGAGAAAAGGGAACTGCGATATGTGTAAGAGCTTTCTTTGAGGTTAGTCCGGCCGCAGCGGGACTCAAACACTCTCTTTTTCTCCCTGCTGTTGCGGCTAGGAAGGCTTCTGAGGCTCGGGGTCCAACACAATCCTGGGTCGGGGTCCCCGTCGCTCCCGGAGCTGCTGACGTTTCGCTGAACGAGACCGTTGACGTACCTCAGTCGCTGGGCGAGGTTGTGAGACCGGCGGCATTGGCTTTAAAGGCTGACGGGGCTGCGCCATTTTGTGGTGACCCGAAGCAGAGCTGGAGCATTTAGGGAGGAAGTGACGCATGGCCTGCGACGCTTTCTGAGCCTCGGTGTAACGTTCCGCGAAACCCTTGACTGCTGGTCCGAACCAACCGGTGGTGGAAAATAGGGGAGTCTAGAAAAGCTGGCCTATCCGCATCCTTCATCTCTGTTAGATTTAACCAGAGATGGCGTTTGAGTACTGGCAAGTTCACCATGCTTCTGCCAATCGCCTGTGCGGTTGCCTTGGTAGCTCGCAGAGCTAGGTCAGTAGCGCTGCGCAGGTCTCTAAAGGCCTCAGGTTCAGGTCCAGACTCGTCCATTGAACGGAGAAGTTCAGCCTGAAAAACTTGGAGGACAGCCATGGTGTGAAGCGCCGAAGCAGCTTGGCCAGCGGAGGTGTATGCACGGCCGGTGAGAGCTGAAGTGGCATGGTTTAGACGGGTGAGTCGCTTTAGCTTTCCATCCAGTGGCGGTGGGCGTGCAGAGGTGAGCGGCCACCGTTTCTTTGAGGGGAGGAATCGCCTCGTAACTTTTTTCCACAGCGCCGTCAACAGTGGAGAGCTCTGAGGAAAATGAAGGCTTTAGACGAGCTGAATGTGGCCCTTTCCACGACTTAGTCAGCTCGTCGTGTACCTCTGGGAAGAAAGGTGCAGGCCTCCGTTGAGGGGCCTGTCGGCGGCCCTGCAGGAACCATTCGTCCAACCTGTTACGCGCGGGCTCCTCGGGCGAAAACCACTCAAGCCCGAGGTCTTCAACGGCCTTAGTCAGCACGCGGAGAATCTCTGCGTCGAGGCTGGATCTCACGTCACTCGTGCTAGCTTGCGTTGAGGGGGTGGGGTCCGTCACGGAGCCCGTCCATTCCTCGTGCTCAGATGCATCAAGAGAAAAGCTGTCATCCTTGTCGCCCTCCTCGTCCGATGCCCCGAAAGAGACGAGACCGGCCGCTCGCTGAGAGGGGCTTTGGTCTGCCTGTGTGAACAGGACCGGCGAGGAGGTTTCTCTGGGATAGAGCGATGCACGTTCGTGCAGTTGCCGCAGCATAGCCAATGATCGCTCTAGGCGCTCAGCTTAGTGTCTGCTGTGCAGCTGCACTGCGTTTCAAAAATTTGGCTTCAATATTCTCGAAAAAAGGAGTTTTTCCCATAGCGTAAGCTTCTTGCGCAATACGAGAGACCTCTCGAAAGGGAACCCCGGTGTTAAGAGGCCCGCCCCGGATTCAGCAGTAGCTATGAATGTACAAACTGTTGAGGGCGAAGAAAAGTGACGCATTGATGACGAAGGAAAAACGAGGGAATGGTTAGCCTACCTTCCCGACGACCAGTCCATGGAATGTACTTACTGTAGATCCTACGCGTCGTCAGAAAATGCAAACTATTAATTTGTTAGAGGAACAACTAACCTTAAATTAGAGGCAATAAAAGACCACGAGTCATCCAAGTCTCATATCAAGTGCACTGCCATACAGCTGGCGAAGACGGGACCCCAGGAGCAGAGTGTGGCAATAAAGGCTACAGTATCTGTTCTATGCAGTCGGCGCAGTTGGCCCGAATGAGAATTCTATTCAGAAACGTCCATGCGATCGGCAAAAAGGGCATACATTTTCGGGACTACGTTTGGATGTTCAAGTAAGTGAATTACTAACTTGAAGTTGTATTTGTGATGGCTAGCAGAGGTGGAAAGTAACGAATTACATTTACTCGCGTTACGTAATTGAGTCGTTTTTTTGTGTACTTCTACTTTTTTAAGTAGTTTTTAAAATCTGTAATTTTACTTTTACTTAAGTGACGCAGACCCAGCTGAAGCTGAAAGCGAAGCACCCTCGAATTCTTATGAAGCGAATTATGGCCAGTATGGAAATACTTTGGATGTAGAAAAAAGTGTGGTTGTCCTCGAGGATAGATATCCAATTTGCAAAAAATGTGGACACAAAGTGGCTGCAAAAGGAGGATACATAGGATACCATCCCTCCTGCAGATAAAGGTATGTCCCGATTATAACTTAAGGCCGAATGATTTACGTGATGCAGAGGGAATCCCGGAATCCAGTCATGAAAATGGAATTTACATAACGCAGATGTCACGTAAAACACGCAAAATGATGGATGGATGAATACATGGAAAGTAGAACTGTGAAATAAATCCAATTGCGACGCATGGTCTGTGAATATTTAGGCGCAAAAATACTGCTATGTAAATATATAACCTGCTTGTTCTGCGTTTCTGTGTGAATCGGTGTAAATGTTCATGGTGTTTTCAGCGTCTCACAAACAATTTGAGGACATGAGTACATGAACATTTTCAGAGCTGTTCTGAGAGAACGCCTAATGAGCATTTTCATCATTTTATTTGAGAAAAAACATTGTCAAATACACTTTTAAACAGGTCTTCACTACAACCCGTCAAAATTAAAGTTTGGGTGCTCCGGAGCTCAGTTAAACTTTTCCTCTCCAATCTGTATTTGTGAGAAGTGGCGCTGTCCTGAGTTGAAAGATAGCCTACTTACGGCTTTATTATCAAGTCCGTCGAACCCTCTGGGGTCAGCAGACGCGCCGGCGCGTTTTGCTCGATTTTTTTCACATAGCAGTAAAATAGACTTAAAATACACCGTCATTTATGATCATGCAGACTTAAGAAATATGAAAAAATAAACTGTAAAATGTCTACTTTTTTATGTGTCCACTTGCAATTGAAACAAAACATTGTGCTTTTGTAAAATAAAGAAAATAAACGGTGTGTTTTCTGCCTCTCCGTCTCCGTGAACTTTTTTTCTGGAGCACGTCTCTAAACTTAAACAAAACTCAGCGAATACTATTCACCCAGGCATGAGCAATATATCTTTATAATCATTTAAGTGTCAACTATTAAATTGTCTAATTCAAAACCAAAACAAATATTCTCTGTTTATGTAATCTTTATGAAAAGAGAGAGATGTCAGTCGCTCTCATTTCAGCTCATTATCTGCAAATGTGAACACGTGGAGAGCCCACGCTATTCAAATGCAAATGCAATCCATGCAAACCTGTCAACACCCACATTAACTCGATAAAACATCAAGTTTATTCAGATTCATGTACTTTACGTCGTCTTGCGATGCTGTGAGGAATAATACTATCATAATAATAATCCTGGAAAAAAATCACATCACTTTTTATTTGCCTAAATTAATAAAATATGTATTAATAATAAAAAATGATGTATTGAAGCAATTCAAAATATGCTGCTAGTGCACTTTCTTTTATAAATTTGAATTCCGGTTAAAGTGGCTGGCAAAAAATATAAGTGGCTGGTAAAATTGGGCATCCACCAGCCACTGTGGCAAAAAAGTTAATTTCCCACCCTGGTTTTGGCCGTTCATTTGCACGAGAACGTAGCCTAGAAATCTATACGCACCCTAGCGGCAGCAAAAATGATTTTGCAGCAAAGTGCGGTCTAGCAACTCTCCGTTGACTTTCGAGCTGGAAAAACCAAACTCTGGTCAGGCCAATCACATCGTGTATAGAGTTGGTGGGCGGGCTTAACATAATGACGGCAGAGTTGTGACGGTTCCGCGTGATTTCCATAGGTGATTTCCCTGCTACTTGAAAACAAAGAAGATGCTGCTGGCGAACAGCGGTCTTTCGAATCGGCTTTGGCCGCGAATCTAGATGACTTGGAGTTAAGAGAACGTCACTTAAGTCATTCTTAAAAAAGGAAGATGTGTTCGGAGTTTTGACGACCGGATACGGCAAAAGTATAATATATCAACTAGCTCCGCTGATGGAAAAACGCATGGGACTCACTCAGCCACAGCCGTTCGTTGCTCTGGTTGGTTGTAGCGCTGTCCTATTGCGTGCAGTGGGAATTTGAAAGACAACCGTTATCCCGCCCCTCGGATTGAGGTAAGCCAATTTTGAGTTCCAGGACCTAACATCTTGATGTAGGTCTGGCTTGCCAGGCTAACGAGGATGTTGTTTGAGTTGTAGACTCAAAGAATGATTTATATCTAATACATTAATACATAATTGGAGATTATTGGACTTAATAAAGCTTGAGATGGGTGATGTTCACCTTCAGGGAATTTATGGTCTGTTTGTTGCACATGCCCCTTCAGTTACATTTAAAATGTGATTCACACATGATAGTTACAGTTCTTTCAAAATCAAAAATTCATGGAACTGAGCAAGTACAGAAAAAACAGTGTTAAAAACGGTCTCCTTAGAACTGTGCACAAGTACACAAATTGGTGTCATTTAGTTCGTATAGTGTGAGTTGTGTTTTCAGACTAAAATTTCCAACAAAAAAAGGTGCTATTTAAATACCCAGATGATGCACTTAATTAACCGGAAAAAAACAATATTGGACAAATCATGCACTCAAATGTTACAGCTTTAATTACATAGCGGATGGGCAGGGGCTATTAGAATCCAATGTTGAATGACAATAACAACCTTATAAAATGAATACACTATATGGTGCAGAGTAAAAGTGCATAGTGTATAGTGCGTAGGGCTGGGCGGTATATCGAGTTTGTACAATATATCGATATTTTTTATACCCACGATATGGAATGAGGCAATACCGTTTATATCGATACAGTAGTTTGATACGAGCACATCTGAAAAATAGCGGAGGACGCAGTGTGAGCTCCTGCAGTGAAAGTAGCCTACATGGTAGCCTACAATTTGTCCTAAACATGACACAAGCTTATATTAAGCGCTTTAAAATAACTGGTAAGATATAGTTAACAAGTTTAAAGCAGCTTGCCCTGTCAGATGCTCTGACAGAGACTGTTGCTGACTGACAGATAAATACTTGCGCTGTTTAATGCGTTTGAGACGTGGTGCTTTCCTCAGTGCTTAACTTACATTTCACAGGTATATTCTCCATCTGTAAATGTTAGAAAATCAAACAAATATGTCCATTTCACTGTCAGGAGAGGACGAGCTTCTGCAAGTGAATCTCCGCTAAAATTCAAGCTTCCGTTAATGAGCGCCGCCGCGCGCATGCGCGCCAAACAGACAAGCACAATAGAATAGTAGCGCAATAATTCTGACTAAAATATACATAGGCTATTGCTAAAATATTTGTTGTTGCAGACAATAAATGTGCCATATGTGGAATTTTAAACCTACAAGTATATTTTTATGAAAGTGACCATAATAATGGGGTAATCAAATGCAGGCTAATATAATTAGTTTGTGCTTTTGTTTTTATTTTCATTTTTAGTTTAGCCTTAAGTCATTTTAAAAACAAAAGAATTATATTTGTTTTTAGTTTGTAATGTTGCAATGTAATGTGATTTTAACCACTTTTTTGCACATAATATATTGCATAGCCTACATTACATTCACTATATTTGTTTCCATATCCTTCAATATCAACATTGTTTGGAAATCATTGAGCAGGATGTGAAATATTTTTTTTTTTAAATAAATACAGATTTTCTTTATCCAAATAGAAAAACGTAGAAAGTACCGAGATATATATCGTATATCGCCATTTAACCAAAAAATACCGAGATATGATTTTTTGGCCATATCGCCCAGCCCTAATAGTGCGTCATTTGGAACACAACTCTTGAATTACCCTGATTCCCAATGGTGAGCTTTGTTATAATTGACATTTCCTGACAGGTCAAATAATAAATCACTGTTTCACGTCATTCGTCATTGTTTGGTTACGTTACATCCGTGAAAAAGAGAAGGTCCAGCTATTACAGTGCAACTTGTTAAGGCCCTGATATACTTCAAACGAAATCTTGAACATCATTTCAAACAAAATTAGGCCAAACAAAAGTTCGTTTGGAGTTCAGGTCCGTCGAGGTCAGACGTACGCACGTAAAAACCATAGACTGTAAAAAATATGGACGTAGTGTCCATGACGTTACCCGTAGGTTTCTGAAGAGCGTTTTTGAAGCCTAAAGTGGGCGGAGTCGGCTGTCGCCATCTTGGCAGCGCGTCACTCCCGGATAAACGAAAATTGGCAAAAAGGCGGGTTTTGGGTGGAGTTGAGGTGCCTGGATGCTGAAACTACGCCCGCTTAGCTCAACGTGATAAAGTTTGCTCAGGCTAAGGAGCTAATGTGCTACTGGCCTTGCGCTAAAGTGACAGCTGACTTGAAGAAGTAGGCCTAAAGCCAATAGTTAAAGTTCATGTTTTTGCCCTTCGAAATACTATAATAGTTAAAAGACGATATTAAACGTGAGACTATGTGTATTGTGATGCATTTTTATTCTGCTGGGTAAAAATTTATTATCATGCAGTAACTTACTATATTTGCTCTGAGCGTGTGTGTGTGACAGTGATTCATGCGCATGCATGTCAGTCAGCGCGGCATAGCACGTCAAGTTCGTAGAAAGCTTTATTCAGTCCATTTTAAATTCTGATAGATATATTACCTAAGAAGTTTAAGTAAATGCACTAGAAATCCACGCTCATTTAAGGGTTTTTTAAATCTGAACTCCAAAAAGCAACGAAATTGTCAGACATCCATGAGTGCATGTTCACAGAAGAAAACAACTAAAAAACAGTGCTGGTTGTTCTTTCGATATTCGACAACGACGGAATCCAAAGGCGTGGGAAAAGGTATAAGGCGTGTATTAAATTTTATGAAATAATCCCGAAAAAAGTATAAACACGGTAGAGATGGCAAGTTCAGCAGCTGGAATCAGCTAAGGGGACGTGATGGCAAACAGAGAGCAGACAAACGGCTAGTGACAGCAGCGGCAATCCACCTGTCACTCAAGTGGCCACGCCCTTGATTATGCAGCATTTTAAGGCTTAGTATAATTTAAACGGATGAGTTATAAAAAAAATTCACCCCCTCACAGTTGTCATGAAGGGAAAATTAGCTATATAGACCAAAACCACTTTTTGCACCAGGCTGTAAACATATTTTTTTCTGCTGTAAAGTTGGGCATATTAACATGGGGGAGATACAGATTTGACTCACTTTTGCAGCCAGCCTCAAGCAGCCAGTCGATGAACTGCAGTTTAATTCACTTCCTTGTTGGTTTCAGAAGAGAGATTGGGAGGTTGCCGCTTGGTAAAAACCTGAAAACACCTGAGACCTGCTTTATAGTAGAAACTGAAGTTGTAATTCTGACTGAAAGAGACACTGACACTGTTTTTTTTTTTTTTTTTTCATGTTTAAGGCTGTACAGCTGCTTGCTTTAAAGCTTGTTGTATAAAGTGCTATATAAATAAACGTGAAATGACTTGACTAGAGTGCCAAATTGCAGAGCTCATTCAAAGATTTCTTTATTAACTGCCATTTTCTCGTTGTCATATTTGTTGTGTTTTTGTTATTGAGAGGAAAGCACGCAGAAGACTCATCTAAACACCACTGCCACATCCTGCCCAAAGGGAGGTAATGTGGAGAATACACTTTACATGACTGGCCGGTAGGGGCAGTGCAACATATGGAATGTCACTGGGGTACACCAGATAGTGACGGCAGAGTGGACTCTGCCAAGGGAAAGACACGGGCTCACCACAGGGAGCTGGTCGTGGAAGAATACGCATATGGGATCACCGCAGGGATCACCACATATGGAACCCAGAATAACACAAGCATACGAGCACTAGGCCTGGCGTCGGACGCTCCGCAACGTCCGACTGCCGAAGGGGTGCGGAGGAACTCTATAGGGTTCGTCTGAGTGGGAACTCGACTGGAGCAAAAAAGCGCACGTATCCGCTCCATGTGGAGGGGAGTGGCACAGCAAGCCGACACTAGAGCGGGAACTTCGGTGTTACCGGCTGGTTGAAGCGAGCACACAGGAAGAAACTGGCTCAACGCGTAGGCTATAAAACCTAGCGAACGTGTTAGGTGTCGCCCAGCCCGCAGCTCTACAGATATCTGTCAGCGAGACGCTGTATGCCAGCGCCCAGAAAGAAACAACACTCCTAGTGGAGTGGGCTTTCAACCCGGGTGGGCAAGGCACGCCTTGGGCTTCGTGGTCGCCATTCTTCCGGTAGCCCCTGCTGCCGTAAGAGCTCGTCGGCTGCACGGTTGAGCAGGCCCGGAATATAAATGGCACAAAGCAACCTCAGATGCTTCTGACTCAAAAGGAGGAAATGGCGGGCGAGTTGTGACATGCGGCGGGAGCGTAGACCACCCTGACGGTTGATGTACGCAACGGTCACAGTGCTGTCCGTACGGACCAGTACCTGCTTGCCTAGTATCGGCATTTTGAAGCGGCCCAGCGCAAGATGTACTGCTAACAATTTGAGGCAGTTGTTGTGCCAATGCAGTTGATGCCCCATCCGCAGACCTGAAGCTGCATGCCCGTTGTACGTGGCCCCCCAGCCGGTGGCAGAGGCATCCGTGGAGACCACAGAATGCCTGGACACTTGTTCTAGGGGAACACTTGCCCACAGGAACGAAGCGTCCGACCACAAGCTGAGAGTTTGGCGACAGTGCGGGTTACTTGGGCCTGGCACGAGCCGCACTGCCACGCCCATCTCGGGACTCGATCATGGAACCAGTGTTGGAGCGGCTTCACATGAAGCAATCCGAGCGGCGTTACCGCAGCTGCAGATGCCATATGTCCCAGGAGCCTCTGAAAAAGTTTCAGTGGTGCCACTGTTCTGCATCTGATCGAGCTCACGCAGTTCAACACTGACTGGACACGGGCCTCTGTGAGGCGAGCTGTCATGTTGATCGAGTCCAACTCCATACCGAGAAAAGAGATCCTCTGCCCTGGGGTGAGTTTGCTCTTTTCCCAGTTGACCCTAAGCCCTAGGTGGCTGAGGTGACTGAGCACCATGTCCCTGTATTTGCACAACTGCTCTCTCGACTGGGCCAGAATGAGACAGTCGTCGAGGTAGTTGAGAATGCGAACACCACACTCGAACATGGGAGCAATGGCCACCTCTGCAACTTTCGTGAAGACGCGGGGCGACAGAGCCAGCCCGAAGGGTAAGACTTTGTACTGATATTCCCATCTCTCGAACGCAAAGCGACGAAACGGTCTGTGTCAAGGGAGAATCGAGACATGAAAGTACGCGTCCTTTAGGTCGATCGCTGCAAACCAATCTTGGGTTACGGATGCATTTGAAAATGCGTTTCTGCTTAATGAACGCCAGCCTGTGAAGGGACAGGTTCAGGACAAGCAGGTCCAGGATTGGCCACAACCCACCGCCTTTCTTGGGTACAATGAAGTACGGGCTGTAGAAGACAGTCTTCATATCGGCTGGAGGGAGAGGCTCGATTGCGTCCTTCGCCAGTAGGACTGTGATCTCTGACCTGAGGACAGAGGACAGGCCCTGTGTGTCCACCAGAACACGGGTGAACAGAATGCCCCTGAAGACTGGGGGGGGCGCCGGGCGATCTGAATCGCATAGCCGAGTCTGATAGTACGGATGAGCCAGCGAGACGGGCAGGGAAGCGCTAGCCAGGCTCCCAGACACCGTGCAAGCGGGACCAATGGCACCACAGACGTACTCGGGGTGGGGCAGCGCGGCGGAATGCAGGGACCCGACTCGGACGGCATAGCAGTCTGAGTGTGTGGTGCAACACGTACCTGCTTCCGTCGAAGGGCAGAGTGAGTTTGCGGAGGCGTTAACGCCCGGGGGCCAGTGGCGGAACAAAAACTTCTTGAGAAAAGAGTGAAGCTAACATTGGATTCAGATATGCCTTGATGCCTTCCTACCTTGGAATGCAATCTCTGAAGTTAGCATTTTTAAACTGTAACTGCATTAACTAATCGTTTCATCCCTAGCAACAACTAAGAGACTATACAAGATTTAAAAGCGATCCAGAGTTTGCTTTTTTTTTTCTTACTCGAAAGGTAAGATATCCAGCAATATTTTTGCTGAATGTCATTGTCCACTGGTGGTGGTTGAGGAGAGACCCCGACATGATTGTAAAGCGCTTTGGGTGTACAGTAGTACATATGAAAAGCGCTATATAAATGCCTCATTCACTCATTCATTCATTCATTGTTGCCTAACTTTTGTAATGTTATTTGTTTTAAATCAGTTATTTTCAATGATTTAAAACAACAAAGGCAGGTACCTACTCATTTTAAGTTGTCTTTTGAATTTTTCAAAGCCATGAATTTTTACATCATTAATGACATTTGCTCTGATAAAATCATCGCCTGTAACCAAAATACACCAGTAAGCCTCAAATCATTATATTCATCCACGCTGAAAAGCTAGGTTTCTTGTTGGGACAAAAGTATTTTACAAGGTTGGTCTTTCTGTTTTCTTAGATGGCTCTTTGGACTCTGTGAGTGTTCTTGCCACCAAAGAAATGCTTTTTCTCCTTGATGAAGACCACCAATGGAGCAAGAGTCAACCTGAGGGCCAAATGAGCAGTGGGAAGGTGACCGTTCAGGAAACTCAGCCAATCAGTTGCCTCAGTTCCATTCATCTGTTCTCATCCAATCCATGCCAGGTGGACCTAAAACTTTATGATGAGGTGTGTGTGTGTGCATCTTTACATGTTCTCACTTAAACCACAGAGAACTTAAGAGAGATTTTATGTATTCTAAGTATGAAACCATTAATATGTTCTATATGGGTAGAATAAACGGAGGTTTTTGTTGCTTGTTTTATTTTTTTAAAGATGACCAAGAAAGAAAAGACATGGTCTTTACGTGCTGAAGATGAAGAGTTGGTACAAGACCTGGTGGACTGGATCACAAATCAGTGGGAAAAAATGTTTGGCGTCAAACTGGCTACTATCAAGCAGTAACCTCTAGCCACAGTGTTAAAGAAAAGCACATACCTTACAAAATGAAGATTCCTGCCTCAATCTACCTGCTTTTAATCTGTATTACTTTCTTTGTGTAAATGTGGACTGTTTGTCTTTTTGTCTCCAAATTACCCTCACAAATTCCCTTTTTACCTTCTCTTGGTTGTGCTAATGTCTTTGTGCAAATTGTCCAGTACCAATGCTGCAATTCTGAGTGTCTTTTTGACTTTGTACAACAAAACACCAACACACCTTATAATACATAACAATGCATGCTTTAAGTTGATTTATTTTGAATTTTGTAGGTGGTTTGAATATGGAATTGAAGGGGTGTTTATTTCTCAGGGTGATAAGCCTTTCATTGTGCTCTCAGAAAGGTTCATAATTGTGTTATACAGGCTTACAGGATAATAACAGCTTTACTTGAGTGTTGGTGGTTTTAATGCAATGCTAGTTGTTAAGACATGTTGCTGAACTAAATACCATCTTACTCTTTGAAACTTTCTGTTGAAGAAGTTTCTCAACTGTAAATGTGTACACATTCATTTTCTGTGATAAATTAGCACTTGCAGTATTTTTTGTGTTGATTTATTATATAAGGAAACCGGCATACATGTATCTCATGAATGTAAAGTTTAACAAAAAAAAAAATTTCTGCCAAGTGACAAAATATTCTATTCCAGCACTTCTATAGAGCATGTAAAAAGAGAGCTAGTGACTACACTTTAAAACATAATGGTCACGGGAAAGGAAACCTCAAATGGCTGTGAAGAGCCTGAAGAGAATATTTAATATAACCACATGCAGTTTTGTACCATGTAATGTGTGTCATTCAGATGTTCTGCACTTTTATTTCTTTATAATTGGTCTAAAATAATAGTAAAATGGCACATTGTTGTTAAAGTTGAAAGCATATTGTCAGTCAATTTAAAATGTATTTAATGTGTATTTATTTATCTTTGTACTGGTCTCCAATAAGGAAACATGATAACTTTTATTTTTCTAAACATAATAAAGTATTCAAATCTTATACATCTTGTCATTATGTCCTATCAATGGCAGAGAAATAAGTATATGAAAATTGATTGTTGCACATAAGTTGGTAATAATTTGTTTGCCAACTTCATGTTCCTAGGTTAAGTATTGTATGATATGACATATTTTATAATATAGGTAAGTATTTTATGTTATGATACAAATTAGTTATACAGTAATTCTTGCACTCCCTTGCCCACCTCTTTTCGGTCCTTTATGACAAAAGTTGAATTTTTTTTCATTCAGCAGACATATTTTATGTAGAAACGGCTGGACCGAAATAATTGAGTTTGTTCTCTGGTTCATATAAGAACATGCAAACATCTGGTGTAAATCTTGCATAGACATGTCAAGCCCATGTGCTTAATGTTAAGCAATTGTTTGTGATGTACTACATTTGCAGGAAAAGAAATGCCTCTACCTGCGTCTTATGAAATAATGTATTTAGATGAAATGAAAGGAACAAAAATCGTGAATATTATAGCCTATGTAAGTTACATCTGGCTATTATATTTTGGTATTGCTTTTATTGGATGCTGATATTTGACAAGGTTGTGTTCCCTAAATGAGAATGCCCTTTAAATTCCAGTGAAATTTGAATTGAGGTAGCAAACAAGATACAGAATTGCATTGTGAATTTGAATTACAGCAGAATTAAACGTATAATTTTAACTAGAAAAAGAATGTTCATCATGACAAACTTTTCAGGTTATAGACAGAGAAACAAATAGAGACCATGGCAAATAGTCACATCAGACAGAAATTATGCTACATAATTTATGTATCTCATACATTTAATTATATTTAATAACTTTATTTTATAGTGAGAACACTTTATTACCTTTGTTGAAATTGTATAGGCTATAGCAAGTTAATAAATTCCCTTTCCTCTCATTTCAATTCAACTTCCATTGTGGCCTATTAAGTTAATTTTAAAAAAGTGATTTTTTTAAATTTTAAATACAACATTTTGCCCAAATCTTTAGGAATTGTATGTTTATTATAATTCTAATGTTTACAGTGGAGACTGGAGTGGGTTTTGTAGGGAAACAAATGAGCTCAGGTTTGAGATTTAAAGGCCTAGTTAAGTGTGGGTGTAGTCAGAGGAGGTGAACTGAAAACTGCTTCGGATGTTCACGTGGTGTGGGTTCCAAACAGTGTTTGGGTTAACGTGAAAAAAGTAGGTGGAAGTTAATTGAGAGACAAGTGAGTGACACGCTGTGTCGGGTTATGGTCAAACGCACAAGACAAGAGTGACAAGAGCCCTCTAATCACTTGATATACGAAGGTACGTGAATGTTTTTGTTGTTTCTTACCTTGTTTAAAGTGTAATGAAGCTGCGCAGTTACGGGGGCAGCATGTGACTTTTAAGCATTTAGAATTCATTCCATTGATACAAAGTTGCCGCGTTTAAAACTTGATAGAAAGTTTGGCCATCTCAGGTTGATTTATACGCGGTAAATTCCGATTGTGGATTTTTTCTTTCTTTCTATTATAACCATTAGCACATGAAACAGCAAATTTAACGACTAGGTGTTTATTAATCATAGCATTCTTGCAGTTTAGACATGAACTATGTTCCGAATGCATGGCCAGGTAAACTCCAACAAACGATAAAATGTGTATAGGCTATTATTATTATTATTATTATTATTATGCAATGATTCGTAGTTACAGTATTTACTATTTAGTAAAATAGCATTTCTTAGTAATGAACGTATGTATTGTATTGATGTTTTTATCAATTAGCTATATTTTTTGCATTTTTTAAACATCTAGTCTGTATATTGCTTATACGCAATGTTATAATTTTAGCCTCCTTTAGAAATTAAGTCACCATGGGCAATAGGCTATTACTTGTCACTTTTTAATACATTTTGCAAGTGTTTTCCAATACCCTTGTTCGTGTCAGTACTGTAAAGGTTTTATTAATTCACACCTTTTACCTCAAGTTAGAATAGTCAGACATCTGTCAATGATCATACCTCAGCTGAGATTAAAGTCTTCTATATTTTTGGGGGTGTTATGATAGTCTTTCTGAAAAGACTGGGATGATGAGTACTGCAGTATTGTAGCTGCTGTTTTTTAATGGCCCATCTGTGCCACCGAAAAACTGAATCATCATTGTATTATGCTACTAACACACCTCTATATCAGCGACACTCTGTGACTTCACTGGTTAAATAGTGGATTTAAAATGGGAATTGTCTGAGTACATAACTTTTCACAACACATTCTTCTAGCTATCTCTTGACCACATATCAGTCTTGGTTCTTTATGTCAGATAGTGACCTGCCATGACTTGTCCTTTGCTTTGAAGCTCCAATAGGGTGAGGTCGCTGATGTTGGCAGGCAAGAGAAGCTATTCAGTCCATTTACATTTACAGGACAAGACAAACATGAATTTAATGGTTTTCTCATGTTTGAAATACTGTCGTATTATTGTCATTTTCATTTCATTTATTTGGCAATATTTAATATTCTGTTATTAGCATATGTAAAATCTTAACCAAGTGGCTCACACTGAAAAAAAATGTCATTCATCCAATTAAAAAGATTTAGGTTGATGGTTCACATCTATATTTTATAACTATAAAAAATAAATAACTTGCCCTAACCAATATTTTCTGTCTAAGAAAACTATTTTATAAAACTTGGCAGAAAGTATATTTTTCTTGTTGAAGAAAGTCAATTAATTTAAATTCTATTTTTGATCTAAACAAAAATATATAGATTCTCATTTAGATTCACAAGTTCTCATTTAAGAAATATGTATTAGAAATTATTTGTTTTCTCCAATCAAATAGATATAGATTTAATTATACAATTGTTTGTTTTTTTAATTTTTAAAAATACACGTTGATAGAAATAATTTATTTTAAACAAACAAAAAAAGATATGGATTTAATAAAACATGTTTCCCATTAAGGATCATTACTTAATATGTAATCTTGTCCAAAATCTAATAAAAAAAAGACAACTAATTTTCATTACATCGATATTTATGAACTTATACATTACTTCCACACATCCACAATTTCAGTACTCAAGTGTCATATTTTCAACTTCTAAGAACTGGCGAGAACCGAGAACAATTGACCTTAGAAAACAACAGCCTTAACCGAGAACAATGCAGTGAATTAGGGAAAAGCGACAATTTCTCAGTTTCATCACTACTAGAAATGCAGCTGTAGTAAGTATCTCACTATCTCTGTCCTCATTGTATTTTATGATGCTACAAATGATATCCAGCTGTAAAAAAACATTGTTGAAAAGTCAGAAATTGCAATGGAAGTACAGAGTTGTTGCTGTACACCGTCCCATTTCGTCTCATTGGTGTAAACTGGCAGCTTTCAGAACGCTGCAGAACGTAGCATTGCGTAGAACTCCGAACCATAGCCAGCCACTCAAACATGACATCATTTACGGGGGTAAACTGGGATGTGTGGGAACCCTGAATTAAGCTCTATTGTAGAGCTGGTCATAGAGCCTCTTGACTTTGTTGGTCATGCTTTTTGAGTCCAGCTCCATGATGACTTTCTGGATATATTCAAATGTCAGTTTCAATGTCTTGGGATATTCCAGATTGAAGGCATAAAGAAGGCCCAGGAGAATGGCAACAGCATTTGCGACCACGGCAAGTCGCTCAGAACCTCTTGTCCCTCAAGTATGACGCCAATGTTTGTGGGTACAGCTTGTGCATCTCTGATGATGAAGATTGCCATGGTTTCTTGCTGAAGAATGTTTTCAGCCTCTTCCTTCTCCGACACCTGGAAAATAATTTAAGAAGGAGAAAAAAAAAAGAAAAAAAAAGATTAAGGAATCGATACAGCTTGGGTTTCCCCTCCGACGGTCCGCAGGCTAATACTGTATATTCTTATATGTGACCCTGGATGACAAAACCAGTCATATGGGTCATTTTTTTTAAATTGAGATTTATACATCACATGAAAGCTGAATAAATAAGCTTTCCATTGATGTATGGTTTGTTAGGATAGGACAATATTTGGCCGAGATACAACTATTTGAAAATCTGGAATCTGAGGGTGCAAAACAATCGAAACATTGAGAAAATCGCCTTTAAAGTTGTCCATTTATGTTCGCAATTGTGCTGCATTCACTCACAAAAATAAATGTTTTATACATTTACGGTAGGAAATTTACAAAATATCTTTATGGAACATGATCTTTACTTAATATCCTAATGATTTTTGGCATAAAAGAAAAATTTATAATTTTGACCCATACAATGTATTGTTGGCTATTCCCACAAATATACTCGTGCTACCCAAGACTGGTTTTGTGATCCAGGGTCACATATTCAGGCCAGCTAATACCGTATTGGCCTGAATATAAGACCACCCCGTATTTTTCACTCATTTTTGAAAAACAGCTTTTTGAAGACCAAATCTTGTTTTTATACAGAGTATTATTTAATTTGAAAATTTAACAAAAGAATGTTGGTATATTGTTTTTAGATTTCCAAAAACATCTATGACTGTCAGCTTGAAAGGAATGCAGCATGTAATGTGAATTTGTGGTTAAATGGTTTATTGAATAAATTGTCTCTGTCTTTAAATTATCAAAAGTTTAAGGATAAAAAAAAACTCTGCTAGTGCTGTAAAATATATATATTATGAGGAAGTAATAATAATAGAGAAGACAGTGTGTCAACCCTATTAATGCAACAAAAAAACTGGTTGTTTTTACTGCCCCCCAGTGTCCTCTGGCTAGTACTACACTTTTTCTGAAAACCAACCGACATCAACCATTGCAGCAATACTTCTATGCATACAAGCCATAAATAAATGACCATTGTGTGTGTCACCAGTCACAACTGTTTGCTAACGTTACCATTAATCACACCCGTGTAAGCCAGTCCCTTTACATTTAGCTTCTTCACTTAAGTTAGTGTAGGTTTAACCTGATCAACAACTATGTAGTTTTTCAACCTTCATAATATATTTCCAAGACATGAGAGATGGTACATCGACTTACAATAGGTTCAATGACACGTCTGCCATAGCCTGACAGTGTCTGTATTGCTTTTACTGGCACTACGTAACTTCGGGGTTCGGGCATAGACAGTAAAAGAAATGGACACAGCGACCCCCTTGATTTCAACGGAGAAACGTGAAGCCCAATTAGAAGCACTCACTTCCTGATGGCTGAGCGTACTGCGCAGACTCAAACTGAGCTTGACGACGTAGATGTGACGTGAGCAACCTGTCTGACAGTTGTAAATCTTCTAGTAGTTGTGCCACATACTGAATTATTTCCAATTCCTCAAAAACGTTGTTGAAATATTTTGTCCCGTTGCTTTTATGGAGACTCTATCGCTTCTCCCTTGACTTTATTTCTCCACGTCCCCCTGATTGCCTCATAGACAGTAAAAGATTGCCTGCGGGCTTCTCTTCCTGTCTACACGGTAATTTCTCTATTGTGCGACAAGAGTCGCGTGGTTCTGACGCAATCGTTAGCCTATTTTTACAAAAATGGCTTCTACGGGGCCATAACATAAGATACAAAGTAATGGAGCATTTTATACATTGTTGTGTTTCTTTAAAAATAAACAATGGACAAATTAAGTCTTTGGACGCCTCAGATGTAAAGTTATTCACTGTCACGATTCACGAGTCAATGGAATGCTAACAGCAGGTGATGGTCTGCTACAATGGCGGCCCCCGGGAGGCCGGCTGATGGATTACCCCCTTGGGTTCGGGTAGTAACCCGAGCACAAAAAGAACTACAAAATTCGACTGCTTTACTGCATACCTCACTTCCCCCACCACTCCCCACTTCCTCAAATTCTGACGTGAGAGCCCAACTAGCGTTTGTTTGCCGTCTGTATGTTGTTGTCATGGCCGAAGCAGCAACTAAAACGAAGAAGGCAAAGGTTTTGTCGGAGGAGACTAGAAAGAGAAAAAGGGAGAGTGACAAAATAAAAGGCCGGACGAGGATCAATATATGTCCAGCGTTCACTCGCTGACGTGAGCTAAAGCAGGAGGAGGGGTGCCCTGCCAATGCTGACCTGGCCGTAATGCTGTTGGACTAGTAAATATATTGCTTGCATACTAATTCTATTTTTTCGAATTTAGAATAATCTGGTCCTCCATTTATCTTCATGATAGTCATGTTTGTTTATTTTTCAAATTTGCAGATTCATCTATGGTAGCTTGATATTATAATATTGACGATATATGGCTATTAACTACCACACAAACATTGAATTGAATTAGCATATCCATTATGTAAAACAGTAGCCAATAGGCTACTATAATGACGCTAGCTTGTAAACGTGAGCTACGCGATCTTTTGGCGTTTGAAAAAAAATAAAACCCATGAAATTATATTCATATGACATGCTGAAATATATGCCAATGTACCTGGGATGAAGGCATTTCACACGCAACGCTGGCAGTCTGCCCAAGACTTGAGAACTCAAGACGGTTTCGGCTTGTCAACAAATGCACGTGTATCCCCTGGTGTAACCATGACAGATTTTACGACCGTAGTAGAAGACAATACTGTTTCCCAACTGTAGGGGGACTCCGAGAGCATAAACTACATAGTGCTGCTTTAACTTCTACGGTTTTAACGTTATTCTTATGACGCTGACTCGATATATGTTAACGTTAATTACCATTGTAAAATCAAAATATGCCACGGGTAAACTTATGTTCCCTTTTGCAATCGGTCAGGAATTGATTAACGTCAACATATTAACGTTACCTAGTGTAAACTAAGCTAGCTAACACCAAGTTAACATTTATTTTCAAACTAACGTACATATAATTATCTACCAGAGAAAGTCAGTAGAGCAACATGTCTGGCATAAAATTTACAGGCTACTCAATACAGCAGCACATTTAGTTTGGTTGTTTGGTTCACTTACTTCAGTTTATCCGCGATGCAACCTGATTCTGGTGCAGGAAAGTGATCCACGGAACGTAGACTTGAGCAGTCTGGTGACCGGTCGAGATTTGTGTTTAATGCCCATGTGCTGGCCTGTGTGTAACCTTCATTCGTCGGAACAAATATTTCTTAGTTGAGCTCTGAATGAAAATATTTATATTACTTTAATGTTTTGAACGAAAAAAATATTACTTGAAAAATAAAACAAATAACGCTAAACTGAATTGAAAGACAAATTATTAATTGGATGAGGTAGCCTACTGCTTGAAAAACTTTTTTCAGTAGGCTATGTAATGTTTATGTACATCAAGCTGCATGTTATTAAAATCCGGTCAGATCCTTAGGCTCACAAGTTATTCAGTCTGTTCCTGTAATACCGTCTGTTGGCAGTTAATTAAGTTAAATAAAATCTAATCCTATTTTTACCTGTATATTTTTAAGAAATGTCTTTTATTATGACATCTTATCTTCTTCTGTTTGTACTGTACGTGACAGATAGATCAAAAAACACTGTTAGCCATTAGTAGCATTTTATGAGTTAGCCTAGATTTGTTTTTTGATTTTTGTTTGTTTTTTAGAGCTGTCATTAAAATATTTATTCACAACCAAAATTTCTGGCTAGTGTATTTGTAATCGTTTTTATAGAAAGAAAAAAAAATGCACAAATGTGTTTTTTTTAGAAATGACGTTCGTATTAATATATGTGCACTGAATATGTATAAACTTGACACCGGACAGAGGTAGATTTTTGGCAACAGTGCTCTTGTTTCACTCTGTCATCGTTCTATATTCATAATAATCTATCTTTATCTATAACTCAAATGCTTGGGAAATGCAAGCTTTTTACGTGGTTACACCACCTGAAATTTTTAGAATCATTACATTTTCAAAACTTTTCTGAATACAAATAGTGCTTTAATAAGAACTTGATGTGTTTTAAACTACTTTTTTTCCCATTGTATTGGGCACTTATACAGTAGTCAACATTTAAAGTGGATCAAAAAAGTGATTCAAAGTTGTCCTAAGGCAAGAACGGGTAGGCCTATTGTTCAAAATTCTTGTATAACTTGGTTGGACGAAAGGTTTTGATCCACTTAAAATGTTGACTGCTGTATTTCCCTTAGGCTGAACATGAACCCATTAAGAGTGTGTGAGTGTGTGTGAACTTGTATAGTTTTCTTTGTGAGGATCAGTTTGTCTTTTAGGCCATCCTAGTGAGGACAGAGTAAAGTGATGACCTTGGTCTTTCATTTTATTAAGAATAAGTTAAGGTTAGGGTTAGAGGCTAGGGATTGCATTATATCAATGAATGTCCTCTCAAAGATAGTCATACAAACGTGTGTGTGCATGCATATGTCTTTAATTCTCAAAGGTTTTTTTTACTCAAACATGTTCACCATATTGTGCTGGACTTTAATTTCATGTAATCTGCAAAACATTGTTTCTGATACTTCTGTTAGCCACAACTGAGACATTTACTGTAATGGTTGTCCCAATTTAAATACCTCTGATTCTACTACCTCCTCCTATCTTCTGCAGATCTGACAGGTCTCCTGTGTTGGTGGCAACATGAGTTGGAGCTTCTTGACGCGCTTGCTTGACGAGATCTCCAACCATTCCACTTTTGTGGGAAAGATCTGGCTCACTCTCCTCATCATCTTCCGAATTGTCCTGACAGTGGTGGGTGGTGAGACCATCTATCATGATGAACAGAGCAAGTTTGTGTGCAACACTTTACAGCCCGGTTGTGATAATGTATGCTATGATGCTTTTGCCCCTCTATCACACGTTCGATTCTGGGTTTTTCAAATTATTATGATCACCACACCATCCATTATGTACCTCGGCTTTGCCATGCACAAAATTGCTCGACTGGCTGATGACGAATACCGACCACATAAACGCAAACTGCTGTCTATGGTTCATCGTGGAGTGGGCCATGACTATGACGGAGCTGACCAGATGGGTGAGGAAGTTCCCATGATCTTGGAGGAGATTGAGCCATCTGAGAAGGATAGTAAAGCGGTATCTACAGCCAAGTCTGCTGCTAAATCCGACAATCCAGCTACGAAGCATGATGGCCGTCGTCGCATCAAGAGAGACGGTCTTATGAAAGTATATGTGTTACAATTAGTCTCTCGTGTTGCCTTTGAGGTAGCCTTCCTTTTTGGCCAGTATGTTCTGTATGGTTTTGAAGTGGCACCATCATACATTTGCACTCGGAGCCCTTGCCCTCACACGGTGGACTGCTTTGTCTCACGTCCCACTGAAAAGACAATCTTCCTGATCATCATGTATGTTGTCAGTATACTCTGCCTTGTGCTGACTGTGCTGGAAATCCTTCATCTGGGAATTGGTGGCATAAGGGACGGTCTCCGCAGTCGATCGACTCAGAGGTTCCCCGTACATAGGCCATCAACATCCACCATCTGTCATCGCCTTGCCAATGCCCCACCGGGATATCAGGCTGCCCTGAAAAAGGACTCTTCTGGCAAGCTTAAGGCTGAGTTCCTGGGAGACTCAGGACGGGAGTCACTGGGTGATGACAACACTAGTCGTGATCTAGACCGTCTACGGAAACACCTGAAAATGGCACAGCAACATCTGGACAAGGCATACCACTCTGAGGAAGTAGGGCCTTCACACAGCAGCGGTCCAGACTCTAACAGCATTGCAGTTGAGCAAAACCGACTTAACCAAGCACAGGAGGGCTATGTCAGCGCTGAGGAGAAAGGTTTGTTTTGGGCTACACTTCTTGTTTCACATCAATTTTTTTACGGTGTGGTCACATTTACCATTGCTCTGTGAAATCTTGTGAGTAAAATCCATTAATTTCAAAAGGAATCTGTTATTTTGCGTGAGGGCAAAAAAGTTCCCACATAGATTTGGCTTATTTTCAATTTAGAATCATGCTGCAAATTTGCTTTGCCTATTTTATTTTCTGTGTGAGTTCAGGACTACACTATTGACAGTGTTCCTTTTCTTGCCCACAAATGTATGCTGAAATATCACTAATGTACCTACACCATTAAGGCGATCGCTCACCAGAGGAGAAGCGCCACGTTGCGTTGTATGTAGAACGAGGTATCGCACAGTGGACATCCACATTCTATTGTACGTTTGTGGTCAACAATATTGTTATGTTTAAGGAGTCAAGTCACCTTTATTTATATAGCGCTTTTTACAATACAGATTGTTTCAAAGCAGCTTTACAGAGATAACAGGAAAATAATGTTGTAATAATATTGTTAAATATAAGATTAAATGTCTCCAACTAAGCAAACCAAAAGCCAATGGCGAAGAAAGGAGACAGTGGCAAGGAACCAAAACTCCATCAGGTGACAGAATAGAGAAAAAAAACCTTGGGAGAAACCAGGCTCAGAAACCGGGTGGCCAGTTCTCCTCTGGCCAGCGAACGAACAGTGTATGATTATGATTCAGGCAGCATTACAGATCAGAAGTCAGATTGGATCGGAACACTATATTATGCAGTTTCTGGTTGAAGATCGGAGTCATCACGCGTATGGAGACGAGTTTGTCGAGTAGCAGTGCCGATGGTTGTCGTGTCGATGAGGCCTTCACAGGGGAGAGTCTAGTTGACACAAGCTCTGCTGACACTTCAGGGATGCATTGTGGTCGTGTCCAGGCGCAAGTCCACCATCTTATCTGGATACGCCCCGGGTCCAGCTGATTACAACCTCAGTCACTGAACATAAGTCACTGAAGATTATATTACTAACCTCAGTCACTGAACATTATATTGAATTACTGAATTAATTGGGAATCTCACCTGAAAATCCTGTAGCATCAGCAATCTTCCCAAGAGTATTTCCCAACTTCTTTGAATTTTATATCGTTTGTTATTTTTGTTATCGTTATGCTACTCCAGGGATGGGCAACGTCAGTCCTGGAGTACCTCTGTCCTGCAGAGTTTAGGTCCAACCCTAATCAAACACACCTGAACAACCTAATCAATGTCTTCAGGAATACTAAGGCTACAGGCAGGTGAGTTTTTATTTATTTATATATATATATATATATATATATATCAGGGTTGGAGCTAAACTCTGTAGGGCAGCGGCAATCCACTCCACTCCATGCTATTGAAGTCAACTGAAGTGTCTTGTGACCTGGTCCAGTAGGTGGCAGCACACAACAGTGAATGTTACCACAACAGGCAAAAGTTAATATGCTTTCTCACTGAGGTTAGTGTAATAAAAAAGGGCAAAATTAAAGATTATAAAGGGCTACGTTTATGTAAGCAATAAGGTACTCGAGGCTGTGCTGTATCCTGAATAATCTTCGCGTCGTGCCTAACAATACCCTTCAGCCGTGACTTATTCACGATACAGCACTAGCCTCGAGTACCTTATTTCTTTTATAAAACGGTTACCACACAATACAAATATTAAAGCTGAAAAATATGTTTCTATGCAACTTTCATGAAGTAAAATCACTAAATGCCTTCCTTCCGCTGGAAAAAATAGTCCCTGACCGTAAACCGCAACAGAAGTTACATACATTATTTCGCCAATAGATGGAGACAAAGACTGTCTTAATGAGTGAGTCAGTCAGTAGAGAAGACTTTTACATTGATAGGACTCAAACTTGTGATCACGGAGAAGGAAGACACAACTGACATATGACTAGGGCACGGGAAAACCCCTTAACTGTTAAAAGAACAAGATATGGCAGCGGACATTCATACAGATTATTTTTTTTTTATTATGAATATAGGACTGACCTGAAGGAAAATGCTATGTCTACTGTAAATGCAGGTAGGGAGAGCCGGGACAGTTGAAACACTTTTCAGATAAACGTTGTTTTCTAAGATAAGGTTACAGATAGAGTTTTTTTCTTTTTGTGATCAACAACTCACATATGTGTTCTCTTAGTATCATGTGTTGTTCGGTACAAATATAGAATGATTTAAGTAAAAATTTACTTTGAACGGTAGTTGTGCTTTGTTTCAATTGTCTCGCATGAGCGGGGCGATTGAAACACATGGGTGTGACGGATGAAACATAAGTTTAAACGGCAACTATTCATCTAATGCTCGTTTTGGTTACACTTTATTTCGATAGTCCACTTTAGACATTCTACAAACTATAAATAACTTTTCAACTACATGTCAACTAACTCTCATTAGAATATTAGTAGGCTGTAATACTGTAATAGACTGTCAGTAGAGGTTTACTGTTAGGTGTTAGGGTTTGGGTTAGGAGAACAAGTTGACTTGTATTTGCCAAGTTACTTACAGTCAGTAGAATGTCTGTTGGGGGACCAACAAAATATAGTGTTAGCAGATATTAAGCAGACAGTCTACTAATACTCTAATGACATTTAGTTGACGTAGCTGCAAAGTTACTTATAGTTAGTAGAATGTCTAAAGTGGACTATCGAAATAAAGTGTTACCAAATTTAAAGGTTTATATTAACCATTTTTGTTCTGTCGCCCAATAGACAATAGGCGATAATAAGCTTATGCGCATTTTGCGTAATCTCATAGGCTATTTTGACGAAGAAAGACAAATCAGTTTACAATTCATTTTCTTACATTTCTTCCTTGAGTCATATTGAGTGGTTGCTAGTTGAATAGCCTGTTATTATGAACATAACAAAATTATGAACACTTGTTTCAACCGTACTGACAGCGCCTCCTGCCAGTTAAACCTGTTTTGCACTTAAACTAAAAAACTCTGATAATGCACACTTAAGGTTGTGTTGCAGTATTAAAACACCTGCTGTATTATCATTACAATGGCACATGAAACAATAAATACAACTTGTCAGTCAAAAAAAAAGTACGGCACAAAATAACTTACCGCACTCAAAAACAGTTTTCTGGCTCTAACTTTAAAACGGCATGATGTAAAGAAGAAATGTTTTTGCGGGTCTGGTCGGCATTGAGTATGTGCTGACTAAATTTGAGTGGTGCTGACGTGAGTGGTTTTCAAGGAAATCTCAATGTTTCATCCGTCCCGCGTTTCAATCGTCCCGGCTCTCCCCTACACTCGCTTGCTAAATCTCTCATAATACATAATAATCTACTCTAGGTTTAATGAACAACATCAATGCATCTCATGAGATCAAACATGTTTTAAGTTGCTAAGAGTGGTTGCTAGGGGTGTTGTGTAGTGATGCATAGAACCTTTGGGTGAAGCGATTATAGCCATGTGTTATCGTGAATAAAACACGTTGACCAATCAGAATCAAGGATTGGAACTAACCGTTTTATAATTTTATAATTTTCCCCCTATAGTATGTTTAGACTTTATTCAAGCTGTATGAATGTAAAACTAAATGTATCTTGCAGTACAGAGTGAAGTCAGTAGCCTATGTAGGCTACATTAATGGTGGTTTGGGATAAATATAGAATGTAATTGAACGAAAAAATGTTAGTGGTGCTCTGTGTCGGTGCTGCACTGCGGATAGACGTGTGGCACTGCTGGTGTGCGTGCACAGTGCACTCATAGAAAACAATGTGTTCGAATTTTAAACACATGGTGCTAAGCGGCACTTCGCTTCTCGTCCAGTGTGTGAACCCTTTTGCCTATCACTTTGCATACCATCACTATCGGAGCAATTTTTTCAACCTGTTCTTACTCCCTAGGTGTCTGATTAATGCCAGGTATCCAAGACTTTTACGCAACACTATACAGACGCCATTGCAACATTCCAAGTAAACCCAAAGCTTTTAATGAGAAACATTTGCAGATGTGAAGTTCATGGGAATTTTATCATCATGAAATTATATGCTGGGGTATAATTTTGTCATTACGACATGATATTTTGGGGTAGGCATTTCACTAATTATCAGACACCTTGGGAGTGAGAAAAGGCTGACTTTCTTTAAATGGATGTCAATGGTGGAGAGGCTTCAATACACTGAATTCAGTAAGCTGACTTTTGTGAGGAAACGGTTGATCACTTTATGAATTGGCACCCTGTGGCTAATTTTTTACGTTTGCCATTAAATATTCACTCAAATTGGCTATATTTGGAGTTTAAAACTAAATAAATATTTTATAATATAAGTTGCAGAATTTTTCAATGGGTTGAATTCACTTTGTGTGTGCTCCTTGATACCAATCTTTCATTTAAAGGTCACGTGTCTAGTATCTGTAAAACTAAATTTTTTTCATCTTAAAAATATATCTAAATTACGTCATATGCTCTCAATGAAAAATGCAGAACAATTGGTTCATGGCATCAAGGCTAGATTATTGTAATGCTCTACTGGGTGGTTGCCCTGCACGTTTAATACATAAGCTACAGCTGGTCCAACATGCAGCCGTTAGAGTTCTTACCAGAACCAGGAAGTATGACCGTATTAGCCCGGTTCTCTCAACACTGCGTTGGCTCCCTATTAAACATCGTATACATTTTTAAATATTGCTGATTACTTACAAAGCACTAAATGGTTTAGCTCCCCTGTACTTGAGCGAGCTCTTAACGCATTATAGTCCTTCACGTCTATTGTGATCTCAAAATTCTGGCCAGTTGATAATACCTAGAATATCAAAATCGACTTCTGGCGGTAGATCCTTTTCCTATTTAGCACCAAAACTTTGGAACAGTCTTCCTAACATTGTCTGGGAAGCAGACACAGTCTGTCAGTTCAAATCTAGACTAAAAACACATCTCTTTGGCTTAGCATACACATAACACATTATAGACTTCTATAATTCAATGTTAGGCTGCAAAGTTTAGATCAGCCAGAACCGGGAACACTTCCCATAAATCCTGATGTACTTTGTGCATCATAAGAAGGATGGCGTCTACGCTAATATTAGTCTCTCTGTTTATCCCGAGGTTTACCACAGTCCACCGGATCCAGCCCGTATCCGGATCTCATGAAGGACCTGCGCCTGGACACGACGACAACGCAGTCCTGAAGTGTCAACTAGTACTGAATTGATAAAACGTTGTCGGGATAATTCAGATTTACGTGGCTACGCAGAAGCGATAAAAAATTCTCATAGCCACCAGGCTTGTTTTATGCAAATTATCGGCCGGGTCGCATTAAAGGTTTTCTGTTAGAAAGGTGTTGTGTTAGCGGCCCCGAAGTTAATAACTAATGATCGTTGCGACAGAAGTGAATCAATCAAAACTAACTTTAGCTGGACAATAACTTCATTCTAGAGCTGCTGTAAAGCCAAAACAATCTCTGTTACTTTAATTTCCTATTATCACTGTAAAGCTGCTTTGAAACAGTCTATATTGTTAAACGCGCCATATAAATGGGGACTTGACTTGACTTTGTGTTAATGCTCTTTAATTTTATGGTTTTCAGAAACAATGATTGACTGTCATAAAACAGAATGTGATTCAATAATTCATAATCAGATTTTATAATAAAAATATTTAAATCTGTGATTTTAATAATCTGGTTTATTTCTGATATTTTTGTTTTGGATAGTAGAAGTTCTGAATGTGCAATAGCTCAATTTAGTAGCCAAATTGACTGGTGAGTAAAGGGTAATTTCAAACCCTGTACATAAGATATGGATAATTATTTCTAGTCAAATATGTCATCAAAAATTGCCATTTTCTAATGTGAATTTTTATTTTTTTTGTACCTTGTTGGACTCTTTTTTTTGATACAGTAATTGGTGGATATTTAATAAAATTTATATTTTTCTTTTTCTGTTTTTAAAGAGACTCGTGATTGAAGCATGTTTTCCTATTCAGCTGGCTCTCCATCAAAAATACACCAACTCCATGCTGAGATGCACATTTTGGAGGGCAGTCGTTGACCAGATTTTGTGTTTTTCCTGTTCTTCTGACTCTTCATTGAATGGGCTAACTCAAGAATGAGATGCAAATAATAATGGAGAGCAGTTATTGACAAAATTTTGTGTGTTCTCCTCTAATTGCATATTAGAGAAAAGTGTTATTTACAGTATTAAAACATAGCTGCCATATATAATGACAAGAAAAACACCAGTTCATAAATTGCACCCTACTGTACCATTTATCTTCCAAGCAATTTTTGCTCACATGGTTTTATAACAACAGCACAAGAAAAAGATACATTACCTGACTGTAATGTCGAAGATATTTTCATGATTGCTAATTATTGTCCATTTTAGCAAATCGGTATAAATTGAAGCCAAAAACAAACAAGTCTTCCTGTTCAGTTCATTACAATGAAAGAAAGATATATCCTTGTCTTAAAAAACCCCGAAGCGTTTGTGTTTGGTTATGTTGCTTTTGGTTAAAGTCTGCCTGTGTGTTCTGATATTTTTGTAACATTGTCCAGTATGTAAATGTCTTAAGTTATGGGAGGGTGCTTTTCAAACAGCACTGACATTGTATTTAGAACATAGGAATAAAATGATTGCAATACATGTGCATTTGACCAGATTTTAAAACTACGAAGAACCTGGAAATTGCTTGAATTGCTTATTAAAAGGTTTCATGCTCTGTATTATTATAGAAATGAAAATGTGTGGTGCAAGTATGCAACATGGTGTTACTTTACTTTTGGTACAGTGTCTGTGGTTTACATGGGATTTCTGTTTTTTTTTTTAACCGGGACTTCAGATTTTGCAATGACATGATATAGATGCACACTATTTGTGGATTTGTTGGTGATCCAAGTAATATTTAAAGGGATAGTTTAACCCAAAATGAAAATTCTATCACTTACTCACCCTCAAGCTGTTGCAAACCTGTTTTAATTTCTTTCTTTTGCTGAACATAAAGGATGATTATTTTAAAGAATGTCTTTTTTTTTTCCATACTATGGAAGTCAATGGGGCCCATCAAGTGTTTGGTAAACTCATATTCTTCTAAATATATTTTGTGTTAGGCAGAAGAAAGATTTTTTTTTAATGTTTGGGAAAATACTAGCAAATAATGACAGGATTTTCATTTTAGGGTAACTCCCTTTAACTGAAAGTTCTAGACCTTTACTTAGTTTTACAATACTAAATGAATAGTATTTTGACAATATGTTTGAAATTAACATCTCATTTTGTTGTACACAAATGAGATGAAGGCTCTTTTTTAATGTTTATTCAATTCTGTTTTTCTTCATTTGTAAGTCACTTTGCATACCTTCTGCTAAATTAATAAATATCAGAGGCCTATAAATACCCGTTATTCTGTATTAATTGACACCCCCCAATTTTGGCTGCCAGGTTGAGATTATAGCCATAAAATCCAAATCAGTGACACATTTTTAATGCCTCTATAAAATGAATGTGTCCTTAGTTTCTTAACTTGACCAGTTATCATTTTTATTATAATTAGAATGTTACAATTGTATGCAAAAAATCTGGCCTGGTAGTTCAAAGGTCTTACTCTATTGAATTATTGTAGAGCCTTTCTTTTTCACTGTACCCTTGAGCAAACCTAAAATACTTTATGGGACTATCCAGTGGTTGGTAGCTTTTTTTAAAGCATCTGCTAAATAACCCATTATGCTTTAATGCAGCGTTTCTCACCCTGGACCTGGAGAACCCCCAACAACACTGCATGTTTTAGTTACACATTTGACTTGAAGCAGTGCTGCGCATACCCATCGGTGTATGACATCAAAGTACCACGAGAACAATTGGAGAGCAGACGCCTATGTATGATTTCGAACTGGATTTATTCTGAATGTTCCCATCCAATCTGACTTCGGACCTATAATGCTGCCTGAATCATAATCATATACTGTTCATTAGTTGGCCATAGGAGAACTCTATTTTCTATTTTGTTCTTCGGGTAAAAATGAATAAAAAGTATAAAAAAAACATAATAATGACACACAATGTCTTTTTTTAAAACATTTATTCTTTATTGTAATGTGCATTTTTTAAATTAGTGTACAAGGTTAAGATTCTTTACTCTGCAAATGGCTGTTTAATTCAAGTATAGGTCTCTGCAGGACAGTAATAGGAGTTACCAGATCAGGGGGCTAGGCCATAAACAGAGGGGCGTTTTCACCGCGTTACCTGATTTGCCCACGTCTCAGTGAGGGTAGGGTTTAGGGTTGGGGTCAGGTCGGGTGAATGGCATAATTTTCATTGAATGATTTATAAACACCCACCAGTTTGAAAACACTCAGAAATTTAGAAATGCCCACTTTTGTTCCGCAGAGACCCCATACTCATTTAATTTAGTACAAGCCATCTTATTTGCATAAAGAAATTAAAAAAAAGTTATAGAGCAATATTTTTGTTAATTTTTGTATCAACAAAGTTGTCATGTTAATGAAGGTTAAAATTTTATAAAGTTAAAGTTACAAGTAGAGGTTATCTATCTACAGTATCTTCTTAATCCACACAGCATTTAAAATAGCTGACTTGTGTATGAAAAAAACAACAACATTCACACCTCTTACAGATAATCTTAAAGCTAAACAACTCTAGAGTGTTAAATGCAGTTGCACTCTTCTGGTATTATGTTAGGTAGGGTCTCGTACTTGAATGAGTATCCCCCGTCAGAGGTGGTGGTGAAACGGAGGGACTTCATGCTCTCTGGAACAGGGGCACAGCACTGGTTGATCCCGAGTAGGGTGGTAGTGCGCTCAGTGCTGGAACAGTTGCCATGGCAGTAGTAAAATGTGAAAGCTTTAGGATGAACAATCCAGTTGTTCCAGCCAAGGTCCTCGAATGAGATTTCGATCTGTTTTTTTCTGCAATCTGCGTCCTCAGAAGCAGGTCTCCTGAGATTTTCGATAGCAGCCGGTGACCAAGGGATTTTGGGCGCCCTGCGGGAGCGGTCAGGGCCGCTTGAGCGTGTGTGGAGGTGCAGAAAGGGTGTTTTATCTTCTGAATCATAGCAACTGCAGGATGGGCAACGGACCTGCAGCATGAAAGGGCCATCAGCCATGGCAATGTGGAGATGGGGAGCTAACTTATAGGTGGTCCAGCCATCAGGGCAGCGTTTGATTGGACTGTCAGATGCTTGGAGCAGCTCCTGGTAATGAGTGAGAATGAAAAGGGGTGCTGAGATGTTGCTAGAAGCAATGGTCTCTCCAGCATAGAACCAGAAGTGGGCAGAGGTGATGACAGAGTCCTGGCTGTCCATAGAGGGCTGAAAGTAGTAAGTAAAGTGACGGGATGCAGCATCTGAGGAGTGATAAGGGATATCCTTGCATGTAGACTCTGAAAGTTAATAAGAAAGGTCTGAATGTGTATCAAATGAAACAATGTCAACATGGCAAGATAACCCTGTTGCTTTAAAATGTGATTGAATGATTCCAGCTTTAGGCGGATCAATGTGTCCACGATAAAGAAAATCATACATTTTTCAAAAAATGTTGGTTTCATATGTTTTTTTAAAGTTTTTATACCATTTTTAACAAGTATTTAAATTGTATGACTAAAATGTCATGTGGTATAGGCTAACTATCAAGAAAATAGTGAACACCTCTTAACCATTAAATAAAATTCCTATATTTCATTAGGTTTCACACTTGTATTAACCTTGCCTTGTCTTTACAAGAGTACAAATTTCTGTGTTGCTTCACACCACATGATGATTTGACTGACAGAGTATTTACAATATTTATATTTTAAATATGTATGATATGATTATAATAACATTTATAATATTTAGTTATGTTATTCATGTTGAAGCTGTAATATTTCTCTAAGAAAGCTATTGGAGCTTACCTGAGCTTGGGAACAGAATAATCTGTGAAGACTCCTGATGGTGTCTTCTTCCTACTCTTGTCTCCCTAGTCATTCGTGAAGCTACATGCTGAGCAACTCTGTTCACCGCCTGCCTTGTTGGCAGCTGCAGCACTGGCAGAGGAGGCTCATCCATCTCCAAACCTTCTAGGATCCGTCTTTTCAGCCAGCCAAGCACCATGTCACGCGGTAATTCATCTCCTTGACAGGCCTGGACAAATGGAGGTGAAAAGAAAGCCCACAGCATCAGGGCACAAGCAAATGAAGATAAACAGCTGGTCCAGGTCAACATCCTCAAAACTCAACAGAGGATGAAGCAGACTAAATATGACAAAAAATTTAAAAACTTTTTCAGGTAAAAGAGAGAGACAAAGAGAGAGAGAGAGAGAGAGAGAGAGAGAGCTGTAATCAAGCTCAGCTAGGTTTAGTGTCTTCTCTCTTGCAGATCTATGTTTTAGAAGAAGTCTGTAATATTTTTTTTTTACACTTTAGCAAATGGCAACTATTTGTTTGGGTTCATGCTATCACTGTCTGGACAGGATAAAACAGCTTTTGAGATTACAATTCTTGGATATGGTCTATTTCCCTGTTCCCTTGTCCTTGGAAGAAATTGACACAGTATAACATAAGATTTTTTTTTTCTTCACAAAAGTGAATCATGCTTTTATTATTCCTGCTTGAAATGTTTATCCCATGTTTCTAATCTTAAATACAGAAGCCTACAATATTTATTATGTGAATGTGATGTTATTGAATTGTGCCTTATAAGTCAGAAGTGTCCAATCCTGCTCTTGGAGGGACACCTTAATGTAGAGTTTAGCCCCAACACACTTGATTGGATGGAATATATCTGAAGAATGTTGGTAAACAAACCATTTTGGTGACCATTGAATTTTTTTTATTTTTTTTGTTTCACAGAAGCAAGTTTAGAACATAGTAAAAAGTGCTATATAAATTAAGGTGACTTGACTTGAGAACATGAGGGTGAGTAAATAATTTCAGAATTTTTTGGGTGACTTATGTCTTTAAGGAACTCATAAGTGCTCACAAGGGTTTTATATTTGAACTATATATTATTTTGTGGCTGTATAGTGGCTCTATATTGGCTCAAATTATGTTATATTTTTGAGAATTCCATTGTGGCCTGTCATCAAAACTCAGTATTGGCAAAATCGTATTACACTATGTTCTTTGTAAGATTTTCTCTGAGAGTTTTGATACTATGACACCTGCTTTCCCATGTGAGCTTGAAAAGTACAAACATTCCATTATCAAACGCTTGTGGCTTGACCTTGCCATGTCTGGTGTTTGCCAGTTTTTGGCAGAACTATTTTGCAATAGAGAAGATCAGTTCGGCCACTTCACATACACCACCAGAATGTATAAGGGGAACAAATAAGATGTTGAAAATTCTTATGTTTGAACTTTTTTAAGTTCTGTTAACAGAAGCAAATATATAATTAAAGCTGCATAGCAGCATTTAGCGGTGTTCAAGCAGTTAAGGCCTTTAAGGCCGTTAAGCACAAAAGCATCAAAAGACATTAAGTTTTATTTAGCATTAATTTAACCACTGACATAATAGATGGAAAAGACCATTTACAGCCAATACAGGCAATTTACCATAGGAAATATATGGTTTTAAAGCTTTTTAACAGTTATAGCGCCACCTATTGTCCGATCTCCATAAAATTTTGCATGCTTGTTAATGATGTTATGTCACATATGCTCACCAATTTTTGTGAAGTTCTGAGTTTTTATTTATGATTTATAGGCTTTTGAGTGTGTTTTGACATGCCCCTTTTTATAAATGATCCTGTTATAGCAAACCAAAGGGCAAAGTTCAACTTTTTTTCGATAATTATTGATCTAGACAGTCCAGAGAATTGTCCTAGACTGGTCTGGTTCCGATCGGGCGAAAAACCAGGGACTAGTTCGCAAAAGTAGGTTTTTAACATATTCGTGAATATTTAATGAACGATTTGATTGACAGCAATGGTTCTAGAGGCAAAGTTGTTCAGCATGAGGAGATCTATCAAATGATATGCATATTGTGGGGATGTGTGCAACACCACGTAATTACAGGGCCGTAAAACTCCTTAGCGCCAACTAGTGGCCGATTTCTTTCAAAACTTTTACAGACCTTTAGGGCCATGAGTCGAACATGCCCATCGAGTTTCGTTCCGATTGGCCTCCGTTAACCTCGTCTCATAGGTGCTCAAACTTCATTGGCGGATGGCGGCCATGTTTTTTGAGATACGCCAATGTCCTCATACACATACATGGGGCCTTGGACCAAGACACTGCATACCAATTTTCAAGTCAATCGGACTAACGGTCATGTGGTCACAGCCCTATTTATGTCTTTTTAATGTTATAGCGCCACCATGTGGCCAATCGACGCAGTTTTTTTACTGTGACCTCAAATTGAACTCATAAATACGTGTACCAAGTTTGGTGAAGATATCTCATTTACTTCTCGAGTTATAGCCATTTTAGTAAAATAGGCTCCTCCCACAACAATAATTTTACTACCCCTAGCGACCGGAATTTGAAATGTCAACTTTTTTTCGATAATTATTGATATTCAGACTCCAGAGAACATTTCTGCACTGGTTTGGTTCCAATCGGGCAAAAAAACCAGGGACTAGTTCGCAAAAGTAGGTTTTTAAAAAAATTCAAAATGGCGGACAAATTTGCATACCAAAAATAAAATCGGAGATAAACATTTTGTCCTTCAGGCGTCCAGCTTTTCAATGATATAAGACACTTGAGTCTACGACTTACGGTCTAGGAGTTATGAGCAGTTACGCGCAATTGATTGCTATAGCGCCACCTATGGGCCAATCGGGCTCATACTTTGATAACCTCTCCTCGATTTTTGTACTACCCTGTGGCAAAGTTTCAAGTCTCTAGCACTTACGGTTTGGGCTGCACGATGCGTTTTAGGGGAAAATAATAATTAAAGCTGCAAGCAGCATTTAGCGGTGTTCAAGCAGTTAAGGCCTTTCAGGCCGTTAAGCACAAAAGCATCAAAAGACATTAAATTTTATTTAGCATACATTTAAACACTGACATAATAGATGGAAAAAAACATTTAAAGCCAATATAGGCAATTTACCATAGGAAATATATGGTTTTAAAGCTTTTTAACAGTTATAGCGCCACCTATGGTCTGATCTCCATGAAACTTTGCATGCTTCTTCACCATGTTATGACACATATGCTCATCAATTTCTGTGAAGTTTTGACTTTTCGTTTAGGATTTATAGGCTTTTGACCGTATTTTGCCCCGCCCCTTTTCTAAATGAGCCTGTTACAGCCACCCAAATGCAAAAGTTCAACTTTTTTTTGATAATTATTGATCAAGAGAGTCCAGAGAATTGTCCTAGACTGGTCTGGTTCCGATCGGGCGAAAAACCTAGGACTAGTTCGCAAAAGTAGGTTTTTAACATATTCGTGAATATTTAATGAACGATTTGATTGACAGCAATGGTTCAAGAGGCAAAGTTGTTCAGCATGAGGAGATCTATCAAATGATATGCATATTTTGGGGATGTGTGCCACACCATGTGATTACAGAGCCGTAAAACTCGTTAGCGCCAACTAGTGGCCGATTTCTTTCAAAATTCTTACAGACCTCTAAGGCCATGAGTCGAACATGCCCAGCGAGTTTCGTTCCGATCGGCCTCCGTTGACCTCGTCTCACAGGTGCTCAAATTTCATTGGTCGATGGCGGCCATGTTTTTTGAGATACGCCAATGTCCTTATATACATACATGGGGCCTTGGACCAAGACACTGCATACCAATTTTTAAGTCAATCGGACTAACGGTCAGGTGGTCAGAGCCCTTTTTAAGTTTTTTTCACATTATAGCGCCACCTAGTGTTAGATCGTCGAGATTTTTTTACTGTGACCTCAGAATGAACCCATTCACATGTGTACCGAGTTTGGTGAAGCTATCTCATTTCCTTCTCGAGTTATAGCCATTTTAGTCAAATAGGCTCCGCCCACAACGTTCATTTTGCGCCCCCTAGCGAACGTGAATCAAAATTTCAACTTTTTTTTGATAATTATTGATATTCAGACTCCAAAGAACATTTCTGCACTGGTTTGGTTCCGATCGGGCGAAAAACCAGGGACTAGTTCGCAAAAGTAGTTTTTCGACAAAATTCAAAATGGCGGAAAATCTATCATGACGGAAATGAAATCGGAGATATACGTTTTGTTCGTCAGGAGTCCAGCTTTCCAATGATATAAGACACTTGAGTCTACGACATACGGTCTAGGAGTTATGCGCAGTTTTGCGCAATTGGTTGCTATAGCGCCACCTAATGGCCAATCGGGCTCATAATTTGATAACCTCTCCTCGATTTTTGTACTACAGTCTGACAAAGTTTCAAGTCTCTAGCCCTTACGGTTTGGGCTGCACGATGCGTTTTACGGCAGAAGAAAAATAATAATAATTAAAGCTGCAAGCAGCATTTAGCGGTGTTCAAGCAGTTAAGGCATTTAAGATTTTTAACCACACAAGCATCAAAAGACATTAAGTTTTATGTAGCAAGCATCAGTTAGTTAACCACTGACATCATAGATGGAATAGACCATGTTTTAGCATGATATACCACATTTTAGTGTGATTTTTCATGATTTACCATGTTCCAGTATGATTTACTACGTCCTAGGATGATTTACCATAGAGCAGTGGTTCCCAAACCTGTCCTGAAGGACCCGTTTTCTCTGTCTCTCTAATCAATCACACCTGATTCAACTCATCAGCTCATTAACCTATGTGATTATGAGCTGATGAGTTGAATCAGGTGTGTTTGATTAGGGTTCCCAACACTGTCATAGAGTACCGTGATTCTAGCATGATTTACCATAGTTTATCATGATTTACCACATTGCTAGCATTGATGGGAAGTGTCAGTACAAATGAAGTGATAAACTCTGTCAAAATATGATTGTGTTATAATAGTAATTGTTATACAAGTGATTTTATAGTGTCTAATATGCACCTGTTAAAAGACTTCATTAATAAGTAGAATGTGCCAATAAGTGGTCTTCTACTGCCCTCTGCTGGCCACTTTCATTTTGACAGGCTTGATTTTCACCAGTATTCTGCAAACCAGTTTTTCCATTTTAACTCCCTTATGCAAGCTTACACACACACACACACACACACACACACACACACACACACACACACACACACACACACACACACACACACACACACAAAATCATTATGAAAATATATTTGAATGGTATTTCATACATGTAACCCTTATTACGGGGTAGTAATAATGTACATAGGTGTAGTAGTCTAAAGTAGTCCTAGAGGTTATGTTTAATATGAATTTGGACCAGAATCAGAAAACGCTAAATTGTTAAGAGCCTGAGAATTGAATGCCAATAAAAGGAATACCACACCAGAATGACAGTTTACAAAACCTGTATTAATTATACAGGGCTGGCACATACATATAAGAACACATTTATGAAAAATAACAAACTAAATAATAAAGTGCGCACAAAAACAAAAACCTTTTTTTCAGTTTCTTTGAGCTCAGTTTGTCCTCGGTTCCACTTGCCTTTATTGACAAGAGTTCAGTTTTCACCGTTGGGGCCCTTTTTTTCCAGTTGTGTTAGTGTTTGTCCTACCACCACGAAGATGAAGATGATCCTGGTAATCTGTCTAAAGTCAGAGTCACAAACACGTCTGGCTCGCCACCCAGCCACCCGGACTGGGAATCTTTGAATCTCTGGGAGAACGCCTGGAACGTCTGGATCTGTATCACTCCGTGGAAAGGATCTCTGCACGATGTTTCCAACTCTTTACCAAAACCTGACCTATAAATAAGGCCAAATCATTTCACTCAATTACCATTCAGTGAATAAATGGACTGCTACAGGCTACTATAAAATAAAATGAGATAATATTTCAGTACACCGATAACACAATTTCAAAATCTCTCTCTCGTTGTACAACAGCTCTTATGTTTCTTCTCAGGTATCAAAACTATATGAATTTATCTCCAGTATCAAAAGTACATTTACATCAGAAATTACATCCTTCATAAAAACACACATTTCTAATTCAAGTTTTATGAAACCTTAGTAACATTAGCAGTATGTATAATAAAACTGCATGAATTGCATGTAAACATTGATCAACTTGTATTACTTGAAATTAGATGCATTAAGGCATTAGCGTGCTTATTTATCCCCCTCTGCACCGGTAACAGTGGAAAGAATGCACTAAAAATGTACCTCTCTAACCTCCAGTAAACACAATTGAATCCACAATTTTTAACATCATTATTTAACAAACTAACTATTTAGCAACAGTATGGAAAGGTAACATTTATTTTTATAACCCACAAACAAAATAAGTAGTTGGTTTCACAGGCATTAACCAGTATTTCGCTATCCTATTGTGGCTAAATACCTAAATTTAGATTAACCTAAATGCTAGCGATCTCAGAGGCCTAGCGCTAGATAAACAACTCACCATTTCAGTGGAATTCACTGCCTTTAGCTCCGTGACAACAGTGGATTCAGGTACAGCTCGCTTTAACACTCTATATTACAACAAGGTATAGTCAGCATAAGCAATAATGATTACATAACTTGTTTAATTCTCTCCATGTCGTTTTTATCGTCTTACCAAGTAGATAACACAGCCTCCTATTCTCAAGTGCAGGCGCCAAAAGAACGTGCAGTGACGCAAAACTAGAGGCGTAACTGTAACGGAGCCTAGCTGGCAGCTGATTGGTCAGCTCACTGTCTCACAGAGCTCACCCATTTGCTCACTTACAAGTCCATCAAAGATACGAAAATAAGTTAACCCTTTTGTGACTGGGTTAGACAGCTAAATAGTGTTTCTCATTATTAAGCCTGGCTTTTGTTTGATTAGTGTTCCCAACACTGCCATAGAGTACCGTGATTCTAGCATGATTTACCACATTGCTAGCATTGATGTGAAGTGTCAGTACAAATGAAGTGATAAACTCTGACAAAATATGATTGTTATAATAGTAATTGTTATGCAAGTGATTTTATAGTGTCTAAATATGAATGCACCTGTTAAAAGACTTCATTAATAAGTAGAATGAGCCAATAAGTGGTCTTCTACTGCCCTCTGCTGGCCACTTTCATTTTGACAGGCTTGATTTTCACCAGTATTCTGCAAAGCAGTTTTTTCCATTTTAACTCCTTTATGCAAGCTTACACACACACACACAAAATCATTATGAAAATGTATTTGAATGGTATTTCATACATGTCTTTGCAAACTATTAATCAGATTATTCAGAATTTATTCAGAAACATAGGACTACACACACATTCTGTTGTAGATACAGAGATTTGAACTATGTCTAATTCAGGATTCACATTTGTCAATGTGACAGAATTGTCAATAGTGATACTTCAATAGATGAAATTTGACTTAATGTGATTGTAAATGTTAAAATAGTGACTTTATAAAGTCTAACTAGTAATTTTGTCACACTACTCAAGTATAATTAATATTTTAAACAGCAGGGGGCAGTAAAATACTACTTATTGGCTTAATATGCCATTATATTCATTTAATTTTCTCATTTTTAACTGTTATAGAGGTAAATTTTTTCCGAACTGTTTGAAATTTTTCATGATTGTTTGGAGTCATATGGCACATGTTCTGACTTGTTTTTAAGAAGATCTGAGCATTCATTGAAGCGATATAGGCTTTTGGGGACACTAGGTCAAGGCTACATTGTGAAGTGACCCTATTATAGCCATCCAAATGAAGTTGTTCAACTTTTTCTGATAATTATTGATCTAGAGAGTCCAGAGAATTGTACTGCACTTGTTTTGAACATTATGATATGAACATTACATGATAATAAATGGAAAACACCATTTACAGCAAATACAGGCAATTTACCATAGGAAATACATTGTTTCAAAGCTTTTTAACAGTTATAGCGCCACCTATGGTCCGATCTCCATAAAATTTGGCATGCTTTTTAAGGATGTTATGTCACATATGCTCACCAATTTTTGTGAAGTTCTGAGTTTTCGTATAGGATTCATAGGCTTTTGACTATATTTTGCCACGCCCATTTTATAAATGACCCTGTTATAGCCAACCAAATGCCAAATTTCAACTTTTTTTTGATAATTATTGATCTAGAGAGTCCAGAGAATTGTCCTAGAGTGGTCTGGTTCCGATCGGGCGAAAATCCTAGGACTAGTTCGCAAAAGTAGGTTTTAAACATATTTGTGAATATTTAATGAACGATTTGATTGACAGCAATGGTTCTAGAGGCAAAGTTGTTCAGCATGAGGAGATCTATCAAATGATATGCATTTTGTGGGGATGTGTGCCACACCACGTGATTACAGAGCCGTAAAACTCGTTAGCGCCAACTAGTGGCCGATTTCTTTCAAAACTCTTACAGACCTCTTGGGCCATGAGTCGAACATGCCCATCGAGTTTCGTTCCGATCGGCCTCCGTTAACCTCGTCTCACAGGTGCTCAAACTTCATTGAACGATGGCGGCCATGTTTTTTGAGATACGCCAATGTCCTTTTATACATACATGGGGCCTTGGACCAAGACACTGCATACCAATTTTCAAGTCAATCGGACCAACGGTCAGGTGGTCATAGCCCTATTTATGTTTTTTTTATGTTATAGCGCCACCTAGTGCCCAATCGTCGCGATTTTTTTACTGTGACCTCAGAATGAACGTATTCACATGTGTACCGAGTTTGGTGATGCTATCTCATTTACTTCTTGAGTTATAGCCCTTTTAGTAAAATAGGCTCCGCCCACAACGTTCATTTTGCGCCCCCTAGCGACCGTGAATCAAAATTTCAACTTTTTTTCGATAATTATTGATATTCAGACTCCAGAGAACATTTTGGCACTGGTTTGGTTCCGATCGGGCGAAAAACCAGGGACTAGTTCGCAAAAGTAGTTTTTCGACAAAATTCAAAATGGCGGAAAATCTATCATGGCGGAAATGAAATCGGAGATATACGTTTTTTACTTCAGGTTTCCAGCTTTCCAGAGATATAAGACACTTGAGTCTACAACATACGGTCTAGGAGTTATGAGCAGTTTTGCGCAATTGGTTGCTATAGCGCCACCTATGGGCCAATCGGGCTCATAATTTGATAACCTCTCCTCGATTTTTTTACTACCATCTGACAAAGTTTCAAGTCTCTAGCACTTACGGTTTGGTCTGCACGATGCGTTTTAGCGGAGAATAATAATAATAATTAAAGCTGCAAGCAGCATTTAGCGGTGTTCAAGCAGTTAAGGCCTTTAAGGCCGTTAAGCACAAAAGCATCAAAAGACATTAAGTTTTATTTAGCATTAATTTAACCACTGACATAATAGATGGAAAAGACCATTTACAGCCAATACAGGCAATTTACCATAGGAAATATATGGTTTTAAAGCTTTTTAACAGTTATAGCGCCACCTATTGTCCGATCTCCATAAAATTTTGCATGCTTGTTAATGACGTTATGTCACATGTGCTCACCAATTTTTGTGAAGTTCTGAGTTTTTATTTATGATTTATAGGCTTTTGAGTGAATTTTGCCATGCCCATTTTCTAAATGACCCTGTTATAGTGAACCAAAGGGCAAAGTTCAACTTTTTTTTGATAATTATTGATCTAGAGAGTCCAGAGAATTGTTCTAGACTGGTCTGGTTCCGATCGGGCGAAAAACCAGGGACTAGTTCGCAAAAGTAGGTTTTTAACATATTCGTGAATATTTAATGAACGATTTGATTGACAGCAATGGTTCTAGAGGCAAAGTTGTTCAGCATGAGGAGATCTATCACATGATATGCACATTGTGGGGATGTGTTCCACACCACGTGATTAAAGAGCCGTTAAACTCGATAGCGCCAACTAGTGGCCGATTTCTTTCAAAACTCTTACAGACCTCTTAGGCCATGAGTCGAACATGCCCATCGAGTTTCGTTCCGATTGGCCTCCGTTAACCTCGTCTCATTGGTGCTCAAACTTCATTGGCCGATGGCGGCCATGTTTTTTGAGATACGCCAATGTCCTTATATACATACATGGGGCCTTGGACCAAGACACTGCATACCAATTTTCAGGTCAATCGGACTAACGATCAGCCCTTTATATGTTTTTTTCATGTTATAGTGCCACCTAGTGTTCGATCGTCGCAATATTTTTACTGTGACCTCAAATCGAACTCATTCACATGTGTACCAAGTTTGGTGAAGCTATCTCATTTCCTTATCGAGTTATAGCCATTTTAGTAAAATAGGCTCCTCCCACAATGTTCATTTTGCGCCCCCTAGCGACCGAAAATCGAAATTTCAACTTTTTTTCAATAATTATTCACATTCAGACTCCAAAGAACATTTCTGCACTGGTTTGGTTCCGATCGGACGAAAAACCAGGGACTAGTTCGCAAAAGTAGTTTTTTGACAAAATTCAAAATGGCGGAAAATTTTTACTGGCGGAAATTAAATCGGAGATATAAGTTTTTTTCGTCAGGTGACCAGCTTTCCAGTGATATAAGACACTTGAGTCTACGACTTACGGTCTAGGAGTTATGAGCAGTTTCGCGCAATTGGTTGCTATAGCGCCACCTATGGGCCAATCGGGCTCATAATTTGATAACCTCTCCTCGATTTTTGTACTACCATCTGACAAAGTTTCAAGGCTCCAGCACTTACGGTTTGGGCTGCATGATGCGTTTTACGGCGGAAGAATAATAATAATAATTAAAGCTGCAAGCAGCATTTAGCGGTGTTCAAGCAGGTAAGGCCTTTAAGGCCGTTAAGCACAAAAGCATCAAAAGACAGTACATTTTATTTAGCATACATTTAAACACTGACATAATAGATGGAAAAAACCATTTACAGCCAATATAGGCAATTTACCATAGGAAATCTATGGTTTTAAAGCTTTTTAACAGTTATAGCGCCACCTATGGTCCGATCTCCATGAAACTTTGCATGCTTCTTCACCATGTTATGAGACATATGCTCTTCAATTTCTGTGAAGTTTTGACTTTTCGTTTAGGATTTATAGGCTTTTGACCGTATTTTACCCTGCCCCTTTTCTAAATGACCCTGTTACAGCCACCCAAATGCAACATTTCAACTTTTTATCAATAATTATTGATCTAGAGAGTCCAGAGAATTGCCCTATACTGGTTTGGTTCCGATCGGGCGAAAAACCAGGGACTAGTTCGCAAAATTAGGTTTTTAACATAATTGTGAATATTTAATGAACGATTTGATTGACAACAATGGTTCTAGAGGCAAAGTTGTTCAACATGAGGAGATCTATCAAATGATATGCATTTTGTGGGGATGTGTGCAACACCACGTGATTACAGAGCCGTAAAACTTGTTAGCGCCAACTAGTGGCCGATTTGTTTCAAAATTCTTACAGGCCTCTAGGGCCATGAGTCGAACATGCCCATCGAGTTTCGTTCCGATCGGCCTCCGTTAACCTCGTCTCATAGGTGCTCAAACTTCATTGGTCGATGGCGGCCATGTTTTTTGAGATACGCCAATATCCTTTTACACATACATGGGGCCTTGGACCAAGACACTGCATACCAATTTTCAAGTCAATCGGACTAACGGTCAGGTGGCCACACCCCTTTTTATGTTTTTTTAATGTTATAGCGCCACCATGTGGCCAATCGACGCAGTTTTTTTACTGTGACCTTGATTTGAACTCATAAATATGAGTACCAAGTTTGGTGAAGATATCTCATTTACTTCTCGAGTTATAGCCATTTTAGTAAAATTGGCTCCTCCCAAAACGTTAATTTTACTCCCCCTAGCGACCGGAATTTGAAATTTCAACTTTTTTTCAATAATTATTGATAAGCAGACTCCAGAGAACATTTCTGCACTGGTTTGGTTCCAATAGGGCAAAAAAACAGGGACTAGTTCACAAAAGTAGGTTTTTAACATAATTCAAAATGGCGGACAAGTTTGCATACCAAAAATAAAATCGGAGATATACATTTTATCCTACAGGCATCCAGCTTTCCAATGATATAAGACACTTGAGTCTACGACTTACGGTCTAGGAGTTATGAGCAGTTACGCGCAATTGATTGCTATAGCGCCACCTATGGGCCAATCGGGCTCATACTTTGATAACCTCTCCTCGATTTTTGTACTACCATCTGGCAAAGTTTCAAAGCTCCAGCTCTTACGGTTTGGGCTGCACGATGCGTTTTACGGCGGAATAATAATAATAATAATAACAAGCCGAATCTGCCGGAGCTTGTACGTCTCACACAATCAGAGCGTAAAAATACGGGATATTTTACGGGAAAATACTAAAACGGGAAGACAGCGGGAAAAGAGCTAAAATACGTGAGAAACCCGGAAAAAACGGGAGGGTTGACAGCTATGATTATATTACCAATCCATCATAATAATAAAATAGCTTTAAGAAGTAAAATGGCCAGCAGAGGGCAGTAGAAGACCACTTATTGGCTCACTTTCATTTTAAACAACTTGGTTTCACTAGAATCCTGCACTAAGGCAACCCAGTTTTTTCATGTTAACTCCATAATGCATGCTTACACACACACACACACACAAACACACACACACACACACACACACACACACACACACACACACACACACACACACACACACACTCTTGTACATCTATCTTTATGAGGACATTCATTGACACAATGCAATCTCTAGCCGCTTACCTAACCTTACTCATCACAACTAAGTGCTTAACCCGAACCCTTACCCTAAACCTACCCTTAACCTAATTATAACCGTATCCCTAAAACCAAGTCTTGACCCTCAAGCCTTTAAAGGGGTCTCAGAAAGTGAGGACCGGCCAAAATGCCCTCACTTTACTCTCTTTGTCCTCACTCCAATGGTCTAAAACTCAAACTGGTCCTCACAAAGATAGTTGTACAAGTACACACACACACACACACACACACACACACACACACACACACACACACACACACACACACACACACACACGTGTGGGATATGTTATTTTTGAAATCTCTTTTAATGGTCTATAAGCATTTCACATATTTCTTTGTGATGTAATAATATACAACTAATTTAAAAAAATAGCTTTAAGCATTTGTTTGTTAGCCAATGCTGAAAGCTGATAAAAAGATTGAACATGTCTAATACTGCTGCTCCCTCTAGTGGACAACAGTGGTATTACAGCCTATATAGAGTTGAAATGAATGAATGGAAATTTGGTTTTTCACTTATATCTCGGGAACGAGAAAGTGAAAAAATCTGAAACTCAGAACTTAGATAATGTCCGAAGAGCCCTGTTGAACGAGACCATCCCGGTGTTGGTGGCCGATCGGGGCCGGGAGTTATGCCCGTTCAAAAGCATATATTTTGGGGCTTATATCTCGGGAATGCCCTGGCCGAATCGCACCAAACTCGAATCGAAGCTAGATGAGGACGAGCCCTTTCTAACGAGCTATCGCACAAGAATCTAGGTGGTCTAGGTCGAGAGTTACAGCCGTTCAAACTCGGGGGTCTCTCGAATTAGCGATCCGCGGGGGGGCGCTCCCGAGGCCCGCGACGATAGATTTCGATCAAGGCCCAATAGAGGACTTTACCATCCAAATTTGAGCGCGCAGGGAGTTCGCGTTTTCGAGTTATGAGTGAATTTGTACTGTGAGGGCGTGGCCTAACGTTCGTTTTCAGCCTGAGCCTTCCTGTGACACAATTGTGAATAATACATGAATGTGATTGTAAATGTTAAAATAATGATTTTATAAAGTCTAAATATGAATTATATATAACAATATTAGGGAGTAGTATGATAAAATGACAGCAGGTCCACTTATTGTAAAATGCCACTTATTGGCTGTTATAGTCATCAAAGCTGTTTAATATAGTCATCACAGCTGGTCTTTCACCCTATTATAGCCATCCAAATGAAGAAGTTATACCTTTTCTGACAATTATTGATCTATTCTAGAGAGTCCAGAGAATTGTACTGCACTGGTTTTAAACAGGCAATTTACCATAAGATATATATGGTTTTAAAGCTTTTTAACAGTTATAGCGCCACTTATGGTCCGATCTCCATGAAACTGTGCATGCTTCTTCACCATGTTATGACACATATGCTCATCAATTTTTGTGAAGTTCTGATTTTTTATTTACGATTTATAGGCTTTTGAGTGTATTTTGACACGCCCCTTTTCTAAATGACCCTGTTATAGTGAACCATAGGGTAAAGTTCAACTTTTTTTTGATAATTATTGATCTAGAGAGTCCAGAGAATTGTCTTAGACTGGTCTGTTTCCGATCGGGCGAAAAACCAGGGACTAGTTCGCAAAAGTAGGTTTTTAACATATTCGTGAATATTTAATGAACGGTTTGATTGACAGCAATGGTTCTAGAGGCAAATTTGTTCAACATGAGGAGATCTATCAAATGATATGCATTTTGTGGGGATGTGTGCAACACCAAGTGATTACAGAGCCGTAAAACTCGTTAGCGCCAACTAGTGGCCGATTTCTTTCAAAATTCTTACAGGCCTCTAGGGCCATAAGTCGAACGTGCCCATCGAGTTTCGTTCCGATCGGCCTCCGTTAACCTCGTCTCATTGGTGCTCAAACTTCATTGGTCGATGGCGGCCATGTTTTTTTAGATACGCCAATGTCCTCATACACATACATGGGGCCTTGGACCAAGACACTGCTTACCAATTTTCAAGTCAATCGGACTAACGGTCAGCTGGTCAGAGCCCTTTTTATGTTTTTTTCACATTACAGCGCCACCTAGTGTTTGATCGTCGCGATTTTTTTACTGTGACCTCAGAATGAACTCATTCACATGTGTACCGAGTTTGGTGAAGCTATCTCAATTACTTCTTGAGTTATAACCATTTTAGTAAAATAGGCTCCGCCCACAGCGTTTATTTTGCGCCCCCTAGCGAACATGAATCAAAATTTCAACTTTTTTTTGATAATTATTGATATTCAGACTCCAGAGAACATTTCTGCACTGGTTTGGTTCCGATCGGGCGAAAAACCAGGGACTAGTTCGCAAAAGTAGTTTTTCGACAAAATTCAAAATGGCGGAAAAATTTGCATACCGGAAATGAAATCGGAGATATACGTTTTTTAAGTCAGAAGTCCAGCTTTCCAATGATATAAGACACTTGAGTGTACGACATACGGTTTAGGAGTTATGAGCAGTTTCGCGTTTTTGTTACTACAGCGCCACCTATGGGCCAATCGGGCTCATATTCTCTCAACCTCTCCTCGATTTCTGTGCTACCTTAAACCCAAATATCAAGTCTCTAGCACTTACGGTTTGGTCTGCACGATGCGTTTTACGGCAGAATAATAATAATAATAATAATAATTAAAGCTGCTAGCAGCATTTAGCGGTGTTCAAGCATTTAAGCCATTTTAGCACATAAGCATTAAAGACATTTAGCAAGCATGTAACCACTGACATAATAGATGGAAAACCATTTACCATGATTCTAGCATGATTTGCCATAGTTTTACCATGATTTACCATGTTCTAGTATGATTTACCATGAATCTAGCATGATTTACCATAGTTTACCATGATATACCAAGTTCTAGTATGATTCACCATGATTTACCCTGTTGTAGCATGGTTTACCACAATTGAACACATTCTAGTATGATTTGCCATGTTATAGTATAATTTACCATGATATACCACATTCTAGAATGATTTACCAGGATTGTAGCATGATTTACCATGATTCATCACATTGCTAGCATGATTTGCCATGATACACCATGTAATAGTATTTTTTACTATGATTTACCATGTTTCTATCATGATTTACCACATTGCTGCATTGATTTGAAGTGTCAATAAAAAAGTGATAAACTCTGACAAAAAATTATTGTCTTATAATAGTTAACATGGAAAAACTGGTTTGCTTCAGAATACTGGTGAAATTAAAGTCTGTCAAAATGAGAGTGAGCCAATAAGTGGTCTTCTACTGCCATCTGCTGGTCATTCTGCTTATTAATAAAGTGTTTTCAGAGATGCTTTTGCACTCATATGTAGACATTTGCACACACACACACACACTTTTGGGATGTTATTGTGAAAATCTAATTTAGTTTAATATAGTTGATAAAATCTAATTTAGTTTAGTTGAATATTTAGGCAATATAGTTTAATAATATTAATTATATTCATAGCTGTCAACATTGAACATTGAAAATAAGGGAGATTTCCCGGAATCCATCCCCAAAATAAGGGATTTTTTTTACACGATTCTTACCCACAAACTTTAAAAAAAAAAGAAGCACTAATCATTAACAGTCTAAAGAGTTTATAACTAGCCTACATATAGGCCTACATGTGTGAGAGAGAGAAAGAGACAGTGTGTGTGTGTGTGTGTATGAGAGAGAGAAAGAGACAGTGTGTGTGTGTGTGTGTGTGTGTGTGTGAGAGAGAGAGAGAGAGAGAGAGAGGGAGAGACTGAGAGACAGTGTGTGTGTGTGTGTGTGTGTGTGTGTGTGTGTGTGTGTGTGTGTGTGTGTGTTAGGGGTGTGACCATAACCGTGAGACCGACGGTTATAGTTGAACACCGTCATTAGAACTCTATAATCGCCAAAACCGTGTTATTAAAATATTTTTTACAAAAATGTTTTATCATAGAGAATGTTTAAATACTAATATCAGCTTACGAGGGAAACGGAGGCGGAGTTAGTGGTGCTTCGGAAGTTCGGAGGCTGCTACTACTGGAGATGATTCGGGAGAGGTCTGTGCCCCTTTACCGATCAGAGCGCACGCTGACACGGGTTAAGCTTTGTTTATACCATGGTTTATACTCGACGCGTCCGCACGAGCGCGAAGGTGCGCGCGGCAAAAATGACGCGTTGGGTGCGCAAGACCGGCAAGACCCCATTTCGCTTTGCTGTGTGCACGGCTTTTTTTGTAACAGCGCGCGCGGCGCCGCATCCGAGGATGAACGACTTCAAGCCGAATCTGCCGGAGCTTGTACGTCTCACACAATCAGAGCGTAAAAATACGGGATATTTTACGGGAAAATACTAAAACGGGAAGACAGCGGGAAAAGAGCTAAAATACGTGAGAAACCCGGAAAAAACGGGAGGGTTGACAGCTATGATTATATTACCAATCCATCATAATAATAAAATAGCTTTAAGAAGTAAAATGGCCAGCAGAGGGCAGTAGAAGACCACTTATTGGCTCACTTTCATTTTAAACAACTTGGTTTCACTAGAATCCTGCACTAAGGCAACCCAGTTTTTTCATGTTAACTCCATAATGCATGCTTACACACACACACACACACAAACACACACACACACACACACACACACACACACACACACACACACACACACACACACACACACACTCTTGTACATCTATCTTTATGAGGACATTCATTGACACAATGCAATCTCTAGCCGCTTACCTAACCTTACTCATCACAACTAAGTGCTTAACCCGAACCCTTACCCTAAACCTACCCTTAACCTAATTATAACCGTATCCCTAAAACCAAGTCTTGACCCTCAAGCCTTTAAAGGGGTCTCAGAAAGTGAGGACCGGCCAAAATGCCCTCACTTTACTCTCTTTGTCCTCACTCCAATGGTCTAAAACTCAAACTGGTCCTCACAAAGATAGTTGTACAAGTACACACACACACACACACACACACACACACACACACACACACACGTGTGGGATATGTTATTTTTGAAATCTCTTTTAATGGTCTATAAGCATTTCACATATTTCTTTGTGATGTAATAATATACAACTAATTTAAAAAAATAGCTTTAAGCATTTGTTTGTTAGCCAATGCTGAAAGCTGATAAAAAGATTGAACATGTCTAATACTGCTGCTCCCTCTAGTGGACAACAGTGGTATTACAGCCTATATAGAGTTGAAATGAATGAATGGAAATTTGGTTTTTCACTTATATCTCGGGAACGAGAAAGTGAAAAAATCTGAAACTCAGAACTTAGATAATGTCCGAAGAGCCCTGTTGAACGAGACCATCCCGGTGTTGGTGGCCGATCGGGGCCGGGAGTTATGCCCGTTCAAAAGCATATATTTTGGGGCTTATATCTCGGGAATGCCCTGGCCGAATCGCACCAAACTCGAATCGAAGCTAGATGAGGACGAGCCCTTTCTAACGAGCTATCGCACAAGAATCTAGGTGGTCTAGGTCGAGAGTTACAGCCGTTCAAACTCGGGGGTCTCTCGAATTAGCGATCCGCGGGGGGGCGCTCCCGAGGCCCGCGACGATAGATTTCGATCAAGGCCCAATAGAGGACTTTACCATCCAAATTTGAGCGCGCAGGGAGTTCGCGTTTTCGAGTTATGAGTGAATTTGTACTGTGAGGGCGTGGCCTAACGTTCGTTTTCAGCCTGAGCCTTCCTGTGACACAATTGTGAATAATACATGAATGTGATTGTAAATGTTAAAATAATGATTTTATAAAGTCTAAATATGAATTATATATAACAATATTAGGGAGTAGTATGATAAAATGACAGCAGGTCCACTTATTGTAAAATGCCACTTATTGGCTGTTATAGTCATCAAAGCTGTTTAATATAGTCATCACAGCTGGTCTTTCACCCTATTATAGCCATCCAAATGAAGAAGTTATACCTTTTCTGACAATTATTGATCTATTCTAGAGAGTCCAGAGAATTGTACTGCACTGGTTTTAAACAGGCAATTTACCATAAGATATATATGGTTTTAAAGCTTTTTAACAGTTATAGCGCCACTTATGGTCCGATCTCCATGAAACTGTGCATGCTTCTTCACCATGTTATGACACATATGCTCATCAATTTTTGTGAAGTTCTGATTTTTTATTTACGATTTATAGGCTTTTGAGTGTATTTTGACACGCCCCTTTTCTAAATGACCCTGTTATAGTGAACCATAGGGTAAAGTTCAACTTTTTTTTGATAATTATTGATCTAGAGAGTCCAGAGAATTGTCTTAGACTGGTCTGTTTCCGATCGGGCGAAAAACCAGGGACTAGTTCGCAAAAGTAGGTTTTTAACATATTCGTGAATATTTAATGAACGGTTTGATTGACAGCAATGGTTCTAGAGGCAAATTTGTTCAACATGAGGAGATCTATCAAATGATATGCATTTTGTGGGGATGTGTGCAACACCAAGTGATTACAGAGCCGTAAAACTCGTTAGCGCCAACTAGTGGCCGATTTCTTTCAAAATTCTTACAGGCCTCTAGGGCCATAAGTCGAACGTGCCCATCGAGTTTCGTTCCGATCGGCCTCCGTTAACCTCGTCTCATTGGTGCTCAAACTTCATTGGTCGATGGCGGCCATGTTTTTTTAGATACGCCAATGTCCTCATACACATACATGGGGCCTTGGACCAAGACACTGCTTACCAATTTTCAAGTCAATCGGACTAACGGTCAGCTGGTCAGAGCCCTTTTTATGTTTTTTTCACATTACAGCGCCACCTAGTGTTTGATCGTCGCGATTTTTTTACTGTGACCTCAGAATGAACTCATTCACATGTGTACCGAGTTTGGTGAAGCTATCTCAATTACTTCTTGAGTTATAACCATTTTAGTAAAATAGGCTCCGCCCACAGCGTTTATTTTGCGCCCCCTAGCGAACATGAATCAAAATTTCAACTTTTTTTTGATAATTATTGATATTCAGACTCCAGAGAACATTTCTGCACTGGTTTGGTTCCGATCGGGCGAAAAACCAGGGACTAGTTCGCAAAAGTAGTTTTTCGACAAAATTCAAAATGGCGGAAAAATTTGCATACCGGAAATGAAATCGGAGATATACGTTTTTTAAGTCAGAAGTCCAGCTTTCCAATGATATAAGACACTTGAGTGTACGACATACGGTTTAGGAGTTATGAGCAGTTTCGCGTTTTTGTTACTACAGCGCCACCTATGGGCCAATCGGGCTCATATTCTCTCAACCTCTCCTCGATTTCTGTGCTACCTTAAACCCAAATATCAAGTCTCTAGCACTTACGGTTTGGTCTGCACGATGCGTTTTACGGCAGAATAATAATAATAATAATAATAATAATAAAAATCAGCACAAATACAATAGGTTTTCAGCACTTCGTGCTTGAACACCTAAAAATCAGCACAAATACAATAGGTTTTCAGCACTTCGTGCTTGAACACCTAATAATTAAAGCTGCAAGCAGCATTTAGCGGTGTTCAAGCAGTTAAGGCATTTAAGATTTTTAACCACACAAGCATCAAAAGACATTAAGTTTTATGTAGCAAGCATTTAACCACTGACATCATAGATGGAATAGACCATGTTTTAGCATGATATACCACATTTTAGTGTGATTTTTCATGATTTACCATGTTCCAGTATGATTTACTACGTCCTAGGATGATTTACCATAGAGCAGTGGTTCCCAAACCTGTCCTGAAGGACCCGTTTTCTCTGTCTCTCTAATCAATCACACCTGATTCAACTCATCAGCTCATTAACCTATGTGATTATGAGCTGATGAGTTGAATCAGGTGTGTTTGATTAGGGTTCCCAACACTGTCATAGAGTACCGTGATTCTAGCATGATTTACCATAGTTTATCATGATTTACCACATTGCTAGCATTGATGTGAAGTGTCAGTACAAATGAAGTGATAAACTCTGTCAAAATATGATTGTGTTATAACAGTAATTGTTATACAAGTGATTTTATAGTGTCTAAATATGCACCTGTTAAAAGACTTCATTAATAAGTAGAATGAGCCAATAAGTGGTCTTCTACTGCCCTCTGCTGGCCACTTTCATTTTGACAGGCTTGATTTTCACCAGTATTCTGCAAACCAGTTTTTCCATTTTAACTCCCTTATGCAAGCTTACACACACACACACACACACACACACACAAAATCATTATGAAAATATATTTGAATGGTATTTCATACATGTAACCCTTATTACGGGGTAGTAATAATGTACATAGGTGTAGTAGTCTAAAGTAGTCCTAGAGGTTATGTTTAATATGAATTTGGACCAGAATCAGAAAACGCTAAATTGTTAAGAGCCTGAGAATTGAATGCGAATAAAAGGAATACCACACCAGAATGACAGTTTACAAAACCTGTATTAATTATACAGGGCTGGCACATACATATAAGAACACATTTATGAAAAATAACAAACTAAAATAATAAAGTGCGCACAAAAACAAAAACCTTTTTTTCAGTTTCTTTGAGCTCAGTTTGTCCTCGGTTCCACTTGCCTTTATTGACAAGAGTTCAGTTTTCACCGTTGGGGCCCTTTTTTTCCAGTTGTGTTAGTGTTTGTCCTACCACCACGAAGATGAAGATGATCCTGGTAATCTGTCTAAAGTCAAAGTCACAAACACGTCTGGCTCGCCACCCAGCCACCCGGACTGGGAATCTTTGAATCTCTGGGAGAACGCCTGGAACGTCTGGATCTGTATCACTCCGTGGAAAGGATCTCTGCACGATGTTTCCAACTCTTTACCAAAACCTGACCTATAAATAAGGCCAAATCATTTCTCTCAATTACCATTCAGTGAATAAATGGACTGCTACAGGCTACTATAAAATAAAATGAGATAATATTTCAGTACACCGATAACACAATTTCAAAATCTCTCTCTCGTTGTACAACAGCTCTTATGTTTCTTCTCAGGTATCAAAACTATATGAATTTATCTCCAGTATCAAAAGTACATTTACATCAGAAATTACATCCTTCATAAAAACACATTTCTAATTCAAGTTTTATGAAACCTTAGTAACATTAGCAGTATGAAGAATAAAACTGCATGAATTGCATGTAAACATTGATCAACTTGTATTACTTGAAATTAGATGCATTAAGGCAGTGTTTCTCAACCTCTCCTGCAGGGACCCCCTGACAGGACATGTTTTTGTTTTAACCCTGAAATGGCACACCTGATTCAATTAGTCAGCTGCATATTAAGCCTTTAATTAATTGAATCAGGTGTGCCATTTCAGGGTTAAAACAAAAACATGTCCTGTCAGGGGGTCCCTGCAGGAGAGGTTGAGAAACACTGCATTAAGGCATTAGCGTGCTTATTTATCCCCCTCTGCATCGGTAACAGTGGAAAGAATGCACTAAAAATGTACCTCTCTAACCTCCAGTAAACACAATTGAATCCACAATTTTTAACATCATTATTTAACAAACTAACTATTTAGCAACAGTATGGAAAGGTAACATTTATTTTTATAACCCACAAACAAAATAAGTAGTTGGTTTCACAGGCATTAACCAGTATTTCGCTATCCTATTGTGGCTAAATACCTAAATTTAGATTAACCTAAATGCTAGCGATCTCAGAGGCCTAGCGCTAGATAAACAACTCACCATTTCAGCGGAATTCACTGCCTTTAGCTCCGTGACAACAGTGGATTCAGGTACAGCTCGCTTTAACACTCTATATTACAACAAGGTATAGTCAGCATAAGCAATAATTTTTACAGAACTTGTTTAATTCTCTCTATGTAGTTTTTATCGTCTTACCAAGTAGATAACACAGCCTCCTATTCTCAAGTGCAGGCGCCAAAAGAACGTGCAGTGACGCAAAACTAGAGGCGTAACTGTAACGGAGCCGAGCTGGCAGCTGATTGGTCAGCTCACTGTCGCACAGAGCTCACCCATTTGCTCACTTACAAGTCCATCAAAGATACGAAAATAAGTTAACCCTTTTGTGACTGGGTTAGACAGCTAAATAGTGTTTCTCATTATTAAGCCTGGCTTTTGTTTGATTAGTGTTCCCAACACTGCCATAGAGTACCGTGATTCTAGCATGATTTACCACATTGCTAGCATTGATGTGAAGTGTCAGTACAAATGAAGTGATAAACTCTGACAAAATATGATTGTTATAATAGTAATTGTTATACAAGTGATTTTATAGTGTCTAAATATGAATGCACCTGTTAAAAGACTTCATTAATAAGTAGAATGAGCCAATAAGTGGTCTTCTACTGCCCTCTGCTGGCCACTTTCATTTTGACAGGCTTGATTTTCACCAGTATTCTGCAAACCAGTTTTTTCCATTTTAACTCCTTTATGCAAGCTTACACACACACACACACACACGCACACACACACACACACACACACACACACACACACACACACACACACACACACACACACAAAATCATTATGAAAATGTATTTGAATGGTATTTCATACATGTCTTTGCAAACTATTAATCAGATTATTCAGAATTTATTCAGAAACATAGGACTACACACACATTCTGTTGTAGATACAGAGATTTGAACTATGTCTAATTCAGGATTCACATTTGTCAATGTGACAGAATTGTCAATAGTGATACTTCAATAGATGAAATTTGACTTAATGTGATTGTAAATGTTAAAATAGTGACTTTATAAAGTCTAAATAGTAATTTTGTCACACTACTCAAGTATAATTCATATTTTAAACAGCAGGGGGCAGTAAAATACTACTTATTGGCTTAATATGCCATTATATTCATTTAATTTTCTCATTTTTAACTGTTATAGAGGCAAATTTTTTCCGATCTGTTTGAAATTTTTCATGATTGTTTGGAGTCATATGGCACATGTTCTGACTTGTTTTTAAGAAGATCTGAGCATTCATTGAAGAGATATAGGCTTTTGGGGACACTAGGTCAAGGCTACATTGTGAAGTGACCCTATTACAGCCATCCAAATGAAGTTGTTCAACTTTTTCTGATAATTATTGATCTAGAGAGTCCAGAGAATTGTACTGCACTTGTTTTGAACATTATGATATGAACATTACATGATAATAAATGGAAAACACCATTTACAGCAAATACAGGCAATTTACCATAGGAAATACATTGTTTCAAAGCTTTTTAACAGTTATAGCACCACCTATGGTCCGATCTCCATAAAATTTGGCATGCTTTTTAAGGATGTTATGTCACATATGCTCACCAATTTTTGTGAAGTTCTGAGTTTTCGTATAGGATTTATAGGCTTTTGACTATATTTTGCCACGCCCATTTTATAAATGACCCTGTTATAGCCAACCAAATGCCAAATTTCAACTTTTTTTTGATAATTATTGATCTAGAGAGTCCAGAGAATTGTCCTAGACTGGTCTGGTTCCGATCGGGCGAAAATCCTAGGACTAGTTCGCAAAAGTAGGTTTTAAACATATTTGTGAATATTTAATGAACGATTTGATTGACAGCAATGGTTCTAGAGGCAAAGTTGTTCAGCATGAGGAGATCTATCAAATGATATGCATTTTGTGGGGATGTGTGCCACACCACGTGATTACAGAGCCGTAAAACTCGTTAGCGCCAACTAGTGGCCGATTTCTTTCAAAACTCTTACAGACCTCTTGGGCCATGAGTCGAACATGCCCATCGAGTTTCGTTCCGATCGGCCTCCGTTAACCTCGTCTCACAGGTGCTCAAACTTCATTGGCCGATGGCGGCCATGTTTTTTGAGATACGCCAATGTCCTTTTATACATACATGGGGCCTTGGACCAAGACACTGCATACCAATTTTCAAGTCAATCGGACCAACGGTCAGGTGGTCATAGCCCTATTTATGTTTTTTTAATGTTATAGCGCCACCTAGTGCCCAATCGTCGCGATTTTTTTACTGTGACCTCAGAATAAACTTATTCACATGTGTACCGAGTTTGGTGAAGCTATCTCATTTACTTCTTGAGTTATAGCCATTTTAGTAAAATAGGCTCCGCCCACAACGTTCATTTTGCGCCCCCTAGCGACCGTGAATCAAAATTTCAACTTTTTTTCGATAATTATTGATATTCAGACTCCAGAGAACATTTTGGCACTGGTTTGGTTCCGATCGGGCGAAAAACCAGGGACTAGTTCGCAAAAGTAGTTTTTCGACAAAATTCAAAATGGCGGAAATTCTATCATGGCGGAAATGAAATCGGAGATATACGTTTTTTACTTCAGGTTTCCAGCTTTCCAGAGATATAAGACACTTGAGTCTACGACATACGGTCTAGGAGTTATGAGCAGTTTTGCGCAATTGGTTGCTATAGCGCCACCTATGGGCCAATCGGGCTCATAATTTGATAACCTCTCCTCGATTTTTGTACTACCATCTGACAAAGTTTCAAGTCTCTAGCACTTACGGTTTGGTCTGCACGATGCGTTTTAGCGGAGAATAATAATAATAAAAATCAGTACAAATACAATAGGTTTTCAGCACTTCGTGCTTGAACACCTAATAATAATAATAATAATAAAAATCCTTACAAATACAATAGGTTTTCAGCACTTCGTGCTTGAACACCTAATTAAAGCTGCAAGCAGCATTTAGCGGTGTTCAAGCAGTTAAGGCCTTTAAGGCCGTTAAGCACAAAAGCATCAAAAGACATTAAATTTTATTTAGCATACATTTAAACACTGACATAATAGATGGAAAAAACCATTTACAGCCAATATAGGCAATTTACCATAGGAAATATATTGTTTTAAAGCTTTTTAACAGTTATAGCGCCACCTATGGTCCGATCTCCATGAAACTTTGCATGCTTCTTCACCATGTTATGACACATATACTCATCAATTTCTGTGAAGTTTTGACTTTTCGTTTAGGATTTATAGGCTTTTGACCATATTTTGCCCCGCCCCTTTTCTAAATGACCCTGTTACAGCCACCCAAATGCAAAATTTCAACTTTTTTTCGATAATTATTGATCTAGAGAGTCCAGAAAATTGCCCTAGACTGGTTTGGTTCCGATCGGGCGAAAAACCAGGGACTAGTTCGCAAAAGTAGGTTTTTAATATAATTGTGAATATTTAATGAACGATTTGATTGACAACAATGGTACTAGAGGCAAAGTTGTTCAGCATGAGGAGATCTATCAAATGATATGCATTTTGTGGGGATGTGTGCAACACCACGTGATTACAGAGCCGTAAAACTCGTTAGCGCCAACTAGTGGCCGATTTGTTTCAAAATTCTTACAGGCCTCTAGGGCCATGAGTCGAACATGCCCATCGAGTTTCGTTCCGATCGGCCTCCGTTAACCTCGTCTCATAGGTGCTCAAACTTCATTGTTCGATGGCGGCCATGTTTTTTGAGATACGCCAATATCCTTTTACACATACATGGGGCCTTGGACCAAGACACTGCATACCAATTTTCAAGTCAATCGGACTAACGGTCAGGTGGCCACACCCCTTTTTATGTTTTTTTAATGTTATAGCGCCATCTAGTGTTCGATCGTCGCGATTTTTTTACTGTGACCCCAAACTGTCCTTATACACATGTGTGCCAAGTTTGGTCAACCTATCTCATTTACTTCTGGGGTCATAGCCATTTTAGTAAAATAGGCTCCTCCCACAACGTTCATTTTGCACCCCCTAGCGAACCTGAATCGAAAATTCAACTTTTTTTCGATAATTATTGATATTCAGACTCCAGAGAACATTTCTGCACTGGTTTGGTTCCGATCGGGCGAAAAACCAGGGACTAGTTCGCAAAAGTAGTTTTTCGACAAAATTCAAAATGGCGGAAAATCCTTGTAGGCGCAAATAAAATCGGAGATATACGTTTTTTACGTCAGGTTTCCAGCTTTCCAGTGATATAAGACACTTGAGTCTACGACATACGGTTTAGGAGTTATGAGCAGTTTCGCGCAATTGGTTGCTATAGCGCCACCTATGGGCCAATCGGGCTCATAATTTGATAACCTCTCCTCGATTTTGTACTACCATCTGGCAAAGTTTCAGAGCTCCAGCACTTACGGTTTGGGCTGCACGATGCGTTTTAGCGGAGAATAATAATAATAATAACAAGCAGTTAAGGCATTTAAGATTTTTAACCACACAAGCATCAAAAGACATTAAGTTTTATGTAGCAAGCATTTAACCACTGACATCATAGATGGAATAGACCATGTTTTAGCATGATTTACCATGATATACCACATTTTAGTGTGATTTTTCATGATTTACCATGTTCCAGTATGATTTACCATGAATCTAGCATGATTTACCATGATTTACCACGTTCTAGTATGATTTACTACGTTCTAGGATGATTTACCATAGAGCAGTGGTTCCCAAACCTGTCCTGAAGGACCCGTTTTCTATGTCACTCTAATCAATCACACCTGATTCAACTCATCAGCTCATTAACCTATGTGATTATGAGCTGATGAGTTGAATCAGGTGTGTTTGATTAGGGTTCCCAACACTGTCATAGAGTACCGTGATTCTAGCATGATTTACCATAGTTTATCATGATTTACCACATTGCTAGCATTGATGTGAAGTGTCAGTACAAATGAAGTGATAAATTCTGACAAAATATGATTGTGTTATAATAGTAATTGTCATACAAGTGATTTTATAGTGTCTAAATATGAATGCACCTGTTAAAAGACTTCATTAATAAGTAGAATGAGCCAATAAGTGGTCTTCTACTGCCCTCTGCTGGCCACTTTCATTTTGACAGGCTTGATTTTCACCAGTATTCTGCAAACCAGTTTTTCCATTTTAACTCCTTTATGCAAGCTTACACACACACACACAAAATCATTATGAAAATATATTTGAATGGTATTTCATACATGTCTTTGTAAACTATTAATCAGATTATTCAGAATTTATTCAGAAACATAGGACTACACATACATTCTGTTGTAGATACAGAGATTTGAACTATGTCTCATTCAGGATTCACATTTGTCAATGTGACAGAATTGTCAATAGTGATACTTCAATAGATGAAATTTGACTTAATGTGATTGTAAATGTTAAAATAGTAATTTTATAAAGTCTCTAAATAGTAATTTTGTCACACTACTCAAGTATAATTAATATTTTAAACAGCAGGGGGCAGTAAAATACTACTTATTGGCTTAATATGCCATTATATTCATTTAATTTTCTCATTTTTAACTGTTATAGAGGCAAATTTTTCCAATCTGTTTGAAAATTTTCATGATTGTTTGGAGTCATATGGCACATGTTCTGACTTGTTTTTAAGAAGATCTGAGCATTCATTGAAGAGATATAGGCTTTTGGGGACACTAAGTCATGGCTACATTGTGAAGTGACCCTATTATAGCCATCCAAATGAAGTTGTTCAACTTTTTCTGATAATTATTGATCTAGAGAGTCCAGAGAATTGTACTGCACTTGTTTTGAACATTATGATATGAACATTACATGATAATAAATGGAAAACACCATTTACAGCAAATACAGGCAATTTACCATAGGAAATACATTGTTTCAAAGCTTTTTAACAGTTATAGCGCCACCTATGGTCCGATCTCCATAAAATTTGGCATGCTTTTTAAGGATGTTATGTTATAACATCACATAGGCTCACCAATTTTTGTGAAGTTCTGAGTTTTCGTATAGGATTTATAGGCTTTTGACTATATTTTGCCACACCCATTTTATAAATGACCCTGTTATAGCCAACCAAATGCCAAATTTCAACTTTTTTTCGATAATTATTGATCTAGAGAGTCCAGAGAATTGTCCTAGACTGGTCTGGTTCCGATCTGGCGAAAAACCAGGGACTAGTTCGCAAAAGTAGGTTTCGGACAAAATTGGACGTAAAACAATTTTTTTAGGCGAAAAATCAAAATCTGAGATATTCATCTTGTTCGTCTTGAGCCAATGATCACAGTGATGTAAAAATCTTGATTCTAGGTCATGATTTGCCCCTAGGTCATCTGTATTTTGTCCCACCCCTTTTCTAAATGACCCTGTTACAGCCACCCGAATGCAAAATTTCAACTTTTTTTCGATAATTATTGATCTAGAGAGTCCAGAGAATAGGCCTAGACTGGTTTGGTTCCGATCGGGCGAAAAACCAGGGACTAGTTCGCAAAAGTAGATTTTGGACAAAACTGGCCATAACAAATTTTTTTTGCTCAAATCGAGAATCCGAGATATACATCTTGTCCGTTTTGAGCCAGGGGTGTAAAAATCTTGATTCTAGGTCAAACGGTCGAGGAGTTATGGGTAATTTAGTACTTTTGGTTTCTGTAGCGCCACCTATGGGCCAATCGGGGTCATACTCTGATAGGTTCTCCCCAAAAGTGTGGCCTACCATCTGGCCGAGTTTCAAGTCTCTAGGCCTTACGGTTTGGGCTGCACGATGCGTTTTAGAGCAATTTTTTTTTCAAATAGCAAATACAATAGGTTTTCAGCACTAAAGTGCTTGAACACCTAATAAAAATCAGTACAATTACAATAGGTTTTCAGCACTTTGTGCTTGAACACCTAATAAAAATCCTTACAAATACAATAGGTTTTCAGCACTTCGTGCTTGAACACCTAAAAATCAGTACAATTACAATAGGTTTTCAGCACTTCGTGCTTGAACACCTAATAATAATAATAAAAATCAGTACAATTTCAATAGGTTTTCAGCACTTCGTGCTTGAATACCTAATAATAATAATAAAAATCAGTACAATTACAATAGGTTTTCAGCACTTCGTGCTTGAACACCTAATAATAAAAATCAGTACAATTACATAAGGTTTTCAGCACTTCGTGCTTGAACACCTAATAATAATAATAAAAATCAGTACAATTACAATAGGTTTTCAGCACTTCGTGCTTGAACACCTAATAATAAAAATCAGTACAATTACAATAGGTTTTCAGCACTTCGTGCTTGAACACCTAATAATAATAATAAAAATCAGTACAATTACAATAGGTTTTCAGCACTTTGTGCTTGAACACCTAATAAAAATCAGTACAAATACAATAGGTTTTCAGCACTTCGTGCTTGAACACCTAATAATAATAAAAATCAGTACAATTACAATAGGTTTTCAGCACTTCGTGCTTGAACACCTAATAATAAAAATCAGTACAAATACAATAGGTTTTCAGCACTTCGTGCTTGAAAACCTAATAAAAATCAGTACAATTACAATAGGTTTTCAGCACTTCGTGCTTGAACACCTAAAAATCAGTATAATTACAATAGGTTTTCAGCACTTCGTGCTTGAACACCTAATAACTAGAAAAAGTTCGTCGAGACAAACTTTAAGTTGGCTTGTGAAAGTTTGGACCAGAAAGTTTAAAGAAGTTTAAAGTAGTTTGAAGTTTACATTAGCTTAATATGTAAGTTAGTTTAAAGTGTAAATTAGTTTGAAGTTTAAAGTAGTTTGAAGATTAATTGGTTTATAGTTTAAATTAGTTTAAAGTTTAAATTAGTTTGAATTTTAAAGTAGTTTGAAGTTTAAATTAGTTTCTAGGGTGTTCTGGGTGGTTGCTTTTTGTTGCAAGGTATTTTGGGGGGTTGCCAGGGTGTTCTGGGTGGTTGCTAGGCAGTTGCTAGGGTGTCCTGGGTTGTTGCTAGGGTGTTCTAACACCTTTTGGGTGGTTGCTAGGGTGTTCTGGGTTGTTGCTAGGCAGTTGCTATGGTGTTGCTATGGTGTTCTAGGCTTTTTTGGTGGTTGCTATGGTGTTGCTAGGATGTTTTAAGGTATTTTTGGTGGTTGCTAAGGTTTTCTGGGTGGTTGCTAGGCAGTTGATAGGGTGTTCTGGTGGTTGCTAGGGTGTTCTAGGGTATTTTGGCTGGTTGCTATGGTGTTGCTAGGGTGATTTAAGGTATTTTGGGTGGTTGCTAGGGTGTTCTGTGTGGTTGCTAGGCAGTTGCTTGGATGTTATGGGGGTTGCTAGACAGTTGCTAGGGTGTTCTAGGGTATTTTTGGCTGTTGCTATGGTGTTGCTAGGGTGTTCTAGAGTATTTTGGGTGGTTGCTAGGGTGTTCTGGATGGTTGCTAGGCAGTTGCTAGGGTTTTCTGGTGGTTTCTAGGGTGTTGATAGGGTGTTCTTGGGTATTTTGGGTGGTTGCTATGGTGTTGATAGGGTGTAGTAGGGTATTTTGGGTGGTTGCTAGGGTGTTCTGGGTGGTTGCTATGGTGTTGCTAGGGTGATTTAAGGTATTTTGGGTGGTTGCTAGGGTGTTCTGGGTGGTTGCTAGGCAGTTGCTAGGGTGTTATGGGGGTTGCTAGGCAGTTGCTAGGGTGTTCTAGGGTATTTTGGGTGGTTGCTAGGGTGTTGCTAGGGTGTTTTAAGGTATTTTGGGTGGTTGTTAGGGTGTTCTGGGTGGTTGCTAGGCAATTGCTAGGGTGTTCTTGGGTATTTTGGGTGGTTGCTATGGTGTTGCTAGGGTGTTTTAAGCTATTTTGGGTGGTTGCTAGGGTGTTCTGGGTGGTTGCTATGGTGTTGCTAGGGTGTTCTACGCTATTTAGGATGGTTGCTAGGGTGTTGCTAGGGTGTTTTAGTTTAAATGAGTCTCAATGGCTCATATAGTGTATAGAATGTCAGTTTGATTGAGTCTAGGGCTTCAAGGTATTTTGATTTGAATTTTTGACAGTTGGCCAGTTTGAAAATCTGAACATTCCGCAATGTTAAGTCAATGGGAGTTTTTTCCGAGTTTGATCGTCATTTTTAGGAAAACCGTAAGTCCGATCAGTTAGAAAAGATATAGCAACGCGAGTCAGAACAGTTTGAGTGTCCGTGCCGAGTTTGGAGTATGTGGAGTTAAAGCTCTAGGAGGAGATAGAGTTGTAAATTTTAGGCTCAGAAGAATAATAATAACTAGAAAAAGTTCGTCGAGACAAACTTTAAGTTGGCTTGTGAAAGTTTGGACCAATAAGTTTGAAGAAGTTTAAAGTAGTTTGAAGTTTAAAGTAGTTTGAAGTTTAAATTAGTTTGAATTTTAAAGTAGTTTGAAGTTTAAATTAGTTTAAAGTTTAAAGTAGTTTAAAGTTTAAATTAGTTAGAATTTTAAAGTAGTTTGAATTTTAAATTAGTTTAAAGTTTGAATTAGTTTAAAGTAGTTTAAAGTATAGTTTGAAGTAATTTAAAGTTGCTAGGGTGTTTCTAGTGGGTTGCTAAGGTGTTCTGGGTGGTTGCTAGGTGGTTGCTAAGGTATTTTGGGTGGTTGCTAGGGTGTTCTCGGTGGTTGCTAGGTTGTTGCTAAGGAATTTTTGTTGGTTGCTAGGGTGTTCTGGGTGGTTGTTAGGTGGTTGCTACTGTGTTCTGGGTGGTTGCTATGTTGTTGCTAGGGTGTTCTATGGTATTTTGGGTGGTTGCTAGGGTGTTCTGGGTAGTTTTCAGGCAGTTGCTAGGATGTTCTGGATGGTTGCTATGGTGTTGCTAGGGTGTTCTTTGGTATTTTTAGTGGTTGCTAGGGTGTTGTAAGGTTTTTTGGGTGGTTGCTAGGCAGTTGCTAGGGTGTTCTGGGTGGTTGCTATGGTGTTGCTAGGGTGTTCTAGGCTATTTTGGGTGGTTGCTATGGTGTTGCTAGGGTGTTTTAATGTATTTTGGGTGGTTGCTAGGCAGTTGCTAGGGTGTTCTGGGTGGTTGCTATGGTGTTGCTAGGGTGTTCTAGGCTATTTTGGGTGGTTGCTATGGTGTTGCTAGGGTGTTTTAAGGTATTTTGAGTGGTTGCTAGGGTGTTCTAGTCTATTTTGGGTGGTTGCTATGGTGTTGCTAGGGTGTTTTAAGGTATTTTGAGTGGTTGCTAGGGTGTTCTGGGTGGTTGCTAGGGTGTTCTAAGGTATTTTAGGTGGTTGCTATTGTGTTGCTAGGGTGTTCTAAGGTATTTTGGGTGGTTGCTAGGGTGTTCTGGGTGGTTGCTATGGTGTTGCTAGGGTGTTCTAAGGTATTTTGGGTGGTTGCTAGGGTGTTCTGGGTGGTTGCTATGGTGTTGCTAGGGTGTTCTAAGGTATTTTGGGTGGTTGCTAGGGTGTTCTGGGTGGTTGCTAGGGTGTTCTGGGTGGTTGCTAGGCAGTTGCTAGGGTTTTCTGGTGGTTGCTAGGGTGTTGCTAGGGTGTTCTAGGGTATTTTGGGTGGTTGCTATGGTGTTGCTAGGGTGATTTAAGGTATTTTGGGTGGTTGCTAGGGTGTTCTGGGGGTTGCTAGGCAGTTGCTAGGGTTTTCTAGGGTATTTTGGGTGGTTGCTATGGTGTTGCTAGAAAGAAAGATTAGTTAGAAAGAAAGATTAGAAAGAGAGAAAGAAAGAAAGATAGAAAGATTAGTCAGAAAGAAATAAAGTTAGAAAGAAAGATTAGTTAGAAAGAAAGAAAGGTAGAAAGGAAGATTAGAAAGAAAGAGAGAAAGAAAGAAAGATAGAAAGATTAGAAAGAAAGAAAGAAAGAAAGATTAGTTAGAAAGAAAGAAAGAAAGATTATTTAGAAAGAAATAGATTAGTTAAAAAAGAAAGAAAGAAAGATAGATTAGTTAGAAAAGAAAGAAAGATAGATTAGTTAGAAAGAAAGAAAGATAGAAAGAAAGATAGATTAGTTAGAAAGAAAGAAAGAAAGAAAGAAAGAAAGAACGAAGATTAGTTAGAAAGAAAGAAAGATTAGTTAGAAAGAACAAAAGCTAGATTAGTTAGAAAGAAATAAAAAGAAAGAAAGATAGATAGATAGATAGATAGATAGATAGATAGATAGATAGATAGATAGATAGATAGATAGATAGATAGATAGATAGATAGATAGATAGATAGATAAAATAATCAGATGATAGATAGATAGATAGATAGATAGATAGATAGATAGATAGATAGATAGATAGATAGATAGATAGATAGATAGATAAAATAGTCAGATGATAGATAGATAGAAATAGTTAGATGATAGAAAGATTAGTTAGAAAGAAAGAAAGATTAGTTAGAAAGAAAGAAAGAAAGTTAGAAAGGAAGATTAGAAAGATAGATAGAAAGATTAGTTAGAAAGAAAGAAAGATTAGTTAGAAAGAAAGAAAGAAAGTTAGAAAGGAAGATTTGAAAGATAGATAGAAAGATTAGTTAGAAAGAAAGTTTAGTTAGAAAGAAAGAAAGATAGAAAGAAAGATAGATTAGTTAGAAAGAAAGATTAGTAAGAAAGAAAGAAAGATTAGTTAGAAAGAAAGAATGAAAGATAGATTAGTTAGAAAGAAAGAAAGAAAAAGATAGATAGATAGATAGATAGATAGATAGATAGATAGATAGATAGATAGATAGATAGATAGATAGATAGATAGATAAAATAGTCAGATGATAGATAGATAGATAGATAGATAGATAGATAGATAGATAGATAGATAGATAGATAGATAGATAGATAGATAGATAGATAGATAGATAGATAGATAGATAGATAGATAAAATAGTCAGATGATAGATGGATAGAAATAGTTAGATGATAGAAAGATTAGTAAGAAAGAAAAAGAGAGAGAAAGAAAGATTAGAAAGAAAGAAAGATAGATTAGTTAGAAAAAAAGAAAGATAGAAAGAAAGATAGATTAGTTAGAAAGAAAGATTAGTAAGAAAGAAAGATTAGTTAGAAAGAAAGAATGAAAGATAGATTAGTTAGAAAGAAAGAAAGAAAAAGATAGATAGATAGATAGATAGATAGATAGATAGATAGATAGATAGATAGATAGATAGATAGATAGATAGATAGATAGATAGATAAAATAGTCAGATGATAGATAGATAGAAATAGTTAGATGATAGAAAGATTAGTAAGAAAGAAAAAGAGAGAGAAAGAAAGATTAGAAAGAAAGAAAGAAAGATAGATTAGTTAGAAAGAAAGAAAGATAGAAAGAAAGATAGATTAGTTAGAAAGAAAGAAAGATTAGTAAGAAAGAAAGATTAGTTAGAAAGAAAGAATGAAAGATAGATTAGTTAGAAAGAAAGAAAGAAAAAGATAGATAGATAGATAGATAGATAGATAGATAGATAGATAGATAGATAGATAGATAGATAAAATAGTCAGATGATAGATAGATAGATAGATAGATAGATAGATAGATAGATAGATAGATAGATAGATAGATAGATAGATAGATAGATAGATAGATAGATAGATAGATAGATAGATAGATAGATAGATATATAGATAGATAAAATAGTCAGATGATAGATAGATAGAAATAGTTAGACGATAGAAAGATTAGTAAGAAAGAAAAAGAGAGAGAAAGAAAGATTAGAAAGAAAGAAAGATAGATTAGTTAGAAAAAAAGAAAGATAGAAAGAAAGATAGATTAGTTAGAAAGAAAGAAAGATTAGTAAGAAAGAAAGATTAGTTAGAAAGAAAGAATGAAAGATAGATTAGTTAGAAAGAAAGAAAGAAAAAGATAGATAGATAGATAGATAAAATAGTCAGATGATAGATAGATAGATAGATAGATAGATAGATAGATAGATAGATAGATAGATAGATAGATAGATAGATAGATAGATAGATAGATAGATAGATAGATAAAATAGTCAGATGATAGATAGATAGATAGATAGATAGAAATAGTTAGATGATAGAAAGATTAGTAAGAAAGAAAAAGAGAGAGAAAGAAAGATTAGAAAGAAAGAAAGAAAGATAGATTAGTTAGAAAGAAAGAAAGATAGAAAGAAAGATAGATTAGTTAGAAAGAAAGAAAGATTAGTAAGAAAGAAAGATTAGTTAGAAAGAAAGAATGAAAGATAGATTAGTTAGAAAGAAAGAAAGAAAAAGATAGATAGATAGATAGATAGATAGATAGATAGATAGATAGATAGTTAGATAAAATAGTCAGATGATAGATAGATAGATAGATAGATAGATAGATAGATAGATAGATAGATAGATAGATAGATAGATAGATAGATAGATAAAATAGTCAGATGATAGATAGAAATATTTAGATGATAGAAAGATTAGTAAGAAAGAAAGAAAGAAAGAGAGAAAGAAAAAGAGAGAGAAAGAAAGATTAGAAAGAAAGAATGGGTAGATAGATAGATAGAAAAGTGTCATAGATAGATGAGTTTATTAGTTTAAATGAGTCTCAATGGCTCATATAGTATATAGAATGGCAGTTTGATTCAGTCTAGGGCTTCAAGGAGTTTAGATTTGAATTTTTGGCAGTTGGGGAGTTTGAAAATCTGAACATTCCGCAATGTTAAGTCAATGGGAGTTTTTTCCGACTTTGATCGTCATTTTTAGGAAAACCGTAAGTCCGATCAGTTAGAAAAGATATAGCACACCGAGTCAGAACAGTTGGAGTGTCCGAGCCGAGTTTGGAGTTTGTGGAGTTAAAGCTCTAGGAGGAGATAGAGTTGTAAATTTTTTGTAAGAATAATAATAATAACTAGAAAAAGTTTGTCGAGACAAACTTTAAGTTGGCTTGTGAAAGTTTGGACCAATAAGTTTGAAGAAGTTTAAAGTAGTTTGAAGTTTAAAGTAGTTTGAAGTTTAAATTAGTTTGAATTTTAAAGTAGTTTGAAGTTTAAATTAGTCCTCATTAGGCAATTAGTAGGCAGTTGCTAGGGTGTTCTGGGGGTTGCTAGGCAGTTGCTAGGGTGTTCTAGGGTATTTTGGGTGGTTGCTATGGTGTTGCTAGGGTGTTTTAAGGTATTTTGGGTGGTTGCCAGGGTGTTCTGGGTGGTTGCTAGGCAGTTGCTAGGGTGTTCTGGGAGGTTGCTATGGTGTTGCTAGGGTGTTCTAGGCTTTTTTGGGTGGTTGCTATGGTGTTGCTAGGATGTTCTAGGGTATTTCGGGTGGTTGCTAGGGTGTTCTGGGTGGTTGCTAGGCAGTTGCTAGGGTTTTCTGGTGGTTGCTAGGGTGTTGCTAGGGTGTTCTATGGTATTTTGGGTGGTTGCTATGGTGTTGCTAGGGTGTTTTAAGGTATTTTGGGTGGTTGCCAGGGTGTTCTGGGTGGTTGCTAGGCAGTTGCTAGGGTGTTCTGGGAGGTTGCTATGGTGTTGCTAGGATGTTCTAGGGTATGTCGGGTGGTTGCTAGGGTGTTCTGGGTGGTTGCTAGGCGGTTGCTAGGGTTTTCTGGTGGTTGCTAGGGTGTTGCTAGGGTGTTCTAGGGTATTTTGGGTGGTTGCTATGGTGTTGCTAGGGTGATTTAAGGTATTTTGGGTGGTTGCTTGGCAGTTGCTAGGGTGTTCTAGGGTATTTTGGGTGGTTGCTATGGTGTTGCTAGAAAGAAAGATTAGTTAGAAAGAAAGATTAGAAAGAGAGAAAGAAAGAAAGATAGAAAGATTAGTTAGAAAGAAAGAAAGTTAGAAAGAAAGATTAGCTAGAAAGAAAGAAAGTTAGAAAGGAAGATTAGAAAGAAAGAGAGAAAGAAAGAAAGATAGAAAGATTAGTTAGAAAGAAAGAAAGAAAGATAGAAAGATTAGTTAGAAAGAAAGAAAGATTGAAAGAAAGATTAGAAAGAAAGAGAGAAAGAAAGATAGAAAGTTTAGTTAGAAAGAAAGAAAGATTAGTTAGAAAGAAATAGATTAGTTAGAAAAGAAAGAAAGAAAGAAATAAAGATTAGTTAGAAAGAAGGATTAGAAAGAAAGAAAGACAGAAAGATTAGTTAAAAAGAAAGAAAGTTAGAAAGAAAGAAAGGAAGATTAGAAAGAAAGAAAGAAAGATTAGTTAGAAAGATTAGAAAGAAAGAGAGAAAGAAAGAAAGACAGATAGAAAGATTAGTTATAAAGAAAGAAAGAAAGATTGAAAGATTAGAAAGAAAGAGAGAAAGAAAGAAAGAAAGAAAGAAAGATAAATAGAAAGATTAGTTAGAAAGAAAGAAAGAAAGATTAGAAAGAAAGAGAGAAAGAAAGAAAGAAAGATAGATAGAAAGATTAGTTAGAAAGAAAGAAAGATTAGTTAGAAAGAAATAGATTAGTTAGAAAAGAAAGAAAGAAAGATTAGTTAGAAAGAAAGATTAAAAAGAGAGAAAGAAAGAAAGATAGAAAGATTAGTTAGAAAGAAAGAAAGATTAGAAAGAAAGAGAGAAAAGAAAGAAAGATAGAAAGATTAGTTAGAAAGAAAGAAAGATTAGTTAGAAAGAAATAGATTAGTTAGAAAAGAAAGAAAGAAAGAAAGAAAGAAAGAAAGAAAGAAAGAAAGAAAGAAAGAAAGAAAGAAAGAAAGATTAGTTAGAAAGAAAGATTAGAAAGAAAGAAAGATAGAAAGATTAGTTAAAAAGAAAGAAATTTATAAAGAAAGATTAGTTATAAAGAAAGAAAGAAAGAAAGATTAGTTAGAAAGAAAGATTAGTTAGAAAGAAAGACTAGTTAGAAAGAAAGAAAGATTAGTTAGAAAGAAATAGATTAGCTAGAAAAGAAAGAAAGATAGATTAGTTAGAAAAGAAAGAAAGAAATATAGATTAGTTAGAAAGAAAGAAAGAAAGATAGATTAGTTAGAAAGAAAGAAAGATTAGTAAGAAAGAAAGAAAGATTAGTTAGAAAGAAAGAATGAAAGATAGATTAGTTAGAAAGAAAGAAAGAAAAAGATAGATAGATAGATAGATAGATAAAATAGTCAGATGATAGATAGATAGATAGATAGATAGATAGATAGATAGATAGATAGATAGATAGATAGATAGATAGATAGATAGATAGATAGATAGATAGATAGATAGATAAAATAGTCAGATGATAGATAGATAGAAATAGTTAGATGATAGAAAGATTAGTAAGAAAGAAAGAGAGAAAGAAAAAGAGAGAGAAAGAAAGATTAGAAAGAAAGAAAGAAAGATAGATTAGTTAGAAAGAAAGAAAGATAGAAAGAAAGATAGATTAGTTAGAAAGAAAGATTAGTAAGAAAGAAACAAAGATTAGTTAGAAAGAAAGAATGAAAGATAGATTAGTTAGAAAGAAAGATAGATAGATTAGTTAGAAAGAAAGAACGATAGATTAGTTAGAAAGATAGATTAGTTAGAAAGGAAGATAGATTAGTTAGAAAGAAAGAACGATGGATTAGTTAGAAAGAAAGATGGATAGATTAGTTAGAAAGAAAGATGGATTAGGTAGAAAGAAATATAGATTAGTTAGAAAGAAAGAAAGAAAGAAAGATTAGTTAGAAAGAAAGAAAGATAGATTAGTTAGAGAGAAAGAAAGAAAGGTTACTTAGAAAGAAAGATAGATAGATTAGTTAGAAAGAAAAAAGATTGATTAGTTAGAAAGAAAGATAGATAGATTAGTTACAAAGAAAGATAGATTGATTAGTTAGAAAGAAAGATAGATTAGTTAGAATGAAAGAAAGAGATTAGTTAGAAAGAAAGAAAGAAAGAAAGAAAGAAAGAAAGAAAGAAAGAAAGAAAGAAAGAAAGAAAGAAAGAAAGAAACATAGATTAGTTAGAAAGAAATATAGATTAGTTAGAAAGAAAAAAGATAAATAGATTAGTTAAAAAGAAAGATAGATTAGTTAGAAAGAAAGATAGATTAGTTAGAAAGAAAGATAGATTAGTTCGAATGAAAGAAAGATATTAGTTAGAAAAAAAGAAAGAAACAAAGAAAGAAAGAAAGAAAAAAGAAAGAAAGAAAGAAAGAAAAAAGGATAGATTAGTTAGATAGAAAAAAGATAGATTAGTCAGAAAGAAAGAAAGATAGATTAGTTAGAAAGAAAAAAGATTAGTTAGAAAGAAATATAGATTAGTTAGAAAGAAAAAAGATAGATGGATTAGTTAGAAAGAAAGAAAGATAGATTTGTTAGAAAGAAAGATAGATAGATTAGTTAGAAAGAAAGATAGATAAGTTAGAAAGAAAGAAATATTAGATAGAAAGAAAGAAAGATTAGTTAGAAAGAAAGAAAGATAGATTAGTTAGAAAGAAAGATAGATTAGTTAGAAAGAAATATTAGTTAGAAAGAAAGATAGAAAGATTGGTTAGAAAGAAAGAAAGATTAGTTAGAAAGAAAGAAAGATAGATTAGTTAGAAAGAAAGAAAGATAGATTAGTGAGAAAGAAAGAAAGAAAGATAGATTAGTTAGAAAGAAAGATAGATAGATTAGTTAGAAAGAAAGAACGATAGATTAGTTAGAAAGATAGATTAGTTAGAAAGGAAGATAGATTAGTTAGAAAGAAAGAACGATGGATTAGTTAGAAAGAAAGATGGATAGATTAGTTAGAAAGAAAGATAGATTAGGTAGAAAGAAATATAGATTAGTTAGAAAGAAAGAAAGAAAGAAAGATTAGTTAGAAAGAAAGAAAGATAGATTAGTTAGAGAGAAAGAAAGAAAGGTTACTTAGAAAGAAAGATAGATAGATTAGTTAGAAAGAAAAAAGATTGATTAGTTAGAAAGAAAGATAGATAGATTAGTTACAAAGAAAGATAGATTGATTAGTTAGAAAGAAAGATAGATTAGTTAGAATGAAAGAAAGAGATTAGTTACAAAGAAAGAAAGAAAGAAAGAAAGAAAGAAAGAAACATAGATTAGTTAGAAAGAAATATAGATTAGTTAGAAAGAAAAAAGATAGATAGATTAGTTAAAAAGAAAGATAGATTAGTTAGAAAGAAAGATAGATTAGTTAGAAAGAAAGATAGATTAGTTAGAAAGAAAGAAAGATAGATTAGTTCGAATGAAAGAAAGATATTAGTTAGAAAAAAAGAAAGAAACAAAGAAAGAAAGAAAGAAAAAAGAAAGAAAGAAAGAAAGAAAGAAAAAAGGATAGATTAGTTAGTTAGAAAAAAGATAGATTAGTCAGAAAGAAAGAACGATAGGTTAGTTAGAAAGAAAAAAGATTAGTTAGAAAGAAAAAAGATTAGTTAGAAAGAGATTAGTTAGAAAGAAAGAAAGAAAGAAAGAAACAGATTAGTTAGAAAGAAATATAGATTAGTTAGAAAGAAAAAAGATAGATGGATTAGTTAGAAAGAAAGATAGATTAGTTAGAAAGAAAGATAGATTAGTTAGAAAGAAAGATAGATTAGTTAGAAAGAAAGAAAGATAGATTAGTTAGAATGAAAGAAAGAGATTAGTTAGAAAAAAGAAAGAAGGATAGATTAGTTAGTTAGAAAAAAGATAGATTAGTCAGGAAGAAAGAAAGACAGATTAGTTAGAAAGAAAAAAGATAGATAGATTAGTTAGAAAGAAAAAAAGATAGATAGATTAGTTAGAAAGAAAGATAGATTAGTTAGAAAGAAAGAAAGAAAGATAGATTAGTTAAAAAGAAAGAAAGATCAGTTAGAAAGAAAGAAAGATAGATTAGTTAGAATGAAAGAAAGAGATTAGTTAGAAAGAAAGAAAGAAAGAAAGAAAGAAAGAAAGAAAGAAAGAAGGATAGATTAGTTAGTTAGGAAGAAAGATAGATTAGTCAGAAAGAAAGATAGATAAGTTAGTTAGAAAGAAAAAATAATAGAATAGTTAGAAAGAAAGAAATATGGATAGATTAGTTAGAAAGAAAGAAAGAAAGAAAGAAAGAAACAGAGAAAGAAAAAAGGCTAGATTAGTTAGTTAGAAAGATAGATTAGTTAGAATGAAAGAAAGAGATTAGTTAGAAAGAAAGAAAGAAAGAAAGAAAGAAAGAAGGATAGATTAGTTAGAAAAAAAGATAGATTAGTCAGAAAGAAAGAAAGATAGATTAGCTAGAAAGAAAGAAAGATAGATAGATTAGTTAGTTAGAAAGAAAGATAGATTAGTTAGAAAGAAAAAAGATAGATAGATTAGTTAGAAAGAAAGATAGATTAGTTAGAAAGAAAGAAAGAAAGATAGATTAGTTAGAAAGAAAGAAATATGGATAGATTACTCAGAAAGAAAGAAAGATAGATTAGTTAGAAAGAAAGATAGATTAGTTAGAAAGAAAGAAAGATTAGTTAGAAAGAATGAAAGATAGATTAGTTAGAATGAAAGAAAGAGATTAGTTAGAAAGAATGAAAGAAAGAAAGAAAGAAGGATAGATTAGTTAGTTAGAAAGAAAGATAGATTAGTCAGAAAGAAATAAAGAAAGATAGATTAGTTAGAAAGAAAAAAGATAGATAGATTAGTTAGAAAGAAAGAAAGATAGATAAGTTAGTTAGAAAGAAAGATAGATAGATTAGTTAGTTAGCAAGAAAGATAGATTAGTTAGAAAGAAAAAAGATAGATAGATTAGTTAGAAAGAAAGATAGATTAGTTAGAAAGAAAGAAAGAAAGATAGATTAGTTAGAAATAAAGAAATATGGATAGATTACTCAGAAAGAAAGAAAGATAGATTAGTTAGAAAGAAAGAAAGAAAGACAGATTAGTTAGAAAGAAAGAAAGAAAGATAGATCAGTTAGAAAGAAAGAAAGATAGATTAGTTAGAATGAAAGAAATAGATTAGTTAGAAAGAAAGAAAGAAGAATAGATTAGTTAGTTAGAAAGAAAGATAGATTAGTCAGAAAGAAAGAAAGAAAGATAGATTAGTTAGAAAGAAAGAAAGATAGATTAGTTAGAAAGAAAGATAGATAAGTTAGTTAGAAAGAAAAAATGATAGATTAGTTAGAAAGATAGATTAGTTAGAAAGATAGATTAGTTAGAAAGAAAGAACGATAGATTAGTTAGAAAGAAAGATGGACAGATTAGTTAGAAAGAAACATAGATTAGGTAGAAAGAAAGATATATTAGTTAGAAAGAAAGAAAGAAAGATTAGTTAGAAAGAAAGAAAGAAAGATAGATTAGTTAGAGAGAAAGAAAGAAAGGTTAGTTAGTAAGAAAGAAAGATAGATTAGTTAGAAAGAAAAAAAGATAGATTAGTTAGAAAGAAAAAAAGATAAATTAGTCAGAAAGAAAGAAGATTGATTAGTTAGAAAGAAAGATAGATAGATTAGTTACAAAGAAAGTTAGATTGATTAGTTAGAAAGAAAGATAGATTAGTTAGAATGAAAGAAAGAGATTAGTTAGAAAGAAAGAAAGAAACATAGATTAGTTAGAAAGAAAAAAGATAGATAGATTAGTTAGAGAGAAAGATAGATTAGTTAGAAAGAAAGATAGATTAGTTAGAAAGAAAGAAAGATAGATTAGTTAGAATGAAAGAAAGAGATTAGTTAGAAAAAAAGAAAGAAACAAAGAAAGAAAGAAAGAAAAAAAGAAAGAAAGAAAGAAAGAAAAAAGGATAGATTAGTTAGTTAGAAAAAAAGATAGATTAGGATAGATTAGTTAGAAAGAAAGATAGATAGATTAGTTAGTTAGAAAGAAAGATAGATTAGTTAGAAAGAAAAAAAATAGATAGATTAGTTAGAAAGAAAGACAGATTAGTTAGAAAGAAAGAAAGATAGATTAGTTAGTTAGAAAGTAATACGGATAGATTACTCAGAAAGAAAGAAAGATAGATTAGTTAGAAAGAAAGATAGATAGATTAGTTAGAAAGAAAGAAAGATAGATTAGTTAAAAAGAAAGATATATATATATATATATTTAGTAACAGATAGATAGATAGATAGATAGATAGATAGATAGATAGATATATATATAGATAGATAGATAGATTATTTAGAAAGAAAGATAGATAGATTAGTTAGAAAGAAAAAATATAGATTAGTTAGGAAGAAATAAAGAAAGAAAGATAAGTTAGTTAGAAAGAAAGATAGATTAGTTAGAAAGAAAAAAGATAGATAGATTAGTTAGAAATAAAGAAAGAAAGAAAGAAAGAAAGAAAGATAGATTAGTTAGAAAGAAAGAAATATGGATAGATTAGTCAGAAAAAAAAAGATTGATTAGTTAGAAATAAAGATAGTTAGATTAGTGAGAAAGAAAGATAGATTGATTAGTTAGAAAGAAAGAAAGAAAGAAAGATAGATTAGTTAGAAAGAAGAAAGATAGATTAGTTAGAAAGAAAAAAGATAGATTAGTTAGAAAGAAAAAAGATAGATTAGTTAGAAAGAAAGATAGATTAGTTAGAAAGAAAGAAAGATAGATAGATTAGTTAGTTAGAAAGAAAGATAGATTAGTTATAAAGAAAAAAAGATAGATAGATTAGTTATAAAGAAAGATAGATTAGTTAGAAAAAAAATATGGATAGATTACTCAGAAAGAAAGAAAGATAGATTAGTTAGAATGAAAGAAAGACATTAGTTAGAAAGAACGAAAGAAAGAAAGAAGGATAGATTAGTTAGTTAGAAAGAAAGATAGATTAGTCAGAAAGAAAGAAAGAAAGATAGATTAGTTAGAAAGAAAAAAAGATAGATAGATTAGTTAGAAAGAAAGAGATTAGTTAGAAAGAAAGAAATAAATAAAGAAAGAAGGATAGATTAGTTAGTTAGAAAGAAAGATAGATTGGTCAGAAAGAAAGAAAGATAGATTAGTTAGAAAGAAAAAAGATAGATTAGTTAGAAAGAAAGAAATATGGATAGATTAGTTAGAAAGAAAGACAGATTAGTTAGTTAGAAAGAAAGATAGATTAGTTAGAAAGAAAGAAATATGGATAGATTACTCAGAAAGAAAGAAAGATAGATTAGTTAGAAAGAAAGATAGATTAGTTAGAAAGAAAGAAAGAAATATAGATTAGTTAGAAAGAAAGAAAGATAGATTAGTTAGAAAAAAAGACAGATAGATTAGTTAGAAAGAAAGATAGATTAGTTAAAAAGAAAGAAATATATATTTAGTAACAGATAGATAGATAGATTATTCTGAAAGAAAGACAGATAGATTAGTTAGAAAGAAAAAAGATAGATAAGTTAGAAAGAAAGAAAGATAAGTTAGTTAGAAAGAAAGATAGATTAGTTAGAAAGAAAAAAGATAGATAGATTAGTTAGAAAGAAAGAAAGATAGATTAGTCAGAAAGAAAAAAGATTGATTAGTTAGAAATAAAGATAGTTAGATTACTTAGAAAGAAAGATAGATTGATTAGTTAGAAAAAAAGAAAGAAAGATAGATTAGTTAGAAAGAAAGAAAGAAAGATTAGTTAGAAAGAAAGAAAGATAGATTAGTTAGAAAGAAAGAAAGGTTAGTTAGAAAGAAAGAAAAATAGATTAGTTAGAAAGAAAAAAGATAGATTAGTTAGAAAGAAAGATAGATAGATTAGTTAGAAAGAAAAAGATAGATTAGTCAGAAAGAAAAAAGATTGATTAGTTAGAAATAAAGATAGATAGATTAGTTACAAAGAAAGATAGATTGATTAGTTAGAAAGAAAGATAGATTAGTTAGAATGAAAGAAAGAGATTAGTTATACAGAAAGAAAGAAAGAAAGAAAGAAAGAAAGAAAGAAAGAAAGAAAGAAAGAAAGAAAGAAAGAAAGAAAGGAGGATAGATTTGTTAGTTAGAAAGAAAGATAGATTAGTCAGAAAGAAAGAAACAGATTAGTTAGAAAGAAAGATAGATTAGTTAGAAAGAAAGAAATATAGATTAGTTAGAAAGAAAGAAAGAAAAAAGATTAGTCAGAAAAAGAAAGATAGATTAGTTAGAAAGAAAAAAGATAGATTGTTAGAAAGAAAAAAGATAAATAGATTAGTTAGAAAGAAAGAAAGATAGATTAGTTAGAAAGAAAGATAGATAGATTAGTTAGAAAGAAAAATAGATTTATTAGTTAGAAAGAAAAAAGATAGATTAGTTAGAAAAAAAGAAAGAAAGATTGATAAGTTAGTTAGAAAAAAAAGATAGATTAGTCAGAAAGAAAAAAGATAGATAGATTAGTTAGAAAGAAAGAAAGATAGATTAGTTAGAAAGAAAGATTGATTAGTTAGAAAGAAAGAAAGACAGAAAGAGATTAGTTAGAAAGAAAGAAAGATAGATTAGTTAGAATGAAAGAAAGATTAGTTAGAAAGAAAGAAAGAAAGGATAGATTAGTTAGTTAGAAAGAAAGATAGATTAGTCATAAAGAAAGAAAGATAGTTTAGTTAGAAAGAAAAAAGATAGATAGATAAGTTAGAAAGAAAGATAGATTAGTTAGAAAGAAAGAAAGATAGATAGATTAGTTAGTTAGAAAGAAAGATAGATTAGTTAGAAAGAAAAAAGATAGATAGATTAGTTAGAAAGAAAGAAATATGGAAGGATTACTCAGAAAGAAAGAAAGATGGATTAGTTAGAAAGAAAGATAGATTAGTTAGAAAGAGAGAGAAAGATAGATTAGTTAGAAAGAAAGAAAGAAAGATTAGTTAGAAAGAAAGAAAGATAGATTAGTTAGAAAGAAAGAAAGAAGGATAGATTAGTTAGAAAGAAAGAAAGAAGGATAGATTAGTTAGAAAGAAAGATAGATTAGTCAGAAAGAAAGAAAGAAAGAAAGATAGATTAGTTAGAAAGAAAAAAGATAGATTAGTTAGAAAGAAAGATAGATTAGTTAGAAAGAAAGAAAGAAAGAAAGAAAGATAGATAAGTTAGTTAGAAAGAAAAAATGATAGATTAGTTAGAAAGAAAGAAATATGGATAGATTAGTTAGAATGAAAGAAAGAGATTAGTTAGAAAGAAAGAAAGATAGATTAGTTAGTTAGAAAGAAAGATAGATTAGTTAGAAAGAAGGAAAGAAAGATAGATTAGTTAGAAAGAAAGATAGATTAGTTAGAAAGAAAGAAAAAAAGAAAGATAGATTAGTTAGAAAGAAAGAAAGAAAAATAGATTAGCTAGAAAGAAAGAAAGATAGATTAGTTAGAATGAAAGAAAGAGATTAGTTAGAAATAAAGAAAGAAATAAAGAAAGAAAGAAATAAAGAAAGAAGGATAGATTAGTTTGTTAGAAAGAAAGATAGATTAGTCAGAAAGAAAGAAAGATAGATTAGTTAGAAAGAAAAAAGATAGATTAGTTAGAAAGAAAGAAAGCATATTTAAAAAGAAAAGAAAGAAAGATAAGTTTGTTAGAAAGAAAAAATTATAGATTAGTTAGAAAGAAAGAAATATGGATAGATTAGTTAGAAAGAAAGACAGATTAGTTAGAAAGAAAGATAGATTAGTTAGAAAGAAAGAAATATGGATAGATTACCCAGAAAGAAAGAAAGATAGATTAGTTAGAATGAAAGATAGATTAGTTAGAAAGAAAGAAAGAAATATAGATTAGTTAGAAAGAAAGAAAGATAGATTAGTTAGAAAAAAAGATAGATAGATTAGTTAGAAAGAAAGATAGATTAGTTAAAAAGAAAGAAATATATATTTAGTAACAGATAGATAGATAGATTATTCAGAAAGAAAGATAGATAGATTAGTTAGAAAGAAAAAAGATAGATTAGTTAGAAAGAAAGAAAGATAAGTTAGTTAGAAAGAAAGATAGATTAGTTAGAAAGAAAAAAGATAGATAGATTAGTTAGAAAGAAAGAAAGATAGATTAGTCAGAAAGAAAAAAGATTGATTAGTTAGAAATAAAGATAGTTAGATTACTTAGAAAGAAAGATAGATTGATTAGTTAGAAAAAAAGATAGATAGATTAGTTAGAAAGAAAGATAGATTAGTTAAAAAGAAAGAAATATATATTTAGTAACAGATAGATAGATAGATTATTCAGAAAGAAAGATAGATAGATTAGTTAGAAAGAAAAAAGATAGATTAGTTAGAAAGAAAGATAGATTAGTTAGAAAGAAGAAAGATAGATTAGATATAAAGAAAAAAGATAGATTAGTTAGAAAGAAAGAAATATGGATAGATTCCATATTTTCTATTTCTATGGATAGAAATATGAATATGGATAACTCCGCCCCACCTCGTGGGTATAAAAGGAGGAAGTCCGCAACAGCAGTTTATGTTTCTTCGCTGAGGAGCCAAGACTGAGCTCAGGCGATCCCCGCGGTACAGCGGAAAGTGGCAGGCAGACGTAACGTCTCCGTTCCCTACTCAGGGAACGAGGGTTACATACGTAACCGAGACGTTCCCTTTCGTTGTCACTCCGAGTTACGTCGGATGACGACGAATGGGGTTACCAGTCTAATCACGCCACCTTCTCAGCTGTCTTCCAGTGCCCTGCGTAAATCGAGATCCCTGTCAGAGACTGGACGAAGGACTCCATTTAACACAGGAATACCAAGGTACACTGGGAAGCATATCCCAAGCTAGGGGAAGTATGCAATTAATGCCAACCCAGAGGGGGGGGACTTAGAGAATACACATATGACCCGAAGGAAACATATGGAGAACACTGGGGTGGCCAGCCGCAGGTGGAATATTTCAACCCCAGGGGTGGCAAGGTGGCTTGCCAAGGGAAAGACACATGCTCAGAGAGGCTTACAGTGGAAGTACACATGTGGGGGTCGCTCAGGGGAGGGACCATGCACACGGGAGGCACCTAGCCGATGCGCAGGCAATAGACACTGGCGCCGACGTCAGGAGTGCTGGAGGAACTCAGGGCTTTCGGGGAAGCTCACCTGAGGAGAATATCGCACGTATCCAGTCCCTGGAGTGGAATGGCGAGCAAGCGAAGACACCTGAGCGGGTCCGGTACTAGCTAGTTGAAGCGAGTACATGAGAGGACACTGGCTCCACTCGGAGATTATAGAATCTGGCGAATGTGTTAGGTGTCGCCCAGCCTGCAGCTCTGCAGATGTCTGTTAGCGAGGCGCCATGCGCTAGAGCCCAAGAGGATGCCACACTCCGGGTGGAGTGGGCCGTCACACCAAGGGGGCACGGTCGACCTTGCTGCTGGTAAGCCAAGGCAATGGCGTCCACTATCCAGTGAGACAACCTTTGCTTGGAGAGAGCCTTTCCCTTCAGCTTCCCACCATAACAGACAAAGAGCTGGTCTGAGGTCCTGAAACACCGCGTCCTGTCTACATAGGCGCGAAGAGCGCGTACTGGACAGAGCAGTGCCAAGGCTGGGTCTGCCTCCTCCGGGGGCAGCGCTTGCAGGTTCACCACCTGGTCCCGAAAGGGAGTGGTAGGAACCTTGGGCACATATCCGGGCCGGGGTCTCAGGATCACGTGAGAGAAAGCCGGTCCGAATTCCAGGCACGCTTCGTCGACGGAGAATGCGTGCAGGTCCCCTACCCTCTTGATGGAGGCCAGTGCAACCAGGAGTGCTGTCTTCATTGACAGGAACTTAAGCTCGACTGACTGCAGGGGCTCAAAGGGAGCACTCTTCAGGGCAGTTAGAACCACTGAGAGGTCCCAAGAGGGAACGAGAGGAGGGCGAGGAGGATTTAGTCTCCTCGCTCCTCTCAGGAACCTGATGACCAGGTCGTGCTTCCCTACCGACTTACCTTCGACTAGGTCATGGTGTGCGGCAATGGCGGCAACATAGACCTTAAGGGTGGAGGGAGACAGCCTTCGCTCCAACCCCTGCTGAAGGAAGGAAAGCACAACGCTGATCGAGCATCTCCGGGGGTCTTCTCGATGAGAAGAGCACCAGACGACGAAGAGGTTCCACTTCAACGCGTAGACGTGTCTTGTGGACGACGCTCTAGCAGAAGTGATGGTAGCCGCCACCGCTGGTGGAAGGGTACTCAAACCTACCTCGAGCCGTCCAGGAGCCACACGTGGAGGCTCAAGAGATCGGGGCGAGGGTGCCACAGGGTGCCCCGTCCCTGAGAAAGAAGGTCCTTCCTCAGAGGAATGGGCCAGGGAGGTGCTGTCGCGAGGAGTGCAAGTTCGGGGAACCAGGTCCGGCCGGGCCAATACGGCGCGACCAAAATGACCTGCTCCTCGTCCTCCCTGACCTTGCGCAAGGTCTGCGCAAGAAGGCTCACTGGGGGAAACGCATATTTGCGGCCCGGCGGCCAGCTGTGCGCCAGTGCATCCGTGCCGAGCGTGCCCTCGGTCAGGGAAAAATACAGGGCGCAATGCGTCGAGTCGTGAGAGGCAAACAGATCTATCTGTGCGTCCCCGAACTGGTCCCAAATCAGCTGAACCGACTGGGGATGGAGTCGCCATTCTCCAGGGAGGGGCTGAAGCCGTGAGAGCTCGTCGGCTGCACAGTTCAGGGCTCCGGGTATGAAAATGGCTCGAAGCGACCTCAGATGCTTCTGACTCCATAGAAGGAGGTGGCGGGCGAGTTGTGACATACGGCGGGAGCGTAGACCACCTTGATGGTTGATGTACGCTACAGTAGCGGTATTGTCTGAGCGGACTAGTACGTGTTGACCCCTGAGCAACGCCCGGAAGCGGTGCAGGGCAAGGCGTACTGCCAACAACTCGAGGCAATTGACATGCCATAGCCGCTGGGGTCCTGTCCAGGAGCCCGCAGCAGCATGTCCATTGCACATGGCGCCCCAGCCCGTGGTGGAGGCATCCGTGGAGACCACAACATGCCGGGAAGCTCGTTCCAGGGGGACACCCGCCCTGAGAAAACTGAGGTTCGACCACGGGGTGAGGAACTGACGGCAGGTCGGAGTAACTGGTACCCGGAGTGTGCCTTGATGCCATGCCCACCTCGGGACTCGGTCGCGAAGCGGTCTCATATGAAGCAATCCGAGCGGCGTGACCGCGGCTGCAGATGCCATATGCCCCAGGAGCCTCTGAAAATGTTTCAGTGGAACCGCATTCTTGCTCCTGAGATGTCTCAGGCAAGTCAGCAGTGACTGCGCGCGCTCGCTCGTAAGCTGCGCGGACGTGGCGACCGAGTCGATGTCCATACCGAGAAAAGAGATCCTCTGCACGGGGCAAAGTTTGCTCATCTGCCAGTTGACCCGAAGGCCCAGACGAGCTAGGTGCCGGAGCACTAGGTCCCTGTGTTCGCAAACCTGATCTCGAGAGTGAGCTAGGATCAGCCAGTCGTCGATATAACTCAGGATGCGAACCCCGTGTTCCCGAAGGGGAACAAGGGCAGCCTCAACGACCTTCGTGAAGGTGCGAGGAGACAGGGCTAGCCCGAAAGGGAGAACCGCGTACTGGTATGCCTGCCCCTCGAAAGCAAACCGTACAGTCTCGATTGCACCCTTCGCCAGCAGGGTGGCAATCTCTGCTCTCATGATAGGGGCATTGCCACCGACCAAAGTGGAGCGGACTCCCCTGAAGCGGGGAGGAGACCGTGCGAACTGAATCGCATAGCCGAGCCTGATGGTGCGCGCGATCCAGCGGGACAGACGGGGAAGCTCTAACCAGGCTCCCAGGAACTGAACCAGCGGGATCAAGCGGACGACAGGCGTCCCCCCGGAGGGGCAGCGAAGCGGAGTAACTGGCCCAGACGTGGAAGGCATAGCGGCCCGGTGTGGGGGCACAGTTAGCAACCGCGCCCTGACAGAGGGGGCCAGGGGAGGACCATGCTGGTCGTCCCGCGGGGGCCTGCTCTGGCAGGGGTCTGGCGACAGAGGGGGACAGTGGCGAAGCGGTCCGTGGACGGCACGCCGTGTCAAGCACCTCTGGGACAGAGGGGGACGAGGAGAGCATGGCTTGTGGGCGGCGCTCTGTGTCGTCCGAGAACTCTGTCTTCCCAGAGACGGGAGAGTCAGTTCTTAGGAGAATAAGGATTTTTCCCCGGCCCTCCACCGGGGAAAGGAGTGGTCCTGCTACCAACTCCTGGAAGAACTGAGTCCCATCTCTGTGGAGCCCGTCTCAGGAGCGCCGCTTAACCCGGCACGTAGCGGGGGGCGGGGCTGGAGAGGGCTGTGGCGTCCGCCCACGGCTTCCAGAGCCGGCCCGTCTCTTTAAACGGGCGGGGTGGGAGCCGCGGGGGAGGCGCCTTCGGCAGTGGGCAGACCGAGGGATCTGAGCGGACGGCGGGCCATCGGGACAGAATCACGTCAGTTTGCACATGGGCGGTTGAGAGCTGTTGGGCGAAGTTCTCAACCGCACCGCCGAAGAGGCCGACCTGGGATATGGGAACGTCGGACAGACGGGGCCGCGCGACATTCAGCACATCAGACAGGTTCAGCCACAGAATGGTAGGCATCACCTGACCCAGGGAGCGTACGGCCACTTTCGTCGCTCGGAGAGCAAGGTCAGTGGCGGCGCGCGACTCAGTGAAGAGCCCTGGGTCAGTCCCACCCTCGTGCAAGTCCATGAGCATCTGGGTCGAGGACCAGCAGAATGGCCATGGCCTGCAGAGAGGCGGCTGCCAGTCCCGTGGTGCTATAGGATCTCGCCACAAATGTAGACGAAAACCATAGACCACGGGCGGGTGCTTAGGATTGCGCCGAGAAGAAGCACTCTGAGGACACATAGCATCGCAACAGAGCGTTCAGCCGGGGGAACCCCAGTGTACCCGTGACAGCGGCCCCATCGAGGGGGGAAAGGCGGATGAGATCAGCGAGCGGTCCCGAGAAAACCAGGGGGTCTTCTGGGACTTCGAGATCTCATCATGCACGTCCGGGAGGGAAGGTATTGGGGTTTGCCGTGGACGAGGGTCGGCGGCCTTACCCAAAAACCAATCGTCCCAGGAAAGCATGGCCGTCATCTCTGGATCAGACTCAGGCACAGCCGAATGCACACCAGAGGGTGGCAGCTGTGATGAGTCGTCACTTCGCAGAGAATCAAACCCACCTTGTGAAGCTGCTACAAACATAGTATCATCCTCTGTAGCTTTAAATGAAACACACGGGCCACCAGAGGGTAGACTCGTGGGAATCACCTATTCACTAGCGGGCACCGCCGTTGAGGGGAGGCTGGGGTCACGGACACGGAGTCGGCGCCTTGTTCCAGACCAACACCCTCAGGTCACCCTGGCCACCAGCCGAAGATCGGGGGGTGGATGAGGGGACTCTCACTCTTGCGAGTTCACCGAGTCTCGACCTATATGACGCGATGATCATGTTCCCACAGAGAGAACATGAGTCATCCACGAGCGCTGCTCTAGTATGATCAAGCCCAAACATACCAGACAACGCTCGTGCCCATCAGAGTCCGATACCAAGCTGCCGCAACCATTCGTTTTTTTTTTTTTTTTTTTTTTAAATGCACGGGCGAGCCGTCTTTAAAAAGACGTGCCGCGTGCGCTCTTTTAGAGAGAAAACTCAAGTGTTGAAGCGCCCGGGGAAGCACGCGCTCTCTGATGAACCACTGCAGAGATAAGCAGGAAGCACGCACTCGCCGGAGATCGCCGTCACACCAACACTCGAGGCACTCGTTCGTGAAGCTGATAATTCAGAGTTGGCTTGTGGAGAGAAGAATACACTTGGCTCCGAAGCGAAAACATAAACTGCTGTTGCGGACTTCCTCCTTTTATACCCACGAGGTGGGGCGGAGTTACGTCATGCAAATTCCGCAGACCCATGGCATTTCTTTGCCATTGGCTCGTTTTGTAATACTCGAAGTTGATAGGCTTTCTAAGCGAAACCCCATTCGTCGTCATCCGACGTAACTCGGAGTGACAACGAAAGGGAACGATAGATTAGTTAGAAAGAAAGAAAGAAATATAGATAGATTAGTTAGTTAGAAAGAAAGATAGATTAGTTAGAAAGAAAAAAGATAGATAGATTAGTTAGAAAGAAAGATAGATTAGTTAGAAAGAAAGATAGATTAGTTAGAAAGAAAGAAAGATAGATTAGTTAGAAAGAAAGATACATTATTTAGAAAGAAAGAAAGATAGATTAGTTAGAAAGAAAGAAAGATAGATAGATTAGTCAGAAAAAAAAGATTGATTAGTTAGAAAGAAAGAAATATGGATAGATTAGTCAGAAAGAAAAAGATTGATTAGTTAGAAAGAAAGAAAGATAGATTAGTTAGAAAGAAAAAATATAGTTAGATTAGTTAGAAAGAAAGAAAGATAGATTAGTTAGAAAGAAAAAAGATAGATAGATTAGTCAGAAAGAAAAAAGATTGATTAGTTAGAAAGAAAGAAAGATAGATTAGTTAGAAAGAAAAAATATAGATAGATTAGTTAGAAAGAAAGAAAGATAGATTAGTTAGAAAGAAAAAAGATAGATAGATTAGTTAGAAAGAAAGAAAGCTAGATTAGTTAGAAAGAAAGATAGATAGATTAGTTACAAAAGAAAGAAAGAAAGATAGATTATTCAGAAAGAATGAAAGATAGATTAGTTAGAAAGAAAGAAAGAAAGATAGATTATTCCGAAAGAATGAAAGATAGATTAGTTAGAAAGAAAGAAAGAAAGATGGATTAGTTATAAAGAAAGATAGATAGATTAGTTATAAAGAAAGAAAGAAAGAAAGATAGATAGAAAGAAAGAGTTTATGATTTCATGAGTTCATAAGTTTATGAATTCATGAGTTTATAAGTGTACGTGTTTATAAGTTTAAATGAGTAAGAGTTCAGAGTTTATTCATTCATGAGTTTGTGTTCATAAGTGTATGAATTCATGAGTTCATAAGTGTATGAGTTTATAAGTTTATGAATTCATGAGATTATAAGTTTAAATGAGTAAGAGTTCAGAGTTTATTAATTTATGAGTTTAGAGTTTATAAGTTTAAATAAGTGTCCAGAATTTATTAATTTATGAGTTTAATAGTTTATGAGAGTTTATAAGAGTATGAGTTTATGAATTTAGAGTTTATGAGTTTAGAGTTTATAAGTTTAAATGAGTCTAAGAGTTCAATTTTAGAGTTTATTAATTTATTATGAGTTTAATATTAGATAGATAAGTGCAATAGTTAGATGAGTTTATTAGTTTAAATGAGTCTCAATGGCTCATATAGTATATACAATGGCAGTTTGATTCAGTCTAGGGCTTCAAGGTATTTAGATTTGAAATTTTGACAGTTGGGGAGTTTGACAGTGTGAACATTCCGCAATGTTAAGTCAATGGGATTTTCAAATGTTTTTTTTCGAGGTTTGATCGTCATTTTTAGAAAAACCGTAAGTCCAATCAGTTAGAAAAGATATAGCACACTAAGTGAGAACAGTTTGAGTGTCCGTGCCGAGTTTGGAGTTTGTAGAGTTAAAGCTCTAGGAGGAGTTAATTTTAAGTTTTTTAATTTTAGCGCTCATAAAAAGAATAATAATAACTAGAAAAAGTTTGTCGAGACAAACTTTAAGTTGGCTTGTGAAAGTTTGTATCAGAAAGTTTGAAGAAGTTTAAAGTAGTTTGAAGTTTAAAGTAGTTTAAAGTTTAAGGTAGTTTAAAGTGTAAATTAGTTTGAAGTTTAAATTAGTTTAAAGTTTAAATTAGTTTAAAGTTTTTAAATAGTTTAAAGTTTAAAGTAGTTTAAAATTTAAAGTATAGTTTAGGGTGTTCTCGGTGGTTGCTATGGGTTTGCTAGGTGGTTGCTAGGGTATTCTGGGTGGTCGCTAGGGTGTTGCTAGGTGGTTGGTAGGGTGTTCAGGGTGGTTGCTATGGTGTTGCTAGGTGGTTGCTAGGGAGTTCAGGGTTGTTGCTTAGGTGTTGCTAGGTGGTTGCTAGGGTGTTCTGGATGGTTGCTAGGTGGTTGCTGGGGTGTTCTGGGTGGTTTCTAGGTGGTTGCTAGGGTTTTCTGGGTGGTTGCTATGGTGTTCTAACACCTTTTGGGTGGTTGCCAGGGTGTTATGGGTGGTTGCTATGGTGTTGCTAGGGTGTTCTAGGCTTTTTTGGGTGGTTGCTATGGTGTTGCTAGGATGTTCTAGGGTATTTCGGGTGGTTGCTAGGGTGTTCTGGGTGGTTGCTAAGCAGTTGCTAGGGTTTTCTGGTGGTTGCTATGGTGTTGCTAGGGTGTTTTAAGGTATTTTGGGTGGTTGCCAGGGTGTTCTGGGTGGTTGCTAGGCAGTTGCTAGGGTGTTCTGGGTGGTTGCTATGGTGTTGCTAGGATGTTCTAGGGTATGTCGGGTGGTTGCTAGGGTGTTCTGGGTGGTTGCTAGGCAGTTGCTAGGGTTTTCTGGTGGTTGCTAGGGTGTTGCTAGGGTGTTCTAGGGTATTTTGGGTGGTTGCTATGGTGTTGCTAGGGTGATTTAAGGTATTTTGGGTGGTTGCTAGGGTGTTCTGGGGGTTGCTAGGCAGTTGCTAGGGTGTTCAAGGGTATTTTGGGTGGTTGCTATGGTGTTGCTAGAAAGAAAGATTAGTTAGAAAGAAAGATTTGAAAGAGAGAAAGAAAGAAAGATAGAAAGATTAGTTGGAAAGAAATAAAGTTAGAAAAAAAGATTAGCTAGAAAGAAAGAAAGTTAAAAAAGGAAGATTAGAAAGAAAGAGAGAAAGAAAGAAAGAAAGATAGAAAGATTAGTTAGAAAGAAAGAAAGAAAGATAGAAAGATTAGTTAGAAAGAAAGAAAGATTGAAAAAGATTAGAAAGAAAGAGAGAAAGAAAGAAAGATAGAAAGATTAGTTAGAAAGAAAGAAAGATTAGTTAGAAAGAAATAGATTAGTTAGAAAAGAAAGAAAGAAAGAAAGAAATAGATTAGTTAGAAAAGAAAGAAAGAAAGAAAGATTAGTTAGAAAGAAGGATTAGAAAGAAAGAAAGATAGAAAGATTAGTTAAAAAGAAAGAAAGTTAGAAAGAAAGATTAGTTAGAAAGAAAGAAAGGAAGATTAGAAAGAAAGAAAGATTAGTTAGAAAGATTTGAAAGAAAGAGAGAAAGAAAGAAAGATAGATAGAAAGATTAGTTATAAAGAAAGAAAGATTGAAAGAAAGAGAGAAAGAAAGAAAGATAGATAGAAAGATTAGTTAGAAAGAAAGAAAGAACAATTAGAAAGAAAGAGAGAAAGAAAGAAAGAAAGATAGATAGAAAGATTAGTTAGAAAGAAAGAAAGATTAGTTAGAAAGAAATAGATTAGTTAGAAAAGAAAGAAAGAAAGATTAGTTAGAAAGAAAGATTAGAAAGAGAGAAAGAAAGATAGATAGAAAGATTAGTTAGAAAGAAAGAAAGATTAGAAAGAAAGAGCGAAAAGAAAGAAAGATAGAAAGATTAGTTAGAAAGAAAGAAAGATTAGTTAGAAAGAAATAGATTAGTTAGAAAAGAAAGAAAGAAAGAAAGAAAGAAAGATTAGTTAGAAAGAAAGATTAGTTAGAAAGAAAGATTAGAAAGAAAGAAAGATAGAAAGATTAGTTAAAAAGAAAGAAAGTTAGAAAGAAAGATTAGTTATAAAGAAAGAAAGAAAGAAAGATTAGTTAGAAAGAAAGATTAGTTAGAAAGAAAGACTAGTTAGAAAGAAAGAAAGAGTTAGAAAGAAATAGATTAGCTAGAAAAGAAAGAAAGATAGATTAGTTAGAAAAGAAAGAAAGAAATATAGATTAGTTATAAAGAAAGAAAGAAAGATAGATTAGTTAGAAAGAAAGAAAGATTAGTAAGAAAGAAAGAAAGATTAGTTAGAAAGAAAGAATGAAAGATAGATTAGTTAGAAAGAAAGAAAGAAAAAGATAGATAGATAGATAGATAGATAGATAGATAAAATAGTCAGATGATAGATAGATAGTTAGATAGATAGATAGACAGATAGATAGATAGATAAAATAGTCAGATGATAGATAGATAGAAATAGTTAGATGATAGAAAGATTAGTAAGAAAGAAAGAGTGAAAGAAAAAGAGAGAGAAAGAAAGATTAGAAAGAAAGAAAGAAAGATAGATTAGTTAGAAAGAAAGAAAGATAGAAAGAAAGATAGATTAGTTAGAAAGAAAGATTAGTAAGAAAGAAAGAAAGATTAGTTAGAAAGAAAGAATGAAAGATAGATTAGTTAGAAAGAAAGAAAAAGATAGATAGATAGATAGATAAAATAGTCAGATGATAGATAGATAGATAGATAGATAGATAGATAGATAGATAGATAGATAGATAGATAGATAGATAGATAGATAGATAGATAGATAGATAAAATAGTCAGATGATAGATAGATAGAAATAGTTAGATGATAGAAAGATTAGTAAGAAAGAAAGAAAGAAAGAAAGAACGAGAAAGAAAAAGAGAGAGAAAGAAAGATTAGAAAGAAAGAATGGGTAGATAGATAGATAGAAAAGTGTCATAGATAGATGAGTTTATTAGTTTAAATGAGTCTCAATGGCTCATATAGTATATAGAATGGCAGTTTGATTCAGTCTAGGGCAGGGCTATTCAATTAGCTTCATTCGAGGGCCGGATTATTCAATTGAAAAGTTGAGGTGGGCCGGTGGGTTTAGCTTATTTATTGAAATATAACAGTATCAATAAGTAAGCTAAAGTAAACATAAAAGTATTGTATGGAAATGTGGTACCCAACAGTATGCAGATTTATAAGACCATAATAAATAACTTATTTACAGCTATGTACAAATATATTAATTATACTGGATCATAGCTGGTAAGAATTGTTTTATTAATAATTATTATAGGCTTAAATTAAAATATACTGACAGTGACACTTCGTAACCATTGGTAGCTAAAACCATGGCTACTCACTCCCAATAAAAAATGCATTAACAGGTAAAAACTATACACACAATTACTTATGTATTCCTCTACCCCCCTAATAAATCTAATGCAATGTAAAAATGACTATAACATAGTATTCAATATAAATATTCACAGTAAATGTTTGAAAGGGTGGTGATTAGGGATTTAGTCTTGTAACTTCATTCATGGCACAATGATTCTGATATTTACCTCATCAGTCATGTTGGGAATTTTGAGGCTGTTTCATCCGATTTAAAACTAGTTAAAATCATTGAGTTATTTGTGGTTTGTAACAGAGATATGTGTCAGATTGAAACGCTTCTCACTGGATGTCGCAACACTGTTTAATAATAGTGTCCGGGACCGGGAGTAAACGCAACTCCTTTAAGCTTGCGTTCCGTTATTCACTGGACCGTGCTGCGTAGTTCAAAGTAAACTAGTGAAACAACTGAAAACAGCGCTATTTGTTCTCTATTTGTTCTTACTGACCGAGAAACCGCTTCGATGATTCAGTGACAGAACGGTCCGAACGAAGCCGAATCATTTCAGACCGTTATGCAAGCGCGTTTGGCCAATTCATGGAAAGGAAATACTCGAACCAAAGATTGATTAATTCACGAATGGTTGATATCGCTGGTTCAGTCGACAGAAATACGGGACACACATAATAACTGCTGAAATATTCGAACTAAAACCGTTTCTCAGGTCAGTCGGAGCGCTCATGGTACACACACAGTGCGTATAGCCGTAGGCGCCACTGCGGTCACGCGCATATCTAACCAAATTTCACCGCACCGCCAGGAAAAGAGGAGGAGGGAGGTTGAGGTGCCCTCGGGCCGGATGGAGATGATTGGCGGGCCGGACTTGGCCCGCGGGCCGCCAATTGAATAGCCCGGGTCTAGGGCTTCAAGGAGTTTAGATTTGAATTTTTGGCAGTTGGGGAGTTTGAAAATCTGAACATTCCGCAATGTTAAGTCAATGGGAGTTTTTTCCGACTTTGATCGTCATTTTTAGGAAAACCGTAAGTCCGATCAGTTAGAAAAGATATAGCACACCGAGTCAGAACAGTTGGAGTGTCCGTGCCGAGTTTGGAGTTTGTGGAGTTAAAGCTCTAGGAGGAGTTAGAGTTGTAAATTTTTAGTAAGAATAATAATAATAAGAATAATAATAAGAATAATAAGTTTAAATAGGATTTCAGTAAGTTGGCTCTTACAAGCCAACTTAATAAGTTTAAATAGGATTTCAGTAAGTTGGCTTTCACAAGCCAACTTAATAATAAGTTTAAATAGGATTTCAGTAAGTTGGCTCTCACAAGCCAACTTAATAAGTTTAAATAGGATTTCAGTAAGTTGGCTCTCACAAGCCAACTTAATAATAAGTTTAAATAGGATTTCAGTAAGTTGGCTCTCACAAGCCAACTTACTAATAAGTTTAAATAGGATTTCAGTAAGTTGGCTCTCACAAGCCAAATTAATAAGTTTAAGTACAATATCAGTAAGTTGGCTCTCACAAGCCAACTTAACTAGAAAAAGTTTGTCGAGACAAACTTTAAGTTGGCTTGTGAAAGTTTGGACCAGAAAGTTAGAAGAAGTTTAAAGTAGTTTGAAGTTTAAATTAGTTTAAAGTTTAAATTAGTTTAAAGTTTAGATTAGTTTAAAGTTTAAATTAGTTTAAAGTAGTTTAAAGTTTTAAATAGTTTAAAGTTTGAAGTAGTTTAAAGTATAGTTTGAAGTAATTTAAGTTGCTAGTGTGTTTCTAGTGGGTTGCTAAGGTGTTCTGGGTGGTTGCTAGGCGGTTGCTAAGGTATTTTGGGTGGTTGCTAGGGTGTTCCCTTTCGTTGTCACTCCGAGTTACGTCGGATGACGACGAATGGGGTTTCGCTTAGAAAGCCTATCAGCTTCGAGTATTAGAAAACGAGCATATGGCAAAGAAATGCCATGGGTCTGCGGAATTTGCATGACGTAACTCCGCCCCACCTCGTGGGTATAAAAGGAGGAAGTCCGCAACAGCAGTTTATGTTTTCGCTTCGGAGCCAAGTGTATTCTTCTCTCCACAAGCCATCTCTGAATTGTCAGCTTTACAAACGAGTGCCTCGAGTGTTGGTGTGATGGCGATCTTCGGCGAGAGCGTGCTTCCTGCTGATCTGCTGCAGTGATCTGCCAGTCGGCGCGTTTCTCCCCGGGTGCTTCAACACTTGAGTTTTCTCACTAAAAGAGCTTACACGTCTTTTTAAAGATGCCTCGCCCGTGTACTTCTGGTTGCGGCAGATTGGTATCGGACTCTGATGGGCACGAGCGTTGCATAGTATGTTTGGGCATTGATCATGCTAGAGCAGCGCTCGTGGATGACTCATGTTCTCTCTGTGGGAACATGACCATCGCGTCATTGCGGTCGAGACTCAGTGAACTTGCAAGAGTGAGAGTCCCCTCATCCACCCCCCGCCCTGCGGCTGGTGGCCAGGGTGACCTGAGGGTAACGGTCTGGAACAAGGCGCCGACTATGTGTCCGCGACCCCAGCCCCCCTCTTCAATGACGGTGCCCGCTAGTGAGCGGCCGATTCCCGCGGGTCTACCCTCTGGTGGCCCGCGTGCTTCGGTCGAAGCTACAGTGGTGATGCCATGTCTGTTGCAGCATCACTAGGTAGGTTTGATTCTTCCGGAAGTGAAGACTCGACTCAGCTGCCACCTTCCGGTGTGCATACGGCTGAGCTCGAGTCTGATCCGGAGATGACGGCCATGCTTTCCCGGGCAGCCGCGAGCATCGGGCTTGAGTGGAGGCCTCCACCCTGTCCTGAGCGCTCGCGGCTGGACGATTGGTTTTTGGGTAAGGCCGCCGACCCTCGTCCTCGGCAAACCCCAATACCTTTCTTCCCGGATGTGCATGATGAGATCTCGAAGTCCTGGAAGACCCCGTTGTCTTCCCGTGACCGCTCGTTGGTCTCATCCGCCTTTCCTCCCCTCGATGATGCAGCCGCCCGTGGGTACACTGGGCTCCCCCCGGTTGAACGCTCTGTTGCCATGCAACTATATCCTCAGAGTGCTTCTTCTCGTGGCGAGCCTAAGCACCCATCCAAAGCCTGTAGATTTCCGTCGACCTTGGTGGCGAAGTCTTACAGAGCGGCGGGACAGGCGGCTGCGTCACTGCATGCTATGGCCACTCTGCAGGTCTACCAGGCCCAGATGCTCAGAGACATGCACGAGGGTAGGACAGACCCAGAGCTCTTCAATGAGCTACGCGCCGCGACCGACTATGATCTCCGGGCGACGAAGGTTACCGCGCGCTCCCTGGGTCTGGTGATGTCCACAGCCGTGGTCCAGGAGAGACATCTCTGGCTGAACCTGGCTGACATGCTGGACGCGGAGCGGACCCGTCTGCTTAACGCCCCCTTGTCCCAGGCCAGCCTCTTCGGCGGTGCGGTTGAAGACTTTGCCCAACAGTTTTCAACCGCCCAGAAACAGACCGAGGCCATAAGACACATTCTGCCCCGCAGGCCAGCTGCTGCCTCCACCCAGCCAGCCGGGCAGACGCCTCGTCCTGTTTCCCGCCGAGGGCGCCCTCCTGCGGCTCCCGCCCCTCCCGCCCGGCCCACGCAGCAGCCTCCACCCCGGGCCGGTCGCGGAGGAAGCCGTAAGAAGGCGCCACAGCCCTCTCCCGCCCCGCCCCCCGCTAAACGACGGGCCAAGCGGCGCTCCTGAGACGGGCTGCTCAGGGAAGATGGTCGTTTTTCAGGAGATGGTAGCAGGACCACTCCTTCCCCCGGTGGAGGGCCGGGGGAGAATCTTTTGTTCTCCGCTCCCCGCTGCTCAACCACGGGTGGGCAGCACCCTAAAGTGGTTAAAGACAGAAACGACCCTCTCTTCCCTGAGCTCACAGAGTTCTCGGGCGACACAGAGCACCGCCCACAAGCCGTGCTCTCCTCGCCCCCTCTGTCCCAGAGGCGGTTGACAAGGCGTGCCGTCCACGGACCGCTTCGCCCCTGTCCCCCTCTGTCGCCAGACCCCTGGCAGAGCAGGCCCCCGCGGGACGACCAGCCTGGTCCTCCCCTGGCCCCCTCTGTCAGGGCGCGGTTGCTAACTGTGCCCCCACACCGGGCCGCTATGCCGTCCACGTCTGGGCCAGTTACTCCGCTTCGCTGCCCCTCCGGGGGGACACCTGTCGTCCGCTTGATCCCGCTGGTTCAGTTCCTGGGAGCCTGGTTAGAGCTTCCCCGCCTGTCCCGCTGGATCGCGCGCACCATCAGGCTCGGCTATGCGATTCAGTTCGCACGGTCTCCTCCCCGCTTCAGGGGAGTCCGCTCCACTTTGGTCGGTGGCAATGCCCCTATCATGAGAGCAGAGATTGCCACCCTGCTGGCGAAGGGTGCAATCGAGACTGTCCCTCCAGCCGAGATGAGGTCCGGGTTCTACAGCCCCTACTTCATTGTCTCCAAGAAAACCGGTGGGTTATGGCCAATCCTGGACTTGCGCGTGCTGAACCGCTCCCTTCACAGGCTGCCGTTCAAGATGCTCACCGCCAAACGCGTTCTCGAATGCGTGCGGCCCCAGGATTGGTTTGCAGCGATCGACCTGAAGGACGCCTACTTTCATGTCTCCATTTTTCCTCGACACAGACCGTTCCTACGGTTTGCTTTCGAGGGGCAGGCATACCAGTACGCGGTTCTCCCTTTCGGGCTAGCCCTGTCTCCTCGCACCTTCACGAAGGTCGTCGAGGCTGCCCTTGTTCCCCTTCGGGAACACGGGGTTCGCATCCTGAGTTATATCGACGACTGGCTGATCCTAGCTCACTCTCGAGATCAGGTTTGCGAACACAGGGACCTAGTGCTCCGGCACCTAGCTCGTCTGGGCCTTCGGGTCAACTGGGAGAAGAGCAAACTTTGCCCCGTGCAGAGGATCTCTTTTCTCGGTGTGGACATCGACTCGGTCGCCATGTCCGCGCAGCTTACGAGCGAGCGCGCGCAGTCACTGCTGACTTGCCTGAGACATCTCAAGAGCAAGAGTGCGGTTCCACTGAAACATTTTCAGAGGCTCCTGGGGCATATGGCATCTGCAGCCGCGGTCACGCCGCTCGGATTGCTTCATATGAGACCGCTTCAGCTTTGGCTTCGCGACCGAGTCCCGAGGTGGGCATGGCAACAAGGCACGCTCCGAGTACCAGTTACTCCGACCTGCCGTCAGTTCCTCACCCCGTGGTTGAACCTCAGTTTTCTCAGGGCAGGTGTCCCCCTGGAACGAGCTTCCCGGCATGTTGTGGTCTCCACAGATGCCTCCACCACGGGCTGGGGCGCCATGTGCAATGGACATGCTGCTGCGGGCTCCTGGACAGGACCCCAGCGGCTATGGCATGTCAATTGCCTCGAGTTGTTGGCAGTACGCCTTGCCCTGCACCGCTTCCGGGCGTTGCTCAGGGGTCAATACGTACTAGTCCGCTCAGACAATACCGCTACTGTAGCGTACATCAACCATCAAGGTGGTCTACGCTCCCGCCGTATGTCACAACTCGCCCGCCACCTCCTCCTATGGAGTCAGAAGCATCTGAGGTCTCTTCGAGCCATTTTCATTCCCGGAGCTCTGAACTGTGCAGCCGACGAGCTCTCACGGCTTCAGCCCCTCCCTGGAGAATGGCGACTCCATCCCCAGTCGGTTCAGCTGATTTGGGACCAGTTCGGGGACGCACAGATAGATCTGTTTGCCTCTCACGACTCGACCCATTGCGCCCTGTACTTTTCCCTGACCGAGGGCACGCTTGGCACGGATGCACTGGCGCACAGCTGGCCGCCGGGCCGCAAATATGCGTTTCCCCCAGTGAGCCTTCTTGCGCAGACCTTGCGCAAGGTCAGGGAGGACGAGGAGCAGGTCATTTTGGTCGCGCCGTATTGGCCCGGCCGGACCTGGTTCCCCGAACTTGCACTCCTCGCGACAGCACCTCCCTGGCCCATTCCTCTGAGGAAGGACCTTCTTTCTCAGGGACGGGGCACCCTGTGGCACCCTCGCCCCGATCTCTGGAGCCTCCACGTGTGGCTCCTGGACGGCTCGAGGTAGGTTTGAGTACCCTTCCACCAGCGGTGGCGGCTACCATCACTTCCGCTAGAGCGTCGTCCACGAGACACGTCTATGCGTTGAAGTGGAACCTCTTCGTCGACTGGTGCTCTTCTCACCGAGAAGACCCCCGGAGATGCTCGATCAGCATTGTGCTTTCCTTCCTTCAGCAAGGGTTGGAGCGAAGGCTGTCTCCCTCCACCCTTAAGGTCTATGTTGCCGCCATTGCCGCACATCATGACCCCGTCGAAGGTAAGTCGGTAGGGAAGCACGACCTGGTCGTCAGTTTCCTGAGAGGAGCGAGGAGACTAAATCCTCCTCGCCCTCCTCTCGTTCCCTCTTGGGACCTCTCAGTGGTTCTAACTGCCCTGAAGAGTGCTCCCTTTGAGCCCCTGCAATCAGTTGAGCTTAAGTTCCTGTCAATGAAGACAGTGCTCCTGGTTGCACTGGCCTCCATCAAGAGGGCAGGGGACCTGCACGCATTCTCCGTCGACGAAGCATGCCTGGAATTCGGATACGTGCCCAAGGTTCCTACCACTCCCTTTCGGGACCAGGTGGTGAACCTGCAAGCGCTGCCCCCGGAGGAGGCAGACCCAGCCTTGGCACTGCTCTGTCCAGTACGCGCTCTTCGCGCCTATGTAGACAGGACGCAGTGTTTCAGGACCTCAGACCAGCTCTTTGTCAGTTATGGTGGGAAGCTGAAGGGAAAGGCTCTCTCCAAGCAAAGGTTGTCTCACTGGATAGTGGACGCCATTGCTTTGGCATACCAGCAGCAAGGCCGACCGTGCCCCCTTGGTGTGACGGCCCACTCCACCCGGAGTGTGGCATCCTCTTGGGCTCTAGCGCATGGCGCCTCGCTAACAGACATATGCAGAGCTGCAGGCTGGGCGACACCTAACACATTCGCCAGATTCTATAATCTCCGAGTGGAGCCAGTGTCCTCTCATGTACTCGCTTCAACTAGCTAGTACCGGACCCACTCAGGTGTCTTTGCTTGCTCGCCATTCCACTCCACGGACTGGATACGTGTGATATTCTCCTCAGGTGAGCTTCCCCGAAAGCCCTGAGCTCCCCTGAGCGACCCCCTCCCCTGAGCGACCCCCACATGTGTATTTCCACTGTAAGCCTCTCTGAGCATGTGTCTTTCCCTTGGCAAGCCACCTTGCCACCCCTGGGGTTGAAATATTCCACCTGCGGCTGGACACCCCAGTGTTCTCCATATGTTTCCTTCGGGTCATATGTGTATTCTCTAAGTCCCCCCCCCCCCTCTGGGCTGGCATTAATTGCATACTTCCCCTAGCTTGGGATATGCTTCCCAGTGTACCTTGGTATTCCTGTGTTAAATTGAGTCCTTCGTCCTTCTATGTCAGGGACCTCGATTTACGCAGGGCACTGGAAGACAGCTGAGAAGGTGGCGTGATTAGACTGGTAACCCCATTCGTCGTCATCCGACGTAACTCGGAGTGACAACGAAAGGGAACGTCTCGGTTACGTATGTATCCCTCGTTCCCTGAGTAGGGAACGGAGACGTTACGTCTGCCTGCCACTTTCCGCTGTACCGCGGGGATCGCCTGACCTCAGTCTTGGCTCCTCAGCGAAGAAACATACACTGCTGTTGCGGACTTCCTCCTTTTATACCCACGAGGTGGGGTGGAGTTACGTCATGCAAATTCCGCAGACCCATGGCATTTCTTTGCCATAGGCTCGTTTTGTAATACTCGAAGCTGATAGGCTTTCTAAGCGAAACCCCATTCGTCGTCATCCGACGTAACGTCTCCGTTCCCTACTCAGGGAACGAGGGTTACATACGTAACCGAGACGTTCTTGGTGGTTGCTAGGTGGTTGCTAAGGTATTTTGGTTGGTTGCTAGGGTGTTCTGGGTGATTGTTAGGCGGTTGCTAGGGTGTTCTGGGTGGTTGCTAGGGTGTTCTACGGTATGTTGGGTTGTTGATATAGTGTTGTTAGGGTGTTCCAGGCTATTTTGGGTGGTTGATTGGGTGTTCTGGGTGGTTGCTAGGCAGTTTCTAGGGTGTTCTGGGTGGTTGCTATGGTGTTGCTAGGGTGTTCTAAGGTATTTTCGGTGATTGCTATGGTGTTGCTAGGGTGTTTTAAGGTATTTTGGGTGGTTGCTAGGGTGTTCTGGTGGTTGCTAGGCAGTTGCTAGGGTGTTCTAGGTGGTTGCTATGGTGTTGCTAGGGTGTTATAGTGGATTTTGGGTGGTTGCTAGGGTGTTGCTAGGGTGTTGTTAGGTATTTTGGTTGGTTGCTAGGGTGTTGCTAGGGTGTTCTAAGGTATTTTCGGTGATTGCTATGGTGTTGCTAGGGTGTTTTAAGGCATTTTGGGTGGTTGCTAGGGTGTTCTGGTGGTTGCTAGGCAGTTGCTAGGGTGTTCTAGGTGGTTGCTATGGTTTTGCTAGGGTGTTCTAGGGTATTTTGGGTGGTTGCTAGGGTGTTGTAAGGTATTTTGGTTGGTTGCTAGGGTGTTGCTAGGGTGTTCTATGCTATTTTGTGTGGTTGATATGGTGTTGCTATGGTGTTTTAAGGTATTTTGGGTGGTTGCTAGGGTGTTCTAGGTGGTTTCTAGGCAGTTGCTAGGGTTTTCTGGGTGGTTGCTATGGTGTTGCTAGGGTGTTCTAGGGTATTTTGTGTGGTTGCTATGGTGTTGCTAGGGTGTTGTAAGGTATTTTGGTTGGTTGCTAGGGTGTTCTGGATGGTTGCTATGGTGAACTATTTATGAATTTAAAAGTTCATAAGTATGAATTTATGAAAATTCAAAAGTGTATGAATTCATGACTTTATAAGTTTATGAGTTTAGAAGTGTATGAATTCATGAGTACATAAGTGTACGAGTTTATGAGTTTAGAGTTTATGAGTTTAAATGAGTAAGAGTTCAGAGTTTATTAATTCATAAGTGTATGAATTCATGAGTTTGTAAGTGTATGAGTTCATAAGTGTACGAGTTTATGAGCTCTGAGTTTATAAGTGTAAGAACTCATGAAAATTCATAAGTGTATGAATTCAAGAGTTTATATGTTTAGAGTTTATAAGTTTAAATGAGTAAGACTTTAAAGTTTATTAATTTATGAGTTTGAGTTCATAAGTGTATGAATTCATGAGTTTATAAGTGTACGAGTTTATGAGTTTAGAGTTTATAAGTTTAAATGAGTAAGAGTTCAGAGTTTATTAATTTATGAGTTGAGTTAATAAGTGTATGAATTCAGGAGTTTATAAGTGTATAAGTTTATAAGTGTACAAGTTTATGAGTTTAGAGTTTATAAGTTTAAATGAGTCTAAGAGTTCAAGTTTAGAGTTTATTAATTTATTATGAGTTTAATAGTTTAAGTGCAGATAGATAAGTGTCATAGATAGATGAGTTTATTAGTTTAAATGAGTCTCAATGGCTCATATAGTATATAGAATGGCAGTTTGATTCAGTCTAGGGCTTCAAGGAGTTTAGATTTGAATTTTTGGCAGTTGAGGAGTTTGAAAATCTGAACATTCCGCAATGTTAAGTCAATGGGAGTTTTTTCCGAGTTTGATCGTCATTTTTAGGAAAACCGTAAGTCCGATCAGTTAGAAAAGATATAGCAACTCGAGTCAGAACAGTTTGAGTGTCCTTGCCGAGTTTGGAGTATGTAGAGTTAAAGCTCTAGGAGGAGTTTGATATAGAAATTTTACTGCAAGAAGAAGAAGAAGAAGAAGAAGAAGAAGTTTAAGTAGGATTTCAGTAAGTTGGCTCTCACAAGCCAACTTAATAACTAGAAAAAGTTCGTCGAGACAAACTTTAAGTTGGCTTGTGAAAGTTTGGACCAGAAAGTTTAAAGAAGTTTAAAGTAGTTTGAAGTTTACATTAGTTTAATATGTAAATTAGTTTAAAGTGTAAATTAGTTTGAAGTTTAAAGTAATTTGAAGTTTAAATTAGTTTATAGTTTAAATTAGTTTAAATTAGTTTAAAGTTAAAAGTAGTTAGAAGTTTAAATTAGTTTAAAGTTTAAAGTAGTTTGAAGTTTAAATTAGTTTATAGTTTAAATTAGTTTAAAGTTTAAATTAGTTTGAATTTTAAAGTAGTTTGAAGTTTATATTAGTTGCTAGGGTGTTCTGGGTGGTTGCTAGGGTGTTCTGGGTGGTTGCTAGGCAGTTGCTAGGGTGTTCTGGGTGGTTGCTATGGTGTTGCTATGGTGTTCTAGGCTTTTTTGGGTGGTTGCTATGGTGTTGCTAGGATGTTTTAAGGTATTTTGGGTGGTTGCTAGGGTGTTCTGAGTGGTTGCTATGGTGTCGCTAGGGTGTTCTAGGGTATTTTGGGTGGTTGCTAGGGTGTTCTGGGTGGTTGCTAGGCAGTTGCTAGGGTGTTCTGGTGGTTGCTAGGGTGTTGCTAGGGTGTTCTAGGGTATTTTGGGTGGTTGCTATGGTGTTGCTAGGGTGTTCTAGGCTTTTTTGGGTGGTTGCTATGGTGTTGCTAGGATGTTTTAAGGTATTTTGGGTGGTTGCTAGAGTGTTCTGGGTGGTTGCTATGGTGTTGCTTGGGTGTTCTAGGGTATTTTGGGTGGTTGCTATGGTGTTGCTAGGGTGATTTAAGGTATTTTGGGTGGTTACTAGGGTGTTCTGGGTGGTTGCTAGGCAGTTGCTAGGGTGTTCTGGTGGTTGCTAGGGTGTTCTAGGGTATTTTGGGTGGTTGCTAGGGTGTTGCTATGGTGTTCTAGGCTTCTTTGGGTGGTTGCTATGGTGTTGCTAGGGTGTTCTATGGTATTTTGGGTGGTTGCTATGATGCTGCTAGGGTGATTTAGGGCATTTTGGGTGGTTGCTAGGGTGTTCTGGGTGGTTGCTATGGTGAACTATTTATGAATTTAAAAGTTCATAAGTGTATGAATTTATGAAAATTCATAAGTGTATTAATTCATGAGTTTATAAGTTTATGAGTTTATGTGTACGAGTTTATGAGTTTAGAGTTTATAAGTTTAAATGAGTAAGAGTTCAGAGTTGATTAATTTATGAGTTTGAGTTCATAAGTGTATGAGTTTATAAGTTTATGAATTCATGAGTTCATAAGTGTATGAATTCATGAGTTTATAAGTGTACAAGTTTATGAGTTTAGAGTTTATAAGTTTAAATGAGTAAGAGTGCTCTAAGGTATTTTGGGTGGTTGCTATGGTGTTGCTAGGGTGTTTTAAAGTATTTTGGGTGGTTGCTAGGGTGTTCTGGGTGGTTGTTAGGCAGTTGCTAGAGTTCAGAGTTTATTAATTTATGAGTTTGAGTTCATAAGTGTATGAATTCATGAGTTCATAATTGTATGAGTTTATAAGTTTATGAATTCATGAGTTCATAAGTGTATGAATTCATGAGTTTATAAGTGTACAAGTTTATGAGTTTAGAGTTTATAAGTTTAAATGAGTAAGAGTTTAGAGTTTATTAATTTATGAGTTTAAGAGTTCATAAGTCTATGAATTCATGAGTTTATGAGTGTATGAGTTTATAAGTGTAAATGAGTCTCAATGGCTCATATAGTATATAGAATGGCAGTTACTCGCTCACACACTCACTCAGACACACACACACATACACACACACACACACTCACTTACACACTCATATTTTAAGAGTTTATAAGTGTATGAATTCACTTATGAGTGTATGAATTCATGAGTTTATAAGTTTAAATGAGTAAGAGTTTAGAGTTTATAAGTTTAAATGAGTCTAAGAGTTCAAGTTTAGAGTTTATTAAGTTTAATAGTTTAAGTGTAGATAGATAAGTGTCATAGATAGATGAGTTTATTAGTTTAAATGAGTCTCAATGGCTCATATAGTATACAGAATGGCAGTTTGATTCAGTCTAGGGCTTCAAGGAGGTTAGATTTGAATTTTTGGCAGTTGGGGAGTTTGAAAATCTGAACATTCCACAATGTTAAGTCAATGGAAGTTTTTTCCGAGTTTGATCGTAATTTTTAGGAAAACCGTAAGTCCGATCAGTTAAAAAAGATATAGCACACCGAGTCAGAACAGTTTGAGTGTCCGAGCCGAGTTTGGAGTATGTGGAGTTAAAGCTCTAGGAGGAGTTAGAGTCAGAAATTTGAGGTCAGAAGAATAATAATAACTAGAATGTACATTTCCAGAAGAAAATGTGAAGTGGTGCTTGCAGTGGCAAAACTCGCAACCCGGTTGCTAGGGTGTGGTACATGATTTCATACGAGCCAACAAACATGTCTGTACTATGTTCTGGTGCTGAGATATGGCTTATTCATGTTGTTCAGGTGGTTGCTAGGGCGTTGCTATGGTGTTCTGAGTGGTTGCTAGGGTGTTCTGGGTGGTTGCTAGGGTGTTCTGGGTGGTTGCTAGGCGGTTGTTAGGGTATTCTGGGTGGTTGCTATGGTGTTGCTATGCGGTTGCTAGGGTATTCTGGGTGGTTGCTAAGGTGTTCTGGGTGGTTGCTAGGGTGTTGGTATTTGGTTGCTAGGGTGTTCTGGGTGGTTGCTAGTGTGTTGCTAGGTGGTTGCTAGGGTGTTTTGGGTGGTTGCTAGGCGGTTGGTAGGGTATTCTGGGTTGTTGCTAGGGCGTTGCTAGGCGGTTGCTAGGGTATTCTGGGTGGTTGCTAGAGCGTTGCTAGGCGGTTGCTAGGGTATTCTGGGTGGTTTCTAGGGCGTTGCTAGGCGTTACTAGGGTGTTCTGGGTGGTTGCTAGGCGGTTGCTAGGGTATTCTGGGTGGTTGCTAGGGCGTTGCTAGGCGGTTGCTAGGGTGTTCTGGGTGGTTGCTAGGCGGTTGCTAGGGTATTCTGGGTGGTTGCTATGGTTGCTAGGGGGTTGCTAGGGTATTCTGGGTGGTTGCTATGGTGTTGCTAGGCAGTTGCTAGGGTATTCTGGGTGGTTGCTAGGGCGTTGCTAGGCAGTTGCTAGGGTATTCTTGGTGGTTGCTAGGGCGTTGCTAGGTGGTTGATAGGGTGTTCTGGGTGGTTGCTATGGTGTTGCTAGGTGGTTGCTAGGGTATTCTGGGTGGTTGCTATGGCGTTGCTAGGCGGTTGCTAGGGTATTCTGGGTGGTTGCTAGGTGGTTGCTAGGGTGTTATGGGTGGTTGCTAGGCGGTTGCTAGGGTATTCTGGGTGGTTGCTATGGTGTTGCTAGGCGGTTGCTAGGTTATTCTGGGTGGTTGCTAGGATGTTGCTAGGTGGTTGCTAAGGTATTATTGGTGGTTGCTATGGTGTTACTAGGTGGTTGGTAGTTGTCACAGATGGTTACTATTGGAGTTCTTAACACTTTCTTGGCATGGTTTAGCACTTACCTAATCGCTATTAGCATGTAGCTATTCACAGCTAGCATGTGTAGCATGTTGGAAGCCCTGTTTGCTAGCATGAGTCAAAAGAGCCAAACCACATCTCTATACGATGTTCTGATGCAGAGATATAGGTCTTGCAAAATGGTTGCTAGGGTACTCTGTTTGGTTGCTAGGGAATGGCTTGGCAGCTGCCAGTCATCAAAGTCCAAAGGTTGCTTGTCAGTATGAATGATATAAACCAACTCCCATGCCTCTGTGACATTCAGAATGGAAGATATCCCTCTATAGATTTTAGTTGCTAAGGTGCTCGACAATGGTTGCTAGGGAGGGGCTAGGAAGTGTTGAAGGGATTCATGATTGGCTGTGTGCTGCCCCGAGTCAAACGAGACCACCCTTGTGTTTCTATGACACTTCTATCCGGAGATATTCTTTTGACCTCTTTCAATGGAAGTCTATGGGACTTGTTGCTAAGGTGCTCTAAATGGTTGCTAGGGCGTGGCTTAATAGCTTCACAATGATCCTGAGAGACTGATTGGTCATCTGAGAAAAATGAGCCCGTCCCCTTGTCTCTATGACACTGTGATCCAGAGCTATGTTCAATACAAAATCCCATTTCATGGGCCGTCCTATACCATAGTAAGTCAATGGGGCAAATTTGAGCAGCTCCTGCCCCCCAGGGGTGCAACTTTTACCCCATTGTGAGGTATGTTCTTACAGAGCCTGCCAGCCTCTTCAAATGTGGTAAATTACAAGTTTCTGAGAAATCATTGGTCAGTGCTACGAGTCGTCAAAGTTTGTGGCAATGTTAAGTCTATGGGATTTTTTTTACCCAATGATTTGCCCCTGGGGCAAACACCGTACCCCCCGATCGGTAAGAAAAGTCATAGCACACCTCTCCTCAATGAGCCGCACGATTTGACGCCTCACTCAGGGGTCTGTGACAAAATTTGCGGGACGAGTTACGCGCCAAACTTTGTCCAGAATAATAAGAATAATAAGTATACACAATAACAATAGTGATGCCTTGCTTTCAGCAAGCACCACTAATAAGTTTAAATACAATATCAGTAAGTTGGCTCTCACAAGCCAACTTAATAATAAGTTTAAATACAATATCAGTAAGTTGGCTTTCCAAGCCAACTTAATAAGTTTAAGTACAATATCAGTAAGTTGGCTTTCCAAGCCAACTTAACTAGAAAAAGTTCGTCTAGACAAACTTTAAGTTGGCTTGTGAAAGTTTGGACCAGAAAGTTTGAAGAAGTTTAAAGTAGTTTGAAGTTTAAATTAGTTTAATATGTAAATTAGTTTAAAATGTAAATTAGTTTGAAGTTTAAAGTAGTTTGAAGTTTAAATTAGTTTATAGTTTAAATTAGTTTAAAGTTTAAATAAGTTTAAATTAGTTTAAAGTTAAAAGTAGTTAGAAGTTTAAATTAGTTTAAAGTTTAAAGTAGTTTGAAGTTTAAATTAGTTTATAGTTTAAATTAGTTTAATGTTTAAATGTAGTTTGAATTTTAAAGTAGTTTGAAGTTTATGTTAGTTGCTAGGGTGTTCTGGGTGGTTGCTAGGGTGTTGCTAGGGGTTTCTAGGCTATTTTGGGTGGTTGCTATGGTGTTGCTAGGGTCTTTTAGGGTATTTTGGGTGGTTGCTAGGGTGTTATGGGTGGTTGCTAGGCAGTTGCTAGGGTGATCTGGGTAGTTGCTATGGTGTTGCTAGGGTGTTCTAGGCTATTTTGGGTGGTTGCTAGGGTGTTCTGGGTGGTTGCTATGGTGTTGCTAGGGTGTTCTAGGGTATTTTGGGTGGTTGCTAGGGTGTTCTGGGTGGTTGTTAGGTGGTTGCTAGGGTTTTCTGGGTGGTTGCTATGTTGTTCTAGGGTATTTTGGGTGGTTGCTAGGGTGTTCTGGGTGGTTGCTATGGTGTTCTAGGGTATTTTGGGTGGTTGCTAGGGTGTTCTGGGTGGTTCCTACGGTGTTGGTAGGGTGTTCTAGGGTATTTTGGGTGGTTGCTATGGTGTTGCTAGGGTGTTTTAAGGTATTTTGGGTGGTTGCTAGGGTGTTGCTATGGTGTTTTAAGGTATTTTAGGTGGTTGCTATGGTGTTGCTAGGGTATTTTGGGTGGTTGCTATGGTGTTGCTAGGGTGTTTTAAGGTATTTTGGGTGGTTGTTAGGGTGTTATGGGTGGTTGCCAGGGTGTTGTAGGGTATTTTGGGTGGTTGCTATGGTGTTGCTAGGGTGTTTTAATGTATTTTGGGTGTTTGTTAGGGTTTTATGGGTGGTTGCTATGGTGTTCTTTGGTGTTTTAAAGTATTTTGGATGGTTGCTATGGTGTTCTGGGTGGTTGCTATGGTGTTGCTAGGGTATTCTAGGCTATTTAGGGTGGTTGCTAGGTGTTGTTAGGGTTTTGTAAGGTATTTTGGGTGGTTGCTAGGTGTTGTTAGGGTTTTGTAAGGTATTTTGGGTGGTTGCTAGGGTGTTCTGGGTGGTTGCTATGGTGAACTATTTATGAATTTAAAAGTTCATAAGTGTATGATTTTATGAAAATTTATAGGTGTAAATTACTGAGTTTATAAGTTTATGAGTTTATAAGTATATGAATTCATGATTTCATTAGTGTACGAGTTTGAATTTAGAGTTTATAAGTTTAAATGAGTAAGAGTTCAGAGTTTATTCATTTATGAGCTTGAGTTCATAAGTATATGAATTCATGAGTTTATAAGTGTATAAGTTTATAAGTTTATGAATTCATGAGTTCATAAGTGTATGAATTCATGAGTTTATAAGTGTACAAGTTTATGAGTTAAGAGTTTATAAGTTTTAATGAGTGGTTGTTAGGGTGTTATGGGTGTTTGCTATGGTGTTCTATGGTGTTTTAAGGTATTTTGGGTGGTTGCTATGGTGTTCTGGGTGGTTGCTATGGTGTTGCTAGGGTATTCTAGGCTATTTCGGGTGGTTGCTAGGGTGTTGTTAGGGTGTTGTAAGGTATTTTGGGTGGTTGCTAGGGTGTTCTGGGTGGTTGCCATGGTGAACTATTAATGAATTTAAAAGTTCATAAGTGTGTGTATTTATGAAAATTTATAGGTGTAAATTCATGAGTTTATAAGTTTATGAGTTTATAAGTATATGAATTCATGATTTCATAAGTGTACGAGTTTGAATTTAGAGTTTATAAGTTTAAATGAGTAAGAGTTCAGAGTTTATTCATTTATGAGTTTGAGTTCATAAGTGTATGAATTCATGAGTTTATAAGTGTATGAGTTTATAAGTTTATGAATTCATGAGTTCATAAGTGTATGAATCCATGAGTTTATAAGTGTACAAGTTTATGAGTTTAGAGTTTATAAGTTTTAATGAGTAAGAGTTCAGAGTTTATTAATTTATGAGTTTACGAGTTCATAAGTGTATGAATTCATGAGTTTATAAGTGTATGCGTTTATGAGTTTAGAGTTTATAAGTTTAAATAAGTCTAAGACTTCAAGTTTAGAGTTTAAGTATCTCTTCAAGAAGAAGAATAATAACTAGAAAAAGTTTGTTGAGACAAACTTTAAGTTGGCTTGTGAAAGTTTGGACCAGAAAGTTTAAAGAAGTTTAAAGTAGTTTGAAGTTTACATTAGTTTAAAGTGTAAATTAGTTTAAAGTGTAAATTAGTTTGAAGTTTAAAGTAGTTTGAAGTTTAAATTAGTTTATAGTTTAAATTAGTTTAAAGTTTAAATAAGTTTAAATTAGTTTAAAGTTAAAAGTAGTTAGAAGTTTAAATTAGTTTATAGTTTAAATTAGTTTAAAGTTTAAATTAGTTTGAATTTTAAAGTAGTTTGAAGTTTATATTAGTTGCTAGGGTGTTCTGGGTTGTTGCTGTGGTGTTGCTAGGGTGTTGTAAGGTATTTTGGGTGGTTGCCAGGGTGTTTTGGGTGGTTGCTAGGCAGTTGCTAGGGTGTTCTGGGTTGATGCTAGGGTGTTCTAACACCTTTTGGGTGGTTGCTAGGGTGTTCTGGGTTGTTGCTAGGCAGTTGCTATGGTGTTGCTATGGTGTTCTAGGCTTTTTTGGGTTATTGCTATGGTGTTTCTAGGATGTTTTAAGGTATTTTGGGTGGTTGCTAGGTTGTTCTGGGTGGTTGCTAGGCAGTTGCTAGGGTGTTCTGGTGGTTGCTAGGGTCTTCTAGGGTATTTTGGGTGGTTGCTATGGTGTTGCTAGGGTGATTTAAGGTATTTTGGGTGGTTGCTAGGGTGTTCTGGGTGGTTGCTAGGCAGTTGCTAGGCTGTTCTGGGGGTTGCTAGGCAGTTGCTAGGGTGTTCTAGGGTATTTTGGGTGGTTGCTAGGGTGTCTTAAGGTATTTTGGGTGGTTGTTAGGGTGTTCTGGGTGGTTGCTAGGCAGTTGCTAGGGTGTTCTAGGGTATTTTGGGTGGTTGCTATGGTGTTGCTAGGGTGATTTAAGGTATTTTGGGTGGTTGCTAGGGTGTTCTGGGTGGTTGCTAGGCAGTTGCTAGGGTGTTCTGGGGGTTGCTAGACAGTTGCTAGGGTGTTCTAGGGTATTTTGGGTGGTTGCTAGGGTGTTTTAAGGTATTTTGGGTGGTTGTTAGGGTGTTCTGGGTGGTTGCTAGGCAGTTGCTAGGGTGTTCTAGGGTATTTTGGGTTGTTGCTATGGTGTTGCTAGGGTGTTTTAAGGTATTTTGGGTGGTTGCTAGGGTGTTCTGGGTGGTTGCTAGGGTGTTCTACGCTATTTAGGATGGTTGCTAGGGTGTTGCTTGGGTGTTTTAAGGTATTTTAGGTGGTTGCTATACAGTTGCTAGGGTGTGCTGGTTGGTTGCTATGGTGTTGTTAGGGTGTTCTAGGTTATTTTGGGTGGTTGCTACGGTGTTGCTAGGGTGTTTTAAGGTATTTTGGGTGGTTGCTAGGCAGTTGCTAGGGTGTTCCAGGTGGTTGCTATGGTGTTGCTAGGGTGTTCTATGGTATTTTGGGTGGTTGTTGTGGTGTTGCTAGGGTGTTGTAAGGTATTTTGGGTGGTTGCTAGGCAGTTGCCAGGGTGTTCTGGGTGGTTGCTATGGTGAACTATTTATGAATTTAAAAGTTCATAAGTGTATGAATTTATGAAAATTCACAAGTGTATGAATTCATGAGTTTATAAGTTTATGAGTTTATGTGTACGAGTTTATGAGTTTAGAGTTTATACGTTTAAATGAGTACGAGTTCAGAGTTTATTAATTTATGAGTTTGAGTTCATAAGTGTATGAATTCATGAGTTTATAAGTGTATGAGTTTATGATTTCGTGAGTTCATAAGTTTATGAATTCATGACTTTATAAGTGTACGAGTTTATGAGTTTATAAGTTTAAATGAGTAAGAGTTCAGACTCAGAGTTTATTCATTCATGAGTTTGAGTTCATAAGTGTATAAATTCATGAGTTCATAAGTGTATGAGTTTATAAGTTTATGAATTCATGAGTTCATAAGTGTATGAATTCATGAGTTTATAAGTGTACGAGTTCATGAGTTTAGAGTTTATAAGTTTAAATGAGTAAGAGTTCAGAGTTTATTAATTTATGAGTTTGAGTTCATAAGAGTTTGAATTCATGAGTTTATAAGTGTATGAGTTTATGAGTTTAGAGTTTATAAGTTTAAATGAGTCTAAGAGTTCAAGTTTAGAGTTTATTAATTTATTATGAGTTTAAGAGTTTAAGTGTAGATAGATAAGTGTCATAGATAGATGAGTTTATTAGTTTAAATGAGTCTCAATGGCTCATATAGTATATAGAATGGCAGTTTGATTCAGTCTAGGGCTTCAAGGAGTTTAGATTTGAATTTTTGGCAGTTGAGGAGTTTGAAAATCTGAACATTCCGCAATGTTAAGTCAATGGGAGTTTTTTCAAGTTTTGATCTTCATTTTTAGGAAAACCGTAAGTCCGATCAGTTAGAAAAGATATAGCACACCGAGTCAGAACAGTTTGAGTGTCTGAGCCGAGTTTGGAGTGTGTAGAGTTAAAGCTCTAGGAGGAGTTTGATATAGAAATTTCACTGCAAGAAGAATCGGAAGAATAATAATAAGTTCAAATAGGATTTCAGTAAGTTTGCTCTCACAAGCCAACTTAATAATAATAATAAGTTTAAATAGGATTTCAGTAAGTTGGCTCTCACAAGCCAACTTAATAATAAGTTAAAGTACAATATCAGTAAGTTGGCTTTCCAAGCCAACTTAATAATAAGTTTAAATAGGATTTCAGTAAGTTGGCTCTCACAAGCCAACTTAATAAGTTTAAATAGGATTTCAGTAAGTTGGCTCTTACAAGCCAACTTAATAAGTTTAAATAGGATTTCAGTAAGTTGGCTCTCACAAGCCAACTTAATAAGTTTAAATAGGATTTCAGTAAGTTGGCTCTCACAAGCCAACTTAATAAGTTTAAATAGGATTTCAGTAAGTTGGCTCTCACAAGCCAACTTAATAATAATAATAATAATAATAAGTTTAAATAGGATTTCAGTAAGTTGGCTCTTACAAGCCAACTTAATAAGTTTAAATAGAATTTCAGTAAGTTGGCTCTCACAAGCCAACTTAATAATAATAATAATAATAAGTTTAAAAAGGATTTCAGTAAGTTGGCTCTTACAAGCCAACTTAATAATAATAATAAGTTTAAATAGGATTTCAGTAAGTTGGCTCTTACAAGCCAACTTAATAAGTTTAAATAGGATTTCAGTAAGTTGGCTCTCACAAGCCAACTTAATAATAAGTTTAAGTAGGATTTCAGTAAGTTGGCTCTCACAAGCCAACTTAATAATAAGTTTAAATAGGATTTCAGTAAGTTGGCTTTCACAAGCCAACTTAACTAGACAAGTCAAATCTAACAAGACATGTGGAAAACAACACAATAGAAACCCAGCTAACAGGGAACGTTCCCATAACTTTCACTAATGTTATGTAAATGTTAGTAAAAAACTTTCCTGAAATAATGTTCCTGGAACGTTATTATAATGTTTAGAGTTAAAATATGTTACATTCTCGTAACGTTGACTGATGTTCTCATAATGTTGAGTGAAAACAATCTTATAATAACGTTCATGGAACGTCCTTGTGATATTCTCATAATGTTGAGTGAAAACATTCTTATAACAACGTTCATGAAACGTGCTTGTGATGTTCTCATAATGTTGAGTGAAAACGTTCTTATAACAACATTCATGAAACGTGATTGTGATGTTCTCATAATGAGTGAAAACGTTCTTAGAACAACGTTCATGGAACGTGCTTGTGATGTTATTTGTTCTTGACTGATGTTCTCATAATGTTGAGTGAAAACGTTCTTATAACAACGTTCATGAAACCTGATTGTGATGTTCTCATAATGTTGAGTGAAAACGTTCTTAGAACAACATTCATGGAACGTGCTTGTGATGTTATTTGTTCTTGACTGATGTTCTCATAATGTTGAGTGAAAACGTTCTTATAACAATGTTCATGAAACGTGATTGTGATGTTCTCATAATGTTGAGTGAAAACGTTCTTATAACAACGTTCATGGAACGTGCTTGTGATGTTATTTGTTCTTGACTGATGTTCTCATAATGTTGAGTGAAAACGTTCTTATAACAACGTTCATGGAACGTCCTTGTGATGTTATTTGTTCTTGACTGATGTTCTCATAATGTTGAGTGAAAATGTTCTTATAACAACATTCATGAAACGTGCTTGTGATGTTCTCATAATGTTGAGTGAAAACGTTCTTATAACAACGTTCATGGAACATCCTTGTGATGTTATTTTTTCTTGACTGATGTTCTCATAATGTTGAAAGAAAACGTTTATAGAACAACATTCTCAGATACAAAAATATGTTCTTAGAATGTTTTTCTAACATTCCCATTAAGTTATGAAAACGTTATTTCTGAATGTTTTATGAACGTTCCAAACAACCGTTTTTTTTTTTTTTTTTAAGTATTAAAGTTTTCTCATTTTGGAAATGTTATGAAAACATAATTTTTTTTATGTTTTCTAAATGTTCAAAACATCCAGTTTTTTAAAAATGTTTTAAGAACGTTTTGTCTAAACATTTATACATAACTTTTAAAGAACACACTCTCTCTTTTGGTTATAAAAAAAAACTATAACTTGCATTTCTTGCAACGTTCCCTTCTGGAAAGCTCTCTTTAAAATATACTGTAAAATAAAACCTAAAAATAACCTGCAGGGAACGTTCTGGGAAGGTTTTCTTTGGGTTATAAAATAAAACCTAAAAATAACCTGCAGGGAATGTTCTCAATAAAAAAAACTGGACGTTTTCAATGTTTAAAAAACATTCCGAAATAATGTTTTCCTAACCTAATGGGAATGTTAGCAAAACGTTCTGACAACTTATTTTTGTTAGCTGGATTAATGGTTAATGGTTGCCTGGAGACGCTGGATGTTTGGTGTAAAGATGGCATGGAATGGAGCGCATGCGAGTTGTGAGTGATAGAAAGACAATGAGAGAATTTAGTTCAGAATCAGATGAAATGCTGTTACAAGATGGAAATTCAAAGTCCTGATTGATTAGTGTAATGCATTAGGTTCAATCCCAGCTAACAAAGAACCCAACAAACACAGAACTTTCCCCCTAATGTTCCCATATGGTTCCCATTTGGTTATTGTTTTGGGAACCAAATAAGAACTTTCTAGGAACGTTCTCTGTAGGTTCTTTTTTTATAACCTAAAGAGAACTTTCAAGATCTTTCCCTTTATTTTTAGGTTTTATTTTATAACCCAAAGAAAACCTTCCCAGAACGTTCCCTGCAGGTTATTTTTAGGTTTTATTTTACAGTACATTATAAAGAGAGCTTTCCAGAACGTTCCCTGCAAGTTTTTTATAACCTTAAGAGAGCGTTCCCTAACATTCTTTAAAAGTTATGTATAAATGTTTAGACAAAACGTTCTTAAAACATTTTTAAAAAACTGGATGTTTTGAATGTTTAGAAAACATTAAAAGATTTACGTTTTCATAACATGTCCAAAATGATAAAACGTTCTTAATACTTTAAAAAACAGATGTTTGGAACGTTAAGAAAACATTCCGAAATAACGCTTTCATAACATTTCTAAAATTATAGAATTGAATGTTCTTCTAACGTTCACATAAACAAAGAAAAAAACATTCTTTAATACTTTAAAAAAACGGTTGCTTGGAACGTTCAGAAAACATTCAGAGATAACGTTTTCATAACTTAATGGGAATGTTAGAAAAACATTCTAAGAACATACTTTTGTATCTGAGAATGTTGTTCTAAGAACGTTCTCAACAGTATCAATAGTTCTAAGAACTCTCAATAGTATGAGAACATCAGTCAAGTACAAATAACATCACAAGGACGTTCTAAAAACTTTGTTCTAAGAACGTTTTCACTCAACATTATGAGAACATCACAAGGACGTTCCATGAACGTTGTTATAAGAACGTTTTCACTCAACATTATGAGAACATCACAAGGACGTTCCATGAACGTTGTTATAAGAACGTTTTCACTCAACATTATGAGAACATCACAAGGACGTTCCATGAACATTGTTATTAGAACGTTTTCACTCAACATTATGAGAACATCAGTCAAGAACAAATAACATCACAAGCACGTTCCATGAACGTTGTTATAAGGACGTTTTTACTCAACATTATGAGAACATCAGTCAAGAACAAATAACATCACAAGCACGTTTCATAAACGTTGTTATAAGAACATTTTCACTCCACATTATGAGAACATCACAAGCACGTTTCATGAACGTTGTTCTAAGAACGTTTTCACTCAAAATTATGATAACATCACAAGGATGTTCCATGAACGTTGTTCTAAGAACGTTTTAACTCAACATTATGAGAACATCAGTCAAGAACAAATAACATCACAAGCACGTTTCATGAACGTTGTTATAAGAACGTTTTCACTCCACATTATGAGAACATCACAAGCACGTTTCATGAACGTTGTTCTAAGAACGTTTTCACTCAAAATTATGAGAACATCACAAGGACGTTCCATGAACGTTGTTCTAAGAACGTTTTCACTCAACATTATGAGAACATCAGTCAAGAACAAATAACATCACAAGCACGTTTCATGAACGTTGTTATAAGAACGTTTTCACTCAACATTATTCCTATTAGTCGGTCCTCGACGAGGCGCCAACTGACCGACTGAAGAGAAACTTACAATATTGATCTGAGCAGTCTTTCTCTCTCTCTCTCTCTCTCTCTCTCTCTCTCTCTCTCTCTTCTCTCTTCCCTCTTTTTTGTTTTTGTTACTGAGCAAAAAAAAAAAAAAGCTGTTGTAATAGCTGGTAATGTGCGCCTCAGAGTGCTCAAAGGCTGTTTTCACAGCTGGTAAGACCTGCCAGCGTGAGAGAGAAAGCGCACAGACGTGCACATTCCTGTCTGTGTTCGCAGTGACTGTTCCCCTGCATGTTTCAGCACCTGTGAGAGCAGTCCCTAAAAGAGCTTACACAGACAATTCACGTCTTTTTCAAGATGACATTCTATCTGTGTGTTTCTGCATGTGGTCGTTACCTGGGGTCACGGGATGGTCACGATCGCTGCCTCGTGTGTCTGGGCCTCGAACACGCTGAGGCAGCATTTGTGGATGAGTCATGTACCCATTGTGGGAAGATGACCATCTCAGAGCTGTGGTCGAGACTCTCGTTCCTGCAAAGGGACAGAGTCCCCGTGCCTCTGCCTCGTTCCAACCCTCCCCAGAGGGTTTCTTCGGGCAGTGACGTGGGTGACCTGAGAATCACGGTGAGCGCGCTTCTTTCGGGGAACCAACCCCCTAGGAACCTTCATCCTTCTCACGCTCCGCAGCCAGCTGAGTTACCAACCAAACGTGCTGGACCATCCTCGATGTGTGTACCAGTCGTTTCCTTTGGTGCTCCCCACGACGACCAGATGTTGATCGCTGCATTGGAGGGTGGGTCAGAAATGTCCTTGGACGACGACTCGGAGCTGCTGCCTCCTTCGTGTGTGCCAGCGGAGACCGAGTCGGACCCAGAGATGATGGCCATGCTTTCCCGGGCCGCCAACAGGATCGGGCTCGTATGGAACCCTCCACCGTGTCCCGAGCCCTCGAGGCTAGATGATTGGTATCTCTGGGTGTCGCGCGCTGGTTCTCGGCTGTACAGAAGCAGACTGAGGCCATCAAGCACATCCTGATCCTCAGTCTGCTCATCGCCGGGGGGGTCCTCTTGCGTCTGCCCCTGCTCCCGCGCCGCAGCAGCAGCCTCCACCTAAACGGCGTCGTGGAGCCAGTCACAGGCAGGCCATCCCGCCCGTCCAGGCCCCCGCCAAGAAGGGCGGCAAAGCCAGAGGGAAGCGGCCCTAGGATGGGCGACCCGGAGATGGAAGGTACTGCTCTCCAGGAGACGATGACTGCATCGCTCCCTCCCCTGGAAGAGGGCGGGGTGGAAAATCCTGTGTTTGGTTTTCTTTATGTTCCGCCGCTGGCCTTAAAACCAGCGGTACCCAGATTTTCAATAAAAGAGCAGTTTCTTTCATCTCTGGGTCCGAAGAGGGCCCTGAGATCAGTGGGGGGAGAGAATCCTCACCACTCTCATCCACCTCTTCTATCGCCACCGAGCTGCCTCCTGCACCTCCTGCCCCGTGGAACCAGGTGAGTGATGCACAGCACACTCAGACCCCGCTACGAGCTGCCTCCCAGAGAGAGCCTCTCGAGCCGCGTCCCTGTGTTCCACCTCGCTGCCCCACTCCGGTTACGCCTACGGTCCTTTGGTCCCGATTGTACGGTCTCTGCGAGCCTGGTTAGCGCTCCCCGTCCGTCTCGCTGGCTCATTTGGACCATCAGGCTCGGCTATGCGATTCAGTTCGCCCGGTGTCCCCCCAAGTTTCGGGCCATCCACTCCAATACAGTGAGAGCAGCCGATGCCCATGTCTTCCGCGTGGAGATCGCAGTCCTACTGGCGAAGGACGTGATAGAGCCGGTCCCTCCACCCTCCATATGAGGTCAGGGCACTAGAGTCCCTACTTCTTTGTACCCAAGAAAGATGGTGGGTTACGACCGATCTTGGATCTGCGAGTTCTGAACCGGAGTCTCCACAAACTACCGTTCAAAATGCTCACGCAGAGACGCATTTTTGAATACATCCGTCCCCGAGATTGGTTTGCAGCGATCGACCTGAAGGACGTGTACTTTCATGTCTCGATTCTTCCTCGACAAAGGCCGTTTCTGCGTCCGAGGGTCGAGCATATCAGTACAAAGTCCTACCCTTCGGGCTGTCCCTGTCCCCCCGTGTCTTCACGAAAGTCACGGAGGGGGCCCTTGTTCCCATGAGAGAACAGGGCGTTCGCATCCTCAACTATCTTGACGACTGGCTCATACTAGCACACTCTCGAGATCAGCTATGCGAACGCAGGGACCTCATGCTCAGGCACCTCAGGCAGTTGGGTCTTCAGGTCAACTGGGAAAAGAGCAAACTCTCCCCTGTGCAGAGGATCTCTTTTCTCGGTATGGAGTTGGATACGGTCGCATAGACAGCGCGCCTTACAGAGCAGCGCGCTCAGTCGGTGCTGAACTGCTTGAACACGTTCAAAGGCAGGATGACGGTCCCACTGAAATTCTTTTAGAGGCTCCTGGGGCATATGGCAGCGGCAGCAGCGGTAACCCCGCTAGGCCTGCTTCATATGAGACTGCTTCAGCACTGGCTTCACGGCCGAGTCCCGAGATGGGCGTGACATCACGGCACTCACCGTGTGGCCATCACACAGGCGTGCCGCCAGACCTTCAGCTCGTGGTCAGATCCCTCGTTTCTGCAGGCAGGAATACCCTTGGAACAGGTGTCCAGGCATGCTGTGGTATTCACAGATGCCTCTGCCACCGGCTGGGGTGCCACATACAACGAGCATGCAGTATCAGGGGTGTGGACGGACCCTCAACTGCATTTGAACATCAATTGCCTCGAGTTGCTAGCAGTACATCTCACTCTGAGCCGCTTAAAAAGGCCGCTACAGGGCAGGGACGTGCTGGTTCGTACGGACAACACTGCAACCGTTACGTACATCAACCGACAAGGTGGTCTATGCTCCCGTCGCATATCGCAACTCACCCGCCATCTCCTCCTCTGGAGTCAGAAGCATCTGAGGTCGCTTCGAGTCATGTATGTCCCTGGCGTGCTCAACCGTGTGGCTGACGAGCTATCACGAGCTGTGCTTCCAGGAGAATGGTGACTCCAACCCCAGGCGGTTCAGCTGATCTGGAGAGAGTTCGGGGAGGCTCAGGTAGACCTGTTTGCCTCCTCAGAGACCTCCCACTGCCAGCTGTGTTACTCCCTGACCGAGGGAACTCTCGGCACGGACTCACTGGCACACAGCTGGCCCTGGGGCCTCCGCAAATATGCGTTTCCCCCAGTGAGCCTACTTGCGCAGACACTGTGCAAAGTCAGGGAGGACGAGGAGCAGGTCCTTCTGGTGGCTCCCTATTGCCCCACCCGGACTTGGTTCCCAGAACTTATGCTCCTTGTGACAGTCCCTCCCTGGCCCATTCCTCTGAGGAAGGATCTTCTGACTCAGAGATGGGGCACCCTATGACACCCACGTCCAGACCTCTGGAAACTCCATGTCTGGTCCCTGGACGGGACGCGGAGGTTCTTGGTGACTTACCCCCAGAGATACTTAACACCATCACTTCAGCACGGGCGCCGTCCATGAGACGTGTGTACGCCCTGAAGTGGAACCTGTTCGTCGAGTGGTGTTATTCTCGCCGAGAAGACCCCCGAAGATGTTTGATAGGGTCTGTGCTTTCCTTCTTGCAGCAAGGTTTGGAGCGAAGGCTGTCTCCCTCCACCCTCAAAGTACATGCTGAAGCTATTTCAGCATATCATGACCACATAGATGGCAAAACAGTTGTAAAGCACGACCTGGTCGTCAGGTTTCTTAGGGGGGCGAGACGATTAAATCCTCCTCGACTCCCCTCCATGCCCTCTTGGGACCTTTCCCTGGTGCTTCGAGCATTTCAGGATGCTCCCTTTGAGCCTCTGCAATCAGTAGACTTAAAGCTTCTTTCCATGAAGACTTTGCTGCTGGTTGCACTGGCCTCTGTCAAGAGGGTAGGGGACCTGCAGGCATTTTCAGTTGACAAATCGTGCCTAGAGTTCGGGCCGGGTGACAACAACGTAGTACTAAGACCCCGGCCTGGCTATATGGCCAAGGTTCCTACCACTCCCTTCAGGGACCAGGTGGTGAACCTGCAAGCGCTGCCCTTGGAGGAGGCAGACCCAGCCCTGACTTTGCTCTGTCCCGTTCGCGCTCTGCGTTTGTACGTGGACAGAACTCAAAGTCTCAGGACCTCAGACCAGCTCTTTGTCTGTTACGGAGGCCAGCAGAAGGAAAAGGCTGTCTCCAAGCAGAGGATCCCCCACTCGATAGTGGATGCTATCGCCTTGGCTTACCAAGCACAAGGCGTGCCCTGCCCGCTCAGGTTGCATACTCACTCCACGAGAGGTGTTGCATCCTCCTGGGCGCTGGTACGTGGCTCCTCGCTAACAGATATCTGTAGAGCTGCGGGCTGGGCGACACCTAACACGTTCGCTAGATATTATAGCCTACGTGTAGAGCCGGTCTTCTCCCGTGTTCTCACCCTAAACGGGTAGAAGCACTGAGAGGTCCGGCTCTGTCGGCTTGCTGCACCCTACTGTGCACCCTTATCAATCCAGAGTGAAAAACCTGTTGAGACCTCCAACACCCTCGGCCCGGACATGGCGGAGCGTCCGGTGCCAGGCCTTTATCCGCTGAATCCTTGAGAACCGGGTCTAGGCTGGGTCCCATATGTGCGACCCTACGGGGATCCCATATGTGTATATTCCACGTCTGCTCCTATTGGAAACCCGTGTCTTTCCCTTGGGCTAAGTCACCCATTATTCATATGTAGTACAACCTTCGGGCTAGTCCATATGTATTTTCCACATAACTCCTTGAAGAAAGTGGCTTCCGCAGCGTTCTCCTTCCTAAAAAGAAAGGGCACGCTTTCCCAGCGTTATCCAATTTCTCACTATATGGGTTATCACGGAACAACAGTGACAGATTCACTCTTTGTAAGCGTCCTTCTATCGTCCTTCCAGGCAAGAAGGGGTAGAGGCTTGCACAGGGTGCTGGATGGTGTGCAGCTGCTGTGGCCCTTTGGTAGGGATTCCTATTAGTTGGTCCTCGACGAGGCGTTGACTGACTGACTGAAGAGTCTCGGTTACATATGATAACCCTCGTTCCCTGAAGGAGGGAACGGAGACGCTGGGGCGGTCAGCTTATCAGGCTTGGCTCCTCAGCAAAAAACTGAAGTGCAATCGCACCAGCTGCTCGTTATATACCCGCGCTGCGAGGCTGCTCAGCTGATGCAAATGATTGCACGCCAATGTGCATTGGCTTGTTTAGTTTCACTCGAAGTAGATTGGCCTCGCTAGCGAGATTCCTATTAGTCTGTCCTCGACAAGGCGTCTCCGTTCCCTCCTTCAGGGAACGAGGGTTACCATATGTAACCGAGACGTTACTGCATAACATAATTTTAACTAGCAGAATAATACAGCATCACGACACACAAAGTCTCACTTTTAGCTATGTCTTTTAACTATTATAGTATTTCTAAGGGCAAAATCATGAACTTTAACTATTGGCTTCACACCATCAAGTCAGCTGTCACTTTAGCGCGAGGCCCTGTGCAGTCGCACACTTGGCACAGCACTTGCAACTGTACTGCCAGTAGCATAAAGCATTACCTCCTTAGTCTGAGCAAACTCGATCACGTCAAGCTAGGCGGGCGTGGTTTCAGCAACAGGTTAGGCACCTCAGCCCCACCCACGCCCCGCCTCTTTGCCCATTTTCTTTTATCCAGGAGTGACGCGCTGCCAAGATGGCAACGGCCGGCTCCGCCCACTTTAGGCTTTAAAAATGCTCTTCAGAAACCTACGGGTGATGTCATGGACACTACGTTCATATTTTTTTTACATTATCACCTGTCATATTGCTTTGGGAGCTGATGTTCCAAATATGGTAAGGGTAGTGACATTTCCGTCACAGGCTTAAGGTTTTTGGGCCAATCACAATGCACTGAATTGCTAGCCAATGAGAGCACACCGTGCTTTTCAGAGCGATTAGCTTTGTAAAAATCGACGTGTTTCAGAAAGGCGGGGCATAGAGGAGCAACAATGATGTACAGTATGTTTAAAATAATGACTTTTCTGAACCTAAAACCGCATAAACACATTGCATTAAACCGAATACATAAAATAATGTTCTTTTTAGAACCAGCATATGACCCCTTTAATAACAAAACAAATAGTCAAAATACCCAAATATAATGTTTCTTATAGCCTGGCAAAATCTTGCACTTGACAAATACACCAATATCATTCCAAAGCTTCTGAGTGTAATGACACAACCAAAATAAGTGAACCACTGTTTCATCAGATTTCAAACAAAAAGAGCATGTTAGCTCAATGTCAGCTTTAAATCTTTGCATACATTTCTTAACAGGATAGAACCTGTGTATGAGCTTAAAGGAAATTTCTTTTACTTTATTTGTGAAAAAGAATTTCTGTTGTAAAGACCAGCTTTTTTCCAATTAAGGCTAACAAACATTTTTTTCTTTTGGAAAATTATTCCAAAAGGAAATTACAGGTGGAACAGAAATCAAATTCTTAAGAAATAAAGATCTTATTTGATAGTTTTTAGCTTTCACTCAGAAAAACAGATTTGACCAACAGGAGTATCACAAGGTTTAGGAAATGATACAGTAGATACTGGGCAGGAGTAATTACAAATTTTAAAAAGCATACGTAAACCAGAGGGAATAGCTCCCATTACTGTAGCAAATTATTTTGGGGTTATTGGTATTTGGTATTCGGAAAGAAATTCCAAATATCTGAACTAAAGACCTTGCTTATTAAACAACTGCTCCACCAAAAATAAACCATTACTGAACCAATTATCATAAAATAGAGATTTATTCTTGAATAAAATGTTGTTATTGTTACAAATAAATCTTCTCTGTGGTGAAAAGTTACGTTTATAAATTAGAGTCCATGCTAAGAGCAGGACTTAAAGTATTCCGGCACCATGCCAGATCTCCAGCGTGCGGCCGTGAGGGGAAACAAATAAAATAAAATTGGGAACTTGCATGCGGTTTAATATTTTCGAGTCAATTGATTTCGCCTACCAATCATATGAGAGGAACACAGCTCTAACTAACATTACAAGCCTATCAGAAGCAGAGCAGGGCGGGTCCTGGCAACACAAGGTGATTGAGATCCATACGTCACGTTAGCGTCGTCGGTGAAAGCATGGAGCCTGGGGATGATGTCCTACCCATGGGCCTAATTTCCTATATGGAAAGGGGGGACTTACCTCCCCCCCCCCCACTTTTCAAAATCCCGTTTGTGTCCCCCCCCACTTTCAAATTCGTTTGTTATGATTTTTAACCGCACACCATCATTGTCACGGAGGAGCAGGACCGAGCATGTGTAAAATAGCTCACTGAATTAATGTTCTAATGAGCAGGTATAGCGGTTGCGGCACAGACGGCGAACAAACTCCAGAAACAACAACAGGTGATTTTAATATCATCATGGATGAAAAGAAAGAAAGGACATGTGAGGTGGTTGATTCCGTAAATTAGCTCAGGTCAGGATAATCATATTTTCTGTCTACACATTTTGATGTTAGCCTTACGTTGACTGAGCTAACGTTAACATACACTGCTGCTAGGTAACTTCAGACTGTTAGTTAAATATTTAATGTAGAACATTCTGTGTAGCTTACTAAAAAAACATTCTGTGTAGGCCTACCATGAAAGAGAGTCCACTTTAAACCGCAGCATTTTCTGTCAGCAATGTATGACAAGCAGGGTTCGGGAGTAACGGAATACATGTAACGGCGTTATGTAATCAGGATACAAAAACCAGTAACTGTAATTCGTTATAGTTACGTCAAAAAACGTACTAATCAGATTATAGTTACTTTTTGAAAAAAGGGGGGATACTTTCAGGATTACAATGGTTTAATTTAAAACTAAATAAATCTGTATTTTGGCATAATAACACATTATATTACACAAATAACACTATATTAAGTGTTGCTTGATTAATGACTCACGACACGAGTCACATGTGCCACCCGCTGGTGTATGCGCAAAATAACAGCTCTCTAGTCTACAACAATCTCCTCAGACACAGATTGAATCACTGCTGCTAGAAACGATGCTGCCCACGGGTAAACATGCTTTCATTTATTGGAAATTCCGCTGCTATTTTGTTTTTAAAGAAGAAAATGCCAACAACATGGTTGTACAGTGCAAACTTACAAACAAGAAAACACTTTCTTTATCGACATCCAACCTAAAGAAGCATTTGCAGGTAAGACTAGCATAGAAATCATGTTAGCTAGTATGTAGTGTTTATTACTGCTTTAAAATTCAGTGGTTTGTATGATCGCAGTTGTAAGTTTTCTAGCGATGCTGGAATCTGTAGAAATTAGGAGAGTAGCTTTTTTAGTACCTAAAATGTCCTTTCATAATCTCTTCTCAGTCTCACTTAATACGATGTTCACTGCTAGGTAACGTAGGGGAACTCCCACTGCCAACGGCCCAAGTTCAGTCAGGCAAATTAAGAAAGATCACGGCTTTAGTCAACATGTAGGCCTATTTTAAAATAAACTAATATGTAGATTGTGTAGAATTTTTAAATGTTGTTTTTATTATTTCCTTGTAGCCTACATGTTAGTTTAAAATAAAACAAAATAATCTGTAATATGTACTGTAGCCACTAGATGTCTGTATAGCCCTTTAAATCAATATATATTCAGGGCTGTGTGTTCCCAAGTTGTGGAAATGAGAGATGATTGCTTAGTTTTAATGGGTTTTAAAACTAACCAACATGCTAAACATTAAAATTAAAGCAGAACAAACATGAACAGAAATGTTTGATCTGAGCTTGTTCAGTTTGGTTATGATCTGATGTCACTTTTATATTTTTAAGCTGTAAGGATAACTACAACAACGATAATAATATTGCAATAGAGAATTTATCTGATTTTTTAAAATATTTTTATTGTTGAGAGCCAATCAAAAGATTGAAACATTTGAAAAATAAACATATTTAAAATTGAAAAATGTAATTTATTTACATTTACCCCCCTCCCTTCTCTTTCTTTCTTTCTTATTTTCTTTCTTTAAAATCCTTAAGCACAAGCATACAATTAAAAAGCCTACAACTACTTTTTACATTTTGTTTTTCAGAGGAAGCATCCACATCATTTGGCCAAAGAAGCTAGCTGGCCTGAGATGACTACACACCCTAGCACATCTTATCCTGGGCAAGGGTCCTTGAATCCTCCATGCAAACAGGCAAAGCTGGAATTTGGACACAGGACTGCTCAGAGTACAATTAACAAACTAATACTTGACTTTGTAATTGATGATGTTCAGCCATTTTCATTGGTTGAGCAGGCTTCGTTTAAACAACTTGTGGAGGGACTCAGTGGAGGAAAAAATGTGATGTGCAGAAAGACGCTTGTCCAGAACATTGAGAAGGAGTTTGCAGTAATGAAAAATAGCTTGACAGAAACACTTGTGAATGTAACTAATGTCTGCACAACAGCAGACTTGTGGACTGCACATAAAGCCTAAGAAACTCCTGTTCCCTTTCGTTGTCACTCCGAGTTACGTCGGATGACGACGAATGGGGTTTCGCTTAGAAAGCCTATCGACCTCGAGTATACAAAACGAGCAAATGGTAGAGAAATGCCATGGGTCTGCGGAATTTGCATAGCGTATCTCCGCCTTACCTTGTGGGTATAAAAGGAGGACGCCGGTCACATGCAGATATGTTTCTTCGCTGAGGAGCCAAGACTGAACCCAGGCAATCCCCGCGGTACAGCGGAAAGTGGCAGGAAGACGTAACGTCTCCGTTCCTTACTCAGGGAACGAGGGTTACATACGTAACCGAGACGTTCCCTTTCGTTGTCACTCTGAGTTACGTCGGATGACGACGAATGGGGTTACCAGTCTAATCACGCCACCTTCTCGGCTGTCTTCCAGTGCCCTGCATAATCTGAGATCCCTGTCGTGAGACTAGCATGGACGAAGGACTCCTATTTAGCACAGGAATACCAAGGTACACTGGGGAGCATATCCCATAGCTTTAGAGGAAATATGCAATTATTGCCAACCCAGAGTGGGGGGGGGGGGACTTAGAGAATACACATATGACCCGGAGGGATGCATATGGAGAACACTGGGGTATCCAGCCGCAGGTGGAATATTTCAACCCCAGGGGTGGCAAGGTGGCTTGCCAAGGGAAAGACACATGCTCAGAGAGGCTTACAGTGGAATACACATGTGGGGGTCACTCAGAGGAGGGACCATGCACATGGGAGGCACCTAGCCGACGCGCAGGCAATAGACACTGGCGTCAACGTCAGGAGTGCTGGAGGAACTCAGGGCTTTCAGGGAAGCTCACCTGAGGAGAATATCGCACGTATCCAGTCCGTTGAGTGGAATGGCGAGCAAGCGAAGACACCTGAGCGGGTCCAGTACTAGCTGGTTGAAGCGAGTACATGAGAGGACACTGGCTCCACTCGGAGATTGTAGAATCTGGCGAATGTGTTCGGTGTCGCCCAGCCTGCAGCTCTGCAGATGTCTGTTAGCGAGGCGCCATGCGCTACAGCCCAAGAGGACGCCATACTCAGGGTGGAGTGGGCAGTCACACCAAGGGGGCACGGTCGACCTTGCTGCTGGTATGGCAAAGCAATGGCGTCCACTATCCAGTGAGATGACCTTTGCTTGGAGAGAGCCTTTCCCTTCAGCTTCCCACCATAACAGACAAAGAGCTGGTCTGAGGTCCTGAAACACTGCGTCCTGTCTACATAGGCGCGGAGAGCGCGTACTGGACAGAGAAGTGCCAAAGGCTGGGTCTGCCTCCTTCAGGGGCAGCGCTTGCAGGTTCACCACCTGGTCCCGGAAGGGAGTGGTAGGAACCTTGGGCACATATCCAAGCCGGGGTCTCAGGATCACGTGAGAGTAGGCCGGCCCGAATTCAAGGCATGCTTCCTCAACGGAGAATGCGTGCAGGTCCCCTACCCTCTTGATGGAGGCCAATGCAACCAGGAGTCTTCAATGACAGGAACTTAAGCTCCACTGATTGCAAAGGCTCAAAGGGAGCACTCTGCAGGGCAGTTAAAACCACTGAGAGGTCCCAAGAGGGAACGAGAGGAGGGCGAGGAGGATACAGTCTCCTCGCTCCTCTCAGGAACCTGACGATCAGGCCGTGCTTCCCCAAAGACTTACCTTCGATTGGATCATGGTGTGCGGCAATAGCGGCAACATAGACTTTCAGGGTGGACGGAGACAGCCTTCTCTCCAACCCTTCTTGAAGGAAGGAAAGCACGACACTGATCGAACATCTCCGGGGGTCTTCTCGGTGAGAAGAGCACCAGTTGACGAAGAGGTTCCACTTCAACGCATAGACGTGTGTCGTGGACGACGCTCTAGCGGAAAAAACTGGATGACTAGTAATTTCCTACTACTTAATTCTGAAAAAACAGAAATTCTAATTATTGGACAAAAAACTTCCTCACGTAATAACCTAGAATACTGTCTAACACTTGATGGCTGCTCTATCAAGTCATCATCGTCGGTTAGGAACCTGGGTGTGCTCTTTGATACCAATCTTTCATTTGAAAGTCACGTGTCTAGTATCTGTAAAACTGCATTTTTTCATCTTAAAAATATATCTAAATTACGTCATATGCTCTCAATGAAAATTGCTGAACAATTGGTTCATGCGTTCATGACATCAAGGCTAGATTATTGTAATGCTCTACTGGGTGGTTGCCCTGCACGTTTAATACATTAACTACAGTTGGTCCAAAATGCAGCTGCTAGAGTTCTTACCAGAACCAGGAAGTATGACCATATTAGCCCGGTTCTGTCAACACTGCATTGGCTCCCTATTAAACATCATATAAATTTTAAAATATTGCTGATTACTTACAAAGCACTAAATGGTTTAGCTCCCCTGTACTTGACCGAGCTCTTCACGCATTATAGTCCTTCACGTCTATTGCGATCTCAAAATTACGGCCAGTTGATAATACCTAGAATATCTAAATCGACTGCTGGCGGTAGATCCTTTTCCTATTTAGCACCAAAACTTTGGAACAATCTTCCTAACATGGTCCGGGAAGCAGACACAGTCTGTCAGTTCATATCTAGACTAAAAACACATCTCTATGGCTTAGCATACACATAACACATTATAGACTTCTATAATTCAATGGTAGGCTGCATAGTTTAGATCAGCCAGAACCGGGAACACTTCCCATAAATCCTGATGTACTTTGTACATCATAAGAACGATGGCGTCTATGCTAATATTAGTCTCTCTGTTTATCCCGAGGTTTACCGCAAACCGCCGGATCCAGGCCATATCCAGATCTGATGAAGGACCATCGCATGGACACGACGACAACGCATCCCTGAACTGCCAGCTTCATCAACCCTGTAAAGGCCTCATGGACACTGACTAAACTCGTCTCCATACCAGCGTGATGACTCCGACCCCAACGAGATGAAACTGGATAAATATTGTGAAAGTTCTGATCCCATCTGACTTCGGACCTATAATGCTGCCTAAATCATAATCATACACTGTTCGTTAATTGGCCAAAGGAGGACTGGCCCCCTGACTGAGCCTGGGTTCTCCCAAGGTTTTTTTCTCCATTCTGTCACCTGATGGAGTTTTGGTTCCTTGCCACTGTTGCCATTTCGCCATTCTTCGCCTTTGTCGCCATTGGCTTTTGGCTTGCTTAGTTGGGGACATTTTATTTTGTATTTAACAATACTATTACAGCATTATTTTCCTGTTATCTCTGTAAAGCTGCTTTGAAACAATCTGTATTGTAAAAAGCAATGCTAGATATGGGAGTAATAGAGGAGTCCTACAGCGGTTGGGCAAGCCCGATAGTTTTAGTTCCTAATACGGACAGCTCAGTCCGATTCTGTGTGGATTATCGCAAGATGAATGCTGTGTGAAATTCAACGCATATGCAATGCCGCGGGTTGACGAATTGCTTGATCACCTGGGAACGGCATGATTTTTTTCGACACTTGATTTAACGAAGGGATATTGGCAGATCCCCTTATTACCTCTATCAACAGAAAAAACAGCCTTTACAACGCCGTTTGGATTACACCAATTTGTTACCCTTCCTTTCGGGTTGTTCAGGGCACCGGCCACTTTCCAGCATCTCATGGACCGAATTCTCTGGCCGCATGCTGCATATGCCGCTGCCTACTTGGATGATATCATCATCTATAGTAATGACTGGCAGTGTCATATGGAGCATCTGCGTGCTGTGTTGAGATCGCTGAGAGTGGCCAGGCTGACGACCAACCCTAAGAAGTGTGCGGTTGGCCGCGTGGAGGTCAGGTATCTGGGCTTCCACTTGGGTCATGGGCAGGTGCGTCCGCAAATTAATAAGACGGCAGCAGTTGCAACCTGTCCGAGACCCAAGACCAAAAAGGAGGTGAGGCAGTTCCTGGGACTGGCGGGATATTATAGAAGGTTTGTGCCCAATTATTCTGACCTCACCAGCCCACTGACTGACCTCACTAAAAAGGAAGCGCCAGATCCGGCGGGCCGCTCTTACATTCCCCTGACTTTTCATTCCCCTGACTTCTCACCCTCCGCTATTATCTCCTGGGATAGGAGTTCACTCTCTGTTCGGATCACGCGCCCCTGCAGTGGCTACACCACATGAAAGATACCAACGCGCAGATCACCTTTTGGTATCTGGCATTACAGCCCTTTAAGTTCAAGGTGGTTCACAGGCCGGGGGCTAATGTCTAAAAACTGAGGACTGGAAATCCAAGCGCTGCAGTGAAAGCGTTGATTTATTGTTATTTGTGCAGAGCGCAATATTTTGTTTGTGATTTCATTGAATTACTTTAATAAAACGCACGAGTCTCAGTCTGCTGACCCCGTCTTCTTCCTTCCTCACACTGAAATCATCACAACCATATTAGCCTGGTTCTGTCAAAACTGCATTGGCTCCCTATTAAACATCATATACATTTTAAAATATTGCTGATTACTTACAAAGCACTAAATGGTTTAGCTCCCCAGTACTTGAGCGAGCTCCTAACGCATTATAGTCCTTCACATCTATTGCGATCTCAAAATCCGGCCAGTTGATAATACCTAGAATATCTAAATCGACTGCTGGCGGTAGATCCTTTTCCTCTCTAGCACCTAAAATTTGGAACAGTCTTCCTAACATTGTCCGGGAAGCAGACACACTCTGTCAGTTTAAATCTAGATTAAAAACACATCTCTTCAACCTGGCATACACATACTGTAGAACACTATACATTCCTATTATTAAAATCAGTTAAATGATTATTAGGCTGCATAAATTAGGTCAGCCGGAACCGGGAACACTTCCTATAACACCCGATGTACTCACTACATCATAAAAAGAATGGCATCTACGGTAATTTTAAATACGGTAAAAAATACGGTACGGTCCTTTATTGAGGCAGTATTTCCAAGTGTGTGGAAGTCAGCTGCTGTTGTTCCAATTCTCAAAAATGGAGATCCAGTCGTCATTGGGCAATTACAGATCAATCAGCATCATACCTACAGTGTCAAAAGTCACAGAAAAACTAATTTCCAAACAAATAATAACACATTTGAATACCACCACATTTTCCCTTCATTCAATGCAATTTGGTTTCAGAACTCAACACTCCACGGAAACTGCTAATTGTTTTTTCATAGAAAATAATGTTTGATATTTTCTATGAAAAAACAATTAGCAGTTTCCGTGGAGTGTTGAGTTCTGAAACCAAATTGCATTGAATGAAGGGAAAATGTGTTACTTGATAAAGGTGGCGTGGTTGGAGCTGTGTTTCTCGATTTAAATAAAGCCTTTGACACTGTAAACCATAAAATATTATTAACCAAACTAAGCAAATTTAACTTCTCCTCAGATGCAATAAAATGGATAGAATCATATCTTTCGAATCGCTCACAGTCAGTCAGGATCAGTGATTACCACTCACCGCCCCACGCCATGTCCACAGGGTTACCTCAAGGTTCTATTTTGGGGCCTCTGCTATTTTCACTTTGTATAAACGACCTCCCTTCAGTTTGTCCAGACATCTATATTCAGATGTACGCAGACGATACAGTCATTTATAACCATGGTAAAAACACAAAACAAGTTGCTGAAAAACTCACACAGTCTATGGCCCATGTCTCTGAATGGCTAAATCAATCCTGCTTAAAATTAAATATCAGGCAGATATTTATGTGACAGGGGAAAAAAGAAAAGTTGTGTCAGAATTCAAATACCTAGGAATCTTAATAGACTCTGAACTAACTTTTAAATCACAGATAAAAAAGGTCTTCAATCGAGTCAAATTTAATATCGCAAATTTTCGGTTCATAAGATCACACTTGTCACTTCAGGCAGCTAAAATGTTCATGTACAGTATGGTTCTGTCTTACATCACTTACTGTCTTACAACCTGGTCACAGGCAAATAAAACAACACTAAAATCTTTAGAGTCACTTTACAAACAGACAATCAAAATTCTGGATAAAAAACCATCAAGATATCACCATTGTGCCATTTTAAAAAAGCATAAGCTTTTAAGTTGGGAAGTGTCATCAAGTATTCAAACCTCTGTCTGTTATAGAAAATCATCCATGGTCTGTCTTCTCCTCCACTCAGTCAGTTTGTAAACATCAGGATCACCACACAGAGAGTAACACGAGGGTCGGCCCGAGGAGACTATGTTGTTCCTCTGCGGAAAAGTGCATTTAGTCAGAGTGCCTTTTCAGTCACAGCAGCACAGGAGTGGAACTCTGTCCCTCAGAACATCAGAGAAAGTCTCAGGTTACGACTGTAACCATAGTTCCCTGAGTAGGGAACGAGATGATGCGTCAATGACGCTTTGGGAACGCCCCTGCGTGAATGCGTCTGAGCACTTGTGTCAACTAGTCCAATGGCGAGAATGAGCGTCACGGGCGTGTGACGCCATGACCAGGAAAGGATAAAAGCTCATCCGGAATCGCCCCGCGTCAACTTCAAAGCGGGCCGAAGCAGTCGATCACAGGGATGTAGGAGGTATGGCAAAGTGATGCATCGTCTCGTTCCCTACTCAGGGAACTATGGTTACAGTCGTAACCTGAGACATTCCCTTTCGAGGGAACTTGCGATGCGTCAATGACGCTTTGGGAACGAGAATGCCCGAACGCCATACAGCCGAGAACCTGTCGTGTTGCACTGTCATGATATGAGAACTCTGGACCCTGGGGTATCAATGTCCAGGTCATAAAACTTGACAAACGTAAGAGGTGAGGACCCGCTAGCTGCGTCACAAACCTCCTGAATAGATACCCCTGACATAAGGGCCTTGGAAGCAGCCATACCCCTAGTAGAATGGGCTCTGGTAAACAAAGGTGAAGGTTGGCCCAGAACCTCATATGCAAGAGAAATAGCCTCGACTATCCACTTGCTGACCGTCTGTTTAGATGCAGGAAGGCCTTTCTTAGGTGGTCCAAAGCACACCAACAACTGATCAGACCTTCTCCAACGGGAAGATCTGTGTACATATGTGTCCAGTGCTCTGACTGGACAGATGAGGTTCAGCTTTTCCTGGTCCGAATGTTTGAACGGAGGAGGACAGAATGCCTGCAGAATGATAGGCCGTGGTATGTTGGTAGGAACCTTAGGGACGTAACCTTGCTTGGGATAGAGGAACGCCTTAACCATACCAGGCGCAAACTCAAGGCATGACGGAGAAACCGACAAAGCCTGTAGATCTCCTACTCTCTTTAGTGAGGAAATAGCCAGAAAGAACACTGTTTTGAGGGTCAGAATTTTTTCTGAGACAGACTCAAGAGGCTCGAAGGGAGCAACAGAAAGACTTTCTAGAAAAATAGCCAGGTCCCAAGCTAGGATTCTGGAACGAACTGCAGGCCTCAGCCTCAGGGTGCCACAGAGGAAACAAACAATAAGAGGATCTTTTCCAATAGACGAGCCCCCAGAGGGGGCATGGTAGGCAGCGATAGCCGCAACATAGTCCTTCAAAGTAGAAGGTGATAGCCCTGCCGTGAAGCGATCTTGCAGGAACTCAAGTATTGGACCGATGGTGCAATTATCTGGATCCCACTGTCGCTGGTGACACCAATAAGTGAAAACTATCCATTTCAGGGCATAAAGTTTCCTCGTGGACGGAGCTCTGGAGTTTAAAATTGGCCTCTACAACCTCGGTTGAGAGTCCATATTCTATGAGTCGGGCCCCCTCAGAGGCCAGACCCACAGGTTGAGAGACTCTGGGCGAGGGTGGACAATTTCTCCCCCCGCCTGAGAATGAAGGTCCCTCCTGACCGGCAGCTCCAAGGGAGAGCCGAAGGGAGATAAGGTTCGAGAACCAAATCTGACTTGGCCAGTACAGAGCTACTAACAGCACTGTCACTCAGTCTTGGCGGATCTTCTCCAGAACTCCCGGGAGCAGAGCAATCGGGGGAAAGGCATACAGACGAAGCCTCGGCCACGTCTGCACCATCGCGTCCAGACCCAGCGGGGCTGGATGCGAAAGGGAAAACCAAAGTATCCTGAGACGCGAACAGATCCACCTGTGCCAAAAACTCTCCAAATGTGCTCCACCACCTCGGTGTGGAGCCTCCATTCCCCGGGCCTCAGCCCCTGTCTCGACAGGATGTCTGCTCCTACATTCTGATGTCCCGGAACATAGATTGTTCTCAAGGAGAGAAACTTTCCTAGTGACCACAAGAGAATCTGGTGCGCCAGTTTGTATAGTGGACGTGAACGCAGACCCCCCTGATGATTTATATAGGTGACCACCGACGTGTTGTCCGTGCAGACAAGCACGTGATGACCCCTCAGATCTAAGAGGAAATGCTTCAACGCATTGAAGACCGCCATCATCTCCAGGCAGTTTATGTGCCACGGAAGATGATGACTCCCCCAAAGACCTTGAGCTGAGCGGCTTCCATTACCGCCCCCCCCAGCCTGTGAGAGAAGCACCTGTCGAGAGCGAAACTCGATGGCAAAGAGCTCCTAACACTGGACCTAGGGATAGAAACCAAGGTTTCCTCCATATAACCAAGGCACGGAGACGCCGCCGTGTTATCTTGATCAAATGGAGCGGGTTCCCCCTCGGGGAAAACCCCTTGGTTTTGAGCCACCACTGTAAGGGCCTCATGTACAGCAGGCCGAACGGAATAATGTTGGACGCGGCTGCCATCAGACGCAACAGTCTTTGAAACTGCTTTACAGTGAGTGACTGGCCTAGCTTTATTTCTTTTACAGCTGTGAGGATCGAAGCGATGCGGGCAGGTGAGAGCACGGCCCTCATAGTCACTGAATCCCACACTACACCAAGATAAGTGGTTCTCTGAGCTGGAGAAAGTACACTTTTCTTGGCATTCAACCTCAACCCCAAAGATTTCATGTGTGCGAGAATGACATCTCGATGCCGAACCACCAACTGCTCCGACTCTGCTAGAATAAGCCAATCGTCGATGTATTTCAGAATACGTATGCCCTGCAGCCTGAGCGGGCTAGAGCTGCATCTACGCATTTCGTGAATGTACGGGGAAATAGAGCTAGACCGAATGGAAGAACCCGATACTGGTATGCTTCGCCCCTAAAAGCGAACCTTAGGAACTTCCTGTGTTGTGGAAGGATGGAGACATGGAAGTAAGCGTCTTTCAGATCTATTGTGACAAACCAGTCCTCGGATCTGATTTGGGTCACTATCTGTATCAATGTCAGCATCTTGAACTTCAGTTTCTTGACTGAGCGATTGAGAAGACGAAGATCTAAAATAGGACGCAACCCCCATTCTTCTTCGGAACAATCAAGTACCGGCTGTAGAACCCTGAGATCCCTTTCGTTGTCACTCCGAGTTACGTCGGATGATGACGAAATGGGGTTTCGCTTAGAAAGCCTATCAACTTCGAGTATTACAAAACGAGCCAATGGCAAGGAAATGCCATGGGTCTGCGGAATTTGCATAGCGTAACTCCACCCCACCTCGTGGGTATAAAAGGAGGAAGCCGGCAACATGCAGATATGTTTTCGCTTCGGAGCCAAGTGTATTCTTCTATCCACAAGCCATCTCTGAATCGTCAGCTTTACAAACGAGTACCTCGAGTGTTGGTGTGACGGCGATCTTCGGCGAGCGCGTGCTTCCTGTTTATCTGTTGCAGTGATTTGCCAGACAGTGCGTGTCTCCCCGGGTGCTTCAACACTTGAGTTTTCTCACAAAAAGAGCTTACACGCGGCACGTCTTTTTAAAGATGCCTCGCCCGTGTACTTCTGGTTGCGGCAGATTGGTATCAGACTCTGATGGGCACGAGCGCTGTCTAGCATGTTTGGGCATTGATCATGCTAGAGCAGCCCTCGTGGATGACTCATGTTCTCTCTGTGGGAACATGACCATCGCGTCACTAAGGTCGAGACTCAGTGAACTCGCAAGAGTGAGAGTCCCCTCATCCACCCCCCGTCCTGCGGCTGGTGGCCAGGGTGACCTGAGGGTTACGGTCTGGAACAAGGCGCCGACTATGTGTCCGCGACCCCAGCCCCCCTCTTCAGTGACGGTGCCCGCTAGTGAGCAGTTGATTCCCGCGGGTCTACCCTCTGGTGGCCTGCGTGTTTCAGCTGAAGCTACAGAGGATGATGCCATGTCTGTTGCAGCATCACTAGGTGGGTTTGATTCTTCTGGAAGTGACGACTCGTCACAGCTGCCACCTTCCGGTGTGCATACGGCTGTGCTCGAGTCCGATCCGGAGATGACAGCCATGCTTTCCCGGGCAGCCGCGAGCATCGGACTTGAGTGGAGGCCTCCACCCTGTCCTGAGCGCTCGCAGCTGGACGATTGGTTTTTGGGTAAGGCCGCCAACCCGCGTCCTCGGCAAACCCCAATTCCTTTCTTCCCGGATGTGCATGATGAGGTCTCGAAGTCCTGGAAGACCCCCCTGTCTTCTCGGGACCGTTCGTTGGTCTCATCCGCCTTTCCTCCCCTCGATGATGCAGCTGCCCGTGGGTACACTGGGCTTCCCCCGGTTGAACGCTCTGTTGCCATGCAACTATGTCCTTAGAGTGCTTCTTCTCGGGGCGAGCCCAAGCACCCATCCAAGGCCTGTAGATTTTCGTCTACCTTGGTGGCGAAGTCTTACAGAGCGGCGGGACAGGCAGCTGCTTCACTGCATGCTATGGCCACTCTGCAGGTCTACCAGGCCGGCCTCTTCGGCGGTGCAGTTGAGGATTTCGCCCAACAGTTCTCAACTGCCCAGAAACAGACTGAGGCCATCAAGCACATTCTACCCCGCCGGCCCGCAGCTGCCTCCACCCGCCCGGCCGGGCAGACGTCTCAGCCTGTTTCCCGCCGAGGGCGCCCTCCTGCGGCTCCCACCCCTCCCGCCCGGACCACGCAGCAGCCTCCACCCAGGGCCGGTCGCGGAGGAAGCCGCAAGAAGGCGCCACAGCCCTCTCCTGCCCCGCCCCCGCTAAACGCCGGGCCAAGCGGCGCTCCTGAGACGGGCTGCTCAGGGATGATGGTCGTTTTTCAGGAGATGGTAGCAGGACCACTCCTTCCCCCGGTGGAGGGCCGGGGGAGAATCTTTTGTTCTCCGCTCCCCGCTGCTCACCCACGGGTGGGTTAAAGACAGAAACGACCCCCTCTTCCCTGAGCTCACAGAGTTCTCGGGCGACACAGAGCGCCGCCCACAAGCCGTGCTCTCCTCGCCCCCCTCTGTCCCAGAGGCGGTTGACAAGGCGTGCCGTCCACGGACCGCTTCGCCCCTGTCCCCCTCTGTCGCCAGACCCCTGGCAGAGCAGGCCCCCGCGGGACGACCTCCCTGGTCCTCCCCTGGCACCCTCTGCCAGGGCGCGGTTGCCAACTGTGCCCCCACATCGGGCCGCTATGCCGTCCACGTCTGGGCCAGTTGCTCCGCTTTGCTGCCCCTCCGGTGGGACGCCTGTGGTTCGCATGATCCCGCTGGTTCAGTTCCTGGGAGCCTGGTTAGAGCTTCCCCGTCTGTCCCGCTGGATCGCGCGGACCATCAGGCTCGGCTATGCGATTCAGTTCGCACGGTCTCCTCCCCGCTTCAGGGGAGTCCGCTCCACTTTGGTCGGTGGCAATGCCCCTATCATGAGAGCAGAGATTGCCACCCTGCTGGCGAAGGGTGCAATCGAGACTCTCCCTCCAGCCGAGATGAGGTCCGGCTTCTACAGCCCCTACTTCATTGTCCCCAAGAAAACCGGTGGGTTACGGCCAATCCTGGACTTGCGCGTGCTGAACCGCTCCCTTCACAGGATGCCGTTCTAGATGCTCACTGCCAGACGCGTTTTCGAATGTGTACGGCCCCAGGATTGGTTTGCAGCGATCGACCTGAAGGACGCCTACTTTCATGTCTCCATTCTTCCTCGACACAGACCGTTCCTACGGTTTGCTTTCGAGGGGCAGGCATACCAGTATGCGGTTCTCCCTTTCGGGCTAGCCCTGTCTCCTCGCATCTTCACGAAGGTCGTCGAGGCTGCCCTTGTTCCCCTTCGGGAACACGGGGTTCGCATCCTGAGTTATATCGACGACTGGCTGATCCTAGCTCACTCTCGAGATCAGGTTTGCGAACACAGGGACTTAGTGCTCCGGCACCTAGCTCGTCTGGGCCTTCGGGTCAACTGGGAGAAGGGCAAACTTTGCCCCGTGCAGAGGATCTCTTTTCTCGGTATGGACATCGACTTGGTCGCCATGTCCGCGCAGCTTACGAGCGAGCGCGCGCAGTCACTGCTGACTTGCCTGAGACAATTCGAGGGGAAGAGTGCGGTTCCACTGAAACTCTTTCAGAGGCTCCTGGGGCATATGGCATCTGCAGCCGCGGTTACGCCGCTCGGATTGCTTCATATGAGACCGCTTCAGCTTTGGCTTCGCGACCGAGTCCCGAGTTGGGCATGGCAACCGAGTACCAGTTACTCCGACCTGCCGTCAGTTCTTCACCCCGTGGTCGAACCTCAGTTTTCTCAGGGCGGGTGTCCCCCTGGCACGAGCTTCCCGGCATGTTGTTGTCTCAACAGATGCCTCCACCACGGGCTGGGGCGCCATGTGCAATGGACATGCTGCCGCGGGCTCCTGGACAGGACCCCAGTGCCTATGGCATGTCAATTGCCTCGAGTTGTTGGCAGTACGCCTTGCCCTGCACCACTTTCGGGCGTTGCTCCGGGGTCAACACGTGCTAGTCCGATCAGACAATACCGCTACTGTAGCGTACATCAACCATCAAGGTGGTCTACGCTCCCGCCGTATGTCACAACTCGCCCGCCACCTCCTCCTATGGAGTCAGAAGCATCTGAGGTCGCTTCGAGCCATTTTCATTCCCGGAGCTCTGAACTGTGCAGCCGACGAGCTCTCACGGCTTCAGCCCCTCCCTGGAGAATGGCGACTCCATCCCCAGTCGGTTCAGCTGATTTGGGACCAGTTCGGGGACGCACAGATAGATCTGTTTGCCTCTCACGACTCGACCCATTGCACCCTGTATTTTTCCCTGTCCGAGGGCACGCTCGGCACGGATGCACTGGCGCACAGCTGGCCACCGGGCCGCAAATATGCGTTTCCCCCAGTGAGCCTTCTTCCGCAGACTTTGCGCAAGGTCAGGGAGGACGAGGAGCAGGTCATTCTGGTTGCGCCGTATTGGCCCACCCGGACCTGGTTCCCCGAACTTGTACTCCTCGCGACAGCACCTCCCTTGCCCATTCCTCTGAGGAAGGACCTTCTTTCTCAGGGACGGGGCACCCTGTGGCACCCTCGCCCCGATCTTTGGAGCCTCCACGTGTGGCTCCTGGACGGCTCGAGGCAGGTTTGAGTACCCTACCACCAGCGGTGGTGGCTACCATCACTTCCGCTAGAGCGTCGTCCACGAGACACGTCTATGCGTTGAAGTGGAACCTCTTCGTCAACTGGTGCTCTTCTCTCCGAGAAGACCCCCGGAGATGCTCGATCAGCGTTGTGCTTTCCTTCCTTCAACAGGGGTTGGAGCGAAGGCTGTCTCCCTCCACCCTGAAGGTCTATGTTGCCGCTATTGCCGCACACCATGACCTCATCAAAGGTAAGTCGGTGGGGAAGCACGACCTGGTCATCAGGTTCCTGACAGGAGCGAGGAGACTGAATCCTCCTCGCCCTCCTCTCGTTCCCTCTTTGGACCTCTCAGTGTTTCTAACTGCCCTGAAGAGTGCTCCCTTTGAGCCCCTGCAATCAGTCGAGCTTAACTTCCTGTCAATGAAGACAGCGCTCCTGGTTACACTGGCCTCCATCAAGAGGGTTGGGGACCTGCACGCATTCTCCGTTGACGAAGCGTGCCTGGAATTCGGGCCGGGTTACTCTCACGTGATCCTGAATACGCGCCCAAGGTTCCCACCACTCCCTTTCGGGACCAGGTGGTGAACCTGCAAGTGCTGCCCCCGGAGGAGGCAGACCCAGCCTTGGCACTGCTCTGTCCAGTACGCGCTCTCCGTGCCTATGTAGACAGGACGCAGTGTTTTAGGACCTCAGACCAGCTCTTTGTCTGTTATGGTGGGAAGCTGAAGGGAAAGGCTTTCTCCAAGCAAAGGTTGTCTCACTGGATAGTGGACGCCATTGCTTTGGCATACCAGCAGCAAGGTCGACCGTGCCCCCTTGGTGTGACTGCCCACTCCACCCGGAGTGTGGCGTCCTCTTGGGCTCTAGCGCATGGCGCCTTGCTAACAGACATCTGCAGAGCTGCAGGCTGGGCGACACCTAACACATTCGCTAGATTCTATAATCTCCGAGTGGAGCCTGTGTCCTCTCATGTACTCGCTTCAACTAGCTAGTACCGGACCCGCTCAGGTGTCTTCGCTTGCTCGCCATTCCACTCCACGGACTGGATACGTGCGATATTCTCCTCAGGTGAGCTTCCCCGAAAGCCCTGAGTTCCTCCAGCACTCCTGACGTCGGCCCCAGTGTCTCTTGCCTGCGCGTCGGCTAGGTGCCTCCCGTGTGCATGGTCCCTCCCCTGAGCGACCCCCACATGTGTATTTCCACTGTAAGCCTCTCTGAGCGTGTGTCTTTCCCTTGGCAAGCCACCTTGCCACCCCTGGGGTTGAAATATTCCACACCCCAGTGTTCTCCATATGCATCCTTCGGGTCATATGTGTATTCTCTAAGTTCCCCCCCTCTGGGTTGGCTTTAATTGCATACTTCCCCTAGTTGGGATATGCTTCCCAGTGTACCTTGGCATTCCTGTGATAAATGGAGTCCTTCGTCCAGTCTAACGACAGGGATCTCGATTTACGCAGGGCACTGGAAGACAGCTGAGAAGGTGGCGTGATTAGACTGGTAATCCCATTTCATCGTCATCCGACGTAACTCGGAGTGACAACGAAAGGGAACTTCTTTGGTTACGTATGTAACCCTCGTTCCCTGAGTAGGGAACGGAGACGTTACGTCTGCCTGCCACTTTCCGCTGTGCCGCGGGGATCGCCTGAGCTCAGTCTTGGCTCCTCAGCGAAGAAACATATCTGCATGTTGCCGGCTTCCTCCTTTTATACCCACGAGGTGGGGCGGAGTTACGCTATGCAAATTCCGCAGACCCATGGCATTTCCTTGCCATTGGCTCGTTTTGTAATACTCGAAGTTGATAGGCTTTCTAAGCGAAACCCCATTTCGTCGTCATCCGACGTAACGTCTCCGTTCCCTACTCAGGGAACGAGGGTTACATACGTAACCAAAGACGTTTCTGTCGGCCGGAGAAACCACCACTATAGCCTCTTTCGCCAAAAGTGCTTTCACCTCTTGCTCCATTACCAGAGCCTGCTCCGGGTGTACCACTGTGAGTAGCACCCCGTTGTAGTGTGGCGGACGAGAACCGAACTGGATTCTGTACCCCTTCTCTACAATGTGAGATATATTTGGCAGAACCTTCCACTCTGACAAATATTCTACTAAGGGAACCAGCCTCTCGAGGCTGGCCTCTGGTGTAATAATAGTCGAACATACTGGCAGGAGATACCCGAACTGACTGACTTTCGACTCTCCTCGGAGGATGCGAACCCGAAACCATGTCGTGACAGAGACGTTGGGTCTGAGATTCGCTGGAAACCGCTGCACCCCGAAACACCAAGGGTGTCGGGGTTGGCAGAACGGCCTCCTGAGGGCTCAGAATAATGAGGTGAACACCGCTCCACCCCGGAGGGGACTGCCCTCAGAAGTCTGGCGCCAGGGGCGTCAGGACTTCTTTTTCGCCGAAGCCTTCTTCGCCAGCAAAAAGGTCCTCAGATCGGTTTGTTGCTTAGAAGGCTTCGGCTGAGAATGTCGTCCTGCACCCAACGGTTTTTGGGGTGGGCCGCGAGAAGCGACACTCTCTTTTTGTTGCGCTCTATATGAGGTGCTATGCGGCTGGGGCTGCTCATGCCCAGCAGCCCCAGGGGCCTGTTGACGGCGAGGGAGGTAACGTTTGAACGCCTCCGCCTGTTTCTTCGCCTACTGGAACCTCTCCACAACGGTGTTAACAGAATCACAGAAGAGGCCAGAAGGCGATAGCGGGGCGTCCAAAAGAAAATATTTATCTTTATCTTTGATTTCCGAAAGATTAAGCCATAAATGTCTCTCAGTGGCCACATTAGCTGCCATAGACCGCCCAATAGCACGAGCGGTCTCTTTCGTGGCCCTGAGAGACAGATCGGTGGCCCGACGTAATTCTCGAACTACGTTGGACCCCGCCCCGTTGCTAGTCTCCAGATCCCTCAGCAGATCAGCCTGGTACGCTTGTAAAATGGCTATAGTGTGTAAACATTCCCCAGCCTGACCTGCTGCCGCGTATGCCTTACCCACTAACATAGATGACGTTTTTAATGGTTTATGGGCAGCATTGGGGACTTCAGGGACAATGCCGATGCTGGAGAAAGATAACTGGCCAGCGGTTGTTCTATCGTCGGCATCGCCCCATAACCATATTCTTTCAAACCTTTAATATCAGAATAAACCTTAACTTGAGGACTGAAAACTCTCGATGAATATGGTTTATTCCACGACCTGCTTAATTCATTGTGGAGATCGTGGAAAAACGGAAGTACCCTTGGTGGAGGTACAGAGCTTGATGATAAAAAACGCTCGTCTAAAAGGCTTTTGGGAAGAGCGCCCTGCTTCTCGGCTGGCCATACAATATTTAATTTGGACACAGCGCGAGAAAGTACCTCCACCAGCTCCTCATGCACTGGGGAAGAAGCTGACGTTTCTTCTACCCCCACATCGATGCTCAGCACATCTAGTTCCTCGGAACTAGAGAGCTGAAGCACCGGTGCCTCTCCCGAAGTGGAAGGAACCGCAGAGCGGGCTCCCGACTCCGGAGAGAGAGAACTGGATCTCACGGGTAAAGGTTGAGAAAGGGCGGGGCCCGTCTCAAACCCCGCCGTGAGATCCATTTGCGATCCCCACGATAAAAGCTTCCGTGCTGCCTCGGCAGTAGCGGGGCCCGAACCACAGGGAACGCTCACCTGTACACCCTCGTCGAAGAGTGACAGGCGAGAGCGGAGCGTGCGAAGTGGCAGTTTCTCACAGTGTTCGCAGTCCCCTCGAGGGCTGACATCACATGCTCTGCTCCCAAACAGATTACACACAGCTCGTGTGTATCCCCACCGGTAAGGAAACGAGGGCAGGGAGGAACACACTGCTTGAAAATCTGTTTGGATGCCATTATATATATATATTGAATCTGCTTGTGTAACGTGACAGACAACAATAAATAAGACAGACAGAGTAACACAGAGCGCTGCTGAGGCACAGAAGCTGACGCGGGGCGATTCCGGATGTGCTTTTATCCTTTCCTGGTCATGACGTCACCCGCCCGTGACGTTCATTCTCGCCATTGGACTAGTTGACACAAGTGCTCAGACGCATTCACGCAGGGGCGTTCCCAAAGCGTCATTGACGCATCGCGAGTTCCCTCGAAAGGGAACTCACCTCATACACGCTGTTCAAAAAGCATTTAAATAACATTATACATGTTCATAATACATGAGACATGTCTGCATTAATAAGAATATGTATCTTCCCTCAACCCAACCGTGCTGCCACTTGTGTCTCTGCTGTTCAATGTGTAGTATAATTTTAGTATGATAAACTTTTACACTGTATTTATAAACAGGATTTGAAGAGCTATATCTGTTTTACTGCTTTTATATTTGTATCGTTCATTGTAATCTTCTCATTGTTTTTTTGTTTTTGTTTTTATAGGTAGACACTTTTAAGATCTGTCCAGGGACAACGGATGAAAAATAGCCTTTTGGCTAATTCTGGTGCATTTTCTGCAATGTTAATTAATGTACACTGTCCCTGTCAAATAAATGAATAAATAAATAAATAAATAAACTGTAATCAGCCGGACCCGGGCCGTATCCAGATGGTGGACTTGTGCCTGGACACGACCACAACTCATTCCTGAAGTGTCAGCAGAGATTGTGTCAACTAGACTCTCCCCTGTGAAGGCTTCATTAACACGACAGCCATCGGAACCGATCCTCATCAAACTCGTCTCAATACACGAGTGATGACTCACGCGTGTATGTCTTCAAACAGATGAACTGCATAATATAATGTTCCAATCCAATCTGACCTCTGACCTGTAATGCTGCCTGAATCATAATCATACACTGTTCGTTCGTTGGCCAGAGGAGAACTGGGCCCCCGACTAAGGCTGGTTTCTCCCAAGGTTTTTTTCTCCATTCTGTCACCTGATGGAGATTTGGTTCCTTGCCACTGTTGCCTTTTTCGCCTTTCTTCGCCTTTGTCGCCATTGGCTTTTGGCTTGCTTAGTTGAGGACATTTAATTTTATATTTAACAATATTATTAAAACATTATTTTCCTGTTATCTCTGTAAAGCTGCTTTGAAACAATCTGTATTGTTAAAAGCGCTATATAAATAAAGGTGACTATGTGTTCATGATTTATTTAATAAAACTTGTGCACAATATGTATTTGGTTCTGATTCTCTGCTTGCAACAAAGTTTATTTTACGATTTAGATTTTGACTACAGGCTCTTAGTAGTACTGTACAGTAAGAAAGACATTTCCCTTCCACGGAAATGAAAATTTCTTAGCATTAATAAACAATTAACAATTAGTGTTCAAGAGACGAACAGGTTGATTAATTGTAATATTAATTTTACTACATTAAGTTAATTCAATTAACTAATCCAAATATTCATAATTAATTATAACAAGTTATGATTGATTATTAAAGGTGCTCAAAGCGATGTCACGCGTTTTTTAGGCCAAAACATTTTTTGTCACATACAACAAACATCTCCTCACTATCCGCTAGCTGCCTGTCCCCTGAACACACTGTAAAAAAACACGGTCTCTGCAGACACCTCAGGCTCCACAAACGGCAACAAAAACAAACTGGGCTTACCCGCACCACGAAACATAACAAACTGTTCCAGCCAATTACCGATAAGAAGGGTTTGGGGGGTTAGTGCGCGGATGAGGAGGAGGGAGGGTCTAGCTAGCCTTCGTTTTGTTTGACAATACTTTAAACGTCAACAAGAAGTGATGTCACCCGACATCGCTTTGAGCACCTTTAATATTTCTTTAGAGCTAATTTGCTACAAGACCACATCCATCGGGAGGCCATGAATGCGAAAAACACGATCAATGACAGTAACCGCTGTCTCCTTGGCAGAAGGCAATTTAGGCAGAGGAATAAAATGGGCCGCCTTCGAGAACCGGTCCACCATGGTTAAAACTACCGTGTTGCCCTGGGATAGCGCAATATCAAAGTTCTCGAAGGGACAGACAATGGCTGAAGGAGGCCCGCCAGTGGCTGATTGGAAGTCTTACCGACAGCACAAACTTAGCAGGCCAAAACAAAACTATGAATGTCTCGAGCCATAGACTGCCACCAGAACCGCTGTTTTACCAGAAAAATGGTAAGATTAACACCTGGATGACAGAGCGATCTTGTAACAATGACCCCAGCGGATAACATCGGACCGCAAATTCTCTGGCACAGAAAAACGACTCAGTGGGCAATCGGACTGAGGCGTTACCCCTTGTAAGGCATTGCGGACCTTTGATTCGATCTCCCAGGTGACCGGATAAGGATAAACCCTTTAGCTCCAACCTGTATAATATAAGGAATATGTCATTGATTATAATGACAGGTGTTGATGATTTACCAGATTTAATACTCACAAGTGCAGACAAGCACAGATGATCAGTCCAACACATAAGTCAACTTAATCAAACACAGAGTGTCAAACCAAATCCAACACAGTGTGCGCATGTGCGAGTGTGGCAGAGCGAATTGATCGTGGCTGTGAGAGCAAGTGTGCAGGTGTGTTTTTCAAACTTTTCTATCTTTTTTCTTTACTAAAAATAGATAGTATAGTATGGGGTGAGAATTGTTGCATTATTCCAAATAAATAGATTGAGATCCACAAATAAATGTAAAGAGATTCACAAAAATATATCAAATTCACAAATAAATAGATTAAGATCCACAAATAAATGTAAACTCAAAAATAAATAAAATGTAAAAATAAATAAATATATTTACAAATGTGTTTTATGCCACAAACACATCTCTGCCTGGCATTTATTTGTGAACCGCTTTCTGTGCATTTGTAAATCCCCTCACGCATTTGTGAATCGTTTCCTGTGCATTTGTAAATCCCCTCAGGCATCTGTGGATTTTTAAACACTTCTAGCGTTGACATGCAGACAAATCCACAAATAAGTGGACTCCACCCACCGTTTACTCAAGCCAATCAGATAATGGCCACATTGAGCTGACCAATCATAGCACGTTCTCGCTACAACCAATCACGTTAGGCTTTACCATAAAGGGCACCCAGGGCACCATAAATATTTTATTAAAGAATTTGCTGACTTTCTATCAGAATTAGTATTGACTGCAGATAAAGTCCTAATTGTTGGTGATTTTAATATACATGTAGATAATGGAAAAGATGCATTGGGATTGGCATTTAAAGACATTCTTAACTCTATTGGAGTTAGACAACACGTGTCAGGACCTACTCATTGTCGTAATCATACTCTAGATCTAATATTATCACATGGAATCAATGTTGATGCCGTTGAAATTCTGCAGCAGAGTGACGACATCTCAGATTATTATCTAGTCTCATGTAAATTACATTTAGCCAAGGCTGCAAAGCCGACTCCGTGTTACAAGTACGTTAGACCTATCAATTCTGCCACTAAAGATTGGTTTATCAATAATCTTCCTAATCAGTTTCATCATCTCAGCATCCCAGATAGCTTAGCAGAACTTGATATTGCAACAGAAACTTTTAACTCTCTTTTCATGGAAGGAGAGCTCGATTGCTTACAGAGAGGCTTTAAAAGCTGTTAGATCTGCTTATTTTGCAACCCTATTAGAAGAAAATAAACATAATCCTAGGTATTTATTTGAAAAAGTGGATAAACTAACGAAAAAGAAAGCTTCAAGCCCAGAAGTTTCCAAGAAACACAGCAGTATTGACTTTATGAACTTCTTCACTTATAAAATTGATAATATTAGGGACAAAATTATAACTATGCAACCGTCTACTACAGTATCGCATCAGGGAGTGCATTGTAGTCTCCCTGAGGTAAAATTTGATTCATTTGTTGCTATAGGAGAGGAAGAATTTTGCTAAGCTACTGAAAGAGATGCTTCCAGATGTCATAGATCCTATTCTTAACATCATTAATTCGTCTTTGTCTCTAGGATACGTACCAAAAACCTTTAAGCTGGCTATGATTAAACCGCTTGTTAAAAAACCGCAACTTGATCCTACAGAATTAGTCAATTACAGGCCGATCTCAAATCTACCTTTTCTGTCAAAGATATTAGAAAAAAGCAGTATCCTCACAACTGTGTTCCTTTCTTGAAAGAAATGGTATCTGCGAGGATTTTCAGTCAGGATTTAGACCGCACCATAGCACTGAGACAGCTCTCATTAGAGTCACAAATGATTTGCTCTTATCATCCGCTCGTGGTTGTATCTCTCTATTAGTGTTACTTGATCTTAGTGCTGCATTTGACACCATTGACCACAACATTCTCTTAAATAGACTAGAAAACTATGTTGGCATTAGTGGAATTGCACTAGCATGGTTTAAATCATATTTATCTGACCGCTATCAGTTTGTAGCAGTAAATTAAGAGATGTCTTATCGATCACAAGTTCAGTATGGCGTACCACAAGGCTCAGTACTAGGACCGCTGCTGTTCAATCTGTACATGCTACCTTTAGGAGATATCATTAGGAAACATGGAATTAGCTTTCACTGTTATGCTGATGATACTCAGCTCTATATTTCTTCAAAACCTAACGAAACTTACCAATTCACAAAATTATCGGAATGCATAGTTGAAATAAAAAATTGGATGACTAGTAATTTCCTACTACTAAATTCTGAAAAAACAGAGATTCTAATTATTGGACAAAAAAACTTCCTCACGTAATAACTTAGAATACTGTCTAACACTTGATGGCTGCTCTGTTAAGTCTTCGTCGTCAGTTAGGAACCTGGGTGTGCTCTTTGATACCAATCTTTCATTTGAAAGTCATGTGTCTAGTATCTGTAAAACCGCATTTTTCCATCTTAAAAATATATCTAAATGACGTTATATGCTCTCATTGACAAATGCGGAACTACTAGTTCATGCGTTCATGACATCAAGGCTAGATTATTGTAATGCTCTACTGGGTGGTTGCCCTGCATGCTTAATAAACAAAATACAGCTAGTTCAAAACACAGCACCTCAAGTTCTTACCAGAACCAGGAAGTATGACCATATTAGCCCGATTCTGTCAACACTGCATTGGCTGCCTATTAAACATCGTATAAATTTTAAAATATTGCTGATTACTTACAAAGCACTAAATGGTTTAGCTCCGCAGTACTTTAGCGAGCTCTAAACGCATTATAGTCCTTCACGTCCATTGCGATCGCAAAGTTCCGGCCAGTTGATAATACCTAGAATATCAAAATCGACTGCTGGCGGTAGATCCTTTTCCTATTTAGCACCAAAACTTTGGAACAATCTTCCTAACATTGTCCGGGAAGCAGACACAGTCTGTCAGTTCAAAGCTAGACTAAAAACACATCTCTTTGACCTAGCATACACATAACACATTATCGACTTCTATAATTCAATATTAGGCTGCATAGATTAGGTCAGCCGAAACTGGGAACACTTCCCTTAAATCCTGATGTACTCGTTACATCATAAGAAGAATGGCATCTACACTAATTTTAGTGTCTTTGTTTATCCTGAGGTTTTCCTGCAGCCTGCCGGATCCAGGCCGTTTCCAGATCTGACGAAGGACCTTCGCCTGGCCCTGATTACAATGCAGTGCTGAAGTGCCAACTAGCCTCTCCCTATGGAGGATCCCTATACCACTCTACAGATAAAGCGTTGTGGAATTTTTCGGTTCGCGTACCTACCCGAAGTGATAAAATAAAATAAAATTCTGCATCAAAATTTATAGACAAGACAAGTAGTTTGTTTAGGCATGGTTTGTAAGGAATTACAAACCTGCGTACATATATTCAAACGCACATAACTATAGAATCAATTCTTAATGCGCATGTGAACGTCATCAGCGTCTATCACAGGTTCGCGTTTAAAGTCTGTTTAGAGAGAACGGTGTTGTCTGGAAAAAACATTATTCAAGAACCACTATAAAACCAAACCAATCTCTGTTACCTTAAATTATATGTTTATCTCTGTAAAGCTGCTTTGAAACAATCTACATTGTTAAAAGCGCTATATAAATGAGGATGACTTGACGACTTTACAATCGGGGCGAGAACTGGATCTGATTAATTTTGCAGATATCTGCACCCCTGAAAGGAGCTGTTATGGGCACTTCATTCAAATTAGCTGTTTGTAGTTAAAACACCCTGTTTCCAAAAGATTGTTGGAGTTTAAGGCTTCTTTATATTTTTTATTCTTTATTATTAACTCACAAATTTACACACAAGGATTACACACAAATTATGATCATCACAGATCCCGAGCATCATATAACACCCTCTCTACACCGGACTCAAACGGCACGTCACAAGCAAATAGCCCATTCTTCCCTGCTTCCCTCCCAGTTTCAAATCATGTAAAACTAACATTTGCAATTTTAACACATTTTGTATGGGATTATTTTTATGCCTTTAATATTGAACGTACATTTTCATGAAATGAATTAAAATATAAATGGACACTGAATAAAATGTCTTTGAAACCGAAAAAAAAAAAATAGCGGGCAAAATGTTTGACTGTTTTGGTAACTGTTTTCTCCTCTTTCTTTCGCACATTTACACTTCAGAAGTTTTCGTTCGCTATTCTGACACATTTCTGACACATTTCTGTTCAAAACACAACCAAACATAAGTACATAACATAAATATATATTTTTTTAATTTCCTCAAGTTTCTATTGAGTCTCATGGGGATCTTGGTGGTGAGCTACGTCTAGAAGAGCTGAAAAAAGCACTTCAGAGTATAGCGCTTGGGAAGGCCCCAGGTATAGATGGTCTTCCGGTCGAGTTTTTTTTAAAGCTTTATGGTCTATGCTGGGGGAAGACTTGCTTGAGGTTTTAAATGAAAGTTTTACTAATGGTAATTTGCCTTTGAGCTGTCGTAGAGCTGTCCTTACCCTTCTACCAAAAAAAAGGAGATCTCACAGAAATGAAATGTTGTAGACCAGTGTCAGTGTTGTGTAGTGACTATAAGATACTTTCTAAAGCCCTTGCTAATAGACTTTCAGGGGTTTTAGAGCAGGTGATTCATTTCGATCAAACGTATTGTATACCTGAGAGGTCTATTTTTGATAACATCGTTCATCCGTGATATTTTTGACCTTTCTAAAATGAAAGAGTTTTAAACCAAGGCTTTTGGTTTTACTAAAGATTTTGTGGAATAAATAAATGTTTATTTAATGATATTGAAAGTATTCTTAAGGCTAACGTTAGCTTATGTGCTCCTTTTAAAGTGGAAAGAGGTGTAAGACAAGGTTGTCCTTTGTCTGGTATGTTATACTCTATTGCAATATAACCTCTTTTATGCAAGGTTAGAGAAAACATAAAAGGTTTAAGTTTACCTTTTTCTGGTAAAACTGTTTGGTTATCAGCTTATGCTGATGATGTAGTGATCTTAATTAGTGATCAAAAGGACATTAATACAGTGGTAAATATTTGAAATGATTTTAAAGAAAAATCTTCAGCTAAGGTTGGTCTAAGGGAGGTTTTAAATATCTCTGTGTATTTCTGGGAGATGATTCTACTGTAAAAAAAAAAAAAACTGTGATGATGTCTTTAAAATAGTAAAATGAAGATTAAGTAAATGGAAGTGGTTGATTCCGAAGATGTCGTACAGGGGACGCACTTTATTTATTAACAACTTTGTAGCTTCTACTTTGTGGCATCGTTTAACATGTGTGGATCCTCCTCTGTGTTTACTCTCTGATATTCAGAAGGTTTTAATAGATTTTTGGGGGGAAAAGTTACACTGGGTATCCCAAAGTGTATTATTTTTATCTAAGGATGAATGAGGACAGGGTCTTATAAATTTGCAAAGTAGAGTTGCAGCTTTTCGAATGCGTTTTATAGACATACTTTTATATGGATCATCCAATTCAAATTGGAAGGTTGTTGCTTGTGAGATTTTGAAGAGCTTGGGAGGCTTAGGTCTTGATAGGTTAAGTCTCTTTTTTGATGGACCCCGAAAAAATGAATACATCAGAGGCACCAATCTTTTACCAGAACATTTTTAAAGTCTGGAACTTGTTTGATGTTAATATCGGACAAAATTCAAGATCACTTTTTTAGTTACTTCAAGAACCACTGATTCATGGAACCCGTTTTGAAAACGTAGTAAACCGTTCTTATTTTCCTGCAAACACTGGACTATTAATTAAAGCAGGATTTACAACACTGGGACATTTAGTAAATATTGCAGGACCAGACTTGGAGAATATTGAGAAGACGGCAGAAAAGTTTCGGATTTAAATCTTTAAGGTTGGTTTATCAACTTTTAATGAAGTGGAGGTCAGCTCTTAAAGAAGCGGAGTTGAAAACCATGAAAGACTTTTGTGGAGGTTTCATAAAACTAAAGGAGGATGACACTTTCCATATCTTAATTCTGTCACCTAAAATGGAGGAGTTGTAACGGTGGTGACCGCCCTAACATAAATTATTTTAAAGAAAAACTTCGGGCGCCAGACAGGGTAAAAACCTGTCAATTAAATTAACCCAGGATAGCAAAAATCTAACCACCTGTTACACAACAATAATAATCCCAGAAAGGTTCGGTTCACAAGGGATATTTATTTGCCAATTATAAACTGTTCATAGTAATACAAAAAAAAAAGATAAATGGAAATGAAAAAATAAAAAAACAATAAGAAAATAAAGTTTAACACCAGCTGTTGTAGATCTCAATGGTCTTTGAAATCCGTGCAGAAAGCCCGCGTCATGCTAATCCACGTTTGCAGATTCGTGTCCACATTCATTCATAAATTGTACATAAAAAGGAAAAGAGAAAAAAAGTAAACATTTGAGAAACATCTCATTCATTTCGTCGTAAATCAACAACATCAAACAATAATTTTAACAGGCAGCAACAATTATGAAAAACAAAAACTAAGCACACAGAATGTGTGAAAGTTAAAGGTATGCGAGTGGGTGCGTGCGTGTGTAGTAATGTGTGTAATGGCGGCGTAGAGGTACTGACCACATTTGCGGAGAAGGGTATTCCTGCACAACCGGAGGCTGCAGTTTCAGGACCCCAGTTTTAGGACCGCAGTTTCAGGACCCTAATTTTCTGTTACAGTGCCACCTACCGAACTGGATCACCGAAAACACTCATCATTTAACCCCTTTCGTGGCAAAGATCACAGACGGCCCCAGATTATTGTTCAACATTCATTATTCGTTAAAACATCACACTCTTACTTATTTGATCTGGACAAACTGAGCATCATTAGAAATATTTAAAACTCCAGCTTCGATAGTTGACCACTAGCTGTTTATGATAAAACTGGTTTGCAGTGACATTAAATTCTTAATTTATGACAGGAGTGCAAAATTATTAATCTGTAACGTTCGTTATTTTGAATAGAAATCATCACTCATAAAGCAGTCATTCACGTCTTCTCCGGTTTATTTGTGTTCACATACATACAGCATCCGCCAGGGCTCTTAGTCCAATGGTGCACATATTTGGAGAAATAATGATTTTCATGTTCCACTAAATTATGCGATCTGAAGCTCAAACAGCGAACACAGTGAGATATGCCTATGGATCTATCTCTCCTCTTCCTGATTTGCGTCAGTTCTCTGCGCTCTCTTATTCGTTATAGAGCTGTCAATCATCTCACGTGGATGAACGTGACAATAATCCTGCCCTTCTGCATGACGCGCTGCTGTGTACACTTCCTCATTCTGACCTCCGTGATAACAAAGCTAAGACACATCTCTTCACCTGAAACAAGAAGCTAATAAATGCACGATTTCGAGTATATGTGGTTTGTGTGTGATTTTCGATATTTTCATATGAATAAAGAATGTTTACAGTATTGCTAAGCAAGGTGTAGCCATTTTACTTAAAACCATTTTAAACCGTGACTGGAATATGATACAAATACTCGATGGTGGTTTAAAGTGAGCTTTAAGTAAAAGTGTAATATTAATATTTTAAATTGTGTCATGTAGCTTGATGCTACTTGCTCTAATCCACCTGCTGTAGGAGCTTTTCTATTCCATGATCTTCTTTGTTAATATATATATACACTCACCTAAAGGATTATTAGGAACACCATACTAATACTGTGTTTGACCCCCTTTCGCCTTCAGAACTGCCTTAATTCTACGTGGCATTGATTCAACAAGGTGCTGAAAGCATTCTTTAGAAATGTTGGCCCATATTGATAGGATAGCATCTTGCAGTTGATGGAGATTTGTGGGATGCACATCCAGGGCACAAAGCTCCCGTTCCACCACATCCCAAAGATGCTCTATTGGGTTGAGATCTGGTGACTGTGGGGGCCATTTTAGTACAGTGAACTCATTGTCATGTTCGAGAAACCAATTTGAAATTATTCGAGCTTTGTGACATGGTGCATTATCCTGCTGGAAGTAGCCATCAGAGGATGGGTACATGGTGGCCATAAAGGGATGGACATGGTCAAAAACAATGCTCAGGTAGGCCGTGGCATTTAACCTGTTAAGCTGCAAGCCCACTTTTGAAAAATCCCCAGAAATGACATACCCAAACTGAAACAGCAATCTAGAAATGCACTGCAGCTAAAGCCATATGTGTGACCATTTTATATTTAAAATCTGAAAATGATAAGTCTAAAACTCTGTATTTAGTTAAATGTTTTTCAAGATCATGTCAAATTACTTTATTTTGATTAGACTCTAAAATGCAAACTGATGTTTAGTAATCTTCTAAGTCATCTATTCAGTCTATTGTCTCTATTGTTTTGTGGTGCAAACGAGCCCCATTCAGTGTCAGTCTCCCCCTGCACACATTTACACCTCTCCAGACTGGTTATGGCTCTAAATATGCTTTTCTTTTGTCTTCATTATAGCTACTAACGACTGGCTATTCACAGGCTATTCATAGGGTTTCAAACCCTAATTTCTTTTATCAAAGTTCTCACTAAATATTTGAAACTGGTATCAAATGCACTGAAACATTTCAGTAAGCATTCCTATTTAGAAAAAAAATCATAAAACAATAACTGCTGGTGGCAGGTGCACCTGGGCTAGCTAGCATGTTAGCTTAGCACACCATCAATACACGACCATTTATGAGATTAAAACCATGTTTGTGCTCCAAACTTACTTTATAACGCAAGTCGAGTGTTTTAAATAATCTTCTGTGATCTAATTTGGCTTCAGATAAAAAAGAAATCCGACAGATAATGTATTATTTATAGTGTTCTGCACGATGATGAAATCTATATCGATTAGCATTACATTATAAATACCTGGCATGGCTTGAAGAACACAGGTAACTCAAATATCATTGCAATCATATTTATTGTCTTCAAAACATCTTTATCTGCATGTTACAGCGATCTCTGTCAGTTACTTTCTGTATCAGTGACCCTGGAATGTCACATGACTATGGGTCTTCTTCATGATCCATATATGGACTATTATTGTGCATATAGCGCCCTCAGGCTATTGGTATGAATCACAGCACATCTCAGTAAGAAGCGATCATAATGATTACATCAACGCATTTGGGTATAAATTCAATAAATATTATTCCTGTCTATAGAAATATGATTTGAATCTATGAGAATATATCAATATTTCTCCAAGTCTGCACAATTTTGAGCTAAAGCCCTGAGGGACGTTGTTTTGTGAATCGCTGTCATGACGACAGCACGGAGTGTTTTTTTATGAATGGACCAGATGACGCTCATAATTCATATTAAAGGTATCGACTCATTTTTTCATTTCATAATTCCTGACACAAATTAAGACATAACTGTCACTATAAGTTTCTCAGAATACAATAGTGGTCAAATACTGAATCTTGAGTCTTATATCTTTTTAATGATGTTTAGTTTGTCAAGGTATAACATTAAATCTGATAGTAAATTTGAACTAAAAAAAAAAAGGCTTCAGTGTGCCGACGCACTGGCGAAGGTTAAGAGGTTAAACGATGCCCAATTGGCACTAAGGGGCCTAAAGTGTGTCAAGAAAACATCCCCCACACCATTACACCACCACCACCAGCCTGCACAGTGGTAACAAGGCATGATGGATCCATGTTCTCATTCTGTTTACGCCAAATTCTGACTCTACCATCTAAATGTCTCAACAGTAATCGAGACTCATCAGACCAGGCAACATTTTTCCAGTCTTCAACTGTCCAATTTTGGTGAGCTCTTGCAAATTGTAGCCTCTTTTTCCTATTTGTAGTGGAGATGAGTGGTACCCGGTGGGGTCTTCTGCTGTTGCATCCGCCTCAAGGTTGTGCCTGTTGTGGCTTCACAAATGCTTTGCTGCATACCTCGGTTGTAACGAGTGGTTATTTCAGTCAAAGTTGCTCTTCTATCAGCTTGAATCAGTCGGCCCATTCTCCTCTGACCTCTAGCATCAACAAGGCATTTTCGCCCACAGGACTGCCGCATACTGGATGTTTTTCCCTTTTCACACCATTCTTTGTAAACCCTAGAAATGGTTGTGCGTGAAAATCCCAGTAACTGAGCAGATTGTGAAATACTCAGACCGGCCCGTCTGGCACCAACAACCATTCCACGCTCAAAATTGCTTAAATCACCTTTCTTTCCAATTCTGACATTCAGTTTGGAGTTCAGGAGATTGTCTTGACCAGGACCACACCCCTAAATGCATTGAAGCAACTGCCATGTGATTGGTTGATTAGATAATTGCATTAATGAGAAATTGAACAGGTGTTCCTAATAATCCTTTAGGTGAGTGTATATATAATTATTATTTTTTTTTCTAACAAGACTTAAGATAATAGGTGGATCTTGATACTATGTACAAACTAAACCACCTGGATCCTAGAACTGCGGTCCTGCCGCCACTATATCATCCAGTTCGGTAGGTGGCGCTGTCACAAAAAACTAGGGTCCTGAAACTGCGGTCCTAAAACTGGGGTCCTGAAACTGCAGCCTCCGGTTGTGCAGGAACATACTACTGCGTTTGCGTATAAGAGGCAGTTAGAGAGGATCGCGTTGTCATCTTCGACACCAAGATAGGCGGATAAGCAGCTTGACTTGTCTTTTAGAACAGCTCAACATCAGTCAGTCTGGATGTGCAACGCTTTGCGACGCACCAGACCTCAACCACAGGAAGCATCAGCTGACAAGCGGCCATCTTTCCCCCAGTAATCCATCACGATCACACTGGAAAACTCCTCAATACACACAACGGATGACGCGCCGACACGGTACGACACACTTCCTTATATCCAATTTTCTTCCGTTAATAATTGAACTACTCCACCCATTCACGCAAAAAAACAAGGAAAGTGAAAGTAAAACAAATTAATGTCGTGGCACAGATTATCTTCACTGCCACAATCTCCCCCCTAGAAGAAAACAACCTAGGGTTGGTTTAGAAGAGAGAAAACAAATTAAAATCCTAGAAAATCTTTCTCATCGGAGGCTTCTTGAAATATATCCAGGAGTTTTTTTATTTTCCTGTAACTCCAATTCCACAGCCGTTGGATAACACATTTTTAGATTGCAAACGTGAGCTGTACGCACATCATCTCCTGTGTCTTCAAGGGCTATTTGGTAGTTCAAAGGACCCAGCTGCTTGAGAATACGGTAAGGACCTTTCCATTTTTGGGCTAGTTTTGCACTAAATTTCCGCTGTGCATTCGACTGGAAAGTTACGCAACCATACTCGATCCTTGCTTTTGAATATTACATCTCTCCTATTTTTGTTATAGTTTCTCAGTTTTCTCATTCTGGCTTTCTTGCTGTTTTCTTTGGCTTGAGTTTGCAGATGATGAAGATGATGAACTACATCATAGGAGTCAGCGTCTGGAGTTAGATTAGGCCCACAGAGTATTTTGTCCACTGGACTTTGGAGTTTCCTCCCAAGTTGGAATTCTGCTGGGGTTAATCCAGTGGTCTCTTGAACGGCTGAATTAAACCTCTGGGGTCTGAGGGGTTTTCTGGGTCCTGGAGGTGTTCTGACATGCTCTGACATTTGTGCTTTTTTCAGTTATTTATAAACATGTTAACGGCAAAGGTGTAAATTCACTCTATATAGCACAAACGGGGCTACCGTAATATGTGAGCAACATGTATGTACATGTTTGTATTTTTGAGAGAATATTGTTTTATGCATGGTTATTGAAAAAACTAAAACTTAAAGTGTCTGAAATAAGGCCACAAAACACATACTAAATATGTGTCCACAAGACTTTTGACTAATGGGCCTAGAGTTTTTGCTTCAAAATGATCTGAAAATCATCCTGCCTAATCATTTACACAAAACAATACATTGATTTAAATTTTATAAGACACCTTTTGTTTGGAAAGGCAATATGCGTGGAGGCGTGTTCACACCTGAGAAGACAAAGGTCGGACAATGTGCCACATACATAATGAGCTGCATATTAATTAGCCTCATCTCACACAGACATGTCACAGGGTCCCAAAGAATGCAAGGACAAAAGAAATTATCTATATATACATATTTTACAATTAGAAATTGTAACCAATTACAAATAGGTTACAATTACAACAACAATTACAATTTTAACAATATTTCAACTGTATTCTTTCTTTGTAAAAAGTATACATTTTATCATACGTATTAAAAAAGGTAAGGATTCATTAGTTTGAATATTGGAACAAACACTATAATAACATCTTAGTTGATAATTCAATATACCTACATTATTTTGGACAAAACATATTATAGTATATTTAACATGAGCAGAAATTGGTGAACAAAAGCTTACCTATTTAATTAGTCAAAACTTTATAATCTATCCAAAACTAATCACAAAATCTTGTCTAAACATTCATATTTAGTCTGTAACATATTGTGTATGATATATTAGCATATACATGTTAATTTGCAGTTTGTTGCTTATACAGACATTTTATTTCAACATATTTCAGTCTATTTTTACTCATCTTAGTAGGCTATAGCAATATAGTTTGGATGTGTTCATGTAAAAATAACGTTTACTAATGTAGATGCGAGAGTAAATGAACGGCACAGACACGCGCTGTATAACTGTAGTAAACAAAGCGCGCGCACCTGTGCCGTTCATTCATCATTTAGCCTACACACAGACACGCAATTCATATTTAAACAGTCTTTTTGCGGTTTATAGACACTATTCAATATCGCGATTAGAACAAAGCACTTAAGAATAAATGACTTACTACATCAGCTGGATCCGTTGCTCCTCGAAATGAAACTACCAGCACTTCTGGTACATTTTCCAGGGTTATTAGATAGTATTATTCCTCACAGCGGAATAAAATGTGTTCACAGCGGTAGTAAGATACTTCCTAAACATGATGTGTTTTATAATCCAGCTGGTGGGCGTTGGCATGTTTGCATGGCTTGCCTTAGATCATTTGCGTTTGAATACCGTGCGCTCTCCGTGGGCGTGGCACATTAACGCGTAATGAGGTATAATGAGCTGGAAAGAAAAATACTGACATCTCTCTCTTTTCATACAGATTACATAAACTGAGAATATTTGTTTTTTTATATAAATGAATTAATTTAAAATAAGAGAGTTCAAGCTTCATTATGGAAAAACACTCGTGCCTGTATGACAAGTATTCGCGGAATTACAGTTAATTTTCGGACGCGTTTCAGAATTCACTGACAGAGAGAAGGCAAAACTAGCATCATGTTTATTTTTCTTTATTTGACTAAAAGCACAATACTTTGTTTATATTGTGAGTATACACAAAAAATGGACACTTAACAGGATTGAATGATGTATAACACAAATATGTAAAATCAAAATCAACAGAGTATTTTGAGTCTCTTTTGCACTGATAAGAAAAAAAGCGAGACTATCGCCGAATCTGAATTCTGGTAAGAACTGGTCCCACCTTTGATGGTTGTCGTCCACATAGGCCGCCATCATGTTCTTGAAAATTCGATTTACTCTTTCAGTCATGTTGGTTTGTGGGTGGTAAGCTGTAGTTAATCTGGGAGTAATACTCCAGTTCTCACATAACTCTCTGAAAACAGATGAAACAAACTGGCGGTCAGTTTGTCTGAGAGAATGAAGTCTGGTACACCCCACCGTGTCAGGATGTCTTTTCTGAAGATGGAGGCAACATTCTGGGCTGTGGCACTTCGAATGGGGAACAATTCAACCCATCTGGAATAATAATCAACAAAGACCAGCAAGTATTCATTTCGGTTTGTGCTACGTGGCAACGGACCCATGATGTCGACTCCCAGCATTTGATTTGGGTGGGTGGTAGTGATTTGCTGCAGTTTTCCAGCAGGTTTTTGGTTATCACTTTTCAGAGTTTGACATTTAACACAGGTTCTCACATGCTGTTTCACAGCTGACCACATGCCTGGCCAAAATGCTACTTCCTGAAGTCGCTTATAGGTCTTGTAGATTCCTCCATGGCCACTCATGGGAGTCGAGTGATAGTGCTGGAGAAGGGTGGATCTAAGATTCTGTAGATTCTGTAATGCAGTTGGTTATTTGCCAGGTATGTTTTGTGATACAACTTGTCCTCAATAATTTCATACTGTTCAATCAGACTGGCACAATTATCGGCAACTACTTGTAATAATTTTGAAACTTCAGGGTCTTTGTGCTGTTCTTCCCATAGGACAACATCTGATACAGGCAGTGCTGGATCTTTTCCGCTGGTGTGCAAGTTACATCTTGAGGTGATAGAAGACCTGGATAGAGCATCCTGAGCTACATTTAGCTTCCCTTTTCTGTACTCAATAATAAAATCAAATTTCTGCAATCGCAGGACCCAACGGATGAGACGGGTGGTGGTTTTAGTGGAGCTCATGACCCATTGCAGTGCAGCATGGTCGGTGACAACTGTGAAAAGCTTGTGTTCCAAGTAATGTTGCCACTTTTCCAGGGCCCAGATAACTGCAAGACATTCTTTCACCGTTGCAGTATAATTGAGTTCGGCCCCAGTTAAGGTTCGGCTTGCATAGGCGATAACCTCCTCTCTACCAGCATCCCTCCGTTGTGCTAATATAGCACCCAGACCAGTGTCACTGGCATCGGTGTATACAATAAATGGACGCTGAAGATCGGGATGGCCAAGAATGGGGGGTGAGGTGAGGCAAGTCTTTAGCTGGTCAAAAGCTTGTTGACACTGAATTGTCCATTGATAACTATGTCCCTTCCTTTTCAGTGCGTTGAGGGGTTCAGTAATCTTAGAAAAATTCGGAACAAACCGATGATACCACCCTGCTAAACTGAGGAAACGCTGAACTTCCTTCAAGTTCACAGGCACAGGTTAGGCATGAATGGCTTGAGTCTTACTTGGGTCTGCTGAAATGCCTTTGACACTTAAAACATGTCATAGGAAGGTGATTTCTTGAAGACAAAATTGACTTTTCTTCAAGTTAATGGTGAGACCAGCAGTTTCTAGTCTATGGAGGACAGTCTGGAGGTTGTGGAAATGCTGAGTTATTGAAGGCGAGTACACAAGGATGTCATCGATGTACACAAAGCATATTTTTCTCCTTAATTCTCCCAGAACAGTCTCCATGAGCCTCTGAAAAGTTGCGGGAGCATTTTTGAGCCTAAACGGCATAACATTAAATTGCAAGAGACCTGCAGGAGTGATGAAGGCTGTTTTGGTTTTGCTGTCAGGGTCCATGGTCACCTGCCAATATCCACTGTTGAGATCAACATTATAAAAGATGGCTGCCCCTGAGAGTGATTCCAATATTTCTGTGATATTGGGAAGAGGGTAAGCGTCACTTTCTGTTACAGAATTAACCTTTCTGTAATCCACACAGAATCTAAATTTGCCGTCTTTTTTAGGTACTAAGACCACCGGTGATGCCCAACCAGAGTGGGAGGGTTCCACTATTCCTTGCCTCAACATTTCATCAAGTTGCTCATCCAGTGCAAGTTGCTTGATGGGAGACAAATAGTATGGTCGTTGTTTGATGGGTACTTGGCTGGTGGCATAGATGCGGTGTAGGAGAACCTCAGTACGGAGAGTGCATACCTGAGGGCTGCCTTCCAGGATTTGGAGTAACTGTAGCTTACCATCAAAAGGTAAATGAGCAGCATCCACAGCATTTTTTATCAATGTCTTTTCATCAATACTGTCAAGTTGTTGAATTTTCAATGGTGATGATAGAGGGGGAACAGAAGTTAACAAGGAAAGGTTTTGTGTGGATTTCTTAAGTTGACGCCTCTCTTTTTGGGGACTTACATTTGGCCAACTTGGATTTCCTGGTTGAAAGGGGTACTCTTTTGAAGGATCAAGCTTGAAGGAGTATTTCTGGTCAATGAAATTGAGTTGCAGCCCACTGAAGAAAATAAAGCCCAATCCCAAGACTACAGCATAAGCTAGGGTGTTGGGATGAAAGTACAGCAGAAGGTAAGGTAAATGCTTGATCGTGTAAATTAATTGTGGTATTCAGCCATCCTAATGGAATCTCTGCTTTTCCATTTGCCAGATTAAGAGGACCACGAGACCACGGTTGGAGCTGGTCTGGTGAAGTAAGCTGCTTCATGAGATTCTCATTGATGAGTGTGTAGCTTGCACCAGTGTCCACAATGGCCTTACCGGACCAGGCATCAATACAAAGAGGAACAACTAGTTGTTGAGCCGCTACACGTTCATTAGAGCTTGTAGATGAGGATGAGGTTTTCTTGGTTTCTGATTGGGAGTTATGCATTCTAGTTGCAGCAACAGAGTTGTTGGAAGGGTGACCACCTGGCTTGGGGTGATAAGGATGTTTGCCGCTGGTGGAATACTGTGGACCAGATGTCTGAGGTGACTGTGGAGAGGTATAGTGTGGACATTTTCCTGGTGGATGCTGCCCTCTACATCTCCAACACTGAACTGGGATTTTCTCAACGGCTTGGTTTGAGTAGGGTCTTTGTGATGTTGATAGATGTTTAGGGCCCATTCGACCACAGTCATAACGAAGCTGTTGTTCATAAACTTTTTCCAGTTGATGTCCTAATTTGACCAGCTCTTCCACAGTATTCACCCGGCTACGCAATTGGCTGGCAAGGTATGACTTGATATTCTTGAGTATCATCTTCACAATCTCACCCTCAGTAAAATCTGCCTTCCATATTTTACAGAGAGCTCTGTAAGAAAACGCAAAGTCTCTAATAGATTCTGTGTCTTTGAATTCTAGGACGGACACGTTCAGCCAGTTCGTCCTCATAATCCTTTAGAAAGGAAAGCAGATACAAATGCAGCCTCAAACCCATTCCAAGTGGTTATGTTGGACCATCTGACTTCCCACCAGTCACGCGCGGTTCCGTATAGGACAGTACGGAAGGTAGCTAGGATGTCTGCATCTGTCAGGGGATGTAGAGCCAAAAAATACTGACATTTGGTTAAGTACAGTGGGGGGTCTGCATCATCTGAAGGCCTTCCAAATGTGGGGAAAGTTAATTTTATATGGTCACTTTTAACCACAGATGTTAAAAGAGGGGTTGAAGAAGTTGAAGGAGTCACTGGAGCAGAATCGGATGGCAGGGATGAAGTACCGGTGGTGCTGGGATCTGTTGGTGTCAATACACTTAACTTTTGTTGATCCGCACTTTCTTTGACACTTTGAAATCCTTTCTCCACTTCACTTTTCAATTCTTTGAAACTGGTGAGACATTGATCAGTTTGGGTAACACATTGTTGGAGTTGTGAAGGTATCTTATCATGGCTCATTTGGAATGAGTGTTGAACAGCTTTGATGTCCTGCTGAACCTCTGACTGGAGCTGATCAACCATGAAACGTAGTTCAGAAACCAAGGTAGATTCAACCTTCTTGAGTTCTCCTGTTATCATTAACGTCATTGCTTTAGTCAGGTTATCTGCTTCAAATTCCTCTTGTTGCTTAGTGGTAGTAAACAGGGTGATAACTTGATTTTTGTTATCCTCCACTTTTGCAGCAAGATCAGCAATCTGACTCTTGTGATGAGAAGAAGTATCTTTGACTTGTCATTAAGTCAATCAAGGTATCCCAGTTCCCTTGTACTCGAGCAGTGACTTGTTGTATTTCCCTTCCAGGAGTTGGTAAAATGCTGGGCAGATCATGTTGTGCCACTGAAGAAGGAGTTCCACCTTCAGATGAAGTACAAAGTTGCATGTTATCCACTTGTGGTGCCCAGGTGAGAGTTTGCACTGGAGTGCTGCCAGCCAGAGCAGGAAAAGACACGTGCACATGGGTTCCAGGATGAACAGGGCTGTATGGAGTGGGGGTATGGTAGAAGACAGGAGCACATGGGTGTGGAACCAGAGCCATCTGAGGTCGCAGTGCAGGCGGCCATACTGGAGTTGAGATGTCTGGTGGAGGCTCAATTTCCATGAAAGTAGATTGGGGAGGAGGGGTATTTGCCATGATTGCTGTGATTGTTTGAGTGTAAGAATGTTGGGTGTGAAAAAATAAATATATCAGTAAATGAGATACAAAACAACAAAATACAACTTTTCATAAATGTTCAATCAATATTTTCAAAAAACAACAACTCTAAGTCAGAAACAATAAGCATTCAAAGTAGGTCACCATCAATTATCTCAATTACCGTGACACCTTGGAAATAACACTCTAATTATTCAATTAGCGTTCACACAGTTTTTACACCAAAAAAAAACCAAACATGTTTTTTCTTTCCCACAAGCAAAAAAAAATCCCTTTACAAGGTAAATTCAGACAATTTCATCATTTCACCAATTTTCCATCAAAAATAAAGTTCTCTTACGAGAGTATCTCTCGTACTGCGTAATATCTTACGCTATGGGGAAAACCTCTTTTCCACGAGATATTGAAGCCAAAAAATATCCTTAATTTTGAATTAATGTAAAACGCTGTGCAGCAGCATGCAGACTTAGGCAAGACGGCTTGCGCGCCTATTGGCTGCCCTGCGGCAACAGCAGCAGCCTATCGAGAGAGGCTCTGCGTGAAACATATCCAATGGGGGCATTTCGTGCCCATTTCGTCACGTCCCGCCAGGAAGGGCGTGGTCTCGCCCTATAAATATAGCTCGATTAGGCTGGTACAACTGATTTTCATCTCTTCAGCGAAGCATCACCGCATCGCTGGATCCGGAGTGAGAAGCCACGCTGTCTGAGAAAAGCACACAGCGGGACGAGCCTTGAGTCTGAAGTCGCTGGCATCGCCGCCTTTAGCCGCCGTACCTGCTACGCTTCCCGGCGTTATATCCTTTTCTGCAAGTGTCTGTGTGTTTAAGCCGCTGCGACACACATTTTTTCACGGTCTCTCTCCCTCTCCTAAAAGAGCTGCGTCTTTTTCAAGATGCATAGATCCTGCGGCTCGTGCCGAGCCACACTCAGTGAAGAGGATCGCCATGTCATCTGCGTTTCCTGCCTGGGTGAGGATCATGCGGCTCTCGCTCTCGTCGACGGCGGATGCCCTCACTGTGAGATACTGGGAGCTACAGTGAGGATTGGGCGAGCTCTGTGGACCTCCCCCCTTCTGCCCGCGAGTCGTCAGGGAAACGGGCCAGCATCAAAATCGCGGCTAGCTTTCTTTACGTTATAAGAAAGCTACCCCACCCCCGCCCCCCCGTGGGCATGCGTCACCGGCGAAATGAGGAAAGAGTGTGTTTTTAGTCCCGCCGAGGCCGGACCAATCTCCATTTCTCAAACATTTCTCAGCTCCTCTTAGTTTGAGTGGCTGAAAATTTCAATATTGCAGCAATGAGCCTTTTGTATAACACGCACGCCTGCAAATAAACGCCAACACACACAAACTGTTATGACGCTCTCTTATCTGCTCGAGCTATTTTAAGCTCTTGTCGTTTCCCCCTGTGGCTCAGTGGCGAAACCCAAAGCCTTCGCACGGGAGACCCGTGTTCGATCCCAGGTCTTGCAGCAGATAATAATTTAGTCTCGCCGCGGCCTGACTTGCACCAAACTTTTCGCTCGTTCAGCGAACGACCCAGAAAAATCATATAAGCAGTGTATTTTCTGGTATTCCGGCCACAGCCGATGGTGTTATGAATGTAATAAAAATGCCCACAGCCAAGTGTTCATTTCTACACACATACACAGCCCGCCACAGTGCAGGGCACGCACAAATGAGATCGACTCATGTCATTGTGCATTAAATGTAGTGAATGTGCCCACAACCCAGTGCCCACAAACACTACACACTGCATGTGCCACGTTTTCTGTAAAACGAAACCAACACACATACAGTCAGCTAAAACCCACGGTGTTTAAGTCTCGCAGCGGCCAGACTCCACCGAAACTTCTCGCTCGTTCAGTTCCAAACAATGTGACTGTTCCCATGTATTTCACAGTAAACAAGCCGGCACCACAGCCCGCTTGCCTGCACACAAATGCCATTTTTACGGCGACCCAGATAAATCCCAAAAGAGTGTATTTTCTGGTATTCCGGCCACGGCCAATGGTGTTATGAGTGTTGTAAGAATGCCCACGTCTCAGTGCCCATTCCCACACACAGACACAGCCCGCCACAGTTCAGGGCTAGCACAAATAAAATCGACTCATGTCGATTGTGCAAAAAAGTAGTGAATGTGCCCACGACACAGTGCCCACAAAAACTACACGATGCGTGTCCCTCGTTTTCTGTAAAAACGAAACCGACACACATTCAGTCAGCACAAGCCGATGGTGTTCTCAGTGCAGTGAATGTGCCCGCCGTCCCGCGCCCACATTCCTTCACAGACACGCTCAACCCCATGGGGTTTGTCCCGCTCGCTCTCTCTCCACAACCTGTCATAGAGAATTCCAGCGCGACCAGGCTGCCCGCCGTGATCGGCGCGCCTCCCGCCTCGCACACTATAAACACAGTGTTTATGTCTCAGCACACCGAAGCTCTGCAGCCGCCGCTATGCCGCGGCCAGAGCCCGGATTTCATTCTACCCCTAGCTATTCACGCAGATGCGTGGGCAAAGCTTCCCGGGGTATCAGAATGGTTGTTGAACACTATAAAAAGAGGCTATTTGCTACAGTTCGCTCGACGTCCCTGCCGTTACACGGCGCGAGTCGAAACCACGGTAAACAACGAAGTATCTCATCTACTTCGAGCCGAAATAGCGAAACTGCTGAGCTAAGGGGCCATAGAACCTTTATCTCAGGCTCAGAGCGAAGGGGGGCTATACAGCAGATATTTTCTGGTGCCGAAAAAAGACGGGGGTCTCAGACCCATTCTAGATCTGCGACAGCTGAACAGAGTGCTTATGAAGCGCCAGTTCAGAATGCTGACAACCAGGAAAATCCTCGCGCAAGTGCGCCAGGGAGACTGATTTATGTCAATAGATCTGAAAGACGCCTATTTACAAATACAAATAGCGTCACGTCACAGGCGATTCTTGAGATTCGCCTTCGAGGGCCAGGCATATCAATACACAGTCCTACCGTTCGGCCTATCCCTAGCACCCCGTACATTTACGAAGTGCATGGACGCGGCCCTCGCACCCCTGAGACTTCAGGGCATGCGAGTTTTGAACTACTTGGACGATTGGCTGATTCTAGCTCGATCACATTCAGAGCTCATAGAACACAGAACCACATTACTCGAGCATCTCGAGAATCTGGGTCTCACAGTCAATTGGGCGAAGAGTTTGCTGTTCCCCAGCCAGAAAATCTCTTTTCTGGGAACAGTACTGGACTCGCTGTCTATGACAGCACGTCTGTCGCCAGAGTGAGAACTGGACATTCAGCGCGCCGCAAAATCCTTTCGCCGCGGCTCTATAGTCCCGCTCAAAGGTTTCAGAAAATGCTGGGCCTCATGGCCTCGGCATCTTCAGTACTCCAGCTGGGCCTGCTTCGCATACGCCCACTGTAGTTATGGCCGAAAGTGCGAGTTCCACCCCGGGCATGGACCTCTGGTCTGTTTCGCCTCAGGGTCGACATGAAATGCGTTTCGGCTCTGGAACCTTGGAAAATAGTCGACTGGTATCAGTCAGGCGTGAGTCTGGGGACTCCCTCGAGAGTGACGGTGGTGTCCACGGACGCCTCCACCTCGGGATGGGGAGCGCTGCTCAAGGGCAGACCGTTCTTCGGCCAGTGGTCAGAACGGGAAAAGCTCCTACGCAAATGCTGCCAGTCGACAACGCGCTATGGCGCTTTTGTCCCCAGATAAAAGGCAGCCACGTCTTAGTCCGGTCGGACAACATGTCAGTGGCGGCATACATAAATCACCAGGGTGGCGTCAGGTCCCGAAACCTTACAGGCTGACGGAACGCCTCCTGGTCTGGGCTCAGCACAACCTGCTTTCACTGAAAACAGCGCATGTGCCTGGTCGCCTGAATCTGGGACCAGACCGTCTGTCCAGAAACAATGTCCCAGCAGAGGAATGGTCGCTGCACCTGCAGACGATCCAACTGCTGTGGGAGACATTCGGCAGAGCGCAGGTGGACCTGTTCGCGTCCCAAGAAAACGCTCACTGTCCGAACTTTTTCTCCAAGAGCAGGGATGCGCTGGCCCACGTATGGCCCCGCTGCCCCCTCTATGCTTTTCCCCCCGTCTCGCTCCAGCCTCAAGTGCTGGAACGAATCAGGGAAAACAGATGCCCAGTGCTACTCGTGGCTCCGCTCTGGACAAACCAGAATTGGTTCCCAGTCCTAATGCGGCGGACAAGCACTGCCCCGTGGCCGATACCGGTGAGGAGAGACCTCCTCTCTCAGGCAAAGGGCTCAATTTGGCATCCTCGCCCGGAATTATGGTCCCTACATGCATGGGCCATCAACGGGTACCCGCTAACCTCCCAGAGGGAGTGTTAACCCTCTGAGGTCTAAGGGGTTTTTGGGGTCCTTGAGGTGTTCTGACATGCTCTGACATTTGTGCTTTTTTCAGTTATTTATAAACATGTTAATGGCAAAGGTGTAAATTCACTCTATATAGCACAAACGGGGCTACCGTAATATGTGAGCAACATGTATGTACATGTTTGTATTTTTGAGAGAATATTGCTTATGCATGGTTATTGAAAAAACTAAAACTTAAAGTGTCTGAAATAAGGCCACAAAACACATACTAAATATGTGTCCACAAGACTTTTGACTAATGAGTGTTGTTGCCTAGAATTTTTTCTTCAAAATGATTTGAAAATCATCCTGCCTAATCATTTACACAAAACAATACATTGATTTAAATTTTATAAGACACCTTTTGTTTGGAAAGGCAATATGCGTGGAGGCGTGTTCACACCTGAGAAGACAAAGGTCGGATAATGAGCCCTATAATGAGCTGCATATTAATTAGCCCTTTCACACAGGTGTGTCACAGGATCCCAAAGAATGCAAGGACAAAAGAAATTATCTATATATACATATTTTACAATTAGAAATTGTAACCAATTACAAATAGGTTACAATTACAACAACAATTACAATTTTAAAAATATTTCAAGTGTATTTCTTTGTAAAAAGTATACATTTTATCATACGTATTAAAAAAGGTAAGGATTCATTAGTTTGAATATTGGAACAAACACTATAATAACATCTTAGTTGATAATTCAATATACCTACTTTATTTTTGACAAAACATCATACTATAGTATATTTAACTATGAGCAGAAATTGGTGAACAAAAGCTTAACTATTTAATATGACAGTAGTCTTTTTTTACAGTCAAAACTTTATAATCTATCCAAAACTAATCGCAAAATCTTGTCTAAACATTCATATTTAGTCTGTAGCATATTGTGTATGATATATTAGTATATACATGTGAATTTGCAGCTTGTTGCTTATACAGACATTTTATTTCAACATATTTCAGTCTATTTTTACTCTTCTTAGTAGGCTATAGCAATATAGTTTGGATGTGTTCATGTAAACATAACGTTTACTAATGTAGGTGCGAGAGTGAATGAACGGCACAGACACGCACTGTATAACTGTAGTAAACAAAGCGCACGCGCCTGCATGCCGTTCATTCATCATTTAGCCTACACACAGACACGCAATTCATATTTAAACAGTCTTTTTGCGGTTTACAGTCAGACACTATTCAATATCGCGATTAGAACAAAGCACTTAAGAATAAATGACTTACTACATCAGCTGGATCCGTTGCTCCTCGAAATGAAACTACCAGCACTTCTTGTACATTTTCCAGGGTTATTAGATAGTATTATTCCTCACAGCGAAAGGATACGCTGTGTACACAGCTTTACAAGATACTTACTAAACACGATGTGTTTTATAATCCAGCTGGTGGGCGTTGGCATGTTTGAATGGCTTGCCTTAGATCATTTGCGTTTGAATACCGGCGCGCTCTCCGTGGGGCGTGGCACATTAACGCGTAATGAGGTATAATGAGCTGGAAAGAAAAATACTGACATCTCTCTCTTTTCATACAGATTACATAAACTGAGAATATTTGTTTTTTATATAAATTAATTCATTTAAAAGAAGAGAGTTCAAGCTTCATTATGGAAAAACACTCGTGCCTGTATTACAAGTATTCGCGGAATTACAGTTAATTTTCGGACGCGTTTCAGAATGGACTTAACTGACAGAGAGAAGGCAGAACGCGCATCATGTTTGTTTTTCTTTATTTGGCGAAAAGCACAACACTTTGTTTTTATTGTGTGTATCCACAAAAAAATTGACACTTATCAGGATCTAATGATGTACAACACTTAATATGTAAGATCAAAATCAACAGAGTATTTTGAGTTTCTTTTGCACTGATAAGAAAAAAAGCGTGACTATCGCGCAACCTCAGAGGGTTAAATACAATCACGCAGGCTAGAGCCCCGTCTACTAGACGGCTCTATTCCTCAAAGTGGTCAGTGTTCTCTGCCTGGTGTCAAGCTCAGGGCTTTTCACCCGCAGACTGCGGTGTTACGGAAGTGCTCTCCTTCCTTCAGGAGCTGCTGGATAAGGGCAGAACCCCATCCACGCTCAAAGTATACGTGGCGGCCATAGCGGCGTTTGCAAAACCGACGTCTGGCCAGTCACTGGGGAAAACGACCTGGTCGTGCGATTCCTCAGGAGAGCTCGGAGGCTGAATCCTCCCAGACCCCCCTCAGTCCCTGTGTGGGACCTTTCTACGGTTTTGGAAGCCATGAAAGGTGCCCCATTCAAGCCAATCCATTTGTCCGACATGAAACATCTGTCTCTCAAAACGGTATTCCTTATGGCTCTCGCTTCAGTGAAGCGCATAGGGGACTTGCAAGCGCTTTCGGTAAGCGCGTCATGCATGGAGTTTGGGCCTAATGACTCAAAAGTCATACTCAAACCAAGGCACGGGTACATGCCCACATCCCTCAACACACCGTTCAGGGCCCAGGTTATTTCCCTGTGCTCCCTCCCGGTTCGTGATGAGGAGAAGGATGCGAGTCTCCTCTGCCCTGTCAGGGAACTGAGAGCTTATGTGTCCCGCTCGTCGGTCTTCAGACAGACTGAGCAGCTCTTCGTTTTGTTTGGTGGGCGCTCCAAGGGACTGGCCGCATCAAAACAGAGCCTATACAGATGGATAGTCGACGCCATAGCACTGGCTTACACTTCTAAGGGCCTGCAGTGTCCTTTGGGTGTCAGAGCGCACTCCACGAGAGGCATGGCCTCGTCGTGGGCGTGGTATAGTGGGGTTACCGATATCTGTACGGTAGCGGGCTGGGCATCGCCGTCTACATTTATAAGGTTTTACAACCTAGAGGTTCCCGCCTTACAAGCCAAGCTTCTGTCAGTATAGAATTCAGTGCTATCTGCCCCGCTGTGCCGGCCCAGATGCTGAGTTTTGCTTCTGCATCGCTCGCTGAGCGATAAAACAGCTCCATGGGTGTTGAATAACCCGTACTATTACCCAGTTCAGGCTGAACACGTTCACCCTCTCTTCGTGAAACACTGTTAACATAACTAGCTCCTGTAGTATGCTATTTCATGGGGAATGATGCTTACAGCCTCTCTTCTCCGACTCTCTGTGAGTCTATGGTGATTATGCACTATATGAGCCCCGGGCTACTGCCCTTGGGACTTTGGTGTCGGATCCCAGTACGCACGGCGTTTTGCATTGTGTTCCCCATAGCGTAAGATATTACGCAGTACGAGAGATACTCTCGTAAGAGAACGTACTGGGTTACTTCCTTGGGTTACTTCCCTTCCTGGCGGGACGTGACGAAATGGGCGCGAAATGCCCCCATTGGATATGTGTCACGCAGAGCCTCTCTCGATAGGCTGCTGCTGTTGCCGCAGGGCAGCCAATAGGCGCGCAAGCCGTTTTGCCTATGTCTGCATGCTGCTGCACAGTGTTTTACATTAATTCAAAATTAAGGATAATTTTTGGCTTCAATATCTCGTGGAAAAGAGGTTTTCCCCATAGCGTAAGATATTATGCAGTACTCGTTCCCTCTCTAGAGAGAACCGAGGTTACGTTAGTAACCGAGTACGTTTTACAGTCACAGGGTTTCAGAGCATTTTTTTTTTTCAATTCAAATGTTCAACAGTTCACAAGCATTTTCAAGACGGTCAAATCAAAATGTCAAAAGTTCAATTGCTCAAGTGTTCAAGTTTTCAAGTCCCCGTTCGGGCGCCACTCTGTAACGGTGGTGGCAGCCCTAACATAAATTATTTTAAAGAAAAACTTCGGGCGCCAGACAGGGTAAAAACCTGTCAATTTAAATTAACCCAGGATAGCAAAAATCTAACCACCTGTTACACAACAATAATAATCCCAGAAAAGTTCAGTTCACAAGGGATATTTATTTGCCAATTATAAACTGTTCATAGTAACACAAAAAAAGTGTAGGGACTGGGCTGAGAGGGTGAATCTGAATAACTAAATACATCCTGCTAAAGACCAAAAATCTTTGAATGTAAATTAACCCACACACAACCACACACGCATCCCCCACAAGTGAAGCCCGCTCAGGACAGAGCGTGGTGTCCAGTTACGAGACATTTTTATGACTGACTGGAATGTCCCAAAGAAGGATTCTAAAGAGAAAGAAAATTCTTTTTTTTAAAAAGACATTTAACCAGATATATTCGATGTGTTTTTATGTGTGTCCATTTGCCCATGTCACATTGGACTGACTATGATTTTATGGTAGCTTAAAGTGAATTACAAATACCTTCATTATGCATTTTAAATATAACTGTCTATTCCCATAACTTGTACACATAGTTCTGGACACCTCCAGAATGCTTTCGGTGTGATCAATCAGAATATGTACAGTAATATCCAGTAAAATATAGTTTACTATGTTTTCCATCTTTGGAGTGAAAAGAGACCAAAACTAACATCACTGGAGTTCTTAGATAACAGCGTTTACGACCCAAAGGAATGTTCACAGAACTGTGGCTCTCTCTGAATTCTAACCAAGGAGGAGAAATGAATCCTGTATTCATATATATATATATGCTATTATATATCCATTTGAGAATTGTATGAACAATGTATCTAAGTTCCCTATTTCATGAGTTGCCTTTTTGTGGTTTGGTCCATGTTTCTCGACAACTCTAATGGGATAATGTTTCAAACTTTGCCAACTAATGTTTAACCAAATCCATTTGTGGCAAGTTTGGTCTCGATAAACTCCAATTTTCATTCCCCATTTGTTAATTGACATTACATTTTGCTAAACTTTGTGACACATTAGTATTATAAGAATTGTGAAGATTCTTCTCTTAAACACCCAATGAAACTAGAGATTTAAATGCCTGATTAGAACACAAAGGATCAGAAAAATTCCCTCCAAAGGGACAGCTCCTGATTGGACCCTCTTCCAAAAGAAGGCGGAAACGTCAGGTCTTCAAAAGGACTGAATACCAGTTTATCCCTCTCTTACCCCTCTCGTCCTCGTGTCATAATGTAACGTCTCGCCTCCGGGCGAGCTCTTCGCCTTTCTTTTATTTGTTTCTAGTTTAGTTTGTGTTTTTCAGTCTTAGATAAGCCTCCGTGTTGAATTCCAATCGTCGAGTGAAAAGAACACCGCATGACATATCTCTTCAGCAAATCCATCTACAGGGGACCTTCAAACGAGCGCGCGCTCGCTTTGAAGGAGAAACACACGCACGTGACCACGTGACGCGCCGGACCGAGAGAGGCACGCGCGTTTCTTCACCAGCCCTGCAAAGATGTAACGTTAACTCTGCGTGATTTCCCCGTAGAGATCTTTATTTCTTTTCTTTGTTAGTCAAAGTTTTGTTTTCCATAGTCGACTCTGTTCACTTCCACGAACTATTTTCCTTTGGTAATGTTACCCCAAAGACTTTCAACCTCCGTTCAACACGCGCGCCAAGAAGCACCACGTGACGCTTCCTAAAGGACTCCGTTTGCACAGGAATGCAAACGGAACACAGAGAGACCCAGAAATTTGTGCAAGTATATCTCTTTATAGAGCTTCTAAGAAGCATTAAGATGATGTTTTCGTGTTGTTACAGACAGGTGACTGTCAGGGTGAATGTTGCCAATGCTCTCTCTCTCTCTCTCTCTCTCACTCCCTCTCCCCCTCTCTCTCTCTCTCACACGTGTATCCATTGTCATTGTCTGTTAATGTTTGTAAATACATGTATTCCTGTAACGTAGTAAATACATAAGTAGTTCTGCCTTATTAAATTCATTATATTCATTTGATTGATGTACTGCCTCTGCTAATTTTCCAAGTCCCTTAAGTGCCAAAGATCTAACTTAAGCTACGAGCTTTTCAAATTAAAGATACTTTAAAGAGTATTTGGTTTATAGGGCAGAAAACCCAATTCTAGTGGCCACAGAATTGCGTTTCCTGAAATCCTATAAAGTAGGATGATATTGTGGATCCCCACAAATATTATTCTGACAATTGAGCTAATTAATTTTGCCTGTTTTGTAGGACGTGCTCCGTGTAATTAATTACAATCAACTTGTGGTTAATTGCAAGGATACACATGCATGCATGCAGGTAAAATGACATATCATCCCTTAGCAGGAGATTTATTAAAATGTAAGACTGATCTAATCCAAACATGTATGAATAATTATTAGTTACCAATTATTAATTATGATATGTAAATCCCCACGGATTAGATCCGCCCCTGAGTCTTTACAAAAGATAAATGGAAATGAAAAAAAAAAAAAAAAAACAATAAGAAAATAAAGTTTAACACTAGCGGTTGTAGATCTCAATGGTCTTTCAAATCCGTGCAGAAAGCCCGCGTCATGCTAATCCACGTTTGCAGATTCGTGTCCACATTCATTCATAAATTGTCCATAAAAAGGAAAAGAGAAAAAAAAGTAAACATTTGAGAAACATCTCATTCATTTCGTCGTAAATCAACAACATCAAACAATAATTTGGCAGCAACAATTATGAAAAACAAAAACTAAGCACACAGAATGTGTGAAAGTTAAAGGTATGCGAGTGGGTGCATGCGTGTGTAGTAATGTGTGTAATGGCGGCGTAGAGGTACTGACCACGTTTGCGTATAAGAGGCAGTTAGAGAGGATCGCGTTGTCATCTTCGACACCAAGATAGGCGGATAAGCAGCTTGACTTGTCTTTTAGAACAGCTCAACATCAGTCAGTCTGGGTCTGCAACGTTTCGAGACGCACCAGACCTCAACCACAGGAAGCATCAGCTGACAAGCGGCCGTCTTTCCCCCAGTAATCCATCACGATCACACTGGAAAACTCCTCAATACACACAACGGATTACGCGCCGACACGGTACGACACACTTCCTTATATTCAATTTTCTTTTTGAACTACTCCACCCATTCACGCAAAAAAAAAAAAGGAAAGTGAAAGTAAAACAAATAAATGTCGTGCCACAGATTCTCTTCACTGCCACAGAGTGTGAAGGTCCTTTTTTTGGAAAAGAAAGATGTATGTTTCAGTCAAGTTTCAAGTTACACCTTATTTATATAGCACATTTAAAAACAGCAAACAGGGCTGACCAAAGTGCTGAACAATACACAAGATAAAGAACAAGGACAAACCACACATTCATGACAGAAGCTCACAATGAATTAAAAGCTAAAGAAAAAAAATAGGTTTTAAGAGAGGATTTAAAAACAGTTAAAGGGGTCATTTAATGCCATTTTTGTACAAGTTAATATGAATCTTTAGTGTCTAAATGAAAACTTTGTAATATACTTTTATTAAAAATTATCATTAGTATTGTATGAAAACACTAATTTTACATGGTCAAAAACAGCTCTGTTTCCAGCACGCCATTTCAGTGCATATGCCTTTAAATGATAATGAGCTTTGCTTACTCCGCCCCTCTGTTCTGTCCGGCGTTTTGACACAACGCACATGGAGTGTTGCCTTGACAACAGTTGAGGGTATTTCTTGCAACAAGAATGGCAGCGGGAGTCTCTGAGGAAACATCTGTGCAACCGTATCAATTTGAACCGGAATCGGACCCGGAACAAGATGACGGCCCCGAAGAAGTTCGACAATTAAGGCTCGAACAGGACGTTTCTGAATGGTTGGTTAACGTAATGTCACTTTGATCTATTTTTGTAACTTATGTACTGGCAGGGTAACTTAGAGTAGTGAGATACAGACGCTATGTGTTTACTGATGTATAGGTTAGTTCGTTGACAGATTGATGTTGAAAAACTTTTTTTTTGGTAAATGTAGGCTTGTCAGTGATGCGTAACGTTATCTCAGTGTTAGCAAAGTCCTTTTAAATAAATAGTCTCTGGTGTTAGGTACAACTGTCAGTGCTGAAACATTAACCATAACGCGTTGTTCATTGTAAACGTGGGATTATGAATTTTATTGAGAACGTCGTAACGTTACATAGAAAACATGCCGTAATATACCCTGAGTGTAAACATTAGCCGCATTCATCGTGAAGCGTGAGATTTGCAAAGATTAATATTTAAAGGTTAATAAAACATACACTCACTTCTTCTGGAGGTGCAGCAGGAACATGAATAGTTGGTACCGATTCTGTTTTCAGGACCAGCTTCTTAGCAAAACCAGATTTACACTGACGCTCGTTTATAAAGCAGTCTGGTGAGAAATGATTAGCGCAAACATAAAAGCATTTACGTTGATCGTTGGGATATTCCCTTCAAACATAAAACTCCGCCACTGCGTCTTCAGCGGTTCGAATTTAAGAACACCAAAATGACTGCTGTGTTTATTATTACACCCAAGAACAGAACACCACAATCGCTTAGACGCCATTCTGCTCCAGTGTATCAACAATGGCGGACTATGATGACAGCTCGCTCAGGGCGAGTCTGTGTTGAAACCATAGAAACGCTGCTGTCAATTAACAATCGTGGGAGGGGCGTCCGTTTTATTGACGTCACAAAAACGAACGGCTCAATTTGAGGCAGGGGAAAACATATAAGGAGATTAAAACAAAAACACTGGATGGATTTTTATCATTATTTGATGGTTGTGTACAGGCACTGCCAACACACATTTTAGTATAATCAACTTGTAAAAGTGCATGTACCATTATATGACCCCTTTCAAGATTGAGCAGCTCTGATGTAAACCGGAAGGCTGTTGCACAGCCTAGGGCCAGCAATCGCAAAGGCTCTGTCCCCTCTATTCTTTAACCGTGATCTGGGGACAGACAGAAGTCTCTGATCACCAGACCTCAGGTTTCGTACTGGATTGTGTGGGCAGAGTAGCTCAGACAAATAGCTTGGTGCCAGGTTATTTACGGATTTAAAAACAAATAAAAGAATTTTAAACTCGATTCTAAAATGTACAGGTAGCCAATGCAGAGATTTTAAAATAGGTGACACATGATCAAATTTGCGTTTTCTTTTGAGGAATTTTGCAGCAGCGTTCTGTACTAATTGTAGACGAGCAATAGAGTGTTTGGGTATGCCATAGTAGAGAGAGTTGCAATAGTCCAACCGCGATGTAGCCTAATGAGTGCATGGACAGCAATCTCTAAGGTTCCCTTTCAAGGGAACGAGACGCTGCGTTTGAGACGCGGTGGGAACGCTCTGCGTGATTATGTCGTGAAGCACGTGTAAAATCAGTCCAATGGAAGCCCGCTACGTCATAGGTGACGTCATAGACCAGGAAACTATAAAGCAACCCTGAAATCAGACCGCGATAGCTTCTGTACCTTCAGCAAGCGCTCTCTGTATAGCTGTCAAGCCCAATATATATATATATATATATATATACATATATATATATATATATATATCACATAAAATGGCGAGCAAGCAAGATTATAGACGGTGTGTTGTTCCCTGCCCTCGCTATATATCACGGGTGGGGACACGCATCAGTTTTGTGTGGTTTGTTTGGGAGTGGAGCATGCCCAGTCAGTCCTCGAGGGGGCTGATTGTGAGCATTGTATGAGTCTATCTATAAAGACGCTCCGCTCCCGCCGATCGTTCTTTGAGGAGGACGGTTCGGTTCGCGTTCCCCGGGGTGCGGGTCCCGCTGCTGCTGAGGCTCAGCGTTGACTTTCATCTTGGGGTTCGCAAATGGATCTAGTAGCGGGGCTTGAGACGGGCCCAGCCCTTTCTCAGCCCTTACCTGCTGGATCCGGTGTCTCTGCCCAGGAAGGAGCCCGCTCTGCGGCTTCTCCTTCCCGGGCTGGGGCACCAATATTGCGGCTATCCAGTTCTGAGGATCTGGATGTCGCGAGTATGGGGGATTTTGAGTGTTTGCCAGCTCATACCCCTGCTGATGAGGAGCTTATGGAGGTTTTATCTCGTGCTGTAGCTAAATTAAATATTGAGTGGCCAGCTGATGATGTTGATGTGGTATCTAGAAAAAGTCTGTTAGATGAACGTTTTCTACCATCTAGATCACGACCTCCTCGTCGGGAACTCCCGTTCTTTCCCAATCTCCACACTGAGGTGTCGAGATCGTGGATCAAACCGGCATCTTTCAGAGTACATAACCCTGAGACCAGTAATTATAGCAAAATTCAAGGTATTGAGCACTTCGGTTATTTATCTATGCCTCGCACGGAAGAGACACTAGCGAGTTATCTTTCCCCCGAGTCATCTTCTCCTCTGAAAGCCCCGACGTTACCCATCAAACCGTTAAAAAATACATTTTTGTTGGTGGGTAAAGCGTATTCGGCAGCAGGTCAGGCCGCCGCATGATTGCACACTATGTCGATTCTCCAAGCGTACCAGGCTGACCTGCTGAGGGACATAGACGATTGTGAGGAAGTTAGTGCTGATGCAATTCGAGAATTGCGTCGCACGACAGATTTATCTCTCCGGGCCACCAAGGAGACGGCCAAGTCTGTGGGCCGCTCTATGGAAGCCTTGGTGGCCACGGAACGAGCAAAAACAGAGCGTCGCCGCTCGGGCACCTCCTCAATCTGTGGTTCCTGAGTGGCGGTCGCAGCCCAAGCCTGTTAGGGGTAGACAAGATCTGAGGACTGTTATCTCTTGGAGAGCTTGGTCTAAGAAGAAGTCCTGACGCCAAGGCTATCAGGCTTCTGAGGGTGGTCCCCTCCAGGGAGGAACGATTCCGAGGAACCGTCCCTCCTTGGCACCCTCCGGGGGGCGACTCTCCGAGGAGAGCCGCAGCGTTGCCACTTCGGTTGTTGTTCCCTGACGGTTCGCCGCTTCAGGGCGCCGAGGTGTCAGCGTCCCCGTACAATCCTCTGAGGAGGGTTGTAGAACGGTCAGTTCGGTTGTTCCCTGCCACTTCTTCAAAAAGGAGCTATAGAAAGGGTTTCTCCTCCCAGCAGAGAGTCAGGGTTTTACAGCCGTTACTTCATTGTTCCAAAGAAGGATGGAGGGTTGCGTCCTATTCTAGATCTGCGCCAGTTAAATAGCAGAGTTCAGAAACTCAAGTTCAGAATGCTTACACTCAAACAGATTGTATCACAGATTCAGTCCGAGGACTGGTTTATCACAATAGACTTGAAGGACGCGTACTTCCATGTATCTATCCATCCTCATCACAGGAGGTTCCTGAGGTTCGCTTTCGGGGGCGAAGCATACCAATATCGGGTTCTTCCTTTTGGCCTAGGTTTATCTCGCCGCACTTTTATAAAATGCGTGGAAGCAGCTCTGGCTCCGTTGAGACTCCAGGGCATCCGCGTATTAAATTACATCGACGATTGGTTGATTTTAGCTCAGTCAGAGCAGGTGGCAGTTCAGCATCGAGATGCTGTTCTGTCCCACATAAAGGGTTTGGGGTTGCGGCTCAACACCAAAAAGAGTGTGCTCCTTCATGCTCAGAGGACCACTTTTCTAGGTGTAATTTGGGATTCGACCACAATGCAGGCACGCCTGTCTCCTGCTCGTATTTCTGCGATTCTCACAGCCGCAAAGAATGTGAAACTAGGCCAGTCACTCACTGTGAAACAGTTTCAGAGACTGTTTGGTCTCATGGCAGCTGCGTCCAACGTTATTACTTTTGGCCTTCTGTACATGAGACCCCTGCAGTGGTGGCTCAGGACCAAGGGGTTTTCTCCGAGGGGAAATCCGTTCCGCAAGATCAAGGTCACGCGGCTATGCCTTCGTGCCTTGGTCATGTGGAAGAAACCTTGGTTCCTCGCCCAGGGCCCAGTGTTGGGGGCTCCTTGTCGACGCGTCACGCTTTCGACGGATGCTTCCCTCACGGGATGGGGGGCGGTCATGAGTGGCCGCTCTGCGCAAGGTCTTTGGCAGGACCATCAATGTTCCTGGCACATAAATCGTTTGGAGTTGATGGCGGTATTTCGAGCACTCAAATATTTCCTGCCAGACCTGAGAGGCCATCATGTGTTGGTCCGCACAGACAACACTTCTGTGGTCTCCTATATCAACCATCAGGGGGGTCTGAGGTCGCGTCATCTTTGCAAGTTGGCCCACCAGGTCCTCCTATGGGCCCAGGGGAAGTTATTGTCGCTCAAGGTGGTATATATTCCGGGGCGTCAGAATGTGGGAGCAGATATTCTGTCGAGACACGGGCTGAGGCCCGGGGAGTGGAGACTTCACCCCGAAGTGGTGGAGCTCCTGTGGGAAGAGTTCGGTCGTGCTCAGGTAGACCTTTTCGCATCATCAGATTCAACCCATTGTCCCATGTGGTTCTCGCTAACGCACCCAGCTCCTCTCGGTCTGGATGCGATGGTGCAGGTGTGGCCGAGGCTGCACCTGTACGCTTTTCCCCCGATATCTATGCTTCCGGGGGTTCTGGAGAGGGTTCGCCGAGAAGGGGCTCGTCTGCTACTAGTAGCCCCTTATTGGCCGACCCGAGTTTGGTTCTCGGACTTGGTGTCTCTGCTGGACGGCTCCCCCTTGGTGATCCCACTCAGGGTGGACCTCCTGTCCCAGGCCGGGGGTTCGATATTTCACCCTCGGCCGGAGTTGTGGAGACTGTGGGCCTGGCCTCTGAGGGGGCCAGGCTCAGGGAAACCGGTCTTTCGACTGATGTTGTAGAAACCATTCTTCAATCCAGAGCTCCTTCCACGAGAAGGCTGTATGCGCTAAGATGGAAACTTTTCACCACATGGTGTGTTGAACGTCAGTTAGATCCTGTTAACTGCCCTGTTGGTTCAGTTCTTGATTTTCTGCAAGAACGTTTCTCGGCCAGGTTATCTCCTTCCACCCTAAAGGTTTATGTGGCGGCTATATCTGCCTACCCCACCCCTCTGGGGGGTACTTTTATCGGGAGAAACCCTCTAATTACTCGCTTTCTCCGTGGTACATTGAGGTTGAGACCAGCACTGCACTCTAGAGTACCGACTTGGGACTTGGCCATTGTACTCGAGGGTCTGGCTTTAGCTCCCTTCGAGCCCATCGAGGAGGTTTCAGAAAAATTCCTCACTCTAAAGACTTTATTTCTCCTTGCTATCTCATCTATCAAGAGAATTGGTGATTTACATGCTCTGTCGGTTGCTCCTTCATGTCTAGAATTTGCACCTGGTATGGTGAAAGCATTTCTCTACCCCAGGCCGGGTTATATTCCGAAGGTCCCACTGAATGTTGGGGGCCCAATAGTGCTGCAGGCCTTTTATCATCCACCCTTTAATACCCCTGACCAGGAACAGCTTAACCTGTTATGTCCAGTCCGGGCTTTAGATGCGTACGTTCACAGAGCTGCCCTGTGGCGTAAATCTGAGCAACTATTTGTTTGTTTTGGGTCACTCAAGAGAGGATGCCCTGCATCTAAACAGGTTATGAGTAAATGGATAGTCGAGGCTATTTCATTAGCTTATGAAGCGGCCGGACAGCCTTCACCTATGGCTGTACGGGCCCATTCTACTCGGAGTATGGCGGCCTCTATGGCCTTAATTTCGGGAGTTTCCCTTCTTGATGTGTGTAGTGCGGCAGGATGGTCCTCTCTGCATACATTTGTCAGGTTTTATGACCTTGACCTCTCCACTCCTGGGGCGAGGTTGCTTGCTTCTTAGTGTGCACAAGGACTTCACACAGAACGGGCATTTGTCACTATGGCGTAGTGGGTATAGGGTTCCCACCGCGTCTCAAACGCAGCTCGAGTTCCCTTGAAAGGGAACGTCTCAGGTTACGTATGTAACCCTGGTTCCCTGATAGGGAACGAGACGCTGCGTTTGCCTGCCATACTTCCTGCATGCCCTGATCGACTTGCTTCAGGTTTTTCAGAAGCTATCGCGGTCTGATTTCAGGTGTGCTTTATAGCTTCCTGGTCTATGACGTCACCCGCCTATGATGTCTCGCTCTTCCATTGGACTGATTATACATGTGCTTCACGACACAATCATGCAGAGCTTTCCCACCGCGTCTCAACGCAGCGTCTCGTTCCCTCTCAGGGAACCAGGGTTACATACGTAACCTGAGACGTTCTTCACCCATATGGAGTGTCTTTGACCCTGTTTCTCTTCTATCTCTCAGAGAAATTGTTGATCATTTGAAACCTTCCTTCTGTTCTCTTGATGTTCTTTCTCCCCGTATCTTGAAACAAACTTTTGATTCGGTTGGACCATGTTTGGTGTCTCTTATGAATAAATTCTTGAGCACAGGGACCTGATATATTAAAACAAGCTACTGTTACACCTCTGCTCAAGAAACCCTCACTCGCCGTTAGGGATTTTAATAATTTTCGACCTATTTCGACCCTTCCTTTTATTACAAAAGCATTGGAGAAAACGGTTCTCAACCAACTCCAGTCTTATCTTAGCTCAAATTAAATTCTTGAAACTTTCCATTCTGGTTTTAAGCCTCTGCACAGCACCGAGTCTGCTCTATTAAGGGTTTCTAATGATATACTGTTAGCGACTGACGCTGGTGACTCTGTGATCTTATTACTGTTAGCTGCCTTTGATACAGTTGATCATAAAACTCTATTATCCCGACTAGAATATTCTGTGGGCATCCAGGGAACTGTCCTCAGCTGGTTTAGATCTCATCTAACAAAGAATTTTCTCTGTCAAATTGGGTAACTTTTCTTCCTCGCCAGCCGAACTCTCCTGTGGAGTGCCGCAGGGGTCCATTCTCGCACCCATTCTTTTTTCCATATATTTACTTCCTCTGGGCTCCATTTTCAGAAAGCATGGTGTATCATTTCACTGCTATGCAGATGATACACAAATGTATTTCCCTCTGAAACGCAACAAAGATACTGCTCTAAAATCTCTTTTTGCATGCCTAGAAGAAGTAAAAATGTGGTTTTCTCAATTTTTTTTATTTTTGAATGAATCCAAAACCGAGGTTATAATCTTTGGCCCCCATGACAACTATAACAGCAGTGACACTGATCTGGACTATCTTTATCCAATGTCATCTTGCATTAAGAACCTAGGTGTTCTCTGGGATCAGAACCTCAAATTTGAAAAACAAATCAATGCGGTGATTAGTTTGTGTTTTTTTCAGTTACGTCTTCTCTCTAAAATTAAATCCTCCCTTTCTGAGAAAACATCTCAGGTTACGTATGTAACCCTGGTTCCCTGAGAGGGAACGAGACGCTGCGTTGAGACGCGGTGGGAACGCTCTGCATGATTGTGTCGTGAAGCACATGTATAATCAGTCCAATGGAAGAGCGAGACGTCATAGGCGGGTGACGTCATAGACCAGGAAGCTATAAAGCACACCTGAAAACAGACCGCGACAGCTTCTGATAAGCCTGAAGCAAGTCGATCAGGGCATGCAGGAAGTATGGCAGGAGAACGCAGCGTCTCGTTCCCTCTCAGGGAACCAGGGTTACATACGTAACCTGAGACGTTCCCTTTCAAGGGAACTCGAGCTGCGTTGAGACGCGGTGGGAACCCCATACCCACTACGCCATAAATACAAATGCCCGTTCTGTGTGAAGTCTTTGCGCACACTAAGAAGCAAGCAACCTAGCCCCAGGAGTGGAGAGGTCTAAGTCATAAAATCTGACAAATGTATCTGGTGAGGACCAGCCTGCCGCATTACAAATATCCTGAAGGGAAACACCCGAAATTAAAGCCTTAGAGGCAGCCATACTCCTTGTAGAATGGGCCCGAACAGCCATAGGTGAAGGCTGTCCGGCCGCTTCATAAGCAAGTGAGATAGCCTCTACTATCCACTTACTCATCATCTGTTTAGATGCAGGGCAACCTATCTTAGGTGACCCGAAGCAGACAAATAATAGTTCTGATATACGCCACTGGACATACGCATCCAAAGCCCGGACAGGGCATAACGGATTAAGTTTTTCCTGATCTGGGGTATTAAAGGTGGAGGACAGAAGGCCTGCAGCACAAATGACCCACACATTTAGTAGGGACCTAGAAATACAACCCGACCTGGGGTGAAGAAATACTATCACCATACCAGGTGCAAATCCAAGTACGTGCAGGCCTCAGCCTCATGTACCACGGAGAAGACAAAATTAAGGATCTCTCCTCAGAGATAACCCAGCAAAGAAACATTCATTACAGAAATCAAGTACTGTACCAACATGGCAGAAACAAGATTCAGAAGGCGTTCTCTGCACCAGGCAGAGAACAGTTTTCATATCAATGCATATTTAGTCTTCTCGTGGAGGGAGCTCTAGACTGGAGTATGGTCTCCACGACCTCGGTCGAGAGACCTGAATCCATGAGCTGGGCCTCCTCAGAGGCCGAGCCCACAGTATCCATAACTCCAGAGCTCCCAGGAGTAAAGATATCGGGAAATGCGTACAGGTGTAGCATCAACCACACCTAATACAACACATCCAGTCCAAGCGGAGCTGGATGCGTGAGGGAGAACCACAAAGGGCAATGCACTGTACAAACGATGCGAAAGGTCGACTTGAGTTTGACCGAAGTTCTCCCTAAGAAGCTCCACCACCCCGGGGTGAAGTATCCATTCCCCGGGCCTCAACCCCTGCCTCAACAGGATATCTGCTTTGATATACGAGACCATCAGTGTGTTGTCCGGAAGGACAAACACATGGTGACCTCTCGGGTCTGGCAGGAAGTATTGAGATTCTCGGGAATACCGCCATCACTTATAGCCAATTATGTGCTAAAAGGTAGATGGTCCTGCCAAACACCCTTCGCCGAGCGACCACTCATGATCACCCCCGACTTGTGAGGGAAGCATCCGTCGCGTCGACAAGAAGCCCCCAACACTGGGCCTGGACGAGGAACCAAGGTTCTTCCACATGACCAAGGCACGTAGGCATAGCCGCGTGACCTTGATCATGCGAAAACGGATTTCCCCTCTGAGAAAACCCCTTGGTCCTGAGCCACCACTGCTGGGGTCTCATGTACAGAAGGCCAAAAGTAACTACGTTGGACGCAACTGCCATGAGCCCCAACAGTCTCTGAGACTGTTTCACAGTGAGTGACTGACCTAGTTTTACATTCTTTACGGCTGTGAGAATCGCAGAAATACGTGCAGGAGACAGACGTGCTTGCATTGTTGTCGAATCCCATATTACACCTAGAAAAGTGGTCCTCTGAGCTGGGAGGAGTACACTCTTTTTGGTGTTGAGCCGCAACCCCAACCTCTTTATGTGGGACAGAACGACATCTTGATGTTGAACTGCCAAAAGCTCGGACTGAGCTGAAATCAACTAATCGTCGATATAATTTAATACGCGAATGCCCTGGAGTCTCAGAGGAGCCAGAGCTGCATCCACGCATATTGTAAAGGTGCAGGGTAATAACCTAGGTCGAATGGAAGAACCCGATACTGGTATGCTTCGCCCCCGAAAGCAAACCTCAGGAACCTCCTGTGATGAGGATGGATAGATAAGTAAGCGTCCTTTAAGTCTATTGTGACAAACCAGTCCTCGGACTGAGTCTGTGACACAATCATATTTAGCGTAAGCATACTTTGAACTTGAGATTCTGAAACCTGCTGTTTAATTGACGCAGGTCTAGAGTAGGATGCAACCCCTCATCCTCTTTGGAAACAATGAAGTAATGGCTGTAAAACCCTGACTGTCTGCTGGAAGGAGGAACCCCTTCTACAGCTCCTTTTGCAGAAGTGTCAGTACTTCCTGCTCCATAACCAAAGCCTGCTCGGGGTCCACCACTGTGGGGAGGACCCCTAGAAATCTGGGCGGACGAGAACCGAACTGAATTCTGAAACCCTTTTCTATAGTGTACAGGACCCACTGAGAAATATGTTGCAGTAGTTTCCACGCTGCCAGAAATTCTACTGGGGGAACCAGTCTCTCAAGACTGGCCTCTGGATTTGGTTGAACAGTCACTACGGTGCCCTAAAGCGGCGAACCGGCAGGGAACAACCGAACTGACCGTTCTACGACCCTCCTCGGAGGATCGTATGGGGACGCTGACACCTCGGTGCCCTGAACGGCGAACCGGCAGGGAACAACCGAACTGGCAGCGCTGTGACCCTCCTCAGAGAGATGCACCCCAAAGGGCGCCGAGGAGAAACGATTTCTCAAAACCGTCCCTGCCCCGGAGGAGCCCTCAGAAGCCTGATAGCCTCGTTTTTTGCGACAGGACTTCTTGTCTAAGCTTTATTAGAGATGACGACAGTCCTCAGATCTTGCCTACCTCTAAGTAGCTTGGTTCCTACGACCCTCCTCAGAGGATCATTGGAAAAAGCAGGCACCTTGGCACCCTGAAACGGCGAACCGGCAGGGAAACCGAACTGACTGCTCTATGACCCCCCTCGGAGGATCATTTGGGGACACTGACACCTTGGTGCCCTGAACGGTGAACCGGCAGGAAAACCGAACTGGCAGCGCTGCGACCCTCCTCAGAGAGTCGCACCCCAGAGGGTGCAGAGGAGAAACGATTTCTCAAAACCGTCTCTACCCTGGAGGTGACCACCCTTAGAAGCCTGATAGCCTCGGCGTCCTTTGTCCAAGCTATTTAGAGATAAAACAGTCCTCAGATCTTGCATATCTCTAACTGGCTAGACTGCGACCGCCACCCAGGTCCCCCTCGATTGTGGAGGAACCCAAATGGCAACGCTCTGTTTTGCACTCTGTGCTGTGAGGAGCTTAGTAGGCCGAGACTGCTCCCGCCCAGCAGTCTCAGGAACATTAGATTGGTGAGGAAGAAACCTCTGTAATGCCGCTGAATGGTTTATTTCCTAGTTTTTTTAAAAGCGGAGCGTCCAGAAGAACAGACATATTTTTATCTTTATTTTTATATCAGAAAAACTTATATATCTCACTCCATGGCCACCAGCAGGAAAACAACCGAACTGGCAGCGCTGCGACCCTCCTCAGAGAGTCGCCCCCCAGAGGACGCAGAGGAGAAACGATTTCTCGAAACCGTCCCTCCCCGGTATAGTTTATCTGTTTTTGCACGACACAATTCTCGAATAGCATCAGTGCTGACATCCTCACATTCATCCATGTCCTTATATACTTATATACTTATATACCCACCAGCGCTGCCTAATAAAATGTATTATTTAAGATGGCTGGTGGGTAACGTCGGGGTTAAAAATGATGACGCCGACTCAGGACAGAGAAAGCTTGCAAGCGTCTCTTTAACCCGAGGCACTGTCATACCATGATACTCAATACCCATAACATTACTATAGTTAGAAGTTTGGGCATTAAACACATAAAATAGAAACCGGTTTATTCCACAATCTCGACACCTCAGTGTGGAGATAGGGAAAAAACGGCAGTCCCCGGCGAGGAGGCTGAGATACAGAGTTTTCCTGTTTTTTTAGTTTTTTTTTAGATATATTTCATCTAATAAACTCTTTTTATTTTCACTCTCATAATGTTCAGCTGTCCAGTAAATATTTAACTAGCAACAGCACTAGATAAAACCTCCTTTTAAAAGCTCCTCTTTATTCAACAGAGTTATGAGCTGACTTATTTATTTATTTATTGAAAACTCAAACATCTGCCTTTTTCTTAATATTTTTATTTGTTTTGTTCTCTTTTTCTTAACAAAACACTAACAATACCAATTCCTCGGAACTGGAAATCGCAGCACTGGATCTGGCAGGTGAAAGCTGAGATAGGGCGGGGCCCGTCCCAACCCCCGCTGTCAGATCCGTTTGCGAACCCCAAAATGCGAGTCGCCGCCGTGCCTCGGCAACAGCGGGACCCGCGCGGGGAGCGCGAACAGAACCGTCCTCCTCGAAGAACGCCTGGCGGGACTGGAGCGTCCTCACGGACAGCTTCCATTGGACTGATTATACACGTGCTTAAAGACGCAATCACGCAGAGCGTTCCCACCGCGTCTCAACGCAGCTCGAGTTCCCTTGAAAGGGAACAACCCAGTTCAGGCGAGACATTAGCAGATGATCGCAACGGAGATCTTAGAGAGGAGATCTTCTCACAGAAAAACCTTGAGAAACCTTCACACAATGATACTGAAGGATTTGAAATCACAATTATAGGAGGATTGAGAGCAGACTTTAACACAGAAAATAAGGCTGTTGAACTATGATGATTTTTTTAAATTAAATTAGAAAAATACTTAGACTTAGCAGATATCATAGCTTTCTGAAAAGCACTGAGGGAGTTTTTCAGCATTTCATAAGAAATTTGTAACTTATCACTTTTCCATTTACGTTCTGCTCTTCTACATGCTCGTATTATTGAGCCATGGTTCAGTCTTAGGTTTTGACTTCTTAGCTTTTAAAGGAGCAGTGATATTTAAAACCTCAGAGCGTATAGTATTAAGCAGATTAAGATGTTCTTCAGCATCCAAGTCGGGTAAGGGTGACTCCAGGGACAGAGACAGACACACCTCATTAAAGGAGTTAGTGAATTCATCAAGGAAACAGGGAGAAAAGGAACGAGTCCATTGTGCAATAGATGAAATGTGGGATCTTGTAGGAGGAAGGGACATAGAAAACGTCTCGGGTTACGACTGTAACCCCTGTTCCCTGAGAAGGGAACGAGACACTGCGTTGTTGAAAACGACTCTTTGGGGACGCTCCCTTAGCGTGCGCCTCTGAAGTATGAATGAAACTAATCCAATCCTGATTGGTGTTGCGTCATGACGTAACATGTGACGGCATAACCGGATGTATAAAGGGAGACGCCGGACACACACACATTAGCCTCGCGATGAAGCAAGCCGTTCCTAGGTGTAGAGGGGCGTGGCAAGACGACGCAGTGTCTCGTTCCCTTCTCAGGGAACAGGGGTTACAGTCGTAACCCGAGACGTTCCCATTCGAGGGAACTCAACACTGCGTCGTTGAAAATGACTCTTTGGGGAACGAATGCCCACTAAGCCACGCACCGAAACCTGTCCTAGAGTGAAACTGAAACATGCACTAGCTAGGACGAGAGCACTTGTGCGCCGGGCGTACTAGGGAGGTGCAGACTATAGAATCTAATGAAAGTGTGAGGAGAGGCCCAACCGGCCGCCTCACAGATTTCATGAATGGGGACTCCTACAAGAAGGGCCCTAGAGGATGCTATACCTCTAGTAGAGTGAGCCCTAATAGCCAAGGGTGAAGGTGAGCCACGCACCCTATAGGCCAGCGTAATAGCCTGAACTATCCAGTTGCTAATAGTCTGTTTAGAAGCAGGTAATCCCTTCTTAGGTGATCCAAAGCACACTAGAAGTTGGTCCGACCTCCTCCAGGAAGAGGACCTCTCAAGGTAAACTCTCAAAGCTCTGACTGGACAGAGCAAATGGAGCCTTTCCTCTTCTGCCGACACATGTGGTGGAGGGTGAAAAGCCTGAAGAACTGTTGACTGTGCCACATTAGATGGCACCTTAGGCACATAACCAGGCCTAGGATGTAAAATAGCTTTTACTCCGCCAGGGGCAAACTCCAAGATGGCCGGCGTTACTGCCCGGGCTTGGAGATCTCCTACTCTTTTTATAGAGGTAATAGCTAACAGAAAAGCCAATTTAAAAGTCAAGTCCTTCAGTGAAGCCGACTGGAGTGGTTCGAAGGGGGCCAGGGATAGTCCTTCGAGAACCACTGCCAAGTCCCAGGATGGAACCCTGGACCTGGTTGTCGGCCTCATCCTCCAAGTACCACGGAGAAACCGTATGACCAGCTGGTGCCTCCCCAAAGGCCCATCGTTTAAGGGTGCATGGAAAGCCGCAATGGCAGCCACGTATACTTTTAAAGTGGATGGGGAGAGACCTGCAGAGAAGCGGTCTTGAAGAAATTCCAGAACTGAAGCTACCTGGCAGTTGACTGGATCTACATTATGTTCTCTACACCAATTAGAGAACACATTCCACTTGAGGCCATACAATCTCCTGGTGGATGGAGCCCTAGAGCTAAGTATGGTTTCAACTACTCCAGCTGATAGACCAGCATCTAAGTACTGAGCCCCCTCAGGGGCCAGACCCACAGTTTCCACATCTCCGGGCGAGGGTGGAATATTGTGCCCTCTGCTTGAGACAACAGATCCCTCCTCAGAGGAATCTGCCATGGTTGGTCTATCATGAGTGACACTAGGTCTGAGAACCATACTCGGGCCGGCCAGAACGGGGCTATCAGAAGGAGACTGATGCCCTCCTGGCGAAACCTCTCCAAGACTCCCGGGAGCAGAGCGATCGGGGGAAAAGCGTACAGGCGAAGCCTCGGCCAAGCTTGTACCATTGCATCCAACCCCAGTGGGGATGGATGAGTGAGGGAAAACCAAAGTGGACAATGGGACGTCTCTCGAGATGCAAATAGATCCACTTCCATTCGTCCGAACTTTTGCCAAATCAACTTCACCACTTCTGGATGAAGTCTCCATTCCCCGGGCCTCAGCCCCTGCCTTGACAGGATGTCTGCTCCCTGATTCTGAACCCCCGGGATATATATTGCTTTGATGGATAAAATTTTTCCTTGGGACCATAAAATTATCTGATGCGCCAATCTGGATAGAGGGCGCGATCTGAGTCCCTCCTGTCGGTTCAGATAAGCTACCACTGATGTACTGTCCGAACGTATCAGGACATGGTAACCCTTGCACTGCGTGAAAAGAGCTGTAATCGGGCATGTAAAACTCCTGAGTACTCCTGTGTACTCCACAAATAAACGTGTGTACGGGAGTTTGCTGTCCCGTCACACAATCCCGAATACTCCTGGATATGTACCAAGTTTGGGGCACAGCAGGGAGCCACTAAGGGCCATCAGTTACCATGGTGAATAATCCCCCGGTCGGGGTCAATGCAAGGGATATTAGCATTTCACACCTTTGGGACACAAGGCAGTGGCTTCCTTCAATTGGTCAGAGGTCTTACATAGGATTGGCTGCTCAATGCTTTGTCCCTCCTCTAAACCCCCACACTATTGGTCCAGTTTATGGCCTCATTTGGGTTTATTATTACTCATTATTAATATTTATTATCATTGGGGTTCATGGTTATAATGTCAAGACAATCAGATAGACAAAGTTGAGTTTGTTATTTTTATTATTTGTAAATGACACTGGGCACATGACATATATATACACACAGTCAAAATTCTATAAATAAAAATATGTTAGCACAGAATACACTTTACTATTAGTCATACAATATATAGCACAGCACAGACAAAACTGTACTACGGGTTGGAGGCCGAACAACCCACACCGACTTTCCATCCAAGATGGCATCCTCCTCTTCAGACATGTGTTCAACTGTTGCAGTCTTCCAGATAGCTGCCTCTTCCTCTGTCTGGAGAACGCCAGTACTGCTGCTCAGCAGCTGCAAAATAGGAGGGAAAAAAGTAATTAAACCACTGAAAATATCAAATGGGTTGGGATGGGAGCCTCTCCCAGGCCGAGTCTTTTACTGAGATTTATATTTATTTATACTTACTCTTATTTTTCTTTGTCTCATGCGAGCAATGATCCTGCTGTCCTCCATCTTGTCTTTGTTCTCATCTTGGCCCATCCTGTAACCCCTTCTAACAGTTTCAAAATACGTCTTGCAGGATGCTAGAGAGAGGGAGATAGTGAGGGGGGAGAATGTGTTTATTTAATTAAAAATATAATTTAGAAGAAAGGACTGTTATGAAACAATAGTTTTAAAGATATACCTTGTCTGTGGGTCATATTTGTGTATGTTGTTTTCCCCATTGTGCAATCTCCGTACAGCTTCCTGTAAAAATCAAACATAGTATGAGGGCTCAATTCAAATACATTAATAAATAAAGCACACAAAGTTAAGCAGACACCGCCAAATGTTTGTGACGGTCAGAAAATAACTTACCGCAACAGAATTATTCCCAGCTCTCTTTAATTTCTTTGAAGCAGGCTCCTCTTTTGCCTCTTTGAGCTCATTGATGTCAGCCTCCATATTATCCAACCTTTTGTCCATCGTCTCCAGCTTTTCAAATATCCTCTTCAAACTTGCATTTAACATATACACCAGTCTGTTTTCGTTCGGACTCGGAGTTTGAATAGCCACATACACCCAGGACACCCAGATACAAACAGCCTAATCACCTTTCCTGAATACTAATGAGGGGGGCAGGGGAATAGGGGCAATCTTGAGCTGCCAGTCCCAAAACAAATTAGCATTTACAAAGCCAAGCCATCAACTAACAGCATGTGGTCAGACAAGTTCCTGTTTTCGGGCCTTTGCGGGCATTTACAGGTACGCATAACAAAGTTCCAAAGATCCCTGCCAAACAGCACATTTAGCGGGCGTATTCATTGTCTGAATTCTCCCGTATACACCCCTTTTGACGCAGTGTTGATGTCTGGAAGGAAGCTCCTCAGAGCCCTGAAAACAGCCAACATCTCTAGGCAATTTATATGCCAAGAATGATGATGGTCCTGCCACAGACCCCTGGCAAAGCGGCCGTCCATGACCGCGCCCCAGCCAGTAAGGGAGGCGTCTGTCGAAACGGTTTTCCGGCGACATGACGCCTCCAAACACTGGCCCTTGGGACAGGAACCAAGGTTTCTTCCATATAATTAGGGAAAGAAAGCATCTGCGCGTAACCTTTATTATACGGGACGGATTCCCCTTGGGGGAAAACCCCTTGGCTTTCAGCCACCACTGAAGGGGCCTCATGTGGAGAAGGCCCAAAGGTATTATGTTTGATGCCGCTGCCAGGAGGCCCAGCAATCTTTGAAATTGCTTTACAGTGATGGCCTGGCCTAGTCTTATCCCAGGAACCGTGGTTAGGATAGACTCGATGCGTGCGGGAGACATTTGTGCCCGCATCGTAACGGAATCCCATACCACACCCAGAAAAGTAGTTTTCTGAGCTGGTTCTAACACACTCTTTTTTAAGTTGAGCCTCAACCCTAAATTCTGAACATGACCAAGGACGACATCTCGATGCCGAACTGCCATCTCCCGCGACTGAGCCAGAATGAGCCAGTCGTCGATGTAATTTAGTATACGTATGCCCTGGAGTCTCAATGGAGCCAGAGCTGCATCCATACACTTCGTGAATGTTCGGGGAGAGAGTGCTAGGCTGAACGGGAGGACCCGATATTGGTATGCTTTGCCCCCAAAAGCGAACCTTAGGAACTTCCTGTGACATGGAAGGATGGAGACGTGAAAATAAGCGTCTTTTAGGTCTATCGTGACAAACCAGTCCTCGGACCTGATTTGATTCACTATAATGGGAATGGTGAGCATCTTGAACCTGAACCTCCTCAGAGCCAGATTCAGATGCCTTAAGTCTAAAATCGGCCTCAGTCCTCCATCCTTCTTTGGAACTATAAAGTAACGACTGTAAAACCCTGACTCCCTGTCTGGTAGGGGAACGATTTCTATGGCCCCTTTGACCAGAAGAGTCTGCACTTCCTGTTCCATAACCCGAGCCTGTTCTGGAACCACTGTAGTCGGCACCACCCCTCCAAACTTGGGGGGTCTGTGACCGAACTGTAGTCTGTAACCATCTTTTATTATATTCAGGACCCACATAGATATATTTGGAAGATCTTGCCAATTTCCCAGAAATTCTACTAGGGGAACCAGTCTCTCGAGACTGGTCTCGGGTATCTTTTGAGTACTGTTCTCGACTTCCTGAAGCGGTAGAACGGCAGGAGCTAGCTGAGAAATATTTTGTGACCATAGAGGTTGCTCTTTTAACGTTTTTTGTGGCAGACACCACGTTGGATGTTCGCTGGAAATTGATGTGGCCCGAAGCATCAGAGATGGCGGGATAACATCTTTTTCCCGAGGGCTCCGCTGTGAAAACAACCTCGGTTGCCTCACAGCGGGGAGGACAGCCCTCTGAGGTCCTACCACCTCGGTTAGGACTTCTTCCCCGCTCTCTTGGCCTGAATGACGGCCCTCAGGTCGCCTTTCTGGCCGGCGGGTTTCGGCTGACAGCGTTTCCTCTGTTGCCAAGCTCCCGAGGGAGGGGCTCTAGAGGCAACGCTCTCCTTTTGTTCTTGCCGATATGAGGAGCTGGTTGACGGCTGTGGCTGGCCACTTGGACCAGCCCTCCTAAAAGACTTAGAGCGGCGAGGGAGAAACTGATGGAACGCCGCAGATTGTTTCTTCGCCTCCTGAAACCTGTCGACGACAGTAGACACTGCGTCGCCGAACAAGCCAGAAGGCGAAAGCGGCGCATCCATCAGGAAGGATCTATCTTTATCCTTGATACCAGAAAGATTGAGCCACAGATGCCTCTCCGTAGCCACCATAGCTGCCATAGAACGGCCGATGGCGCGTGCCGTTTCTCTAGTGGCCCGGAGAGACAAATCTGTGGCCTTCCTTAACTCCGCGATATCTGATGGAGTGGGACCCTCGCCTTCATCTAAATCCTTAAGGAGGTCAGCCTGGTACGCCTGCAAGATAGCCATAGAATGCAGAGACGCACCAGCCCGACCAGCCGCCATATATGCCCTACAAACCAAAGCTGATGTTTCTCTACATGGTTTGCTGGGCAGCGCCGGGGTTTTAAACGAAGATGCCGCTTCAGGAGAAAGATAACTCGCCAAGGCTTCCTCCATCTGCGGCATCTTGCCATACCCCGCCTCCCTCGCACCCACCACATTGCTATAATTACACGATGTGTTGGATGAGATGCGAGGAGTGGGGTTTTTCCCAGGATCTAGAGATCTCTTTGTGAAGATCTGGGAAAAATGGCAAACCCCGGCGCTGAGGCTGTGACCTGTGCTGCAGGAATCTCCCGTCTAATTTACTGTGACGAGAATCTTCCTGCTTATCTTGTGGCCAGCTGATGTTGAGTCTGGCCACAGCACGTGTCACAACCTCTACCAACTCCTCGTATGCGGGAACATGAGCTGGCGAGTATGACGCAGACGCAGATAGCTCAAGCACCGGGCACTCGTCACGGGCAGAAGAAGCCGCAGTGCGGGCTTCTGCACCGTGAACGAGCGTTATAGAATCTGCAGATGATGAACGAGAAAGTGCCTCGGCAGTCTCGTTCTCATCTGCAAGATCCTTTTGCGATCCCCACGATTTAAGCCTCCGTGCCGCCTCAACAGACGCGGGACCTGAACCGTGGGGATCGCGAGCTCGGCCATCTTTATTAAAAATAGGCAAGCGGGAGCGCAGCACTCTCATAGATAGTGCTTCACAGTGTTCACAGGCAGATCCCTCAAGAGCTGCCTGTGCGTGCTGCGCTCCCAAACAGTTTACACAAAGTTGATGTGTGTCCCCACCCGTAATAAATCTTGGGCAAGGGTGCACACATCTAACAAACTGTTCACTCGCCATAATATATCTTGCTTTAAATCAGACAAACAACACCAAATAGACAGAGACAGTTTCAACACAGAGCGCTTGCTGAAGAGCGAAAGCTAATGTGTGTGTGTCCGGCGTCTCCCTTTATACATCCGGTTATGCCGTCACATGTTACGTCATGACGCAACACCAATCAGGATTGGATTAGTTTCATTCATACTTCAGAGGCGCACGCTAAGGGAGGGTCCCCAAAGAGTCGTTTTCAACGACGCAGTGTTGAGTTCCCTCAAAAGGGAACATAACAGGCATATGATCAGAGATCAGAGTCTTAAAAACCCCAACATCAGTAATGGAAACGCCATGAGAGAGTACCAGGTCCAAAGTATGTCGATGAGTATGTGTGGAATCTTTCACCCACTGAACCATGTTAAATGAGTCAATGAGATTTAAAAACTCCATTGTTTGAGGCTTTGACTGACAGCACACATGAATATTAAAATCCCTTAGCAGAAGAATATTTCTGTAATTAGTTACACATGTAAGTACTGGGCTAAGAGGGTGAATCTGAATAACTAAATACATACTGCTAAAGACCAAAAATCTCTGAATGTAAATTAACCCAAACACACACACACACACATTCCCCCACCAGGAAAGACCACACTCAGGACAGAGCGTGGTGTCCGCTTACAAGACATTTTATGACTGATCGGAATGTCCCAAAGGAAGTGGATTCCAAAGCAAAAAGAAACTTCTTTTCTTTAAAAGACATTTAACCAGATATATTCAATGTGTTTTATGTGTGTTTGTTGAATTGTACGAACAATGTATACAATCTTATCTTACGATTTGTCTTTTATGTGTTTGATCTATGTTGTTGGGAAACTCTAATGGGATAAGGTTTCAAACTTTGCAAACTATGAGTAACCAACTCCATGTGAGGCAAGTTTGGATTCTCTGAGCTCCAATCTTCGTTCCACATTTAGCCATTTATATCACATCTTGCTAAAACTTTGTGACACATAGGACTATAATAATTGTGAAGATTCTGCTCTTAAACACCCGACGAAATTAGGGTTTCAAATGTCTCTCTCTTAGACAAAGAGCAATAAAAACCAAAGTCCCGCCTGTGAAATTCCAACCCTCTAATTGGCCAAGCCAACAGGAAGAGGCTGGATTTCTCCAAGGTGATAAATGAGGCTTCCCCCCTCCGCTCGTTCTCTTACTTCTCTGGTCCTCGTGTCATAATGTAACGTCTCGCCTCCGGGCGAGCTCTTCGCCTTTCTTTTATTTCTTTCTAGTTTAGTTTGTGTATTTCAGTCTTAGATAAGTCTCCGTGTTTAATTCCAATCGACGAGTGAAACGAACACCGCGTGACATATCTCTTCAGCAAATCCATCTACAAGGGACCTTTAAACGAGCGCGCGCTCGCTTTGAAGGAGAAACACGCGCATCTGACCACGTGACGCGCCGGACCGAGAGACGCACGCGCGCTTCTTCACCAGCCATGCAAAGATGTAACGTTAACTCCGCGTGATTTCACCGTAAAGATCTTTATTTCTTTTCTTTGTTAGTCAAAGTTTTGTTTTCCGTAGTCGACTCTGTTCACTTCCACGAAGTGAAACGAACTTAGCCGAACTATTTTCCTTTGGTAATGTTACCCCAAAGACTTTGAACCTCCGTTCAACACGCGCGCCAAGAAGCACCACGTGACGCTTCCTAAAGGACTCCGCTCGCGCAGGAATGCCGCGACACAGAGAGACCTAGAAATTTGTGCAAGTATATCTCTTTATAGAGCTTCTAAGAAGCATTAAGATGATGTTTTCGTGTTGTTACAGACAGGTGACTGTCAGGGTGAATGTTGCCAATGCTCTCTCTCTCTCTCTCACTCCCTCTCCCCCTCTCTCTCTCTCTCACACGTGTATCCATTGTCCAAACGCCCCGCGTTGTTGTCATTGTCTGTTAATGTTTGTAAATACATGTATTCCTGTAACGTAGTAAATACATAAGTAGTTCTGCCTTATTAAATTCATTATATTCATTTGATTGATGTACTGCCTCTGCTCATTTTCCAAGTCCCTTAAGTGATAAAGGTCTAACTTAAGCTACAAGCTTTACAAATTAAAGGTACTTTAAAGAGTATTTGGTTTATAGGGCAGAAAACCCAATTCTAGTGGCCACAGAATTGCGTTTCCTGAAATCCTATAAAGTAGGATGATATTGTGGATCCCCACAAATATTATTCTGACAATTGAGCTAATTAATTTTGCCTGTTTTGTAAGATGTGGTCCGTGTAATTAATTACAATCAACTTGTGGTTAATTGCAGGGATACACATGCATGCATGCAGGTAAAATGACACATCATCCCTTAGCGGGAGATTTATTAACATGTAAGACTGATCTAATCCAAACATGTATGAATAATTATTAATTACCAATTATTAATTATGATATGCAAATTCCCCCACGGATTAGATCCGCCCCTGAGTCTTTACACACATTTGCCCATAAAAGCAGTAAATTCACTTATAAAATCTTTCACTAGGTGAGGGGGCGATACACCAGTGCTAACAAAACAGGATCGTCGAATTCCAGTCGCAACAGCTGTACTTCAAAGCTACTGTAGAATGTAGACGGAACAGAGTGACAGTAGCTACTAAAATTGTTTTTTAAAATTACCGCTAGACCACCTCCGCGGCCAGAAGAGCGGGCAGAGTTAAAGAATGTGCAGCCTTCCGGAATCAACTCAGCAAAAGGACTTAAATCACCAACCTTCATCCAAGTTTCTGTGATGCACATAAAATCCAATGCGTGGGTAGTGAAAAAGACTAGCGACTAGACTTATTGACTAGCGACCGAGCATTAATCAGCGCCATCCGGGAAGGTGATACCGAGTCAGAGATCGCGGGGGAGAGGACTCTATTCAAAAAGCGAAGATTCTCTAGAGTAGCTCCACCACGACGAACACGGATAGGAGGAACAGCAGGGGATCGTCGAAGGAGAATCCAGGAGAATGGTCCTAAGGCAGTGAACAGGTGGATCGAGCTAACCCCAACCAGCACATCGGCCAATGCCTAGATTCCACGTCGTCATGGAAACGAAGCTGGACGCACGGCCGGCGAGTAGCGTCATTTTCAGTTTGACAGCAACCCCTCCGCTCTTGCCGCATCTCCTGCGGCGCTTTCTGCGGGGAACCCCATAAGGCCAACTGCGCAGATATTCTGGAATATCCCAGGTAGAGTTTGGAGAGCAGGATTGTGATCCAGCAACAGAGCTTTTTGACTCTGGGTTATATGTGGCCACAAAAGAGTCTCGATTATCCAGAAGTAACTGGCGATCATAAACCAGAAGCGAGTAGCAGTTTGATGCAGATAAAAACACAAATATAGCACAGAGAAGCAGAGACGTCAGATGGCATGCCACATACACCGGTGCCATCTTGGGGAATCAAGATCAGTCCTGATTCATTTAATGTGAAAGATGTGTATAAAAATTGCGTGAAAGTTTTTAATAGAAAAGTTTTACGTAACAGGAATGATACACCATAGCGTAATCTCATTGGGCTTAGTAAAGATTTTTTTTAGACCACAATGGAGAGCACTATATAAGCCACCGTTACCTAAGAGAGGGGGTGACATGCAGTGGAGAATCTTACATGGGGTTTAACTGTAAATGCTTTTATTTCTGTAATAAACCCAGAGATTAGCCCTGATTGTCGTTTTTGCTCTCAGAGAGAAACAGTTTATCATGCTTTTATGTATTGCGATTGAGACCATTATTTATTGTTTTGTTTTTAACAACTTTTTTTAAGGCTTTTAATGACAAATTCTCTATGCACATGTTTGTTTGTGATTTTAAATATGTAAGGAGAAAGGCTTCTGTGTGTCAGTTGTAAAAGTGTCAGTTTGTTTTGGGCCAATCAAAAATGGCAATATATGTGAGTAGGAAGAACCAGATTGAAAACATTTCTGGACAAGATGTATTGATGGTTTTTTCCAATGTAATTAAGCCAAGAATAATTACAGATTTAATTTTTTTCAAGGCTATGAATGATTTGTTATGGTTCGAAAAGAAATGGTGTAGTAGGGAGGCATTATGTTCTGTTCATGAATGGACATTCATTTTTGCTATTTGGTTGCAATAAAGGAGTATTTTATGGTATTATTATGAATGGGAGTATAAAGAGTGGGTTCCCCTTCAGTCGAGAACGTCAGACGTAGTCGACGTCGACTGAACTGGGGATCACGCCAGGGAGCCAGTCATCTTCGAGTACTATTGAATGAGCCAATGGAATTGGCGTGCACAACTTATCACACACTCCGCCCCCGCGGCACGGGTATAAGTACGGAAGTGGATGCACGCACTAGTTGCCTTTCGCTTCGGAGCCGATCGTTTGATGTCTCTGAAGAGTGCTGTTGTTTACAACGAGCAAGTGTGTCGGTGTTCTTCTGGAAGGCTCTCCCAGTGCTGGTGTTTTCTACAGCGCGAGTGCAGCAGTGATCGCGAGCTTTGAGCTCTCAACTGCTGTTTTAACAGCAACAAATTTCTAAATGTTTGTGCGTGTTGACGGCTGGTTAGAGGGCGGAAAAGTGAGTGCTTCAATGTTTCAGTTCACTGTTCAGTGTTGCCGCGGTCATTCCCCTGTGTGGAGCTTTTGTGAACAGTTCATGTTCCCATTGACGGCAATATGACTGTCGCAGTGTTGAGATCGAGACTCGCCTTCGTCTGCGGAGCGCGAGTCCCAATTACCATACCCCACCCATGTACATGTACTTCAGATCTCTATCCCTCCGCACCTCAGGCCATCCTGTGTTCATGCGTTCGAAGAGTGTGAAGTATCAGTACAAAGTCCTACCCTTCAAGTGCTCCATAGCCAGTTGGGTCTTCAGGTCAACTGGGAGAGAGTAATCTCGCCCACGGGCTGAGTATCTCTTTTTCAGTTTGGAGAAGGACTCAGTCCAACACGTCTCTTCAAGAAGAGAGTGTGTTCGGCTGGTGCTTTCAGAGGCTCCTGGAGCATATGGCAGCCGCTACCGCTTGGCTTCCTCCTTATGAGAACGCTTCAGCACTAGCTTCATGATTGAGTCCCGAGGTGACCGTGGCAGAGAGGGACGCCCTGTGTGATAACAGATCACCCCGGCCTGCCGCCAAACCCTCAGCCCGTGATCAGACCTTTCGTTTCTCCGGCTCAAACCCCTCCTAGAACGAGGTCCACTAACACCGACTGAGGGGCCATGTACAAAGGACATGCTTTAACGGAGGCCTGGGCGACCTCCGACTGCATTGGCATTAGTGCCTCGAGTTTTCACCTCGCTTTGAGCCATCGCTGCTCAGCGAGCTTGTACTGGTCCGAGCATCCGGACCGTTGCGCTAAGCTTCCCTCGCATGTCACAACTCGCCCGTCACCTCCTCCTAGGAGTCAGAAGCTTCTGAGGTCGCTTCATTCCACTATTTCCTGCTCAATCGTGCCGCCGACGAGCCTCATGACAGCTATGGCCAGGGAGAGTGGAGACTCACTCCCCGGCGGTCCAGCTGGGCAGGGACCACTTGGGGGCCGCACACTTACATCTGTTTGCCTCTACGGATTCGTCCCTCTGCCAGTTGTTATTTCTGTCTGAGCGGACAACCCTTGGACAGACACTGGCTCTCAGCTGGCTCCGGGGCTCCACAGAAGTGCATTCCCCAGTGAGCCTTCTAAGAAAGCGGCTATACGATTCATTGTCGCTTGATGCCTGCTCAAGTTCAGTGATTATCATCACACTCACATGTTCAGCAGAGATGCTCCTGAAGCTCATTGAAATTTATCACACTCAGGTGTTGAGCAGAGATGCTCCTGAAGCTCAGTGAAATTCATCACACTCAGGTGTTGAGCAGAGATGCTCCTGAAGCTCAGTGATCTTCACATATGTATTGTTGAGCAGTGCTCCTGTCTTGTGCGCTCATGTCGCTTGCACCTACTGTGCTAGGTCAGGAGTGGAGCAGGTCTTGATAGTTGCCCCTTATTGGCCCAACCAGACCCAGTTCCCCTCGACAGCCCTCTTGACTTCCCCTGAATACATTTCAGGGACGGGGCATGATGGCACCCGGGTTCAGACCCCTGGAGAGATTCCAGGCCGGTCCTAAAAGCTGGACGCGGAGGTTCAGGTGGCTGCCGCATGAATATGTGGTAGTTACCATCACTGCTGCGAGCACCCTCTAAAAACAGGAAGTTGTGCTTACGCCAAATAGAAGTGGAACCTATTCGTTGAGTGAGTCTTCTCTCCGTGAGGAGATCCTGAGAGCGTTCGATCATTCAGTGCTCTCTTTCCTGCAAGATGGGTTGGAGTAGGCTGTTTTCCTCCACTCTCATAATGATGTTACCTCTGTTTTGACGCACATCATGATGCAGAAGTATGGGAAGCACGTCTGATCGTCAGGTTCCTGAGGGAGCAAGGGAATTGCCTTGTGCCCCTTTTTATCCTCTTTGGCCTTATCTCTGGTGCTACTGCACTGCAGAGACCGTCCCTGAGCCACTGCAGGCAGTGAGTTAAAAATCTCCTGCTCGCGTGGTCTCTACTAAAGGGTAGGGACTTGCTCGCTTTCAGTCAACGAGTTGTGCCTGGAATTCGGGCCAGCTAACTCTCACGAGCTGAGACCCCGACCTGGATATGTGCCCAATGTTACTACCTCTCCCTTAATGGGACCAGGTGATGAGCCTGCAAGCGCTGCCCCGGAGGAGGCAGACCCAGCCCTGGGTTTCTCTGTCCGTCTGCATCGTTGCGGGTTATGTGCACAGAACGCAAGCCTTAGAACCACAGACCAGCTCTTATCTGTTAAGGAAATCAGCAGAGAGCCCGTGTCTTCCCTCGGCAGAGTCTCCCTGCCGTCACTGTCCGGTTGAGTCTCCCCCCTGTCATAGGCTGGAGCCACCCCAGACATTCCATATGTTGTACTGCCCGGTCATCCGCCCAATTCATATGTGTATTCTCCACGTTACCTCCCTTCGGGTAGGATGTGGCTTCCGCAGCGTCCCTTCCTTCCATGTACAGGGAACGCTTTCCCAGTGGTCCTGTTGGAACAGCAGTGACTTCTCTGGCCTTAGCCCTGTCCTTCCCCGCCTTAGATTGTGGGGGCATCAGGAGGCTTTTTGTCTAGGCACTGGAAGGTGGCAACTTTAGTGGCATTTTAAAATGTCAACGTCGACTATGTCTGACGTTCTCGACTGAAAGGGAACGTCCTGGTTGCGTATGCAACCCACCGTTCCCTGAGTGTGTGATAAGTCACGCACGCCAATTCCATTGGCTCATTCAATAGTACTCGAAGATGACTGGCTCCCTGGCGTAATCCCCATTTCAGTCGACGTCGACTACGTCCTCCGTTCCCTCCTTCAGCGAACGGTGGGTTGCATATGCAACCAGGATATTTTTCATTGTGTGCCTTTTTCTATTTGCTTAGAGGCATTTGTAAACTGCAGTACTAAAGTTCAGCAGTAATAAAATAACTTGAAATCTTTTCACATCACGTCTTTTTGCACCAAACTATAGAGAGTAGTATCGCTGACAGTATCGATAAGTACTTTATCGAATTGAAATGATATCCATCCCTAGGATGGACGCTCGGAACGATAAAAAATGCGAGACAAAGCATCGGGCTTGATGTTTTTAGAGCCCAGATGGTACGAGATAGAAAAATCAAAACGACCGAAAAAAGCACCCACCGAGCTTGTCAAGAGTTCAAGCATTTAGCAGATCTAATGTACTCAAGGTTCTTGTGATCAGTCCAATAAACGAAAGGCACCCCCGAGCTTTCCAACCAATGATGCCACTTCTCCAACGCCAGCTTGACTGCCAACAGCTCTCTGTTACCAATTTCGTAGTTACGTTCTGAAGGTGACAAATGATGGGAATAAAACACGCAAGGGTGCATCTTGTCGTCCGAGGAAGAGCGCTGGAAAAGAACCACTCCAGCCCCCACTTCAGACCTCCACCACAAACTGACGTGAGGGATCAGGGGTCACAAGAATGGGAGCCGAAACAAAACGGCTTTTTAGGTTGTAAAATGAAACTCCAGCTGCACTAGGCCACCTGAACGTCACCCAGGTGGAGGTCAAGGCAGTAAGAGGGGTGACCAGTTGGCTGTAATTACGAATGAAATGGAAGTAAAAATTGCGGGAGTCTGTGGAGTCTCCCCACTCACAGACATGTGAGATAGTTAGGGGGGTTTGGGGGCATGCTCCCCCGAGAAAATTTGGATTTCTCTGACCTACATATGTGCAATTTAAGACTTTTGAAGGCCAAAAAAATGGATAATAAATAGCTTTAAAATCATGTCAATAAGGCATTAGATTATTTGTCAATACCTGCTCTCTCTCTCCGTCTCCTTATCCTGCCATATTTCTTCCCCTCCTAAAGCTAAACTTTGACTGATAGTCTTTTCATTTTCGTTTGTGTCAGTGAAGAAAGTAAACATAGGCTCAACTGATATTAATGTTTTATGAATCATTTTCTTAGATAAGTTAATTTACTCAAGGTTAACAGGTCACTATTGCCAAAAGGAACCTTCTACAAGCTTTGGAATTTGAAAACGTTTGTTGCATTTCACGCATTTGTAATCGCTCGCGTTCAGCGAGGAGGAGAGGAAGGGAGGTTGGTCGGTCGGTCGGCCCATCTCGGGACCAGCGAGATTCGTTGAGATTAATGAATCTATTTATTTATTTATTTATTTATTTATTAATTTATCTGAGGTGCCGGAACACAGTTCCGGACCATTCCGGCCCACTTTAACCCATGTGCGCACCCCCTCGGACGAGACAATGTACCTCAAGAAAGGGACAGACTGTGCATGAAAAAGGCATTTCTCCGCCTTGACAAAAATCCCATTCTCAAGCAGCATCTGAAGCACTCGCCTAACGTGCTGAATATGTTTCTGGAGAGACGAAGAAAAAATTTATATATCATCCAGATAAACATATATGAACTGATGAACCATGTCTCTCAGCACATCATTGACGAGTGCTAGGAAAACCGCGGGAGCATTGGACAGCCCAAACCATGACCAGATATTCAAAATGCCCCCTGGGGGTATTAAAGGCGGTCTTCCATTTCATTTCCCTCCCTGATGCGAACCAAATGATAAGCGTTACAGAGATCCAACTTTGTGAAAAAGGAAGCTCCCTGCAACTGCTCGAAGGCCGAAGACCAGTGGTACCTGATTTGTCAAAAGAGCAAATTCCTCCGTTCCTGGGTCCCAAGATGGTCAGACTAGCGGTGTGTGACCCTGTAAAGCCTTGCACCCCTCAGCCCCCTCTTGTGTCACCAGCCGGCAGCTGGGTGCTGTACGAGGACCCGATTACGCCTTCTCACTCACACCCTGCCGACCCATGTGTTTCCCCAGTGAGTCTTCTTGCGCAGCCCTGTGCTATGTAAGGGAGGAGAAGGTCTTGCTAGATGTGGCTTCCGCAGCGTCTTCCTTTCCTCTGAAAGGGCACGCTTTCCCAGTGTTGTCCAAGTCTGACTGAGTGGGTCTTGCGGAACAGCAGTGACTTCCCTGGCCTAAGCCCTGTCCTATCTCCGCCTCAATAATTCGGGGGGTCAGGAGGCTTTTGTCTAGGCACTGGAAGGTGCCAGCACTAGTGGCGTTTTAATTGGGATCCCAATCAGTCAACACGTCGAACGTGAGCGACTGAAAGGGGACGGAATTGTAGTCCCGTTGCCACTATTGCTGGACCACCGCTGACTCCGGGCTACGCTTGGCTCCTCAGTGAAAAACAAATGGTGCGTGCATCCACTTCCGTATTTAGAACCGCGCCGGTGTACATATACCAATGTGCATTGGCTCGTTTGATCAATACTCGAAGATGACAGGCTCCCTAAGTGTGATCCCAATCAGTCGACTACGTCTCCATTCCTTCGTTCAGGGAACGAGGGTTACATACGTAACCGAGACGTTTTGAATAGATGAACACATGATTCAGGCAGAACTTAAGTGAGCCAATATAATAACTAATCTAACTATTGTATGTGAGTGCCTTTAATAGAAGCCTTGTTCCACCCTACCTAAGAAATAATTACATACTGTAACCTATGTATGCATCAGTGGCGAGCGGGGACTTTTTTTAACCAGGTATGCTGGGTGACGCGTTATGTCAAAAATGCACCTGGTGCACGTTGGATGGGTTTATAATTATCGAGTTTGCTCTAGACAGTGTTAGCTGCTCAGTTGTTTATTCTCATAACACATGGCAAGACATCTAAAAGATTCCTATGTTTGTGCATTAGTTGAAAGTAGCCTACATTTACCTGTCCATGCCTTCACCTGTAAAAGCTGTCGAGTTGAGTTGAGGTTTGCAAAATTTGCCCTTTTTTTGTTATTTTTTTTATTCTGCTAGGTGGCACTAATTGTCGCAGAAACGACATCCTTCACCTTTTAGCGGTACGGCGAATTGGCTTGCATTTAAATAAGAGAAATAAGTCAAGTCACCTTCATTTATATAGCGCTTTTAACAATATGGACTGTTTCAAAGCAGCTTTACATTGATAATAGGAAATTAAAGTAATAGAGATTGTTTTGGCTTTACAGCAGCTCTAGAATAAAGTTATTGTCCAGCTAAAGTTAGTTTTGATAGATTCACTTCCGTCGCAACGATCATTAGTTATTAACTTAGGGGCCGTTAAAACGACACCGTTCTAACAGAAAATTCTTTAATGCGATCCGGCCGCTCATTTGCATAAAACAGTGCCTGGTGGCTCTGAGAATTAAAAAAAAAAAAAACATTTCGCTTCCACGTAGCCACGTGAATTGGAACTATCCCGACAACGTTTTATCAGTACAGAGGTAAAGGGAAGGAGGCCTTCACAAGGGAGAGACTAGTTGAAACTTCAGGTCTGCATTGTCTTTGTGTCCAGGCGCAGGTCCTTCATCAGATCTGGATCCGGCCTGGATCCGGTGGACTGTGGTAAACCTCGGGATAAACAGACAGACAAATATTAGCGTAGACGCCATCCTTCTTTTGATGTCCAAAGTACATCAGGATTTATGGGAAGTGTTCCCGGTTCCGGCTGACCTAAACTATGCAGCCTAACATTGATTTATAGAAGTCTATAATGTGTTATGTGTATGCTATGCCAAAGAGATGTGTTTTTAGTCTAGATTTGAACTGACAGACTGTGTCTGCTTCCCGGACAATGTTAGGAAGATTGTTCCAAAGTTTTGGTGCTAAATAGGAAAAGGATCTACCGCCAGCAGTCGATTTTGATATTCTAGGTATTATCAACTGGCCGGAATTTTGAGATTGCAATAGACGTGAAGGAGTATAATGCGTTAAGAGCTCGCTCAAGTACTGGGGAGCTAAACCATTTAGTGCTTTGTAAGTAATCAGCAATATTTTAAAATGTATACGATGTTTAATAGGGAGAAAATGCAGTGTTGACAGAACCGAGCTAATATGATCATACTTCCTGGTTCTGGTAAGAACTCTAGCTGCTGCATTTTGGACCAGCTGTAATTTGTTTATTAAGCGTGCAGGGCAACCACCCATAAGAGCATTACAATAATCTAGCCTTGATGTCATAAACGCATGAACTAATTGTTCTGCATTTGTCATTGAGAGCATATGACGTAATTTAGATATATTTTTTAGATGGAAAAATGCAGTTTTACAGATACTATTCACGTGACTTGATGAAATGAAAGATTGCTATCAAAGAGTACACCCAGGTTCCTAACCGTCAACGAGGACTTGACAGAGCAGCCATCAAGTGTTAGACAGTATTCTAGGTTATTACGTGAGGAAGTTTTTTGTCCAATAATTAGAATCTGTTTTTTCAGAATTAAGTAGTAGGAAATCACTAGTCATCCAATTTTTTATATCAGCTATGCATTCCGTTAATTTGGTGAATTGGTAAGTTTCGCCAGGGCTTGAAGAAATATACAGCTGAGTATCATCAGCATAACATTGAAAACTAATGCCATGCTTCCTAATAATATCTCCTAAGGGTAGAATGTACAGAGTGAACAGCAACGGTCCTAGTACTGAGCCTTGTGGTACGCCATACTGAAATATTGATCGATAAGACATCTCTTCATTTATTGCTACAAACTGATAATGGTCAGATAAGTATGATTTAAATCATGCTAATGCAATTCCACTAATGCCAACATAATTTTGGAGTCTATTTAAAAGAATGTTGTGGTCAATAGTATCAAATGCAGCACTAAGTTCGAGTAGCACCAATAGTGAGATACAACCACGATCGGATTATAAGAGCAAATCATTTGTGACTCTAATGAGAGCTGTCTCAGTACTATGATACGGTCTAAATCCTGACTGAAAATCCTCGCAGATACCATTTCTTTCTAAAATGGAACATAGTTGTGAGGATACTGCCTTTTCTAGTATAATAAGAAACACCATGGCAGGCGTCAATTAAGAATTAAAAATATGTATAATATAATAAATATTAGAAGCCTATTATAAATAGAATTTAAGTAAAATGTCATTAGAATAAATGTAAGCATAATAAAAATATAATTATTAAAATATAATAATATGAAAATAGTTTCCGTTATGACCTTTTTTTCACTTGCTTTAGTACAGTTAGTCTTGTATCAAACACAATATGATGTCCGTTGATTGAGATCTGGCAGCAGCATCATATTTTTCCTCTTGGGCGAGTGATTAGCGGACAGCTTTCCCTGTGCATTAAATCCCCTATAGGCCAGCAAACCAATGAGAACGCGGGACAGTGATGACGATCCATAACAACAGAGAGTAGGAGCCAAAGCTGCTATGGATCCACTTACCCGGAACTATCAGTGAGTGGCAGATTTGAAGAAAATTACCATCGTTTGGCAAATAAATAAATTACTGAGAGTTACATACATAGGGCCTATTACTAACATTTTATCATGTAAGCTTTATGATACACCTCATAAAAGGGAATTTATAGTAATTAATAGTGTTAATACTAATCAGCGAGTCCATGAATGGCTAGGGTATGCAGAGAATTCGCAGCTTATATGGACCGCACGCCACTGGTATATGCATGTATTCAATACTTTATTTTAATATATGACTAGCTACGTATTCAAAGTAAAGCTAACTACAAATGTCTACAGTACTATGGCTATTGCTATAGGTTTTGACGTGTTATTGCAAATAGCCTTTAGCAGTCTGTTTACTCTAAATCCCACCTTATCTGCTGATATTTCAGTCATGCAATTCAGTAAAAGGCTAGCTAACACTTGTAACCAATTATCATGACGCAATGACATTTTAAAATATATGGTGGTTCTACGCTAAGCTTACAACTGTTTAATACAATGTAGGCTACTGTCAAAAAAACAAACACTGGAGCTAACTAGGAGAAGTAGCGTGAATTGATTGAAAATTACTTGAGCTAGCTGTATTTTCTGTTTTCTTCTTACCTCTACAGCACTACTGTCCTCCGCTGCAGCAGCCTCTTCTTAGCTCGTAGATCTTGTAACTACTCCATTTACCCCAATCATTACTCCATTTCTGTGTATGTCTCAGTAATTACAGTCAAACTTACTTGCTTTGTGGTAATAAATAACAGCTTGATATGTAAAATCTGCAGTAAATGAATATGAAATCACCAATAATTACCTGTTACGTGCCAGTAGGCCGTATAAAGTCCCCCTGTAGTCAATAATTTTATCCCTTAAAACTCATCTTTGATCACCAAAATGACACATTGAAAAATACTTATTAATGCCTTAAAATAGTTTGAATGTAACTCTACACGCTTGTCTTGTTTAGTGTGGTTCTATGAATATGCAAATTAGCCCCTCCACTCACTGGCACCAGTTCAGAGATCTACTTGTTGATGATCACAAATTGATGTGATTGGTTACCAGGTAGTTGTGACGTCAGAATCACCAGCGATTTCAAACCACGTTTTTGAGACTGTCTTTGGTTCACTGCAGGTCTAAAATGACCCGAAGCGTTCAAATAAAAAATTGTTAAAAATCGTAGCTTCATCGGAATGGTCCGAAACCTGGTAACTTTATTACCAGATACATAATAACCCTTCAAAGTCTAAGGGGTTTTAAGTCCGCCTGGCACTATGTTGATATTTTGGCTTCTGGAATGGTCAATTTTCATAGCAGAGTGAAGAGAGTCATATTTCTGGATTCTATAGACTCTCAGCTACAATGTGGATGCATTTACAATACACTTACAATACACTTCTTGAGACACTTGTATGTGTTCTGCTGTGATATATCACCAAGAAATACAAAAACAGAAGTTACATTTTTTTGTTTTTATTATAGAAAAATATTAAACCATAAATAAATATGGGATTTTACAACAAATATTGATTCGTCAAAGGCTTTAAAAAAAAAAAAAAATGGGTGAAAAAATATAAAGACACAAATTAACTATTTACATTTCTGTGACTGTAGTCACCATACGTTTTTTTTTTTTGTAAAAACACAGAAATTATAAGAAAATGTAAAGGGAACATAAATTTTAATTTTGAATTGAATATTCTGTCTCAATTTACCAAAAACATCCAAAAACAACCTCTAGATGTCACTGTGCACTGCATTTGCACATCAGTCCACACAGGAAGGGGGCGCGCATTCAGGGTCCTGGGTTGAGCAATGATGCAATCAGCTGTTCTGGGGCTATTCTAAAACACACAGATTTTGTCAGTTTACATTCCCACGTATCAAAAATTGTACAGCCTTTATTACAATGTGGTAAATAAAGATTAGCTATTCATCATCATGTGTGTATTTTTAGATCCAAGTCATAGAACTTCTAACTACAATAATCTGACTATTATTACTGGAGACCTCACTATTACGCACCGAGTAACGTTATACAATGTCTAAACCAAACCCCCTCCCATGTAGACAAATAGTACAGGCCTTAGATAAGGCTTACTGCACCATTATTTCTGAAAATCTACAATAAAATTTCCCTAAAAAACATTACAATAAAATAGACAAGCAAAGTAAACTAAATAGCTTGTAAATGAAGATGGACTACATGCGGCCAAAACGCGCACATTATTTGATGGCGCACATTATTTGATGGCGCACATTATTTGATTACTGCTCCGTTATTTCTGAAAAGCTACAATAAAATAATTTTGCTAAAAAAATGATACAATATATATTAGACAATATATTATCAGCAATACTGCATTCATACTTACTCCTCAAATGGATCGATTCAGTCCAGAATTTGATCATCTTCATCCGAATCAAATCGATCTGGATCAGATCCGTTCTCACTCTCATCGCTCTCTCAGCAGCTTGCTCGGCAGTGAATCTTCGTTTGGCCATGTTTTCTTTGAAAAGAATCTAGTACAAATACGTGTATCTCCAAATGTGTTGTATCCAAAGACCGTGTATAGACAAATCAGCCGCAAACTCTATGGGCGCCGCCATCTTGCCTGCCGCCATTACTGCGTGCCTACGAAGTGTGACACTTGCCGGTGCCCTCTAATGACATTTCAATGAAAGCGGATCCTGCTCATGAAAGAAAATGTCTGGTGAAAGGGAACATTGGGTAGATGATGTCAGGCAGTGGCCAAAACTTACCGATAAAGGTAATTTATTGACAACATAATGTATTGATGTAAAAATGCGTCAGCCAAATGTAATGTAATGTAATTAAGACGTGTATTAATTGATGACAACAATAAAACCGAACGCTGTCATTACTAGCTGTGTTGCTAATATGTTCACAAGCTTCACAAGTTGCAAATAACTCAAATAAGTGTTTCCCCTACCATTGTTTTTTTTTTTTTGGGGGGGGGGGGTAAATATGAATCATACATGTTCTGTGTGAATGAATGGTGCAGTTTCATTTAACACACACACGCGCGCTGAAGCACGTGTGACGCTCGAGCTGTTTATTTGCCTATATAAGAGGACACGACTGCATGGACTTCCTCTCCAGACTTTGTGAGTCACTTTGTGAGCATTTAAGCATTTGAGAAAAACTATTGTCATGTCATAAACACAGACACAAAGACGCACATCTTGGTCCTCCACTCGACCAGGAACTCTGTGTAATCCGTATGGCCGTAAACATGAGCAGTCAATGTGCAACAAAGGTTCGTGAATTTCACAAACGGTTTTATTCCAGGCCTGTAGTTTTGTGCTGTTGTTAAAACAGCCAACCACACAACACGCTCTTCCCGGCATCACTGGACAGCATACGTACTAAAATTTGTAAATTCGTACATCTAACATCTGCTACAGCCGCCTACGAGACCAACACGCTACTTCCGCTACTTCCTTAGCAGCAAGGCACGCAGTAATGGCGGCGCTGCTTTACTTCCGTGTTTTGCCGGATTTGTGTATAAGACGAAAACATTTTGCGAATCCTACGTGGGATTGATTCCAAACCCCTCCCCTTTTTTTACGTTACTGACAACGTCATTTTTTGTTTTTGGTCTGTGATTGGTTCACACACAGGTCTGTCATTGGTTCACACACAGGTCTGTGATTGTTTCACACACACACACACACACACACACACACACACACACACACACACACACACACACACACACACAACAGCACTTTGTATCAATAGATAGAATTAAGTACAATTTCTCTGTTTTGCGGTAAAATGCTATAGATTTGCACTCAAATACGGAAGGCTTATCATTCGCGGAAGTCAACACAGTCAGAGTCAGCTTTTTAATAAAAAAAAGGAAGTTAATACCTTGATCCATTCCAAAGTTATTAATAGATTTGTAAGGGGAGCGCATTTTTGACGCTCTTATTTGATGTTGCCAATTTTGAGTTACTGTTCATTGAATTTGTTCATTGAATTGCAAAAAATAATTTTAATAAAAATGTTTATTATGAAAGATTAATAAAAATATGTTATGACTGAAATAATTGCATTTTTATTAAGTTAGAATTAAAACAATGGGTAACAAAATGCTTTCCAATTGTTCTCTTTCTAATGCAATGTTCAGGTTTGACTGTATTATAAAGTAAAACGTCTCGGGAGCGCTGCCTACAGTCCCAAGCTCAGCTTTTTTTTTTTTTTTTTTTTTGAGGGGGACCTCTAGAAGCGATACTCTCCTTCAGATGGTAGGCTGAATTAAAATATCTAACCAATTTCTAAGTCAGATACAATTTTTAATTACTTTAAGTCCTCGGAATTAAATGCAGCCATAACACTGGAATACTGTTTTATATTTAATTATATGATCTCGTAACCTACACGCTGCCTCGGCAAATGCGAGATTCGAGCTGTTATAATTTGGCTTTCATCCCTGGAGAAGAAAGTCAACAGGCGCGAGACTGAAACACCTGACAGCGCACGGCTGTACGCGTCAAGATATTTCTCAATGAACACAGCCAGCACCCTCAGGAGCTGACTGTGAATGCCTCGCACCTAAACAGTATTATTTATCAGATCGCGTGTGTCCCTTTTATTGCAGACCCGTAACGCGTTGCCTTAACAAACGCGAGATTCGAGTAGTACACAATATATTTGGCTTTCATCTCTCGAGAAGAAAGTCAACAGGCGTGAGGGTGAGATACCCGAAACGCATGTGTGCGGCGAGTTATTTCTCAATAAACACAGCCAGCACCCTCAGGAGCTGACTGTTCATGCCTCGTACTCACACAGCAAACTGCAAAGTAGACTCGTAACCTACATGCTGCCTCAGCAAACACGAGATCCGAGCTACTAGATTCTGTATTGCAACTGCAAGGCAACCTTAAACTTACGCGCTGCCTCGGCAAACGCGAGATTCCAGCCACAGAATCTTATTGCAAAATACACTCGTAATCTAAGCGCTGCCTCTGCAAACGCGAGATCCGAGCTACTAGATTCTGTATTGCAACTGCAAGGCAAACCTTAAACCTACGCGCTGCCTCGGCAAACGCGAGATTCCAGCCACAGAATCTTATTGCAAAATACACTCGTAATCTAAGCGCTGCCTCTGCAAACGCGAGATCCGAGCTACTAGATTCTGTATTGCAACTGCAAGGCAAACCTTAAACCTACGCGCTGCCTCGGCAAACGCGAGATTCCAGCCACAGAATCTTATTGCAAAATACACTCGTAATCTAAGCGCTGCCTCGGCAAACGCAAGATCCGAGCTACTAGATTCTGTATTGCAACTGCAAGGCAAACCTTAAACCTACGCGCTGCCTCGGCAAACGCGAGATCCCAGCCACAGAATCTTATTGCAAAATACTTTAACAGGACATACAACACCAAATAGGACAGACTTGTTCACACATACACAGAGCGCTTGCTGAATAGCAAAAAGCTGACATTTCTGTGTGCCGGCGTGCTTTTGTATACATCCGCTTATGCCGTCACACGCTACGTCATCATGCAACGCCAATAGGATTGGATTCGGTTTCATTCATAAATTCAGACGCGCTACGCTGAAGGGCGTTCCCCTAGGGAACTATATATAGTTCCTCGAAAGGGAACTATATATTTGGCACTTCAAATTACCATTTAAACCAATCAACCAAACAAAAAACTTGACAAAAATAGTCTTTGAGAATCTGTTATTATATACTAAAATCAACAACCTGAAAAAAATAGGCAAATATGTGCAAAAATCACTAGAATTCACAAGCCTTTCTACAGAGAGCTGTAAATCCATCTAGTGGTTTAAATATGATATTGCACGATAATTATGCTCACTACATCCACCAGATGGCACCAATCTGACTTCTATAGGCCTAGTCTCTGCTTTAACCTGAAATACAGCATTAATAAAAAAAAAATAAAAAAAAAATTGGATCATAATTATTGCATAAATATTAATTATTATCATAAAATTCTCTCAAAACTCCAAAGAAAAAAAGAAAAAATATTATTGAACAAAAATACATTTCAGTGATTTTTTTTTGAAAAAATAAATATCTGAATCCCGCCATAGACCCGAAGACCCCCCAGGTGGCATAAAAATGAGGAACCCCAGAGGGTTAAGGAGAAAATACTCAGCAATGGTGTTGACTTATGCATTTGTACATGGCTTGTCTTAAAGCATATTAAAAACACCACATAGACATATAAACAACATTAAAAGCTTGATTTTTCACCACAGGTGGACTTTAAAACATTATCTGAGACTGAACAGATAACAGTACACTACCCGGCCAAAAATAATAATAATTGCGAGTCTGTATTTAAATTGGCAAATGGTTAACAGTAAATGATTGGATAATTATTGCAGTGATATGTTTCTAGAATGTCATATATTTGGCAGCAGTTCGTCTAACCCTAACTGATGGAGTACGTAGCTTTTCATTTCTTACACAATCATGTAGGAAGACACATCATGGCCATATTCCAGGATGACAATGTCAAGATATATCAGGCTCAAATTGTGAAAGAATGGTTGGGAGGGAGCATGAAGAATAATTGTCATACATAAATTGGCACTTCTGAGTCCAGATCTTAAATTCATTGAAAGACATTGGGATGTGCTGGAGTAGACTTTACAGAGTGATTGTCTCTAGCATTATCAATACAAGATCTTGACCAAAAATGTATGCACCTCTTGATGGAAATACCATCACAACATGTATACATATAACATAGAACATGCTGGAAACATATTAATCTCTGCAATAATGATAGGCTCTTCAGCATTTGCCTCTTTAAATCCAAACAGTTACTTTTTTTGGACCGGGCAGTATAATATTTCTGTTAAGCTGACATGAACACAATGGGCTGATGGCCACTCACCCTTGTTATACTCTTCAATACACATTCTACACAAACACGACTAATACATGTTTATTTATTTATTGTTACAATAAATTATGTTTAGTTACATTGTTACATTTATTTCTTTTTTAAGGAAAGAAAACAAAATAGAGTATGTGTAAAAGTTGGATTTACCATTTTGTGACGATGGAAGTTATAATTTACAGTCAAATTACATTAATGTGATACCATTAAACGTTTATTTATATAGTTATAGTTATATATATACGTGTTAATGTTAACTTTGAGAACTCTAATTTCAGTATGTCAAACATGTTTAATCAACAACTTGTAGGTAGAAATACAGTATTTATTACTAACATATAAAACTGTACGCACAGTTTAACTGTATTACTGTTTATACAGAAGTAAATAATTTACAGAAATGCTTTTAGAAACAAAAGCAAGATATACATATACAAGTAGAGCATTTATTTTTAGTTTGCCCAAGCTGTGAAACAGGCCACCATCATTTAATGTTGTAACTGCTTGATGACACATGTAGGTGTTACCAGTTGTGCCTCCATTTTCTCATCCTCATCAATGAGATGCTGAATATAACATGAAGTACCCACTAATACATGGCCAGTGGTCTGCATAGTGAACAGAGTCCATCTTAGGGCTTCCCTTTTAACGGAGAGAAAACAAGAACAGTGAGACATAAGCCTTTCGTGTTTACAATCTTAGCACTTTATGTTAATGTAAATTAGCTTTTTAAAATATAATAATCTATTGTTTTTTTATATAATTTATTATTGACTGCACTTCAATAATAAGTTTTGTAATATAGAAGCCTTCAGAAGCCATTCATTATTTTTTTGTCTTGTTTTCTCAGGATTTTGAAAATGACGAGGTAAAGAGTAACATTTAAAGTATAAATGAATATAGAATATATTATATGTTTATCTAAGAATATACATCATTTTAAAAATTATATTTTACTTTATTTCAATCTGTTGCACAAAAAGACAATGTTTTATGTACAATATCTCACAAAAGTGAGTACACCCCTCAAATTTCAGCAAACATTTTAGTATATCTTCTCAAGGGACAATACTATAGAAATGAAACTTGGATATATTTTAGAGTAGTCAATGTGCTGCTTGTATAGCAGTACATATTTACTGTCCTCTGAAAATAACTCAACATACAGCCATTATTGTCAAAATAGCTGCCAACAAACGTGAGTACACCCTACGTGAACATGTCAAAACTGTGTCCAAAGTGTCAATATTTTGTGTGAGCACCATTGTTATCTAGCACTGCCTTAATCCTCCTGGCCAAGGAATTCACCAGAGCTGCACAGGTTGTTGCTGGGACCCTCTTTCACTCCTCCATAATGACATCACGGAGCTGCTGGATGTTAGACACATGTTGCTTCTCCACCTTCCTCTTGAGGTTTCAGGTCTGGAGACATACTTGGCCACTCCATCACCTTCACCTTCAGCTTCCTCAGCAAGGCATTTGTCATCTTGGCGGTGTGTTTGAGGTTGTTTTCATGCTTTTCGGCCCAATTTCTGAAGGGAGGGCATCATGTTCTGATTCAGAATGTTGCAGTACATGTTGGAATCCATGTTTCCCTCAATGAAGCTCAGCTCCCCAGTACCAGCAGCACTCATGCAGCCCCAGGCCATGATGCTACCACCACCATGCTTGACAGTAGGAAAGACAGTTTTCTTGGTACTCCTTACCAGGGCGTCACCACACATGCTGGACACCGTCTGAGCCAAACAAGTTTATCTTAGTCTCATCAGACCACAGGACATGGTACCAGTAATTCATGCTCTTGGAGGGGTTGCTTTCAGCAAACTGTTTGCGGGCTTTCTTGTTAGCCAGCTTCAAAAGAGACTTCCTTCTGGGATGACGGCCTTGCAAAACCGACTTGTTGCAGTGTGCGGTGTATGGTTTGAGCACTGACAATCTGACCTTCCGCTTCTGCAACGTCTAAAGCAATGCTGGCAACAATCATGCATCTGTTTTTTAAGCCAGCTTCTGCACCTGACGCACAGCACGAGGACTCAACTTCTTTGATTGACCATTGCAAGGCCTGTTCCGAGTGGAACCCGTCTTGGAAAATCTCAGCATGACCCTGGCCTGAAACTCAGTTTCAGGGTGTTATCAATCTTCTTATAGCCTAGGTCAACTTTGTGGGGAGCAACAATTCTAATTTTCAAATTCTTAGAGAGTTCTTTGCCATGAGGTGCCATGTTGAACATCCAGTAGTCAGTATGAGAGAATTGTACTCAAAGCACAAATTTTAACTGCTCTAATACAAGATACACAAATTTGTATGGTCCTGTCAAGCAGATAAAACATGAAAATGATGAATAGGACATGTGCCTTTGTATGGTTACGACGTACAGCTATTATCACTTAGGGTGTACTCACTTTTGTTGGCAGCTATTTTGACAATAATCGCTGTATGTTGAGTTATTTTCAGAGGACAGTAAATATATACTGCTATACAAGCACATTGACTACTGACTACATTGACTAATGTATCCAAGTTTAATTTCTATAGTATTGTCCCTTGAGAAGATATACTAAAGTGTTTGCTGAAATGTGAGGGGTGGACTTACTTTCGTGAGATACTGTATATGTATAGCAGCCGAATGAATAAGTATAAATCTTTACAGTGCACACAAAGCCTGGTTACTGACAAATCTTATGCTTATGCAACCTGGTTCCCTGAGAAGGGGAATGAGACTCTGCGTCTTGGTGTTGATGCTATGAGGAACGCCATCAGCATGACCTGTGTCTGAAGCACGTGTAAACAAATGCCAATTTTCATTGGTAGATGGCAGTACATGACATCACATGCAGAGTATAAAAAGAGAGCCTGAGGCACACATCATCAACTCTGTTGTCTGTTGGAGACGTGCAGGCAAGCCCAAAGCAGGGCAATGACACACAGCTTCTTGTTGCTCAATTACCTCCCAGGGAACTGGGTTGCATACACAACTTGAGACATTCCCTTTTGAAGTGGAACTTAGATGCTGTGTCTTAGTGTCGACGTTATGGGGATCCAATTACCAACTACATCATGCTTAAGGAATGCCTGCCCTACTAAGCTGTGATTATGCACAAAAATATTGGGCATAGCTAGTGATGCTCCGATTGATCGGATGATATTGGCTAAAAATAGCTTGATCGGTGAACCTCAAAAGCGTCGATTAAAAAAGCCGATCACGTGTCGTAAATTACTTGCGCAACTTTTTTCCACCTGCATGCGCGGCGCACGGGCACACAACAACAGAGCAGAGCTTGCTTGCTGTGTGTGTGTGTTGCTAACAGCAAGAATAAATACATAGATTTGATTATTTAAAGCGTTAATTCTAATGGTCTAGTGGGAGAACTTTTGCCTAGCGTGTCAGAGGTCCTGGGTTCGAATCTGCACTCGTATAGGGTTTTTTCTCATCAAAACCGATTAGGTTTATCAGTTGTTGTATATCAGGCAGGGACACGTTTGTGTATATTTTGTTTTGTAATTTCACCGGAACGAATAGAGAGTCTCCACAACGGATTAAAGCGCTGTGCTCGGACTGTGCTCGATCCACAGGAGAACACAGTATCCGCGCCACTGATCGCAGCGGCAACGAGCACTTAGATCACTTGATTAAAAAGTATATAAAAAAACACATTTCAGCGCTAGATCGCCTCTTATTTAACAAATGAACAAAATGAATGCTCTGCTAGTTAACTGGAGATGTTTTATTTACTTGTATTGGTACATTCGTACCGTGAGATGTTTCAAAAGTGGTGGGGACATGTCCCACCCGCAAATTACGCCAATGCTATCACTTGTCATTAGTCTTCCCTTGTCTTTCAGTCTTAGGCCAACTACCTCTTTGTTTTAAATAGGTCATTATGCTTTTCTTATGCCTTATTTGAAGGATGGCTTATAGTAATCTAAAATATTTTATATTTTTTGTCATAGTTGGAAATACTCAGACGTTCATAATAATAACAGAAAAAAACTTGCCATAGTTTTGTCCTTTTGTCCTTTGTGGCAGTAGCCAGTTTTGGTGTAACAAGTTTTACATTTTGCTGCCAATTATTAAATGTAGTCAGTGTATTAAGAGGCTACAATTTCCAAGTATGCCTAAGTGTAACTTGATCCCATCCCATTAAGCTGATCTAATGTGTGTTGGTCTGCCTGACCCATCTTTGTTTGGAATAATTTCATGTTACTCTGCCTTATTTGGGAAAGATGGCCTACAGTAGCCTTAAGTTATCTCATTTTCTAAATACAATTAAATAAACACTTGGTGGTTCTTCAAGATCTTGGCTGTAGCCTATTTCTACTGCCCCCCACCCCCACCCCCCCAATACAGTTAATTCATAGTTAGTTTCATTTCTACAAATGGTGCAAACTCCACTAGATTATAGATAAAAGATTCCCATTCCCCTGCCATTCTGTGATCGGCAGTGATCGGCAATCAGCAGATCATGATTTTGGTGATCTGCTAGGATTTGCTAGGATTCTGAGCAAAACCAAAAAATATGAACACATCACACCAGTCCTCAGGTGTGCCAGTTACATATAGGATTTATTTTAAAGTATTATTACTGGTATATAAATCATTCAATGGCCTAGGAGATACATTGCAGATATGCTCACTGAATATAAACCCAACAGATCACTCAGATCATTAGGATCACATCAGCTTGAAATACCAAGGGTTCACTCTAAGCATGGCGAGTCCGCTTTTAGCTACTATGCCAGCCGCAGCTGGAACCAGCTTCCAGAGGAGATCAGATGTGCTCATACAGTAGTCACATTCAAATCCAAACTCAAAACACATCTGTTTAGCTGTGCATTTACTGAATGAGCACTGTACTGCCCTACAAAGCAAAAAGGCAGTAACTACGCAGAGTGCAGAACTGAGAAAAATTACTTTAAAGTTATCCTGTCATCCAGCCTAAGTAGTTGTAGGTAGATTATTGGACATGTGGCTGTTTTGTTACTTTATATTAGCTTATTCTTTGTACATATCAATCCTCATATTTAATTTGATATTTTACCCCTATTTTGCAGTTACTGTATTCTTGCTTTGTATTACTTACCAAAAACGTGGCACCATACCAAGGAAAAAGGCAGTAACTGCAGATTCTCCAAAAACTATTTTGCCACAACTTGGGCTCTGGGTGTGTTAGATACACTGTATTTGAAACAATTGGAACCATTTGTTTTCCTGAACATGGATATACCAAACCCAAACTAATTTGACCATTTTAGGTCAATATTTTCCAATGTAGTAATGTAGTGTAGTATCTGCTATACCTACAAATCACATTAATGTTAAAGCACTGCAAAACATTTTTTTGGAGCAATAATAGGCAAGTTAAACTCCAATTCAACAGAGCAAAACAAAATCATTTTGCGTAAGTGTTTCTAAGGCTTTTCAAACTCTTATGATGATAACTAAGATAAACAAGTTGATGATTTTATATGGTGCAGTATCTGTTTCAGTAGGTTTATAAACACAAAGTACTGAATTAAATGAATACACGGGACATAAATACCTGCCAGCTCGCTCTGTCTGCAGAAGTTTGTTTTTGTTGAAAGCATGGATGCTTACAACAGTAAAGAGAAAGATGTCAGTTTTGCTCACAACTCGCTAACTTATCTAAACAGTGGACATAGTCTTCAAACAGCGGCCGCGAAGAGAGTGTGTTTTAAGTTGAACAGACACCTGTCACGTTAAAGAATAACTGTTACACCGTGTTTATGGACAGTTAGATTCTCCTGCTGGACAATAACGCCGTGAATGATTAGCCTATGAAAAAAGAAGACGCCGTTCATGTAGGCTAATAAGAGCGAAGAAGATCACGCTGTAAGGAACTCAGCTTTTTGGAAATATTAATAATCAATAATATCTTGTTATTATTAATTATAAATATTTGGGTCAGTTAATTGGATTAACTTGATGTGGCTGAATAAAGATTGTCTCTCTCTCTTGAGCATGTGGCGCATGTGGCCACATTCCTTTGAGGTCGTAAAAGTCTGTTATCAGTCTTAAAGTGTTCTGTAACCGGACACCCGGCTGACAAAGTAACTTCATTTGTGAGGTTAGTTTTGGGGGAGAGTTTCATAGACCTTTATATTGATTAAATATAGTGAATATGAATAATTAGTGTGTGTCTGAATGGTCCAGACCCTACAACGCCATGACAGAGGTTAGTGCTCTCCGAGTGCTTTTCTAGTTATTGAATATTTTTTCACCGCTGGTTGGATTATAACTTTGTGACATGAACAACAAAATGATGACATGGCATCCGCGATGATGTGAAGTTACAGAGGATAAAGTTACAGCTAGGAGCAGGGAGGATCAGGGGCAGGTAAGCAAAGCTATTTAAAACATCGCCTGTCAATTAGCATAATGCTATCTGAATGGACCTCTGAGAGGAAGTCCGGCCCTGGCGGCTGACAGGTGTTTATATTGTGATAGCCTAGCCTCTAAATGTTTAATCTGTCACTGTACTCCGGGTATTTTCTTTTCAACGCCAGTTCGACCATCTTCTTTCCCCGGCTTTGTGCCATCTCAAACAAAATTTGTGTGAAGTTAGAAGGGTGAAATCGCAAATGTTAAAACCGTCCCGTGAGGATGCCGCGAAATCAGCTGTGTGTGTTCACCATGGCAACAGTAACTACACTGCGCAGCAACACGGTTATTTTTTGTTAGGAAAAACATAACAAGAATACAGTAATGGATGTTACTGTACTCTTGCTTTGTTTCACTAGGGCTTTTTGCAGTTACTGTACAAACGACTACCATTTTTCTCCAAAACAACACACATTTGAGATAAGATGTTTTGTCACATAACAAAGGATGCCTTGAATGTCATGAAAATGATAATAACTCATTTTTGACCAAAAATGCAGTTACTGCCTTTTTGCTTTGTAGGGCAGTGTACCACTGTTCGTCCGACTGTTTGTACTGTATTTTATTTTATGTTTTAATTATTCTGATTTCTTTTGATTATTTATGTATTTTATCTTTTATTCTAAACTGTTTTAATAATTCTGATTTATTTTGATTATTTCAATTTCTAAAGCACTTTGAATTACCATTGTTTATGAAATGCCTTGCCTTGATCGGTAATCAGTGATCGGCCCCAAAAATGCTCTAGGCATAGCACCAAAGACTCTACGGAATTCAGCCGGAGTGGATCTACTCTAAGGGCATGACTTGCAAAAAGCTACATACTCCCTAAGCCAATCAAAAGCCCCAATCTTCTATTCTCCATAACAAGGGAAGTTCTGGTATGTACTCTCTTCCTCCCTCCCTAGCGGAACAGGCCTCAGCCCAAAGCACCAAGAGCAGAGCTATAAGCGGGGATACACAGTATAGCCTCAGCTATGCTCTGGTATGCCTCACCAGCACCTCACCAATATTGACTGAACAGGCTCTTTTGGAGCAGCCTACCAAAGGGAGCATGAAGGGTGCTAAAGCATAGACAAGGAGTGGACAACTACTTGTTTTCCTAAGATGTAGTCTTAGGATGTAGTCCAACTACAACTTTCAGTATTTCCACCAAACCGATTGGAGAATACTTCCTACCACTGTTCAAGAAGGGAGGCAAACTAAAGAAATGCATATTGCAGTTTGCCCAATAACTTTAATCAACCATGCTCTATACCCCAAGGATGCCGCAGGGGAGCCTAGGCCCTACTTAAAGATCCCAATGTAACTGGGTAAGCTTGTACCCTGACTTGAGTAAAGGCACTTCTCCAAGCGCTTCTGCTAGCGCTTCAATTCAATACTAAACTATAGAGACATATAGAAGCACCCATTTCCCTATATATATCCCTACTTCAAGACCCAACAGTAGTTGAGAAGGGAGGGAAATGAAAAAGAGAGACACTTGCAGACTGCCCACCATAATTCCATTTTTCCTTAATGGGCTCCTGCCAAGCAACCCATTCAAAGTGGAGCGTAAAATTCTTCTTTAGACCTTAACATAGGGGAGAATTTAGCTCTACTCTGGAAAAAATATACTTTAAACAGGACATCAGCGCGGAAGCAAGAGAGATGCCAAAGGGAACCTAACTCCACCCACAGCCACTGACCAATGCCTCTCTCACCCTGGGGGCAGGTGAAAGGGGCAGGCTGTCCTCAGACTTGACTTGACTATCATCCCCATGGGGAATTTTATTTTTTTTGCTTGTGTTTCAACATGCGTACAAACAAAGAACCAACAATGTACATAAATATAAATTGACACATGCCCATCATACAACCTAATCTGAAATTATCTTCAGATGCCAAACACTTCGGCCATGCATAAGTAATCGAGTATTTCACAGTATGAAACAGGTGACAGAAATAGCTTTAGAGGCAACGGCCTCTTTTTGGGCCTGTCTATAGCCTGAGGAGCTGGTGGATGGCTGCGGTTGCCCACTGGGGGCAGACTTCCTAGGTTTTGAGCAGCGAGGGAGATATTGCTTAAAGGCTGCCGACTGTTTTTTCGCCTCCTGAAACCTGTCGACAACTGTGTTAACGGAGTCACCGAACAGGCCAGAAGGTGAAATCGAGGCATCAAGGAGGAAAGCCCTGTCTTTTCCTTGGTGACACGGAGATACAAGTCGGCACCCTTACGCAACTCAGCTATATCTTCAGGTGTTGGTCCCTCGCCCTCATAAATATCCTTAAGAAGATCGGCCTGGCAAGCCTGTAGCACCGCCATAGTGTGCAGACTGGCACCAGCCCGACCTGCAGCCATATAAGCCCTGCCCACTAGAGATGCGCAGATAGGCTATTATTTCATCCGCAACCGCATCACAAAACTCATCATCCGTCCGCCATCCATCCGCACCAACGTTTTTGACCAATTTTCAAAACCGCACCCGCCCGCCATCCGCTGATACAAGGCGCTGCTGATGACAGCCGAGAGACTAGAAACCGCCCGCCACCCGCCCGAATTTATTTAAAATATTTTTTTTCGTCACGTCATCCGCCCGATCCGCGGTTTATCCACGGAGTCCGCGGCTATAACCGCCAACCGCGCATCTCTACTGCCCACCAAATTAGATGTATCACGGCAGGGTTTGGTGGGCAGCGCCGGTGTCTTCAGGGATGAGACAGCGTCGGGTGAAAGATAGCTAGCCAATGGCTCTTCCACCCGAGGTATCATCCCATAGCCATTATCTCTCACCCCCGCGATGTTACTATAATCAAGGATAGGGGGGTTGGACAAGCGAGATGATGGTAACAGAGCTCGTATGAGAAGCCCAACAGGGAAAAACTCCCATCAGACTCTTCCCTTCACTCCACCTACAATCCCCGTGATCAATCCCACCATGCTACATGCCCGAATAGATTCTCATCCCTCAAGAGAGAATCAAGCATGGGTGGAGCATACCACAGTGAACGCATCACAATGAATGCATTCAGCTCCCTCGAGAGCTGAACACACTGTGGAATAGGCAAGAAATGACTGAGGTGCCCTTGAGCAAGGCACCTAAACCCAATCAAGCTCCCTAGTGAATGGCCGCAGTGATGTGTGTGTGACTATCTTGGATAGGTTAAATGAAGATGACAAATTCCGAGTATGGGTTACTGTGATAGGGACCCGAGCAGTCACAAGGAGAATCACACCAGGCATCCGTTTAAAGGTCATTCCAAAAGAAACATTAAAGGCAATTAAGTGAAAAGGGTCCATAAAACAGTGAATAACAGCAAAAAATAAAAACAAAGGTTACAAAAACAGTCTGAAAACTAGCATTGTTGAGGTAATAAAACTAGCACCAACTTCTCTCACTAACTGTTGGAGACTGAAGTTTCCCATGCTCAAGCAGCATTAACAACCTTTGCATTAAGCACCAAACCACTCTCTGTTCCCCCACCTCACTTCTTATCACTCTTAAACGCATAATTTCCCCACCTTTAGTTAACTGATATATACCATTTTCTGTAAAACGAACTCTTGTCTCTTTATACATTTCAGCAAGTTCTCTCAATGATAGTTAAGACAAAGAGTTTAAAAACAATCAGTAAATCCAACATACAGGCAATAGAAAAACAAATATTGTCATTTGCACAACTGATATTTCCTAAATTAGTTAAAATGAGCATTTCCCACCACCCAGGGTGTGCACATCCCTAGAGGTTATGCCCACTCCTCTAACCACAGGAAATTAAACAATGACCACATGAACAATTACAATATGCATGATCTGAAGAACAATAAGGAAACAGTTTTGAGGGATGGAAAAGCAACACTGGCTCTCCATCCCAGTTACCATACTTGGTTACCATAATGTGAAAACATTATGTCATGTCACACCAAGACGCAGCGTCAAAGTTAAGGCCAATTTATACTTCTGCGTCGGGTGCGCGCAGTAGGTACGGCGTAGCATACGCACAGACGTGTACAATACACCGTACCCTCAGAGGTTCATGATCATTGCCCGCGGGCCAATCACAGCCTGGGGATGAACTTCAAATGGGCCACAACTTGTCTATTAAAATATATGATGTGGCCCGCCACGCATAATCTAAAGATCAAGCAATTTCACAAAGTCAACACAAGATGACAGCACTAGATTTTAGGCCCGGTGTAGCAGTAAACTGTAAGTGACAACTTGACAATTTGATAACTGTTAAGCGCTGCCAGTTCTGTTGCATATGAGAAACATTAAATGCGTAGAGAAATCCAGTGAGAAGCATTCAAGTTTGGAGTTTGGAGTTTCAAACCACAAACAAATGTCTTGGTGATTTAACCTGGTTTAAAGCCAAATAAACACACACTGGCATTCTCAAAAACACTGACATGCAAAACAGGAGAAACATTTGTGCAACAATAATCCAGTTAGAATACTTTTCAATCCACAAACCACAAATCATTTACCATAGATTTACTGTGGTAATACTAATTGTAACCATGGTATTGTGGCAGAAATATAAGATATTCATGTCTAATTTTATTATAGTATTAATGTAGACATGTATTAAATGTATTTAAGGAGCAATGAATATAGGCCACAATACAGAATTTATAAATTAGCAGTTTTGTAAATTGTTACCTTGGTAGTAAGGTGCTATGTGTGGTTTTACCTGTGGTTATAATGCTATAAATGTATTATACTATGGAAGACCAATGATTAATTTTAATAAGAGTAGAGTTTAACTGAGTAACTGTAACGGTCATCAGCTGGAGTGCCCTCGAGAGCCACCAGAGGGCACTCCACTTCAGATTGTTATTTTCCCTCACAACTACATTTCCCATACTCACTGCCCGGACTCATCATCACTGATCACATTCACCTGTGTATCATTACCTTGTTTAGCTCACCCCTTATAAGCCTGGTTTTATCATTCAATCACTGCATAGTTTTGTATGTGTTGCACTGCATCTCTGAGCATTTCTTTGGTTCCCTGTTTTTCGGTTGCTTGGACTCTCTGCCTTGCTTTGGATTATCCGTTTGCCTTGTCCCCTGCCTGCCTCTGGATTACCCGTTTGCCTTGCTCCCAACCTTGTGTGTTTTTTTGTATGGATTGCCTACCTGGACTTCGACCTGTTGCCTTTACATTTAATTACGTGTCTGGATTTTCCCCTTCTTATTAAAGCTGCATTTGGATCTAAAACTTTCTGGTCTCAGAGCAGTTTCGTGACAGAAAACTACGCCAACACAGATCCAGCAGCCGAGTAAAACCCAGACCCATCAATGAATCCAACAGCACAAATTATACGTCTCCGTCAAGGAAATCGTCCCATCGAGGATTATGTAATAGACTTTTTGGAGCTGGCTCATCTGACTTACATGGATGAGGTATGTTTAATGTTGATTTTTCGTGGAGGACTGAGCCACTCAGCTACCGTATGCCATTGCACGACCCTAACAGGACTGTTGAACAGTATATTGACTTGGCCCTTTCCTTGAGCGGTTCATCATTTACCGTGGGCCTTGCAGAGGAAGAGACCCCGCAAACTCATGGTAAACTCTAAGCCTGAGAATCTTCACGTCATGCCACCCATCAGGCCCACCACCAGATCGGTCTCTGGACTTCCCAGACTAATGTCCAGCGTGATGGACCCTCCGCTCATGTCAGCACGGATGGCCAAAAAGATCGGGATCTTTTGCGGGGTCCCCGAATGGGGTCTCGTCCTGCCAAAACCACCGTTCCAGAGTCTCGTTCCGTCGAGGTCCCTGCCAAGCCTGCGCTCCACGTCATGCCTGCCAAGTCTGAGTCTCTTCACGTCATGCCTGCCAAGTCTGAGTTTTTTCACGTCATGCCTGATTCGCCTGATCTTCATGTCACGCCTGGCCAGCCTAATCTTCACGTCATGCCTGATCATCACCTCATACCTGTTCAGCCTGATCTTCATGTCAAGCCTGCACTCTCCGTCAGTCCTGCCAAGCCTGAGCTGCTTCACGTCAGTCCTGCCGAACCTGCACTTCACGTCAGTCCTGCCAAGCCTGAGCTGCTTAACGTCAGTCCTGCCGAGCCTGCACTTCACGTCAGTCCTGCCGAGTCTGCACTTCACGTCAATCCTGCCGAGCCTGTACTTCACGTCAGTCCTGCTTAACCTGCACTTCACGTCAGTCCTGCCAAGCCTGAGCTGCTTCACGTCAGTCCTGCCGAACCTGCACTTCACGTCAGTCCTGTCAAGCCTGAGCTGCTTCACATCAGTTCTGCTGAGCCTGCAATTCACATCAGTCCTGCCGAGCCTGCACTTCACATCAGTTCTGCCAAGCCTGCACTTCACGTCAGTCCTGCCGAGACTGCACTTCACATCAGTTCTGCCAAGCCTGCACTTCACGTCAATCCTGCCGAGCCTGCACTTCACGTCAGTCCTGCTGAACCTGCACTTCACGTCAGTCCTGCCAAGCCTGAGCTGCTTCACGTCAGTCCTGCAGAGCCTGCACTTCACGTCAGTTCTGCCGAGCCTGCACTTCACGTCAATCCTGCCGAGCCTGCACTTCACGTCAGTCCTGCCGAGCCTGCACTTCACGTCAGTGCTGCCGAGCCTGCACTTCAAGTCAGCCCTTCCGAGCCTACGCATCACGTCAGGGCCACCGAACCAGGGACTGTACACGTCGTGACTGACGCACAAGAAAGCCGCACGTCTGCCGAGCCAGAGACTGTTCACGTCCCGTCTGCCGAGCCAGAGACTGTTCACGTCTTCCCCTTCTTATTAAAGCTGCATATGGATCTAAAACTTTCTGGTCTCAGAGCAGTTTCATGACAGTAACTGAGTAAGAATATTTAAATTTGATCCTATAAAAATTACGTTAAATAGCTACTGTCAAATGTGTATTTCCAAGAGAAATAACATGTAATATTATATTACTGCTGTCAATCAATTAAAAAAAAAAAAACTAGATTTATCACACATTTTTTCTGTGATTAATCACAATTAAAAACACTTATGTTTTTATAGGTTTTTAATATATTTTATGATGTAAATATTTCTCAGTACTCACTTTTGTTGCCAGCTATTTTGACAATAATGGCTGTATGTTGAGTTATTTTCAGAGGATAGTAAATAAAAATACTGCTATACAAGCAGCACATTGACTACTCAAAAATATATCCAAGTTTCATTTCTATAGTATTGTCCCTTGAGAAGATATACTAAAATGTTTACTGAAATGTGATGGGTTTACTCAGTTTTGTGAGATACTGTATATCAAAATAAAACACTCAATTTCTTGGGAATATGCATGTCCATTAATAGAAATGTTTGTCAATGAATTAATGGAATGAGGTCCTTTTTATGGGCCTTATATAGCTGCGTTTCCATCGAAATTACCCGGAACAATTTGTCCCATAAACTTTTTTTCCCTCAGACCTGTTGCTGTCTGCACTTCAATCATGGTCTAAAGTACCGGGAAGATTAGGCAAATACTTTCCAGTTCCCGATGGATTTCATCCTCTGAATTTAAGCTTAATTTAAGCTTAATAAAGCCTGAACCTCGTCGTATGTCCATCGGTCGTATTTTTTAAACTCCATTGTTGATTCGAATAGCAAACAATTGTTACTGCACGCACCGCAACAGATGAAATGCTGCGTGGAGTCAACCAATCAAAATGCGGCATGAACTCGACCAATCAGCATGTTCAGTGTTCAAGTCCCACCCCTGAAAGTTCCTGAACTTTGAAAAAGTACTATCTCGCAAGCAGGGACTTTCTGAGGGGGAAATATTTACCCAGAACTTCATTTAGACCCTAGTTCCTGTGAGGAAACACACAGAGTACCACCCTAAAGTCCTTAGTTCCTGGGGAAAGTTCCTGCGGTGGAAATGCGGCTTATGTCTGTTTCAATAGGGAATACAGTTGAGAGCGAACTCGTCCTAAATTCCTTTGGGTCCTAAAACTGACTTTTGGGAGTTGTTCACAGACACCTTGGCGTCTAGTTTTCTTGTTGGGTGAAGGGTCTGTTGGATTATTCATTAAATATAATGAATGTGAGAGAACGGCGCGAGGCCGGTGCCATGATTACAGCAGTTTGTTGAAAACAGACAGAAAATAAAGGTTGTAATCATAAAAAAATGAAATCACTATAAGTTTATAAATTCTTCCCTTGGTTTGGAATTTTAATTTGTTTTAGGTTACATTTAATTAAAGGGATACTTCAGGATTTAGCATTAAGCTTTGTATCAATAGAAAACCAGTAGTATTTTCGAATTACAGTGCTTCCCCCCTCATTTCCCCCTGATATGAGAGATTTATGTATTTTTAGTCTGGAAAAATCCTCCGATGACGCAAAATCGTCATTTTGCGTCATCGGAGGATTTTCGGGCCAGAGGCTTAAAACTACAGCCAGTACCAGTAGCTAGTTCCGCATGTTTTCACCACGCCCATATGGGGCGGGATCTCACTCACAAAATGTAAAGATAGTGTCAGCCATCTTTCTGTAGAAGCTAAGCTAACAGGCTCTTGCTCTGTGTAGAAAGTTTGTATAGTAGGCTAATCACGATGACGGAAGGTAGTTTTGAAGTTGAAATGGCAGAAGGGGATTTCAAAGATCTGTTGCGCGAATCTGATGCTCGCGGCTACCTGTATGAGCCGCAATACAGCGATGAACAGTTGCGGGAGATGGAGGAACAAGAGGCGGCCGGAGCAGCTGCTGCAGCAGGGGAGAAAGACCTGCTTGGCGGTCAGGAGGAAGAGCCCGGCCAGCCAGACTCGAGCTGGGGCGGACTGGTGGTGTCAGTGCTCTCGCTGTGCGCCTATGGAAACAGATAGAGTCCTATTGCTGTCGCGAATTTCAGCGATGCCATTTTCTTCTGGATGAGATAAATTGGAAACGCCAGCCAAAGCCCACAGGGACAAACGGACGGCTTAGTGTAAAGTGAGTATTTGGTTTGTTTTTCTTTTTTTTACCAAGACGTAATGTACAGAGTTTGGACACCCGGCATTATCACAATGTTCTTCCCGCGTAGTCAGCTGAGCTATTGTTGTTATATTTACATCTATGATAGCATACTGTGTGTGCAAATAGTTCGCATTGCTAACGTTGTGCTTACTGTTTTGTAGACAATATCGCCTAACAGCCTACCGTCACTTTATGGAATGGTTCCTGCAAGGCGAGCGACTTCATAAAGACTATCGTCTCGTTTTGCCCACCTGTGTTGTCCAGGATATCAGACGGAGATATCCAGCTCCTGACGGGCAATACTGTGAATATAAGGAAACAGCTGAAGCTCTGGAAGAGCTTTGAGTGTAAAAGTGTTAATATTAATTATTTTTTTTAATTAAAAGTTATAACTCGCATTGGTTGTGGTTCTTTTTGATAAACCTTTACTGTTACTAGAGTATGTATTAGCCTAGAGAATGTGTGGAGAAATTTTTCGGATAGTGCCGCCTGTAACCGGTAGGTGTGGTTAGGGAGTGGCCTGGCCTCGTAAGGGCAGCAAAGCAAGTGCATTCTGGGAGTTGTTGTCTTTCAGCCACATGAGTAAAAAATACATTTTCTGCCTTTTCTCAGTCTAGAATGCTTCAATTTAAAAAATAATTTCACATTTCTACTATATAAATGACCACTATTAAATACACATTCATCTTCCCAGAGCTGAAGTATCCCTTTAAATTTCACAAGTTTGTGTGCCATCTTTTGCAGTTCTAACTACTATGTCACAGTCATTAATATAATATTTCTTGATCTCAAGAAAGCATTTTTGATTTTCCATTTTGATATCGTAAGAAAATTAGACTTGTAAATGACTTAATGTCTTATTTTGTCTGTGATTTTGAGAAAACAAGACAAAAAGTAATAAAAACGGCCTGTGTCAACTTACATACTTTAATTGTTACATTATTTCTTTCTCTTCCTATCTCAAACTGGATGATTCCTATCACAACGCATGGATATGCATGCACACACAAACTTACCTTAGCATCCTTTTTGCCTTATAGCACTGCAAATCATATGAAACAGAGTACATTCCATACAAGGTTGCTTGTACATTTAAGCAGCCAATAAAATCATTTGGATGGCTTTTGTAAAGATCAAAGGTCAGTTTGGCTACATCCTTCCTCATCTGTTCCCAGCCGAATCCAGGATCACTCTTGGTTGTATTTCTCTGTGTAGTAATGAAAAGGAATCAAAAACAAGATTTCACTTAAATGTGTTAACAGGTATTCAGTCAAAAACTCAAAATGTTGGAAAAGGATAGATGAGGAAAAGGGTGATGTGTGCAGGATATAGATGATTATAATGATGAAAGCACTAAAAAGTGCAATTTCCTTTATATGCTCTAACGTATGGAAGCATATGTGACCCTGGATCACAAAACCAGTCACAAGTAGCACGGGTATATGTGACCCTGGACCACAAAAACCAGTCACATGGGTCAATTGTTTTAAATTGAGATTTATACACCAGGAATAAGCTGAATAAATAAGCTGTCCATTGATGTATGGTTTGTTAGGATAGGACAATATTTGGCCGAGATACAACTATTTGAAAATCTGGAATCTGAGGGTGCAAAAAAAAAAACCGAAACATTGAGAAAATCGCCTTTAAAGTTTTCCATTTATGTTCTCGACTGTGCAGCATTCACACCTGCATAAAAGAAAAATCTATAATTTTGACCCATACAATGTATTGTTGGCTATTGCCACAAATATACCCATGCGACTTATGACTATTTTTGTGACCCAGGGTCACATATTTGTAGCAATAGCTAACAATACATTGTATGGGTCAAAATTATCAATTTTTCTTTTATGACAAAAATCATCAGGATATTAAGTAAAGATCATGTTCCATGAAGATATTTTGTAAATTTCCTACAGTAAATATATATAAAAAAAATATTTTTGAGTGAATGCACATAATCACAATCGCGAACATAAATGGACAACTTTAAAGGTGATTTTCTCAATGTTTCGATTTCTTTGCACCCTCAGATTCCAGATTTTCAAATAGTTGAATCTCGGCCAAATATTTTCCTATCCTAACAAACCATACATCAATGGAAAACTTATTTATGCAGCTTATTTATCCAGATGATGTATAAATCTCAATTTAAAAAAATTGACCCATGTGACTGGTTTTGTTGTCCAGGGTCACATATGGGTAGAAATATTCCATTTGAAATCTAATAAGAAAAATGACAATGCAATCTGTAAAATGGCAATGCATTTCTGTATTTAAATTTACATTTTCCATTACATTTGTACAACGTTTGGTGCAAAATTAAAATGAAATTATATAATTTACATTTGCCATTTCATAAACTAGTTTTAATATGCAAATTGAATACATATTTTAACGCTTTATAAGTTGCAAAATTTAAATTAAAATGTATTACAGAAATGATTAGATCTGTTTAACATGTTCAAGCAAAAAATGTAGCAAAATTATAATTTAAATGTTAGTTTTCTTAATTGCATTTACACTCACAGTTAAGGCACTTCCGATTGCATTTTCATTAAATGTCCCGCAATGAATGTAGCAAAATTCAATGTGCAAATTGAAAATGCATTCCGAGCCGTCCCCGCCCCCTCCCACCCTGTCAATCACTGGATTAAGACTGGGCTCGGCAACAGGTAAACATAAGCTATGTTACGTGTTTTGAGGTGTTGGAAGAAAACATGGCGGTGGCAGAGCTGATACAAGCGTTAAATTCACTGGCAGATGAAGTGGAGCGTAAACAGAGAAATGGTAGTGTTTCCATAGATTATTACGTGTCTGCAGGTGATAGGACCAGTACGTTGTTGTAATGTCTTGGAGAATTTTCTGCCATTTCAGGCGTCTGTTTGTTTGTTTAAGCACTAAACTTGTGGCCACGAGAAAAAGATGTCAAGACGAATTTTGTTCACTCAGCATAGGATCTCGAAGCCAAGACTTCACATCATGTGGCCACAACATAAGGATGTTGTTACCTTGACAAAATGATTTTGTGGCCACAACATACTGTCACGTTCCCACAAGTTAAAGTGATAGTTAAACAATTTTTTTTATTACGTCATCATTTAATCACCCTCAAGTTGTTCCAAACCTGGATGAATTTCTTTCTTCTGCTGAACACAAAAGAAGAAATTTTAAAGAATATTGGTAACCAAACAGTTAAAAAAAATTTGACTTCCATAGTATTGCAAAAAAAAAAAAAAAAAACTCTCGGCTTACGACTGTAACCCCTGTTCCCTGAGAAGGGATTGAGACACTGCGTCGACTACATCACTTTGGGGAACATAGCATCTCTGAAGCATGGATGAAACTAAGCCAATCGTGATTGATGTTGCATCATATACGTAACGTGTGACATACACGGAAGCTACAAAGGGACGCCAGCACACAACAGCGTCAGCTTCTGTGATGAAGCAAGTCGCACCCAGGCAGGGGAAGGCGTGGTGAAGGGACGCAGTGTCTCGTTCCCTTCTCATGGAACAGGCGTTACAGTCGTAACTCGGGATGTTCCCTTTTGAGGGGACTTGAACTGCGTCGACTACAACACTTTGGGGAATGAGTACCCACTATGCCACAACGAGCCCTGCCTGTCCCAGTGTGAAGCTGCGCACAGGCACACTTAGGACGAGAGCACTAGAGATGTCCAGATTGTAAAATCTAATAAAAGCGTGAAGGGTGGCCCATCCAGCTGCATCGCGCACTTCTTGGATCGGGGCTCCTGAAAGGATGGCTCTAGAGCAGTGGTTCCCAACCTTTTTTTGTCTGAGGCCCACTTTTTCCCAAGAAAATATTTTTGGGCCCCCCTTCACATTTAATGATATTGTCGCTCTTGTAAGCTTGCAGCAAGGATGACAAAATGTTTTCTTTTTTAAACAAACAGTATGTTTATTACTATAACCAGATATGTTTATGCACAAATAGTAGCGTATAATATTGAAAATACTATAACAAAAACATCAGTAGGCCTAAGTCACACTGGTGTGTAGTGAAAAAATAATTAATATAGGCTATAACAAAATGAATGGTGTCGTTGAAAACTCATTTTTTGGTCAGCCAGGGGATCGTGAATAAAATTAGCTAATGTAATATGATCGTTTGGCACTCTAGCGATTAATAAACATGCGTTTATTAACAGAATAATCCGTCTTGCGGAAGAACATTGTAGCCGGAGCTACTTCTCTCTGTTTATGTCTATGACGAGTCACGCAGGCACTGGGCTACACCGCAGCGGTACGACCGGAACCAGTGTAAAACAGTCCCAATATAAACACTTATTATAGGTGTAACATAGTGACTCAGGATAAGACAAAAACATGGTTTGGAAAATGGATTCATGATGTACTCGCTCATTATATAATATGAGACTGCTGCTTTAATGCTCACTGTTCAACACTTTTCAAAATATGACGCGACCCCCCAAAGAGCTCGCTGAGGCCCCCTTGTGGGCCGAGACCCCCCTGTTGGGAACCGATGCTCTAGAGGACGCCATGCCTCTGGTTAAATGAGCCCTCACAGCCAAAGGTGAAGGCAAACTGCGTACCTGATAGGCCATAGTAATAGCCTGAACGATCTAGTTGCTGATGGTCTGTTTGGATGTGGGAAGCCCCTTCTTGGGCGACCCGAAACAAACCAGCAACTGGTCTGACTTCCGCCATGAAGAGGACCTCTGAATATAAATTTTGAGAGCTCTGACAGGGCAGAGCAAATTAAGTCTCTCTTCATCCGCCGTCACATGAGGTGGAGGATAAAAATCCTGCAGAACCGTAGGCACATAGCCTGGCCTGGGGTGCAAGATAGCCTTAATGTCGCCTCAAGCAAACTCCAGGCACCCGTGAGATATCGAGAGCACCTGAAGATCTCCTACTCTCCTCAGATAAGTAATGGCTAGCAATAAAGCTACCTTTAGGGAAAGGTTCTTGGCCTCAGCCGACTCCAGAGGTTTGAAGGGGGCCTCGACCAGCCCTTCGAGAACCACTGCCAGGTCCCATGTGGTACGAGCGTCAGGTCTCATCCTCCAAGCCCCACGGAGGAAACGGATGACCAGCTGATGTGTCCCCAGAGGCCCATCACCAAGAGGAGCATGGAAAGCTGCAATGGCAGTCACATACAACTTGAGAGACCAGCCGAGAAGCGATCTTGGAGGAACTCCAGCACTGAAGCCACCGGGCAGTTAACTGGGTCAACCTCACGCTCTCTACACCAAACGGTGAAAACATTCCATTTTAGGCCGTACAATTTCCTCATAGAGGGAGCAGCCTCAGCCACGTCTGCACCATGGCATCCAACCCCAGCGGGGCTGGATGTATGAGGGAGAACCCCAGTGGACAGTGTGTCTTCTCTCGAGACGTGAACAGATCCACTTCCACTGGGCTGAACCTCTGACATATTAACTCCACAACCTCGAGGTGGAGTCTCCATTTCCCGGGCCTCAGCCCCTGCCTCGAGAGGATGTCTGCTCCCTGATTCTGATCCCCTGGGATGTATGTTTCTCTAAAAGACAACAGTCTCTCCTGGGACCACAGGAGGATCTGATGTGCCAGTCTGCACAGAGGGCGGGCTCTCAGACCCCCCTGATGATTTATATAGGCCACCACTGACATGTTTTCTGACCTTACAATGACATGCTGACCCTTGAGGTCTGGCATAAAACTCCTCAGAGCTCGGAACACCCCCAACATTTCCAGGCAATTTATGTGCCAGGAGGAATGATGGTCCTGCCATAGACCTCTCGTAAAGCGGCCGTCCATGACCGTGCACCAGCCCGTGAGGGAGTCATCTGTCAAAACAGTTTTCCGGTGACATGACGCTCCCATCGCGGGACCTTGGGACAGAAACCAAGCTTTTTTTCCACATAGATAGGGAACAAAGGCATCTGCGCGTAACCCTGATCATGTGGAACGGGTTTCCCCTAGGGGAAAACCCCTTGGTTTTCAACCACCACTGCAGGGCCCTCATGTGCAGCAGGCTGAATGGAATGATGTTGGACGCTGCTGTCATGAGCCTTAACACTCTCTGGAAATGTTTCACAGTGATGGCTTGGCCTAGCTTTATCCTGATCACCATGGCCAGGATGGACTCGATCCGTGCAGGAGACAATTGTGCCTGCATCTTGACCGAGTCCCACTCTACTCCCAGGAACGTGGTTCTCTGGGCTGGTGCCAACACGCTCTTTTTCGTGTTGAGTCTCAACCCCAGGCTCTGGATGTGGGCAAGGATGACATATTGATGCCGAACAGCCAGCTCTTGTGACTGGGCCATAGTAAGCCTGTTGTCGATATAATTTAGCACCCTGATACCCTGAAGCCTCAGCGGAGCTAGAGCTGCATCCATATATTTGGTAAATGTGTGAAGGGAGAGAGCTAGGCCGAACAGAAGAAACCGATATTTGAACACTTCGCCCCCGAAAGTGAACCTCAGGAACTTCCTGTCAGATGGAAGGATGGATATGTGGAAGTATGCGTCCTTCAGATCTATCGTGACAAACCAATTCTCGGATTGAATTTGATTCACAATGATGGAAATAGTTTGTTTGTTTGTTTGTTTGTTTATTAATTTATATAGCACAATTTAATACAACTGGCGTTGCCCAAAGTTGCTTCACAATAAAAAAATAAAAAACACAGAATAATAGAATAAATAAACACATCACATACAAAGAGACACATAGACAGTAACCCAGTTAAGATAACTCTCCATTAGAGTTTAAAAGATGTTGTTTTAGCATAGCTTTGAACATGGATAGTGTTTTGGCAGATCTAATCGATTGAGGGAGGTCATTCCATAGTTTTGGTCCTGCTCGAGAAAATGCTCTATCACCCCTATGTTTATATTTAGTCCTGGTAGCACGAAGCAGCTGTTTATTTTCAGATCTCAAGGATCTAGAAGGGGTGTACATTTCCACCAGGCTGGATAAATACACTGGAGCTAATTTGTGCAAGGCCTTAAAAACTAGTATGAGGATCTTATAAATAATTCTACATCTTACTGGCAGCCACTTTAGTGAAATTAATAGTGGAGTCACAGAGTCATATTTCTTTGCCGACTTTATCATTTTAGCTGCAGCATTTTGGATTTTCTGTAAACGCACAATTGCTCCGGCATCAACACCATAAAAAAGGGAATTACAATAGTCCATTCTAGAAAAGACAATGGACGTAATGGCTTTCTCAAAATCTGAAATAGATAGAAATGGTTTAGTCTTAGCTAACAGACGTAAGCTAAGAAAACAGGATCGCACCACAGAGCTAATTTGCCTGTCCAACTTTAAATCACTATCCAGAACAAATCCCAAATTTTTTACACTAGATTTAACAAAACCATTCAAAGAAGTTGTATTTAAGCATTGCAGCACGTCATGTTTTTTATGGCCAAACACGATGACATCGGTTTTATTTTCATTAAGCTTCAAAAAGTTTGCCGCCATCCACTCCTTAACATCATGTAAGCATGCTAATAAATTTAATTCTCTCACGGGCATATAAATCTGCGTATCATCAGCGTAGCAGTGGAATGACACTTTATGTTTCCGAAAGATTGCCCCCAATGGTAGCATATAAAGGGAAAAAAGAATTGGGGCAAGAATCGATCCTTGTGGGACTCCCCAAGGAAGAGGTAATCTCAAAAAATCACAGCCCCCAAAGCTAACAAAAAAAAAATCTGTCTGTAAGATAAGATTTAAACCATTTGAGAACATTACCTTTTAGGCCAACTCAGTATTCTAAGCGATTGATTAAAATCTCATGGTCCACCATATCAAACGCTGCACTAAGGTCAAGCATAATTAAAATAACACTTTCACCATTATCCAGTGAAACAAAGATGTCATTTAGCACTTTGACCAACACTGTCTCGGTGCTATGGCAGGACTTAAAGCCAGACTGGAAGGGCTCACTAATTGAATTTGCCGTGATGTGTGCTTGTAGCTGCTTGAATATCACTTTTTTTAAAACCTTGGCTAAAAAAGGAAGATTTGAGATAGTGAGCATCTTGAACCTGAACCTCCTCAGAGACCGATTCAAGTTCCTGAGATCCATTATTGTACGCAACCCCTGATCCTTCTTGGGAACTATGAAGTAGCGGCTGTAAAACCCGGACTCCCTGTCTGGCGGAGGAACACGTTATATGGCCTCCTGTACCAGCAGGGAGTTTACTTCCTGTTCCAATACCCAACCCTGCTCTGGGTCGACCGCAGTCCAAATCACCCCGCTGAATTTCGGTGGGCATAAACCGAACTGCAGTCTGTACCCCTTATGAATGGTAAGCAGGGCCCAAGGAGAAATATTCGTTAGATTTTTCCATGCATCTACATATTTTTCCTGTGGGCTCCATTGAGGAGACGACCTCGATTGCTCCACCACAGGTGGGGCAGCCCGAAGAGATCCTATGTTTGCTAGGATCCTTCCCCGAAGCCTTTTTCGCCTGCAGGATGACCCTCAGGTCTGAAGTCTGCTTCTGTTGAGGCTTCGGCTGAGAGCGCCGTCTATGAAGGCGAAATCGGGGCATCAAAAAGGAAAGACTTGTCTTTCTCCTTGATGCCCGACAGATTTAACCATAGATGCCTCTCCGAGACCACCAGAGCCGCCATGGAACGGCCGGTAGCGCGGGCCGTATCCTTGGTGACTCGGAGAGACAAGTCTGCAGCCTTGAGCAACTCCCTTGTTGGTCCCACAATTGGTATGTGTCCCCACCCGTGATGTAGCAAGGGCAGGGATGCACACACTGCTTGAATTGTTGACTTGCCATTTTAGCTTTTTTTTCTTATATAAATATATACAGGTCCTTCTCAAAAAATTAGCATATTGTGATAAAGTTAATTTTTTTCCATAATGTAATGATAAAAATTAAACTTTCATATATTTTAGATTCATTGCACACCAACTGAAATATTTCAGGTCTTTTATTGTTTTAATACTGATGATTTTGGCATACAGCTCATGAAAACCCGAAATTCCTATCTCAAAAAATTTGCATATCATGAAAAGGTTCTCTAAACGAGCTATTAACCTAATCATCTGAATCAACTAATTAACTCTAAACACCTGCAAAAGATTCCTGAGGCTTTTAAAAACTCCCAGCCTGTTTCATTACTCAAAACCGCAATCATGGGTAAGACTGCCGACCTGACTGCTGTCCAGAAGGCCATCATTGACACCCTCAAGCAAGAGGGTAAGACACAGAAAGAAATTTCTGAACAAATAGGCTGTTCCCAGAGTGCTGTATTAAAAACACTTCTTTTATTGGTCGGATGAAATATGCTAATTTTTTGAGATAGGAATTTTGGGTTTTCATGAGCTGTATGCCAAAATCATCAGTATTAAAACAATAAAAGACCTGAAATATTTCAGTTGGTGTGCAATGAATCTAAAATATATGAAAGTTTAATTTTTATCATTACATTATGGAAAATAATTAACTTTATCATAATTTTTTGCGAAGGACCTGTATATAGATGCTTGCAACAGTGGACAGACAACACCAAATATGGCATACACACGACAGAGAGCGCTTGCCGGCGTCCCTTTGTAGCTTCCGTGTATGCCGTCACACGTTACATCATGACGCAACACCAATCACAATTGGCTTAGTTGCATTCATACTTCAGAGGCGCTACGCTGGGGGGCATTCCCCAATGTGTCAAATTCGACATGGTTCGAGTTCCCTCGAAAGGAAACTGTGGAAGTGAATGGGGCCCATCAACTGTTTGGTTATTTACCTTATTTACAATACGGAAGTATGTGAGTATGTTTTTCCAGCAATATTAGATTTTGGGCATATATACTATCTCACATCTGGCAGAATTAGATTTTGGGCATATACTCTCCCACACCTACAGGATCAACTGTGATTTATGCTAATGTTGGATACTTTTATCATCAGCATATTAGTAGACCAAAGTAGATCATTCACAGCTGTCTCGTGATGAACGATTATTAATCGCTTTCCAATTACCTAGAGCATCCAGACATCCTCAAACGAAAGCAAGAGCACTCTCAGTTGATACTGTAATAATATCATATTGGCGAAAAAGATCTGGCAAACTAATTTATTTATTTATTTATTGCTCCAATGCTATTGTGTAGAACGTCAAATGTTTCTATTTTTGGTGTGTTTTTTCAGTGGTGAGCAGTGTGGCCAGTCACACATTTCTGTTGATCATCTAATGCGGTGGCCACCAGAGATATTTAATAGCAGAATGGAGTGTTTTTATAGCACTAAAATGGAACTGTATAAAACCAAGCATCATGTTTTACAGTCATGCATTTGATGCAGGAGTAAATTACAAAGCATATAAGTAGCAGCGATTTATGTTATCAAATAAGCATCATGGACATGAGAAAACGTTTAAGTGAAATAGGCTTTGCGCATGTATACACATTCAACCGGAACTCACCATATTTTACTCAACATCCAACAACGCCATCCATTTTCCGAGGGCAATGTTTTTTCCTTTTACATGAGTGCGTTCGGGGCTGATTTCAGCTGGACACATCTATTATTCATCTATTTTTTCAAACGACTTCCACATATACAAATCAAAGGATAGAGGGTTTTGACAATGACAATGACGTTTGAGCCATATTGGCTCACAAATCGGATAGTCCATTAGCATTAAGCCATTCGGCAAAGCAAGCCATGTGGCAAAAAATCCCCCAAAACATGATAAAACATTAGTGGCACGCATGCACTGGTATGTAGGCTAGGGCCCTATGAAAATCCATTTTATTTTTTTCAAAAATTCCATTTAATTTTTTGGACTCAATTTTAATGGTTAAATTAAATTGTAGTAATCAAAAAGCATGTTTAATTAATTGAAATCATGAAACTTATACAATTTCACAACAATGTATTAAAAGTTTGACAAAAATTAAGTTTAGGGCCCTATGAATGAAGGCATAAAACATTAATTTAATTTATCTTTTAATCATATGCAATTCAACAAACTTTTATTAAAATACTATTTAATACTAATTTATATAATTAACTATTGTTATTACATTGAGGCATAGCTAAGTTCTACTGTACAGCAGTAATATATTTCTGTCACAATTGCAAGTTAAAACAAAACTTTTATTTTGATGGGTTGCTATGAAGACCTTTGAGTTTTTGTGTGTTTATGATATGACAATAATTTTTCTCAAATTAAATGGTAAAATTCTGATGAAGTGACTCTCAGAGCGGCTCTGGATATGAGGTTCATGCATTCATGTCCTCATAGTGAGGCGGCAGAGGCTAAAAACACTTTGAGTGTCATGTATGCTTCAGTGTGTGTGTGGTAAATTAAACTACGCATCTGGTGACCACCTGGTTATTGCTCTGTTACAGGGCGTAGATGTGATATTGCGGGACAACGCTGGACATGTGTGTGAGAGATAACGTTTTAAATCGCCAATAAGCTTTGTTAATTGTGAACGGCTCAGTGACTGACATTCTATTTGCCCAGGTTCGAATCGAGAGATACTATGTAAATTTCTCCAGGGACCTATTCAGTCTACTAAATATAATTAACTGAATAACAGGCTAGTATAGTTAAAAATTTCATTTTATACTAAAACAATGTCCTTAAGTAGCAACTCGTTTTTCCTTTATTAGACTATGCAAACAATAAATGCGTTTTACCAGATTCAGCGAATCTTGAATGTGTATGTTTTTTGTTGGATCTGGCAAGTTAATCAGGATGTTCTTATCCAGGGCATATCTAGAAGCAATCCTGGCTGGTGTAGCTATATTTAATGAGAAATATAGCTCCCAATTTCAAGACTGTCCCCCATTTTTCACCCTATTCTTAACTATTCCTTCACACAGAGAGATGCAGAACATTCATCCATGTATATGAAATTATAGCAATATGCTATTTTGTACTGCAGCAGCATGTCTGTCTTGCTCACAGCTGCATGTTTTAGCAGTAACAAGTCCTGTACTTGCTCTGCAGCAGCAGCAATAATCAACAGCAGCAGCGTAGCAGATCTATTCAGCCAAGACCAATCATATCAACATATCCATTACCATGCCAAACACTCCAAGAGTTGTCATAATATAAATACATGTAAGAATACAAACAATATATACAAACGATAACAACATTCACCACTACTATATTTGTGTTGATTTAATTTTTTATTTATTAAAGTGGTGCTTTTCAAAGGCAGCAATTAACCTCTGGCCTCAACTCTATATAGCTACTCTTTGATATTCCTTTTTATCTGGTGTATTATCACAAAGATAATTCCCAAAATACCATAAATGTTTTCATCCATATCTTATCTGAAATTCAACATGAAAGCAGGGTCTCTTATGGTGTGTTCACAACGAACGCGAATTTAATTATTTGCGTGAGTAGATTACATACAAAGTCAATGCAAAGACGCGAATAGATGCATCATTCGCGCCGGGCGTCGCGAATGACGCGAATTGGGCGACGCGTTTGCCGCGAACGTCTTCCGCGCAAGGTGAAAAATTTGAACTCGAGCGAATGTTCAAGCGTCTAACTAGACGCGATAGACGCGTATTTGACACTCTATTCGCGTTTGGTGTGAACACACCATTAATCTGATCATGAAGAGCATGCGCTAAATGTAGAAGAATCACATGACTGAGATGCTGACTATGTAGAGCATTCCGGGCATGCACCTGAGACCCGCGTTTCAATAGTGGCGCTCTCTGTAGGCTGTGATGGGAGCGAAGTATTGAGATGAATGCATTTTTGACATACATTTTAATGTTATATTGTTGGCTCACTTTTTTCTTTCACACTGGCAGCGGCTGAACCGCGGCGTGTGTACAGACAGAGTACTTTATAATGGGTAAGTTGTCATTGCTTTATTTCGTTTTCAAATACATTTAAGTGAAAATACTTGTCAAGAAGCTTATTTTATTAATTAATATATTATATAACGTGTGGTTCATCTTTGTTTTTGTAGTTTGGGCAACAAGTTTGTTTTTGGACATTTGTTTTCTTTTTAAATTGATAAAGGTCATTTGATTGACTGTTTTAAACACAATAGATATCATCAATGCGATTTTTGGGTAAAACTGCTGTGTATTTTGACCATGATCAATGCATTGTCACTTTAATTCAGCGTAAGCGGCGCGGCAAAAATAGCCTCTGCGTGCGGTGTGAACGCTCTAATCTGTTAACATGGGCGCCGGAAAAAATACGCGCTGCTTACGCTCTGCGAACGCGTGGAGTGTGAAACCGGCATAACCCCTTATTTACACTGCACACGTCTGCGGTGCGTTACGGCTCCGACAAGGTTTTATTCCGTGCTCCACGCGGTGCCAACTCACACCAGGAGCATTTCAGAAGTGAAGCGACTGGATGCGCGAGACCACGTGATCTGCCTGTCCGACGTGGTTTTTCTTGATTTTTGGGTTTCTACCTTAAAGTCTACAGTCAGCGCGGAGAGCCGCTTCTGGGACGCTTCTGAAACGCACCGCGTCGCGGCTGGTGTAAACACAAGCATTGACTAGAGTGGCCGCGATCAGCTCCGGTAGCCGTGTCGCAGCCGTAATGCGCCGCAGACGTGTGCAGTGTAAATAAGGGGTAAGTCATCGTCCTGTAGAGTGTTTTGTGCACAGGTGCTGGCGTCTGAGAAGGAACACAGAGCATTGATAACCGAACATTGTATGGCTGTGCGGTGACGAATGAGTTGAAGTGTTGTGAAGACGACAACGCAAAACAATCACGGGCGCAGCTGTTGGAGACGAATGAATCAGCGATTGTTCAGAGATGAGGCAACAGCGGGTGGTGAGCACGACGGCGACTAGCAGAGCTATCATGGGCGCAGCTGTTGGAGACGAGTGAATCATCGATTGTTTGGAGATGAGGCAACAGCGGGTGGTGAGCACGACGGCGACTAGCAGAGCAATAACGGGCGCAGCTGTGGGAGACGAGTGAGTCAGCGTGGTTTGGAGTCGAGTACATCAGTTGGTGGTGAGACGTCGACGCAGAATTTTCACAACGCTGGAAACTGACTAGACTGGGTAGTGGGAATTGCTACCCGGTCATATTGTAAGTACAACCCCAATAACTGATGTTTGAAGCTGTCTGATGGAGATTGCTGTGATCATTTTGCATCGAATTCATAAATAATAGAAACTAAGAACTAATTGCCAGTGTACTAGCCATAGCTCTTGGTTTTCCTTTGTAGTGATGTGATTTATTTGGGTTGTAGTGTTGTGTAATGATTGGTGTGGGTATTTGTGTGCACAATTGAGTGGTAATAGGCTAACGTTAGCTTTTGCTTGCATTGGACTACAGATACTAACAGTTGTTTCTTCTTTTCATTCCAGTAAACTACTGTCTGGATCTGTGGAGATCTACGTGCGGTGGGACCAACCCAGGACATTTATTCGTTGACCATAAAGACATACCAGACTGTGCTAAGGACTGCAGCTCTTTTTGACATTGTGTTTTATTATTTAGATCATCTTGATTTTATGGTAATAAAGGATTTTGTAATTCAATCAACTACTGTTTGAGTGTCAATAGTGCCCAGCCCTCAGTGAGAATAATTTAATTGGGTGAATTTGGGTCCTGGGTTTCAGTAAATAACCTAGGTGACGTAGTCGGCTACTTTTATTTAATTGGGTTCAATACCAATAGTATTGCTCCTTCCTGTCATAGGAAGAGGTGTTATAAGAGAACAACCCTTTAATCATCTCCATTTGCCGCGCCGTATCGCGCCACATAGGCATGTTCACATTAGCAGATAATGAGTTGCCATGAGAACGACTGACATCTCTATCTTTTCATACAGATTACATAAACAGAGAATATTTGTTTTCGTTTTGAATTAGATAATTTAATAGCAGAGACTTAAATGTTTATACAGATATATTGCTTATGCCTGTGTGACTAGTATTCACTTAGGTTTGTTTAAGTTTAGAGACTTGAAATAGAAAAAAAGTTCACGGAGATGGAGAGGCAGAAAGCATACCCTGTTTATTTTGTTTTATTTTACAAAAGCACAATGTTTTGTTTCGATTGTAAGTGGACACATAAAAATTAGACATTTTACAGTTTATTTTTTCATATTTCTTAAGTCTGTATGACCATAAATTACAGAGTATTTTAAGTCCATTTTGCTGCTATGTGAAAAAATCCAGCAAAACGCGCCGGCGCGTTTGTCGAACCCAGAGGGTTAACTTTAGCCTAATAGGAAGGAACATAAATTGTGATTAAAAATAAATTCTCACTCACATCAAGCACATCAAGCCGCTGCGGTGGTGGAGTCCATGCAGGGGGAGCAGTGTTTGGCACTGCATCGCTTTTTAGCGCGAGCTGTTTGGAGAAGCCTATTTCCACCTCCATTGCGTTGGAGAAACAATCCCGCGTAAAATGCAGGTTACACACTCCAGCTCTAGGTGGGAACTCACGGTCTTCCAGGCCAAGTGCATGCAACCACTGGCGCCTAATTTCCAAGTCTGCTGGAAAGCTATGCAGTCCAGCAGTGCTGTTGCAACCAGAAAAACTACACCTACATCCCATCCTAACCACTATTAAATACAGATAAAGCTAATGCTAAAAATCTACGTTAACTTGAAGCTGATGCAATACTATGCTACTAACTAATTATGCTTCTAACAATACTACACTAACAACTATGCTAATTACCTACTTGGGCTACACAAAATAATCTAAATAACTATATAAATGCTATGCTAACTAGATGCTAATATACGCTATACTGATCGTTTTCAATACGATTCCAACTCCTGGCTCGCTACAGTGGTTTTGACGGAACAAGATGTTTTTATACCAGGGGCTGAGACTATGCCAAGGGCGTGGTGAGCTGGTGCCTGCTTACGTCACGCGGGGAAACAACTTCTAATAGGAAATTTCAACTGCAGTAGCCACTGTTCAACCTGAGGAGGACAGCGTTCAGATGTTTTTACACCATATATTGTAGAATTAAAACACTCGAATCAATGAACAGCACGAATAAAGCCAGAGTCTTACAGATCATTAACTAAAAAAAGTTGTTTTAGGGTTTAGTTACCCTTTAACCCTCTGAGGTCAGTCTCGCTTTTTTTCTTATCAGTGCAAAAGAGACTCAAAATACTCTGTTGATTTTGATTTTACATATTTGTGTTATACATCATTCGATCCTGTTAAGTGTCCATTTTTTTGTGTATACTCACAATATAAACAAAGTATTGTGCTTTTAGTCAAATAAAGAAAAATAAACATGATGCTAGTTTTGCCTTCTCTCTGTCAGTGAAGTCCATTCTGAAACGCGTCCGAAAATGAACTGTAATTCCGCGAATACTTGTCATACAGGCACGAGTGTTTTTCCATAATGAAGCTTGAACTCTCTTCTTTTAAATAAATTAATTTATGTAAAAAAAAAATATTCTCAGTTTATGTAATCTGTATGAAAAGAGAGAGATGTCAGTCTTTTTCTTTCCAGCTCATTATACCTGATTATGCGTTAATGTGCCACGCCCACGGAGAGCGCGCGGTATTCAAACGCAAATGATCTAAGGCAAGCCATGCAAACATGCCAACGCCCACCAGCTGGATTATAAAACACATCATGTTTAGTAAGTTTCTTACTACCGCTGTGAACACATTTTATTCCGCTGTGAGGAATAATACTATCTTATAACCCTGGAAAATGTACCAGAAGTGCTGGTAGTTTCATTTCGAGGAGCAACGGATCCAGCTGATGTAGTAAGTCATTTATTCTTAAGTGCTTTGTTCTAATCGCGATATTGAATAGTGTCTGACTGTAAACCGCAAAAAGACTGTTTAAATATGAATTGCGTGTCTGTGTGTAGGCTAAATGATGATTGAACGGCACAGGCGCGCGCGCTTTGTTTACTACAGTTATACAGCGCGTGTCTGTGCCGTTCATTCACTCTCGCATCTACATTAGTAAACATGTTATTTTTACATGAACACATCCAAACTATATTGCTATAGCCTACTAAGATGAGTAAAAATAGACTGAAATATGTTGAAATAAAATGTCTGTATAAGCAACAAACTGCAAATTAACATGTATATGCTAATATATCATACACAATATGTTACAGACTAAATATGAATGTTTAGACAAGATTTTGTGATTAGTTTTGGATAGATTATAAAGTTTTGACTGTAAAAAAAAGACTACTGTCACATTAAATAGGTAAGCTTTTGTTCACCAATTTCTGCTCATATGTTAAATATACTATAGTATGATGTTTTGTCAAAAATAAAGTAGGTATATTAAATTATCAACTAAGATGTTATTATAGTGTTTGTTCCAATATTCAAACTAATGAATCCTTACCTTTTTTAATACGTATGATAAAATGTATACTTTTTAGAAAGAAAGAATACACTTGAAATATTGTTAAAATTGTAATTGTTGTTGTAATTGTAACCTATTTGTAATTGGTTACAATTTCTAATTGTAAAATATGTATATATAGATAATTTCTTTTGTCCTTGCATTCTTTGGGACCCTGTGACACACCTGTGTGAAAGGCTAATTAATATGCAGCTCATTATGTATGGGGCACATTATCCGGCCTTTGTCTTCTCAGGTGTGAACACGCCTCCACGCATATTGCCTTTCCAAACTAAAGGTGTCTTATAAAACTTAAATCAATGTATTGTTTTGTGTAAATGATTAGGCAGGATGATTTTCAGATCATTTTGAAGCAAAAACTCTAGGCAACAATGCCCATTAGTCAAAAGTCTTGTGGACAAATATTTAGTGTGTGTTTTGTGGGCTTATTTCAGAAACTTTAAGTTTTAGTTTTTTCAATAACCATGCATAAACAATATTCTCTCAAAAATACAAACATGTACATACATGTTGCTCACATATTACGGTAGCCCCGTTTGTGCTATATAGAGTGAATTTACACCTTTGCCATTAACATGTTTATAAATAACTGAAAAAAGCACAAATGTCAGAGCATGTCAGAACACCTCCAGGACCCAGAAAACACCTCAGACCCCAGAGGGTTAAATGGGTTTCTAGGAAGGCAGGAAGGGACAAGGCATTGGTTTGGAGCAGAGCCTACAGTATATGTTAAAAAAAACCTGTGGTAAAAATAAAATTTTTAATGTTGTTTATATGCCTATGTGATGTTTTTAATATGCTTTAAGTCAAATCATGTGCTAATTCATAAGTCAACACCATTGCTGAGTATTTTCTCCTTAAAACTGCAGTGAACCAAAAACAGTCTAAAAAACGTGGTTTGAAAATGCCAGTGTTTCTTAGGTCAGAAACTACCTTGTGACCAATCACGTTAATGTGCGAGCGGGCTTTACCATATCATCATTACTATGCTGCAAAGCAGGGAAGAATCAAGAGAAGCCAGTTATCCCGGTAGCCTTTTTTTTTCTGTTGATATGAAAAATCAGATACTTTTAGCTATAGTGGATGAATTATGTATATGATGTATATTACGATGTTATGATGTACTTTATGCCTTTCTCCAATGATGTTCTAAGTTGTTCAAAGCACTTGTAAGGATGTAACATTAGCAACATTATTACCTGTTTGCTAGCGTAGTCAAGCAAAAGGCTAATTAAATTAATTACAATGCAGGAGAGAAATGACAATAAAAACTGCTTGACATAACTTAAGATATGCTTTAAGGAGGTGTCCCTTCCAATCCAGTCTTCTCACTTACTCGTTCTACTTTCTTCTGACCCGGAAGGTGTCTCTACGTATGTAACCCTCGTTCCCTACTCAGGGAACGAGGGTTACATACGTAACCGAGACGTTCCCTTTCGTTGTCACTCCGAGTTACGTCGGATGACGACGAATGGAGTTACCAGTCTAATCACGCCACCTTCTCGGCTGTCTTCCAGTGCCCTGCGTAAATCGAGGTCCCTGACATAGAAGGACGAAGGACTCAATTTAACACAGGAATACCAAGGTACACTGGGAAGCATATCCCAAGCTAGGGGAAGTATGCAATTAATGCCAACCCAGAGGGGGGGGGGGGGGGGGGGGGGGACTTAGAAATACACATATGACCCGAAGGAATCATATGGAGAACACTGGGGTGTCCAGCCGCAGGTGGAATATTTCAACCCCAGGGGTGGCAAGGTGGCTTGCCAAGGGAAAGACACATGCTCAGAGAGGCTTACAGTGGAAATACACATGTGGGGGTCGCTCAGGGGAGGGACCATGCACACGGGAGGCACCTAGCCGACGCGCAGGCAAGAGACACTGGCGCCGACGTCAGGAGTGCTGGAGGAACTCAGGGCTTTCGGGGAAGCTCACCTGAGGAGAATATCGCACGTATCCAGTCCGTGGAGTGGAATGGCGAGCAAGCGAAGACACCTGAGCGGGTCCGGTACTAGCTAATTGTAGCGAGTACATGAGAGGACACTGGCTCCACTCGGAGATTATAGAATCTGGTGAATGTGTTAGGTGTCGCCCAGCCTGCAGCTCTGCGGATGTCTGTTAGCGAGGCGCCATGCGCTAGAGCCCAAGAGGATGCCACACTCCGGGTGGAGTGGGCCGTCACACCAAGGGGGCACGGTCTACCTTGCTGCTGGTAAGCCAAGGCAATGGCGTCCACTATCCAGTGAGACAACCTTTGCTTGGAGAGAGCCTTTCCCTTCAGCTTCCCACCATAACAGACAAAGAGCTGGTCTGAGGTCCTGAAACACTGCGTCCTGTCTACATAGGCGCGAAGAGCGCGTACTGGACAGAGCAGTGCCAAGGCTGGGTCTGCCTCCTCCGGGGGCAGCGCTTGCAGGTTCACCACCTGGTCCCGAAAGGGAGTGGTAGGAACCTTGGGCACATATCCGGGCCGGGGTCTCAGGTTCACGTGAGAGAAAGCCGGTCCGAATTCCAGGCACGCTTCGTCGACGGAGAATGCGTGCAGGTCCCCTACCCTCTTGATGGAGGCCAGTGCAACCAGGAGCGCGGTCTTCATTGACAGGAACTTGAGCTCAACTGATTGCAGGGGCTCAAAGGGAGCACTCTTCAGGGCAGTTAGAACCACTGAGAGGTCCCAAGAGGGAACGAGAGGAGGACGAGGAGGATTTAGTCTCCTCGCTCCTCTCAGGAACCTGATGACCAGGTCGTGCTTCCCTACCGACTTACCTTCGACTAGGTCATGGTGTGCGGCAATGGCGGCAACATAGACCTTAAGGGTGGAGGGAGACAGCCTTCGCTCCAACCCTTGCTGAAGGAAGGAAAGCACAACGCTGATCGAGCATCTCCGGGGGTCTTCTCGGTGAGAAGAGCACCAGTCGACGAAGAGGTTCCACTTCAACGCGTAGACGGGGTGAGGAACTGACGGCAGGTCGGAGTAACTGGTACCCAGACGAGCTAGGTGCCGGAGCACTAGGTCCCTGTGTTCACAAACCTGATCTCGAGAGTGAGCTAGGATCAGCCAGTCGTCGATATAACTCAGGATGCGAACCCCGTGTTCCCGAAGGGGAACAAGGGCAGCCTCGACGACCTTCGTGAAGGTGCGAGGAGACAGGGCTAGCCCGAAAGGGAGAACCGCGTACTGGTATGCCTGCCCCTCGAAAGCAAACCGTAGGAACGGTCTGTGTCGAGGAAGAATGGAGACATGAAAGTAGGCGTCCTTCAGGTCGATCGCTGCAAACCAATCCTGGGGCCGCACGCATTCGAGAACGCGTTGGCGGAGAGCATCTTGAACGGCAGCCTGTGAAGGGAGCGGTTCAGCACGCGCAAGTCCAGGATTGGCCGTAACCCACCGGTTTTCTTGGGGACAATGAAGTAGGGGCTGTAGAAGCCGGACCTCATCTCGGCTGGAGGGACAGTCTCGATCGCACCCTTCGCCAGCAGGGTGAGAATCTCAGCTCTCATGATGGGGGCATTGCCACCGACCACAATGGAGCGGACTCCCAGGAAGCGGGGAGGAGACCGTGCGAACTGAATCGCATAGCCGAGCCTGATGGCGTTCGTGACCCAGCGGGACAGACCGGGAGCTCTAGCCAGGCTCCCAGGAACTGAACCAGCGGGGTCATGCGGGCCACAGGCGTCCCCCCGGGGGGGCAGCGAAGCGGAGTAACTGGCCCAGACGTGGACGGCATAGCGGCCCGGTGTGGGGGCACGGTTAGCACCCGCACCCTGGCAGAGGGGGCCAGGGGAGGACCATGCTGGTCGTCCCGCGGGGGCCTGCTCTGCCAGGGGTCTGGCGACAGAGGGGGACAGGGGCGAAGCGGTCCGTGGACGGCACGCCGTGTCAAGCACCTCTGGGACAGAGGGGGACGAGGAGAGCACGGCTTGTGGGCGGCGCTCTGTGTCGTCCGAGAACTCTGTCTTCCCAGAGACGGGAGAGTCAGTTCTTAGGAAAATAAGGATTTTTCCCCGGCCCTCCACCGGGGAAAGGAGTGGTCCTGCTACCAACTCCTGGAAGAACTGAGTCCCATCTCTGTGGAGCCCGTCTCAGGAGCGCCACTTAACCCGGCACGTAGCGGGGGGCGGGGCTGGAGAGGGCTGTGGCGTCCGCCCGCGGCTTCCAGAGCCGGCCCGTCTCTTTAAACGGGCGGGGTGGGAGCCGCGGGGGGGGGGGCGCCTTCGGCAGTGGGCAGACCGAGGGATCTGAGCGGACGGCGGGCCATCGGGACAGAATCACGTCAGTCTGCACATGGGCGGTTGAGAGCTGTTGGGCGAAGTTCTCAACCGCACCGCCGAAGAGGCCGACCTGGGATATGGGAACGTCGGACAGACGGGGCCGCGCGACATTCAGCACATCAGACAGGTTCAGCCACAGAATGGTAGGCATCACCTGACCCAGGGAGCGTACGGCCACTTTCGTCGCTCGGAGAGCAAGGTCAGTGGCGGCGCGCGACTCAGTGAAGAGCCCTGGGCCAGTCCCGCCCTCGTGCAAGTCCATGAGCATCTGGGTCGAGGACCAGCAGAATGACCATGGCCTGCAGAGAGGCGGCTGCCAGTCCCGTGGTGCTATAGGATCTCGCCACAAATGTAGACGAAAACTATAGACCACGGGCGGGTGCTTAGGATCGCGCCGAGAAGAAGCACTCTGAGGACACATAGCATCGCAACAGAGCGTTCAGCCGGGGGAACCCCAGTGTACCCGTGACAGCGGCCCCATCGAGGGGGGAAAGGCGGATGAGATCAGCGAGCGGTCCCGAGAAAACCAGGGGGTCTTCTGGGACTTCGAGATCTCATCATGCACGTCCGGGAGGGAAGGTATTGGGGTTTGCCGTGGACGAGGGTCGGCGGCCTTACCCAAAAACCAATCGTCCCAGGAAAGCATGGCCGTCATCTCTGGATCAGACTCAGGCACAGCCGTATGCACACCAGAGGGTGGCAGCTGTGACGAGTCGTCACTTCGCAGAGAATCAAACCCACCTTGTGAAGCTGCTACAAACATAGTATCATCCTCTGTAGCTTTAAATGAAACACACGGGCCACCAGAGGATAGACTCGTGGGAATCACCTATTCACTAGCGGGCACCGCCGTTGAGGGGAGGCTGGGGTCACGGACACGGAGTCGGCGCCTTGTTCCAGACCAACACCCTCAGGTCACCCTGGCCACCAGCCGAAGATCGGGGGGTGGATGAGGGGACTCTCACTCTTGCGAGTTCACCGAGTCTCGACCTATATGACGCGATGATCATGTTCCCACAGAGAGAACATGAGTCATCTACGAGCGCTGCTCTAGTATGATCAAGCCCAAACATACTAGACAACGCTTGTGCCCATCAGAGTCCGATACCAAGCTGCCGCAACCATTCGTTTTTTTTTTTTTTTTTAATGCACGGGCGAGCCGTCTTTAAAAAGACGTGCCGCGTGCGCTCTTTTAGAGAGAAAACTCAAGTGTTGAAGCGCCCGGGGAAGCACGCACTCTCTGATGAACCACTGCAGAGATAAGCAGGAAGCACGCACTCGCCGGAGATCGCCGTCACACCAACACTCGAGGCACTCGTTCGTGAAGCTGATAATTCAGAGTTGGCTTGTGGAGAGAAGAATACACTTGGCTCCGAAGCGAAAACATAAACTGCTGTTGCGGACTTCCTCCTTTTATACCCACAAGGTGGGGCGGAGTTACGTCATGCAAATTCCGCAGAACCATGGCATTTCTTTGCCATTGGCTCGTTTTGTAATACTCGAGTTGATAGGCTTTCTAAGCGAAACCCCATTCGTCGTCATCCGACGTAACTCGGAGTGACAACGAAAGGGAACTATATTTTGAGAGCAGTATGTCTGTGAAGTGCAATGCTAAATGTCATGAATTAAATTAATTACCGGAGAACATTGCAATGACGATTTTGAATTTGAGCAAGCACATGAAAAAGTGTAAGCAAAAGTGGTTTGGCAAAGTGGGTAGTGTACATGATATAAAATTGTAAAATGGAAGACTTGGTAAGCACAGCAGAGTGTGCAGAGTTTAATAAAGGGCAGACAAGAGTCATACAACAGGTGAGAGTTCAATCCAGTGAGACAGTCCAACCAGGCAACCAAATCCAAATCATAAGGCAAAGAGAATAACACAAGGACAGCAAGGTAATACACATAAAATCCACAGGTAGTATAAACACTCAGTAATGCACTTGAGAGATACAAGACTTTGCAAAGCTAAAGGGGAAGTCTATGGGGCGTATTACAGATACTTTCAATCTTAAGTTAATTTAGGATTTTTCATAAATTCGTATTACAGAAGCAAATCTTAAAGGGATAGTTCACCCAAAAATGAAAATAAGCCCATGATTTACTCACCCTGAACCCATTCTAGGTGTATAGGACATTCTTCTTTCAGACGAATACAATTGGAGTTATATTAAAAAATGTCCTGGCTCTTCCAAGCCTTATAATGTGAGTCAAAAGGTATATTTTTTTGGAAGTCCTTTAAACCATATCCGTCAGTGATAGAAGTGCTCGAAACGCCTCTTGGGGGGTTAATAAAGGCCTTCTGAAGCGATGCGTTAGTGTAAGAAAAATAACCATATTTAAAATTTTATCGACTAAAATAACTAGGCCGTACGCAAGTCGACTTACGCCAAAAGAGTAACCCTTGAACTTGACGCACAACGTAATGATGAACACGGTTGCCCAGCCCTGTTTGAACCGCGAGAGGCATCAAAGCTTATGCTATTCCTACGTCATACATCGTCAAGTGTTACTCTTTTGGCGTAGGTCGACTTGCATGCGGCCGTCTGGCGGAAGCTAGTTATTTTAGTCGATAAAGTTTGAAAAATGGATATTTTTCTTACACGAACGCATCGCATCACTTTGCTTCAGAAGGCTTTTATTAAGTTCACAAAGTATTTCCACCATTAAACATCGCTGTTCTTCCTCTTGTATCATTAATACATATGATGATATTCTCAGACATTATTATGTGATTTTTACAGTTGGCTTTCAAATAATTTTGAAGTTAGGACACCATTGGGGTTGTCCTAAAGTTAAAACAGTTTTTAGGATTTTTTTGTAGAGTTAGGATACTTCTGTAATACCTTTTTCCTATCTGTAGTTAAGATAAGATTATGAATTTAAGAAATTTATTTTTAATAGTTTTTGTCCTAAATGAGATCCTAACTGAAATTGCCATGGTTACCAAACAGATAAGATAGGATTCTAAAGTTAGGATCTTTCTATAATGCACCCCCTAATAATATGGTGGGGGTAACGAGGTACAGGTGAGACAAGAGTTTAGTATTGAGTGAGAATGTAACAGTAAGTAAGCTTTATATCATTTTTCTGGCATTCCAGGTCTAGCTTAGAAAGACACTGAAAGCATATTGTGTCATGTGTTCATATGTAAAAACGTAAGTAGCCTATGTTTATTTGACAAATATTACATCTAATACTACTCAACTACAAACTGGGTAGTGGGTTCTCACTATTCTGTGTATAGCCTATCAATTCATACTGTATAACTGTCACGGTTCGCAGGTTTGTCTGTTCATTCTGTGTGTACTGTTCTGGTCTGATTGCCTATCAGTGTCAGCTGGGCTGACAAGCAATCAGATCAGCCACAGGTGTGTCTCGTTTATGGATCCTATATGTAGTCTTGTGTTTGTCATGTTCATTGTCAGATCGTTGTTACTAGGTCTCTTCTCTCGCTGTCTGTGTAGTTCATCCATCCAGTTCCTGTTCTACCGGACTATTCTTGCCGTCAGTACCTGAGCTGTGGACCTTTTGCCCGGTTGGGTTCTTTGTTGTAGGGATGGGGAAATGAAGCCTCATGAAGCAATAAGGCTTTCCCCTAACTGTTCCGGGAAAATATTCAAAGCTTCGAGAGTGTCGAGAACAGCGCCATCTAGTGCTTATTTAAAATAAAGCAGCCAGAAGCCTTTGTAACAAGTCAGATGAAGCAACCACAACACACTCCATAGTTTCAATGTTATATGTACAAATAAAAGCCTTACATGTTTGTGTTTTATTTGTCCATTAAATAAATTCCTTTACCCATTAAAGTGTGACAAAATATAAAATGAACTTATATGATTCAATAAGACCTAATGTAGGCCTATCTCTCTCTCCACACACACACACACACACAAACACACACACACACACACACACACACACACACACACACACACACATAGTGCATAAGGACATTGTGTGATAGGATCATCTGTTATTAAATGTGCTTATGACACTTGGCAGTGATAGTGCGTATGTTACTGTAGGAATGACAGAAAGGTGATAAAGTTTTAAATGGTTTTTATTAAGAAATAAAAGCTGTTTCACAGTGTTGGGGCTGAGTCTATTTCTCCTCTTTGACAGTTCTTCCCCAGCCTTAGAGAACACTCTTTCACATGGTACAGAGGAGGCCGGGGTACAAATAAACTGTAATGCTAATGTATATAGAGGGGGGTAGACATGTTTCTGCATTCTCCAGTATTCAAGTGAATCTTCAGCTCTTTTTGTGCTGGTCTACAGCACTGTCCAACAGAAGACAAAGTTTTCCAACTCAGAAGTGTGATGAGAAAAAAAAAATGATTGGGAGTGACTGTACGTACATTGACTGAATATAAGACACATCAACGGTCAACAATTATAAAATATGACAATAAAATAAGTACAATTTTAAATAATAAATAAATATTTATTTTTTCTTTTTCTTTTTTAGAAATGCATACATACTTTGGAAACTATAAGCTCAAAATATTCCCAGATAGGGGAAGTATTCCTTTTTTTGGCTGTTGCCATTGATCTAAATACAAACCCTTCACCAAACACCCTATCCACTCTCCTCTAAGCCCACCCTAACCCCAAATAACAATACCTAAAAAACACCAAAAGTGCAAAGATTTTACAAAAACAAAAAGACACAACAACAACAAGAAAAAGAATAAGTAGTTTTGGTTATTTAAATGTAAATTTCAAAGTACAGCACTCTCCTCACAAACCCATCAACCAGACTGAGCCAACAAGGACTCGTTAAGATAGATCTGCGGTTTGAGCCTTCTGACACCCAAAGCGAAACAGAAAGTGAGGCTTCATTTGTCATCGATCACGTGACTCTGGGAAACCAATATACACCCCGATACGGGTCTTCAATAGAAATTGCGTCGCATGTGCGATACGCACATCGAAGCTTCAGTGTCATACGTAACATCACTACTTTGTTGTTTCATTCAGCATTTCCTGTTTTCTTGGAATATTCAGCCCACTGCAGTCTCTGCGCTGCCAAGCGCCGAACTGCCGATCAGAGACTCTCTCCAGCCTGCCTTGTTTTGTTCTCTTGCTAATTCAAATAAACTTATATTCATTCGCTATTGGATCTTGTGTTTCGTACCTGACAATAACAGAAAATGACGACTCAATTGCTGACGCATTGCTATTTTTGTAGGAAATAGGTCATTATACTGAGAATGTGTTAACCTGCAAAATTTTAATGATATTTTTTTGTGTATTTTTAATACTATTTTATTTGTTATATTGTGAATTATTTCCTCTGGGACTTTTATTTGGAAATGGCGCTATTGCGGATATGTTATGACATCTTCAGAGTGCAACAGAGAAGGAAAAACATCCAGCAAAGCTGGGAAGGAATACGTGAAAAATCATGAAGATTGGGCACTTCTGGAAAAGTTTTTGATTTTTTGGCAGGGTGTTAGGTATGGGCCTAAGGTTTTTTAAAAAAAACATGGATATAAGTTGGGGTGGCCCTCTACTGGCTGGTATCGATAAAAACCAGAATGGTGCCCTCATAAAAGAGAAAAGATTATATCTCAACTTCCTTTAGTCTTAAATTGTTGTATAATGACACTTTTTCTACTTGATATGATACAAGGACCATATGTGAGTAAGTGTACAGTGATTTTACATATTTTAAGGGTACACTGACTTGCCCACATTCCTCTGAGTAGTTTGAATTCGCCATGTTGATTACTGAGCTTGGTAGCTTGCTAGCTATCTAGCTAATATATGCAAATTCCGCTTCATTTCTCAATTAAAAGAAAGAAAACACACTTATATTACAATCAGATAACAGCTTTATCATGTCAAAATATAGCTTTGTCATGTAATGTGGTCCAATCAAAGCTGGAAATGAATGAGAATAACATGCAGGGTTAAAAAAATGCAGGTTTACCAGTAACAAATAATATAATGTAATATAATGTCACGGGCCGGGGGGTGCGGGGCCCTCCAACACAGCACCCTCTCCAAATACCACTCTGGGGAGCTACACCAAAAGGGACACCACGAGGCAGGACAGCAAAGTAAAAGAACAGATTTGCTTTATTGAATATAAAATACTCTAAAACAGTCTTAGATAGACACAGGACCCTTCAGGACTGGTTTTCTCAGTTGTCCTAGAACAACATCAATGATGAATCAGAATGCAGCGGCTTCGACTGAGAGACTCAGAACAGCAGATAACTGGATTTCCTCCGTTCTCCAGGACAACATCAATGATGAATCAGAATGCAGCGGTCTTCGGATGGGAAACACTCAGAACAGCGGATAACTGGATTTCCCTTTCGTTGTCACTCCGAGTTACGTCGGATGACGACGAATGGGGTTTCGCTTAGAAAGCCTATCAGCTTCGAGTATTACAAAACGAGCCTATGGCAAAGAAATGCCATGGGTCTGCGGAATTTGCATGACGTAACGAGGGCGGGACTGACCCAGGGCTCTTCACTGAGCTGCGCGGCGCCACTAACCTTGCTCTCCGAGCGACGAAAGTGGCCGTACGCTCCCTGGGTCAGTTGATGCTCACCATTCGGTGGCCGTACCTGTTTGATGTGCTGGATGTCGCGCGGACCCGTCTGTCCGACATTCCCATATCCCAGGTCGGCCTCTTCGGCGGTGCGGTTGAGGGCTGGCCCAACAGCTCTAGGCCCTGCCGTCCGCTCAGATCCCTCGGTCTGCCCACCGCCAAGGGCGCCCTCCCGCGGCTCCCACCCTGCCCGTTCACCCGGGCCGGCTCTGGGGGCCACGGGCGGACGCCACAGCCCTCTCTAGCCCCGCCCCCCGCTACACGCCGGGTTAAGCGGCGCTCCTGAGACGGGCTCCTCGGGGATGGAGCAGGTTGAGGTCGACTCTGTCCCAACGGCCCCGCCGTCCGCTCAGGTCCCTCGGTCTGCCCACCGCTGAGGGCGCCCCCCCGCGGCTCCCACCCCGCCCGTTCACCCGGGCCGGCTCTGGAGGCCGTGGCCGGATGCCACAGCCCTCTCCAGCCCCGCCCCCGCTACGCGCCGGGTTAGGTGGCGCTCTTGAGAGGAGCTCCTCAGAGATGGGACTCAGTTCTTTCCAGGAGTTGGGAGCAGGACCACTCCTTTCCCCGGTGGAGGGCCGGGGAAGAATCCTTATTCGCAAAGAACTGACTCTCCCGTCTCTGAGCACACAGAGTTCTCAGACGACACAGAGCGCCGCCCTCTAGCCGTGCTCTCCTCGTCCCCCTCTGTCCCAGAGGTGGTTGACACGGCGTGCCGTCCACGGACCGCTTCGCCCCTGTCCCCCTCTGTCGCCAGACCCCTGGCAGAGCAGGCCCCCGCGGGACGACCAGCCTGGTCCTCCCCTGGCCCTCTCTGCCAGGGCGCGGTTGCTAACTGTGCCCCCACACCGGGCCGCTACGCCGCCCACGTCTGGGCCAATTACTCCGCTTCGCTGCCCCTCCGGGGGGACGCCTGTCGTCGCGTGATCCCGCCGGTTCAGTTCCTGGGAGCCTGGCTAGAGCTTCCCCGTCTGTCCCGCTGGATCGCGCGTTCCGTCAGGCTCGGCTTGCGATTCTGTTCGCACGGTCTCCTCCCCGCTTCAGGGGAGTCCGCTCCTCTTTGGTCGGTGGCAAATCCCCCGTCTTGAGAGCAGAGATTGCCACCCTGCTGGCGAAGGGTGCAATCGAGACTGTCCCTCCAGCCGAGATGAGGTCCGGGTTCTACAGCCCCTACTTCATTGTCCCCAAGAAAACCGGTGGGTTACGGCCAATCCTGGACTTGCGCGTGCTGAACCGCTCCCTTCACAGGCTGCCGTTCAAGATGCTCACCGCCAAACGCGTTCTCCAATGCGTGCAGCCCCAGGATTGGTTTGCAGCGATCGACCTGAAGGACGCCTACTTTCATGTCTCCATTCTTCCTCGACACAGACCGTTCCTACGGTTTGCTTTCGAGGGGCAGGCATACCAGTACGCGGTTCTCCCTTTCAGGCTAGCCCTGTCTCCTTGCACCTTCACGAATGTCGTCGAGGCTGCCCTTGTTCCCCTTCGGGAACACGGGGTTCGCATCCTGAGTTATATCGATGACTGGCTGATCCTAGCTCACTCTCGAGATCAGGTTTGCGAACACAGGGACCTAGTGCTCCGGCACCTAGCTCGTCTGGGCCTTCGGGTCAACTGGGAGAAGAGCAAACTTTGCCCCGTGCAGAGGATCTCTTTTCTCGGTATGGACATCGACTCGGTCGCCATGTCCGCGCAGCTTACGAGCGAGCGCGCACAGTCACTGCTGACTTGCCTGAGACATCTCAAGAGCAAGAGTGCGGTTCCACTGAAACATTTTCAGAGGCTCCTGGGGCATATGGCATCTGCAGCCATGGTCACGCCGCTCGGATTGCTTCATATGAGACCGCTTCAGCTTTGGCTTCGCGACCGAGTCCCGAGGTGGGCATGGCAACAAGGCACGCTCCGAGTACCAGTTACTCCGACCTGCCGTCAGTTCCTCACCCCGTGGTCGAACCTCAGTTTTCTCAGGGCGGGTGTCCCCCTGGAACGAGCTTCCCGGCATGTTGTGGTCTCCACAGATGCCTCCACCACGGGCTGGGGCGCCATGTGCAATGGACATGCTGCTGCGGGCTCCTGGACAGGACCCCAGCGGCTATGGCATGTCAATTGCCTCGAGTTGTTGGCAGTACGCCTTGCCCTGCACCGCTTCCGGGCGTTGCTCAGGGGTCAACACGTACTAGTCCGCTCAGACAATACCGCTACTGTAGCGTACATCAACCATCAAGGTGGTCTACGCTCCCGCCGTATGTCACAACTCGCCCGCCACCTCCTCCTATGGAGTCAGAAGCATCTGAGGTCGCTTCGAGCCATTTTCATTCCCGGAGCACTGAACTGTGCAGCCGACGAGCTCTCACGGCTTCAGCCCCTCCCTGGAGAATGGCGACTCCATCCCCAGTCGGTTCAGCTGATTTAGGACCAGTTCGGGGACGCACAGATAGATCTGTTTGCCTCTCACGACTCGACCCATTGCGCCCTGTATTTTTCCCTGACCGAGGGCACGCACGGCACGGATGCACTGGCGCACAGCTGGCCGCCGGGCCGCAAATATGCGTTTCCCCCAGTGAGCCTTCTTGCGCAGACCTTGCGCAAGGTCAGGGAGGACGAGGAGCAGGTCATTTTGGTCGCGCCGTATTGGCCCGGCCGGACCTGGTTCCCCGAACTTGCACTCCTCGCGACAGCACCTCCCTGGCCCATTCCTCTGAGGAAGGACCTTCTTTCTCAGGGACGGGGCACCCTGTGGCACCCTCGCCCCGATCTCTGGAGCCTCCACGTGTGGCTCCTGGACGGCTCGAGGTAGGTTTGAGTACCCTTCCACCAGCGGTGGCGGCTACCATCACTTCCGCTAGAGCGTCGTCCACGAGACACGTCTATGCGTTGAAGTGGAACCTCTTCGTCGACTGGTGCTCTTCTCACCGAGAAGACCCCCGGAGATGCTCGATCAGCGTTGTGCTTTCCTTCCTTCAGCAAGGGTTGGAGCGAAGGCTGTCTCCCTCCACCCTTAAGGTCTATGTTGCCACCATTGCCGCACATCATGACCCCGTCGAAGGTAAGTCAGTAGGGAAGCACGACCTGGTCATCAGGTTCCTGAGAGGAGCGAGGAGACTAAATCCTCCTCGCCCTCCTCTCGTTCCCTCTTGGGACCTCTCAGTGGTTCTAACTGCCCTGAAGAGTGCTCCCTTTGAGCCCCTGCAATCAGTTGAGCTTAAGTTCCTGTCAATGAAGACAGCGCTCCTGGTTGCACTGGCCTCCATCAAGAGGGTAGGGGACCTGCACACATTCTCCGTCGACGAAGCGTGCCTGGAATTCGGGAATTCCCGGATACGTGCCCAAGGTTCCTACCACTCCCTTTCGGGACCAGGTGGTGAACCTGCAAGCGCTGCCCCCGGAGGAGGCAGACCCAGCCTTGGCACTGCTCTGTCCAGTACACGCTCTTCGCGCCTATGTAGACAGGACGCAGTGTTTCAGGACCTCAGACCAGCTCTTTGTCTGTTATGGTGGGAAGCTGAAGGGAAAGGCTCTCTCCAAGCAAAGGTTGTCTCACTGGGTAGTGGACGCCATTGCTTTGGCATACCAGCAGCAAGGCCGACCGTGCCCCCTTGGTGTGACGGCCCACTCCACCCGGAGTGTGGCATCCTCTTGGGCTCTAGCGCATGGCGCCTCGCTATCAGACATCTGCAGAGCTGCAGGCTGGGCGACACCTAACACATTCGCCAGATTCTATAATCTCCGAGTGGAGCCAGTGTCCTTCCATGTACTCGCTTCAACTAGCTAGTACCGGACCCGCTCAGGTGTCTTCGCTTGCTCGCCATTCCACTCCACGGACTGGATACGTGCAATATTCTCCTCAGGTGAGCTTCCCCGAAAGCCCTGAGCTCCTCAGCACTCCTGACGTCGGCGCCAGTGTCTCTTGCCTGCGCGTCGGCTAGGTGCCTCCCGTGTGCATGGTCCCTCCCCTGAGCGACCCCCACATGTGTATTTCCACTGTAAGCCTCTCTGAGCATGTGTCTTTCCCTTGGCAAGCCACCTTGCCACCCCTGGGGTTGAAATATTCCACCTGCGGCTGGACACCCCAGTGTTCTCCATATGTTTCCTTCGGGTCATATGTGTATTCTCTAAGTCCCCCCCCTCTGGGTTGGCATTAATTGCATACTTCCCCTAGCTTGGGATATGCTTCCCAGTGTACCTTGGTATTCCTGTGTTAAAATTGAGTCCTTCGTCCTTCTATGTCAGGGACCTCGATTTACGCAGGGCACTGGAAGACAGCTGAGAAGGTGGCGTGATTAGACTGGTAACCCCATTCGTCGTCATCCGACGTAACTCGGAGTGACAACGAAAGGGAACGTCTCGGTTACGTATGTAACCCTCGTTCCCTGAGTAGGGAACGGAGACGTTACGTCTGCCTGCCACTTTCCGCTGTACCGCGGGGATCGCCTGAGCTCAGTCTTGGCTCCTCAGCGAAGAAACATAAACTGCTGTTGCGGACTTCCTCCTTTTATACCCACGAGGTGGGGCGGAGTTACGTCATGCAAATTCCGCAGACCCATGGCATTTCTTTGCCATAGGCTCGTTTTGTAATACTCGAAGCTGATAGGCTTTCTAAGCGAAACCCCATTCGTCGTCATCCGACGTAACGTCTCCGTTCCCTACTCAGGGAACGAGGGTTACATACGTAACCGAGACGTTCCTCCGTTCTCCAGGACAACATCAATGATGAATCAGAATGTAGCGGGCTTCGGATGGGAAACACTCAGAACAGCTACCTGGATTTCCTCCATCTTCCACAACAGCAATGGTGAGACAGAATGCAGCAGGCTTCGAATGAGAGACTCAGAACAGCAGATAACTGGATTTCCTCCGTTCTCCAGGACATCAATGATGAATCAGAATGCAGCAGGCTTCGGATGTGAAACACTCAGAACAGCTACCTGGATTTCCCCCGTCTTCCACAACAGCAATGGTGAGACAGAATGCAGCAGGCTTCGAATGAGAGACTCAGAACAGCAGATAATTGGATTTCGTCAATGATGAATCAGAATACAGCAGGCTTCAAATGTGAAACACTCAGAACAACAGCTACCTGGATTTTCTCCGTCCTCCACAACAGCAATGGTGAGCCAGAATGCAGCGGCTTCGAATGAGAGACTCAGAACAGCAGATAACTGGATTTTCTCCGTTCTCCAGGGCAACATCAATGATGAATCAGAATGCAGCGGGCTTCGGATGGGAAACACTCAGAACAGCAGATAACTCGATTTCCTCCGTTCTCCAGGACATCAATGATGAATCAGAATGCAGCAAGCTTCGGATGTGATACACTCAGAACAGCTACCTGGATTTCCTCCGTCTTCCACAAAAGCAATGGTGAGACAGAATGCAGCAGGCTTCGAATGAGAGACTCAGAACAGCAGATAACTGGATTTCCAGGACATCATAAATGATGAATCAATCACCTGCACAGAGCTTCACACACAACTGATTTTACTATTTCCTGGCATTCCGCAGGCTGGACAGTCCCCCGGCAGAGATTTAAAAGCGAAGGTAATAACTAGTCTTCCCCACCCTCATGCAAGCATCAAATCTTCATTCCTTCACACGTGCCACTTTAATCTTCAAACACTGCACTACCACACTACCTCACAGTGAACTTAAGCCTCCACTCCGTCCAGCCAGGGTCCTCCAATCCACAGCTCTGATCTTTGAAAAGGGAAATGCCAGGCGACGCAAATGCTGAAGAGAGTCAAATCCTCGCTCACCAGCCTCAACGACACACACAAAGGATCACATCGGCGGGTAAACACACCAAGTTATGCCGAATTATTCTCATGAAGCCCAGATGAAATCATCACTCAAGTAACGGAATTTATGTACTTAACTTCTCCCAAGATCGTGACATCTATAATCACAAGATCGCTCTCTCCGTCTGCCCAGTTTTCCTCATGAATCTCCACCCGCTCCAAAGCCCGATTTCTTCTCCCGTTTTCTTCTCTGTCCGCGCTTGCTTTCCCCTGTCCTCCACACAACCACTTTTTATATCTCCTATTGAGGATACGTGCTTCAATTAATGCCCAGATCAGCTTCTAATCCGCTGCAGCTGCCGCTCGTTTCCTCCGAACTAACCGCTGTCGGCCATGACATTAAACCGGAACCGGCCTGGTGTCGCACCGGAAGTGCTTCCCCGGGGAAACCCGCATCCCCTCTTTCCAGTTCCTCATTCACACGGTGACAATAATATAATATAATATAACATAATATAATATATAATTTCAATTCTGATGTGGTAGCCCTTTTACATTTCAGGTTTCCCCTCTTCATATGTCAAGTCTAAAGATCTCTCATCATGAGTGATGAAAATCCGTTAATTACAAGACGAGAAACAGATTGGGCATTGTGTTGCTTGTGTCAACAAAAATCTAACAAATATTTGCGATGTCCATATAAAACTGAGCGTCATCTTAAAGCATATCAAACCCTTGAACATAATTTGACAGCATTTGCTGAAGCTAATACCCCATTGCCTCTCGGAGTGACGTTGGAAAGTTTAAATGATGGATCAGGGATAGCCCGCGCCTTGGAAAAAAATCAGGATAAGTATCATCATGGATGTCGAGGACACTTCCAGTCTCATATTTTGCAGCGAGCTAGCAATAAGAGACCAAGGGAGGAGTCAAACAGTGAAGTGACTGAGTCGAACAGTGAAGTGACTACTTTCAGTCCCAAAAAAAAAAAACAGGTCAAGTTTTAATGCTAGCCTAGACCGTAAAAACCTGCAGTGTGTTTACTGTGAAAAATATGAAGATGATACCACTGAGCCCATTTACAGGGCTAGGAGTGAGAACTGTTCAAATAATCTCAACAAATGGGCCCTGGAATCAAAAAACTGGGCAGTTTATGCCAGGCTAAACACTGCAGTTGATGCAGGAGCTGGAGATGTTAGTTATCATGCATCCTGCTACACAAAACTAAACAATGATGCCCGTGCAGAAGAAAGAAAGAAATCAGAAGCAATGAAAATGCCAAAGCATTATGATCCATTAGTTATTGCTCAGCCTGTAGCATATGTACAGCATAATGAATCTACCTTTAAGCTAGCTGACTTGAGGAAACTTTATGATCGTCATCTAGAGCAACTGGGCTCAGACTGGAGTGGAACATATGTGCACCAGAAACGATTCAAAGAGCACCTCCTAGAGAAGCTTGGGCCTGAGTGGTCTGCTTTATCAGAGGGCCGTGATGTCTACATATCCCATAAGTAGACAGCTGGTGCAGCTGTGGCTCAGACCTCTTGCCTTCAAGTGACCGAAGATGAGGCGAAGACAATAGTTGAAGTGGGTATTATGCTGCGCAAATACATCCTTCTGCAACAGATGCCTTTCAATGGATCCTTTACATCAACCTGTCTAAGTGAGCCAGTTGCAAAACCTCTTCAGACCCTTCTAGATGTTTTGATTCAAGGCTCAAGCTCTGTTGAGCAGAATGAAGAGAATCAGGCCACCATCAATGCCAGGGTCAGAGTCGCCTGCACTATAAGTCAGTTGATATGCAGCAATGCTGCAAAGCAAAGTAGTCAAGCCCTCACCCTCTATCAGAGGAAGGACAGAGAGACACCCTTTCCGCTCTATGTGGGACTGAAACTGCATGGAAATGATCGCAATAAAGGTATCATCAAGAAGTTCCATGCACTTGGCATGTCAGTCTGCTGGTTGAAATAAACTCATTAATTCATTCATTCATTCATTCATTCAGGTCCTGGCCCCTCTCCATCAGCCAAAGAAGCTTCTGTGGTCATGCTTGATATGGCAGCAGTAATACACATCATCAAAACCCAGCGTGCCAGAGTGTTTGGAGAGTACACTTAGATGGACTTGATGCCATACTTACACAGCCTGATGACTGACAAGACGACAAGAGTGGATGCAGTCTGGGACAAGTATATAGAGGCAAATCTCAAATCCCAGACTCATGTTAAGCGTGGTGGGACAGCAGGGTACAGAACACTAGTCTCCGCTAAGATACCTCTGCCAAAGGGAGCTCAATGGCAGAAGTTCCTCAAAGACAGTCAAAATAAAGATGAGCTGTTTCAGTACATCAGTGACGAACTTCTGAAGACCACAGCTGGCTCAAAGTACCTCCTCCTCACAACAAAGGCAAACTTGGTCCTGAGCAACAAACCTACTGACCTAGAAGCATTGTCACTATGTCAGCAAGAGGAAGCAGACACACGAATGATGCTATATTTATGTCACACCAAGGCTTACCTAAGGACAGTAGATAGTGATGTGGTTGTGCTGGCCATCAATCTGTTCCAGGAGTTTGGCCTCTCAAGAGCTGTGGATTGGATTTGGATCAGGGAAGGCATATAAAGATATTCCAACCCACCACATCTCAGAAATGTTGGGATCTCAAAAATGCCAAGCACTGCCCCTCTTCTACGCATTCACAGAATGTGACGTTGTATCAGCAATGTATGGAATTGGCAAAAAAAACTTCATGGAATGCTTGGGCAGCTTACCCAGAAGTCACCGACACCCTCATTGTGATCACCCAAGACCCAACCAGCCTCACACTGGAATCAGTGCACATGCGAGTTCTCGAACGCTGGACTGTACTCATGTATAGTAAGAACTGCGGAGTCAAGTCAGTCAATGAAGCCCGGAAGCTTCTTTTCACTCATGGCCTTAAGTCCCTGGATTCAATCCCCCCGACCCAGCATGCCTTATTCCAGCATGGGAAGCGTGCCCTGCACACTGCAGCTTTTGGCTCAATCTCAATTCACTCCTTGCCCCTACCCCTCGAGTGTACCCCTTGGCCCTAAAAACAGAGTGACAAGGGCCAAGGGGTTGAAATATTCCCCTACGAAATGGAACGACCCTTCATAAACCCGATACGTCATCAGTCGTCGATGATCGCTCTGACTTTACGGAAGCGACGAGTTTTTACAGGATTTCTCCATGACAACGACTGACAATGAGCGCCGTGTCTCTTACCTCTGAGGAAACATGATGATTATAACTGTGGCGAACAGGATGAGGCCGAGGCCCGTGAGATAACGGCACGAGGCCGGTGGTGCGAGTGTTAACAACCGACACCTGTGAGGCACACCGGTCTCGCATCTCTCACGGAGGAGTGGAAGCATAAAGGAGGAGCGACGACGTGGATGATCGAGAGAGGAACAGGCCTGTGTTTTGTTTGTGTTTGATTTTTATTTTTGGTAGCCAGCAGTCGTCCGCGAGGGGCTGCTGGCGGTTCTTTTTGGTTTGTTTGTTTGTTTGTTTTATTTTAAATAAAGTCTTTGAATGTTCGCCGGTTCCCGCCTCCTTCTTTCCTGAACCTTAAACTGCGTTACAATAACGTTCCTTCCTCGAAATGTATCTCTTTTCTATTTCGGAAAGGTAATTTATTATACAATTTCTTAATTTATATGACTATTTTATTATTATAAGAGTAAATAAAGTGCATGGTGGTGTCACCTGGGGCTAAATTTAAATGTTTAACTGTTTGCGAAGCCATCTCACTGGTGATTCGCGATGTATTCTGCGAACTTTCTTGTAGCCCTCCGTTCGGAGTGTGCCTCTGAAAATTCTCCGTTTCGAGGGCTATGTAGCCCTACCCCTCTATCACAACAAGAATCGGGACACCCTACCCCTAGACGTGAACGCACAAAATGGAGGGGTAGGGCCAAGGGATAGGGGCAAGGGGTGAATTGGGATTGAGCCTTTGTCTGGAAGCAGTCCCTCTCCAAAACTCCACAGATTCCAGACCCCAGTGAGTGGGGTTGGGAATGGAATGACAGAACCAAAGTCTGGGTGCCATATTGGACAGATTTGGAAGATGTCAGCAAGGGATGCTCACTCCTCCTCAACTGTGGCTATGTGGTTGCCTGCAAGGGCAACTGTAAGTGCCACCGAGCTGGACTTCGCTGTACCACATTGTGCAAGTGTGAGGGAGGCTTTACTAATAATGATAAAGAGTGAAACTTGAATAAATACATGATGTTTAAGTATGTATTTTTTTTTTGTGTGTTATTTGACTAAAACTAATATTGATCCTTAACATGGTGAAAAGCCTAATATAACTTTTCACTGTGGCATAGTTCTGAAGTTGTGTTCATTTAAAGCCTCAACAATGGTCCTTTTGGTCACAACATGTGATTTTTGACACTATAGTGATAGTGACCTGTCCAATCAACAAAGAAAAGCATACCTTGGAGGTAAAATATGGGTCTAGGGCCCTGAGTAATATTTCAATGTGACTTTTTCAGAGAAATTAACAGTTTATTTGAGCTAAATATGACTATGATAATAGATTTAACATGGGAATGGACTTAAAATAAGAAGAGTATATCAGAATTGGATTCCTTGTATCAAACAAAGTAGAAAAAATGACATTATACAACAATTTAAGACTAAAGGAAGCTGAGATATAACCTTTTCTCTTTCCGGCGGGGGCCAATTTGGATTTTATGGATAACTGCCACTAGGAGGACCACCCCAACTTGTATCCATTGATTTTTGAAAACCTTAGGCCTATACCTAACACCCTGCCAAAAATCAAAAACTCTTCCAGAAGTGCCCAATTTTCATGTATTGCATCCTAGCTAACAGCCTTGGAAAACATTTGACTAAGTAATTATAACAGAATAAACTTGTTAATTAAGTTATGATTGGAATGTAACAAGTGATTGAACTGATTACAACATTGAATGAACTTTGTAGATAATGGTTTAAACTGAGAGCAAACAGTTGACTCTTATCCAACAGTATTATTGTATTTGTTTTCCTGTAATATATATTTACATATTTTATTTTTTGTATTTCAGTTTTTATAGTAAAGAATAATCATCAAGAAAAGTTACGCCTTGGGACTTTATTCCAATATGTTCACTATCTGTCTAATGGAGCACAGTCACTTTCTGTAAGGGCAGAATAGTGAAAAATTCAAATATCACAGCGGGCTGAAGCCCAATTTATACTTCTGCGTCGAACTCACGCCGTAGCTACGTCGTAGGCTGTGTGTAGCGCGCGTACCCTTCTGCGTACCCTGACGTGCACCTCTCCAAAAATGTAACAACGAGTCAATTCTACAAGATCTAAACTCAGTCTGTGCATTTGCAGTTTGGTGATTTCACCAGCAGGTGCTATCAAAGTGCATGTTTGGACTGCAGTGGAACATAAATGTTGTCCTTAGTTATGGTTAATACTATAGGCATGATTTTGTGTATCAGCAGACCAATATAATTATTGCTTTGTGAATATTGTTAATTATTAGGGGGCATTTTTGTAAACTTTTCATTTCGAGTAGGGGAGAGCAGGGCACAACCTAACACCTTTTGACTTTCTCAGTTTGTGTAAATTCACTTGGGGTTCAGAGCATTTATTTTCCCCCACATTAATTTCACCCGTCTAGTACAAATATGTGGTTTTGTTTCATTAATACAGTGTATACTTTTTTTCTGGGGGATTTACCCCAAAATAATGGAAGTGAAATGTGACAACATGTGACAACAGTGGATTTCTAGTTCCCAGCATGCTTTGCATAGGGATAGATAAGGAGAGTAAATGTTGAAATTAAGTGCTGTTTAATGCGTTTTTTAGTAAAGTGAAAGACCTGTTAAAGTTTGATGTTTAGTTATATTTGACATTTAAAAGAGTTTGTTATTTCGATTTTTGGTTACCATTATGCCCAAGTGTAGACCTTGTGGTTAGGCTATGGGTGGCTACTGAAATTAAATCAATGTTGTTCTCAATGAGCTGTAGTTTATATAGAAATAAATAAAATAAATTAGTTTGAGAGCTAGCACATCATTTACACAGTCTACATGTGGTCATCAGTTCTACCCCTCTCAATCAAACGATCATGAACATGTATGTGTGCACAACAGCTACTCACCACCTAAGCACAAGCTCACCTCTTCACCACAATGGTAACCAATTTTTTTTATTTATTATAATTTCATGTTCTACAAACTCTTTTAAATGTTAAAAAATAACTAAACATTAAACACTTAAACTCTAACAAGTCTTTCCATTTTTCTTTTCCATTTTTCCCCTTTCGAGGGAACTCGAACTTCGTCGATGACGACACTTTGGGGAACGAGTACCCACTATGCCACAACGAGCCCTGTCGGTTCCAGTGTGAAGCTGTGCACAGGCACACTTAGTGCCTGGCGTAGAAGGAATGTCCAGGCTATAGAATCTGATAAAAGTATGAGGGGTGGCCCATCCTGCTGCATCGCACACTTCTTGGATCGGGGCCCCTGAAAGGAGGGCTCTAGAGGACACCATGCCTCTCGTTGAATGAGCCCTGACGGCCAAAGGTGAAGGCGCACCTGATAGGCCATAGAGATAGCCTAAACAATCCAGTTGCTGATGGTCTGTTTGGATGCGGGAAGCCCCTTCTTGGGCGACCCGAAACACACCAGTAACTGAAGAGCGTGGAAAGCCGCAATGGCAGCCACATACACCTTGAGTGTGGATGGGGTAAGACCAGCCGAGATACGATCTTGGAGGAACTCCAGCACTGAAGCCACCGGGCAGTTAACTGGGTCCACCTCACGCTCTCTAACAAATGGTGAAAACATTCCTTTTTAGGCCGTACAATTTCCTTGTGGAGGGAGCTCTAGAGCTGAGTATGGTCTCGACTACTCCTACTGACAGGCCAGCCTCTCGGTACTGTGCCCCCTCAGGGGCCAGATCTACAGTTTCCATAGTTCTGGCTGAGGATGAAATATGTGTGTGTGTATATATATATATATATGAGGGAGAACCACAGTGGACAGTGTGACATCAACAGACGGGGACAGATACATGTCCACTAGGCCGAACCTCTCGAATATATCGACTTCACCACCTTGGGGTGAAGTCTCCATTCCCCGGGCCTCAGGCCCTGCCTCGACAGGATGTCTGCTCCCTGATTCTGGTCCTCTGGGATGTATGTTGCTCTGAGAGACAACAGTCTCCCCTGGGACCACAGGAAGATCTGATGCGCTAGTCTGCATAGAGGGAGGGATCTCAGACCCCCCTGATGATTTATATAAGCCACCACTGACATCTTGTCTGACCTCACAGGGACGTGGTGACCCTTGAGGTCTGGCAGGAAACTCCTCAGAGGTCGGAACACCACCAGCATTTCCAGGCAATTTATGTGCCAGGAGGAATGATGGTCCTGCCATTGACCTCTCGTAAAGTGGCCGTCCATGACCGCGCCCCAGCCCTGATCATGCGGGGCCCTCATGTGCTGCAGGCCGAATGGAATGACATTGGACGCTGCTGCTATGAGCCCTAACACTCTCTGAAAATGTTCTACAGTGATGGCTTGGCCTACCTTTATCCTGGTCACCGTGGCCAGGATGGATTCAATCTGTGCAGGAGACAATTGTGCCAGAAGAACCCGATATTGGAATGCTTCGCCCCTGAAAGCGAACCTCAGGAACTTCCGGTGAGATGGAAGGATGGATATGTGGAAGTATGCGTCCTTCAGATCTATCGTGACAAACCAATCCTCGGATTTGATTTGACTCACAATGTTGGGAATGGTGACCCTCTTGAACCTAAACCTCCTCAGAGACTGATTCAAGTGCCTGAGATCTATAATTGGACTCAACCCCCCATCCTTCTTGGGAACTATGAAGAAGCGGCTGTAAAACCCGGACTCCCTGTCCGGCGGAGGAACACATTCTATGGCCACCTTTACCAGCAGGGAGTTTATTTCCTGTTCCAATTCCCAACCCTGCTCTGGGTCGACTGCAGTCCAATCCACCCTGCTGAATTTCGGTGGGCGGAAACCGAACTGCAGTCTGTATGAATGGTGTGCAGGACCCAAGGAGAAATATTCCTTAGATTTTTCCATACATCGAAATATTCTAGAGGTGACGCTCTCCTTTTGCGCCTGTCTGTAGGCGGAGGAGCTGGCGGATGGCTGTGGCTGCACACTGAGGGCAGACTTCTTAGATTTAGAACAGCAAGGTAAATACTGCATAAAGTCTGTAGACTATTTTTTAGCCTCCTGAAACCTGTCGATGACGGTTTACGAAGTCGCTGAACAGGCCAGAAGGCGAAATCAGGGCATCAAGGAGGAAAGCCCTGTGTTTCTCCTCGATGCCCACCATAGCCGCAATGTAATGGCCGATTGCGCGGGCCGTTTCCTTGGTGACTCGGAGAGACAGGTCTGCATTCTTACGCAACTCCGCGATGTCTTCGGAAGTTGGTCCCTCGCCCTCATATATATCTTTAAGATGGTCGGCCTGGTATGCCTGCAGTACTGCCATTGTGTGCAGAATGGCACCAGCCCGACCCGTAGCCATATAATCCCTCCCCACCAAAGAAGATGTATCACGGCAGGGTTTTGTGCGCAGTACCGTGGTTTTTTGGCATGACGCAATGTTGGGGGAAAGATAGCTGGCCAGAGGCTCTTCCACCCACGGCATCATCCCATAGGCACTCTCTCTCGCCCCCACAATATTACTGTAGTCTAATACAGGGGGATTGGCCAGACGACAATAGTGTGGCTTTTTTCATGATTTACACAACTCGTTGTGCAAATCTGGAAAAAAAGGCAAACCCCAGCGATGAGGTTGTTTTCTGCGCTGCTGGCCACGTGAAAGGAAGGAAGCGCAAGTGAAAAGCAAACTTAATGAGCCACTGGACGGGCTTCCGCACGAGGCGGGAGAACATCGGAACTAGCAGAGGATTCCTGAGATAGTGCCTCAGCAGTCTCAGGATCCCCAGATCCAATTACGAACCCCATGATGCGCGCTGCCTCGGTGGACGCTGGACCCGCACCATGGGGAGCCTGGCCATCCTCATCAAAGATGGCATGCGCTCCCAAACAGTGCACACACAATTGGTGTGTGTCCCCACCTGTGATATAACGAGGGCAGGGATGCACACACCGCTTGTACTGCTGACTGCTATGGTAATATATATATATATATATATATATATATATATATATATATTCATATATATATAGCACTTTAGAATGACAGACAACATCAAATATGACACACACAACAGAGAGCGCTTGCTGAAGAACAGACGGCTAATGCTGTTGTGTATCAGTGTCCCTTTGTAGCCTACGTGTATGCCATCACACCAAACATGATGGGCTTAGTTTCATTCATGCTTCAGAGGCGCTACGCTGGGGGACGTTCCCCAAAGTGTCATCATCGACGCAGTGCGAGTTCCCTTGAAAGGGAACTCACGCAACTCTGCACAAGGGCACCAGTCTGAACAGCAACAGCACTGGTTGGCTCAACAAGAGTGAATGATGTTCAGAAAACATTGAAAGAATACATCGATCTCATTTACTTATGATGAATTTTACTCATCAGTGCAATTAACACAGTTTAAGTTAAAATAAATTAGTTAAACTGTGTGGAAATAGGTGTCATAATTGTATTAAATTAGACCAACAAGCAATTTTTTTGAGTGTATGGTTAAATAAATGTTCAGTGATATCTTCCAAAGATTTTTTTAATTTGGGACGTTTTTCTCTATATAAGAGTTGATTGATATGGCAACTAGTAAAGTTTCATCATGCGTTAGGTTGTGCCTCGCTCACCCCTACTGATAGGTCTCAAAAACGAGTACTCGGGGTGTGGGCGTGTCCCATAATTATACAACTTTTCTTTATGGATGTATTGCTGTAAACCCCTAAGTAGTGCTGTAATGATAACATTTAAGTAGGTGTGAGCTATGCTAAATAATATAAAATGTAAACACATAAAGAGCAAGCAGATGGGATGAACACAATCCTTGAATATTTAAAAAAAATATGTAGATGCATTATTCTCAGGCTGGTGGATTGTAATCTCCTTTAGACAATGATTATAAAAAAATCAATGTTACTATCATATAAATAGCTTATTGCTTATTTATTATTACCTCTGCTTCAATAGAGTGCTTTGATATTTATTGCTGGATTTGTCACTTTATATTTTCTCCTTTTTGGATTCATCTGCCTAGTGTGCAATAAATTTTGATTTATTTAATTCTCTTTTGTTCTATGGGGGCTGGCTGTAAGTTATTTTAAAACTAAATTTGAATTCATGTTGTCACAAACACCTCTAGGAAAGGTGAAATAATCAGTGACCACCTTAAAAGGTAGTTGGGCGAATGAAAGTCTGAATGTGCTCCTGTTAATCGGGCAAAGTATACGCTTGACTAGATTAATTCTGTTATTTTCACTTTCATGTTCAGAAACAGAAACAGAAGATTAAACAATAGTTTGGTTTGTTGATGGCATGTGAGTAAAGATGCAATGATGAAACACAAGGAAAGAACTTAACGTGGAATTGACAGTCTATGTAGGAGGAGATTGATGAAGAGTAACACTAGAAACAACAACAAAGGGAGAGAGCACAATGAAAAGTCTACAATGAAGTTACAGTCTATGGATTTCAAAGATGATGAAACATTATGGATTATCAACAATTAAGCCCAACAGGGACAACAGGTAAGAGATCCACAGTTAGCTGTGAAAGTACTTCCCTCTCCACAGAGATCTCCTGTTAGGGGTTGGGGTCCCTAACTTTGCATGGCTAGTGGGATGGTCCGAGTGGAAGTTGGCAAGCTGGGACAGATCTAGGATGTAATCCCGAGCCACCTAGGACCTCTCTTCTGGGTCATACCCCTCCAAGTCAAGAGGTACTCGAGATGATCCCTCCAATGTTGAGAGTCCAGGATATCATACACCAGTCCACAGTAAAGACATGATGTAACAGTGCTACCACAGATTCAAGGGTTGTGAGGAGGCCTTGCAATTAGGGCTGAACGATTAATCGAAATCAAACCTTTTTTTCCATGACTTGAGACAAAGACGAGATGACACCAACATCATTAAATGATAACTGTGACTAAATAAACATGCAATATCATTGACGAAAAAAGGCAAGCCTAAATGTGGTTTAAAAAAACAACAACTTCAAAATCACTCTTTATTTTTGTCAGGGGAAAAAAGAGACGTCAAAACGTCATTAACGAGGCGCCGCCCCTTTGCTGGCGACTTGGCCACAGTTGAGCAGAGTGTGTGTGCATCATGTTTTAAGTGTTTTTAAAAGAACTTTTTAAATGATTGGATGCATGATTTTTAAATTGGACTGAATTTGGACAACATTGATATGGCGATATTTAATATTCGTCAGTTGTTTTGCCTTTACTCAAACATTGGGCCTGCAGGATGGAAGTGAACCGAGGCCAGGACTGTCCTTCATGACCTATAGCCGGCTGGAGCTCTTGGGGTTGCGGCTTTCAGCTTCTGGGGGATTTGTTCCTGACTTCGATCTGTCGGAAATCAACTTTAAGACCAGGAAGAGAGGTTGCAGAGGAAGAGTTCGGATTAGGAACAGTCGGCGATGGTATAAACCAGTGTTACCTGCAGTGACTGAATTGACAAATTGTCTGCTCTTATGTGCTACGATCGCCTTTTTGGACTGACAACTTGGTTGTCCAATAAGATACCAGAGTCTCATGTAAAAATGTAAGGATTTTCACTCCACAGACTGGACAGAGACTCAGAGAGGACTGGTAGGAGGAGGTGTTTGCCTCTATGTGAAAGATCAGTGGTGTCATCCTAGCCATGTTACGGTGAAAGAGAATTTAAGGCTATGGGTCACATTCCCTGCCGATTTGTTCGTTATGAATCAGAAAAACAATAGTGAAGCAGTGGTTTTAAATTAGGCTACTTCAAAAAATTAAATAAAAATACATTTACGCTATAACTTTAAGTTTCTAAGCGATTTTTGTAGATACATTGCAGGACCGTGTTAGTGATAGGTTCTTGATGATTCTGTGTGCAATATGCACGTAATGTGAGACCTACTGTTTACGTGTGAGTTTATGCCATGAGGAAGCATCGCGTTAATGACGGCAAATCATTTGTACAGAAATGATTTAAAGCGAGTGTTCCCCCGATCAAAAATGAGTATCCAGATAGCATAACTGGCTCGTGATTCAACAACTGAAGCGATGCGAAGTTCAACCGGGGACGGAAACGAAAAGGTTTTGAGCTGAGCACTCACGGAGTTGACCCGGCAGACGTTGAGAGTGTGGACTGGTCGGGACTGAATCTGCAGCGCGGCTTACTTAGGGCCTGCTGCGGCGGCCTGGTGCTGGAGGAAGGCCCGTTCCTTCGTGTGAAGAGGGCGGCATTGCCTTATTGTCCATTTCTCTATGGCAGGAATTATTGAAAGGTCCGGTTTAAAGAAATACGCGGAAGTAGATTGCAGATGTTTCGCCCGTGGTGGTGAAGACCTGTTTGTTTGGCCTGACGCCCGCGAGATAACACCAGAGGATTGCGGCAAATATTCCTGATTCTGACGGACGAAAGATTCTTCATCAAACGGGAAGAGCTCGATTCGGACATGATAGGAAGGTAGGCTACTGCGGGGCCAAATGCTGATAAACCGTCAAGAAACACAAGTGGGTTTTGCTGTTATTTATCTTGTCCTGAGTCGATTACTGATTGATCTACACATGTGCTGATTGGGTTAATTATCTGCACCTGCTCCTCCCGAACCTTGTTAATAAAACATCATTTATTTTTCTATTTGTGGTGTTAGTAATGTGCAATGGTGGCCAGCCCAGTCTCATCCCAAGACATCATATGACACAAGAGTTTCCCCTTACAGGGATTAATAAAGTTCTTTTACGAGAGTACTCTGGTGTTGCGTAAGCTAGCTTACGCTACGGGAAAAGCCCCTTTTCTCGAGAATACTGAAGCCAAAAATTATCCTTAATTTTGCATTAGTTTAAAACGCATTGCTGCACAGAGATGACCTAGGTGAGATGACCTGCAAAATAAATGCAGCCTTTGTGAGCATAAGTGACTTCTTTTAAAAACATTAAAAATCATACCGACCCCAAACTTTTGAACGGCAGTGTGTGTGTGTGTGTATATATATATATATATATATATATATATATATATATATATATGTGTGTGTGTGTGTGTGTGTGAGTGAAAAATCTAAAATGTATTCCCAGAATCGTGCAGCCCTATAGTTTGTCTTGATATCAACATGTTGACAGGTGTTTATTTATTTATTTTTTAGAAAGGGACCAGATGCCACTGGATGAGTCCTGCTGACTTCAACATTCACATGAGTCTCTGTACATGAACATGGTAAAATGAAAAGTCAAACACCTTGGACATGACAGGTATGTAGGCTACTATGTTTCAGGAATGGCACAAAGGTGTGTGACTGTTTAAGTCATTTTCTTTAGATCAGTGTGTTTACTAATGTGCTTTTTGTCCTTTGTTGTGTATCTTTGGATTATGTTGTGTTGTAAATAAATCCAGACAATCTAAAAGCCATTCTTTTTTTAATTTCTCCTCATTCTTTGTGCAAGGCTCCTCATAATGATCGGGCCTGATAGCACCTGATAGGGCAATTAGGGGAGGGTCTTTGTCTTTCTCAGGTGTAAAATGCATTCATATTAATGAGAGATCCACGCCTCCTCGCATAAAGCTTTCTCACACAAAACACGTCATACAAAATCAATATATTTAAATCAATATATTGTCTTATCTAAATGAGTATGCAGGATGATTTTCACATAGTTTTGGAGCAAATATTCTAGGCTACGTGATTCAATTTTCAAAAGTCTTGTGAAGAAATAATCACTATGGGTTTTATGACCTTATTTCAGTGACATTTGTTTTTTGTTTTTTCACAAAAAACAAATGTCACTGAAATAAGGTCATAAAACCCATAGTGATTATTTACCACGCATAAACATTATTATCTTAAAACTCCAAACTTTTACATACATGCTGCTGACATATTACTTTAGCAGAGTTTGTGCTGAATACAATGTAATAAGACTTTAGCCATGAAAATGTCACAAGTAACAGAAATAAGTACAAATGTCAGAGCATGTCAGAACACCTCCAGGACCTAGAAAACACCTCAGACCTCAGAGGGTTAATGTCATTTTCGCCGTCAGACCCAGGTAGGGCTGACAGGGAGATTACTTGCGCTCTGAACAGAGTGGAGAGCACTTTGGGGACATAGCCGTGTCTTGGTTTGAGGACAACTTTAGAGTCGTTAGGCCCAAACTCCAGGCACGTCGCACTCACAGAGAGCGCGTGCAGGTCACCCACTCGCTTGACTGAAGCGAGAGCCATGAGGAAAACGGTTTTGAAAGATAGAACCCGCAAGTCTACTGACTGCAAGGGTTCGAAGGGACAGTTTTTCATAGCGTCCAGGATCGTGGAGAGGTCCTAGACCGGAACCATAGAGGGTCGCGGAGGGTTAAGTCTCCTAGCACCTCTAAGGAAACGGATGATAAGATCATTCCTTCCCAATGACTGACCATGCAGGGGTTTCAAAAACGCCGCAATGGCCGCAACATACACTTTGAGCGTGGAGGGGGACCTGCCCTCGTCCAAAAGCTCTTGTAGGAAGGAGAGGATCTCCGTAACGCTGCCGCGTTGTGGGTCTAGGTCTCGAGCTGAGCACCAGCTAGAAAACACTGACCACTTAGAAGCATAGAGCCGTCTAGTAGAGGGCGCTCTAGCCTGTGTGATAGTATTAAGCACTTTTACTGAGAGATCAGCGGATACCCGTTGATGGCCCATACGTGCAGTGCCCATAATTTGGGGTGCGGGTGCCAAACCGCGCTCCTGGCCTGAGAGAGGAGATCCCTCCTCACCGGAACAGGCCACGGGGCTGTGCTCGCTAACTGCATCAGCTCTGGGAACCAAACCTGGTTCCGCCAGAGCAGCGCCACGAGGAGCACAGAGCAATGTGCTCTCCCTGATTTGCTTGATTACCTGAGGTAACAGCGCGACCGAGGGAAATGCATAGAGGGGGAGGCTGGGCCAGTCGTGGGCCAGCGCATCCCTGTTTTTTGAGAAAAATATTGGGCTGTGCACTTTCTCTGACGACGCAAAGAGATCGACTTTCGCTCTGCCGAACCGGCCCATAGCAACTGAACCACTTGGGGGTGCAGGTACAATTCCCCTGGGGGAACGTTGTCTCTGGACAGCATGTCCGGACCCACGTTTTGACAGCCCGGCACGTGTGCCGCCGTCAGTGAGCGCAGGTTGTGCTGAAACCACACGAGGAGGCATTCTGCCAATGCGTGGAAGCTCCTTGATCTGAGACCGCCCTGGCGGTTTATGTATGACACTACTGCCATGTTGTCTGTGCGGACTAGGACATTCTGGCCCTTTAAGAATGGGAGAAAGTGCCCCAGCGCGTTCTCGACCGCTTTCATCTCTAGACAGTTTATGTGTAGGAGCCTTTCCTGGGCTGCCCACAGGCCGAAGACTGGCCTGCCCTCGTAGAGGGCGCCCCAACCTGAGTTGGAGGCGTCTGTCGAGATTACTTTTCGTGTCGAAACTGTTCCCAGATCCACGCCTGACTGGTACCAGTCTGTCACCTTCCAGGGTTCAAGTGCTGTCACACAGCTCTGGTTTACCTTGAGGCGAAAATGGCCCGAGGTCCACGCTCGCCGCGGGACCCGCGCTTTCAGACAGCGCTGGAGGGGGCGCATATGAAGCAGACCCAGCCAAAGCACTGCCGAGGCCGAAGCCATAAGGCCCAGCATCCTCTGAAACCTCTTGAGAGGGAGAATACTGTCGACCTTGAAAAGGGCTATAGAGCGCTGTATCTGCAGCGTGTGCTGTGACGTCAGCCACGCTGTCATTGATACAGAGTCTAAGTCTGTTCCCAGAAAAGAGATAGTCTGTCTGGGAGACAGTGAACTCTTGGTCCAGTTGACCTGGAGACCCAAGGCTTGTAGATGTGTAAGCAGTACAGCCCTGTGCGCTATCAGTTCTGCCTCTGACTGGGCTAAGATTAGCCAATCGTCCAGATAGTTCAATATTCTCACCCCCTGTAGCCTCAGGGGAGCGAGCGCCGCATCCATGCACTTCGTGAATGTGCGAGGTGCTAGAGACAGGCCGAACGGTGTACTGATAGCTCTGGCCCTCGAAGGCGAATCGTAAGAAAGGACTGTGATGGGGCGATATTTGAATCTGAAACTAGGCATCTTTCAGATCTACTAAATAAACCAGTCCCTCAGGCGAATTTGCGCGAGGATTTGTCTGGTCTTGAGCATTTTGAATGATCTCCGCCAGAGGGCTCTGTTCAGGCGTCTGAGATCTAGAATGGGTCTGAGACCACCATCCTTCTTGGGAACAAGGAAATATCTGCTGTAGAAACCTGAAGCGCTCTGTGTCAGAGGGACGGTTTCTATAGCTCCTTTCCCCAGCAGTTTCGCTATTTCGGCACGAAGTAGATGTGCTACTTCGTTTCTTACCGTAGTTTCGACCCTGGCCCGAAAACGCGGGGGTCTGTAAGCGAACTGCAGCGAATAGCCTCTCTTTATGGTTTTCAGTACCCATTGTGACACACCCGGGATCATTTCCCATGCTTTTAAACTCAAAGCCAGGGGAAGAATGACATCTGGGCTCTGGCCGCTGCGTGTATGTGACACATAGCTTGCGGTGTTTGCATGTAAGCCCTCGCTCTGAAAGAGGCGCGCGCGCACACAGAGAGAAAATGCTCTTTTTGAGATTTATGTGGGTAGCCGTGAAAACGGCTTTTGGATACAGGCGAGCGGGTCGAGTGACGGGCTCGTTGACTGTAGAGTGTACTTCTCTAGCCGGCTCTGTCGAGGGGACTGGGAGAACGAGACATAGTTTCTTTGATGGTGGTCCGGCCGCGGCGGGGCTCAGCCATCTTCGTCTTCCCTGACTGGTCAGGAAGACTTTGAGGGCTCGGGCTTCAGCGCTATATTAGGCTGTGGTCCCCGGGGGGAGGCGGCCTGTGGCGACTCGACGAGCGTGAGCGCTGCTGAGAGTCCCTCTGTTGGCGGGGTGGCGGCGGAGGAGGAGGCGGGGGCGCTGTACTGCGGCTAGGCGGCTGCTTTTTAGAGCGACCTGTCGCGGAGCTGGAGTGCCTTGGAATGAAGTGTCGCATGGCCTGCGACGTCTTCTGCACCTCCGAGAAATGTTCGACGAAGCCCTTGACCACCGGGCCGAAGAGGCCGGACGGAGAGACGGGCGCATCAAGGAAAGTGGCTCTGTCGGACTCCTTCATGTCGGCCAGAGTCAACCACAAGTGCCTCTCAGTCACAGTGAGAGCCGCCATGTTCCTCCCGATGGCCTGTGCAGCGGACTTGGTGGCTCGTAGAGCTAAGTCCATCGCGCTTCTGAGATCTGTGAAGTTCTCAGGATTCGGACCCGCCTCATCCATAGTGCGGAGAAGGTTGGCCTGGTAAATCTGAAGCACCGCCATTGAGTGAAGGGCCGACGCGGCCTGACCGGCGGCGGCATATTCGCGACCGATGAGAGTCGAAGTGGTCCTGCAGGCTCTCGAGGGAAGAGCGGGGCCTGCCATCCAGTGGAGGGCGGGCACAAGTGTGTGGCTACAGCTTCCTCGACCGGAGGAATGGCGAGGTAGCCTTTATCCTTCGCGCCGTCAACAATTGAGAGCGTTGAAGAGATAGAAGACCGTAGCCTGGCAGAAAATGGCGCCTTCCAGCTCTTAGATAGCTCGTCGTGCAGCTCTGGCAGGAAAGGAGTGGGCCTCGTCTGAGGCGTCAGCTCTTTTCGAAAGTGAGTTCGAGGGCGAACACACAGCAAGTAGGAAAAGGATATAGGCGCCAGAAAGCGCGGCATGTGCGGGCGGAGAAGCAGCGAGGATGGCCAACTCCTGTTCTGCGATGCAGATGATCGTCCTGCTGAAGGCTTCGTCAATGGCGCAGGCTTCTCCAGAGATTCATCGATGTGGAGTCTTCGCTGAAGAGGCGATTAAGCTAGCTTACGCAACACTCGTTCTCTCATCTAGAGAGAACCGAGGTTACGTTAGTAACCGAGAGCGTTTTCTATTCTAATCTAAAAAATTACAGTGTTTTTAACCAGCCGCTACAAGCATTCATGTTTGCGGTTGCTAAATTTCAAACATTCAAATCCCCAATCAGAGCTTTTCTGTTAAAAGAACACGTTTTCTACCCGGTGTTTTACTTAATCTTTCCAATCTGGCAACCATGCGCACGTGCTCTCTCTATACTAATGAAGCAGCGCGGATGATCTGAAAAAATTTAACCTGCGGTTTAGCGATCTCCGTTCTCCATTTGAGATTTTCTGCTTAAATGAAAGTGTCATTCAGTCGGTCTGTGTTCTGTCACGAGCCGCTTTGCAGCGACTAAATCTGCGATCAAACCTTCTCGATGATGAACTGCAATAAATCCAAACATGGATCTCGACTATAGCCTATTGATTGTGATTGCTGAATAACTGCACTTATGCAGCTCTATATGACAATAAGTCTTTTTTGCTGTTGTTTTAATAGAAAAACATTAAAGTAATTTGGATTTATTTGATTACTAGGAATTTCCCTGTTATAATTTTTGAGAAAAGTTTCTTGTTTTACCAGTTCTGCCGTGTACCCAGTTTTAACGTTAGTTTTAGTTTAACCACAGATTAGCTTATAACGCCGTGCGAACCACGAACGCCGTGCGAACCACGAACGCCGTGCGAACCACGAACGCCGTGCTACGTGAGCTGAACTGTGACTATCGACCATGCTATTGACCAGGACGTAGCACGGCATTTGTGGTTCGACTGGTCGAGACTGTTTTCCAAAGGTGGCTCCTGCTTGTATACGGGAAGTGTAGGCTACTGTCTTTATAAAGTATCTTCTTATTAAACTGTCTGTACACTTACAAAGTTCTCAATGCTTCGGTTTGCAGGTAAGGACCCTCATTTATGCTACCGTGTTAGTGTGGGGCTATTTTGAGCCTTGTTAGTGGTATTAACTAGCGATTTTTATTTTTACTTATTCTATTCCTCATACACTAGCGTTATAAGCTAATATGTGGTTAAACTAAAACTAACGTTAAAACTTGGTATATTCGATTATCATGAAAACGCATCCCAGAGAACGGTCGACTCGGTACCCATGTGTTATTTAGCCCTAGGTTCATTTTTGCCCGGAATTGTCCTTTAAACACGGTCGAGCCGTCGCAGGAATAATATCACAGGGAGTGTTAATAATGAAGCAACACGGGTAGTCTATATTGGTGCATACAACATAATGAAGCAGCAAGTGTACTGGTGCAGACAACATACAGACCAGCTGTTACAAGCGGGTTATTCCTAATCACAGCGTCTGGAATAAATCCACAGGACGAGCAAAGTGCACAAGCAGAATAATAGGGCAGACAGCTGAAACCACCACATACTGAAAAGATGCAGAACACAGAAGGTTGTGCAATAAATGCATTAGTCGTCGAGGTAGTCCAGAACGTGCTCCCCACTGTCTCAAAGGGGAAAGCACTGTGTTTTTCTTGAACGTATGAGGAGCGCGACACCTTCGAACACGAATTATAACCTTTATTTTACCAGGAAAGAAACACATTGAGATTAAGAATCTCTTTTACAAGAGCGTCCTGGCCAAAACTGACAGACACAGCACGTTTGAGTGTAACAAATAACATCCAACAATACATAAACATATACACACCCAAGCAACTCTAATAAAATTTCAATATCAAATACATAACTAGCTAAAACATCTACAGCCCGATGTTTCATTCTCCAAATCATTTAAAACTATTTTAAAAGTGTCCAACGAGACCAGATTCCTCAGTTTCAATGTACTTTGCAAACAATTCCAGGCAGAGGGAGCAGCAAATTTAAATGCCTTTTTTCCAAATTCAGTCCGTACCACTGGAACAGACAGTAAAAATAATTCCTGTGACCGGAGGCTATAGCTAGAAGGATTCTTTTTACAGATGTATGTACAAAGATATAAAGGAAGTAAACCCAGGATAGATTTATAAATAAAAACATGCCAATGTTTTTGTCTTCGGATGGACAACACAGACCAGCCAACCCGAGCATACAACACACAATGATGAGTGAGGGTTTTAAGATTTGTTATAAACCTCAGTGCACCATGTTAAACAGTGTCTAAAGCATGTAAACATTGTGTAGATGCATGCATATATATCACATCACCATAGTCCAGTACCGACATATATGTCGCTGCAACAAGCCTCTTTTTTGCCTCAAAGGAAAGACAGGATATAATACTAAAGTAAAATCCCAATTTCACTTTCAGTCTTTTCACCAGTTGCTGGACATGAGGGCCAAAGGAGAGAGCATCATCAATTAAAATACCCAGATACCTGTACTGAGACACAAACTCAATTTTTGAACTTTGAGACGTAGTAATAGGCAGAAGATTATTATGAGGGATTGATTTGGATTTAGAAAACAACATGCATTTTGTTTTATCCACATTTAAAACCAGTTTTAATTCAATTAAGTTACGCTGAACAATATCAAATGCAGACTGTAATTGAGAAAGAGCTAGATTGGGTGTGAATGCTGAACTATATATAACTGTATCATCAGCATAATAATGAAACTTTACATTATGAACATTACGATCAATATTATTTATATATATAGTAAATAGGAGTGGTCCTAGGACTGACCCCTGTGGCACACCTTTAGTGACATTAAGTGAACCAGAGATAAAACCTTCTGCCTGTACACATTGAGTTCTGTTTGAAAGATAGTTATTAAACCAGCCAATTGTATGTTTAGTTAATCCAATACTAGATAATAGTTGTATCAGTAAAGTATGATCAACAGTATCAAATGCTTTTGATAGATCGATGAATAAGAGCACAGGGTTTCTTGTTTTCTACAGATTCAATAAAATCATTTAGTACCTTTAAGGCTGCCGTAGTTGTGCTATGTTGCTTTCTAAAACCAGATTGAAAATCAGACAGGGTATTATTAACAGACAGAAATTCTTTTAATTGATTGCTGACAAATGTTTCAAGAACTTTGGCCAAGACTGACAGCTTGGAAATGGGCCGGTAATTATTTGGGTGTGTGGGATCTCCGCCTTTAAACAGGGGAAGAACAAAAGCTGATTTCCATATAAGTGGAATTTCATTTAAGTCAAGTGAAAGGTTAAAAATATAAGTCAGAGGTGGAGCAATAAAATCAGCTGCTAGCTTTAAAAAGTAAGGTTCTAGATCATCAGGACCTGCCGATTTCGAAACATCCAAAGATTTAAGGGCTTTGCACACCTCAGAGATTGCAATTGGTGAAAAGTTGAATGATTGACTAGACTCAAAGCTCTCTGACTGAACAATCAAATGGTTCACATGAGCACCATTAGCTGAAACAAACAAAAAACCAGAAGCTATGAAGTGTTCATTAAAACAATTAAGCATATTTACTTTATCAATAATTGTATCAGAGCCCTTATTAATACATGATGAAAGTTCTATACCTTTAGTATTTTCAGTTAATGATTTAACACTTTTCCAGAATTTTGAAGAATTGTTTAGATTGTGAGATGTTCTTATAAGAAAATGTTCAGCTTTAGCTTTTCTGACTGCAACCGTGCATGCATTGTGCAATCGTCTAAAATCAAGCCAGTCTGAATTTAAATCAGTTTTTCTAGCTTTTGCCCATGCCAGGTTGCGCTCATGAAGCATATTTGGTAAATTATGATAAAACCATGCATTATTCCGACCCTTCACCCTGTACCTTTTGCGAGGAGCATGTTTGTTTACTAAAGCAAAAAAATGTTGATAAAAAAATTCCCAGGCTATTTCAAGGTCAGGAATCAAATTAATTTGTTCCCACTCCAAATTATTTAAATCGTGTATAAACCCTTGTTCTGAGAAATGTTTTATGTCACGCTTGGTTATGATGATTGGTTTAGTTCTAGGAATTGTTGTGTTTCTAACTGTTGCGATGACACAGTGGTCACTGATGTCATTCGCAAATATGGATGCAATGGAGTACTTATGGGGAGTATTTGTTAAGATTAGATCTATTAATGATGATTTTTCTGGACATTTTAGGTTCGGTCTAGTGGGCTTTTCAACAATCTGAAAAAGATTCAATGCATCACAATAGGTTTTAAATTCATCAGCTGCTGAATGCAACCAGTTCCAGTTTAAATCACCAAGAACTACCAATTCTTTAGCATCAAGAGCTGAAAAGAGCTGGAATAATGAAGGGAGAGCACTACTATCAGCAGACGGTGTTCTATAGCAACCAACAACTGTTATGCTGAGAGATTTAGAAACCTCAAGATCGAGAGGAGAAATTCAAATTGTTTACTCACTGATTTAAAAAGCAGTACTTTAACATGAAACCTTTTTTTTATAAATATTGCTACGCCCCCACCCCTTTTTGGTCGGTCAGACCTATATACATTATAACCATTAATACAAAATCCTTGTCTAAAACAGATTTGCTTAGCCAAGTTTCAGTTAGAGCAATCACATCCGCATCAGTGGACTGTGCCCAAATACGAACCATGTCCATTTTAGAAATTAAGCTCCGCACATTCAAATGAATAAAACCAAGTCTGCACCTTGATTTAAAATCTGCAGGTGTTTCTAAGCTTGAAGCACAGTCAGAAACTGGGCCTGGATTAGGTTGAACATTACCCGATATCAGAAGTAATAAAACAATCAAGCACCTCTGCCTAAATGATTTAATATTATAATCTTTAGAATTTGTCTCTACTATTTTAAAGTTCCAGTGGGCACTTATAGAGATTGTAAATTTATCCTGAAGAACCATAACACTGGACAAACAGACCTGGTCTTCAGTGCAAAAACAGGACTGGAGTATAGAAGACAGTCTGGCACACGGCACCTCTAGTGCAAAGCCAAATGTAGACGTTCCTCTGTGTGCTGTGACCATAAGTGGAGTCCCTAAAAATGGTTTCTCATACCCATGAAAACCACCTTCAGTACTGTAATGACCAGAGATGCACAGTATAATGAAAAAGCAACACCTCTCGGAAGAATCTCGGGAAGCAACACCAGGCCGGTTCCGGTTTTCCCCGTGTGTTATGGCCGATCGGGGCAAGTGATGAGTGGAATTGCTGACATGTGTGAGAGGAGGAGAGTTTGGGGTGGCCATTGGGACGCGGTTTCCAAAATGGATTATAAAAGGGAGACGCGGCAGCCATGAGGGAGAGAGGGTGCACACAGTAGGTGAGAGGCCGAGGCCGAAGCCGAAGCAGCGGAGGGAGGCAGCGGAGGGAGGCTGCGGGGGAGAGAGAGCGAGAGAGGGAAAGGGAGCGAGAGAGAACGAGAGAGAGGAGATTTCGGCTGGATTGAAGCCGAAGATCACTTAATCTAAAACAACAACATGTATATTAGATCCTATACCAACTGAATTACTGAAAGAAGTGTTACCTATAGTGGAAGAGCCTCTTCTCAATATTATTAACTCATCTTTATCTTTAGGTCATGTTCCAAGAACGTTCAAGCTGGCAGTTATAAAACCTCTTATTAAGAAACCACAATTAGATCCAAATAACCTAGAAAATTGCAGACCCATTTCGAATCTTCCATTTATGTCAAAAATATTAGAAAAAGTTGTGTCCGCTCAACTCGGCTCTTTCTTGCAAGAAAACGACATCTATGCAAAGTTTCAGTCTGGATTCAGGCCACATCATAGCACTAAAACTGCGCTTGTTAGAATCACAAATGATTTACTTTTAGCTTCGGACCAAGGCTGTATCTCAGTACTAGTTTTACTTGATCTTAGTGCTGCGTTCGATACTATAGATCACACAATACTCTTAGATCGACTACAAAATTACACTGGTGTTCAAGGACAAGCATTCAGCTGGTTCAGGTCATACTTATCTGACCGCTACCATTTCGTCTACTTAAACGGAGAAAAATCGATCATAACTTCGGCAAACTATGGAGTGCCGCAGGGATCTGTGTTAGGCCCTTTATTATTCTCAATATATATGCTGCCACTTGGTAATATTCTAAGGAAACATGGAATTAGTTTCCATTGTTATGCTGATGACACTCAAATATATATTTCATCACGGCCAGATGAATACGCTAAATTATCCAAATTGACAGATTGTGTTAAAGATATAAAAGATTTGATGACGCGTAATTTTCTTTTATTAAATCCAGACAAGACAGAGGTAATACTTATCGGTTCTAAAAACCGTCCACAAAACCTTTCACAGCACGACTTTAACATAGTAGGATGCCCTGTTACTTTATCCGCTACAGTAAAAGACCTGGGTGTTACATTAGACTGTAACCTGTCTTTTGAAAAGCATATTTCATATGTTACAAAAACAGCCTTTTTCCACCTTAGAAACATTACTAAGCTACGTAATATGCTATCAGTCTCTGATGCAGAAAAGTTAGTTCATGCATTCATGACCTCGAGACTAGATTACTGTAATGCTTTATTAGCTGGTTGTCCTGCATCTTCAATAAACAAGCTACAGTTAGTCCAAAATGCAGCCGCTAGAGTTCTTACTAGATCAAGAAAATATGATCATATAACACCGATTTTATCATCACTTCATTGGTTACCTATAAAGTTCCGTATTAATTACAAGGTATTGCTTTTGACTTATAAAGCTCTAAATGGTTTAGCTCCAGTCTATTTAACGGATCTTCTATCGCCTTACAATCCATCGCGCTCTTTAAGATCACTAAATTCGAGGCTTCTGGTCATTCCTAGGATATCCAGATCCACCAAAGGAGGCAGAGCATTTTCACATTTAGCTCCGAAGCTCTGGAATAGCCTTCCTGATATTGTTCGTTGCTCAGACTCGCTCTCCCAGTTTAAAACTAGACTGAAGACGCATCTATTTAGCCAGGCATTCATATAAATTTTTTATCTTACAGTTACTGTAAATTCGGCCTCTAGTTCATAAACGCCAGAGGAGAACTGGCCCCCGACTGAGCCTGGGTTCTCCCAAGGTTTTTTTTTTCTCCATTGGGTCATCTGATGGAGTTTTAGGACACCATTAGGTCACTGGATGGAGTTTTTCGGTTCCTTGCCACTGTTGCCTTTGGCTTGCTCAGTTGGGGATATTCAAATTAATTAACCAATCATACCATTGATCAGCTCTACCAAACTTGGATGTCTTTTTGTCCAGTAATAAACAAACATTGTTAAGTTGTTTTGATTGATACTGTGAAGCAGCTTTGATACAATCTGTATTGTGAAAAGCGCTATATAAATATATTTGACTTGACTTGACTTGACTTGACTTGGATTGCGGGTGTAAGCCTTGATTGCACAGTGAGTCTGTTGAATTGCAGTTCTATTGTGGGAATGAGCACGAGTGAATTCTTACAGTGTATTGGTGAATATGCGAGTGTGGGAATGGTGTTGCTGCTGTTCACTCGCAGTCCTAGCTGTTCATATTCTCCCTCTGTCTGAGCCCCGAAGAGGAGAACGCCGAAGAAGAGAACGCAGAAGCTGTGAAGTATGTCATTCCTCTCTCTGTCTGAAACTGCTGAGTTACGTTCATTTCTGTTCATATCTCCCTCTGTCTGAGCCCCGAAGAAGAGAACGCCGAAGAAGAGAACGCGGAAGCTGTGAAGTATGTCATTCCTCTCTCTGTCTGAAACTGTTGAGTTACGTTCATTTATGTTCATATCTCTCCCTGTCTGAGCCCCGAAGAAGAGAACGCTGAAGAAGAGAAAGCGGAAGCTGTGAATTATGTTCATTCCTCTCTCTGTCTGAAACTGCTGAGTTGCGTTCATTTATGTTCATATCTCTGTCTGTCTGAGCCCCAAAGAAGAGAACGCCGAGGAAGAGAACGCGGAAGCTGTGAATTATGTTAATTCCTCTCTCTGTCTGAAACTGCTGAGTTACGTTCATTTATGTTCATATCTCACTCTCTGTCTGAGCCCCGAAGAAGAGAACGCCGAAGAAGAGAACGTGGAAGCTGTGAATTATGTTCATTCCTCTCTCTGTCAGAAACTGCTGAGTTACGTTCATTTATGTTCATATCTCGCTCTGTCTGAGCCCCGAAGCAGAGAATGCGGAAGCTGTGAATTATGTTCATTCCTCTCTCTGTCTGAAACGGCTGAGTTACGTTCATTTATGTTCATATCTCTCTCTGTCTGAGCCCCGAAGAAGAGAACGCTGAAGCTGTGAATTATGTTCATTCCTCTCTCTGTCTGAAACTGCTGAGTTATGTTCAGATCTCTCTCTGTCTGAGCCTTGAAGAAGAGTGTCCCGAAAGAGAGAATGTTCAAGAGACTATTAATATTATTTTTATTATTTAATAAAGAACATATATAATAAAGAACGCTCGCCCCGGCCTGTGACAATTACATTTGAGATAAACATTTCTCAAATGTCAATAATTGTTTGCTAGCTGTCTTACATCACTGAGGTCAGATAAATCCCATCACATAGAGACTCTTTCACCAAGATATCATCATGTAGAGACTGTGTCTGTTCCCCGAATTACGAACTACAAAAAACTCCCAAACCCATTTAAGGGTAAAAATTGAATTGAGGTTGCTGAATATTTGATCCCTTACTTCAAAGGCACGTATTGTTAATGATATGATTACAGATTATAACCTAGACGTGTTGTGTTTGACAGAAACCTGGCTAAAACCAGACGATTACATTACTTTGAATGAGTCCACCCCCCAAGATTAATGTTATAAAAAGAGCCACGTCTGAAAGGACGGTGTTGTTGTAATCTATAGTAATATCTTCAAAATTACTGAGAAGTCTAGTTTCAAATATAATTCTTTTGAAGCGTTGGTGCTTAATGTAACGCTATCTAGTGTAAATGATAAATCTCGCTTGACATTTGTGCTAGCTACTGTATACTGGCCACCAGGGCACCATACACACTTTTCTATTTCCATTGATAGCTCCTTCATTTCCCTCTCCCCTCAGGTTAGGAGTCTAGGTGTCATCTTCGATAGCAATCTATCTTTTAGGTCTAATGTTAATAATGCTAGCCGGTCTGCTTACTACCATCTTCGAAACATCAACCATCTGCTTCCTTTCCTCACTTCTCACTCCACTGCCATTCTTGTTCATAGTTTAGTTACTTCTCGTTTAGATTCCTGCAATTCCCTTTTGTTTGGCCTCCCGCATAAAACCCTCCATAAACTTCAACTGGTCCAAAACTCAGCTGCTCGTATTATCACTCGTACCCCCTCTATTCATTGCATCACTCCTATCTTACTCCTATCTCCATTGGCTCCCCATAATTTACAGTATCAACTATAAAATACTCTCCTAACTTTTAAAGTAATTCATAATCTTGCCCCTTCATATATTTCTGACCTCCTCAATATACCCACACCCGCTCGCACTCTTAGATCCTCTTCTTCCATCCATGTTACTGTTCCCTGTGTATGCCTTGTTCCTATGGGGAGCAGAGCTTTCAGCTGCTCTGCTCCTCAGCTCTGGAACTCACTTCCACCGGATCTCCATAATATTGATTCCCTCTCACATTTTAAATCCAAACTCAAAACCCATCTGTTTAGAATAGCGAACTCCCTCTGATCACAACTGCATTGTCTTTTTTAATTCTAATTTATTTAACTGTTTTTACTTAAATATTGTTATTGTCGATGATGTATGGTGATCTTGAGTGTCAAGAAAGGCGCCTATAAATAAAATGCATAATAATAATAATAATAAAAGAATTTGCTGATTTTTTTATCGGAGTTAGAACTGGCTGCAGATTAAGTCCTAATTGTTAGTGATTTTAATCTACATGTAGATAACGGAAAAGACGGATTGGGATTGGCATTTAGAAACATTCTGAACTCTATTGGAGTTAGACAACACGTGTCAGGACCCACTCATTTTCATAATCATACTTTAGATCTAATATTGTCATATGGAATCAATGCTAATGCCGTTGAAATTCTGCAGCAGAGTGATGACATCTCAGATCATTATCTAGTCTCGTGTATACTCCATTTAGCCAAGGTTGCTAAGCCGACTCCGTGTTACAAATATGTTAGAACTATCACTTCTGCCACTAAAGATTGCTTTATTAATGATATTCCTGATTAGTTTCATCTCCTCAGCATCCCAGCATGCTTAGAAGAACTCAATATTGCAACAGAAACTTTTGACTCTCTCTTTTCCAGCACTTTAGACACAGTTGCTTCTTTGCACTTAAAGAAGATTAAAGAAAATAGTCCAGCGCTGTGGTACAACGAGCACGCTCAGGACCTTAAGAGAGCAGCCAGAAAAATGGAGCACAACTGGAAGAAAACAAAGCTAGATGTTTTTCGAATTTCGTGGAGAGAGATCGCGTAAAGAGAGGCCTTAAAAACTGCTAGATCTGCTTAGAAAACAAGAAAACAAACACAACCCTAGGTATTTATTTGATCCAGTGGCTAAATTTACAAGAAATTAAGCTTTTACTTCCAAAGTTTTCAAAAAGCTTAGTAGTAATGACTTTATGAACTTCTTTACTTACAAGATTGACAATATTAGAGAGAAAATTATAACTATGCAACCGTCTACTACAGTATCGCATCAGGCCGTGCATTGTAGTGTTCCTCAGAAAAAATTTCATTCATTCATTGCAATAGGAGAGGAAGAATTGTCTAAACTCCTTAAATCATCTAAATCAACAACATGTATGTTAGACCCTATACCGACTAATCTACTGAAAGAAATGCTTCCAGAGGTCATAGATCCTCTTCTTAATATCATTAATTAATCTTTGTCACTAGAATATGTACCAAAAAATTTTAAGCTGGCTATTATTAAACCTCTTATTAAAAAAACGCAACTTGATCCAAGAGAATTCGTCAATTACTCGATCTTAGTGCTGCATTTGATACCATTGACCACAAGATTCTTTTAGACTCGAAAATGATGTTGGCATTAGTGGACTTTCATTAGCATGGTTTAAATCATACTAATCTGACCGTTATCAGTTTGTAGCAGTAAATGAAGAGAAGTCTTATCGATCACAAGTTCAGTATGGAGTACCACAAGGCTCAGTACTAGGACCGTTGCTGTACACTTTGTACATGCTACCCTTGGGAGATATCATTAGGAAGCATGGGATTAGTTTTCACTGTTATGCCGATGATACTCAGCTATATATCTCTTCATGCCCTGACGAAACTTGCCAATTCAAGAAATTAACGGAATGCATAGCTGATATAAAAATTTGGATAACTAGTAATTTCCTATTACTTAAATTCTGAAAAAAACAGAGTTTCTAATGATTGGACCAAAAACCTCTGCACGTACTAACCTAGAATACTGTCTAACACTTGATGGCTGCTCTGTCAAGTCTTCGTCGTCGGTTAGGAACCTGTGTGTGCTCTTTGATACCAATCTTTCATTAGAAAGCCACGTTTCTAGCATCTGTAAATTCGCATTCTTCCATCTTTTTTTTTCAACTTTTTTTTATTGTTTTATATATTCTTTTAGTAGAACACATTCAAAAATACAGAACAAACATGTCACTAGGGGTATCACATACAATTATGTTGTTCATATGAAGAGTTTGGTTCCAAAACGTGATAAACGCCATTGTAAGGCGGGTGCCAGAAAGTCTGGGCCACCCCTGGTGGAAGCAAAAGGCTCTCCTGAGAATTGACATTTGAACCCTCCCTTGCATAATGCTGTAACAGCAGCATCCGAGACACAGCACAGTGCAACTCACACCTCACACCTCACTTGGACAATCTCCCCCTTCTCCCCCCTGCTCCTGCTCACCTGAAACTCACTGAAAACCCATGAAATGTTAAATGTGTACAAAAAAAAGTAACTATGCATGTTTGGTATCATTTAAAGTGTCTCAGTGCGCCTGGTAAAATGGTCTCATTCTCCCAACCATAATGGAAAGCTAAAATAAGTTACAAAATATGAGAAGTAGTGTGTCCCTCTAAGGTGTTCGCTCCCCAGATCCTCCATTCTGATCTCACAGTTGTGAGCCCCTCACTAGGGGACCAAATCTAATTATAATGACAGACACCACCATTTGGTAAGCAAATTGAATTATCTGGGTTTATAAGGAAAATGGGCAAAAGGTTCTGGGAGTCTGTAGGCTGACTGCCCACACAACCGCTGTGTGTAATATTTGTTGCCAGGTAATACTTTCTACAAATTCCTCGATTTCTGTTATGATATGATTAACTGATGATTTACTGATGATTTTATTCTCATGAATTGGATTTTGAATTATTGCTTCATTACCTGGTCAATAAATTGTAAACGTTTGATTTTACTCTGATTGACTCTAAGTTTGTTCTCCCAAGTAGATTATCGGATTCGTATGCTCCCGCAATTCTGCGTCAGATTGGCAATGGCTAATACTTTGTCACTAATTCAAGTGTACTTGTTTTGTAGAGACGGGGAATTCCGTTTAGGGTAGCTAACGTGCTACTTGACCAACCTAAATTTGGGTACGTCTATTTTACCTCTGTCTTAATTTAATGTAACTTTAGATAAGTGTACGTGAGAAATCACGGGCTTGGCCACTATTATGAGGGAAGTATTGTTGGTCAACTCATACCTATAATAGGGCCAAAACCTCTACTAAAGTATAACTATTGAATTAAGTTCAAGTGTATGCAATTCAAGGGGACTAAAAGAAAAGTATCTCTGATTGTGTTTTGGGTGAATCCGACCGTCTGAGATATTAGTCAAAAACATCTGTTTAGTGACGAAACTGACGAGATTGTAAAAGTGAGACCCGCAGAAGATGCGAGGACCTCTAAGCGGTATAGTTTCCTAATCTGAACGGGTAAAACATAATTAAAGAGTTTCAAAAGAATAATAAAAAATTCCCTCACTTTTAATGATACCCAGATATCATTAAAACCCTTTTCATTTATGGAGTCAGATGAAATAACGAGTCAATACATATGAGAAAATGTGTTCCATTTAATGTTGTTGTGTTGCGTAAAAGGAAAGACAGTAACCCGCAGAGACCTTCACCTGTATTATTGGAAACCCTCATTGGACCAATAGACAGGCTTACACCATTTAAAAAAAAATGTAGTTCTCGCAAAAATCAGTATTGTATCTGGTTGGTATTGAAAAGTCAAATTTTTATTTTACGTAAAATACGATATCCGCCGTGTTATTCTGTCATGTTTTCTCCGTTTCTTTCCAAACCGCGACAAATGCCAGTCTCCCTTCTCTGCAGAATGCGATACATCCGCTCAACCAATCACAGCGCACCATTCCACGCATTATAAACAGTAACGGCGGCGCTTTGAATACACCTGGCATCCTAGTTTTCCTTATCTGCTTTGTGATTAACAAACAAACAAAAAATGAATAATTTTGACGCCATTGATGAACCTGTGGTGGTTTCTGAGGTGGGGAAGAAACGTAAGCCATCGAAATCTAATCATTTCTGTTAGGAGATTAAGAAGATGAGGCACTCGGGAGGAGGAAAAATGCTGGCTGTTGCTTGTTCTCACAGGACAGCATCAAACTTCTGTCATGCTGACACATTGACCCCAGGGGATCTTTTGAAAAACGTTCAATTGTTTCACTCAAAGTCAACGAAAACCGAGCAGGACCAAGCCATTTTACAGCTGATCGCTATCAAAAAAGTACAGCGGTGACGTCCGACAGATTGAATGTATTTTTAATCCAGTGCCTGTATATAAGATTAGTATTGACCAAGTTCAGAGGCTATCATATGTGGATCAACTTTGTTTCAATATGAAATATAACTTTTATTTTAATTAATTTTATTCATTTTATTTGAATTCAAGGGATTAATTGCATTTTGGAAAAAAACAAAGGTCATGATTTATTGCATTTTGGGGGAAAAATTATCCGTTTTTATAATAAATCTTTCAAAATCAAAATCTGGATTTTATTTTTTTATGTTATTATAACCTAAATATGGTATGTGAAAGTTTGAAACAGAAAATAGTGTTTTTCATCTAGCCACTTTCTTGGTAAAGAAAACATCTCAGGTTACGACTGTAACCTCTGTTCCCTTTTGAAAGGGAACTCGCACTGTGTCGATGACGCATTGGGGAACGATATACCCTCATCACCATGCTAAGGGGAGTGCATGCCCACTGGCAGTGACAACTGTCAGAACCAGCAAATTCAAATGAAATGCCAGAACCACTCACCCTTAGGTCACACTTGGCTGTAAGTGACAGCATTCCCTATGGTCATAGCCAGAGTTGGGTATAACACGTTACAAAGTAACTGTATTCTAATTACTTTTCGTGATAACGCAGTAATGTAACTCATTACATTTAAAATATATGTAATTTGATTACAGTTACTTCCGCTACAAATGTATTGTTAAGAAAAAAATATTTAGTAAAATGCATTTCTAATCACGTTTGGCCGGCTGCGTCAGTTAATGAGCATGCGCTTTAATGAATTACCGGAGAACGCGCTTCATGAGGCACACATGCACACACACACATGCAAGGTTTCTCGCTCTCTCCCTCTCCGCCGTGCCCGCGCTACACAGTTTGGAGCACAGTCTCTTCTGTCTCGCATGCGCGCTCTTGCTCGCTCACTCTAGATTCCGGGAGATTTTAATTAATTTGCGGGCATCAGGGAGCCGCTATCAATATGCGGGAGACTCCCGGAACTTCCGGGAGACTTGGGATGTCTGCAATATTAAATATTGAACTGAGTTTCACTTTGTAGTGTATTCTTGTAGTTTTAATAGGTTTTCAAAGTAACTTGAAAGTAAAGTAATTAGTAATCTGATTACTTTTTACATGCAGTAATCAGTAATGTAATCAAATTACAATTTTAAAGTAGTAATTAGTAATTTGTAGTGGATTACTTTTTTTGAGTAACCTACCCAACACTGGTCATAGCCCAAGCTATACGCTTCACAGGAAAACCTCCATAAGCTTTGTTTAATGAAAGGCCTACCTGGGCCTGGGACCACAGCTTCAAATTAGAAGGGGTCCTTTCTAGGGAATATGGCTAGGGAACCTGAAGGAGCCCCAGCCAATCACTATTCTGGGGAACATACTCACCCAAAATGCCACCAGGAAGGCCTGACCTAGCGTCACTTATATTGGACACTTCAGTCTGGCCAACTTCCTGTCTGTCCGGAGACAGAGTCTCTCGACACTTGTCTTAGGTAAGGCATCCAACCCGAGGGACTGCTAAGCTGACAGTGAACCACTCAGACATTGATCTCAGAGACAGGGTATCCTGGAGAGCATGACTCAGCATAGCGCTTACAACTCGCTTTCAGGGAGGCCTGGTAAGGCCTACTAGCTGATAGTAAGTCTATTCTGCTACGAACACAACACCGTTGGGAACTACAATACACCAACACAAATATCGGCTAATCGACAGGGTTCGGCTAATAAGGGGAACTCACTGGAGCAAGTCCAAAGTCCATAGGAGGGGAATGGCGCAGCAAGCTGACACTTCGAACCGGGCTTACAGTGAAACTGGCTTTATGTGAAGGGAGCCCACGGGAAGCAGCGGTTCGACACATAGGCTAGTTCTCTAGTGAACGTGATAGGTGTCGCCCAGCCCCAACTTCAGCAAGACACTCTGTGTCAACGCCTAGGAGGGAGCAATACACTCACATGGGAGGAGCTCACCACCCAGGTGGGCACGTGCATCTTGGCAATAACCAAGATGAAGGCAACCACATGTAGTGGGCCAACCTCTGCTTGGAAACAGCTTTCCCTTCTGCTGGTCTCTGTAACAGACAAGAGCTGGTCTGAGGTCTAGGCTTTGCATTCTGAGCACGTATAACTGCAATGGAGCGGACGGACATAGAAAAGCCAGGGCTGGGTCTGCCTCCTCTGGGGCAGCGCTTGCAGGCTCACCACCTGGTCCCATAGGAGAGGTAGGGACCTTGGGCACATATCCAGGCCGGGGTCTCAGATTGCATGAGAGTTAGCTGGCCCGAATTCCAGGCATGATTCGTCGACCGAAAATGCGTGCAAGTCCCTACCCTCTAGATAGAGACCAAGCAAGCAGGAGAACTGTTTCTCTAAAACCAGGATTTTTTGCTCAAGGGAGGTCTCTGCAGTGCAGTAGCACCAGAGATAAGTCCCAAGAGGGTAAAGAGGCAGATTCAGACTCCTAACTCCCCTCAGGAACCTGACGATCAAGTCGTGCTTCCCACGGATTTGTATCCACTGCATCATGATGTGTGTCAATACGGAGGCAACAACGTCTTGAGATGGAGGAGACAGCCCTCACTACAAACCCATTAGCAGGAAAAAAGCACTGAAGTGATCGAACACCTTCGGGATCTCCTCACGGAGAGAAGACTCATTTCAATTAATAGGTTCCACTTCTAAGGGGGAGCGTGCCTCATTTTGAGAGGGTGCTCTCACAGAAGTGATGGTCTCTACAGCATAAAAATTATTGCGGTAGTAACTAGAACATCCGCGTCCCATTGTTTTTAGAACCAGACCTGGAACTCTCCAAGGTCTAAATGTGGGTGCCATCATGCCCCAGGAACCAATCAACCAACCGAGACGGTATCAGGACACGGTTGAGGGTTCCGCTCAAGCCCTACCGCCTATGCGAACGGCCTTTTTGAGCATAGATCATCTGTGGATCCGGCTTGGAGGGGTCCCAAACAAAACGGCTGGTCGGTCCATCACAGAGGGACCAGCACGCTCATCGGGGAGCTCCACCGGCTGCTGTATGAGAGAGGAGTGAGGGATCCACTGGGCTTTGCTGGGCTGATTACCCCTCACTGTAATCCTCAGGTCACCCAGTCCAGACGGCACTCCAGGCTTCTTCTGGGAAGGTAGCCCAAAATTAACACTAGAGCGGGGCCTGGGGTGGGGACTCCACCTTCACGAATGAAGGTGAGTCTCGAGATGGTCATATTCCCACAGTGGGAACATGACTCATCCACAAGAACTGCCTCAGCGTGCTTTAAGCCCAAACACGTGATACAACTCTCGTGACTGTCAGAGGGGGACAGAGCCCTACCGCACCCAGAAACGCACGGATGGAATGGCATCTTGAAAAAGACGCAAACGAGCCTGTGTTGCTCTTTTAGAAAATTGGACCCATCTCCAGTGCCGGAACACACAGCGAATTCACCGAACTGAAACAGTGAAGCACTCACTTTTTCCGCCCTCAACCGGCCGTCAACACACACAGAAATTTGTTTGCTGTTAAAACAGCAGTTGAGAGCTTCAAAAGCTTGTGATCACCACTGCACTGCACTGTAGAACCACCAGCATCGGGAGAGTCTTTTCCAGAAGAACACCGACACATCATACACTCGTTATATATACATTATATACTCGTTGTATACAACAGCACTCTTCAGAGACATTAAACACGATCTTCTCCGAAGCGAAAGGCAACTAGTGCGTGCATCCACTTTCGTATTTATACCCCCGCCTCGGGGGAGGAGTGTGTGATTTCATGCACGCCAATGTGTATTGGCTCGTTTTAACAGTACTCAAAGATAACAGGCTCCCTGGCGTGATCCCAATCAGTCGACACGTCGACTATGTCGAACGTGAGCGACTGAAAGGGAACTTCTCATTTTAATATATTCATATTTATACATTTATTTCATTTAGCACATCTAGTTCAGCACTGTTTTACTTGGAGTGTTATGTTTTTTTTTTTTTTATCCAGTATCCATTTAAAAAAATATGGGTTGATTAATCGGTTATCGGCAAGTATGGTCAAACCTAGTTATCAGAATTGGTAAAATTCACTATCGGTCAACCTCTAGTTAAGACTACTAAGGCCAACCACCTGAGGCAAGCTGGCCTAAAGAGCCCTTTTTGGGGGCTGCCCGTCAAGGAGGCCTGCTGATGCCTACTACTTGACAGCGCAGCCTTGATTGGCAGATAAGCTGTTTTCACAGCGCCAAAATCGCAACGCTTAAAGGGTGTTGCGTTTTTGCTGAGTACACTGCCATGTACATGCCACCCTGCCTCAATGGAGGCCCCAAGCCATAATGGTGTGGGGTAGAATGATACAGAGCTGAACGTGGAGTACTCATAACTACCTTGTATCGACAGGGGAGTACAAACCACCTGCCCCTGAGAATTTTAACAGGGTGCGGGCCTGCCAGTGGCTCTAGAGGTGACAGGAATTTTCCTGCGCCCGGCCTAGGGGAGTGGGGCTTGCCTGCAAGCCAACCACGTTCAAACCATCGCTTGAGCAGTAGCTCAGTGAGCTGAGTGGAGCCTACTCTAGAGGCCCAAGTCTATATGCTAGCTCTGCATGACGGGGTCTGGCAAAAAAAAAAAAAAGATCTCTTCGCAGAGCGAAAGACGGCCTAACCATGCCCAAAAAGACCCATTGTACTGGGGAGGCCTTATTGAAGGCCTAACCCTAAGTTTTATCAATCATGCCACCAGTTGCACCAGCCTGCATTACTCTTCTCACCCCCCAATGCAGAGAAGGGGGCGGGCCTTTGCTGAACGGCTCCCTAACATGGGAGGAGGCTGTCATATAGGGATGCTAAAAAGCCTGCATTCACATAGTGAAGGGCTAGAGGCAGAGCATGCTTTAGCAGAACGCCTTCACTATCCCTAGTATAGCCTAGGCCAGCTACTGAGGTGGCCCTGGTGAGGGCCAGCCTATAGGCATAGATCTACCTGAGTCCTTGGAGGAGCAACAGCCCTCAAGAGAAATTCACATTTTTCACATGAGAGGCTGCAAAAACGCTCAGCCTGTATGAAAAACCAAACAGAGCTAAAGGGAGCGATGTACTCAGGACAAGAAATGTCAGACGGTCCCGTGGACCAGACATAAGATCTATCTGAAGCTTTTTTTTTTTTAGAGAGGAGACGAACGACTCTACCCTGAGGTGGCTAATAGCCCGAGGGCTAAGGCAGGTGTGGTTAGAAATTAAACCAAGCGGCAGCATACAACATTTCCATTCTTTTTTAGAATGATGTTCTGCCACTTATTGCTCCGCTAATTCCTAGAAGGAATTAGAAGGAATTCCTAACAGGGGAACTTCAGGACCCTTAATAATACTTACCTTATAACAGTGACATGACCCCATAACTCTACACAGGGAACGAGGGTCTGTAGGGAATACATTTTAGTGTTAGTTGCACACAAAAACGAGAAATAAGACCCACTCAGCTCACCTGCGGCATGCGAAGTAAAGACTCACCACACAGTTCTTTTATGAACATGGGGTCTACCACCAATACATGCCTGAAAGAGGCACTCTCACTAACCAAGCCAAGCCGGGCCGTCAGAATATCGTATTCCACTCATCATGGACCCAGCCTCAGGCCTGATGTAAGAAGCGTCTGGGGAGTCATGGAAGAGAGGAGAGGGCTAAGATATATTAAGCCCTCAGGGGAGGTGATCCATCACTAAAGCTGTTTGCGTTTGTGCTGGATCACCCCCCGCAGGTAATCCATCACTAACGCTGTGGTAATCCATCACTAACGTAAACAGCGTTAATGATGGATCACCTCCCGCAGATCCCTCTTCTTGCGGGAGTCCCGCCTCTTCTGTGAACTACTCCTCCACGGAGGGGGTGCAAGAGAGGTGACGCTGGCTCTCTGGCCCTGTCTAAGTTCCCTGGACCGTGACGGGCCAGGCCCTCCCGTCTGTCTGGGTTTGGGCACGGATCTCAGCGGTATACAGGTTTTAAACGCCACTGACAAACGCCTCCACGGAGGTGCCGAAAAGTTCAGAGGGCGAAACCGGCGAATCGAGGAGAAAGTCCTTCTCTTTCTCCCCAATGTCGACCAGGTTCAACCACAGATGTCTCTCCGTGGCCACCATCACCGCCATCAACCGGCCGATCATGGCAGTAGTTTGTTTAGTGGCCCGGAGAGCTAGATCTGTGGTGCAGCACAGCTCAGCAACCGCCTCAGGGGACAGTCCCGCCCCCTGGTCGAGATCCCCCAGCAGATTGGCCATGGTGTGCAGAGCAGCACCGGCCTGACCTGCTGAAGTGTATGCTCTGCCATTCAAACGTGACGTTGTCTTCAGTGGTTTGGATGGCAGGGTTGGCGCTCTCAGTGTCGATGCCTGCCCGGATGCAAGATAGTTGTGTCGGCATCAACACATACCCGCGTTCTCCTATCCCCTCAACATCAGTGAGACTACCCCGCTGATGTCGGTGGATACGGCAGAATATGGGTTCTTCCATGTCTTCTCGATTTCAGTATGAAGATCGGGGAGAAATGGAAGCCTCACCTGAGCTGGTGGTTTATGACCGGAGAGAAACCGATCGTCAAGTCTACTGAGAGTGATCTCTCCCCCAACGAGGGGCAGACGCTGAACCCTCTTGACGAGAGCGGAGCGTTTTCACAGAAAAGCGCTCACAATTTGCACAGACAAAAACTGAGAACTGCCCTGTGCGTGCTCTTCCCCCAGACAGAAAACGCACAATTTGTGTGTGTCACACGGCGTCAGATATCTCGGGCACGGGTCTGCACACTTCTGAAAGCACTTAGCCTTCTTAGTGCATTTCATAATTATCTGATTTTCAAGCGCTTACAGACAGAACAGTCCCTGAAGACGAAAAGATGAATGTCATGTTTGCAAGGCGCCCTTATATACTTCCAGGTCGCACGTTAATGATTCATGGGCTGCCGCTGGTCAATATGATTGCCGTGATTTGATAGTAATTTCAGACACCTGTCACGCCTGAGGCGTTCCCTAATGCGTCGTCGACACAGTGCAAAACCTTTCGAAAGGGAACACATTTTTACTCAAATTAATCAAAATGGATTTATCGCGTTTTGGAACCAAACTCTTCATATACTGTTAACGTCATATCAGGGGTTACTCTCCCAATGGTCTGTAATGGTCCTTTCAAGTCCATAAAAGGTTCAAGGTCCCATCTTAAAACAAACAAATCCGGAATATTTTCTTTGGACAAATATTTTACATACTGAAGAAAGAGAAAAAAAATCAATATTATAACAACAATTAAATGTAAATGTGAGGAAGAAAAAATAAATAAATAAAATTGCAGTACACTCACAATATCTCCCTATGTTTAATCCATACTCCTATACATTAGCCATTTTGACCAAAAGAAGGTCAGTATCATACATGTGACTTACAATCACTAGCCACCCTTCTTTTGTTGGTGGACTCTCATGCAGCCATTTCTTAGTTATTGCTTTTTTACTAGCAACCAATTATATTGTAGTAGGTACTTGTCTTGAGTATTAAGATTAGTTGGTATGTTTCCTAAATATATGGAACTGAAACTGTACTCCATCTCGAATCCCAGTATCAATTATATTTCAGTGACTACCTCTAACCAAAAAGGCTGAATTGTTGGACATTTTCAAAATATGTGAAAGTAATCTGCCATAGAGTTATGCTGCTCAATCCAGACGGTTGTCATGAGGGGACCGCACTGTGGTTGCAGCCGTTGTGTGTGCAAATACACTGCAGCTATTAACACCAGACAGAAGGAGATTCACATCACCATTTGGAAAGAAGCGTAAATGGATGGAGAAGCATAGGTTACTGTAAAGCTACGTCTTAGTTGGTGCTTATCTTGGCGAAAGCCGAGTACAAATCAGCATGAAGTTTTAACATCTACTCTCGTGTAATGGAAATCATGAAGATCTGGATACGTCCAGTGACTGCGGTGAATAGTGCTGCTGGCAACAAGGGAAAGACCTTGCGACAGCCCGGAGAGACAGCTGACAGGAGGAAAGAGACCCCAATGGGGCTGGTAAGGGTTAGCTACCCTTGTCGGCAGTATCCAGCTCTGCGTTTACAGGATGCTGGAGACACCCGCCCAAGGCTTCTGAGAAATTAAAGAGGAAAATACCCCTAGAGTCTACAAGAGCGGGGGCGGAAGATGACTCAGTATGGAGAGTAATTCACAAAAGACTAGTTCAGGTTCTGTAGTTAGCAAAGTCATTGAACTCCAAGCTTGTGTCCGTGGCTGGAGCAAGGCGACAACGGTCAGGGGTTTGAAGATTCATCAAGGGAAAATTAAATGCTTGAGAGAGAAGGGACAAGGGCCTCGCATTGATCAGTACTTCTTACGAAGTCAGTCAAGTCAGTCGAATGAAATCCAGCGACAGGAAGCAACCCACAGTTCGCAGGATATCAGCACCCCTGTCATAGAGGAGAGGAGGGTTTGCACAGTTAGTGATGAACACATTGATACTTGTGCACCCGGTCAGATTAACCAGCAAAAAAGAGAAAAGAACCTCAACGGGCACAGGTCTGGAGTTAGATGGCCAAGAGCTTGTGAGAAAACTGCATAGGACACGGTAAACACAGATCTATGCTTTGCATTGGAAAGATTAACTGGTACAGTTGAAAAGAAGCGGGATAAATTTGGGGACATCATTTACGCATATGGAAGTGAGAGGTTTGGTGTGGAAAAAAGGAAAAAGTACAAACTACTCCTGGAATGTCTAGACGGCAGCAGAAAATTGAAGGGTTAGTTAGAGAAAGTAGGCAGCTGAGGAAGCAATGGAAAAGAGCAGAACAAGGTCAGAAGGAGGGACTCAATCTCTTACAAAGGGCCATAAAAGATAAGCTTGCAACATTACGCAGAGCTGAGTGCCTACGGAAACGCTACAAAAAGAAGGAGCGTGCGAGGGCTAATTTCTATAAAGACCCATTCAAATTCGTAAAGAAGTTATTCACCAGTGAGAAGAATGGCACTTTAAAAGCATCTAGGGTTGAGCTAGAGAGATATTTGGAGGAAACGCATACAGATGCAAAAAGGCATGAGCCTATGTCAATTCCGTCAGACAATCAATCCACCAGAATACCAAATGGAGGTCTGTGCACTTAAGTGGAAAGAGATAGAGCAGGCTGTGAGAAAGGCAAGGGCTTCATCATCTCCAGGGCCTGATGGAGTTCCGTACAGAGTGTACAAGAGTGTTTCAGGAGTTCTACGAATTCTGTGGAAATTGATAAAAGTGGCATGGGAAAAGCAGGTTGTACCTAGAGCATGGCGCCGAGCAGGTGGAGTCTTTATACCTAAAGAAAAAGATGCTACAAGCATCAGTCAGTTTCGTCCTATTTCACTATTAAACATCGGAGGTAAGATTTTCTTCAGCATTATTGCTCAGAGATTGTCAACCTACCTATGAAAGAATGGCTTCATTGACACTTCAGTTCAAAAAGCGGGCATTCCAGGGTTCTCAGGATGCTTAGAACATATCAATGTTATCTGGCAACGAATTCAATCAGCTAAAAAGGAGAGGAAGGAGCTCCATGTGACATTCCTGGATTTGGCTAATGCATATGGTTCAGTGCCACATGAGCTTCTTTGGGCAGCATTTGATTTTTTCAGGGTATCGATGTCGATAACAAATTTAGTGAAAGCCTATTTTGGAGATTTGCAATTTAGTTTCTCAACTCCAGAATTCAGCACTACATGGCAATGCTTAGAGGTTGGAATAATGGCAGGATGCACAATTTCTCCACTGGCTTTTTCCATGGCAATGGAAGTAATCATTAGGGCATCAAAATGGGTAGTAGGAGGAGAGCACTCGGCTTCTGGGATGCGACTACCACCAATCAGAGCATACATGGATGACATGACAACCATGACTACAACAGTAGCCTGCACTAATCGGTTATTGGGTAAGCTAACCGATAAAATTGAATGGGCACGAATGCAATTTAAGCCCTCTAAATCAAGGAGCATCTCGATAATTAAAGGCAAGGTTGTAGATAAAATATTCTTCATTAATGGTGAGGCAATACCAACAATTTCTGAGAAGCCAGTGAAGAGTCTTGGGAGATGGTACGATGGGGATCTAAAGGACACAGTTCGAGTGGGAGAAGTTAGACGACAGTCAGTGGAAGGGTTGAAGAGCATAAACAGCTGCTCTCTACCAGGGAAACTAAAACTCTGGTGCTTTCAGTTTGGTCTACTGCCGAGGTTACTGTGGCCACTGACTGTGTACGAGGTTTCTTTGACAACAGTGGATAAGCTGGAAGCGTTAATAAGTTCATATATCAGGAAATGGTTGGGAGTTCCACGCTGCCTCAGCAGAGTGGGACTTTATAGTAAAGGAATATTGCAGCTGCCAGTCTCTGCTTTAACCGAGGAGTTTAAAGGGTTAGTTCACCCAAAAATGAAAATTATGTCATTAATGACTCACCCTCATGTCGTCCCAAGCCCGTAAGACCTCCGTTCATCTTTGGAACACAGTTTAAGATATTTTAGATTTAGTCCGAGAGCTTTTTGTCCCTCCATTGAAAATGTACGTACGGCACACACTCTTTGTCCAGAATGGAAATAAAGACATCATCAAAGTAGTCCATGTGACATCAGTGGGTTAGTTAGAATGTTTGGAAGCATCGAAAATACATTTTGGTCCAAACATAACAAAAACTACGACTTTATTCAGCATTGTATTGTCTTCCGGTTCTGTTGTTGATCGGCGTTCACGATTCCGCAGTGACCCTGCTGACGTAAGACGATGATGACGTGTTATCTGGTGCGCCCGAGCTTCGTTTACAGTTTGAGGGAGACGGGCGCTGTAAACAAAACAATCTTCGCAAACATGTCTAAGGATTTCGACACAGAGGAAGACTTGCATTTTTTTGCCCAGCCATATTTATTTGAACCCGAATACACGAGACTGTAAACGAAGCTCGGGCGCACCAGATAACACGTCATCATCGTTTTACGTCAGCAGGGTCACTGCGGAATCGTGAACGCGGATCAACAACAGAACCGGAAGACAATACAATGCTGAATAAAGTCGTAGTTTTTGTTATGTTTGGACCAAAATGTATTTTCGATGCTTCCAAACATTCTAACTAACCCACTGATGTCACATGGACTACTTTGATGATGTCTTTATTTCCATTCTGGACAAAGAGTGTGTGCCGTACGTACATTTTCAATGGAGGGACAAAAAGCTCTCGGACTAAATCTAAAATATCTTAAACTGTGTTCCAAAGATGAACGGAGGTCTTACGGGCTTGGGACGACATGAGGGTGAGTCATTAATGACATAATTTTCATTTTTGGGTGAACTAACCCTTTAAGTGCGCCAAGGTCAGACTAGAAATGACCTTAGTAGAGTCACGCGACAAATGTGTAAGGGAGGCAGCACATGTGTTAAAAACTGGTAGAAAGTGGTCAGCAAAGAAATCTGTGGAAGAGGCAAAGGCTGCCCTTCAAATTACAGCATGGAAGAGGGGGTTTTGGGCTCAGTTTAGCTCCTCCTAAATGGCACAAGGCAGCCCCAGCTCAAAGGGGAAAGCTCGTAGTCAACGAGGTGTGAAAGCAGGAGGAGAGGATGAGGTGTATAAAGGCCATTTCCCAGGCCAAGCAGGGAGAGTGGATGAGATGGGAGAGTGTGGAACAACGCAAGATGGGCTGGCAAGACCTTTGGTCAATGGAAGAGAGTAGGATCAGTTTCCTTATCAGGTCAACATATGATGTTCTCCCATCACCACAGAACCTAAACCTCTGGGTAGGAGAGGATCCCTCTTGTCCTTTGTGTTCATCACCTGCCACATTAAGGCACATTTTGACAGGATGTAAGGTGGCTCTTAGCCAAGGTCGGTTTACTTGGCGCCATGACCAAGTACTCCGATGTTTGGCTTTAGCATTGGAAGACAAGCGTAACATGACCAATAAGTTGCCACCTGTTCTAGCAAAACATTACACACAGAAGACAATATTCCTCCGCCCAGGCGAGCAACCACCAAGAAAAGGTGTTAAAACTAATTCTCGCTCAGGACAACTGGAAGCTGCTAGGGACTGGAAAATGCTGGCTGATCTTGATCAATGGCTTATTTTTCCACCTGAGTTTGCCACCACTAACCTCCGACCAGATATTGTTTTGTGGTCTGGATCAGCACGCATTGTTCAACTGATAGAGTTAACAGTGCCATGGGAGGATGCTGTAGATGAGGCATATGAGAGGAAGAAACTGCGGTATGCTCAGCTGGCCACTGAAGCAGAACAGCGAGGATGGAGAGTCCGGGTTTATCCAGTGGAAGTGGGTTGTCGAGGATTTGTGGCACACTCCACAACCCGGTTCCTCAGAGACGTCGGATTCAGTGGCCAAGAGTTGCGTCGCACAGTAAAGAACTTATCCGAAGCAGCAGAGAGGAGCAGCAACTGGCTGTGGTTGAGACGGAAAGAGTCTGGCTGGCTGTGTACAGGCTGCAAATTCTTGAAAATTTGAAGAGTCTGTTGGTTTATTTGTATAGTTTGCATAGTAATTACAGTTATTACGTTCCTGTGTATTTTCCGTGAATGAGGATTGGTGTTTGGACATATATTGTTTTGCGGTAGTATGCCATACGGAACCGTTGCCACTGACCGCTTTAACGTCCGCAGTGGGGCTCGACAGCCTTAGTCAAACGGGTTGGCGCGTATGGTCGGGTTGTGGAGAGGTTGTGAGAGATTGTGGTTAGGTCACATGTGAACTACGAGGAAGGAGCAACCTCAGCAGCAGGAGGGATGTAAAGGTCAGTAAGCTGGGCTGAGTTGAGTGGGGGACGGAGGGGGGTGACTCTGGGACGCCAGAGTCACTGTCGAGCCCTCTTGAGGTGTCGTGGGCTAGTCGACGAAACACTGAGGACGGAAGGTGCCCACTTGAAGACCCTAGAGATGTCCCCTACTCTGCTCAATCCAGACGGTTGTCATGAGGGGACCTCACTGTGGTTGCAGCCGTTGTGTGTGCAAATACACTGCAGCTATTAACACCAGACAGAAGAAGATTCACATCACCATTTGGAAAGAAGCATAAATGGATGGAGAAGCATAGGTTACTGTAAAGCTACGTCTTAGTTGGTGCTTATCTTGGCGAAAGCCGAGTACAAATCAGCATGAAGTTTTAACATCTACTCTTGTGTAATGGAAATCATTACATTGTCTCCAACAGAGTGCAGATTCCGGTTTACCATTCTGTAAATATTTACTTTTGGGAGTAATAAAGAATCCTGTTCTATATTGTTCCATGATAATTCTCTCCACTGAACTCAAGGTAGTATACTGTGTTTTACAAATGTTTAACCACTCTTCATCAGATAAAATTATGTTTGCTTCCTTCTCCCATTTATCTTTCACATATAATGTAAAGTGATTTTTAGAAGATTGTATACTTGAATATATTCTTGATATCAGTTTCTTGTGAGTACCACCCTTATACGCATCAATAAAATATTGATGATATTAATTTAAATGTTTTCATTATTTTTATTATAATGATTCCTAAGCTGTAAATATCTAAAAAAAATTGTTTTTCTAAAATATAGGTGTCAGTAAGATGTTGGAAGCTCTTTAAACCTGTATTGGATGAGATTGTACAATATGATATAACGTCGATTTCAACGTCCATTGTTTAAACCTTGAATCTAACTGCTGTGCAGGTTTAAAATCATTGTCATAGGCAACCCATCTTAACAACCGTGTTTGTTTCTGGAGCTTGAAATTTTTACATTCCTTGAATCTTTCATGCATCATACATCTTTCAATGGCTCAGTTTATTATAGTACTTAATCTTAGTGGCTTTATCCCCCAATAAGGAGGGGAGGGGAATGTCCAGCTGGCTGAATTCTAATTATTTCGTTGCTTACTTTTCGTTGTTTCTCCCCCTCCATATTTATAATAATAATAATAATTAATTTCTGTTTGTTCATCAATTACACAGTGTAAAGTTAAATCAAACAGGGGAGTATAACCGATTTGTCTGGGAGCTCACGTTCTACACTGCCACTTGGCTCAACGCCATACCGGAAGTCTGCATTCTTTCATCTTAAAAATATATCTAAATTACGACATATGCTTTCAATGAAAAATCCGGAACAGTTAGTTAATGCGTTCATGACCTCAAGGCTAAATTATTGTAATCCTCTTATGGGTTGTTGTCCTGCATGCTTAATCAACAAACTACAGCTGGTCCAAAACGCAGCAGCTAGAGTTCTTACAAGAACCAGGAAGTATGACCATATTAACCCAGTTCTGTCAACACTGCTTTGGCTCCCTATTAAACATCATATACATCACTTACAAAGCACTAAATGGTTTAGCTCCCCAGTACTTGAGCGAGCTCTTAAAGCATTATAGTACTTTACATTGTAGGATTATACGTGAACAGGCCCTTTAATGAACACAACACCACATTCCACAGTTCGGAACGATTCCCCATCGAACCATTAGTAAGTGTTGTAGAAATTTTAATAGTCATTGATCCCTAACAGGTATCATAAGAGAGAGAACCTATTCAATGTATAAAAATATATGTGTGTACGTGCTTGTGCGTGACGTTTCAGGAACATATGGGACAGGACCTCTGACCTTAGGGACGGTCAGTTTTGGCCAGTTTATTTCAGTACCAGTTTGTGTCTTTAAGTAGAAACTGAACAGCAGTAAGGACCTTATCTGGGTGGGTGAAAGGTACAGCGGGTGAGGAGGAACCTTGAAAAGAGGATAAAGGCTGTCTCATATCTTCCTGTGGTGTGTCACTCTCTTGCACAGCGTAACTTCTGTGTACCAGACTGAACCTATTCTTGCAAGAATAAATACTTTTCTTTTTTATTAATTCGACTCTGAGTGTCTCTTACGCAGTGATGATGTTTAACAGGATTTTTGCCACAACAATTTGGTGTCAGAACAGTGGGATTCCTTGGAAGTGCCTTCTGGACCTGAGAGCGGACAGTGACTGATCATCCTGGACTGAGCAGTTCCAGCTCTACCTCGTAAGCTTTAGAGAGAGGGGCCGACCGCTATCAGGGCCAGGAGAAACTCCACTGGAATTGAATGAAAGCGAACCCGTGGCAACCCAAAACATCTCTGGTAAGAGACGGCTAAAATATTTTCTTTTGGGCTAAAATATTTTCCTTTTGGTATAAGAGTGAGTAAACAATAGTGACTGGGACTGTTTTTCTGTGGTGCGAGAACAGGGAGCGTCCGCGGGGAGGCGGAGTCTCGCTATTATCCAGGAGTGAAATTGGACCTAGGGAGATTATGAAATAATCGGGGTCAAGATATTTCATGGGATAAATTGGGTTCAATAAATCTAGGAGTGCGCAGGGGGCTCTAATACCTGGACAGGTTGGAGGGGGCTTCCGAACAGAAACCTGATACCTGAACACCTAAATAGGCTGAAGACCTAAATAGGTTGGAGAGGGTTTCCGAACGGAAAATCTAATACCTGAATAGGTTGGGGAGGATTTCCGGGAGAGAGCTGTGCATGGGAATTAGGTGAACCAATCTGCTGGAGACGTCCGACAGATTATTAGACGCGCGTCGAATTGGTAAATCCACAGAGAAACAGAAACAGCCAGTACGGGGAAATCTCAAAAAAAGCTTGCCAAATTTGATACACCGGTTTTCGGTCAAATGCTGAAAGAATTACGGGGAGAAAATGCATGCAGGGTATTAAAAAGTTTAATCAATTATCATGATTTTCCAAGGTGAGGGAACATTGAGCTCTATGAGATTAAAAGTAGTGAGGGAATCAGTTGAACAGGGCAGTGAGAAACAAAAAGGTTATGGCTGCGTTCAACATGTGTGAATAGGCAGATAAAAGTCGAACTGCCAGGAGAAATAAAGTTTTTACTTCTTCATCCAGTAAATGGATGCATGACATTAGATGTCCGAGAAATTAAATTTATATGATAAGGATTGAAGTAGCAAGCAGCGATAAAGCTGTCTGTGTGAAATAGAGGGAACTGTAAGTGAGAGACTTGATGGAAGAGGGAAGTGAAAAACAAAAAGGTTTTGTGTGTGAGAAATCTGTGTGGGGATTGTTAGCAAACAATCATGTACTGGTTTGAAAATGAAGGAAAAGCATGTAGGGTTGAAAATGAAGGAAAAGCATGTAGGGTTGAAAAAGAAACAATTAGCATGAAGAACGTCTACGGTTACGTATGTAACCCTCGTTCCCTGAGTAGGGAACGGAGACGTTACGTCGGATGACGACGAATGGGGTTTCGCTTAGAAAGCCTATCAACTTCGAGTATTACAAAACGAGCCAATGGCAAAGAAATGCCATGGGTCTGCGGAATTTGCATGACGTAACTCCGCCCCACCTTGTGGGTATAAAAGGAGGAAGTCCGCAACAGCAGTTTATGTTTCTTCGCTGAGGAGCCAAGACTGAGCTCAGGCGATCCCCGCGGTACAGCGGAAAGTGGCAGGCAGACGTAACGTCTCCGTTCCCTACTCAGGGAACGGGGGTTACATACGTAACCGTAGACGTTCCCTTTCGTTGTCACTCCGAGTTACGTCGGATGACGACGAATGGGGTTACCAGTCTAATCACGCCACCTTCTCAGCTGTCTTCCAGTGCCCTGCGTAAATCGAGATCCCTGTCATAGACTGGACGAAGGACTCCATTTAACACAGGAATACCAAGGTACACTGGGAAGCATATCCCAAGCTAGGGGAAGTATGCAATTAATGCCAACCCAGAGGGGGGGGACTTAGAGAATACACATATGACCCGAAGGAAACATATGGAGAACACTGGGGTGTCCAGCCGCAGGTGGAATATTTCAACCCCAGGGGTGGCAAGGTGGCTTGCCAAGGGAAAGACACATGCTCAGAGAGGCTTACAGTGGAAATACACATGTGGGGGTCGCTCAAGAGAGGGACCATGCACACGGGAGGCACCTAGCCGACGCGCAGGCAAGAGACACTGGCGCCACACTCCTGGTGGAGTGGGCCGTCACACCAAGGGGGCACGGTCGACCTTGCTGCTGGTATGCCAAGGCAATGGCGTCCACTAACCAGTGAGACAACCTTTGCTTTGAGAGAGCCTTTCCCTTCAGCTTCCCACCATAACAGACAAAGAGCTGGTCTGAGGTCCTGAAACACTGCGTCCGGTCTACATAGGCGCGAAGAGCGAGTACTGGACAGAGCAGTGCCAAGGCTGGGTCTGCCTCCTCCAGGGGCAGCGCTTGCAGGTTCACCACCTGGTCCCGAAAGGGAGTGGTAGGAACCTTGGGCACATATCCGGGCCGGGGTCTCAGGATCACGTGAGAGAAGGCCGGTCCGAATTCCAGTTACGCTTCGTCGACGGAGAATGCGTGCAGGTCCCCTACCCTCTTGATGGAGGCCAGTGCAACCAGGAGCGCTGTCTTTATTGACAGGAACTTAAGCTCGACTGATTGCAGAGGCTCAAAGGGAGCACTCTTCAGGGCAGTTAGAACCACTGAGAGGTCCCAAGAGGGAACGAGAGGAGGCGAGGAGGATATAGTCTCCTCGCTCCTCTCAGGAACCTGATGACCAGATCATGCTTCCCTACCGACTTACCTTCGACCGGGTCATGATGTGCGGCAATGGCGGCAACATAGACCTTAAGGGTGGAGGGAGACAGCCTTCGCTCCAACCCTTGCTGAAGGAAGGAAGCACAACGCTGATCGAGCATCTCTGGGGGTCTTCTAGGTGAGAAGAGCACCAGTCGACGAAGAGGTTCCACTTCAACGCATAGACGTGTCTCGTGGACGACACTCTAGCGGAAGTGATGGTAGCCGCCACCGCTGGTGGAAGGGTACTCAACCTACCTCGAGCCGTCCAGGAGCCACACGTGGAGGCTCCAGAGATCGGGGCGAGGGTGCCACAGGGTGCCCCGTCCCTGAGAAAAAAAGGTCCTTCCTCAGAGGAATGGGCCAGGGAGGTGCTGTCGCGAGGAGTACAAGTTCGGGGAACCAGGTCCGGTTGGGCCAATACAGCGCGACCAGAATGACCTGCTCCTCGTCCTCCCTGACCTTGCGCAAGGTCTGCGCAAGAAGGCTCACTGGGGGAAACGCATATTAGCAGCCCGGCGGCCAGCTGTGCGCCAGTGCATCCGTGCTGAGCGTGCCCTCGGACAGGGAAAAATACAGAGCGCAATGGGTCGAGTCGTGAGAGGCAAACAGATCTATCTGTGCGTCCCCGAACTGGTCCCAAAACAGCTGAACCGACTGGGGATGGAGTCGCCATTCTCCAGGGAGGGGCTGAAGCCGTGAGAGCTCGTCGGCTGCACAGTTCAGCGCTCCGGGAAAGAAAATGGCTCGAAGCGACTCAGATGCTTCTGACTCCACAGGAGGAGGTGGCGGGCGAGTTGTGACATACGGCGGGAGCGTAGACAACCTTGATGGTAGATGTACGCTACAGTCGCGGTATTGTCTGAACGGACTAGTACGTGTTGACCCCGGGGAACGCCAGGAAGCGGTGCAGGCAAGACATACTGCCAACAACTCGAGGCAATTGACATGCCATAGCCGCTGGGGTCCTGTCCAGGAGCCCGCAGCAGCATGTCCATTGCACATGGCGCCCCAGCCCGTGGTGGAGGCATCTGTTGAGACAACAACATGCCGGGAAGCTCGTTCCAGGGGGACACCCGCCCTGTGAAAACTGAGGTTAGACCACGGGGTGAGGAACTGACGGCAGGTCGGAGTAACTGGTACTCGGAGCGTGCCTTGTTGCCATGCCCACCTTGGGACTCGGTCGCGAAGCCAAGCTGAAGCGGTCTCATATGAAGCAATCCGAGCGGCGTGACCGCGGCTGCAGATGCCATATGCCCCAGGAGCCTCTGAAAAGTTTCAGTGGAACCGCACTCTTGCCCTCGAGTTGTCTCAGGCAAGTCAGCAGTGACTGCGCGCGCTCGCTCGTAAGCTGCGCGGACATGGCGACCGAGTCGATGTCCATACCGAGAAAAGAGATCCTCTGCACGGGGCAAAGTTTGCTCTTCTCCCAGTTGACCCGAAGGCCCCGACGAGCTAGGTGCCGGAGCACTAGGTCCCTGTGTTCGCAAACCTGATCTCGAGAGTGAGCTAGGATCAGCCAGTCGTCGATATAACTCAGGATGCGAACCCCGTGCTCCCGAAGGGGAACAAGGGCAGCCTCAACGGCCTTCGTGAAGATGCGAGGAGACAGGGCTAGCCCGAAGGGGAGAACCGCGTACTGGTATGCCTGCCCCTCGAAAGCAAACCGTAGGAACGGTCTGTGGCGAGGAAGAATGGAGACATGAAAGTAGGCGTCCTTCAGGTCGATCGCTGCAAACCAATCCTGGGGCCGCACGCATTCGAAAACGTGTTTGGCGGTGAGCATCTTGAACGGCAGCCTGTGAAGGGAGCGGTTCAGCACGCGCAAGTCCAGGATTGGCCGTAACCCACCGGTTTTCTTGGGGACAATGAAGTAGGGGCTGTAGAAGCCGGACCTCATCTCGGCTGGAGGGACAGTCTCGATTGCACCCTTCGCCAGGGGTGCAACCTCTGCTCTCCTGACGGGGGCATTGCCACCGACCAAAGTGGAGCGGACTCCCCGGGGAGGAGACCGTGCGAACTGAATCGCATAGCCGAGCCTGCCGGTGCGCGCGATCCAGCGGGACAGACGGGGAAGCTCTAGCCAGGCTCCCAGGAACTGAACCAGCGGGATCAAGCGGACGACAGGCGTCCCCCCGGAGGGGCAGCGAAGCAGAGTAACTGGCCCAGACGTGGACGGCATAGCGGTCCGGTGTGGGGGCACAGTTAGCAACGCGCCCTGGCAGAGGGGGCCAGGGGAGGACCAGGCTGGTCGTCCCGCGGGGGCCTGCTCTGCCAAGGGTCTGGCGACAGAGGGGGACAGGGGTGAAGCGGTCTGTGGACGGCACGCCGTGTCAACCACCTCTGGGACAGAGGGGGACGAGGAGAGCACGGCTAGAGGGCGGCGCTCTGTGTCGTCCGAGAACTCTGTGTGCTCAGAGACGGGAGAGTCAGTTCTTTGCGAAAAAGGATTCTTCCCCGGCCCTCCACCGGGGAAAGGAGTGGTCCTGCTACCAACTCCTGGAAAGAACTGAGTCCCATCTCTGGGGAGCCCCTCTCAAGAGCGCCACCTAACCAGGCGTGTAGCGGGGGGCGGGGCTGGAGAGGGCTGTGGCGTCCGACCGCGGCCTCCAGAGCCGGCCCGGGTGAACGGGCGGGGTGGGAGCCGCGGGGGGGCGCCCTCGGTGGTGGGCAGACCGAGGGACCTGAGTGGACGGCGGGGCCGTCGGGACAGAGTCAACCTCAGCCTGCTCCATCCCCGAGGAGCCCGTCTCAGGAGCGCCGCTTAACCCGGCGTGTAGCGGGGGGCAGGGCTAGAGAGGGCTGTGGCGTCCGCCCGCGGCCCCCAGAGCCGTCACGGGTCGGCCACTGAATGGGTACCGAATGGTGAGCATCACCTGACCCAGGGAGCGTACGGCCACTTTCGTCGCTCGGAGAGCAAGGTTAGTGGCGGCGCGCAGCTCAGTGAAGAGCCCTGGGTCAGTCCCGCCCTCGTGCAGGACCATGAGCATCTGGGTCAGGTAGACCAGCAGAATGACCATGGCATGCAGTGAGGCGGCTGCCAGTCCCGTGGCGCTATAGGATCTTGCCACAAGCGTAGACTAAAAACTACAGGCCACGGACGGGTGCTTAGGATTGCGCCGAGAAGAAGCCTTCTGAGGACACATAGCATCGCAACAGAGCGTTCAGCCGGTGGAACCCCAGTGTACCCATGGGCAGCGGCCCCATCGAGGGGGGGAAAGGCGGATGAGATCAGCGAGTGGTCCCTGATCTCATCATGCACGTCCGGGAAGAATGGTATTGTGGTTTGCCGTGGACGAGGGTTGGCGGACTCACCCAATAACCAATCGTCCCGGGAAAGCATGGCCGTCATCTCCGGATCAGACTCGACGAGTCGTCACTTCCAGGAAAATCAAACCCACCTAGTGAAGCTGCTACAAACATAATATCATCCTCTGTAGCTTCAAATGAAACACACGGGCCACCAGAGGGTAGACCCGTGGGAATCACCTGTTCACTAGCGGGCACCGTCATTGAAGAGGGGGGCTGGGGTCGCGGACACATAGTCGGCGCCTTGTTCCAGACCATAACCCTCAGGTCACCCTGGCCACCAGCCGAAGAACGGGGGGTGGATGAGGGGACTCTCACTCATGTGAGTTCACCGAGTCTCGACCTTAATGACGCGATGATCATGTTTCCACGGAGAAAACATGAGTTATCCACGAGCGCTGCTCTAGCATGATCAAGCCCAAACATACTAGACAACGCTCGTGCCCATCAGAGTCCGATACCAAGCTGCCGCACCATTCATTATTTTTTTTTTTTTTTGAAATGCACGGGCGAGCCGTCTTTAAAAAGACGTGCCGTGTGCAAGCTCTTTTAGTGAGAGAAAACTCAAGTGTTGAAGCACCCGGGGAGACACGCACCAACTGGCAGACCACTGCAACAGATCAGCAGGAAGCACGCGCTCGCCGTAGATCGCCGTCACACCAACACTCGAGGTACTCGTTTGTAAAGCTGACAATTCAGAGATGGCTTGTGGAGAGAAGAATACACTTGGCTCTGAAGCGAAAACATAAACTGCTGTTGCGGACTTCCTCCTTTTATACCCACGAGGTGGGGCGGAGTTACGTCATGCAAATTCCGCAGACCCATGGCATTTCTTTGCCATTGGCTCGTTTTGTAATACTCGAAGTTGATAGGCTTTCTAAGCGAAACCCCATTCGTCGTCATCCGACGTAACTCGGAGTGACAACGAAAGGGAACAGAGGATTCAGAAGGAACTGGCATGTAGGGAAATAGGGAAAGATGGAAGAAATATTGTAGAAAACTATATGTGATGAAAATAAAATGTCTGACAGAATTTATGGAAGTCAAATTAACTGTTTAAATGGTATAAAAAATGAGTTTCAGAATAAAAATAAGGCATTGAGTATGATTAACGGGGATTAATGTGATATAAAGATAAGGAATGTTTCATTAAGCAGAATGGAGAACAATTCTATATTTTTTAATGGTAAAATAATGATTGAAATAATGTTTAGTTTTAGTTTGACAACCATTGTGTTTTTAACCTAAAGGGTCCAGCTATGCTGGGGGTACAGCAACAGGGTTTGCTTATTTAGCCTGGCTTCCGTATGTTAGATATGTACTTGTTCTGTAATTAGTGTTGTTGCTGATAATACCACAGTAGTAAAATGTAAAGACAACTTTGACCAAAGATTCTGGAAATCAATAATGTATAATGTCGGATATTTGTTGATATTAAGTAATTGAAGCAAAAGATATTGTCTGTTTTATAAATGAAATTATGGGTCAGGGATAATTTCCCTGGACAAGGGACTAAAGTTAACGTCTCAGGTTACGTATGTAACCCTGGTTCCCTGAGAGGGAACGAGACGCTGCGTTGAGACGCGGTGGGAACGCTCTGCGTGATTGTGTCGTGAAGCACGTGTATAATCAGTCCAATGGAAGAGCGAGACGTCATAGGCGGGTGACGTCATAGACCAGGAAGCTATAAAGCACACCAGAAAACAGACCGCGACAGCTTCTGAAAAGGCCTGAAGCAAGTCGATCAGGGCATGCAGGAAGCATGGCAGGAGAACGCAGCGTCTCGTTCCCTCTCAGGGAACCAGGGTTACATACGTAACCTGAGACGTTCCCTTTCAAGGGAGCTCGAGCTGCGTTGAGACGCGGTGGGAACCCCATATCCACTACGCCATAATGAGAAATGCCCGTTCTGTGTGGAGTCCTTGCGCACACTAAGAAACAAGCAGCCTAGCCCCGGGAGTGGAGAGGTCTAGGTCGTAAAATCTGACAAATGTATGCGGTGAGGACCAGCCTGCCGCATTACAAACGTCCTGAAGGGAAACCCCCGAAATTAAATCCTTAGAGGCAGCCATACTCCTAGTAGAATGGGCGCGGACAGCCATAGGTGAATGCTGTCCGGCCGCTTCATAAGCAAGTGAGATAGCCTCAACTACCCACTTGCTCATTACCTGTCTCGATGCCGGGCAACCTTTCTTGGTTGAACCGAAGCAGACAAATAACTGCTCTGATCTACGCCATAGGGCAGCTCTGTGAACGTAGGCATCCAAAGCCCTAACGGGACATAACAGATTGAGACTTTCCTGATCTGGGGTAATGAAAGGTGGAGGGCAAAAAGCCTGCAGCACAATAGGGCCCCCCACATTAGCGGGGACCTTAGGAATGTAACCCGGCCTAGGGTGTAAAAATGCTTTCACCATACAAGGTGCAAATTCCAGACATGAAGGAGCCACCGACAAGGCTTGCAGATCTCCAATTCTCTTGATGGAAGAAATAGCGAGAAGAAATAGAGTTTTTAGTGTAAGGAATTTCTCTGAAACCTCTTCAATAGGCTCGAAGGGAGCCAGGGCCAGACCCTCAAGTACAATGGCCAAATCCCAAGCCGGTGCTCTAGAGTGCAGTGCAGGCCTCAGCCTCAATGTACCACGAAGAAAACAAATAATAAGAGGATCTCTCCCAAGAGAAGAAGCCCCCAGAGGGGAGCGATAAGCAGATATAGCCGCTACGTACACCTTTAAGGTGGAGGGAGATAATCCAGCAGAGAAACGGTCTTGAAGGAAATCGAGAACTGTACCAACCGGGCAGTTAACAGGATTTAAAAAGCGTTCTCCACACCATGTAGAGAACAGTTTCCATTTCAATGAATATAGTTTCCTCGTGGAAGGAGCTCTGGATTGAAGGATGGTCTCAACGACCTCAGTCGAGAGACCAGATTCTAAGAGCTGGGCCCCCTCAGAGGCCAAGCCCACAGTTTCCACAACTCCGGGCGAGGGTGAAATATCGTGCCCCCTGCTTGAGATAACAAGTCCCTTCTGACAGGAATCTCCATGGGAGAGCCGTGAAGGAGGGACACTAGGTCCGAGAACCACACTCGGGTCGGCCAGTGCGGGGCTACTAATAGTAGATGAGCCCCTTCTTGGCGAACCCTCTCCAGAACTCCCGGAAGCAATGATATCGGGGGGAATGCGTACAGGTGCAGCATTGGCCACACCTGTACCATAGCGTCCAGTCCGAGAGGAGCTGGATATGTGAGGGAGAACCAAAGCTGACAATGGGTTGTATCGTAAGATGCGAAAATATCTACCTGAGCTTGACCATAGTTCTCCCATAGGAGCTCCACCACCTCGGGGTGAAGTCTCCACTCCCCGGGCCTCAGCCCCTGCCTTGACAGGATATCTGCTCCCACATTCAAACACCCTGGAATATAAACTGCCCTGAGTGACAGTAATTTCCCCTGGGCCCATAGGAGGATCTGATGAGCCAGTTTGCATAATAATCGGGACCTCAGACCCCCTTGGTGGTTGATGTAAGAGACCACCGATGTGTTGTCTGTGCGGACAAGCACATGATGGCCTCTCAGGTCTGGCAGGAAGTATTTGAGAGCCTGAAATACCGCCATCATCTCTAGTCGGTTTATATGCCACGAAAGCTGATGGTCCTGCCAGACACCTGTCGCCGAGCGGCCACTCATGACCGCCCCCCAGCCGTGCTGAGGGAAGCATCCGTCGATAGCGTTACGCGTCGACAAGAAGCCCCCAAAACTGGGCCTTGGGCGAGGAACCAAGGTTTCTTCCACATGACCAAGGCACGTAGGCATTGCCGCGTAACCTTGATCGTGCGAAACGGATTTCCCCTCGGAGAAAACCCCTTGGTCCTGAGCCACCACTGCAGGGGTCTCATGTGCAGAAGGCCAAAAGTAATTACGTTGGACGCAGCTGCCATGAGACCCACCAGTCTCTGGAACTGTTTCACAGTGAGTGACTGGCCTAGTTTTACCATCTTTACGGCTGTGAGAATCACAGAAATACGTGCTGGAGACAATCGTGCTTGCATAGTTGTCGAATCCCACATCACCCCTAAAAAAGTGGTCCTCTGGGCTGGGAGGAGAACACTCTTCTTGGTGTTTAGCCGCAACCCCAACCTCTTTATGTGAGACAGAACGACATCTCGATGCCGAACTGCCAACTGCTCGGAACGAGCCAGGATCAACCAGTCGTCGATATAGTTTAATACGCGAATGCCCTGGAGTCTCAGAGGAGCCAGCGCTGCATCCACGCATTTCGTAAAGGTGCGGGGTGATAAACCTAGGCCGAATGGAAGGACCCGATATTGGTATGCTTCGCCCCCGAAAGCAAACCTCAGGAACTTCCTGTGATGAGGATGAATGGATACATGAAAGTAAGCGTCCTTCAAGTCTATTGTGACAAACCAGTCCTCGGACTGAATCTGTGATACAATCTGTTTGAGTGTAAGCATCTTGAACTTGAGTTTCTGAACTCTGCTGTTTAACTGACGCAGATCTAGAATAGGACGCAACCCCCCATCCTTCTTGGGAACGATGAAGTAACGGCTGTAAAACCCTGACTCTCTGCTGGGAGGAGAAACCCTTTCTATAGCCCCTTTTCGCAGAAGCGTCAGTACTTCTAGCTCCATGACCCGAGCCTGCCTCGGGTCCACCACTGTGGGAAGGACCCCTTGAAATCTGGGCGGACGAGAACCGAACTGAATTCTGTAACCGTTTTCTATTATATGCAGGACCCACTGAGAAATATTTGAGGGCCAGAAATTCTACTGAGGGCAGCCCTGGTGTCTCTCGAGTCTCTCGAGACTGGCCTCGGGATTCGGTTGTACGGATATTTCGGTGCCCTGAAGCGGCGAACCGGCAGGGAACAACCGAACTGACCGTTCTACGATCCTCCTCGGAGAATCGTATGGGGACGCTGACACCTCGGTGCCCTGAAGCGGCGAACCGGCAGGGAACAACCGATGTGGCAGCGCTGCGACTCTCCTCAGAGAATCGCCCCCCAGAGGGTGCCGAGGATGAACGATTTCTCGAAAACGTCCCTCCTCGGAGGGGACCACCCTCAGAAGCCTGACGCCTTGGGCGTCAGGACTTCTTCTTAGCCCAAGCCTTCTTAGAGATGACAGTCCTCAGATCTTGCCTACCCCTAGCTGGCCTGGACTGCGACCGCCACCCAGGTTCCCCAGATTGTGGAGGAGCCCGAGTGGCGACGCTCTGTTTTTGATGCACTCTGTGCTGTGAGGAGCTTGTACTCGGACGAGACTGCTCGGATTTAATAATCATTTTCCGCCCAGCAGTCTCGGGGACATCGAAACGTCGAGGAAGAAACCTCTGGAACGCAGCCGATTGTTTTTTCGTTTCTTGAAACCTATCGACGACACAATTGATAGCGTCGCCGAACAAACTTGAAGGTGACAGTGGCGCGTCCAGAAGAACAGACCTATCTTTATCTTTTATATCAGACAGATTTAACCAAAGATGCCTCTCCGTGGCCACCAGGGCTGCCATAGAACGGCCCACTGATTTGGCCGTCTCCTTAGTGGCCCGGAGAGACAGGTCTGTTGCGCGACGCAATTCTCGAATTGCGTCAGCGCTGACTTCCTCACGTTCATCGATATCCTTCAGCAGATCAGCCTGGTATGCCTGCAGTATAGACATAGTATGCAGACATGACGCAGCCTGACCTGCTGCCGAATAAGCTTTACCCACCAGCGAAGATGTAGATTTTAATGGCTTGGTGGGTAACGTCGGGGCTTTTAATGATGATGATGACTCGGGAGAGAGATAGCTCGCGAGCGTCTCTTCAGCCCGAGGCACCGTCAAATAACCATAGTCAGATGCACCCAAAACATTACTGTAGTTGGAAGTTTGTGGGTTAAATACTCTGAATGACGCCGGTTTATTCCACGATCTCGAAACCTCATTGTGGAGATCGGGAAAAAACGGGAGTCCCTGACGTGGAGGCTGTGTTATAGATGGTAGAAATCTTTCATCTAATAAACTTTTCTTAGAAACACTCTGAGAATCATCGGCTGGCCATTCAATATTTAATCTAGCTACAGCACGAGATAAAACCTCCATAAGCTCCTCATCATTACTGGAGGCATGAGCTGGCGAAGACTCAAAATCCCCCATATCAACACTGACGACATCCAGATCCTCAGAACTGGATAGCCTCAGCAATGGTGCCCCAACCTGGGAAGGAGAAGCCGCAGCGCGGGCTCCTTCCTGGGCAGAGGCACCGGATCCAGCAGGTAAGGGTTGAGAAAGGGCTGGGCCCGTCTCAAGCCCCGCTACTAGATCCATATGCGAACCCCAAGATGAAAGCCTTCGCTGTGCCTCGGCAGCAGCGGGACCCGCACCTCGGGGAGCGCGAACCGAACCGTCCTACTCAAAGAACGCCCGGCGAGAGCGGAGCGTCCTCACGGACAGCTTCTCGCAATGCTCACAGTCAGCTCCCTCGAGAACTGACTGGGCATGCTCCACTCCCAAACAAGCAACACAAAGCTGATGTGTGTCCCCACCCGTGATAAAACGAGGGCAAGGGACAACACAACGCTTGAATTCTTGTTTCGCCATAATATATATATATATATATAGATAGATAATGTGCTTGTGACAGACAACAGTAAATAGACAAGGACAGTATACAGAGAGCGCTTGCTGAAGGCAACAGAAGCTGTCGCGGTCTGTTTTCTGGTGTGCTTTATAGCTTCCTGGTCTATGACGTCACCCGCCTATGACGTCTCGCTCTTCCATTGGACTGATTATACACGTGCTTCACGACGCAATCACGCAGAGCGTTCCCACCGCGTCTCAACGCAGCTCGAGTTCCCTTGAAAGGGAAACAGAAACTTTGTGAAAACAACTTAGAATATTTTGAGCATTTCAGTGCAGCTTATGAAAATTAATGTTCTGCCAATAATAATGATAAAGATTATGATTCGGCTATTGGGATTGAATCCGCCACTGGTGGACTGTAAAAGAATACAGAGAACTGCTTATCAGCTCTGTTTGCATTCCTGCTTGGGACACACTGCTTCAAGAGTGTGCAGTACGTTGGAACCGACAGAGAGAGGTTTAATTGTGGTCAGCAGGACCATTTAACATCTAACTGTAAATGCCCACCGAGAAAGTGTAGTAAAGTGATATACATATCTGGTGTTAATGTGGGCTTGAAATTAGATCAGTGTTTAATATGATGATATTAACATTTTCGTCTGAGAAAGAACAAGAGATAAAAACAAGGTCAAAAGATTGAAGTCTTAAAGTGAATCCTTTTGAAGAAAAGATCTATAATAGTAATTTGATGTGAATTGATGAATAAAGGTTGAGGTAAAATTACAGATAATGACTGCTAATATGAGTTGTAAAATTGTAAAAGTACTAAAAAGATGATTTAAAATGATAACTGCAAAAGATGTATGTGTATCAAAATGTATCATAAGCAGAGTGTGATAGCCTCGTAAAAGTTAGTGTGAATCCCGATTGGAGATTGATAAACTCCTAGGAAAAACTTTGAAGTCAGATATTAAACTAGAAAAAAAGTTTGATGAGACAAACCTTAAGTTGGCTTGAGAAAGCCGGACCAGAGAGTTTGAAGAAGTTTAAAATAGTTTGAAGTTTGATTGATGGATTAGTTAGAAAGAAAGATTAGTTAGAAAGAAAAAAATACGTTAGAAAGAAAAGAAAGATTAGTTAGATAGAGAGAAAGATTGTGTAGGGACTGGGCTAAGAGGGTGAATCTGAATAACTAAATACATCCTGCTAAAGACCAAAAATCTTTGAATGTAAATTAACCCACACACAACCACACACGCATCCCCCACAAGTGAAGCCCGCTCAGGACAGAGCGTGGTGTCCAGTTACGAGACATTTTTATGACTGACTGGAATGTCCCAAAGAAGGATTCTAAAGAGAAAGAAAATTCTTTTTTTAAAAGACATTTAACCAGATATATTCGATGTGTTTTTATGTGTGTCCATTTGCCCATGTCACATTGGAATGACTATGATTTTATCGTAGCTTAAAGTGAATTACAAATACCTTCATTATGCATTTTAAATATAACTGTCTATTCCCATAACTTGTACACATAGTTCTGGACACCTCCAGAATGCTTTCGGTGTGATCAATCAGAATATGTACAGTAATATCCAGTAAAATATAGTTTACTATGTTTTCCATCTTTGGAGTGAAAAGAGACCAAAACTAACATCACTGGAGTTCTTAGATAACAGCGTTTACGACCCAAAGGAATGTTCACAGAACTGTGGCTCTCTCTGAATTCTAACCAAGGAGGAGAAATGAATCCTGTATTCATATATGTATATGCTATTATATATCCATTTGAGAATTGTATGAACAATGTATCTAAGTTCCCTATTTCATGAGTTGCCTTTTTGTGGTTTGGTCCATGTTTCTCTCTAATGGGATAATGTTTCAAACTTTGCCAACTAATGTTTAACCAAATCCATTTGTGGCAAGTTTGGTCTCGATAAACTCCAATTTTCATTCCCCATTTGTTAATTACATTACATTTTGCTAAACTTTGTGACACATTAGTATTATAAGAATTGTGAAGATGCTTCTCTTAAACACCCAATGAAACTAGAGATTTAAATGCCTGATTAGAACACAAAGGATCATAAAAATTCCCTCCAAAGGGACAGCTCCTGATTGGACCCTCTTCCAAAAGAAGGCGGAAACGTCAGGTCTTCAAAAGGACTGAATACCAGTTTATCCTTCTCTTACCCCTCTCGTCCTCGTGTCATAATGTAACGTCTCGCCTCCGGGCGAGCTCTTCGCCTTTCTTTTATTTGTTTCTAGTTTAGTTTGTGTTTTTCAGTCTTAGATAAGCCTCCGTGTTGAATTCCAATCGTCGAGTGAAAAGAACAACGCATGACATATCTCTTCAGCAAATCCATATACAAGGGACCTTTAAACGAGCGCGCGCTCGCTTTGAAGGAGAAACACGCGCACGTGACCACGTGACGCGCCGGACCGAGAGACGCATGCGCGCTTCTTCACCAGCCATGCAAAGATGTAACGTTAACTCCGCGTGATTTCACCGTACAGATCTTTATTTCTTTTCTTTGTTAGTCAACGTTTTGTTTTCCGTAGTCGATTCTGTTCACTTCCACGAAGTGAAACGAACTTAGCCGAACTATTTTCCTTTGGTAATGTCAACACGCGCGCCAAGCAGCACCACGTGATGCTTCCTAAAGGACTCCGCTCACGCACGCGGCCAGACAGGGCCGTGCAGGAATGCCGCTACACAGGGAGACCCAGAAACTTGTGCAAGTATATCTCTTTATAGAGCTTCTAAGAAGCATTAAGATGATGTTTTTGTGTTGTTACAGACAGGTGACTGTCAGGGTGAATGTTGCCAATGCTCTCTCTCTCTCACTCCCTCTCCCTCTCCCTCTCTCTCTCTCTCACACGTGTATCCATTGTCCAAACGCCCCGCGTTGTTGTCATTGTCTGTTAATGTTTGTAAATACATGTATTCCTGTAACGTAGTAAATACATAAGTAGTTCTGCCTTATTAAATTCATTATATTCATTTGATTGATGTACTGGGTTTTTGCTCACTTTCAGGTCCCTTAAGTGTCCAAAGGTCTTATAGCTACAAGCTTGCAAATTAAAGATACTTTAAAGAGTATGTGTTTATAGGGCAGGAAACCCAATTCTTGTGGCCACAAAATTGCTTTTCCTGAAATCCTATAAAGTAGGATGATATTGTGGATCCCCACAAATATTATTCTGACAATTGAGCTAATTAATTTTGCCTGTTTTGTAGGACGTGGTCCGTGTAATTAATTACAATCAACTTGTGGTTAATTGCAAGGATACACATGCATGCATGCAGGTAAAATGACATATCATCCCTTAGCAGGAGATTTATTAAAATGTAAGACTGATCTAATCCAAACATGTATGAATAATTATTAATTACCAATTATTAATTATGATATGCAAATCCCCACGGATTAGATCCGCCCCTGAGTCTTTACAATTGGTTTCAATAAAAGAAAGATTAGTTAGAAAGAAAGATTAGTTAGAAAGAAAGAAAGAAAGAAAGAAAGAAAGAAAGAAAGAAAGACAGATTAGTAAGAAAGAAAGAAAGAAAGAAAGAAAGAAAGATTAGTTAGAAAAAAAGATGGATTGGTCTGAAAGAAAGAAGGATGGATTAGTTAGAAAGAAAGAAAAAAAGATGGATTAGTCAGAGAGAAAGAAGGATGGATTAGTTAGAAATAATGATAGATAAATAAGAAAGAAAGATTAGTTAAAGAAAGAAAGATTAGTTAGAAAGAAAGAAAGATGAGTTAGAAAGAAAGATAGGTCAGTAAGAAAGACAGAAAGAAAGAGATTAGTTGGAAAGAAAGAAAGAAAAAAGAAAGAAAGATTAGTCAGAAAGAAAGAAAGATGGATTAGTTAGAAAGAAAGAAAGATTAGTTAGAAAGAAAGACAGAAAGAAAATTAGTTAGAAAGAAAGAAAGATGGATTAGTTAGAAAGAAAGATTAGTTAGTTAGAAAGAAAGAAAGATAGATTAATAAGAAAGATAGATTAGTTAGAAAGATAGACTAGTTAGAAAGAAAGATTAGTTAAAAAGAAACATTAGTTAGAAAGAAAGAAAGAAAGAAAGAAAGAAAGATGGATCAGTTAGAAAGAAAGATTAGTTAGAAAGAAAGAAAGAAAGATTTGTTAAAAAAAAGAAAGATTAGTAAGAAAGAAAGAAAGATGGATTAGTTAGAAAGAAAGAAAGAAAGAAAGATAGATGGATTAGTTAGTTAGAAAGAAAGAAAGAAAGATGGATCAGTTAGAAAGAAAGATTGGTTAGAAAGAAAGATAGATTAGTTAGAAAGAAAGAAAGATAGATTAGTTAGAAAGAAAGATAGATTAGTTAGAAAGAAAGATAGATCAGTAAGAAAGAAAGAAGGAAAGATAGATTAGTTAGAAAGAAAGAAAGATAGATCAGTAAGAAAGAAAGAAAGAAAGATAGATTCGTTAAAAAGAAAGAAAGATAGATCGGTAAGAAAGAAAGAAAAAGAAAGAAAGAAAGAGATTAGTTGGAAAGAAAGATAGATTAGTTAGAAAGAAAGAAAGATTAGTTAGAAAGAAAGATAGATCAGTAAGAAAGAAAGAAAGAAAGAAAGATATATTATTTAGAAAGAAAGAAAGATTAGTTAGAAAGAAAGCTAGATCACTAAGAAAGAAAGAAAGAAAGATTAGTTAGAAAGAAAGAAAGAAAGATTAGTTAGAAAGAAAGATGGATTAGTCAGAAAGAAAGATAGATTAGTTAGAAAGAAAGAAAGATGGAATAGTTCGAAAGAAAGAAAGAAAGATTAGTTAGAATGAAAGAAAGAAAGAAAGATTAGTCAGAAAGAAAGAAAGATAGATTAGTAGGAAAGAAAGAAAGATAGATTAGTTAGAAAGAAAGAAAGAAAGAAAGAAAGAAAGAAAGAAAGAAAAATAGATTAGTTAGAAAGAAAGAAAGATTAGTTAGAAAGAAAGAAAGATAGATCAGTAATAAATAAAGAAAAAAATATTTGTTAGAAAAAAGAAAGAAAGATAGATCAGTAAGAAAGAAAGAAAGATAGATCAGTAAGAAAGAAAGATAATTAGTTAGAAAAATAGAAAGATGGATTAGTTAGAAAGAAATATTAGTTAGTTAGAAATAAAGATGGATTAGTAAGAAAGACAGAAAGAAAGATTAGTTAGAAAGAAAGATAGATCAGAAAGAAAGAAAGATAGATTAGTTAGAAAGAAAGAAAGATAGATTAGTTAGAAAGAAAGAAAGAAAGAAAGATGGATTAGTCAGAAAGAAAGAAGAATGGATTAGTTATAAAGAAAGAAAGAAAGATAGATTAGTCAGAAAGAAAGAAAGATGGATTAGTTAGAAAGAAAGATAGATTAGTTAGAAAGAAAGATAGATCAGTTAGAAAGAAAGAAAGATAGATCAGTAAGAAAGAAAGAAAGATGGATTAGTTAAAAAGAAAGAAAGAAAGATCGGTAAGAAAGAAAGAAAAAGAAAGAAAGAAAGAAAGAAAGAGATTAGATGGAAAGAAAGAAAGATAGATTAGTTAGAAAGAAAGAAAGATAGATTAGTTAGAAAGAAAGAAAGATGGATTAGTTCGAAAGAAAGAAAGAAAGATTAGTTAGAAAGAAAGATAGATTAGTTAGAAAGATATATTAGTTAGAAAGAAAGATAGATTAGTTAGAAAGAAAGAAAGATAGATCAGTAAGAAAGAAAGAAAAAAAGATTAGTTAGAAAGAAAGAAAGAAATATAGATCAGTAAGAAAGAAAGAAAGATAGATTAGTTGGAAAGAAAGAAAGATAGATCAGTAAGAAAGAAAGAAAGATAATTAGTTAGAAAAAAGAAAGATGGATTAGTTAGAAAGAAAGAAAGATTTATCAGTTAGAAAGAAAGATAGATCAGTAAGAAAGAAAGAAAGATTAGTTCAAAAGAAAGACAGATACATTAGAAAGATAGATCAGTAATAAAGAAAAAAGATAGATTAGTTAGAAAGAAAGAAAGAAAGATAGATTAGTTAGAAAGAAAGAAATATGGATAGATTACTCAGAAAGAAAGAAAGATAGATTAGTTAGAAAGAAAGAGATTAGTTAGAAAGAAAGAAAGAAACAGATTAGTTAGAAAGAAAGAAAGAAAGATAGATTAGTTAGAAAGAAAGAAAGAAAGAAAGATAGATTAGTTAGAAAGAAAGAAAGATGGATTAGTTCGAAAGAAAGAAAGAAAGATTAGTTAGAAAGAAAGATAGATTAGTTAGAAAGATATATTAGTTAGAAAGAAAGATAGATTAGTTAGAAAGAAAGAAAGATAGATCAGTAAGAAAGAAAGAAAAAAAGATTAGTTAGAAAGAAAGAAAGAAATATAGATCAGTAAGAAAGAAAGAAAGATAGATTAGTTGGAAAGAAAGAAAGATAGATCAGTAAGAAAGAAAGAAAGATAATTAGTTAAAAAAAAGAAAGATGGATTAGTTAGAAAGAAAGAAAGAAAGATTTATCAGTTAGAAAGAAAGATAGATCAGTAAGAAAGAAAGAAAGATTAGTTCAAAAGAAAGACAGATACATTAGAAAGATAGATCAGTAATAAAGAAAAAAGATAGATTAGTTAGAAAGAAAGAAAGAAAGATAGATTAATTAGAAAGAAAGAAATATGGATAGATTACTCAGAAAGAAAGAAAGATAGATTAGTTAGAAAGAAAGAGATTAGTTAGAAAGAAAGAAAGAAAGAAACAGATTAGTTAGAAAGAAAGAAAGAAAGATAGATTAGTTAGAAAGAAAGAAAGAAAGATAGATTAGTTAGAAAGAAAGAAAGATGGATTAGTTCGAAAGAAAGAAAGAAAGATTAGTTAGAAAGAAAGATAGATTAGTTAGAAAGATATATTAGTTAGAAAGAAAGATAGATTAGTTAGAAAGAAAGAAAGATAGATCAGTAAGAAAGAAAGAAAAAAAGATTAGTTAGAAAGAAAGAAAGAAATATAGATCAGTAAGAAAGAAAGAAAGATAGATTAGTTGGAAAGAAAGAAAGATAGATCAGTAAGAAAGAAAGAAAGATAATTAGTTAAAAAAAAGAAAGATGGATTAGTTAGAAAGAAAGAAAGAAAGATTTATCAGTTAGAAAGAAAGATAGATCAGTAAGAAAGAAAGAAAGATTAGTTCAAAAGAAAGACAGATACATTAGAAAGATAGATCAGTAATAAAGAAAAAAGATAGATTAGTTAGAAAGAAAGAAAGAAAGAAAGAAAGATAGATTAATTAGAAAGAAAGAAATATGGATAGATTACTCAGAAAGAAAGAAAGATAGATTAGTTAGAAAGAAAGAGATTAGTTAGAAAGAAAGAAAGAAACAGATTAGTTAGAAAGAAAGAAAGAAAGATAGATTAGGTAGACAGAAAGAAAGATAGATTAGTTAGAATGAAAGAAAGAGATTAGTTAGAAAGAAAGAAAGAAAGAAGGATAGATTAGTTAGTTAGAAAGAAAGATAGATTAGTCAGAAAGAAAGAAAGAAAGATAGATTAGTTAGAAAGAAAAAATTTAGATAGATTAGTTAGTTAGAAAGAAAGATAGATTAGTTAGAAAGAAAAAAGATAGATAGATTAGTTAGAAAGAAACATAGATTAGTTAGAAAGAAAGAAAGAAATATAGATAGATAGATTAGTTAGAAAGAAAGAAAGATAGATTTGTTAGAATGAAAGAAAGAGATTAGTTAGAAAGAAAGAAGGATAGATTAGTTAGTTAGAAAGAAAGATATATTAGTCAGAAAGAAAGAAAGAAAGATAGATTAGTTAGAAAGAAAAAAGATAGATAGATTAGTTAGAAAGAAAGATAGATTAGTTACAAAGAAAGAAAGAAAGATAGATTAGTTAGAAAGAAAGATAGATTAGTTAGAAAGAAAGAAAGAAAGAGATCAGGTAGAAAGAAAGATAGATTAGTTAGAAAGAAAGAAAGAAAGAAAGAAAGAAAGAAAGAAAGAAAGAAAGAAAGAAAGAAAGAAAGAAAGAGATTAGTTAGAAAGAAAGAAAGAGAATAGTTAGAATGAAAGAAAGAGATTAGTTAGAAAGAAAGAAAGAAAGAAAAAAGGATAGATTAGTTAGTTAGAAAGAAAGATAGATTAGTCAGAAAGAAAGAAAGAAAGAAAAAAGATAGATAGATTACTTAGAAACAAAGATAGATTAGTTAGAAAGAAAGAAAGATAGATAGATAGATTAGTTAGTTAGAAAGAAAGAAAGAAAGAAAGAGATTAGTTAGAAAGAAAAAAGGATAGATAGATTAGTTAGAAAGAAAGATAGATTAGTTAGAAAGAAAGAAAGAAAGAAAGATAGATTAGTTAGAAAGAAAGAAATATGGATAGATTACTCAGAAAGAAAGAAATATAGATTAGTTAGAAAGAAAGAAAGATAGATTAGTTAGAAAGAAAAAAAGAAAGAAAGATAGATTAGTTAGACAGAAAGAAAGATAGATTAGTTAGAATGAAAGAAAGAGATTAGTTAGAAAGAAAGAAAGAAAGAAAGAAAGAAAGAAAGAAAGAAAGAAAGAAAGAAAGAAAGAAACAAACAAACAAAGAAAGAAGGATAGATTAGTTAGTTAGAAAGAAAGATAGATTAGTCAGAAAGAAAGAAAGAAAGAAAGATAGATTAGTTAGAAAGAAAGAAAGAAAGATAGATTAGTTAGAAAGAAAAAAGATAGATAGATTAGTTAGTTAGAAAGAAAGATAGATTAGTCAGAAAGAAAGAAAGATGGATTAGTTTGAAAGAAAGAAAGGTTAGTTAGAAAGAAAGACAGAAAGAAAATTAGTTAGAAAGAAAGAAAGATGGATTAGTTAGAAAGAAAGATTGGTTAGTTAGAAAGAAAGATAGATTAGTAAGAAAGATAGATTAGTTAGAAAGATAGACTAGTTAGAAAGAAAGATTAGTTAAAAATAAACATTAGTTAGAAAGAAAGAATGAAAGAAAGAAAGAAAGAAAGAAAGATGGATCAGTCAGAAAGAAAGATTAGTTAGAAAGAAAGAAAGAAGATAGATAGATTAGTTAAAAAGAAAAAAAGATAGATAGATTAGTTAGTTAGAAAGAAAGATAGATTAGTCAGAAAGAAAGAAAGATAGATTAGTTAGAAAGAAAAAAGATAGATAGATTAGTTAGAAAGAAACATATTAGTTAGAAAGAAAGAAAGAAATATAGATTAGTTAGAAAGAAAGAAGATAGATTAGTCAGAAAGAAAGAAAGATAGATTAGTTAGAAAGAAAAAAGATATATAGATTAGTTAGAAAGAAACATAGATTAGTTAGAAAGACAGAAAGAAATATAGATTAGTTAGAAAGAAAGAAATATAGATTAATTAGAAAGAAAGATAGATTTGTTAGAATGAAAGAAAGAGATATTATTTTGAAAAAAAGAAAGAAAGAAGGATAGATTAGTTAGTTAGAAAGAAAGATATATTAGTCAGAAAGAAAGAAAGAAAGATAGATTAGTTAGAAAGAAAAAAGATAGATTAGTTAGAAAGAAAGATAGAATATTTACAAAGAAAGAAAGATAGATTAGTTAGAAAGAAAGATAGATTAGTTACAAAGAAAGAAAGAAAGAGATCAGGTAGAAAGAAAGATAGATTAGTTAGAAAGAAAGGAAGAAAGAAAGAGATTAGTTAGAAAGAAAGAAAGAGATTAGTTAGAAAGAAAGAAAGAATGATAGATTAGTTAGTTAGAAAGAAAGATATATTAGTCAGAAAGAAAGAAAGAAAGATAGATTAGTTAGAAAGAAAAAAGATAGATAGATTAGTTAGAAAGAAAGAAAGAAAGAAAGAAAGAAAGATTATTTCAAAAGAAAGACAGATACATTAGAAAGATAGATCAGTAAGAAAGAAAAAAGATAGATTAGTTAGAAAGAAAGAAATATGGATAGATTACTCAGAAAGAAAGAAAGATAGATTAGTTAGAAAGAAAGAGATTAGTTAGAAAGAAATAAAGAAACATAGATTAGTTAGAAACAAAGAAAGAAAGAAAGAAAGAAAGATAGATAGATTAGTTAGAAAGAAAGAAAGAAAGATAGATTAGGTAGACAGAAAGAAAGATAGATTAGTTAGAATGAAAGAAAGAGATCAGTTAGAAAGAAAGAAAGAAAGAAAGAAAGAAAGAAGGATAGATTAGTTAGTTAGAAAGAAAGATAGATTAGTCAGAAAGAAAGAAAGAAAGATAGATTAGTTAGAAAGAAAAAAGTTAGATAGATTAGTTAGTTAGAAAGAAAGATAGATTAGTCAGAAAGAAAGAAAGATAGATTAGTTAGAAAGAAAAAAGATAGATAGATTAGTTAGAAAGAAACAGATTAGTTAGACAGAAAGAAAGCAAGAAAGATATATTAGTTAGTTAGAAAGAAAGATAGATTAGTCAGAAAGAAAGAAAGATAGATTAGTTAGAAAGAAAAAAGATAGATAGATTAGTTAGTTAGAAAGAAAGATAGATTAGTCAGAAAGAAAGAAAGAAAGAAAGATAGATTAGTTAGAAAGAAAAAAGAGATTAGTTAGAAAGAAAGATAGATTAGTTAAAAAGAAAGATAGATAGAGAGATTAGTTAGTTAGAAAGAAAGATAGATTAGTTAGAAAGAAAGAAAGAAAGATAGATTAGTTAGAAAGAAAGAAAGATAGATAGATTAGTCAGAAAGAATGAAAGATAGATTAGTTAGAAAGAAAGAAAGATAGACGGATTAGTTAGTTAGTTAGTTAGAAAGAAAGATAGATTAGTCAGAAAGAAAGAAAGAAAGAAAGAAAGAAAGAAAGAAAGATTAGTTAGAAAGAATAAAAATAGATAGATTAGTTAGAAAGAAAGATAGATTAGTTAGAAAGAAAGATAGATAAGTTAGTTAGAAAGAAAAAATGATAGATTAGTTAGGAAGAAAGAAATATGAATAGATTAGTTAGAATGAAAGAAAGAGATTAGTTAGAAAGAAAGAAAGAAATAAAGAAAGAAGGATAGATTAGTTAGTTAGAAAGAAAGACAGATTAGTCAGAAAGAAAGAAAGAAAGATAGATTAGTTAGAAAGAAAGATAGATTAGTTAGAAAGAAAGAAAGAAAGAAAGAAAGAAAGATAGAGATCAGGTAGAAAGAAAGATAGATTAGTTAGAAAGAAAGAAAGAAAGAAAGAAAGAAAGAAAGAGAAAGAAAGAAAGAAAAAAGATAGATAGATTAGTTAGAAACAAAGGTAGATTAGTTAGAAAGAAAGAAAGATAGATAGATTAGTTAGAAAGAAAGAAAGAAAGAGATTAGTTGGAAAGAAAGAAAGATAGATTAGTTAGAAAGAAAGAAAGATAGATTACTTAGAAAGAAAGAAAGATGGATTAGTTCGAAAGAAAGAAAGAAAGATTAGTTAGAAAGAAAGGTAGATTAGTTAGAAAGATATATTAGTTATAAAGAAAGATAGATTAGTTATAAAGAAAGAAAGATAGATCAGTAAGAAAGAAAGAAAAAAAGATTAGTTAGAAAGAAAGAAAGAAATATAGATCAGTAAGAAAGAAAGAAAGAAAGAAAGATAGATTAGTTGGAAAGAAAGAAAGATAGATCAGTAAGAAAGAAAGAAAGATAATTAGTTAGAAAAAAGAAAGATGGATTAGTTAGAAAGAAAGAAAGAAAGATTTATCAGTTAGAAAGAAAGATAGATCAGTAAGAAAGAAAGAAATATTAGTTCAAAAGAAAGACAGATACATTAGAAAGATAGATCAGTAAGAAAGAAAAAAGATAGATTAGTTAGAAAGAAAGAAATATGGATAGATTACTCAGAAAGAAAGAAAGATAGATTAGTTAGAAAGAAAGAGATTAGTTAGAAAGAAAGAAAGAAACAGATTATTTAGAAAGAAAGAAAGAAAGATAGATTAGTTAGAAAGAAAGAAAGAAAGATAGATTAGGTAGACAGAAAGAAAGATAGATTAATTAGAATGAAAGAAAGAGATTAGTTAGAAAGAAAGAAAGAAAGAAAGAAGGATAGATTAGTTAGTTAGAAAGAAAGATAGATTAGTCAGAAAGAAAGAAAGAAAGATAGATTAGTTAGAAAGAAAAAAGTTAGATAGATTAGTTAGTTAGAAAGAAAGATAGATTAGTCAGAAAGAAAGAAAGATAGATTAGTTAGAAAGAAAAAAGATAGATAGATTAGTTAGAAAGAAACAGATTAGTTAGAAAGAAAGAAAGAAAGAAAGAAAGAAAGAAAGAAATATAGATTAGTTAGAAAGATAGATAGATAGATAGATAGATAGATAGATAGATAGATAGATAGATAGATAGATAGATAGATAGATAGATAGATAGATAGATAGATAGATTAGTTAGAAAGAAAAAAAAGATAGATTTGTTAGAATGAAAGAAAGAGATTAGTTAGAAAGAAAGAAAGAAAGAAGGATAGATTAGTTAGTTAGAAAGAAAGATATATTAGTCAGAAAGAAAGAAAGAAAGATAGATTAGTTAGAAAGAAAAAAGATAGATAGATTAGTTAGAAAGAAAGATAGATTAGTTACAAAGAAAGAAAGAAAGATAGATTAGTTAGAAAGAAAGATAGATTAGTTAGAAAGAAAGAAAGAAAGAAAGAAAGAGATCAGGTAGAAAGAAAGATAGATTAGTTAGAAAGAAAGAAAGAAAGAAAGAAAAAAAAGAAAGAGATTAGTTAGAAAGAAAGAAAGAGATTAGTTAGAATGAAAGAAAGAGATTAGTTAGAAAGAAAGAAAGAAAGAAAGAAAGAAAGAAAGAAAGAAAGAAAGAAAGAAAGAAAGAAAGAAAGAAAGAAAGAAAAAGGATAGATTAGTTAGTTAGAAAGAAAGATAGATTAGTCAGAAAGAAAGAAAGAAAGAAAAAAGATAGATAGATTAGTTACAAACAAAGTTAGATTAGTTAGAAAGAAAGAAAGATAGATAGATAGATAGATAGATAGATAGATAGATAGATAGATAGATAGATAGATAGATAGATAGATAGATAGATAGATAGATTAGTTAGTTATAAAGAAAGAAAGAAAGAAAGAAAGAAAGAAAGAAAGAAAGAAAGAAAGAAAGAGATTAGTTAGAAAGAAAAAAGGATAGATAGATTAGTTAGAAAGAAAGATAGATTAGTTAGAAAGAAAGAAAGAAAGAAAGATAGATTAGTTAGAAAGAAAGAAATATGGATAGATTACCCAGAAAGAAAGAAATATAGATTAGTTAGAAAGAAAGAAAGATAGATTAGTTAGAAAGAAAAAAAGAAAGAAAGATAGATTAGTTAGACAGAAAGAAAGATAGATTAGTTAGAATGAAAGAAAGAGATTAGTTAGAAAGAAAGAAAGAAAGAAAGAAAGAAAGAAAGAAAGAAAGAAAGAAAGAAAGAAAGAAAGAAAGAAAGAAAGAAGGATAGATTAGTTAGTTAGAAAGAAAGATAGATTAGTCAGAAAGAAATAAAGAAAGATAGATTAGTTAGAAAGAAAAAAGATAGATAGATTAGTTAGTAAGAAAGAAAGATGGATTAGTTAGAAAGAAAGAAATATTAGTTAGAAAGAAAGACAGAAAGAAAGATTGGTTAGTTAGAAAGAAAGATAGATTAGTAAGAAAGATAGATTAGTTAGAAAGATAGACTAGTTAGAAAGAAAGATTAGTTAAAAAGAAACATTAGTTAGAAAGAAAGAAAGAAAGAAAGAAAGAAAGATGGATCAGTTAGAAAGAAAGATTAGTTAGAAAGAAAGAAAGAAAGATAGATAGATTAGTTCGAAAGAAAAAAGATAGATAGATTAGTTAGTTAGAAAGAAAGATAGATTAGTCAGAAAGAAAGAAAGATAGATTAGTTAGAAAGAAAAAAGATATATAGATTAGTTAGAAAGAAACAGATTAGTTAGAAAGAAAGAAAGAAAGATAGATTAGTTAGAAAGAAATATAGATTAATTAGAAAGAAAGAAAGATAGATTTGTTAGAATGAAAGAAAGAGATTAGTTTGAAAAAAGAAAGAAAGAAGGATAGATTAGTTAGTTAGAAAGTATTAGTCAGAAAGAAAGAAAGAAAGATAGATTAGTTAGAAAGAAAAAAGATAGATTAGTTAGTTAGAAAGAAAGAATAGTTACAAAGAAAGAAAGAAAGATAGATTAGTTAGAAAGAAAGATAGATTAGTTACAAAGAAAGAAAGAAATAGATCAGGTAGAAAGAAAGATAGATTAGTTAGAAAGAAAGGAAGAAAGAAAGAAAGAGATTAGTTAGAAAGAAAGAAAGAGATTAGTTAGAAAGAAAGAAAGAAAGAAAGAAGGATAGATTAAGAAAGATATATTAGTCAGAAAGAAAGAAAGAAAGATAGATTAGTTAGAAAGAAAAAAGATAGATTAGTTAGAAAGAAAGATAGATTAGTTACAAAGAAAGAAAGAAAGATAGATTAGTTAGAAAGAAAGATAGATTAGTTAGAAAGAAAGAAAGAAAGAAAGAGATCAGGTAGAAAGAAAGATAGATTAGTTAGAAAGAAAGAAAGAAAGAAAGAGATTAGTTAGAAAGAAAGAAAGAAAGAAAAAAGGATAGATTAGTTAGTTAGAAAGAAAGATAGATTAGTCAGAAAGAAAGAAAGAAAGAAAGAAAAAAGATAGATAGATTAGTTAGAAACAAAGATAGATTAGTTAGAAAGAATGAAAGATAGATAGATTAGTTAGTTAGAAAGAAAGAAAGAGATTAGAAAAAAGATATTAGTTAGAAAAAAGATAGATAGATTAGTTAGATAGAAAGATAGATTAGTTAGAAAGAAAGAAAGAAAGATAGATAGATTAGTTAGAAAGAAAGAAATATGGATAGATTACTAAGAAAGAAAGAAAGATAGATTAGTTAGAAAGAAAGAAAGATAGATTAGTTAGAAAGAAAGAAAGAAAGATAGATTAGTTAGACAGAAAGAAAGATAGATTAGTTAGAATGAAAGGAGATTAGTTAGTTAGAAAGAAAGATAGATTAGTCAGAAAGAAAGAAAGAAAGAAAGAAAGAAAGAAAGAAAGAAAGAAAGAAAGAAAGAAAGAAAGAAAGAAGGATAGATTAGTTAGTTAGAAAGAAAGATAGATTAGTCAGAAAGAAAGAAAGAAAGATAGATTAGTTAGAAAGAAAGATAGATTAGTTAGAAAGAAAGAAAGAAAGAAAGAGATCAGGTAGAAAGAAAGATAGATTAGTTAGAAAGAAAGAAAGAAAGAAAGAAAGAAAGAAAGAGATTAGTTAGAAAGAAAGAAAGAGATTAGTTAGAATGAAAGAAAGAGATTAGTGAGAAAGAAAGAAAGAAAGAAAGAAAGAAAGAAAGAAAGAAAGAAAGAAAGAAAGAAAGAAAAAAGGATAGATTAGTTAGTTAGAAAGAAAGATAGATTAGTCAGAAAGAAAGAAAGAAAGAAAAAAGATAGATAGATTAGTTAGTTAGAAAGAAAGAAAGAAAGAAAGAGATTAGTTGGAAAGAAAGAAAGATAGATTAGTTAGAAAGAAAGAAAGATAGATTAGTTAGAAAGAAAGAAAGATGGATTAGTTCGAAAGAAAGAAAGAAAGATTAGTTAGAAAGAAAGGTAGATTAGTTAGAAAGATATATTAGTTATGAAGAAAGAAAGATAGATCAGTAAGAAAGAAAGAAAAAAAGATTAGTTAGAAAGAAAGAAAGAAATATAGATCAGTAAGAAAGAAAGAAAGAAAGATAGATTAGTTGGAAAGAAAGAAAGATAGATCAGTAAGAAAGAAAGAAAGATAATTAGTTAGAAAAAAGAAAGATGTATTAGTTAGAAAGAAAGAAAGAAAGATTTATCAGTTAGAAAGAAAGATAGATCAGTAAGAAAGAAAGAAAGATTATTTCAAAAGAAAGACAGATACATTAGAAAGATAGATCAGTAAGAAAGAAAAAAGATAGATTAGTTAGAAAGAAAGAAATATGGATAGATTACTCAGAAAGAAAGAAAGATAGATTAGTTAGAAAGAAAGAGATTAGTTAGAAAGAAATAAAGAAACATAGATTAGTTAGAAACAAAGAAAGAAAGAAAGAAAGAAAGATAGATAGATTAGTTAGAAAGAAAGAAAGAAAGATAGATTAGGTAGACAGAAAGAAAGATAGATTAGTTAGAATGAAAGAAAGAGATCAGTTAGAAAGAAAGAAAGAAAGAAAGAAAGAAGGATAGATTAGTTAGTTAGAAAGAAAGATAGATTAGTCAGAAAGAAAGAAAGAAAGATAGATTAGTTAGAAAGAAAAAAGTTAGATAGATTAGTTAGTTAGAAAGAAAGATAGATTAGTCAGAAAGAAAGAAAGATAGATTAGTTAGAAAGAAAAAAGATAGATAGATTAGTTAGAAAGAAACAGATTAGTTAGACAGAAAGAAAGCAAGAAAGATATATTAGTTAGTTAGAAAGAAAGATAGATTAGTCAGAAAGAAAGAAAGATAGATTAGTTAGAAAGAAAAAAGATAGATAGATTAGTTAGTTAGAAAGAAAGATAGATTAGTCAGAAAGAAAGAAAGAAAGAAAGATAGATTAGTTAGAAAGAAAAAAGAGATTAGTTAGAAAGAAAGATAGATTAGTTAAAAAGAAAGATAGATAGAGAGATTAGTTAGTTAGAAAGAAAGATAGATTAGTTAGAAAGAAAGAAAGAAAGATAGATTAGTTAGAAAGAAAGAAAGATAGATAGATTAGTCAGAAAGAAAGAAAGATAGATTAGTTAGAAAGAAAAAAGATAGATAGATTAGTTAGTTAGAAAGAAAGATAGATTAGTCAGAAAGAAAGAAAGAAAGATAGATTAGTTAGAAAGAAAAAAGAGATTAGTTAGAAAGAAAGATAGATTAGTTAAAAAGAAAGATAGATAGAGAGATTAGTTAGTTAGAAAGAAAGATAGATTAGTTAGAAAGAAAGAAAGAAAGATAGATTAGTTAGAAAGAAAGAAAGATAGATAGATTAGTCAGAAAGAATGAAAGATAGATTAGTTAGAAAGAAAGAAAGATAGACAGATTAGTTAGTTAGTTAGTTAGAAAGAAAGATAGATTAGTCAGAAAGAAAGAAAGAAAGAAAGAAAGATTAGTTAGAAAGAATAAAAATAGATAGATTAGTTAGAAAGAAAGATAGATTAGTTAGAAAGAAAGATAGATAAGTTAGAAAGAAAAAATGATAGATTAGTTAGGAAGAAAGAAATATGAATAGATTAGTTAGAATGAAAGAAAGAGATTAGTTAGAAATAAAGAAAGAAATAAAGAAAGAAGGATAGATTAGTTAGTTAGAAAGAAAGACAGATTAGTCAGAAAGAAAGAAAGAAAGATAGATTAGTTAGAAAGAAAAAAGATAGATAGATTAGTTAGAAAGAAAGAAAGAAAGATAGATTAGTTAGAAAGAAAGAAAGATAGATAGATAGATTAGTTAGTTAGAAAGAAAGATAGATTAGTTAGAAAGAAAAAAGATAGATAGATTAGTTAGAAAGAAAGATAGATTAGTTAGAAAGAAAGAAAGATAGATTAGTTAGAAAGAAAGAAAGAGATTAGTTAGAAAGAAAGAAAGATAGATTAGTTAGAATGAAAGAAAGAGATTAGAAAGAAAGAAAGAAAAATGGATAGATTAGTTAGTTAAAAAGAAAGAAAGATAGATTAGTCAGAAAGAAAGAAAGATAGATTAGTTAGAAAGAAAAAAGATAGATTAATTAGAAAGAAAGATAGATTAGTTAGAAAGAAAGATAGATAGATAGATTAGTTAGTTAGAAAGAAAGATAGATTAGTTAGAAAAAAGATAGATAGATTAGTTAGAAAGAAAGATAGATTAGTTAGAAAGAAAGATAGATAGATTAGTTGGTAAGAAAGAAAGAAAGATAGATTAGTTAGAAAAAAAGATAGATAGATTAGTTAGAAAGAAAGATAGATTAGTTAGAAAGAAAGAAATATATATTAGTTAGAAAGAAAGAAAGAAAGATAGATTAGTTAGAAAGAAAGATAGAAAGATATTTATTTCTTTAGTTAGAAAGAAATAAATAAATATGGATAGATTACTCAGAAAGAAAGAAAGATAGATTAGTTAGAAAGAAAGAAAGATAGATTAGTTAGAAAGAAAGAAAGATTAGTTAATTTGAAAGAAAAATAGATTAGTTAGAATGAAAGAAAGAGATTAGTCAGAAAGAAAGAAAGGATAGATTAGTTAGTTAGAAAGAAAGATAGATTAGTCAGAAAGAAAGAAAGAAAGATAGATTAGTTAGAAAGAAAAAAGATAGATAGATTAGTCAGACAGAAACAGATTAGTCAGAAAGAAAGAAAGAAAGAAAGATAGATTAGTTAGAAAGAAAGAAAGAAAGATTAGTTAGTTAGAAAGAAAGATAGATTAGTCAGAAAGAAAGAAAGAAAGAAAGATAGATTAGTTAGAAAGAAAAAAGATAGATAGATTAGTTAGTTAGAAAGAAAGATAGATTAGTCAGAAAGAAAGAAAGAAAGATAGATTAGTTAGAAAGAAAAAAGATAGATTAGTTAGAAAGAAAGATAGATTAGTTAAAAAGAAAGATAGATAGAGAGATTAGTTAGTTAGAAAGAAAGATTGATTAGTTAGAAAGAAAAAAGATAGATTAGTTAGAAAGAAAGAAAGATAGATAGATTAGTCAGAAAGAATGAAAGATAGATTAGTTAGAAAGAAAGAAAGATAGATAGATAGATAGATTAGTTAGTTAGAAAGAAAGATAGATTAGTCAGAAAGAAAGAAAGAAAGAAAGATTAGTTAGAAAGAATAAAGATATATAGATTAGTTAGAAATAAAGATAGATTAGTTAGAAAGAAAAAAAGATAGATAAGTTAGTTAGAAAGAAAAAATGATAGATTAGTTAGGAAGAAAGAAATATGGATAGTTTAGTTAGAATGAAAGAAAGAGATTAGTTAGCCCCTTAAGTGTCACCGTCCCACAGGTGGGACGTTTGTCACTATATATTTAAAACAATAATATCTTAGTAAAAACCTAAAGTAATATTGACAAACTATATATCATTTGAAAGCTTAAAATCTCTAGTTTTCATATATGGTGGCTGTTTTCTAAAAGATGAGCAGTAATTTATCAATTTGCAACAAGAATATTTCATATTCATTAGGCATGTTTAGGCTTTTATTTTGAAATAGCAATAAACATTAAAAATTATGAAAGATTGGTAGAAACCTCAGTTTGTTTTCATAAAATATTAATAATTATATTTTTACATTAAATAATTTCATAAACTTAAACTTATATAACTTTTTTTCTGTTTCATTTTTAATCATTTCTACACTTCTACAATAATCTGGAAAATGTCTGGAAAAAAACAAGACCAACCATAGGTCTATATTCCAAAGCATTCTTGAATTACAACCATTTAAGTTTGGATAATGATTTTTATGTCTATGCGAAAAAAAGGGGGGGGGGTGACAGTTAAGGGGTTAAAAAGAAAGAAAGACAGAAAGAAGGATAGATTAGTTAGTTAGAAAGAAAGACAGATTAGTCAGAAAGAAAGAAAAATAGATTAGTTGGAAAGAAAAAAGATAGATAGATAGATTAGTTAGTTAGAAAGAAAGATAGATTAGTTAGAAAGAAAGATAGACTAGTTAGAAAGAAAGATAGATTAGTTAGAAAGAAAGAAAGATAGATTAATTAGAAAGAAAGATAGATTAGTTAGAAAGAAAGAAAGATAGATTAATTAGAAAGAAAGATAGATTAGTTAGAAAGAAAGAAATAAATAAAGAAAGAGATTAGTTAGAAAGAAAGAAAGATAGATTAGTTAGAATGAAAGAAAGAGATTAGAAAGAAAGAAAGAAAGAAAGAAAGAAAGAAAGAAAGAAAGAAAGAAAGAAAAAAGGATAGATTAGTTAGTTAGAAAGAAAGATAGATTAGTCAGAAAGAAAGAAAGATAGATTAGTTAGAAAGAAAAAAGATAGATAGATTAGTTAGAAAGAAAGATAGATTAGTTAGAAAGAAAGATAGATAGATTAGTTAGTTAGAAAGAAAGATAGATTAGTTAGAAAAAAGATAGATAGATTAGTTAGAAAGAAAGATAGATTAGTTAGAAAGAAAGAAAGATAGATAGATTAGTTAGTAAGAAAGAAAGAAAGATAGATTAGTTAGAAAGAAAGATAGATTAGTTAGAAAAAAAGATAGATTAGTAAAAAAGAAAGATAGATTAGTTAGAATGAAAGAAAGAGATTAGTTAGAAAGAAAGAAAGAAAGAAAGAAAGAAGGATAGATTAGTCAGAAAGAAAGAAAGAAAGAGAGATTAGTTAAAAAGAAAAAAGATATATAGATTAGTTAGAAAGACAGATAGATTAGTTAGAAAGAAAGAACGATAGATAAGTTAGTTAGAAAGAAAGAACGATAGATAAGTTAGTTAGAAAGAAAGAAATATGGATAGATTAGTTAGAATGAAAGAAAGATTAGTTAGAAAGAAAGATAGATAGATTAGTTAGAAAGAAAGAAAGAAAGAAAGATAGATTAGTTAGAAAGAAAGAAAGAAAGAAAGATAGATTAGTTAGAAAGAAAGAAAGAAAGATAGATTATTTAGAATGAAAGAAAGAGATTAGTTAGAAAGAAAGAAAGAAAGAAAGAAAGAAAGAAAGAAAGAAAGAAAGAAAGAAAGAAAGACAGAAGGATAGATTAGTTAGTTAGAAAGAAAGATAGATTAGTCAGAAAGAAAGAAAGAAAGAAAGAAAGAAAGAAAGAAAGAAAGATAGATTAGTTAGAAAGAAAAAATAAAGATTAGTTAGAAAGAAAGATAGATTAGTTAGAAAGAAAGAAAGATAGATAAGTTCGTTAGAAAGAAAAAATGATAGATTAGTTAGAAAGAAAGAAATATGGATAGATTAGTTTGAATGAAAGAAAGAGATTAGTTAGAAAGAAAGAAATAAAGAAAGAAGGATAGATTAGTTAGTTAGAAAGAAAGATAGATTAGTCAGAAAGAAAGAAAGATAGATTAGTTAGAAAGAAAAAAGATAGATAGATTAGTTAGAAAGAAAGATAGATTAGTTATAAAGAAAGAAAGAAAGAAAGAAAGAAAGAAAGAAAGAAAGATAGATAAGTTAGTCAGAAAGAAAAAAGATAGATTAGTTAGAAAGAAAAAAGATAGATCTTTCTTTCTATCTATTAGTTAGGATAGATTAGTTAGTTAGAAAGAAAGATAGATTAGTCAGAAAGAAAGAAAGAAAGATAGATTAGTTAGAAAGAAAAAAGATAGATAGATTAGTTAGAAAGAAAGATAGATAGATTAGTTAGAAAGAAAGAAAGAAAGAAAGATAGATGAGTTAGTCAGAAAGAAAAAGATAGATTAGTTAGAAAGAAAGAAAGATAGATAGATTAGTTAGAAATATGGATAGATTAGTTAGAATGAAAGAAAGAGATTAGTTAGAAAGAAAGAAATAAAGAAAGAAGGATAGATTAGTTAGATAGAAAGAAAGATAGATTAGTCAGAAAGAAAGAAAGAAAGATAGATTAGTTAGAAAGAAAAAAGATAGATAGATTAGTTAGAAAGAAAGAAAGAAAGATAGATAGATTAGTTAGAAAGAAGAAAGATAGATTAGATATAAAGAAAAAAGATAGATTATTTAGAAAGAAAGAAATATGGATAGATTAGTCAGAAAGAAAAAGATAGATTAGTTAGAAAGAAAGAAATATGGATAGATTAGTCAGAAAGAAAAAGATAGATTAGTTATAAAGAAAGAAATATAGATAGATTAGTTATAAAGAAAGATAGATTAGTTATAAAGAAAAAAGATAGATAGATTAGTTAGAAAGAAAGAAAGAAAGATTGATTAGTTAGAAAGAAAGAAAGATAGATTAGTTAGAAAGAAAGATAGATAGATTAGTTAGAAATAAAGAAAGATAGATTAGTTAGAAAGAAAGAAAGATAGATTAGTTAGAAAGAAAGAAATATGGATAGATTAGTCAGAAACAAAAAAGATAGATTAGTTAGAAAAAAAGAAAGAAATATAGATAGATTAGTTAGTTAGAAAGAAAGATAGATTAGTTAGAAAGAAAAAAGATAGATAGATTAGTTAGAAAGAAAGAAAGATAGATAGATTAGTTAGAAAGAAAGAAAGATAGATAGATTAGTCAGAAAGAAAAAAAGATTGATTAGTTAGAAAGAAAGATATTTAGATTAGTTAGAAAGAAAGAAAGATAGATAGATTAGTTAGAAAGAAAGAAAGATAGATTAGTTAGAAAGAAAAAAGATAGATAGATTAGTTAGAAAGAAAGAAAGATAAATTAGTTAGAAAGAAAAAAGAGATAGATTAGTTAGAAAGAAAGAAAGATAGATTAGTTAGAAAAAAAGATAGATAGATTAGTTAGAAATAAAGAAAGATAGATTAGTTAGAAAGAAAGAAAGATATATTAGTTAGAAAGAAAGAAATATGGATAGATTAGTCAGAAACAAAAAAGATAGATTAGTTAGAAAAAAAGAAAGAAATATAGATAGATTAGTTAGTTAGAAAGAAAGATAGATTAGTTAGAAAGAAAGATAGATTAGTTAGAAAGAAAGAAAGATAGATTAATTAGAAAGAAAGATAGATTAGTTAGAAAGAAAGAAAGATAGATTAATTAGAAAGAAAGATAGATTAGTTAGAAAGAAAGAAATAAAGAAAGAAAGAGATTAGTTAGAAAGAAAGAAAGATAGATTAGTTAGAATGAAAGAAAGAGATTAGAAAGAAAGAAAGAAAGAAAGAAAGAAAGAAAGAAAGAAAGAAAGAAAGAAAGAAAGAAAAAAAGAAAGAAAGAAAGAAAGAAAGATAGATTAGTTAGAAAGAAAAAAGATAGATAGATTAGTTAGAAAGAAAGATAGATTAGTTAGAAAGAAAGATAGATAGATAGATTAGTTAGTTAGTTAGAAAGAAAGATAGAATAGTTAGAAAAAAGATAGATAGATTAGTTAGAAAGAAAGATAGATTAGTTAGAAAGAAAGAAAGATAGATAGATTAGTTAGTAAGAAAGAAAGAAAGATAGATTAGTTAGAAAGAAAGATAGATTAGTTAGAAAGAAAGAAAGAAAGATAGATTAGTTAGAAAGGAAGAAAGAAAGATAGATTAGTTAGAAAGAAAGATAGATTAGTAAAAAAGAAAGATAGATTAGTTAGAATGAAAGAAAGAGATTAGTTAGAAAGAAAGAAAGAAAGAAAGAAAGAAAGAAAGAAAGAAAGAAGGATAGATTAGTCAGAAAGAAAGAAAGAAAGAGAGATTAGTTAAAAAGAAAAAAGATATATAGATTAGTTAGAAAGAAAGATAGATTAGTTCGAAAGAAAGAACGATAGATAAGTTAGTTAGAAAGAAAGAACGATAGATAAGTTAGTTAGAAAGAAAGAAATATGGATAGATTAGTTAGAATGAAAGAAAGATTAGTTAGAAAGAAAGATAGATAGATTAGTTAGTTTGAAAGAAAGATAGATTAGTTAGAAAGAAAAAAGATAGATAGATTAGTTAGAAAGAAAGAAAGAAAGAAAGAAAGAAAGAAAGAAAGAAAGAAAGAAAGAAAGAAAGAAAGAAAGAAATATAGATAGATTACTCAGAAAGAAAGAAAGATAGATTAGTTAGAAAGAAAGAAAGATAGATTAGTTAGAAAGAAAGAAAGAAAGAAAGATAGATAGATTAGTTAGAAAGAAAGAAAGAAAGAAAGAAAGAAAGAAAGAAAGAAAGAAAGAAAGAAAGAAAGAAAGAAAGAAAGAAAGAAAGAAAGATAGATTAGTTAGAAAGAAAGAAAGATAGATTATTTAGAATGAAAGAAAGATTAGTTAGAAAGAAAGAAAGAAAGAAAGAAAGAAAGAAAGACAGAAGGATAGATTAGTTAGTTAGAAAGAAAGATAGATTAGTCAGAAAGAAAGAAAGAAAGAAAGAAAGAAAGAAAGAAAGAAAGAAAGAAAGATAGATTAGTTAGAAAGAAAAAATAAAGATTAGTTAGAAAGAAAGATAGATTAGTTAGAAAGAAAGAAAGAAAGATAGATAAGTTCGTTAGAAAGAAAAAATGATAGATTAGTTAGAAAGAAAGAAATATGGATAGATTAGTTTGAATGAAAGAAAGAGATTAGTTAGAAAGAAAGAAATAAAGAAAGAAGGATAGATTAGTTAGTTAGAAAGAAAGATAGGTTAGTCAGAAAGAAAGAAAGAAAGATAGATTAGTTAGAAAGAAAAAAGATAGATAGATTACTTTGAAAGAAAGATAGATTAGTTAGAAAGAAAGAAAGAAAGAAAGTTAGATAAGTTAGTCAGAAAGAAAAAAGATAGATTAGTTAGAAAGAAAGAAAGATAGATAGATTAGTTAGAAAGAAAGATAGATTAGTTAGAAAGAAAAATATAGATCTTTCTTTCTATCTATTAGTTAGGATAGATTAGTTAGTTAGAAAGAAAGATAGATTAGTCAGAAAGAAAGAAAGAAAGATAGATTAGTTAGAAAGAAAAAAGATAGATAGATTAGTTAGAAAGAAAGATAGATAGATTAGTTAGAAAGAAAGAAAGAAAGATAGATGAGTTAGTCAGAAAGAAAAAGATAGATTAGTTAGAAAGAAAGAAAGATAGATAGATTAGTTAGAAATATGGATAGATTAGTTAGAATGAAAGAAAGAGATTAGTTAGAAAGAAAGAAAGAAAGAAAGAAAGAAGGATAGATTAGTTAGATAGAAAGAAAGATAGATTAGTCAGAAAGAAAGAAAGAAAGATAGATTAGTTAGAAAGAAAAAAGATAGATAGATTAGTTAGAAAGAAAGAAAGAAAGATAGATAGATTAGTTAGAAAGAAGAAAGATAGATTAGATATAAAGAAAAAAGATAGATTATTTAGAAAGAAAGAAATATGGATAGATTAGTCAGAAAGAAAAAGATAGATTAGTTAGAAAGAAAGAAATATGGATAGATTAGTCAGAAAGAAAAAGATAGATTAGTTATAAAGAAAGAAATATAGATAGATTAGTTATAAAGAAAGATAGATTAGTTATAAAGAAAAAAGATAGATAGATTAGTTAGAAAGAAAGAAAGAAAGATTGATTAGTTAGAAAGAAAGAAAGATAGATTAGTTAGAAAGAAAGATAGATAGATTAGTTAGAAATAAAGAAAGAAAGATTAGTTAGAAAGAAAGAAAGATAGATTAGTTAGAAAGAAAGAAATATGGATAGATTAGTCAGAAACAAAAAAGATAGATTAGTTAGAAAAAAAGAAAGAAATATAGATAGATTAGTTAGTTAGAAAGAAAGATAGATTAGTTAGAAAGAAAAAAGATAGATAGATTAGTTAGAAAGAAAGAAAGATAGATAGATTAGTTAGAAAGAAAGAAAGATAGATAGATTAGTCAGAAAGAAAAAAAGATTGATTAGTTAGAAAGAAAGATATTTAGATTAGTTAGAAAGAAAGAAAGATAGATTGATTAGTTAGAAAGAAAGAAAGATAGATTAGTTAGAAAGAAAAAAGATAGATAGATTAGTTAGAAAGAAAGAAAGATAAATTAGTTAGAAAGAAAAAAGAGATAGATTAGTTAGAAAGAAAGAAAGATAGATTAGTTAGAAAAAAAGATAGATAGATTAGTTAGAAATAAAGAAAGATAGATTAGTTAGAAAGAAAGAAAGATATATTAGTTAGAAAGAAAGAAATATGGATAGATTAGTCAGAAACAAAAAAGATAGATTAGTTAGAAAAAAAGAAAGAAATATAGATAGATTAGTTAGTTAGAAAGAAAGATAGATTAGTTAGAAAGAAAGATAGATTAGTTAGAAAGAAAGAAAGATAGATTAATTAGAAAGAAAGATAGATTAGTTAGAAAGAAAGAAAGATAGATTAATTAGAAAGAAAGATAGATTAGTTAGAAAGAAAGAAATAAAGAAAGAAAGAGATTAGTTAGAAAGAAAGAAAGATAGATTAGTTAGAATGAAAGAAAGAGATTAGAAAGAAAGAAAGAAAGAAAGAAAGAAAGAAAGAAAGAAAGAAAGAAAGAAAGAAAGAAAGAAAGAAAGAAAGAAAAAAAGAAAGAAAGAAAGAAAGAAAGAAAAAAGGATAGATTAGTTAGTTAGAAAGAAAGATAGATTAGTCAGAAAGAAAGAAAGATAGATTAGTTAGAAAGAAAAAAGATAGATAGATTAGTTAGAAAGAAAGATAGATTAGTTAGAAAGAAAGATAGATAGATTAGTTAGTTAGTTAGAAAGAAAGATAGAATAGTTAGAAAAAAGATAGATAGATTAGTTAGAAAGAAAGATAGATTAGTTAGAAAGAAAGAAAGATAGATAGATTAGTTAGTAAGAAAGAAAGAAAGATAGATTAGTTAGAAAGAAAGATAGATTAGTTAGAAAGAAAGAAAGAAAGATAGATTAGTTAGAAAGGAAGAAAGAAAGATAGATTAGTTAGAAAGAAAGATAGATTAGTAAAAAAGAAAGATAGATTAGTTAGAATGAAAGAAAGAGATTAGTTAGAAAGAAAGAAAGAAAGAAAGAAAGAAAGAAAGAAAGAAGGATAGATTAGTCAGAAAGAAAGAAAGAAAGAGAGATTAGTTAAAAAGAAAAAAGATATATAGATTAGTTAGAAAGAAAGATAGATTAGTTCGAAAGAAAGAACGATAGATAAGTTAGTTAGAAAGAAAGAACGATAGATAAGTTAGTTAGAAAGAAAGAAATATGGATAGATTAGTTAGAATGAAAGAAAGATTAGTTAGAAAGAAAGATAGATAGATTAGTTAGTTTGAAAGAAAGATAGATTAGTTAGAAAGAAAAAAGATAGATAGATTAGTTAGAAAGAAAGAAAGAAAGAAAGAAAGAAAGAAAGAAAGAAAGAAAGAAAGAAATATAGATAGATTACTCAGAAAGAAAGAAAGATAGATTAGTTAGAAAGAAAGAAAGATAGATTAGTTAGAAAGAAAGAAAGAAAGAAAGAAAGATAGATAGATAGATTAGTTAGAAAGAAAGAAAGAAAGAAAGAAAGAAAGAAAGAAAGAAAGAAAGAAAGAAAGAAAGAAAGAAAGATAGATTAGTTAGAAAGAAAGAAAGATAGATTATTTAGAATGAAAGAAAGAGATTAGTTAGAAAGAAAGAAAGAAAGAAAGAAAGAAAGACAGAAGGATAGATTAGTTAGTTAGAAAGAAAGATAGATTAGTCAGAAAGAAAGAAAGAAAGAAAGAAAGAAAGAAAGAAAGAAAGAAAGAAAGAAAGAAAGAAAGAAAGAAAGATAGATTAGTTAGAAAGAAAAAATAAAGATTAGTTAGAAAGAAAGATAGATTAGTTAGAAAGAAAGATAGATAAGTTCGTTAGAAAGAAAAAATGATAGATTAGTTAGAAAGAAAGAAATATGGATAGATTAGTTTGAATGAAAGAAAGAGATTAGTTAGAAAGAAAGAAATAAAGAAAGAAGGATAGATTAGTTAGTTAGAAAGAAAGATAGGTTAGTCAGAAAGAAAGAAAGAAAGATAGATTAGTTAGAAAGAAAAAAGATAGATAGATTACTTTGAAAGAAAGATAGATTAGTTAGAAAGAAAGAAAGAAAGAAAGATAGATAAGTTAGTCAGAAAGAAAAAAGATAGATTAGTTAGAAAGAAAGAAAGATAGATAGATTAGTTAGAAAGAAAGATAGATTAGTTAGAAAGAAAAATATAGATCTTTCTTTCTATCTATTAGTTAGGATAGATTAGTTAGTTAGAAAGAAAGATAGATTAGTCAGAAAGAAAGAAAGAAAGATAGATTAGTTAGAAAGAAAAAAGATAGATAGATTAGTTAGAAAGAAAGATAGATAGATTAGTTAGAAAGAAAGAAAGAAAGATAGATGAGTTAGTCAGAAAGAAAAAGATAGATTAGTTAGAAAGAAAGAAAGATAGATAGATTAGTTAGAAATATGGATAGATTAGTTAGAATGAAAGAAAGAGATTAGTTAGAAAGAAAGAAAGAAATAAAGAAAGAAGGATAGATTAGTTAGATAGAAAGAAAGATAGATTAGTCAGAAAGAAAGAAAGAAAGATAGATTAGTTAGAAAGAAAAAAGATAGATAGATTAGTTAGAAAGAAAGAAAGAAAGATAGATAGATTAGTTAGAAAGAAGAAAGATAGATTAGATATAAAGAAAAAAGATAGATTATTTAGAAAGAAAGAAATATGGATAGATTAGTCAGAAAGAAAAAGATAGATTAGTTAGAAAGAAAGAAATATGGATAGATTCGTCAGAAAGAAAAAGATAGATTAGTTATAAAGAAAGAAATATAGATAGATTAGTTATAAAGAAAGATAGATTAGTTATAAAGAAAAAAGATAGATAGATTAGTTAGAAAGAAAGAAAGAAAGATTGATTAGTTAGAAAGAAAGAAAGATAGATTAGTTAGAAAGAAAGATAGATAGATTAGTTAGAAATAAAGAAAGATAGATTAGTTAGAAAGAAAGAAAGAAAGATAGATTAGTTAGAAAGAAAGAAATATGGATAGATTAGTCAGAAACAAAAAAGATAGATTAGTTAGAAAAAAAGAAAGAAATATAGATAGATTAGTTAGTTAGAAAGAAAGATAGATTAGTTAGAAAGAAAAAAGATAGATAGATTAGTTAGAAAGAAAGAAAGATAGATAGATTAGTTAGAAAGAAAGAAAGATAGATAGATTAGTCAGAAAGAAAAAAAGATTGATTAGTTAGAAAGAAAGATATTTAGATTAGTTAGAAAGAAAGAAAGATAGATTGATTAGTTAGAAAGAAAGAAAGATAGATTAGTTAGAAAGAAAAAAGATAGATAGATTAGTTAGAAAGAAAGAAAGATAAATTAGTTAGAAAGAAAAAAGAGATAGATTAGTTAGAAAGAAAGAAAGATAGATTAGTTAGAAAAAAAGATAGATAGATTAGTTAGAAATAAAGAAAGATAGATTAGTTAGAAAGAAAGAAAGATAGATTAGTTAGAAAGAAAGAAATATGGATAGATTAGTCAGAAACAAAAAAGATAGATTAGTTAGAAAAAAAGAAAGAAATATAGATAGATTAGTTAGTTAGAAAGAAAGATAGATTAGTTAGAAAGAAAGATAGATTAGTTAGAAAGAAAGATAGATTAATTAGAAAGAAAGATAGATTAGTTAGAAAGAAAGAAAGATAGATTAATTAGAAAGAAAGATAGATTAGTTAGAAAGAAAGAAATAAAGAAAGAAAGAGATTAGTTAGAAAGAAAGAAAGATAGATTAGTTAGAATGAAAGAAAGAGATTAGAAAGAAAGAAAGAAAGAAAGAAAGAAAGAAAGAAAGAAAGAAAGAAAGAAAAAAAGAAAGAAAGAAAGAAAGAAAGAAAGAAAAAAGGATAGATTAGTTAGTTAGAAAGAAAGATAGATTAGTCAGAAAGAAAGAAAGATAGATTAGTTAGAAAGAAAAAAGATAGATAGATTAGTTAGAAAGAAAGATAGATTAGTTAGAAAGAAAGATAGATAGATTAGTTAGTTAGAAAGAAAGATAGATTAGTTAGAAAAAAGATAGATAGATTAGTTAGAAAGAAAGATAGATTAGTTAGAAAGAAAGAAAGATAGATAGATTAGTAAGTAAGAAAGAAAGAAAGATAGATTAGTTAGAAAGAAAGATAGATTAGTTAGAAAGAAAGAAAGAAAGATAGATTAGTTAGAAAGGAAGAAAGAAAGATAGATTAGTTAGAAAGAAAGATAGATTAGTAAAAAAGAAAGATAGATTAGTTAGAATGAAAGAAAGAGATTAGTTAGAAAGAAAGAAAGAAAGAAAGAAAGAAAGAAAGAAAGAAGGATAGATTAGTCAGAAAGAAAGAAAGAAAGAGAGATTAGTTAAAAAGAAAAAAGATATATAGATTAGTTAGAAAGAAAGATAGATTAGTTCGAAAGAAAGAACGATAGATAAGTTAGTTAGAAAGAAAGAACGATAGATAAGTTAGTTAGAAAGAAAGAAATATGGATAGATTAGTTAGAATGAAAGAAAGATTAGTTAGAAAGAAAGATAGATAGATTAGTTAGTTTGAAAGAAAGATAGATTAGTTAGAAAGAAAAAAGATAGATAGATTAGTTAGAAAGAAAGAAAGAAAGAAAGAAAGAAAGAAAGAAAGAAAGAAAGATAGATTAGTTAGAAAGAAAAAATAAAGATTAGTTAGAAAGAAAGATAGATTAGTTAGAAAGAAAGAAAGAAAGATAGATAAGTTCGTTAGAAAGAAAAAATGATAGATTAGTTAGAAAGAAAGAAATATGGATAGATTAGTTTGAATGAAAGAAAGAGATTAGTTAGAAAGAAAGAAATAAAGAAAGAAGGATAGATTAGTTAGTTAGAAAGAAAGATAGGTTAGTCAGAAAGAAAGAAAGAAAGATAGATTAGTTAGAAAGAAAAAAGATAGATAGATTACTTTGAAAGAAAGATAGATTAGTTATAAAGAAAGAAAGAAAGAAAGATAGATAAGTTATTTAGAAAGAAAAAAGATAGATTAGTTAGAAAGAAAGAAAGATAGATAGATTAGTTAGAAAGAAAGATAGATTAGTTAGAAAGAAAAATATAGATCTTTCTTTCTATCTATTAGTTAGGATAGATTAGTTAGTTAGAAAGAAAGATAGATTAGTCAGAAAGAAAGAAAGAAAGATAGATTAGTTAGAAAGAAAAAAGATAGATAGATTAGTTAGAAAGAAAGATAGATAGATTAGTTAGAAAGAAAGAAAGAAAGATAGATGAGTTAGTCAGAAAGAAAAAGATAGATTAGTTAGAAAGAAAGAAAGATAGATAGATTAGTTAGAAATATGGATAGATTAGTTAGAATGAAAGAAAGAGATTAGTTAGAAAGAAAGAAAGAAAGAAAGAAGGATAGATTAGTTAGATAGAAAGAAAGATAGATTAGTCAGAAAGAAAGAAAGAAAGATAGATTAGTTAGAAAGAAAAAAGATAGATAGATTAGTTAGAAAGAAAGAAAGAAAGATAGATAGATTAGTTAGAAAGAAGAAAGATAGATTAGATATAAAGAAAAAAGATAGATTATTTAGAAAGAAAGAAATATGGATAGATTAGTCAGAAAGAAAAAGATAGATTAGTTAGAAAGAAAGAAATATGGATAGATTAGTCAGAAAGAAAAAGATAGATTAGTTATAAAGAAAGAAATATAGATAGATTAGTTATAAAGAAAGATAGATTAGTTATAAAGAAAAAAGATAGATAGATTAGTTAGAAAGAAAGAAAGAAAGATAGATTAGTTAGAAAGAAAGAAAGATAGATTAGTTAGAAAGAAAGATAGATAGATTAGTTAGAAATAAAAAAAGATAGATTAGTTAGAAAGAAAGAAAGATAGATTAGTTAGAAAGAAAGAAATATGGATAGATTAGTCAGAAACAAAAAAGATAGATTAGTTAGAAAAAAAGAAAGAAATATAGATAGATTAGTTAGTTAGAAAGAAAGATAGATTAGTTAGAAAGAAAAAAGATAGATAGATTAGTTAGAAAGAAAGAAAGATAGATAGATTAGTTAAAAAGAAAGAAAGATAGATAGATTAGTCAGAAAGAAAAAAGATTGATTAGTTAGAAAGAAAGATATTTAGATTAGTTAGAAAGAAAGAAAGATAGATTGATTAGTTAGAAAGAAAGAAAGATAGATTAGTTAGAAAGAAAAAAGATAGATAGATTAGTTAGAAAGAAAGAAAGATAAATTAGTTAGAAAGAAAAAAGAGATAGATTAGTTAGAAAGAAAGAAAGATAGATTAGTTAGAAAGAAAGATAGATAGATTAGTTAGAAAGAAAGAAAGAAAGAAAGATAGATTAGTCAGAAATAATGAAAGATAGATTAGTTAGAAAGAAAAAAGATAGATAGATTAGTTAGAAAGAAAGAAAGATAGATTAGTTAGAAAGAAAGATAGATATATTAGTTAGAGAGAAAGAAAGAAAGAAAGAAAGAAAGAAAGAAAGAAAGAAAGAAAGAAAGATAGATTAGTCAGAAAGAAAGAAAGATAGATTAGTAAGAAAGATTGATAGATTAGTTAGAAAGAAAGATTTAGCAACAGATAGATAGATAGATAGATATAGATAGATAGATAGATAGATAGATAGATAGATAGATAGATAGATAGATAGATAGATAGATAGATAGATAGATAGATAGATAGATAGATTCATAGATAGATAAGTTCATTAGTACATATAGAATGGTAGTTTAATTGAGTCTAGGGCTTCAGGGAGTTTAGATTTGAGTTTTTGTGTTGTACACTACTGGGCCACCGTAGTCTTGGCTCAATTTGAACATGTTGCAATGAAAGTCAATGGGATTTTTATGGTTTTTAATATTAATTTTTAAGAAATCTGAAAGTCAGAACAGTCTGAAGGTCTGACCCGAGTTTGGAGTTTGTAGAGTTAAAGCTCTAGGAGGTGTTAGATATAGAAATTTTTGAGTAAGAAGAATAACTAGAAAAGTTTGTCGAGACAAACTTTAAGTTGGCTTGTGAAAGTTTGGACCAGAAAGTTTAAAGAAGTTTAAAGTAGTTTGAAGTTTACATTAGTTTAATATGTAAATTACTTTAAAGTGTAAATTAGTTTGAAGTTTAAAGTAGTTTGAAGCTTAATTAGTTTATAGTTTAAATTAGTTTAAAGTTTAAAGAAGTTTAAAGTTTAAATTAGTTTATAGTTTAAATTAGTTTAAAGTTTAAATTAGTTTGAATTTTAAAGTAGTTTGAAGTTTATATTAGTTGCTAGGGTGTTCTGGGTGGCCAGGGTGTTCTGGGTGGTTGCTAGGCAGTTGCTAGGGTGTTCTGGGTTGTTGCTAGGGTGTTATAACACCTTTTGGGTGGTTGCTAGGGTGTTCTGGGTTGTTGCTAGGCAGTTGCTATGGTGTTCTAGGCTTTTTTGGTGGTTGCTATGGTGTTGCTAAGATGTTTTAAGGTATTTTGGGTGGTTGCTAGGGTGTTCTGGGTGGTTGCTAGGCAGTTGCTAGGGTGTTCTGGTGGTTGCTAGGTTGTTCTAGGGTATTTTGGGTGGTTGCTATGGTGTTGCTAGGGTGATTTAAGGTATTTTGGGTGGTTGCTAGGGTGTTCTGGGTGGTTGCTAGGCAGTTGCTAGGGTGTTCTGGGGGGTTGCTAGGGTGTTCTAGGGTATTTTGGGTGGTTGTTATGGTGTTTTAAGGTATTTTGGGTGGTTGTTAGGGTGTTCTGCGTGGTTGCTAGGCAGTTGCTAGGGTGTTCTAGGGTATTTTGGGTGGTTGCTATGGTGTTGCTAGGGTGATTTAAGGTATTTTGGGTGGTTGCTAGGGTATTCTGGGTGGTTGCTAGGCAGTTGCTAGGGTGTTCTGGGGGGTTGCTAGGGTGTTCTAGGGTATTTTGGGTGGTTGTTATGGTGTTTTAAGGTATTTTGGGTGGTTATTAGGGTGTTCTGCGTGGTTGCTAGGCAGTTGCTAGGGTGTTCTAGGGTATTTTGGGTGGTTGCTATGGTGTTGCTAGGGTGTTTTAAGGTATTTTGGGTGGTTACTAGGTTGTTATGGGTGGTTGCTATGGTGTTGCTAGGATCTTTTAAGGTATTTTGGGTGGTTGCTAGGGTGTTCTGGGTGGTTGCTAGGCAGTTGCTAGGGTGTTCTGGTGGTTGCTAGGGTGTTCTAGGGTATTTTGGGTGGTTGCTATGGTGTTGCTAGGGTGTTTTAAGGTATTTTGAGTGGTTGCTAGGGTGTTCTGGGTGGTTGCTTGGGTGTTCTACGCTATTTAGGATGGTTGCTAGGGTGTTGTTAGGGTGTTTTAAGGTATTTTGGGTGGTTGCTAGGGTGTTATCGGTGGTTGCCATGGTGTTGCTAGGATGTTTTAAGGTATTTTGGGTGGTTGCTAGGGTGTTCTGGGTGGTTGCTAGGCAGTTGCTAGGGTGTTCTGGTGGTTGCTAGGGTGTTCTAGGGTATTTTGGGTGGTTGCTATGGTGTTGCTAGGGTGATTTAAGGTATTTTGGGTGGTTGCTAGGGTGTTCTGGGTGGTTGCTAGGCAGTTGTTAGGGTGTTCTTGGGGTTGCTAGGCAGATGCTAGGGTGTTCTAGGGTATTTTGGGTGGTTGCTATGGTGTTGCTAGGATGTTTTAAGGTATTTTGGGTGGTTGCTAGGGTGTTATGGGTGGTTGCTATGGTGTTGCTAGGATGTTTTAATGTATTTTGGGTGGTTGCTGGGGTGTTCTGGGTGGTTGCTAGGCAGTTGCTAGGGTGTTCTGGTGGTTGCTAAGGTGTTCTAGGGTATTTTGGGTGGTTGCTATGGTGTTGCTAGGGTGATTTAAGGTATTTTGGGTGGTTGCTAGGGTGTTCTGGGTGGTTGCTAGGCAGTTGTTAGGGTGTTCTGGGGGTTGCTAGGCAGTTGCTAGGGTGTTCTAGGCTATTTTGGGTGGTTGCTATGGTGTTGCTAGGATGTTTTAAGTTATTTTGGGTGGTTGCTAGTGTCTTCTGGGTGGTTGCTAGGCAGTTGCTAGGGTTTTCTGGGTGGTTGCTATGGTGTTGCTAGGGTAGTCTAGGGTATTTTGGGTGGTTGCTAGGGTATTCTGCGTGGTTGTTAAGCAGTTGCTAGGGTGTTCTGTGTGGTTGCTATGGTGTTGCTAGGGTGTTCTAAGGTTTTTTGGGTGGTTGCTAGGGTGTTCTGGGTGGGTGCTACGGTGAACTATTTATGAGTACATACATAAGTGTATGAATTCATGAGTTTATAAGCTTAAATGAGTAAGAGTTCAGAGTTTATTAATTTATGAGTTTAAGAGTTCATCATAAGTGTATGAATTCAAGAGTTTATAAGTGTATGAGTTTATAAGTTTATGAATTCATGAGTTTATAAGTGTATGAGTTTATGAGTATAGAGTTTATAAGTTTAAATGAGTAAGAGTTCAGAGTTTATTAATTTATGAGTTTAAGAGTTCATCGTAAGTGTATGAATTCAAGAGTTTATTAGTGTATGAGTTTATAAGTTTATGAATTCATGAGTTCATAAGTGTATGAATTCATGAGTTTATAAGTGTAAAAGTTTGAGTTTAGAGTTTATAAGCTTAAATGAGTAAGAGTTCACAGTTTATTAATTTATGAGTTTAAGAGTTCATCATAAGTGTATGAATTCAAGAGTTTATAAGTGTATGAGTTTATAAGTTTATGAATTCATGAGTTCATAAGTGTATGAATTCATGAGTTTATAAGTGTACGAGTTTATGAGTTTAGAGTTTAGAGTTTATAAGTTTAAATGAGTAAGAGTTTAGAGTTTATTAATTTATGAGTGTAATAATTCATAAGTGTATGAATTCATGAGTTTATAAGTGTATGAGTTTATAAGTGTATGAGTTTATGAGTTTAGAGTTTATAAGTTTAAATGAGTCTAAGAGTTCAAGTTTAGAGTTTATTGATTTATTATGAGTTTAAGAGTTTAAGTGTAGATAGATAAGTGCCATAGATAGATGAGTTTATTAGTTTAAATGAGTCTCAATGGCTCATATAGTATATAGAATGGCAGTTTGATTCAGTCTAGGGCTTCAAGGAGTTTAGATTTGAATTTTTGACAGTTGGCCAGTTTGAAAATCTGAACATTCCGCAATGTTAAGTCAATGGGAGTTTTTTCCGAGTTTGATCGTCATTTTTAGGAAAACCGTAAGTCCAATCAGTTAGAAAAGATATAGCACACTAAGTCAGAATAGTTTGAGTGTCTGAGCCGAGTTTGGAGTATGTAGAGTTAAAGCTCTAGGAGGAGTTAGAGTCAGAAATGTTAGCGCTCATAAAAAGAATAATAACTAGAAAAATTGCATTTCCTGTGGAACATGGGTGTGAATGCTTGAAATGCTTAAATGAAATGCACAAACAACTGCAAAATATTGCTAAACAAGCTGAGATGCACAAACAACTGCAAAACAGAGCAAAAATGCAAAAAAAGCTTAATTCAAATGCATTAAGCTGAAATGCAAAAAAAGATAAAAAAAAATTGTAGAAAACTAAAGAGTTTAATTAGAGAGGTAGAGAAGTAGACAGAGGTAAATAAATAAAAGGGTAGAGAAAGAGACAGAGGTAGAGAAGTAAAGGAGAACAAAAAAAGAAAGGTAGAGAAAGACAGAGGGATAGATAGATAGATAGATAGATAGATAGATAGATAGATAGATAGATAGATAGATAGATAGATAGATAGATAGATAGATAGATAGATAGATAGATAGATAGATAGATAGATAATTTGGACACAGAAAGTCAAATAGTTAGACAGGCAGATAGATAGAAGAGGATAAAAGGAAGAGTAGAAAGGAGAAGAAGAGATTAGGAAAGGAGGGGAGAAGAGGAGGACAGGAGGAGTAGAGGATGGAAGGAGGAGAAGAGGAGGGAAGAGGGAGGGAGAACAGGAGAAGCAGAAGCATAAATGCAACAAAAACCTGTAGTAATTAAAGTTCCTTCAGAAAAGAGCTCAGTGACTGTCCACCAATCAGAACACAGGAGCAATTATGTGTGTCTCCCTTTGATCTTGTCTAATCAACATCACCTGTGCAATCAGCTTTCCTATTTAGACAGAGGCCAAAATCGCTGATACTTGGCCTCAAACAAACCTCCCTAGAGACAAAACTATAGGTTGTATCGGTGAAATGACCTGACCATGAGCGAGACAAGGCCTTTGTGAACGATGTGATGTATTTTTTCTGTGGATAGAGTTGAAAAAAGGGACCACTTTGGCGAGTTGAAAAACTGGTCCGTAATGCTCTGATCACTAAAGTTTGACCTGAATTTATAATTGCTGCCAATGGAGGATTGTCTGTCACTCTTGTCCTTTGGAAGGACACAGAGAAAAAATTATAAGTCCGAGGGATTTACTAAACACACGTGAGGAACCACAACAAAAATACCTACGTTTCAAGTATAATTACATGCCCGAAGAGTTAAAATTGTGATTTAAAAATTATTTTTTACGATTAATTTTCAAGCTGGCTCACTCTAGCGGATGACATCACGTGCTCTAGCTCTGAACAGTCTCTCTCATCCGCACTTAAATGTTAAAAAAAATGCACAAAAAGCTTAATAGTTTAAAAATTATAAAAGTTATAAAAAAGAAAAATAATAGCACACAAGTCATTGAAAAGCTGAACATTTTGATACTTGAATGGTTTTTGTAGCACAAAGTAGAGAGGAGTTGAAAGCGACCACGGAAGAATACAGAATAATAATAAAGATTTGGATTTCAATAGTGTGAATGATTGAAGCATAAATGAGTCTCAATGGCTCATATAGTGTATAGAATGGCAGTTTGATTGAGTCTAGGGCTTCAAGGTATTTAGATTTGAATTTTTGACAGTTGGGGAATTTGAAAATCTGAACATTCCGCAATGTAAAGTCAATGGGAGTTTTTTCCGAGTTTGATCGTCATTTTTAGGAAAACCGTAAGTCCGATCAGTTAGAAAAGATATAGCAACTCGAGTCAGAACAGTTTGAGTGTCTGAGCCGAGTTTGGAGTATGTAGAGTTAAAGCTCTAGGAGGAGTTAGATATAGAAATTTCACTGCAAGAAGAAGAATCGGAAGAATAATAAAAAGTTTAAGTAGGATTTCAGTAAGTTGGCTCTCACAAGCCAACTTAACTAGAAAAAGTTCGTCGAGGCAAACTTTAAGTTGGCTTGTGAAAGTTTGGACCAGAAATTTTAAAGAAGTTTAAAGTAGTTTGAAGTTTACATTAGTTTAATATGTAAATTAGTTTAAAGTGTAAATTAGTTTGAAGTTTAAAGTAGTTTGAAGTTTAAATTAGTTTATAGTTTAAATTAGTTTAAAGTTTAAATAAGTTTAAATTAGTTTAAAGTTAAAAGTAGTTAGAAGTTTAAATTAGTTTAAAGTTTAAAGTAGTTTGAAGTTTGAAGTAGTTTGAAGTTTAAATTAGTTTATAGTTTAAATTAGTTTAAAGTTTAAATTAGTTTGAATTTTAAAGTAGTTTGAAGTTTATATTAGTTGCTAGGGTGTTCTGGGTGGTTGCTAGGGTGTTCTGGGTGGTTGCTAGGCAGGTGCTACGGTGTTCTAGGTGGTTGCTATGGTGTTGCTAGGGTGTTGTAAGGTATTTTGGGTGTTGCTAGGGTGTTTTAATGTATTTTGGGTGGTTGCTAGGGTGTTCTGGGTGGTTGCTATTGTGTTGCTAGGGTGTTCTGGGTGGTTGCTATGGTGTTGCTAGGGTGTTCTAGGGTATTTTGGGTGGTTGCTATGGTGTTGCTAGGGTGATTTAAGGTATTTTGGGTGGTTGCCAGGGTGTTCTGGGTGGTTGCTAGGCAGTTGCTAGGGTGTTCTGGGTGGTTGCTATGGTGTTGCTAGGGTGTTCTAATGTCTTTTGGGTGGTTGCTAGGGTGTTCTGGGTTGTTGCTAGGTAGTTGCTAGGGTGTTCTGGGTGTTTGCTACGGTGTTTTAGGGTATTTTGGGTGGTTGCTATGGTGTTGCTAGGATGTTTTAAGGTATTTTGGGTGGTTGCTAGGGTGTTCTGGGTGGTTGCTATGGTGTTGTAGGGTGTTTTAGGGTATTTTGGGTGGTTGCTATGGTGTTGCTAGGGTGATTTAAGGTATTTTGGGTGGTTGCTAGGGTGTTCTGGGTGGTTGCTAGGCAGTTGCTAGGGTGTTCTGGGTGGTTGCTAGGCAGTTGCTAGAGTGTTCTAGGGTATTTTGGGTGGTTGCTATGGTGTTGCTAGGGTGTTTTAAGGTATTTTGGGTGGTTGCTAGGGTGTTCTGGGTGGTTGCTATGGTGTTGCTAGGGTGTTCTACGCTATTTAAGATGGTTGCTAGGGTGTTGCTAGGGTGTTTTAAGGTGTTATGGGTGGTTGCTAGGCAGTTGCTATGGTGTGCTGGGTGGTTGCTATGGTGTTGCTAGGGTGTTCTAGGCTATTTTGGGTGGTTGCTATGGTGTTGCTAGGGTGTTTTAAGGTATTTTGGGTGGTTGCTAGGCAGTTGCTAGGGTGTTCTGGGTGGTTGCTATGGTGTTGCAAGGTATTTTGGGTGGTTGCTAGGCAGTTTCTAGGGTGTTCTGGGTGGTTGCTATGGTGAACTATTTATGAATTTAAAAGTTCATAAGTGTATGAATTTATGAAAATTCATAAGTGTATGAATTCATGAGTTTATAAGTTTATGCGTTTGTGTACGAGTTTATTAGTTTAGAGTTTACAAGTTTAAATGAGTAAGAGTTCAGAGTTTATTAATTATGAGTTTGAGTTCATAAGTTTATGAATTCATGAGTTCATAAGTGTTTGAGTTTATAAGTTTAAATAAGTAAGAGTTCAGAGTTTATTCATTCATGAGTTTGTGTTCATAAGTGTATGAATTCATGAGTTCATAAGTGTTTGAGTTTATAAGTTTATGAATTCATGAGATTATAAGTTTAAATGAGTAAGAGTTCAGAGTTTATTAATTTATGAGTTTAGAGTTTATAAGTTTAAATGAGTAAGTGTCCAGAGCTTATTAATTTATGAGTTTAATAGTTTATGAGAGTGTATATGAGTTTATGAATTTAGAGTTTATGAGTTTAGAGTTTATAAGTTTAAATTAGTCTAAGAGTTCAATTTTAGAGTTTATTAATTTATTATGAGTTTAATATTAGATAGATAAGTGCAATAGTTAGATGAGTTTATTGGTTTAAATGAGTCTCAATGGCTCATATAGTATATAGAATGGCAGTTTGAGTCTAGGGCTTCAAGGTATTTAGATTTGAAATTTTGACAGTTGGGGAGTTTGACAGTCTGAACATTCCGCAATGTTAAGTCAATGGGATTTTCAAATGGTTTTTTTCGAGTTTTGATCGTCATTTTTAGGAAAACCGTAAGTCCGCTCAGTTAGAAAAGATATAGCACACTAAGTGAGAACAGTTTGAGTGTCCGTGCCGAGTTTGGAGTTTGTAGAGTTAAAGCTCTAGGAGGAGTTAGAGTCAGAAATTTTAGCGCTCATAAAAAGAATAATAATAATAAGTTTAAATAGGATTTCAGTAAGTTGGCTCTCACAAGCCAACTTAATAATAAGTTTAAATAGGATTTCAGTAAGTTGGCTCTCACAAGCCAACTTAATAATAACTAGAAAAAAAGTTTGATGAGACAAACTTTAAGTTGGCTTGAGAAAGCCGGACCAGAGAGTTTGAAGAAGTTTAAAGTAGTTTGAAGTCGGATAGATGGATTAGAAAAGAAAGATTAGTTAGATAGACAGAAAGATTAGTTTCACTAAAAGAGAGATTAGTTAGAAAGAAAGAAAGAAAGATTAGTTAGAAAGAAAGAAAGAACGATTAGTTTAAAAAGAGATAAAGAAAGAAAGATTAATTAGAAAGAAAGAAAGATAGATAGATTAGTTAGAAAGAAAGATAGATTAGTTAGAAAGATATATTAGTTAGAAAGAAAGATAGATAGATTTGTTAAAAAGAAAGATAGATAGATTAGTTAGAAAGAAAGAAAGATAGATTAGTTAGAAAGAAAGAAAGATAGATTAGTGAGAAAGAAAGAAAGATAGATTAGTTAGAAAGAAAGATGCATAGATTAGTTAGAAAGAAAGATAGATTAGGTAGAAAGAAAGATAGATTAGTTAGAAAGAAAGAAAGAAAGAAAGAAAGATAAGTTACAAAGAAAGAAAGAAAGAAAGAAAGATAGATTAGTTAGAAAGAAAGAAAGAAAGGTTAGTTAGAAAGAAAGAAAGATAGATTAGTTAGAAAGAAAAAAGATAGATTAGTTATAAAAGAAAGATAGATAGATTAGTAAGAAAGAAAGAAAGAAAGAAAGAAAGAAAGAAAGAAAGAAAGAAAGAAAGAAAGAAAGAAAGAAAGAAAGAAAGATGGATTTGTTAGAAAGAAAGAAAGATGGATTAGATAGATAGATAGGTTAGAAAGAAAGAAATATTAGTTAGAAAGAAAGAAAGATGGATTAGATAGATAGATAGATAGGTTAGAAAGAAAGAAATATTAGTTAGAAAGAAAGAAAGATAGATTTGTTAGAAAGAAAGATAGATAGATTAGTTAGAAAGAAAGATAGAAAGGTTAGAAAGAAAGAAATATTAGTTAGAAAGAAAGAAAGATTAGTTAGAAAGAAAGAAAGATAGATTAGTTAGAAAGAAAGATAGATTAGTTAGAAAGAAATATTAGTTAGAAAGAAAGATAGATAGATTGGATAGAAAGAAAGAAAGATTAGTTAGAAAGAAAGATAGATAGATTCGTTAGAAAGAAAGAAAGAAATATAGATTAGTTAGAAAGAAAGAAAGAAAGAAAGAAAGAAAGATGGAATTGTTAGAAAGAAAGAAAGAAAGAAAGATGGATTAGATAGATAGATAGATAGGTTAGAAAGAAAGAAATATTAGTTAGAAAGAAAGAAAGATGGATTAGATAGATAGATAGATAGATAGATAGATAGATAGATAGATAGATAGATAGATAGATAGATAGATAGATAGATAGATAGATAGATAGATAGATAGATAGATAGATAGGTTAGAAAGAAAGAAATATTAGTTAGGAAGAAAAATAGATTTGTTAGAAAGAAAGATAGATAGATTAGTTGGAAAGAAAGATAGATAAGTTAGAAAGAAAGAAAGATAGATTAGTTAGAAAGAAAGATAGATTAGTTAGAAAGAAATATTAGTTAGAAAGAAAGAAAGATAGATTAGTTAGAAAGAAAGAAAGATAGATTAGTGAGAAAGAAAGAAAGATAGATTAGTTAGAAAGAAAGATAGATAGATTAGTTAGAAAGAAAGAACGATAGATTAGTTAGAAAGATAGATTAGTTAGAAAGGAAGATAGATTAGTTAGAAAGAAAGAACGATAGATTAGTTAGAAAGAAAGATGCATAGATTAGTTAGAAAGAAAGATAGATTAGGTAGAAAGAAAGATAGATTAGTTAGAAAGAAAGAAAGAAAGAAAGAAAGAAAGAAAGAAAGAAAGAAAGAAAGAAAGAAAGAAAGAAAGAAAGAAAGAAAGAAAGAAAGAAAGAAAGAAAGAAAGATAAGTTACAAAGAAAGAAAGAAAGAAAGAAAGATAGATTAGTTAGAAAGAAAGAAAGAAAGGTTAGTTAGAAAGAAAGAAAGATAGATTAGTTAGAAAGAAAAAAGATAGATTAGTTATAAAAGAAAGATAGATAGATTAGTAAGAAAGAAAAAAGATAGATTAGTCAGAAAGAAAAAAGATTGATTAGTTAGAAAGAAAGATAGATAGATTAGTTACAAAGAAAGATAGATTGATTAGTTAGAAAGAAAGAAAGATAGATTAGTTAGAATGAAAGAAAGAGATTAGTTAGAAAGAAAGAAAGAAAGAAAGAAAGAAAGAAACAGATTAGTCAGAAAGAAAGATAGATTAGTTAGAAAGAAAGAAATATACATTAGTTAGAAAGAAAAAGATAGATAGATTAGTTAGAAAGAAAGATAGATTAGTTAGAGAGAAAGATAGATTAGTTAGAAAGAAAGAAAGATAGATTAGTTAGAATGAAAGAAAGAGATTAGTTAGAAAAAAGAAAGAAAGAAAGAAAGAAAGAAAGAAAGAAAGAAAGAAAGAAAGAAAGAAAGAAAGAAAGAAAGAAAGAAAGAAAGAAAGAAAGGAAAAAGGATAGATTAGTTAGTTAGAAAAAAAGATAGATAGATTAGTTAGAAAGAAAGATAGATTAGTTAGAAAGAACAAAAGATAGATAGATTAGTTAGTTAGAAAGAAAGATAGATTAGTTAGAAAGAAAAAAGATAGATAGATTAGTTAGAAAGAAAGACAGATTAGTTAGAAAGAAAGAAAGAAAGAAAGATAGATTAGTTAGAAAGAAAGAAATATGGATAGATTACTCAGAAAGAAAGAAAGATATATTAGTTAGAAAGAAAGATAGATTAGTAAGAAAGAAAGATTAGTTAGAAAGAAAGAAAGATAGATTAGTTAGAATGAAAGGAAGAGATTAGTTAGAAAGGACGAAAGAAAGAAAGAATGACAGATTAGTTAGTTAGAAAGAAAGATAGATTAGTCAGAAAGAAAGAAAGATAGATTAGTTAGAAAGAAAAAAAAGACAGATAGATTAGTTAGAAAGAAAGAAAGAAAGAAAGAAAGAAAGAAAGAAAGAAAGAAAGAAAGAAAGAAAGAAAGAAAGAAAGAAAGAAAGAAAGAAAGAAAGACAGATAAGTTAGTTAGAAAGAAAGATAGATAGATTAGTTAGAAAGAAAGATAGATTAGTTAGAAAGAAAAAAGATAGATAGATTAGTTAGAAAGAAAGATAGATAGATTAGTTAGAAAGAAAGATAGATTAGTTAGAAAGAAAGATAGATTAGTTAGAAAGAAAGAAAGAAAGAAAGAAAGATAGATTAGTTAGAAAGAAAAAAAGAAAGAAAGATAGATCAGTTAGAAAGAAAGAAAGATAGATTAGTTAGAATGAAAGAAAGAAATTAGTTAGAAAGAAAGAAAGAAAGAAAGAAAGAAAGAAAGAAAGAAAGAAAGAAAGAAAGAAGGATAGATTAGTTAGTTAGAAAGAAAGATAGATTAGTCAGAAAGAAAGAAAGAAAGATAGATTATTTAGAAAGAAAGATAGATAAGTTAGTTAGAAAGAAAAAATTATAGAATAGATAGAAAGAAAAAAAGAAGGATAGACTAGTTAGTTAGAAAAAAAGATAGATTAGTCAGAAAGAAAGAAAGATAGATTAGTTAGAAAGAAAAAAGATAGATTAGTTAGAAAGAAAGATAGATTAGTTAGAAAGAAAGAAAGATAGATAGATAGATTAGTTAGGTAGAAAGAAAAATAGATTAGTTAGAAAGAAAAAAGATAGATAGATTAGTTAGAAAGAAAGATAGATTAGTTAGAAAGAAAGAAAGAAAGAAAGAAAGATAGATTAGTTAGAAAGAAAGAAATATGGATAGATTACTCAGAAAGAAAGAAAGATAGATTAGTTAGAAAGAAAGATAGATTAGTTAGAAAGAAAGAAAGATTAGTTAGAAAGAAAGAAAGATAAGTTAGTTAGAAAGAAAAAATTATAGAATAGATAGAAAGAAAAAAAGAAGGATAGACTAGTTAGTTAGAAAAAAAGATAGATAGATAGATCAGTTAGGTAGAAAGAAAAAGAGATTAGTTAGAAAGAAAAAAGATAGATAGATTAGTTAGAAAGAAAGATAGATTAGTTAGAAAGAAAGAAAGATAGATAGATTAGTTAGGTAGAAAGAAAAATAGATTAGTTAGAAAGAAAAAAGATTGATAGATTAGTTAGAAAGAAAGATAGATTAGTTAGAAAGAAAGAAAGATTAGTTAGAAAGAAAGAAAGATAGATTAGTTAGAATGAAAGAAAGAGATTAGTTAGAAAGAATGAAAGAAAGAAAGAAGGATAGATTAGTTAGTTAGAAAGAAAGATAGATTAGTCAGAAAGAAAGAATGAAAGATAGATTAGTTAGAAAGAAAAAAAGATAGATAGATTAGTTAGAAAGAAACAGATTAGTTAGAAAGAAAGAAAGAAAGATAGATAAGTTAGTTAGAAAGAAAGATAGATAGATTAGTTAGTTAGCAAGAAAGATAGATTAGTTAGAAAGAAAGAAAGAAAGATAGATTAGTTAGAAAGAAAGAAAGAAAGAAAGAAAGAAAGAAAGATAGATCAGTTAGAAAGAAAGAAAGATAGATTAGTTAGAATGAAAGAAAGAGATTAGTTAGAAAGAAAGAAAGAAAGAAAGAAAGAAAGAAAGAAAGAAAGAAAGAAAGAAAGAAGGATAGATTAGTTAGTTAGAAAGAAAGATAGATTAGTCAGAAAGAAAGAAAGAAAGATAGATTAGTTAGAAAGAAAGAAATATGGATAGATTACTCAGAAAGAAAGAAAGATAGATTAGTTAGAAAGAAAGATAGATTAGTTAGAAAGAAAGAAAGAAAGAAAGAAAGATTAGTTAGAAAGAATGAAAGATAGATTAGTTAGAATGAAAGAAAGATTAGTTAGAAAGAATGAAAGAAAGAAAGAAGGATAGATTAGTTAGTTAGAAAGAAAGATAGATTAGTCAGAAAGAAAGAAAGAAAGATAGATTAGTTAGAAAGAAAAAAAGATAGATAGATTAGTTAGAAAGAAACAGATTAGTTAGAAAGAAAGAAAGAAAGATAGATAAGTTAGTTAGAAAGAAAGATTGATAGATTAGTTTGTTAGCAAGGAAGATAGATTAGTTAGAAAGAAAAAATATAGATAGATTAGTTAGAAAGAAAGATAGATTAGTTAGAAAGAAAGAAAGAAAGAAAGATAGATTAGTTAGAAAGAAAGAAATATGGATAGATTACTCAGAAAGAAAGAAAGATAGATTAGTTAGAAAGAAAGATAGATTAGTTAGAAAGAAAGAAAGAAAGATAGATTAGTTAGAAAGAAAGAAAGAAAGATAGATCAGTTAGAAAGAAATAAAGATAGATTAGATGGAATGAAAGAAATAAAGAAGGATAGATTAGTTAGATAGAAAGAAAGATAGATTGGTCAGAAAGAAAGAAAGAAAGATGGATTAGTTAGAAAGAAAAAAGAAAGATAGATTAGTTAGAAAGAAAGATAGATAAGTTAGTTAGAAAGAAAAATTGATAGAATAGTTAGAAAGAAAGAAATATGGATAGATTAGTTAGAACGAAAGAAAGAAAGAAAGAAAGAAAGAAAGAAAGAAAGAAAGAAAGAAAGAAAGAAAGGAAAAAGGATAGATTAGTTAGTTAGAAAGAAAGATAGATTAGTCAGAAAGAAAGAAAGATAGATTAGTTAGAAAGAGAGAAAGATAGATTAGTTAGAAAGAAAGATAGATTAGTTAGAAAGAGAGATAGATTAGTTAGAAAGAAAGAAAGAAAGAAAGATAGATAAGTTAGTCAGAAAGAAAAAAGATAGATTAGTTAGAAAGAAACATAGATAGATTAGTTAGTTAGAAAGAAAGATAGATTAGTTAGAAAGAAAAAAGACAGATAGATTAGTTAGAAAGAAAGACAGATTAGTTAGAAAGAAAGAAAGAAAGATAGATTAGTTAGTTAGAAAGAAATACGGATAGATTACTCAGAAAGAAAGAAAGATAGATTAGTTAGAAAAAAAGATATATAGATTAGTTAGAAAGAAAGATAGATTAGTTAAAAAGAAAGATATATATATATATTTAGTAACAGATAGATAGATAGATAGATAGATAGATAGATAGATAGATAGATAGATAGATAGATAGATAGATAGATAGATAGATAGATAGATAGATAGATAGATAGATTATTTAGAAAGAAAGATAGATAGATAGATTAGTTAGAAAGAAAAAAGATAGATTAGTTAGGAAGAAAGAAAGAAAGAAAGATAAGTTAGTTAGAAAGAAAGATAGATTAGTTAGAAAGAAAGAAAGAAAGATAGATTAGTTAGAAAGAAAGAAAGAAAGAAAGAAAGAAAGAAAGAAAGAAAGATAGATCAGTTAGAAAGAAAGAAAGATAGATTAGTTAGAATGAAAGAAAGAGATTAGTTAGAAAGAAAGAAAGAAAGAAAGAAAGAAAGAAAGAAAGAAAGAAAGAAAGAAAGAAGGATAGATTAGTTAGTTAGAAAGAAAGATAGATTAGTCAGAAAGAAAGAAAGAAAGATAGATTAGTTAGAAAGAAAGAAATATGGATAGATTACTCAGAAAGAAAGAAAGATAGATTAGTTAGAAAGAAAGATAGATTAGTTAGAAAGAAAGAAAGAAAGAAAGAAAGAAAGATTAGTTAGAAAGAATGAAAGATAGATTAGTTAGAATGAAAGAAAGATTAGTTAGAAAGAATGAAAGAAAGAAAGAAGGATAGATTAGTTAGTTAGAAAGAAAGATAGATTAGTCAGAAAGAAAGAAAGAAAGATAGATTAGTTAGAAAGAAAAAAAGATAGATAGATTAGTTAGAAAGAAACAGATTAGTTAGAAAGAAAGAAAGAAAGATAGATAAGTTAGTTAGAAAGAAAGATTGATAGATTAGTTTGTTAGCAAGGAAGATAGATTAGTTAGAAAGAAAAAATATAGATAGATTAGTTAGAAAGAAAGATAGATTAGTTAGAAAGAAAGAAAGAAAGAAAGATAGATTAGTTAGAAAGAAAGAAATATGGATAGATTACTCAGAAAGAAAGAAAGATAGATTAGTTAGAAAGAAAGATAGATTAGTTAGAAAGAAAGAAAGAAAGATAGATTAGTTAGAAAGAAAGAAAGAAAGATAGATCAGTTAGAAAGAAATAAAGATAGATTAGATGGAATGAAAGAAATAAAGAAGGATAGATTAGTTAGATAGAAAGAAAGATAGATTGGTCAGAAAGAAAGAAAGAAAGATGGATTAGTTAGAAAGAAAAAAGAAAGATAGATTAGTTAGAAAGAAAGATAGATAAGTTAGTTAGAAAGAAAAATTGATAGAATAGTTAGAAAGAAAGAAATATGGATAGATTAGTTAGAACGAAAGAAAGAAAGAAAGAAAGAAAGAAAGAAAGAAAGAAAGAAAGAAAGAAAGAAAGAAAGGAAAAAGGATAGATTAGTTAGTTAGAAAGAAAGATAGATTAGTCAGAAAGAAAGAAAGATAGATTAGTTAGAAAGAGAGAAAGATAGATTAGTTAGAAAGAAAGATAGATTAGTTAGAAAGAGAGATAGATTAGTTAGAAAGAAAGAAAGAAAGAAAGATAGATAAGTTAGTCAGAAAGAAAAAAGATAGATTAGTTAGAAAGAAACATAGATAGATTAGTTAGTTAGAAAGAAAGATAGATTAGTTAGAAAGAAAAAAGACAGATAGATTAGTTAGAAAGAAAGACAGATTAGTTAGAAAGAAAGAAAGAAAGATAGATTAGTTAGTTAGAAAGAAATACGGATAGATTACTCAGAAAGAAAGAAAGATAGATTAGTTAGAAAAAAAGATATATAGATTAGTTAGAAAGAAAGATAGATTAGTTAAAAAGAAAGATATATATATATATTTAGTAACAGATAGATAGATAGATAGATAGATAGATAGATAGATAGATAGATAGATAGATAGATAGATAGATAGATAGATAGATAGATAGATAGATAGATAGATTATTTAGAAAGAAAGATAGATAGATAGATTAGTTAGAAAGAAAAAAGATAGATTAGTTAGGAAGAAAGAAAGAAAGAAAGATAAGTTAGTTAGAAAGAAAGATAGATTAGTTAGAAAGAAAGAAATATGGATAGATTAGTCAGAAAGAAAAAAGATTGATTAGTTAGAAATAAAGATAGTTAGATTAGTTAGAAAGAAAGATAGATTGATTAGTTAGAAAGAAAGAAAGAAAGATAGATTAGTTAGAAAGAAGAAAGATAGATTAGTTAGAAAGAAATAAATATGGATGGATTAGTCAGAAAGAAAAAGATAGATTAGTTAGAAAGAAAGAAATATATGTGACAGGTTGATAATCCAACGTTCAGTTTTGCTCCTTAGAATTGGGCTACACATTGCAAATGACTAGACACGCCCACCGGTGTTGAGCCGCAGTTGAAATTGAGTACACCTGCGCGGTGCAATCAGGAGGGTGCGTCTGTGTCTAGTGGCGTGATAAAAACCCTGTCTAAGGTTGGTTAATTGTTATTCTTCTCTGTGCGGTGTGAAGTAACCAGCTACCCATTTCTAGTTGCTTTGACTCTCTGGAATGTGTGTGCGTGAAGTGACGAGTGCAGGGGACATAAAGGTTACTATAGCTTAAAATCCCCTACGAGGTGCGGCCCAAGAGCGCTAGCTGCTGTGTTTTTTTGTTTAATTATTATATTTATTTTGTCACTGTTTCATGGTCTTAGTAGCCTACAACTGACGGCTGTGGATATTGCGGTTGTGAACCGCTAACGATCGAGCTCTTTAACGAGCTGCTCGTAAGAAATGTGTTGAAAGACTGACGCAGCCGAGTGTATGTTCGATGAGCTATTAAGTTATAGTACACTGATATGCTGGTAGCCTGGTCCATGTAAAGCAGCCCAAACAATATTAACATCAGTCTTAATTGAGAAGTGAAATATGATGTTACTGTGACTGAGTGTTGTAATTATGTTTTTTTTTTCTGTTATTGTTGTGTTAAATCCATTTTGCCAGTTCTATCTGCTGGTGGCTAGAACTGTGATATTGAGGCTTAACAGAAGGGGGAGTGTATTTGTTTTCTTTTGATACTCTCTTTATTTGGCGTGACACGTGCTTTATGTTTTGTTTACTCACTGATTTGCTGTGGTTTTTTTCCCTTCTGTTAAAGTGGTCAAATTGTGGTCTCTTGTTTCTGTCGGTATTAATTGGTAAGCTGTATTTGAGATCTATCTTGATGTTTTTAAGTGAATTATTTTATTTTATGTGATAAATAAATGTGGTATACTTTTGGAAAGTCACGTCTCTGTCTTCAGTGCAAGCCGAACCAGCAGGGTCCTTCCTTTTGTTGTAATTCTTTTTGGTTTAATTTTCTTTGTGGGTTATTTTTATTACTTTATACTTTCCTGGGTAGAGACGGAACCTACGTGGCGTAGTCGGGTATCTTTATATCGAACCAAAGGTTACATATAGATAGATTAGTTAGAAAGAAAGAAAGAAAGATAGATTAGTTAGAAAGAAAGAAAGAAAGATAGATTAGTTAGAAAGAAAAAAGATAGATAGATTAGTTAGAAAGAAAGATAGATAGATTAGTTAGAAAGAAAGAAAGATAGATTAGTTAGAAAGAAAGATAGATAGATTAGTTAGAAAGAAAGAAAGATAGATTAGTTAGAAAGAAAGAAATATGGATAGATTAGTCAGAAATAAAAAAGATAGATTAGTTAGAAAGAAAGAAATATAGATAGATTAGTTAGTGAGAAAGAAAGATAGATTAGTTAGAAAGAAAAAAGATAGATAGATTAGTTAGAAAGAAAGATAGATTAGTTAGAAAGAAAGATAGATTAGTTAGAAAGATAGATTAGTTAGAAAGAAAGAAAGATAGATTAGTTACAAAGAAAGAAAGATAGATTAGTTAGAAAGAAAGAAAGATAGATAGATTAGTCAGAAAGAAAAAAGATTGATTAGTTAGAAAGAAAGAAATATGGATAGATTAGTCAGAATGAAAAAAGATTGATTAGTTAGAAAGAAAGATATTTAGATTAGTTAGAAAGAAAGATAGATTGATTAGTTAGAAAGAAAGATAGATTAGTTAGAAAGAAAAAAAGATAGATTAGTTAGAAAGAAAGAAAGAAAGATAGATTAGTTAGAAAGAAAGATAGATAGATTAGTTAGAAAGAAAGAAAGATAGATTAATCAGAAAGAATGAAAGATAGATTAGTTAGAAAGAAAAAAGATAGATTAGTTAGAAAGAAAGATAGATAGATTAGTTAGAAAGAAAGAAAGATAGATTAGTCAGAAAGAAAGAAAGAAAGATAGATTAGTAAAAAAGAAAGATAGATTAGTTAGAAAGAAAGATTTAGTAACAGATAGATAGATAGATAGATAGATAGATGAGTTCATTAGTACATATAGAATGGTAGTTTAATTGAGTCTGGGGCTTCAGGGAGTTTAGATTTGAGTTTTTGTGTTGTACACTACTGGGCCACCGTAGCTTTGGCTCAATTTGAACATGTTGCAATGAAAGTCAATGGGATTTTTATGGTTTTTAATATTATTTTTTAAGAAATCTGAAAGTCAAATATGTCTGAAAAAATATAGCACACTAAGTCAGAACATTTTGAAGGTCTGACCCGAGTTTGGAGTTTGTAGAGTTAAAGCTCTAGGAGGAGTTATATATATAAATTTTTGAGTAAGAAGAATAATAATAATAACTAGAAAAAGTTCGTCGAGACAAACTTTAAGTTGGCTTGTGAAAGTTTGGACCAGAAAGTTTAAAGAAGTTTAAAGAAGTTTGAAGTTTACATTAGTTTAATATGTAAATTAGTTTAAAATGTAAATTAGTTTGAAGTTTAAAGTAGTTTGAAGTTTAAATTAGTTTATAGTTTAAATTAGTTTGAAGTTCAAATAAGTTTTAATTAGTTTAAAGTTAAAAGTAGTTAGAAGTTTAAATTAAAGTTTAAAGTAGTTTGAAGTTTGAAGTAGTTTGAAGTTTAAATTAGTTTATTAAATTAAATTAAATTAAAGGTACTAATTAAATTCAATTTAATTTAAAATGAGATAGAAAGAAAGAAAGATTAGTTAGAAAGAAAGAAAGAAAGAAAGAAAGATTAAATAGAAAGAAAGATTAGTTAGAGAGAAAAAGAAATATTAGATAGAAAGAAAGATTAGTTAGAAAGAAAGATGGATTAGTTAGAAAGAATTAAAGTTGGATTAGTTAGAAAGAAAGATGGATTAGTTAGAAAGAAAGATGGATTAGTTAGAAAGAAATATAGATTAGTTAGAAAGAAAGAAAGAAAGAAAGAAAGAAAGATCAGTTAGAAAGAAAGAAAGATTAGTTAGAAAGAAAGAAAAGTTAGAAAGAAAGTAAAGTTAGAAAGAAAGAAAGAAAAATAGAAAAAAGAAAGAAAGAAAGATTAGGTAGAAAGAAAGAAAGATTGGGTAGAAAGAAAGAAAGAAAGAAAGATAGAAAGACAGATATATTAGTTAGAAAGAAAGTAAGAAAGAAAGGAAGAAAAATAGTCAGAAAAAAGAAAGAAAGAAAGATTAGTTAGAAAGAAAGAAAGAAAGATAGATATATTAGTTAGAAAGAAAGAAAGAAAGATTAGTAAGAAAGAAAAAAGATAGATTAGTTAGAAAGAAAAGAAAGATTAGTTAGAAAGAAAGAAAAGTTTGCTAGGGTGTTCTGGGTGGTTGCTATGGTGTTGCTAGGTGGTTGCTAGGGTATTCTGGGTGGTTGCTAGGCGGTTGCTAGGGTGTTCTGGGTGGTTGCTAGGCGGTTGCTAGGTTATTCTGGGTGGTTGCTATGGTGTTGCTAGGTGGTTGCTAGGGTATTCTGGGTGGTTGCTAGGCGTTGCTAGGTGGTTGCTAAGGTATTCTGGGTGGTTGCTATGGTGTTACTAGGTGGTTGGTATTTGTCACAGATGGTTACTATTGGAGTTCTTAACACTTTCTTGGCATGATTTAGCACATACCTAATCGCTATTAGCATGTAGCTATTCACAGCTAGCATGTGTAGCATGTTGGAAGCCCTGTTTGCTAGCATGAGTCAAAAGAGCCAAACCACATCTCTATACGATGTTCTGATGCAGAGATATAGGTCTTGCAAAATGGTTGCTAGGGTACTCTGTTTGGTTGCTAGGGAATGGCTTGGCAGCTGCCAGTCATCAAAGTCCAAAGGTTGCTTGTCAGTATGAATGATATAAACCAACTCCCATGCCTCTGTGACATTCAGAATGGAAGATATCCCTCTATAGATTTTAGTTGCTAAGGTGCTCGACAATGGTTGCTAGGGAGGGGCTAGGAAGTGTTGAGGGGATTCATGATTGGCTGTGTGCTGCCCCGAGTCAAACGAGACCACCCTTGTGTTTCTATGACACTTCTATCCGGAGAAATTCTTTTGACCTCTTTCAATGGAAGTCTATTGGACTTGTTGCTAACGTGCTATAAATGGTTGCTAGGGCGTGGCTTAATAACTTCACAATGATCCTGAGAGACTGATTGGTCATCTGAGAAAAATGAGCCCGTCCCCTTGTCTCTATGACACTGCGATCCAGAGCTATGTTCAATACAAAATCCCTATGCAATGCATCCCTATGCAAAATCCCTACACCATAGTAAGTCAATGGGGCAAATTTGAGCAGCTCCTGCCCCCCAGGGGTGCAACTTTTACCCCATTGTGAGGTATGTTCTTACAGAGCCTGCCAGCCTCTTCAAATGTGGTAAATTACAAGTTTCTGAGAAATCATTGGTCAGTGCTACGAGTTGTCAAAGTTTGTGGCAATGTTAAGTCTATGGGATTTTTTTTACCCAATGACTTGCCCCTGGGGCAAACACCGTACCCCCGATCGGTAAGAAAAGTCACAACACACCTCTCCTCAATAATCCGCACAATTTGACGCCTCAATCAGGGGTCTGTGATGTTGGCGTGTATTTTTAACAGATGATTACTATGGAGTTTTTAAAAAGAGTTTTTATAGAGTTATTTAGTATGGCATGAGGCCACAGGCCTCGTGCCTATTGCCCACGGTTGCTAGGGTGCTGTAAATGGTTGTTATGGTGTGGCTATGAAGATTTTAGGCCATTACTTGGGCAGGGCAAGGTATTTTGGGTGGTTGCTAGGGTGTTCTGGGTGGTTGCTATGGTGTTACTAGGGTGTTCTAAGGTATTTTGGGTGGTTACTAGGGTGTTCAGGGGGTTGCTAGGCGGTTGCTATGGTGCTCTGGGTGGTTGCTATGGTGTTCTAAGTTATTTTTGTTGGTTGCTATGGTGTTGCTAAGGTGTTGTAAGGTATTTTGGGCGGTTGCTAGGGTGTTCTAAGGTATTTTGGTTGGTTGCTAGGGGGTTCTGGGTGGTTGCTAGGGTGTTGCTAGGGTATTTTGAGCGGTTGCTTGGGTGTTCTGGGAAGTTGCTATGGTGAACTATTTATGAGTTTTAAAGTTCATAAGTATGAATTCATGAGAGTTCATAAGTTTATGAATTCATGAGTTTCTATGTTTATGAGTTTATAAGTGTATAAATTCATGAGATTATAAGTTTAAATGAGTAAGAGTTCAGAGTTTATTAATTTATGAGTTTAATAGTTTATGAGAGTTTATAAGAGTATGAGTTTATGAATTTAGAGTTTATGAGTTTAGAGTTTATAAGTTTAAATGAGTCTAAGAGTTCAATTTTAGAGTTTATTAATTTATTATGAGTTTAATATTAGATAGATAAGTGCAATAGTTAGATGAGTTTATTAGTTTAAATGAGTCTCAATGGCTCATATAGTGTATAGAATGGCAGTTTGATTCAGTCTAGGGCTTCAAGGTATTTAGATTTGAATTTTTGACAGTTGGGGAGTTTGAAAATCTGAACATTCCGCAATGTTAAGTCAATGGGATTTTCAAATGTTTTTTTTCGAGTTTTGATCGTCATTTTTAGGAAAACCGTAAGTCCGATCAGTTAGAAAAGATATAGCAACTCGAGTCAGAACAGTTTGAGTGTCCGAGCCGAGTTTGGAGTATGTGGAGTTAAAGCTCTAGGAGGAGTTAGATATAGAAATTTCACTGATAAGAAGAAGAAGAAGAAGAAGAATAAGTTTAAGTAGGATTTCAGTAAGTTGGCTCTCACAAGCCAACTTAATAATAAGTTTAAGTAGGATTTCAGTAAGTTGCCTCTCACAAGCCAACTTAATAATAAGTATACAGAAGAACACTAGTGTTGCTTTGCCTATGGCAAGCACCACTAACTAGAAAAAGTTCGTCGAGACAAACTTTAAGTTGGCTTGTGAAAGTTTGTATCAGAAAGTTTGAAGAAGTTTAAAGTAGTTTGAAGTTTAAAGTAGTTTGAAGTTTAAATTAGTTTAAAGTTTAAGGTAGTTTAAAGTGTAAATTACTTTGAAGTTTAAATTAGTTTAAAGTTTAAATTAGTTTAAAGTTTTTAAATAGTTTAAAGTTTAAAGTAGTTTAAAGTTTAAAGTATAGTTTAGGGTGTTCTCGGTGGTTGTTATGGGTTTGCTAGGTGGTTGCTAGGGTATTCTGGGTGGTCGCTAGGGTGTTGCTAGGTGGTTGCTAGGGTGTTCAGGGTGGTTGCTATGGTGTTGCTAGGTGGTTGCTAGGGAGTTCAGGGTTGTTGCTTAGGTGTTGCTAGGTGGTTGCTAGGGTGTTCTGGGTGGTTTCTAGGTGGTTGCTAGGGTTTTCTGGGTGGTTGCTAGGGTGTTCTAAGGCCTTTTGGGTGGTTGCCAGGGTGTTATTGGTGGTTGCTATGGTGTTGCTAGGGTGTTCTAGGCTTTTTTGGGTGGTTGCTATGGTGTTGCTATGGTGTTTTAAGGTATTTTGGGTGGTTGCTAGGGTGTTCTGGGTGGTTACTATGGTGTTGCTATGGTGTTTTAAGGTATTTTGGGTGGTTGCTAGGGTGTTCTGGGTGGTTGCTAGGCAGTTGCTATGGTGTTCTGGGTGGTTGCTAGGGTGTTCTAGGCTATTTTGGGTGGTTGCTATGGGGTGTTGCTAGGGTGTTTTAAGGTATTTTGTGTGGTTGCTAGGGTGTTCTAGTTGGCTGCTAGCCAGTTGCTAGGGTGTTCTGGGTGGTTGCTATGGTGTTGCTAGGGTGTTCTAGGGTATTTTGGGTGGTTGCTATGGTGTTGCTAGGGTGTTCTAGGGTATTTTGGGTGGTTGCTATGGTGTTGCTAGGGTGTTGTAAGGTATGTTGGGTGGTTGCTAGGGTGTTTTGGGTGGTTGCTATGGTGAACTATTTATGAATTTAAAAGTTCATAAGTGTATGAATTTATGAAAATTCATAAGTGTATGAATTCATGAAAATTCATAAGTGTATGAATTAATGAGTTTATAAGTTTATGAGTTTATAAGTGTATAAGTTCATAATGTACGAGTTTGAGTTTAGAGTTTATAAGTTTAAATGAGTAAGAGTTCAGAGTTTATTCATTTATGAGTTTGAGTTCATAAGTGTATGAATTCATGAGTTTATAAGTGTATGAGTTTATAAGTTTATGAATTCATGAGTTCATAAGTGTATGAATTCATGAGTTTATAAGTGTACAAGTTTATGAGTTTAGAGTTTATAAGTTTAAATGAGTAAGAGTTTAGAGTTTATTAATTTACGAGTTTAAGAGTTCATAAGTGTTTGAATTCATGAGTTTATATGTGTATGAGTTTATAAGTGTGTGAGTTTATGAGTTTAGAGTTTATAAGTTTAAATAAGTCTTCAAGTTTAGAGTTTATTAATTTATTATGAGCTTAATAGTTTAAGTGTAGATAGATAAGTGTCATAGATAGATGAGTTTATTAGTTTAAATGAGTCTCAATGGCTCATATAGTATATAGAAGGGCAATTTGATTCAGTCTAGGGCTTCAAGGAGTTTAGATTTGAATTTTTGGCAGTTGAGGAGTTTGAAAATCTGAACATTCCGCAATGTAAAGTCAATGGGATTTTTTTCCGAGTTTGATCGTCATTTTTAGGAAAACCGTAAGTCCGATCAGTTAGAAAAGATATAGCAACTCGAGTCAGAACAGTTTGAGTGTCCGTGCCGAGTTTGGAGTATGTAGAGTTAAAGCTCTAGGAGGAGTTTGATATAGAAATTTCACTGCAAGAAGAAGAAGAAGAAGAATAATAACTAGAATGTACATTTCCGGAAGAAAATGTGAAGTGGTGCTTGTAGTGGCAATACTCGCCACTCGGTTGCTAGGGTGTGGTACATGATTGCATACGAGCCAACAAACATGTCTGTACTATGTTCTGGTGCTGAGATATGGCTTATTCATGTTGTTCAGGTGGTTGCTAGGGCGTTGCTAAGGTGTTCTGAGTGGCTGCTAGGGTGTTTTGGGTGGTTGCTAGGATATTCTGGGTGGTTGCTAGGGTGTTCTGGTTGGTTGCTAGGGTATTTTGGGTGGTTGCTAGGGCATTGCTAGGGTGATCTGGGTGGTTGCTAGGTGGTTGCTAGGGTGTTCTGGGTGGTTGCTAGGAGGTTGCTAGGGTATTCTGGGTGGATGCTAGGGCGTTGCTAGGCGGTTGCTATGGTATTCTAGGTGGTTGCTATGGCGTTGCTAGGCGGTTGCTAGGGTGTTCTGGGTGGTTGCTAGGCGGTTGCTAGGGTATTCTGGGTGGTTGCTATGGTGTTGCTAGGCAGTTGCTAGGGTATTCTGGGCGGTTGCTATGGCATTGCTAGGCGGTTGCTAGGGTATTCTGGGTGGTTGCTAGGCGGTTGCTAGGGTGTTCTGGGTGGTTGCTAGGCGGTTGCTAGGGTATTCTGGGTGGTTGCTATGGTGTTGCTAGGCGGTTGCTAGGGTATTCTGGGTGGTTGCTAGGATGTTGCTAGGTGGTTGCTAAGGTATTCTGGGTGGTTGCTATGGTGTTACTAGGTGGTTGGTATTTGTCACAGATGGTTACTTTGGAGTTCTTAACACTTCCTTGGCATGATTTAGCACATACCTAATCGCTATTAGCATGTAGCTATTCACAGCTAGCATGTGTAGCATGTTGGAAGCCCTGTTTGCTAGCATGAGTCAAAAGAGCCAAACCACATCTCTATACGATGTTCTGATGCAGAGATATAGGTCTTGCAAAATGGTTGCTAGGGTACTCTGTTTGGTTGCTAGGGAATGGCTTGGCAGCTGCCAGTCATCAAAGTCCAAAGGTTGCTTGTCAGTATGAATGATATAAACCAACTCCCATGCCTCTGTGACATTCAGAATGGAAGATATCCCTCTATAGATTTTAGTTGCTAAGGTGCTCGACAATGGTTGCTAGGGAGGGGCTAGGAAGTGTTGAGGGGATTCATGATTGGCTGTGTGCTGCCCTGAGTCAAACGAGACCACCCTTGTGTTTCTATGACACTTCTATCCGGAGATATTCTTTTGACCTCTTTCAATGGAAGTCTATGGGACTTGTTGCTAAGGTGCTCTAAATGGTTGCTAGGGCGTGGCTTAATAGCTTCACAATGATCCTGAGAGACTGATTGGTCATCTGAGAAAAATGAGCCCGTCCCCTTGTCTCTATGACACTGTGATCCAGAGCTATGTTCAATACAAAATCCCTATGCAATGCATCCCTATGCAAAATCCCTACACCATAGTAAGTCAATGGGGCAAATTTGAGCAGCTCCTGCCCCCCAGGGGTGCAACTTTTACCCCATTGTGAGGTATGTTCTTACAGAGCCTGCCAGCCTCTTCAAATGTGGTAAATTACAAGTTTCTGAGAAATCACTGGTCAGTCCTACGAGTCGTCAAAGTTTGTGGCAATGTTAAGTCTATGGGATTTTTTTTACCCAATGACTTGCCCCTGGGGCAAACACCGTACCCCCGATCGGTAAGAAAAGTCACAGCACACCTCTCCTCAATAATCCGCACAATTTGACGCCTCAATCAGGGGTCTGTGATGTCGGCGTGTATTTTTTAACAGATGATTACTATGGAGTTTTTAAAAAGAGTTTTTATAGAGTTTTTATAGAGTTATTTAGTATGGCACGAGGCCGCAGGTTGCTAGGGTGCTGTAACTGGTTGCTATGGTGTGGCTATGAAGATTTTAGGCCATTACTTATTGGCTGCTTGATAAAATAAATCCTCTTAGGGAGAGAGAGAGGGGGTTGTCAGGGCTGTCAGGCCCTTTTCTGTGGGTGTGTGTGAAAGTGACAGTTGGGATTTGAATTTCTGAACATTCCGCAATGTTAAGTCAATGGGAGTTTTTTCCGACTTTGATCGACATTTTTAGAAAAACCGTAAGTCCGATCAGTTAGAAAAGATATAGCAACGTGAGTCAGAACAGTTTGAGTGTCCGTGCCGTGTTTGGAGTATGTGGAGTTAAAGCTCTAGGAGGAGATAGAGTTGGAAATTTTTGGCTCAGAATAATAATAATAATAACTAGAAAAAGTTCGTCGAGACAAACTTTAAGTTGGCTTGTGAAAGTTTGTATCAGAAAGTTTGAAGAAGTTTAAAGTTTGAATTAGTTTAAAGTTTTATATAGTTTGAAGTAGTTTAAAGTATAGTTTGAAGTAATTTAAAGTTGCTAGGGTGTTTCTAGTGGGAAATAAAGATTAGTTAGAAAGAAAGAAAGAAAGAAAGAAAGATTACAAAGAAAGAGAGAAAGAAAGAAAGATAGAAAGATTAGTTAGAAAGAAAGAAAGGTTGAAAGAAAGATTAGAAAGAAAGAGAAAAAAGAAAGAAAGATAGAAAGATTAGTTAGAAAGAAAAAAAGATTAGAAAGAAAGAGAAAAAAGAAAGAAAGATAGATATTTTGGGTGGTTGCTAGGGTGTTCTGGGTAGTTTTTAGGCAGTTGCTAGGTTGTTCTGGATGGTTGCTATGTTGTTGCTAGGGTGTTCTTGGGTATTTTGGGTGGTTGCTAGGGTGTTGTAAGGTATTTTGGGTGGTTGCTAGGCAGTTGCTAGGGTGTTCTGGGTGGTTGCTATGGTGTTGCTAGGGTGTTCTAGGCTATTTTGGGTGGTTGCTATGGTGTTGCTAGGGTGTTTTAAGGTATTTGGGGTGGTTGCTAGGCAGTTGCTAGGGTGTTCTGGGTGGTTGCTATGGTGTTGCTAGGGTGTTCTAGGCTATTTTGGGTGGTTGCTATGGTGTTGCTAGGGTGTTTTAAGGTATTTTGAGTGGTTGCTAGGGTGTTCTGGGTGGTTGCTAGGGTGTTCTAAGGTATTTTAGGTGGTTGCTATGGTGTTGCTAGGGTGTTCTAAGGTGTTTTGGGTGGTTGCTAGGGTGTTCTGGGTGGTTGCTATGGTGTTGCTAGGGTGTTCTAAGGTATTTTGGGTGGTTGCTAGGATGTTCTGGGTGGTTGCTAGGCAGTTGCTAGGGTGTTCTGGGTGGTTGCTAGGCAGTTGCTAGGGTTTTCTGGTGGTTTCTAGGGTGTTGCTAGGGTGTTCTAGGGTATGTTGGGTGGTTGCTATGGTGTTGCTAGGGTGATTTAAGGTATTTTGGGTGGTTGCTAGGGTGTTCTGGGGGTTGCTAGGCAGTTGCTAGGGTGTTATAGGGTATTTTGGGTGGTTGCTATGGTGTTGCTAGAAAGAAAGATTAGTTAGAAAGAAAGAGAGAAAGAAAGAAAGAAAGATTAGTCAGAAAGAAATAAAGTTAGAAAGAAAGATTAGTTAGAAACAAAGAAAGGTAGAAAGGAAGATTAGAAAGAAAGAGAGAAAGAGAGAAAGAAAGATATAAAGATTAGAAAGAAAGAAAGAAAGATTAGTTAGAAAGAAAGAAAGAAAGATTATTTAGAAAGAAATAGATTAGTTAGAAAAGAAAAAAAGAAAGATGTATTAGTTAGAAAAGAAAGAAAGATAGATTAGTTAGAAAAAAGAAAAATAGAAAGAAAGATAGATTAGTTAGAAAGAAAGAAAGAAGATTAGTTAGAAAGAAAGAAAGATTAGTTAGAAAGAAAGAAAGATTAGTTAGAAAGAAAGAAAAAGAAAGAAAGATAGATAGATAGATAGATAGATAGATAGATAGATAGATAGATAGATAGATAAAATAGTCAGATGATAGATAGATAGATAGATAGATAGATAGATAGATAGATAGATAGATAGATAGATAGATAGATAGATAGATAGATAGATAGATAAAATAGTCAGATGATAGATAGATAGATAGATAGAAATAGTTAGATGATAGAAAGATTAGTTAGATAGAAAGAAAGAAAGTTAGAAAGGAAGATTAGAAAGATAGATAGAAAGATTAGTTAGAAAGAAAGAAAGATTAGTTAGAAAGAAAGAAAGAAAGTTAGAAAGGAAGATTAGAAAGATAGATAGAAAGATTAGTTAGAAAGAAAGATTAGTTAGAAAGAAAGAAAGATAGAAAGAAAGATAGATTAGTTAGAAAGAAAGATTAGTAAGAAAGAAAGAAAAGTTAGAAAGAAAGAATGAAAGATAGATTAGTTAGAAAGAAAGAAAGAAAAATATAGATAGATAGATAGATAGATAGATAGATAGATAGATAGATAGATAGATAGATAGATAGATAGATAGATAGATAAAATAGTCAGATGATAGATGGATAGATAGATAGATAGATAGATAGATAGATAGATAGATAGATAGATAGATAGATAGATAGATAGATAGATAGATAGATAGATAGATAGATAGATAGATAAAATAGTCAGATGATAGATAGATAGAAATAGTTAGATGATAGAAAGATTAGTAAGAAAGAAAAAGAGAGAGAAAGAAAGATTAGAAAGAAAGAAAGATAGATTAGTTAGAAAGAAAGAATGAAAGATAGATTAGTTAGAAAGAAAGAAAGAAAAAGATAGATAGATAGATAGATAGATAGATAGATAGATAGATAGATAGATAGATAGATAGATAGATAGATAGATAGATAAAATAGTCAGATGATAGATAGATAGATAGATAAAATAGTCAGATGATAGATAGATAGATAAAATAGTCAGATGATAGATAGATAGAAATAGTTAGATGATAGAAAGATTAGTAAGAAAGAAAAAGAGAGAGAAAGAAAGATTAGAAAGAAAGAAAGAAAGATAGATTAGTTAGAAAGAAAGAAAGATAGAAAGAAAGATAGATTAGTTAGAAAGAAAGAAAGATTAGTAAGAAAGAAAGATTAGTTAGAAAGAAAGAATGAAAGATAGATTAGTTAGAAAGAAAGAAAGAAAAAGATAGATAGATAGATAGATAGATAGATAGATAGATAGATAGATAGATAGATAGATAGATAGATAGATAGATAGATAGATAGATAAAATAGTCAGATGATAGATAGATAGATAGATAAAATAGTCAGATGATAGATAGATAGATAGATAGATAGATAGATAGATAGATAGATAGATAGATAGATAGATAGATAGAAATCTTTAGATGATAGAAAGATTAGTAAGAAAGAAAGAAAGTGAGAAAGAAAAAGAGAGAGAAAGAAAGATTAGAAAGAAAGAATGGGTAGATAGATAGATAGAAAAGTGTCATAGATAGATGAGTTTATTAGTTTAAATGAGTCTCAATGGCTCATATAGTATATAGAATGGCAGTTTGATTCAGTCTAGGGCTTCAAGGTATTTAGATTTGAATTTTTGACAGTTGGGGAGTTTGAAAATCTGAACATTCCGCAATGTTAAGTCAATGGGAGTTTTTTCCGACTTTGATCGTCATTTTTAGGAAAACCGTAAGTCCGATCAGTTAGAAAAGATATAGCAACTCGAGTCAGAACAGTTTGAGTGTCTGAGCCGAGTTTGGAGTATGTAGAGTTAAAGCTCTAGGAGGAGATTGATATAGAAATTTTTTGTAAGAATAATAATAATAATAATAATAATAATAATAAGTTTAAATAGGATTTCAGTAAGTTGGCTCTCACAAGCCAACTTAATAACTAGAAAAAGTTCGTTGAGGCAAACTTTAAGTTGGCTTGTGAAAGTTTTGACCAATAAGTTTGAAGAAGTTTAAAGTAGTTTGAAGTTTAAAGTAGTTTGAAGTTTAAATTAGTTTGAATTTTAAAGTAGTTTGAATTTTAAATTAGTTTAAAGTTTAAAGTAGTTTAAAGTTTAAATTAGTTAGAATTTTAAAGTAGTTTGAATTTTAAATTAGTTTAAAGTTTGAATTAGTTTAAAGTAGTTTAAAGTATAGTTTGAAGTAATTTAAAGTTGCTAGGGTGTTTCTAGTGGGTTGCTAAGGTGTTCTGGGTGGTTGCTAGGTGGTTGCTAAGGTATTTTGGGTGGTTGCTAGGGTGTTCTCGGTGGTTGCTAGGTTGTTGCTAAGGAATTTTGGTTGGTTGCTAGGGTGTTCTGGGTGGTTGTTAGGTGGTTGCTACTGTGTTCTGGGTGGTTGCTATGTTGTTGCTAGGGTGTTCTATGGTATTTTGGGTGGTTGCTAGGGTGTTCTGGGTAGTTTTCAGGCAGTTGCTAGGGTTTTCTGGATGGTTGCTATGGTGTTGCTAGGGTGTTCTTGGGTATTTTGGGTGGTTGCTAGGGTGTTGTAAGGTATTTTGGGTGGTTGCTAGGCAGTTGCTAGGGTGTTCTGGGTGGTTGCTATGGTGTTGCTAGGGTGTTCTAGGCTATTTTGGGTGGTTGCTATGGTGTTGCTAGGGTGTTTTAAGGTATTTTGAGTGGTTGCTAGGGTGTTCTGGGTGGTTGCTAGGGTGTTCTAAGGTATTTTAGGTGGTTGCTATGGTGTTGCTAGGGTGTTCTAAGGTATTTTGGGTGGTTGCTAGGGTGTTCTGGGTGGTTGCTATGGTGTTGCTAGGGTGTTCTAAGGTATTTTGGGTGGTTGCTAGGGTGTTCTGGGTGGTTGCTAGGCAGTTGCTAGGGTGTTCTGGGTGGTTGCTAGGCAGTTGCTAGGGTTTTCTGGTGGTTGCTAGGGTGTTGCTAGGGTGATTTAAGGTATTTTGGGTGGTTGCTAGGGTGTTCTGGGGGTTGCTAGGCAGTTGCTAGGGTGTTCTAGGGTATTTTGGGTGGTTGCTATGGTGTTGCTAGAAAGAAAGATTAGAAAGAGAGAAAGAAAGAAAGATAGAAAGATTAGTCAGAAAGAAATAAAGTTAGAAAGAAAGATTAGTTAGAAAGAAAGAAAGATAGAAAGAAAGATAGATTAGTTAGAAAGAAAGATTAGTAAGAAAGAAAGAAAAGTTAGAAAGAAAGAATGAAAGATAGATTAGTTAGAAAGAAAGAAAGAAAAAGATAGATAGATAGATAGATAGATAGATAGATAGATAGATAGATAAAATAGTCAGATGATAGATAGATAGATAGATAGATAGATAGATAGATAGATAGATAGATAGATAGATAGATAGATAGATAGATAGATAGATAAAATAGTCAGATGATAGATAGATAGAAATAGTTAGATGATAGAAAGATTAGTAAGAAAGAAAAAGAGAGAGAAAGAAAGATTAGAAAGAAAGAAAGATAGATTAGTTAGAAAGAAAGAAAGATAGAAAGAAAGATAGATTAGTTAGAAAGGAAGAAAGATTAGTAAGAAAGAAAGATTAGTTAGAAAGAAAGAATGAAAGATAGATTAGTTAGAAAGAAAGAAAGAAAAAGATAGATAGATAGATAGATAGATAGATAGATAGATAGATAGATAGATAGATAGATAGATAGATAGATAGATAGATAAAATAGTCAGATGATAGATAGATAGATAGATAGATAGATAGATAGATAGATAGATAGATAGATAAAATAGTCAGATGATAGAAAGATTAGTAAGAAAGAAAAAGAGAGAGAAAGAAAGATTAGAAAGAAAGATAGATTAGTTAGAAAGAAAGAAAGATAGAAAGAAAGATAGATTAGTTAGAAAGAAAGAAAGATTAGTAAGAAAGAAAGATTAGTTAGAAAGAAAGAATGAAAGATAGATTAGTTAGAAAGAAAGAAAGAAAAAGATAGATAGATAGATAGATAGATAGATAGATAGATAGATAGATAGATAGATAGATAGATAAAATAGTCAGATGATAGATAGATAGATAGATAGATAGATAGATAGATAGATAGATAGATAGATAGATAGATAAAATAGTCAGATGATAGATAGAAATCTTTAGATGATAGAAAGATTAGTAAGAAAGAAAGAAAGAGAGAAAGAAAAAGAGAGAGAAAGAAAGATTAGAAAGAAAGAAAGAATCAAGATAGATAGATAGAAAAGTGTCATAGATAGATGAGTTTATTAGTTTAAATGAGTCTCAATGGCTCATATAGTATATAGAATGGCAGTTTGATTCAGTCTAGGGCTTCAAGGTATTTAGATTTGAATTTTTGACAGTTGGGGAGTTTGAAAATCTGAACATTCCGCAATGTTAAGTCAATGGGAGTTTTTTCCGACTTTGATCGTCATTTTTAGGAAAACCGTAAGTCCGATCAGTTAGAAAAGATATAGCAACTCGAGTCAGAACAGTTTGAGTGTCTGAGCCGAGTTTGGAGTATGTAGAGTTAAAGCTCTAGGAGGAGATTGATATAGAATTTTTTTGTAAGAATAATAATAATAATAATAATAATAATAATAAGTTTAAATAGGATTTCAGTAAGTTGGCTCTCACAAGCCAACTTAACTAGAAAAAGTTCGTCGAGACAAACTTTAAGTTGGCTTGTGAAAGTTTGGACCAGAAAGTTTAAAGAAGTATAAAGTAGTTTGAAGTTTACATTAGTTTAATATGTAAATTAGTTTAAAGTGTAAATTAGTTTGAAGTTTAAAGTAGTTTAAAGTTTAAATTAGTTTATAGTTTAAATAGTTTAAAGTTTAAAGTTTAAATTAGTTTAAAGTTTAAATTAGTTTAAAGTTTAAATTAGTTTGAATTTTAAAGTAGTTTGACGTTTATATTAGTTGCTAGGGTGTTCTGGGTGGTTGCTAGGGTATTTTGGGTGGTTGCTAGGGTGTTCTGGGTGGTTGCTAGGCAGTTGCTAGAGTGTTCTGGGTGATTGCTATGGTGTTGCTAGGGTGTTCTAACGCCTTTTGGGTGGTTGCTAGGGTGTTCTGGGTTGTTGCTAGGCAGTTGCTAGAGTGTTCTGGGTGGTTGCTATGGTGTTGCTATGGTGTGCTAGGGTGTTCTGGGTGGTTGCTATGGTGTTGCTAGGGTGTTCTAACGCCTTTTGGGCTGTTGCTAGGGTGTTCTGGGTTGTTGCTAGGCAGTTGCTAGGGTTTTCTGGGTGGTTGCTATGGTGTTGCTAGGGTGTTCTAGGGTATTTTGGGTGGTTGCTATGGTGTTGCTAGGGTGATTTAAGGTATTTTGGGTGGTTGCTAGGGTGTTCTGGGTGGTTGCTAGCCAGTTGCTAGGGTGTTCTGGTGGTTGCTAGGGTGTTGCTAGGGTGTTCTAGGGTATTGTGGGTGGTTGCTATGGTGTTTCTAGGGTGATTTAAGGTATTTTGGGTGGTTGTTAGGGTGTTCTGGGTGGTTGCTAGGCAGTTGCTAGGGTGTTCTAGGGTATTTTGGTTGTTGCTAGGGTGTTGCTAGGGTTTTCTAGGGAATTTGGGGTGGTTGCTATGGTGTTGCTAGGGTGTTCTAAGGTATTTTGGGTGGTTGCTAGGGTGTTCTGTGTTGTTGCTAGGGTGTTCTGAGGTATTTTGGGGGGTTTCTAGGGTGTTCTGGGTGGTTGCTATGATGTTCTAAGGTATTTTTGTTGGTTGCTATGTTGTTGCTAAGGTGTTCTAGGGTATTTTGGGCGGTTGTTAGGGTGTTCTAAGGTATTTTGGGTGGTTGCTAGGGTGTTGCTAGGGTATTTTGAGTGGTTGCTTGGGTGTTCTGGGAAGTTGCTATGGTGAACTATTTATGAGTTTTAAAGTTCATAAGTATGAATTCATGAGAGTTCATAAGTGTATGAATTCATGAGAGTTCATAAGTGTATGAATTCATGAGTTTCTATGTTTATGAGTTTATAAGTGTATAAATTCATGAGATTATAAGTTTAAATGAGTAAGAGTTCAGAGTTTATTAATTTATGAGTTTAGAGTTTATACGTTTAAATGAGTAAGTGTCCAGAGTTTATTAATTTATGAGTTTAATAGTTTATGAGAGTTTATAAGAGTATGAGTTTATGAATTTAGAGTTTATGAGTTTAGAGTTTATAAGTTTAAATGAGTCTAAGAGTTCAATTTTAGAGTTTATTAATTTATTATGAGTTTAAGATTAGATAGATAAGTGCAATAGTTAGATGAGTTTATTAGTTTAAATGAGTCTCAATGGCTCATATAGTGTATAGAATGGCAGTTTGATTCAGTCTAGGGCTTCAAGGTGTTTAGATTTGAATTTTTGACAGTTGGGGAGTTTGAAAATCTGAACATTCCGCAATGTTAAGTCAATGGGATTTTCAAATGATTTTTTCCGAGTTTTGATCGTCATTTTTAGGAAAACCGTAAGTCCAATCAGTTAGAAAAGATATAGCACACTAAGTCAGAACAGTTTGAGTGTCCGTGCCGAGTTTGGAGTATGTGGAGTTAAAGCTCTAGGAGGAGTTAGAGTCAGAATTTTTTTGAGTAAGAAAAAGAATAATAACTAGAAAAAAAGTTTGATGAGACAAACTTTAAGTTGGCTTGAGAAAGCCGGACCAGAGAGTTTGAATAAGTTTAAAGTAGTTTGAAGTTTGATAGATGGATTAGTTAAAAAGAAAGAATAGTTAGAAAAAAAAAAAAAACGATTGGTTAGAAAGATAGATAAATAGTAGATAGATAGAAATATTAGTTTCAATGAAAGAAAGATTAGTTAGAAAGAAAGAAAGATTAGTTAGAAAGAAAGAAAGAAAGATAGATTAGAAAGAAAGATTAGTTAGAAAGATAGATAGAAAGAAAGAAAGTAAGATAGAAAGAAAGATTAGTTAGAAAGAAAGATAGATGGAAAGAAAGATTGGTTAGAAAGACAGAAAGATCGATTTGAAAAAGATCAGTAAGAAAGAAAGAAAGATAGAGTAGTTAAGACAGAAAGATAGATTAGTTAGAAAGATTAGTTAGAAAGAAAAAAAGATAGATTAGTTAGAAAGAAAGTTAGATAGATTAGTTAGATAGAAAGAAAAATAGATTAGTTAGAAAGAAAGAAAGGATTAGTTAGAAAGAAAGAAAGAAAGAAAGGATTAGTTAGAAAGAAAGATGGATTTGTTAGAAAGAAAGAAAGAAAGAAAGAAATGATTAGTTAGAAAGAAAGAAAGGATTATTTAGAAAGAAAGATGGATTTGTTAGAAGGAAAAATAGATAGATTAGTTAGAAAGAAAGAAAGATAGATAGATTAGTTAGAAAGAAAGAAATATTATTTAGAAATAAAGAAAGATTAGTTAGAAAGAAAGAAAGATAGATTAGTCAGAAAGAAAGATAGATAGATTAGTTAGAAAGAAAGAAAGATTAGTTAGAAAGAAAGAAAGATTAGTAAGAAAGAAATAAAGAAAGATAGATAGATTAGTTAGAAAGAAAGAGATTAATTAGAAAGAAAGGATGAAGAATAAGTTAGAAAGAAAGATAGATAGATTTGTTAGAATAAAACAGAAAGACAGATTAGTTAGAAAGATAGATTTGTTAGAATGAAAAAAAGATAGATTAGTTAGAAAGAAAGAAAGATAGATAGATTAGTTAGAAAGAAAGCTAGATTAGTTAAAAAGAAAAAAGATAGATAGATTAGTTAGAAAAAAGATGGATTAGTTAGAAAGAAAGAAAGAAAGATAGATTAGTTAGAAAGAAAGATAGATTAGTTAGAAAGAAAGAAAGAGATTAGTTAGAAAGAAAGAAAGAAAGAAAGAGATTAGTTAGAATGAAAGAAAGAAAGAAAGAAAGAAAAAAGGATAGATTAGTTAGTTAGAAAGAAAGATAGATTAGTCAGAAAGAAAGAAAGATAGATTAGTTAGAAAGGAAAAAGATAGATAGATTAGTTAGAAAGAAAGATAGATTAGTTAGAAAGAAAGAAAGATAGATAGATTAGTTAGTTAGTTAGAAAGAAGGAAAGATAGATTAGTTAGAAAGAAAAAAGATAGATAGATTAGTTAGGAAGAAAGATAGATTAGTTAGAAAGAAAGAAAGAAAGATAGATTAGTTAGAAATAAAGAAATATGGATAGATTACTCAGAAAGAAAGAAAGATAGATTAGTTAGAAAGAAAGATAGATTAGTTTGAAATAAAGAAAGAAAGATTAGTTAGAAAGAAAGAAAGATAGATTATTTAGAATGAAAGAAAGAGATTAGTTAGAAAGAAAGAAAGAAAGAAAAGGATAGATTAGTTAGTTAGAAAGAAAGATAGATTAGTCAGAAAGAAAGAAAGAAAGACAGATTAGTTAGAAAGAAAAAAATATGGATAGATTACTCAGAAAGAAAGAAATATAGATTAGTTAGAAAGAAAGATAGATTAGTTAGAAAGAAAGAAAGAAAGAAAGATTACTTAAAAAGAAAGAAAGATAGATTAATTAGAATGAAAGAAAGAGATTAGTTAGAAAGAAAGAAAGAAGGATAGATTAGTTAGTTAGGAAGAAAGATAGATTAGTCAGAAAGAAAGAAAGATAGATTAGTTAAAAAGAAAAAAGATAGATAAATTATTTAGAAAGAAACAGATTAGTTAGAAAGAAAGAAAGAAAGAAAGAAAGAAAGAAAGAAAGAGATTAGTTAGAAAGAAAAAGAAAGAAGGATAGATTAGTTAGAAAGAAAGAAAGATAGATTAGTCAGAAAGAAAGAAAGAAAGAAAGATAGATAGATTAGTTAGAAAGAAAAAGAAAGAAGGATAGATTAGTTAGAAAGAAAGATAGATTAGTCAGAAAGAAAGAAAGAAAGAAAGATAGATAAGTTAGAAAGAAAGAAAGAAAGATAGATTAGTTAGAAAGAAAGATAGATTAGTTAGAAAGAAAGAAAGAAAGAGATTAGTTAGAAAGAAAGATAGATTAGTTAGAAAGAAAGAAAGATAGATTAGTTAGAATGAAAGAAAGAGATTAGTTAGAAAGAAAGAAAGATAGATTAGTTAGAATGAAAGAAAGAGATTCGTTAGAAAGAAAGAAAGATAGAAAAAGAAATAAATAAAGAAAAAAGGATAGATTAGTTAGTTAGAAAGAAAGATAGATTAGTCAAAAAGAAAGAAAGATAGATTAGTTAGAAAGAAAGATAGATTAGTTAGAAAGAAAGAAAGATAGATTAAATATAAAGAAAAAAGATAGATAGATTAGTTAGAAATAAAGATAGATTAGTTGGAAAGAAAGAAAGAAAGATAGATTAGTTAGAAAGAAAGAAATATGGATAGATTAGTTAGAAAGATTAGTTAGAAAGATAGATAGAAAGAAAGATAGATAGAAAGAAAGATTAGTTAGAAAGCTAGAATGTAAAGAAAGAAAGATAGATAGAAAGAAAGATTAGTTAGAAAGAAAGATAGATGGAAAGAAAGATTGGTTAGAAAGACAGAAAGATCGATTTGAAAGAAAGATCAGTAAGAAAGAAAGAAAGATAGAGTAGTTAAGACGGAAAGATAGATTAGTTAGAAAGATTAGTTAGAAAGAAAAAAGATAGATTAGTTAGAAAGAAAGTTAGATAGAAAGAAAAATAGATTAGTTAGAAAGAAAGAAAGAAAGAAAGGATTAGTTAGAAAGAAAGAAATAAATAAAGGATGAGTTAGAAAGAAAGAAAGAAAGGATTAGTTAGAAAGAAAGAAAGGATTATTTAGAAAGAAAGATGGATTTGTTAGAAGGAAAAATAGATAGATTAGTTAGAAAGAAAGAAAGATAGATAGATTAGTTAGAAAGAAAGAAATATTATTTAGAAAGAAAGAAAGATTAGTTAGAAAGAAAGAAAGATTAGTTAGAAAGATAGATAGATTAGTTAGAAAGAAAGAAAGATTAGTTAGAAAGAAAGAAAGATTAGTAAGAAAGAAATAAAGAAAGATAGATAGATTAGTTAGAAAGAAAGAGATCGATTAGAAAGAAAGGATGATAGATAAGTTAGAAAGAAAGATAGATAGATTTGTTAGAATAAAACAGAAAGACAGATTAGTTAGAAAGATAGATTTGTTAGAATGAAAAAAAGATAGATTAGTTAGAAAGAAAGAAAGATAGATAGATTAGTTAGAAAGAAAGCTAGATTAGTTAGAAAGAAAAAAGATAGATAGATTAGTTAGAAAAAAGATAGATTAGTTAGAAAGAAAGAAAGAAAGAAAGATAGATTAGTTAGAAAGAAAGATAGATTAGTTAGAAAGAAAGAAAGAAAGAAAGAAAGAAAGAGATTAGTTAGAAAGAAAGAAAGCTAGATTAGTTAGAATGAAAGAAAGAGATTAGTTAGAAAGAAAGAAAGAAAGAAAGAAAGAAAGAAAGAAAGAAAGAAAGAAAGAAAGAAAGAAAGAAAGAAAGAAAAAAGGATAGATTAGTTAGTTAGAAAGAAAGATAGATTAGTCAGAAAGAAAGAAAGATAGATTAGTTAGAAAGAAAAAAGATAGATTAGTTAGAAAGAAAGATAGATTAGTTAGAAAGAAAGAAAGATAGATAGATTAGTTAGTTAGAAAGAAGGAAAGATAGATTAGTTAGAAAGAAAAAAGATAGATAGATTAGTTAGGAAGAAAGATAGATTAGTTAGAAAGAAAGAAATATGGATAGATTACTCAGAAAGAAAGATAGATTATTTAGAATGAAAGAAAGAGATTAGTTAGAAAGAAAGAAAGAAAGAAAGAAAGAAAGAAAGAAAAGGATAGATTGGTTAGTTAGAAAGAAAGATAGATTAGTCAGAAAGAAAGAAAGAAAGAAAGACAGATTAGTTAGAAAGAAAAAAATATGGATAGATTACTCAGAAAGAAAGAAATATAGATTAGTTAGAAAGAAAGATAGATTAGTTAGAAAGAAAGAAAGAAAGATTAGTTAAAAAGAAAGAAAGATAGATTAGTTAGAATGAAAGAAAGAGATTAGTTAGAAAGAAAGGAAGAAAGAAAGAAAGAAGGATAGATTAGTTAGTTAGGAAAAAAGATAGATTAGTCAGAAAGAAAGAAAGATAGATTAGTTAAAAAGAAAAAAGATAGATAAATTATTTAGAAAGAAACATAGATTAGTTAGAAAGAAAGAAAGAAAGAAAGAGATTAGTTAGAAAGAAAAAGAAAGGAAAGATTAGTCAGAAAGAAAGAAAGATAGATTAGTCAGAAAGAAAGAAAGATAGATTAGTTAGAAAGAAAAAAGATAGATAGATTAGTTAGAAAGAAAGATAGATAAGTTAGAAAGAAAGAAAGAAAGATAGATTAGTTAGAAAGAAAGATAGATTAGTTAGAAAGAAAGAAAGAAAGAGATTAGTTAGAAAGAAAGATAGATTAGTTAGAAAGAAAGAAAGATAGATTAGTTAGAATGAAAGAAAGAGATTAGTTAGAAAGAAAGAAAGATAGATTAGTTAGAATGAAAGAAAGAGATTAGTTAGAAAGAAAGAAAGAAAGAAAAAGAAATAAAGAAAGAAAAAAGGATAGATTAGTTAGTTAGAAAGAAAGATAGATTAGTCAGAAAGAAAGAAAGATAGATTAGTTAGAAAGAAAGATAGATTAGTTAGAAAGAAAGAAAGATAGATAGATTAGTTAGTTAGAAAGAAAGATAGATTAGTTATAAAGAAAAAAAGATAGATAGATTAGTTAGAGAGAAAGATAGATTAGTTAGAAAGAAAGAAAGAAAGAAAGATAGATTAGTTAGAAAGAAAGAAATATGGATAGATTACTCAGAAAGAAAGAAAGATAGATTAGTTAGAAAGAAAGAAAGAAAGAAAGAAAGAAAGAAAGAAAGAAAGAAAGAAAGAAAGAAAGAAAAAGAAAGAAAGAAAAAGGGATAGAATAGTTAGTTAGAAAGAAAGATAGATAAGTAAGAAAGAAAGATAGATTAGTTAGAAAGAAAGAAAGATAGATTAGTTAGAAAGAAAGAAAGATAGATTAGTTAGAAAGAAAGAAAGATAGATTAGTTAGAAAGATAGAAAGATTAGTTAGAAAGAAAGATAGATAGATTAGTTAGAAAGAAAGAAAGATAGATTAGTTAAAAAGAAAGTAATATGGATCGATTAGTCAGAAAGAAAGAAGATAGATTAGTTAGAAAAAAAGAAATATAGATATGAAGTTTAAATTAGTTTATAGTTTAAATTAGTTTAAAGTTTAAATAAGTTTAAATTAGTTTAAAGTTAAATGTAGTTAGAAGTTTAAATTAGTTTAAAGTTTAAAGTAGTTTGAAGTTTGAAGTAGTTTGAAGTTTAAATTAGTTTATAGTTTAAATTAGTTTGAAGTTTGAAGTAGTTTGAAGTTTATATTAGTTGCTAGGGTGTTCTGGGTGGTTGCTAGGGTGTTCTGGGTGGTTGCTAGGCAGTTGCTAGGGTGTTCTAGGTGGTTGCTATTGTGTTGCTATGGTGTTCTAGGCTTTTTTGGGTGGTTGCTATGGTGTTGCTAGGATGTTTTAAGGTATGTTGGGTGGTTGCTAGGGTGTTCTAGGGTATTTTGGGTGGTGTCTATGGTGTTGCTAGGGTGATTTAAGGTATTTTGGGTGGTTGCTAGGGTGTTCTGGGTGGTTGCTAGGCAGTTGCTTGGGTGTTCTGGGTGGTTTCTATGGTGTTGCTAGGGTGTTCTAGGGTACTTTGGGTGGTTGCTATGGTGTTGCTAGGGTGATTTAAGGTATTTTGGGTGGTTGCTAGGCAGTTGCTAGGGTGTTCTGGTGGTTGCTAGGGTGTTCTAGGGTATTTTGGGTGGTTGCTATGGTGTTGCTAAGGTGATTTAAGTTATTTTGGGTGGTTGCTAGGGTGTTCTGGGTGGTTGCTATGGTGTTGCTAGGGTGTTCTAAGGTATTTTGGGTGGTTACTAGTGTGTTCTGGGGGTTGCTAGGCGGTTGCTAGGGTGCTCTGGGTGGTTGCTATGGTGTTCTAAGTTATTTTTGTTGGTTGCTATGTTGTTGCTAAGGTGTTTTAAGGTATTTTTGGCGGTTGCTAGGGTGTTCTAAGGTATTTTGGTTGGTTGCTAGTGTGTTCTGGGTGGTTGCTATGGTGTTGCTAGGGTATTTTGAGCGGTTGCTTGGGTGTTCTGGGAAGTTGCTATGGTGAAGTATCTATGAGTTTTAAAGTTCATAAGTATGAATTCATGAGAGTTCATAAGTTTATGAATTCATGAGTTTCTATGTTTATGAATTTATAAGTGTATAAATTCATGAGATTATAAGTTTAAATGAGTAAGAGTTCAGAGTTTATTAATTTATGAGTTTAGAGTTTATAAGTTTAAATGAGTAAGTGTCCGGAGTTTATTAATTTATGAGTTTAATAGTTTATAAGTATGAGTATGAGTTTATGAGTTTAGAGTTTATAAGTTTAAATGAGTCTAAGAGTTCAATTTTAGAGTTTATTAATTTATTATGAGTTTAAGATTAGATAGATAAGTGCAATAGGTTAGATGAGTTTATTAGTTTAAATGAGTCTCAATGGCTTATATAGTGTATAGAATGGCAGTTTGATTCAGTCTAGGGCTTCAAGGTATTTAGATTTGAAATTTTGACAGTTGGGGAGTTTGACAGTCTGAACATTCCGCAATGTAAAGTCAATGGGAGTTTTTTCCGAGTTTGATCGTCATTTTTAGGAAAACCGTAAGTCCGATCAGTTAGAAAAGATATAGCAACTCGAGTCAGAACAGTTTGAGTGTCTGAGCCGAGTTTGGAGTATGTAGAGTTAAAACTCTAGGAGGAGTTAGATATAGAAATTTCACTGCAAGAAGAAGAATCGGAAGAATAATAATAAGTTTAAGTAGGATTTCAGTAAGTTGGCTCTCACAAGCCAACTTAATAATAATAAGTTTAAATAGGATTTCAGTAAGTTGGCTCTCACAAGCCAACTTAATAATAATAAGTTTAAATAGGATTTCAGTAAGTTGGCTTTCACAAGCCAACTTAATAATAATAAGTTTAAATAGTATTTCAGTAAGTTGGCTTTCACAAGCCAACTTAATAATAATAAGTTTAAATAGGATTTCAGTAAGTTGGCTTTCACAAGCCAACTTAATAATACGTTTAAATAGGATTTCAGTAAGTTGGCTTTCACAAGCCAACTTAACTATGGTAATTGAGATAAAATGAGAAACGTTATTGAGAACTAGAATAATTATTTTTATTTAAGATCAAATAAGCAGAAGCAGTAGTACTGGGTAAACAGTTGCTAAATGTAAAAATGTGTAGAAAGGCATTTGATTAAACAAACAGCTTGAAAAGTGTTGACCATGAAAGAACTAGAAGCTTAATGTTTTGCTTTTTAAAAGATAAGCTTGTGATTGGCTGAAACAGTTTGATTATCTGAATCTGGTGTGTGTGTGGCTGAAAGTGCCAGTGCGACAGAGACTCAATCTGAGTGGAAATTTGTAATGTCTAAATTCCCTGATGGGAAAGACAACTATAAAATTATGATTATTTGAAAATGCATGTAATTTCTGGCAAAGATGCCTTAAGCTGGGCTAGAGTTAAAATATACTAGATAAAGTCTGATGTTAAAAAGTTCCAGTCCTGAATGCCTCACAGTCTCTCTCTGATTTAAAGCTAAAAGCTGTTATTTGAGCCTGTGTCATAAGTGACAATAAGCTATTTATAGTAAAGCACAGTGTTTCAGTTGAAAATCATAGACACAGAGATGTTAAAAGAAATCATTGCCATTCAGAGGGCAATTTGTATTTGCAAATGTTTTAAAAGTGAAACTGAATGACTTTAAAGAAGTCTTTTAAATAATAATGTAGACCTTAAACGATAGTGACGTTTTTGATGAAGTTTATGTTAGGAGCAGTAACTGCTTTGTCTCATTTTAGTCTCCACCATGGAACAGGACCGATGGCTCCGGCTACAGATGTAGATGTACACTGAGTAGACGGTTGTGAAAACTTAATTCACTGAGTATAACCTCAGCAGTGCTATGTTGCTGCTTTTAAGATGTTTAAAGGATTTTAATGATTAAATACTGCTGTTATTAACCTGTCTCCCTGTGTTAACACTATTACGCAGTCCAAATGGCTCTGGTGACTCTTGAATGTGCCTTTCCTAAGCTTCAGAGAACAACTGATTATGTTGGAGAAAACTGATTTGGTAATTGGAAGAGCGGTTACCAGTGTGCACGAAGGTGATTTCTCAATGACGGGTAAGATCTTCTTTGGCCAGACAGAAGGCAACCTAAGGCAGGGGGTCACCGCAGACACTGGGCATCTCCTGATGGGGGGTGTTTATGTGAGATGGGTATGAGAGTCGAGCAGATTCTGTGAGGCCAGCAGATTCATTACACCATGAAGGGGAGATGCGCTGTGAGAAGTTACGGCAGTCTGACCCAGAAATGTGAGTTCCTCTATACCACTCACCAGAAACCGCATTAATTGTATGGCTTGTTTTTCATTGTGACAAGTGTCTGTTACTGTGCCAGGGGACAACACCCTGATGAGAAGAAAATTAAAGATAAAGAGCAAATGGTAGTGGGCTTTCAAAGGCCAGCTGATACCATGAGGGGATTGCCTTTATTTGTTGTGGAGACAGTAGCAAAACTTTTTGTGATGTTGGTTGCCTTATGGGCAAGAAAAATGTATAGAAGAGTTAATTTTGAGCTAATATGTCTATAACATAGTTTTAAAGGGTCACTTCATCCATTTGCATTAAGGTTTGTATTGTTAGAAACCCAGTCATATATTATAATGATGGTGGAATTTTGCTTGTTTTTTTTTCTGAGATGGGAGAAAAAAGGATTTAAGTGTTTTACTTCCGTCCTATCGTGACGTAAATATCGTCATTTTGCGTCACGATAGGACGGAAGCTAAATTTCATTGCATATTAAGAAAACTACAGCCTTTAGCTCATTATTATTCAAGGGCGTGGGACCCACTCACCCCACCGGCCTATTACAGATCAGTGGGTGGGACTAAACCTGAAGAAACTAAACTATTAATCCGCCATCTTGCTTGGAAGACAGCAAGCTAAGCTAACAAGCGCTCAAGGAGTTAGATTTACCATAATGCCTGAATTTACGACACACCATATGGAAGACGAGGATTTTGAAAATCTTTTGCTCGAAACTGATGTTCGTGGCTATTTATACGAGCCACAATATAGCGAAGAGCAGCTGAGGTTGATGGAGGAACAAGAGGCGGCGACGTCGGCAGGAGACCAGCCCGGCGCAGACGAGAAGCCCGGGCTTGCTCGCGCTGTAGCGAATTGGTGGTGCTCGTGCTGTAACTGTGCGCCTATGGACACTGAGCTAGAGTCTGTCTGCTGCAAAGAATCTCTAAAATGCCAATTCCTTCTAGAAGAAATGTCAGAGGCAGACACGGACATGGAGTGTTGTGTTGTGAACCATCCGAGTTTCGCACCGCATATGGACAGAGGCGTCCTAGATACATATTTCCGCATCCCGAAAATTAACTGGAAACGACAGCCGAAGCCAGCAGGGAGAAATGGACGCCTGACTGTAAAGTAAGTGTTTTACATGTATATATGATTAATCTCGTCAAATATAAACAAGATCTTAAAGCATTGTCACGTTATGATTCCCGTTTAAAACGTAACGTCAACAGTGAACTGTTTGTGCAGTAATGCCGCGTTCCAGGCAACCTGTAACCCGTGTTTTTCCAACTCGTAACTGGGAGTACATCGTTCCAGGCAACCTGTAACCCGTGTTTTTCCAACCTTATACCCGTGAAAGTGCACTAGAACGGCAGTCAAACCCGTGACATTCCCTAGCTTGCTAATGCATTCTCGTATAGGCGGGTCACGCATAGGCGGTGTTCTGGATTAGTGGGAGTGGCTTCTGGAGCTGTTCAAACGCGTTGCATTGTGGGAAATGTGGTTTACCAAACTAATGCACTATAAAGTTACTTTCTGTCATAACTCGGTCAAAAAGGCACCAAATTTGAAAATTTTGACAGATTTCGAATACATATATGACCCACTTTCAATGAAGATCAAGGTTCCCAGGGGTGAAATGCTCCTTTAACCCCTGAAGGTCGTTGGGCATGGTGGTGGCTAAAGATGAAGACAGGCTTTTATAGATTTGAGAAAAGTCTGGATAACAAAGGTGAATGGTAAAAGGTTAATGTAATGAATTTAATATTACATTTTGTCTAAATTACAGTCTTAGAAGGCTGTTGAAAATATTATTTGTTTACAGTGAGAGAGACTGCTTGAGTGGAGGAAGGGATGGTAACTGTGTCTGTCTTTCTGTTATCGGCCTGCTAGAGCAAGCTGAAGCAAAATAGTGATAATGAACCAAAACAACCCAGCTGACTTTTCTAAAATCAAATGAATAATGAACAGACATGCTTTGAAACTGGTTAAGAGACCATGTAAAATTAGGTAAAAGCTACAGGAAAATGTGAAGTTTAAAATCTTACTTAAAATTGAAATCTTTTTAGAGACGATATAAAGAAAAAGTAAACATTGAAAATGAACAGTTAAAATATGTTTCTAATATGAGTGTGTGTGATGGTGACTGCACTCTATGTCTTGTATGTGTTAGTTTGGGGTACTAATACTCCATCTGAATAGTGTGTAAATTGTGTCATTAGCCACTAAAATGTGGTAAGGCAAATGACAAATTTTAAAGAAGCTGTTAATTCTGAGTCAATCTGATGAAAAGATGTAGAACATGGGAAGAGTTTTAAATGGATTAGTTATCCACATCTGTCTGCTACTGGTAATTATGAATCAATCTATGGATTAAAAGCATTTATGTAAATTGGATTTGTGAAGTTGTAGATCGCCGTCCATCATGGGTTGAGATAAACTAAAATGTTATAGATTTGAAGGCAACAACAAAGGTGACATATTGGCTTAGTCAATATCAAATTATCCAGAGAGTCCTTCAAATTTATGATTATTGTGAACAAAGGGGGAAAAATTTTGTTTGACTGACATTGACCAAGTCTGTACAGCACGACCTGACCTGACAGAAACAATTGATGACTTTGAAAATGTTTGTAGATGACTGAATTAAGAGACCAAACAACAGGCCTGAAAAGCAGGATACACTGTAAGACTGAGGGCCGTTGCCCTTCAAATACTCTGATAAGAAGATGTGATTGTGGCTTTGAGTAATATTTTTGTTTCAAGAGGCAGAGAAAGATGTCTGAAGGAAATTTGGCTGAAGGACAACGTTTGGGTTAGTGATGATGGCAAACTTTATCCAAACACCATTATGTTAGATTGATGCACGAGTTGATTCATGCATCAAAAGGGGGAATGGTAACAATTGGTAACAATTTTGGTAACAATTGACAAATATGGCCAAAATATGGTTTACTTAGGGACAATATATGTTGGGAAGACACTGGGCTTAATTGGGTAAAAGCCTGGCAAGAAGCCATTCTTCTCCCTAACAAAATTGCTGTCTGTAAGTGTATTTGCAGGACTGTTTCAACAGGAAACGCCAGGGCAGATGTGGCAGCGAAGGCCGCGGCAGCACAGCAGACAAAAGAAACTATGTGTACCTTACTATCTGAAAATAACCTCGACATTTGTTTTTCTTTACAGAGCATGCAGACCTTTGATACAGGGCAGAATGTGCCCAGTAAGATAATGGCTATGGATGAATTTGACTAACTATCCTGGGTTATTATTGTGGCAGAAAGAAACAGGACCACACCTGCACAGCGCATAACTTAACATTTTCCTTTTGCAGAATGTCAGGATGGATTGCAGCAGACAGAACTGATTCTGTTCCAAATGTATAAATGTTGTGTTGTTGACATGAGCAAAGTGGGTTGAATGTTTTTCAGAGGAAAAGAACTCTGAGTGCTATTAAGTGAGCAAGAAATTATTTAGTGATTAGATGATTTGTAAAATGAGAAGAAACAGAGTTGAATTGGACAGTTGTTGAGAATAAACTTGAAATTCTTTATGCATATCATCAGCAAGGTAAACAAATGGTGAAAATTCCACAGGTCACACCAAAAGGGACGACCGGCCAGACAAGCGGTCACTAACAAAACCTTAAGGTCTCTATTCACAGGTCAAAGCAGGAAATGGTTCACTCCAGCGGGGGTGCGTCGTGATATAAGAAGAAAATCTGGTAATGATCAGAAAATGGTTGGAGAGTGGGACGCCTGGGTCCAAGCCTCAACCATCATATAAGGCACAAAGTGAGGGGTCAAAGGCTCGTGCTAGTAACAGCCTCCCTTGCCAACGAGGGAAAGACCATTGCAACGACTCGCAAAGAGTCACCCTGGTGAAGGCGGGATGTCCATGGGGCAAACGAGATGACCAGCACACCTAGAGGAAGATGCACCAACTAATGGTTTGAGTTTAGCAAAGGAATCCGTTTTTGTGATGATTTTGATGATTTTATTTGATTGAATCAAAATAGGGCTTAGATCCAATGGTTGGATTGGTTAAGGATTCATTAGAAAATATTTCAGGTAAATTATAGGGATTATTATTGAAGAAATTGATGATTAGGCTTTCCATTAAGGGTAAGAAAGGCCGATCATAGAAAAAATCTTTATGGTAATAAGCTAAAAGATGGTCCGTAATGGAAATATTAGAGTTAATTTTGAACAACTACATTGGTTAAAAGAATGGATAAAAAAATACAAAACCTTTTCTGGTTAGATTTTATTAAATACGGTGTTAAAAGTTAAGAAAATATGGTTAGGAAAATGGAGGTGATATGGAAAAGGGCGTGGATTGATGGTAAATGGATAAGATTGGTTAATCTTTGGGGGGTACTGATTGCGAACTGTACTACCAATTTCAGCGATATGATTATCAATATTGTTATGTTTACCATTCATTATAATGTGTGTTTCCAGCTCAGTACAGAGACTGGTTAAAGCTGGGATGTCTGGGATGTCAAAATATGATGATACAAGTAGTGGGAGCTACTGTAACGTGTTAAATTGTATGGTTTTCTTTTTCTTTCTTTCTATTAATGTTTTTGATATGAAGAGAAGGTTGAAAGCTGTGGTTATCCGCTATGTGATAACGTACAAGGAGAGGGGTCGAAATGAGGGATTTTATTGTACTTTTATTTCTTTGTATTTCTTAGCCTGTTGAAATGCCATGTGGGTTTCAATATGTGTGATGATAACCAGGGTGTTAAATTGATGTGTTTCCTACTTAAACTATACACTATTTCTTGTTTATACTGAGGTGACTGAGGGTTCGATTTAGGTCGAGAGTGCAATAACAGTGCTTATTCATTCAGCCCGGCTTCAGATAAAATCTTTGCTTGCTTGCTAATACTTAAGGGACTATCCCCACAAAAACAGCCTAAGCTTTTTACTTTTCCAAATGTTATTTCACAAATGTTTAAGAGAGTGATCCGCTATGCGAAAACCAGAGATGAAGAAGAGTATAAGTGTGATGAAGTGACTTAAAATTTGTTCTATTATTTTTATTATCATGATTGGGTAATCTGAATGATAAAAAGGGGGGAATTGTTGTAGAAATTTTTATAGTCATTTATACCTAACAGGTATCATAAGAGAGAGAACCTATTCAATGTATAAAAATATATGTGTATACGTGCTTGTGCGTGACGTTTCAGGAACATATGGGACAGGACCTCTGACCTTAGGGACGGTCAGTTTTGGCCAGTTTATTTCAGTACCAGTTTGTGTCTTTAAGTAGAAACTGAACAGCAGTAAGGACCTTACCTGGGTGGGTGAAAGGTACAGCGGGTGAGGAGGAACCTTGAAAAGAGTATAAAGGCTGTCTCATATCTTCCTGTGGTGTGTCACTCTCTTGCACAGCGTAACTTCTGTGTACTAGACTGAACCTATTCTTGCAAGAATAAATACTTTTCTTTTTTATTAATTTGACTCTGAGTGTCTCTTACGCAGTGATGATGTTTAACAGAATTTTTGCCACAACATAAGTCATAGAACACAGTCATGGTGCCAAGATGGCTAAAGGAGATGGTACCCCCCTTTCCCTTCCAGTGCCTGTCTAATCTCACACCAGCGATGCCAGGACAGCAGGAAAAGATTTCTCTTTGTTCCCCAAACTTAAGACCAAATGGCCCAGAAACCCTGTGGTGACCCCAATGCATAAATCCACAGCCTTATCAGGAAACGAAGGGTGCTAAGGCATTCCCATGGCCCGGAATCACCACAGACCTTAAACCAGGGACTCCTCTTCTCTGTAGCTGTAAATTCCAGAGACTTTTGTCTCCAAAAACCAGAGACTGAAATTAACCCACTCGTGGTTTCTTACAAACATTGGGCTCAAAATTGCTTCCAATAAGCTGAATTAATCACCAGTATTTACCTCCCATATATCTTATGTATCATGTATGTTTTATATAATCTGTGGAGTTCTCTTTGTGTCTAACATTGATTACAGCCTATTCTTAGGTTTTTCTACCTCAGTTATAAGAACTAACCACCAGAAGTTGCCTCATATGTGTATATCCTCTGTATTATGTATGCTTTATATTACCCAAGTTTGTTCTGTGTGTTAAACATTTATCACAGTTAAATCCTTATTAACTCCTACCTCAACTATGGGAAATATATATTATTTGGCACCTACTTGATGGGGAAACGATTGCTAGAATTGTTTGAAAGTAGATTTTTGTAGGATGTGTGATACACCTTTATGGGATAAATGAAAACCAGCACAGCGTTTAGTTGAATTTCAACTTTTATTGTGTAATACAATGTTAATGTAGTGGGGAACCAAATCAAAGCGGAACCAAAGTGCGGGTATCGTTGCAACACGGTACCTAGATGACGACCGCCTTCCTCTTCTCTCAGATAGAGATTTGGAAACAAAGATGGCGGTTCGCTCTTTCATTCACTGACTCCGTGATTCTATTTTCCAGGTTGGTACTTGGTGAAAGAATGTAAAAGAAACCAGTTTCCTCCTGAAGTGTATGTGTTGTATTAAAGCTGTAATGAGTTGGTTAGAGAATTTCTGACGTGTGTAGCCGAGTTAAAGAACCGCGCTCACAACCGCGGGAAATGGGTTTGTAAATAACGGCGCTAACAGCTGAATAGTATATGGGTGAATAGGTTTGCTAATGTCCTCACTCCCTGATAATGCTTTATTTCGAGTGTTTAAGGTATCCTGACAAGCTATAAATTAGGGTTAATATTAAGAAAAGAGGGGAAGGTTTGTTAAAACGGAAAGGGGAGTTATTACTAAAGTTATACAGATGCAGTCACGTGTCTGCTTTATATTTAAAATGTGTTATAAGTTGAACAGTTATCCCTATGTGTATTTTCATTCATGTTTTGTCACCAAGAGTCATTTAAATACTTATTGGCAGCTAAAAAGGGTTTATGATTCACATTGTTACACTAGTATAATGGTGGATTTCTGAAGTTAAAAAGAAAACAAATATACATATATCTATATATAGCTTTAAACATGATTTACTCTTTTGAGGTTATTGCACTTTAGAGAAAGAGTGATGTTTAATTCTGTGAAGAGACATGATTACTTCTGTGAATGTGATTGGGAAAGATGTTGTTCAATAGTATGTAGAAAATAGAGAAATCTGTATTAAGATGTTTTAAAGTTGACTCTGAAACTGAAATATGAGTACTCTAGGGAAATGTTATATTGTTTATTTCATAAATTGAGAAATTTGTAATAAACACAGATAGAGATTTGGAAACAAAGATGGCGGTTCGCTCTTTCATTCACTGACTCCGTGATTCTATTTTCCAGGAGAGTGGAGAGTAATGAACCAACAACAAAATCATTTGTTACGGCAGATTCAGAATTCGAAACCCGTAACAGATGCACCATATTTAAACTATCAAGTTGGCTTATTAAAGCATGTAACTAAACCCTTAAGAGTTTGAGCACACGCGATCATGTGGACATTATGCTAATTATATGCAAGAACCGGAGAACTGGGCCCAAGACAATATCTGATTGGCTGACACACTCAGAAGGACGTGTCGGATGGACATGCTTATAACCCAATGACAAGCAGCTCTGCTTTGCTTTTTGCCTTGCTTTTGCAGTGACTTTTGCTCTTGCTTTGTTTTGTGAGGACCTTTCCATCGTCTAGCGTGTACGCTTACATGCTTTTCAAACCACCAAGAGCTCACTCCAACTCATCAACTCTTCTGTAAGGGCCTTCGTTGAACTTCGTCCAAGAAAACCCTCTCAGAGTCTATCCTGCAGCTCCTCCAGACTCAGAGGAAACTCGGTTGCATAGCAACCCGCAATCCAGGAAACCGGCACACGAAGCGCCACCCGGCAAAGCCAACCAACCATTCACCATCGAGTGCTGTCCCTCATAACACATCATCAACCGACTGCCAGCCAATCAGCGCCGAAGAGGTTCCCTCCAGCAACTTTGTCACAGAAGGGAGCGCACACGCTCACAGGAGCATCCAAACGCAAGTACAAAATCTCCTAATTCTTGCTGAACTGGTGCAAGTCCTATTAAGCAAACGAACGAAGGTTGAATTGCTAGTGTATTGGTTCTCTCAGGTTGCGGTCAAGAAATAGTGTCTAACGCTAGACATTTGGGACTCCATTCATACTCCGTTAACATCACCCCTTTTCTATCACTGTTTGAATGAATCTTTGTGTGTTTTCATTAGATTAGTTTGTGTGTATTAGAGTAGTTCAATAAAGTTTTGCTTGATCTTACATACAAGTATCTTGTGTATCTTTTGTGCTTACAAGTTACTGCCTTAAACTGTAGATTTTGTTACCTTGCTCATAATCAGTGATCATAATCTTATGATATTATTACCGTAGGCCATGGGATAATATTCTGTCCAGAATCAATGAAATAACCTAATCTCAATTTATCATTTGAGTTATATTGATCCTAGTTCCCTTACAACATCTATTGCGTTCTCAAAATTCTGGCCAATTGATAATACCTAGAATATCAACATCGACTGCTGGCGGTAGATCCTTTTCCTATTTAGCACCTAAACTCTGGAACAGTCTCCCTAACATTGTCCGGGAAGCAGACACACTCTTTCAGTTTAAATCTAGGCTAAAAACACATCTCTTTAACCTAGCATACACATAGAAAAATCATACATTCCTATCATTCAAATCAGTTAAATGATTATTAGGCTGCATAAATAGGTCAGCCGGAACCGGGAACACTTCCTATAACACCCGATATACTCGTTACATCATAAAAAGAATGGCATCTACGCTAATGTTAGTCTTTCTGCTTATTCCGAGGTTTACTGTAGTCAGCCTGATCCAGGCCATATCCAGATCAGATGGTGGACCTGTGCTTAGACAAGACCACAATGCATGATGTAGTCAGCCGGATTCGGGCCGTATCCAGATCAGATGGTGGACCTGCGCCTAGACACGACCACAACGCATGATGTAGTCAGCCGGATCCGGCCGTATCCAGATCAGATGGTGGACCTGCGCCTAGACACGACTGCAACTCATGATGTAGTCAGCCGGATTCGGGCCGTATACAGATTAGATGGAGGACCTGCACATAGACACGACCACAACGCATCCCTGACGTGTCAGCAGAGGTTGTGTCAACTAAACTCTCCGTTGTAAGGCCTCATCGACACGACAGCCATCGGCACTGATCCTCAACAAACCCGTCTCCATACCGACGTGTTGACTCTGATCTTCAACCAGATGGAACTGGATAATATTCTGATTGTTCCAATCCAATCTGACTTCTGACCTATAATGCTGCCTGAATCATAATCATACACTGTCCGGCCGTTGGCCAGAGGAGAACTGCCCCCCCGACAGAGCCTGGTTTCGCCCAAGGTTTTTTTCTTCATTCTGCCACCTGATGGAGTTTTTGTTCCTTGCCACTGTCGCATTTTTGACCTTTGTCGCCTTTTTTGCCTTTTTTCACCTTTGTTCCCATTGGCTTTTGGGTTTCTTAGTTGGGGACATTAAATTTAACATTTGATTTAATATTCAACAATAATATTGATCTGTCTGCATTGACACCATTATATGAGAACTGAACTGAGCTGGACGATGACATCACGGTTTTCTCCAGAGGGGCTATATATATATATATATATATATATATACATGAACTAAATTAATACATTTTTTTAAACAAAAATGAAACATCACTGAACTTACTTAAGGTGGACTGTGATGCCATTTTCTTCTGGAAATAAACTTTGTTGCATTATTTTCCTGTTATCTCTGTAAAGCTGCTTTGAAACAATCTGTATTGTAAAAAGCCCTATATAAATAAATGTGACTTGACTTGATTATAATTTTGAGCAAAATAATTGGGATTATCAATTTAACCATTATGTAGCAGGACAAAAATGTGACTAAGTTTTCATTGACGAAACTAGACTAAAAAAAATATAGGACATGGTTGACAAAATATGATAACAACTAAAAAGTACATTTGCAAATATATAAATAAATTAAAAAACAATAGCTGACAAAATGAACACTAATAGAAAGGAACACTGCATCTGCTAGACTACAAGGTAGTGGAGGGGTCTAAAGTTAAAGGCATGTTGTACTCCTTTAATTTAGATTGTGTGCTGCACACTATTGAGAATATTGAGCTGAAGATTGACTTTGCAAAATTAAAATCGCAAATCAAATTGCAATCGCAATATCTGTCAGAAAAATCTTAGTTAGATATTTTCCCCATATCGCACAGCCCTACTTGCAATGGCACCAAATTAAAGACATTTGAGAAACAATCCACAACAACAAGGACACATGTGAGTCCACCTGATGCTGGGAGACTGGTATTAAATTCCACCTTTAGGTGTGACTAGGGGCGACAAGGATTAGAAAAAGAGAAAGGTGCTTGCCTGCTGGAACATGGTGTGGAGACTTGGAGATAGTGCAGTCTTGGTATCCTTTGGCAAAGCTTTGTTATTCCTGGAACATATTGTGGAGGGAAAGGATAAAAGAATGACTGAAACCTCCTGCCAGCATTTTCACTTCAGCTAGATTGCAAGGAGCTCCCGGTTGCTAATGTCATAGTTATGCTCCGCCAGGGAAAGGAGAAGGCACATAGGTGTAGTTTGGATAGGCAATCCTGCTGCTGAGAGATGACTGCTTCCATGACAAATGGCAGACTTTGGTCAGCATGCACAAGGATAGGACTGCTGGCGAAGAGGTCCTTCAGGCATTGGAATGCAGAAAAGACTTGGGCTTTGAATGTAGGAGAGAGGTGGGTGGAGCTGTAATCAGGTTGTAGTTAGAGATGAATCATCAGTATAAGTTATCAAATCCTAGGAATCATATAGTTCTAAAACAAATGTGGCGGAAGGCGTAGGTAAAGCTGAGACAGAGTTTATCCCTAAAGAGGAGCTACCTCTACAATCTGGAACTGGTACACATATATTTTCACTCGCCGAACACTGACTGTGCGCCTGAGAGTTCTGCTCTCCGTCTAGAGTGTAATTGATTTGAATTATTATTGTGTGATGTTTTTCAGTACAGTTGCACTATTTAAACATTATCTGCAGTTATACAGAATAAACGTATATCTGCAACATTTCCATTTCTGCAAGGGCTGGTGTTTGGATATTTACTGTTTTCTTTTATTCTTTTATGTAAATGGTATATTATAGGAGCCTATTTGACGATGGGTAAGTTTTACTTTAGATCAATGTTTGTCAAGAATGCGTGCAGCTATCACTTGTAGCCAGAAACAGTGGTGAATGGTACTATATTTATAACGTCACTGATATTATTATCGCAATAAACACCAGAAAATATTGTGATATAGTTTTAAGTCCATATCGCCCCTCCCTAACTGGTATTCCTCAGCGTTGTCGACTTCGGGCTCTTGATGGAGGATTTGTTGAGCTTAAACAGGTTTGGGACAAACTGGGACTCAAGGGCAGAGATGACATTGAAAATGCAAACATTCCCGGAAGCAGGTTTCTCCCCATGCAAGCATCTTTGGTTCTGGAGTGCGAGGCATGCATCTGGTTGGTGGGAATTACAGGGCAGGATGATCGTGGAGGCATAACTCCATGCGGTGTGATACAGATAAACAGTTGAATGAAACACTTGAGGCCCATGGTGTCATGATAAGTTGAGAGAGGCAGCTGAAGAGAAGGTTCCAGCCTCTTGCGGCAAGTCTTGAGGAGGACCCGGAACATTTCATCCCCTGTCAGTGGCCAATGTGTGAAAATGCAGAGCATAATTAGTGATAGATCCTTTTCACTGGCGAAGATGATGGAATTGTTTATTTACAGTCAAATCATCATCAAGATCATCAAGATGACCAAACACACTGTGTTGAAGAAAGCCTCCAGGGACTGGGTTACAGAGACTGCCTGGTCCTCCCCATTTGTATGCCCTCAGGACTGATGTTGTTGCTGAGAAGCTGCAAGAAAGGCTGGTTTGACTACTCTCCAGTTTGAAGAATAGACAATGCTGGCTCACTGCAGATCATGTCCGAAAAACAGAGATATGATGAAAGGAATTTTACCTCTATCTGTGGGGAACCACTGTGGTTGCATCTCAAGCTTGAGCAAACGTCCTTTAAACATTAAACCGAGGTCCTGACTCTCTGTGGTCATTACAAATTCCATGGCACTTCTCGTAAAAAGTAGGGGTGTAACCCCGGTGTCCTGGCCACATTCCCTCCAATGGCCCTTGCCGATCATGGCCTCCTAATAATCCCCATCCATTGAATTAGCTCTATCACTCTCTCTCTTCTCCGCTGTTATGTCCCAGGATGTGCTAATATCACTTGTGGGAAAATGCTTGTGTGCGCTGTGTTGTGCTGGGTTTCTCTTCCTCACTCGCTCTCACTCAGGTTAATTACCATCAGCTGCAACTCATTGTGACCATGCCTGAGACTGAGTAGAGGAGTATAAATGGTGCACTCAGAAAAGCATGTGCTGAGGAACACTTCTCCCCAGCCTTAGACTGGTGTGTGTGTGTGTGTGTGTGTGTGTGTGTGTGTGTGTGTGTGTGTGTGTGTGTGTGTGTGTGTGTGTGTGTGTGTGTGTGTGTGTGTGTGTGTGTGTGTGTGTGTGTGTGTGTGTGTGTGTGTGTGTGTGTGTGTGTGTGTGTGTGTGTGTCTGTGTCTGTGTCTGTGTCTGTGTCTGTGTCTGTGTGTCTGTGTGTCTGTGTGTCTGTGTGTCTGTGTGTCTGTGTGTGTGTGTGTGTGTGTGTGTGTTAAGTGAGAACCTGTGCTTATCTTTGAGTTAGGAGTGGAACCTACGGTCATCTGTTGTGTGACAACAGTTATTTAGATTACTTTCCAGAGTTGAATTTTTACCTGTGGGTAATTAAAATGTATTGTATTACTTCTTATTAACTGTTCACTTATTGATGACTATTTGGGAAATGTAGGGAGAGGGTGTCTTTTTATTTTGTATATACATTTTTTCTCCTGTTTTTGGTTAGAGAGGAAGCTCAGGGAAGTTTGTGGTGTTGATTTTCATCTTTGTTTTTATGCAGGGTAGGTAGCTCCCTTAAACATTAATTAGCTTCTGTTTTGTTTACTATTTTAGGCCATGCTCTCTCCTGAAGACTTATTCCCGTCTTTTGTTAACCTTTTGAATATATGAAGGAAATAAATACTTTTACTTTTCCTTAAAGTTGTGTATTTTTTCACTCTGAGACTGAAGTGTGTTCTCCATGTATTTTTATGTCTCTACGTTACTTTTTTATTATCATTTTTTTTTCTTTTGTTACCTCCCCTCCTGACCCCTAGACTGGTAGGAGAATGTAACATCCACCTATAGCTGGTGTGTGGTGAGCGCACTGGCGCCTTTATACTGTGGCTGCCGTCACATCATCCAAGTGGATGCTACACACTGGTGGTGGTTGAGAAGAGACCCCGACATGATTGAAAAACGCTTTGGGTGTACAGTAGTACATATGAAAGCGCTATATAAATGCCTCATTCATTCAAACATTGTAACAGGAAACCACTGCAATCCTCTGCTGAGTAGGGAGCTGGATTGACCATGGAACTGGCACACAGAGAGGTGGTGGTGAGCGTTGAAGATAATAACATGATGACTCATAGTTGTGCGATATGGAGTGTCTTTAAAAACACTATTTTGTGCTGAATTACTTCCTTCCACCACAGATTAAAATCTCAAATTGACAGTTTAAGAGATGAGCCCAAGCTTCAGTTACTGAAACTTAACTTTGCCTTTAGCCAAATCAATTTGCCCTGGAACAATTAATAGATTAAGACCAAAGATTGCCCGTTTGATATACCCAAAACTAATTTTATCTCATGTTTAACCTCTATGTACATAAGCGGAAAATTCCCGAAGGACTGGCCAAGATAAAGCTGTTCTTGGTGGGTACATGAGCACTAATGGCCACTGACGGCCTGGAGCTCACATCTCCGAATACATCTAAACAAATTTTCAAAAAAGGGGTTTGAAAGTAAAACGCATATTTAAGGTCTAAACGACTACATTTTCACCTAAAAAAAACTCTTAAAACTACATTATGTGACACAATAAAAGTAGCATTTGTAAATTTATAGTGTGTTTGCTCCCCCGCCATTGAAGCTCGCTGTGATAAATGCAGTCAGTATAGATCAGGCAGAAACAAGCAGAGTGATACAAATAGTGAAGCTGTTTCCGAATGGTATCAGTAAAATATTGTATGCCTGGAAAAGGATTTGAGAACCAGAACAAACGTCTCAGGTTACGTATGTAACCCTGGTTCCCTGAGAGGGAACGAGACGCTGCGTTGAGACGCGGTGGGAACGCTCTGCGTGATTGCGTCATGAAGCACGTGTATAATCAGTCCAATGGAAGAGCGAGACGTCATAGGCGGGTGACGTCATAGACCAGGAAGCTATAAAGCACACCAGAAAACAAACCGCGACAGCTTCTGAAAAGGCCTGAAGCAAGTCGATCAGGGCATGCAGGAAGTATGGCAGGAGAACGCAGCGTCTCGTTCCCTCTCAGGGAACCAGGGTTACATACGTAACCTGAGACGTTCCCTTTCAAGGGAACTCGAGCTGCGTTGAGACGCGGTGGGAACCCCATATCCACTACGCCATAATGAGAAATGCCCGTTCTGTGTGGAGTCCTTGCGCACACTAAGAAACAAGCAGCCTAGCCCGGGAGTGGAGAGGTCTAGGTCGTAAAATCTGACAAATGTATGCGGTGAGGACCAGCCTGCCGCATTACAAACGTCCTGAAGGGAAACCCCCGAAATTAAAGCCTTAGAGGCAGCCATACTCCTAGTAGAATGGGCGCGGACAGCCATAGGTGAAGGCTGTCCGGCCGCTTCATAAGCAAGTGAGATAGCCTCAACTACCCACTTGCTCATTACCCGTCTCGATGCCGGGCAACCTTTCTTGGTTGAACCGAAGCAGACAAATAACTGCTCTGATCTACGCCACAGGGCAGCTCTGTGAACGTAGGCATCCAAAGCCCTAACGAGACATAACAGATTGAGACTTTCCTGATCTGGGGTAATGAAAGGTGGAGGGCAAAAAGCCTGCAGCACAATAGGGCCCCCCACATTAGCGGGGACCTTAGGAATGTAACCCGGCCTAGGGTGTAAAAATGCTTTCACCATACCAGGTGCAAATTCCAGACATGAAGGAGCCACCGACAAGGCTTGCAGATCTCCAATTCTCTTGATAGAAGAAATAGCGAGAAGAAATAGAGTTTTTAGTGTAAGGAATTTCTCTGAAACCTCTTCAATAGGCTCGAAGGGAGCCAGGGCCAGACCCTCAAGTACAATGGCCAAATCCCAAGCCGGTGCTCTAGAGTGCAGTGCAGGCCTCAGCCTCAATGTACCACGAAGAAAACGAATAATAAGAGGATCTCTCCCAAGAGAAGAAGCCCACAGAGGGGAGCGATAAGCAGATATAGCCGCTACGTAAACCTTTAAGGTGGAGGGAGATAATCCAGCAGAGAAACGGTCTTGAAGGAAATCGAGAACTGTACCAACCGGGCAGTTAACAGGATTTAAAAAGCGTTCTCCACACCATGTAGAGAACAGTTTCCATTTCAATGAATATAGTTTCCTCGTGGAAGGAGCTCTGGATTGAAGGATGGTCTCAACGACCTCAGTCGAGAGACCAGATTCTAAGAGCTTGGCCCCCTCAGAGGCCAAGCCCACAGTTTCCACAACTCCCGGAAGCAATGATATCGGGGGGAATGCGTACAGGTGCAGCATCGGCCACACCTGTACCATAGCGTCCAGTCCGAGAGGAGCTGGATATGTGAGGGAGTACCAAAGCTGACAATGGGTTGTATCGTAAGATGCAAAAAGATCTACCTGAGCTTGACCATAGTTCTCCCATAGGAGCTCCACCACCTCGGGGTGAAGTCTCCACTCCCCGGGCCTCAGCCCCTGCCTTGACAGGATATCTGCTCCCACATTCAAACACCCTGGAATATAAACTGCCCTGAGTGACAGTAATTTCCCCTGGGCCCATAGGAGGATCTGATGAGCCAGTTTGCATAATAATCGGGACCTCAGACCCCCTTGGTGGTTGATGTAAGAGACCACCGATGTGTTGTCTGTGCGGACAAGCACATGATGGCCTCTCAGGTCTGGCAGGAAGTATTTGAGAGCCTGAAATACCGCCATCATCTCTAGTCGGTTTATATGCCACGAAAGCTGATGGTCCTGCCAGACACCTGTCGCCGAGCAGCCACTCATGACCGCCCCCCAGCCTGTGAGGGAAGCATCCGTCGATAGCGTTACGCGTCGACAAGAAGCCCCCAAAACTGGGCCTTGGGCGAGGAACCAAGGTTTCTTCCACATGACCAAGGCACGTAGGCATTGCCGCGTAACCTTGATCGTGCGAAACGGATTTCCCCTCGGAGAAAACCCCTTGGTCCTGAGCCACCACTGCAGGGGTCTCATGTGCAGAAGGCCAAAAGTAATTACGTTGGACGCAGCTGCCATGAGACCCACCAGTCTCTGGAACTGTTTCACAGTGAGTGACTGGCCTAGTTTTACCATCTTTACGGCTTTAGCCGCAACCCCAACCTCTTTATGTGATACAGAACGACATCTCGATGCCGAACTGCCAACTGCTCGGAACGAGCCAGGATCAACCAGTCGTCGATATAGTTTAATACGCGAATGCCCTGGAGTCTCAGAGGAGCCAGCGCTGCATCCACGCATTTCGTAAAGGTGCGGGGTGATAAACCTAGGCCGAATGGAAGGACCCGATATTGGTATGCTTCGCCCCCAAAAGCAAACCTCAGGAACTTCCTGTGATGAGGATGAATGGATACATGAAAGTAAGCGTCCTTCAAGTCTATTGTGACAAACCAGTCCTCGGACTGAATCTGTGATACAATCTGTTTGAGTGTAAGCATCTTGAACTTGAGTTTCTGAACTCTGCTGTTTAACTGACGCAGATCTAGAATAGGACGCAACCCCCCATCCTTCTTGGGAACGATGAAGTAACGGCTGTAAAACCCTGACTCTCTGCTGGGAGGAGAAACCCTTTCTATAGCCCCTTTTCGCAGAAGCGTCAGTACTTCTAGCTCCATGACCCGAGCCTGCCTCGGGTCCACCACTGTGGGAAGGACCCCTTGAAATCTGGGCGGACGAGAACCGAACTGAATTCTGTAACCGTTTTCTATTATATGCAGGACCCACTGAGAAATATTTGGCAGTAGTTTCCACGCTGCCAGAAATTCTACTGAGGGCAGCCCTGGTGTCTCTCGAGTCTCTCGAGACTGGCCTCGGGATTCGGTTGTACGGATATTTCGGTGCCCTGAAGCGGCGAACCGGCAGGGAACAACCGAACTGACCGTTCTACGATCCTCCTCGGAGAATCGTATGGGGACGCTGACACCTCGGTGCCCTGAAGCGGCGAACCGGCAGGGAACAACCGATGTGGCAGCGCTGCGACTCTCCTCAGAGAATCGCCCCCCAGAGGGTGCCGAGGATGAACGATTTCTCGAAAACGTCCCTCCTCGGAGGGGACCACCCTCAGAAGCCTGACGCCTTGGGCGTCAGGACTTCTTCTTAGCCCAAGCCTTCTTAGAGATGACAGTCCTCAGATCTTGCCTACCCCTAGCTGGCCTGGACTGCGACCGCCACCCAGGTTCCCCAGATTGTGGAGGAGCCCGAGTGGCGACGCTCTGTTTTTGATGCACTCTGTGCTGTGAGGAGCTTGTACTCGGACGAGACTGCTCGGATTTAATAATCATTTTCCGCCCAGCAGTCTCGGGGACATCGAAACGTCGAGGAAGAAACCTCTGGAACGCAGCCGATTGTTTTTTCGTTTCTTGAAACCTATCGACGACACAATTGATAGCGTCGCCGAACAAACTTGAAGGTGACAGTGGCGCGTCCAGAAGAACAGACCTATCTTTATCTTTTATATCAGACAGATTTAACCAAAGATGCCTCTCCGTGGCCACCAGGGCTGCCATAGAACGGCCCACTGATTTGGCCGTCTCCTTAGTGGCCCGGAGAGACAGGTCTGTTGCGCGACGCAATTCTCGAATTGTGTCAGCGCTGACTTCCTCACGTTCATCGATATCCTTCAGCAGATCAGCCTGGTATGCCTGCAGTATAGACATAGTATGCAGACATGACGCAGCCTGACCTGCTGCCGAATAAGCTTTACCCACCAGCGAAGATGTAGATTTTAATGGCTTGGTGGGTAACGTCGGGGCTTTTAATGATGACGATGACTCGGGAGAGAGATAGCTCGCGAGCGTCTCTTCAGCCCGAGGCACCGTCAAATAACCATAGTCAGATGCACCCAAAACATTACTGTAGTTGGAAGTTTGTGGGTTAAATACTCTGAATGACGCCGGTTTATTCCACGATCTCTAAACCTCATTGTGGAGATCGGGAAAAAACAGGAGTCCCCGACGTGGAGGCTGTGTTATAGATGGTAGAAATCTTTCATCTAATAAACTTTTCTTAGAAACACTCTGAGAATCATCGGCTGGCCATTCAATATTTAATCTAGCTACAGCACGAGATAAAACCTCCATAAGCTCCTCATCATTACTGGAGGCATGAGCTGGCGAAGACTCAAAATCCCCCATATCAACACTGACGACATCCAGATCCTCAGAACTGGATAGCCTCAGCAATGGTGCCCCAACCTGGGAAGGAGAAGCCGCAGCGCGGGCTCCTTCCTGGGCAGAGGCACCGGATCCAGCAGGTAAGGGTTGAGAAAGGGCTGGGCCCGTCTCAAGCCCCGCTACTAGATCCATATGTGAACCCCAAGATGAAAGCCTTCGCTGTGCCTCGGCAGCAGCGGGACCCGCACCTCGGGGAGCGCGAACCGAACCGTCCTCCTCAAAGAACGCCCGGAGAGAGCGGAGCGTCCTCACGGACAGCTTCTCGCAATGCTCACAGTCAGCTCCCTCGAGAACTGACTGGGCATGCTCCACTCCCAAACAAGCAACACAAAGCTGATGTGTGTCCCCACCCGTGATAAAACGAGGGCAAGGGACAACACAACGCTTGAATTCTTGTTTCGCCATAATATATATATATATAGATAGATAATGTGCTTGTGACAGACAACAGTAAATAGACAAGGACAGTATACAGAGAGCGCTTGCTGAAGGCAACAGAAGCTGTCGCGGTCTGTTTTCTGGTGTGCTTCATAGCTTCCTGGTCTATGACGTCACCCGCCTATGACGTCTCGCTCTTCCATTGGACTGATTATACACGTGCTTCACGACGCAATCACGCAGAGCGTTCCCACCGCGTCTCAACGCAGCTCGAGTTCCCTTGAAAGGGAACTGTTTATATATATATAATCACAGAATTCATTTAATTCGTTTAAAATGTTACAGTCAATATCAACAAATATTGCTGTGTGCTGTTAATCCAGAACCTTAGTTTAAAAAAAACTGACCTGCTGTGGGGCCCACTTTTGTCCTTTCCCTAAGACCATGAGGTCAGTGTTGTCCTTTAAGGTCTGAAAAAAGTCCTCAGTATCCACACCAGTTCCATCCTCATCCAACACTAAAGCACTGACACAGTGCATGTGAAACACATCCATCACCTAGAAGGGAAAAATCATTCCTTCCTTAAAGGGTCATGAAACCCTAAACCAAATTTTCTGAGATTTTAACAGAGGTATGTGTGTTGAACACCATTGAAGACAATGTTAGCATCTGTTAGATTTAATAGTTAAATTTTAGTTTTTTCCGCTATTTTCGTATTCTGGGTTTAAAATCATCGTGTTGGCAGAGCACTGTAAGTGCTTTGATGACTCATCGGTCTCTCATATTAATGAGACTGAGTTTTCATATCCTATGAGAAGACACTGTCTCTTAATTATTCATGACACCACATGGATCTTTCCAATGACAGACATGTCAAACTGTGATATTGCGTAGTAGATGAGAGAGCCAGTAATGGACGCAAGTGTTTGTTTTCATGGTGCAAAAGTTCAAGTGCGTTGAATATATTTCCCCGCGATGCTGCCAGGGCTAGACTCTGGCTCCGAGCGGTTGGTTGGCCATCAACCACGGACACATCTAAATTATATGTGTGCAGCAAACAGAGCTTTGAGAACTGGAGAATGGTGGACTTCTATGGGGTTTGATTTCGGTCACAATTCTGCGCGCGCAAGATCACATTTTGAGCATGCAAAAGGGCATTTCGCACGCGCGTGAACTTTTGTTCGTCTCGCAGATAAGAAAATATTTAGAGCGAACGAAAATCATTTTGTATGTGTTTTGTATGTGCGCAGACGTTCTCTTTCGCATGTGCAAAGTTTCACTTTCTTGCTCCTCTCATCTCCAGCCCTGAACGCTCACTAAGCGCAGACGGCTCGCTTGCTCAACACAACCCAGCCTTACAATATGCCATAATTTCAGCCAATCAGAGATGAGGCTGCTAATTTCTGATTGGCTTGCTTGACAAACAATCACAAGACTCCCTGCATCACCGACTGTGGAAGAGGAAAAATACATGGTGGAAGATGTTTATGTTTAATTTGTTTAATGGCTTGAACACTTCAATTTAAGTTCAAATGTCTACCACTCGACGACCACAGTTTATTTTTTAGCTTATTTTTAATCAAAATCAAATCGTACTATGACTTGAGGTGTAGCAAACACTGGGACATGCCATTATAATAGTACGGTTTGATTTTGATTAAAAATAAGCTAAATAAGCTAAAAGAATTAGCTTAAAAATAAGCTAAAAAATAAACTGTGGTCAAAGAGTATAGAAGTACCAAGAGGCGAAACTCCGTTGCAGTTTTGACAACAATCGCTTGATGGCGCTGCTGTTGCGCTGTCACCATTTTGGACTGAACCAACGGGTTTACCGTTAGCACAACTGTACAGCATTATGTCTGGAAATAATTGGAAATAAAGAAAACAGTGTCCTCTTATGAGAGGTTCTCTCGTATTGCGTAAGTTTAGCTTACTCTACGGGAAAGATTCATCTTCTCGAGATATTGAACCCAAAAATTATCCTTAATTTTGTATCTATTGTCAACTCAGTGCATCAGCCAGCAGACCTAGAGCAGGCTGTCTAGCGTGCTCATTGGCTGCCCTGCGGCAACTGCAGCAGCCTACCAGTGAGCCCGGCGTGATGTCACGTCCAATGAAGGGCACTCGCGCCCTCAACGCGTCCTAGCCCGCCAGAATGGGCATGGCTTAGCGTATATAAACGGGGCTCATAGGCTGAGACTCTGATTTTCATCTCTTCAGCGAAACTCTCCGAATCGCTGGATCTTGAGAAGCCGACGCCGCCATTGAAACGCGACAAAGCCAGCTTAGGACAGTGCCTGAAGAAGCCGGCCGTCTTCGCCACCTTCAGCCTGCCGTGCGAGCTACGCCATCCGGCGACGTATCCTTTTTTACAAAAGCCTTTTCTCTCTCTAAAAGAGCAGCGAGACGTCTTTGTAAAGATGTCTCGCACTTCCTGTGGCTCGTGCAGAGCCCCGCTCAGTGCCGGAGACCGCCACATGATCTGCGCTCTCTGGCTGGGCCAGGAACACGCTGCTCTTGCCCTCTCGTCGGGAGGATGTGAGCACTGCGAGGAGTTTTCGATCTCGACCCTGCAGGCTCGACTCAAAGCTTTCACCGAAGAAGCTGTCTCTCCGCCCTTTGTAGGACCGCGCAGGAAGAAGCACCGTTCTCAAAGGCCGCTGGAGCCTGTGGCCGTTGCGACGCGCTCGCCGGAGTCCCTCCCTCGAGCCTCGCCCTCGCCTTCTCCGCCTCTCCTCACCGACGCGCAGCCGCCAGCCGAGGCCCGTGCTGCCCTCGTGTCGGATGACGAGGCAGAAGTTTTCGCCACGGGAGACAGCCGTTCCATCCTGGCTTCGGATAGCGAGGATTGGCCGGGTTCCCATCACTCCGTGTCCTCCTCGATCCAGGTATCTGGCAGGACCCGCGCTGGAGTGGATGCTGAGCTGATGCGCCTCCTCTCGCAGGCCGTTGACCGACTCGGGCTCGAGTGGTCACCGCCTAAGGAGCCCGCGCCCAACAGACTCGACGGCTGCTTCCTTCATCGCTGCCGCCAAGCTCCCTCAGCCAGGCCTGCTCCCTTCCTCCCAGAGCTGCACTCTGAGCTTTCAAAATCGTGGAATGCACCTTTCTCCGCGAGGCTCCACTCTTCTGTCTCCGCGCCGCTCTCCCAGGTGGACGGCGCCGCCGAGAAGGGGTACAGCTCGATCCCCAAGGTAGAGGAAGCGGTTTCTGCACACCTTTGTCCGCCCTCCGCGAGATGGCGCTCAAAGTCTGCCCTGCCGTCAAAAGCCTGCAGGACCACCTCTGCTCTTGTCGGTCGCGCTTACGCCACCGCCGGACAAGCAGCTTCCGCCCTGCACTCTATGGCTGTTCTGCAGATCCTGCAAGCCGATCTCCTCCGTGAGTGGGATGAGAAAGGCCCGGACCCAGCGGCCGTTACGGACCCGAGAAGCGCAACGGATCTCTCCCTGCGCGCTACCAAGTCAGCTGCTCAGGCCCTGGGATGATGCATGGCCTCGTTGACGGTAACGGAGAGGCATCTTTGGTTGACACTGGCGGACATGAGAGAGTCTGAGCGCTCTGCCTTCCTCGACGCGCCCCTGTCTCACACTGGTCTCTTTGGCCCTGCAGTGGACGGGATCGTCGACCGTTTTTCGGAGGTACAGAAAACCTCCCAGGCCATGAACCTGTTCCTGCCTTGTCGTGCTAGCTCCGCTGCAGGTCGTCCACGTGACCGGCCGCCTGCACGAGCCAGTACACAGCGCCCGGCTCAGCCCAGACAGTCCAACCAGCCAGTCGGCACAGCGATGGGGCGGCCGCCCCAGATCGCGCTCGACCAACCGCCACGGATCGCACCCCCCACGTGGGCCGCTGACCAAGATAGCGTTGAAGCCCGAGCATGCGAAGCCCTCCTAGCAACAGCAAGAGGGAAAAGACGGTTGAGTCTCGCCGCGGCCGGACCACCGTCAAAGCTTCTCTCAGTCAGTCCCCTTAACACAGGCTACTGCAGTGGTTTATTCAGCAGACAATGAGCCGGTAACATGACCCGCTCGCCTGAACACAACTGCCGTTTTTACGGCGACCCAGATAAATCTCATAAAGAGCAAAAGGTCTGGTTATCCGGCTCATGCCGATGGTGTTTTAAGTGTAGAGAAAGTGCCCGCGCCCCAGTGCCCGCCCCTACACACAAACACAGCACTTCCCGTGTCACTCACAGAGCCGACTCACATAAAGCTGGCAGGTGCCGCTCAAGTGTTAACTATAGGAGATGTGCCCACGTGTCCGTGCCCACATCTGTCCTCTGCCCGCTCTATTACACGGCCAAGTCAGCCTCATATCAGGCAGGTTGTAAGTCTCGTGCCCGCTCGAAAGTGCTCATACATACTGACATGCACTTCGTCCACGGCGCCGCTCGCACATCACATTGTGCAGCCTCATATCAATCCGGCTATGAACGTAAGTCCGTGGCCACCCACAGGTGCTCACGCTCACTAACATGCGCCTCACCCACGGCGCTGCTCGCACATCACAATGTGCAGCCTCATATCAGCCGGTTTATAAACGTAGGTCTCGTGCCCGCTCACAAGCGCTCACGCTTACTGACATGCACTTTGCCCACGCGCCTATCACGCATCACGAAGTGCGCCCACACATCGGTCAAGTTATGAATGTAAGTCCCGTGCCCGCTCACGAGTGCCCACGCTTACTAACATACACACCGCCCACGGCGCCGCGCGCGCATCACGAAGTGATCGCAAGTCGCTCCCCATTCACAGCAATCGGGACGCTATATATGAAACAGCCTGCTATCGCTGTCAGCGAGCCGCCGCTTTCATGCACAGAGAGCGCGCGCGCCGCACCCATTCCTCCGGTTCAGTTTCTCGAGCCCGCGCAGCGCGGCGATCAGAACCCAGAGACCATTCGGCCCCTAGTTGCACACATAAAAGCGTGGGAAGCGATTCCAGGGGTTTCGGAATGGGTGCTAAGCACAATAAGACAGGGCTATGTGTTACAGTTCGCTCGCCGTCCCCCACGCTTCCGAGCACGGACCGCAACGACAGTGAATGCGGAAGTAGCACATCTACTCCGCTCAGAAATAGCAAAGCTGTTGTGCAAAGGGGCCTGTGAGAAAGTTAACCTCACTTCTCACTGTTACGCACTCCCGCATTGACTGTGAATGGCGTTACACGCGAGAGCGGGAGAGACTCTGGACATTTGCATGCGCATTTGCACACACATACACCCGCACGCTCCTTTATAAAAATGATGCCTTGCTTAGGCTAATTGTGTTATTTTGTGAAGGTGTATGGATGGCTAATGAACACGGGGGGGGGGGGGGGGGTTGTGTTTAAAGAGAAGGCTGGCACGAGGCTAAGCGCCATTAACTCATTCGCGTTGATTTGTTTGTAGCGCGGTTAGTCCGCGATTTCATTCACAACACTCAAAACTAATTTGTCACTGCTTATAACTTCCTACTTTACCACCTCCATGACATGTAGTGCGGTACCCACTAGTTCATGTCCCATTTACTCCCTGTTTCTGGCTAAAATCCTAGTGAATTCATACATATTACGACTCACGCATTTCCTGCATCCCGGTCCGGTTCAACTGCTCCTATGCGGATGCGCGCGCCGCTGTAGGGGCAGTATTTATCCTTGTCATAGGGCAGAGGGTGCAGAGCATTGGTCACAGGGGTGTTTGTTTGTAATAATGTTTTGTATGTATATGGGTGGTGTGAATAGGTGGTGTAAATGTTGTATAAAATGATAGTGATATGATGATACTATTTTATTTTCATGTAATGTTTATTTTCTACTTAGCTTATAGGTTATTTATGGCTTTAGGCTTAAGGTAATACCCTGATTGTTGGTATGGTCCAATTGGTCCTGAATGGGCCAATTTGGCTTAATGCTTTGGCCTATTTAAGAGGGCCTCATTCTGCATTAGGAAGAGTGAGGGTGAGTACTAGCTTGCTGTGAGGCTATGTACAAAGTGTTTGCTGTACTATCGTTGAAAGCTAGAAGCATTGTGCTATTTTGATTTATTTTTTATTATTTTGTTTTCTTGACTTCTGAGTAAAAACATAAATAAACTTTATTCTATTTTTGGAAAAATTGAGCTCTGGTAACCGTCTTTTCCACCTCCACCATCTAAAGCCAGTGAGCCTACACATCCCAGTATTTGGGGTGCCACTCGGTACCCCACAGGGCCATAGAACCGGTACCGCCTTCTCTGAGCGAGTCAGGATTTTACAGCCGTTATTTTCTCGTGCCCAAGAAGGACTGGGCTCTCAGACCTATTTTGGATCTGAGGCATTTGAAGAAAGCTCTCTTGAAAAGACCGTTCAAAATGCTTACGACCAGACAACTCCTCGCACACGTTCGCCCGAGGGACTGGTTTATCTCTCTCGATCTGAAAGATGCCTATTTTCAGATTCAGATAATACCCCATCACAGGCCATTCTTGAGATTCGCCTTCGACGGTCAGGCTTATCAATACACCGTCCTGCCGTTCGGCCTGTCTTTAGCACCCCGTACATTCACAAAGTGCATGGACGCGGCTCTCGCCCCCTTGAGAAATCAGGGCGTGCGAATTTTTAACTATCTGGACAACTGGCTGATTCTGGCGCAGTCAGAGACAGAGTTAGTATCTCACAGAGCTGCGCTCCTCAGTCATCTGGAAGGCCTGGGTCTCACGGTCAACTGGACCAAGAGCTCATTGCTGCCCAGCCAGTCAATTTCCTTTTTAGGAATAGAACTGGACTCCGTGGCCATGACGGCTCGCTTATCAACACAGCGAGTGCGCCGTGTTCGGCAACTGGCCGCGTCCTTCCAGACGGGCAACGCCGCTCCTCTGAAAACATTCCAGAGGATGCTGGGCTACATGGCTTCAGCCGCTGCGGTACTTCAGCTGGGGTTGCTGCGCATGCGCCCTCTGCAACGCTGGCTGACCGCTCGTGTGTCTCACCGAGCTTGGAAGTCCGGCTGCGAGCGGATCAGAGTGACTCAGAGCTGCATTACAGCTCTGCAGCCCTGGTTAGCGGCCGACTGGTACCAGCGGGGTGTGATTATGGGAACTGTCTCACACCGAAAGGTCATCTCGACAGACGCATCCAACTCAGGTTGGGGCACTCTCTTCGAGAGCAGACCGGTCTTTGGCCTGTGGTCAGACCAGGAGAAACTCCTCTACATAAACTGTGTGGAAATGATAGCGGTCGAGAACGCACTGAAGCGTTTCCTCCCGTTCATACAGGACCACCACGTTCTAGTCCGTTCGGACAACATGTCTGTAGTGTCCTATGTGAACCGTCAGGGCGGTGTCAGATCCAGAAAACTCTGCAATCTGACAGAACGCCTCCTCGTTTGGTCTCAGCACCATCTGCGCTCGCTGAGAGCTGCGCATGTGCCAGGCCACCTGAACGACGGCCCAGACAAACTGTCCAGGGACAATGTTCCCCCGGGGGAATGGTCCCTGCACCCCCAAACAGTCCAGTCGCTATGGCGACTTTTTGGCAAAGCGGACATCAACCTCTTTGCATCACAAGACAACGCTCACTGCCCAAAGTTCTTTTCGAAGGACGAGGATGCGCTGGCCCAGACCTGGCCCAGCCGCCCACTTTATGCTTTCCCTCCGGTCTCCCTGTTACCACAGGTTATCAAGAGAATCAGGGAAACGCGCCACTCAGTGCTCCTCATAGCCCCACGCTGGGAGAACCAGACGTGGTTCCCGGAGCTGACGCGGCTGTCACAGACAGCCCCGTGGCCGATCCTGGTGAGGACAGATCTCCTCTCTCAGGCTCGCAGCACGATCTGGCATCCCCATCCAGAGCGCTGGTCTCTGCATGCATGGTTGATCAACAGATACCCGTTGCCCTGCCAGACGCAGTAATGAACACAATCACGCAGTCTAGAGCTCCTTTTACTAGAAGGCTCTACGCGTCTAAATGGTCTGTGTTCTCCAAGTGGTGCGCTGACAAGAACCTGGACCCACGAAGGTGTGGGGTTTTGCGGTTGCTTAGTTTCCTTCAAGAGCTGTTGGACAAGGGCAGGTCCCCCTCCATGCTCAAAGTGTATGTGGCAGCCGTTGCGTCATTCTCAGAATCGACGCACGACCAGTCAATAGGAAGGAATGAGCTTGTCATCCGCTTCCTTAGAGGAGCTAGGAGGATGAATCCCCCACGCCCCCCTTCTGTTCCTATGTGGGATCTTTCCTTGGTCCTCGAGGCCCTGAAAGCATACCCCTTTGAACCTTTAGATTCTGCAGATCTAAAATACCTGTCACTCAAAACCGTTTTCCTGATTGCGCTGTCATCGGTCAAACGTGTGGGGGACTTACATGCGCTGTCCGTCAGCGCTGCGTGTCTTGAGTTCGGACCGAATGACTCAAAAGTCATCCTCAAACCTAGACACGGATATGTTCCTAAAGTGATTGCCACTCCGTTCAGAGCACAGTTCATTTCCCTATCGGCTCTGCCTGCATCCGAGAACGAGAGCGATGTTAATCTCCTCTGCCCGGTCAGGGCGCTGAGGGTTTACATTACGCCCTCCGCCCCTTTCAGGCGCTCGGAGCAGCTTTTCGTTTCGTTTGGAGGGCGCACCAAGGGTCTCGCTGCCTCGAAACAGAGCCTATCCAGATGGATAGTGGACACTATTGCGGCTGCTTATGCGTCAAAAGGACTACAATGCCCTTTGGGCATCAGGGCTCATTCCACATGAGGCATGGCCTCTTCGTGGGCATGGTCCAGCGGAATTTCTATTTCATGACATATTTGTCAATGCGGGCTGGGCCTCCCCGTCCACCTTTGTCAGGTTCTATAACCTGGAAGTTCCCACCCTGCAGCCTATACTGCTGTCAGTATAAGTGAGAGGTCAGTTCTGTCCAGGTATTGTCGTGCGCAAGCTACTCTCATATGACTCAGCTCTTCTGGTTGAGCTGCACTGTATCAGGTTATGTGCTATATGCTTATACATTGACCGGCGTCGCCGCTCTGTATTCCCTGTGAGTGCTTATGTGCATGCGCTTATTCCCGCTCAACGGGGTTCCCCGAGCTCTCTGGGACTCATGTAGTGGATGCTGGCGTGCACGGCATTGACAAAGGGTTCCCGTAGCGTAAGCTAAACTTACGCAAGACGAGAGAACCTCTCGTAAGAGAACAAATCGGTTACCTAACGTAACCTCGGTTCTCTCTAGATGAGGGAACGAGTATTGCGTAACCTGCCGTGCTCACGCCACGAGCGCTCTTTCGCTTCAGTCGATGAAAACCAGAGTCTCAGCCTATAAGCCCCGTTTATATACGCTAAGCCACGCCCATTCTGGCGGGCTAGGACGCGTTGAGGGCGCGAGCACCCTTCATTGGACGTGACGTCACGCCAGGCTCACTGGTAGGCTGCTGCAGTTGCCGCAGGGCAGCCAATGAGCACGCTAGACAGCCTGCTCTAGGTCTGCTGGCTGCTGCACTGCGTTGACAATTTTTGGCTTCAATATCTCGAGAAGATGAATCTTTCCCGTAGCATAAGCTAAACTTACGCAATACTCGTTCCCTTATCTAGAGAGAACCGAGGTTACGTTAGGTAACCGATTCGTTCTGCCATCAACTGCAACAACTACCAGTGTACAACCAATCAACTAGCATTTCATAGATTCCCCAAAGATCCAGAGAGGTAAAGTAGAAAAGGTTTTTATTAACGTTAAAGTGAGCAGCGTACGTACGTCTCCATACGTAAATAGCAGCATGGAGGAGTACAACAGTGAGTGCAGGGAAGTTGTGTGTGACAAGGAAAAGTGCAAAAACACTCTTGTATACATGGTGAAAATATTCAATAGAGTCAGAATCCATTATTACGGACCCAAAATCGACAACTCTCACAGCCCAAATCGAAGCGCAACAGAACATTTTTTAAATCTAAGTCATCTGTAAATCTGTACATTAACTCTCTCTTTCTGTATCAAATGTAACGTGTTGTACAAAGTTATCAGTCAAGATGAATTAAATTATAACTAAAGACTAAAACATATAGAACAGCTAATATACTTACCATTGTCATTCTATTTGTAGTAAATGTGTGCACTTTACTTGCACAATGTTTGATTTGTTGTGTGTAATGCAGGTAAAAATTATGTGGTGATCTACTTACCATCACCAATTTTATTACTGTTCATTTTGTGATGATTTCTATTACTATTAAATATTCTCTCTTGACTAATGTGTTGTCCCTTTCACCTACTCACTGTTCATTGTGTTTTGGCTTTTTCAAGGAATTTGTCAATCATTTCATGAGGAACATGGGCTGTTGTTACTGGTGAGTAAAATTGTGCCGTGTATGAAAATGTCTCGGTTACGGATGTAACCCTCGTTCCCTGAGTAGGGAACGGAGACGTTACGTCGAGTGACGGAGAATGGGGGTTTCGCCTAGAAAGCCTATCGACTTCGAGTATTACAAAACGAGCCTATGGCAATGAAAATGCCATGGGTCTGCGGAATTTGCATAGCGTATCTCCGCCCCACCGCGTGGGTATAAAAGGAGGAACGCCGGCAAAGGCAGATCATGTCTTCGCTGAGGAGCCGAGACTGAACTCAGGCGTCTACCCAGCGGTACAGCGGAAGTGGCAGGGAGACGTAACGTCTCCGTTCCCTACTCAGGGAACGAGGGTTACATCCGTAACCGAGACGTTCCCTTTCGTAGTCACTCCGAGTTACGTCGAGTGACGGAGAATGGGGGTCCCCGTATAATCACGCCACCTTCACAGCTGTCTTCCAGTGCCCTGCGAAAGTCTGATCCCCCTGTCGTGATACGGCACGGACGAAGGAGTCCTACTTAACACAGGAATACCAAGGTACACTGGGGAGCATATCTCAGAGGAGATATGCCGCAGCATGCCTACCCGTAGGGAGGACTTAGAAATACACATATGGCCGGAAGGCTTCATATGGAGGAACACTGGAGTAACCAGCCCGTTTTCAACTCCAGGGGTGGCAAGGTGGCTTGCCGAGGGAAAGACACATGCTCAAAGAGGCTTACAGTGGACATACACATGTGGGGGTTACTCAGGGGAGGAACCATGCACACGGAGGCACCTAGCCGACGCACAGGCAATAGACACTGGCGCCAGCGTCAACAGTGCTGGAGGAACTCAGGGCTTCAGAAGGGAAGGCTCACCTGAGGAAATAATCGCACGTATCCAGTCCGTGGAGTGGAATGGCGAGCAAGCGAAGACACCTGAGCGGGTCCTGAACTAGCTGGTTGAAGCGAGTACATGGGAGGACACTGGCTCCACTCGGAGATTATAAAATCTGGCGAATGTGTTAGGTGTCGCCCAGCCTGCAGCTCTACAGATGTCTGCCAGCGAGGCGCCATGCGCTAGAGCCCAAGAGGAAGCCACACTCCGGGTGGAGTGGGCTGTCACACCAAGGGGGCACGGTCGGCCTTGCTGTTGGTAAGCCAAAGCAATGGCGTCCACTATCCAGTGAGACAACCTCTGCTTTGAGAGAGCCTTTCCCTTCAGTCTCCCACCATAACAGACAAAGAGCTGGTCTGAGGTCCTGAAACACCGCGTCCTGTCTACGTAAGCGCGGAGAGCGCGTACTGGACAGAGCAGTGCCAAGGCTGGGTCTGCCTCCTCCAGGGGCAGCGCTTGCAGGTTCACCACCTGGTCCCGAAAGGGAGTGGTAGGAACCTTGGGCACATATCCAGGCCGGGGTCTCAGGATCACGTGAGAGTAAGCCGGCCCGAATTCCAGGCACGCTTCGTCAACGGAGAATGCGTGCAGGTCCCCTACCCTCTTAATGGAGGCCAGTGCAACCAGGAGCGCTGTCTTCATAGACAGGAACTTAAGCTCCACTGATTGCAGAGGCTCAAAGGGAGCCCTCTGCAGGGCATTTAACACCACTGAGAGGTCCCAAGAGGGAACGAGAGGAGGGCGAGGAGGATTCAGTCTCCTCGCTCCTCTCAGGAACCTGATGATCAGGTCGTGCCCTCCCAGAGACTTACCATCAACTGCTTCGTGATATGCAGCTATAGCGGCCACATACACCTTCAGGGTGGAGGGAGACAGCCTTCGCTCCAGCCCGTCTTGCAGGAAGGAAAGCACGACACTGATCAAGCATCTCCTGGGGTCTTCTCGGCGAGAAGAGCACCAGTTGACGAAGAGGTTCCACTTCAACGCATAGAGATGTCTCGTGGACGAAGCTCTAGCGGAAGTGATGGTAGCCGCCACCGCAGGTGGCAGGGTACTCAAACCTGCCTCGTCCCGTCCAGAGGCCACACGTGGAGCCTCCAGAGATCGGGACGAGGGTGCCAAAGGGTGCCCCGTCTCTGAGAGAGGAGGTCCTCTCTCAGAGGAATTGGCCAAGGAGGTGCTGTCGCGAGGAGTACTAGTTCGGAGAACCAGGTCCTGGCGGGCCAGTACGGCGCAACCAAAGTGACCTGCTCCTCGTCCTCCTTGATCTTGCACAGAGTCCGTGCGAGAAGGCTCACTGGGGGAAACGCATATTTGCGTAGGCCCCGCGGCCAGCTGTGCGCCAGTGCATCCGTGCCGAGCGCCTCGGACAGGGAGTAATACAGGGCGCAATGGGATGAGTCGTGGGAGGCAAACAGGTCTATCTGTGCGTCCCCGAACTGGTCCCAAATCAGCTGGACCGACTGGGGATGGAGTCGCCATTCGCCGGGGATAGGACGGAACCAAGACATCTCGTCGGCTGCAAGGTTCCGAACGCCCGGAATGTAGATAGCACGAAGGGACCTCAGGTGCTTCTGACTCCATAAGAGGAGGTGGCGAGCGAGTTGCGACATACGGCGGGAGCGTAGACCACCTTGACGGTTGATGTACGCTACTGTTGCGGTATTGTCTGAACGGACTAGCACGTGTTGACCCTTGAGCAGCGTGTGGAAACGGTGCAGGGCAAGGCGTACTGCCAGCAACTCGAGGCAATTGACATGCAGAAGGCGCTGGGGTCCTGTCCAGGAGCCCGCGGCAGCATGTCCGTTGCACATGGCGCCCCAGCCCGTGGAAGAGGCATCTGTGGAGACAACAATATGCCTGGAAACTCGTTCTAGGGGGACTCCGGCCCGTAGAAAACTGAGGTTCCTCCACGGGGTGAGAACTGACGGCAGGTCGGAGTCACTGGGACTCGGAGCGTGCCGTGATGCCATGCCCACCTCGGGACTCGATCGCGAAGCCACAGCTGAAGCGGTCTCATATGAAGCAATCCGAGCGGTGTTGCCGCGGCTGCAGATGCCATATGCCCCAGGAGCCTCTGAATAATTTCAGTGGGACCGCACTCTTGCCCTCGAACTGACGAAGACAAGTCAGCAGTGAGTGTGCGCGCTCGCTCGTAAGCTGCGCGGACATGGCGACCGAGTCGATCTCCATACCGAGAAAAGAGATCCTCTGCACGGGGCTGAGTTTGCTCTTCTCCCAGTTGACCCGAAGGCCCAGACGGGCTAGGTGCCGGAGCACCAGGTCTCTGTGTTCGCAAACCTGAGCTCGAGAGTGGGCTAGAATCAGCCAGTCGTCGAGATAGTTCAGGATGCGAACCCCGTGTTCGCGTAGGGGAACAAGGGCTGCCTCGACGACCTTCGTAAAGACGCGAGGAGACAGAGCCAATCCGAATGGGAGAACCGCGTACTGGTATGCCTGCCCCTCGAAAGCAAACCGAAGGAACGGTCTGTGTCGAGGTAAGATGGAGACATGAAAGTAGGCGTCCTTCAGGTCTATCGCTGCAAACCAATCCTGTGGCCGCACGCACTCGAAAATGCGTTTGGCCGTGAGCATCCTGAACGGCAGCCTGTGAAGGGAGCGGTTCAGGACGCGCAGGTCCAGGATCGGTCGTAACCCACCGGTTTTCTTGGGGACGATGAAGTACGGGCTGTAAAACCCCGACCTCATCTCGGCTGGAGGGACAGTCTCGATTGCACCCTTCGCCAGCAGGGTGGCAACCTCCGCTCGCATGTTGGGGGCATTGCCACCGACCATAGTGAAGCGGACTCCGCTGAAGCGGGGAGGAGACCGAGCGAACTGAATCGCATAGCCGCGCCTGATCGTTCGGCGACCCAGCGGGACAGGCTGGAGAGCTCTAACCAAGCTGCCAGAAACTGAACCAGCGGGGTCATGCGAACGACAGACGTCCCCCCGGAGGGGCAGCGAGGCGGAGTGACCAGCCCAGGCGAGGGTGGCATAGCGGCCCGGTGCGGGGGCGTGGTCAAACTCCGCGCCCTGACAGAGGAGACCAGGGAAGGACCAGCGTTCCACGGGGGTCTGCTCTGCCAGGGGGCTGGCGACAGAGGGGGACGAGAGCGGTGTGGTCCGAAGACGGCACGCACTGTCGTCTGCGCCCTCTGGAACAGAGGGGAACGGGAGTGGCGAGGCCCGGGGGCGGCGCACACTGCGGTCCGAGAACTCTGTGACAGAGGGGGATGAGAGCAGCGAGGCACAGAGGCGTCGCGTACTGTCACCCGACTCTGTGTGCTCAGTGATGGGAGTATCGGTTCCTTCTAGAGAACAAAAGATTCTCCCCCGGCCCTCCACCGGGGAAAGGAGTGGTCCTGCTACCCACTCCTGGAAAGAACCGAGTCCCACCTCTGAGGAGCCCGTCTCAAGAGCGCCGCTTAACCTGGCATGTAGCGGGGGGCGGGGCTGGAGAGGGCTGTGGCGTCCGCCCGCGGCTTCCAGAGCCGGCCCATTAACGGGCGGGGAGGGAGCCGCGGGAGGGCGCCTTCGGCGGTGGGCAGACCGAGGGATCTGAGCGGACGGCAGGGCCGTCGGGACAGAATCAACGTCAGTCTGCACATGGGCGGTTGAGAGCTGTTGGGCAAAGTCCTCAACCGCACCGCCGAAGAGGCAGACCTGAGATATGGGAATGTCGGACAGAATGTCAGCCGCGCGACATCCAGCACATCAGACAGGTTCAGCCACAGAATGGGGAGCATCACCTGACCCAGGGAGCGTACGGCCACTTTCGTCGCTCGGGGAGCGAGGTCAGTGGCGGCACGCAGCTCAGTGAAGAGGCCTGGGTCAGTCCCGCCCTCGTGCAGGACCATGAGCATCTGGGTCAGGTAGACCAGCAGAATGACCATGGCAGCAGGGAGGCGGCTGCCAGTGGCGCTATAGGATCTCGCCACAAGTGTAGACGAAAAACTACAGGCCACGGACGGGTGCTTAGGATTGCGCCGAGAAGAAGCACTCTGAGGACATATAGCATCGCAACAGAGCGTTCAGCCGGGGGAACCCCAGTGTACCCATGGCAGCAGCCCCATCGAGGGGAGGAAAGGCGGATGAGATCAGCGAGCGGTCCCGAGAAGACCAGGGGGTCTTCAAGGACTTCGAGATCTCATCATGCACGTCCGGGAGGGAAGGTATTGGGGTTTGCCGTGGACGTGTCGGCGGCCTTACCCAAAACCAATCGTCCCAGGAAAGCATGGCCGTCATCTCTGGATCGGACTCAAGCACAGCCGTATGCACACCAGGAGGTGGCGGCTGTGACGAGTGGTCATTTCCAGAGAATCAAACCCGCCTAGTGAAGCTGCTACAAACATAGTATCATCCTCTGTAGCTTCAAATGAAACACACGGGCCACCTTTTTTTTTTTTTTTTTTTTAGAAGGTAGACCCGTGGGAATCACCTGTTCACTAGCGGGCACCGTCATTGAGGAGGGGGGGCTGGGGCGTGGACACGGAGTCGGCGCCTTGTTCCAGACCAACACCCTCCGGTCACCCTGGCCACCAGCCGAAGATCGGGTGGTGGATGAGGGGACTCTCACTCTTGCGAGTTCACCGAGTCTCGACCTTAATGACGCGATGGTCATATTCCCACAGAGAGAACATGAGTCATCCACGAGCGCTGCTCTAGTATGATCAAGCCCAAACATACCAGACAACGCTCGTGCCCATCAGAGTCCGATACCAAGCTGCCGCAACCATTCTGTTTTTTTTTTTTTTTTTTAAATGCACGGGCGAGCCGTCTTTAAAAAGACGTGCCGCGTGCGAGCTCTTTTTGTGAAAGGAGAGAAACTCCGCGATGTTGAAGCGAGCAGGGAGAAACACACTCACTGGCAGATCACTGCACAGACCAGCAGGCAATGTGAATTCGCTGCGGATCGCCGTCACACCAACACCGGAGAGTGGCTCGTCTCGTAGAGCGAAGTCAGAAATAGCTGTGGAGTGAAGAGATGCTCTTGGCTCCGAAGCGAAAACATGATCTGCCTTTGCCGGCGTTCCTCCTTTTATACCCACGCGGTGGGGCGGAGATACGCTATGCAAATTCCGCAGACCCATGGCATTTTCATTGCCATAGGCTCGTTTTGTAATACTCGAAGTCGATAGGCTTTCTAGGCGAAACCCCCATTCTCCGTCACTCGACGTAACTCGGAGTGACTACGAAAGGGAACGGGAGTTATCCCCAAAAGTTATTGGGGTAAATAAATAGCCTATTTGACAGCATCATGCTCTATGACGAAATTGTTTAATTATAAACCGATCCATAAGCATTATTTTGTTGTACATTATTCAACACGCCGTTTTAGTATAGGCTATAGAGATATTAAAAACTAGAAACTACTATTTAGTTCCCTTAACCGCTTTTGAATTGGAACCGGTATCGTTCAATTCTATGACAGCTGTGTTGCGTTCAGTAAAAGATGGCGGAACTGCAGCTCTGCACATGGGTGCGTTTGTTGCAATGGAACGTTCTACTGAGTTTCGCCTGTTGGTACTTCTATACTCTTTGCTGTGGTCGTCGAGTGGTAGACATTTGAACTTAATGAAGTGTTCAAGCCATTAAACAAATTAAACAAAAACATAAACATAAACATCTTCCACCATGTATTTTTCCTCTTCCACAGTCAGTGATGCAGGGAGTCTTATGATTGGTTGTCAAGCCAGCCAATCAGAATTTAGCAGCCTCATCTCTGATTGGCTGTAATTATGGCATATTGTAACGCTGGGTTGTGTTGAGCAAGCGAGCCGTCTGCGCTTAGTGAACACTCAGGGCTGGAGATGAGAGGAGCAAGAAAGCGAAAATTTGCACATGCGAAAGAGAACATCTGCGCACATCCAAATACTTATTTTAAATGCAAAATTGATTTTCGTTCGCTCTAAATATTTTCTTATCTGCGAGACGAACATTTCTCCGCAAAACTCAGTTCACACGCGTGTGAAATGCCCTTTTGCATGCTCAAAATGTGATCTTGCACGCGCAGAATTGTGACTGAAATCTAACCCCATAGACTTCGGCCTTGTTGACAACCAATGCAAGTTACGTCTTGAGAGTAATGCGGTTCCAAGTCACGAGGACTTTTCTATCCCTTCAGAGGTGTGTGTCTAAAATGTAACCCAGATCGTTTTACTTGCCTTTGGTTAAATAAGCACTCGTTATTAAAATTGTAGATATTTCAATAATACCTCATGTATAATGTAGAATTATACATGTACATTAATATCTTTTAAATAGAATTACGATTACTTGTAGGCCAATATATGTAGCAGGGCATTCAGTTACTTTTGACAGGACAATACTAAAGTGTCAGTGTATTTCATTAGACTTTAACTTTGCCAGCTATAAAAAAAAAAAAATCTAGCATTTCCCCATGTTTTAACACTGAATTTTAGTGACAGTCGAAATGCATGAGCCACTGGTGATGACAGTTCCCCCCTCTCCCTGCCTTGCCATACCACACCCACAAAAAGATTGTGAGCTAGACTTGAGCTGAAAGAGGGGGGTTATATGACCCTTTAAAATAGCTTTGGAGCAACTGTGATGGAATTTCATGCAGTGTTTCCGTTCTAGAGCTGGCTCTACATGGCACTAAATATCCAACATTTGAATGGTCACATATATTAATTAAATTTGACCACCACAATGGTAAAAGCCAAAGTAAAAAACAGTTGTAATGGAAACATTATATTATCTAGTGTAATTAAATTTGATATACTTAGACATTTGTCTCCACTGTAATAGTGTGAATTACAAATATTTCTTCATATATGAGTGGAATACACTTCCAACGGAGTTGAAAGAATTAAAACAAATAACTGGTCATTGTGGTTTCTCAAAAAAAAAAAAAAAAAAACGAAAATATGGCTACTGTTGAACCCAAATTGTGAACATTTATAGATATTCTGGTATTGTAGTTGTTTGTGTATGTCCTTAACATCAACCTGCAAAAGGGACAACGGATGAAAATTAGCCAGTGTTGGCTAAATCTGGCGCATTTTACATATTGTTATGTACTATTAATGTGTACTGTCTCTGATTAAATAAATACATAAATAAATACATATTTCACTTTATATCAATATCCTCAATCTACCTTCCTCTGTTGCTGTGGTTTTCAGAGACTGAGGTAGCTAACAATACTGGAAAATGAATGATTAAGGATAAGACACAAAAAAAATGTGCTTGAAATATTTTGAAAGAGCATCTCCTGATCTCCACATGTATCTAACAAAATTTACCTTCACTGTTAGAAATTATTCAATTACTAGTTTACAATTGTATGGACATTTTGAGTGTCATACAGGACCATGTAGTATTGTTTTAGAATATGTCAGACATGAAAAATATTCAAACTTATTGGACTAAATTTCCTATTTGTTATTTAAAAGAGAAATTAGAGTATGTTAGTATGTATCTTGTATGTATCGATGAACAATTTTGAGATTGAGAGGTAGCAAAGATGCAGGGGTCTCAGATTTGAGACATACAGCCAATCTGTTTTAACCAAGATTACTAAACTAAATAAGACTCAATGCGTATTCTGACACAAAATGTTGTCTTGTCATACTGCAAATCAGACCATGCAGACAGAATAGGCAAGCACACTTTTTTAGTCTTTAAGATATTTTTTCAAAGATAAAGATTTCATAAAGAAACAAATAATTATTTCTGATTATTTTTGTTTCTTCAAACCTTTTAATTGCTGTCCTCACCTTGTTCCGTAGGTCTCTCAGGTCACTTGCCACGATACCTTTCTTAATGGAGCGATCAGAGTCGATTACCCGGAAGGGTCTGGCGTGCTGAGTCCACCGTGGTAAGAGCTGCTGGGTCATAGAACCACAGGCTGATATGCATCTGTGGATAGTGACACACACAGTCACAAAATGGCTTGCTTGAAACTCAGCTCCCAGTTTTACACAAATAAATATAAAGAAGCTTATTCTGATTATGAATTAATAGAACAAAACATTGCATATAAAGGACAATAATAATACAAACACTGTTACTTTGACAGGGAGGTTGAGAACACATCAAGAGATTTCTTGGCATTGTCCATTGGAATCAACTGTATAGCTCCAGTAACCTACAAAAATACAGAAAATATAACATAAGTAAATAAATACCATTAATATCATATCTTCACAGTAGATGATCATAGACAAGCAATTTCTTACCCCAGTAAGAAACAGGGACACACATAGCACTGTCTAAATACACATAGGACAAGAGGACAATGATACTGTGAACAGTACATCTAGTTTCTGTCCATTCTGTCCATACAATATATTAATACATTAAAATATTTAGAGTTTAAAATCTATTGTAAAGTTAAAACTCTTTTGTAAACCTAAAGACATAAGGATAGATCTTATTAGCTTTCTTGACTTCACTAGCTATTGTAAAAAAGTATTACTATTTTACAAGAAACCTTAATACAATACTAATAATCACATAATACCTTAAAGCAAGCTCAGTGACTCCGTTTTCTGCTCTGGTATTGTTCCGAATTTACATTAAATCTGCTTGTCTCATCTCTTTGTGGCTTGAGAATCATTGCAAAACAATTTTTTTTCACCTTTGCTCCACTGACTGCAAGAGTGTTTGGTCATGCTGTGTTGAGCAATAATGTCTAAGCCTCTCAGTTCCAGTTCACATCACTCCACAACAAATAAAAGATATATTGATATACTTGTAGTGCATGTTCTGTGTTCAAAAGAACTTCACGTCACATCCAATAGCCCATATAGCAGTGAGGCCAATCATTTGTATTGAAACTTGTTTTCGTCACACAGTAATACTTTTTAAAAGATAATTGCAGAATTTTTATCTTTCAATTGCAAGTTTACATCTCACAATTCTGACTTTATTTCTCAGAGATACAAAGTGAGAATTGAGAGATATAAACTCTCATTTGCATTTTATAAAGTTAGAATTGCAAGATATAAACTCGCAATTGCAATACATATACTCACAATTGCAAGACATATATGTCACGATACCACACACAGGAAACGGGTAGATCCAATAGCAGTTTAATGGGTATCCGTAAATCATAAAACCAGTCCAGGCAAGGGTCAAAATCCATATAAGCAATCCATAAACGAGAAACAAAACAAGAACACAGACCTCCAAAGTGGTGTGACGAATAACAAGGACTCCGTAACAAACACTAAACAGGCAGGGTATTTATACACACAGAAACTAACAATCATGATGGGGAACAACTGAGTGCAATGAACAGTGATGAGTGCAGACAAGGATTGTGGTGGATGCAGTTCCTAATGTGAATGACACCGTGGGGGAAGAGGACCTCTAGTGGACACCAGGGAAACACACACCAGACACTGTGACATAACCCCCTCTCTGCGGAGCGGCTACCAGACGCTCCACGACACAACTTCAAAACAAACAAGAGTCCAGGAGGGAGGTGGAATGGTGGAGGACCAGGGGGAGGGATGGGGGGCCAGGTCCATGGAGGGGAACAAGAACAAGGGGTGACGGCTTAGCCGGTAGCCAGGGCGAAACAGAGTCCATCGGGCGGCCAGGGCGAAGCAGACGACCCATCGGGCGGCCAGGGCGAAGCAGACGACCCATCGGGCGGCCAGGGCGAAGCAGACGACATATCGGGCGGCCAGGGCGAAGCAGGGCGAACAGCGGGCTGTTCGGGGACGGCCTCCGGGATGACAGCGGGCTGTTCGGGGACGGCCTCCGGGATGACAGCGGGCTGTTCGGGGACGGCCTCCGGGATGACAGCGGGCTGTTCGGGCGCGGGCTGCTCTGGCACGGCTTCCGGATTCTTGGGGAGGCTGGAGGTCTTCCCCCTCCTCCGCCATTTCTGATGGCGATGTGCAGACTCTGGGCTGGACGGGAACCACGGCGAACAGAGCTCTGGGCTGGGCGGAATCAGCGGCGGATGGAGCTCTGGGCTGGACATCACCAGACCAGGGTTGAGGAGGGACCGAAGCGGAGAGTGGTGCCGGGTCTCACCTCTAGCACCTCCTCTCCTGCGACCTCCACAGGTCCCAGAAAACCTGGCCAGACGGGTTCCCTCAAAAGATTGTCCGTGCCTGATGGAAGGGTGCTCAAGGGAATTGACCGCCATAGTCTCCTCAGTCTGACGGGCCCACAACGTAAAGCACTGAAAAATGTTCATACGAGGCGGAACCTCTCCAGCTTGCGAATTCCCCCTCTGCTGCTTCCTCTCCCTCTCGGTGGTTGGGGAAGAGCCACAAAAACCCATACCGCTGGATCTATACAAGACGGAGTCCTTCTGTCACGATACCACACACAGGAAACAGGGGTAGATCCAATAGCAGTTTAATGGGTATCCGTAAATCATAAAACCAGTCCAGGCAGGGGTCAAAATCCATATAAGCAATCCATAAATGAGAAACAAAACAAGAACAGGCAAGAACACAGACCTCCAACGTGGTGTGACGAATAACAAGGACTCCATAACAAACACTAAACAGGCAGGGTATTTATACACACAGAAACTAACAATCATGATGGGGAACAGCTGAGTGCAATGAACAGTGATGAGTGCAGACAAGGATTGTGGGGGATGCAGTTCCTAATGTGAATGACACCGTGGAGGAAGAGGACCTCTAGTCGACACCAGGGAAACACACACCAGACACGGTGACAATATACTCACAATTGCGAGAAATAAACTCACAATTCTGACTTTATAGCACGCAATTGTAAGTTTATACCTCTCAATTCTAACATCTTTTCTTAGAATTTTGAGTTATAAACTCACAATTGCAAGTTATAAAGTCCAATTCTTTTTCAGAATTGCGAGTTTATATCTCCCAATTGTGTGTTATATAGTCAGAATTGCGAGATATAAACATCCAATTCTGAGAAAAAAAGTCCGAATTGCGAGTTTATTTCTTGCAATTGTTAGTTTACGTCTCACAATTCTGACATTATAACGCGACTTTATATCACGCAACTCTGAGATAAAAGTCAGAATTGTGAGATAAAAAGTCGAAATTACCTTTATAATTTTTTGTTCTGTGGGGGAAACAAGCTCACCACATTGTGCCGATGTGATAAGAGTCACACTTGGGAGCCCCAAACACGCCTGATTACTTCAGAAAAGGTAAATGAGAATTTACATGCCACTTCTTTCAGATTTGTTCTTCGGAGCCAGTCTCCCCACCTATGCACAGAGAAGTGCAGGGAAGTTCCCCTGGATGCTTCGACTGCGATCTAAAGGACTAAAATACTCTAAAAGAGCGAACAGCGTATTTTTAAAGATTTCCACCCATGTATTTCTGAATGTGGTCGGCATCTTTCTCCCTCGGAAGGCCAAGATCTGTGCCATGGGTACGTTGTGGTACTTGTTCTTTTGTGGATGAGTTTAATTTTTAATTCTGGACTCGTGATGAGGATGAGTTATCAATCACAGCATCAGAGGGTGGGCTTGTGCCTTCGGAGCCGGATGACTTGATTGGACTTGTTGGGTCTGGTGTGCTGGCTCAAACTGAGGCTAACATTCTTGCCCGGGCTGCCGCGAGCATCAGGCCAGAGAGGAATCCTCAGCCCTCTCCTAAGCATTCACGGCTAGATGATTGGTTTCTGGGCTCAGAGCCAGACTCACATGTACGGCGCCACTACATGTACGGCGACTGATTTGGCTCGCAGCCCTGTTCCTTTCCATTTATTTATTTACTTATTTATTATTACTCTATATTATACCGGCAGCCTAATAATCATGAATGCACTCCGCTATCTTTTAACACATCTCCAGCGAATGGCTTCTTCGCGCAAAAGAAAAACTCTTCATGAATCGCAGTGAAATGCAGTGGCCTGGTGTTTCCAGATGGATCGAGGTTGTTCCAAAACTCCTGAGCTCTAAGTGCGTGCAAGTATGTGCTTAGAACTATTAATGTTGCTGTCTCCACGAACTGCTGAAATGTCAATCACTATTGGCAGTATCATCATGCCATAAAAAGAAGACCGTGGGAATATGTAGCAAATCAAACTTTATTAACGAAACAGAAGATCAGAATGAATAATTTCTTTAATTTATTTTTATTATTTTATTTTTCATTTTTTATTTATGGGTGAATGACGGATAAGGAAAAAAAAATAAAACTGGCAAAACATTCCAATTTTAGGACTTTATATACTTATTAGAGTGTTGTGTATGTAATGCAATGACATGTACACATTTCAAGAATGTAATTAACCATTTTTTTTGTTGAATCAGATCTTTTTCCCCATGAAAATGTCATTCCTGGGTAACGTAATGAATTTTTAAATTAATTACATTGCTACCATTGTTGGCATATACAAATGTACTGATATCCATAATTGGAGCTCAACAAACAATTAGTGCTCGGAAAACTACATTTTAATAATAATTAATATAATCAATTTGGGATTTCATATAGACATGGGCTCATTTTTGGCTGCTGATAACTCAAAATTCAGAACCAAATTTAAAAAAAAAAAAGCTGGGAAATGTTTAAAAATGTTTTCCAATAAAGTAAATAAGACTTGTTTTATCCTTAACTCAACAAAAAAACTGAATTGTGTAATCTAACACACAAATACGGGTTAAATTGTCATTGTTAGCCGGAATGACATACTGTTAGACGGAAGGACATTCTGCAATATTTTTCAGGATTACCATGAAAACCAGCCTCGGTATCATTTTTCTTTCCAACACTCAAACTTGAAACAAAGTAGGAAATACTAAAACTTTTTTTAAATCGTTAAAAACGTGTCAATCAACATTTTTTTATGTAAATTGATTAATTCAGCCAACACTTAAATGCAACAGCATTTCATACATTTTGTGATAAAAATTAACATATTTTATAAATACAGCTATAAAAGCTTTATTCTTGATTTAAAAGCATATCTATAATGTTTAATAATTGTATTTTCATACTTTATTATTTATCAATTTATCATTTCTAAATTAAGTATTGCATTATTTACAAACCAGTTATGTAGGAACTGTCAGTGGTTCATAAGATCACTTAGAAAGTGTATGTAAAGGATTAATAAACTATTAAAATGTACATTCATACATATGATTTAGAGATATAGTAATAGTAACTTAGTGTGTTAGTAAAAGCTTTATTTACATGTATTTCTACTGTAATTCAGGGTTAATTCAAGTTGTTATAAAGTATTTAGTAGTGGTCAGTTAACTATTTTGTGAGCTCATCTAAAGTGAGGACTAGTTATGCCTTGTAAAGCATTTATAAAGGAGATTTAAAGACTCAGTTATCTTCTAAACAGAAAAAGGAAACAAACACAACACTGTGATACAGAACATAGAAATATTTAACTGAGTCTTTAAATCTCCTTTATAAATGCTTTACGAGGCATAACTAGTCCTCACTTTAGATGAGCTCACAAAAGTAGTTAACTGACCACTACTAAATGCTTTATCACTACTTGAATTAACCCTGAATTACAGTAAAAATACATGTTAATAAAGCATTTACTAACACACTAAGTAACTATTACTACATGTCTAAATAATGTTTTTTATAAGATGTCTTTATAACTACCTGAATTTACTACATTTACTCACACTTTCTAAGTGATCTTGTGAATCACTTATCAACTCCCAAATAACTGGTTTGTAAATAACGCAATACTTCATTTAGAATGTATAAATTGATCATTAACAAAGTATGAAAATAGAATTATTAAACACATAATAGATATGCTTATAAATCAAGAACAAAGCATTTATAGCTGTATTTGTAAACTGCTTATTAATGTCTATTAATGCTTTATAAATTATGAATTAACTGTTTACTAATGCTTAACTAATGATTAATAGCATGCAGTTATTATAAAGTGTTACCAAAATGGGGTATAATTAATAAATATGACTACATCATTCGTGATTACATTATTATTAACATTACAAAATTCAATTCGAAGATAATTGAATGTGACTCATTGAATCATATGAAATCAAGATGAATGACAGCAAAAATATGGCAAAAAAACATACAATTATGTAAATAATGTTAATGTTAATAATATAACTAAAATAACTATGCCTAAAAGTTTACAAATGTTAATTAAAAACTAGATTGTTACGTTTATGTCATTCTGGATAACAGATGACATGTCCTGGCTAACAGAGGTTTTTTGTCCAAGAATGACATGTTGTTATCCAGGAATGACAAAACAAATATTTTTTCTTTATAATCAGGCACTAACTGAACCACCATGGAAAACTACAACTTAGCTATTATCGCTATAAGGTAATCTTTTAGATCAAATAGATATTTTTTTAATATAAAAACATTATAAATGTTTTATTAGTGTTATCCAAAAGGACACATGATATTGCTGCAAAGTGCACCAGTGACCGAAAAGGTCAAAATATCAACATTTAAAGAGAAGCTTACTCACATTTGCACATGTTCTGGTGCTCCTTCAGGGTCTTCTTTTTGATACAATATTATGTCACTTGACATAACAAAATGCATTATGGTCCAAAATGGTAATTTATGTCTGTTATCCAGGAATGACATTAGAGAAATCACAATTTGGAGACAAAAGTCTTTATGTCATAAAAATGTAAATAAACTTAGTATTATCACTATATTTGTAGGTATCGTTGAAAACATCAATACATTTATGCCCAAGTAGATTATAAATACTTTTATTTATATTTTTTACATTTTTGTCGTATTTTTGTATTCAGATTTTAAGCCGGGACAGTTACCCGGAATGACATTTTGGGACTTTTGAGCTCAATAGTTCCTTCAAGATTAATTATTTATATTGAATTCTCACATGAGTAATTAAAGAGGGGGAAGTTGAGTCATTTAATGAAGTGCATTTAAAAATGTATACATTTTTAATGAAATTAATATGCTTTGGACACCGGAATTGACACGCCACGTCATTGACCCTTATAATAATTATAATATTTATACATTTATACATCATTACATTTATATAACGCTTTTCTATGCACTCAAAGCGTTCTACATGGAAGGGGGAATCTCCTCAACCACCACCAATGTGCAGCATCCACCTGGATGATGCGACGGCAGCCATATTGCGCCAGAACGCCCACCACACACCAGCTTATTGGTGAAGAGGAGACAGAGTGATGAAGCCAATTAGTATATACGGGGCTTGGGGGCTTGTTGGTGCTCTTGTGCTTCTGTTGTGAGAGTGCTGGAAAAATTGGAGTGAAGACTGCAAGCTACAGCCAGACAGCAGGGAGTTAGCTTGACCAGCAGAGAGTTCTATGAAGGCTTCCAGGTTCCTTCTCATTAATCACTCTCTGTAAGAGAAAAGGGTAAACAGAAGGCAAACAGACGTAAGTGAATGTCTGGGAGATCAAAACTCGCCTGGTCTTTCCAGAAAGCGAACCTCAGGAACTTCCTGTGTTGTGCCAGTATTTCTATATGAAAATATGCGTCTTTGAGATTAATCATGACGAACCAATTGCGATGTTGAATTTACGACATGATCATCTTGATCGCAAGACCATCAGGATTTATTTTTCTTTGAAATAATAGTCCTGAGGTTTTGCCTTTTTGGAGGCGTCTGAGGGCTATAAGCTGGTTCCCATGTCTTGCTGAGGGGGAGTGTGACCCGCCACCCGCTGTTTTTGCGTATCATGTCTCATAGATTTTCATAGATTTTCTATGAATTTTAGAGATTTTCCAAAACTGGCCCACTGGAGAGCAAAACACAAATCAGAACAGACCGGAAAGAACACCGGCAAAATAGGGGAAGATCCATAAATGTAACTCTAATGCACTGTCCAGACTCAGTGATTCCAGATCGAAGTTTAAATCCGAATTTGGAAAGGCACAGAAAATTAAAAAAGCATTTTATGAAGCCCCTTAAGGGATATGATTAGGTTTGTTGCGGTAGTCGGTTACATTAAAGTACATAATATTTCACTTATCAAGTGAAGATAGCAAGGAGAAGATGACTGACAGGACAATGCCGGAGGATTAGATGTGCAACAGATCCTGAGCATCACTGACAAATATCTTATCTTTTAAAATGTGTGGGCAATACTGCCACTCCCTATACAGATATATAGTACGCATGACAGCGAATTTGAAAGTGAAAGTAAATAGCGAGTACGCATTCAAAAGTGATTTCAACACCCCAAATATTGATAGCAGGTCCCTGATGCCCACAAATTATATACAATATATTTACCCACTTATATGTTTGTTTATATGATTTTTCCTCCTATCTCATATTTTATTTCCATTTCATAATGTCCCTATAGAGGCTGATTTCTGAGCCCCCCCCCCCAAGAAATAATTTTAACCGACTATTTTTTATTGTCTTTGTCACAATATCCTCTGTGTCTAATGTGTTTTGTATTCAAGGAGTATTATTGTAATATTCTGTTGCCTTGCTGTTTCTGGTTTCATTTCCTGTGGTTTAGTTCCTGTTATATTTTGTTTCCATAGCTGCCCTCTTTTGTTACTATGACAGCTCATTACCTACACCTGTTCCTAGTTAGCCTCTTTTTTTTGCCTGTGTATATACATACCCCTGTGTTTCAGTCTTTTTTTGTCAGTCGTTGTCTTTAATTGTTTTTCTAAGGCTGTTGCATCTCCTGTTTCCTTGTTGGGGCAACACTTTAGTTTAGGGTCTAGTTTTCACTACTAACTAGTTGCTTATTAGCATGCATATTACTAGTATATTGGCTATTGGTTTATTAGTACTTATAAAGCATGACCATATTCTAAATCCCTTAATCCTACCCAATTCCTAAAGTTACAACTGCCTTACTAACTATTAATAAGCAATAATTAGGAGTTTATTGAGGCATAGTTAATCGTGAGAATTGGACCCTAATCAAAAGTGTGACCCTTGTTGGATTATTCTCATCTTCCTTGTTGGATTTCTTTTTTTTTTTTTGTGTGTGTGTGTGTGTGTGTGTGTGTGTGTGTGTGTGTGTGTGTGTGTGTGTGTGTGTGTGTGTGTGTGTGTGTGTGTAACAAACTCAGATGTGGTGTCTGTTTAGAATCCATTTGCAGAAGTTTATTGAAGCAGAAAATCCATATCGACAGGCAAAGGGATAGTCAAAGATACAGGCTAGTTTCAGTGAACAAAATAGACAGTCCAAATAGGCAACCAAAACGTGTTATCCAAAAGGCAGGCAAAAGGTCATAACAAGAAGCAGTAACAATGGCAATGGAAATTGATGGAGAGGAGACAGAGTGATTGCCAATCAGTATATATGGGGATGATTAGGAGGCCATGATGGACAGAGGCAAATTTTGGCCCCTACTCTTTTTCCAAAGGACATCCTGGGATTTTTAATGATCAGGACCTTGGTTTAACGTCTCATCCGAAGCAGGTATTAAATACTGCTTGCAATTAGATCCTCGTCTCTTTTCTTCCCTGTGTACCGTAACAGTGTCAAGATCGGTTTTTCATGGATGTATGAAGTCACCGGTTAACACTGTTGACCTAATTCTTGCAGATTACCTGTTTTAAACATATTTAAAGCTTCATATTTTAAAACTTAAACAACTTCATTTTGGTAAATTGTCTGACTGAAAAGTATTTTTGTGCTATATTTCTTTCAAACAAATGTTAATGTAGATAAGAAAGGGAGTTTCTTAAAAAGAAAAACCCAGACCCTGCCAAAAAAGCCTTAGTGGAAGTGGTCAAGTGATTTGGTGGTCTAAATTTAACCTTTGCAGCCCACTGCTCCCCTAATGATGATAGCTGTGCTATTTTTATTATGATGTGGCAGCTGTGAAAGCATTTATTGGCTCTGAGCTGCCAATGACACAGGCTCCAGTACTGTGTGACACATACATTGTTTGGTGGTAGTGAAAAAGAGATGAGCTTCGTCATACTGAAAGGCTCATATGAGAAGTACACAGACTCATCAGGCTCAAACAACAAACCACACCAGAAGAAAGAATTGGAGCTCAACCTGAGTGGATTAACATCAATATAAAGAAGATACTGTAGTAGCTCCTGTTGTGTGGAATATTTTCCATGACCTCCTGCAACTGCTAATGAAACATTTTTTAGAAAATCATATAAAAAAAGAGGTCAATGGTCAGAAAAGCTGACATCAGGGTCAATATCCTCTTTGTCTGAAGAAGAGGTCCCGAAGATTAGTGTTTTGGCTGGTCCTAAATGCTAATTTAATACTACTGTTGACACGTAAGTTTACATTTGATGTTTACTTTTTACAATGGTGTTTGACTTATTTTGCAATTAAAAGCAATGTCATAAAAATAATGACTAGATAAATTGAATCACATTTATGTTTTAAAAATGTATGTTACTAAATATTTTAAGTAGCCTATGGGACTGTTCATTTTTATCCTTCATAACATTACTGTTAAAACAAATTAATTTGTAACCTGTATCATCCTTTTAGTAATATCCTATAAGACATAGATATGTATTACTAGAATATCACTAGAAAAATGCCACTAATCCCTAAACTCAACAAAAAGAGAGGGAAAAAAGAACAAGACAATTGAACATCACCCATGTATACCAGGTGCTCTACGGTAAAAAAAAAATAAAAAAATAAAAACTCGGGACACGTCCTTTTTTATTATTAAACTTATTTTTTTATAATTAAGCGTCCTTTTAAGTTCTCTTGTAATATTCATGAATCAAAGTACAACATACATATACACAAGCAGGCACTTGGAGCCGAGAATTACTACAAACTACAAAGGAATTAGAGAATTCATAAGCATCCGATATAGGCTATTTGATATATGAGACATATTTACAGAAAATTCTAATCCAATATCTTTCAGATAACCTTGACAGGCAACACTAATTGACTGGGGCGCTGACTATGAACATGATAAAAGTATGTGGTAACATTTATAATAACTTTCATTAGCCATCATGAAGAAACATCATATAATGCTTAGCAGATTAGTAGGTCCACATTTAAATATGAATATTTATCAAACTTTCATGGTCATGATAAAAATCTAAATGTATGTTAACTAATGATTAAATATGATATGGTATGTATTCATGTTTAATTAATTAACATTATTATAAGTTTATTTTCATGTAATGTACACACAAGCTACCTGAGTGAAGTCTTTGGTCGTGTATATTAATTACATTAACATTATTTTGGCACAAGTGTGTACTATTCATCTGACAAATAAAGAGCCATATTATTTGGACATGGTTCATATTACTTGACTGGATGCTCCTGGAAAACTGACCAAGCATGACCCAATTATTATTTGCATGACCCAATTAATAGTTATCTTTAAGGTGCAGAATCAGTAATCTTCTATGCTGCTTTGACTGATATGGCAGTCATTATGAATTTAGACTGACAAATGATCAAGGCCCACTACCTGAATTGGTAATGAACTGAACACAGGTTACAAGATTTCTTCTAAATTGAACTACACTTTGCTTGGCACAGGATATTATGGTGCAAGACATTAAAAAGCATGAAGTGCCGAGGAACAAACAAAAACATCTATTCATGTGTAAATTGACCAACATTTATAAAACGCATCATGTATAAATGCCCTTTAAACAGTAGAAAACATTCTCTACTGATTTGGATTTCTGAAACCACTGAAAAGCAGCCATAATGTGAAATGGTATTTTGATGTATAGTCCCTGATATTGGAAAGTGATGAATTCTGATGCTATGAGTGTTTGTCAAAGTAGTTAATCTGAACACGCTTTGTCTTATGTTGCACATGGCCAACTCTCCAGTGTCTTTTTTTGGACAGACTATATTTAAAGGCTTCCTCTTGATATACAGCACCAGCTGTCTGGTCTTAAGCAAGGAATGGACACTAGAGTTATCTTGACTGCTGTAAGAGGCCTTCCTTTATGTAAGGAATGTTTCACTATCCCATATAAAGTTCAAAACGTATATAGTATTCTGCCCTACAAAGCAAAAAGGCAGTAACTGCATTTTTGGTCAAAAATGAGTTATTATCATTTTAATGACATTCAAGGCATCCTTTGTTATGTGACAAAACATCTTATCTCAAATGTGTGATGTTTTGGAGAAAAATGGTAGTCGTTTGTACAGTAACTGCAAAAAACCCTAGTGAAACAAAGCAAGAGTACAGTAACATCCATTACTGTATTCTTGTTATGTTTTACCTAACAAAAAATAACCGTGTTGCTGCGCAGTGTAGTTACTGTTGCCATGGTGAACATGTACACAGCTGATTTCGCGGCATCCTCACGGGACGGTTTTAACATTTGCGATTTCACCCTTCTAACTTCACACAAATTTTGTTTGAGATGGCACAAAGCCGGGGAAAGAAGATGGTCGAACTGGCGTTGAAAAGAAAATACCCGGAGTACAGTGGCAGATTAAACATTTAGAGGCTAAGCTATCACAATATAAACACCTGTCAGCCGCCAGGGCGGGACTTCCTCTCAGAGGTCCATTCAGATAGAATTATGCTAATTGACAGGCGATGTTTTAAATAGCTTTGCTTACCTGCCCCTGATCCTCCCTGCTCCTAGCTGTAACTTTATCCTCTGTAACTTCACATCATCGCCGATGCCATGTCATCATTTCTTTGTTCATGTCACAAAGTTATAATCCAACCAGCGGTGAAAAAATATTCAATAACTAGAAAAGCACTCGGAGAGCACTAACCTCTGTCAAGGCGTGATCTTCTTCACTCTTATTAGCCTACATGAGCGACGTCTTCTTTTTTCATAGGCTAATCATTCACGCCATTATTGTCCAGCAGGAGAATATAACTGTCCATAAACACAGCTATCGGTGTAACTGTTATTCTTTAACGTGACCGGTGTCTTTTCAACTTAAAACACACTCTCTTCGCGGACGCTGTTTGAAGACTATGTCCGCTGTTTAGATAAGTTAGCGAGTTGTGAGCAAAACTGACATCTTTCTCTTTACTGTTGTAAGCATCCATGCTTTCAACAAAAACAAACTTCTGCAGACAGAGCGAGCCGGCAGGTATTTACCATGTAATGTAAAATACCTAATGTAACTTATGAAGCCAGGCTTCGTTTTTTTGTGTTGGCTTTTCTTTCTTCATTTTCATTAAGGGTGCAAAACTATTCATTTAATGTGTTAGCCTAATTCATGCACTATTTTGTCATGGACCTAATTTAAGTTATTCCCTGTACAATGAAATATTATGATATACAGACATCATCTGTAATCTTTGTCCTCTCATGCCACCAAACAGGAGGGTGTTTTGGTATTCCCTGCCTGTGAGCAATGTTGTGGAGGATGACGAGTAATAACCATTGCTACAAAGTGGTTCTAGAATTTATATTAAAAAAAATATATGCATATGAAATGTGGTGTTCATCAATTATTTTTATTATTATTATTATTATTATTATCATTATTATATATATATATATGTTTTTTTTTTTTTTAGCCTACAGTTTTGCTCTGTTGAATTGGAGTTGAACTTGCCTATTATTGCTCCAAAGAAAAGTTGTTTTGCAGTGCTTTAACATTAATGTGATTTGTAGGTATAGCAGATACTACATTACAAATACATAAACACCCCCAGACACACATTAATCTAATACTCACACATAATAATGTGGTCCTATTCAAAATAAATTGTCCCCATTTGGGCCTTGATACAGCTTAGCAATGTGAGACTTTAAGCAGCCGTTTCAGCACCAGAACAGCTTCCGGGTGGAAAATATTGACCTAAAATGGCCAAATTAGTTTGGGTTTGGTATATCCATGTTCAGGAAAACAAATGGTTCCAATAGTTTCAAATACAGTGTATCTAACACACCCAGAGCCCAAGTTGTGGCAAAATAGTTTTTGGAGAATCTGTAGTTACTGCCTTTTTGCTTGGTATGGTGCCACGTTTTTGGTAAGTAATACAAAGCAAGAATACAGTAACTACAAAATAGGGGTAAAATATCAAATTAAATATGAGGATTGATATGTACAAAGAATAAGCTAATATAAAGTAACAAAACAGCCACATGTCCAATAATCTACCTACAACTACTTAGGCTGGATGACAGGATAACTTTAAAGTCATTTTTCTCAGTTCTGCACTCTGCGTAGTTACTGCCTTTTTGCTTTGTAGGGCAGTATTGTACCCTTACAAAAAAAGTAACTGCAGTACTTCAACTGCAATAGAAGTGTGGTAATTTGGACACAATAACAGCAGTACTGAAAACTTCACTTACACTGCATATACTGTAAATAATCACCATTGCACTGCAGCACAGAAAACTTACCTAAATTGTTCTACAGTTATAAAGGAAAGGGTATCACTTTAGAATAACAGTCCTTCATTAATGCAGGAAGTAATGCAGTCCAAATACGTAGTACTACATTAACACTTCAGTTCCCTTTCGTTGTCACTCCGAGTTACGTCGGATGACGATGAATGGGGTTTCGCTTAGAAAGCCTATCGACTTCGAGAATACAAAACGAGCCAATGGCAAAGAAATGCCATGGGTCTGCGGAATTTGCATAGCGTATCTCTGCCTTACCTTGTGGGTATAAAAGGAGGACGCTGGCAACATGCAGATATGTTTTCGCTTTGGAGCCAAGAGTATCTCTTCACTCCACAGCCATCTCTGACTTCGCTCTACTGGACGAGCCACTCTCTCCGGTGACGGCGATCTGCAGCGAGTTCACATTGCCTGCTGATCTGTGCAGTGATCTGCCAGTGAGTGTGTTTATCCCTGCTCGCTTCAACATCGCTGAGTTTTTTCTCCTCTCACAAAAGAGCTTGCACGCGGCACGTCTTTTTAAAGACGGCTCGCCTGTGCATTTCTGGTTGCGGTCGACTCATTTCCGATTTTGATGGGCACATTCTCTGCTCTGCGTGCTTGGGCTTGATCACGCTAGAGCAGCATTTGTGGATGATTCATGTTCTCCCCGCGGGAACGTGACCATCGCGTCATTACGGTCGAGACTCAATTATCTCATTAGAGAGAGAGTCCCCTCATCACCATCTGACTAGTAAGTCAAAGTGCAAATCACAATCTCTGCTGTCCCAACTTAATTGATACAAGTAGTGTAGAACATTATATAGAAACTGTGTCTATTCCTCGTCTAGTGAGGCCAAACAATAAATCTAGTTTAGGATCTAGGAAAAATCTTATTGTAATTAAACCAGAAAATCTAAATCTCAGTGAACAAAAAGAATTTCTAAAACTAGGTCTTCTAAACATTAGATCGCTCACACCTAAGGCGGTTATTGTAAATGAAATGGTCACAGATAATAATTTCGATGTTCTGTGCCTTACTGAAACCTGGCTTAAACCAAATGATTATTTCGGTCTAAATGAGTCTACTCCACCAGGATACTGTTATAAGCATGAGCCCCGTCCGATCGGTCGTGGCGGCGGTGTTGCAACAATCTATAGAAATATTCTAAATGTTACTCAGAAAACAGGTCACAGGTTTAATTCGTTCGAAGTACTTGTGCTAAATGTTACGCTCTTAGATGTAAGAAAGAAATCCCTATTATCTCTAGCCTTAGCGACCGTATATAGACCTCCAGGGCCCTATGCTGATTTCCTAAAAGAGTTCTCAGACTTTCTCTCAGATCTATTGGTCAATGCCGATAAAGCAATAATTGTTGGAGATTTTAACATACACGTAGATAACACAAATGATGCGTTAGGGGCTGCGTTTACAGATTTATTAAACTCATTTGGGGTCAAGCAAAACGTCAATGGTCCCACTCATCGTCTAAATCATACACTAGATTTAATTATATCATATGGAACCAATCCAACCGATATAGATATTATAGCGCAAAGTGACGATCTCACTGATCATTGTATGGTAACGTGCATATTACGTACTGCTGAAATTTGCCATGTTGCGCCACGTTATCGACCAGGCAGAACAATCGTTCCAACCACTATAGATAGATTCACAAATAGCTTACCTGATCTATCTCAGCTGCTCAGTGAACCCCAACAAACAGATGAACTAGAGGAAATGACTAGCAGTTTGAGCACCATTTTCTCTAGTACATTAGATATTGTTGCACCAATTAGATTAAAAAAGGTTAGAGAGAAAACTAAAGCACCATGGTACAATAGTACTACACATGTTATCAAGAGAGAAACTCGTAACTTAGAGCGTAAATGGAAACAAACTAATTTAGAGGTCTTTAGAATCGCGTGGAAAGACAGTATGTCACATTATAAAAAGGCTCTAAAAGCAGCCAGGGCTGAGCATCTCCGCAAACTGATAGAAAATAACCAAAATAATCCAAGGTTTTTATTTAACACCGTGGCTAGACTAACAAATAAACAGACATCACCAGAGCAAAATATTCCGTTACAGTATAGTTGTAATGATTTTATGAATTACTTCAATGAGAAAATAGAAAGCATCCGAAATACAATTGTAAATGTACAATCCTCTATGGTGTCTTATGATTCAGCCACAATTATCGCCCCTCAAGAACAACTACACCGCTTTACAACTATAGGACAGGAAGAGCTAAATAAACTTATCTTTGCAGCGAAACCAACAACATGTTTATTAGACCCAATACCCACTAAACTACTGAAAGAAGTGTTACCTGTAGTGGAAGAGCCTCTTCTCAATATTATTAACTCGTCTTTATCTTTAGGTCATGTTCCAAAAATATTTAAGCTGGCAGTAATAAAACCTATTATTAAGAAACCGCAACTAGATCAAAATAACTTAGCAAATTACAGACCCATTTCAAATCTTCCATTTATATCTAAAATACTAGAAAAAATTGTGTCCGCTCAATTGTGCTCTTTCTTGCAAGAAAATGATATCTATGAAAAATTTCAGTCAGGATTCAGACCGCATCATAGCACAGAAACTGCGCTAGTTAAAATTACAAATGATTTACTCTTAGCTTCTGACCAAGGCTGTATCTCAATACTAGTTCTACTCGATCTTAGCGCTGCGTTCGACACTATAGATCATAAAATACTCTTGGATCGACTACAAAACTACACTGGTGTTCAGGGACAGGCATTAAGCTGGTTTAGATCGTACTTATCAGACCGTTACCATTTTGTCTGTTTAAATGGTGAAAAATCGAAGATAACGTCAGTAGACTATGGAGTGGCGCAAGGATCGGTGTTAGGCCCTCTGCTATTTTCAATATATATGCTGCCACTGGGTAATATTATAAGAAAACATGGAATTAATTTCCACTGTTATGCTGATGACACTCAATTATATATTTCATCACGACCAGATGAAAACACTAACTTATCTAAATTGACAGAGTGTCTTAAAGATATAAAATGCTGGATGACGTGTAATTTCCTGCTATTAAATTTAGATAAAACGGAGGTATTACTTATTGGTCCAAAAAACTACCCACAAAACCTCGTACAATACAACTTTAATTTAGAAGGATGTCCAGTTACTTTATCCACTACAGTAAAAGACCTGGGTGTTATACTAGACCGCAACTTGTCTTTCGAAAATCATTTTTCATATGTTACAAGAACAGCCTTCTTCCACCTTAGAAATATTGCTAAGCTACGTAACATGCTATCTGTTTCTGATGCAGAAAAGTTAGTTCATGCATTCATGACCTCAAGACTAGATTACTGTAACGCTTTATTAGCTGGTTGTCCTACATCCTCAATAAACAAGCTACAGTTAGTGCAAAATGCAGCTGCTAGAGTTCTTACTAGGTCAAGAAAATATGATCATATAACACCAATTTTATCATCTCTGCACTGGTTACCTATTAAGTTCCGTATCAATTACAAAGTACTATTACTGACCTATAAAGCCCTAAATGGTCTAGCTCCTGTATATTTAATGGACCTTCTATCGCCCTACAATCCATCGCGTTCTTTAAGATCCCTAAATTCGAGGCTTCTGGTCATTCCTAGGATATCCAGATCCACTAAAGGAGGGAGGGCGTTCTCGCATTTCGCTCCTAAACTCTGGAATAGCCTTCCTGATACTGTTCGTTGCTCAGACTCGCTCTCCCAGTTCAAAACTAGATTAAAGACGCATCTCTTCAGCCAAGCATTCACATAATGCTTGCCTCTTATACTACTGTTGAATCAGATCGAATGCATTAATATTATGAACAGCAGCTACGCTAATTATTTCCCATCTGCTTTTCTGCTGTTATCTCGGGACGCTAATCCCGAGGTAAATAGCGTTCTTCAGCTACAGTCTGTATCCAGCCTCTCACGGAGACTTCAGAGTCCCCAACACCTGCGATGAGACGACTCGACGCCTGTGAAGAGACGACTCAACGCCGGCGATATGTTATGCCATAAATTAATACATGATGATTAACTAACTGTATTTTTTACGTACATTTCTGAAATGCACTTTCTGTAAAGCTGCTTTGAAACAATATGTATTGTGAAAAGCGCTATACAAATAAATTTGAATTGAATTGAATTGAATCCACACCCCGATCTAACACTCTCCACGTGAGGTGCTACTTCGGCTGGTGGCCTGGGTGACCTTAGGGTGATGGTGTGGAACAAAGGCGCCGACTATCCGTCCGTGCCCCACGCCGCCCTCTTCATTGACGCAACCCGTGAGCGATCACGGGACGCCCGCGGGCCCGTCTTCGGACCCCCCTCGGGTTTCCTTTGACGTTCCAGAATCTGATCTGTTGTCCATCGCAGCATCACAGGGCGGGCAAGAATCTTCAGGAAGTGAAGATTCGACAGTGCTGCCACTTTCAGGTGTGCATATGGCATTTGTCGAGTCAGATCCTGAGATGATGGCCATGCTGACACCTGTCAGCGTCCACCCCAATACCTTTCTTCCCGGATGTGCATCAGGAGATCTCACCCCTGTGTCTTCCAGCGATCCCTCGTTGATCTCCTCCGCCTTTCCTCCCCTCGATGGGGCCGCTGCCCATGGGTACACTGGGGTCCCTCGGTTGAACGCTCTGTTGCGATGCTACTGTGTCCTCAGAGTGCTTCTTCTCGGCGCGATCCTAAGCACCCGTCTGAAGCCTGTAGTTTTTCGTCTACACAAGTTGTGGCGAAATTCTATAGCGCCACAGGACAGGCAGCCGCCTCACCGCATGCCATGGCCATTCTGCTGGTCTACCAGACCCAGATGCTCACGGACATGCACGAGGGCGGGACTGACCCAGGGCTCTTCAATGAGCTGCGCGCGGCCACTGACCTTGCTCTCCGAGCGACAAAAGTGGCCATACGCTCCCAGGGTCAGGTGATACCCACCATTCTGTGGCTGAACCTGTCCGATGTGCAGGATGTCGGGTGGACCCGTCTGCTCGACACCCCCATATCCCAGGTTGGCCTCTTCGGCGGTGCGGTTGAGGGCTTTGCCCAACAGTTCTCAACCGCTAATGAGCATACTGAGACTTATTCTGCCCCGACGGCCCCGCCGTCCGCTCAGATCCCTCAGTCTGCCCACCGCCGAAGGCACCCTCCTGCGTCTCCCACCCCGCCCGTTCACCCGGGCTGGCTCTGGAAGCCGCAGGGGGGCGCCACAGCCCTCTCCAGTTAAGCGGCACTCTTGAGACGGGCTGCTCAAAGATGGGACTCAGTTCTTTCCAGGATTTGGTAGCAGGGCCACTCCTTTCCCTGGTGGAGGGCTGGGGAAAAATCCTTATTCTCAGAAAGAACTGACTCTCCCATCTCTGAGCACACAGAGTTCTCGGACGACACGGTGCGCCGCCCCCGAGCCGTGCACCCCTCATCCCCCTCTGTCTCAGAGCCGGATGACAGTGCGTGCCGTCCCCGGACCGTACCGCTCTCATCCCCCTCTGTCGCCAGACCCCTGGCAGAGCAGGCCCCCGCGGAACGCTGGTCCTTCCCTGGCATCCTCTGTCAGGGTGCGGTTATGACCGTGCCCCCACACCGGGCCGCTATGCCGTCCAGGTCCGGGCCGGTCATTCCGCTTCGCTGCACCACCAAGGGGACGTCTGTGGTTCGCATGACTCCGCTGGCACAGTTCTTGGGAGCCTGGCTAGAGATTCCCAATCTGTTCCGCTGGGTTGCGCGAACCATCGGCTTGGCTATGCGATTCAGTTCGCACGGTCTCCTCCCCGCTTCAGGGGAGTCCGCTCCACTATGGTCGGTGGCTATGCCCCTATCATTACCCCTTTTCCACCAAAAAAGAACTGGTTCGGAACTGGTGCTGGTTCAAAGTTGGTTCGGAGTTGGTTCAACTTGCGAACCTTTTCAGAACCTGTTTGTTTTTCCACTGACTAGAGCGCCCAGCGAACGACGTCGTTACGTCACTGTGTACGTCGCCATATGTCTTAGCTAGAAACGCTTGCAAGTACAACATTACTTTGGGATTATCTCTAACTCGTGTACCAAGAAGGCTTCAAAAACAATTGAAATATGTAAGTCTTTTAATCTTTACCTTTGATATGTAATCTTTTCTGATTAGTTATGTACCCCTGTTTTGAATCTTTTTTTTCCCTTTCCATTTATTTGTTCTATATTGTGACTGTTTTCTTCTTTGCTTAGTTATAATGTTTTCAAAAAAATAAAAAAATAGAAACGCTTGCGCCAACTTCAAGCATAACAATTACAAAGGCGGACTACATCATGTTTCTGCAAATGTTCCGGGCTTTGCGATCCTATATTATGGTCAGAAAAGATGTTTAGAGCACATCTAAACCCGCCCCCAGCCCCCGACGTAAGCATGACGTGGTAAAAGAACGGTTCTAGTCCAGCAAAGAGTTGGTGCCGCTTTGGAACCAGTTTTCCTGGCCGAGAACCGGTTCTTTGGCTGTCGAAACACAAAGAACTGGTTCGCGCGCAGGCACCGGCTCCGAACCGGCTCTCAAAATGCTTTGGTGGAAAAGGGGTACTCGAGAGTGGAGGTTGCTACCCTACTGGCGAAGGGTACGATCAAGACTGTCCCTCCAGCCGGACCTTACCTCATTGTCCTGGAGAAATCCGGTGGGTTACGGCCGATCCTGGACCTGCACATCAAGATGCTCCTGGCCAAACGCATTTTTGAATGTGTGCGGCCACAGGATTGGTTTGCAGCGATTGACCTGAAGGACGCCTACTTTTATGTCTCCGTTCTCCTTCGACTCAGACCGTACCTACGGTTTGCTGTCAGGGGGCGCGCATATCAGTACGCTGTTCTCCCATTCGGGCTAGCCCTGTCTCCTTGCGCCTTCACAAAGGTTGTCGAGGCAGCCCTTGTTACTCCATGGGAACACAGGGTTCGCATCCTGAACTATCTCGGCGACTGGCTATCCTAGCTCACTCTCAAGACCAGGTTTGCGAACACAGAGACCCAATGCTCCGGCACCTAGCTCATCTGGGCCTTCGGGTCAACTGGGAAAAGAGTAAACTTTGCCCCGTGCAGAGGATCTCTTTTCTCGGTATTGACTTGGTCGCCTTCTCCACTCAGCCATTGTTGACTTGCCTGAGACAATCAAGCGCAACAGTGCGGTTCCACTGAAGTTTTTTCAGAGGCTCCTGGGGCATATGGCGTACGTAGCCGCAACATCGCCGCATGGATTGCTCATATGAGACCGCTTCAGCTTTGGCTTCGCGACCGAGTCCCGAGGTGGGCATGGCAACATGGCGTGCTCCGAGTACCAGTTACTCCGACCTGCCGTCAGACCTTCACCCCGTGGTCGAACCTCAGTTTCTACGGGCTACTGCCCCTGGAACGAGCTTCCGGGCATGTTGTTTCTCAACACATGCCTTTACCACGGGCTGGGGTGCCATGCGCAATGGACACGCTGCCGCCAGCTCCTGCACAGGACCTAGCGCCCATAGCATGTCTATTGCCTCGAGTTGCTGGCAGTATGCCTTGTTCTGCACCGCTCTTGCGTTGCTCAAGGTCAACGCGTACTAGCCCACTCTGACATTACCGCGTCAGTAGCGTACATCTACCATCAAGGTGGTCGCAACTTGCCCGCCACCTCCTCTTATGGAGTCAGAAGCATCTGAGGTCGCTTCGAGCCATTTTTTCTGGAGCCCTGAACTGTGGAGCCTACAAGCTCCCACGGCTTCAGCCCCTCCCTGGAGAATGGTGACTCCATCCCCAGTCGGTTCAGCTGGTTTGGGACCAGTTCGGGGACGCACAGGTAGTCTGTTTGCTTCCCACGACTCGACCTATTGCGCTCTGTTTTGCTCCCTGTCCGAGGGCACACTCGGCACGGACGCACTGGCGCACAGCTGGCCGCGGGTCCCCGCAAGTATGCGTTTTCCCCCAGTGAGCCGTCTTGCACAGACCTGTGCGAGATCAGGGAGGACAAGGAGCAGGTCATTCTGGTCGTGCCGTACTGGCCCGCCTGGACCTGGTTCTCTGAACTAGTACTCCTCGCGACAGCACCTCCCTGGCCAATTCCTCTGAGGAAGGACTTCCTTTCTCAGGGACTGGGCACCCTGGCACCCTCGTCCCGATCTTGGAACCTCCACGTGTGGCTCCTAGACGGGACGTGGCAGGTTTGAGTACCCTACCACCAGCGTTGGTGGCTACCATCACTTCTGCTAGAGCGTCGTCCGCGCGACATGCCTATGCGTTGAAGTGGAACCTCTTCGTCAACTGGTGCTCTTCTCGCTGAGAAGACCCCCGGAGATGTTCGATCAGTGTCGAGCTTTCCTTCCTTCAAGAAGGGTTGGAGCGAAGGCTGTCTCCCTCCACCCTCAAGTATACGTTGCCGCCATTGCCGCACACCATGATACGGTAGAAGGTAAGTCTGTTGGGAAGCACGACCTGATCCACAGGTTCCTGAGAGGAGCGAGGAGACTGAGTCCTCCTCGCTCCTCTCTTTCCCTCTTGGGACCTCTCAGTGGTTCTAACTCCCCTGCAGAGTGCTCCCTTTGAGCCTTTACAATCAGTGGAGCTTAAGTTCCTGTCAATGAAGACAGCGCTCCTGGTTGCATTGGCCTCCATCAAGAGGGTAGGGGACCTGCACGCATTCTCCGTTGACGAATCGTGCCTGGGATTCGGGCCGGCTTACTCTCACGTGATCCTGAGACCCCGGCTTGGATATGTGCCCAAGGTTCCTACCACTCCCTTCCGGGACCAGGTGGTGAACCTGCAAGCGCTGCCCCTGGAGGAGGCAGACCCAGCCTTGGCACTGCTCTGTCCAGCACGTGCTCTCCGCGCCTATGTAGACAGAACGCAGTGTTCAGGACCTCAGACCAGCTCTTTGTCTGTTATAGTGGGAAGCTGAAGGGAAAGGCTCTCTCCAAGCAAAGGTTGTCTCAATGGATAGTGGACGCCATTGCTTGGCATACCAGCAGCAAGGTCGACCATGCCCCCTTGGTGTGACTGCCCACACCACCTGGAGTGTGGCGGCCTCTTGGGCTCTAGCGCATGGCACCTCGCTAACATACATCTGCAGAGCTGCAGGCTGGGCGACACCTACACATTCGCCAGATTCTACAATCTCCGAGTGGAGCCAGTGTCCTCTCATGTACTCGCTTCAACCAGCTAGTACTGGACCTGCTCAGGTGTCTTCGCTTGCTCGCCATTCCACTCCACGGACTGGATACGTGCGATATTCTCCTCAGGTGAGCTTCCCCGAAAGCCCTGAGTTCCTCCAACACTCCTGACGTCGGCGCCAGTGTCTATTGCCTGCGCATCAGCTAGGTGCCTCCCGTGTGCATGGTCCCTCCTCTGAGCGACCCCCACATGTGTATTTCCACTGTAAGCCTCTCTGAGCATGTGTCTTTCCCTTGGCAAGCCACCCTGCCACCCCTGGGGTTGAAATATTCCACCTGCAGCTGGACACCCCAGTGTTCTCCATATGCATCCATCCGGGTCATATGTGTATTCTCTAAGTCCCCCCCCCCCCTTCTGGGTTGGCAACAATTGCATATTTCCTCTAAGCAATGGGATATGCTCCCCAGTGTACCTTGGTATTCCTGTGCTAAATAGGAGTCCTTCGTCCATGCTAGTCTCACGACAGGGATCTCAGATTTACGCAGGGCACTGGAAGACAGCGAGAAGGTGGCGTGATTAGACTGGTAACCCCATTCGTCGTCATTCGACGTAACTCGGAGTGACACCGAAACACCGTAACACCGTTACGTCTTCCTGCCACTTTCCACTGTACCGCAGGGATCGCCTGAGTTCAGTCTCGGCTCCTCAGTGAAGAAACATATCTGCATGTTTCCAGCGTCCTCCTTTTATACCCACGAGGTAAGGCGGAGATACGCCATGCAAATTTCGCAGACCCATGGCATTTCTTTGCCATTGGCTCGTTTTGTATACTCTAAGTCGATGGGCTTTCTAAGCGAAACCACATTCATCGTCATCCGACTTAACGAGGTTTACATACGTAACCGAGACGTTACTACTATTAACTAATATAGAAACAAGGTTAACTAAACCATAAGTAATAACAAATTTAGGACTGAGATAGTTTGGTAATCAATAATTATTGAATGAAATCATCCGCATTAAAAACTATTAGCTAACTATGACAAATCATAAATAATTGCCAGGTGATAACTGAACACAACATTCTTATGTGTCTGAGACATGAGTAATTGTCTTTTTTACTCTGAACATGGTCATAAAATGCATCCCTAATTACTCAGGTGTTACCTAGTCACTCTGCAGGAACTAATAGTGATCTGGACCATTATTTAATTTAGCGTTTTGCTAAATGCACATTTTTGAAAACTATTCTGTTATCATTGCAGTGTAAACTACAAAAACGTGAATTTGTGAAAATGCGCATGCATATTACGTGCTCAGTCTATATGTGCGTCGTGTTTCTTTACAAAGTGACATCGCCAGCTGCTGGCCTGGCAATCGTTTTTAGTAGTTTTTTGTGGATCCGTGTGAACAGGGATCACTTTGACAATGTTGTCGGCTGTACACAAAAAACGCAAAGGAAAAACTTTTCAGCACATCGACATTATAAAAATCTGAAAAATGCTATAGTGTGATTTACTGAGCCGTAAGTTCCCAGATTAAACTCATAACTCATGACAATGACAAGAATGAATAAGTAATGAAAAAAAAAATGACCAGTGTTGAACTTTGTTTTATTTTTCAGAGCTGGGTATTTGCCACAGAAATTTGTGCCATTCTTAATTCCAATAATAACACGGAATAAGTGATTACCAAGCAGTAAAAGATATGGATATTTTGGGGGGTGCTCCACGTGTTCTTGGTTACCCGCGCCCAGTTCTGGTAAAACGTGGAACAGATGCTGTGCTTAAATGTCAGATTGGTGGAGAACCCCAACCAGATGTGATCTGGGAGCGGAAAAATGAGCCTATTCTTCCTGAGGGTCGTTACCGTATTACCCAAGATGGCAAGGTGTACACCCTTTACATTTCTGGGGTAACAATGGAAGATTCTGGGCAGTATATTTGCAGAGCCACGAACAATATTGGGGAAACATATGCAGCTGCTACCCTTAAAATAGAAGAAGAGCCCCAAGAGCTCCAGCAAACACAGCCACCTCTACCACCACAACAAAATGAAGTAAAAGTGATTCCACCAAAACAAGAAATCAAAATGATGATACAACAACAGGATGGGGTGGTACAGAAAGCAGACCCATTTCAAGACCACAAACCTCGTTTTCTTATCAAACCTCTTTCTCTAAGAGTAGACAGAGGAGAAGATGCTGCCTTCTCCTGCAAGCTAACAGGTGAGCCTTTGCCTCAGGTGGTTTGGGAGAAAGATGGTAAACAGTTGAATGAGATCTATGAGAGTGCCCACTACCATGTGGGCCAGCAAGATGGTGGCTGGTTCCAGCTGAAGATTTTCAGAACAAGAGCCCCAGATGGAGGTGTCTACATGTGCAAAGCAGTCAACAAGCATGGAGAAGTGATGACTGGGGCAGTGCTCCTGGTAGAGGCCATTCCAGAACAAAGAGAGGGAAGCATGACAAATGGCTACACCAATGGTCATTACTCACCACAGCATTCAAGGGCCAAACACTCAAAAGAGCCTCACCTGAATGTGTCGAAAGCTAAGAAGTTCACTGTCACAGAAGGCAAACATGCCAAATTCCGTTGCTATGTCACAGGAAAGCCTAAACCAGAGATTGTATGGAAGAAAAATGGAGAGAATATTGTGCAGAGTCGAAGACATCTCATTTTTGAGGATAGAGAGGGATATTACACCCTAAAAGTACTGTACTGTAAGCAGCAGGATACGGGACTCTACATATGTGCTGCTTCAAATACACTGGGAAACACACTGAGTGCAGTGCAACTGTCAGTTAAAGGTAACTCAAATTTGATTAATTGTACTTAACTAACCGACCCAGTTAGAATCTTCCCTTTTCTGAACTCATTCTTCTCCCTTTTCTTATCACATATTAGCTGTGAAACATTAACAAGTGTTTGCCGGGTATTTAATAGTGAGAATAAAGTATTTAACTGGTATTTAATTGGCCAGTAATTGAAATTGAATGTGGTATCCTCACATTGATCAGACATATTATTGATATCATTGATATCACATATTGACGCTTTGACAGGAGCCCTCGGCGCCACTTTTTCGGAGCGCAGGGTACTCCATTGCTTTCTTCAATTTTGTATTGTTTTGTCAATGTTTGCCTTGTGTGTCAGATCAAGATGCATAATTCTTTGCATTTGTAAAAGTAGACATGATTTTATAAATATGTATAGGCTACTTTTATATGTTGGAGCCACTAACCCCACTCCTACCCTAAACCTACCCACTTCTAAACAATATAAAACACGTAACAGGCAAATAAAAGTACAGTCACAAGTATTTATTGCAAAAACTGACCAAAAACAGTATAAAAGTATTGACTCATGTTCAGTGATGGGAATCAAGTTATAAATAACGCCGTTACTAACGGCATTACATTTTCCAGTAACGAGTAATCTAATTGATTACTCTTCTCATCTTAATAACGCCGTTACCGTTACTGCCAAAAAATGCGGCGCGTTACTATAACTGATGAAGCTGTTTTTTTTTTTTCATCAGACCAACTAGATCTCTGAGCGAGAGGCAAATACTTTTTTTACTGTTCTTCCTTGGTTAGTGGGCAGAGCACGAGACAAGCGCATAAATGCTGACGATTGGCTATAAGGTAGAGTAAAATGTCATTGTAAGCCAATTCAGAGGTAGAGTTGGGCGGGTGTTCGAAAGCACGCATAGTAGTGATGGGCATTCGGCTCTTTTGACTTAGCTCACTGAAAAGAGCCGGCTCTTTTGGCTCACAAACGGCTCTTTAAATGACTTTGACTATAATATTTCAATTTGTATTACATAATTATTTAATTTCTATAGGCTAAATTTGTAAAAATAGAGTGGGCTCTTCAGATATGCGAGCCAGCTCCCAACGTTCACCTAAAAGAGCCGGCTCTTAGAGTCGGCTCATTCGCGAATCGCGAACGACCCATCAAAAGCTCATTCTCGAACGAGTCGATCCATCATCACTAACGCTCATTCGCGAACGACCCATCATCACTAACGGCTAACGCTCATGAATTGCGAACGACCCATCATAACGCATAGTCGGGCAGGACAGGACACACAAGGAACAACACAAGCCAGTCAGTCAACGAGAGACAGGTATGGCGACGAGCTTAACAAGCTTAATTTAATTTTGCCCAGTTGTGGCCTGTTGAGGGGCAATAAATATCAAAATTCCAAAACATCTATTGTGTTATTTGCATTGATCCACTATATAAACATAATATCTACATACATGGCGTTTGATTGGAGGCTAGTCTCACTTTGTCCCACAGCAACATTTTTTTTTTTTTAGATGCGTGTACAATGTTTCATGTTTCTGTTAATAATGTATTGTATTAAGTGTCCATTTCATTATAATATTCAAATTTATCATAAATAATTGAACATGCACATGTATTTTAAGTTCCGTTAAAGAGGGGTAAAGGTGGGGTCACATTTGAGCATTTAAAATTTAATTTTACTTGAAAGTAACGCAATAGTTACTTTCATAAGTAACTAGTTACTTTTAAAATTTGTAACTGAGTTACTAATTTAGTTACTTTTTGGAAGAAGTAACTAGTAACTGTAACTAATTACTTTTTAAAAGTAACTTGCCCAACACTGCTCATGTTGTACTCCAAGTCTGAAGCCATACGATATCTGAAGAACAGAATGGATCTTAATATTTTAATCGCTGAAATGATCCCACCGCTCCAAACGCACACAGTCATGATTCATTCAAAAGATACACCCTACTCTTTAGCATGACGCAATCGGTCACAAGACACATGAGAGCCAATGCCATTTTATACATATGCATGTATACGTAGATCCCTCAATCGACCGCTCCAGACACGTAGGCGCGCCCGCCATCTTAGAACGGCCAGCATGTCGTCACTCACAGAAGAATCAATGATGCTACATCATTACGCAGCTTCTGGTTATGAAACCGCCAAGATTTAAATTCCCAAAGAAATGGGATAACCTTTTACAGGTGAGAATGTGTTGGTTTGTATTTTAAACGTATTAACTCAATATTACTTGTTTTTACTATGGTAACTTTGTAATGTCAGCTGACGTCTTCGTCTTGATGTATTGTGTTAGTTTAGCAAAATCATCTGCTTAAGTCTGTGATACATCATGTGATACAGATTAACTGATAATGACAGAGAAGACGACACATGACGTGATGACAGGCAGACAAGTCCAATGAAAACAAACTAAACAGAACACAACTGTGACAGTGCCTGTAGTCGTATCTGCCTGTTTTATCCTTTGTTTTATATCATAATACACAAATGGGTAGGGGTGGGGATGGGTTATGTGTTCAAACGTGTCTAAATAGCATAAATAAAAAATAAAATGAATGTAAATAAAATTATGCTGACTGATTAAATTGAGAATCACACTCCAACTTGTCATAATGGCAAAATTATAACTCAATATATAATTTCATCATGACGAAAACATTTCCATACCCAAATGCGTCTCTGTATGACAACAAAGGTTTCTCATTGAAAGTAATGAGTTGGGAGTGAGAACGTGTTGGTACAGCTCATTGGGCTATTTTTGAATGGTCATTGGACTAGTTTTGTTGCGCAGACCTGGCAACAGATTACTTCTCCCTATCCCTAAAGCCCTCACCAGAGAATTTATGTTTTTTTTTTTTTTTTTTATTATATATAATCGCATACACTGAATATGTTGTTATTAATGCATACTGTTTAATAATAACAAATGTTTACACTTAGCAAATAGCATCTAACTACTTAGCAGTGATGGGTGTAATTAATTACTTTTCCCTTGAAAAAGTAAAGTAAGGGATTACTCTTAATTTTTCTGTAATTTAATTACAGTTACTTCTGATGTAATTGCAATAAATACTGTCTATCCTTTTATTGTTCAACTGGTTGAGCTTGATATGGGATTTAGAAAGTAATTAGTAATAAGTAATCCAATATTTTTTAGAGAGTGTAACTAGTACAGCAATCTAATTACACTGTTGAAGATGTAATTAATAGCTAATTAATTACCTTTTTAGAGTAACTTACCCCGACACTGCTACTTAGTGCAAAATACTGTTTAAAAAGTGTACATATCATTCTAAAGTGCAAATAGCATCTGCCATAATTCAAATATGTGACTATGGCATATTATTAAGACAGATATACCCAGTTTTGACCAACTTATTTTTTGTGTTTATATTCTTGTTACCTTAAAACAAATTTATTTTTCGCTATCAGCATGATATAACAGTGTCTGTTTGACTTTTATGGGTAACTATATTTAGTAATAAAGTAATGCACTGAGTAATGTATTCGATAACATTGTCCAGTAGTCAAAGCATGATGAAAGGTGAGAAAAGCCGCAGGGCTCAGTGCATTCCTGAGTGACAGCATCACTGCAAACTTATTAACAATGCAATTGGTCATAGCTTACATTTTGTTTGGTGCAATTAAGCCTGCAGGATTATGTTCTTTCTTTGTGAGTGCATGACCACAACTTTTTTTTTTTAACCACGGTTCTTGGCCTGCCACATCCCAACTGAGGTATTGTGAAATTTGAAAGTGTTTGTGTATAGATATGTTGTGTTAGGAACAATTTATGTTGTTTCACAGTGCAATCTGAATGTCTGTAGCATCTGAAATGTGATGTTTTAGTCACTGGACAAATTTTAAAAATGAAAAACTTTATGGTATATCTCTCACATTTATAGGGCCTGCAGTTCGATTTAAGCGAGCTCTGCATGATGCAGAGGTCAAGGAGAGGGATATTGCTGTTCTGGAATGTGAGGTTCCAGAAGAGTCCATTTCCACTGCATGGTACCTGGAGGATCAGAGGCTGCAGCCAGGAAATAAGTATAACATGGAACAAAAGGGCACGCGGAGAAGACTAACCATACAAAATGTTGGGGCAGATGATGATGGAGTTTATCTGTGTGAGATGCCTGATGGTGGAAAGACTATTGGAGAATTGGCAGTTAAAGGTACAGTACATAAAGATTAAGCCTTATTAGGGCTTTCATAGTGAAAATGTTAATGCATTAAGTTAATCAAGTTTAACAAGAAATTTTCAAAATAGACAAAAGCATTAAAGCAACATTAAGTAAGAATTTTTACCGTAAAATAATGTTTCCAAAATCGTTTCAGTGGTTCATCAAGTCGTGACATGGTGAAATGCACTTATGCCACAGCTTTGCGGTCCTTTATCTGATATATTCACGCTATGTAAGATTGCCAGATCGGGTCGCGTTTCTGTAGTTCTAATGAGACATAAGAAAACGTCTCAGGTTACGACTGTAACCATAGTTCCCTGAGAAGGGAACGAGACGATGCGTCGATGACGCTTTGGGAACGCCTTCGCGTGATTACCTCTGAAGCACGTATGTCAACTAGTCCAATGGAATGAATGAATGAACGCCACGGGCGGGTGACGTCATGACCAGGAAAGGATATAAGCACATCCGGTGCGTTAAGCCCAATTTATACTTCTGCGTCGGACCTACGCCGGAGCCTCTACGCCGTAGACTACGCATTGGTTTTAATTTATACTTCTGCGTCGTTGTCCGCGTTGATGCACGCAGAGGGAGCATGTGAAACCCGAGGGAGCGGTTTGAGCAGACCAATCACAGCGCTTGCGTCCGCGTAGAATTGACGCGTTGTTACATTTTTGGAGAGGTGCACGTCAGGGTACGCCGTAGCTACGGCGTAAGTTCGACGCAGAAGTATAAATTGGGCTTTACTCGCGTTAGCTTCTAGTGCCGAAACAAAGTCGATCGCAGGGATGCAGGAAGTATGGCAGGGCGACGCATCGTCTCGTTCCCTTCTCAGGGAACTATGGTTACAGTCGTAACCTGAGACGTTCCCTTTCGAGGGAACTCGCGATGCGTCGATGACGCTTTGGGAACGAGAATACCCAATACGCCGTACTTACAAAATGCCAGATGATAAAAATGTCGGCAAACTAATTAAAAAGCAAGCTGTAAAACCTCACGAATGTGAGCGGTGAGGACCAGCCCGCCGCATCACAAACGTCTTGGAGAGAACTCCAGATAATAAAGCTTAGAAGCCATACTCCTAGTGGAATGAGCCCTGACCACCAAATGGTTGGCCAGAGGACTCACAAGCAAGAAGAATAGTCTCGACTATCTATTTGCCCAATAGGTTGGATTTTCTCGACAGAGAAGTCCGATGAACATAAGTGTCCAGTGCTCGCACTGGGCACAAAAGGTTCAGCTTTTCCTGGTCCGATAAATGGGGGAGGACAGAAACCTGCAGCACAATAGGCCTCGGAATAATGGTAGGCACCTTAGGAACATATCCATGTTTGGGGTAAGATTGCCTTGGCCATCCCCGGTGCACTCAAGGCAGGTGGGGACCGAAAGGGCCTGAAGGTCTCGACTCATAGAGGGACGAAATAGCTAGCAGAAAATAGTCTTAAAAGAAAGAACTTCTCTGAGACCAAATCTAAGGGCTCAAAGGGAGCCCCAGATAGGCCTTCTAGAACTATTGCAAGATCCCAAGCCGGCACCCTAGTGCAAGTTGCAGGCCTCAGCCTCAAAGTGCCACGAAGGAAACGAGTGATCAGGGGGTCTCGACCCAAAAATGTACCACCCACCAGGGCGTGGAAAGCCGCAATGGCCGCCACGTATACCTTAAGTGTGGAAGGACATAGACCTGATACAAAGCGTTCTTGCAGAAACTCAAATACTGTGTTTACTGAACAGTTAACCGGATTCCACTGACACTGGTAACACCAAGATTTAAAAACTCTCGAAATAGTGAATATAGTTTCCTCGTAGCGGGAGCTCTGGAGCTTAGAACGGTCACAACAACCTCGGTTGAGAGACCACTCTCTATGAGTTGGGCCCCCTCAGAGGCCAAACCCACAGTTTCCAAATCCCCTGCTGGGGGTGCAATATTGCATCCCCTGCCTGAGACGGAAGGTGTCTCCTGATCGGAATCTCCAAGGGAGGGCCGTCGAGGAGAAGAATTAGGTCCGCAAACCAAATTCGCTTGGCCAGGGTGGTGCTACTAGCAATAGGCTTATACCATCCTGGCGGATTCACTCCAGAACTCCTGGGAGCAGAGCAACAGGGGGAAATGCATACAGACGTAGCCTCGGCCACGTCTGCACCATAGCGTTGAGTGAGAGAGAACCAGAGTGGACAGTGCGTCGTATGCTGAGACGTGAACAGGTCCACTTCTGCCTGGCCGTAAACCTCCCATATTTGCTCCACCGCCTCAGGGTGGAGTCCCCTGGCCTCAGCCCCTGCCTCGACAGGGTGTCTGCTCCAATATTCTGGCCCCCTGGAATATACACTGCCCTCAGATAGCGTATTTTCTTGAGGGACCAAAATAAGAGGCCACCAACGTGTTGTCTGTGAGATAAGAACCAGAGCTTCCTCCATATAACCAAGGCGCGGGGATACTGCAGCGTGATCTTGATCGTATGGAGTGGGTTTCCCCTCGGGGAGAACCCTCTGGTCCTGAGCCACCACTGTAAAGGTCTCACGTACAGCAGGTCAAAGGGAATCACATTGGACGCTGCTGCCCTGAAGCCTAACAGTCACTGTTCCAGAGCAACACATGATGGCCCCTCAGGTCTGGGAGGAGATGTCTCAACGCATTGACGACGACGACCATCATCTCTAGGCAAATCATGTGCCAAGAGAGATGATGACTCCTCCACAAGCCCTGAGCTGAGCGGCCTTCCAATACGCTCCCCAGCTGGTGAGGGAAGCATCTGTCAAGATAGCAACTCGATGGCAAAGAGCTCCCAACACCGGAACCTGGGACAAGAACCAGTGTTTCGTCCATATAACCAAGGCACGGGGATACTGCCGCATGATCTTGATTATACAGAATGGGTTTCCCCTCGGGGAGAACCCTCTGGTCCTGAGCCACCACTGCAAAGGTCTCACGTACAGCAGGCCAAAGGGTATCACAATGGACGCTGCTGCCCTGAGGCCTAACAGTCTCTCGAACTGTTTCACAGTGTGTGCCTGGTTTAGCTTTAGCTCTTTTGTGGCAGTAAGGATAGCAGCTACACGAGCGGGCGACAGAACGGCTCGCATCATGACTGAGTCCCAGACCACTTCAAGTAAAGTGGTCCTCTGTACTGGAGAAGCACACTCTTCTTGGCATTGAGCTTCAACCACAACCTTCGCATATAAGCGAGGACGACATCTCGATGCCGAAACGCTAACTGTTCTGATTCCGCTAGAATCAGCCAACCGTCTATGCAATTCAGAATGCGTATGCACTGCAGCCTGGCGGGGCCAGAGCTGCATCTACGCGCTTCGTGAATGTGCGGGGTGATAGAGCTAGAGCGAAAGGAAGTGCCTGATACTGGTGTTCTTTGCCCCTGAAAGAAACCCTCAGGAACCTCCTGTGCTGAGGGAGGAAGGAGATATGGAAGTATGCATCTTTCAGATCTATCGTGACAAACCAGTCCTCGGATCTGATTTGAGTCACGATCTGTTTGAGTGTCAGCATCTTGGACTTGAGTTCCAGCACCGAACACTTCAACAGACGAAGATCTAGTATGTGATGCAGTTCTCCATCCTTTTTTGGAACAATGAGATAACGACTGTAAAGACCGACGCAATGTCGGGTGAGTACACCTGCTCTATAGCTTTGTTTGCTAACAGGGCCTTTACCTCTTGCTCCATTACCAGAACCTGCTCGGGATGCACTAACGTGAGCAACACCCCGTTGTAACCTGGAGGACGAGAACCAAATCTGCCTCTTATACTGCAAGGCCCATAGAGATATATTCGGCAGTAGCTTCCTCGCTGCCAGAAAATCTACCAAGGGAACCAGCCCCTCGAGGCTGGTCTCTGGTGTAATTGAGACAGTCAGATTAGGGGGCCTGAAGCATACTGGCAGGAACCACCCGAACTGACTGTTTTCGAACCCCCCTCAAAGGGGGCGAGTCCGACGCAATGTCGTGTTGACACTGCGCCGGAAGCTTGCTGGAGACTGCTGCGCCCAAAACACCAAGGGTGGCGGGGTTGGTAGAACGGTCCCCTGAGGGCACCGAGATGGAAAGGGCACCGTATAATGAGGTGTACACCGTTCCACCCTGGTTGGGGCTGCCCTCACCGGTCTGACGCCAATGGCGCCAAGACCTTTTCTTTTGAGCCGAAGCCTTCTCAGCGTGAAGAACGGTCCTCGGATCCGGCTTCTGCTTTGAAGGCTTTGGCTGCTGTGTTGCGTATGAGAAACAAGACGGCTGGAGCTGCTCACGCCCAGCAGCCCCAGGGGGTTGGACATAGCGAGAGAGAGATTCTCTTGTATCTTTCTCTATGATTTCCATCAAATTGAGCCCGAGGTGTCTCACAGTGACCACAAGGGCTGCCATAGACCGCCCAAAAGTTCAGGCGGTCTCCTTATTATCCGTGAGAGATAAATCTGTGGCCCGACGAAGTTCTCAAACCCCATCGGGCCAAACTCCCTCACTTCTGTCCAAATACCCAAGCAGGTCAGCCTGATATGCTTGTAGCACTACTATAGTGTGCAAGCAGCCTCCTGCTAGACCCAATGCCGTAAATGCTTTTCCCACTAGATTAAAAATATATATATATTTTTTTAATGGTTTAGTGAGAGAAGCCGACGCCTTCAGGGACGATACTAAACCGGGAGACAGATAGCTAGCAAGCGTCTGTTCTACCAGGGGTATTGCCCCATAGCCATACTCTCTTAACCCCCTAATATCTGAATATACATGGACTTGGGGGCAAAAGACAAGAAGAGTAAGGCTTTTTCCCTGATCTAGACAGCTCGCTGTGCAGATCGGGAAAAAATGGAAGGCCCCGTGATGGAGGTGAAAAATGAGAGGGAAGGAAACTCGTTCTTTATTTTTAGGACGAGCTCCCCATTATTTCTGCTGGCCATTAAATATTTAATTTATCTACAGCCTTGGTTAACACCTCCACCAGCTTTATTTTATATATACATTTATTTTATATATATAAACTATTATACATGTGTATATATATATATTTCTCATACGCTGGGGAAAGAGATGGCAAATCCACTTCCCCCATGATTGTGCTTTGTTTACTTTCAATGCCCAGCACATCTACCTCCTCGGGGGTAGAGCACTGAAGCATTGAACTCTCTCCGCAGCGCGGGCTTCCGAGACCGGAGAGAGAGCATGGATCCCTCGTGGAAAGGGAGGAGATAAGATCCGCGGACCCGTCTCCAACCCCGTAAAGAGATCCTATTTGCGATCCACAGGAATGCATTCTCCGCGTTGCCTCGGCAGACGCGGGTCCTGCACCCTGAGAATCGCGAGCCTGGCCACTTCCCTCGAAAAGTGACAGGCGGGAGCGAAGCGAAAGCTTCTCACAATGTTGGCAATCAGCCAAGGCTGATACCGCATGCTCCACTCCCAACACATCACACAAAGCTTGTGTGTGTCCCTACTCGTTAAATAACGCGAGCAGGAAGAACACAGAGTTTGTGCAATTGTTTCCATAGTGTGTATATATATATATATATATATCAGACGGACAACAATAAATATTCACAGACAGTTTTGACACAGAGCGCTTTGCTGAGGCACAAAAGCTAACGCGAGTAACGCACCGGATGTGCTTATATCCTTTCCTGGTCATGACGTCACCCGCCCGTGGCGTTCATTCATTCATTCCATTGGACTAGTTGACATACGTGCTTCAGAGGTAATCACGCGAAGGCGTTCCCAAAGCGTCATCGACGCATCGCGAGTTCCCTCGAAAGGGAACTACTAATTTGACTTGCTTTACGGCAAGCGTTACAATTGCTACAATTGCTCGTTTGTGATGTCGCAATACATCATACTTTCATAAAATCATGCATCATACTCTACCTTGTCTGTGGCCATTGTTGATTCCAAAGCCGGTGCTGGATCAAAGCCGGGCGACCGCAGAGGAAAAGTCACTTGGTGTTGCTTTAAAAAAAATAAAAATAATAAAAGCCAATAACAATATTTAGTCCAGCAGCAATTCATTTCTTTTTTTTATGTTGTAATTTTGTGTATTTATTTTGATAGTTTACACAATCTTTTGCACTATAAGAAAGAAAACTTATACAACTACTAATTCCCCTCTAAATCCTCCTAATCTACTCGAAATCCTCAAAGCCCTGTACAAAAAAAATCAAGCACCACATCCCAGAATTTTTGCACATCTGGACAGTCCCACAGCATATGTACCAAAGTGTCCACACATCGCGGCCCACAGAAATTACAATACGGGTGGGGTGATAGACCCATTACATATCATATGCGTGTGGTTAGATATGCCCTGTGAATAACTTTAAAATTAATGAATTGGTGGTTTGGGTTCGTGGATGCATGGAATGTATTATCCCACACTGTATTCCATTCAATTGTCCTGTTAGAAACATTCAGATCTAATATCCAAGCCCTAGCTTCAGAAAAATATGTATTAAGGTTTTGAAAGCAGACATAAAAATATGAAGCAATTCCTGTGCTTGGTGTGTTTGAGATCCAATTCACCACCGGGTGAGTATGCAGATTTATATCCCAAGGTACCTTATGGGTCCTTAACACGGCACGTAATTTGAAATATAAAAATATAGTGTTATGTGAAATATTAAATCTTTCAAGTCACAAAAATCCAGAATTGAATCTTCCCCTTTTGTCATTTAGCGTTAGAATAACTTTTGAAGACCAGGAAGGCTGTACGAAAGGTTGACCGCCAGAAAGTAAGTTCAGATTGTACCAAATCAGAGTATGAGTGAGCCATAAAGTTTTAGATGCAAAACAGGCTTCAATCTTTTTGAATATTTGAAGAGTGTAGGAAATTATAAGACCATAATGTCACAATGTGCACACAAGAAAAGGTATGGGCCAAGTGCAGTTTAATGGGGTAATCCATACTCAATCCAGCCAGGCAAAAGGTCAAAATCCATACAAGACAGTCCAAAAAAAAAAAAACAAGAAACAACCATGAGTGGAACAGAGAAGTGCAAAATGACATTAAACAAGGAATCCACAACAATCACAGAAACAGACAGGGTATAAATAGACAGGTACAAACAATGTGAGTGGGAACAGCTGTGTGCAATGATCAGTGATGAGTTCAGACAAAGGATTATGGGAAATGCAGTTCCTGATGAGGTGGTGACGGTATGGGGAAGAGACCTCTAGTGGACACCCAGGGAACACCAACCAGACACTGTGACACATAATATAATGAGCACTTCCTGTGAGAAAGGCCTGAAAATAAAAAATCTTGCAAACTAATTGGTAAAATGCGCTCTTTTTCTAATTGTTTCCATGAAGACTGTGAGCTTGAATCAAACCATTTCAAAACTGAGAGCAGGATAAAAGCCCAGTGGTACCATTTAAAATTAGGGCAGCCCATTCCACCTTTTATTTTACTTTTTTGAAGTGTAGACCACTTAATGCGGGGACGCTTTCCATTCCAAATAAATTTTATCAGTAAAGAGTCCAACTTTTTCCAGTAATTCACTGGTGGGGGAAGAGGAAGCATAGAGCTAATAAAATGAATGCGGGGCAAAATATTCATTTTTATTGTTGACATTCGGGCAGATGGCGATGAAGGCAGACACATCCATCTTTGAATATCCAATTCAACTTCCCCATAAATTGACATAATAGTTAACTTTGGAAGTGAGGGGTAAAGTAGGTCTCAACTAATCCCCAAGTATTTGACTTGTTGAAATCTGAATATTATTTGTAATAGAAAAATTAAAACCATCTGAATTGAGACAATTTTTTGAACTCTGGATTGCTTGAATGTTAAAACGTCGCTCATGTTTTTTTCAGAGTAAGCGCAAGGAGTCTGCTCGGTCTGCTTCCATCTATGTAATATTTATGTTTTGTAATGTGCATTAAATACTCTGCTCTTCTTCGTAACAGATCGTTAAGTGGGACACTTTCTACATGTAATTTTTGTTGTGTATCATTGGAGAATTGATTGCTTAATTCCCTTTCTAATTCCCCGCATCTTCTCTCTAACATTGATATTTGTTCAAGGTAATTTTTTTTAAGCTTAACCAAAAAGGAGATAGTATTGTTCCTTAAAAACCATTTGATGGAGGCCCATAGCATTTCCTGATTAGCAACAGAGTCCTGGTTTATATTTATAAATTCAATCAGCCCTGCTCTCAGTTGAGAAAGAAAGTCTTCATTTTGCAGTAAAAAAGTATTAAATCTCCATCGGGATGGTTTACAAGATGTATTAATCTGAAGATGTGCTAGTACAGCATTATGATCAGAAATACTTTGTGGTAGAAATTCAACATTGATTAGCACTGAAAGTAACGGAGATAAAAGTAGAATATAATCAATTCTTGAAAATGATTTATGACTTGGGGAGAAATAGGTGTATTGCTTGGCTGTTGGATTATGTAGTCGCCAAGCATCACATACATCTATATCTTTAATGAGCGATCTCAGCGCTGTAGAAGACTGAGCTTGTGCTACTGAAACTGAAGGATTGGAACAATCCAAAACTGTGTCGAGCACGGCATTCATATCAGATCCAATGATAATTGAATAGCCTTGGAGAGATAGTGTGGTAGATATTCACAAATGCCAACCTCTTTCCTTCTATTAATGTACAGCAATTCTACCGTTATCATCGGAACCTGTGTATTCAATAATAAAGTTAGAATTACATTTAAATAAAATTGTCACTCCCTTCTTAGATTTACAGCTAGATGATACTATGGGGGTATAACGCCTATTTTGCAGTCTTTTAGCATCCGTGGCGGTCAGGTGGGTTTCCTGAAGAAACGCTACATCAACCTTTTTCCTGTGTAAAAGATCTAACACCCGTGTACGTTTAATAGGAGAGTTTAAACGTGTCACTGAACGGGGAAACTTCACAAGAACACACAGGTTCGCTACCACAGAGGACAAGAGACGTGAATCTGAATACAAAAATACTTTATTTTTCACAATCCTACTTATTTTAAATGTATATAAAAACTATTGGCTCCGGAGGAGCAAGAGTTTTACACTACTTCAGTGTGCGTCCAAAACACAAAAACACACTTTCGGGCTGAGGCTTACCAGTAGGGAACTAGCTGGGCAGTGAGCATCCTAAGACCACACCACTCCCAAAACTCCACTCCTCACAAACACTCTCACACTAGCTAAGTTAAAGAAACGCAGGTGCCAATGAAAAAAAAAAAAAAAACACTCGGTGAAGGAAACACCACCACCAGAACGGGCACAACCAGCTAGCTTCCCTACTCCGGGGGCCTTCAGCTCCTGAAAGAAACAAACAAAAAAAAAAAGAACAATACAATTTCACAATTAGCTACAGACACCTGTATCAACAAATTATAGTAGAACAAATTCCGACTATAAAAGAAACCAACACTTGGCAGATTACTGGTCACAGAAGTTAAACCGGCTAGTGTTTCCCAAGGAATTCACATCAGACTGCCAGTTCAGCATAAACATTAGAGCAGCCAAATGCTATATAAAACAAAAGAAATAGTGCAATACAAAATGAGAACAATTAATTAAAGCACAGAAAACAAATCCAAAACAGAATGTAGCTCATTTCTTCACAGTCTTTAAAAAAAGCACTGATAAAAGAGCAAAATAACCAAAATGCTGGTGGCAATATTACCAAAGGCAGGGGCTAAATTACACCATTGATAGCACGTCTCGCGTTGAATGACGGCTCTGAAACTAGCCACTCACTTAGACCACCAGCATTGGCTTAAAGCAAGCTTCAACAAAACAAGATAAACTACAGAAAAGAAAACGAGCAATGCATCAAAATAATAAAACGATCACATAGTGGGATTAATGGCAGCAGAACAAAACAGTGCAGTCTTAGCAACGTTGTCTATGGAGCATTTTGCCCCGCAGTCCACCGAGATGAACCGCTCACAAACAGCTTGACGCACTTTCCAATGGTAGATCGCTAGACCCACAGAAGACTCAGCTACTCACAGCCTCGTTTATGATAGGCAAACCGCAATTGTACTGGTGTTCCATCTGTGATGAGGACAGCCTGCACCCAACAGCGACGTCGCACAAATCCGGACCCTAGTCTGGCTAACACATATACATTTCCACTTTAATAGTGCATGTGTACTAGCAGCAACATTAGCCAAACAGCTAGGTACATACCTCCAGCAGAGATACGCGCTCACCCAAACAAAGGTGACAATGACACATACCCAGGTGGCCTGAACTCCGCCTTAAATATGCCAGGGATGGCTGCCGATAGGCTGTCACACCCATCACTCACCACAATTAATAGGGCGGGATCTAATCCGTCCTGCCACACATGTAATGGTTAGAGCAAGTTATTGAGTGTACCATTAAAGTTCCCACTGTAATATGAAAAAACAAAAACAAAAAAGGTCCCGTGTGCTTTAAGCGCCTAAGCGTCCCCCTGCTCTCCCACAAAAATCCTTGAAGGATGGCTTGCCTGTCAGGATAGCGGAGGAGCCGGAATATCAACGATCGTGGTTTTGATGAGTTGGAACTCGAATACACTCGGTGAGCTCCATCGATCTCGATCCGACTTGAGCGCGCCGAAAGGTCGGGGATCTATTTAGGTAACTTAGCTGTAGAAAACCGACCGGATCATCTCCTTCCATTCCAGTTGGTAGATTAACCAGGTGGACATTGTTGCGACGTGACCGGTCTTCTAGGTCATTGCATTTTCGTTGCATCTGTTCAAGGTGAGATAGGCAGAGGTTCGCATCTTTTTTAGTGTTGCGTAAACTACCCTGAAGATTGTCCACTTTGGTTGTGATCGACGCCACATTTTTACTCAAGGAATCCATTTCCTCTTTCATCGAACGAAGAGCAGCGCTGTTTTCATTGATAAAGTCCCTGAATGGATTTGAATGGCCGATTGTATTGCCTCTGTCAACATGCCGGAAACCATTTCGTGCATGGCCTCCTGTTGTGCTTCGATTGCATGGCTAACAATTGAGGCTATGTCATTCTGGAGCGTTTTGAGTCATTTGCAGCCTGTTGCCGATTTCTGCGGTGAACCCGATTTCTTACTAGTTGCCATACATAAGTAAAACTTATACAGTTGTGACAAAATAAGATATTCTTCCTCAACGTGAAAAAAAAAAAAACTTCAATTAGGAGGTTTTAGTCAGGAGCCTAGTGCTGTGCAGCCATCTTGCAGCGCGCGCCACCGGAAGTCTCTACACCAATTCATTAAATTTCTTTTAAAATAAAATGAAAAATTATCATTAGAAATAATTTTACTTATGTCTCATGAACATTGCATTGCAGTTTGATATGCAGTACATATGAGATAAAAAAAAAATCTGGCTAATTTCATTTACTTATTTTTCTGGTAGGTACAATTGTAAAGAAACTTCCACGGAGATTAGAAGTGATGGAAGGAGAGAATGCAGCATTCTTTGTGGAGGTGGAACAAGATGAGATGGAGATCTGCTGGTTTAAAGATGGACTGCAGTTGCGAGAAACACATCAAACCATTATCAAATCTTTTGGCAAAACCCACATCCTGGTCTTTGTCAATACGTCATATCAAGACTCTGGCATGGTCACCTTTATGGCAGGCAGATCAACAACAAGTTCCAAACTCAGGGTCAAAAGTGAGAAAACACACACATTTCTGATGCATAAGAAGTTGCACAATTCAAAAACTTTATATTATTGCATAATAAAAATGTATCTATTTCTACTAGATCTTTTTGAATATATATATATATATATATATATATATATATATATATATATATATATATATATATATATATATATATATTAAACATATATTTACATTGTTACATGTAAATATATATTTACATTGCGGGCTTGATGTCTTTCTTTTCATTCAGCAGCTCGACACTGCCCACCCATCTGCCCTGTGAGTGTCCAAATGAACATTGACAGTTTAAATGGTGCTGTCCTTTCCTGGTCACCATCACCCAACTTGCAAAACTCCACTAAGTCAGTGTATGTGCTAGAACGACAAGAAGTAGGCTCTCAGGAATGGCAGCGATGCCTGACAACAGAGACAGGCACATCTGCTGAAGTCCTGGGTGACAGTGTGCCATGTGAGGGTGATTACCGTTTCCGTATCTCCTGTGTTAATAAATACGGCAGAAGTGGACATGTGGAGTTCCCAAAAGTAGTACATCTGGGTAAGAATTAAAATTTTACAAACTTTCTGTAATACCAATCTGTCACAAATTATTTGCATAACAAACACACAACTACTAAGAAACCTAAAAGAAGAAGGTAGTGATGGATATTTGGTACTACTTACCAAAAAGACCCTTATGGAAACACAAAACTAATGCAGGAATAAAACAAGAAATGCATGAATAAAATTTGCTGTGAAAAAGAAAATGCAGATTATTCTATTCCCCTAAAACTTGCATAAATAAATAATACTATTAGCGATGTTACTCCTGACACATTAACTGTCAATGATGTAATTTTAAACATACTTAATTTACATGTATTTATTTAGCAGACACTTTTATCAAAAGTGACTTACAAGTGAGGAACAAACAGTTGGTCATAAGAGCCCACAATATTCATAGTACAGGATGACAAAATAGATTTTTTTTTTAAATAAATAGGAGTCATAATAAACCGTCTTTGCTTATGGTTTTGGATTTGTTTAGTGCTTGCAGAAGATATGTCTTCAGCTGTTTCTTGAAAGCTGTGATGTCTCAGAAGGGCAGCAGTGTCTTAATAAAAACATAAACATATCTATCATAAGTAGATATGATAATGTGGATTAAAGTGTTAAGATAATATGAAATAACTTTTTAGATTTTATTGTCTGCAGTCCCTGGTCCAAAGATCAAAACCCCCATGAAGAACGCTGTGGTGACTGAGGGGGAGGATGCTGTGTTCTCCATTGAGCTCTCTGCTAACTTGATTGGAACATGGTTCCTGAATAGCCAGCAGCTGCAGTATAGTGAACGGTTCTCCATGACTCAGTCAAAGAACCAACACATCCTACGAATCCACCATGTGCCAAATGTGTATGATGGAGCTGAAATCACCTTTATTGCAACTGGCGTACGAGATTCAGCTGCCCTACAAATTAAAGGTCAGTTCTTACATGGGGATCATGATAGCCACCATAAATTACTTAATATTAATCTTAAAATGTTAACAGACATCATAGTCACGGAATGGTAAAATAGTGAAGCGAGATTCAAGTGCAGGAATAAGGATATTTATTAACTAATAAAGAAACAAAACAAAACTACAAACAAAAACTCCCCGTGGGGGGAAAACGAGACAGGCATCTGGCAAAAACAGGAAACACAAGGGAACATAGACAACAAACCGGAACAGGACTGCAAACACAGGGAGACTAAATAGGGAAGCAAACAAAAGAGAGTAACGAGGAAGGCAGGTGGGGCAAATTAATCAATAATCAGATAACAAGATGGGAGGGGCTAGACAACTGACAGGAGAGCACATGGCACAAGGAAATACATGACAAGCCATGTGCTCACAACAAACCAGACTATACACAAACACATGACAAACCGGGAGTGTCAGATCTCTATCACCAAACCAAGATATAAACCAGACAGAAGTGACAGAACCCTGACAATCATGAAGTTCTTCCAGTTTGTTACAATTAAAGTTCCCTTTCGAGAGGTCTCTCCTATTGCGTAAGTAGCTTACGCTATGGGAAAACTCCTTTTCTCGAGAATATTGAAGTCTTTATGTAAAACGCATTGCGGCTGCACAGCTGACAGCAATGAACGAAGGAGCTCGGTCATTGGCTGTGCTGCGGCAACTTGCTCGAAGCAATGACGGGGCGACTCTGAATGCGCGACCAATGAGCGCGCTTCGCGCCCGCGCGCGTCAGAGCCCGCCAAGATGGGCGTGGCCAAGAGCTATATATTGGGCGCCCCGTCATGAGAGATTCTTTAGATTTAATCTCCTTCAGCGAACACCTTCTTCGCTGGATCCTCCGGATTATTGGAAGCCTTCGCCGCCGTGGAAAAGCATACCAGCGGGATTGCTACGAGGACGTCGGTACCTTCAGCCGCCTTCAAGCACCTCCTACTGAGCCATCCGGCGCGCCATATACGCAAGTATTTTACATCTGTCCGCCCCTCGACATTTGTGAAAGAGCAATTTTCCAATAAGGCGTTGTTTCAAATGCCTTCCTGCGCGTCGTGCAGAGACCTTCTCCCGGACGGGGATCGTCACATCATCTGCACTCGCTGCCTGGGCCGGGACCACGCAGAAGCTGCATTGACCAAGGGCAGATGCCCGGAATGTGATGACTTGGGTCTCTCCGCACTACGGGCTCGCCTCGCCGCTTTCGCCGTGAGCGAGCCCATCGCCACCCCTCTGTTTGAGCCACGCACTAAGAAAAAGCGCCGCTCACAGAGGGTTCCTGAACCTGAGCTCAGTGACGTCACGCCGAGCCAGTCTCCGCGTGCTTCACCGCCGCTCTTGCCTTCCCCACCGCCGGTTCAGTTCACCCAGCCGGACCCACACCCCTCTAGCAGAGCGGTGGGCCTTGTGACTTTCGGCGCGTCCGAGGACGACGGGGGAATGGACGACAGCTTGTCCATCGACGCTGCATCGGATGACTGGCCGGGCTCCACTCTCGACCCCGCCCCGTCGACGCTAGCTAGCACGAGCGGGGGCTCCACTATGGATACTGAGATTATCCGTGTCCTCTCTAAGGCCGTGGAAGACCTCGGGCTCGATTGGTCTTCTCCCGAAAAACCAACCCGGAGCCGACTGGATGAGTGGTTTCTGCAGGGGCGCCAGCAGGCCCCTCGGCAAAGGCCTTCTCCCTTCTTCCCGGAAGTTCACGACGAACTCACCAAGTCGTGGAAAGCCCCCCAATCTGCGCGCCTAAAGCCTTCTTTTTCTTCTTCGCTCTCCTCAGTGGACGGCGCGAAGGAAAGAGGCTACGAGGGAACGCCGCCCCTCGAGGAGGCCGTGGCCAATCATCTCTGCCCGCCCTCCACCACCGGATGGAGAGCCAAAGCTTCCCACCCCTCGAAGCCCTGCCGCACTACCTCTGCTCTCGCCGGTCGCGCCTACACCGCCGCCGGCCAAGCTGCATCAGCGCTTCACTCAATGGCGGTACTTCAAGTGTTCCAAGCCAAGCTTCTCCGCTCTATGGACGAGTCTGGCCCCGAACCCGAAGCCTTCAGGGACCTACGCAGCGCGACTGATATAGCTCTGCGAGCCACGAAGGCCACCGCCCAGTCCATCGGCCGTGCTATGGCTAATTTGACTGTTCTCGAGCGCCATCTGTGGCTGACTCTGACTGAAATGAAGGACGCGGAAAAGGCGCCATTTCTCGATGCGCCTATCTCCACCAGCGGGCTGTTTGGACCGGCGGTTAAAGGTTTCGCCAAACGCTTCACTGAGGCCCAGAACGCTTCACAAGCTATGCGTCATTTCCTGCCAAAGCGCTCCAGCTCATCGCAGAGCAGTCAAAGACCCCCACAGCCGCAGCGGGCTAAAACAGCTCCCACCGCCTCTCAGCCCGCGCCTCAGGCTGACGCTCGACGCCGCTCGCGCTCTCACAACCGCAAGCCACCTCTTGAGCGACGGGGTCCTCGGCCCAAGATTGTGCTGAACCCTGAGCCTCAAAAGCCGTCCTAGCCACAGAAATGAGAAGAGAGAGTGCGTGTCTCGCAAAAGCCGGACCACTCTCTCTGCAAAAGCTCAAACATTACCCAGTCCCCTTACAGGCGGCTGGATATGTCCATACAGCAGTCAATGGGCCAGTCACAGAGCTCGCGCACCTGCAAACAAACGCCGTTTTTACGGCGACGCACAGAAAACACAAAAAGAGTATTTTTCTGCCTGCATCACTAAGGGTTCACATGTCCACAAAGTGTGCATTCCCAGATACTGTCAAAACAGTGCCAAATTCATTCCCAGCTCAGGCTGCGCTTCCCATGAATGTAGATCACGTGTCTACGGTCATGTACGCACCACTACACACAAGCACTGTTCACACAGTTATAAATTCATCCCCAGTAAAAGCGGCAAACATTATAAAAGTGACGCGTGTGCCTACCACTGTTTATGCACCCCCACTTATAAACACTGCCCTTACAGTGTCAAACACAACCTCAGCTCAGGCTGCGAGTTTTACAAACACAGCGCGCGCTGTTGTAATCACACACGCGCCCATTCACTCAGCTGCTCAGCGCGCGCCCGCGCCTCTGAGAGCTACGAGCTCAGGCGATTCGCTGGCCGGGTCCCTACGTCACAGCGGCCCGCCCCTAGCCTGTATTCAGCCCATATCTGTACACGCAGCGGCATGGGAAAACATTCCAGATATGCCGAAATGGGTATTGAATATAGTAAAGCACGGATACTCGCTCCAGTTCGCTCGCAGACCACCACGTTTTACGAATGTGGTCGAGACGAAAGTGAGAAAAGAGTGTTCACATGTTCTACGCACCCAGGTGCGCAAACTAATAGAAAAGGGCGCTGTGGAAACTGTTTCCCCCTCTCTGAGCGGGACAGGTTTTTACAGCCGCTATTTTCTCGTCCCGAAAAAGGATGGCGGTCTCCGCCCCATCCTAGATCTCAGACACCTGAACAAAGCACTAATGATTCGCTCGTTCAGAATGTTAACAACCAAGCATATCCTCGCGCAAGTGCGCCCAGGAGATTGGTTTCTCTCAGTGGATCTGAAAGATGCTTACTTTCACATTCCAATAGCGCCTCATCACAGGCCGTTTCTGAGATTCGCTTTCGAGGGACAGTCATACCAGTACACAGTACTCCCGTTCGGCCTGTCCCTGGCTCCCCGTACATTCACCAAATGTATGGATGCAGCACTTTCCCCCCTAAGACGAAGGGGAGTGCGAATACTGAATTATCTCGACGATTGGCTGGTTCTAGCACAATCAGAGAGTCAGCTAATAACACACAGATCTTGGATTATCAGCCATTTAGAATGCCTGGGTCTAAGAATCAATTTTGCAAAAAGCATACTATCTCCCAGCCAGAGGATTTATTTCCTGGGAATAGTTCTAGACTCGATGCAAATGACAGCGTGTCTCTCATCTGAGCGCGCGCTCACCATCCGGCGCCTTGCAACATCATTCAGGGCGGGCGCGCGCGCCCCCGTCAAACGGTTTCAGAGGATGCTCGGTCTCATGGCCTCAGCATCGGCCGTACTCCAGCTAGGATTGTTGCATATGCGCCCTCTCCAACGCTGGCTCAAGAGCCGCGTCCCTACTCACGCGTGGCGTTCGGGACACTTTTTAATCAGAGCGAACCACGGCTGTATAAAAGCCCTGACGCAGTGGAAAGCCGCCGACTGGTACCAGTCAGGCGTGAGTCTGGGTGTGAACACAAGGAGAAAGATGATAACGACAGATGCCTCCAAAATAGGTTGGGGGGCCCTTTACGAGGGCAGGCCTGTCTCCAGCTTTTGGTCAAACCCGGAGAAGCGCCTACACATAAACTGTCTGGAAATGAAAGCTGTCGCTTTGGCTCTCAGAGCCCTGCTCCCACATCTAAAAAACGAACACGTCCTGGTCCGAACGGACAACATGACGGTAGTGTCGTACATAAATCGCCAGGGTGGACTCAGGTCGAGCTCCATGCATTCAATGGCCAGGAGACTCATTTTATGGTCCCAGCACAACTTGTGCTCGCTGAGAGCAGCGCATGTGCCAGGCGCCCTGAACCAGGGGGCAGACATGCTATCCAGAGACAAGATTCTCCCAGGAGAATGGGCTCTCAACCCGCTGACGATTCAGTGGTTATGGAAAACCTTTGGCAAAGCGGAGATCGACCTCGTCGCCTCCAAGGAGAACGCGCACTGCTCTCTTTTCTTCACGAAAAGCACGGAAGCGCTCGCCCAGAGCTGGCCGAGCCGCCCCTTATATGCCTTTCCCCCGATCGCGATGCTGCCACAGGTCATCAGTCGGGTCAGAGAGGAGGAAAACGCAGTGCTGCTGATAGCCCCACTCTGGAAGAACCAAACATGGTTTCCAGATCTGATGCAAATGCAATCTGCACCACGGCCGATTCCACTGAGGCCAGACCTCCTCAGTCAGGCCAGCGGGATGATATTTCATCCCCGCCCCGATCTGTGGGCCCTTCATGCATGGCCCCTCAACGGGTTCCCAGGAACCTCGCGAGCGGAGCACTAAAAACCATCGCTGAGGCGCGGGCGCCCTCCACGAGACGCTTATATGCCCAGAAATGGAAAGTGTTCAGTGACTGGTGTAATACCAAGGGCCTGAACCCTGTAACATGCGAGATTACGAGTGTACTCGTTTTCCTACAAGGGCTTCTGGAGGCGGGCTGCACCCCCTCCACGCTCAAAGTATATGTGGCTGCCATCACAGCGTCACACGACCTTGTAATGGAACGTCCATTGGGAAGAAACGACCTAATTATTAGTTTCCTAAGGGGCGCCAGGAGGATGAACCCTTCACGCCCCCCCTCAGTGCCGATCTGGGACCTAGCTACGGTCCTAGACACACTTAAAGGGCCCCCGTTCGAACCACTCCGAACCGTGCACCTTAAACAGCTCTCGCTCAAGACGGCGCTCTTGCTGGCAATCGCCTCGGTCAAGAGAGTGGGCGACCTGCCTGCCTAGAATTCGGACCTAACGACTGCAGGGTCGTCCTTAGACCGAAACATGGGTATATTCCTAAAGTGCTCACCACTCCCTTCAGAGCACAGGTTATCTCCCTAACTGCGCTTTCGTCTCCAGCAGACGAACACAACGCTAATCTACTCTGCCCCGTTAGGGCTCTCAGAGTGTATTTGGAGCGTTCTGCCCTATTCAGACAGACAGAACAACTGGGACAGGGACTTCAATGCCCCTGGGGAGTCAAAGCACACTCCACCAGGAGTGTGGCTTCTTCCTGGCCATGGTCGAGCGGGATACCGATCGAGGATATTTGTGCGGCGGCAGGCTGGGCCTCACCGTCCACATTTATCAGATTCTACAACCTACAGGTCCCGACATTGCATTCCAATGTGCTATCAGCATAATGCTAGTTGAACTGCGAGTTCGTATCTAGATTATGTATGTGCTTGTGTCACACTGAGCGCCTTCTAGCCGCTCTGTATTTTTTCCCACATATAAAGCTCGCCTCTGCCGGCTAGTTGGATGATAACTTTGCTTTTCAGCTTCGTTTTGCATGGTGTTCCCATAGCGTAAGCTACTTACGCAATAGGAGAGACCTCTCGAAAGGGAACGACTCGGTTACTAACGTAACCTCGGTTCCCTGAGAGGAGGGAACGAGTATTGCGTAAGCTGCCGTGCTTGTGCTTGGTTAGTTCGCTTCAGTCGTTTTAACCTAAAGAACTCTCATGACGGGGTGCCCAATATATAGCTCTTGGCCACGCCCATCTTGGCGGGCTCTGACGCGCGCGGGCGCGAAGCGCGCTCATTGGTCGCGCATTCAGAGTCGCCCCGTCATTGGTTCGAGCAAGTTGCCGCAGCACAGCCAATGACCGAGCTCCTTCGTTCAGTGCTGTCAGCTGTGCAGCCGCAATGCGTTTTACATAAAGACTTCAATATTCTCGAGAAAAGGAGTTTTCCCATAGCGTAAGCTACTTACGCAATACTCGTTCCCTCCTCTCAGGGAACCGAGGTTACGTTAGTAACCGAGTCGTTATGATGAAACAGAAATAGTGACAGATCTTTTCTTCATATCATGACGTACAGTATGAAATCGTTTATCAGAAAAGAAAAGAAATAGGCGGGACTTGGTTCTGACCAAGTGAATTGGATAGAGGCAGATGTGAATGCAAGGTTGCGGTCGATTATAATAAAGGGGCGGGAATCAAGGAGACAAAATGATTGGAGAAGTCTGGCATACATCTACAGAAGGAAATCTGACATTTCACAGGAAAATCAAATTATCAAATTTAGATCAATCAATCAATCAATCAATCAATCAATCAAGGAATCCTTCCCAATAAGAGCAATATGAATTTAGATAAAACTCTAAACTCTCATTTTCATTTCAAGCCGACTTTAAGTTTGTATATTCATTTCATTTCATTTAGTTTATTTATATAGCACAAATAAACACAACAGAAGTTGACCACTGTGCTGTACATACAAGAAGAATAAAAATATAAAGACACAACAATAATACAAAACTAACAAGCAATAAAACACTACATTTGCATTCTTTATACCAGGGTTATGAGTGAAATGCGCAGTTAAAAAGATATGACTGCAGTTTGGACTTAAATTCATACATAGATGTGGCAGATATCACAGATAAGGGAAGACTGTTCCATAGCCTAGGACCAGCCACTGAGAAGGCACGATCACCTCGCAACTTCAGTCTGGATTTTGGGTGTACAAGTGTGATGCTGTCTAAAGAGCGCAAGCATCTTGTTGAGTGTTTCACGTTAACAAGGTCTGACAGATAAGACGGAGCCTGACCAATCAGTGCTTTAAAAACAAATATTAAAATTTTATATTCCACTCTAAAATCCACTGGCAACCAGTTGAGAGAGATTAATATCGGGCTGATATGTTCTCGTCTACGCGCTCCAGTTAAAAACCTGGCAGCGGCATTTTGGACCATCTGAAGCCGCAACATGGATGATTGAGGTAAACCAGCATACAGTGAGTTACAATAATCCAAACGAGATAAAACAAATGCATGAGTTACAGTTTTAAGATTGTTGAAAGATAAAAAAGGTTTAACCTTTGGATAAAAGTTTAAGGTGGAAAAAACAGGACTTGACCACAGAATTAATATGTTTGTCAAACTTGACAAACTTGTTTAGTATATTGCTCAGAGAGAGGCACTCATATTTCTAGCCAATAAACTTAATTGCATTCTTTTTAAGATTTATGACATTGACAGACTCACCTTCTCACAGAAAATACTTATTGTATTTTGCAGTACCTGAGGTGAAATTCTTACCATTGTCAGAGATGGACACCAAGAAGAGCACTGAGGTGGGAAATCCAATTGTTCTGTACTGCGAGGTGTCCCACCCCACAGCCACTGTTCAATGGTTTAAAGACGGACAGGCTCTACATGTAGAGGAGGGTCTGAATATCCAATCAGATGGCAACATGAGGAGGATCGTCATTCAATCAGCAGAGTACTCTCATTCTGGAGTGTACACCTGCCAATCAAATAATGACATGCTCACATTTAATGTGAGTGTTGAAGGTGAAAACATTACTATACTCAAGCACACAATATTTATTTTCTTTTTTGACAGTGGCAGTGGTCACATTCCTGGAACAACAGTAATTTGGGAAATCTGAATTGTCTAAAGACTATTGCAACATTAAACATAACAAGAAGGAATTCACCTAGACAGCATTGTTCACACTTTATTATAATTTTTGCTGTTTATTACACATGCTATCTAAATTGTTTAGTGCTAGATTCACTGGTGGAATTATGCAAATCAGACAATGGTATAAACTCTTAAAATCAGTGCTAAATGCAATCTGGCTTAGGGCACTTTATTATACTGTGCATCTAGATATATGTATGGTTATATAGTACTCTTCCACATAATTTGATCATCATTTGAATTATTAAATATATACACAAACATCCCTTTTAAATTTTGTGTGTGTGACTTTAACAGCAATTGTAACTAAAAACCCTTCCTGATTATTCATTATTCAATGTTAGTCTTTTCTCCTTCCAACATATCATAGCCTCAGACCTTTATCAATTAACAATCTAACACCAAGGCTTGACAACTGAACCTTACTGAAATATTCTCCTGACAACTTTCTGTTATGTCCCTTTATAGCCATTTCTGGAACTCCGGAATCAATTAGCTGGTCAACCATCCTAACTTGAGAATTATTAATAGGTCATTAGGTGTGCATACCCATATGCCATTTAAATTTCACACTTCTGATGTAAAGGTCAAGTCAAGTCACCTTTATTTATATAGTGCTTTTTACAATACAGATTGTTTCAAATCAGCTTTACAGTGATAACAGGAAAATAATGCAACAAAGTTTGTTGCTAGAAGAAAATAGCACCACAGTCCAGCTTAAGTAAGTTCAACGATGGTTTATTTTTGTTGTAAAAAAGTTATTAATTTAGTTTATTTATATATAATATAGCCGCTCTGGAGAAAACGTCTCAGGTTACGACTGTAACCATAGTTCCCTGAGTAGGGAACGAGACAATGTGTCAATGACGCTTTGGGAACGCCCCTGCGTGAATGCGTCTGAGCACTTGTGTCAACTAGTTCAATGGCGAGAATGAGCGTCACGGGCGGGTGACGTCATGACCAGGAAAGGATAAAAGCACATCCGGAATCGCCCCACATTAGCTTAAAAAAGGGCCGAAGCAGTCGATCACAGGGATGTAGGAGGTATGGCAAAGTGACGCATCGTCTCGTTCCCTACTCAGGGAACTATGGTTACAGTTGTAACCTGAGACGTTCCCTTTCGAGGGAACTCGCGATGCGTCAATGACGCTTTGGGAACGAGAATGCCCGAACGCCATACAACCGAGGACCTGTCGTGTTACAATGTCATGACATGAGAACTCGAGGACCAGCCAGCTGCGTCACAAACCTCTTGAATAGATACCCCTGACATAAGGGCCTTGGAGGCCGCCATACCCCTAGTAGAATGGGCTCTGGTAGACAAAGGTGAAGGTTGGCCCAAAACCTCATATGCAAGAGAAATAGCCTCGACTATCCACTTGCTGACCGTCTGTTTAGATGCAGAAAGGCCTTTCTTAGGTGGTCCAAAGCAAACCAGCAACTGTTCAGACTTTCTCCAACGGGAAGATCTGTGTACATAAGTGTCTAGTGCTCTGACTGGACAAATGAGGTTCAGTTTTTCCTGGTCCGTATCTTTGAAGGGAGGAGGACAGAAAGCCTGCAGAATGATAGGCCGTGGTATGTTGGTAGGAACCTTAGGGACGTAACCTTGCTTAGGATAGAGGAAGGCCTTAACCCTTAAAGTCTCGCTTTTTTTCTTATCAGTTCAAAAGAGACTCAAAATACTCTGTTGATTTTGATTTTACATATTTGTGTTATACATCATTCGATCCTGTTAAGTGTCCATTTTTTTGTGTATACTCACAATATAAACAAAGTATTGTGCTTTTAGTCAAACAAAGAAAAATAAACATGATGCTAGTTTTGCCTTCTCTCTGTCAGTGAAGTCCATTCTGAAACGCGTCCGAAAATTAACTGTAATTCCGCGAATACTTGTCATACAGGCACGAGTGTTTTTCCATAATGAAGCTTGAACTCTCTTCTTTTAAATGAATTCATTTATATAAAAAAACAAATATTCTCAGTTTATGTAATCTGTATGAAAAGAGAGAGATGTCAGTATTTTTCTTTCCAGCTCATTATACCTCATTACGCGTTAATGTGCCACGCCCACGGAGAGCGCGCGGTATTCAAACGCAAATGATCTAAGGCATGCCATGCAAACATGCCAACGCCCACCAGCTGGATTATAAAACACATCATGTTTAGTAAGTTTCTTACTACCACTGTGAACACATTTTTTTCCGCTGTGAGGAATAATACTATCTAATAACCCTGGAAAATGTACCAGAAGTGCTGGTAGTTTCATTTCGAGGAGCAACGGATCCAGCTGATGTAGTAAGTCATTTATTCTTAAGTGCTTTGTTCTAATCGCGATATTGAATAGTGTCTGTAAACCGCAAAAAGACTGTTTAAATATGAATTGCGTGTCTGTGTGTAGGCTAAATGATGAATGAACGGCACAGGCGCGCGCGCTTTGTTTACTACAGTTATACAGCGCGTGTCTGTGTCGTTCATTCACTCTCGCATCTACATTAGTAAACATGTTATTTTTACATGAACACATCCAAACTATATTGCTATAGCCTACTAAGATGAGTAAATATAGACTGAAATATGTTGAAATAAAATGTCTGTATAAGCAACAAACTGCAAATTAACATGTATATGCTAATATATCATACACAATATGTTACAGACTAAATATGAATGTTTAGACAATATTTTGTGAGTAGTTTTGGATAGATTATAAAGTTTTGACTAATTAAATAGGTAAGCTTTTGTTCAGCAATTTCTGCTCATGTTAAATATACTATAATATGATGTTTTGTCAAAAATAAAGTAGGTATATTGAATTATCAACTAAGATGTTATTATAGTGTTTGTTCCAATATTCAAACTAATGAATCCTTACCTTTTTTAATACGTATGATAAAATGTATACTTTTTACAAAGAAAGAATACAGTTGAAATGTTGTTAAAATTGTAATTGTTGTTGTAATTGTAACCTATTTGTAATTGGTTACAATTTCTAATTGTAAAAATGTATATATAGATAATTTCTTTTGTCCCTGTGACCCTGTGACACACCATGTGTGAGAGGCTAATTAATATGCAGCTCATTATGTATGTGGCACATTATCCGGCCTTTTTCTTCTCAGGTGTGAACACGCCTCCACGCATATTGCCTTTCCAAACAAAAGGTGTCTTATAAAATTTAAATCAATGTATTGTTTTGTGTAAATGATTAGGCAGGATGATTTTCAGATCATTTTGAAGCAAAAAATCTAGGCAACAATGCCCATTAGTCAAAAGTCTTGTGGACACTTATTTAGTATGTATTTTGTGGCCTTATTTCAGACACTTTAAGTTTTAGTTTTTTCAATAACCATGCATAAACAATATTCTCTCAAAAATACAAACATGTACATACATGTTGCTCGCATATTACGGTAGCCGCGTTTGTGCTACATACAGTGAATTTACACCTTTGCCATTAACATGTTTATAAATAACTGAAAAAAGCACAAATGTCAGAGCATGTCAGAACACCTCCAGGACCCAGAAAACCCCTCAGACCCCAGAGGGTTAACCATACCGGGCGCAAACTCAAGGTATGATGGAGAAACCGACAGAGCCTGTAGATCTCCCACTCTCTTTAGTGAGGAAATGGCCAGAAGGAACACTGTTTTGAGGGTCAGAAATTTCTCTGAAACAGACTCAAGAGGCTCGAAGGGAGCAACAGAAAGACCTTCTAGAACAATAGCCAGGTCCCAAGCTGGGATTCTGGTACGAACTGCAGGCCTCAGCCTCAAGGTGCCACGGAGGAAACGAATAATAAGAGGATCTTTTCCAATAGATGAGCCCTCAGAGGGGGCATGGTAGGCAGCGATAGCCACAACATAGACCTTCAGAGTAGAAGGGGACAGCCCTGTCGTGAAACGATCTTGCAGGAACAGAGTATTGGACAGATGGTGCAATTAACTGGATCCCACTGTCGTTGGTGACACCAGGAAGTAAATACTCTCCATTTCAGGGCATATAGTTTCCTCGTGGAAGGAGCTCTGGAGCTTAAAATGGTCTCTACAACCTCGGTTGAGAGTCCAGATTATATGAGTCGGGCCCCCTCAGAGGCCAGACCCACAGGTTGAGAGTTTCTGGGCGAGGATGGAGGATTTCTCCCCCCGCCTGAGATAGAAGGTCCCTCCTGACCGGCAGCTCCGAGGGAGAGCCGTCTAGAAGGGAAACCAGGGTCGAGAACCAAATACGACTTGGCCAGTATGGAGCAACTAACAAGACTATCACTCCGTCCTGGCGGATCTTCTCCAGAACTTCTGGGAGCAGAGAAATCGGGGGAAAAGCATACAGGCGTAGCCTCGGCCACGTCTGCACCATCGCGTCCAGACCCAACGGGGCTGGGTGCGTGAGGGAAAACCAAAGTGGACAGTGCGTCGTATCCTGAGACGCGAACAGATCCACCTGAGCCTGGCCGTAAATTCCCCAAATGTGCTCCACCACATCGGTTGTGGTGCGCCAGTTTGTATAGTGGACGTGAACGCAGACCTCCCTGATGATTTATATAGGAGACCACCGACGTGTTGTCTGTGCGAACAAGCACGTGATGGCCCCTTAGGTCTAACAGGAAATGTTTCAAAGCACCGAAGACCGCCATCATCTCCAGGCAGTTTATGTGCCACGAAAGATGATGACTCCCCCAGAGACCTTGAGCTGATTACCGCTCCCCAGCCCGTGAGAGAAGCATCTGTCGAGAGCGAAACTCGATGGCAAAGAGCTCCTTACACTGGGCCCTGGGACAGGAACCAAGGTTTCCTCCATATAACCAAGGCACGGAGACACCGCCGTGTTATCTTGATCATACGGAGTGGGTTCCCCCTCGGGGAAAACCCCTTGGTTTTGAGCCACCACTGTAAGGGCCTCATGTACAGCAGGCCGAACGGAATAATGTTGGACGCGGCTGCCATCAGACCCAACAGTCTTTGAAACTGCTTTACAGTGAGTGACTGGCCTAGCTTTATCTCTTTTACAGCTGTGAGGATCGAAGCGACATGAGCAGGCGAGAGAACGGCCCTCATTGTCACTGAATCCCACACTACACCAAGATAGGTGATTCTCTGAGCTGGAGAAAGTACACTTTTCTTGGCATTCAACCTCAACCCCAAAGTTTTCATGTGCGCGAGAACGACATCTCGATGCCGAACCGCCAACTGCTCCGACTCTGCTAGAATAAGCCAATCGTCGATGTAATTCAGTATACGTATGCCCTGCAGCCTGAGTGGGGCTAGAGCTGCATCTACACATTTCGTGAATGTGCGGGGAGATACTGGTATGGTTTGCCCCCAAAAGCGAACCTTAGGAACTTCCTGTGTTGTGGGAGGATGGAGACATGGAAGTAAGCGTCTTTCAGATCTATTGTGACAAAACAGTCCTTGGATCTGATTTGGGTCACTATCTGTCTCAATGTCAGCATCTTGAACTTCAGTTTCTTGACTGATTGATTGAGAAAACGAAGATTTAAAATAGGACGCAACCCCCCATCCTTCTTCGGAACAATGAAGTACCGGCTGTAGAACCCTGAGTTTCTGTTGGCCGGAGAAACCACCTCTATAGCCTCTTTTGCTAAAAGTGCTTTCACCTCTTGCTCCATTACCAGAGCCTGCTCCGGGTGTACCACTGTGAGTAGCACCCCATTGTAGCGTGGCGGACGAGAACCGAACTGGATTCTGTACCCCTTCTCTACTATGTGCAGGGCCCATTGAGATAAGTTTGGCAGAACCTTCCACTCTGACAAATATTCTACTAAGGGAACCAGCCTCTCGAGGCTGGCCTCTGGTGTAATAATAGTCGTCACTTCGGTGACCTGGAACATACTGGCAGGAGATACCCAAACTGACTGACTTTCGACCCTCCTCGGAGGGTGTGAACCCGACACCACGTTGTGACAGAGACGTTGGGTCTGAGATTCGCTGGAAACCGCTGCGCCCCGAAGCACCGAGGGTGTCGGGTTGGCAGAACGGCCTCCTGAGGGCACCGAGATGGAGCAGGCACCGTATAATGAGGTGAACACTGCTCCACCCCGGAGGGGGCTGCCCTCAGAAGTCTGGCGCCAGGGGCATCAGGACTTCTTTTTCGCCGAAGCATTCTTCGCCAACAAAACAGTTCTCAGATCGGTTTGTTGCTTAGAAGGCTTCGGCTGAGAATGTCGTCCTTCACCCCACGGTTTTTGGGGTGGGGCGCGAGAAGCGACACTCTCTTTTTGTTGCGCTCTGTATGAGGAGCTCTGGGGCTGTGGCTGCTCACGCCCAGCAGCCCCAGGGGCCTGTTGACGGTGAGGGAAGTATCGTTAGAATGCCTCCGCCTGTTTCTTCGCCTCCTGGAACCTCTCCACAATGGTGTTAACAGAATCACCGAAGAGGCCAGAAGGCGATAGCAGGGCGTCCAAAAGAAAATATTTATCTTTATCTTTAATGTCAGAAAGATTAAGCCATAAATGTCTCTCAGTAGCCACATTAGCTGCCATAGACCGCCCAATGGCACGAGCGGTCTCTTTCGTGCCCCTGAGAGACAGATCGGTGGCCCGACGTATTTCTCGTCAAACTACATCGGGCCCCACCCCCTCGCTAGTCTCCAGGTCCCTCAGCAGGTCAGCCTGGTTCGCTATAATGCTTAATGAGAAAGTACCTCCACCAGCTCCTCATGCGCTGGAGAAGAAGCTGGCATTTCTTCTTCCCCCATATCGATGCTCAGCACATCTAGTTCCTCGGAACTAGAGAGCTGAAGCACCGGTGCTTCTTCTGAAGTGGAAGGAACCGCATCGCGGGCTTCCGACTCCGGAGAGAGAGCACTGGATCTCACGGGTAAAGGTTGAGAAAGCGTGGGGCCCGTCTCAAACCCCGCCGTGAGATCCATTTGCGATCCCCACGATAAGAGCTTCCGTGCTGCCTCGGCAGCAGCAGGGCCCGAACCGCAGGGAACGCTCACCTGTATACCCTCCTCGAAGAGTGACAGGCGAGAGCAGAGCGTGCGAAGCGGCAGCCTCTCACAGTGTTCGCAGTCAGCCCCCTCGAAGGCTGACATCGCATGTTCCGCTCCCAAACAGATTACAAACAGCTTGTGTGTTTCCCCACCCATAAGGAAACGAGGGCAGGGAGGAACACACTGCTTGAAAATCTGTTTGGACGCCATTATATATATTGAATCTGCTTGTGTAACGTGACAGACAACAATAAATAAGACAGACAGAGTTACACAGAGCGCTGCTGAGGCACAGAAGCTAACGCGGGGCGATTCCGGATGTGCTTTTATCCTTTCCTGGTCATGACGTCACCCGCCCGTGACGCTCATTCTCGCCATTGGACTAGTTGACACAAGTGCTCAGACGCATTCACGCAGGGGCGTTCCCAAAGCATCATTGACGCATAGCGAGTTCCCTCGAAAGGGAATTGTGATGCCATCGTCCAGCTCAGTTCAGTTCTCATATAATGGTGTCAATGCTGGCAGTCAATAAAGGTGTGTTCTTGCCATGTCTTAATTACCGAAATTACGAGATTATGACTTGTAAAAAGCCTTCATGTCCTTGTAGAACTTGTAATTATAACTTTGTTAGAATAATATTCAGGTAGACAATCTCCAGTCTCGAAGCTATCAGTCATCAGTTCAGTTGGAAATACAACCCCTGTGATGTGTGGCAGCACGAGATCGATCTCGGGAGAATGATCAATCAGACAAAGTGACAGTCTAGTACCATAACATTCTCAAGTTTATTAAGGAAAAAGGGTCATATTTATACTAGATAAAGCAGAATCATCCACGATGTCCAGTCCATCCAATCATAGTACTCAAAGATCACCACTACCATATATGGCATATTAAGAAATATAATAATAAGTAGGAGAGATCAGATGTTTAAATGTATGTGCGTGTCTTGAGTTCCCGTTTGCATGCGATTGTATAAGTGTGTCCAAGGCCTAGTCCTTGTTTTTTCTAGGTGTGTCCATGATGTGCACAAAACATAACGGAAAAAAGTTACACACGGGCAGTCTTACACAAGGATAGTCAAAAGTGGAGCCTACGAAATAAGAAAATATTAACAAACTTGTAAACTGGGAATTTTCCGAGAGCTCTGACCACATGACCACTGTACCACCTGACTGCTGCAGATTCATTAAGTTGTTGATAGTGTTGCTATACAAACAATGTGTATTGTATTTTATAGTTAATTTAAATAATTAAAATGCTCTTTTTTCCCCATCAGCCCCCCCTGTGTCATTTAAAGAGATTACGCAGGATGAGAGGCAGAAAAGCGCTATGGAACTGGACCCTGTGGTCCTGAAATGTGAACTTTCCCGACCAGATGCACCAGCCTGCTGGTTTAAAGATGGAGTTGCAATTTTTCAGTCAGAAAACATCACCATCCAGTCTGAAGGCACCATGAAAAGACTTATAATCCGTTCAGCAGAGCTGGTAGACGCTGGGATGTATACTTGCCAAGCAGGCGATCAATCCATGCCGTTTTCTGTCAACATTAAAGGTAAAGTTGACAGAGTTGACAGAGAATTAGTTTTGCATTGAAATCATATTGCATCTAAGGTATGTTATTAATATGTTAATATATCATTATCTTAAAATCTAAGGTGAAGCATAGTATACTAAATGGCAAAAAATAAACTGATCGAATGATGATAACTGACTTACATCTAGAACCTCTGGTTGCAATTGTGGACCCAAAAGATGACATCCATTTGGAGCGTTATGTCTCTGAGGAGATAGTCCTGAACTGTGAGCTCTCTCGATCTAATGGAGAAGCTCACTGGTTTAAAGATGGTCTAAAACTCCAGGAATGTGAGAATATCCGAATTAGTGCTGAAGGCCCGTACAGGAGAGTAACAATTCTCTGTGCTTCCAAATGGGATTCAGGAGAGTATGTATGTGACACAGGAGGTGACTCGATTTTCTTTCAGCTCATTCTTACGGGTAAGTATCAAATCATAGGTTTCAAGAGATTTTCTTCCTTTTCTTTCTCTCTGTGTTATGATTCATTTCTATTTTTTTTTTAAAGTAAATTATTAATTGAATTATGAATAATTATTTAACAATTATCAAGTAAGTCATTAGAATAGTTGTCTTTTAAATAGTAACCAACATAGTAATTAATTCAGTTATTATCCAAAACAAATAAGAGTTATATTCATTTATATAGTGCTGCAATTACTTATTCCTCATTGTAGAAAAAAAAACAAAAAAAAAATCAGCAGCATGTATGTATTCATGTTTTGTCAACTATTACACATTGTTACCTTTCTCAAAACCCAGAGGCTCCAGTCCGCATTGTGTCTCCCAGTGAGTCAGAGGTAGAGGTGTGTATACTGAGCTCTGAGAGTCTGGTCCTGAGCTGTGAGATCTCAAATGCAAACGCAGAAGTCTGCTGGTTCTGTGATGGCATGGAGGTGGATGAGAATGATAACTTGAAACTGGAGGATGATGGGATTTACCACAGGCTAGTAATTCCCTGTGCTACAATAGATGATTCTGCGGAATACGTGTGCGAGACTGCAGATGACTCTGTCACATTTTGGGTGAAAATAGAAGGTAATTTTGTCTCTTACCTAACTTTTGAAATTGTTCATAATATTATATTCTAGGGCTTATGAGTTTATGTATATATATATATGTATATACAGTTCTATATATAGAGGTTTAATATGAATTGAAAACCAAAAAACTAAAATCAGCTCTGAAAACACTGAAAATGAAATTCAGTTACATCTACTGTAGTTCTGAAGTAGACAGTAAAATATATTCAGAGTGATTATTGTGTTATGATATCCAGACACATAATATTTTGTTCATTTGGTTTTATAGCTAACCGCCTTAATAGTTCAGATTGAGAGTTTTTTTTTTTTTGTTATATTTTTATATTTTTATAATAGTCAGACACATAAAATGACCATGAGACTTGTATTATAAAGATATTGAAATGCCAAACAAAAATGATTGCTTTTTGTAAAGTGTTGTTGATGAGACTTTTTGCCACAGAGCCCCCTGTTAAACTTTCTTGCTCCAAGGACACAGGCAGCATTACAGAGAGTATTGCTGGTGATCCTGTAGTCCTAGAGCTTGAGGTTTCTCGTGATAATGCAAAGGTGTGCTGGATGAAAGATGGAGTAAAGGTGGAAGAGAGCAGCAATATCACAATTACTGAGAATGGCCTCATACGCAAGGTAACAATCCATTTTCCAGCTCTGAAGGATTCTGGGATATACACCTGCAATGCCATTGATGACACAATAGATTTTAAAGTCAAAATTACAGGTATGATGTTAAACCAGTACCTGGTTACCTTAGTTACAGGTCTTTTTTAAAAAAAGTATTATTCTTTTTTCACTAAAAGTTTTTTAATCTTTCTCTCTTCCAGAGGCACCAGTAAAAATCCTGAATAAAGATCAGATCAAGAATGAACACAAGGTTGTGTTATATGATGACGCTGTATTGGAGTGTGAGCTGTCTGCGGCCAATGGTGTAGTCAATTGGTATAAAAATGGCAGGCCTATTGAGGAGAATGAGCGCTTCTGTTTTGAGGAGGAAGGGACATTCAGATCCTTGGTCATTCTCTGTGCAGAGTTGCAGGACTCTGGAGAATATATCCTTGATGCTAAAGATGATACAATTTCATTTCATGTCACAGTACAAGGTAAAAAGTGTCTTTCAGTTGTATTGCTTTGAACCTGTGCATGAGCCCTAAAGCAGACAAAAGGTATGATGACACAGACCTTTGAACTATCTGTCTCCTCCAGAGCCATTAGTGAAGATCATTGTCAATTCTGGTGATCCTGATTATCAGGAGATGATGACAGGAGATGACCTCATCTTAGCTTGTGAAGTTTCTCGAGCCAACGCACCAGTAAAGTGGCTATTCAATGATAAACCACTGGTCCCTGATGAGCGCACGGATATTGAAAGCCACGGAACACTCCGGAAACTGACCTTATCCAACATCCTCCTTTCTGACTCTGGGAAATACATGTGTGATGCTGTTGATGACAAAATGATAACTGTTGTTAAAGTTCAAGGTACCGTATTTATTTTCCTTTTTTATACAATAATTGTGTTTAAGTACAGGAAGCTAATGACATAAATTTCATCTGATTTATGAATAAATTGCTTTAACGCTCATGTTTTGTTCTATCTATTAATTTATTCAAATACATTTGTTACATACAATGATTCTTAAACACTATTTGTTTTACATTAATTACGTAACATTACAATTACATTAAACATTACATACATTTTTGGAAAATATGATCATTAAAATATCATGTGGTCTGACTCCCTAAAAGCCAAATGATATTTATGAATTAATAATTCATGATATCTATAAAAATACATTCTATCTTGAAAAGTAAATGATAAAGACCACATGACGTTTTATTAAAACAACATTAATTGAAACATTTTTTGAACATGGTATTGAAGTATTTCAAAACCATATAAAACCAACATGAATACATGTCGTTTTAAAGTAGATTTTTGTTTATCGTGGACACTCTTTGTGTCATTGGCCCATTTGCATGCAAAATGCAATGAGACTTCATGTGCCTTGCATGTTGTATTTTTCTCCAGAGCCTCCAGTTGAGTTCCTCAACAAAGAAGAGGTGAACTTGGTCACTGGTTATGAAGCAGAGACTGTCACTCTTACTGCCATGGTTTCCAGACTCAATGCTCAAGTGCGGTGGCTTAAAGACTGGACTCCATTCAGTGGAGAACGTTTCCACATAGCCAGCCTGGGCCTGACCCGCACTTTCACCATTGACCCATTAAAGAAGCTTGACAGTGGAGAGTACACATGTGATGCAAACACAGATGAGATGCACTTCAGTCTCCTGGTCAGAGGTTGGTAGCTGGAATCATGCTTTTACTTGTGACATGAACAGATATTCAGCTTTTAAAGGAAAGTTGGTAACACTTTATTTAAAGGGGTGTGCATAAGACTGACATAACACTGTCATAAACATGACATAACACCTGTCATGAACATGAAGGAGTCTTTATGAATGTTTATGACTGTTGTCATTAAGTGTCATTCGGTAAATTATGACACTTTTAATGCAAAGTTGACATTGTTTAAAATGTCTTTGTTATGACAACTTGACATTAACAAAGACAAAAATGTCTTTGTTATGACAACTTGACATTAACCAAGACAAAAATGTCTTGATTATGACAACTTGACATTAACCGAGACAAAAATGTCTTGATTATGACAACTTGACATAAACAACGACAGAAATGTCTTTGTTATGACAACTTGACATTAACCAAGAAATCATAACTAGTCCAACGTGTTCCACTTTTCTTGAGGTAAGGGGAAATATTAATGACACTGTTGTTAAAGCATTTGACAGTGTAATAACCCTTAATGACATCTTTATAACTAGTACAATGTGTTGCACTTTACTTGAGGACAACTAAAATATTCATGTCACAGTTATAATGGTGTCATGACAACCAAAGTTAAAACCAACCATAACATATGACAGGGTAATGTAATGTTAACGCAAAGCTAAATAACTTCTTTAAGTTTGATAATTAGACCTGTTATGACATATTTGTGACAGGTTGACAGGTTATGATTTCTTGGTTAATGTCAAGTTGTCATAACAAAGACATTTCTGTCTTTGTTAATGTCAAGTTGTCATAATCAAGACATTTTTGTCTTGGTTAATGTCAAGTTGTCATAACAAAGACATTTTTTGTCTTGGTTAATGTCAAGTTGTCATAAAGACATTTTTGTCTTTGTTAATGTCAAGTTGTCATAACAAAGACATTTTAAACAATGTCAACTTTGCATTAAAAGTGTCATAATTTACCGAATGACACTTAATGACAACAGTCACAAACATTCATAAAGACTCCTTCATGTTCATGACAGGTGTTATGTCATGTTTATGACAGTGTCATGTCAGTCTTATGCACACCCTTCAAATAAAGTGTTACCGGAAAGGCAAAGTAGCATTTCAACTCATACAATGTATAATAATAACCATGTAACCTTTGTGCATTACAGATATGCGTATTAAATTTGTGAAGCCACTGGTTGAAACAGTGGCCAATAAAGATGGTATGATCACATTATGCTGTGAGCTATGCAAAGCTAAAGCAGATGTCCAGTGGAAGAAGAATGGAGTGGAGATCATACCCAGCCATCGCTTCTCTATCCGTGCCAACAAGACGGAGAGGAGTCTCACAATCCATCGTATCACCAAAGAAGATGCCGGAGAGTATGCTTGTGAGTCCAAAGATGACTGCACCAGGGCCAGAATAAGGGTGGAATGTAAGTGTGAAACAAGTTACTTGTTGGAAGATACTAAACAACACACTTAGTCAATAACCTCCATCTGCTTTCCCTCTGCAGTGCCTCGTGTGGTGGAATTCCTCACAGAGGTTCACAATACCACAGTCATGGAGGGGGAGGATGCTACCTTTAAGTGTGTGGTCTCCCCTGATGATGTTCAGTTGGTCTGGCTCATGGATGGACAGCCCATCAAACCCAGTGATCGCTTCCATATTGAACAAAACAGCCTCTGCCATACTCTGATTATCCGGAAGGTCCAGTTGCTGGATTCATCCCGGATCACTGCTGAGGCTGAGGGTATCATTTCTAAAGCCAGTCTAAAGGTCCAGGGTATGTAAATGCTCATTATACTAAAAGCAACAACAACAACAAAACACACACACACACACACACACACACACACACAAAACAGGCATTAAAATACAGAAAACAGGGGGGAAAAAAACAGTCATTAAAAGGGCATTATTTCTACAAACAAGAACATAAATATGTGTACTGTATTCCAAGTCTTCTAAAGCCATGTAATAGTTGCTTGATGAACAAACTGAAGCCATGATTGAGATTTGACAGCAACAGTGGAAGGGACTTTTTCAGCAAATAGTGACTTAAGTTTTGGTCTATTCAATTGCGAGTTAGGAAGTCAGAATTGCCAGATATAAACTCGCAATTCTGACTTTATTTCTCCTAATTGCAAGTTCATATCCCACAATTCTGACTTTACAATTCGCAATTGCGAGTTTATAATTGTGAGTTTATATTTTGCAATTCTGACATTTTAACTCGAAATTGCAACTTAATATCATGCAATTCTGAGAAAAAAAGTCAGATTTGCGAGATATAAACTTTGTAAGATAAAAATTCACAATTATCTTTTAATTGTATTTATTCCGTGGTGTAAACAAGCTTCCATATAAATCAGCTCTTAAAATATAGTATTATTATTTAGCATTTAATAGTGTCTAGGGTCCTAAATTTTATCATCGATTAATGTTTTGTGAATTTGTTGTTTTATTTGACGATTTACTGAGCGTGTCAGCATTTTGAAACAATGTGCGTTGTATTTTAATGTGCTTTAAAAATAAATGGGTTACACTTTATTTTGATAGTCCACTTTAGACATTCTACTAACTATAAGTAACTTTTCAACTACATGTCAACTAACTCTCATTAGAGTATTAGTAGGCTGTAGTAGACTGTCAGTAGACTGTTAGGTTATGGTTAGGTGTCAGGGTTCAGGTTAGGAGAATAAGTTGACTTGTAGTTGCCAAGTTATTTATAGTCATTAGAATGTCTGTTGGGGGACCAACAAAATAAAGATTTAGCAGATATTAAGCAGAAAGTCTACTAATACTCTAATGACAGTTAGTTTGACATGTAGCTGCAAAGTTACTTATAGTTAGTAGAATGTCTAAAGAGGACTATCGAAATAAAGTGTTACCAATAAATGTAATCTAATTGAGGATTAAGACAACTATTTTATTTTATGATAATAATAATGATATAATTTTCAATTTTGGATGAAGTTTTTATTTATTATTAGGAAATTATCAGTGTTTGTGAATATTTCTCAAGATTGGTTGAAAGTTTAATTTCAGTGGCATTTTTTTTTCACTAATATTCAGGGGAAAAAATTGTAAATGTATGACTTTGTAACTTGGTAACCTTTTACATTTACTTACAGATGCACAGGTATTGTTTACAAGGAGAATGGAGGCAGTGATGGCTGAGGAGTTTGGAGAGGCTACATTAGAGACAGAAGTGAGTCTGGAGTCTGGAGAGGTGCAGTGGATGAGACAGGGGGTGGTGATCCAGTCAGGACCCAGACATAAACTCACCCAGAATGGCTGTAAACGTATCTTGGCCATCAGTAACCTCAATCTGTCTGATCGAGGGACATACCGCTGTGAGACCCTCCATGACCGTGCGCAGATCAAGCTCAATGTGGAGCGTAAGTGGCCTTGAGCATGTCTAAATCTGAGCATGTCTCTTGGTTGTGTAAGAGAAATTATCAAAGCCACATTAATTACTTAAAGGGTCATTTGAGTTTTAGCTTAACTAAATATAACTCTGCTGAAATAGTATACAATCCATTGATAATATTAAGTAAAATAATGCATGTAAAATCTTGGCAGGCATTTCAGTTGAAGCATAAGCTATAGTTCTGGTCCTTGGTCTAACAGTTCTGAACTTGTCTGTGCATGATGTAAAATTTTTATTCAGATTTTATTAGTAGCATTATTGCAGTTTAAATAAGCTCTGTTACTATTTAAAGCGAGGAAGATTGTCATACGCAAGGGGCTGATGGACATTGAGACATTTGAGAGAGAGACAGCGTCCTTCGAGGTGGAACTTTCTCATGCTGATGTGGAGGGTGTGTGGCAAAAAGATGGTCTGCGTGTCAAACCCAATAACAACTGCCGTGTTAGTTCCAATGGACTAGTACATGGCCTCACTCTCTCCAACCTCACATTAGAGGACATGGGTAGCATTGTCTTCTATGCAGAAGGTCTGAGAACTACTGCCAGACTGGTAGTCAAAGGTGGGTATATAGAGGAGAAACATTTATGCTTGGGATTCAACAAAAACTAATAGTATTTACATATATACAGTATATATATATATATATATATATATATATATATATATATATTACTATACTTAGTAATATTTTCCAAAAATAACAAGCTTTGTGCATCAAAATCTTAGAAACACCAGTAATGATCATTAAGAAGCTGTCTGATGTCAGACTTGAGGAGGAATCTTCAGTCATTTTGGAGTGTGAGCTGTCTAGACCAAATGTGGATGTCAAATGGCAGAAGGTACAGCTAAATAAATAAATAATGCACTGTACCTTCCTAAATATGTTTTCACTTTTTCTCACTGAACTCTCTATGGATTGATTGGCAGAATGGGTTGGAGCTGAAATCCAGTAAGACTTTAAGGATTTATTCTATGGGGCGTAAGCGCTGTTTACAGATCTTGGAATCCAGCATCAGTGACTCTGGCCTTTATTCTTGTGAAATAGGTGATCTCAGCACTTCCTGTAAACTTGAGGTCTATGGTAAGCCTATATATCACTTTAGATTTCATCACATTTTCCAGCTCGTTGCTTTTTGGAAACTTTGCACACTAGCAGTGAAATTGTCTGGTTGTTTTAGGAAGGATTTTAGTTGAGACTAGACATTTTCTGGTTGCTTCAGCTTCTGCTCAAAATTCAAGATGGATAGTAAAGAAGAGGCTCACTACTTTTGCTAATGCTTTATTATCATGAATGGTTAGCTGGAGTTAAACTTGGCATGAAATCAAAATATATTATTACTGGTCTCTGTGAATCATTCAGAAATTACAGAGAACAACACAACTCATACCAAATACAAACGAGATAATTGAAGACACACAGCTGAACTAAAAGGCAGCCATGGCGGAGACGACCCTTTGGGCGGCCAGGGCGGAGCCTGCAGTTCGGGAGGCCTTTGTGGCCTTTCCGTGAGAGCCCGACTTGGCCACTATGGCCGGGGACCTATAGCCCCCCCCCAAAAAAATTCTTGGGTGGAGTTATGGGCTTACGCTCAGGCTCAGGAACAGGACTTGGAGAAGGAACAGGTCTTGGGACAGGAATAGGCTCTGGCCATATTTGCAGAGGGCCCGGGTGGCGAGGTGGCGGCCATCTTTGCAGATTGCTCAGGCGGCGAGGCGGAGGCCATCTTTTCTGGAGACAAGGACTCAGGCGTGGCAGTGGCCATCTTTGCCAGAGACGAGGGCACAGCCATGGGGTGAAGCTCAGGCTGGGTAGGCACGACTTGAAGAAGCTCAGGCTTGATGCCTCGATGGGACGAGACCCTGGAAGGGCGGCCATCTTGGAAATGGACTCTGGAGTGGCGGCCATCTTGAAACTGGACTCTGGAGTGGCGGTGGCCATCTTGAGAGGAGGCTCTGGAATGGGCTGGTGTTCACCATCGCTGTAAAGGCCAATGGTGAACGGGGACTCACAGACATCCAATACCCACTCCACAAATAAAGTCTCAGTTACATATGGTAACCCTCGTTCCCTGAAGGAGGGAACGGAGACACCACGTCGAGACCGACGAATAGGAATCTCGCTAGAGAGGCGAATCTACTTCAAGTGAAACTAAACAAGCCAATGCACATTGGTGTGCATTCATTTGCATCAGCTGTTCAGCCTCGCAGCGCAGGTATATAATGAGCAGCAGGTGCGATTGCACTTCAGTTTTTTGCTGAGGAGCAAAGCCTGAAAAGCTGGCGACGGCACGTGGCGTCTCCGTTCCCTCCTTCACGGAACGAGGGTTACCATATGTAACCGAGATGTTCCTCTTCAGTCGGTCAGTCCACGCCACGTCGAGACCAACGAAAAGGAATCCCTACCAAAGGGCCACAGCTGCTGCACCCCATCCAGCGCCCTGTGCAAGCCTCTACTCCTTCTTGCCTGGAAGGACGATAGGAGAGGGCTTACACAGAGTGTATCTGTCACTGTTGTTCCGTGATAACCCATACAGTGAGATATTGGATAACACTGGGAAAGCGTGCCCTTTCTGTTAGGAAGGTGCAGGATGCGGCTTGGTTGTGTTCTCGAACCGCATACTGCTGCCCCCTGGCGATAGAAGAGGTGGATGAGAGTGGTGAGGATTCTCTCTCCCCACTGCTCTCCAGGCCCTCTTCGGACCCAGAGATGAAAGAAACTGTTATTTTATTGAAAATTTGGGTACCGCTGGTTTTGAGGCCAGCGGCGGAAACCCAAACAAAAGGAAACAGAAGATTTTCCTGGCCCTCTTCCGGGGGAGGGAGCTGTGCGGTCACCGTCTCCTGGAGAGCAATGCCATCCATCTCTGGGTCGTCCACCCTAGGGCTGCTTACCCCTGGCTTTGCCGCCCTTCTTGGCGGGGGCCTGGATGGGCGGGGCAGCCTGCCTGCGACTGGCTCCACGGCGCCGTTTAGGTTGAGGCTGCTGCTGCGGTGTGGGAGCAGGGGCAGACGCAGGAGGACGCCCCTGGTGACGAGCAGACTGAGGGCAAAATGTGCTTGATGGCCTCTGTCTGCTTTTGTTCAGCCGAGAACTGCTGGGAGAAGTTCTAAACCTTCGTCGCACGATCCGTTGCGGTACGAAGTTCTTGGAGAACCTGTGGATCGTGACCACCCTCGTGCAGGTCCTTCAGTGCCTTGGCCTGATGGACCTGCAGCAACGTCATGGGGTGCATGGCAGAGGCAGCTTCCTCACAGGCCTTGTAAGCCTTGCCGGATAGGTCCGACGAGTACCTACAGGCCAGGGAAGGAAGACACGGTTCTCCGCGCCAAGTGGAGTTAGGGCACAGCTGCATAGCAACGGCCCGCTCCACTGGCGGGATATGCGTGTATCCCTTAGCTGCCCCACCATCAAGGGTGGTGAGGGAGGAGAAGCCACCAAAACGTTTCTGGCAGTAAAAGGTGCCGTCCACGCAGGGCAGGACTTAAATTTTTTAAGTCAAAATTTAGTGGTATGCTAATATTAAAAAGTCATTATAATACAATACAATGCAGGATGTGCTCTCTCGGTTGAGAGAAGATCAAAATTCTAATAATAAAGCCAAGAGAAAACAGTATTTTTAAATTCATTGTCATAGCTATCTGTCCTCTTATGTCAGATTCTTAAATTTAGTCAACAAATTCAATCAGAATGCAAAGACACTGTGTATGGCTATTATGACCAAATAAAAGGAAGTCGGTCTCAATAAAATCCATTTTTGGATCGACAGGATGTTTAGACATGGCATGTATGGATTTACACAGCAAATTATAATTGCATAAATTATGTTAAGAGGTTAATGTTTTAAATGTAAAAATTGTATGTAGAAATATGAAATTATTGAAAAAAAAATGAAATAAGTCTACTTTTTAACTATGAAACTAACACCACCAGTAGGTGGCGACAAGTCTCCATCTTAATGAGGGAGTTGAATCCTTTATTCAACCAATTTGTTGTTTTTCACCTAGCAAACGACTGTATTTATGAATGGGGTAGCCTAATTGAATAATTTACTCGTCTGATTCTGTCAAAAATGCAGATATTTTGAGGAACAAAACACGTGTCGCTCGGAGGCGCAACGGTTCTGCTGTTTGTTCTGTTTTCTTTGACGGAGCAAAAACAGAATGTATCTATAAAAGTTACTCAGTAACTTTATTGAACTGTTGTTTAAATGTCACATTTGCGATTTTTGCAGATGTTCGTAAAAACAGCACTCTTGCTGGTGTGATAACTCACATATGATAGGCTTGTGTTATAAATATATAAAACGGAACTCGTTAGGCCTACATTTTATTTTTTTATAATTTTCATGACATCTATGCCTATTCCTATATTGTGATGGCAGTGGAGAGAGCGCTCAAAACTCTCCAGAGCACATCATTTAGTGAAAAAAATATTATAAATGATCATTCTCTGTAAAGCAATGAGACGTGAACATATGACAATTTATCAAGATTTTTCTAAATGTACTCTTTTGGACTAAAAGCCTAATTGAAGCGGTTTAATGTAGACGATCGCAATGGAGCAGATGCGGATCAACACGCGTGTTATTCTTTGTGAAATAAAGATAAATATCAGGTTGCGCCGTTTGATTATGGCCTCGAAGCTCTGTCGGAGGATATTAATGCCCGGGTATTTAATTCTGTGTTTCCCTCCGTCTTTCAAACTAGTCTTTCAAACTACTTCAAACTTTCCGTGAGTGCGGAAAGACGCGTTCGGCGCGTGCGCACACACTATATTGTATTGGATTTTGTTTTCAAGCACTCAAGTCACTACTTTGGGCTGATTATAGCCCTCGCTCGCACATGGCCAGACAGTGGAATTACGACTAATAATTTCTGGATATCTGGCATACAAGTTAACTGAACAAAACAAACAAACAAAAATGGGTAAGGGAGGGGGCCCCCTACTGGGTGGGGCCCATGGGCTCCAGCCCAGTCAAGCTCAATGGTAAGTCCGGCCATACGTCCACGTCCCTGTGAGCCCCTCGTGCACTTCCAGGAAGAAAGGCACTGGGGTGAGTCGCTGAGAACCACCCCGAGATACCAATCATCCAGCCTCGAGGGCTCGGGACACGGTGGAGGGTTCCACACGAGGCCGATCCTGTTAGCGGCCCGGGAAAGCATGGCAATCATCTCCGGGTCCGACTTGGGTACCGCTGGTACACCCAAAGGAAGCAGCGGCGCCGAGTTATCGTTCGCGGAGAGGTCGGACCCATCCTCCAATGCAGCGATCAACATCTGATCGTCGCCGGGAGCACCAAAGTAAACGATTGGTACACACCTTGAGGATGGTCCAGCACGTTCCATTAGTGGCTCAACTGGCTGCGGAGCATGAGAGGGATGAGGGTTCCTAGGGGGTTGGTTCCCCGAAGGAAGCGCGCTCACTGTAATCCTCAGGTCTCCCGTGCCACTGCCCGAACCAACATTCTGGGGAGGGTTGGATCGAGGCAGAGGCACAGGGACTCCGCCCCTTTGCTGGAACGAGAGTCCCGACCGTAGCTCCGAGATGGTCATCTTCCCACAATGAGTGCATGACTCATCCACGAACGCTGCCTCAGCATATTCGAGGCCCAGACACACGAGGCAGCGATCATGACCATCCCGTGACCCCAGGTAACGACCGCATCCAGAAACACACAGATAGAAAGTCATCTTGAAAAAGACGCGATCTATCTGTGTAAGCTCTTTTAGGGACTGCTCTCACTGGTGCTGAAGCACGCAGGGGAGCGGTCACTGCGAACACAGACAGGAATGTGCACCTGTCTGTGCGCTGTCTCTCTCTCACTGGCAGGTCTTACCAGCTGTAAAAACAGCTCTTGAGTGCTCTCACTGGTGCACCTTACCAGCTGTTAACCCTCTGGGGTCTGAGGTGTTTTCTGGGTCCTGGAGGTGTTCTGACATGCTCTGACATTTGTGCTTATTTCTGTTACTTGTGACATTTTCATGGCTAAAGTCTTATTACATTGTATTCAGCACAAACTCTGCTACACAGCAGCATGTATGTAAAAGTTTGTAGTTTTGAGATAATAACGTTTATGCGTGGATTGTGAAAAACAAAACAAAAATTGTCACTGAAATAAGGTCATGAAACCCATACTGATTATTTCTTCACAAGACTTTTGAAAATTGTATCACGTAGCCTAGAATATTTGCTCCAAAACTATGTGAAAATCATCCTGCATACTCTTTTAGATAAGACAATATAATGATTTAAAATTTGTAAGACACGTTTCGTGTGAGAAAGCTTTATGCAAGGAGGCGTAAACCACCCATTAATAAATAGTTTTTCACACCTGAGAAAGACAAAGACCCTCCCCTAATGGCCCTATCAGGTGCTATCAGGCCCTATCATTATGAGGAGCCTTGCACAAAAAATGAGGAGAAATTTAAAAAAGAATGGCTTTTAGATTGTCTGGATTTATTTACAACACAACATAATCCAAAGATACACAACAAAGGACAAAAAAGCACATTAGCAAACACACTGATCTAAAGACACTGATCTTGAACAGTCAGACACCTTTGTGCCATTCCTGAAACATAGTAGGCCTACATACCTGTTGTATCCAAGGTGTTTGATTTTTCATTTTACCATGTTCATGTACAGAGACTCATGTGAATGTTGAAGTCAGCAGGACTCATCAGTGGCATCTGGTCCCTTTCTAAAAAATAAATAAATAAACACCTGTGAACATGTTGATATCAAGAGAAACTATAGGGCTGCACAATTTTGGGAATACATTTTAGATTTTTCACTCACACACACACACACACACACACACACACACACACACACACACACACACACACACACACACACACACACACACACATATATATATATATATATAGATAGATATATATAGATATATATATATACACACACACACACTACCGTTCAAAAGTGTCACATGGTCCTTCAGAAATCAGTATAATCTGATGATTTGATGCTCAAGAAACATTTTTCATTATCATCAATGTTGAAAACAGTTATTTAAAATTTTATTTCAGGATTATTTGATGAATAGAAAGTTCAAAAGAATAGCATTTATCTGAAAAATAATCTTTTGTAACATTAAACACTACTGTTCAAAACTTTGGAGTCAGTAAGAATTTTTATTTAATTTTTTGATGGAAATAATTAAAATAGATCAATACTTTTATTCATCAAGGAGGAATTAAATTGATCAAAAGTGACAGTAAAGACATTTATAATGTTACAAAAGATTCTATTTCAAATAAATGCTGTTGTTTTTAACTTTCTGTTCATCAAAGAATCCTAAAAAAAAGGTACACAACTGTTTTCAACATTGAAAATAATCATAAATGTTTCTTGAGCATCACATCATCATATTATACTGATTTCTGAAGGATCATGTGACACTGAAGACTGGAGTAATGATGCTGAAAATTCAGCTTTGATCACAGGAATAAATTACACTTTTTACTATATATTCACATAGAAAACAGCTGTTTTACATTGAAATAATATTTCACAATATTACTGGGTTTTTGTATTTTTAATCAAATAAATACAGCCTTGGTGAGCATAAGTCACTTCTTTTAAAAACATTAAAAATCTTACCGACCCCAAACTTTTGAACGGCAGTGTATAGGCCTATATGTATATGTATTACGTAAATTTTGTAAATATATATGCAAACACCTAGTTTGTTGTGCCTTGTATATAGGCATGTGTAGGGCTGCATAAAATAATAACAATAGCCTAGATAGCAGGCAGCCTATAAATCGTTAAAAATGAACACTTCAGTAACACTACACTAGACAAAAATATATTGATTATTATATGTTACTTCAAACGTTTCTATTCGTTATGAAATGATGAGATTGGCATGAAGCCTAATGTTTGGCGTGTTTTGCTTTTCAAACGCACAGCCTGACTCAGATCCAAACTCAGCTCGTGCAGCGATCGAGCCGCTCCAAACTATGAAACATTTTTGTTACATTATACATCTACGTTTGAGCAGATATCCACAATCACAGTATTTAACAGTAAACACAGGTCTAAACATTAAAATATTCACCATATTAGAATAAACACTCATACTAGCATACTTTTATCTCATTTCATAACATTTTAGTCTGGCACCAGTTTAACTAGTAGCTACAATGTAAAGTTTATGCAACAATAAAACACTTACTATTATGTGTCTTACCTTAAAAATTGTTCTCATAATCAAATAGTGTTCTTCTGAGGTAAATCCAAGGTAAACTGCACAGCACAGTCTTCCAAACTCATGAAAAGCAGAGGAATACTGAAGTCGCTGAATCTTTGTTTAGAGGTGATGAGGGCGTTAACAGCTCTGCGTTCCTTCACGTGGATCATTTGCATGTGAACAGATGGTGCGTGTGTGGTCAAATTAAAGTTAATGAGCTCGGGCTGGAGAAACTGTACATGTCGTTGCTTTCATACGGATTTCTTAAACCGAGAATATTTGTTTTTGATATGATTTACATCATTTAAAAAGGGAGACTTCAAGCTTTGTAAAGACATTACTTTCACGTGTGGGTGGCAAGTATTGGCTGAGTTCCAGATCATTTTCTGTCGCGTTTCAGAATGAACTTCACATTGAGAGAGAAGACAGAACGCACATCATGTTTTTTTTTCTTTATTTTATGAAAAACATAAATTATATTATTAGTGTACACAAATAAAAGAAGACATTTAACAGTTTTTAATGATGTATAACACTTGCCTGTATGACAAAAATCGACGGAGTTATTTGAGTCTCTTTTGCACTGATAAGAAAAAAAGCGAGACTATCGCGCCGGCGTGATAGCCAACCCCAGGGGGTGAAAACAGCCTTTTTGTTTGTTCAAAAAAACAAAGGAAACAGAAAGGAGAGAGAGAGAGAGAGTGAGAGAGAGAGAGAGAGAGAGAGAGAGAGAAAAGACAGCTCGCACTGCTGTGCTGTCACGCCCGCACCGGGATGGAGAGGCCCAAGAAAGGCTCGTCTTGACTTCACAGTCTTGATAGAAGGCATCAAAGTGCTTGGCTCCGAAGCAAAAAGCTGAAGTGCAGTCGCACCTTCTGCTCATTATATACCTGCGCTGCGAGGCTGAACAGCTGATGCAAATGATTGCACGCCAATGTGCATTGGCTTGTTTAGTTTCACTCAAAGTAGATTGGCCTCTCTAGCGAGATTCCCTATTCGTCGGTCTCGACGTGGCGTCGACTGACCGACTGAAGAGGAACTTGAAGTTCTCTCGAGGTCCCACACCGGGCAGGCGTGCCTTCGTCTCTGTATTGAGGCCTGTAAAAAAAACACTCAATGAAAGGTTGGGGAAGGAGGTAAGGCACACCAGCTCGAGAAATGCTGCGGTGTGGGCCTCGAGAGATAGCTGATCCTGCTCCAGTAAAATCAATTGGACTGCTGGATCCATTCTTTCTGTTAAAGGGTCGGTTCTTCTGTCACGGTCTAGTGTGGTAAGGAGAGCGCACAACAAATATTTTATGATCACTTGTAGAAATCACAGAGAACAACACAACTCAGACCAAATATAAACGAGAACCGACCAAGACAGAGGGAGATCACAGGGAATATATACAGGTGACAGGGAGGAACTGATTAAACTGATTAACAAGATAATTGAAAACACAAAAGCTGAACCAAAAGAACTAATGATGATGGTGACCATGGAAACAAAGAAATGGTGGGAAACAGCATACAGTGAACACAGAAGGAAGTACAAAAAACAAACTGACATGTAACACACAGCTGTACTAATACTTGTAACTCTTGAATAATTAAAAATCTGTTGTTCCAAGGTAGAAGTATGTTTTGTGCTGGCACATATTTTGTTGTCCTTTATCATTGTCACTTCTATGTCAGTGATTTGTGACAGTGATTTTCAAGCTATTGCTTGTCAGATAGTCTGTGCCTTAAATATGACTTAAATATTAAATATTCATTTTCAGAACATGAATTAGAGATCATAACTGGCTTGGAGGATCTTTGGATTAAGGAGGACCAGAATGCTGTCTTTATGTGTGAGCTGTCTATGGAAGATATGCCTGGGGAATGGTACAAAAATGGCAGCAGGGTACGTCCCACTACCACCATCAAGACTCGTACAGAGGGTGAGGATAAACTGAACTAATGTTGTAAATTATGTACATTATCAGACTTTAAATTAAACTTGAAAAAGGAAAGAGTTATTTTTTTTTACCATTTAAATAGGCACAAAGCACTTCCTGCTTATATGCAACGTCAAGGCTGAAGATTCTGGAGAAGTCAAGTTTGTTTCCAAACAAGTGGAGTCAGTTGCTTATCTTGAGGTTGAAGGTAATGTATAAAATATGTACTTTAATTGAATATAATTCTGCATTCATAGTGATTCAAAAGATTATCTGGTAAAGCTTTACAAATAAGGTTTCATGTGTTAACATTAGTTAATGGATAAGATGAACAATACTTCTACAGCATTTGTTAATCTTAATGTTAGTTTCTACATTTACTTATACATTTTTAAGTTGTATCTGAAAAAAAAACATTCTTTAAAGCACTGTGAACTAAGATCATTGAACAATTTTATTTTTATTAACTAACATTAACAATGTTTAATAAATGCTGTAAAATTTTATTGCTCATAGTTAATGTTAACTAATGCAGCAACTAATGTTACAAATGATACCCTATGTAAAGTTTTACCAATTATATGATCCCACCAAATATCTGGTAACACTTTACAATAACAGTAGGACATGAATAATCATGTACTAATACCTGAATTAATAATTGCTTTACTATGAACTAATGATGAGTTAAGACATGTACTAATGAAGAACTAACCTTAACTACGACATGAGTCATATGAATTCCTGCATGAATATACCATCTTAACTACACGTTAGTACATGCTTCTTAATGAATGTATTAATTAACACTTTGGGGTAAACTAAATCAAACATGCTCTAGATTAGAAGAAAGATGTATTAAAAGGGCACAATATAAAATTGTGCATAAATTTGCCACCAGCAACGGTCACAAACATCATTGAATGACACTAGATGTCTTGCAATATTTACATTTAACCTTACTCATTGAACACACAATGATGCATTCATCATTAAAAACAATTTAATCTCATTCCGTTTTAAGTGATTCCACTGCTGCCATCAAGAGTGAAATAACTTCACTAACATATCCATTAAACAGATGCAATTTTCAAAATTAAAATCAGTGTTAGCACAGATGATGGTTATTTCTGTGGTTATTTTGTGGATTGGTTTACTGTCTTTATATCATAATGCAGTAGGATGATATTCTTGTTTTCTTGCTCTTCTTTGGGGCCACTATTGCCCCTTCAAAATGTGTCCACTTTCCTCCTACCGTTCAGTTCCTTCTCCATCCAAATTCGGGCACAGCACTTCTGCTCTTCCACTTCTTTACAAACCACCAAAAAGCACCAAATGACATATGATTTAGAAGAGCTGAATATGTATAGAACATGTGTTATTGATAACTTTTTAAAGATGTACTCTTGGAGGGCCAAGACAAGATATGACATAATGATACACTAACAAGTCATGAATTCATGTTACTTTATAAGTGTCACAAACGAGACTCCCGCAGTTCCTCCTGCTCACCACCAGAGGGAACTCTCTCCTGAATATTAAACCCTTTGAACTACATTTCCCACATGCCTGGTACTGATTACCTTACACCTGACTTTCATCAGTGGACTATTTAAGGTGGTCTCAGACTCACCCTCATTGTGAAGTTTTGTATTTACCCTGGTGATCATCTCTGAGCGTTTCTTCCTGTGTTTTGCCTTCCCGTGGATTACTTTTGGACTGTTTATTCTCATCTTGATTCTTTGCTGCCTGCCCTGGACTACATTCTCTACTGGACTGATTTATGTGAGTTTGCCGCCTGCCCTGATCTTATGCCTGTTTCTGGATTACGAGTTGCCTTATCTCTACTGTTGTGTTTGCTGGTGATTGACCCTGAGTGTACGACCACGATTATAATAAAACTGCAAATGGATTCTCATTCTCCTGAAGACTCATTACAGAAAACTTCGCCAACACACGATCCAGCAGTTCTGGTTCATATGTCCACGGAGATTTCCACTCAAGCTAATCAACTTGCCATTCATCAACATCAACTAACCCATTTAACTACAGTAACGGAGGAGCTCGTCAGGACGCTACAGCGTTTGCAAATGTCTCTTCCAAACTCTGCAACTTCTCAACCGAACGTGAGTGTGGACATCTCTCCACCACCTTCATTCACAGCTAACCCACGTCTGGCTCTTCCTGATAAATTTGATGGTAACCCAAAGAAAAGTAAGGGATTTCTACTGCAATGTTCATTATTCATTGATCAACAACAAGCTATGTATAGCACCGATGACAGCAAGATTTCCCTGGTATGCTAACTCCTCACTGGCAAGGCATTAGAGTGGGTAACGGCGGTTTGGAGAGAGGATGGTACTGCTTTTCCATCGTTTGGCATCTTTCTTCAACGATTCCGGGAAATATTTGAACACCCGGAGGGAGGTATGAGAGCTGATGATCAACTACTCGCTTTGAGCCAGGGCTGGAGTACCGCAGCAGAATATGCTTTGACATTTAGTACTCTAGCAGCACAAACCGACTGGGTAGAGAGCACGCTCAAACTGCTCTTTCGCAAGGGACTCAGCTTGGAATTGCAATCCGAACTGGCCTGCAGAGATGAAGGGAGATCACTGAGTCAATTCATCGAGCTCACCATTCAGATTGACAATCTGATCCGTTCACGTCGTCCACTCAGAACGGTACCAACCAGCACACAATACCCAGTCACTCTGTCTCAAGCTGAACCCATGCAGCTCGGATATACTCATCTGACTCCGGAAGAACGAGAACGCCGCATACGTCAACATCTCTGCCTCTATTGCGGTCAGCCGGGTCACCTGAGGGCTTCTTGTCCCACAAGACCACCTCTTCGTAACCCCTCGTCGGTGAGTCCTTGTGTTCAAGCACATCACTCCAATTCTTGTATCAAAGTACCTATAGTGTTGTCTCTAGAGGGCCATCATATATCCACAGCAGCTCTATTAGACTCAGGAGCAGCCGGGAACTTTATGTCTCATGAATTTGCTAAACAACTAGAACTCCCACTAATCTCTTGCAACTCTCAATTGGCAGTGGAAGCACTAGATGGAAGGCCTCTCGGTGATGGAAGGGTCCTGCACACCACCGTGGACCTTCAACTACAGACAGGGACACTTCACACTGAGATAATTCGTTTCTACATCATCACATCACCTCATAACCCGGTAATTCTTGGACTCCCCTGGCTACGTCAACATAATCCCCTCATTTCATGGAAGGAAGGTCGGATCATCAAATGGGACCCGTCATGTCACTCCAACTGTTTAACTGGCAGCCCTTCACTCTCCATTCAGAGCGTTACGCTAAAGGACGAACCTGTTCTTTTCCCCAGTCTTCCCATTGAATATTCCGACCTCGTCGAGGCTTTTAGCAAAAACAAGGCTATGGAACTTCCTCCTCACCGCTCAAGTGACTGTTCCATCGAACTATTACCAGGGACAACACCACCTAAGGGTCGAATTTTCCCCCTATCACAACCTGAATCAGAAACCATGAAGAACTACATCGAGGAGGAGCTTTCGAAGGGGTTCATCAGAACATCCACGTCACCTGCAGCCTCTGGCTTCTTCTTTGTTAAGAAGAAAGATGGTGGTCTACGCCCTTGTATCGACTACCGGGGTCTCAATGACATCACTGTCAAGTTTCGATACCCCTTACCTCTAGTACCAGCTGCTCTAGAACAACTCCGCAATGCCAAGTATTTTTCCAAACTAGACCTCCGCAGCGCCTACAATCTCATTCGCATCCGGGATGGTGATGAATGGAAGACAGCTTTTTCTACCAGCACCGGTCACTATGAATATTTGGTTATGCTTTCGGGCTGTCCAACAGTCCTTCAGTATTCCAATCATTCATCAATGACGTCTTTCGGGACATACTTGATCGTTGGGTTATTGTTTACATCGATGACATTCTTATCTACTCCAACACCTATGAGGAACACGGGCAACACGTAAGAACAGTATTACAACGACTCATTGATCACCAGTTATACGCCAAAGCAGAGAAGTGTGAATTTCACCAGACGACCACGTCATTTTTGGGTTACATCATCAGTCAGGAGGGAGTCGCCATGGACGAGAAGAAGGTCAAGGCCGTTCTAGACTGGCCACTACCAGTAACTTTAAAGGAATTACAACGCTTTTTGGGATTTGCTAATTTCTACCGACGCTTCATCAGAAATTTCAGCACGGTAGCCGCTCCCTTAACCTCTATGACTAAGAGAAATTCATCACACCTCACCTGGTCAACTACAGCACAGGAGGCTTTCGCAGAACTCAAGTCACGTTTCACATCTGCCCCCATCCTCCACCACCCTGATCCAGAACTCCCGTTTATAGTTGAGGTGGACGCTTCAAATACGGGCATTGGAGCCATTCTTTCACAACGGCACGGATCCCCATCCAAGCTCTATCCTTGCGCCTATTATTCCCGCAAACTTAACCCAGCCGAACAGAACTATGATGTCGGAAACCGGGAATTGTTGGCCATGAAAGCTGCTATGGAGGAGTGGCGTCATTGGCTGGAGGGGTCTAAACATCCGTTTGTGATTCTGACTGACCTCAAGAATTTAGAATACTTACGATCTGCCAAAAGACTGAATCCCAGACAAGCGAGGTGGGCTCTCTTCTTTACACGATTTGACTTCACCGTTACCTATCGTCCCGGGTCAAAGAACACCAAAGCAGACGCCTTATCACGCCAACACGACGGTTTGAGTCCCATTAAATCCAAGGAAACCCTTCTTCCAGAGTCATTAATTGTGGCCCCAGTTCAGTGGGACATCATGACAGAGCTTACTCAAACCAATTCACAAAAGACCCCTCCTCCCGAATGCCCCTCCGACAAGACGTTTGTACCTCAAGATCTCTGTCAGAAAGTACTACAGCAAGTTCACTCCGTACTCCGCTCCGGTCATCCTGGAATTGCTGCCACTATTCACCTGCTTCAGAACAGCTTTTGGTGGCCAACCTTGCGGGCAGACACAATAAAATTCATTAACGAATGCATCACCTGTAACACAAGCAAACATCTCAGACAGTTACCATCTGGCCTACTGCAACCATTGCCAGTTCCTCACCGACCATGGTCCCATCTTGCCATAGACTTTATTACCGATCTCCCCAAGTCCAATGGGAATACCACAATACTCACTGTCATAGATCGCTTCTCCAAGGCCTGTCGGTTAATTCCACTTCCCAAACTGCCTACAGCATTTGAGACTGCTGAACTCATGTGCAACTTTGTGTTTCGCTTTTATGGCCTTCCTGAGGACATTGTGTCGGACCGAGGGCCCCAATTCACATCCAGAGTATGGTCAGCATTCTTCCAACAACTCAACATCAACATTAGCCTCACTTCAGGATATCACCCACAATCGAATGGTCAAACAGAACGTCTCAATCAGGAGATCACCCGGTTCCTCAGATCCTATTGTCATCAGAACCAAGCAGACTGGAGCCGATTCCTCATGTGGGCTGAGTATGCACAGAACTCACTCCAGAAACCCTCCACCGGACTAACCCCATTCCAAAGTGTAATGGCCTTCCAACCTCCCCTATTTCCATGGTCAGGGGAACCTACCGAGGTACCCTCAGTCAACAACTGGCTCCAGAGAAGCGAAGACATCTGGAATCAGGCTCACACTCACTTGCTACATGCTGTCAGGAGACAGAGGTTGCAGGCCAATCGTCACCGTCGCCCCAACCCCGAATATACTCCAGGTCAATGGGTCTGGCTATCCACTCGAGACCTACGCCTCAGATTTCCTTGCAAGAAACTCAGTCCCAGGTATGTGGGCCCTTTCCAAATTGTTAGACAGATTACACCAGTTTCCTTTCGTTTGGCATTACCCTCTAATTATCGTATCTCTCCCACTTTTCATGCATCACTTCTTAAACCCGCTGGTGGTCCGAGAGCGGAGGAGGAGGAGAAGCAGACCAGTGACCAGGGCCCCTCACCCATCTTGGTGGAGGGCGAGGAGGCATATCAGGTTCGAGATCTACTTGATTCCAGACGCCGGGGCAGGCTCCTCCAATATCTGGTGGATTGGGAGGGGTACGGACCGGACGAGCGATCCTGGGTTAATGCAGAGGACATACTCGACCCCACACTCGTGACTGAATTCCATAGGACGCACCCGGAAAAACCGGCCCCTTGACCTCGAGGAAGACCCCGGCGTCGTTCGCCTCTTCGCGTCAGGAGCCGCTCGCAGGGGGGGGGCTCTGTCACAAACGAGACTCCCGCGGTTCCTCCTGCTCACCACCAGAGGGAACTCTCTCCTGAATATTAAACCCTTTGAACTACATTTCCCACATGCCTGGTACTGATTACCTTACACCTGACTTTCATCAGTGGACTATTTAAGGTGCTCTCAGACTCACCCTCATTGCGAAGTTTTGTATTTACCCTGGTGATCATCTCTGAGCGTTTCTTCCTGTGTTTTGCCTTCCCGTGGATTACTTTTGGACTGTTTATTCTCATCTTGATTCTTTGCTGCCTGCCCTGGACTACATTCTCTACTGGACTGATTTATGTGAGTTTGCCGCCTGCCCTGATCTTATGCCTGTTTCTGGATTACGAGTTGCCTTATCTCTACTGTTGTGTTTGCTGGTGATTGACCCTGAGTGTACGACCTCATTCTCCTGAAGACTCATTACAATAAGTAATTAATGATGAGTTAGTAATAATGTGCCCCATCAAGTAAAGTCATGACACAGTCATGCATTAACAAGCCATTACTTTGTGTTAGTGTATGGTTAGTTAATCATGAGTTAGTAATGATATGCCTCCTCAAGTAAAGTCATGACACAATGATGCACTTACAAATCATTAACTAAAGTATGAATAAACATATACAATAAGAGTGCCATCCTTATTCCTTTACACCCATGGTACAAAAAAAAAAGATAAAAATTATGTGTAGTTCTTTTATTTTTATTTATACAATTAAACATATATGGACTTAAAAGAAAGTCCAAACATACCAGTAAAGACACACATAAGACGTTTACATGTAAAATAGGGAATAAGTTTTAAGCTAATGCTAATAGAAGCATATATATTTAAACAAAACAAAAAAATACAGTTATTATTGTACATAACCTCCTGAAACCTCCCAAATACAACATATATGCAAACATGTCATTAATTATTAATTCTGTTTACCAAAGAAGAGATTAAAATGGAACCATAGGAACACAACCAGCATGCCTAGCGAGCACTGAGTGCGCCACTAATGAGTGTCCCACCAGAAACAAACCCTACATACTGTAGTTCCAGGAAGAAAAGTAGCTATTACTAAACATAGGCCTAAATAAATTATAAAAATCAGAAAACGGTTTAGATCAAATTAAATTTATTAGTGCTAGTTTTTAGTCTATTGTCCACGTTTGATTAGACGGATCTGTGTAATTAATGGATAAAAAATCATGTGCCATTCCAATTATTTGTCACAAAGCTGCAGATAGCAGATTATGATATTACAGTTTAAATTATGGCAGTATTAAATTATATGTTTAATTCAAATTTAAATTACTTCCTATTTATTCTTACGGAGACTGATTGATTTAGTTTACCCCTAAACGTTAATTAATGCATTAACTATCAAACATGTACTAACATGTTTAAGGCTGCTGTTTTTCATGCATGAATCAGTATGACTCCTGTTGTAGTTAAGGGTTGCTCTTCATTGGTTCATGATTAGTTCATATATTCACTAATCATGAGTTAATGTTGAAGTAATTATTAATTCAGGTATTAGTACATGATTATTTATGTCCTGTTATTTTCAATATCTGTTTTTACAGAGCTTCCTGTTAGCATTGTCCGTCCCCTCAGGGATCGAACAGCACTGGAAAAGCATAGAGTGATTCTAGAATGCACTGTATCATCACCAAATTGTGACGTCACCTGGTACAAAGGGGATGAAGAGTTGGAATCCGCAGAACACATGGAGATAATACAAGAAGGCTGTTACCATAAACTTGTCATCCACCAGGTGGCATTGGAGGATGAAGGAACCTACAGTATTGAGGTTGGGGTGCACAAATGCACAGCCAAGCTGATGGTTGAAGGTGAGAATTGTTTGGATTGAAAATTACCATTTTTATTATGTATCAATGATTTTAGTATGCTAAATAGATAGGACAAATTATTAAGACAATATTTAAATTCATTTGATTTGAGAAATTAAAAGAGATATGCATGGCATTAAAGGATTAGTTCACCCAAAAATGAAAATTAGCCCATGATTTACTCACCCTCAAGCCATCCTAGGTGTATATGACATTCTTCTTTCAGACGAATACAATCAGAGTTATATTAAAAAAATGTCCTGGCTCTTCTAAGCTTTATAATGGCAGTGAATGGCCGTTTCTGTTTTGAAGTCCATCACAGTGCATCCATCCATGATAAAAGTGCTCCACAAGGCTCTGGTGAGTTAATAAAGGCCTTCTGAAGTGAAGCAATGCGTTTGTGTAAGAAAAATATCAAAATTTAAAACTTTATCAACTAAAATAACTAGCTTCCGGCAGACGGCCATACGCATCGATTTACGGCGAAAGAGTAAACCTTGAACTGACACACAACGTGATGACGAACGCGGAAGCGCAAAGGATATGGAATTATATTTGTTTCTAAAAAAATGAACGTAACTTTGTAAAACTGAACGTAACTTTATAAAACTGAACGTAACTTTTTCAGAAACTATAAAAAATATGCCATTACAAAAGAAGAAAAACAATGAAAATGAAAAAAAAATGAACTCAGTCGCACAAATTTAACAGGCTCTTCAAATATGCTTCATTCTTTGTTAATGTTTTTCAAAGATTCGTTTTCGCAAATCGTGGATTCTGAATTCATTGCCACAGATTTTGCTTACGCTTCGCAGTTTTTCGTTTGCTGTTTTGAAACAAACCTCTCGTGGGGGTGGGCTCAACAGTGATCTACTCTGATTGGATAGTGAGCTTTTTATGGACAGGTGCTCTCTGACTTGGAAGTACAGACGTCACTCAGTGGCGTGCATACTGGAACACATCGCTTCACTTCAGAAGGCCTCTATTAACACTCCAGAGCCGTGTGGATTACTTTTATCATGGATGGATGCACTTTGATCGACTTCAAAACAGAAACGTATATTCACCGCCATTATAAAGTTTGGAAGAGTCAGGTCATTTTTTAATATAACTCCGATTGTATTCGTCTGAAAGAAGAATGTCATTCACACCTAGGATGACTTGAGGGTGAGTAAATCATGGGGTAAATTTCATTTTTGGGTGAACTATCCCTTTAAAGGTCATAGTTTAAACTGTCTGCTTTTTGACTTCATAGCCCAGTCTATCCTAGTGGTGAAGGATATAGAGGATGTGGAAGTGAGAGCTCCTGAAACAGCTTGCTTCCAGTGTGAAGTGTCCGTGACCCTCATCAAGCCTCCTATCTGGACATTAAATGGGGAGAACCTGCAGTCTGGGCCCAATATTCGAATAGAGAACCAAGGGACTGTCCAAAAACTGACATTCAAAAACACCAGCTCTGAAATGAGTGGGACAGTCAAGTTTACCACAGGGAAAGCCAAGACTAGTGCCAAATTGACAGTGCTTTAGTGAATTATCAAAGGTCACGTACATGAGGACAGTATAAAAGAGAGGGAAGTAGTATATATAAATGGATGTGTGATCATATCAAGCAAATTAAAATAATGCTCTTAGATCTTTTAACCGGTTTACCTCAAAGTTAAAAAAATGAGACGGTGATATCGAAAGAGATATAGCCTACATTTACTCCTGAAAGGGATTGATATTTGAGAGAGAAAAGTCATAATTTAAACCTGATGGTTGTCTGTATGGAGTCAGAACAGAATGTGATAGGAAGCAAGTGTCATTGTAAACTCAATGTGGACATTGAAAGTATATGAAGATGCACAGGGATTAAAACCTGAGGATTTCCTCTTTATGCCTCTTTATTTTGTAGTAGAACCACACAATAATTTATAAATGTAACAACTCTCTCATAAATGCTGATAAAGAGGAGAACGTATGTGATGTCTAATATGGATGGAAAACTTTTCATAGTATTTATAATTTTTTATATTTTACAGAATAAAATGACAGAAATGACAGAAGGTTATATTTTATAGACGCAAAAAAATTTAATGTTTGTTTAAAATGTAACCTATTCTGGATTTATTTAAATGAAAACAGCACTGATATCAAAGCTTATAGCATATGCAACCATACCAACGTGCTAACGATGCTGCTGTAAAAGTGATATCCCATAAAAATAATAATGTAAAAAAATAAAATAAGTCAGAAGATACCCATCTGTTATGAAATGTCTATTTTATGTCTTCAATTAACCTGATTTATTTTTAATTCTGTTGAAAGAGTACTTCCATAGAAAGTGGACAAAAAATATGTAAATATATTCCTTATACCTGTTATCATAGTATCCATACTATTATTATTATTTTTTTACAAAAACAGCAAAAGCGAAACAGCAAAAATGTTATACTGAAATTGAATGTATCAAAAGACATGCCAAACACAGTGATATACAAAGTTTGAAATATAAAATCAAATGTAAACATACATCTAAGACGTAAAAGCTTTCATAAATAAACTTTGAAACATCTTGGAACACCAGAGCATAATTTTTGCTGACACTCTATATATTTAAAACATTGACAAATCAGCATTTTACACTGCAGACAACTGCATTAAAATAATTCTCAAAAGAAAATATCTTCTCAGTAAATGTAGAAAATGTCTCAGGTTACGACTGTAACCTCTGTTCCCTGAGAACAGGGAACGAGACAATACGCCATCGACGCTATGGGGAACGCCTCAGGTGTGACAGGTGTCTGAAATCACTATCAAATCACGTCAATCACATTGACCGGCGACAGCCCGTGAATCATTAGCGTGAATGATTAACGTGCGACCTGGAAGTATATAAGGGCGCCTTGCAAACATGACAAATCACCTTATCGTCTGAAGGGACTGTACGGTAGGCAAGCCCCGAGGCATGGCAGGGAGACGTATTGTCTCGTTCCCTGTTCTCAGGGAACAGAGGTTACAGTCGTAACCTGAGACGTTCCCTTTCGAAGGGAACTCAACAATACGTCATCGACGCTATAGGGAACGAAATACCCACTCCGCCATGCTGAGGGGACTGCATGCCCAAGGGCAGTGACAACTGTCAGAACCAGCAACTTCAAATGAAACGCTAGAACCACTCACCCTCAGGTCACACTGGGCTGTCAGTGACAGCATTCCCTACGGTCATAGCCCAAGCTACAGCCTCACAGGAAAAACCTTCATAACATGGTTAAATGAAAGGCCTACCTGGGCCGGCTCCGGGCCTGGAACCACAGCTTCCAATTAGAAGGGGTACCTTCTAGGGAATGTGGCTAGGGAACCCGAAGGAACCCCAGCCAATCACTATTCAGGGGAACGTACTCACCCCGAAAAGCCACCAGGACGGCCTGACTTGGCATCAGAACATAGACACTTAGTCTGGCCACTTCCTGTCTGTCTGAAGACAGAGCCTCTGGACAAATGCCTTAAGTAAAGCATCCAACCCGAGGGACTGCGAAGCTGGCAGTGAACCACTCGGCCCGGATCTCAGAGACGGGATATCCCGGAGAGTATGACTCAGCATAGTGCTTTCCAACCCTTGCTAGCGAGGGGAGTTTCTTTACGCGATCCATGGATCAACCCAGTGTCAACTAGGAGGCCTCATGAGAGGCCTACGACCGTCTGACCAGACTCAGGAGGCAGCATGCTCATAGTGACCCTCAGTGAGGGGAGCACAAGGTCCGCCTGGTAGGCAAACCAGGCTGTAGGCAGGAAAGGTTCCGGGAGGGCACCAGTAGCAGAGAATGAACACTTTAGCGAGCCAGGGCGCAAGCTCGCCTTCAGCAGCTGCCTACTAAGGCTAGCTGAGACTGATAGCAAGAGGCCACTAGCTTCATAAACCCAGGACCATAGGGAACCATTCACAGGGAGGCCTGGTGAGGCCTACTACCTGATAACCACAACCTGTGGGAACTCACCTTCAGGGAGGCCTGGTGAGGCCTACTACCTGACCGTACTCACTCAAGGAGGCCTGAAGGAGCCTACTACCTGATAATCACAGCATGGGGAACTCACCTTCAGGGAGGCCTGGCGAGGCCTACTACCTGACAGCCAAATATTTGGGAGCGCACATTCAGGGAGGCCCAGAGAGGCCTACTACCTGATAGCCAACATAAGTGGAAATTCGCCTTCAGGGCGGCCGGGCCTTCAAGGAGGCCTGAGTGGCCTACTACCTGATAACCACTGGTAGCTATGAGCCCTGAGTCTGGCTGATAGTACAAGGTGGCCTGCTAAGGCCAGCCAGCTGGGGACTCGCCTATCAGGGAGGCCCGGTCGGGCCTACTAGCTGACAGCAAGTCATTTTCTGCTATAACATACAGTGTTGGGAACCATACTACGCAAGCATATTTTACTATTGGGCTTCCCGTAGCGCTATAGAGTATGTCCTACAATGTTGGGACTCACCTCTGAGGAGGCCTGTTTAAAGCCTACTACCCATCTGTGAGTCAACTGCCCGAACCACCCCAACCACGTAAAGTGAGCTGGCCTACAGTGCCCTCTAGGGGCTGTCCAATCAAGGAGGCCTGCTGAGGCCTACTACCTAATGGCGCAACCTTTGTTGGCAGAAAAGCTGTTTACACAGCACCTACAGCATCCTGGTGCCTAATCACATTGCCCATGGCAGTGTACTCCGCAAGAAAGCTAGTCCCCTTAAAACAAGGGGAGTACAACATACGCCACTCTGCCTTAACGGAGGCCCCAGTTAGTCAGGGGCCTACCATCTATGCATGGGCGTCAGCTCAGGGCAATGCTCTGGCTTCAGGGGAGCGTACTTCGACCAAAAAAGAAGTGAAGGCTTACTTCATACTCGACCCGAGCCATAGTGGTGCGAGGTAGGAATAAACAGAATTGGGAGTGAAGTGCTCAGACCTACCCTGTATCACAGGGGAATACTCACACCTCACCCTGAGGTTACCAGGGTGCGGGCCTGCCAGCGGCTCTAGGGGTGACAGAAATGTATCTGTGCCCAACCTAGGGGAGTGGGGCTTGAATGAAAGCCAACCACCTACAACCCAGCGCTTGAGCAGTAGCTCAGCGAGGTGAGTGAAGCCTAAACTGGAGGCCTAAATCCGTAGGCCAGTTCTGCACGGCAGGGTCGGGCAGGAAACCCAGTCTTCTTCGTGAAGCGAAAGACGGCCTAACCCTGCTCAATAAAGACATATATACCACGAAGGCCTGTTTGAGGCCTACCATGTCCTTATAAACCATCCTCTGCACCACGCTGCATTACTCTAGTCACCCCAGAATGCAGAGAAGGGGGCGGGCCTTGGCCTAACAACTCCCATGGGAGGAGGCTGTTTATACAGGGATGCTAGAAACCTACATTTACAAAGTGAAGGGTCAGAGGAAGAAATGCTATTTTTAGCAGAGCGCCTCTATTATCCCTGGCACAGCCTAGGCCAGCTACAGAGCGGCCCTGGTGAGGGCCAGCCTGCAAGCATAGATCTATCTGAGGGCTCAGAGGAGCCACAGCCTTACTAAAGAATATAGTCTGTATTATTCCATACAAAGGGCTGCAGAATCGCTCAGCCTAATGAAAACCCAAACAGAGCTCAAGGGGCGAAATACTCAGGAAGTCAAACGGACCCATGGGCCGGCCATAAGATCTATCTGAAGCTCTAGCGTCAGTCAACACTCTAAGTAAAAAATTCTAAGAGAGAGAGACCAACTACTCTACCCTGAGGTGGCTAACAGCCCGAAGGCTGACATAGTTATCGTTCTGGGCACCTAACGGGGAACTTCAGGGCCCTAATAATCCAGGAAAGTTCTCTTACCTTATTACCTTGACATGACCCCATAGCTCTATACAGGGAACGAGGTCTGTAGAGAGATACATTTCGGAATTTTAATTCACAAAAAATTACTCTTAAAAAGACCAGTCAGCTCACCTGCGGCTTGCAGAGTGAAGACTCGCCAGATAGTTCTTTATGAACCTGGGGTCCACCACTTTACATGCCTGAAAGAGGCGTTTCTACTATCCAAGCCTAGGCGGGCCATTGGAACATTGTTCTTATCATAGGCCCAGCCCCAGGCCTGATGTAATGAACGTCTGGGGAGTCAGAAGAGAGGAGAGGGCTGTGATTTCTTTGTAATGAAGCCCTCCAGGGAGATTATCCATCAGCGACGCTGTGTGCGCTTGTGCTGGATAACCTCCCTCAGATCCCTCTTCTTGCGGGAGTCACGCCTCTTCTGCGCCCTGTTCCTCCAAGGAGGGGGCGCACGAGAGGTGACACTGGCTCTCTGGCCCTGTCTACAGTCCTCAGACCGTGAAGGGCCAGGCCCTCCTGCCTGCCTGGGCGTGGAACCGGATCTCAGCGGTATGCAGGTCCTAAAAGCAGCTGAGCGCGCCTTTGCCTCCCTGAACTTCCCAAGCACCGCCTCCACGGAGGTGCCAACGAGTTTAGAGGGTGAAACCGACGAATCGAGGAGAAAGGCCTTCTCTTTCTCCCCGACGTCGGCCAGGTTTAACCACAGATGTCTCTCCGTGGCCACCATCGCTGCCATCGACCGACTGACCGCGGCAGCAGTTTGTTTGGTGGCCCGGAGTGCAAGTTTGGTTCGGCGCGGCTCAGTAACCGCCTCAGGGGACATGCCTGCCCCCTGGTCGAGATCCTGCAGCAGGTCGGCCTGGTATGCCTGCAACACCGCCATGGTGTGCAGGGAAGCACCAGCCTGAACCGCTGCCGTGTATGCTCTGCCATTCAAACGCGCTGTTGTCTTTAGCGGTTTGGATGGCAGGGTTGGAGCTCTCAGTGTCGACGCCTGCCCAGACACGAGATAGTTCGCAAATGACTCGTCAAATGGGCGGCATCGACACATACCCATGCTCTGCGATCCCCTCAACATCAGCGAAACTAACCCGCTGATGTCGGTGAATACGGGCAGAGTATGGGCTCTTCCATGCCCTCTTGATCTCCGTGTGAAGATCAGGAAGGAATGGAAGGCTCACCTGAGCTGGTGGTGTATGGCCGGGGAGAAACCGATCGCCGAGCCTACCGCGAGCGGTCTCTCCTCTAGCGCATTGCCATGGCAGCTACAGCCTGTTGGCGGCGCACTCCACTACATCAACCAGCTCTGCATACACGGGGCAGGGTGGCTGAGAGGGTTCAGGATCTACCTGATTATAAACCTCCTCAGCCATCTCCTGATCGTCCTGAAGAGCAGCAACTGCAGGAAACCGTCAGTGAAAAATCCTCATCATCGACCTGCAGTTCGCCCTCGCCAGCCGTCGAATCATCTGAGAGGTTTACAGCCCTCTCAAGATGATCGACGAGCTCTATCTGGAAGCCTGATTTGTCATGTTTGCAAGGCGCCCTTATATACTTCCAGGTCGCACGTTAATCATTCACGCTAATGATTCACGGGCTGTCGCCGGTCAATGTGATTGACGTGATTTGATAGTGATTTCAGACACCTGTCACGCCTGAGGCGTTCCCCATAGCGTCGATGACGTATTGTTGAGTTCCCTTCGAAAGGGAACAGTATTACTGTATTCTTCTACATGGACAGCTCTTATTACTTGCTTCTTCAATTCTTAAAATTATACTCAATTCAAGTTTAAATGGATGCATCATTAATCCAGTATTGCTCTTTATGTAATGTCCGTCACCTTGATACAACTGTTACTTGTCGATCAGCTATCGACCAACATTCCTATTATCACCCTTAACATCTAGTCTGTTTTTTTCTCTTTTTTCCTTGAGATAGAGTACAGTTTGTTCTTCAACTCATATTATTTGTCATTGAGAAAGCTCCTGGATAGAATTTCCAGACATTTACCAGCGCTGAAAGAATTAATTTACTTATACTGTTCAAAGTCCTTGTTTTTCTTCACTGATAGGTGTGCTTGGTGAGCTAGGATTGGTAGATGAGGCTGAGGATGAAGGCCCACTCTGGTAAACTCTGAGAAGGACCTCGTGTTTAGTAGCTGACTCTGCACATCTGCGCTGGTGCTCCCCCAGGAATTCTTTGAGCCGTGTGGTAGTGAAAGTCAAGGTCTGTCGACGCAGTTTCTTTAAATATGAGTCATGAAGCCATGAATGTTTGAGTCAATCCTTAATGGTGGGTCGGCACCTAGGGAAAAAGTCCATAAAATCAGTAAAAATTATTGGGATATTTCATGGTTACCCTCATTACTCTTCATATCTTTGGAAAGTATAAAACAAAATACTGTGTCTTTCACATAATATCTACTATATAATTGTTCAATAAAAAAAATTAAAAAAGACTTCAGTATGCTGAATAAACTGCTTTTGTGAGAAAACGACTTATTCCTATAATGAACTGACAGCCTTTAATCTTCAACATGTTTGCCATTACATTTTTTTATTTTTGGACTGAGCTATATTTGGAGTTTACAGCTAAAAAGTTTTATAACAGATGTCATGGACAATTTTGCAACCAATCCTGTCATGGATGGTTGAAGATAATGATGAAGGGAGACGGTTAGATGTAACGGGTCTAAAATGCAGCATGATATTTACTAAACAAAAATAAGTAATCCAAACAAGTGAAGGAAGGAAGAAACATTTCTGAGAGCTACGTCTTTTACCATGTGGCTGCTATACCACCTGACCACTGCAGATTTAAAATGTGTTCGACTTGAAGTGGCGCTGTGAAGACCGATCTGTGTATGACACCAAAATACAGTGTAAATAAACTAATGAAACCAATGAAAACCTACTTAGAAACCAGAAACTGAATTCTGAAGCTTTCGGTATCAGACGAAAGGAAACACAGTAAATAACAAATGCAAACTAAAAATCCATGAAAATTAAAATGAAACAGAATGTGACAATTCTGTTTACGGAATTAGTCATCCATGTCTATGGTATACATAAACAGTGATTGAAAAAAAGGGGGACTCAATGTCATCAAGGCTATAATGTGATTGTTTTTTGAGGCACACATGAACCAAGTTGTGCTTTCTCCAATGGTAGGGCCATGGAGGTTGATATTTCCTTAAATAACATTCATCCAGTCATCCTGAAAACCTTGACTACTGGTTAAGGTGAATTTGAATAGGGCTCGAGCTAAATTCTGCAGGAAGGCAACCCTCCAAGAGCAGGGTTGACTACCCCTGATCTAAAAAGTGCAATGCTGTGGAGGCTCCAGGAACAGTCTGAAAACTCTTTCACTAAAGGGTGGTTTTAACTTAAGTTGCAAATGGCTCCCAGCTGTGTCCTTGATACTCACCATTGATAGCCATTTATTATCTTCTTTACGTGGAGGCGCTTTGGGATACCTTTGGGTAGAGCTTAGATGAGTCAAACTTTGCTGCATGGATTTTGGTCTCTGTCACTTTTGGGGCTTTGTCTTGGAAAGGATGTCTACCGCTGAGCCTACAGTAAACAAAGTGACTTAAAATAAACACAATTTTTTCTAGTTTGATAAGCTGTTTATCTCAGAAATACACCATCATGCAATAGTAAAGTTGGCTGATTGGTTAATTCCTTTATAGATGACTTACATAATATAGGAAATTACTCCCAAGCTCCAAATGTCTGCTGGGGGTCCTTCTAGATCTCCTTTCAGTATTTCTGGAGCTTGAAGAAGGCAGAAAACGTCTCAGGTTACTACTGTAACCCTAGTTCCCTGAGAAGGGAACGAGACGATGCGTCGATGATGCTTTGGGAACGCATTTGCGTGACTGAGTCTGAAGCACTACTGTCAACTAGTCCAATGGAATGAATGAAGCGTCACGGGCGGGTGACGTCACGACCATGAAGATATAAAAACACATCCGGTGCAATGCTCGCGTTAGCTTATAGAGCCGAAGCAAAGCGATCGCAGGGATGCAGGAAGTATGGCAGGGAGACGCATCGTCTCGTTCCCTTCTCAGGGAACTAGGGTTACAGTAGTAACCTGAGACGTTCCCTTTCGAGGGAACTCGCGATGCGTCGATGACGCTTTGGGAACGATAATACCCAATATGCCATAATTACAAAATGCCAGTTGACAAAACTGTCGGCAAATTAAGTAAAAAGCACCTGGGAACCTGGGGCAGCTTCCAGGTCCAGGCTATAGAACCTCACAAATGTTAGCGGCGAGGACCAACCCGCCGCGTCATAAACCTCCTGAAGGGAAACTCCTGATAAGAGGGCTTTAGAGGCCGCCATACTTCGGGTAGAGTGAGCTCTGACCACCAAAGGACATGGCTGGCCAGAGGACTCATATGCAAGAGAAATAGCCTCGACTATCCACTTACTGATTGTCTGCTTAGAAGCAGGAATACCTTTCTTAGGTGAACCAAAACAGACAAACAACTGATCAGATCTCCTCCACGGGGCAGCCCTGTGGACATAAGTGTCCAGTGCTCGCACTGGACACAAGAGATTCAGTTTTTCCTGGTCCGAAGAAGTAAACGGAGGAGGACAGAATGCCTGCAGTACAATAGGTCTTGGAATATTTGTTGGCACCTTAGGGACGTAACCCTGCTTAGGGTATAAGAACGCCTTAACCATACCCGGTGCAAATTCCAAACAGGTGGGAGACACAGAAAGAGCCTGAAGGTCTCCGACTCTTTTTAGGGAAGAAATGGCTAACAGAAAGATAGTCTTGAAAGTCAGAAATTTTTCTGAAACTAGATCTAGGGGCTCGAAGGGAGCCCCAGACAAGCCTTCCAAAACTATGGCCAGATCCCACGCTGGCACCCTAGTTCGAACTGCAGGCCTCAACCTCAAGGTGCCACGGAGGAAACGAATAATCAGGGGGTCTCGACCCAGAGATGCAATACCCATAGTGGCGTGGAAAGCCGCAATGGCCGCCACGTAAACCTTTAAGGTAGAATGACATAAACCTGACGTGAAACGAGACTGGAGAAACTCAAGTACTGTGTTGACTGAACAGTTAACTGGATCTCGCTGCTGTTGGTGACACCAAGACGTGAAAACTTTCCACTTAAGTATATATAATTTCCTCGTGGCTGGAGCTCTGGAGCTAAGAATAGTCTCAACGACCTCAGTCGAGAGACCACTCTCTAAAATTTGGGCCCCCTCAGAGGCCAAACCCATAGGTTCCAAATCTCCGGTCGGGGGTGAAATATTGTGCCCCCTGCCTGAGACAGAAGGTCTCTCCTGACAGGAATCTCGAAAGGAGGGCCGTCTAGGAGATGAATTAGGTCCGCAAACCAAAAACGAGTCGGCCAGCGTGGAGCTAATAATAATAGACTTACTCCGTCCTGGCGGACTCTCTCCAGAACTCCTGGGAGCAGAGCAACAGGGGGAAATGCGTACAGACGTAGCCTCGGCCACGTCTGTACCATAGCGTCCAACCCCAAGGGGGCTGGTTGCGTGAGGGAGAACCAAAGTGGACAGTGCGTCGTAAGCTGAGACGCAAACAGATCCACTTCTGCTTGGCCGTAAAATTCCCAAATTAGCTCCACCGCCTCGGGGTGGAGTCTCCATTCCCCTGGCCTCAGCCCCTGCCTCGACAGGGTGTCTGCTCCTATATTCTGGTACCCTGGGATAAACACTGCCCTCAGGGAGAGTATCTTCCCTAGGGACCACAAGAGGATCTGGTGCGCCAGTTTGCAGAGTGGACGCGAACGCAGACCCCCCTGTCGATTTAAATAAGAGACCACCGAAGTGTTGTCTGTACGGACGAGCACATGATGGCCCCTCAGGTCTGGGAGGAAATGTCTCAACGCATTGAAGACAGCCATCATCTCCAGGCAATTTATGTGCCAAGAAAGATGATGGTTCCCCCACAGACCCTGAGCTGAGCGGCCTTCCATTACCGCTCCCCAGCCGGTGAGAGAAGCGTCTGTTGAGATAGCAACTCGATGGCAAAGAGCTCCCAACACCGGACCCTGGGACAGGAACCAATGTTTCCTCCATATAATCAAGGCGCGGATGCACCGCCGCGTGATCTTGATCATACGAAGTGGGTTTCCCCTCGGGGAGAACCCTCTGGTCCTGAGCCACCACTGCAAAGGTCTCATGTACAGCAGGCCAAAGGGTATCACATTGGACGCTGCTGCCATGAGGCCTAACAGTCTCTCGAACTGTTTCCCAGTTGTCGATGTAGTTCAGAATGCGTATGCCCTGCAGCCTGAGCGAAGCCAGAGCTGCATCTACGCACTTCGTGAACGTGCGGGGTGACAGAGCTAGACCAAATGGAAGCACCCGATATTGGTATTCTTTGCCCCCGAAAGAAAACCTCAGGAACTTCCTGTGTTGAGGGAGGATGGAGATATGGAAGTAAGCGTCCTTCAGATCTATCGTGACAAACCAGTCCTCGGATCTTATTTGAGTCACTATCTGTTTGAGTGTGAGCATCTTGAATTTCAATTTCATGACCGCACGATTCAGCAAACGAAGATCTAAAATAGGACGCAACCCCCCATCCTTTTTTGGAACAATGAAGTATCGGCTGTAAAACCCAGATTCTCTGTCGGGGGAGTACACCTGTTCTATAGCTCCCTTTGCTAAGAGAGAATGAACTTCTTGCTCCATTACCAGAGCCTGCTCGGGATGTACTACCGTAAGTAACACCCCGTTGTAACGAGGCGGAGGAGAACCGAATTGGATTCTGTAACCTTTCTCTATTATCTGCAGGACCCAAGGAGATATATTCGACAGATTCTTCCACTCTGTTAGAAAATCTACTAAGGGTACCAGTCTCTCGAGACTGGCCTCTGGTGTTAAAGGAACAGCCACTTCGGCGACCTGAAGCATATTGGCAGGAAACAACCGAACTGACTGTTTTTGGACCCCCCTCAGAGGGCTCACGTCCGACGCAATGTCGAGTCGACACTGCACCGAACTTTCGCTGGATACCACTGCACCCCGAAGCACCAAGGGTGGCGGGGTTAGCAGACCGGTCCCATGAGGACCCCGAAGTGGAGCGGGCACCGTATTCTGAGGTGTACCCCGCCCCACCCCGCTTGGGGCTGTCCTCAATGGCCTGACGTACATAGCGTCAGGACCTTTTCTGAGCTGAAGCCTTCCTAGCCATAAGTACGGTCCTCAGATCCGGCTTAGACTTAGCCGACTTCGGCTGAGGAGGTTGGCTCGGTCCCCAAGATTTATTCAGGGGAGCACGAGACGCAACACTTATTTTTTGTTGCACACGGTGTGAGGAGCTTGGCTGGGGACGCTCACGCCCAGCATCCCCAGGGGGATGGACTCGGCGAGGAAGGAATTTTTTAAAAGCCTCAGATTGTTTTTTATTTTCTTGAAACCTTTCAACAACCGAATTCACCAAGTCACCAAAGAGACCAGAGGGAGAAATAGGGGCATCTAAAAGAAAAGCCCGATCTTTATCTTTCATATCTGTCAGATTTAACCAAAGATGCCTCTCAGTAGCTACGAGGGCTGCCATAGACCGCCCAATAGCACGGGCGGTCTCCTTCGTAGCTCTGAGAGAAAGATCTGTAGCGCGACGAAGTTCTCGAATTTCGTCGGGACTAACTCCCTCACTCCTGTCTATATCCCCCAGCAGATCTGCCTGATAGGCTTGGAGCACTGCCATCGTGTGCAGACAGGCTCCAGCTTGACCTGCTGCCGTATAAGCCTTACCCACTAAATTAGTTGTGGTCTTTAGTGGTTTATTCGGCAACACGGGATCCTTCAGGGACGACGCTGACCCAGGAGACAGATAGCTCGCGAGCGTCTGTTCCGCTGGGGGCATTGACCCATAACCAAAATCTTTCAGCCCCATTATATTTGAATACGTTTGAACATGGGGACTAAAAAGATGTGACGAAAATGGTTTATTCCATGATCTACATAGCTCACTATGTAGATCAGGAAAGAATGGAAGGGCCCGTGCCTGAGATGAAACATTAGAATTGAGAAAACGCTTGTCTAGTTTGCTTTTAGGACGAGAATCTCTCTTTTCTGCTGGCCAGTCAATACTCAACTTATCTACAGCACGAGTTATCACCTCAATAAGCTCCTCATGTGCTGGGGAGAGGGATGGCGAATCCTCTCCCCTTATTGAATCTTTATTTGTGTTTGTGTTTGTGTCACTCTCACCGATGCTCAGTAACTCTACCTCCTCAGAACTAGAGCACTGAAGCAACGGGCTCTCTTCCCGGGCGGAAGAAGCCGCAGCGCGGGCTTCCGACACCGGCAAGAGAGCAATGGATCCTTCGGGTAAAGGAGGAGATAAGGCAGAGCCCGTCCCCAACCCCGCCGAAAGATCCATTTGCGAACCCCAAGTGAGCCTTCTCCGAGCTGCCTCGGCAGCCGCGGGTCCAGAACCCCGAGGTTCGCGAGCCTGTCCATCATCCTCAAATGTGGACAGACGGGAGCGGAGCATGCGGAGCGGGAGACGCTCACAATGCTGACAGTCAGCCCCCTCGAAGGCTGACATAGCATGCTCCACTCCCAAACAAACTACACAAAGCTCATGTGTATCTCCACCCGTGATATAACGAGGGCAAGGAGAAGCACAGGCTTTGAATAGTTTTTTCGCCATAATACAATATAATGAGAGACAGACAACAATAAATATACAGACAGTTTTGACACAGAGCGCTTCGCTGAGGCACAAAAGCTAACGCGAGCATTGCACCGGATGTGCTTTTATATCTTCCTGGTCGTGACGTCACCCGCCCGTGACGCTTCATTCATTCCATTGGACTAGTTGACAGTAGTGCTTCAGACTCAGTCACGCAAATGAGTTCCCAAAGCGTCATCGACGCATCGCAAGTTCCCTCGAAAGGGAACATCTCATTAATGTCAATAAGACATGGATATGTATTTTAAATCCTTATGTAGAGAAACATTACATGATAAGAATTGCACAATGTGCATACCCATGTGCTCCATGTACCCATGTATTGTTGAAGTGAGTGAGGGTTAAACCTTTGAGCACTACCAAAATCTATGATTTTAATCACATTGAGGTTGGTGACCATGATATTGTCTGGCTTAATGTCCAGGTGAAGAATCCGGCAGTTGTGGAGATATTCTAAACCCTGAAGAATCTGGACAATGAAACCCACTACATCATCTTCAGAGTAACAGAATCTGGAAGAGAAACCAAGACCCATCTGAAGACACTGAACTTCATTTTCACATCCTATTTAAAATAAAACAATCTATAAAAATTGACAGTACGAAAGGCTCATACACACCTGTCAATGAGACTGTACAGGATCTCTTTGCCTGGACAGTACTCTGTTATGAGTACAAGGTAGCGAGGTGTGATATAGGCTTCATGTAGGGCCATGATTCTTTCACAATGAAGGGACTTCAGGGTCTCATACTCCTTTATGACATTTTGCTTAGTCTGATGTTCATAGGGAATTATCTTTGCTATGAACATCTTCCCTGTTGCATTTTCTCTGCAATCTCGTATCACTCCAAAACGACCCCTATCAAAAAACAAATGTGTTTCATGAAAGTGCTTGCAGATTTGTAAACTGTATAAATAGATAGAGAATTATTTGTATAAATAAAGGGACAAGTAATTTTATATTCTCACCTGGCTTTCTCATCCAAAAAGCTGTACGGCTTCTGAGGAACTCCTTGCCTCAAAGTGGTCTCAGTTTTTGTGCAGGATACCACTCGTCCTGTAGGTGTCTCTGGTGTGGGTGAGCTTGCTCCTTCTCCTATTGGACTGATACTGCTGACCAGAATTACATGGGGAGAGACAAGGGTGGGAGTAACTGAGGAAGTGGCTGGAATATATGTTGGGACAGGGGAAATTGATCTGCCTATTGAGGGTAGAGCTGTGCATGACCTTGGAGATACAGTCTGGGCTTGCGTAACAGGGGGAATTATGTTAAAAGTGCTCGTTGGCTTGGGGAGAACAAAAGGAGGCATGGACGTCTTTGGGCAGGAGTGAGAAACAGGGACTTCTGAGGAAGTATTTGTAACTTCACCAGACTGTGCAATAATAGGACTAATAGACTGACTAAACACACTTGGCTGTGCTAATGTAAAAGCAAATGTTGTCACAGCAGTGGTCACAACAGGGTAAGATGGGTGTGTCTTCATTTCAGCAGGCTTATGGAGTGGTGCCACTGCAAAACAGGTAGGATTGATGTACACATACATTTATTTTCCTAATCCAGAAAATAAAAATGAAATGACATTAACCATTTAATTAAAATAGTAAAATGTCTTGTAATAAAAGCTTATATTACCAACAGAACAATAATGAGTTTTAAGGCTAAGTAATTAAGTACAACTGAACTGTATGCTCAGTACCTTCAACGTTAATGCTTACTCCCTCTGATACATTACTGTATGGACCTTGGCCAGCTTTATTTACACATGCCACACGGAATCGGATGGTAGATCCAGATGGAAGTTCCAGAAGAATTGTAGAAACAATCAGTCACTCCTGTAGCTTCAGTCCACCACTTATCATACCCTACAGATAAAACGTGAACATATAAATCACTGCACACAATAGATGCCAAAGATATAATAATATCCATACTATTATGAAACATAATAAATCAGTATATGCAAGATGTATTAGACATTCCCTACCATCAGATCTTCTTTCAAGTATGTATGAGCAAGGAACTTTGGTGTCTGATGGTTTCCATTGCACCAGAGCAGTGTTATTGTATATCTGTGGAATTTCTTGGGTTCCTGGCGGTTTTGGAACACCTTAAAATGTGATATAAACAATATATGAGAAAATAAAATAACTCAAGCAATGAATAATGGACAAAATGTGAAAACACCTTAACATCTGTTTGGCATTAATGCTATACACCTTATTCCTGACAAGCTTACTGCATTTTTAATTATGGGAGGCACTTCCGGTTTGGGAAACTTCCACTCAAAAAAAGGTTGTGCTACAAATAATCCCTATCTGTCAATTTGATTGAATAATATGTCAATTCTCCTTTGTTTTATTTTTTAGACATCAGAAGAATAATGTAACGCTTGGTATTTTAATGTGACATGATATCACAAGAATATCCGTGGCAAGAGCTCTTTTCATTCGCTGCATTCTTTTCCTCCTGATTATTTCTTTATTTTTCTATGTAACAATATGAACAACATACTGCACACTTGTGGTCTGCTCTCATTATTTAATTTCGAATATATATCCCAAGAATAATTCACTAGAATGCTCTGAATCTCTATTTCCCTTTCGTTGTCACTCCGAGTTACGTTGGATGACGACGAATGGGGTTTCGCTTAGAAAGCCTATCAACTTCGAGTATTACAAAACGAGCAAATGGCAAAGAAATGCCATGGGTCTGCGGAATTTGCATGACGTAACTCCGCCCCACCTCGTGGGTATAAAAGGAGGAAGTCCGCAACAGCAGTTTATGTTTTTCGCTTCGGAGCCAAGTGTATTCTTCTCTCCACAAGCCAACTCTGAATTATCAGCTTCACGAACGAGTGCCTCGAGTGTTGGTGTGACGGCGATCTCCGGCGAGTGCGTGCTTCCTGCTTATCTCTGCAGTGGTTCATCAGAGAGTGCGTGCTTCCCCGGGCGCTTCAACACTTGAGCTTTCTCTCTAATAGAGCGCACGCGGCACGTCTTTTTAAAGACGGCTCGCCCGTGCATTTAAAAAAAAAAAAAAAAAACGAATGGTTGCGGCAGCTTGGTATCGGACTCTGATGGGCACGAGCGTTGTCTAGTATGTTTGGGCTTGATCATACTAGAGCAGCGCTCGTGGATGACTCATGTTCTCTCTGTGGGAACATGATCATCGCGTCATATAGGTCGAGACTCGGTGAACTCGCAAGAGTGAGAGTCCCCTCATCCACCCCCCGATCTTCGGCTGGTGGCCAGGGTGACCTGAGGGTGTTGGTCTGGAACAAGGCGCCGACTCCGTGTCCGTGACCCCAGCCTCCCCTCAACGGCGGTGCCCGCTAGTGAATAGGTGATTCCCACGAGTCTACACTCTGGTGGCCCGTGTGTTTCATTTAAAGCTACAGAGGATGATACTATGTTTGTAGTAGCTTCACAAGGTGGGTTTGATTCTCTGCGAAGTGACGACTCGTCACAGCTGCCACCCTCTGGTGTGCATACGGCTGTGCCTGAGTCTGATCCAGAGATGACGGCCATGCTTTCCTGGGACGATTGTTTTTTGGGTAAGGCCGCCGACCCTCGTCCACGGCAAACCCCAATACCTTCCCTCCCGGACGTGCATGATGAGATCTCGAAGTCCCAGAAGACCCCCTGGTTTTCTCGGGACCACTCGCTGATCTCATCCGCCTTTCCCCCCTCGATGGGGCCGCTGTCACGGGTACACTGGGGTTCCCCCGGCTGAACGCTCTGTTGCGATGCTATGTGTCCTCAGAGTGCTTCTTCTCGGCGCAATCCTAAGCACCTGCCCGTGGTCTATAGTTTTCGTCTACATTTGTGGCGAGATCCTATAGCACCACGGGACTGGCAGCCGCCTCTCTGCAGGCCATGGCCATTCTGCTGGTCCTCGACCCAGATGCTCATGGACATGCACGAGGGCGGGACTGACCCAGGGCTCTTCACTGAGTCGCGCGCCGCCACTGACCTTGCTCTCCGAGCGACGAAAGTGGCCGTACGCTCCCTGGGTCAGGTGATGCCTACCATTCTGTGGCTGAACCTGTCTGATGTGCTGAATGTCGCGCGGCCCCGTCTGTCCGACGTTCCCATATCCCAGGTCGGCCTCTTCGACGGTGCGTTTGAGAACTTCGCCCAACATCTCTCAACCGCCCATGTGCAGACTGACGTGATTCTGTCCCGATGGCCCGCCGTCCGCTCAGATCCCTCGGTCTGCCCACTGCCGAAGGCGCCCCCCCCCCCCCCCCCCCGCGGCTCTTACCCCGCCCGTTTAAAGAGACGGGCCGGCTCTGGAAGCCACGGGCGGACGCCACAGCCCTCTCCAGCCCCGTCCCCCGCTACGTGCCGGGTTAAGTGGCGCTCCTGAGATGGGCTCCACAGAGATGGGACTCAGTTCTTCCAGGAGTTGGTAGCAGGACCACTCCTTTCCCCGGTGGAGGGCCGGGGAAAAATCCTTATTCTCCTAAGAACTGACTCTCCCGTCTCTGGGAAGACAGAGTTCTCGGACGACACAGAGCTCCGCCCACAAGCCGTGCTCTCCTCGTCCCCCTCTGTCCCAGAGGTGCTTGACACGGCGTGCCGTCCACGGACCGCTTCGCCCCTGTCCCCCTCTGTCGCCAGACCCCTGGCAGAGCAGGCCCCCGCGGGACGACCAGCATGGTCCTCCCCTGGCCCCCTCTGCCAGGGCGCGGGTGCTAACCGTGCCCCCACACCGGGCCGCTATGCCGTCCACGTCTGGGCCAGTTACTCCGCTTCGCTGCCCCCCCGGGGGGACGCCTGTGGCCCGCATGACCCCGCTGGTTCAGTTCCTGGGAGCCTGGCTAGAGCTCCCCGTCTGTCCCGCTGGGTCACGCGCGCCATCAGGCTCGGCTATGCGATTCATTTCGCACGGTCTCCTCCCCGCTTCCAGGGAGTCCGCTCCATTGTGGTCGGTGGCAATGCCCCCATCATGAGAGCTGAGATTCTCACCCTGCTGGCGAAGGGTGCGATCGAGACTGTCCCTCCAGCCGAGATGAGGTCCGGCTTCTATAGCCCCTACTTCATTGTCCCCAAGAAAACCGGTGGGTTACGGCCAATCCTGGACTTGCGCGTGCTGAACCGCTCCCTTCACAGGCTGCCGTTCAAGATGCTCTCCGCCAAACGCGTTCTCGAATGCGTGCGGCCCCAGGATTGGTTTGCAGCGATCGACCTGAAGGACGCCTACTTTCATGTCTCCATTCTTCCTCGACACAGACCGTTCCTACGGTTTGCTTTCGTGGGGCAGGCATACCAGTACGCGGTTCTCCCTTTCGGGCTAGCCCTGTCTCCTCGCACCTTCACGAAGGTCGTCGAGGCTGCCCTTGTTCCCCTTCGGGAACACGGGGTTCGCATCCTGAGTTATATCGACGACTGGCTGATCCTAGGTCACTCTCGAGATCAGGTTTGCGAACACAGGGACCTAGTGCTCCGGCACCTAGCTCGTCTGGGCCTTCGGGTCAACTGGGGAAGAGCAAACTTTGCCCCGTGCAGAGGATCTCTTTTCTCGGTATGGACATCGACTCGGTCGCCATGTCCGCGCAGCTTACGAGCGAGCGCGCGCGCGCGCAGTCACTGCTGACTTGCCTGAGACATCTCAGGAGCAAGAATGCGGTTCCACTGAAACATTTTCAGAGGCTCCCGGGGCATATGGCATCTGCAGCCGCGGTCACGCCGCTCGGGTTGCTTCATATGAGACCGCTTCAGCTTTGGCTTCGCGACCGAGTCCCGAGGTGGGCATGGCATCAAGGCACGCTCCGGGTACCAGTTACTCCGACCGGCCGTCAGTTCCTCACCCCGTGGTCGAACCTCAGTTTTCTCAGGGCGGGTGTCCCCCTGGAACGAGCTTCCCGGCATGTTGTGGTCTCCACGGATGCCTCCACCACGGGCTGGGGCGCCATGTGCAATGGACATGCTGCTGCGGGCTCCTGGACAGGACCCCAGCGGCTATGGCATGTCAATTGCCTCGAGTTGTTGGCAGTACGCCTTGCCCTGCACCGCTCCTGGGCGTTGCTCAGGGGTCAACACGTACTAGTCCGCTCAGACAATACCGCTACTGTAGCGTACATCAACCATCAAGGTGGTCTACGCTCCCGCCGTATGTCACAACTCGCCCGCCACCTCCTTCTATGGAGTCAGAAGCATCTGAGGTCGCTTCGAGCCATTTTCATTCCCGGAGCCCTGAACTGTGCAGCCGACGAGCTCACGGCTTCAGCCCCTCCCTGGAGAATGGCGACTCCATCCCCAGTCGGTTCAGCTGATTTGGGACCAGTTCGGGGACGCACAGATAGATCTGTTTGCCTCTCACGACTCGACCCATTGCGCCCTGTATTTTTCCCTGACCGAGGGCACGCTCGGCACGGATGCACTGGCGCACAGCTGGCCGCCGGGCCGCAAATATGCGTTTCCCCCAGTGAGCCTTCTTGCGCAGACCTTGCGCAAGGTCAGGGAGGACGAGGGGCAGGTCATTTTGGTCGCGCCGTATTGGCCCGGCCGGACCTGGTTCCCCGAACTTGCACTCCTCGCGACAGCACCTCCCTGGCCCATTCCTCTGAGGAAGGACCTTCTTTCTCAGGGACGGGGCACCCTGTTGCACCCTCGCCCCGATCTCTGGAGCCTCCACGTGTGGCTCCTGGACTGCTCGAGTTAGGTTTGAGTACCCTTTCACCAGCGGTGGCGGCTACCATCACTTCCGCTAGAGCGTCGTCCACGAGACACGTCTACGCGTTGAAGTGGAACCTCTTCGTCGACTGGTGCTCTTCTCACAGAGAAGACCCCCGGAGATGCTCGATCAGCGTTGTGCTTTCCTTCCTTCAGCAAGGGTTGGAGCGAAGGCTGTCTCCCTCCACCCTTAAGGTCTATGTTGCCGCCATTGCCGCACCTCATGACATAGTCGAAGGTAAGTCGGTAGGGAAGCACGACCTGGTCATCAGGTTCCTGAGAGGAGCGAGGAGACTAAATCCTCCTCGTCCTCCTCTCGTTCCCTCTTGGGACCTCTCAGTGGTTCTAACTGCCCTGAAGAGTGCTCCCTTTGAGCCCCTGCAATCAGTTGAGCTTAAGTTCCTGTCAATGAAGACAGCGCTCCTGGTTGCACTGGCCTCCATCAAGAGGGTAGGGGACCTGCACGCATTCTCCGTCGACGAAGCGTGCCTGGAATTCGGACCGGCTTTCTCTCACGTGATCCTGAGACCCCGGCCCGGATATGTGCCCAAGGTTCCTACCACTCCCTTTCGGGACCAGGTGGTGAACCTGCAAGCGCTGCCCCCGGAGGAGGCAGACCCAGCCTTGGCACTGCTCTGTCCAGTACGCGCTCTTCGCGCCTATGTAGACAGGACGCAGTGTTTCAGGACCTCAGACCAGCTCTTTGTCTGTTATGGTGGGAAGCTGAAGGGAAAGGCTCTCTCCAAGCAAAGGTTGTCTCACTGGATAGTGGACGCCATTGCCTTGGCTTACCAGCAGCAAGGTCGACCGTGCCCCCTTGGTGTGACGGCCCACTCCACCCGGAGTGTGGCATCCTCTTGGGCTCTAGCGCATGGCGCCTCGCTAACAGACATCCGCAGAGCTGCAGGCTGGGCGACACCTAACACATTCGCCAGATTCTATAATCTCCGAGTGGAGCCAGTGTCCTCTCATGTACTCGCTTCAATTAGCTAGTACCGGACCCGCTCAGGTGTCTTCGCTTGCTCGCCATTCCACTCCACGGACTGGATACGTGCGATATTCTCCTCAGGTGAGCTTCCCCGAAAGCCCTGAGTTCCTCCAGCACTCCTGACGTCGGCGCCAGTGTCTCTTGCCTGCGCGTCGGCTAGGTGCCTCCCGTGTGCATGGTCCCTCCCCTGAGCGACCCCCACATGTGTATTTCCACTGTAAGCCTCTCTGAGCATGTGTCTTTCCCTTGGCAAGCCACCTTGCCACCCCTGGGGTTGAAATATTCCACCTGCGGCTGGACACCCCAGTGTTCTCCATATGTTTCCTTCTGGTCATATGTGTATTTCTAAGTCCCCCCCCCCCCCCCTGGGTTGGCATTAATTGCATACTTCCCCTAGCTTGGGATATGCTTCCCAGTGTACCTTGGTATTCCTGTGTTAAATTGAGTCCTTCGTCCTTCTATGTCAGGGACCTCGATTTACGCAGGGCACTGGAAGACAGCCGAGAAGGTGGCGTGATTAGACTGGTAACCCCATTCGTCGTCATCCGACGTAACTCGGAGTGACAACGAAAGGGAACGTCTCGGTTACGTATGTAACCCTCGTTCCCTGAGTAGTGAACGGAGACGTTACGTCTGCCTGCCACTTTCCGCTGCACCGCGGGGATCGCCTGAGCTCAGTCTTGGCTCCTCAGCGAAGAAACATAAACTGCTGTTGCGGACTTCCTCCTTTTATACCCACGAGGTGGGGCGGAGTTACGTCATGCAAATTCCGCAGACCCATGCCATTTCTTTGCCATTTGCTCGTTTTGTAATACTCGAAGTTGATAGGCTTTCTAAGCGAAACCCCATTCGTCGTCATCCGACGTAACGTCTCCGTTCCCTACTCAGGGAACGAGGGTTACATACGTAACCGAGACGTTTTTTCTCCCCAAATCCTCACATCTCTTTCCAGGTTTGTTTTCACACGGATGCTTTAAAATGTAATTGTCTCCTCTTTTCACTTCTAATCCCTATTAACAGTGTTCACTGGAATGTTTCTAAAGCAGGTAAATTCAATATTTGTGGCCTGTCAAAATGATGGAAAGCATTTTGAAATATTATCACTCAATGTTAAAGTTAATTAACTTTTTTTTACCAAGGCAACATATGTTATATAATACAGACATATTACTACAGTGATATTTAACATGTCTGGTAATAACAGTAATATTGCTGTGGAAAGAATCAAGCTTTTGGGGTTATTCATGGTCTGTTGTAGTAATTTGCTTTTAAGTTTCCCTTTATGGTTGAAGGGTGAGTAGAATAAGGTAATTTCATTGAAACCAGTTAAAAAAAAGCGTATTATTGCATTGATAGAGCAAGCCTTTCACTGATTGTTTACAGTTTAACGGAAGTAACTCTTATAATTTGCGCAAAGCATCATAAGGCATAGGAAAAAGGTAGATACTAAATAGTAAGCAATCTTCCAGAGCTTACAGGCTAAGGACAGTATACAGGAACTAGTTGCAGAAGCAAGGTTATTAGTGGCTACACATTCATAGATTCCAGCATCCTTCTTAGAAGTCTTCATGATCATCAAAAGTTGCCTTCCATCTGGGCAGGCCACTAAGCTCATTCTGTCATGAATCTCCAAAGGTTTCTTATCTACGAACAGAAACGGATAAAAGTAAAAAAATTGTTGGAGAACTACAATTTTCATAATTAAAAGTAAACCAATGAACGTCTCGGTTACGTATATAACCCTCGTTCCCTGAGTAGAGAATGGAGACGTTACGTTGTGACTACGAATGGGGTTTCGCTTAGAAAGCCTATCAACTTTGAGTATTACAAAACGAGCCAATGGCAAAGAAATGCCATGGGTCTGCAGATTTTGCATAGCGTAACTCCGCCCCACCTCATGGATATATAAGGAAGTACGCTGGCAACATGCAGATATGTTACTTGCTGAGGAGCCGAGACTGAACTCAGGCGTTTCCGGCGGTACAGCGGAAGTGGCAGGGAGACGTTATGTCTCCGTTCCCTACTCAGGGAACGAGAGTTACAGTGGCGGAGCTAGACTTTTAAAACAGGGGTGGCAAAGGGGTGGCAAGGTATTATTTTGGGGGGTCAATATACAAAGTGTTCAATTACACTAAAAATTTATTATTTTCCACAAAATGTATAGGTTGTTTGGGTTGGTTGGGGAAAATTGACAGACACAAACACTTAAAGGAGTCATGGTGTTCATTTGTTTCTTTTAATGGCTGCAGTGAATATATTAACTGCATTTTATAAATTATTTAAAATTATAATAAAAAAAAATTTAAAATTATTAAAGCATTAACACACAAACCACCGTTTGTGTTATAACAAAAGCAAGCAGATACTACGTGCATGGTTTGGCATGACTGAATGTTCATCGCGATCTCACACATCTCTGTTATTATCAATGAAGCTGACTGCACAATGAATCTTTCATAATATATACACTTTGTTTGTTATAATTAGAGGATTTGCCAGCATACAGAATTCAGCTCTGAAAAAAAAGTCAGTTTTGAGCGGTGAGTGGAGTCTATCTTAAATACTTCTGATTGGCCATTGCGTTCAAGATATCAACACATATGTCTGTGATTGGCTACATCGCTCAACGCTGCAAACATGTTATAAAAAGAAACTCTGGCCTGTAAATCGTTTCTATTTTGTTTTAGTTGTTCTTGTTGCTTTTCTGCAACAGATGAATAAAAATGTATTCGTTTTTAATACGTTTTATTCATAGATATTTATAGTTTGTGGGAGTTAACTAGAATAACCCCTTAAGGGCTATTTAGTTTGTTTAATAAAATAACAAATTGTAATCTGCCGCTATAAAGAAAATCAAATCAAATTTAATTGACCTTCAAGGGGGGCGGGGCGAGCCGTTAGGAAGGCGGGGCGCCCCCCTTATATGGTAGGGGAAACACTGTGTTATGTTAAGTGCTAATAAATTGTATGTCTACACAAACTTACTTAAGTACTTCTGTACATCTCTACAGTCACATCTACTATCTCCACGGTGGTTTTATTAAGATTAGTTCAATATGCTGCATTACATGTGCCAATATGAATAAGCCTACCTAATGTTTGTGATTGTTGCTGAACATTTGCTAATGACATGTTTTAAGCATCTTCACGCAGGCGTGACACTCAGTCAGTTTCACGAGACTAGTAATGCTCATTTAAGTATTAATGCTAAGCACTACAGTGCAACGTCTCCCTTACTTCCCGTTAAAACAGTACTTCGTTTAATTTAATACCAATAAAAGTCGTACATACATACCAGCAAAACGCTCTTCATCGATCCTGTGTGCTGCTGCGTTATGTTTTGTTTTGGAGCCGTTTGGAGCACGAACGAAGGAGGAGCTACGTGTCAGCTTAACCAATGAAAAGTGTAGCAGCAACAGCACGCGCTGCACGCGTAAAGATGCATTGAGATTTGGGAAATGTTTGTAAAAATCAAACAATGTAATGTTTTCAGCGGGGTGGCAACAGGGGTGGCAAGGACTTCGTCTGGGGTGGCAATTGCCACCCCAACTAGCCCTCTGGCTCCGCCACTGGAGGGTTACATATGTAACCGAGACGTTCCCTTTCGTAGTCACTACGAGTTACGTTGTGACGACGAATGGGGTTCCCAGTCTAATCACGCCACCTTTTCGGCTGTCTTCCAGTGACCTGCGTAAGTCTGAGCTCCCTGTCGTTAGACTAGCATGGACAAAGTGAGTCCTACTTAACACAGGAATACCAAGGTACACTGGGAAGCATATCTCAGTGGAAATATGCAATCAGTGCCTGCCCGAAGGGGGGGGGACTTAAGAATACACATTTGACCCGGAGGGGGCTGCATATGGAGAAACACTGGGGTGTCCAGCTCGCAGGGTGGAAAGTTTCGACCCCAGGGTTGGCAAGGTGGCTTGCCAAGGGAAAGACACATGCTCAGAGAGGCTTACAGTAGAAATACACACGTGGGGGTCGCCCAGAGGGGGAACCATGCACATGGAGGCACCTAGCTAACGCGAAAGCTGACGTAGGCATAGATTCTGGCGTTGACGTCAGCAGTGCTGGAGGCTTGTCGGGGAAGCTCACCTGAGGAAATATCGCATGTATCCAGTCCGTGGAGTTCAATGGCAAGCAAGCGAAGACACCTGAGCAGATCCTAGTACCGGCTGGTTGAAGCGAGTACATGAGAGGACACTGGCTGCACTCGGAGATTGTAGAATCTGGCGAATGTGTAGGGTGTCGCCCAGCCTGCAGCTGTGCAGATGTCTGTTAGTGAAGCGCCATGCACTAGAGCCCAAGAGGAAGCCACACTCTGGGTGGAGTGGGCTTTCACACCAAGGGGGCATGGTTGACCTTGCTGCTGGTATGCCAAAGCAATGGCGTCCACTATCCAGTGAGATAACCATTGCTTGGAGAGAGCCTTTCCCTTCAGCTTCCCACCATAACAGACAAAGAGCTGGTCTGAGGTCCTGAAACACTGCGTTCTATCTACGTAGGCACGGAGGGTGCTTACTGGACAGAGCAGTGCCAATGTTGGGTCTGCCTCCTCCAGGGGCAGCGCTTGTAGGTTCACCAACTGATCTTGAAAGGGAGTGGTGGGAACCTTGGGCACATATTCAGGCCGGTGTCTCAGGATCACGTGAGAATAGGCCGGCCCGAATTCCAGGCACGCTTCATCAACAGAAAATGCGTGCAAGTCCCCTACCCTCTTAATGGAGGCCAATGCAACCAGGAGCGCTGTCTTAATTGACAGAAACTTAAGCTCCACTGATTGCAGAGGCTAAAAGGGAGCACTCTGCAGGGCAGTTAAAACCCCTGAGAGGTCCCAAGAGGGAACGAGAGTAGGGCGAGGAGGATTGAGTCTCCTCACTTCTCTCAGGAACCTGATGATCAGGTCATGCTTTCCCACGGACTTACCTTCAACTGCGTCGTGATGTGCGGCGATAGCGGCAACGTACACTTTCAGGGTGGAGGGAGACAGCCTTCGCTCCAACCCATCTTGCAGGAAGGAAAGCACGACACTGATCGTGCATTTTCTGGGGTCTTCTGGGTGAGAAGAGCACCAGTTGACGAAGATGTTCCACTTCAACACACAGGCATGTCTCATGGACGATGTTCTAGTGGAGCTGGTGGTAGGGTACTCAAACCTGCCTCGTCCCGTCCCAAAGATCGGGACGAGGGTGCCATAGGGTGCCCCGTCTCTGAGAAAGAAGGTCCTTCCTCAGAGGAATTGGCCAGGGAGGTGCTGTCGCAAGGAGTACAAGTTCGGAAAACCAGGTCCTGGTGGGCCAATGCGGCGCAACCAATATGACCAATATGATTTGCTCTTCTCCCAGTTGACCCGAAGGCCCATACGGGTTAGGTGCCGGAGCACAAGATCCCTGTGTTCGCAAACCTGGTCTCGAGAGTGAGCTAGGATCAGCCAGTCGTCAAGATAGTTCAGAATGCGAACGCCGTGTTGCCGTAGCGGAACAGGGGCTACCTCGACGACCTTCGTGAAGACACGAGGAGACAGGGCTAGCCCGAATGGGAGAACGCGTACTGGTATGCCCGCCCCTGGAAAGGGGCGGGCATCCCGCCCCTCTCGCTCTCTCCCTCTCCGCCGTGCGCGCCCTACACGGTTTGGATCACAGTCTCTTCTGACAAGCATGCGCACTCTTGCTCACTCGCTCTAGATTCTGGGAGATTTTAACTAATTTGCGGGCATCAGGGAGCCGCTATCAATAGGCGGGAAACTCCCGGAACTAAATTTGAAATGTAATCAAATTACAATTTTAAAGTAGTAATTAGTAATTTGTAGTGGATTACTTTTTTTGAGTAACTTACTCAACACTGTTCAGGACGATCACTGCAATCCAATCCTGTGGCCGCACACATTCGAAAGTGCGTTTGGCCGTGAGCATTTTGATCGGAAGCCTGTGACGGGATCGGTTCAAGGTCGAGGATTGATCGTAACCCACCGGTTTTCTTGGGTACAATGAAGTAGGGGCTGTAGAAGCCAGACCTCATTTCGGCTGGAAGGACAGTCTCGATTGCACCCTTCGCCAGTAGGGTGGAGACCTCCGCTCTCATAACAGGGGCATTGACACCGACCATAGTGAAGCGGACTCCCCTGAAGCGGGGAGGAGACAGCGCGAACTGAATCGCATAGCCGAGGCTGATGGTTCTCGTGAGCCAGCGGGACAGATTGGAAGCTCCAAAAACTGAACCAGCGGGGGTCACGTGAACCACAAACGTACCCATGATGGGGCAGCGAGGCGGAATGATCGGCCCAGACGTGGGAGGCGGAGCGTCCCGTTGTGGGGGCACGGTCATATGCCACATCCTGACAGAGGAGGCCAGGGAAGGACCAGCGTTCCACGGGGGCCTGCTCTGTTAGGGGTCTGGCGACAGAGGGGGACGAGAGTGGCGAGGCTCGTAAGTGGCGTGTACTGCCATCCGCACAGACATACCCACGATGGGGCAGCGAGGCGGAATGACCGGCCCAGACGTGGAAGGCGGAGCGTCCCAGTGTGGGGCACGGTCATATGCCGCATCCTGACAGAGGAGGCCAGGGAAGGACCAGCGTTCCACGGGGGCCTGCTCTACAGAGGGGGATGAGAGTGGCGAAGAACCACCTGGAAAGAACTGCAACCCATCTCTGAGCTGCCCGTAACGGGAGCGCCGCATCGCCTGGCGTTCGGCAGGCTGCAGGACTGGTACGGGCTGGGGCGCCTTCCTGGGGCGCGCTCGGCGGCAAGCGGACTTAGGCATCTGAGCCGGCGGCAGGGTGGCAGCAGCTGGCATATCTGCATGTTGCTAACATACTGCCTTATATACCCACAAAGTGGGGCGGAGTTATGCTATGCAAAATCCGCAGACCCATGGCATTTCTTTGCCATTGGCTCGTTTTGTAATACTCGAAGTTGATAGGCTTTCCAAACGAAACCCCATTCGTCGTCATGACATAACTCGTAGTGACTACGAAAGGGAATGAAAAATACCTTTCATCCATACTATTATAGGCTGAGGGCTACCAGCTGGAAGACAACTAAGGGTGACTGGATTTCCCTCAAGAAGAACATGGTCCTTTAGTGTAATATGGAAAACTGGAGGAAAATCTGAAAAAAAAAAATGGATGATTTGTTAATTGGAATTGCTGATCAAAACTGTAGCACTTGGCATACCAGGAGCAGAAGGATGGAATTACATTTTTGTTTCACCTTCTTTTGGAGTTGCAGGTCCACTTGATTTACCAGATGGTGTCCTGCCTATCTTACTTCTGGACAAACCCCATCTGTCCCATCTAGACCTAATGTCAGTTTCAGGAGCTGTCACCAAAGAAATTATTTTAATGCAATTTTGCAGTTAATGTCTCTTCATAATTTGCATAAATTAGTTTCCAAAGCTTAACTCATAAAGTTACACTATCTAACTAGCATACTCAGCAACAACTTACATACTTGGAATAGTGTTGGAATAGTTTTGGATAACTGACAAAAATTGCAGAAACTGAATAATACATACTCTTAAAGGACTCCACAGAAGTACTACTAGAAGTGTAGTTCAGTGTTTCTTTGAATGATGTAGTAGCAATATGCGAGTAAAGCTGGTTCTCAGGAATGTCCACATTGTTGTGAATAAGTCCATCAGACTGAGAGCGGCGATGACAGGAGAGCAAATGTGTTTTTTGTCCTTCATTTCTAGTTTCCTTTTCTCCCCCCCTCTTGTCAGGCTGACTTTGTTTTCTTAATGAAAATCCAGATACCTTTGACTCGAACTTTTTTCGCAATGCCAGAACTGGAGAATCATTTATTTTCTTGATGTCTTGCTTCTCTTCTTTTAGAGTTTCTGCATCAACGTGGGGTCTAGTTTCCTTGTCCTTTCTGTCTTTTGATTTACTATGCACTCTATCAAATATTTCTGAAACATTAGATTCAAATTTATGTCGCACAGCAAGAACAGGCAATTCAGCAACCTTCTTATCTTTCACAAGATTTGCTTTGTTTGTATCCATAGTGTTATCAAAGCTTCCTGTCTCAACTTCTTTTTTGTCTAGGGACTTGCTACGTCCCATAGCCCAGGCAACTCGTCGTCTGTGAGCGACAGAATCTGAGGTCTCGTCTTTCCCTTTTTTATGAATGGGTTGCAATCTCCTTGCACACATAGAGAATCTTCCAAAAAATCTAAGCCCAGATTCTTTCTCCACCTCCCTTAGGTCTTGGACAGACTTGGATTTTTATTGTAATCCTCTATGTCCAAACTCCAATGGGGCTCCTACAGGGCCAGGTCGATAAACCTCTTAATTTGATCTCTGTGGAAGAACTGGCGAATTTTCTTCAGACTTTGCCCTTGTTAAACGTTTCAGGCCATGTGTCAAAGATGATTCCCTCTTCTTAAATCTTGCCTCAAATAGTTCCTCTGAATCAATATCTTTGATATCCGTTCTAAGAGTCGGCTGGTATGCAGACGAAGCAGCAGCAAAAACAACTGGATGTCCAGTGGTAGGTTGAGTATCTGACTGTGAGATGTTCAAGATAGGGGTGGGTAACACTGAGAGAGAGGATGCCTGTTTGCCATTTACCTGCACTTTACTTGAATAATTTGTGGATATGTCATGTGGAAGTATATCAAGAGAAGATTTAGTACTTTTATTAATCTTTCCTTTCTCACTGTCTTGAGAGAATGTGTGTTCTCCTATATAGTCCTATATCTAATATAGATTCAGGCTGGGAGGTATTTATTATATGGACATTACCAATAGCCTCTTCTTCCTTAGACACCTGTTTATTTTCTAAGTCTGGAGTTGGTGGCTTGGAATACATTTCTCTTGGAAACTCAGGAGTCGGGCCAGCCTTGGTTTGATCTGTGATATTAGATTTGGCTTCCAGAAAAAGGGAGGGAATCTCTAGTGGGGCTCCAGATCTCCTATGTAGGGAAATTGCCTCTGAGTTTCCCTCCCTTAAAGAAGACCTCTTCCTGGATACATTTTTGATTCCCCGGGACTGTCAGTGAAGAATGCCTGAGAAACTCCTGAAGCACTCAACCTGGCATGTCTGAAGTTACGATCCAAAGAGGCAGTTCGCCTGTCATCATCAACACACAGTGTCTCAAGCAGGGGGCCACGAAGACCACTCATATTCTTGTCAACAGTGCCCCCTCTTAGCATCCTCTGCCTCATAAGATCAAGTTTTAGAGCATAGTCTTCCTTGCTCAGCTTGCCTGTCTTTGGACTACTGCTCCTGTGTGGAAGCTCCATGGAAACTGCCTTTTCCATGTGCTTTTGGCTTTCCTTTGAATTATCATTCACATTACCATCTTCAGTTGTGATCTGCAGTAGAAGAGCACTGTCAGCAGAACTCCCTCTTCGCATCAGCTCTCTTCTGGACTTGGCTGCTACCTGTTCAGCTTTTACACTGTCACCCCTTTGCAAGGATTCTTTCAAGTGTTCAGTCCTTTCTGCAATCTCCAGGTGGTCTACATTCTCCTGTCGTTCAGTTGCCTGACATTCTGTGATGTCTTCGAGCCAATTACTGTTTTTTTGGTAGGTATCATTGGATCCTCTGATGACATTATCATCATCCTCGTGAATCTCAGTAAGAGACATCCGGGAACCAGAGAACAACATCATTGTGTGGGGCATAGGGATGAAAGGAAGTTCATCAGTGTCCTCATCTGAGTCGGAGGACGACGATGGAGGTGGTGAGCAGTCTTTAAGGTTTCTAGGCACAGCAAGGGACACATGGCTTGAAGAGTCATCCAGCAATTCTGATATGGATATCATCACCATTTTAGACTTGTATCTAATGAGTGAACACTGAAATGAAAAAAAAAACTGCGTAAGCTAATGACCTTTGTTTTAAAATTTTTAATGTTTTTTAATGTTTGTTCGTTTTTTATTATTGCTTACCTGCCATTTCCGTCGGGCTAGTATTTGCTTATGTAATGTTGTGATGATGCTTTTTCCCTTTGTCAGTGACTAAGGAAAATATGACAATTAGATTAATGTGCTCTAAAAATACATTTCAAGCATGACAACTTTTGGAATACTTTAGCATGGTAATGGATATGACAATGTTAATGTATTTGGTCTTTGCGAAATAGATCTGCTATGCTGTTGCTGCAGAGCAATTAAAGAGACTTGCTACTGCCAATACATGCACGGGAAAGCTGCTGTAAGCATGTGACATACTTCTGACATACAAATAGCATACATGACATTACCCATAGCAGATCTATAGGGCTGGAGCTGGAGGGTTTCTGATTGCATGCTGCAAGACTTGAACCAAACACAGAACCAAATTATTTACAACCCCATTTCCAGAATAGTTGGGACATTTTGTAAAATGCTAGAAAATCAAGAATCTGTGATTTGGTAATTCTCTTGAACCTTTATTTAACTGACAAATGTACAAAGAAAATATTTCCAATGTTTTCACTGACCAACTTAATTTTATTTTATCTTAAGTTTTGATTTTGATGGCTGCTACACATTCCAAAAAAGTTAGGACAGAGGCATGTTTACCACTGTGTCACTTGACTTTTCCTTAATTACACTTTTTAATAATTTGGGAATTAAGGATACTAATTGTTGAAGTGTTGCAAGTGGAATATTTGCCCAATCTTGTCTGATAAAACCACTGCTCAACAGTCTGTGGTTGTCACTGTCCTATTCTCCTTTTCATGATGGGTCATACATTTTGGTGACCTGTGATCGATTTCTCCTGTCTGCCTTGCTGCTGCTTGTTTTGCGTCTGTAAGCCTCGTATATCTTTCTGTTTTGAATCATTATTTACTTGCATTTCCTGTTGTTTATACTGCTAAATATAACTTACTCAACATCACATATTAACTTTACATCGCTAGCTTCAATCTAAATCGTTGGAAGCACAACACGCTAGCAATTTGCTAGACTGTTAGCGTGCCATCAGTGCGCTCATTTATTTATTTATTTTGCTCGCGCGCTCGCACCTTTTACCAATCCATCAAACAACTGAGGTGAGTATCAGTCAGTCAAACAAACACAGTGAGTCATGTCATCTTCTCCTCTTATTGTCACTTGCACTTCATGTAACATTTATAGCATAGCCTTCTCTGTCAGCACAGGATTTACATGTGATAAATGCAGTGAGATAGTCAGGCTGACGGAGAAGATTTCAGAACTAGAGACTAGCATCCAAACTTTAATTGAGGTTAATTGTAAGAGTGCAAGGGCTTTAGATACTACTTTGGATGCAATTAGCTTAGAGAACACTGAACATTGTTCGGTTCCGGCTGTAGTAGAGCCCGTGCAGCAGGGCAATTGGGTGACGGTGAGATGGTGTAGTCATGGGGAAAAAAACACCACTCTTCCGTTCCGATTACAACATCAAACAGATTCTCCCTACTCAGTGAAACACCCACTGAGAATCCTGTTGAATGTGCCCTAATTATTGGCGATTCTATTACACGGAACGAGAAAATAGAGACACCAGCCACCATAGTCACATGTTTGCTGGGAGCCAGAGCACCTGACATCAAAGCAAATTTAAAAGTGCTGGCTAACGCTAATCGTAAATTCTCTAAGATTATTATTCACGTCGGCACTAATCTGCCGTGCAAAGGCAAAAGAGCGTAACTTTGTTTTTGGTTGAAAATGAGTTATTGATATTTTTGGCACATTCAAGACCTCCTTTATCATGTGGATACGTATCACCACCGTAACACCAGTTACCGCTCTTTGGCTTTGTTTTGGAATGCTCACGCTTGAGTTACGGCACTCTGCCTTTGTTCAGCCGCACGTCAATATGAAGTTACGGTGTTCTATCAATTAATGCTACCTATCAGATTATACGGTGTTCTGCCTTTGTTGTACTCTCCATTAAAATTTAAATTACGGTGTAACCTGTGTACTTTGTACAGCTGCCATCAGTCCCTGTAACTCCTGGTGTCCTCAGAGCTTTGTCCTGCACTAATGCTGTCGGAACATTTAGTATGCTCTGAACCCGCTCCATCGACAAACGTGCGATATCGATCGCGAAGGATATATGCAGAGATGACACAAAAATGTTACACATGCCGTAGCAGGTGAATAGTAGCCTACAACAAAGAACTAAAGCCCCGCCTCACCCAGTTCGGATACCGGACCTGGTTGAAACAATCAGCAAACACAGACCAGCTGTTACAAGCAGGTTATACATACAATCACAGGGTCTGGAATAAAACCACCGCATACTGAAAAGACGCAGAACACAGAAGGTTGTACTATAAATGCATTAGTCGTCTAGGTAGTCCAGAACGCGCTCCCTACTGAGTCTCAAGGGGGAAAGCACTGCGTAGGCTACTTTTCGTGAACGGACGAGGAGCATGACACCTTCGAACACGAATCTCGGTAAGCGCCTGTGAAAGTATGCGTCTTTCAGATCCACCGCTATAAACCAGTCTCCGGGTCGAATGTGCGCGAGGATCTGTTTTATCGTGATCATTTTGAACGCGTTTAGCAAGTCTTATGCCACTCGGTATCACTTGAATATACTCTTTACCGCTATGGAGGTATTTTGTCATGTCTAATATAGGCTATTAATAGGGCCACCAGAATGCAACCAAAGCACAGCATAGCAATATGTAGATGGCTATAAGTAATTGTAAATCATAAAAAAAAAATTCCATGATCACTAGATTTTATACAGGTGTTACTATAATGATATTGTTAATGGTGATCAGCAACCAAATATTGATCATGTGGAAGTTACTGCCTTTTGCCTTGGCATTACTTCTCGCTTTTTGCTGACAATACAAAGGCAGAGTACAGTAACTTTAAAATAGTGTTCAAAAATCAAGTTTGAGCTCAAGATTTTTTTATGTAGATAATTTTCATTACTTAAACATCTAATTGCCCGATTTTCAGTGTCCTACCTATAATTAATTTGGCGGGACAACTAAAAATCTTTAAAGTCATTTTTCTCTGTTCCACACTCTAGCGAGTTAAGGTCTTTTGCCTTTGTAGGCCAGTAATGACGTTCGACTTCGCCAGTCGGAAATCACTAAAATTAACGTTAAAGAGGTGTGTGAACTCGCAAGTACGATGTCAGGCACTGTAATTTGCTCTGGCCCCTTTCCTGTTCGAAGGAGTGATGAGATAGTTAGTAGACTGTCCTCACTCAATGGCTGGCTGTCTAAGTGGTGCCCGCAAAATAATATAGAATTCAAAAGTTTTTGGTGCAGACCTGACCTGTTGAAAAGAGATGATATTCATCCCTCCTGGGATGGTGCTGCTCTTCTCTCTAGTAACATGGCACATTAGCCTGACGTCGTCATACTCAGATTCTAGTCAGAATGTTAGTCTGATACTGCTCCATTGGGCTGTGATTATGGGGCGTGTGTCAACCGAACTAGGAAATAAAAGGCCTCTGCACTCAATTGGATAGACCTAGAACCAATCAGAGCAAAGGAGTAAGTGACATATGTTGAGAGATAGATTAAAGTTGATAGATTTAACTTTTTCCGAATCCTGTAGGAAGGACGGCAAAAACATCTTTCCCATAGACAAATGCCTTGATCGCAGTTCTCTGTTCCTCTTCTAAAATTAATATGCTGTCTATATCTTCTATAACACACGCGATAGCGGAATATACACAACTCAATTCTCCAGCGGCAGCCACGAATTCAACACAAGCGCTCTGATGACGTGGGTGGTTACGTTACTGTTGCTCACATAGATATGATGTCTATGGTTGCTCATCTGTCCATCATCGTATAAAGCCCGCCCTGACAATTTGATTGGTCCGATCAATTTTTGTTCGGGCATAATAGCTCCTCAACGGATCGAGTCCAGACCGAACTTCCCGACCTAAAAATTTTTTGGCCGGGGTTCGGGCTGGCATCCAGGCTAATGGCACATAGTCTTAGAGCTCAAACATGACAATCTGGGGCTCAGGTCAGAAAGCAGACAAACTGGCTAAACTGACCGTCTGCTATCTGTCTCACATCACTGAGGTCAGATAAATCCCATCACAAAGAGACTCTTTTACCTAGATATCTGTAGCGTCTGGACATATCACACACACAAATTATTCATTATATTTAATGAATAGTCCGGCAAACTCACTCTCCCAACAAAGATCTGTGTAACTTCCCCCCGAAGCTAACACCACTGGCAGAACTCGGACACTCACAGTGTCCTGTTACATAGATAATAATCTTTTACGACCCCTAAAAAGGAATTCCTGAGAGATGTGACACTCACTTAATTCTCCTGAGAAGGAGAAATAAACCCTGTTAATCCTATATATTCTATATATATAACCACTTGAGAAATGTATAAACATGTATCTAATTTTCACATCTCATGATTTTCCTTCTGATGTTGTTTTGGCCTATGTTTTCTTGTAAACTCTAATGAGTTCATTTTTCAGACTTCGCATACTATGGTTAGCCAACATCATATGTGTGGCATATTTGGTCTCTATAGCTTGACTGTGTACATGATATGTCGATAACAACAACATATTATTATTACAAGAATCTTTCATAGTTTCTTCATCGGCTACCAGCTCTCCAGCGTGCACATGCAAATGAGCACCCTTGAAACAAAGAGCCATAAACCAAATTCTCCTGCCTGGAACTTCCACCTTTCTTATTGGCCGAGCCAACCCTGAGAGGTGGGACCTCTCTCAGGGTTTATATTGCATCTCATCTCTCTTTCTATTGGCTTTTGGACTCTCTGGACGCTCTTGGCTTTCTCTTGGTCCTTCCTGAGGAGTCCTGATGTGAAGATGATGCTAAATTAGAAGTTTTCTAAGGACCCCAAGCTTGTGCCAGGCTGCAGCCTTGTCTTTCCATTTACCAAAGATCCTCTGACTTCAACTGGTTCTCTCTCTCATCAAAACAACATCAGCAAAGATCAACTGGAGCCTCAACAAATTGCATCAGGACCGTTTAATTCAAATGGGCGAGACATGCGAGTATCAAACTTAGTCTCATTACTCGATACATTAAGTATCCTTACCCCTTTTAAAGAAGGGTGTGTTAGAACTAAACTGATGGTTTGCTCAAGGCTGTTGATCTGCTGAATTTCAAACAATGCTATAACTTCTTGCTTTCCTGTATTCTTCTTCATCTCTCTTTCCCTTGGTAAACTGTATGCATGTATGTATGTATGTGTATGTTAGAGTAGTTTAAATGTTTAGTCTAGTTAATAAAGTCTCGTTCATATCACACGTAAAGTTGTCCGTGTCTCAAGCTCATATCTGGAAGTCAATAATCATATCGATCTTGACTACTTGCTCTTAGTAGTACTTAGTAAGAAAAACATTTCCCATGCCCCGGAAATGTACATTTCTATTAATTAATTAATAACCAATATTGAGGGTTCACAGAATGAACTGAGTAATTGGTTGTAATGTTAATGTAGCTACATCAAGTTAACCCGATTAACTGACACAAATATTCATAATCAATTATAACAAGTTATGATTGGTTATTAATATTTCATAGAGCTAATTCGCTACATTTAATCACATAGAGTGTCTGTTCCCCGAATTAGGAAATACAAAAAACTTCCAAACCCTTCTAAGGGTAAAAATTTAATTGATGTTCAACAAATAAAAAACAGAAATAATACAAATGAACAAATGATAAAGCTTGGGTTGCTGAATATTCAATCCCTTACTTCAAAAGCACTTATCGTTAATGATATGATCACAGACTATAACCTAGATGTGCTGTGTTTGACAGAAACCTAGCTAAAACCAAACAATTACATTACTTTAAATGAGTCCACCCCCCAAGATTACAGTTATAAATATGAACCTCGAATGAAAGGCAAAGGGGGAGGTTTTGCTGTAATTTATAGTAATATTTTCAGAATTACTGAGAAGTCTAGTTTCAAATATAATTCGTTTGAAGTGTTGGTGCTAAATGTAACAATATCTAGTGTAAATGATAAATCACATTTGAGATTTGTGCTTGCTACAGTATACAGGCACCCAGGGCACCATACAGACTTTATCAAAGAATTTGCTGACTTTCTATCAGAGTTAGTACTGGCTGCAGATAAAGTCCTAATTGTTGGTGATTTTAATATATATGTAGATAACGAAAAAAATGCATTTGGATTGGCATTTAAAGACATTCTTAACTCTATTGGAGTTAGACAACACGTGTCAGGACCTACTCATTGTCGTAATCATACTCTAGATTTAATATTATCACATGGAATCAATGTTGATGCCGTTGAAATTCTCCAGCAGAGCGATGACATCTCAGATCACTATCTAGTCTTGTGTAAACTTCATTTAGCCAAGGCTGCAAAGACGACTCCGTGTTACAAAAATGTTAGACCTATCACTTCTAACACTAAAGATTGCTTTTTAAATAATCTTCCTGATCAGTTTCATCATCTCAGCATCCCAGATAGCTTAGAAGAACTCGATATTGCGACAGAAACTTTGAACTCTCTCTTTTCCAGCACTTCAGACACAGTTGCTCCTTTGCGCTTATAGAATATTAAAGGAAATATTCCAACGCCATGGTACAACGAGCACACTCAGGCCCTTAAATGGTCAGAAAAATCAGCCAGAAAAATGGAGCGAAACTAGAGGTATTTCGCATTTCATGGAAAGAGAGCACGATTGAATACAGAGAGGCCTTAAAAACTGCTAGATCTGTTTATTTTTCAACCCAATTAGAAGAAAATAAACAAAACCATAGGTATTTATTTGAAACAGTGGCTAAACTAACGAAAAATGAAGCTTCAAGCCCAGATGACCACAACATTCTTTGATACTCAGCTCTATATTTCTTCACGCCCTGACGAAACTTACTAATCCATAAAATTAACGCAATGCATAGCTGATATAAAAAACTGGATGACTAGTAATTTCCTACTACTTAATTCTGAAAAAACAAAGATTCTAATTATTGGACAAAAAACTTCCTCACATAATAATCTAGAATACTGTCTAACACTTGATGGCTGCTCTGTCAAGTCCTCGTTCGTCGGTTAGGAACCTGGGTGTGCTCTTTGATAGCAATCTTTCATTTGAAAGTCACGTGTCTAGTATCTGTAAAACGTCTCAGGTTACGACTGTAACCCTAGTTCCCTGAGAAAGGGAACGAGACGATGCGTCGATGACGCTTTGGGAACACCCCCAGCGTGAATGCGTCTGAAGCATCTATGTCAACTAGTCCAATGGAAAGAAGAACGTCACGGACGGGTGACGTCATGACCAGGAAGAGATAAAAGCGCATCCGGTGCAACCGGCATTAGCTTCGAAAATTGCTGAAGCAAGTCGATCACAGGGATGCAGGAAGTATGGCAGGGTGACGCTTCGTATCGTTCCCTTTTTCAGGGAACTAGGGTTACAGTCGTAACCTGAGACGTTCCCTTTCGAATGGAACTTGCGATGCGTTGATGACGCTTTGGGAACGAGAATACCCAAATCGCCTGAGTGCCTTTCAATCAACTTTCAAATGCCTGAGTGTAAGCCTGTTGTCAGCACTACACTTAGCACTAAGCACCTGAGACCCTGGGGCAGCGTCCAGGTCCAGGCTATAAAACCTGATGAATGTGAGGACCAGCCCGCCACATCGCAAACGTCTTGCAGAGAAACCCCAGATAATAAGGCTTTAGAAGCCGCCATACTCCTAGTGGAATGAGCTCTGACCACCGAAGGGCATGGCTGGTCAGAGGACTCATAAGCAAGAGAAATAGCCTCAACTATCCACTTGCTCACTGTCTGCTTAGAGGCAGGAAGACCTTTCTTGGGTGATCCAAAGCAGACAAATAATTGGTCGGATTTTCTCCACGGAGAAGTCCGATGAACATAAGCATAATGCTCGCACTGGACACAAGAGGTTCAGCTTTTCCTGGTCTGAAGAAGTAAACGGAGGAGGCTCAGAAAGCCTGCACCACAATAGGCCTCGGAATAATGGTTGGCACCTTAGGAACATATCCTTGTTTAGGGTATAATAATGCCTTGACCATCCCAGGTGCAAACTCAAGGCAGGTGGGAGAAACCGAAAGGGCCTGAAGGTCTTTTGAGGGACGAAATAGCTAGCATAAAAATGGTCTTAAAAGTAAGGAACTTCTCTGAGACCGAATCTAAGGGCTCAAAGGGGGCCCCAGATAGGCCTTCTAGTACTATTGCCAGGTCCCAAGCCGGCACCCTAGTGTGAGTTGCAGGCCTCAGCCTCAAGGTGCCACGAAGGAAACGAGTGATCATGGGGTCTCGACCCAAAGATGTACTATCCACCGGGCCGTGAAAAGCCGCAATGGCCGCCACGTAGACCTTAAAGGGACACTTCACCCATTTGCATTAAGCTTTGTATCTTTAGAAACCCAGTCATATTTTTGAATGGTCATGATTCATTCCTTTATTTTCCCGTGAGATGGGAGAAATAAGGATTTAAGTGTTCCACTTCCTGCTTTTTATGATGTAAAAATCGTCATTTTGCATCATAAAAAGCAGGAAGTCCCATTTCTTTGTATACGGGTTAAGACTACAAACACTAGCTCATCATTTATTCAGGGGGAGGGGCCCACTCACGCTACAGGCCTATTACAGATCAGTGGGTGGGACTTCACTTGCCGAAACTAATAGCAATATCCGCCATCTTGTTTGGAAGCTAAGCTAACAAGCGCTGTGGAGCCAGATGGGAAGTTACAACAATGATGGAAGGAAATAAACATGATATGGAAGAAGATTTTGAAAGTCTTCTGCTCAAATCCGATGTTCGTGGCTATCTTTACGAGCCGCAGTATAGCGAAGTGTCGGATTGCCGACACGAGCTGGTAGAACGACAGGACCAGTCCGCCTCAAGTCGAGCCAGTGCGGGCTCCTCGTCCGTGACAGGCAGGTCTTCTGCACCGGCTGCAGAAGCCGCAGCAGCTGCGACGGCGCGCCCTGTTCCTCCATCAGCCAAATCAGAAGACCTGCATGTCGCGGACGAGGAGCCCGGACTGGCTCGAGTTGAGGCGGACTGGTCGTGTCGTTCTACCCGCTCGTGTCGGCAATCCGACTGAAATATCCAGCTCCAGATTGCCAGTACTGCGGGCACCAATAAGTTGAGGAAGCTCAGGAGGAATTATTGTTGTTACTATTGTATTGTTGAACTTTTATTGTTAACATAATTATTTTTGTTTATATCATTATTGAAATAAATGGTTCACATTTACTAAAATGGTTTAGCTCACATTTTCCTTCTTAGTGTTTTATTCCACGTGTATGTTAGATAAATTTGGACGACCAACATTCCATCAGTGGAACTAACGTTACTAACCTACTGTTACCTTACATGATAATAGATAACAAAATAATGGCCATACCTACATATTTTTATTCTTATTTTGCAAATCCAAATTGCATTACAATGTTCGGACTGAACATTCAACATAAATAGAAACGAGGAGTAATTCAATAATGATTTCGGCGACAAATTAGATTTTTTTTTCTGTGAAATGAATTTCAAACTCTGGCGGCACCTAGCCTTGTAGACGGTACGTAGAGTGCTTTCTCTGAATCTGATAGGCACATTAGGCAGATACCTCCTCAGCGTTGTTCTGGATTAGTTGGAGTGGCTTGCGGAGCTGTGCAATGTGGTGCATTGTGAGAGTTGTGGTTTTCAGTACAAATGCGCCCTAAAGTTACTTTCTGTCTTTACTCGGTCAAGAAGGCACCAAATTCGAAAATGTTATTATATTTCGACTACATATATGACCCACTTTCAATAAAGAGGAATGATCCCACGGGTGAAATGCTCCTTTAAGAGTGGAAGGACATAAACCTGATAAACCAAGCGATCTTGCAGAAACTCGAGTACTGTATTAACCGAACAGTTAACCGGATCCCACTGACGCTGGTGACACCAAGAAGTGAAAACTCTCCATTTCAGTGTATATAGTTTCCTCGTAGCGGGAGCTCTGGAGCTTAGAATGGTCTCAACAACCTCGGTTGAGAGACCACTTTCTATAAGTTGGGCCCCCTCAGAGGCCAAACCCACAGTTTCCAAATCTCCGGCCGGGGGTGAAATATTGTGCCCCCTGCCTGAGACAGAAGATCTCTCCTGATCGGGATCTCCAAGGAAGGGGCATCAAAATTCGAGGAAACCAAATTCAGCTCGGCCAGCGTGGTGCTACTAGCAGTAGGCTTATTACATCCTGGCAGATTCTTTCCAGAACTCCTGGGAGCAGAGCAACAGTGAGAAATGTGTACAGATGTACCCTCGGCCACGTCTGCACCATTGCATCCAGCCCCAGGGGGGCTGGGTGAGTGAGGGAGAACCAAAGTGGACAGTGTGTCGTGTACTGAGATGCAAACAGATCCACTTCTGCCTGGCCTCAGCCCCTGCCTCGACAGGGTGTCTGCTCCAATATTCTGGCCCCCTGGAATATACACTGCCCTCAGAGAGAGTATTTTCCCCAGGGAACACAGGAGTGGACGCGAACGCAGACCCCCCTGTTGATTTAAGTAAGAGACCACCGATGTGTTGTCTGTCCGGACAAGCACATGATGGCCGCTCAGGTCTGGGAGGAAATGTCTCAACGCATTGAAGACGGCCATCATCTCCAGGCAATTTATGTGCCAAGAGAGATGATGACTCCTCCACAGACCCTGAGCTGAGTGGCCTTCCATTACCGCTCCCCAGCCGGTGAGGGAAGCATCTGTCGAGATCGCAACTTGATGGCAAATAGCTCTCAACACCGGACCCTGGGACAGGAACCAGTGTTTCCTCCATATAACCAAGGCGCGGAGACACCGCCGCGTGATTTTGATCGTACGGAGTGGGTTTCCCCTCGGGGAGAACCCTCTGGTCCTGAGCCACCACTGCAAAGGTCTCATGTACAGCAGGCCAAAGGGTATCACATTGGACGCTGCTGCCATGAGGCCTAACAGTCTCTCAAACTGTTTCACAGTGCGTGACTGGCCTAGCTTTAGCTCTTTTGTGGCTGTAAGGATAGCAGCTACACGAGCGGGCGATAGAACGGCTCACATCGTGACTGAATCCCAGACCCAGAAGAAGAGTGGTCCTCTGTACTGGAGAAAGCACACTCTTCTTGGCATTGAGCCTCAACCCCAACTTTTGCATATGAGCGAGGACGACATCTCGATGCCGAACCGCTAACTGTTCTGATTCCGCTAGAATCAGCCAGTCGTCTATGTAATTCAGAATGTGTATGCCCTGCAGCCTGAGCGGGGCCAGAGCTGCATCTACGCACTTCGTGAATGTGCGGGGTGATAAAGCTAGACCGAAAGGAAGTACCCGATACTGGTATTCTTTGCCCCTGAAAGAAAACCTCAGGAACCTCCTGTGCTGAGAGAGGATGGAGACATGGAAGTATGCGTCTTTCAGATCTATCGTGACAAACCAGTCCTCGGATCTGATTTGAGTCACGATTTGAGTGTCAGCATCTTGAACTTGAGATTCTGCACTGAACGATTCAACAGATGAAGATCTAGTATGGGATGCAACCCTCCATCCTTTTTTGGAACAATGAAATAACGGCTGTAAAAACCTGACTCTCTGTCTCTATAGCTTCCTTCGCTAACAGGGCCTTTACCTCTTGCTCCATTACCAGAGCCTGCTCAGGATGCACTAACGTGAGCAACACCCAGTTGTAGCGTGGAGGACGAGAACCAAACTGGATTCTATATCCTCTTTCTACTATCTGCAGGACCCATTGAGATATATTTGGCAGTAGCTTCCACGCTGCCAGAAAATCTACTAAGGGAACCAGCCTCTCGAGGCTGGCCTCTGGTGTAATTGAGATAGCCAGTTCAGGGACCTGAAGCATACTGGCAGGAACTACCCAAACTGACTGTTTTTGAACCCCCCTCAGAGGGCATGAGTCTGACGCAATGTCGAGTTGACATTGCGCCAGAAACTTGCTGGAGGCCGCTGCGCCCCGAAACACCAAGGGTGGCGGGGTTGGCAGAACGGTCCCCCGAGGGCACCGAGATGGAACGGGCATCGTATACTGAGGTGTACACCGCTCCACCCTGGTTGGGGCTGCCCTCACCGGTCTGACGCCAGTGGCGTCAGGACCTTTTCTTTTGAGCCGAAGCCTTCTTAGCCTGAAGAACGGTCCTCAGATCCGGCTTCTGCTTAGAAGGCTTCGGCTGAGAGTGTTGGGTTTGCTTCCAGTGTTTTTGTGGAGGTACACGAGATGCAACACTCTCTTTCTGCTGTGCTCAGTATGAGGAGCTAGACGGCTGGGGCTGTTCACGGCCAGCAATTTTTTGAACGCCTCTGACTGCTTCTTGGCCTCCTGGAATCTCTCGACGACCGAATTAACTGCGTCACCGAAGAGACCAGAAGGATCGATAGGAGCATCAAGGAGGAAAGCTCTATCCTTCTCCTTGATCTCCGCCAGACTGAGCCAGAGGTGTCTCTCAGTGGCTACAAGGGCTGCCATAGCCCAACTAATTGCTCTGGCGGTCTCCTTAGTAGCCCTGAGAGATAAATCTGTGGCCCGACGAAGTTCTCGAACCTCATCGGGCCCCACTCACTCACTCCTGTCCAAATCCCCCAGCAGGTCAGCTTGATATGCGTGAAGCACAACCATTGTATTAAGGCAGGTTCCTGCTTGACCTGTTGCCATATATGCTTTACCCACTAGGTTAGATGTTGTTTTTAATGGCTTAGTGGGCAAAGCCCACGCGAGTGTCTGTTCTGCCCGGGGAATCGACTCATATCCATACTCTCTCAACCCCCTTATTCCAGAATATACGTGAACTTGGGGGCTGAAAAGACGGGACGAGTATGGCTTATTCCATGATCTAGACAGCTCATTGTGCAGATCGGGGAAAAATGGAAGGCCCCGCGGTGGAGGTGAAGTATTAGAAGGAAGCGCTCGTCTAATTTACTTTTTGGACGAGCACCCCTTTTCTCGGCTGGCCATTCAATATGTAATTTATCCACAGCACGAGTAATCACCTCCACCAACTCCTCATATGCTGGAGAAAGAGGTGGCGAATCCCCTTCCCCGTGATTGTGTCACTTCCAATGCTTAGCACATCTACCTCCTCGGAGCTAGAGCACTGAAGCATTGGGCTCTCTGCCCTGGTGGAAGAAGCCGCAGCGCGGGCTTCCGACACCGGAGAGAGAGCACTGGATCCCCCAGGAAAGGAAGGAGATAAGGCCCTCGGACCCGTCTCCAACCCCTCTGAGAGATCCTTTTGCAATCCCCAGGAATGCATTCTCCGTGCTGCCTCGGCAACAGCGGGTCCTGCACCCTGAGGAACGCGAGCCTGCCCACTTTCCTCATCGAAAAGTGACAGGCGGGAGCGAAGCATGCGAAGCAGAAGCTTCTAGCAATGTTGGCAATCAGCCCCCTCGAAGGCTGATACCGCATGCTCCACTCCCAAACACATCACACAAAGCTTGTGTGTGTCCCCACCCGTTAAATAACGCGGGCAGGGAGAAGCACAGAGTTTTTACAAATGTTTCGCCATAGTGTTTTTAGATATATAGTGACAGACAACAGTAAATATAACAGACAGTTTTGACACAGATCGCTTGCTGAGGCAACAGAAGCTAATACCGGTTGCACCGGATGCGCTTTTATCTCTTCCTGGTCATGACGTCACCCGCCCGTGATGTTCATTCTTTCCATTGGACTAGTTGACATAGATGCTTCAGACACATTCATGCTGGGGGCGTTCCCACAGCGTCATCGATGCATCGCAAGTTCCCTCCAAAGGGAACTGCATTTTTTCATCTCAAAAATATATCTAAATTACGCCATATGCTCTCAATGAAAAATGCAGAACAATTGGTTCATGACATCAAGGCTAGATCTACAGGTGGTCCAAAATGCAGCCGCTAGAGTTCTTACCAGAACCAGGAAGTATGACCATATTAGCCCGGTTCTGTCAACACTGCATTGGCTCCCTATTAAACATCGTACAAATTTTAAAATATTGCTGATTACTTACAAAGCACTAAATGGTTTAGCTCCCCTGTACTTGAGCGAGCTCTTAACGCATTATAGTCCTTCACGTCTATTGCGATCTCAAAATTCTGTCCAGTTGATAATACCTAGAATATCAAAATCCACTGCTGGCGGTAGATCCTTTTCCTATTTAGCACCAAAACTTTGGAACAATCTTCCTAACATTGTCTGGGAAGCAGACACAGTCTGTCAGTTCAAATCTAGACTAAAAACACATCTCTTTGGCTTAGCATACACATAACACATTATAGACTTCTATAATTCAATGTTAGGCTGGATAGTTTAGATCAGCCGGAACCGGGAACACTTCCCATAAATCCTGATGTACTTTGTACATCATAAGAAGGATGGCGTCTACGCTAATATTAGTCTCTCTGTTTATCCCGAGGTTTACCGCAGTCCGCCGGATCCAGCCCGTATCCGGATCTGATGAAGGACATATTCACAATATTATGTATGGAAGATGGTAAAAGACATAAATTCTTTACAATCTTACATTGAGAAATGTGATTTTTGAATTGTTTGACAAATCTCAAAGTGGTAGGCCATGACCCATCTTTGCTTACAAAGACTGAGAAGCTCTTTTACACCCAAACACGATTCCCTCACATATTGCCAATTCCCCTGCTCATTGTGGACTGTTTCAAAAGAGTTGGATAATCTAACTTGGATAATATTTTCACTTTTTTTTTTTGTTTTGTTTTTTGCCTCTGTCCCAACTTTTGTGTAGTGTGTTGCAGCCATCAATATCAAAATGTGTTCATATTTACAAAATTCAATTATGTTGTTCAGTGAAAACATTAGAAAACTTTGTTTTACTTTTGTCAGTAAACAAACAAGGTTCAAGAGAATTAACAAATCCCAGATTGTGAATTGTATTGCATTTTGTCCCAACTTTTCTGGAAATGGGGTTGTAAATGTTAAGCAAGCAAGCCCATTGGCTGCAGATGCAATAAGCGTGTGCCATGCAGTGATGATGTGATTTCTAGCAGATTGCATTAAGGTTTTAGATATTTCAAGGCACAGTATCTCTGTTTTGTTTTGTTGAATGGCAGCTATGCATTTTGTACACAGCTTCTGTTGGTAGGAGTCAAGTCAAAGTTACCAAAAGTGATGAACTGAAGTGTGTATGAATAATTTGTTTTACTGCATTAATCTGTACTGCAGCTTGTTTGTTAATATTCTATCATACCTTGAACCAAGGATGAAAAATACATTCTGTGGCAGCAGGTCTCCTAAAGTACAAATGGTTTAACATTACATTAAAGAGAGCATAACTCCGTGGCAATTACAACCGTCAGACATATTTACCACAATGATTGTGGTGCAATAAACACTTACAGTTTGTTTGGTACAAGGAGCTTTATGATGAACCATTTTGCTTCTCTGCAAAGGTCTTTGAACATGCTTTCCTCAAATGCAACATTATAATTCCTGATGTTCAGCAGAGTGTCACGGTCATTTTCCCCAGCAAATGGGGAAACTCCTGTTAGGCTGTGAGTTATGTGAAAGATAAAGACATGTTACACATGTTGATGTCACGACACACACGGGAGAGAGACAGCAGATCCAATTGCAGTTAGATGTTATTTATTGGGTAATCCGTACACGTAATCCAGTCCAGGCAAGGGTCAAACACCGTATAAGCAATCCAAGAACAAAACAACAAAAACGAGAAACGAGCAGAAACAAACCTCAGAAGTGTGGGGACATAAAACAAGGACTCCGTAACAAACACTGACACAGACAGGGAATATATACACTCAGAACTAACAAGGTGACGGGATACAGCTGAGTGTGATAATTAGATGAGTGACAGACTAGAATGCTGGGAAATGTAGTAAATGACACCGTGAGAACGAGGACCTCTAGTGATAACCCAGGGAAACACAACCAGACACTGTGACAGAACCTCCCCTCTACGGAGCGGCTACCAGACGCTCAAAGACAGAAAACAAGACAAAACAAGAATCCAGGAGGGAGGTGGAACGGTGGAGGATCAGGGGGAGGGATGGGGGGCCAGGTCCATGAAAGGGAACAGAAACAGGGGGTGATGGTTTAGCCGACGGCCAGGGCGAAGCAGACAGTCCATCGGGCGGCCAGGGCGAAGCAGACAGTCCATCGGGCGGCCAGGGTGAAACAGACGACCCATCGGGCGGCCAGGATGAAGCAGACGACCCATCGGGCGGCCAGGGCGAAGCAGACGACCCATCGGGCGGCCAGGGCGAAGCAGACGACCCATCGGGCGGCCAGGGCGAAGCAGACGACCCATCGGGTGGCCAGGGCGAAGCAGACGACCCATCGGGCGGCCAGGGCGGTGAAGACCCCTCGGGCGGCCAGGGCGGTGAAGACCCCTCGGGCGGCCAGGACGGTGAAGACCCCTCGGGCGGCCAGGACGGTGAAGACCCCTCGGGCGGCCAGGGCGGTGAAGACCCCTCGGGCGGCCAGGGCGGTGAAGACCCCTCGGGCGGCCAGGGCGGTGAAGACCCCTCAGGCGGCCAGGGCGGTGAAGACCCTTCGGGTGGCCATGGCGGTGACGACCAGGGCGAAGACGACCACTCGGGCGACCACGGCACAGGAACAGAACCCGGCTCAGGAACAGCAACAGACACTGGCTCCGGCTCGGCAACAGACACTGGCTCCGGCTCGGCAACAGACACTGGCTCCGGCTCGGCAACAGACACTGGCTCCGGCTCGGCAACAGACACTGGCTCCGGCTCGGCAACAGACACTGGCTCCGGCTCGGCAACAGACACTGGCTCCGGCTCGGCAACAGACACTGGCTCCGGCTCGGCAACAGACACTGGCTCCGGCTCGGCAACAGACACTGGCTCCGGCTCGGCAACAGACACTGGCTCCGGCTCGGCAACAGACACTGGCTCCGGCTCGGCAACAGACACTGGCTCCGGCTCGGCAACAGACACTGGCTCCGGCTCGGCAACAGACACTGGCTCCGGCTCGGCAACAGACACTGGCTCCGGCTCGGCAACAGACACTGGCTCCGGCTCGGCAACAGACACTGGCTCCGGCTCGGCAACAGACACTGGCTCCGGCTCGGCAACAGACACTGGCTCCGGCTCAGCAACCTACACTGGCTCCGGCTCAGCAACAGACACTGGCTCCGATTCAGGAACAGACACTGGCTCCAGCTCAGGAACAGACAATGGCCCCGGCTCAGGAACAGACACCGGCTCAGGAACAGACACCAAAACTGTAACAGTCACAAGAACAGACACAAACACAGAAACAAACACTGGCTCTGGCGCTGGAACAGGCACTGGCTCAGGAACAGGCATTGGCTCTGCCTCCGGCTCTGGAACAGGCATTGGCTCTGCCTCCGGCTCTGGAACAGGCATTGGCTCTGCCTCCGGCTCTGGAACAGGCATTGGCTCTGCCTCCGGCTCTGGAACAGGCATTGGCTCTGCCTCCGGCTCTGGAACAGGCATTGGCTCTGCCTCCGGCTCTGGAACAGGCATTGGCTCTGCCTCCGGCTCTGGAACAGGCATTGGCTCTGCCTCCGGCTCTGGAACAGGCATTGGCTCTGCCTCCGGCTCTGGAACAGCAGACACTGGCTCCGGCTCTGGGACAGGAGACACTGGCTCCGGCTCTGGGACAGGAGACACTGGCATGTCCAGGATCCGAGCCAGACGCTCCAGATAGTCTAGGTCCATGAAGGCAGACGGAACGTGAACTGTCTCTGACTGGGCAGACGGGACGTGAACAGTCTCTCGCTGGGCAGACGTGACGTGAACCGTCTCTCGCTGGGCAGACGTGACGTGAACAGTCTCTCGCTGGGCAGACGTGACGTGAACAGTCTCTGACTGGGTAGACGGGACGTGAACAGTCTCTCGCTGGGCAGACGGGACGTGAACAGTCTCTCGCTGGGCAGACGGGACGTGAACAGTCTCTCGCTGGGCAGACGTGACGTAAACAGTCTCTCGCTGGGCAGACGGAACGTGAACAGTCTCTCGCTGGGCAGACGGGACGTGAACAGTCTCTCGCTGGGCAGACGGGACGTGAACAGTCTCTCGCTGGGCAGACGGGACGTGAACAGTCTCTCGCTGGGCAGACGGGACGTGAACAGTCTCTCGCTGGGCAGACGGGACGTGAACAGTCTCTCGCTGGGCAGACGGGACGTGAACAGTCTCTCGCTGGGCAGACGGGACGTGAACAGTCTCTCGCTGGGCAGACGGGACGTGAACAGTCTCTCGCTGGGCAGACGGGACGTGAACAGTCTCTCGCTCAGGCATGGCCTCCGGGTCCTTAGGGATACTGGAGGTCTTCTTCTTCCTCCGCCGTCTCTGATGGCGACGGGCAGGCTCTGGACTGGACTGAATGAGTGGTGCACTTAAGTCTGGAGTAGACCTCACGTCCTCTGGTTCCATGAAGACTCGAGGTGGAGAGTGACACCTGGACTCCCCTCCAGTACCTCCTCTCCTATGACCTCCTCGGGTCCCTGAAAATTTTGCCAGCCGGGTTCCCTCGAATGATTCCCTGGGATGGTCAAAAGGGATTGAGGAAGCTTTCTTGACATCAGCTTCCTCTGTCAATCGGGCCCACAAAGCAAAGCAATCAAAAATTTTCATACGAGGAGGAATCTCCTTAGGTTGAGACTTCCCTCTCTGTTGTTTCCTCCTCTTCTCAGTCTCCATACCGCTGGATCGTTTGTGACGGAGTCCTTCTGTCACGACACACACGGGAGAGAGACAGCAGATCCAATTGCAGTTAGATGTTATTTATTGGGTAATCCGTACACGTAATCCAGTCCAGGCAAGGGTCAAACACCGTATAAGCAATCCAAGAACAAAACAACAAAAACGAGAAACGAGCAGAAACAAACCTCAGAAGTGTGGGGACATAAAACAAGGACTCCGTAACAAACACTGACACAGACAGGGAATATATACACTCAGAACTAACAAGGTGACGGGATACAGCTGAGTGTGATAATTAGATGAGTGACAGACTAGAATGCTGGGAAATGTAGTAAATGACACCGTGAGAACGAGGACCTCTAGTGATAACCCAGGGAAACACAACCAGACACTGTGACAGTTGAATGCAAAATTCTGTCAGTGGAGAGTTCAAAGTCAAGTCAAGTCACAATTATTTATATAGTGCTTTTTACAATGCAGATTGTTTTAAAGCAGCTTTACAGAGATAACAGGAAAATAATGCAACAAAGTTTGTTTCCAGAAGAAAATAGCGTCACAGTTCAGATTAAGTAAGGTCTGCGATGTTTCATTTTTGTTGTAAAAAAGTTATTAATTTAGTTAATTTGTATATATAGTCGCTCTGGAGAAACCTGTGATGTCATCGTCATCGTCAAATAGGCTATACATACCATAAATAAGTTATGACACCCACTGGCCTATGGAGAGAAAGGATGTTTTAGAAAATATAGAGAATGAAAGTTTAACCAACTGTCAAAGAGTTAGGTGATGTGATGGTCTTTTACCAAATGTCTGTAGATTTAGAGATGGGTGACTGGTTTACAATCTCAGGAGCAATAAATTCTGGTGTGCCATATTTGCAGTACAATTCTTCATTTGGTTTGACTTTCAGAGCATTGCCAAAATCACAAATACGAATGTGATCACTTTTCTGGTCTGCCATGAGAATGTTTTCAGGCTGAAATACACACACATACTGTATAATTACTTTTCTCTGAAAAGTCAAAACAGTAATTTAAAATTATTAGTAAAGCGTTTAGTAAATTATACAGTTTTATCTGTTGACCTTTATATCAAGATGAATTATGTCATTATGGTGAATATAGGCGATACCCTCAAGTAGCTGTCGTATGATAGACTGAACCTGCACATAGAACACAAACATTAATTTTATGGAATATATTAATCTGTAAGTAATTTACTTACATTGTTTTAGCATCAATCAGCAGCAACTCATTTAACTGAATACAGTTCAAACACCAACCAAAACATCAACCTCAGATTCTAAGATGGTAGTTATTTTTGTTATTCTTTCCAGAAGCTCTTCGTTGCACCTTTATAATCATTTAAGGATAATGATGCAAGCAAACAGCTTCTTGTTAAAAAAGGATAATTAATCAGAGGAAAAGGATACAGTTCAGTAATAATGACCACTACACGCCTCTTTTCAAAAGCATCGTAGAAGTGGATGATCTTCTCGTGGTCTAACTCTGACAGGAGGGTCATCTCTCTCAGGGAACAAGTCTTTCTCTTTGCCCGCACTGAGATGAATTTTGCTGCAAACGATTGTCATTTTTTTTGTGTCACTCGCTTGACATATGAAAAAGCCCCTCTGTGAACACATGAAGACATTACAGACCTGTCAGATCCAAATATACACAGTTCAGTTACACTTTATTTTAAGGTGATGTAGTTACATTGTACTTACTCAAATAAGTACTGAGTAATATTAATTAACTACATGTACTTACTATAGAGTTATGGTTAGGGTTTGGTTTAGGGTTAGTAACTTGTAATTATGCATACTTTAATGTTATTACTGTAGTAAGTACATGTAGTAATGTGTAACTACATCACCTTAAAATGAAGTTTTACCCAGTGTTCTCCAAATAATAGCAGTGTCCTTCTAGTATGGTATCTGACCTGCCAATCTCTTTGTGTATGTCATAGTAATCAGTCAGCCGACGCATCCTCCGAAGAATTGTGCTTTCATCTTCCATTTGCTCTTCTTCTTCCTCCACATTTTTGACTGTGAAAATATATATATCGTCCCCTTGGAATTATAAGGTTCTATCTGACATTTTTGTCAAAATTGAGTTATTCACATATTCTTATTCGGTGACAACTTATTTACATTATGTGATGTGTTTTTTTAAGTTGTGTACATTGTGGGACTTTTTATTGAAAAAACAAAAAGGTTCTATCTAATCGAACTCTAACTTGGCTCTATAAGGTTCTATCTGCGTGAGCCAATCAGCACTTCGAATCAGCACTCACAGAAGAGGACCAATCAGAATCAACTTTATATGTCATGTCGCCAGCTTTTTCCTTGAAGACAAAAAGAAACCCCATAAAGGCATAATGCTATACATTTACAGTAAATTAAAGATTCACTAAATTGTGTAGTGTTATGAAGTGGCTTCAATTTGGCCATTTTCTTTATAGTGTATTGGTTATTATTATTAATTATCAATGAGGTTATTATTAATAACTATTATTATTATAGTTATTATTATTTAAATTATACAAATATGCAGTGAGTAAATTGAATATTTAAAAAAACATTTGTGTGTGTGTGCGCTAATGTGTGAAAGTGTGTGTGTGTGTGTGTGTGTGTGTGTATGTGTGTGAAAGTGTGTGTGTGTGTGTGTGTGTGTGTGTGTGTGTGTGTGTGTGTGTGTGTGTGTGTGAAAGTGTGTGTGTGTGTGTGTGTGTGTGTGTGTGTGTGTGTGTGTGTGTGTGTGTGTGTGTGTGTGAAAGTGTGTGTGTGTGTCTGTGTGTGTGTGTGTGTGTGTGTGTGTGTGTGTGTGTGTGTGTGTGTGTGTGTGTGTGTGTGTGTGTGTGTGTGTGCGTGTTTTTGTGATTTGTGAGGACACAAATGTGTATAATGACATGGGTATTACACTGGTATTACAATTTGAACGTGATTTATGAGGACATTTCATACGTCCTCATATTTCAAATGGCTTTAAAAACATACTAAGCAGTGTTTTATTAAAAATGTAAAAATGCAGAATGTCTCCTGTGACGGGTAGGTTTAGGGATAGGGGCAGTGTAGGGGGATAGAATATACAGTTTGTCCAGTATAAAATCCATTACGCCAATGGAATGTCCTCACAAGGATAGCAAAACAAACCTGTGTGTGTGTGTGTGTGTGTGTGTGTGTGTGTGTGTGTGTGTGTGTGTGTGTGTGTGTGTGTGTGTGTGTGTGTGTGAAAGTGTGTGACAGTGTGTGTGTGTGTGTGTGTGTGTGTGTGTGTGTGTGTGTGTGTGTGTGTGTGTGTGTGAGTGAGAGAGGGGGTGTGTGTGTGATTAAAAAATTAGTCTGACATTTTTTGTGATCATATAGTCAGTGAATCATTTTTCAATGATTATTAAACTTTATGAATTAATTTGCTGAAGCATGTCGATTTTCTTGTAGTTTTTAAAGTCTTAAAATGTCTTAATTTTTACAATATTAAGCCTTAAAGGTCAAATAGTTAACAATTTCATTGATGGAGTCTTAATTACAACAATAAACGTTAGCATGTTATTTCAGCCATACTGATGTCTAGAGAGAAAGCCATTATACCTGGCCCACTTTAGCTGGAATAAAGTCCTGCTCAGATGTATTACAGTAGCTGCTTTCTGTCTAAACAAAAGAAAGATTAAAGTAACAATTTCTGCAATAATGTGTTTAATTACCCACCAAATTGGTAACGAAAATTAAGATTCTGCACTGGACAAAATATTTAGACCTACCTCGCTTAATTTGAAATGTCCTAAATACATGGAAGTGCTAAAAAATATGAAATAAATGTCATAGAAAGGATACAATTTAACTTTCTAACACATGTTGAGATATTGTTACAACATTAATTTTATATTTCATGTTCAAATAATGTTTTGGCAGATAGAACCTTATAATTCTAAGCGAAAAGTGTTTTTTTAGAATTAGAAGGTTCTATCTGCATTTGACCCATTTCAAAAAAAGACATTTAAAAATTTGAGAGGATTTTGATATTGTATATTTAGAATACATTTAGGGTCCCTGTTATTTTCCCCATATAAATTTTCCTATATGTAATGCAAAAACTTTGAAGCTCAATATCTCAAAACTGCTCAGAACGCAGATAGAACCTTATAATTCCAAGGGGACGATATATATATATGCAAAACAACTTTCTAATAAGTAAACCTTGAGTTCTCTTACGAGAGGTTCTCTCGCATTGCGTAAGTTTAGCTTACGCTACGGGAAAGATTCATCTTTTCGAGATATTGAAGCCAAAATATTATCCTTAATTTTGTATCCATTGTCAACGCAGTGCAGCAGCTAGCAGACCTAGAGCAGGCTGTCTAGCGTGCTCATAGGCTGCCCTGCGGGAACTGCAGCAGCTTACCACTGAGCCCGACGTGACGTCACGCCCAATGAAAGGCGCTCGCGCCTTCACAGCGTCCTAGCCCGCCAATATGGGCGTGGCTTAGCGTATATAAGCAGGGCTCGTAGGCTGTTTCCTCTGAGTTTCATCTCTTCAGTGAAGCTCTCCGCATCGCTGGATCTAGAGAGAAGCCGCCGCCGTCGAAAGAGCAACTAGCCAGCTTAGGACAGCGCCTGAAGAAGCCGGCAGTCTTCGCCACCTTCAACCGTCCGTGCGAGCTACGCTATCCGGCGACGTATCCTTTTTTACATTCTAAGCACGAGCGTCTTTTTCAAGATGCCTCGTTCTTCCTGCGGCTCGTATGGAGCCCCGCTCAGTGACGGAGACCGCCACGTTATCTGCACTCTCTGCCTGGGCCAGGAACATGCAGCTCTCGCCCTTGCGTCTGGGGGTTGCGAGCTCTGCGAAGCGCTTCCGATGTCGACCCTGCGGGCTCGACTCGAAGTGTTCAACCCTCACACTCCGCCCCTTACAGGACCGTGCAAGAAAAAGCACCGTGCTCTAAGGCCGCCGGAGCCCGTGGCCACCGCGACGCGAACGGCGGAGCCCCTCCCTCGAGCCTCGCTTTCACCTTATCCGCCTCTCCTCACGGACGCGCAGCTGCCGCCCACGAGCCGCACTGCCGTCGTGTCGGATAACGAGGCCGAGGAACAGGCCACGAAGGACTGCTGTTCCATCATGGCGTCGGACAGCGAGGAGTGGTCGGATTCGCTTCGCTCATCCACCTCCTCGATCCAGGAATCAGGCCGGACCCGGGCTGGAGTGGACGCTGAGCTGATGCGCCTCCTGTCTCAGGCTGTCGAACGACTCGGGCTCGAGTGGTCGCCACCGAAGGAGCCCGCACCGAACAGACTCGACGGCTGCTTTCTCCAAAGTCGCCGCCGTCAAGCGCCCGCAGCCAGGTCCGCCCCGTTTCTGCCTGAACTCCACACCGAACTGGCTAAGTCGTGGAATGCACCCTTCTCCACGAGGCTTCAATCCCACGTCTCCGCGTCGCTCTCCCAAGTGGACAGCGCTGCCGAGAGGGGATACTCTGCCATTCCCCCTGTGGAGGAGGCGGTCGCAGCGCACCTTTGTCCGCCCTCCGCGAGATGGCGCTCAAGGTCCGCGCTCCCGTCGAAAGCCTGCAGAGCCACATCCGCCCTTGCCGGCCGCGCTTACACCGCCGCCGGACAGGCCGCTTCGCGCCCTGCACTCGATGGCTGTGCTTCAGATTCTACAGGCCGACCTCCTCCGTGAATGGGACGAGAAGGGCCGGGATCCAGCTGCCATCACTGACTTGAGAAGCGTGACGGACCTTTCTCTTCGCGCTACCAAGACCACAGCTCAAGCCATCGGAAGGTCTATGGCCGCGTTGAGCGTCACAGAGAAGCACCTCTGGTTAACGCTTGCGGACATGAGGGAATCTGAGCGCGCCACCTTCCTCAACGCGCCTCTTTCCCCTTCTGGTCTCTTCGGCCCAGCGGTGAGCGGGATCGTCGACCGCTTCTCCGAGGTTCAAAAGACCACGCAGGCCATGAACCTGTTTCTGCCTCGACGCTCGAGTTCCTCTACAGGCCGCTCACGTGACCAGCCGCCTGCACGAGCCACTACTCAGCGTCCATCGCAGCCTAGCCAGCCTTCGCAGCGACGTCAGCCCCCCAAAGGATCGCGCTGAAGCCCGAGCACGCGAAGCCTTCCTAGCGACAGCAGAAGGAAGAAAGAGACGGTCGAGTCCCGCTGCGGCTGGACCACCGTCAAAACTCATTTCCCTGTCAGTCCCCTTCACACAGGCTACCGCAGTGGTTCATTTTGCAGCCAACGAGCCGGTAACACTACCCTCTCGCCTGCACACAAACGCTGTTTTCACGGCAACCCAGAGAAATCTAAAAAAGAGTATAATATCTGGTTATCCGGCTCACGCCGATGGTGTTTTAAGTGTAGAGAATGTGCCCACACAGCAGTGTTCACCCCTACACACAAGCACAACATGCCCCGTGTCATTCACAGTGCCCACTCTCATAAAGCAGGCAAAAGCCGCTCGAGTGTTGAATGTAAGAAATGTGTCCACAGGTTTGTGCCCACTATCTGCCCGCTCTGTTACACGGCCCCTAAAGACTCATATCAGTCAGGTTATGAATGTAAGTCACGTGCCCACCTACGAGCGCTCACGCTTACTAAAACATGCCGCTCCCCGAGCACCGCCCGTGCATTTAAGTGCTGTCACAAAACGCAGGGCGATCATAAAACGCTCCCCATCCAAAATGATCGGGACGTCAAAATTATGTGTAAGTCTCGTGCCCGCGCGGAAGCGCTCATGCTTACTAATAGGCACTCCGCCCAAGGCTCTGCTCGCGCATCACAAAGTGGTAAAGGTGCGCTCCCCATTCACGTCAATCGGGACGCCACTTATGTATCAGCCTGTCACGGCTGTCAGCGAGCTGCCGCTTTCAAGCACCGAGGGCGCGCGCGCCGCGCCCACGCCTCCGGTTCAGTTTCTCGAGCCCGCAGAGCGCGGCGATCAGAACCTGGAGACCATTCGCCCCTTAGCTACGCATATAAAAGCATGGGAGGCCATCCCAGGGGTTTCAGAATGGGTGCTGAACACAATAAGGCAGGGCTATTCGCTACAGTTCACTCGCCGTCCTCCACGCTTTCAAACTCGGACCGCGACAACTGTGAATGCGGAGGTAGCACATCTACTCTGCGCAGAGATAGCGAAGCTGCTGTGCAAAGGGGCCATAGAATTGGTACCGCCTTCTCTGAGCGAGTCAGGCTTTTACAGCCGCTATTTTCTCGTACCCAAGAAGGACGGAGCCCTCAGACCCATCTTAGATCTGAGACATTTGAACAAAGTGCTTATGAAAAGACCGTTCAAAATGCTTACGACCAGGTCAATCCTCGCGCACGTTCGCCCGCGGGACTGGTTTATCTCTCTCGATCTGAAAGATGCCAATTTCCAGATTCAAATAATACCCTGTCACAGGTAATTCTTGAGATTCGCCTTCGACGGTCAGGTATATCAATACACCGTCCTGCCGTTCGGCCTGTCTTTAGCACCCCGTACATTTACGAAGTGCATGGATGCGGTTCTCGCCCCCTTGAGAAATCAGGGTTTGCGAATCATGAACTATCTGGACGACTGGCTGATTTTGGCGCAATCAGAGATAGAACTGCTATCTCACAGAACTGTGCTCCTCAGTCACCTGGAAAGCTTGGGTCTCACGGTCAATTGGACCAAGAGCTCATTACTGCCCAGTCAGTCAATTTCCTTCCTAGGAATAGAACTGGACTCTGTGGCCATGACGGCTCGTTTATCAACACAGCGCGCGCGCCGTGTTCGACATCTAGCCGCATCTTTTCAGAAGGGCAGCTTCGTTCCTCTGAAGACATTCCAGAGGATGCTGGGCTGTATGGCCTCAGCTGCAGCAGTGCTTCAGATGGGCTTACTGCGAATGTGCCCACTTCAACGCTGGCTGAACGCTCGAGTGTCTCACCGAGCTTGGTCCTCGGGCTGCGAACGAATCAGAGTGACTCAGACCTGCATCGCGGCTCTGCAGCCCTGGCTAGCAGCCGACTGGTATCAGCGGGGTGTGATGATGGGAGCTGTCTCATATCGAAAGATCATCTTGACAGATGCGTCCAACTCGGGTTGGGGCGCTCTCTTCGAGGGCAGACCGGTCTTTGGCCAGTGGTCAGACCAGGAGAAGCTCCTTCACATAAATTGTCTGGAAATGATCGCGGTCGAGAACGCTCTGAAGCGCTTCCTCCCGTTCACACAGGACCACCATGTTCTAGTCCGTTCAGACAACATGTCAGTGGTGTCATACGTGAACCTTAAGGGCGGCGTCATATACAGGAACCTCTGCGATCTGACAGAGCGCCTCCTCACGTGGTCTCAGCATCGCCTGCGCTCGCTGAGAGCTGCACGTGTGCCAGGCCACCTGAACGACGGTCCAGACAAACTATCCAGGGACAACGTTCCCCCAGGGGAATGGTCCCTGCACCCCCAAACAGTCCAGGAATTATGGCGCCTATTCGGCAAAGCGGAAGTCGACCTATTTGCGTCGACAGACAACACTCACTGCCCGATGTTCTTTTCAAAGAGCGAGGACGCCCTGGCCCAAATCTGGCCCAGCCGCCCGCTGTATGCTTTCCCTCCGATCTCTCTATTACCACAGGTAATGAAGAGGATCAGGGAAACGCGCGACTCGGTGCTCCTCATAGCCTCATAGCCCCGCGCTAGGAAAATCAGATTTGGTTCCCGGATCTGACGCGGCTGTCACAAACAGCCCCGTGGCCGATTCCGGTGAGAACGGATCTCCTCTCTCAAGCTCGCGGCTCGATCTGGCATCCCCATCCAGAGCGTTGGTCTCTGCACGCATGGTTAATCAACGGGTACCCGTTGCCCTGCCAGAAGGAGTGATGAACACGATTACGCAGTCTAGAGCGCCTTCTACTAGAAAGCTCTATAAGTCTAAATGGTCTGTGTTCTCTAAATGGTGCACTGACCAAAACCTGGACCCACCGACATGTGGGGTTTCGCAGCTGCTCAGTTTCCTACAAGAGCTGTTGGACAAGGGAAGGTCCCCATCCACGCTTAAAGTCTACGTGGCGGCCGTTGCAGCGTTCGCAGAGTCGACGCGCGGCCGGTCACTAGGGAAAGACGAGCTCGTCATCCGCTTCGTTAGAGGAGCCAAAAGGATGAACCCTTCGCGCCCCCCGTCGGATTCCGTGGAATTAAAGTACCTGTCACTCAAAACCATTTTCCTGACAGCTCTGTCATCAGTAAAACGTGTGGGGGACTTACACGCGCTGTCTGTCAGCGCTGCGTGTCTTGAGTTCGGGCCAAATGACTCAAAAGTCATCCTCAAACCTAGACACGGCTATGTTCCTAAAGTGATTGGCACTCCTTTCAGAGCGCAGGTCATTTCTTTATCGGCTCTGCCATCATCCGATAATGAGAGCGACGTTAATCTCCTCTGCCCAGTCAGGGCGCTGAGGGTTTACACTGCGCGCTCCGCCCCCTTCAGGCGCTCGGAGCAGCTTTTCGTTTCGTTTGGTGGGCGCACCAAGGGTCTCGCCGCCTCGAAACAAAGCTTATCCAGATGGATTGTGGACGCTATAGCAGTCGCTTATGCGTCGAAAGGTCTGCAATGCCCCCTGGGCATCAGGGCTCATTCCACTAGAGGCATGGCCTCGTCGTAGGCATGGTCCAGCGGAATTTATATTCACGACATATGTGTGGAGGCGGGCTGGGCCTCCCCGTCCACCTTTGTTCCCGCTCTGCAGGCAAAACTTCTGTCAGTTTAAGTGAGATGTACGTTCTGTCCAGATATTTTCGTGCGCAGGCTACTCTCACGTGTCCTAGCTCTTCTGGTTGAGCCGCACTATGGGTATGTGCTAAATGCTTATGCAGACCGGCGGCGCCGCTCTGTACTCCCTATGAGTGCTTATGTACAGTGCTGGCCCGCGTTGCTGGCCGCCTTATTTTTCCCACTTATTGGGTTTCCCGGGAAACCTGGGACTTATGAGTGGATGCTTGGCGTGCACGGCGTTGACAAAGGGTTCCCGTAGCGTAAGCTAAACTTACGCAATACGAGAGAACCTCTCGTAAGAGAACGTATCGGTTACCTAATGTAACCTCGGTTTTCTCTAGAAGAGGGAACGAGTATTGCGTAACCTGCCGTGCTCGCGCCACAAGCGTTTTTCGTTTCAGTCGATGAAAAGTGGTAAATGGACTGCATTTGTATAGCGCTTTCACAGACCCAATGGCCACCAAAGCGCTTTACATATTGCCTCACATTCACCCATTTACTCACTCATTCATACACCGACGGCGGTGTCAGCCATGTAAGGCGCCATCCAGCTCGTCGGGAGCAGCTGGGGTTAGGTGTCTTGCTCATGGACACCTCGACACTTGGTCAGGTGGAACCGGGGAACGAACCACCAACCTTTCGGTTTGTAGACAACCTACATGAACCACTGAACCACTGCCGCCCCAGAGGAAACAGCCTACGAGCCCTGCTTATATACGCTAAGCCACGCCCATATTGGCGGGCTAGGACGCTGTGAAGGCGCGAGTGCCTTTCATTGGACGTGACGTCACGTCGGGCTCAGTGGTAGGCTGCTGCATTTCCCGCAGGGCAGCCTATGAGCACGCTAGACAGCCTGCTCTAGGTCTGCTAGCTGCTGCACTGCGTTGACAATGGATACAAAATTAAGGATAATATTGTGGCTTCAATATCTCGAAAAGATTAATCTTTCCCGTAGCGTAAGCTAAACTTACGCAATACTCGTTCCCTCTTCTAGAGAGAACCGAGGTTACGTTAGGTAACCGATACGTTATTCACTAGAACTGCTTTTGGCCAGGCTAGCCATATAACTAATTTGTAAAACTTACCAGTATGGACAGTAAACTCAGCCTTACAGGACACTGACCCAGCCATGTTCTTAGCAGTGCAAGTGTATACCCCCACATCCTCAGGCTGAGCATTGAGAACAACAAGCGAGCACTCTCTGTCATCATACACAAAGGTAAAACGACTGCTTTCTACAAGAAAAATACTATCCTGAAAGTCAAACATTACAAATCATCAAGGACAGCAAAAAAAAAAAAAAAAAAAAAAACCTCCATTGAATTTGAATTATAGACATTCACATTTTCACGACTATAGACATTAACATGTTCAGGAGTGTAAACTTACCTTGAACCAGAGGATTTCATGGTCACGTTTTCCATCTACAACAACAGCTAAATGAGATGTTTCCCCCACACAGACGTCCAAGTCCTCCATGATTATCTCAAATGTAGGGGGCACTGAAATGGACAACAAAAAACTATTTAAAAACAACTTAAAAACTCAATACCTGAAGCAGGATCAATGCAGACAATCAATACTCAAATACAAAGAAATTAAAGGAATAATTCGCCCCCGAAAAATAATGTGTGATGCTTGTGTGATGATGTCATGAGAGTTTTGATGTTATTGACATGTTGTCATATTGGATTATTCATACAGTTTATTACATTACTTTTAGCCTTTATGTCCCATGACTTATGAGGTTTGATTTTATTGGATCATTCACAAGTTAATCAATGTTTTGATAATTTCTCATCATGAAAAGGTGATTCTCCCTGCTGAAAAATCCTGCATTTCTGGTCGCCATCATAAGGTATGAGATGCTATAGTCCCCAGCATAGGAATTGGGAGTGTTGGTGGACCAGCTACACCAGCTCTGTTTTGCTTGATTACAGCATGACTATTCTGGTTCACTAGATAGAGCAGCACTATACCAGCCTGGACTATCATGAAATTCATGCTCTTTTCAGAAGAATTATCACTTACACACAAGAGATTGTATGCTACCTGTATGTCCTTTTTGGAGCTTGTATAAAAAAAAAATATTCTTTAAAGATATTTAAATATCTTCTTTTGAAGAAAAGAAAAGAAAAGAAAAGAAAATCATGAAAAAAGAAAATCATACAAGACAGTTGCATAAACATAGGGACTATGTGTCACGGTTCATGAATCCACTGTCTCTCTCTCTCGTCTCGCGTGTTGTGGTGTGTGTGTGTCTGTGGGCATGGCCGCTGATCACCATTGATTAGCAGCACCAGCTGTTACCACTTGTTTGTCCCTTTATATGTTCAGTTACTGGTGTCTCATGTTGTCAGATCGTTGTGGTTTCCCCGGTGTGTGTTTCCTGTTCCCGTGCTTGTCTCCTGGATTCCTGTTGTGGATTATCTTCTTTGTTCTTCGTTGTCGTCTGTCTGGATTCCTGCAATTACATCACTAGATCACCGTTCACCATCACCGGGCAATTACTTCACTGGATCACCGTTCACCATCACCAGGTTGCCTGTCGAGGTCCCTGCGCCACCTAACATCTGTGTTTGTGTTCGCCTGACCTGGTTCTGTCTACGTCTGCTAAATAAAGCATTTTTACTTGCATCTTGCATCCAGTTCTCATTCTGTTACAGAACGATCTGACCATTCATGGATGCAGCAAGTTCGGCGAGTTTGGACGATTTCCTTTCTCACAGTGTCACACGGATGGATCAACAAGAGGAGAGCATCGCCAACACAGGTCGGGAGGTCCAAGCTCTTGTGGCACAGGTGTCCGAGCTCACCCAACAGGTCCAACATCTGAGGGGTCCAGCTGCGCCACCCACACTGCCCGTTCAGCCCACCCGTCAGGACCGCATTTCCAGCATGAGCCACGCCTACCCACACCAGAGGGATATTCTGGAATACTGCAGAGTTTTCCTTACTAGATGCTCAATGCATTTTTCGTTACAGCCACAAACATTCAGCCAGGAACAATCAAAGGTAGAGTTTGTGTTCACATTATTGTCGGGCAAGGTGGCTCTTTGGGGAATGGTGGTGTGGGAGAACAAGGATCCATGCTGCACCTCGTCCCAGGCACTCTCCGAGGAGATGAGGAGAGTCTTCGATCGTGCGGTGGCGGGTAGGGAGGTGGCCAGACTACTCGCCGACCTCCGCCAGGGAGATCGCTCGGTGTTGGAATGTTCCATCCGCACCCTGGCCGCAGAGTGCCAATGGAACGAGGAGGCGCAGTGGGACAGGTTCCTGCATGGGCTGGCTGACCGTGTCCAGAAGAAGATCTACATGATGGATCTTCCTCCTAGGTTGAACGGACTGGTGGAGCTGGCGCTGAGGGTTGATGCTTGGTTGAGCAGAATGAGCCGTTTTCGTCAGAGTCGTCAGTATAGCGGCGCGGAGGACTCACGCGTCAGCGGCGGGGACACGGTCAGCCCCGTCTTCGATTACGAGCCCATGCAGGTGGGCGGAGCTCGGCTTTCCCGGGAGGAGAGAGAAAGGCAGGTCCCAAGGACTCTGCTTATACTGTGGTAAAGCGGGCCACTTCATCCACTCCTGCCTGGTAAAAGACCAAGCCCGGTAGTAACTATGAGGCTACTATCAGGTTGGATCTCCGCCGAAAAGACCTCATCATCTACATTCCTCCCAGTAAGACTGAGATGGGCAACCCACACACATGACACCAAGGCATTACTGGACTCTGGGGCTGAAGGTAATTTCATTAACTCAAGACTGGCTCACCTACTTCAGATCCCTGTCTCATCACTCACACAAAATATATCTGTCAACGCTCTCAATGGTCTAGAACTTCCCAACATTTCACACACCACAGAGTCCATCACACTCATCACATCTGGCAACCACACTGAGACTATAACCTTTCTCCTCATGGACTCACCCCTTGCACCCATAGTACTCGGTCACCCCTGGCTCACTCAACACAACCCCAGAATCGACTGGGGTCACAATTCTGTGTCTGCCTGGAGCAATATGTGTCATGAGTCATGTCTAGTGCCTGCTTGTTCGTCTGTGCCTGTTTCTATGTTCCAGGAGGAGGCAGTGAATTTGTCTAACATGCCCGAGGAGTACCTGGACCTGAAGGAGGTGTTCAGTAAGTCCCGTGCTGCTTCTCTCCCTCCGCATCGTCCCTATGACTGTGTAGACTTATTGCCAGGTGAGTCTCCGCCTAAAGGCAAGTTATATTTGCTTTCTGTTCCAGAAAGGGAGGCTATTGAGAAATATATTTCTGATTCTCTAGCATCCGGGTTCATTCACCAATCCTCATCTCCAGAGGGGGTGGGGTTCTTTTTTGTGGGGAAAAAGGATGGGTCTCTGCGACCGTGTATTGATAACCGGGGGTTGAATAACATCACGGTAAAGAATACCTATCCTTTACCATTGATGTCTTCAGAATTCGAGCGGTTACAGGGAGCATCCGTCTCCACAAAATTGGATGTACGTGACACTTATCATTTGGTCCGCATAAGGAAGGGTGATGAATGGAAGACCGCATTCAATACTCCCAGGGGGCACTTTGAATACTTGGTCATGCCGTTCGGGCTGTCCAACTCCCCAGCAGTCTTCCAGGCACTCGTCAATGACGTGCTGAGAGATATGGTAGACAATTCATATATGTCTACCTGGATGACATATTGATTTTTTCGTCTTCTCTCCAGGAACAAGTTCAGCACGTCAGACGAGTACTTCAGAGGTTGCTAGAGAATGGGCTTTTCGTCAAGGCGGAGAAATCCGTTTTTCATGCACAACCTGAATGGCACACACACACCTGGATACAGTATGAATGACCACAGGATTTTACTTCAGCACCCGAATGGACATACGGTTGACACATCACACAAGGACAATGATAACACCACTCAGCCACAACAACCTCTGCTCACGGACACAATCTCAGCTGAGCCCTGCCCACAGAGCTCACCACAGACAGACTGTGACATACTAGAACTGCTCCAAGATTCAGCACCCAAGGACGACTTTCTGGAAAACAGCCAGGGAAACCAGGACAGCATATTACAGCCTCCAATAACACCAGAGCAACAGCCGCCCTCACCGGACACGTTATCCCTCTCTCCAGCATCTCCACTTCTGGAACAATTGGTGTATGCTGGAACTAGACTATCCCACTCTTTTGCTGCAAGCCCCCAGATACCAACCAAAAAACAGCAGGCCCTGCAACCACCAAAGCCTGCGGGCCCAGCTCGCCCTCCCCCTCCTCCTGTGAGAGCTCTTCGGCCTCAGCCACAGCGCCAGGGCCCACACCCTCCTCCAGCAGCTCGAGGTGAACCAAAAACAACTGATACCAGCTCTCAGTGATATGTGTCGGGTACCCGCTATGATAACAATAACTTTCTCAAATGTTTACAGAACAAGCGTGAACCCAGTGTGCCTGTATCTTTATCTTTCTCTATTGCTGTTCGATTACATGATAGAAAGTCTAAGGCCTTCAAAAGCCGTACAGCAAACTCATCTAATCTGGTGCCAATTACACGCCAAACTAAGATTGCTGTGGGGACAAAAAGTAAGACTGTTAAGTTAGCACTTTTAAACATCCGCTCACTTAAAAATAAATCACTTCTAGTCAACGACTTAATAACCATATACAACCTGGATTTTATGTTGCTAAATGAAACTTGGCTAGAAGAAAGCTGCAGTGCAACAGTCCTCAATAGCCGCGTTTCTACTGCCGGGCCAGGGCCGAGCCGGGCTAGTGCGTGCCAGGGCCAGTCGCGTTTCCACTGTCACTTCCGGTGCTTGAGCGGGGCTTACTCGGGGCCAACGGCCAGAATTTCTGGCCCGTCGAATACCTTGGGCCAAAGCAGGCCAGCTCGGGCTAGAGGCGTGGTCAAGGTAAAAGGCGGAGTTTATCGGTGTACTGGTCTGTCGAGGATACCAAAGCTCTTCTGAGCATTTGGGCAGAAGAAAGAGTACAACGTCAATTTGACGGCGTGTGCAGAAACGAGGATGTTATCAAGTACATCGTTGCTGAACTTGCTAAGCTAAGTGTTAGCCGAACAACGCTTCAAGTTCGGGAAAAAATAAAAAAGTTGCGGGCGCAGTACAAGGCGATTAAAGCGCACAATAAATATTTGCTAACCCATTTATTAATATATTACACTCCAATGTTTTAATTGTTACAATCAGTTAACACTGTGAACAAACTAACAAACCAACAGCTGATTTTTTTGAAAATCTAGCCTTAACAAAGATAAACAAATACAGTAACAAATGTATTGCTAATGTTTCGTTCATGTTAACCCATACATTACATACTTTACTTTCTTGCAAAGTGGTACTGTAAACATTACTTCCCTAATTATGCGAAATGTAAATGCATATATTCATAATCATGGGTACAAATAGATGTATTAAACGAATAATACAATGACAGTTTAACATTAACACCTAACTTTAATTATATTAATATAGCAAGCAAGATATGATAAGCTAGCAAAATATTTGTGTCTTTTCAGCAGATAGTAAAGTTAGTGAGAAGCTCATAAAAACAACTCCGTGCAATATGATTTGAAGTTATGCTCACATCGACTACAAGATACGAATTAACTATACTATAAATATACTATACTATATACGTTGTCGCCGCTGAACCTCCATCTTCTTATCTTGGCTTTGCTGCCTCATCTTCCACCAAGCAAATACCAAAAAGAGCAAACAAACAGACGCTTCGGTCCTATCGATCCATCTCTCCATCTCGATCGTCGTGTGATTTTAGCAAGCTAGTATGTCCTGCCTGAATGAACTTCATAATTCCCGCTGAAATGGGTGGGGTTGTATGATGTTCGATCCAGGAAGGTGTGTTAAGGGCGGGGTTGATGGCAGCGCTGCGGGGCTACTGGCCCGGCAGTGGAAACGCAAGCCCGGTGCTTGAGGCCCGGTGCTTGAGGCCCGAGGCCAGTGGCCCGGCTCGGCTCGCTGTTAGCCCTGGCCCGGCCCTGGCCCGACAGTGGAAACGCGGCTATTGAAACAGCCCCTCCTAACTTTACTTTTATGAGTGTCTGCAGAGCTGTTAGAAGAGGTGGAGGTTTAGCTGCTCTTTTTAAAGATGTCTATCAATGTAAGCAAATATCATTTGGGAATTACCCGTCTTTCGAATATCTGGGTATTGTGTTAAAAGGTGCTCCACGCATTTTACTTATCATTGTTTACAGGCCTCCAAAATACTCTCCAGACTTTACAGAACTGTTATCAACAATTTCCTCAGAGTTTGACTGCTTTGCCATTGCTGGAGATTTTAACATTCACAAAGATAATGCAGAAACCAATATGGCAAAAGAAATCAAAACTGTTTTAAAAACTTTTGATCTGACTCAGCATGTACATGGACCCACACATAATCGTGGACACACTCTAGATTTACTTATCAGTAAGGGTCTAAACATTTCATCGATTGTTATTAAGGACGTAGCACTGTCTGATCATTTTTGCATTTTATTTGATATATTGATCTCTCCTGCCATTGAAGCTAGATCTGTGTCTGTCAAGAAGAGATGCTTAAATGAGAACACTAGTGTACTATTTATGAAGGCTATATCTTTAACACCAAGCATATCTGCTGACTCTGTTGATTTTCTCCTTGATTCTTTTAACTCAAAAGTTAAGAGTGTAAATGATGATATTGCTCCTGTGAGGGTCAAGAAGAAGAATGGCAGACAAAAATCACCTTGGAGAAACTCAACAGCAGTGCAAAATATGAAAAGATAATGCAGAAAAGCAGAGCGCATGTGGCGGAAGACAAAACTTGTAGTCCATTATAACATCTACAAAGACAGCATCCATGCTTTCACTAAGGAACTAGGCAAAGCTAGACAGACTTTCTTCTCAAATATTATAAACAGCAATATAAACAACACACGCAGTCTTTTTGCTACTGTAGAGAGACTGACAAACCCCCCAAGCCAGATTCCCAGTGAAATGCTCTCAGAGAGCAAGTGCAGTGAGTTTGCTTCCTTCTTCTCTGAGAAAATCAATAATATCAGAAAGGTGATCAGCTCATCCTTGAGTTGCGCTGGGGTCAGACAGAACAGACAACAGCCTGAGAAAGAAGTCACTATGTCTGTTTTCGAAGAAATTGATGGCAAAATTTTGGAAGAAACCATACAGCACCTTAAAACATCAACCTGCGCCCTTGACGCACTTCCCACATCTTTTTTTCAAAAATGTGTTACACAGCTTAAAAGCAGATCTCCTAGAAGTGGTAAATGCCTCACTTCTCTCTGGGAGTTTTCCGAACTCCCTGAAAACTGCAGTTGTCAAGCCCCTCCTGAAAAAGAGCAATCTGGATAAGATCATATTAAACAACTATAGACCGATCTCAAATCTTCCTTTCATAGGCAAGATCATTGAAAAAGTTGTCTTCAATCAGCTGAACAAATTCTTAAGCTCGAATGGATACTTTGACAACTTTCAATCTGGGTTCCGACCGCATCACAGCACAGAGACAGCTCTCATAAAGATAATAAACGATATTCGCTTAAATACTGATACAAGCAAATTATCAGTGCTGGTTCTACTCGACCTCAGTGCTGCATTTGACACTGTCGATCACAACATACTTCTTGACAGGCTGGAAAACTGGATTGGGCTTTCTGGGATAGTCCTAAAATGGTTCAGGTCATACTTAGTTGGGAGAGGTTATTATGTGAGTATTGGAGATCATAAGACTGAATGGACACCCATGACATGCGGAGTGCCTCAAGGCTCAATTCTTGCGCCACTCCTATTCAACCTGTACATGCTCCCAATGAGCCAAATAATGAGAAATAACCAAATCTCTTACCACAGCTATGCAGACGACACACAGCTCTACTTAGCCCTATCGCCTAACGATTACAGCCCCATTGACTCCCTTTGCCAATGCATTGGTGAAGTAAACAATTGGATGTGCCAAAACTTTCTTCAGTTAAACAAAGACAAAACTGAAGTCATTGCATTTGGAAACAAAGATGAAGTTCTCAAGGTGAACGCATACCTTCAGTCTAGGGGTCAAACAACTAAAAATCAAGTCAGGAATCTTGGTGTGACTCTAGAGTCAGACCTTAGTTTCAGTAGTCATGTCAAAGCAATAACTAAATCAGCATACTATCACCTGAAAAATATTGCAAGAATTAGATGCTTTGTTTCCAGTCAAGACTTAGAGAAACTTGTGCATGCTTTCATCACCAGCAGGGTGGATTATTGTAATGGACTCCTCACTGGCCTTCCCAAAAAGACCATAAGACAGTTGCAGCTACAGAACGCTGCTGCTAGGATTCTGAGCAGAACCAGAAAATATGAACATATCACACCAGTCCTCAGGTCTTTACACTGGCTGCCAGTTACATATAGAATTGATTTTAAAGTATTATTACTGGTATATAAATCATTCAATGGCCTAGGACCTCAATACATTGCATATATGCTCACTGAATATAAACCCAACAGATCACTCAGATCACTAGGATCACATCAGCTAGAAATACCAAGGGTTCACTCTAAGCATGGTGAGTCCGCTTTTAGCTACTATGCCAGCCGCAGCTGGAACCAGCTTCCAGAAGAGATCAGATGTGCTCCTACAGTAGTCACATTCAAATCCAGACTCAAAACACATCTGTTTAGTTGTGCATTTACTGAATGAGCACTGTACCACTGTTCGTCCGACTGTTTGTACTGTATTTTATTTTATGTTTTAATTAATCTGATTTCATTTGATGATTTCTGTATTTTATCTTTTATTCTAAACTGTTTTAATTATTCTGATTTCTTTTGATTATTTTAATTTCTTCTATGTAAAGCACTTTGAATTACCATTGTGTATGAAATGTGCTATATAAATAAACTTGCCTTGCCTTGCACAGTCTGTTCCTTTCCTAGGATACATCGTCTCGACTGAGGGAGTGCGTATGGACCCTGACAAGGTTAAGGCTGTGATAGATTGGCCAAGTCCAGAATCCCGTAAGGCCCTACAGAGGTTTCTGGGGTTCGCCAATTTCTATCGGCGTTTTATTCACAACTTCAGCCAACTAGCCGCACCTCTGACTGCCTTGACCTCCCCCAGAACGACGTTAAGGTGGTCCGATACAGACGAAGCTGTATTCGCCAAACTAAAAAGGCGCTTTGTTTCGGTTCCCATCCTCGTAGCCCCTGATCCATCACGTCAATTCGTGGTGGAGGTTGGCGCATCAGAGGTGGGGGTAGGAGCAGTACTCTCCCAACGTTCTTCCACAGACGACAGGATGCATCCTTGCGTGTTTTTGTCCCATCGTTTATCACCTGCCGAGCATAACTATGACATTGGTAACAGAGAATTGTTGGCAGTCAAGTTAGCGCTGGAAGAATGACATCACTGGTTAGAAGGGTCAGGGGTACCTTTTATTGTGTGGACCGATCACAAGAATCTAGAATATATCAGAACCGGCAAAAGAACCGGCAACTCCAGGCAGGCTCGGTGGGCACTTTTTTCCGGACGTTTTTACTTTTCTCTTTCGTACCGCCTGGGTTCCAAAAACATCAAACCCGACTCTTTATCTCAAATTTTTGACCAATCCAAACGCCCAGCCACTCCCGAGTGCATTTTACCCGAGATCCTATTTATCTCCACACTCAGATGGGAGATTGAATCGAAGGTCATGTCGGCCTTAGAATCGGTAACGCCTCCGCCCGATTGCCCACCGAATCGTTTGTTGGTGCCAGAGGGGTATCGTGTAAATTAACTTCTCATGCTAATTATTTATAGTTATTGGTTGTCTCCATCTGCTTTTCTGTTTGTTTAATTATTATAACAAGCAGATTACTTGTCTCTTTGTCTGTCAACTGTTTGTATTATTTTGTGAAGCGACCTTGGGTTCTTGAAAGGCGCTATAAAAAATAAACATATTATTATTACCGGTCCGACGTCATTCAGTGGGGACATTGTTCCAGCGTAGCGTGTTATCCAGGAGTTAACCGCACCAGTTTTTTGGTAAAGCAACGATTTTGGTGGCCATTAATGGCTCGTGACATCCGCAGTTTTGTCTTTTTTGTTTCGGTTTCGGTTTGTGCCACTGGTAAGACTTACAATCGACCCCCAGATGGGTTACACCAACCGCTGTCTGTCCCTTTGAGACCCTGGTCCCACATTGCGCTAGATTTTATTACCGCCCTCCCGCTCTCCCAGGGTAAGACGGTCGTTTTGACCGTCGTGGACCGGTTCTCGAAGGCGGCTCATTTTATTCCCTTGCCCAAATTACCCTCCGCCAAGGAGACAGCGGTAACCATTGTAGATCACGTTTTTCGCTTACATGGCCTCCCGATGGACGTGGTTTCTGACAGGGGCACCAATTTGTGTCCAAATTTTGGCAAGAGTTTTGTAAACTACTGGGGGCGAGTGTCAGTCTGTCTTTAGGGTTTCATCCCCAAAGCAATGGCCAAACCAAGAGAGCCAACCAAGATTTGGAGAGAGTGTTGCGATGTTTAGTTTCCAAGAATCCTTCCTCCTGGAGTCAACAACTCGGTAACACTTTATTTCGATAGTCCACTTTAGACATTCTACTAACTATAAGTAACTTAGCAGCTACATGTCAACTAACTGTCATTAGAGTATTAGTAGACTGTCTGCTTAATATCTGCTAACACTTTATTTTGTTGGTCCCCCAACAGATATTCTACTGACTATAAGTAACTTAGCAACTACAAGTCAACTTGTTCTCCTAACCCGAACCCTAACACCTAACCATTACCTAACAGTCTACTAACAATCTACTACACTCTACTAATACTCTAATGACAGTTAGTTGACATGTAGTTGAAAAGTTACTTATAGTTAGTAGAATGTCTAAAGTGACTATCGAAATAAAGTGTAAGCAACAACTCTCGGTGGTGGAGTACGCCCACAACTCGCTACCAGTGTCATCCACGGGCCTCTCTCTGTTTGAATGTAGCTTAGGTTACCAGCCACCAATTTTTCCCAGTATGGAATCCGAAGTCGCGGTCCCCTCCGCTCACGCTTTCGTCCAGAGGTGCCTCCACACTTGGAGCAGAGCCCGTGAGACTCTTCTCCACCAGGCGTGCACCAAGGCTAAGGCCGATCGCCACCGGTCGAAGCCTCCCATATACGTCGTTGGTCAAAAAGTGTGGCTTTCAACCAAGAACATTCCTCTCCGAATGTTGCTCCCAAATTTACCGGCCCGTTCACTGTCACCAAGATCATTAGTCCGGTGGCAGTCCGGCTCAAACTTCCTCCCGCGTACAGAAGAATTCATCCCGCCTTCCATGTATCTAAAATAAAACCTGTGTTTCATGCACACATTAATCCGCCGGATCCTCCTGTAGGATGTGAGGGAAGGCTGCAAGGAAAGAAAAGGAGGACGGAGGAATCGAATGAAAGCTTTTTTATACATTGGAATACTTGATCACTCGCGCGTCACTTCACAGCGTCATCAGTAGCACTCAAAGGATCTGCTCTTATGTTGTTGAAGTTTGGTTATTTAAGAAATTCATAATAAATAATAATAAAGCAAGACACCCTGTTGAAATAGGCTATGTGAGATGTGTGGTTTATATAAACTGCAAAGGTAAAGTATAAATTTAATTATTGTGACCGATGTGAAGTGGGAGGAGAATGTATACGTGCGTCACGTTTAGTCGATACAACTCTTCCGCAAAGGATACACCTGTGCATCCTCGCTCATAGCACATCTGGAAGCCTCCTCACTCCTTGCTCCTCGCCTCCTTGCGGAGCAATTAGAGAATTGAGATGTCCTTCAAGATGGCTGAGCTCGATTGGTTTCCGGGTTATAGGATGGAGGACGGAGGAGCAAGGAAACGAGGAGGGATATTGAGAAGCACCCATTGATGTCTTCTGTAGTACTACTCTTCTTCTACTTCACTCTCCTTGCTTTTTAAGGTTCACTATTACCACCTAGTGATAAGGCATACAGATCATATTACATAGATCACCAGATCACCATAAGTCCTCCTGTTTGCTTTTCCTCAGTACTTAAAGTATATTAATTATGAAACTCAACAGTAGATTTAAATTTTATTATAGTAAAGTTAGGGGATTGGGGTAGGTTTTAGCTAAATTACCTAGGTCTATTTGAATTTATTTTATGTTTTACTGATAGCTGTTATTTCATACTTCATAAGATTTGAAAGCACTATTAGTTAGCCTTACAAACATTTCATACATAAAACATACGATAAAATATACTTGAAAAGATTGTTTCAGTCAATGACTTCCCTAACCAACAATAAGTATATTTCATTTTATTCAGTATGAACTCAAGTAAAGTTGAAGTATATTTTTTCAGTATACTTTATGTAGTAAGTATACTAATATCAATGAAGAAGTAGTACTACTTGGGACTAAATTGGCCCACTTTTTAGAGTATAAAAGTATTCTTTTAAGTATACTTTAAGTGTAAAAGTAGTACACTTTGATTAAACAACTAGTTTACAACTACGTTTTTCGTTTGTACCACAACTATACTACAATTATGGGGGTAGTGCTGGGTAGTTACTGATTACACATCTTAAGATACACATTTGACCCGGAGGGGGATGCATATGGAGAACACTGGGGTGTCCAGCCCGCAGGGTGGAATGTTTCAACCCCAGGGGTGGCAAGGTGGCTTGCCAAGGGAAAGACACATGCTCAGATAGGCTTACAGAGGAAATACACATGTGGGGGTCGCCCAGAGGGGGGACCATGCACACGGAGGGACCTAGCCAATGCATAGGCCTAGACACTGGCGTCGACGTCAGCAGTGCTGGAGGAACTCATGGCTTTCGGGAAGCTCACCTGAGGAAAATATCGCACGTATCCAGTCCGTGGAGTGGAATGGCGAGCAAGCGAAGTCACCTGAGCGGGTCCTAGTACCGGCTGGTTGAAGTGAGTAAATGAGAGGACACTGGCTCCACTCGGAGATTGTAGAATCTGGCGAATGTGTTGGGTGTCGCCCAGTCTGCAGCTCTGCAGATGTCTGTTAGCGAGGCACCATACGCTACAGCCCAAGAGGAAGCCACACTCCGGGTGGAGTGGGCTTTCACTCCAAGGGGGCACGGTCGACCTTGCTGGAATGCCAAAGCAATAGCGTCCACTATCCAGTGAGACAACCTTTGCTTGGAGAGAGCCTTTCCCTTCAGCTTCCCACCATAACAGACAAAGACCTGGTCTGAGGTCCTGAAACACTGCATTCTATCTACGTAGGCACAATCTATAAGCGCGTACTGGACAGAGCAGTGCCAAGGCTGGGTCTGCCTCCTCCAGGGGCAGCGCTTGCAGGTTCCCCACCTGATCTCGAAAGGGAGTGGTGGGAACCTTGGGCACATATCCAGGCCGATGTCTCAGGATCGCGTGAGAGTAAGCCGGCCCGAATTCCAGGCACGCTTCGTCAACGGAAAATGCGTGCAGGTCCCCTACCCTCTTGATAGAGGCCAATGCAACCAGGGGCGCTGTCTTAATTGACAGGAACTTCAGCTCCACTGATTGCAGAGGCTCAAAAGGAGCACTGCAGCGCAGTTAGAACCACTGAGAGGTCCCAAGAGGGAACGAGGGGAGGGCGAGGAGGATTCAGTCTCCTCGCTCCTCTCAGGAACCTGACAGTCAGGTCGGGCTTTCCCACAGACTTACCTTTGACTGCGTCGTGATGTGCAGCGATAGCGGCAACATACACTTTCAGGGTGGAAGGAGACAGCCTTCGCTCCAACCCGTCTTGCAGGAAGGAAATCACGACACTGATCGGGCATTTCTTGGGGTCTTCTTGGTAAGAAGAGCACCAGTTGATGAAGAGGTTCCACTTCAACGTGTAGGCATGTCTCGTGGACGATGCTCTAGTGGAAGTGATGGTACCGCTGGTGGTAGGATACTCAAACCTGCCTCGTCGCGTCCAGGAGCCACACGTGGAGGTTCCAAAGATCGGGACGAGGGTGCCATAGGATGCCCCGTTCCTGAGAAAGAAGGTCCTTCCTCAGAGGAATTGGCCAGGCAGTTGCTGTCACGAGGAGTACAAGTTCTGAGAACAAGGTCCGGGTGGGCCACTGAGGTGCAACCAAAATGACCTGCTCCTCGTCCTCCCTGATCTTGCACAGGGTCTGTGCAAGAAGGCTCACTGGGGGAAACGCATACTTGCGGAGGCCCCAAGGCCAGCTGTGCGCCAGTGCGTCCTTGGCGAGCGTGCCCTCAGTCAGGGAGTAAAACAGGGCGCAATGGGACGAGTCGTGGGAGGCAAACGTCTACCTGAGCATCCCCGAACTGATCCCAAAATAGCTGAACCGACTGGGGATGGAGTCGCCATTTTCCAGGAAGGGGCTGAAGCCGTGACAGCTCGTCGGCTGCACAGTTCAGGGTTCCCAGAATATAAATGGCTAGAAGCGACATTAGATGCTTCTGACTCCATAAGAGGGAGTGGCGGGCGAGTTGCGACATACGGCGGGAGTGCAGACCACCTTGTCAGTTGATGTACGCTACTGTCGCGGTATTGCCTGAGCTGACTAGTACGTGTTGACCCTTGAGCAACGCAAGAAAACGGTGCAGAGCAAGGCGTATGGCCAGCAACTCGAGGCAATTGACATGCCCGCGGCAGCATGTCCATTTCACATGGTGCCCCAGCCCGTGGTGGAGGCATCTGTTGAGACAACAACATGCCTGGAAATTTGTTCCAGGTGCACTCCGGCCCATAGAAAGCTGAGGTTCGACCACGGGGGTGAAGGTCTGATGGCAGGCCGGAGTAACTTGTACTCGGAGCACGCCGTGTTGCCATGCTCACCTCGGGACTCAGTCACGAAGCCAGAGCTGAAGCGGTCTCATATGAAGCAATCCAAGCAGCGTTGCTGCGGCTGCGGATGCCATATGCCCCAGGAGTCTCTGAAATACCTTCAGTGGAACCGCACTCTTACCCTCGAATTGTTTCAGGCAAGTCAGCAGTGCACGCGCGCACTCGCTTGTAAGCTGCGCGGACATGGCGACCGAGTCGATTTCCATACTGAGAAAAGAGATCCTCTGCACGGGGCAAAGTTTGCTCTTCTCCCAGTTGACCCGAAGGCCCAGACGGGCTAGGTGCCGGAGCACTAGGTCCCTGTGTTCGCAAACCTGGTCTCGAGAGTGAGCTAGGATTAGCCAGTCGTCGAGTAGTTCAAGATGCGAACCCCGTGTTTGCGTAGTGAAACAAGGGCTGCCTCGACGACCTTCGTTAAGACGCGAGGAGACAGGGCTAGCACGAATGGGAGAATATGCCTGCCCCTCGAAAGCAAACTGCAGGAATTTTCTGTGTCGAGGGAGAATGGAGACATGAAAGTAGGCGTCCTTCAGGTCAATCACTGCAAACCTATCCTGTGGCTGCACACATTCGAAAATGCGTTTGGCCGTGATCATCTTGAACGACAGCATGTGAAGGGAGCGGTTCAAGACGTGCAGGTCCAGGATGGCCATAACCCACCCGATTTCTTCGGGACAATGAAGTAGGGGCTGTAGAACCCGGACCTCATTTCGGCTGGAGGGACAGTCTCGATCGCACCCTTCGCCAGTAGGGTGGCAACCTCTGCTCTCATAATAGGGGCATTGCCACCGACCATAGTGGAGCGGACTCCCATGAAGTGGGGAGGAGACCGCGCGAACTGAATCGCATAGCCGAGCCTGATAGTTCGGGCGACCCAGCGGGACAGGTTGGGAAACTCTAGCCAGGCTAGAACAAAAGATTCTCCCCCGGCCCTCTTCCGGGGGAAGGAGTGGTCCTGCTACCATCTCCTGAAAAGAAGATGGGCCCGCGGGCGTCCCCTGATCACTTACGGGTAGCGTCACTGAAGAGCGGGGTGTGGCCCGAGAAATAATCGTCAGGGCTTTGTTCCACACCATCACCCTCAGATCACCCTGGCCACCAGCCGAAGTACCGCCTCTCGAGTAGAGAGTAGAACGGGGTGCAGATGAGGGTCTCTCACTCTTGCGAGATCACTGAGTCTTGATCATAATGACGCGATGGTCATGGTCCCACAGAGAGAACATGAGTCATCCACAAGCGCTGCTCTAGCGTGATCATTGCCCAAACACACAGAACAGCGATTGTGCCCATCAGAGTCAGAAATGAGTCTACCGCAACCAGAAGTGCATGGGCGAGGCATCTTTAAAAAGATGTGCCACGTGCAAAGCTCTTTTGTGAGAGGAAAACTCCGCGGATGCTGAAGTGACCAGGGAGAAACACACTCACTGGCAGATCACTGCACAGATCAGCAGGCAGTGTGTACTCACTGGAGATCGCCGTCACACCAACACCAGAGAGTCGCTCGTCTCGTAGAGTTGAAGTTGAACTCAGATTGGCTTGTGGAGTGAGGAGATCCTCTTGGCTCCAAAGCGAAAACATATCTGCATGTTGCCCGCGTCCTCCTTTTATACCCACGAGGTGGGGTGGAGACAAGCGATGCAAATTCCGCAGACCCATGGCATTTCTTTGCCATTGGCTCGTTTTGTAATACTCGAAGTTAATAGGCTTTCTAAGCGACACCCCATTCGTCGCCACAACGGAACTCGTAGTGACTACGAAAGGGAACTACAGTTACCTTTCTATTGATTACATTATCACATGTTACTCTCACAATAGCAGTAAATTGTTCATTAATTATTCATGTTACAAGATTATCCTATTCAAATCAATGTGATAAATGAGTTATGTCAAAAAGTGATCTAAAAAGTTATTAAAATGTATACAGAATACATTACCTAAAATGAGTAATCTAGATTATATTACTAACTATAATTGTTGTCATGTAATTTGGAATCAGTAACTGTTTACAATTTGTAAGTAATCTACCCAGAACTGGTTGTTATATACTGTGTAAATGACTACCTATATATATGTGGGTCACTTTAAAAAATTTCACGCAACATTGCGTACCTACTGTAGTGTTACAAATTTATTAAAATGTTTAATTTAGGTTCCAATACAATAGTATTTTAACTGAGAAAGTTCTGCACACGGTTTTCCATTTTGAGGCATAGATGATGATTTGAGGCAAAGATGATGACTTAATCTTCAAAGAAGATTAAGTCAAGCAATTCAGGTGTACATTTGAATCACACTGTTATGCTGATGAAGATCAGGGTTGGGGAATTTCCAGTAAAGTGCTGATTCCTGTACTTCACATTTACATGCTTTGTTCAGATTGCCTCCCCATCAATATGTAAATCCCTCCCCCTTGGAAAGATATAAACACTGTGTTTTTAGCTATTGAATTCAGACTCGATACGAGCTTGGAAGACTACAGCAACGCACAGCTCATGTTCTCAATAAAGAAACCTTCTTAAGATACAAACTCGAGTCTCCTGGTCTTCGCTTCTGAGTCTCCTACACTTAAGAAGAAAAAGGTTTACAACACTACGTTAAAGGGAAGTAGCAGCGTTGCAGCAGAGGGAAGAGCAACTTCTCCTCATGTTTAATTTGCTTAGTACCCCATTGGCAGGCCGAGCAAGGTACGCAGTGTTAATATTTGTTTTGTGTGTTTATTTCTGAATGAGATGCGTTTGTTTGTTGCATGATGTTGTTGGTCGTTTAGCTCTGTTTGTTGATTGATTCAGGTTTTCTTATTCATTTCATGTAATTTTTTGTGTATATGTATATTCATAATTATATGTATTTATTTCAGCATGTCTTTTATTTTGTATATTCATTGTATTAATTACTTTAGTTATTTCTTTGTGTAGATTCACGGTGCTTAAATTAGTTAATGTAAAGGGATGCTCATGATGAGCTAATAAAAGAGAATGCACTCATCAGAAACTCTCTGTCACGTTTTTTGGAAACTAAGCGGCAGCTACATATTCTTGTACGTTTTTTCAAGTGATATACATACTTAACTATTATATAGGCCCATTTCTTTTCACACTTACTACTATGTTCCTATTTAGGTGTTATTTTCTATCCTTGAAATATAATTTCAACTGTACATTAACTCTTTCTTCGTCAGAATTTTTTAAAAGCCATTTTTGATAATTCTCACAATTTTCATGGCTCCCAGAATATTTTGTTGTAGGGTTATTCCATGACAACTCATCAGCTTAAAACCCTCGCGGCTTCTTCGGTCAAAAATGAACGGTCCGAAACCGTTTACGTTTTGAAATGTTTAATTATTTTGCTTCATCGGAGGGGGATGAAACTTGGTGACTTTTGTTGTATTACCTATGTGAACACACAAAAAAATCAAGGAGATGATTTGGATATGTTAAAGGGTCGTAAAAAAATGACCGACATTGGAAATAAATGGGAAATACGAAAAAATAGGAAAACTCAGAGAAACTTTTGGTGGTACAAACTACAGATCAGCCACTGTATAGAAAAAAAGTGTACAGCAATCATCAAGAGTGCAAATAAGACACCCACGCACACAAACACACACACACACACAGAGATAAACTGGCAAGACTGCAAATTTTTAGAACATGCAAAATAAAATCAATAAATGAAAAATAAAAACCTCTCGCTCAAATGCACGCACACACACGCACACATACACACACACACAGAGAGAGAGAGAGAGAGAAATGAACTGGTAAGACTGCAACAGGCAATTTTGAGAATATGCAAAAATAAATAAATAAAAAATACAAAAGACTCTCACTCAAATGCAACACGCACACACACGCACTAACACACTCTCACACACTCACTCACACACACACACACAGAGAGAGAGAGAGAGAGAAACTGGCAAGACTGCAACAGCAAATTTTTAGAATATGCAAAATAAAATCAATAAATGAAAAAAAAAAAAAAAAAAAAACTCGCTCAAATGCACGCACGCACACACACACACGCACACATACACACACACACACCCACACACACACACACAGAAATGAACTGGTAAGACTGCAACAGCAAATTTTGAGAATATGCAAAAATAAATAAATACAAAATACAAAAGAGACTCTCGCTCAAATGCACACACACACACACACACACACACACACACACACACACATAAATTAACAAATTTTGAGAATGTGAAATAAAATCAATAAATGAAACACCCGCACACACAGACAGAAATGAACAGGCAAGACTCATATAAAATCAATAAATCATAAATAAATTAAAATCCAAAAGAGATTCTTATCCTCTCTCTTACAGACAGACACACACACACACACACACACACACACACACACACACACACACACACACACACACACACACACACACACACACACACACACACACTCTCTCTCTCCAGGCCAATCACAGTATTTGTTTATAAAACGTGCTGGCCAGAAGATGTGAAAACCAGCAATATCTGCCAAAATTGCAAACTTCATGTGTGCAAGAGACACTCTGTCACTATCTGTTGCATCTGCAGTAATGAGAAAAATAATTAGGCTACAGTTTGTATGTATATAGTTCAAATAATAATAATAATAATATTTATTTGTCTTCAATTTACTGATCAATTTACTGTTTGATAATTATTGTTTGTTCTTATTTTAGCATAATATGAGTTCCTGATATCTATTCCATATGCAACAATAAATATAATAATTACAGTTTGTATGTATATAGTTCAAATAATGTTTATTCTTACATTTGTATTCCTATTTTTTAACCTACAGTTTGATAATGATTGTTTGCTATTATTTTATGTTTTTGCTGTTCGATCATAATTGCTGTTCCCTTCTGAAGTTTTTATTACCATTTATAGAATTAAAATGAATAAAATACCAATTCATTGCAAAATGTCTGTATAAAGTGTTTTGAATTATCACTATCCATCCTTTATTTTGTTCGATTTTTTAATTATCAAATACTGAGTAACAAAAATGTTTGCATTGTGTTCCCTTTCTAACCAAATGTTATTGTTTGATTGTAATCATAATGCCAAACCTGATACTTATCTAAAAAAAAAAAAAAAAAAAAAAAGTAGTCTTTTAGAATATCTAAATATATATCTAAATAAAAAAACGAATAAGATAGAGAAATCATGTCTAAAACAACAATAGGAATCAAAAAGCCTTTCTATGTATTTATATAGGAAGCTAGGCAGCCTACAGGCAGTTCCCTTTCAGTCGATAACCACAGACGTAGTCGACGGTCGACTGAATGGGGATCGCGTCAGAGAGCCTATCATCTTCGAGTACTATTGAACGAGCCAATGTAATTGGCGTGCGTGATTCGCATCACACACTCCGCCCCCGCGGCGCGGGTATAAATACGGAAGTGGATGCACGCACTAGTTGCCTTTGTTGTTTACAACAAGTGAGTGTGTCGGTGTTCTTCAGGAAGACTCTCCCAGTGCTGGTGTTCTACAGCGCGAGTGCAGCGGTGATCGCAAGCTTTGAGCTCTCAACTGCTGTTTTAACAGCAACAAATTCTAAATGTTTGTGTGTGTTGACAGTTGGTTAGAGGGCGGAAAAGTGAGTGCTTCACTGTTTCAGTTCTCTGTTCAGTGTTGCCACGGTCATTCCCCTGTGTGCTCCGGCACTGGTGACGGTCCTATTTTCTGAAAGAGCAACACGGGTGCGTTTGCGTCTTTTTCAAGATGTCATTCCACCTGTGCGTTTCTGGATGCGATCGTTCCCTTTTCCTCTCTGACGGTCACAATTGTTGCATCACGTGTTTGGGCTGTATGTTTATATGTATATAAATATGTATGCATATGTGCTTATATGTTCCCTTTCGTTGTCACTCCGAGTTACGTCGGATGACGACGAATGGGGTTTCGCTTAGAAAGCCTATCAACTTCGAGTATTACAAAACGAGCCAATGGCAAAGAAATGCCATGGGTCTGCGGAATTTGCATGACGTAACTCCGCCCCACCTCGTGCGTATAAAAGGAGGAAGTCCGCAACAGCAGTTTATGTTTTCGCTTCGGAGCCAAGTGTATTCTTCTCTCCACAAGCCATCTCTGAATTGTCAGCTTTACAAACGAGTACCTCGAGTGTTGGTGTGACGGCGATCTACGGCGAGCGCGTGCTACCTGCTGATCTGTTGCAGTGGTCTGCCAGTCGGTGCGTGTCTCCCCGGGTGCTTCAACACTTGAGTTTTCTCTCACTAAAAGAGCTCGCACGCGGCACGTCTTTTTAAAGACGGCTTGCCCGTGCATTTCAAAAAAAAAAAAAAATGAATGGTGCGGCAGCTTGGTATCGGACTCTGATGGGCACGAGCGTTGTCTAGTATGTTTGGGCTTGATCATGCTAGAGCAGCGCTCGTGGATGACTCATGTTTTCTCCGTGGAAACATGATCATCGCGTCATTAAGGTCGAGACTCGGTGAACTCACATGAGTGAGAGTCCCCTCATCCACCCCCCGTTCTTCGGCTGGTGGCCAGGGTGACCTGAGGGTTATGGTCTGGAACAAGGGGCCGACTATGTGTCCGCGACCCCAGCCCCCCTCTTCAATGACGGTGCCTGCTAGTAATCAGGTGATTCCCACGGGTCTACCCTCTGGTGGCCCGTGTGTTTCATTTGAAGCTACAGAGGATGATATTATGTTTGTAGCAGCTTCACTAGGTGGGTTTGATTTTCCTGGAAGTGACGACTCGTCGAGTCTGATCCGGAGATGACGGCCATGCTTTCCCGTGACGATTGGTTTTTGGGTGAGGCCGCCGACCCTCGTCCACGGCAAACCCCAATACCATTCTTCCCGGACGTGCATGATGAGATCAGGGACCAGTCGGTGATCTCATCCGCCTTTCCTCCCCTCGATGGGGCCGCTGCCCATGGGTACACTGGGGTTCCCCCGGCTGAACGCTCTGTTGCGATGCTATGTGTCCTCAGAGTGCTTCTTCTCGGCGCAATCCTAAGCACCCGTCCGTGGCCTGTAGTTTTTCGTCTACGCTTGTGGCGAGATCCTATAGCGCCATGGGACTGGCAGCCGCCTCACTGCATGCTATGGTCATTCTGCTGGTCTACCTGACCCAGATGCTCATGGTCCTGCACGAGGGCGGGACTGACCCAGGGTTCTTTACTGAGCTGCGCGCCGCCACTAACCTTGCTCTCCGAGCGACGAAAGTGGCCGTACGCTCCCTGGGTCAGGTGATGCTCACCATTCGGTGGCTGTACCTCTTTGATGTGCTGGATGTCGTGCGGACCCGTCTGTCCTCTTCGGCCTCTTCGGCGGTGCGGTTGAGGGCTGGCCCAACAGCTCTCAGCCGCCCATGAGCAGACTGACGTTGATTCTGTCCCGACGGCCCCGCTGTCCGCTCAGATCCCTCGGTCTGCCCACCACCGAAGGCGCCCTCCCGCGGCTCCCACCCTGCCCGCGGGCGGACGCCACAGCCCTCTCTAGCCCCGCCCCCTGCTACACGCTGGGTTAAGCGGCGCTCCTGAGACGGGCTCCTCGGGGATGGAGCAGGCTGAGGTTGACTTTGTCCCGACGGCCCCGCCGTCCGCTCAGGTCCCTCGGTCTGCCCACCGCCGAGGGCGCCCCCCCCGCGGCTCCCACCCCGCCCGTTCACCCGGGCCGGCTCTGGAGGCCGCGGTCGGACGCCACAGCCCTCTCCAGCCCCGCCCCCCGCTACACGCCGGGTTAGGTGGCGCTCTTGAGAGGGGCTCCCCAGAGATGGGACTCAGTTCTTTCCAGGAGTTGGTAGCAGGACCACTCCTTTCCCCGGTGGAGGGCCGGGGAAGAATCCTTATTCGCAAAGAACTGACTCTCCCGTCTCTGAGCACACAGAGTTCTCGGACGACACAGAGCGCCGCCCTCTAGCCGTGCTCTCCTCGTCCCCCTCTGTCCCAGAGGTGGTTGACATGGCGTGCCGTCCACGGACCTCTTCGCCCCTGTCCCCCTCTGTCACCAGACCCCTGGCAGAGCAGGCCCCCGCGGGACGACCAGCCTGGTGCTCCCCTGGCCCCCTCTGCCAGGGCGCGGTTGCTAACTGTGCCCCCACACTGGACCGCTATGCCGTCCACGTCTGGGCCAGTTACTCCGCTTCGCTGCCCCTCCAGGGGGACGCCTGTCGTCCGCTTGATCCCGCTGGTTCAGTTCCTGGGAGCCTGGCTAGAGCTTCCCCGTCTGTCCCGCTGGATCGCGCGCACCGGCAGGCTCGGCTATGCGATTCAGTTCGCACTGTCTCCTCCCCGCTTCCGGGGAGTCCGCTCCACTTTGGTCGGTGGCAATGCCCCCGTCAGGAGAGCAGAGGTTGCCACCCCTGGCGAAGGGTGCAATCGAGACTGTCCCTCCAGCCGAGATGAGGTCCGGCTTCTACAGCCCCTACTTCATTGTCCCCAAGAAAACCGGTGGGTTACGGCCAATCCTGGACTTGCGCGTGCTGAACCGCTCCCTTCACAGGCTGCCGTTCAAGATGCTCACCGCCAAACGCTTTTTCGAATGCGTGCGGCCCCAGGATTGGTTTGCAGCGATCGACCTGAAGGACGCCTACTTTCATGTCTCCATTCTTCCTCACCACAGACCGTTCCTACGGTTTGCTTTCGAGGGGCAGGCATACCAGTACGTGGTTCTCCCCTTCGGGCTAGCCCTGTCTCCTCGCATCTTCACGAAGGTCGTTGAGGCTGCCCTTGTTCCCCTTCGGGAGCACGGGGTTCGCATCCTGAGTTATATCGACGACTGGCTGATCCTAGCTCACTCTCGAGATCAGGTTTGCGAACACAGGGACCTAGTGCTCCGGCACCTAGCTCGTCTGGGCCTTCGGGTCAACTGGGAGAAGAGCAACTTTGCCCCATGCAGAGGATCTCTTTTCTCGGTATGGACATCGACTCGGTCGCCATGTCCGCGCAGCTTACAAGAGCGTGCAGTCACTGCTGACTTGCCTGAGACAACTCGAGGGCAAGAGTGTGGTTCCACTGAAACTTTTTCAGAGGCTCCTGGGGCATATGGCATCTGCAGCCGCGGTCACGCCGCTCGGATTGCTTCATATGAGAACGCTTCAGCTTTGGCTTCGCGACCGAGTCCAGAGGTGGGCATGGCAACAAGGCACGCTCTGAGTACCAGTTACTCCGACCTGCCGTCAGTTCCTCACCCCGTGGTCGAACCTCAGTTTTCTCAGGGCGGGTGTCCCCCTGGAACGAGCTTCCCGGCATGTTGTTGTCTCAACAGATGCCTCCACCTCGGGCTGGGGCGCCATGTGCAATGGACATGCTGCTGCGGGCTCCTGGACAGGACCCCAGCGGCTATGGCATGTCAATTGCCTCGAGTTGTTGGCAGTACATCTTGCCTGCACCGCTTCCTGGCGTTGCCCCTGGGTCAACACGTACTAGTCCGTTCAGACAATACCGCGACTGTAGCGTACATCAACCATCAAGGTGGTCTACGCTCCTGCCGTATGTCACAACTCGCCCGCCACCTCCTCCTGTGGAGTCAGAAGCATCTGAGGTCGCTTCGAGCCATTTTCTTTCCCGGAGCGCTGAACTGTGCAGCCGACGAGCTCTCACGGCTTCAGCCCCTCCCTGGAGAATGGCGACTCCATCCCCAGTCGGTTCAGCTGTTTTGGGACCAGTTCGGGGACGCACAGATAGATCTGTTTGCCTCTCACGACTCGACCCATTGCGCTCTGTATTTTTCCCTGACCGAGGGCACGCTCGGCACGGATGCACTGGCGCACAGCTGGCCGCCGGGCCGCAAATATGCGTTTCCCCCAGTGAGCCTTCTTGCGCAGACCTTGCGCAAGGTCAGGGAGGACGAGGAGCAGGTCATTCTGGTCGCGCCGTATCGGCCCAACCGGACCTGGTTCCCCGAACTTGTACTCCTCGCGACAGCACCTCCCTGGCCCATTCCTCTGAGGAAGGACCTTCTTTCTCAGGGACGGGGCACCCTGTGGCACCCTCGCCCCGATCTCTGGAGCCTCCACGTGTGGCTCCTGGACGGCTAGAGGTAGGTTGAGTACCCTTCCACCAGCGGTGGCGGCTACCATCACTTCCGCTAGAGCGTCGTCCACGAGACACGTCTATGCGTTGAAGTGGAACCTCTTCGTTGACTGGTGCTCTTCTCACCGAGAAGACCCCCGGAGATGCTCGATCAGCGCTTTGCTTTCCTTCCTTCAGCAAGGGTTGGAGCGAAGGCTGTCTCCCTCCACTCTTAAGCTCTATGCTGCCGCCATTGCCGCACATCATGACCCGGTCGAAGGTAAGTCGGTAGGGAAGCACGACCTGGTCATCAGGTTCCTGAGAGGAGCGAGGAGACTATATCCTCCTCGCCCTCCTCTTGTTCCCTCTTGGGACCTCTCAGTGGTTCTAACTGCCCTGAGGAGTGCTCCCTTTGAGCCCCTGCAATCAGTCGAGCTTAAGTTCCTGTCAATGAAGACAGCGCTCCTGGTTGCACTGGCCTCCATCAAGAGGGTAGGGGACCTGCACGCATTCTCCGTCGACGAAGCGTGCCTGGAATGCGGGCCGGCCTTCTGTCACGTGATCCTGAGACTCCGGCCCGGATATGTGCCCAAGGTTCCTACCACTCCCTTTCGGGACCAGGTGGTGAACCTGCAAGCGCTGCCCCCGGAGGAGGCAGACCCAGCCTTGGCACTGCTCTGTCCAGTACGCGCTCTTCGCGCATATGTAGACAGGACGCAGTGTTTCAGGACCTCAGACCAGATCTTTGTCTGTTATGGTGGGAAGCTGAAAGGAAAGGCTCTCTCCAAGCAAAGGTTGTCTCACTGGATAGTGGACGCCATTGATTTGGCATACCAGCAGCAAGGTCGACCGTGCCACCTTGGTGTGAATGCCCACTCCACCCGGAGTGTGGCATCCTCTTGGGCTCTAGCGCATGGCGCCTCGCTAACAGACATCTGTAGAGCTGCAGGCTGGGCGACACCTAACACATTCGCCAGATTCTATAATCTCCGAGTGGAGCCAGTGTCCTCTCATGTACTCGAGAGGCATCTGTAGAGCTGCAGGCTGGGCGACACCTAACACATTCGCCAGATTCTATAATCTCCGAGTGGAGCCAGTGTCCTCTCATGTCCTCTCATGTGTGGCATCCTCTTGGGCTCTAGCGCATGGCGCCTTGCTAACAGACATCTGTAGAGCTGCAGGCTGGGCGACACCTAACACATTCGCCAGATTCTATAATCTCCGAGTGGAGCCAGTGTCCTCTCATGTACTCGCTTCAACTAGCTAGTACCGGACCCGCTCAGGTGTCTTCGCTTGCTCGCCATTCCACTCCACGGACTGGATACGTGCGATATTCTCCTCAGGTGAGCTTCTCCGAAAGCCCTGAGCTCCTCCAGCACTCCTGACGTCGGCGCCAGTGTCTCTTGCCTGCGTGTCGGCTAGGTGCCTCCCGTGTGCATGGTCCCTCCCTTGAGCGACCCCCACATGTGTATTTCCACTGTAAGCCTCTCTGAGCATGTGTCTTTCCCTTGGCAAGCCACCTTGCCACCCCTGGGGTTGAAATATTCCACCTGCGGCTGGACACCCCAGTGTTCTCCATATGTTTCCTTTGGGTCATATGTGTATTCTCTAATTCCCCCCCCCCCCTCTGGGTTGGCATTAATTGCATACTTCCCCTAGCTTGGGATATGCTTCCCAGTGTACCTTGGTATTCCTGTGTTAAATGGAGTCCTTCGTCCAGTCTATGACAGGGATCTCGATTTACGCAGGGCACTGGAAGACAGCTGAGAAGGTGGCGTGATTAGACTGGTAACCCCATTTGTCGTCATCCGACGTAACTCGGAGTGACAACGAAAGGGAACGTCTACGGTTACGTATGTAACCCTCGTTCCCTGAGTAGGGAACGGAGACGTTACGTCTGCCTGCCACTTTCCGCTGTACCGCGGGGATCGCCTGAGCTCAGTCTTGGCTCCTCAGCGAAGAAACATAAACTGCTGTTGCGGACTTCCTCCTTTTATACCCACGAGGTGGGGCGGAGTTACGTCATGCAAATTCCGCAGACCCATGGCATTTCTTTGCCATTGGCTCGTTTTGTAATACTCGAAGTTGATAGGCTTTCTAAGCGAAACCCCATTCGTCGTCATCCGACGTAACGTCTCCGTTCCCTACTCAGGGAACGAGGGTTACATACGTAACCGTAGACGTTCAGCATGCTGAGGCAGCTTTTGTCGACGGCTCATGTTCTCATTGCGGGAATATGACTGTCGCGGTGTTGAGATCGAGACTCGCCTTCGTCCGCGAAGCGCGAGTCCCCATTACCATGCCCCACCCCCCGGTGCCGTGTGGGATGGGTGATCGGAGGATAGTGATGGATGTCTCGCCCGGTAACCATTCCCTGTGGGCTCCTCACTCCTCCATCACACCGCAGCCGATGGGATTCCTGTTGAGCATGCTGGTCCCTCTGTAATGGACTGATCAGCTGTTTCAATGGGGGTTCCCCCAGAGGATAAGATGTCGATAGCGGCATCGGAGGGTGAGCTGGCCTCTGGAGATGACGACTCGGCTGTGTTATCTCCCTCTGGGAGTGTAACATTGCCCGAGCCAGATCCAGAAATGTCAGCTATGCTGAAACGGGTGGAACGAGGATATTGGATAGTGGAGTTTCTATCCCGCTCAAGTCAGTGATAAGCATCACATTAGGTGTTGAGCAGACGTGCTCCTGAAAATCCAGTGATATTCATCACACCTAGTGTTGAGCAGTGCTCCTGACTTGTGTGTGCTTATCTTATCCTGCTGGCGAAGGATTTGATATAGCCGCTCCTCCAGCCGGTACGAAGACCAGTTGTAAACACGTTCTTCGTGCTACTAGGTGGTGGGTCGTGACCATCTTGGCCCAAGATTGGTCTGCAGCTCCGACCTGAAAGACATGTGCTTCAGATCTCTACATTCCACACCGCAGGCCATCCTGTGTGTTGCGTGTGAGGGTTGAAGTATCAGTACAGAGTCCTTTCCTTCGAGTGCTCAAGAGCCCGTTGGGTCTTCAGGTCAACTGGGAGAGAGTAATCTCGCCCACGGGCTGAGTATCTCTTTTTCAGTTTTGGAGATGGACTCGGTCTAATACGTCTCTCCAATGAGAGTGTGTTCAGCTGGTGTTTGAAGTGAGAAAGGGTCCCACTGAAAGAACTTTCAGAGGCTCCTGGGGTATATGGTAGATGCAGCCATTGGCTTCCTCCATATATGACCGCTTCAGCGCTAGCCTCATGATCGAGTCCCGAGGTGACCGTGGCAGAGCAACTCACCCTGTGTGACTATAGTCATCCCGGTCTGCTGCCAAACCCTCTTCAACTGAGGGGCCATGTATAAAGGGCGTGTTTTAACAGGGGCCTGGGCGACCCTCGACTAGACGGGCATATGTGCCTTGAGTTGTTGAACATTGCGACTGTTGCTTAAGCTTCCCTCGCATGTCACGACTCACCCGTCACCTCCTCCTTGGAGTCTGAAGCTTCTGAGGACGCTTTGTTCCATTATTTCTGCTCTACTCAGTCGTGCCGCCGATGAGCCTCACGACAGTTAGAGCCAGGGTGAGTGGAGACTCCATCCCCTGGGGTCCAGCTGGGTCATGACCACTTCGGAGCCGCCCAGTTGCCTCTCCGGTTTCGTCTCCTTGCCAGTGTTGTCCGAGCGGACTACCCTTGGTCAGACACTAGCTCTCAGCTGCTCCAGGGGCCCGCAGAAATGCGTTTCCCCAGTGAGCCTCCTAAAAGCGACTGCGACTCAGGGTCGCCTGGCGCCTGCTCAAGTCAGTGAATTCATCACACGTCATGTTGAGCAGAAATGCTCCTGAAATTCAGTGAAGTTCATTGCACTCAGGTGTTGAGCAGCAATGCTCCTGTAGCTCAGTGAATTCATCACATTCAGGTGTTGAGCAGAAATGCTCCTGAAGCTCAGTGAATCCTTTCACACTCAGTGTTGAGCAGAAATGCTCCTGTTGCTCAGTGAAGTTCTTTGCACTCAAGTGTTGAGCAGAAATGCTCCTGTAGCTCAGTGAACTTATCACACTCAAGTGCTGAGCAGAAAATGCTCCTGAAGCTCAGTGATCTTCACATGTTGTGTTGAGCAGTGCTCCTGTCTTTTTGCACCCGTCGCTTGCACCTACGGTGCCAAGTCAGGAGGGAGCAGGTCTTCATAGTTGCCCCTTATTGGCCCAACCAGACCTGGTTCCCATCGACAGCCTTCCTGACTTTCCCTGAACACTTTTTCAGGGACGGGGCACGATGGCACCCGCGTTCTACCCCTGGAGATTCCGGGCGGTCTTACGTCTGAAAGCGGAGGTTCAGGTGGCTATCACAGGGACATGTGATAGTTACCATCACTTCTGCGAGCACCCCCTAGAAATGGGTGGCGTGCTTACGCCTTTAGAAGTGGAACCTAGTCGTTGAGTGCGTCTTCTCTCCAGAGGAGATCCTGAAAGCTTTCGATCATTTCAGTGCTCTCTTTCCTGCAAGATGGGTTGGAGTAGGCTGTTTTCCTTCCCTCAAAATGATGTTGCCTCTGTGTTTAAACGACGCTCATCGTGATGCAGAAGTATGGAGAAGTACGTCCTGATCGTCAGGTTCCTGAGGAGCAAGGTAATGTAAATCCTTGCGTCCCTCTTTATCCTCTTGGGCCTTATCTCTGGTGCAACTGCACTGCAGAGACCGCCCCTGAGCCACTGCAGGCAGTGAGTTAAAAATTCTGTTATATCAGTTCTCCTGCTCGCATGGTCTCTACTAGAGGGTAGGGACTTGCTCGCTTTCGGTCAACGTATTGTGCCTGGAGTTCGGGCCGGCTAACTCTCACAAGCTCAGACCCCGGCTTGGATTGTGCCCAAGGTTCCTACCTCTCCCCTAATAGGAGCAGGTGGTGAGCCTGCAAGCGCTGCCCCGGAGGAGGCAGATCCAGCCCTGGCTTTCTCTGTCCGTTCGCTTATAGCGGTTAGATGTGTACAGAATGCAAGCCATAGACCTCAGACCAGCTTTAGAAATATCTGTTAGGAATTCAGCAGAGAGGGAAGGCTGTTTCCAAGCAAAGTTGGCCACTTAGTGCCTACTTTCATTTCGGTAAAAAATTCCGAGATGCAACATGTCCACTTAGGTGTTGAGCTCCTCTATGATGAGTGTAAAATGCTCCGCCTGGGCATTGACGATATGCTTTGCTAAACAGATTCTAGAGTTGGGGGCTGGACGACACCTAGTTGAACTGCTGCTTCCCGTGGGCTCCCTTCTCATGAAGCCAGTTTCACCGTGAGCCCGGTTCAAGTGTCGGCTTGCTGCGCCATTCCCCTCCTATAGACTGGATACGCGCGCTTCTACTCCAGTTGAGTTCCCTTAAATCGAACCCTGTTGAGTTCCTCCATACCCCTCCGACGCCGGATGTGCGGAACGTCCTGTGTCAGGCCTACCACTCGTAAGCAGTGTGAAACCTGTGTTAGGCTGGGTCCATATGTTGCGGTCCCTACGGTGATCCCATATGTGTATTCTTCCATGATACGGCTCCCCACGGCGAGCCCGTGTCTTCCCTCGGCAGAGTCTCTCTGCCGTCACTGTCCGGTGAGTCTCCCCCCGTCTTAGGCTGGAGCCACCCCAGTGACATTCCATATGTTGTACTGCACGGTCATCCGCCCAGTTCATATGTGTATTCTCCACGTTACCTCCCTCCAGGTAGGTTGTGGCTTCCGCAGTGTCCCTTCCTTCCAATGTACGGGGAACGCTTTCCCAGTGGTCCTGTAGGAACAGCAGTGACTTCCCTGGCCTAAGCCCTGTCCTTCCCCGCCTTAAAATTGCGGGGGCATCAGGAGGCTTTTTGTCTAGGCACTGGAAGGTGGCAGCTTTAGTGGCGTTTTCAAAGGTTATCCCCATTCAGTCGACCGTCGACTACGTCTGACGTTATCGACTGAAAGGGAACTTCCTGGTTGCGTATGCAACCCCCGTTCCCTGAAGGAGGGAACGGAGGACGTAGTCCCCTTACCACTACCGCTGGACCACCGCTGTCTCCGGGTTACGCTCGGCTCCTCAGCAAAAAAGCAACTAGTGCGTGCATCCACTTCTGTATTTATACCCGCGCCGCGGGGGCGGAGTGTGTGATTCGAATCACGCATGCCAATTACATTGGCTCGTTCAATAGTACTCGAAGATGATAGGCTCTCTGACGCGATCCCCATTCAGTCGACCGTCGACTACGTCCTCCGTTCCCTCCTTCAGGGAGGCATACGCAACCAGGACGTTACAGGACATTTCACACATTTATATATTTTTAAAGCCACTAGATGGCGCTCTTCTCACTTGAAAACATTTTTTTTTTATTCTATTTTTTATGTGAAATGTAGCATTTATTGAAAAAAAAAAAAAAATATATATATATATATATTAATTATAATGGAAAAAAATAGCTCATAAAAAATTATATAATTAATGCAAAGTATCATAAAAATCTTTAAAAATTCTAAATAATAATAAAAAAAATATTATTGAACAAAAATATATTTCATTGGTTTTCCTGGGGGAAAAAAAAGTTAAATTTTAAGGCTTCGGTCTTTTTTGACCGAAATGAAGCTAAGTGTAAACCCTAAACGAAGAAGCCGTGTTAAAATTTTGAAAAAATAATTATGGTGAAAGAAATACATAAATGAACAAGAAAGCCAAAATATTAAAAGTCATGCATGTATATTTACTTTGTAATTCACTGTTTGTAGAGGGAGGGTCAAAATTACAATTTTCACCTGAGATTTGGAGCCAAATTACAGGGGGTAAATATGGTTTTAGAAAGATGGCAGCATCATCATTTTATTTTAACATGGATATTGGTATGTCTATTAGTTGAATCTGTGTACTTTAGTAATCTTTGTTGATTTATATGCCAAAGGTGATAGTTCAAAAATGGGGAAAAGCACTTCTTGTGTTTTGTTTTTTGCCCCAATTTTGCATGCCTGTTACTCAATAATTATTACAGATATCTTAAAATCCTTTTTTAGATTTTGGTTTTTAACAAACATTTATTTTGGTATCTTCATTTTAATGGTTTATAATCACTTTTTCTGTGCATACGCTTTGAATGTGTGTGCAGCACACATGTGAAAAAAGTTTTTAATAGGCTACTCAAAAGTGTGAAAGCAGTATAAGTCAAGTATGTTTAAGAGTAATTTTAAGTATATTTCTGAGAAGTACATAAAAAGTAGCTTGAAATTATGCATTCTTAATTTTTATTGAAAAAAATATATACTAATAGCACACTTGAATATACTTGGAAGGGTTTCTTTGAGGCATAACTTGAAGGGGAATGGCTTGTAGTACTGCAAGATGCTGACAGACCCTTCTCAAATAACATCTCAGAAAAAAAGGATTTACATAATATTACATAAACATGAAAATATCTGCTTTATGCCATTATGATATCCGACAGGAAACATTTTAGATTAGAGGCATATTATAGATTAGCAAAACACTTAAAATGTTACAAATCCTTCAAATTGCACATTGAATAGTTGCCTGTGTGATCTACATGTGCTATAAGTGTAATATTTATTTTACTGCTCTGCCATGCATTGCTGCTGATGTGCAGCTAAACAAAAACTTAGTGAGCCTTCACCTGCCATGACCAGCTGCAAAGTGCAGAGGTCACTGCCATACTGGTTGTTTGCCATGAAGATAAGCTGCCCTACATCCGTGCTTTTCACTTTGGCAATGTGGAGGGCATGCTGGTCATCGTCAGGCATGGTCATCTCTATTGCACCAGGTTTATTGACAAGCACCACTCCCCTTCTGGTAAACAATGTTATACTTAATATTCACAATTTATATTGTAGTTTGAATGTTTGGTTTGCATTTGTCACTAACCTTTTCCACATGGATGTTGCTTGGACATGATTAAGGGTTATTGTGATGGTGACAGGGTGGTTCTCAACTACATACACGATATCAGGTTTGTCCAGGATTACTGGTGCGTTGTGTAAATACTGTCCTATGATATGGAAAAATAATGAAAACATGATTTCAACAAGTCTACACACATTCATGATTTCCCATGCAAAAAGCCTATGACAATAGCATTAATTTAAAGTGCAGAATACCAGAAGGTGTTGTATGAGTCATCAGGGACAGCATGAAAATATGTCATCAAAAAGTAAAGGATATCTACAAATTTATCTACTGTGAGTACAGAGAACTTGAGCACAATCTTTTTCTATACCTCTGTCAATGAGCTGGACCAGGTCAGTGGGTTGTGAGGGTTTGCTGAATGCTTTTCCGGTGGCACTAAGGACTCTGAAGGAATAACACACTCCCTTAGAAAGTGAGGGAATCGTATAAGAGGTGGCTCTGAGGCTGGAGGCAATGGTTGTCCATTGGTTGGAGCCCAGAGCTTGTAGTTGAACAACGTACATGAGTGAAGCAGGATCTGAAATGAATGAAGGACAAGGAAAATGCTATAGGGGAGGCTAGGATTAACAGGTATACTTTGACTGAGATGAGAAGTCATTGGATATTTTTGTTTAAATGACTGAAATGACATCTGTGATTAAACTTTTATCTTCATGTTTTATTCTATGACATAACATACATCAGTAATGCCCCCTTGTGATTTTGTAAAGCTTTTGCTTAAAAATTAAGTTAACCTCTTAGCCTTCATCAGTGCGCCGGCGCTCTGACGCGTTTTTTGTTTATTTAGTTCAAATTTACTATCAGATTTAATGTTATACCGTGACAAACTATACATGGTTAAAAAGATATAATACTCAAGATTCAGTATTTGACCACTATTGTATTCTGAGAAACTTATAGTGACAGTTATGTCTTAATTTGTGTCAGGAGTTATGAAATGAAAAAATGAGTCGATACCTTTAATATGAATTATGAGCGTCAACTGGTCCATTCATAAAAAACACTCCGTGCTGTCGTCATGACAGCGATTCACAAAACATCGTCCCTCAGGGCTTTAGCTCAAAAATGTGCAGACTTGGAGAAATATTGATATATTCTCATAGATTCACATCATATTTCTATAGACAGGAATAATATTTATTGAATTTATACCCAAATGCGTCGATGTAATCATTATGATCGCTTCTTACTGAGATGTGCTGTGTTTTCAATTCATACCAATAGCCTGAGGGCGCTATATGCACAATAACAGTCCAAATATTGCTCATGAAGAAGAAGCTTAGTCATGTGACATTCCAGTACGTCATTGATACAGAAAGTAGCTGACAGAGATCGCTGTAACATGCAGATAAAGATGTTTTGAAGACAATAAACATGATTGCAATGATATTTGAGTTACCTGTGTTCTTCAAGCCATGCCAGGTATTTCATAATAATAGATTATATTTATAATGTAATGCTAATCGATATAGATTTCATCATCGTGCAGAACACTATAAATAATACATTTTCTGTCGGACTTTTTTTAATCTGAAGCCAAATTAGATCACAGAAGATTATTTAAAACACTCGACCTGCGTTATAAAGTAAGTTTGGAGCACAAGCATAGTTTTAATCTCATAAATGGTCGTGTATTGATGGTGTGCTAAGCTAACATGCTAGCTAGCCCAGGTGCACCTGCCACTAGCAGTTATTGTTTTATGATTTTTTTCTAAATAGGAATGCTTACTGAAATGTTTCAGTGCATTTGATACCAGTTTCAAATATTTAGTGAGAACTTTGATAAAAGAAGTTAGAGTTTGAAACCCTATGAATAGCCTGTGAATAGCCAGTCGTTAGTAGCTATAATGCAGACAAAAGAGATGCATATTTAGAGCCATAACCAGTCTGGAGAGGTGTGAATGTGTGCAGGGGAGACTCACACTGAATGGGGCTCGTTTGCACCACAAAATAATAGAGACAATAGACTGAATAGATGATTGAGAAGATGACTAAACATCAGTTTGCATTTTAGAGTCTCATCAAAATAAAGTAATTTGACATGATCTTGAAAAACATTTAACTAAATACAGAGTTTTAGACTTATCATTTTCAGATTTTAAATATAAAATGGTCACACATATGGCTTTAGCTGCAGTGCATTTCTAGATTGCTCCAGGGCCAACTTCAATTTTATTTTCATGAAGATGTTTCATAAAAATAAATTTCTAATAACTTTACAAAACTTTGAAGCTATTTAAAAAAAAAAAATTCATTATGACAATAATTAATTCTACATTTACAATAAACTACTAGGTGTCAGCTTTCAAATGAGATCATACTTGTGCTTTTAGTGCAAAGGGTTCATGAACTGTATCTGTTTAAGTTTGGGTATGCCATTTCTGGGGATTTTTCAAAAGTACCCTTGAACCTTAACAGGTTAAGTTAATAAAATTAAGTTAAGTTAATAATAAGTGGCTAAATGGAACGTTCCGGGTTACTTGACTGTAACCCTGTTCCCTGAAAAAGTGGAACGAGATGCCTCTGTTGCTGCCCCCATAACAAACGAATAGTTGCTCTGACTTACGCCACTGGCTAGTGCGGTGGACGTAGGTCTGAAGAGCACAAACTGGACATAGTCTGTGAGATCTCTCCTGCTCCAGCATTGTGAACGGTGGAGGGCAGAAGGCCTCTAGAGTGACCGAATGTATAGCCCAAGAAACGCAGGTAATCAGGATGAGGATGCAAAATCACCAATCAAAATTTCACCATTCCTGGGGCAAAGTCTAAGCAGGATGGCGATATTGACAGAGCCTGCATATCCCAGATTCTTTTTAGAGAGGTTATAACCATAATAAAAACCTTTAGTGTCAGAAAGGGTAAAAAATCTTTAGGGTCAGAAGTTTGTCAGACACTGACTCTAGAGGTTCAAAGGGGGTCTCAACCAGACCCTCGAGAACTATTGCTAAGTCCCATGAAGGGGATCTTGGTTCTTATGGGAGGCCTCAGTCGTCTGGCCCCACGAATGAAGCGAGCGAGCAGAGAATGTGTCCCGAGTGGCACCCCGTCAACCAAGGCGTGGCAAGCCGAAAGAGCGGCCACATAAACCTTGAGAGTGGCGGGGCATGTGCCTGTTGATAATTTTTCCTGCAGGAAGTCCAGAACTGAAGCAATCTGGCAGTTAACCGGATCAGCATTATGCACAACACACCACCTTTCAAAAACACCTCATTTGTTGGCATAACTCTTTCTAGTGGAGGAGGCCCTAGCACTTAGAATGGTCTCAAGAACGTCAGGCGAAAGCCCAGTGCTCCTCAGTTGGTACCCATCAGGGGCCAAACATGAAGGTTCCACAGGTCGGGCCTGAAATGGAATATTGTGCCCTCCGCCTGGGACAGAAGGTCCCTCCTCTTCGGAATCGCCCAAGTAAGAGGCAAGACCCTTGCTGGCGAACTCTGGCTAGAATTCCTGGGAGCAGAGCCACTGGAGGAAACGCATACAGGCGCATTTCGCCATCGCATCCAGACCCAGGGGGGCTGGGGGACTCAGAGAGAAGTAGAGGGAACATTGCGCTGTCTGATAAGAGGCGAAGAGGTCCACCTCCGCTTCGTAAAATCTGGTCCAGATCTGTTTTACTACCTCTAGGTGGAGTTTCCATTCCCCCGTCAGTAATTTCTGTCTGGACAGTAAATCCGCTCCCACATTCAGATGCCCTGGAATGTACACTGCCCTGAGTGACAGGAACTTCTCCTGGGCCCAGAGAAAAATCAGCCTCGCTATTCTGTTCAGATTGCGTGAGCGCATACCTCCCTGATGATTTATGTTAGAGACTGTCGCTGTGTTGTCCCCCCCAGCCATCAACTTGAGGCAATTGATTTGCCAATCTAGATGATGCCTCCCCAGATCCCTTGGGCTGGACGACCACTTAACCCTTTGGGGACCAGAAACGCGCTGGCGCGTTTTGGTCGTTTTTTTTCACATAGCAGAAAAATAGACTTAAAGTACTACCATCATTTCTGTTCATATAGAGTTAAGAAATATGAGAAAATAATCTGTTAAATGTCTACTTTTTTATGTGCCCACATACAATCGAAATAAAATATTGTGCTTTTGTAAAATAAAGAATATAAACAGGGTGTGCGTTCTGCCTCTCAGTCACCGTGAACTTTTTTTCTGGAGCACGTCTCTAATCTTCAACAAAACTCAGCAAATACTATTCACCCAGCCATAAGCAATATATCTTTTAAATCATTTGAGTTTGTACTTTTAAATGATCCGATTCAAAACTAAAATAAATATTCTCCGTTTATGTCATCTATATAAAAAGAGAGACGTGTCAGCCATTCTAATTATCTTTCTCTCAGCTCATTATCTCTGGTAATATGACACGCCCACGGAGAGCACGCGCTATTCAAACGCAAATATGTGAAGCAACCCATTGAGACGCGTTAATGCCCATAAACTCTGAAAACACACTATATTTTTTAGTCAGATTAATCTACTGTCGTCTTGCGCGGCTATATGAGGAACAATCCTGGGACATTTACCTACCTCAGAACAAGTGCTGGTTTATTTTCACTTCGAGGAGGAGCAATATAGAGTGATATAGAATAACGTTAGTGTCTGCAAACGGAAAAATAGCATACTGTTTAAATGTGAATCATGTTTCTGTGTGTGTGTGTGTGTGTGTGTGTGTGTGTGTGTGTGTGTGTGTGTGTGTGTGTGTGTGTGTGTGTGTGTGTGTGTGTGTGTGAATGAATGAATGAATGAACGAACGCACAGATACGCACTGTTACAGACGAAATAAAAGACAACATTTCGTTGACTAGTTTTGGATAAAGTTTTTACTCTAAAATAGACATCAAATAAGCCTTTGTTAGGAGTTTCTGCTCATATGTTAAATATAGGCCTATAGTATGTTTTGTCAATAAACTAATCAACTAAGATGTTATAGTGTTTGTTCCAATGCAAGCTATATCAAAATAATGAATCCTCAACTTTGAAATATGTATGATCAAACTAAGACATTTATGGAAAAAGACAATTTTCTTTTCAAGATGTTTCCAACTCTAACTTAGAACTTTGAACTGAAATAAAACCATGTCTATATGGTGAAGGGTGTGTGATAGAAGTGTCCAGACGTATGCACCCTGTATTTTAAAGAAGAACATTCAATTATTTGCGATACATTATTCATTCACAAAGAATTCAAGGACATTATTCATGTCCCTAAAGGTTGGAGTTTTCCTTATTTTTTTTTTATTAAGGCATTAAGATTTTTTATTCCTCTTTTTAGTCAACTTTAGCATGGGTGTGGTCACTTATTCTAAGCAGTGTGTGTGTGTGTGTGTGTGTGTGTGTGTGTGTGTGTGTGTGTGTGTGTGTGTGTGTGTGTGTGTGTGTGTGTGTGTGTGTGTGTGTGTGTGTGTGTGTGTGTGTGTGTTGTAAATAAATCCAAACAATCTAAAAGCCATTCTTTTTTAAATCTCCTCATTCTTTGTGCAAGGCTCCTCATAATGATATGGCCTGATAGCACACCTAATAGGGTCATTATGGGAGGGTCTTTGTCTTCCTCAGGTGTGAAACGCCATACATATTAATGAGAGATCACGCCTCCTCGCATAAAGCTCTCTCAAACAAAACACGTCATACACATTCTAAAATACTTTATTGACTTATCTGAATGAGTAGTCAGGATGATTCTCACATAGTTTTGGAGCAAATATTCTAGACTATGTGATACAATTTTCAAAAGTCTTGTGAAGAAATAATCAGAAATAATGTGTTTCTGATTATTATTTATAATGTGATTATTATTATAAATCACATTATTTCAGAAAGAAATAATGTGTTTTGTGGCCTTATTTCAGAAACTTTTAGTTTTATTTTTTTCAATAACCATGCATAAATAATATTCTCTCAAAAATACAAACATGTACATACATGTTGCTCACATATTATGGTAGCCCCGTTTGTGCTATATAGAGTGAATTTACACCTTTGCCATTAACATGTTTATAAATAACTGAAAAAAGCACAAATGTCAGTGCATGTCAAAACATCCCAAGGGCCCCAAAAACTCCTTGGTCCCCAGAGGGTTAAGACCGCTACCCAGCCCGACAGGGAGGCATCTGTCATTAGCATTCTGCGACGGCAAGACGCACCTAAAGTGGGACACAAGGTGAGGAACCGGGGTCTGAACCACGTAGAAAGGGAACAAAGCCACAGTACTTAACCCTTACCATAAACATGGATTTTAGAAAGGACATGAAGCACTCAGCGCGTGCTCTTGCCTTTATTTGCCCTTGGGGATTGTATAGCGATTTTGAGCCACAACTGAAGTGGTCTCATGTGCAAAAGGCCCAGAGGGATCACTGTGGACGCAGCTGCCATGAGACCTATGTAATGTCCTGACCTAGCCAGATGTTGCTTTAGGGTGTTTAAAATGGTCTTGACAACTGTCCCAGTGACAGAGTCCCATTTAACCCCCAAGCACGTTACTCTTTGGGGAGGAGAGTGAATGTTCTTCTTGGCGTTGCAACTCAGCCCCAGAGAGAGAGGATGAGCGGGGATCGATCTCAATGTCGAAGCGCCAGCTCTTGAGACTGGGCCAGTATCAGCCATTCGTCTATATAACATGGCTAGGTCAAATGTAAGGACCCCATATAGGTAAGTTTTGCCCCCAAAAGCAAACCTTGGGAACTTCCTGCGTTGTGGCAATATTTCTATGTGGAATATATGTGTCTTTAAGATCGACCGTGAAGAACCAATCACAATGTTGAATTTGCAACACGATCTTCTTGATAATTAGCATCTTGAATTTGAGCGTTCTGACGGAACGGTTCAAGCTTCAAAGATCTAAAATCGGACGCAGTCCCCCATTTATTTATTTCTTGTGACAGCTTATGCGCCTATTCCTGTTTCACAGTAGTGGGAACCACACCGTTAAAACGAGGAGAGCAACATGTTCCTTTTTACTGTCTTTAGGACACAAAAAGAGATACCCGGTAGTAGCTTTCACGCTGCCAAAGTCTCTTTATTACTTCCTGTTAGGGGAATGATAAATATTCTTTGTCCTGGGCAATAACAGGAAACAAAAGAACATTCAACATTTTGCTGGAAACTGCTGGCCCCTGAATCACCAGAGGTGGCAAGGATGTTACAGTGGTTTTGTGAGGGTGTCAGGTAGGAGCTGATTTATGCATTTTACATGCTCCGTCCCAAAGGGGCACACCCCCACAGACCTGGGACAAAAAAACTCAGGATTTTTGTCTCTGGTATATTATGAGGCTGCTGAGCTGGTCCCCAGTCTTTACGAGGGGGAACGCAACTCGCCACACTCTGCTTTTTTTATCAGATCAGCCTGGTATGCCTGCAACACTACCATAGTGCTCGGGGGCGGCACTCTCAATATTTAATTCCTCAGAATTAAGACCAGCCAGACAATATATTAATACAAGCATTTGATATATTGCCCGCGAGTGTCTCTCCAGTCTGAGGGAGCATCATATAATTGCGTGCCTTCGCACCCGCAATATATATATTATATTATATTATATATATTTACAATCTTTATTTATAAGCTTTGAGTGTTTTATGGGACTCTTTTTGCTGTGATCAGGATAGTCTGGACACTGCACGAACAATAGCCCCGAGCAGTTCTCCTTTTATCATCACGGGAGGAACGCTCGGAGGCGGCAAACTCACGAGATTCAGTGTCCTCTGCCCGAGCCGAAGAAGCTCCGAGGCACGCTTCGGTAGTCAGGCAAAAGGACATAGCGATCTGGAGAGAGAGCAAGCGATAGGGACACATCCGTTTCTCGTCCCTCAGCCAGATCGACACGTGAGCCCCACAATCGTATTGTGGGTGCTACCCGTTTGAAATAAGCAAAGCGAACGCGAAGAACTTTAACTGTGAACATTCCACTGTGCTTGCAATCACCATGCTCAAACGCAAGGGCAGCATGCTCTTCCCCCAAACAAACAAAGCAGTAAGTGTGTGTCTCCAGTTCTGACATAGGACGAGAACATGGAGGGACACAGCGCTTACCCTGTTGCTGACTCATTTCTCTTTTTGACTTTTTAGTCTGCACACTGCCAGTTGTAAAAACTAAATAACTCCTAGCAAAGATCTGTAGTAGACAGAGAGAAAATAGGTGCTTGCACACCAAACACAGAGAGGTCTCTGAAGACAAAAGACCTGACGATGCACCTGTGGCTCATCTAATCATAGCCTCGCGTCTTGGGTGCGCGTCGATGACGTCACCGACCGAGGCTATATTACCTCCGGGTCGATTCCATCGACGTGTTTACACACTATATTCACAGCAGGTCACGTTTAAAGACGTTCCAAATGCGCTAAGCAGCGCAGCATCGATTGTAGCTTTTGAAAGGGAACAACAGAGATTGTCAGGGACATTAAACGTCATCACACTGAACAGATAAACTCATCTACACACTAGTCCCGCATCAACAGCCTTATTGTGTTTATAGCCACGCTCCTGCAAACTAATCTAACTTTTGTAATGTTTTTTTAAAAGACTTAAAGAGACACTGAAGCTTAATAGTGGTGACCTTGAAGTTGTGCGACTCTGGTGTAGTTAGTTTATCTTTTTACGTTTATCTTTTTACTTCTGCCTATTGTATTTAGACTTTAGAATTTATAAAAAAAAATGTGTTAATTTGTAGAGATAATCATTATGAGCAAAATGTGCAAAAATCATAAACTTGTGTTGGTCACAGAGCTTATTTTCTGCAATAATTCAAAAGCCAATAGAGAAATCATACTGTGTTTTTGTAAAGGGAGACAGGGCAATGCTAAAAATACATAATAATCCCACTCATTAGCAAACAACAACAATCCAATGATCCAATCAAAATAGACAAAATAAATCAAGTCCTGCTCTAACTTTTTGTATCATGTTTCTCAAGTGCAACCCTCATTCACATACAGCTATATATAATGAGCCATTTCTAAATATATGGACATGTATATCATCGCTTGTTAGATTAACTCTTTCACCGCCATTCACAGAATTTTCCGTCATTTGACAACACTTCCTCGCCATTGACGGAATATTCCAGCAATCCATGTTTTCACTGTTATATAGTAGGGGGGATGCTATTACGCGTCTTCTGAAAGAGTGCATTACCTCCAGATCAAAACACAGGGGGAAAAGAAGCAGAAACAAGTAATAGAAGTATTGCTTATGCACATGTTGCAGTCTTTAACAAAGCTTTTTGTACAAAATGTTGCTTTTATGAAACTTACCAACATTCAAGTGTTGATAAAAAATACAATTACTGTTTAAAAATATGTCTAAAAGCAGAGGCTCTGTTTCTTTTGATTTCCATTACACGAGAGTAGATGTTAAAACTTCATGCTGATTTGCACTTGGCTCTGACCAAGATAAGCACCAACTAAGACATAGCTTTACAGTAAACTAATGTGATCCATATGTGTCTCCATCCATTTACGTTTCCTTCCTTATGATAATGTTAAAATCCTTCTATCTGGTGCTAATGGCTGAAGTATACTACTGGCTCCAGGGATCATCTTATTTTCTCCCTGGTGCATCAGCACACACAACGGTTGTGATGCTGGCTCCGGGGATCAACCACAGTGTGGCCTCCCCATCGCATCAGCATGATAACCGTCTGGATTGAGCTAAGTAGGGTACATCTCTGGGATCTTCAAGTGGGCACCTTCCGTCCTCAGTGTTTCGTCGACTAGCCCACGACACCTCAAGAGGGCTCGATGGTGATTCTGGCATCCCAGCATCACCCCCCTCCGTTCCCCACTCAACTCAGCCCAGCTTACTTATCAGTACATCAGTGTTTCTTTCTTTCTATTGTGCTTGAGATCCCCAGCCAGAATATTTCCGTCTCAACCACAGCTAGTTGCTGCTCCTCTCTGCTGCTTCAGATACGTTCTTCACTGTGCAAACCAACTCTTGGCCACTGAATCCGACGTCTCTGGGAAACCGGGCTGTAGAGTGTGCCACAAATCCTCGACAACCCACTTCCACTCGGTAAACCCGGACTCTCCATCCTCGCTGTTCCACTTCAGTGGCTAGTTGAGCATGTCGCAGTTTCTTCCTCTCATACGCCTCATCTACAGCATCCTCCCATGGCACTGTTAACTCAATCAGGTAAACAAGGCATGGTGATCCAGACCACCAGACAATATCTGGTCGAAGGTTAGTGGTGGCAATCTCAGGTGGAAGAATATGCCGTTGATCAACATCTGCAAGCATTTTCCGGTTTCTAGCAGCTACCAGTTGTCCTGGAATGTCGAGGATTGGTTTTAACACCTTTTCTTGGTGGTTGCTCTCCTCGGCAGAGGAATGTTGTCTTTTGTGTGTAATTCTTTGATAGAACAGGTGACAACTTATTGGTCATGTTACGCTTGTCTTCCAATGTTAAAGCCAAACATCGCAGCACCTGGTCATGGCGCCAAGTAAACCGTCCTTGGCTAAGAGCCACCTTATACCCTGTCAAAATGTGCCTTAATGTTGCAGGTGATGAACACAAAGGACATGAGGGATCCTCCCCTTTTTAGAGGTTTAGGTTATGTGGTGATGGGAGAACATCATATGTTGACCTGATGAGGAAACTGATCCTACTCTGTTCCATTGACCATAGGTCTTGCCAGCCAATCTTGTGTTGTTCCACACTCTCCCATCTCATCCATTCTCCCTGCTTGGCCTGGGAAATGGCCTTTTTACACCTCATCCTCTCCTCCTGCTTTTGCACCTCGTTGACTACCAGCTTCCTCATTTGAGCTAGGGCTGCGTTGTGCCATGTAGGAGGAGCTAAACTGAGACCAAGACCCCCTCTTCCATGCTGAACTTGTCCCACGATATGACCAATTCGAAGGGCTGCCTTTACAGTAAATTGCATGTTCAGAAATTCATACAAGAAAATATTCTGGGGGCCATGAAAGTTTTGTGGAAATAATCAAAAATGCTTGGGGTGACTGGCAACTTAAAGGGGTCATCAGATGCAAAGTTTGCATATAAATGTGTCTTTGCAGTGTGTGGACACCAGCACCCTACAATGAAAAAAATCCATTCACTCTTTTTTTTTTTATCCGCAAAAAGCCTAAACACTCTCACTAATCAAGCCATTTGAATTTTCTGAGCAATATGATGTCATATTGCTCATGCTCCGCCCACGACCACTGACGGGCTGTCCCGTACTAGCATATTTCTGCCCTCAGCCATTTGTATTCTGTCTGCCAAGGCAGGTTGCCAAGGGAGTCTTGTGTCCAAACAGAAGAGATGGGTCGGGTGAGCAGTTGCTCCTTATCATTTAAAGAGATATGCACCGAAATGGGTCGCTATGAACAGAGCTGTTTTTGAGGAGGTAAAAGGGTGTTGTTTTACACAACCATTACGGAATTTTAACCAAACTTTACATGAAGACCCTAAAGAATCATACCAACTTGTGGAAACTGGGAATCCGATAACCCCTTTAAAAAAAAGAACACTGGCGGGGAAAGATTTTTAGGTGATGGCAGAATTTACCCACTGTCACATCTTACCACACTCTGACAAAAATATCAGGAACTATCATGCCAGGATAGTTTAAGAAAAGACATAGACAAATTTACCAATGGATGGGTCCAGGTTTTTTGGTCTTTTCCAGCTCAATGAGACCGTTCTTCCAGTTACAGATCCAATCACTGGAGGACCATCAGGTGGCTCAGAAAGGCTAACTGTCAAGAAGCTACAATGTTAGTGAGGCAGACACATATGAATGTTACAATACTACTATATATGAGAGGAAGTTCCATCTACCTGTAACGTATAGATGAGCATAGCAGGCAGCCTTCCCCACTTTATTGGAGATGACACATTTATACACACCACTGTGGCCATGACACACAAAATTAATGACCAGACTGTGAACCTCCCTGTCTAGAAGAGGTACATGATAGGATATGATTAAAGACGACATGTATTCCGGAGACAATAAATGTAGTAAACGTATAAGAACCTCCCAGTTAGAATTCATGGCAGTGTTAGACTATAGATGTCCACTAATATCCTTTAAAATGCTTTTGACAATATTTTTGTGGACTTACACTGTATCATCTTTCCGTCATCAGTGCTCTCTATCATCTTGCCATTGTGGAACCAAATGATTTTGGGGTATGGCAGGCCTGTTACCCTGCACTTCAATACTGCTTCTTTCCCTTCTACTACTTCCAGGTCACTGAGAGGTTTTATGAAGTCTGGATTGTCTTGTGTTCCACCTCTCCCTCAGACACCTCAGGCTCCTCAGGGATTGATGGCATCTTTTCTAACCTGGACCTAAGAGCAAAATGACAAACAAATGAGAAAGAAAAAGAATAAAGAATGTTAATTATACATTGATAAGAAAAGTAGGTCTTCTTACATGTGAGTACATATGGCCGGTCGAGGTTCCTGTACATAGAGTTCAGCTGAGCTCTCCGCTTCTCCGTGAACATTTCGAGCAATTACTGTGTAAAATCCCTCACTCTCCTTGTTAACATGAGTATTGAGCAAAGAATGATACCCATTTACTTGGAGAATGCGAATATTATCAGTCTCCACAACAGGTTGTTCTAGGACACAAACAAATGTGTTGACAAATGTCTTTGTTGCTTTAGTTCCAAGCAGAGTTATTTCAGAAAAAAATCTTCTGCAGCTGACTCTTTATTTTTTACCACAATGAGTCCAGGTGACTTCAGGAGGGGGAAATCCACTGACTTTGCAATCAAATTGTGCAGACCAGCCCTCGGTAGCCTCCACTACCTCCAGTTTCTGTGTAAATAGTGGCTCCTTAGATTGAATCACCAGAAGATTAGCTGTACAAGTGAGTTTTTCTGTACCATACAAGTAGGGAAAATAAACACAGTTAATATTAATCAGAAGTTTTGCAAGCAAATAAGCATTACTGGAAAACAATATTAATTATATTATATTATAGAAAGCCTATTACTGATGCATATATGATGTAACACTGCTATGCTCACTTTTCACAGTTGGTATGACTCCTACCTTTTGCTGAACTGACTTTGCAAGTATAGCTTCCACTGTAGTCTTCATGTGCAGATTTAAACAGAAGATGGCATCGATGTCCATCAAACTGCATCTTACAATCAAAAAGTGTTGGCTTATCAACTTCCCATTGGCTAGCCAATCAACATCCAAAGCCTGTGGCCCAGTTATGAAACATTCAAACAAGGCTATCTCTCCTGCCTTGACTTTCATATCCTGCATTGGTCTGGCAATGGTCAGAGATGACTCAGCAGTAGCTGCTAGGCAGAAAAGAACAGTTACAAGTCATGTACAATCCGAAGGTCAAGCCTTAGCTTGAAATAGAATTACTTTTTTTTTTTTTTTTTTACTAATTACATTTATTAACAATATTAATGGCAAGTGATTTGTTCCAGAATTTTTTTTGTTATGCTTGTTGAAAGTCTCTTCTCATCCTGATAGAAATCACTAAGTTAAGTAGTCTAAATGTAATATGTATATATGGTCTGTGGAAGGTGTAGGACCATAAAATGTTCATCTAATCATTGCTCTCATTCCAAAAGGGCAACAATGTCCTACCTGCCTGTCAACGTATATATTTCACACCTCCGCGAACCCTCCTTGCACAGACATCACTAGTCAACAGCGTGTTTTATGCTATGCACAGTGTTAGACAGATGTTAGTTACCAAGCACCGCAAACCAAAACTTTTACAGTTCCTCCTGAACCAAAACATTGCGCTAATGCTGCTTTCATGACTCGAATTTATGAGTTTCAATGGCAATACTATCAACGCCGAAATTAATCTGCAGCAGTCAGGTGATACAGGTCAGTGCTCTTTTAAGGTGTTTATGTTCATTATTATTGTAATGTTATGTGCTTTGAGACATGAGCTAGTTCATGTGAGACATGAGGTATTTCATGTGCATTCATGTGTTTTGGAGGAGACGTGGTTTTGGAGACGCTCTGACGGGAGGGTGGAATCTTATGCTTTAAAAAATAGCTCGCTATTGCTAGCCTCTCCGAAAACCGCCCCTACCTTTAAGTTGCAGTGGGGTTAAAAAGTATTAAGACATTGAAAATCAGGGATTGTTTTCATTTAAATCAGGAATAAAAAAAAAAAGTGTGACGTAAAATGATCAGATTCTCAAAGTCTAGCTTCTGTACATATTGTGAATACTGTAAATATTGAAATGGGAGATGTATATAATTTTATCTGATTTATATTCTAGAACTTTCAACAACAAGATCAAAATATGATCATGTACTACAGTATGTGTTGTGGTTCTGTCTCCATGCATGTCTGTTGTTCTAAATAGAACACAGAACTGTCCTTGCAGCATTAAAAATAAAAGCCTCTAAAATGCTAATTAATTGCAATAATGTATTTCTAGAAATGTTTTTAAATTTCAAAACCTCCTATTAAAGGCATAACATTGCCAGGGTTTGTGCAGGTGGAAGATGACGAGAAGGCAGAAGATTCTAATATAAACACTTTTAATAAACAATAACTCACAGAAAACTTAGCAGGCAGGTAGCACAACAACGTAACATCAACGTTAGACTGACGCATGACATTGACGCTAAACTGACGAGAACGGACAAAGACAGACTGAACAGAGGGAACTAAATACAGGCACTGATGAACATAAACCAGGTGACACAGATGAAGGTGATTAACAATACACAGGTGATGATGATGGACTAATGACGGATGGCATGGAAACAGATGAGTGGCGGGAAAACAAAAGACGTGACTAATACTGAAGACAAACAGAAGAACTAAACAGAACAGAATCAAACAGACACCAACATGACATTACACCCCCCTGTTGAGTTAATTCTTGAAATTACTGTTCATTACTAATTTAGTATTATTATTTTCTGTTTGTTTAGAACCACTCATACTACGTTACTCTCCAAACTACTCTGCCATACCCTCTACTACTTGTACTTCAATTGTTCATTCAATCCAATTCTACGACTGTAAATGCCTCTACAAGCATCAATACATTAAAGTGTACTACGTCTCTGACCGGATGACTTATGTCTGCTCAATATCCACCAGCACCACACTAGTTTACCCAACAAATGGTCCTTTGAGCCGGAGTGAGGAGCTGTCATAAGAATGATGCATCAGAGTGATCCAGATCTTAGACCTGACCTTCCTGAGCCCACCATTAGACCCAGACGAGCGGTGCAGCTCCCTAGTTACCTGTCTGACTTTGAGCTCACTGATCATCAACAGAGGCTACAGTAAAGACAGAGAGTAGATTCTTCCGCTGAGATGAATGATGATTTAGAATCGCGAGGAGTGGCTGCACCCAAACTCGCTCCCACCTCCCCTGAGTATAGAGCAAGTATGCAGCCATGGCAGCCTCTGATAGAGTGGAGTCCCAGAGAGAGTACGGACAACAGCGAGCACATACTTCCCCCCCCCCCTCCCTGAGCTGTCATCAGAAGTATTAGTAGAGTTCCAGCAGTTGAGGAAGGAGACTGAGGAGGTGCGACGTCATTCCTAGGAGCAGATAAAGAAACTGGAAGAGAGGAATGAGGTCCTGGAAGCACAGTTGAGCCTACTTGCAGTGAGTAATCGTTCCAGTCGCCATCCACAGAGTACATCTTCCTCTGTTCCTCAACCCCATGTCCATACTCCGTAGATCACTTCTATTGCCAGGCCCATCCCTCTGCCTAGATCCAAGCTACCTCAGAGACTAATTGACACCACAGCAAAGTCATTCAGACAAGATCGCCTGCATGACTTAGAACAGAGGCTTCAGCAGCTGGAGAGGACGTCACAGTCTAATTACGCTCGACCCAAACAAAGTCAGTCTTTCCCATAGACATCTTACGACAGAGTTGATAATAGCAGAGGGGGCTACAGCTCAACAGATTACGTATTCCTCCCAATCAAGAGAGTACCTATAGGGGACCAGGTCCCACCATCCCGAACTTCGTTAAGCCAGATCCTAGAGAGTTTTCGCGGCTGCGCATCGCTCTGGAGAACATCCTGCCAGCGGACGCTACAGAGAGGTTTAAGTACCAGATTCTTGTCGATCACCTGAAGTTTGAGGAATCACTGCTGATTGCAGACTCATATTGCAACTCATTATTCCCTTTCTCAGAGACTATGGAGGCGCTTAACCAACAGTATGGACAGCCCCACCAGTTGGCACTTCAGCGAATAGCCGAGCTTATGGACGGTCCGAATGTCAGTCACGGAGATGTGAAAGCCTTCCGGATGTTCGCATTGAAAGTTCGCTCGCTAGTGAGTATGCTTCTGCAACTGGGGAATAAAGGCTATGTGGAGCTAGAGTGCGGTTCCCATGTATCAAGACTGCTGTGTAAGCTTCCACATGATCTGCAGACAAGTTTTCAACGGTCTGTCCATCCCCAGCAAGTTCCTATCCCCACTTTGCTGGATCTATCAGCATGGTTAGAGTTTGAGCTGCAAGTTCAAGAAGACAGCACCAGGTTCTATCCTCTAGCAAGTAAATCTGTAACCATTCACAAGAGGGTACACCAGAGAGACACGAGACAGCCATTTAAGGCCACGAGTATCTTCTTTGGCACGGAGAAAGACAGCAGTGACATGCCAGTTAAAGTTCCTGACCCTATGCCCAGAGACACTTCTGAATCGAGTACTGAATGTTTCAGTAACGTCACGATTGCGCGATTGCTCCTGTCTGCCTTGCATTGCTCGATTGCTCCTGTCTGCCTTGCTGTTGGTTCGTGAATGTAGCTTCGTATATCTTTCTGTTTTGAATCATTATTTACTACCATTCCCTGTTGTTTATACTGCTAAATACAACTTACTCAACATCACATATTAACCTGACATCGCTAGCTTCAATCTAAATCGTTGCTAGCACAACAAGCTACTAATTCGCTAGCCTGTTAGCGTGCCATCCGTGCGCTCGCGCCTTTTACAAATCCATCAAAGCTGTGTAAGTAGAATCAGTCACCAAACACGGTAAGTCATGTCATCTTCTCCTCTTATTGTGACTTGCACTTCATGTAACATGTATAGCATAGCCTTCTCCGTCTGCACAGGATTTACATGTGATAAATGCAGGGAGATAGTCAGGCTGACGGAGAAGATTTCAGAACTAGATACACGCATCCAAACTTTAATTGAGATTAATTGTAAGAGTGCAAGGGCTTTAGATACTGCTTTGGATGCGACTAGCTTAGAGAACACTGTACATTGTTCGGTTCCGGCTGAAGTAGAGCCCGTGCACCAGGGCAATTGGGTGACTGTGAGGCGCTGTAGTCGCGGGACAAAATGCCCCTCATCCGTTCCGATCACAACATCAAACAGGTTCTCCCCACTCAGTGAAACACCCACTGAGAATCCTGTTGAATGTGCCCTAGTTATTGGCGATTCTATTACATGGAACGTGAAAATAGAGACACCAGCCACCATAGTCACATGTTTGCCGGGAGCCAGAGCGCCTGACATCAAAGCAAATTTAAAAGTGCTGGCTAATGCTAATCGTAAATTCTCTAAGATTATTATTCACGTCGGCACTAATGATGTTCGACTTCGCCAGTCGAAGATCACTAAAATTAATGTTAAAGAGGTGTGTGAACTCGCAAGTACGATGTCAGGCACTGTAATTCGCTCTGGCTCCCTTTCTGTTTGAAGGAGTGATGAGATAGTTAGCAGATTGTCATCACTCAATGGCTGGTTGTCTAAGTGGTGTCCGCAAAATAATATAGAATTCATTGACAATTGGAAAAGTTTTTGGGGCAGACCTGACCTGTTGAAAAGAGATGGTATTCATCCCTCCTGGGATGGTGCTGCTCTTCTCTCGAGTAATATGGCACATAGTCTTAGAGCTCAAACATGACAATCTGGGGCTCGGGTCAGGAAGCAGACAAACTGGCTAAACCGACCGTCTGCCAGCTGTCTCACGTCACCAAGGTCAGATAAATCCCATCACATAGAGGCTCTTTAACCTAGATATCATCATATAGAGACTGTGTCTGTTCCCCGAACACCAAGCCAAGGGGGAGGTGTTGCTGTAATTTATAGTAATATTTTCAGAATTACTAAGAAGTCTAGTTTCAAATATAATTCTTTTGAAGTGTTGGTGCTTAATGTAACAATATATAGTGCAAATGATAAATCACGTTTAAGATTTGTGCTGGCTACTGTATACAGGCCACCAGGACACCATATAGACTTTATCAAAGAATTTGCTGACTTTCTATCAGATATAGTATAAAGTCCTAATTGTTGGTGATTTTAATATACATGTAGATAATGAAAAAGATGCATTGGGATTAGCATTTAAAGACATTCTTAACTCTATTGGAGTTAGACAACACGTGTCAGGACCTACTCATTGTCGTAATCATACTCTAGATCTAATATTATCACATGGAATCAATGCTGATGTTGTTGAAATTCTGCAGCAGAGCGATGACATCTCAGATCATTATCTAGTCTCGTGTAAACTTTATTTAGCCAAGGCTGCAAAGCCGACTCCGTGTTGTATGTATGTTAGACCTATCACTTCTGCCACAAAAAATTGCTTTATTAATAATCTTCCTGATCAGTTTCATCATCTCAGCATCCCAGATAGCTTAGCAGAACTCGATATTGCGACAGAAACTTTTAACTATCTCTTTTCCAGCGCTTTAGACACAGTTGCTCCGTTGCACTTAAAGAAGATCAAAGAAAATAGTCCAACGCCATGGTACAACGAGCACACTCAGGCCCTAAAGAGAGCAGCCAGAAAAATGGAGCGAAACTGGAAGAAAACAAAACTAGAGGTATTTCGCATTTCATGGAAGGAGAGCTCTATTGCATACAGAGAGGCCTTAAAAACTGCTAGATCTGCTTATTTTTCAACCCTATTAGAAGAAAATAAAACCCTAGGTATTTGTTCGAAACAGTTGCTAAACTGACAAAAAATAAAGTTTCAAGCCCAGAAGTTTGCAAGCAGCACAACAGTAATGACTTTATGACCTTGTTCACTTATAAGATTGATAATATCAGGGAAAAAATTATAACTATGCACCGTCTACTACAGTATCGCATCAGACAGTGCATTGTAGTCTCATTGAAGAAAAATTCGATTCATTCATTGCTATAGGAGAGGAAGAATTTTCTAAACTCGTTAAATAATCTAAATCGACAACATGCCGACATAGACCCTATACCGACTAAACTATTGAAAGAGATGCTTCCAGAGGTCATAGATCCTCTTCTCAATATCATTAATTCATCTTTGTCACTAGGATACGTACAGAAAACTTTTAAGCTGGCTATGATTAAACCACTTGTTAAAAAAACGCAACTTGATCCTACAGAATTAGTCAATTACAGGCCGATCTCAAATCTACCTTTTCTGTCAAAGATACTAGAAAAGGCAGTATCCTCACAACTATGTTCCTTTTTAGAAAGAAATGGTATCTGTGAGAATTTTCAGTCAGGATTTAGACCGTACCATAGTACTGAGACAGCTCTCATTAGAGTCACAAATGATTTGCTCTTATCATCCGATCGTGGTTGTATCTCACTATTGGTGTTACTCGATCTTAGTGCTGCATTTGATACTATTGACCACAACATTCTTTTAAATAGACTCAAAAATTATGTTGGCATTAGTGGAATTGCATTAGCATGGTTTAAATCATACTTATCTGACCGTTATCAGTTTGTAGCAGTAAATTAAGAGATATCTTATCGATCAAAAGTTCAGTATGGCGTACCACAAGGCTCAGTACTAGGACCGTTGCTGTTCACTCTGTACATGCTACCCTTAAGAGATATTATTAGGAAGCATGGCATTAGTTTTCACTGTTATGCTGATGATACTCAGCTCTATATTTCTTCACGCCCTGACAAAACTTACCAATTCACCAAATTAACGGAATGCATAGCTGATATAAAAAATTGGATGACTAGTAATTTCCTACTACTTAACTCTGAAAAAACAGAGATTCTAATTATTGGACAAAAAACTTCCTCACGTGATAACCTAGAATACTGTCTAACACTTGATGGCTGCTCTGTCAAGTCCTGGTCGTCGGTTAGGAACCTCGGTGTGCTCTTTGATAGCAATCTTTCATTTGAAAGTCACGTGAATAGTATATGTAAAACGTCTCGGGTTATGACTATAACCCTTGTTCCCTGAGAAGGGAACGAGACACTGCGTCGAGAATCGACTCTTTGGGGACGCTCCCTTAGCGTGCGCCTCTGAAGTAAGAATGAAACTAATCCAATCCTGATTGGTGTTGCGTTGTGACGTAACATGTGACGGCATAACCGGATGCATAAAAGTGACGCCGACACACACACACATCAGCTCCGCGATGAAGCAAGACGCTCTAAGGCCTCGAGGGGCGTGGCAGGACGACGCAGTGTCTCGTTCCCTTCTCAGGGAACAAGGGTTATAGTCATAACCCGAGACGTTCCCTTTCGAGGGAACTCAACACTGCGTCGAGAATCGACTCTTTGGGGAACGAATGCCCACTAGGCCACGCACCGAAACAGGCCTGCCCAGGAGTGAAACTGATTTAGGCACTCAGCAGGACGAGAGCACACGTGAGCCAGGCGTACTGGGGAGGTGCAGACTATAGAACCGTACAAAAGTGTGTGGGGTAGCCCAACCGGCTGCATCACAGATCTCCTTGATGGGAACTCCCGAAAGGAGGGCCCTAGAGGACGCCATGCCTCTAGTAGAATGAGCCCTAACGGCCAAAGGTGAAGGGAAATTCCGCACCTTGTAGGCCTACTTATGGTTTGTATAGCCGGGAGCCCCTAATAGGTGATCCAAACACACTACAGTAGGTCCGACCTCCTCCAAGAAGAGGACCTCTCAAGGTAATACTCGGAACTCTGACTGGCAGAGCAAGGTTCCTCTCCTTTTGCCGACACATGAGGTGGAGGATGAAATACTTGCAGGACCATGGACGTAGCCATGATAAATTGCACTTAAGGCACATAGCTGGGTCTCGGATGCAGGATGGCCTTAACTCCGCCGGGGGCACACCCCAAGCAAGCTGGCGATAATGCCAGGGCTTGGAGATCTCCCAGTCTCTTTAAAGAAATAGCTAAGAGAAAGGCTATCTTGAACATGAGGTCCTAGGCGAAGCCAACTGGAGGTATTCGAAGGGAGCCAGGGATAGCCCTTCGAGAACCACCGCCAGGTCCCAGGGTGGAACCCTGGACCTGACTGTCGGTCTCATCCTCCAATACCATGGAGAAATAGTATGACCAGTTGGTGCCTCCCCAAAGGCCCAACATTTAGTGGTGCATGGAACGCCGCAATGGCAGCCACGTACACCCTACATGTGGATGGGGAGAGATTCGCAGAGAAATGATCTTGAAGAAACTCCAGAACTGAAGCCAGTGGGCAGTTAACTGGGTCTAACTCAAGTCCTCTACACCAAGTAGAAAAATATTCCACTTGAGGCCATATAATCTCCTAGTAGACGGAGCCCTAGAGATAAGTATGGTTTCGACCACCCCAGATGATAGACCAGCATCTAGGTACTGAGCCCCCTCAGAGGCCAGACCCACAATTTCCACAGCTCTGGATGAGGATGGAATATAGTGCCCTCCGCCTGAGACAACAGACCCCTCCTCTGAGGAATCTGCCATGGCGGAGCTATCAGGAGTGAAATTAAGTCTGAAAACCATACTCGGGCTGGCCAAAACAGGGCTATCAGAAGAAGACTGATGCCCTCCTGACGGACCCTCTCCAGGACTCCCGGGAGCAGAGCGATCGGGGGAAAAAGCGTACAGGCGAAGCCTCAGCCAGGCCTGTACCATGGCATCCAACCCCAGCGGGGCTGGAGGAGTGAGGGAGAACCAAAGTGGACAGTGGGATGGAAGTCCCTCGAGACGCAAACAGATCCACTTCCACTGGTCCAAACCTCTGCCATATAAACTCCACCACCTCTGGATGGAGTCTAAATTCCCCAGGCCTCAGCCCCTGCCTCGACAGGATGTCTGCTCCCTGATTCAGAACCCACGGGACATATATTGCTCTTATAGATAATATTTTCCCTTGGGGCCATAAAATGATCTGATGCGCCAATCTGGATAGAGGGCGCGATCTGAGTGTCCTTTGTTGGTTTAGATAAGCTACCACTGAGACGTGGTAACCTTTGATGTCTGTGAGGAAGCTCCTCAGAGCCCTGAACACAGCCAACATCTCTAGGCAATTTATATGCCAAGAATGATGATGGTCCTGCCACAGACCCCTGGCAAAGCGGCCGTCCGAGACCGCGCCCCAGCCAGCGAGGGAAGCGTCTGTCGAAACAGTTTCCCGGCGACATGACGCCCCTACCACTAGCCCTTGGGACAAGAACCAAGGTTTCTTCCATATTAATAGGGAACGAAGGCATCTGCGCGTAACCTTTATTATACGGAACGGATTCCCCTTGGGGAAAAAACCCTTGGCTTTGAGCCACCACTGAAGGGGCCTCAAGTGAATCAGGCCCAAAGGAATTATGTTGGATGCTGCTGTTATGAGGCCCAGCAGTCCTTGAAATTTCTTTACAGTGATGGCCTGGCCTAGCTTTATCCCGGACACCGTGGCCAGGATGGATTCGATATGAGCGGGAGACATACGTGCCCGCATCGTAACCGAATTCTATACCACGCCCAGAAGAGTAGTCTTCTGAGCTGGGTCCAACACATTTTTCTTAGTGTTGAGCCTCAACCCCCGGTTCTGAATGTGGCCAAGGACGACATCTCGATGCCGAACTGCCATTTCTCGAGACTGGGCCAATATGAGCCAGTCGTCAATGTAATTCAGTATACGGATGCCCTAAAGCCTCAGTGGAGCCAGAGCCGCATCCATACACTTTGTGAACGTGCGGGGAGAGAGTGCTAGGCCAAACGGAAGAACCCGATATTGGTATGCTTCGCCCCCGAGAGCAACCTCAGGAACCTCCTGTGACATGGAAGGATGGAGACATGAAATAAGCGTCTTTTAGATCCATCGTGACAAACCAGTCCTCGGATCTGATATGGCTCACGATAATGGGAATAGTAAGCATTTTGAACCTGAATCTCCTCAAAGAACGATTCAAAAGCCCTACATCTAAAATTGGCCTCAGTCCGCCATCCTTCTTTGGAACTATAAAGTACCGGCTGTAAAACCCAGACTCCCTGTCTGGTAGGGGAACACATTGTATGGCCCCTTAATTCCAGTAGAGTCTGTACCTCTTGTTCCATAACCCGAGCCTGTTCTGGAATCACTGCAGTCGGTACCACCCCAGCAAACTAGGGAGGTCGGTGACCGAACTGCAATCTGTACCCATATTTTATAATATTTTATAATATACAGGACCCATATAGATATATTCGGAAGGCGTTGCCATTTTTCTACAAAATATACTAAGGGAACCAGCCCCTCGAGACTGGCCTCGGGTGTTTTCCGAGCACTATTCTCGACTTCCTGAAGCGGAGGACCGGCAGGAAAAAAGTCGATACAGATTTTGTGACCATAGTCAGTGCCCTGTTGCAAGCTTTTGGGGCGAAGGCTTAATGCCATTAATGCCATTCGCTGGAAATCGATGTGGCCCGAAGCATCAAAGACGGCGGGACAACATCCTCTTCCCTGAGGGCACCTGCTGCTAGAACAACCTCGATTGTTCCACAGCGGGGGGGGGGGGGGGGGGCAGCCCTCAGAGGTCCTACAATTAGGACCTCTTCGCCTGAAGGACGGCCCTCAGGTCACCCTTCTGGCTGGAGGACTTCGGTTGAGAGTGCTTCCTTTGTTTGCCAAACTCCCGCAGGAGGGGCTCTAGAGGCAACGCTCTCTTTTTTTTTTTTTTTTTCTTTCGCTTCCTGAAACCTGTCAACGACTGTAGTGACAGCGTTGGAAAACAGGCCAGAAGGAGATAGCGGAGCGGCCAACGGGAAATATTTGCTCCTCACTTAGATCTTTAAGAAGATCGGCCTGGTACGCCTGCAAAATCGTATAGAGTGCAGGCACGCACCAGCCTGACCTTTTCTTTTCTAAATATTTTACCAAAGGAACCAGGCTCTCGAGCCTGGCTTCGGGTATTAATCGGGATCCGTTCTCGACCCCCTGAAGCGGGTTTCCAGCAGGGCTGGACCGAAAATTATTCTCGATTGGCAAACGCGAATGCTGCCTGGCCGCAAAAATGTGGGGCGGACAGTGCAGCCTGCGTTCGCTGGAAACCGATGTGTCCCGAAACGTTTTTAAACGGCGGAAGAGCAACATCGATTTCCTGCACCATATAAGCCCAGCCAACCAGTGCAGAGGTGTTCCCGCACGGTTTGTTGGGCAGCGGCGGGGCTTAAAGTGAAGATGCCGGATCAGGAGACAGATAGCTTGTTTTCTCTAAAGCTCCCTCCATCTGCGGCATCTTGCCATAACCCGACTCTCTCGCACCCACCACATTTGAATAAACATATAATGAATGTGGTGAGATACGTAAAGAGTGGGGTTTTTCCCAGGATCTACACATATATATTTACATTTTTATAAAGATCTGGGAAAAACAGTAAGCCCTGGCTCTGAGGTTGTGAACGGTGCTGCAGGAATCTCTCGTCTAGTTCATTTTGACGGGGATCATCCTGCTTATTTTGTGGCCAGCTCATATATTTTATATATATATATATGTTTATTTATATATTTATTTAGTCTGGCCACAGCACGCATCACAACCTCCACGAGCTCTACATAAGCAGAAACATAAGCCGGCGAGTGTGACTCATGTTGCTCGTTCCCTATGCTGAGCACATCTACTTCCTTATAAAAGATAGCTCGAGCACTGGGCACTCGTCACGGGCAGAAGAAGCCGCATCGCGGGCTTCTGCGTCGTGAACGAGTGTCATAGAATCTGCGGATGATGAGAGAAAAGGTGCCTCAGCAGTCTCGTTCTCATCCGCGAGATCCTTCTGCGATCTCCACGATCTAAGCCGTCGCGCCGCCTCAATGGACGCGGGACCCGAACCGCGGGGATCGCGAGCCTGGCCATCATCAGGAAATAATATAGCCAAGGGGGAGCGCAGCACTCTAATAGGAAGTGCTTCACAGTGTGCACAGGCAGCCCTCTCGAGAGCTGACAGTGCGTGCTGCGCCCCTGAACAATACACAGACACACAGCTGATGCGTGTCCCCACCTGTGGCATATATATTATCTTGGGCAGGGGTGCACACACTTAGTGTATTGTTCACTCGCCATAATACAGAGCTTTGCACAGACAAACAACACCAAATAAGACAGACAGTTTCACAGAGAGCGCTTGCTGAAGAGCTAAAGCTGATGTGTGTGTGTGTCGGCGTCACTTTTATGCATCCGGTTATGCCGTCACATGTTACGTCACAACGCAACACCAATCAGGATTGGATTAGTTTCATTCTTACTTCAGAGGCGCACGCTAAGGGAGCGTCCCCAAAGAGTCGATTCTCGACGCAGTGTTGAGTTCCCTCGAAAGGGAACCGCATTTTTCCATCTAAAAAATATATCTAAATTACGTCATATGCTCTCAATGACAAATGCAGAACAATTAGTCCATGCGTTCATGACATCAAGGCTAGATTATTGTAATGCTCTTATGGGTGGTTGCCCTGCACGCTTAAACAAACTACAGCTTGTCCAAAACGCAGCCGCTAGAGTTCTTACCAGAACCAGGAAGTATGACCATATTAGCCCGGTTCTGTCAACCCTGCATTGGCACCCTATTAAACATTGTATACATTTTTAAATATTGCTGATTACTTACAAAGCAGTAAATGGTTTAGCTCCCCAGTACTTGAGCAAGCTCTTAACGCATTATAGTCTATTGCGATCTCAAAATTCTGGCCAGTTGATAATACCTAGAATATCAAAATCGACTGCTGGCGGTAGATCCTTTTCCAATTTAGCACCAAAACTTTGGAACAATCTTCCTAACATTGTCCGGGAAGCAGACACAGTCTGTCAGTTCAAATCTAGACTAAAAACACATCTCTTTGGCTTAGCATACACATAACACATTATATACTTCTATAATTCAATGTTGATCATAGTTTAGATCAGCCGGAACCGGGAACACTTCCCATAAATCCTGATGTGCTTTGTACATCATAAGAAGGATGGCGTCTACGATAATATTTTTCTCTCTGTTTATCCCGAGGTTTACCGCAGTCCACCAGATCCAGGCCATATCCGTATCTGATGAAGGAACTGCGCCTGGACACGACGACAACGCAGTCCTGAAGTGAACTAGTCTCTCACTTGTGAAGGCCTCCTTCCCTTTACCTCTATAATGATAAAACGTTGTCGGGATAATTCCGATTCACGTGGCTACGCGGAAGTGATACAAAATTCTCAGAACCACCAGGCACTGTTTTATGCAAATGAGCGGCCGGATCGCATAAAATAATTTTCTGTTAGAATGGTGTCGTGTTAGCGGCCCCTAAGTTAATAACTAATGATCGTTGCGACGGAAGTGAATCAATCAAAACTAACTTTAGCTGGACAATAACTTTATTCTAGAGCTGCTGTAAAGCCAAAACAATCTCTGTTACTTTAATTTCCTATTATCACTGTAAAGCTGCTTTGAAACAGTCCATATTGTTAAAAGCGCTATATAAATGAAGGTGACTTGACTTGACTTGACATTCTGCCCATATTGCGACGCTCAAGACCACTACCTGAATGGGTGTGCTAGTTTCCAGAGACTAAACCGAGATCAGAAAGTACAGTGGATACAATTACACAAGAGATGTTGGCGTTGTGGACGAGCCCATCAAGCTGCACAATGTAACCTCAAGACACTCTGCAAGATTTGTAATCGCAGACACTTATACGTCCTTCACGAGGTTAATGATCGATCCTTTGCTGAGAAGCCTAAGATCGGACCTTGAGAGAGCTGCTTGGTGAACACGACTGCAGAGACACTTGTAAGGAATTTAGCTCAGGTTTGGGGAATAAGTATCCAACAATTATTAATTTAGAATCAACAGTGATGGAATACGGGTCCGAACTAGATCATCATACATAAAAATCACCCAAATAGGGATTATATAGCTCACGCGTCTGCTTCAGATATATATAGTTAATTAACACAACGAATTGTTATTAATTAAGTATATAATTCACGTGCAGGCGGCTATATTAATTTACAGAATACTTAGAGTTAACTGTAACTGTTATCCCAAGTCAGTTCATCCACCGAGCTGCTTGTTTGATATTCGTTATCAATTCTCAAAAAGGTTTATCCTTAGTATCAGTTTACTAATCAAATTAGTTAACTTTAACAGTATCAGCTCGTAGCGTTAGATCATACATTAAAGAGGCTTTGTTCCGTGGCCAACAAACAGAGACAATCAAGAGTATAATGGGTTTAATACAAATGTACTAGAAAATACAACTACATTTACCAACGAATATATCGAATAATAAAAGCAAAAACAGTAAGAAAGAACAGTAGAAGACAGGAAAACTAAGATTGTTACCACAGTTGAACCTTTAGAGCCAACAAGGAAAATACACACTTTAACGCGCTTGAATTTGGATTGAATTATACTTGCACGGGACCTTTATGTTGCTGGGCACGCAAGCGTGTGTGGGTGTGGATGTCCTTGTAGTTGGTGAGCTGGAAGCGTCCTTTCGGTGTTTCGAGAGCATGTTGGCTCGCGGGAAATTCGAAAGTCTTAAGGTTATGCTGTGGAGGAGTCCTTTCACCTAGAGGATAAAGGACTTCTATCAAAAATGTAAGATGCTGCGTTCGGTCTGCCGACAAGAACTGAGCATCAAATAAAAGACTGAGTTAAACGTAAAATAAAACCAAAGATAAAATAAGACGACTATGTCGCAGGACATACACAGGAAGAGTAGCACGAAAGAGAGACTGAAGAAGAGCCATGTCACATCTTTTAAAGTGAAACTTAACGCCCCCTTCTTTGGGAGCAAAGACCAATAGCAACTCACAGATTTTGGCGCCAGATATTCCCTTTATCTTAATCTGATGACCTCATTCGCGTGTTTTATGAGGACTAGCGTTTGGCCTTTCACTTACAAAGATGGGAAAAACATAGTAGAATATTTTTTTCATTAACTTCTTACATATATTTGGCTCAAGCAATTTGAACGATTTCGTTTGATACCAATCACTCTGTGTTTGTTACGCATACAAGGATATATATAAACTCTTAGACCTTTATAAAAGTCCGCAAGGTTCAACTACATAACTAACAGTCCTAGATAGACTCGATACAGTATAAACTTCAAACATACAGGAATACATCATGTTTACATTTCAGAATCACTCATTTCTGGGTTTTACTGTTAGAGATGCATATATGTGTGTGTGTGTGTGTGTGTGTGTGTGTGTGTGTGTGTGTGTGTGTGTGTGTGTGTGTGTGTGTGTCTGTGTGTGTGTGTGTTGTCCATTTGCGCATCTGGCATTCCTTCCCTCTCTGGGGGGGATTTGGAGATAGCGATCTTCTTTGATGTTGGCTCGCGAGCAAACCGGGGCTGCGCGAGGATCTCTGTTGGGACTCATTACGCTGTAAAGGTGTCACGAATTAATCTACCCTCCAGATTGGCTGGCGCTAAGGGAAGATTTAGAATTGGAAGAGTCATAAGTTGGGGCTTTAGAAACCCTTCGTTAACATGTGTTTATTGTGTTAAGAAATGATGAATTCATGATTCTGCGCTCATACCCTACAGTCCCCCTTTTCGTCGGATGACGTCTCTGTGGAGACATCATCGGACGACAATCATCACAATGGCGGATGGCAGGTGAATCATGAGGGTCTTGTAGCAGGTGGTTATTGAGGCTGAGGGCTCAGCTCGATGAGATTCAAAGCGGCCTCTGGCGTGGTCCCCTCTTTCCGGGGGTTCCGTCGGAAACCTCCAGACACGGCTTTTGTGAGCTTGGCTGTCGATGTTCGCATCTCGTTGAGCCTCCTGTACAGGATGAAGGCTAAGCCTAGTGACAGGATGTGGCTGACTACCATAGAGATACACAGCGTGGTGTCAGCTGCGGTCCAGGCTTGGACAACAGGTGAGGTAGTCAGGATGGGCAGTCGAGACAGCGCCTGGAGGGCTGTATCGATGGGAGCAATGTCAATTAGCTGGGATCCCCCTTCTTCAATCCCCAATTTCAGTTCTGGATCCAGGGTGAAGTTACGGTTCTTGAAAAAGGAGGGGATTTCCAGTTCTGATTCGTACTCGTTGCTTGGAAGATGGTACAAAGCCAGATCATCTAGGTGGAGGATGGCACCTTTTGGTACCTGAATCCACATGCTCTGGTCGAGCAGGGTGACACGGGTGGCAGTGTCGTGCTGGTCGTAGGTGAGAGTAGCCGTGCGCACCGGAGTGTTAACGAGCCACCTGTCACTTACAATTTCTGCTCGTGTCTCGGTGACTTGAGTGCGAGATTTGGCTTCGGCAGGACACCGGGTGTCGCTGGCCATGGGTCGCAACCCGCAGATTCCATCAGTGTTGTCTCTGAGGAAGGGCTTGCTAGGTCAGAGATAATGAATGTCTTTAGTCAACGTGCACATGTGCAGGTTCGGGGCCAGGTACAGCTGTGGGTCACTGTCGTCATAGGCCACTACGTCGGGAGTGTGGATCTTGACGTGGGTGTTATCTTTCCAAAACCCGACATTGACAATGTCCTTGAGTCTGTAGATTCGGCTTGACTCTATGATGGGTAGGTTCAGGAGAAAACCCACTTCCCTCTGGTCGGGGTCGACGTAGAGTGGGATGGCGCTGCCCAGAGAGTAGGCGAGGTGTATTTGTAGAGGGTCAGTTGGCGTGGTGACGGCGGAAGCCAGCACCTTTTGGACAAGGCTTAAGGGTATCAGGTACGGTGGAATTCCTCCCATGGCTAGGCTGTCAATGGAAGAGCTCACCTCCCGCAGCATGTCCGCCATCAGGGCTGTGACCAGCTGAGTTTGAGCAAAGTCATTCTGGAAAACCGTAAACAGCTGTTTCATGGAGTTCACGGTCTGGTTCAGCAGGACACTGTGAGTGTTGAGAACCACCACAGTTCCCCTCAAAGTCTTGCCGATGGTCTGAAGGGAGGCACTTTGTGTGTTGAGTTTCTCTTTTATCTGTGGGATTTCAGTCCGAATTTCGGCCACATGCCGTCTCACGGTGGCTAAGTTCACTGAGTTGAAACTAGACATACCGATGTTAAACAGAGTTCCGACGGCAGCGGCGGCTCCGAGCAAAGCTCCAAGGAACCGTTTGGAGCGGCGGTTGTGTCCACTTAGCTCGGCTTGTGTGACAGTCATTTTCTCAAGTTCATTGAGCATGTGCCTGACATCGGCCTCCGCGTGAGTGAGGGAGTCCTCTGTCCATCGGGCACCGGCCCAACTGTATTGGGCTACTGCGCTGGGGTAATGTGCTCTGTAAACATTCCGGGGGTCGAGTCGAACACATACTTTCTGGGTGTGGGTCCGGCAGTTGGTGATCAGGAGTCCCGGTTGTTCCCTCGATGCCTGATGCCGGACCTGGTAAGATGATCTCCGATTGCGGCTGACCTCTGGTCGACTGAAGGCACAGGATGGCAAACCACAGCAGCATCCAGACCCTGTCGCCCACGTCCAGTTCCTGGTGTGACGCTTTCCGGTCATAGTATGCTTTCTGGCCTTCGGCACTCTTTTGAAGCTGTTGTTGGGCGAAGGCAAAGGTTGCTTTCAGGTGTTGGTGTAGCTCGTCGAGGTACTGGTTAGTGGTGCAGGCTGTCACTAGGTTAGAGTCTCCTGGCTGATACAGCAGATGCAGTGGCAGTGTCATTTGCCGCCCAGTCATTAGTTCGAAGGGAGACACGTGAGTTGAGTCCTGCGGGGTGGCTCTGAGGGCCATTAACACCAGCGGGAGTTTCACATCCCAGTCTTTCTGGTTAGCAGACACATACTTTTTCAGCATACTGACCACGGTCCGGTTCGAACGTTCCACTTGGCCAGATGAGATCGGATGATGGCTGACGTGTAGTTGAGCTTGAACTCCCAGGAGTTTCCAGATCTCCTGCATAATCTCAGCTGTGAAGTGAGTACCTCTGTCTGAGTTGACTCTCAGTGGCAGTCCGAACCTGGAGAAGATGTGGTTCATCATGAGGTATGCCATGGTCTGGGCAGTGTCGTTGGGTGCTGGAAGACACTCTACCCACTTTGTGAACTGGCACACGACCGTAAGGAAGTACTTGTTGCCCCTCGATGACCTGGGCAGAGGTCCTACCCAGTCGATTTGGAGGTCTGACCATGGAAATGTGACTCCTCTGCGTTGCAGTGGAGCTCTGTGGTTTGGGTTTGCTGGTTGAAACTGGCAGCAAACCAGGCATTCTCTGACATATTCTGCAACATCTTTCTGCATGCAGGCCCAGTATGCCACTTGCTTCAGAGTCTCATAAGTGGCCCTGGTACCATGGTGTCCGGCACATGGTGCGTCGTGGGCATACATCAGCATGACCCCCCTTAGGCACTGTGGCATTACAAGCCTTGGCGCAGTGATGTCATCAGGTGCATACCACAGAATGTTGTGTGTCACACGCATCATGTGTTTGATGTCATGTAGACGTCTGAGGCACGGGTTACCTGTGAGTTCAGACAGTGCGATAGGGTGGTTGGAGGGGTCTGAGAGGTGGTTTAGAATACTCTGTATGGATGCATCAGAGGCCTGCATGTTCGCTATGTCGTTGTTTGACATTTGTGGAGCTAGCGTTAGAGGTTGTGAGGTTGGCACTGTTGCAGGAAAGGTTCGTTTGCAACGGGTTATCACTGCAACGTTCACAGTGGGTGGGTTGGTTGGGGGTGACCAGAGATTGCCATGTAGTGCGCCAGTCTTGGCTAGGGCATCAGTTTGATCATTCAAGTCTTTGTCAAGGCCCGGTTGCCTTGAATGTCCTTTCACTTTTTTCCAGTAGACAATCATGTTGTGTGTTCTTGTGATGTCATCGCATGCCTGGAACAGGTGTTGATGTGTGACAGGCTTGTTATTTGAAGTCTTAAAGCCATTTTGTTTCCAGCCTGGAAGGTGGCATGTGAAACTGAGTCTGGCATAGTTAGAGTCTGTGCAGATAAGGAGTTCTCTGATGTTATGTGTCGATGCGATTTGCAGCGTTATGAGAATGGCTGCTACCTCAGCACATTGTGATGACTGCGGGCCCAACTTGAAGTGTTGTGGTGGGCACGGCTGGTCATTTACCCATAGCACGCCCGCACCTGCTTGGCGAGTGCCCTCGTGGTTGTAGGAACATCCATCGACGTAGGCTGTGGGCATACCTTGGCACGCATTCTCTTCAAAGTACCTGTGACTGGTCAGTTGTTGCTGTTGGGGTTCTTCTACATCCACCGTCGCAGCTGGTGTGTTATCAGAGCAGTTTTGGCAGGCTGCCAGGCCGTTGCCTAGCGCAGATTTGTGATTCTGAGCATATCGTGCCTCGACATTGCGCCCCTGGAGGGCAATGCGTGAATTGGTGACCACGCCATCTCTGATACGTTGGCTGTTGAGGAACATGACAGGCTGGTGGCAGGTCTCTATGATAACCTTCTGGGCTCCAATGTAGTTGGAGAATCTTTGGATGGCCCATACAGTGCAGAGCAGAGCTTTTTCACAATCTGATAATTTAGTCTCTGGTGGCAGGAGTGTCTTGCTGGCATACGCGACTACTCTTTTGTCTTGATCGTGGCGTTGGTATAGGCCAGCGCTGAGACAGTGGTTGGAGAATCCAGCTTCTAAGTAGAACTCTCTTTGTGGATCAGGGTGAGCCAGACATGGGGCTGTGCACAGGTGATGTTTCAGCTCATTCATGGCAATGTCTTGAACTTCAGTCCAGACAAATGGGCAGTCTTTTTTAAGAAGGGCTGTCAGAGGTTTTGCAATGTCTGAGTAGCTCTCGATGAATTGCCGTGAGTAATTGCACACCCCTAGAAAACTTCGCAGTCCTGAGATGTTGGTGGGTGGTTTGATGTTTTGGACGGCTTGAATGCGGTTGGACTGAGGTTCGATGCCCTGTGACCCAATCAGTAGGCCTACGTAGTTGACCTTGGTTCGACACCACTGTCCTTTGTGGAGAGCGATCTTGGCGCCGGCAGTTGACAATTGGTTCAAAACAGTCTATCTCTTTTAAGTGGTCAGCCACTGTTTTGCTTTTCATTAGAACGTCGTCTACATAGATGAGGTTACCTCTCATTCTGGCATCTGGGCATGCTTTGTTCAGGAAGATGTTGAACTCAGCAGGTGAGTTGGCATAGCCGAACGGACACCTGGTGAAAGTGAATTGTCTGTTGCCTAACGTGAAAGCTAGCTTGTGCTGGTCTTCTGGATGCACTGGTATGGTCCAGAATCCAGAGGCCTCATCAAGTGTAGAGAAGATTGTGGCACCTCTGATTCTGGGTATTTCTTGCTCCAGCTGGGTCATGGGCCATCACGACAGTGGCACCTGTTGATTCAGTTTTCTGTAGTCAATGGTGGGTCGCCACTTGCCGTTTGGTTTGATTACGGGCCAGATCGGGGCAGAATAGGTGCTGTTGCCTGGACGGATGACACCTTTTTCAAGCATGGAATTGATGATCTCTTGCACCGGTTCGTGTGATGCGATGGGGATCTTGTACTGCCTGACAAAAGTGGGGGGAGCTTGAGGGTGCGTTGGGATGCGCACGGTGTGGAGTTTGGTGAGACCACAATCTAAAGAGTCTTTGGCAAAGGATGCTTTGAACTTGTAAAGGACTTGTCTGAGTCTTTGTAGGTCTGCATCATCTTTAATTGCGTCAGCGTCTTTTAGAATTTGCTGAACTTGAGATTCAAATCCTGGGTACGGCTCCTCTGTTGGTGTGTCGTCTGTCATGTTGGCAGGCAGAGGTGCAGCAGTTTCATCAGTCTCGCAGGCAGGCTGTTTGGAGACTGTGTATACTGCCAGGTGTTGGTCATCTGTCAGTTCTGTTCTGCATACCTGGTCTTTGTCCACCGGCATGACCAAAGTGATGGAGATGATCTTGAAGGGTGTCGTGAACACTGTGTTGTCGGTGTTCCCTTCGGGCATCATTGAGGATGGGATGGGCCCAATGATTGGTAATGTGAGTTCAAAGTCAGGAAAGTTGTGGCTCACTAGCCACCCCACCCGATAGGCTTTTGGAATGGTGATGTCTATCGCCATGCAGTTGTTGTAAAGAATGTAGACTGCACGGGAGGACACTTCAGTGAGGGGTGTGGCCTCTAGCTTGAGTCCAAGTTCAACGCATTCGGGTGAGGGATGAAAGAAACCCAGTGTGTGGTTTAGGTTTTGGCCACATCGCATGTTGAGCCGAACAGCGACCCCTATAGTGTACGCTGGTATGACAGTTTCCTGTTCGTTGACTAAGGTGCAGACCTCTGGAATGGTCTGGCCTGACAGGAGGTTCTCAGTGTTGGTTGGAACAATGGCTGGCTGTAAAGTCAGTGGGGCCCACAATACCTCATTAATAATGTCTACATGAGCCTGGAGGCGAATCAGAATGTCTGCACCGATGTAGACATCATGGGGCGGGTCCGGAAGGACCAGGAAATAATGGGTCAGGCACCGGTGGTTCCATTGCAAGTTCAAAGCACAGATGCCTTTGGCAGTCACCATGTTTGATGGGCCTGAGTTCAAAGGGAAACGGGTGCGCTTGCTGGCAGACGGAAGGTCCGGTGTGTGTTCAGTGAGGGCATTGAATAGTGATACACTGATGGCTGAGTTGTCTGCCCATAGTGCAAGTATGATGTCAGTAGTGGTTACTTTATTCAACTGCAGGTCGCCTTTGACCTTGGGGCAGAAGGGCTCAGAGTCTTTGGTGAGCTGGAATGTGCAGAGTAGCGAACTTGAATCTTGCTCTGGTGCTGAGGCTGTGTCTTTGTGGCAGGTTGCGAGAGTTCCCGTGACCTCTGTGACCTGGCAGTCTGGCTCAGGTGACTGAAAAGGGGAGAGGTTCCTGCACTTGAGCCCAAATCTTCAGCTGTCTGAAGTCCAGGAGGGGCTCGAAACGGTCTAGCAGATCTTTGCCGATGAGGAGGGGATATGTGTCCATCGGTGAGATGTACACAGGGTGTACCAGACTCATAGGACCAATCGTTAAATGAATGGGAGCTACCTGTTCAAGCCGGATGTCATTTTGGCTGTATGACTGCACATTCAGCACACAATTCTGAGATTTTAGAGTTCGATTTTGTCTCTTAGCTTCAAATCTGAGTCTTTTGAAAAGTTCAGCTGATATCAAAGTGAGGTCTGCGCCGGTGTCCACCAGGGCTTCGAGTCTCACCTCATTTTCCAAAGTAATGGCCAGGTATAGTTTGCGTGCCACGCCCCTTTCGATCAGATTACCCAGGAGTTTTGGTGTCTGGGCTTGTGTGGTGATCGATAAGCAGTTAGTGTCGGTCTCTTGTGGCTCGTTGCAGAGACACAAAACCAACACAGCACTTTCTGGTATCTGAGGGGTTTGGTCACTGGTGTGACAAATTGTGTTGTCCGCTTCAGGGTGTGCGGTTATTAACTGCACTGAGTGGATGACGCTGTCTCTTGGTGATGTGACAGCTGGTTCTGTAGTCTGTGTCTGAAGAGCGGGGCTTTGGGTGCTTGGTTCGGTAGGAGGGCGGTCAGGAAGGGTGTTGGTTTCAGGCCTTACTCTTAGTCATGAGGAGTCTGGCCTGTCCTCTTTGTCTTCCTTGTGAGGTTTCTTATGGATAAGCTCTTTCAGAATTTTCAGGATCTCTGCGGATTCTGACGTGGCATCACTGTTTTTCTTTGAGGTAGGCTCGGACTTGGACTTGCCTGGGACATGCCGAGAGGTGTTTCGCTGCGGGCTGTCTGGGCTGGACATTCTAGTTGATGGGGTTCGGCTCTTTCTGGGCCGTCGGCTGGCTTCCCACGTGGCTCCACCCTTTTGGTTGTGGGAGGGCCGTGGGCTGCCGTAGAATCTTTCAGAGCGCCTGCTCTGGTGCTTAGGGTGAGCACCATCACGGTTGTGCTGCCCTCTATTGGCCTGGAACGGTCTTGACTCGTTGTTAAAAGGTCTGTTGTTGTGGTGCTGCTGGGCGCCCTCTAGTGCCAGCACGGAGCGCTGATCAGTGACAGGGCAAATGGATGGATTTTTTACAGTCTTTTCAGAAGCAATCTTTTGCTTGGTGAAAGCTTTATGGGCCAAGTCTCGCAGCTGTTGGGTACTCATGCTCCGAGGGCAGGCCAGGCCCCCTAAGTGATGGGACTCACTGTGGGATGCAGGTTACGGAAGAATAGAGTTAACTCTAGAGTTAGAGTTAGGAATAGAGGAAATTGAAATCTTCTTCCATCCCGGGTTCGTTCCGTGCACCGAAGTAGGCTCGTCGGATGCGGCTGTAGTAGGCCTGTGGAGTTTCCTGTCGGGTCTGTTTGAGGTCCATGGCAGCGATGAGTCCTTGATCGGTCTCTGGATCAGAGAATTCCCTGATGAAAGCCTGCCGCAGCTGCTGGTAATCGGATTTGACAGTCTCTGGTTGGCGATCTAGGAAGCTGCGGACGTCACGACTAGACGTAATTCTGAGCAGGTACAATCTGTCCCATGTGGTCACATTGGGAATAGTGTGCAAGTGAAAGTCTATATCTTGTAGGTAGGCATGCACATCATGGCCTCCTGCAGGGTTCGGAGTGAACGTAGGGATGTTTCGGGCCAGCTTGTCAAGTTCTTTTGGGGCCATGCCGTGGTCAGTGGCTGGCTGGAAAGCCCCCCCCCCCTCCCTTGCTGCTGACGAGGGTCCTCGTGGGCTGGTTGGTGATGTCTTGAACGGTGGGCTCTCGCCCCCCCTTTTCAGCTCTGAGTTCTTGGCTGAAAGGTGTGGGCCGGTGGGTCAGGGGAAACTCAGTGGTGTGCGTTTCCTCTGACCGGTCAGTCTGCAGTCTATAAGAGTGTTTTAACTCTCTGTGAACAATGTCAAGTTCATCTTTTAGATCCTCTCTGTGCTGGTGAAGCTCACGGATTTCAACTCGGGCCGCTTTCAAATGTTTCTCATAGGCCTTGGCTTTAGCGTCTCTTTCTTTCAGTTCAATCTTTGCTCTTTCAAGAAGAGCTTCACCTTGTCGGATTTGTCCATCGAGTTCCTCTCTGGTTTTTCTCTCCAACTTCTCTCTTTGGTCTGTGTCCCGACGAAGGTCAGACAGGGCCTTTTGAAGTCTTTCCACTTCCTTTTGTAGCTCTGGTTCCGTTTCCTCTTTTTCCTTGCGCTGATCCTCGGTCTCGAGTAGGAGCTGATCTAGCTGACTCTGGGTCTTGGCTTGGTCACTCCGGGCCTCCTCCGCTTGGAGCCTCAGCGTTGCTGCCTCCTGTTCCAGGTCGATGACGTTTCTTTCGCTGAGCCGTGCCTGGTCGACAAGGGTGTGAGCGAGGTTTCCCACGATTCTGGCCCAGTCTTTGTAGTTGTAGCTCTGGGTGGGATCGTGTGTCATTAGTTTGTCCAAGTCGCCGTCCAACTGCTCTTGGCTCCGGGGCTCTGAGTCGCCGGCGTCCTTGGGCAGGAAGGTAGCCGTCATGGCTGTCAGCCATGCGTCGAGGTTGTCCCAGTGGGCTGCGGGACTGGAGGCACGGGACATGCTGCTCACTGTAGGCGAGAGGAATACAGAACACACACACACACAAAGAAACCAGTGCAAGCTCGTTCTATGGTTAACGAATTATGCTAGTAAGGCTTATGCCGTCTATGAGAATTTTAGCTAACTGATGCAGACAGTTAGGTGGGGACAATTTGTGCAGGTCAGCGCAGGGGCTAAATCAAGATTGTTGATCTATGATTTAGCTTTCTCCTTGGTGTCTCCCAAAGGTTCTGTGTCTAGATGAACTGAGGGGAACAAATCACAGCAGAACGGGAAAATTAGTGAGATAGAAAGTTGAAGTAAAATAAGAAGAAGATAAATGAATAGGTCTATAATGAAATGGAACAGATGATAACACACGAAGTGTTACAGGGGATAAGGAGGCCTGAGCCTGCTGCTAGGGTTTAAGATAGGGCCAACAGGTGAGTGAGGGCTATCGGGGTAGCAAACCCTAGGACGATGGTGTGGCTTGGAGAAGAGATGGGCCAAATACTTAAACTATCCGGGAGATATCTAGTATTCTGTGGCTTATAGTAAGCGGAATGTGTTTTACTAAATTTAGTTTACCTGCGGTGAATTGAGGCCACCCTGGCGGGACCCCGTGGCTCAGTCACCCCTCCGACGGTTCCCAACACTTGGCCGCAATGTTCTCGGGCAACTCCGTTGTCTCCCAGTACCCTGCTGCGCCCCCTCAAACAACCTGACTTTAAACACAACCGGCACCCCGAAGTGGTCAACCGCCAGACGGCACGGCAAAGTGGATTTTCCCTAGAACCCTCAAAAAGAGTGGCCCCTCTTTAGGCCCCGGTTTAGGTAATTATTCCAAAATTGCCTTGTGTGTCGACTGATGTGGTTGACGTTACCTATTGGAGTGCCAAATTGCTGATGTCGCAGTTGCGTGCCGCAGCAATGGTACGGGATTCGGGAGTGTCCGAAACTCACACACGGCCAGCGTCAGTACCGCCGGTCGGGTAACCTCACCTGCGGTGTGCCAATCAGAGAATGCCGCAACTCACCACAGTACTCTAGTGAATGCCACCTATAAATACACAAAGGTTAAACAAGTGAAACTTAAAGTGGATTAAGGATTTCTTGTTCAAACCAAATGGATTGATTTTTTATTTTTTTTTGTAGCAATAAGAGTCAAATGTTTTACTAAATAATAATAAACAAAGGGAAATTATGATAATGATGTATTTTACCAAAATAACCTAACCCCAAAAGAGAAAAATAGAAAATAAAGAAAACCAGATGGAACACAGGAGGAGGCAGGCTGTAGTGGCGTGTTGGTGCCACCAGGGTGCGTACTTCCTCAGTGGTGATGCACCTGACTGAACAGACAAACTTAATTCAATTTAAATTCAAAGAAGTTTAAATCAAATTTAAATAAGCATGCAAGAAGAATTAAGGAAAATCAGAATAATATCCGATAACTACCAATGATAACGGTAAGGTATCATTAATAATTATGAAATAATCAAAAGAGAAAAGTCGAAATAAGCCAAGCAGGATGAACACAGGAGAAGACAAACCGCAGTAGTGGTATTTCACCACAAGGGGGCGCACTTCCTCCCTGTGGTTAACCTGGTTGACTTAGACACCTTAATTTAAACTTAAATTCAAAGTTGTTTGAACCAATCTTAAAATAAGCGTGTAAAAAGGAGTTAACGATCAGAATTATATCTTGATAATAATCAGATTACTGTAAAATATCAGTGATAAGAGAGAAATTAAAGATTAAAAATAACAATGAAAGCCACAAGGACAGAGGGATATAGACCAAATTCAAAACAGAAAATGAAAGCAAGAAGGGTGGTAAGTAGACTTAGCACCACGAGGGGGCGCACTCCCTTCTTAAAGTGGATATCAGTGGCTGAACTGAAACTTTAAGTTTAAGTTTTAATTCAAATCTTGTTTGCACCAAACTTCAAAATAATTGTAACGTTACAATGTAGAATCGAGTGTAAAGAAAACAAGAAATCTAATATCCCATAATGCTATTACAAGCCAGCTGTAAATGCAACTAAGTATTGCCCAGCAAACACAGAACGTTCCCCTAACGTTCCCATATGGTTCCCATTTGGTTATTTTTTTGGGAACTAAACGAGAACGTTCTAGGAACGTTCCCTGTAGGTTATTTTTAGGTTCTATTTTTATAACCTAAAGGGAACGTTCCCTGTAGGTATTTTTTTTTGTTTCATTTTATAACCTAAGGAGAACGTTCTGGGAATGTTCCCTGTAGGTTATTTTTTGGTTTAATTTTATATTCTTTATATTCCAAAAAAAAAAAAAACTACAGGGAACGTTCTGGGAACGTTCCCTGTAGGTTTTTTTTTTTGGTTTCATTTTATAACCTAATGAGAACGTTCTGGGAATGTTCCCTGTAGGTTATTTTTTTTTTTTTTGTTTAATTTTATAACATAAGGAGAACGTTCTGGGAATGTTCCCTGTAGGTTATTTTTTTGTTTAATTTTATAACCTAAGGAGAACGTTCTGGGAATGTTCCCTGTAGGTTATTTTTTTGTTTAATTTTATAACCTAAGGAGAACGTTCTGGGAATGTTCCCTGTAGGTTATTTTAGGTTCTATTTTTATAACCTAAAGGGAACGTTCACAGAACGTTCCTTGTAGGTTTTTTTTTGGTTTAATTAATCAATGGCCGTGCGCGTGAACTTTCGAGTCGCTTTAAACACTGGAGCAACGCAGAGTTGCCATGGAAACGGCGCGCGACCACTGCGGCTGAAACTCCCTGTCTCGGTGTTGTTTTCACTGCTTTCAGGTGAGATTAGTCTCTAAAATAACACGAATTAATACACACAACTGTTCTTGACACTTCGCTTACTTGTTATGGACACGCTTCTGTTAAATATTTACTTCATAGACATGGTTTAGTGTCTTCGGAAAAAGTCTGTTTGCATCTCAACCGCTTTCAGAAGAGGTAAGCTAAGCTAACGTTAGCTAACTTAACTCGGATGAGCTTTTGTTTATGAAAGTTTGGGCTTTTAACGAACTCTTATGTGTAGATGAGAGTTTTTGTTTAGGCTTAACTTGGAAGTGAGCTAATTTATTTAATATAAACGTTAACATAATCGTATGTACTGTTAATCGGTTACGTCTCTTACATGGAGCGAGAAAATAGGCTGAAACTCTGCTCAATGGTAAGGTTAAACACATATTGATAAAAAAAAATGTTAGGTGATTTCAGCAGCAACAAAATAACCCCTCTAAAACAGAGGGGAAGCTCCACAAGCTCCACATTTCTGAAGAAAGCTGCAGCAAGAGATGTAGAAAACACAGGTGAACCGAGGAAGCTCATTAAAGGTGCCATATGTAAAAATTGAGGTACACGTATCAAAAGAATGAGAAGAAATAAGTGCAATGATGTCATTAAAAAAATGACAAGTTATAGTACTGCCGAGATATAAACCTGAATTAGCATGCTAAATTACTAGCCCCGGCCCGGCCGGTGTCTAATACCAGTTTCAGCCATGGGAGGCGGTATGCGGGCAACATACATAACCACCAGCCAAACTGCAACACACGAATAACTCGCACGGCTTGTATCTCTTTAATCTCTAAAAATCTCCAAATGCTCCACGTGAAACTGTGGTCTTACTATAGTGTCAATTGATTTGATTAATATGCGCGAGGGAGAGAGAGCAGGACCGCGCTCGTGTTGTTTGTAGACGTGAGAGTGCGCGCGCGCGGCCGAGCTCTCTCTCTCTCTCTCTCTCTCTCTCTCTCTCTCTCTCTCTCTCTCTCTCTCTCTCTCTCTCTCTCTCTCTCTCTCTCTCTCTCTCTCTCTCTCTGCTCGTAACGCGCCCTGTCAAGCGCAGCGGCAGCAGTCATTCTATTCTACATCCCTCACCGATCAAAATAGGCTTTGGCGGGACAAAGCGGACTATTTGACGGTTTTAGAAGATTAACAACCTGAAACTAAAAAACAGACTAGAGTAGGCCAACTTTCTGGAGGTATACTGCCCCCATTTGGTATGGAATATGTGGAGTATGAATTGATTTTTTGACATAAGGCACCTTTAAATAACTTCATATCCATTTTGTCACAATATATATTTTTTAATTTCTCAAATTTACATTTTTTATTTGTTTAATATGTTTTAAGAAGGTTTTGACATCCAAATATGGAATGCCAAAGCTGACTTAATTAAAAATAAATAAATATATAAATAAATATACAAAGAAATGTAAAAAAGCAAAAATGCATAAATACATAAATAAATATACAAAGAAATGTAAAAAAGTACAAATAAATGAGTATTTATACTTTTATTTCCTTATTTATGTATAATTGTATTTTTTCACACATTTATTTATTTTTTTATTTATACATTTATTCATTTATTTATTTCCACTTTTATTTATTTCCACATTCATTTATGTATATATGTTTTTATGTCTACATTTATTTATTTATACATTTATTTATTTCCACATTTATTTATTTATACATTTATTTATTTCCACATTTATTTATTTATACATTTATTTATTTATACATTTCTTTGTCCGTATGCTAATGAGGGGGGCGTGTTTAACCTCAGACATCAGCAATCGAGCTCAGAGTGGCAGTGCTGAAGCTTTGAGGCCACAGTGACACCTTGTGGTGTGTGTCCAAACGAAACGCAAGAGGTGTGCGGACAATATCACATTTTAAGTCATGTATATCACCCTAACTGTATGTAGGGTAGGCTATATAGGGTTAACACACATAGCACACATGAACAGAAACTGCACTTCAACGGGTCTGATAGCAGACACTTGGACATGGAAGCGCATGAAAGTATCCACTATTAATAACAATGTAAACGTGGTGGATAGGGCTGATAAGAGCTTGCGTTTATTGTCGATGAGACTCGCACACCAGCGCAGAACGCGGAGAGAAACCAGCGCACATTTCACTGACTCCTACGCAAGCATATTGATCAATGAGTTTGAAACGCGACTCAATACATGGTTTACATTCGCGTTTCATAATTTCGTATGCATAACAGGTGACAATTCAAATGCTTAAAACACAACCCATATTTCATAGATGCTGCTCTTAGATACTGATTAATCACAAGTCATCAATTTGGAATTATTCTTAAATCAAACAAAAGGGGCTCAACAGCACCTGTCGTGCCCATGGTCGTGGTGATATTTCCCCCTATGAATTGATTTTATATCTACCCAAACCTTATTAAATAGGTAGGCTATACATAATCATATATGTCAAGTTCTTAATATTAATCGATAAACTACTCGGTTATAATTATAATAAGGCACTATGGCTGTTATCAGTAAAATAAAATTAACAAAAGTCATTAAGTCATTAAAAGTCAAAATCTTAATACAGAGGAGAATGCTTTTACACTGCAATTACATAAGTAATTAATATGATTTATGGTTTATTAATATGATGTGTACTGAGTTTGGTCTTTCAATATCACTGTCTTAGTACAGTAAGCCACTTTAAGCGTTTTCTTATAACGGTTTTCTATGGGAAGAAAATGCTTAACGTGTAATTAAACGCGTTGCGTTCATATTTTGGACTCATCTTATTTTTTATACATAGTATGGTTTATTAATATGATGTGTACTGAGTTTGGTCTTTTAATATCACTGTCTTAGTACAGTAAGCCACGTTAAGCGTTTTCTTATAACGGTTTTCTATGGGAAGAAAATGCTTAACGTGTAATTAAACGCGTTGCGTTCATATTTTGAACTCCTCTTATTTTTTTATACATAGTATGGTTTATTAATATGATGTGTACTGAGTTTGGTCTTTTAATATCACTGTCTTAGTACAGTAAGCCACGTTAAGCGTTTTCTTATAACGGTTTTCTATGGGAAGAAAATGCTTAACGTGTAATTAAACGCGTTGCGTTCATATTTTGGACTCATCTTATTTTTTTTATACATAGTATGGTTTATTAATATGATGTGTACTGAGTTTGGTCTTTTAATATCACTGTCTTAGTACAGTAAGCCATGTTAAGCGTTTTCTTATAACAGTTTTCTATGGGAAGAAAATGCTTAACGTGTAATTAAACGCGTTGCGTTCATATTTTGGACTCATCTTATTTTTTTATACATAGTATGGTTTATTAATATGTAGGGCTGCAACAACTAATCGATAAAATCGATAATAATCGATTATGAAAATCGTTGTCAACGAATGTCATTATCGATTAGTTGGTCTGCTTACGTCACGGGGAGCGTTTACTGATGACGTCACGTTCATGACAATCGATCGCGAAATGGCAGTGAGTACCTACAGATCAATCGACGGCAGAAAAAAAGTGTGCACCCCAAGCCGGGGCTGTTTACACCTGGCCACTTCATGCGTTTTCTCAGATCGGATAGCTCTGATTTATCAAAACGATTCCATTTATACCTGGTCAAATAAATGTGTTTTCGCTCTTCAATTCCCGCGCTATATGCAGATTTAATGGAGTTCACGTCACCGAAAGCAACAGATATGAGCTGCATTTTATTGATTAGCACTTAAAATCAAACACCGCAATAAGAGAGAGCGGCAACAGCACTGGTAAGATCATTTAGTTTCTTTACTTTTAATGATGATGATTGTGCGTTAAGCGTCTGCGACTTACTTTCACTTTGATTTGCGATAGTTTGCTCGTTGGCTTGATGAATAGATCGCTCATCTGCGGTAATGCGTGTTGCAGTAGCGTCGTCATATCCGGCTATAACATTACATTGCCTATAACACACTCTCACATGTTTATTTTTTTTAGCATTTTTGGGAGGAGTAAAATGTACATATGTGGTTTCAACAACTAGGCTAGATGCATTTACACAACATACCAGTTTCGTATGGAATGAGTCTCAGATCTCCTCCTGAAGTGGTTTGAGCGCGTTTAGAAGGGCTTTTACACCTGGTCTTTTCACGATCCGATAGCTATCTGATCTGAGAAAACAATGCTACTGTGTAAACAGCTTTGTTTACTAACTTTGGAACAGTCACACTAGATCTATTTTGTCTCAAGCATCAGGTTGCGCAATCAGTTCGCTCGCAACATAAGTGATGGATTAAAATAGCGCTACCGCAGAAATAGGTTAAATTAAAACGGTGTTTACAAAGTGAAGCACTAAATATAAAGGCAGTTAATAACAGCAGCAGTAAAAGATTTTTTTTTTTAGTCACTGTAGTCAGTGGTTTTCAGCGAATGCTTGTGCACTAATGCATAATTTTTCCTGTCTTTTTAATCAAGCCTGTTAGCTTGCTGTGTACCTCCATTCCGTTCTCTTTTTATAGCATTTGTCTACTATTAAGTTTTAATTGTTTTTCAAACGCGATCTACTGCGGCTCTACTACAATCACACGTTTGTTTTCAGTCTTTCTATATTTAAATTATCAATATATTAAGGTTTAAAATGTCAAAAATAAAGATTATATTAGTAAAACTCAATGTGTGGCTTTTGCACTTTTTAAAGTACACTTTTACACATGAATACCCTGATTTAAGGTTTTATTTAATTATAATAAACAAAAAATCTAATAAAAAAAAAAAAAAAACTTTATCTGATTAATCGATTAATCGAAAAAATAATCGTCCGATTAATCGATTATCAAAATAATCGTTAGTTGCAGCCCTATTAATATGATGTGTACTGAGTTTGGTCTTTTAATATCACTGTCTTAGTACAGTAAGCCACGTTAAGCGTTTTCTTATAACGTTTATGGGAAGAAAATGCTTAACGTGTAATTAAACGCGTTGCGTTCATATTTTGGATTCATCTTATTTTTTTATACATAGTATGGTTTATTAATATGATGTGTACTGAGTTTGGTCTTTTAATATCACTGTCTTAGTACAGTAAGCCACGTTAAGCGTTTTCTTATAACGGTTTTCTATGGGAAGAAAATGCTTAACGTGTAATTAAACGCGTTGTGTTCATATTTTGGACTCCTCTTATTTTTTTATACATAGTATGGTTTATTAATATGATGTGTACTGAGTTTGGTCTTTTAATATCACTGTCTTAGTACAGTAAGCCACGTTAAGCGTTTTCTTATAACGGTTTTCTATGGGAAGAAAATGCTTAACGTGTAATTAAACGCGTTGCGTTCATATTTTGGACTCATCTTGTTTTTTTATACATAGTATGGTTTATTAATATGATGTGTACTGAGTTTTGTCTTTTAATATCACTGTCTTGGTGTAGTAAGCCACGTTAAGCGTTTTTCACGTTAAGCGTTTTAGAATGTCCCTGTAAGATGCTGCGTTCGGTCTGCCGACAAGAACTGAGCATCAAATAAAAGACTGAGTTAAACGTAAAATAAAACCAAAGATAAAATAAGACGACTATGTCGCAGGACATACACAGGAAGAGTAGCACGAAGGAGAGACTGAAGAAGAGCCATGTCACATCTTTTAAAGTGAAACTTAACGCCCCCTTCTTTGGGAGCAAAGACCAATAGCAACTCACAGATTTTGGCGCCAGATATTCCCTTTGTCTTAATCTGATGACCTCATTCGCGTGTTTTATGAGGACGAGCGTTTGGCCTTTCACTTACAAAGATGGGAAAAACATAGTAGAACATTTTTTTCATTAACTTTTGGCTCAAGCAAGTTGAACGATTTCGTTTGATACCAATCACTCTGTTTGTTACGCATACAAGGATATATATAAACTCTTAGACCTTTATAGAAGTCCGCAAGGTTCAACTACATAACTAACAGTCCTGGATAGACTCGATACAGTATAAACTTCAAACATACAGGAATACATCATGTTTACATTTCAGAATCACTAATTTCTGGGTTTTACTGTTAGAGATGCATATATGTGTGTGTGTGTGTGTGTGTGTGTGTTGTCCATTTGCGCATCTGGCATTCCTTCCCTCTCTGGGGGGGATTTGGAGATAGCGATCTTCTTTGATGTTGGCTCGCGAGCAAACCGGGGCTGCGCGAGGATCTCTGTTGGGACTCATTACGCTGTAAAGGTGTCACAAATTAATCTACCCTCCAGACTGGCTGGCGCTAAGGGAAGATTTAGAATTGGAAGAGTCATAAGTTGGGGCTTTAGAAACCCTTCGTTAACATGTTTATTGTGTTAAGAAATAATGAATTCATGATTCTGCGCTCATACCCTACACACTGTATCTAGATCGGCCCACTGACAGCAGTCTTGCTGAAGGTCTGTAAATTACTCTTAAGAAATGGCAGCCACTGCTTAGAGACTTACGCCCTCTTGGATGAAGGGGCTGAGCGCACAATCCTCCTTCATTCAGCAGCACAGCAGCTTGGATTGACTGGTCGACCAGAAGAGCTCGTACTGCGTACAGTCAGACAAGACCTCCACATGCTGTGAGGTGCTTCAGTGACATTCACAGTGTCGCCAGAGTCCCGACCCAAGACCACATTCAGGATTCGTCAAGCCTTTACAGCAGAGACACTGGGATTAGCCGAGCATACTTATCTAGTACACGAGTTACAATGTAAATACAGCCATTTACAAGGTCTACAGTTGCCACATGTTGAATCCGTCCAACCTCTCCTCCTTATAGGGTCGGATTACCCTCACCTTATCACCCCAGTAGAGCCAGTTCATCTAGGCCCACCTAATGGTCCTGGTGCCATCAAGACCCGACTAGGTTGGACCCTACAAGGTCCCACTCAAGAGATCAAGCATCGCCTTCCCAGCCAGCAGTGCATCTTCACAGCTACTTCAGGCTCGTATACTGACCTGTACAGACAAGTTGAGAAATTGTGGCAACTAGACGTGCTCCCTTACCACAGTGAGAAACTCATTACCCGCTCGAAGCAAGATCAAGATGCTATTTCACTGCTTGAGTCCAAGACTACTAGAGTTACAGTCGATGGAGTAGCCAGATACGCCACGCCCTTATTAAGAGTGAAAAATATGCCTCTCCTGCGAACCTCCCCAGAAACCACTCTGCTTTGTCTCCGAGGAATAGAGAGGCGATTAGCCAGGGATCCAGCACAAGCAGCAGCCTACCAGGTGGAGATGAACAAGTTGAAGGAGGCCGGATATGCACAAGTGATACCTCCTGACCAAGTAGACCAAGCAGAAGAGTCTTGGTACATCCCCCACCATATGACACAACATAATGGCAAGAACAGAGTCTTCTTCAGCTGTTCATTAGCTCATTGAGGAAAGAATCTTAACCAATTGCTCCTCCCTGGTCCCACACTAGGCCCTTCCCTGATGTCTGTACTCATGAGGTTCCGTGAACATACTATCGCCTTGAGTAGTGACATTAGGGGCATGTTTCATCAGGTGCGACTACTACCTGAAGACCGCCTACTGTTACGATCTCCTTGTTCATCACTACCTGAAGACCGCCTACTGTTACGATTCCTCTGGAGGGACCTCAACCAAGACAAGTCCCTGCAAGTATATGAGTGGCAAGTTCTTCCCTTTGAGATGATGTGCAACCTGTGCTGTGCGACCTTCGCTCTCCAAGGGCATGTCATCGACCATAGTCACCCAGGTGAAGACATCCTAGAAAGTATAGAGAAGTCCTTCTATGTGGAAAACTTCCTTCAGAGTTTCAGTTCCCAGGAAGAAGCCAAGGCACTGGCGTCCAAGTTGCGAGATCTCCTAGCCACAGGAGGATTTGATATTAGAAAATGGCCCAGCAACGTCCCTCAAGTACTACAACATATCCCATCAGAATCCAAGTCAAGTAGCCTGGTGTTGTGGCTAACTCAAGTGCAACCAGATGCGCAAGAGTCTGCACTCGGACTACACTGGCACTGTACCTCCAACACACTGTCATACAAGGATCGTCCCATTGAATGCTCTGCCCCTACTATGCGTCATATCGACAAGGTTCTAGCTAGTCAATATATGACCCCCTAGGGTACATTGTCCCTTACACCACAAGAGCTAGAGTACTGGTCCAGCGTCTGTGGGACAAGAAAAGGGAATGGGATGACCCTCAACTTCCAGACGAGCTGATCCAAGCCTGTCGGTCATGGGAGCAAGAGTTACCAGACATTCAGCACATCTCCATTCCCAGATGTTACGTCACGTCAGAGTTGGATAAGCCACAGAGTATCCAAGACATACACATCTTCTGTGACGCTTCCGAGCGAGCCTACGGCTCAGTAGCCTACCTCCGAACACTCAGTCCTCAAGGATATGTAGAGATAGCTTTTTTGACTGCTCGTTCCAGAGTTTCCCCAAAGAAACAACAGTCCATACCTCGTCTCGAGTTGTGCGCCGCTCTGACAGGAGCACAACTAGCCAGATTATTGAAGTCAGAACTCAGTGTCTCTATATGTCAAGTCACGCTCTGGTCAGATTCCAATACCGTGCTGGCATGGATCCAAGATGACGCATGTCGGTTTAAAGTCGTCATCGGCACGAGGGGAGTAGAGATCCAGGAGTTGACAGACCCCAAGGACTGGTGTTACGTCGATTCCAAGTCTAATCCTGCCGATGATATCACAAAGGGTAAGACATTAGCCGAGTTAGCTAAGCCAAGCCGATGGAGTCAAGGCCCACCATTCCTCCTCCTACCCCCAGATCAGTGGCCTCAGAGTCCTATGCTACAGTTCCCTACTGAAGATGCAGAGCTGAAACCAGTCACATTTTGTGGACTTACAGTTCCTGTCACCAAACCAGCCTTACCAGCTTGTAACCAGTTCGCATCCTATAAACAACTACTCACAGCTGGTGCCAGAGTCTTACACGGGGAGGCTACCCCTACAGAAGCACTAACAGCTGAAGATTATCAAGAAGCCGAAGTAGCCCTCCTTCAACAGGCACAGCCAAAGTTTTGCAGTCGAGATGGCTCATCTTAAGTCAGGTAAACCTCTACCAATGAGTAGTCGTCTCCTGTGCCTTGCTCCAGAGTATGACAGCACAACACACCTCATCAGAGTTGGTGGTCATCTCAGACGAACAGCGCACCTAGACAAATTCACTATTCACCACATAGTTTTGGACCCTAAGCATCCCCTGAGCAGACTGATTATCCAGGACTTCGACGAAACTCTACACCATTCAGGAGCAGAGAGGGTGTTCGCAGAAGTGCGTCGTAAGTACTGGATATTGAAAGGTCGAGAAGCTATTCGGTATCACCAGAGAACGTGCTTAGGTTGTACACAGTGGAGAGGCCAGCCCAGCATTCCCCAGATGGCCGATATACCTCCTTCGAGACTGCGTTTGCTTCAACTGGCCTTCTACTCCACTGGAGTAGATTGTTTTGGACCTTACCTCATCAAGATTGGGCGCAGACATGAGAAAAGATGGGGGGTCATATTTAAGTGTCTGACAACGAGAGCTGTATACCTTGACCTGCTCTACCAGATGTACACAGATTCATTCTTAATGGCCCTCTGAAGATTCATCTCCCGCAGAGGCAAGCCATTTGAAATCATATCAGACCACGATACAAATTTCAGAGGTGGCGAGAGAGCATTACAAAAAGGTTTTCGCTGAGCTTCATCCTTCCCTCTAGGAGCAATTAGCCAGCCACCAGATTAGTTTCAAGTCCAACCCCCCAGGCGCTCCACACTTCGGAGGCAGTTGGGAAAGAGAGATAAGATCCCTGAAGTCTGCCCTCTGTTCTACTATAGGGGAACAAATTGTGACGGAAGAAGTCCTACGTACCGTGCTCGTTGAGATTAAAGGCATTCTCAATTCAAAGCCACTCGGATATACATCCTCAGACGTAGCAGAACCTGACCCAGTTACTCCCAACATGCTGCTCATGGGGCGGCCTGATGGCTCCTTACCTCAAGTAATATACCCTGAATCAGAGTGGCTGAGCAAATGGTGGTGGAGACACAGTCAGCTTTTAACAGACCACTTCTGGAGATGCTTCCTCCGTAACTATCTTCCAGAACTACAAGTCCGCCAGAAGTGGCACAGAGAGGCAGAGAACCTGCAGCCTGGGACAGTAGTAATGATTGTTGATCATCAGTTACCCCGAGCTCTATGGCCAGTTGGACAAGTGACAAAAGTCTTTCCAGGAGAAGATGGGAGAACCCGGGCTGCCGAAGTGGAAGTCAAAAAGAAAACCTATCTTCGTCCCATCACCGGTCTCATCAGCCTCCCAGCTCTACTGGACTGAGTACCCCTTGGTACTATCCCTTACTTGGTATATATTTTCTAAGTTACACATTTACACCGCAAATGTGGGGGCGGCTGTTGAAAAGGCCAGCTATTCATATATTGAGACATTAGTACCCCATTGTGACTTTAAGACGCATTACTCTGATGACTCAGTATTTTCCCTTTAGCGGTTCAATATTAACAGGACGCAGTTCGGAAAGCTTGTATAGAGACTTTGCTAGTGTCCCGCTGTTATCGTTGTTGTTGTTCCAGAGTGCATTCATATACAAGTGAGTGATTTGTTTGTTATTCATTATCTTTAAAGAGCTGTAATTTGAATGTAAGATTGATTGTATTGATATGTGTTTGTTAGTTATAATCGCGTATGTACGCAACACGCATTGTCTATTGCATCATCCATGTACGGTGCTAGTGAAAGCATAAAGAGACAGCTACATATGGACATTTATGTATAATATTGTAATTATGAGTTCCTTTGAGTCAATTTGGGTATGTGTATTTTCATATTTACTGTGAAAGGGAGATTGTTAACATTATTTAAACTAGGGATGTCCCGATATCACTTTTTCACTTCCGATACCGATGCCGCAGCTTTGGCTATTTGCGATACCGATATTAATCCGATATTTTTATTTTATTCTATTTTATTCTTGAACTAATACTAGGCCTAATAAAATATATGGAAGCACTTTGCTCAATTAGCAACCTAAAAACATCTCACTCAAATGGAGAACAAATACTTCTCCAGTATATAGTCCACAACAACAGTTGATTATGAAAGACTGCCACCCTTTATTCAAACAGGACAAAATACAGGCAGGCAGGCTACTTCAGTAGGCTACTTAAAGCTACCAACAGGTTAAAAGTTAATCATTTAAAATTAAAAAGCTTTAAAATTACCCATTGATCCGTGTGCTTTTGCGTCCATTCATTTTTCCTTTTTTACCCGTAAAACGAAAAATTAACGGTTGTTGTATTTTTAAAACGCAAAGTTGAACAACATTTTAATTTGAACTGTATGCACACCAAAAGCTGCGCAAAAAATAAATATTGACGTAAGTTATATACAAATAAGTTATTTTCTGTATGACCAGAAATTAGTATTTTAAGTTGTTTCCACTGTTGAAAGGAAACCGGAAGTGTTCGCGCCCGCGCTCCGTCCATGCAGTGCGCGCTCCACACTCTGCACACACACTTGCTATGCGTCAAAATCTTGTGTAGCATACAGTTTACAGCCTACGGTTTATAAACTGAGGAGACAGATTGCAAAACCGTGTTTATAGTACACCGAAGGTAGTGGGATGGAGTGTCTGTTGTGAGTTTAGAGGGCACGTCAGCCAGAGATGTGAGTGAGTGAGTGAGTGAGTGAGTGAGACAGACTACTGCCTGCTGAACAGAGGGTCGCCGGAAGAAGGATCTGTAGTGCCGGTGTTTCGGCTACAAAAACCCGCCGAACTGATCCGAAACCAGCCCAATGTTTATCCACCCGCTCAAACCCATTTTTTGCCCGCAAAATAGATGTCAAAACCGCCCAATATGCGCGGCTTTATGTCGCAGCAAGGGAAATGCTATATTCAAGCATTGTTGGATAGGTATCGGATCATATTTTTTCTCCCCTCCGATCTAGCGTTCTGGGCCAGTATCGGCACGATACCGATGCTGTGGATCGGATCGGGACATCCCTAATTTAAACCATATGTATCGATTCCCATGAGCTCACGTGTCAGAGAACGTGATGGCATTTTTCTTGATTGCTGATCTAGTCCCTACATGTCGGAATCGATTGCTATGTGTATAATTATGTACATAATGTATGTATAACTGACAGATTGAGTTAATTCTTGTTATTACTGTTCATTACTAATTTAGTGTTATTATTTTCTGTTTGTTTAGAACCACTCATACTACGTTACACTCCAAACTACTCTGCCATACCCTCTACTACTTGTACTTCAATTTTTCATTCAATCCAATTCTATGACTGTAAATGCCTCTACAAGCCTCAATACATTAAAGTGTACTTTGTCTCTGACCGGACGACTTATGTCTGTTCAATATCCACCAGCACCACACTGGTCTACCCAACAACAATGCATAGCGCCACTCGGCGTGGTGTGTCAAAACACTTAATTATAATCTTCAATATTTCATTCAAAATAATCTCAAAACGCTTTGTGACATTTTGAAAAGCTGTGCATGCATTAAGGCCACTGGAACCATGAACGTAACTAAAAAGCTGGTTTGGATTTTGTTTTATTGTGTGTATATATATAATTTATTTATTTATTATATATATATATATATATATATATATATATATATATATATATATATATATAAATATATATATATATATATATATATATATATATTTTTTTTTTTTTTTTTACAGAACTGCTTTTGAAATTAAGATTGGTATTATTATACAGATGTAAAGTCATTCTGTTGGATAATATTTGTTCCTTAGTGTAAAATGGAAATGCATGGTCATTTTATTTTATAAATATAAGCAAAAAACTATATGGTGTAACAGAGTTTTAGAACTAGACCAATCTCTCTGCATTAATAATAGGTTATAAAATGCATTAATAGGCTAATATAAAATTTACAGTAGTCCATGTTTGTTCGGGATTTGAACCCGTGTCATCTAAATGAATCGAAACTTAAGTTCTACCACTCGGCCATGAATTTACTCACTGAGAAATGCCCAAACGTTTATTTCTCCAGTGTGTGTTCGCTCACATGAGCGAGAAGCACTCTTCATTCGTCTCATTCCTCAATAGAATAGTAAAAATAATCAGCTTCATTGCACTAATTTATTTTTGTTTGTTATTTTTGTTATAATTTGTTTTTTGTTTTTTTTTGTTGTTGCGCTGCTCCCCCTGGGAATAGGCTTATGTCGCCCACCGATGTCTAGGCCTACAATATGAAATATAGGCTATATTGTTCTCATCTCTATTCTACACAACTTTTCATTCTATTTTTCTGTCCTAAAAAAATGTTCGGTTACACTTTATTTTAAGGTGTCATTGTTACAGTGTAATTATATATTTAAGTACTGAGTAATATTAATCAACTACATGTACTTACTATAGGGTTAGGGTAGGATTAGGATTTGGTTGAGGGTTAGTTGCATGTAATTATGCATAATTTACTGTTATTACTATAGTAAGTACATGCAACATATGTAACAAGGACACTGTAAAATAAAGTGTTGCCAAATGTTCTATTCTTTTTACCATAGTTGTAGTATTTCATCCTTACTGTTAATTGACATTAACCCCACTTACATTTCAAAATGCGGCAATTGATGCTGTTTCGCACAATATCCATTTGCGTCACCTGGCGGTCATTTCGCGAATGACTTTGAAATGCGACTGGTTTATTTTTGCCGTGTTGGTTTTGCGGCTTGTGCGGCGGTAATAGGCATGATTGACTACCTACTGTATCTAGCGAATGTGTTAGGTGTCGCCCAGCCCGCAGCTCTACAGATATCTGTTAGCGAGGAGCCACGTGCTAGCACCCAGGAGGATGCAACACCTCTCGTGGAGTGAGCATGCAACCTGAGCGGGCAGGGCACGACTTGTGCTTGGTAAGCCAAGGCGATGGCATCCACTATCCAGTGGGCCATCCTCTGCTTGGAGACAGCCTTTCCCTTCTGCTGGACCCCGTAACAGACAAAGAGCTGGTCTGAGGTCCTGAGACTTTGAGTTCTGTCCACGTATAAACGCAGAGTGCGAACGGGACAGAGCAAAGTCAGGGCTGGGTCTGCCTCCTCCAAGGGCAGCGCTTGCAGGTTCACTACCTGGTCCCTGAAGGGAGTGGTAGGAACCTTGGGCACATAGCCAGGCCGCAGTCTTAGTACTACGTGGTTGTCACCCTTGCCCGAACTCTAGGCGCGATTCGTCGACCGAAAATGCCTGCAGGTCCCCTAACCTTTTGACAGAGGCCAGTGCAACCAGCAGCAAAGTCTTCATGGAAAGAAGCTTTAAGTCTACTGATTGCAAAGGCTCGAAGGGAGCATCCTGAAGTGCTCGAAGCACCAGGGAAAGGTCCCAAGAGGGTATGGAGGAGGGGGGTCGAGGAGGATTTAATCGTCTCGCCCCCCTAAGAAACCTGATGACCAGGTCGTGCTTTCCAACTGTTTTGCCATCTATGTGGTCGTGATATGCTGAAATAGCTGCAGCATGTACTTTGATGGTGGAGGGAGACAGCCTTCGCTCTGGGAGGGTTTTCCCAGTTGACCTGAAGACCCAACTGGCTGAGGTGCCTGAGCACGAGGTCCCTGTGTTTGCATAGCTGATCTCGAGAGTGTGCTAGCATGAGCCAGTCATCGAGATAGTTGAGGATGCGAACGCCCTGTTCTCTCATGGGAACAAGGGCCCCCTCCGTGACTTTGTGAAGACACGGGGGAACAGGGACAGCCCGAAGGGTAGGACTTTGTAGTGATATGCTCGACCCTCGAATGCAAAGCGCAAAAACGGCCTGTGTCGAGGAAGAATCGAGACATGAAAGTACACATCCTTCAGGTCGATCGCTGCAAACCAATCTCGGGACAGATGCATTGCGTGAGCATTTTGAACGGTAATTTGTGAAGACTCCGGTTCAAAACTCGCAGGTCCAAGATCGGTCGTAACCCACCGCCTGTCTTGGGTACAATGAAGTAGGGACTGTAGTACCCTGACCTCATATTGGCTGGAGGGACCGGCTCTATCGCGTCCTTCGCCAGTAGGACTGCGATCTCCGCACGCAAGACATGGGCATTGGCTGCTCTCACTGTAGTGGAGTGGATGGCCCGAAACTTGGGGGGACACCGGGCGAAATGAATCGCATAGCCGAGCCTGATGGTCTAAATGAGCCAGCAAAACAGACTGGGGAGCGTCAACCAGGCTCGCAGAGCGGGACCGTAGGTGTACCCGGAGTGGGGCAGCGAGGTGGAACACAGGGACGCGGCTCGGGAGGCTCTCTCTGGGCGGCGGCCCGTAGCGGGGTCTGATTGTGCTGTGCAACACGTACCTGGTTCCACGGGGCAGGAGGTGCAGGAGCCTCTGTGGCATTCTCGGACCGCACCCTGCTGCCCACTGGCGATAGAAGAGGCGGATGAGAGAGGTGAGGATTCTCTCCCCCCACTGCTCTCCAGGCCTTCTTCGGACCCTGAGATGAAAGAAACTGCTCTTTTATTGAAAATTTGGGTACCAATGGTTTTGAGGCCAGTGGCGGAACACAAACAGAAGATAGCCTCTGTCTGCTTTTGTACAGCCGAGAACTGCTGGGCGAAGTTCTCAACCGTGTCGCCGAAGAGGCCGGTCTGGGACATGAGGGAGTTAAGGAACCGGAGCTTGTCGGTCTCCCTCATGTCGGCCAGATACAGCCAGATATGGTGTTCCTGGACCACCAAGGTGGACATTGCACGACCCACTGACCGCGCAGTGACCTTTGTCGCATGAAGCGCGAGGTCCGCTGCGGCACGAAGTTCTTGGAGAACTTGTGGATCATGACCACCCTCGTGCAGGTCCTTGTTTTACCCTCGTGCAGGTACAAGTACCTACAGGCCCAGTAAGGAAGACACGGTTCTCCACGCCAAGTGGAGTTAGGGCACAGCAGCGGACCGCTACACTTGCGGGATACACGTATTTCCCTAAGCTGCCCTGCCGTCAAGGGTGGTGAGGGAGGAGAAGCCACAGAGGTGGTTTCTGGCAGTAAAAGGTGCCGTCCACGTCCCCGTGAGCTCCTCATGCACTTCCGGGAAGAAAGGAACTGGGGTGGGTTGCTGAGAACCAGTGCGAGCCACCCCTCAGGACACAGTCGAGGATTCTACTCAAGCCCGATCCTGTTGGCGGCCCGGGAAAGCATGGCCATCATCTCTGGGCTCGACGAGGCGTCGACTGACCGACTGAAGAGGAACTTATAGGTATACTGATAGTTTACTAGTCAAATACTTGCAACACATTGTTTAGTTTATGAAAGTACACTTTAAAGTATACTCTCAGTAAATTACTTAGTTCTGGCATGAAACTCAGGCTGATAAGTCTTTGACTCATTTGGTAGCAATCACATTATCTACATGGCACAGCTGATTGGTTGCTGTTGCATCAGTGTCCAATGAGCTGCGGCTTTCAAACAAATACCGGGGTGTTGCTGGTAGTAGTATGCAGTGAGCTTTCAGAAACGCTTTCAGAACGCACCTGGAATCAACATCTAAGATAAGTGATTGATGTTTTAATCCACATCTCTGCGCATATTGTGTGGTCCGGTTATTAATTCCTAAACGGAGCAATCTTTGTAGCAGCCATATTACCCTGTAGCCCAAGACTGGTTGCCCACTGAAGCTAAGCAGGGTTGAGCCTGGTCAGTACCTGGATGGGAGACCTCCTGGGAAAACTAGGTTGCTGCTAGAAGAGGTGTTAGTGAGGCCAGCAGGGGGTGCTCACCCTGTGGTCTGTGTGGGTCCTAACGCCACCAGTATTGTGACGGGGACACTATACTGTCAAAAAGCACCGCCCTTCGGATAAGACGTTAAACCGAGGTCCAGACTCTCTGTGGTCAGAAAAAAAATCGTCTTTGGTTACGTATGTAACCCTCGTTCCCTGAGTAGGGAACGGAGACATTACGTCGGATGGCGACGAAATGGGGTTTCGCTTAGAAAGCCTGTCAGCTTCGAGTATTACAAAACGAGCCAATGGCAAGGAAATGCCATGGGTCTGCGGAATTTGCATGACGTAACTCCGCCCCACCTCGTGGGTATAAAACGAGGACGCAGGCAACATGCAGATATGTTTCTTTGCTGAGGAGCCAAGACTGAGCTCAGGCGATCCCCGCGGTACAGCAGAAAGTGGCAGGCAGACGTAACATCTCCGTTCCCTACTCAGGGAATGAGGGTTACATACGTAACCAAAGACGTTCCCTTTCGTTGTCACTCCGAGTTACGTCGGATGACGACGAAATGGGGTTACCCGTCTAATCACGCCACCTTCTCAGCTGTCGTCCAGTGCCCTGCGTAAATCGAGATCCCTGTCGAGACTGGACGAAGGACTCCATTTATCACAGGTATACCAAGGTACACTGGGAAGCATATCCCAAGCTAGGGGAAGTATGCAATTAATGCCAACCCAGAGGGGGGGGGGGGACTTAGAGAATACACATATGATCCGAAGGAAACATATGGAGACACTGGGGTGTCCAGCTGCAGGTGGAATATTTCAACCCCAGGGGTGGCAAGGTGGCTTGCCAAGGGAAAGACACACGCTCAGAGAGGCTTACAGTGGAAATACACATGTGGGGGTCGCTCAGGGGAGGGACCATGCACACGGGAGGCACCTAGCCGACGCGCAGGCAAGAGACACTGGCGCCGACGTCTGGAGTGCTGAAGGAACTCAGGGCTTTCGGGGAAGCTCACCTGAGGAGAATATCGCACGTATCCAGTCCGTGGAGTGGAATGGCGAGCAAGTGAAGACACCTGAGCGGGAGAGTGTCTTCCACACCAGAGCCCAAGAGGACGCCATGCTCCGGGTGGAGTGGGCAGTCACACCAAGGGGGCACGGTCGACCTTGCTTCTGGTAAGCCAAGCAATGGTGTCCACTATCCAGTGAAACAACCTTTGCTTGGAGAGAGCCTTTCCCTTCAGCTTCACACCATGACAGACAAAGAGCTGGTCTGAGGTCCTGAAACACTGTGTTCTGTCTACATAGGCGCGGAGAGCACGTACTGGACAGAGCAGTGCCAAGGCTGGGTCTGCCTCCTCCGGGGGCAGCGCTTGCAGGTTCACCACCTGGTCCCGGAAGGGAGTGGTGGGAACCTTGGGCTCGTATCCAGGCCGGGGTCTCAGGATCACGTGAGAGTAACCCGGCCCGAATTCCAGGCACGCTTCGTCAACGGAGAACGCGTGCAGGTCCCCTACCCTCTTGATGGAGGCCAGTGCAACCAGGAGCGCTGTCTTCATTGAGAGGAATTTAAGCTCGACTGATTGCAGGGGCTCAAAGGGAGCACTCTGCAGGGCAGTTAGAACCACTGAGAGGTCCCAAGAGGGACCGAGAGGAGGGCGAGGAGGACATAGTCTCCTAACTCCTCTCAGGAACCTGATGACCAGGTCGTGCTTCCCCACCGACTTTCCTTCGATGAGGTCATGGGGTGCGGCAATAGCGGCAACATAGACCTTCAGGGTGGAGGGAGATAGCCTTCGCTCCAACCCCTGTTGAAGGAAGGAAAGCACAACGCTGATCGAGCATCTCCGGGGGTCTTCTCGGTGAGAAGAGCACCAGTTGACGAAGAGGTTCCACTTCAACGCATAGACGTGTCTCATGAACAACGCTCTAGCGGAAGTGATGGTAGCCACCACCGCTGGTGGTAGGGTACTCAAACCTGCCTCGAGCCGTCCAGGAGCCACACGTGGAGGCTCCAAAGATCGGGGCGAGGGTGCCACAGGGTGCCCCGTCCCTGAGAAAGGAGGTCCTTCCTCAGAGGAATGGGCCAAGGAGGTGCTGTCGCGAGGAGTACAAGTTCGGGGAACCAGGTCCGGGTGGGCCAGTGCGGCGCGACCAGAATGACCTGCTCCTCGTCCTCCCTGACCTTGTGCAGAGTCTGCGCAAGAAGGCTCACTGGGGGAAACGCAAATTTGCGGCCCAGCGGCGAGCTGTGCGCCAGTGCATCCATGCCGAGCGTGCCCTCGGTCAGGGAAAAATACAGGGCGCAAAGGGTCAAATCGTGAGAGGCAAACAGATCTATCTGTGCGTCCCCGAACTGGTCCCAAATCAGTCGCCATTCTCCAGGGAGGGGCTGAAGCCGTGAGAGCTCGGCGGCTGCACAGTTCAGAGCTCCGGGAATGAAAATGGCTAGAAGCGACCTCAGATGCTTCTGACTCCATAGGAGGAGGTGGCGAGCGAGTTGTGACATACGGCGGGAGCGTAGACCACCTAGACGGTTGATGCACGCTACAGTAGCGGTGATGTCTGATCGGACTAGTACGTGTTGACCCAAGAGCAACGCCCGGAAGCGGTGAAGGGCAAGGCGTACTGCCAACAACTCGAGGCAATTGACATGCCATAGCCGCTGGGGTCATGTCCAGGAGCCCGCAGCAGCATGTCCATTGCACATGGCGCCCCAGCCCGTGGTGGAGGCATCTGTTGAAACAACAACATGCCGGGAAGCTCGTTCCAGGGGGACACCCGCCCTGAGAAAACTGCGGTTCGACCACGGGGTGAAGAACTGAGGGCAGGTCGGAGTAACTGGTACTCGGAGAGTGCCTTGTTGCCATGACCACCTCAGGACTCGGTCGCAAAGCCGAAGCGGTCTCATATGAAGCAATCCGAGCGGCGTCGCCGCGGCTGCAGATGCCATATGCCCCAGGAGCCTCTGAAAAGTTTCAGTGGAACCACACTCTTGCCCTCGAATTGTCCCAGGCAAGTCAGCAGTGACTGCGCGCGCTCGCTCGTAAGCTGCGCTTTTTACATGGCGACCGAGTCGATGTCCATACCGAGGAAAGAGATCCTCTGCACGGGGCAAAGTTTGCTCTTCTCCCAGTTGGCCCAAAGGCCCAGACGAGCTGGGTGCCGAAGCACTAGGTCCCTGTGTTCGCAAACCTGGTCTCGAGAGTGAGCTAGGACCAGCCAGTCATCGAGATCGTTCAGGATGCAGACCCCGTGTTCCTGGTAGGGGAACAAGGGCTGCCTCGACGACCTTCGTGAAGACGGGAGGAGACAGGGCTAACCCAACTGGGAGGGGGTCAATCGCTCCAAACCAATCCTGGGGCCGCATACATTCGAAAATGTGTTTGGCAATGAGCATCTGAACGGCGGCCTGTGAAGGGAGCGATTCAGAACGCATAAGTCCAGGATTGGCCGTAACCCACCGGTCTTCTTCGGGACAATGAAGTAAGGGCTGTAGAAGCCGGACCTCATTCCGGCTGGAGGGACAGTCTCGATTGCACCCTTCGCCAGCAGGGTCGCAATCTCTGCTCTATGATGGGGCACCTTGCCCCCGATCAAAGTGGAGCGGACTCCCCAGAAGCGGGGAGGAGACCGTGCGAACTGAATCGCATAGCCGAGCCTGACGGTCCGCGTGACCCAGTGGGACAGACGGGGAGCTCTAACCAGGCTCACAGGGACTGAACCAGCGGGGTCATGCAAACCACAGGCGTCCCCCCGGAGGGGCAGCGAAGCGGAGTAACTGGCCCAGACGTGGACGGCATAGCGGCCCGATGTGGGGGCACAGTTAGCAACCGGGCCCTGGCAGAGGGGGCCAGGGGAGTACTAGGCTGGTCGTCCCAGGGGGGCCTGCTCTGCCAGGGGTCTGGCGACAGAGGGGGACATGGGCGAAGCGGTCCGTGGACGGCACACCGTGTCAACCACCTCTGGGACAGAGGGGGACGAGGAGAGCATGACTTGTGGGCGGCGCTCTGTGTCGTCCGAGAAATCTGTGTGCTCAGAGACGGGAGAGTCAGTTCTTTAGAGAATAAGGATTCTTCCCCGGCCCTCCATCAGGGAAAGGAGTGGTCCTGCTACCAACTCCTGGAAAGAACTGAGTCCCATCTCTGAGAAGCCCGTCTCAAGAGCGCCGCTTAACCCGGCATATAGCGGGGGGCGGGGCTGGAGAGGGCTGAGGAGTGGGAGCCGCGGGAGGGCGCCCTCGGAGGTGGGCAGACCGAGGGATCTGAGCGGACGGCGGGCCGTCGGGACAGAATCAACGTCAGTCTGCTCATGGGCGGTTGAGAGCTGTTGGGCAAAGCCCTCAACCGCACCGCCGGAGAGGCCAACCTGGGATATGGGAATGTTGGACAGACGGGTCCACGCGACATCCTGCACATCAGACAGGTTCAGCCACAGAATGGTGGGCATCACCTGACCCAGGGAGCGTACGGCCACTTTCGTCGCTCGGAGAGCAAGGTCAGCGGCGGCGCGCAGCTCAGTGAAGAGCCCTGGGTCAGTCCCGCCCTCGTGCAAGTCCATGAGCATCTGGGTCTGGTAGACCAGCAGAATGACCATGGCATGCAGTGAGGCGGCTGCCAGTCCCGTGGCGCTATAGGATCTCGCCACAAGTGTAGAGGAAAAACTACAGGCCACGGACGGGTGCTTAGGATTGCGCGGAGAAGAAGCACTCTGAGGACACATAGCATCGCAACAGAGAGTTCAGCCGGGGGGACCCCAGTGTACCCATGGGCAGCGGCCCCATCGAGGGGAGGAAAGGCGGATGAGATCAGCGAGCGGTCCCGAGAAGACACGGGGGTCTTTTAGGACTTCGAGATCTCATCATGCACGTCCGGGAAGAAAGGTATTGGGGTTTGCCATGGACGAGAGTCGGCAGCCTTACCCAAAAACCAATCGTCCCGGGAAAGCATGGCCGTCATCTCCGGATCAGACTCAGGCACAGCCGTATGCACACCCGAAGGTGGCAGCTGTGAAGAGTCGTCATTTCCAGGAGAATCAAACCCACCTTGTGAAGCTGCTACAAACATAGTATCATCCTCTGTAGCTTCAAATGAAACACACGGGCCACCAGAGGGTAGACCCGTGGGAATCAGCTGTTCACTAGCGGGCACCGTCATTGAGGAGGGGGGCTGGGGTCGCGGACACATAGTCGGCGCCTTGTTCCAGACCGTCACCCTCAGGTCACCCTAGCCACCAGCCGAAGATCGGGGGGTGGATGAGGGGACTCTCACTCTTGTGAGTTCACCGAGTCTCGACCTTAATGACGCGATGGTCATGTTCCCACAGAGAGAACATGAGTCATCCACGAGCGCTGCTTTAGCATGATCAAGCCCAAACATACTAGACAACGCTCGTGCCCATCAGAGTCCGATACCAAGCTGCCGCAACCATTCATTTTTTTTTTTTTTTAAATGCATGGGCGAGCTGTCTTTAAAAAGACGTGCCGCGTGCGAGCTCTTTTAGTGAGAGAAAACTCAAGTGTTGAAGCACCCGGGGAGACATGCACTGTCTGACAAACCACTGCAGAGATAAGCAGGAAGCACGTTAGCCGGAGATCGCCGTCACACCAACACTCGAGGTACTCGTTTGTATAGCTGACAATTCAGAGATGGCTTGTGGAGAGAAGAATAAACTTGGCTCCGAAGCGAAAACATATCTGCATGTTGCCGGCGTCCTCCTTTTATACCCACGGAGTTACGTCATGCAAATTCCGCAGACCCATGGCATTTCCTTGCCATTGGCTCGTTTTGTAATACTCGAAGCTGACAGGCTTTCTAAGCGAAACCCCATTTCGTCGTCATCCGACATAACTCGGAGTGACAACGAAAGGGAACCCAGGATGTCTTTCGAGTAGGGGTGTAACCCCGGCATCCTGGCCAAATTTGCCCAGTGGCCTCTGTCCATCATGGCCTCCTAATCATCCCTATATACTCATTGGCTTCATAACTCTGCCTCTCCACCAATAAGCTGGTGTGTGGTGGGCGTTCTGGCGCAATATGGCTGCCGCCGCATCATACAGGTGGTGGTTGAGGAGATCCCCCCCCCTCTATGTACAGTGCTTTGAGTGCTGAGAAAAGCGTTATATAAATGTAGAGAATTATTATTATCTTTACAAGTTTAAGCTAGTATCATGTTAGAAATGTTTTTAAATAGTGCCATGTCAACAGTGCTCAAGTGAATCACTGAAACATATAGCAGCAGTGTTTACTGCATGCAGCAGCAGCGGTCTATTGTATGTCATTGCTGTTTTATACACTGTTAGCATTGATATGAAAAAAGTGAAAGTGATAGAAGCAATTGCGATTTAAACAGCATTTACCATATTAGTGGTATAACTTAATGACGCATCCTTTTATTCCAAGAGCAATGTTTGCATTAGCTATGCTAAATGTGTGTGGCTGATTCAGATGCTAAAAAAAAAAAAATACAGTTAAACTAATCATCATGTTTATAGTCTTGTGGAGTGATTTACAAATGATGTAGCATTATGCAGTTGTGTCTATGCAGCAGACAATGGTCTATTATCTCTGTAAGTATACGCTGTCTAAGCTATGGATGTGAAGATTAAAGTAAAACAAGCATTCACATTCAATGGGATTACATGTTAGCTGAAAAAAATTACTTTATTTCAAGGATAATGTTTCATTAGCTATGCTTAACATATTTATGGAACGTCAGAGCATGCTGTCATTTATTATCACTCCTAATGGCTTTTCATTTATCAAATAAGAGTATAAGGGTTATGTAATCATTATCAAATTACTTAATTATGATATTTGCTCAGGTGGTTGCTGGGTTCCTCTCTCCATCAGCTAGCAACATCGTATCTATTGTTCATGAGAACAGACAGCATGCATTTCTAGTGTTAAGCTGGTCGCCAAGGCGCACATAGCCTTAGTGTCATGGGTGGTTGAAGCAGACGAGGAAGTAGGATCCATTTGCAGCATTTCCTTATTTACACAAACTCAAACTATACAAATGTAAACTCAGACTCAGTAAACAGGACTAGAGAACAAAACAACCAGCATACAACATTAAGGACTGTCAAAGACTGAACTAGACACACAGGCTTAAATACAAGGGCAAACAAGCTAAACAAGATAACAAGAGGGTGTGGCTAATAGGAAACACCTGGGAAGACTAATAAACATAACGGGGAGCTGCTAAACATGAAACAAGACAGAAACACAGACTAGACTTATTACACTTAGGTCACTAGTGTCTTTTCTCTTGTCTCCTCCTTTGTTGGGGTGGTAAATCATGTATGTTAAATGTGCAGCAGCAGCATGTATTACATGCTTAAAGCAATGTCTGTGAATGTATTGCAGTAGCAAGTCTCGGTACTTGCTCTTGTAACAACTGAGACAAATCAGACACAATTATTTGTTTGTATTTAACAAATAATATTTAAAACTCACTCTGGGATCTATGGTCCCATCCCCCCAACAAGGGCAAGAAGGGTCGTGGTTACCATGACTACGATCAGATAAGTTGGTTTTCTTGCTGTTAAAAATGTGGTCATGTGGAAAAAGCAGAGGCCATAGAAAAGACCCACTGCACTTTAAACAGATTTTGCATCAATTTATGGACGAACTGATCTATAAATGAACATGCACCCCAGGACACTGTGTGAATTATTTACTGTCTTGTGTACTATTATGTCTTTGATACAACCAACTGTCAATGTAACCCCACCTGTATAGTGTCTCCTATCTAATTAATCCTCATTTAATGACTCACACTTCAGTGTACATCACCTTCTCTTAGAATGCAGTGCGTTTCTGTTATATCTATCTGAGTATTAATGAACACAAACGGTAAGGCATATGTCTAACCACACTTGAGATAGCGTCATAAATCCTCCCAACAGAGGAATCTCCTTCTTAGAAATTCCCCTTTTCTTATTGGTTGAGCCAACCCTGAAAGGTGGGACCTTTCTCAGGCTTTAAATGGCCTCTACACAAGCCCTTCCCTCTCTTGGCTTTCTTGGTACGTTCGGGGTGCTGTGCTGTCCTGCGTGGCCTCAGCAGGCCCCAGGCCAGCAGGCCTTGACTCATAACCAGCGATGTGCTCATGGAGAGAGAGAACTTTCAACCAGAACAGAGTCAAATTAACCATGCAAGTTCATCTTATCTTCTTCATCCAACAGAGAAGAAATCAATTGCAACTTCAACGTTTGACACTCAAGGAACCATCAACAATTACCACTTTTCAGGAATGCTTTCACTGCAAAGGCCATACAATTATACATTTAATGAGGTGCTTTGAAAATAATAAGCTGATGGTTCTTTTCATGTTCAGTGAATCTTTTCCGTAGCTTCATTTCATTTCCGGTTTCATTCTGTCATTTACCATCTACCCATGTATATGTGTAATTGTTTGTATGTTAGTTATGTGTTCGTGATTTAGGTAATAAAAATTGTCTACAATATGTATTTGGTTCTGATTCTCTGCTTGCAACAAAGTTTATTTTTTTATGATTTAGATTTTGACTACAGGCTCTTAGTAGTACTGTACAATAAGAAAGACATTTCCCTTCCCCTGAAATGAAAATTTCTTAGAATTAATAAACAATTAACACTGAGTGTTCATGGGACAAAAAGGTTGATTGATTGTAATATGAATTTTACTACATTAAGTTTATTCTATTAACTGATCCAAATATTCATAAACAATTATAACAAGTTATGATTGATTATTAATATTTCTTTAGAGCTAATTTGCTACACTCTGCAACTGCGTAGCAGATCTATTCCACCAAGACCAAATACAATAACATTGTCATATATCCATTATCATTACCATGCCAATCTCTATAACCATACCAATCTCCCGAGAGTTGTCATGTCAGAACTACTAGTTTAGTAGTTTTATACTGCAAGTATACTTGTAAGTTTTCTTTAAGTGAACATACCATTATACTTATAGTTTACTATTTATATTTTATTTGGTAACGCTTTAGATACAGCCCGGAATGTACTGCATAATTAAGACAAATTTACAGCGTAACTAATTAGCAAGTAATTATAGTGTACATATAAAGTACTTGCATGTAAGTATAAGGGAACAATATGTTAAGTTTGGGGAATAAAGGGGTAACAACCAGGAGAATTAAAAAATATATATTTATAGTAGTAGTAGTAGTAGTAGTAGTAATACTTTATTAATCCCCAAGGGGAAATTCTTTGTCACAATTGCCCACATATATAATAAACAACAATAAAGATTATAAAAAACATTTCCATTGTTCCAAACAGATGTTGTTAAACAGATAATGTTGCACAGCAACCAAAATATTAACAATTTAAAAACTAGCTAATGGTTCCTGTGTCAGACACTTAGAGGGAAGAATTATAAAGCTTGATGGCCACTGGCAGAAATGACTTCCTGTGGCGCTCTGTGGTGCATTTTGGTAAAATAAGTCTTGCACTGAAAGTGCTCCTGTGTTTGAGTAGCAGATCATCTAGTGGATGGGAGACATTATCCAAGATGACATTCAGTTTGGACAGCATCCTCCTCTCTGACACCACCGATAAGGAGTCAAGCTCAACCCCCACCACATTACCGGCTTTACGGATCAATTTATTCAGTTTATTCGCATCAGCCTCCCTCAGTCTGCTACCCCAGCATGCGACCGCATATAGGATAGCACTAGCTACCTCCGATTCATAAAACATCCTCAGCATCGTCCTGTCAATGTTAAAGGACCTTAGCCTCCTCAAAAAAATAGAGACGGCGTTGGCCCTTCTTGTAAAGTGCTTGAGTGTTCTTGGCCCAGTTCAGTTTATTATCTATGTGCACTCCCAAATATTTATAATCCTCCACAATGTCCACAGGGACCCCCCGGATGGAAACAGGGGTCACTGGTATCTTTGTTCTCCTAAGATCCACAACAAGTTTTTTGGTCTTTGTCACGTTGAGCTGCAGATGGTTCCGATCACACCATGTAACAAAGTCCCTCACTACAGCTCTATACTCAGTCTCGTCACCCCTACTGATACATCCAACCACAACAGAATCGTCAGAAAACTTCTGCAGATGGCACGATTCAGTGTGATAGTTGAAGTCGGTGGTGTAAATAGTGAAGAGGAAGGGAGAGAGTACAGTCCCCTGCGGGGCCCCGGTATTGCTGATCATGATGTCTGATACACAGTGTTGAAGACGTACATACTGTGGTCTACCAGTAAGGTAGTCAACAATCCAGGACACGAGGGGGGCATCCACCCTCAATGCCGTCAGCTTCTCACTCAGCAAGGCCGGCCGGATGGTGTTGAAAGCACTGGAGAAGTCAAAAAACATGGCCCTCACAGTGCTAGCCGGCTTGTCCAGGTGGGCGTAGATGCGATTGAGCAGAAAGATGATGGCATCCTCTACTCCCAGTCGAGACTGGTAGGCGAACTGGAGTGGGTCCAGTAAAGATTTAACTATGGGCCGCAGCTGGTCCAGGACCAGTCTCTCCATGGTCTTCATCATGTGGGAGGTCAGTGCCACAGGTCTGTAGTCCCTGCAGTTACTTGGACGAGGCGTCTTTGGCACAGGAATGAGGCAAGAAGTTTTCCATAGCACAGGGACGCTTTGGAGACTCAGGCTCAGGTTGAAGACACGATGAAGCACTCCACATAGCTGGGAGGCACAGGCTTTGAGCACTCCGGGACGCACACCATCAGGGCCAGCAGCCTTATTAGAGTGTAGTCTCCTCAATTGTCTTCTTACCTGGTCCACCGTTAGACGAACAGAAATCAGAGGTGGAGAAGGTGGAGAGTTGGAGTCATCATCCTGAAGAGAGCTCCAGATCCATGTAGACCATCTGAGGGCTGGAGGATGGGGGTATAAGAATCTCCCCTGGGGAGGGGGGAGGACAATGAGGTAGAGGTGGAGGAGGAGAGAGTAGTTGGATTGAAGGTGTGACTGCTGCTGAGTTAATAGACAGATTGAGAGGAGACACATTATCAAATCTGTTGAAAAACAGATTAAGTTCATTGGCCCTGTCCAAACTGCCCTCAACCTCTCTGTTGCCAGTCGGTCTGAAGCCAGTGATGTTCCTCATGCCGTTCCAGACCTCCTTCATGTTATTCTGCTGGAGTTTATACTCCAGCTTCCTCCTATACTTCTCCTTAGCCTCCCTGATCTTCACCTTCAGAACCCCCTGAATGGCCCTCATCTCCTCCTTTTTCCCGTCTCTAAACGCCCTCCTCTTGGCATTCAAGATTTCCTTGATGTCCCTTGTTACCCATGGTTTATTGTTTGGGTAACAATGTACAGTTTTTGCTGGTACAATGCAGTCTACACAGAAGTTTATGTAGTCAGTGATACACTCAGTAAGCCCATCTATATCCTCTCCATGTGGCTCACAGAGTGCACCCCAGTCTGTAACCTCAAAACATCCCTGAAGTGTCTCATAGGCCTCCTCTGACCATCTACTCACCATCCTTGCGGACACCGGCTGCCTTTTCCCTAGAGGCACATAACAAGGATTAATATAAATGAAGTTATGGTCCGACCTGCCCAGGGGGGGAGGGAGGAAGAGCTGTATGCCTCCTTAACGTTAGCATACAGCAAGTCCAAGGTTCTCTCTTCTCTAGTATGGCATAATTTGTTAGTGTGGTGTTCATATTAACATGGTTGAAGTCACCGGAGATCACTATGAGGGCACTCGGGTGTTGAGTCTGGAGTTCAGCTATGGCGGAGTAGATAACATTACACGCTGACGTCGGGTTTGCCGATGGCGGAATGTAAACAACAACGGCGTGAGATGAGATATTGTACTGCAAGTATTATAGAACTAAGGGGTACTTATTCTAATATTATGATACAACAATCTTACATTTGGGAGCAATTTAGCGAGAACATCCACTGCGTACCTATTTGTAATAATTGTGTACCAATACATACTGTATAGGCTTTTTTAAAATTACAGGGTACATATTGTGATGGATTTCTTAATGAGATAAAGATTAATTATGATGCTAACCATAAAGATATGAATTATACTAACATCTCGTGATAAGTTCTAACACTTCCTTTGGTCCTATGTCTGAAGATGACTAAAACTTCCATTCCTGATTCTAACAATAAATCTAAATTGAGCTTACTTCCTTTTTCTTCTAGGATGTAGCAGACAAACTCTAACCTCCTAAACATTTGACTTAATATAACTTTGGTAAAAGGAACTTTGAAATTGGACTAACCGTTATATTGTGAAATGATTGATTAAAATATTAACCCCTCACAATGTTTTTGATGATACAGGATATTTTTGCTGATGTTACTAACAAAGGGTAATGAAAGGGGGGACTTGCTTTGACAATGTAACCAATCTTGATGATGGAGAGCGTGATATGTTAGTTATGATGATTCTGTTTTGAGATGTCTGGGTTTGAGAACTCGTGGTGATGTATCATGTTACATTATAAAAACTGTTGTATTTGTGTTTACTGGTGGGATTCTCAATGGGACTTGTCTGAGATCCACCGGCCTTGCTTCTTCTAGGGAGATTCTCTGAGAACTGCTCGAGAACTCTCCTGGCCGTGATTAAAGCATTTGAAGGACATTTGCTGAGGTCTGTCTGTTATTTTCTGTTGCGCAACAGGTTAGACTAGGGAACCAAGTAAGTAAGTTAGAGTTTAGGGAACTCGGCCAGTTGTCGACGGAAGACGCAAGAGCTAGAGTATAAAGGTTATTGGGTGTCAACTGTAGACGCCCCAGATATTTATCAAGTGTCGACGGTAGATGCTTGGGTGATGACTGGGCACCCCAAATAAATGTATTTCAAATAATTAGGTTCCAGGTACGCAGTTAGGTTTAGGGAAAAATCTACAACAATATCTATGCATTTTTTTTTTAATTATAGCAAAAGTGCAAATGTTTACGTTTGGGCTTTTTTTATGTTTCAAGGCAAGTAAAGCTACAACTATTGCAATATTTTTAAATACTGGGAACTATACTCTTGTTCCATGTAGTTACAGGGTAACTGGTGCTTGTTACCCTCTTGTTTCAGGTAGTTACAGGGTAAGTGTGACAATGCGGGCCGTAAATTAAAGTGGTGCTTGTTACCCTCTTGTTCCATGTAGTTACAGGTAAGTACAATATAAATACATACACACAATCTAATATCACTGATTCGGAAACCTTTATTTGAAAAACAACTTATTACAGTTGGTCTGAAGCGATAGTCTACAGTTTAAAAAGTTTAAAATATTGTAATTTTTCTTACAAACACCCATCGTTTCACTTCAGAAGACATTGATCCATCCATTGGGGTTGTATGGATTACTACAGTTATTGCAGTATATGCTGTTTGATGCTCCAACTTTTAGGAACACATGAGCTTGCATTATATGTATTCTCAGGGATGTATTTTTTATTTTTGTAAAAACCTTAATTTGTGTTAATCTGAAGAAGGTAAGTCGTATACATATTGGATAGCATGAGATAAAAGATGAGTAAATGGTGAGGATGTATTTCTGGGTGTACTGCATTTTCTTTTAATACATAATACAGAATAGCAAGATAGATGATTATTTCTTCAGATTCATCAGTGGAAAGAAAGAAAAAGAAGAGGGACAAAAGGAAGAAGCCAAGCAAGAGAAAAAAAACAAGTGGGTGGGGGGGGATGGGCTGGGTCAAAACGTGCTACTTTCTGTCAAGACTTAAGCATTTGAAATTAATTGTTGATTTAAAAAATGCAGTTTTAAACGAAAAGAAGTATTGTAAATCTGTTTTGAATTAAGTACATCAACTCTCCTCTAGGGGTTTTACAAGCCACTGATGTTGTCTATCTCGTAGAGATGGTTTGTCTAATTATAGATTCATATTTAATCTATGAATCATAACTCATCAATTTGGCTAGTAAGTTGACAGCATTACCCGAAATGGGTGATTTTCATTTGGTGTGTGCTGATTTTCAAACCATGTTATATGATTTAATTAGTGAGTGCCTCCACTGTAACTTGTTATGGTATTAGTCCTAAATGAGAACATCATGAAGATGTTGATGCAAAGTGATCAATATTTAGTCTATGAATCATAACTCATCAAATTGGTTAGTAAGTTGACAGCATTACCCGAAATGGGTGATTATTCACTTGATTTTCATTAGGTGGGTGCTGATTTCAAACCATGTTATATGATTTAATTACTGAGTGTCTCCACTGTAACTCGGTATTGTATTAGTCCTAAATGAGAAGATCATGAAGATGTGGATGCAAAGAGATCATAAGATAATTGTAAAGACCCAGATGAATAGCATTTAAATAATAGTGTAGCTTAGGTCTGAGATATCTTACCTCTGGGGCCAGGGTTTCCCTTGATAATGCTCTGAAACATCACCTCTGATCCAGAAGCTCCCATAACATCCTTACGAGGAAGTTCCGACATGGGGGCCTCTGCGGGGTCCTCCTCCACAGACATGCAGAAGTCATCTGATGGGTCTTCTGTGAGGATCGGGCAACAGTTGTTACACAAAGATCAAGTGATGATAAGGTAACCTATCATGAAGTCATTACAACCTCATAATATCTAGTCATCCGTTGTTAAGTTAACCAGTCTGGTTACAAATAACTGTAGTGATCTAAATTTAAACATTATGCTCAAAACACATTACATAATTACAATGGAAATGAATGGTACCAATTCATAATCATTAAAATACTCAGTGTTTCAACAATATAGCCACAAGACATAAATAATGTGTTAACATGATTTTATTGTGGAAAATTTGCTCACTAACCTTTTCTGTGAAAAACTATATCGATTTGACAACATATAGCTAAAACCTTAAAACAGCTCTAACAGTGATTTATTAACAGCTCAAATCACAAACAACTTTTAACAAGAAGTAATCTAGGTGCTTTTATAAAATTATAAGTTGCACATGTCTGCAGTTAAATCCTCTAAAAATGGTCCCCATTCGTTTCCATTGTAAGCACTTCAGCATAACCTAAATGTTTACTTTTTTTTAAGAAAATTAGGGACAAGCCAAAGTTTGTGGTAAACAACATTATGCCACAAATTATGTTGATTGAGCTTAACCAATATTGAACCCAGAATATTCCTTTAAACATTTCCTTTAATCAGATTTATTCATGAACGTTCATCCAGTTAACTGCAGTGCTTGACATTTAACAGCATTTACAAAGCACAAGTCATATATTTTAACCTACTGTACCTGGTTAACTTAACGTTTCTGAAAGAAGTTTTACCTCTGTTTCTTCTGGCTGTTTTTCCTTCATTTTTGTTAGCTTCCTTTTGACCAAACTCTTCTTTATCTGCCTCTTCATCCACAGGCTTATTTTCAACCACAATAGTAGGTATGGTTACTTTAGGTGCAAGTGATGAGTCTTTTTTCTCCTTTCTTTCCTTAAATGATTTTGGGAGTGTGGAAACTGAACCAAACAACCTTGGAGGTTTTAGGGGGGCTTGCAACAAACCCACTTGGATTATGGGTTGGGAAGGTGGTATTTCTACAGGTGACTTTGGTAATTTGCAGGATACATTTATCCTTGGTACCCTTGGTGAACACTGTCCTGGTATTTTACTGAAAGCAACCTTTTCATTGATGACTTTTCTGTCTAACAATCGCCTGGGGTTAGAATTAATCCTGCACTGGCTTTCTGTAATATCAGGGGGTGCTTTCCTTTCATGTTGTGTTGAGTCCTTTGGCACTTTCTTTTTCAGTAGTTCTGGTGATTCTTCCTTTGGCAAGGCTGAGCATCGTTTTTTTGCCTCTGGTAAATTATTTGAATTAGTATATTTTTTCTCTCTTGTATCTTCCACCTTCTGAATTATCTGGGCTTGAACTGACTCAATGTTTCCAGTTGACTGTTTGTCAGTCTGGGTGAGCTGATCCATTGAAAAGGCTTTCTTAATGTTGGACTTTCCGACAAGTTTCTTTATTCGGTGAAGCTCTTCTGAGAGTTTACTCTGAAAACCTTTCTCTACATAGGTTGACTGTTCCTCCAGAGAGGATGCTTTCTGCTTGAAGAAAGACCTCTTAAGTGCTACATCACTCTTGATGTTGTCTTGGGGCTTCCCTGATTTACTACTTCCATCCTCAGAACTGCAGGTTGTTCGATTGAAACTCCATGAAAGTCTTGATGAAGACACCCTTGGAATGTTACTGCTGTGTCTTTGTTCCTCAAAAGCTCTCACTTTGTCTAATATTTTGGAACTTGGCTGTGTCACTTTGGGAGTTTGGATAGAGGATCCTCCTTGGGAACCACTGCTTTGAGATGAAGCGGAGATTTTCGATATCTTAACAGGGAGTTCAGATCCATTCATGGCTGTTTTGGTGTCATTGTGGTCAGTTGTTCGATCTACACCACTTAAGGTGATGGGGCTTTGAGCTTTTTGGAATGGCTGGGTTTGGACAAATAAAGAAGCTTCCCTTGTTTTAAAGTCCAATTGGCCCCTGAAATGAGGGTGATTGTGGAAAATGTCGTGTTATGACGGAAAGTAAAAATAATAAAATGGTAAATTGAAAAAAACCTAAATGGTCAAACACAGCATGCACAGAAAAACTTGTTGAAACATGTAAAACATTGTGAAAGATGATTAAATCCAAAATAAAACAAAGGCATGCAAAAAGGTTTGTACAAAAAAGCCATGGCAAACATTATCACAGCATATCAAAACATGATGCAAGTGGAGTCTGAGGAAAGTGGAAATCAAGAAAACATAAATAAATGGCCGCAATAAATGACAAATAATGTAATGTATTTTAAAAATGTTCCTATAGACCTGTTGTATACTAAATTGAAAAAAAAATTTGTTCCCCCCTAATTCAAGCTATTTTGTGTCTTTTCATATTCATCATGCCAGCACTCATTCTTGAACACTGTAAATGGAAAAGGTCCTTCTTCGATAGAGGCTCAAAACACTGCCATAGTAGTCACTGGCTATAGACATACTCTCCTCTGACCCCACTGCAACGTAGTACACACTTATTTGTGAGGCCCGCACAAGAGCTTCAATCCCCAGGTGTCTGACCGGAGGGCTCTCAACACACCCAGCATTACCTTGCCTTCCAGGTGACAAGGGATCCTCAAGACCAGGAGCTCTAGAGCCCAAGGTTTGCATTTCCCTCTCCACTACTAGACCATCACTTGGGATTTGGGAAAGCATTGCTCTCCCCCTGCCTGAAAATACATAATTACCTGTTGTATTATAATAATGTTAAATCTTTTTTTTTTTATCAATCGGTTAAATAGATTAATTGATTAATTCAAAAACATTTATGAATTCTAAGCTTTGTTGGAGGGTTTACGTTGGAAGCTTGTTTCTGCCATGGAATAAAAATTAAAAAAGGAAATTGTGACTTTTTTTTTATCTCACAACTATGTCTGTTTTCTCACAATTGCAGGTTTACATTTCGCAATTCTTACTTTTTCCCCCAGAATCGCATGAAATAAAGTCGCAATTGCTTTATCTCTTGCGTTTCTGACTTTACATCTCGCAATTCTGATTTTATAACACACAATTCCGCGTTATAAAGTCAGAATTGTGAGATATAAACTGTATTTTTTTCCTCAGAACTGGACTTTATAACTCACATTTGCGAGTTTATATCTCATAATTCTAAGAAAATTAGTCAGTATGGCGAGATGCTGTAACGAAGAGTCAGAGATGGGCGGATCCATTCGCAGTGACTTTATTAATAGAATGCACACAGAGAGAAGACAGAGATAAACAGGAACGTAGGGCAAATCCAAACTCAGAGACGATACCAGGCTGGGGTCGAGGCAGGTAGCAGACAATCACTCGTAGATCAGAAGTGCAGGCTAGGATCAGAAAACCAGGAAAAACAATGGAACGTAGAATGCTCAGTAGTGTAAGCCAAGGCGGATACAAGACTTCGCAGGGAGCCATGAGAGCAAGCCGCATTTATAGAGGGGAGAAGTGACTAGTGGCTGGAGAAAAAAGTCAGAATTGCGAATTTATATCATGCAATTCTGACATAATTCGCAAATGAGAAAAAGTCCGAATTACAAGATATAAATTTTGAAATTTTGAAATAAAAGGTCACAATTATCTTTTATTTTTTTTTAAATTCTGTGACGGAAACAAGCTTCCATAGTTTACCCATCACAATTTTAGTTTTTAATGCAGTAAATGATTCTGAAACGGCATCCCTATTGTTAGAATATAGTGATTTTTAAAACACCTTATTATGATTTGTGGCCAAAACTGGAAATTGATGCTACAAACTGAATATTGCTGAAGAGACAAAAACACTCAATATTTTCTTACCCGTCGGTTGACTGTTGATTGCTTCCCTCTGAAGAGGCATAAACTGTTCCTTCATCTCCATGGAGACCTGAGGCTCTGCACTTTCATCTTCTGTACTGTTTGAGTCTACAGGAATGGGTGAAGCATGTTGAAATGGGAATTTTTACAAACAAAATATACATACAGGTCCTTCTCAAAAAATTAGCATATTGTGATAAAGTTCATTATTTTCCATAATGTAATGATAAAAATTAAACTTTCATATATTTTAGATTCATTGCACACCAACTGAAATATTTCAGGTCTTTTATTGTTTTAATACTGATGATTTTGTCATACAGCTCATGAAAACGCCTCGGTTACGACTGTAACCTCGGTTCCCTGAAGAGGGAACGTGACGTTGCGTCGATTGACGCTAAGGGAACGCTCTGCGTGATGATGTATTGAAGCACATGTAAAATCAGTCCAATGGCGTGACGGGACGTCAGAAGCGGGTGACGTCATGAACCAGGAAGTATAAAAGCCGCTTCAAACCCAGCCGCGACAGCTTCGCAGGGTCTGAACAAGTCGCTTACAGGCATGCAGGAGATATGGCAGGTGACGCAACGTCTCGTTCCCTCTTCAGGGAACCGAGGTTACAGTCGTAACCGAGGCGTTCCCTTTCAAGGGAACTCGCGTTGCGTCGATTGACGCTAAGGGAACGTCTATACCAACGCCACCATAGCGAGAAGTGCCTGTCCAGTGTGAAATCAGGCGAGCAGCACTAAGACGAGAGCACTCGGGACCCTGGAGTAGAGTCCACGTCCAGAGCATAGAATCTAACGAATGTGTGAGGTGAGGACCAGCCTGCCGCATCACAAACGTCCTGAAGAGGAACTCCTGACAATAAGGCCTTAGAGGCCGCCATACCCCTAGTCGAGTGAGACCGAACGGCCATAGGTAAAGGCTGTCCGGTCGACTCGTAAGCAAGTGAGATGGCCTCGACCACCCACTTGCTCATCCTTTGCTTAGATGCAGGGGACCCCTTGTTAGGGGGTCCAAAGCAGACAAATAGCTGTTCAGATTTACGCCACAGGGCAGCTCTGTGGACATAAGCATCCAGCGCCCTCACAGGGCATATCAAATTGTGCCTTTCCTGGTCCACATCCTGGAACGGAGGAGGACAGAAGGCCTGCAGCACTATAGATCGGGCCACATTAGTGGGGACCTTGGGAACATAACCTGGTCTAGGATGAAGGAACGCTTTAACCATGCCAGGTGCAAATTCCAAGCATGAGGGTGCAACCGACAGAGCCTGAAGATCTCCTATTCTTTTAAGGGAAGAAATAGCGAGGAGGAACAGAGTTTTTAAAGTAAGAAAACTGACTGGAACCTCCTCGAGGGGCTCAAAGGGAGCCTGGAAAAGGCCTTGGAGGACAATAGCCAGGTCCCAAGTCGATACCCTAGTGCGTACAGCAGGCCTCAGCCTCAGAGTGCCACGTAGGAAACGAGATACCAGAGGGTCTTTACCCACAGACATTCCACCCAAAGGGATGTGGTAAGCACCTATGGCCGCCACATAGACCTTCAGAGTGGACGGGGATAGACCTGCAGAGAACCGATCCTGCAGAAATTCCAGCACTGTACCAACCGGGCAGTTAACTGGGTTCAGCTGACGGTCACTGCACCATGAAGTGAAAACCTTCCACTTCAGGGCATAAAGTCTCCTCGTGGAGGGAGCTCTGGATTGTAGAATGGTCTCCACAACCTCGGTTGAGAGACCTGATCCTATGAGCTGGGCCCCCTCAGAGGCCAAGCCCACAGGTTCCACAATTCGGGACGAGGGTGAAATATTGAGCCCTTTGCTTGAGACAGTAAGTCCCTCCTGACGGGAAGCTCCAAAGGAGGCCCGTTGAGGAGAGACACTAGACCTGCAAACCACACTCTGCCCGGCCACCGCGGGGCTATAAGAAGCAGGCGCAGATGGTCCCTGCAAACTCTCTCCAGAACTCCCGGAAGCAGAGCAATCGGGGGAAAAGCATACAAACGCAGCCTCGGCCACGTCTGTACCATCGCATCCAGTCCGAGAGGAGCTGGATGCGTGAGGGAGAACCAGAGTGGACAGTGAGACGTCTCTCGAGAAGCAAACAGATCCACTTGAGCCTGGCCGAACTCCCTCCATATCAGCTCCACCACCTCGGGGTGGAGCCTCCATTCCCCGGGCCTCGGCCCCTGTCTCGACAGGATGTCTGCTCCTAAGTTCTGGGCCCCCGGAATATAAGCTGCTCTGAGTGAAAGCAGCTTGCCCTGGGACCACAAGAGGATATGGTGCGCCAGTTTGCACAGTGGACGCGAACGCAAACCCCCCTGATGATTTATATAGGCGACCACCGATGTATTGGCCATGTGGACCAACACATGGTGGCCCCTGAGGTCTGGGAGGAAATACTTGAGAGCAAGAAAAACAGCCATCATCTCCAGGCGATTGATATGCCAGGAAAGATGATGGTCCCCCCATAGACCCTGAGCCGAGCGTCCCTCCAGGATCGCTCCCCAGCCCGTGAGGGAAGCATCTGAGCTGGGAGAAGCTCCCAGCACGGGTCCCTGGGACAGGAACCAAGGTTTCTTCCACATAACCAGGGCACGTAAGCATCGCCGCGTAACCTTGATCATGCGAAAGGGGTTGCCCCTCCGGGAAAACCCTTTGGTCCTGAGCCACCACTGCAAGGGTCTCATGTGCAGCAGTCCAAAAGTGATACCGTTGGACGCTGCTGCCATCAAACCCAACAGTCTCTGAAACTGTTTCACAGTGAGCGACTGGCCTAGCTTTATTCTTTTTACGGCTGACAGAATGGACTCTATGCGTGCCGGAGACAGGCGCGCCCGCATCGACACAGAATCCCAAACTACCCCTAGATAAGTGGTTCTCTGTAGTGGAGAAAGTACACTCTTCTTGGCGTTTAGCTGTAACCCCAGCTCTTTCATGTGGGCGAGGACGACATCTCGATGCCGAACCGCCAACTGATGCGACTGAGCTAAAATCAACCAATCGTCGATGTAGTTCATGATGCGAATACCCTGTACACGTAGTGGAGCCAGAGCTGCATCCACGCATTTCGTGAAAGTGCGGGGTGATAGTGCTAGACCGAATGGAAGAACTCGATATTGGTATGATCCGCCCCCGAAAGCAAACCTCAGGAACTTCCTGTGATATGGAAGGATGGAAATATGGAAGTATGCGTCCTTGAGGTCTATCGTGACAAACCAGTCCTCGGATCTGATCTGAGGCACGATTTGTCTCAACGTTAACATTTTGAACTTTAGCTGCATTACTGATTCGTTCAGAACTCTCAGATCCAAAATGGGACGCAACCCCCCATCCTTCTTCGGAACGATGAAGTATCGGCTGCAAAACCCGGAGTCCCTGCTGGAGGGAGGTACATATTCTATGGCCCCCTTGTCCAACAGACTTTTCACTTCTTGTTCCATTACCAGAACCTGCTCGGGGTCCACCACAGTGGGTAGGACCCCCATAAACCTGGGTGGGCGAGACCCAAACTGAATCTGATAACCCTTTTCTACGGTCTGCAGGACCCCTTGAAGGCTGCTGTTGAGCGGGCTTTCCCCCTCCCTAGTTTTTCTGTGGGGGAGCACGGGAGGCCACGCTCTGTATCTGAGTGGCACGGTGTGAGGAGCTGGCTTTTGATGTTTGGGGCTGCTCCCGCTCAGCAGCCCCAGAGACATGAATCTGACGGGGGAGGAGTTTTTGGAATGCAGCCGCCTGTTTAGTGGACTCCTGAAACCTCTCGACCGGTGCATCCAAAAGAAAGTGCTTATCCCTCTCTTTTATACTGCTCAAGTTGAGCCAGAGATGTCTCTCAGTGGCCACCAGGGCTGCCATAGACCGGCCGATAGATTTAGCCGTCTCCTTGGCGGCCCTGAGAGACAAATCTGTAGCCCGACGCAGTTCGCAAACTGCGTTCGGGCTAATATCCCCGCCCTCATCAAGGTCTCCTAACACCTCTGCCTGGTAAGCCTGCAGCAATGACATGGTGTGTAAACACGCTGCAGCCTGCCCAGCAGCAGAGTAAGCCTTACCCACCAAAGCAGATGTAACTCTAACTGGCTTGGTGGGTAATACCGGGGTCTTTAGGGAAGATGCCGCTTCAGAGGAAAGATAGCTGGCTAATGTCTCTTCTACCTTTGGCATCTCCCCATAACCGTGCTCTTTATATTGTGTTATTTTGGAGTAGTGCGATGTTTGTGCACTGTACACTCTATATGACACTGGCTTCTCCCACGATCTCGACACCTCAGTGTGAAGATCGGGGAAAAACGGGAGACCCCGGTGATGAGGTTGTGCGCGAGAGGGCAGGAAGCTTTCGTCGAGCTTGCTTTTCGAGCGAACGTCCTGCTTATCTGACGGCCAATCTATATTTAATCTCTCGACCGCTCTCGTCACAACCTCAACCAGCTCCGCATACTCGTGAGACTGAGGTGGCGAATCCTCAGACACACGTGTATCAACACTTACAACATCCAATTCCTCGGAACTGGATAGTTGAAGTGTTGGTGCTTGTATCAGGGCGGAAGAAACCGCAGCGTGTGCTTCCGAACCCTGATACAACACACTGGATCTGTCAGGTGAAGGTAGAGATAAGGCAGAGCCCGTCTCTAACCCCGCTGACAGATCCATTTGCGATTCCCCAAGACTGAAGCCTTCGCTGCGCCTCAGCAGCAGCGGGACCTGAGCCCTGGGGAACGCAGGCGCCCTCGCGAAAGAACGCCAGGCGGGATCGGAGTGTCCGCAATGGAAGCACATCACAGTGCTCACAGCCAGCGCCCTCGAGCGCTGACCGTGCATGCTCCTCTCCCAAACAAACAACGCAAAGAGTGTGTGTGTCCCCACCCGTTAAATAACGCAGGCAGGGGTGCACACACATTCTGAACTGCTCCTTGCTCGCCATACTGATATAAATATATATATATATATATATATATATATATATATATACAGACAACACCAAATAACAGGGACAGTTTCACATATAGCGCTTGTGAAGACACAAAAGCTGTCGCGGCTGGGTTTGAACCGGCTTTTATACTTCCTGGTTCATGACGTCACCCGCTTCTGACGTCCCGTCACGCCATTGGACTGATTTTACATGTGCTTCAATACATCATCACGCAAAGCGTTCCCTTATCATCAATCGACGCAACGCGAGTTCCCTTGAAAGGGAACCCAAAATTCCTGTCTCAAAAAATTAGCATATCATGAAAAGGTTCTCTAAATGAGCTATTAACCTAATCATCTGAATCAACTAATTAACTCTAAAAACCTGCAAAAGATTCCTGAGGCTTTTAAAATCTCCCAGCCTGTTTCATTACTCAAAACCGCAATCATGGGTAAGACTGCCGACCTGACTGCTGTCCAGAAGGCCATCATTGACACCCTCAAGCAAGAGGGTAAGTCACAGAAAGAAATTGCTGAACAAATAGGCTGTTCCCAGAGTGCTTTATCAAGGCACCTCAGTGGGAAGTCTGTGGAAAGGAAAAAGTGTGGCAAAAAACGCTGCACAACGAGAAGAGGTGACCTGACCCTGAGGAAGATTGTGGAGAAGGACTGATTCCAGACCTTGGGGGACCTGCGGAAGCAGTGGACTGAGTCTGGAGTAGAAACATCCAAAGCCACCGTGCACAGGCGTGTGCAGGAAATGGGCTACAGGTGCAGCATTCCCCAGGTCAAGCCACTTTTGAACCAGAAACAGCGGCAGAAGCACCTGACCTGGGCAACAGATAAGCAGCACTGGAGTATCCACAGTCAGTGATGGTCTGGGGTGCCATGTCAGCTGCTGGTGTTGGTCCACTGTGTTTTATCAAGGGCAGGGTCAAGGCAGCTAGCTATCAGGAGATTTTGGAGCACTTCATGCTTCCATCTGCTGAAAAGCTTTATGGAGATGAAGATTTCATTTTTCAGCACGACCTGGCACCTGCTCACAGTGCCAAAACCACTGGTAAATGGTTTACTGACCATGGTATTACTGTGCTCAATTGGCCTGCCAACTCTCCTGACCTGAACCCCATAGAGAATCTGTGGGATATTGTGAAGAGAAAGTTGAGAGACGCAAGACCCAACACTCTGGATGAGCTTAAGGCCACTATCGAAGCATCCTGGGCCTCCATAACACCTCAGCAGTGCCACAGGCTGATTGCCTCCATGCCACGCCGCAATTTCTTTCTGTGTCTTACCCTCTTGCTTGAGGGTGTCAATGATGGCCTTCTGGACAGCAGTCAGGTCGGCAGTCTTACCCATGATTGCGGTTTTGAGTAATGAAACAGGCTGGGAGTTTTTAAAAGCCTCAGGAATCTTTTGCAGGTGTTCAGAGTTAATTAGTTGATTCAGATGATTAGGTTAATAGCTCGTTTAGAGAACCTTTTCATGATATGCTAATTTTTTTAATTTTGGGTTTTCATGAGCTGTATGGCAAAATCATCAGTATTAAAACAATAAAAGACCTGAAATATTTCAGTTGGTGTGCAATGAATCTAAAATATATGAAAGTTTAATTTTTATCATTACATTATGGAAAATAATTAACTTTATCACAATATGCTATTTTTTTGAGAAGGACCTGTACAGTAGCATAGATGATTACGTAATGAACTAGCTGCAAGAAATCTTTGACATTTAGTTGAAAGTTTGTGGTATTGAAGTTGTGCTGTGACTTGAATGTATAATGTGGAAATCTTATACAATCTCTAAGTGAAAATTCTAGGAATTCACACTAGGAATTACTGGGAGTTTTAAGAAAGAAAGAAAGAAAGAAAGAAAGAAAGAAAGAAAGAAAGAAAGAAAGAAAGAAAGAAAGAAATCATTCTGCAGAGCAAGCTTTACTTTTTGCTAAATAAATAATGTAGAATTTAAGTTTAATGATATAAATCAAACTGAAACTAGAGCTCTGTATATTTTACAGTTTTGTGTATAATATTGCATGGCTGCAATCCCAAACCAATCCAAGAGCCCAGTAATGAAAGGTGAGGATTTTAGAAATGTATAACAACAATTACCATTGCTTTGCTTCCTACACAAGCGAAAAACTTCACTTCCATAACGGCAGCAAGCAGAGGTGGACAAGAGAAGACTGTTACTATAGAAACCAATGTCTGCAGACATGTACTTGTGTGGGAGCATGAACATAACACACATGCTCACACACAGACAGGCTAAATTTCTAAATTGTATAATCGTTCAGCCTAACTCTGTGTTGCAATCAATTCCTTAAATAGGACACCCAACAATTTGTGATGTAAATATATAAAAATGTATCTACAGAAATATTGTCTTGGCAGCTATTTTAAAGCCTGTTTAACCGGCAAGATTGTGCGTACACTTTAATTGTTACATTTGTTGTTACATTGATTTTGGACTTTCTACAGTTTTGTCGTAAGCAAAACACACCATGAGTGAATCTCCCAAACGTCCAGCTAGAATGCCCAGCTCTCTGGAAAGAAGAAGAAAATAATAATAAATAAATAAACAAAAGGCTGTCTGTTAATTTTGAGAAGTGCTAATTAGTAAAGATTTTTTCTTAGCCTACTTGTTGCATCTATAGGGTTATGCCAGTGGTATAATTAATTTGGCTTTCATTCAACAGTCTATACATAAATATGTGATGATGACACAGGGCTGATAACTATAGTATATTAAACAGAATTCCTATATGCTTTTTTCCTCCTTTGTCAATTCTCATGCTGGCTTGCAGCTTGCCAAATGCACTCCTACGTTGCTACCAAGGCAACTAGGATTTTCCTATGGGCATAGTCTTTTCAGTGCCTAAGAAATTGTTTATTATTCATAATAAAGGCAAATAACAAAAAATATCTGACATGAAAAACAACAATAACAATGTTCTCTGTGCCATCAGTTCTGTTGTTTTAAAGTCATTGTACTGGCTGTACATAAAAAAAGGAACTATAACAGACATATAAAACTTATTTTACATTGCTACATTATGAGTTTGATTTGCCAAATGTAAGAAAAATCTCGAAAAGTCAATTTGTATAGTTTCTGAAGTGTATTACTCTGGATAGAATGCTTCGACTCACCTGGAATCTTTTTTTTGACCAGATTTTCTTCATGGCCTCAGATGAACTTAATCTCCCTTTCAGACTAAACAACAGAGTAAACAGACAGTGATATTCTCTGCATAAACACTGACAATTTATAATCTGACTCCTGGTTATATCTGACTCCTAATAGTCTCAATTACTGTATGTCCTTCCCAGAGCTTTTACCTCAGGAAGAATGTACCAGAATCCACAATAATGCAAAAAGCACTAAAAATAGTACAAACATCCAATCATGATCCTCATGTGACAAATGAAGAAAAACAAATTCTTCAAGTAAACAACAACATCCAAGCTCTATTGGATCCACCAGAAGCTCTTGAATAACAAACAGAAATCCAAGTGACAGGATATTCCATGGCACAGCAGGAGGTGGAGTTCAAATCGGTCCTAGTCACAACAGAAGGGATGAGAAAACTGTCTTTAACAGATACCCACTTGCATTCTCCTAATCCCCTTTGGAGATAAAGGTATAAATAGGGGAGTGGTAGAGGTGAGAGACTGAGGGGAGAAACAAAGAACAAGCAGCAGCCAATAACAGAGGCAGATGTCAGTCCAATCAAAGGAAAACATTTTCAGCAGCCTTAAGCGTGCACTCTCTCTTTCCCTCTCATCTCTTCCTTTGTCTCTGGTGCTGGTGTGAAGAGAGAGACTATTGGTCTCAGCACAAAGCATCAATTATATATTCTGTCAGGCAGTGATTACGTCACACTACTCCCATGTCGATGGTGCTGCTGCTGGAATGAGAAAGGAGGAAAGCTGACACAGAGAATTAGCTTTCGCTTCACTTGCTACAATTACCTCTTTGCTATATTTATTTATAAAAAAAAAATTCTATACATAAATCAAATTTAGTGTAAAGTATGAGAATGATATTCAATCTTCAACTGGCACACATGCATCAATAAAACCACATAGACAAGAATAATGTTGTTGATCAATTATTTTCTCACCTAAGTCGACATCAAGACAGAACAATTAATACATTGAAGCAATGGCCTTATTATTTAAAATTTAGTTTGCAACTGCAGTTAATTTATATTTTTAGTTTATATTGCAAATTAAATCTGTAGCTTTAAGTTTAAGATAATTATGCTATTAAGTTAATTTAAGTTATTTTGCTATATTTTATTAGATTTTCAATTAAATTGTATCTAAGCAGACTGAGCCAGATGACTGTGTGAACCCAAGTGCTGAGAGATTTACTGAACACATAAGTAAGCAGAACATATAGAGCAATCTGAAATACAGTAGACATAGAAGATGGTACAATAATAATGCTGGTAAATCAATGATAAGGATATGTCTCACAATTAAGATGAAGAGGATCCACAATGGAGTCATAAGGAGAACACTGCAGAAGGGTAGTGCGGCCGGAGACTCCTGTTTGCAAGACTAGAAAACAGAGGCAAGAATGGGGTGGGTATTTGAAGTGTTCTTAATGAGCAAGTTAAAAATGAACAGCCGTTTGTGGTATATAGGCTGGGGAAAGAGAGCAGAAATTGAAAGGAGGCTGAGAGTTTGGGCGGAGGTGTGACATGGCTGGTGGAGAGAGTTTTGGCCATATTCAGCCCAGTGTAGGAAGCGGCTCCAATTTTGCTGGTGTTAATGACAGTAAGTTAGGAGAAATCAAAAGATTTCCTAGATCTTGTGCTCAGACTGGCCACTGGATTGGAGATGCCCAGCAGCTTGAAAAAAAGCCATCTACACTTGGGATATGAATTGTGGACTATGGGCAGACACTACGCTTTCCAAGATGCCGAAGTTCTAGAAGACATGTTGTAATAGTGTCTCCACGGTCTCAAAGGCTATTAGTAACACTTTCAGTAGAACCAGAGAGCAGGCCTTAGAGAAACGGTCAAAAGCCACCAGGACATTGAGAACATGAGTGCAGATGAGTGAAAGGATTTGGGTTATCCCTGGATGGAGACGAACGAAAGGAGTCCATGAGTGAATTCTGCAGGGTGACAGAAATGAATGTACTGTCGACAGGGCTTCCGGTTGGCGTGGGTTATTTGTTCATCTAGGGTCCACTAGGACTGATGATGGTGGAAGGAGAAAGAATGGATTCTAGGGCTAAGGTCAGAGGATCAGTAGAATAAAGGCAAGAGAGGGCCTCTGCTGTTGTATTTTTGGACCCTGAGAGATGTGTGAAAAAATCTGATGAAGAATAAAGCCCACCAAGCCTGGTAAGAGTTCAATCACTTTGCACTGCACAATTCTAGTTTTCAGCTATCTGTGATGACCTGAAACAGATGGCAAGAACCCTCAAGTGGTTTAATGGATATCATTGTAATAGTTGGAATGGACCAGGACTTGCAACTTTTCAGGTTCGGGGGTTCGCTGCTGGGTGCTCCTTAACATTCGCTCCACTGACCTCACTCCACTCCCATGGCTCTTAATGACACATTCATTCCCACATTCATTCATTGTCTTCAGTGGCAGCATTCGATTCAGATCCTGGCAAGACCCATGCAGTCCTGAACTGGCCCCATCCTTGCTCTGTAAAACAACAATCCCTTACTGCCCTCCCAAAAAGACTTCAAGGCAGTTCCTGTGGACAGAGAGAGCTAGTCAATCTGTGGTATCTGTCAGGAGCACACGAGACAAGAGTAGCGAACTTCATCCATCTTGTTTACTTATTCACTTAGTTTTCACACACATTATGTCATTACATCCCTTTTCAAAATACTATAATATCAATAATATAATTAATTCATGAACACAACATTTCCCCCTTTTTTAAAGAACAGAATATGCCATCATATTTGAGTAACATAGTCCTGAACATCACATTTAGGTCTAGTGGAATGAGTGTGTTTGTAGTGAGCAGTGTTCTCAGTCAGTTTTTGGTGTACATGGATATGCAGTGAAATTTCGCATTTTATGTTTATAACCCTTCAGGAAACAGTCGTGTCAGTTGGTGAGTGCACAGGAACAGATGGCAAAATAGACAGCCTTGTTCGCATTCGCCTGCTATAGAGGAGCTGAAACTGGAGTACCAGTTGCAGCATGTGGAGTGGCACGGTACACCTGCATGAAGTCAGTTACCCAAGCTGATGTTACTGGATGGCCATTTGTACAGTGTGTTAGTTTGAGCACATGGTTGAACCTCTCTACAGCACCAGAAAAGCAGCAAAAGCAGCAGACTTAAGCTGAACACCATTATCAGTAAGTTTACTCAATGGATTTCCATGGTGGCTGAAGACTGATGACAGAAAGAGAAATCACAGAATTCGCAGTGACAGTGTAAGTAAAGGAAACCACGGGACATTTGATGCAATAGTCATTTATTGTTACAGCAAACCTGCAGTCGGATGCAGCAGCAGAGCCGATCAGCCCTATACGCTCACTACGCAAGCTGCGTAGGGGCCCGCAAATTACTCAAGGCCCGCCTCCCCCTCGTGTCATAGCGTCAATTAATGTTTACAACATCCATGACAAGTTCTCTCCTCTCCAAGTTTGATGTCAGCAAAGTAAAGTTAAGTTTATGTGCATTTCTATTGTGTTTTTTCGGTCTTGCTAACCTAGCTGGGCAGGCAGGCAGTGCAACTCTTGCATCACTTTGCCTGACAAAAGTGAGTGTAAAATACAATTATTTATTACGTTTGTTTTTGCTAAACGACAAAGTGCAACGGTGTTTGTTTACTGCAGCTCGGAAAAGATAACCGCGTCGCGTGTGTGATCATGCGTTCATATGCGCGTGCACGAAATGAAACGCGCAATTTCCAAGCAGAAATATATGTGGAGACCAGACATACTGTATATATGGGCGTGAATGATGGCACTCCTCATCAAAGTACACATTATGCATACTTTTAAAACAAGACACTGATTATAGTCTCAGTCAATGTGTAGTTTAAAAACTCTAAACAACTGCACTAATTATGCAAGATGGAAAGCAATGTATTGACAATTTGACAGTGATTGACTATTGATTTATAGGCTATATTGAATTTAAAATGTTGATTAGCTAGCTGGACATACTGGTCAATATGGATGCACATCCCTCAGTAAATAATAACCATAAATCAAGAATTGCTTCAACATGCATAATAAAAAAAAAAAAACTTTAACATGCTATGGCAAGCCATTTTAGCTTTTATGCATTCACAGTTTATGCATTTTTTATATCAAGAATTATTTTTTTTTACTATTTGCAATGTAAATTCTTGATTATTTTTACTAGTAGGGCCCCTTAGTTACATTTTTATCTACCAATGTCTATTTTTGATATCAGGAATTACATGTTCACTTGTACAAAAGTTAATTCAATGATGTCATCACTCACAGGGATTATTGATATCTGCATCACTAGTTCCCTTTCGTTGTCACTCCGAGTTACGTCGGATGACGACGAATGGGGTTTCGCTTAGAAAGCCTATCGACTTTGAGTATACAAAACGAGCCAATGGCAAAGAAATGCCATGGGTCTGCGGAATTTGCATAGCGTATCTCCGCCTTACCTCGTGGGTATAAAAGGAGGACGCCGGCAACATGCAGATATTTTTGCGCTTCGGAGCCAAGAGTATCTCTTCACTCCTCAGCCATTTCTGACTTCGCTCTACGAGACGAGCCACTCTCTCCGGTGTTGGTGTGACGGCGATCTGCAGCGAGTTCACATTGCCTGCTGAGTGTGTTTCTCCCTGCTCGCTTCAACATCGCAGAGTTTTTTCTCCTCTCACTAAAGAGCTCGCACACAGATATATGGTGCAAAATGGAGAGCGCGCAAAACTTGTCACTTGAAAGCGAAAAACAGTGTTTGAGATTCGTCGCAGCAGATTCAAGCAGCTGTAGTTATGTACTTGTGTTTGTGCTAGAAAAATATACAAGATATTTGTGAGAAAATATTCTACAAGTGTGCAACTCTCATTGGATGAATTCACATACTGATTTGCGGATGAGCAAAATTTCTCCGTGACTTCACATTTTTTGATGCGGGTGTTTAAATGCGTTTTGCTCCATATTCAATGCAGCAACTGTAGCAAAAATGCAAGCGCACAAGTTTAATAATTTGTGATTTGTAGAATAGGATTTGTGCACCTGCAATGAAGAATTTGAGAAAGTGTAACTGTTGTGTTGTGTTTGTGGGAGAGAAAAAAAAGTCTACAAGTTTGCAACTCTTAAAGTAACACCAAGTAAGATTTTTTACCTTAAAATAATGTTTCCAAAATCGTTTCAGTGGTTCATCAAGTCGTGACATGGCGAACTGCACTTATGCCACAGCTTTTTACTGATACTGATACAAATTTACTGATACACATGTGTGGCTATTCTCTACAACTACAAATTTCACTGTCACAGGCATTCAGTTGTTTTGCACCAAAAATACCTTCATAGTTTGCTTCCCACGACTTGACCCATTGCGCTCTGTTTTACTCCCTGTCCGAGGGCACGCTCGGCACGGACGCACTGGCGCACAGCTGGCCGCGGGGCCCCGCAAGTATGCGTTTTCCCCCAGTGAGCCGTCTTGCACAGACCTGTGCGAGATCAGGGAGGATGAGGAGCAGGTCATATTGGTTGCGCCTACTGGCCCACCCGGACCTGGTTCTCCAAACTTCTACTCCTCGCGACAGCACCTCCCTGGCCTATTTCCTCTGAGGAAGGACCTCCTTTCTCAGGGATGGGGCACCCTATGTCACCCTCGTCCCGATCTTTGGAACCTTCACGTGTGGCTCCTGGACGGGATGAGGCAGGTTTGAGTACCCTACCACCAGCGGTGGTGGCTACCATCACTTCCGCTAGAGCGTCGTCCGCGAGACATGCCTATGCGTTGAAGTGGAACCTCTTCGTCAGCTGGTGCTCTTCTCACCGAGAAGACCCCCGGAGATGTTCGATCAGTGTCGTGCTTTCCTTCCTTCAAGAAGGGTTGGAGCGAAGGCTGTCTCCCTCCACCCTCAAAGTATATGTTGCCACCATTGCCGCACACCATGGTACGGTAGAAGGTAAGTCTGTTGGGAAGCACGACCTGATCGTCAGGATCCTGAGAGGAGCGAGGAGACTGAATCCTCCTCGCCCTCATCTCGTTCCCTCTTGGGACCTCTCAGTGGTTCTAATTGCCCTGCAGAGTGCTCCCTTTGAGCCTTTGCAATCAGTGGAGCTTAAGTTCCTGTCAATGAAGACAGCGCTCCCGGTTGCATCGGCCTCCATCAAGAGGGTAGGGGACCTGCACGCATTCTCCGTTGACGAAGCGTGCCTGGAATTCGGGCCGGCTTACTCTCACATGATCCTGAGACCCCGGCTTGGATATGTGCCCAAGGTTCCTACCACTCCCTTCCGGGACCAGGTGTTGAACCTGCAAGCGCTGCCCCTGGAGGAGGCAGACCCAGCCTTGGCACTGCTCTGTCCAGTACGCGCTCTCCGCGCCTATGTAGACAGAAAGCAGTGTTTCAGGACCTGAGACCAGCTCTTTGTCTGTTATGGTGGGAAGCTGAAGGGAAAGCCTCTCTCCAAGCAAAGGTTGTCTGACTGGATAGTGGACGCCATTGCTTTGACATACCAGCAGCAAGGTCGACTCTGCCCCCTTGGTGTGACTGCCCACTCCACCCGGAGTGTGGTGTCCTCTTGGGCTTTAGCGCATGGCGCCACGCTAACAGACATCTGCAGAGCTGCAGACTGGGCGACACCTAACACATTCGCCAGATTCTACAATCTCCGAGGTGGAGCCAGTGTCCTCTCATGTACTCGCTTCAACCAGCTAGTACCGGACCCGCTCAGGTGTCTTCGCTTGCTCGCCATTCCACTCCACGGACTGGATACGTGCGATATTCTCCTCAGGTGAGCTTCCCCGAAAGCCCTGAGTTCCTCCAGCACTCCTGACGTCGGCAGCAGTGTCTATTGCCTGCGCGTCGGCTAGGTGCCTCCCGTGTGCATGGTCCCTCCTCTGAGCAACCCCCACATGTGTATTTCCACTGTAAGCCTCTCTGAGCATGTGTCTTTCCCTTGGCAAGCCACCTTGCCACCCCTGGGGTTGAAATAGTCCACCTGCGGCTGGACACCCCAGTGTTCTCCATATGCATCCCTCCGGGTCATATGTGTATTCTCTAAGTCCCCCCCCCCCCCCCCCCTCTGGGTTGGCAATAATTGCATATTTCCTCTAAAGCTATGGGATATGCTCCCCAGTGTACCTTAGTATTCCTGTGCTAAATAGGAGTCCTTCGTCCGTGCTAGTCTCACGACAGGGAGATTTACGCAGAGCACTGGAAGACAGCCGAGAAGGTGGCGTGATTAGACTGGTAACCCCATTCATCGTCATCCGACGTAACTCGGAGTGACAACGAAAGGGAACGTCTCGGTTACGTATGTAACCCTTATTCCCTGAGTAGGGAACGGAGATGTTACGTCTTCCTGCCACTTTCCGCTCAGTCTCGGCTCCTCAGCGAAGAAACATATCTGCATGTTGCCGGCGTCCTCCTTTTATACCCACGAGGTAAGGCGGAGATACGCTATGCAAATTCCGCAGACCCATGGCATTTCTTTGCCATTGGCTCGTTTTGTATACTCAAAGTCGATAGGCTTTCTAAGCGAAACCCCATTCGTCGTCATCCGACGTAACGTCTCCGTTCCCTACTCAGGGAACGAGGGTTACATACGTAACCGAGACATTCACTAGTTAAACATTACAAGAGCCAAGCCATAGTATAAATAGTATTTTATATTTGAAAATGTATAAAAGGAAATTGGGAGCCAGTTTGAATGGGTCTGATGCAGCTTATAAAATGAGTTATCTATAATTTGCAGATGCTATGCTTAAGTTTGTCAGTAGAGGAGATGCTGGATCATCAGCCAATATTCTATAGAAATACTCTATTCAATAAATATTGTTTGTTTGAACCTCATTCTGTTCTATATTGTTTTACTTATTCTTTGACTGTTTTGTTTAGAGGGAGGATTGTATTGGGAGCACTGAAGTGTCAGATGTGACTGTGTGGCAATGGCAAATGGTTTACATAGCTCACAGCGTCATGGGTCAGGTAGAGGGCCCCTTAGCAGAATTTTGCTTAGGGCCCCAGGGAGGTCAGGATCGGCACTGTGCAGCAGTGTCAAACGGTTCGACTATATCCACAGCCACTTTCTGCCATGGTCCATCTGGCAAGTGCACCAGCTGGAGAGGAGTGGCAGGAATGGACAGTATCATGAACCTGAGCATTCATCCCTGGCCACCAATAGAGATCACGAAGGCTTTGTTTGGTTCTTACCTCTCCCTGATGTCCTTTGTGCGCTATGAAGACTAGCACAGATTGAAAAGCAACAGCTGCAATCAGTCATGAGCCTCAGAAGACAAAGTTGTCCTTAACAGATAGTTCCAGTCACAGTTTATAGTATGGCAATAACTCAACATCCAGTCCCTTGGGACAAGTAGGCCAACCATTAGAAACCTGTGTACGAAGTTTGGTTAGAGCAGGACAAGAAATACCTGAACTTACTATTTCAGACGTATGTGCTCCAGAAGCTTGCGTTATGCTTGTGGTGCTTTCAAAAAAAGGCAGAAAATCACTTTCATGGACCTTTACCTTGACTGTTCCATGCTGGTGGAATGACCTGCCTAAATCACCCCGATCTGCTGATTCTTTAGCCATTTTCAAGAAATTATGTTTTATTAACAAAGTTCGGGAGGAGCATGCGCAGATAATTAACATAGGTGGTGGGCACTCAGCAATCAACGATAAGAGGTGTATATATATCACTGCGTGAAAAGAGCTGTAATCGGGCATGTAAAACTCCTGAGTACTCCTGTGTACTCCACAAATAAACGGATGTGTACGGGAGTTTGCTGTCCCGTCACACAATCCCGAATACTCCTGGATATGTACCAAGTTTGGGGCACAGCAGGGAGCCACTAGGGCCATCAGTTACCATGGTGAATAATCCCCCGGGCGGGGTCAATGCTAGGGAATATTGGCATTTCACACCTTTGGGACACAAGGCAGTGGCCTCCTTCAATTGGTCAGAGGTCTTACATAGGATTGGGTGCTGAATGCTTTCCCCCTCCTCTAAACCCTCTAAACCCCTCCTCTAAAACCCTAAACCCCTCCTCTAAAACCCCACACTATTGGTCCAGTTTAAGGCCTCATTTGGGTTTATTGTTTCTCATTATTAATATTTATTATCATTGGTGTTCATGGTTATAATGTCAAGACAATCAGATAGACAAAGTTGAGTTTGTTATTTTTATTATTTGTAAATGACACTGGGCACATGACATATATATATATATACACACAATCAAAATTCTATAAATAAAAAATATGTTAGCATAGAATACACTTTACTATTAGTCATACAATATATAACCCCATCTAATATGTAAGGCCTGTGTATAATATTTAGAAAACAATATAATATACAAATACTTTAGAATATATAAATAGTACAATATATAAATAATACAATATATAAATATAGAGATACCAATGTGGAATTGTATAAAATATATAAATGCAGTATATATAGAAAACTAAATAGAATTATATATAATACAATCTATAAAAAATACTATATAAAATAAATACTATATAAAAAACAACAACAGAATATTCAAATTATACTATAGAATAATATTTAGATGCGTAATGCTAAAATAATTCACAGGCCAGCTTCTGTGGTCTCCACCGTGACTCGATCTGCACCAACTCGTGGATGATGAGTTCCTAAGTACTTCTGGTCTGCTTCCAGTCTTTTTTGTAGCACCCCACACAGCGCAGACAAAACTGTACTACAGGTTGGAGGCCGAACAACCCACACCGTCTTTCCATCCAAGATGGCATCCTCCTCTTCAGACATGTGGTCAACTGTTGCAGTCTTCCAGATAGCTGCCTCTTCCTCTGTCTGGAGAACGCCAGTCCTGCTGCTCAGCAGCTGCAAAATGGGAGGGAAAAAAGAAATTAAACCACTGAAAATATCAAATAGGTTGGGATGGGAGCCTTTTAGTCTTTTACTGAGATTTATATTTATTTATACTTACTCTTCTTTTTCTTTGTCTCGTGCGAGCAATGATTCTGCTGTCCTCCATCTTCTCTTTGTTCTCATCTTGGGCCATCCTGTAACCCCTTCGAACAGTTTCAAAATATGTCTTGCAGGATGCTAGAGAGAGGGAGATAGTGAGCAGGGAGAATGTGTTTATTTATAACTAACTAATCTATACAGTTAAATAGTTGTAGTCTTGGTATATTCTCTTGTGACTTACCTTTAACAACAACAGGATCTATGTCCGGTACAGCCATGGAGACGCCATTAAAGAGATAGGTTGTGACCTTGAGGTTGTGGGGGGAGGATAGACTGTGGAGCAGTAATTAAAGAAGGTTGATTAAAAATATAATTTAGAAGAAAGGACTGTTATGAAACAATAGTTTTAAAGTGGGTCTTATTTGTGTGTGTTGCTTTCCCCATTGTGCAATCTGCGTACAGCTTCCTGTAAAAATCCAACATAGTATGAGAGCTCAATTCAAATACATTAATAAATAAAGCACACAAAGTTAAGCGGACACCGCAAAATGTTTGTGACTTAAAAAACTAAAATAAATAAAATAACTTACCGCAACAGATTTATTCCCAGCTCTCTTTAATTTCTTCGAAGCAGGCTCCTCTCTTGCCTCTTTGAGCACATTGATGTCCGCCTCCATCTTAACCAATCTCTTGTCCATCGTCTCCAGCTTTTCAAATATCCGCTTCAAACTTGCATTCACCATATTCACCAGTCGGTTTTCGTTCGGACTCGGAGTTTGAAAAGCCACGTTGTCCCGGCGTAAAGGAGTAACATCTCTACTCTGCTCTCCGCAAAACTTCAGCGTTCTTTTGCAAGCCATCTTCGCGTTGTAAATAGGATACGGCGTACCTTTACTAACCTGTATATTTTAGATATCTTTTGTTTTATACATGTAACACCCATCCACAAACAAAATGTGCCGCCTCTAAAGTTTTCAGGTAATGCTATTGGTTACTTTCACTGACACAAAACATAAACTGATTCCGTTGGTTGGAACTGGATGACGTCATTGTATTTCATCCAATTGCACGCTTGGAAAGTAGAAATACGGAAATCAAGCACTGTAGCGAAATAAACACAGTCACTCCTCAGTTTATCAGAAACATCAAACTACCGGATCGATAAAAGGTTTAACAGTGTCTGCTCTGCCGGAAATTTAAAAGAAGAAGAAGAACGGACCGGATTGCGAATCCCGATTTATTAAGGAAGCGAATCATAAAAAAAAAATCCATTTGCTTTCAAGCCATGGAGGGAACAAGGAAACGGAAGAGACAGTTTTGTGGTCATTGTAACGATTTCGTTTCACATACGCTTTTTTATTCGCACAAGAAAACATATTTTTTAAATGGAGTTTGGATAAAAGACGCTACCGATAGGCCTACTCTGCGTGTTTCAGAAAGTTTGTTTATCACGCAACCAGAGGACAACGAGCTAACAATGACCTGGCGGTCCACCAGCGTTTTTTGGGCGGCACAAAGTCAGCGGCTTGACACGGTCGGACCTCCGGCGGCACTCCATTGGCAAAACGACCAATCTGAAAATGCGGTCGGTCCGCCAGCGTTTTTTGGGTGGCACGCCACCGGCGGTTCCCTTTCGAGAGGTCTCTCCTATTGCGTAAGTAGCTTACGCTATGGGAAAACTCCTTTTCTCGAGAATATTGAAGTCTTTATGTAAAACGCATTGCGGCTGCACAGCTGACAGCAATGAACGAAGGAGCTCGGTCATTGGCTGTGCTGCGGCAACTTGCTCGAACCAATGACGGGGCGACTCTGAATGCGCGACCAATGAGCGCGCTTCGCGCCCGCGCGCGTCAGAGCCCGCCAAGATGGGCGTGGCCAAGGGCTATATATTGGGCGCCCCGTCATGAGAGTTCTTTAGATTTAATCTCCTTCAGCGAACACCTTCTTCGCTGGATCCTCCGGATTATTGGAAGCCTTCGCCGCCGTGGAAAAGCATACCAGCGGGATTGCTACGAGGACATCGGCACCTTCAGCCGCCTTCAAGCACCTCCTACTGAGCCATCCGGCGCGCCATATACGCAAGTATTTTACATCTGTCCGCCCCGCGACATTTGTGAAAGAGGAATTTTCCAATAAGGCGTTGTTTCAAATGCCTTTCTGCGCGTCGTGCAGAGACCTTCTCCCGGACGGGGATCGTCACATCATCTGCGCTCGCTGCCTGGGCCGGGACCACGCAGAAGCTGCATTGACCAAGGGCGGATGCCCGGAATGTGATGACCTGGGTCTCTCCGCACTATGGGCTCGCCTCACCGCTTTCGCCGTGAGCGAGCCCATCGCCACCCCTCTGCTTGAGCCGCGCACTAAGAAAAAGCGCCGCTCACAGAGGCTTCCTGAACCTGAGCTCAGTGACGTCACGCCGAGCCAGTCTCCGCGTGCTTCACCGCCGCTCTTGCCTTCCCCACCGCCGGTTCAGTTCACCCAGCCGGACCCACACCCCTCTAGCAGAGCGGTGGGCCTTGTGACTTTCGGCGCGTCCGAGGACGACGGGGGAATGGACGACAGCTTGTCCATCGACGCTGCATCGGACGACTGGCCGGGCTCCACTCTCGACCCCGCCCCGTCGACGCTAGCTAGCACGAGCGGGGGCTCCACTATGGATACTGAGATTATCCGTGTCCTCTCTAAGGCCGTGGAAGACCTCGGGCTCGATTGGTCTTCTCCCGAAGAACCAACCCGGAGCCGACTGGATGAGTGGTTTCTGCAGGGGCGCCAGCAGGCCCCTCGGCAAAGGCCTTCTCCCTTCTTCCCGGAAGTTCACGACGAACTCACCAAGTCGTGGAAAGCCCCCCACTCTGCGCGCCTAAAGCCTTCTTTTTCTTCTTCGCTCTCCTCAGTGGACGGCGCGAAGGAAAGAGGCTACGAGGGAACGCCGCCCCTCGAGGAGGCCGTGGCCAATCATCTCTGCCCGCCCTCCACCACCGGATGGAAAGCCAAAGCTTCCCACCCCTCGAAGCCCTGCCGCACTACCTCTGCTCTCGCCGGTTGCGCCTACGCTGCCGCCGGCCAAGCTGCATCAGCGCTTCACTCAATGGCGGTACTTCAAGTGTTTCAAGCCAAGCTTCTCCGCTCTATGGACGAGTCTGGCCCCGAACCTGAAGCCTTCAGGGACCTACGCAGCGCGACTGATATAGCTCTGCGAGCCACGAAGGCCACCGCCCAGTCCATCGGCCGTGCTATGGCTAATTTGACTGTTCTCGAGCGCCATCTGTGGCTGACTCTGACTGAAATGAAGGACGCGGATAAGGCGCCATTTCTCGATGCGCCTATCTCCACCTGGGGCTGTTTGGACCGTCGGTTAAAGGTTTCGCCGAACGCTTCACTGAGGCCCAGGACGCTTCACAAACTATGCGTCATTTCCTGCCAAAGCGCTCCAGCTCATCGCAGAGCAGACAGAGACCGCCACAGCCGCAGCGGGCTAAAACAGCTCCCACCGCCTCTCAGCCCGCGCCTCAGGCTGACGCTCGACGCCGCTCGCGCTCTCACAACCGCAAGCCGCCTCCTGAGCGACGGGGTCCTCGGCCCAAGATTGTGCTGAACCCTGAGCCTCGAAAGCCGTCCTAGCCACAGAAATGAGAAGAGAGAGTGCGTGTCTCGCAAAAGCCGGACCACTCTCTCTGCAAAAGCTCAAACATTACCCAGTCCCCTTACAGGCAGCTGGATATGTCCATACAACAGTCAATGGGCCAGTCGCAGAGCTCGCTCACCTGCAAACAAACGCCGTTTTTACGGCGACGCACAGAAAACACAAAAAGAGTCTTTTTCTGCCTGCATCACTAAGGGCTCACATGTCCACAAAGTGTGCATTCCCAGATACTGTCAAAACAGTGCCAAATTCATTCCCAGCTCAGGCTGCGCTTCCCATGAATGTAGATCACGTGCCTACGGTCATGTACGCACCACTACACACAAGCACTGTTCACACAGTTATAAATTCATCCCCAGTAAAAGCGGGAAACATTATAAAAGTGACGCGTGTGCCTACCACTGTTTATGCACCCCCACTTATAAACACTGCCCTTACAGTGTCAAACACAACCTCAGCTCAGGCTGCGCGTTTTACAAACACAGCGTGCGCTGTTGTAATCACACACGGGCCCATTCACTCAGCTGCTCAGCGCGCGCCCGCGCCTCTGAGAGCTACGAGCTCAGGCGATTCGCTGGCCGGGTCCCTACGTCACAGCGGCCCGCCCCTAGCCTGTATTCAGCCCATAACTGTACACGCAGCGGCATGGGAAAACATTCCAGATATGCCGAAATGGGTATTGAATATAGTAAAGCACGGATACTCGCTCCAGTTCGCTCGCAGGCCACCACCTTTTACGACTGTGGTCGAGACGAAAGTGAGAAAAGAGTGTTCACATGTTCTACGCACCAAGGTGCGCAAACTAATAGAAAAGGGCGCTGTGGAAACTTTTTCCCCCTCTCTGAGCGGGACAGGTTTTTACAGCCGCTATTTTCTCGTCCCGAAAAAGGATGGCGGTCTCCGCCCCATCCTAGATCTCAGACACCTGAACAAAGCACTAATGATTCGCTCGTTCAGAATGTTAACAACCAAGCATATCCTCGCGCAAGTGCGCCCAGGAGATTGGTTTCTCTCAGTGGATCTGAAAGATGCTTACTTTCACATTCCAATAGCGCCTCATCACAGGCTGTTTCTGAGATTCGCTTTCGAGGGACAGTCATACCAGTACACAGTACTCCCGTTCGGCCTGTCCCTGGCTCCCCGTACATTCACGAAATGTATGGATGCAGCACTTTCCCCCCTAAGACGAAGGGGAGTGCGAATACTGAATTATCTCGACGATTGGCTGGTTCTAGCACAATCAGAGAGTCAGTTAATAACACACAGATCTTGGATTATCAGCCATTTAGAATGCCTGGGTCTAAGAATCAATTTTGCAAAAAGCATACTATCTCCCAGCCAGAGGATTTCTTTCCTGGGAATAGTTCTAGACTCGATGCAAATGACAGCGCGTCTCTCATCGGAGCCCCCGTCAAACGGTTTCAGAGGATGCTCGGTCTCATGGCCTCAGCATCGGCCGTACTCCAGCTAGGATTGTTGCATATGAGCCCTCTCCAACGCTGGCTCAAGAGCTGCGTCCCTACTCACGCGTGGCGTTCGGGCCACTTTTTAATCAGAGCGAACCACGGCTGTATAAAAGCCCTGACGCACTGGAAAGCCGCCAACTGGAACCAGTCAGGCGTGAGTCTGGGTGTGAACACAAGGAGAAAGATGATAACGACAGATGCCTCCAAAATAGGTTGGGGGGCCCTTTACGAGGGCAGGCCTGTCTCCGGCTTTGGTCAAACCCGGAGAAGCGCCTACACATAAACTGTCTGGAAATGAAAGCGGTCGCTTTGGCTCTCTGAGCCCTGCTCCCACATCTAAAAAACGAACACGTCCTGGTCCGAACGGACAACATGATGGTAGTGTCGTACATAAATCGCCAGGGTGGACTCAGGTCGAGCTCCATGCATTCAATGGCCAGGAGACTCATTTTATGGTCCCAGCACAACTTGCGCTCGCTGAGAGCAGCGCATGTGCCAGGCGCCCTGAACCAGGGGGCAGACATGCTATCCAGAGACAAGATTCTCCCAGGAGAATGGGCTCTCAACCCGCTGACGATTCAGTGGTTATGGAAAACCTTTGGCAAAGCGGAGATCGACCTCTTCGCCTCCAAGGAGAACGCGCACTGCTCTCTTTTCTTCACGAAAAGCACGGACGCGCTCGCCCAGAGCTGGCCGAGCCGCCCCTTATATGCCTTTCCCCCGATCGCGATGCTGCCACAGGTCATCAGTCGGGTCAGAGAGGAGGAAAACGCAGTGCTGCTGATAGCCCCATTCTGGAAGAACCAAACATGGTTTCCAGATCTGATGCAAATGCAATCTGCACCACGGCTGATTCCACTGAGGCCAGACCTCCTCAGTCAGGCCAGCGGGATGATATTTCATCCCCGCCCCGATCTGTGGGCCCTTCATGCATGGCCCCTCAATGGGTTCCCAGGAACCTCGCGAGCGGAGCACTAAAAACCATCGCTGAGGCGCGGGCGCCCTCCACGAGACGCTTATATGCCCAGAAATGGAAAGTGTTCAGTGACTGGTGTAATACCAAGGGCCTGAACCCTGTAACATGCGAGATTACGAGTGTACTCGTTTTCCTACAAGGGCTTCTGGAGGCGGGCCGCACCCCCTCCACGCTCAAAGTATATGTGGCTGCCATCACAGCGTCACACGACCTTGTAATGGAACGTCCATTGGGAAGAAACGACCTAATTATTCGTTTCCTAAGGGGCGCCAGGAGGATGAACCCTTCACGCCCCCCCTCAGTGCCGATCTGGGACCTAGCTACGGTCCTAGACGCTCTTAAAGGGCCCCCGTTCGAACCACTCCGAACCGTGCACCTTAAACAGCTCTCGCTCAAGACGGCGCTCTTGCTGGCACTCGCCTCGGTCAAGAGAGTGGGCGACCTGCACGCGCTTTCAACAAGCGCTGCCTGCCTAGAATTCGGACCTAACGACTGCAGGGTCGTCCTTAGACCGAAACATGGGTATATTCCTAAAGTGCTCACCACTCCCTTCAGAGCACAGGTTATGTCCCTAACTGCGCTTTCGTCTCCAGCAGACGAACACGACGCTAATCTACTCTGCCCCGTTAAGGCTCTCAGAGTGTATTTGGAGCGTTCTGCCCTATTCAGACAGACAGAACAACTGTTTGTATGCTTTGGTGGCCGTACAAAAGGTTCCGCCGTTTCAAAGCAGAGAATCTCTCACTGGATAGTCGAAGCTATAGCGCTGGCTTATGAAGCTAAGGGACTTCAATGCCCCTGGGGAGTCAAAGCACACTCCACCAGGAGTGTGGCTTCTTCCTGGGCATGGTCGAGCGGGATACCGATCGAGGATATTTGTGCGGCGGCAGGCTGGGCCTCACCGTCCACATTTATCAGGTTCTACAACCTACAGGTCCCGACATTGCATTCCAATGTGCTATCAGCATAATGCTAGTTGAACTGCAAGTTCGTATCTAGATTATGTTTGTGCTTGTGTCACACTGAGCGCCTTCTAGCCGCTCTGTATTTTTTCCCACATATAAAGCTCGCCTCTGCCAGCTAGTTGGATGATAACTTTGCTTTTCAGCTTAGGCACCTGCCTCTGGCTATTATAAGGCGAAGTTCAGCACGCACAGCGTTTTGCATGGTGTTCCCATAGCGTAAGCTACTTACGCAATAGGAGAGACCTCTCTAAAGGGAACGACTCGGTTACTAACGTAACCTCGGTTCCCTGAGAGGAGGGAACGAGTATTGCGTAAGCTGCCGTGCTTGTGCTTGGTTAGTTCGCTTCAGTCGTTTTAACCTAAAGAACTCTCATGACGGGGCTCCCAATATATAGCTCTTGGCCACGCCCATCTTGGCGGGCTCTGACGCGCGCGGGCGCGAAGCGCGCTCATTGGTCGTGCATTCAGAGTCGCCCCGTCATTGGTTCGAGCAAGTTGCCGCAGCACAGCCAATGACAGAGCTCCTTCGTTCATTGCTGTCAGCTGTGCAGCCGCAATGCGTTTTACATAAAGACTTCAATATTCTCGAGAAAAGGAGTTTTCCCATAGCGTAAGCTACTTACGCAATACTCGTTCCCTCCTCTCAGGGAACCGAGGTTACGTTAGTAACCGAGTCGTTTTCCGCGGCTGGGCCACCGTCGGCACACCAGTGGCAAGCCGATAGTCGGTCCAGTGTTGCTGAGCACTTACAGGACATCTTTAATTTATAAATGTATATTTATTTTAATTTATTTTTTACAGTTAAAAAGAATCTGAAAGCACTGAATAAAAGAATTGTGAAACTGACATAGAGCAGTAGCTATATCAAAAGCAAAGTGTTGGTGGTATAAAAAATACTGCCTATAAGCACTTTTAGCACATTTTCAAATGAAATATGGGGCTTGAGTGTTCGTAAAAACAATAATAAAAAAATCTGAAATTATAAAAGTGCCACAATTGTCCCACTATCACGTGCTGGAGTGGTAATTTGCACCTATGAACGGGTCATATAACTTCAAAATAAGTTTTAAATTCATGATTTAATAATGAGATTTTTATTCAAGTAAGGTTCTAATTCTAGATGTTTATGTTTGTAAATGCTGCGTGACTTTGACGCGTTTTAATGGACGTGAATATTCGAGTCGCCTTCAAACACTGGAGCAGAGATGAGTTACCATGGAAACGGCGCAGGACGCGTCACCAGTGCAACAGACAAGCGGCAAAACTCCGACTCTCGCTGTTGATTTCACTGCTTTCAGGTGAGTTTAGTCTCTAAAATCACACAAATAATACACACAACTGTTCTTGACACTTCTCTTACTTGTAACTGACACGCTTCTGTTGAATATTTACTTTATAGAAATGGTTTAGTGTCTTCGAGAAAGTCCGTTAGCATCTCAACCGTTTTCAGAAGAGGTAGGCTAACTTTGAGAGGGGGTAAAATCTTTGCGTGGCAGGGGGAGCTGCCACTCGACCAGTCACAGATATATGCGCCTGCCACTGCATTATATGCGCCTGCCACTCGACCAGTCACAGATATATGCTCCAGCCACTCGACCAGTCACGGATATATGCGTCTGCCACTCGACCAGTCACAGATATATGCGCCTGCCACTGCATTATATGCGCCTGCCACTCGACCAGTCACGGATATATGCGTCTGCCACTCGAACTTACACAAATGTAATATATGTTTTTAAACCAAATGCAGCGCATATCCCCTGAAGCCAGCGGGAGCCAGAACGGTACGCACAATAGGTCAATATTCACCATTAACCAAACGCTTTTCGCCTGACTTACAACTACTCTACCAGCTTTTTTTATTCCTGAGCACCAGTCTCGTGAGGCTTGCGCCTGCCTCAAAATCTCTCATTGTTTTAGTATACAAGACGGACCCACAGACAGTGCAATACTGATCTTATTTACCTATTTCTCATCTGATCTTATATTTTATTCGCTCTTTTTATCCGTATATGGGAGTGCGCTCGTGGCTCTATTGAGCCTCGCGCCAGCCACACGATCTCTCACTGTTTTCATCTACCAGACACTCGGGATTGATACACGAAAACACACAGACAGTGCAATCCTGCTCTTATTTACCCATTTTCTCACCTTATCTTATATTTTATTCGCTCTTTTTATCCGTATATGGGAGTGCGCTCGTGGCTCTATTAAGCCTCGCACCAGACACACGATCTCTCACTGTTTACACCTATCAGACACTCCTAATGATAAACGAGAGCACACAGACAGTGCAATACAGATCTTATTTACCTATTTCTCATCTGATCTTATATTTTTTTCGCTCTTTTTATCCGTATATGGGAGTGCGCTCGTGGCTCTATTAAGCCTCGCACCAGCCACCAGCCACACGATCTCTCACTGTTTACACCTATCAGACACTCCTAATGATAAACAAGAGCACACAGACAGTGCAATACAGATCTTATTTACCTATTTCTTATCTGATCTTATATTTTTTTCGCTCTTTTTATCCGTATATGGGAGCCCAGCTAACACAGTACGTTGTGACGACGTCGTCAGTTAGTCGTCATTTGGTCAGCGCGACATTACTTTATGACAACGTTGTGAGGACGTCGTGGTAAAGTTCCATTTTTTTTAATCTTAGCTAACGTTCCAGAAACGTCGTGGGCACGTCCTCAAAAGACGTCGCTGGTTTATCCCATGGAGAACGTTGTGAGGACGTCGTGGTAAAGTTCCATTTTCTTATAATCTTGGCTAACGTTCTAGAAACGTTGTGGGCACCTCAAAAGACGTCGCTAGTTTATCCCATGGAAACGTTGTAAAGACGTGGTCAGCTGGTAAACAGATAACTTAATAAAATCTTTGATGAATTAAGTACATTTCCCATATAACATCCAAATAGCATATCACTAGGATAATACTTGTAACGCAATTTTCTGGAACGTTATCTGGAGACTAGTTGACCACGTCGCTACAACGTTCTCCATGGGATAAACTAGCGACGTCTTTTGAGGACGTGCCCACAACTTTTCTGGAACGTTAGCCAAGATTAAAAAAAAAAAAGAAACTTTACCACGATATGTCCTCACAACGTTTTATATGTAGAGAGAGCTAGGCAGTTGTTATAGCGAATACAACCCCGACAAGCTGATTAGGACCCCGACGCGAAGCTCTACATCCCGCTTATTACATGGCTCCCAACTAATAAATATAGAATTTGACACAAAATATTGATTTTAAAAAGGAGTTTATTGATTTAAAAACAATTGTATTGCTTCCGCTAAAGAAAATAGTCCGTTCCGTCTCTACGGTTAGAATCCATGGCAACGCTCTGTTTTTCATGGCAACGGTGTGTTATACTTGGACGTGTTAATTCATAACATCCAAATAGCAAATACATTTTCACTACTTTCAGGTGAGTTTAGTCTCTAAAATCACACAAATAATACACACAACTGTTCCTGACAGTTTTATTGACACACATCTGTTAAATATTTACTTTATATAAATTGTTTAGTGTCTTTTTGGAAAAAGTCCGTTAGCATCTCTTGATGATATTCGTCGTAGCGACGTACCACATAACGTTCCAGCAACGTAACTTTGTGATTCCCATAATCGTCGTGGCGACGTTATAGTGGTACGTCGCAAGAACGTGATGAGTACGTCTTAATGACCAAACTGGCATGTTGTGAGGACGTAACATCAAAGGACCATATTAGTCATAGCGACGCGCCAAATAACGTTCCAGCAACGTAACTTTGTGATTCCTGTATTCGTCGTGGCGACGTTATTGTGGTACGTTGCTGGAGCGTGGTAGGTACGTCTTCCGCATTTATTTTTAATATAATTCTCACCTTTAGTCCTGGGAATGAAGATGTGCTTGAACCATAACCTTAAAATCAGCATAGAACTGATAAACACAAACATTTCATTCTCTCTTGTAAAACCTTATAAATTATCAAAGGGAATTGTGTATTGTTTTCAGTTAATACATTTAGGGATTAATTAGGCCCAAAAACCATGCATTCATTTATTAATCAGCATTAATTCAGTGTTACTTTGTACAATTACTAAGCCAATACATTTTGAACATTAACGATTTTTTAAGTAAAGTGTTAACAAGTTATGAGTACAGAAATTGAACACGTCAATTAATTAATCAAAAAAACATAATCAATGAATAATGCAACCAACTATTATTCTTTTTATTGAAAAAAAGTGTCTTATCATTAGGGATGGGTGTATTTAAATAATGATTTTATCACTGAAACTTATCAATACTCTTATTGACACTACTCTCTAATTTGGCGCAAAAGCAATAAAGACATAAAAAAAGAAATAAAAAGATTCAGATGTTTCTTTCTTATTCATTTTATTTGCAAAAATAGGTTAAATTGTTTCCGGAGTGTCCTGTGAGGCTCCTGCTACAAATGTCTGGTGGTGATGATGTGCTTCATTGATTCACTACCAGTAGCAAAACCTGAACAATGTGACAACTGCCAAAGATCTATAGTCTTTGAGCTTCTCTGAAGAAAACAAATAACAAAAAAAGTGTTCATAAAGAGTAAAGATATGTAAAAAAAAAAAAGAAAAAAAATATATATATAGATTTCTAGCTTCTCTCCTGTATTATTTCACCCACCCAAATATACATCAAGAATTTTTTGAGCTTCAAAATGAGCTTGATGTCTTTCTCAGAGAGAATCTGAGATGTGTGATTCCTGGCTGTGTCCCAGCTGTGGGAAACACTCTATCAGACAGTGTTGATGAGGAAGAGGGAGATGATGAAGAGCTGTAAGAGAAGAGGAAGAGTCTCTTTCTTACCCCACCAGCGGAGGGCAGGGTCTTCTGTGGCAAGGGTCTCTCTCTCTGTATTCACTGGAAGCTGAAAAATAAATTGTACCATACTATTGTAGTCAGGTTAATAGCTTTTTGATAGAAAGGTATAAGAAAATTGTCTAACTTACGTGTTCCTCCTCTTCCTTATCCCAAGTTGCACCGTCACCTCATCGTCCTTCTTAGGCAGCTAAAACAGAGGAGTACTTTATTAATGTTGCTAATCTATGGCTTTTAATTTTTTTAAAAGTCTTTTATGCTCACCAAGGATGCATTTATTTGATCGAAAATACAGTAAATGTGAAACTTTATTACAATTTAAAATAACTGTTTATGTGAATGTTAAAATTAAATTTATTCCTGTGATCAAAGCTAAATTTGCAACATCATTACTTCAGTCTTCAGTATCACATGATCCTTTAGAAATTATTCTAATATGATTTGATGCTCAAAAAACATTTCTGATTATTATCGGTGTTGAAAACAGTTGTGCTGCTTCAGATTTTTGTGTAAACCATGATGCCTTTATACAAAACACCCACAATACAAAGTTTAAAGAAAAAAAGTCTTTACTGTCACTTTTGATCAATTTAATGCATTCTTGCTATTAATGTCTTCCAAAAAAAATTAAAAAAAACTCTTACTGACCCCTAATGTTTGAATTGTAGTGTACACAAGAACATGAAGCTGTTTTCATGAAGCTGAACTGTTTTCAACATTGATAATAATCAGAAAAGTTTCTTGAGCATCATATCAGAATGATTTCTGAAGGATCATGTGACACTGAAGACTGGAGCAATGATGCTGAAAAGTAATTCAGCTTTGATTACAGGAATAAATTGTATTTTACAATATATTCACATAGGAAACAGTTATTTTAAATTTTAATATTTAACAATATTTATTTTAATATTATTGTTTTTACTGTATTTTTGATCAAATAAATACAGTCTTGGTGAGCATTAGAGACTCCTTTCAAAGACAAAAAATTGTAGCAACACCAAACTTTTGAACATTAGAGTATGTTTGAGGTTTTACTTACTAACTTAGTCACGTGGTTCATAGCGCCTTAAGAGATGTTGTCCGACAGGAGATCAGCTCCAACTCTACTATGGTGCAGGGCATCAGCATGGAAGGATCAACATAAACAATTTGTCAAAGAGCCAGCAATATTTAGCATAAAAAATGGCAGGTTTATTAAAAGGCAAGAAGCTACAGCAGAGGTGAAATGCAGAAAAGAGAAAGACGAATATAAAGAAAATAATTTCTTAGGATAACAGAATTTATGCTTTAGGTTTACTTATTCATTTAATATTGGTCATATAGCGCCACTTACATTTGGATGTCAAAGCCTTCTTAAAATAAATTAAATAAATAAATATGTAAATTTGAGATAATAAAAAGGAAGAAAACAGATGTATGGTGATATAGGTCAAAAAATATTGTGGGGGAAAATGGATATGAAGTTATTCAATAAGCTTCCTCAGTTCACCTGTTTCTCTTCTCTGGCAGCAGCTTTCTTCAGAAATGATGAGATCTTGGAGTTTACCCTCTGTAGAGAGGTTTGAACTAGTTTCAGATATTTTTTTGCGCTCAGTGTAAGTGACGTCATCGACTAACAGCATGTTAAATAATCAGTTGGTTAAATTAACCAACTTCCAATCACCCATTCAACTGCCAGCAAAATCTTAAACTAACAAAAAATCTCATCTACACATAAATATGAGATTAAAAGACCAAACTTTTATAAACAAGAGCTTAGGTTAGCCTAACAGTTACCTGTTCTGAAAACGGTTGAGATGCTAACGGACTTTTTCCAAAGACACTAAACAATTTCTATAAAGTAAATATTCAACAGATGTGTGTCAATAAAACTGTCAGGAACAGTTGTGTGTATTATTTGTGTGATTTTAGAGACTAAACTCACCTGAAAGTAGTGAAAATGTAATACTCCTGTAAAGGATGATATGAATTAACACGTCCAAGTATAACACACCGTTGCCATGAAAAACAGAGCGTTGCCAAGGATTCTAACCGTAGAGACGGAACGGACTATTTTCTTTAGCGGAAGCAATACAATTGTTTTTAAATCAATAAACTCATTTTTAAAATCAATATTTTGTGTCAAATTCTATATTTATTAGTTAGGAGACATGTAATAAGCGGGATGTAGAGCTTCGCGTCGGGGTCCTAATCAGCTTGTCGGGGTTGTATTCGCTATAACAACCGCCTAGCTCTCTCTACATATAAAACGTTGTGAGGACATATCGTGGTAAAGTCTCTTTTTTTTTTTTTATCTTGGCTAACGTTCCAGAAAAGTTGTGGGCACGTCCTCAAAAGACGTCGCTAGTTTATCACATGGAGAACGTTGTAGCGACGTGGTCAACTAGTCTCCAGATAACGTTCCAGAAAATTGCGTTACAAGTATTATCCTAGTGATATGCTATTTGGATGTTATATGGGAAATGTACTTAATTCATCAAAGATTTTATTAAGTTATCTGGTTACCAGCTGACCACGTCTTTACAACGTTTCCATGGGATAAACTAGCGACGTCTTTTGAGGTGCCCACAACGTTTCTAGAACGTTAGCCAAGATTATAAGAAAATGGAACTTTACCACGACGTCCTCACAACGTTCTCCATGGGATAAACTAGCGACGTCTTTTGAGGACGTGCCCACGACGTTTCTGGAACGTTACCTAAGATTATAAAAAATGGAACTTTACCACGACGTCCTCACAACGTTGTCATAAAGTAATGTCGCGCTGACCACATGACGACTAACTGACGACGTCGTCACAACGTACTGTGTTAGCTGGGTTTGTTCCTTTTTTTGATAAAAGCGCTTCTCAATATGTAGCCTAAATGTAGGCTACTAATAATAATAATGATAATTATTATTATTTGTGTTTATAATTATAACTATAAATGAATTCACTGAAGACAGTAATATGTTAATCATAAAATAATTTGAATGTTTTATTTTTATATAATAAAACCTAAACCTTGTGTTTGTGTTATATTTCTTTTTTATTTGTGAAGTCTTTTTTTTGCTTATTCCATTATACTGAGCTTTCTTCTCCCATAAAATGGAGTTTTAGAAAATTGAAGAAATTAATCCATTTTAAAAAATGAAGTTTATGCAAAGCATCCCTCATAAACAGGTGGCCTGGTTGAATCATCGTGGGCACGATTTGTTAATCCAAGGGAACAGTTTAAGAATTCGTGAGTACAGTTTATAAACTGAGGGGACGGACTGCACAACCGTGGCCACGGATTGTGTTTTTCCCCCCACAAGAGACTTTCCGGGCTCCGTACTACGGGAATATAAAAACCCAGTTGAATATAAAAAAGTGCAGTTCAAATGTTACTCCCGCTCTTCATCTCTAGCTGTCACAGTTGCTAGGCGACAAGAACAATCATCCGTCATTTTTTTTAAATAAAAGTGCTGTCGTCACCGGCCCGCAATGACTTATGGGGTAGGATCGGGTAGGATAGTCCGCGAAGGATCCATTTATGTATCCTTCCTTTCACGGGGAAACGAAGGGTGCATTTGGCGTCGCTTTTGAATCAGGGTAGCCTTCGTCGCGCCGCGATGACGCAACCGGCCTTTGAATACGGCCTTCCAAGGATGCGAAATTGAATTGGGACAGCCTTCGGGTGCTTCTCAATATCCCTCCTCGCTCCTCTGTCCTCCATCCTATGACCCGGAAACCAATCAAGCACAGCCATCTTGAAGGACATCTCAATTCTCTAATTGCACCGCGAGGAGTCGAGGATCGAGGAGTGAGGAGGCTTTCAGAGGAGTTATGAGCGAGGATACACAGGTGTATCCTATGCGGAAGTGTTTTATTGACTAAACGTGACGCACATATAAATTCTCCTCCCCCTTCACATCGATCACAATCTTTTTAATTTATAGTTTACCTTTGCAGTTTATATAAACCACACATCTCACATATTTCAACAGGGTATCTTGCTTTATTCATTATGAATTTCTTAAATAAACAAACTTCAACAACATAAGGGCAGATCCTTTGAGCGCTGCTGATGACGCTGTGAAGTGACGCTCGAGTGATCAAGTATTCCAATGTATAAAAAAAGCTTTCATTCGATTCCTCCGTCCTCATTTTCTTTCCTTGCGTCCTTCCCTCACAACCTACAGGGGGAGGAGCTGAGGCGCTAGGAAAGGAAGCGAGGAAAGGAAACGAGGATGCACAAATAAGAAATGAGAAGCACCCTTCATCGCGCCGCGGTGACGCAATCGGCCTTCAAATGCGGCCTTCAAAGATGATGCCTTTGAATTGGGACATCCTTCGTCGCGCCGCAATCGGCCTTCAAATGCGGCCAACCAGCCTTCAAATACGGCCTTCGGAGGACGCAGTCTTCACATTGGGACACAGCTCATGTGTAAGTTCGAGTGGCAGGCGCATATATCCGTGACTGGTCGAGTGGCTGGAGCATATATCTGTGACTGGTCGAGTGGCAGGCGCATATAATGCAGTGGCAGGCGCATATATCCGTGACTGGTCGAGTGGCAGCTCCCCCTGCCACGCAAAGATTTTACCCCTACAGCTAACTTTATAGCTCGAGCTTTTGTTTATGAAGGTTTGGGCTTTTAATCACATCTTATGTGTAGATGAGAAGTTTTGATAGTTTTGTAAAGATTTTGCTTGGAAGTGAGCTAATTTATTTAACATAAACGTATGTATTTAACATAAAAGTACTGTTAATCGATGACGTCCCTTACACGGCTGAAACTAGCTCAATGGTTAGAATATATTGATAAAAATTGTTCTGTGATTTCAGCAGCAACAAAATAATCCCTCTACAACAGAGGGAAAGTTCCAGGACTTCAACAAGTGGGAAACACAGGTGAAGTGAGGAAGCTACGGTGGCCCAGTAGTGCACAACACAACGAAATTCAAAAAGCAAACATAAGTTCACAACACAACGGAAACAAGCCACAACACAACGCAAAAAAGCCGCAACACAACGAAATAGCCACAACACAACGGAATAGCCACAACACAACGAAATAGCCACAACACAACGGAATAGCCACAACACAACGGAAATGCTCCTGACCACTAGGGGGACAGGTGGTCTCCGGAAACGGTAAATTGCTCTCAATCTCCCATGCGTTATCGCTGGCTGTCTGGATGCTAGACACACACGAAGAATGTGAATGTAAGTACAAACAAGTACATATTAAAATGTATGTTTAATTTTAGTGTTGTTAAACACTTTAACACAATATTTGTCTTGTGCAGTAGATAGATAATTACTGTTTACTTGCCAATAAGTTAGTCACTGTGATTTTGCGTTGAGATTTTATTTCAAAAGATTATTGTTAGTCTGAACCCCGTTTTAACAGGCTGCTTCTTCCCTGAAGTTAGTAACGTAATTTTTTTTACAGATCACGATGTATTGTCCATTTTGTGGCGCTACTTTGGAAAGCTGTCCTGCTTTTTGCAGTGCATGTGGTAAAAGCATTAAATTTCTAAAAGATAAAATTCCTGCTGAAAATGAGGCAAGCACGAGTGCAGGTAGGCAACAATACTGCTTGGTGAACTGTCGAGTATAATTTGAGAGATTTCTATGTGACAATGTGTTTGAAGCAGGGAAATCAGAGAGAAGTTCAGTGGATTCCTTCATGAAGTTCAGGGCTTTGAAGGAGAAGGAGAGGAAAACATTCTTTACTAAGAAAAGTCAGGAATCAAAGAAGGATAAAAAAACAGTGAAGGTATCTTTTATATGCCACAATAGGGATGAAGACTATTGTAACTTCCATTTCATAATTACTTTATAGGGTAGTTAGAATTATGATTTCCCCCTAACCCATATTTGTTTCCTATGGAATTCAGTCCAGTTGTGGAATTGAGAAAATAAAGATATCAACTATTTTCAAAAACATGATTATCTTTAAATCTGTCAGTTTTACTTTCATTGAAAAAAAATAGTTTTTATAAATCAGTTTGTGACACTTTTTTTTCATTCTTTTCATGTGTAGATTTATGTTGGAGTTATGTGGAGACATGGTGGTGTTCTAAAGCCTATCAGAGGGAAGACCCTGCCTCTTGATGTTCAACCTAATTGGTCATCTGAGCAAATTTTAATTGCAGCTGAAAAGAAAGTAAGAGATTTTAATCAGGATATGGAAGAGGGCCCCTATGTATTGCTGTACCCAGATGGTTCAGAGGTGAAAAACATTCCAGGAACAAACACCCCTTTCAAACTACACCTGTACAAAGAAGCAATTGGAAAGGCTTATCAAAGAATAACACTGTTTATAAGCACATTTCAAGACTTTTTAGCCAATGGTAAGCATATTTAATTTAATGAAAATCTTACAAAGACATAATGTATAAAACACTATTTACACGAATTGGTTTAAATCAAAGTGAATTTATTACTTTCATTGTTGTTTGAAGACTGCTCTGGGGATTCTTCTAGTGAAGACAGTGAAGTGCAAGTAAAGTCTACATCTCACAGTCCGCATTATGAGAGTGACACTTTGGTGGGTGCATTTAATTGCATGTCTCCTTGCATAACATTTAATTTTAACTCATTTTAACAAGTGGCTTTTTTTCTTCTTCTTTTTTTTTTTTTTTTTTTTTTTTTTTTACAGATATGGGATGTTCCAGATGAAGCAAGCACACCAAATGCAGGAAGCACATCAAACAGGTATTAGCATAGTTAACAAGACATTATTTGGAGGTTAGGAGTGGAGTTGTTCAAATTAATTCACAGTAGTTGTTTTTCAGACCCCCTGATATCTCTCTGCCTTTTTTGGACCAAGTAAGTTCATAATTGTTCATACCTTGCAAAGTTACTTTGTTACAACAAATGAAAATGTTTATTTTGTCTTTATAATGGTCAGTTATAATGTTATTTTAATAATTGTTATATTTCTGACAAATCTAGGAAGCAGGAAAAAATGGAACAAATATCCAAGAACACAGACATGGCCAACAAAAGTGCTACACGTAAACTGCTTGTATGACCTCAAAAAGAGTTTAAAAAAATAAATGAATTGCTTTACAAGTAGCCTACAATTACTTTTGTATGTCAATGGATGTACATTCCTGTTAATCTGTCTTTTTACAGCAATTACACACGTCTCTATGCCCCAATAATAATTGAAAGTGACTCGGAAGCGTCCGATGATAGCAGACAACATGTTCAAGAAGAAAGGTACTTAATTTCCTAAATGTATTGACTTTTTTTTTATTTCATTATTATTTTGCTTAGCTTAATCAAAACCTCTTTATTTATTACAGCACAGATGTATTAACTTCTGCAGACATTGTGTCAGATCTCTCATTGAAGATAATAAAAACATCTTGCAGCAGATTCAACATAAATAGAGCCGATGTTTGGGATGGAGCAATTCGTGGATTCAGACGTGCATCATACAACCCATCACACGACATGCTTGTTAAATTCACAGATGACGAAGGCACAACTGAAGATGCAGTGGACACAGGTGGTCCCAAACGTGAGTTTCTAACACTCCTAATGGACTGTTTAAGGACACGGAGAATCTTTGATGGTCCAGCAAATAGGAGATTGCTCACCTTTAACAGTGCAGGTAAATTATTTACTTAAATCTACTTTTTATCTGCCCTGGTCATAATTGTCTTGTTTTATACTAACTGGACAAAAACAATTTACTATAGCTGCCAGAGAAGATGAATACTTCCTTGCGGGGCAGATGATTGCGGTTTCTATTGTTCACGGTGGTCCAGGTCCTCGCTTCCTCTCAGATATGCTATACAATCACCTCACTGGGAGGGCTGACATTAATGGAACAGTTGAAGATATAACAGATGAGACCATGAAGGCAGCTTTACTTGAGGTACATTAAATTTGTATTTAAGCTCATTTTAAGATTTTTTTTGTGTGTGTGATAATGGTTTAAGGATTAATAGTTACAATATTTTTTTGATATTTGCTTTAAGAAAAATGTATTCGAATTGAATTGCTCCTTTTGAATGTGTCCTATTTACCAGATATCTAGTGCAGCATCTTTGGATGAATTACACATGCTTATGGATAAGTATACCAGCTTGCTGCAGACTGCTGGATGTTTCGATTACCCACAAAGTGTAGAAGGCAAAGAAAACATTAAGGATTTCATACAGTGGTACATAATTTACAGAAACCAATACTCTGTACAAAGGTAAGTTGGTTCCTAATTTGAGAGCATATCATTATTCATATCATCATTATTATCATTACTTTGTTTTGCTTCCAGATTTAGCGACGGTCTTTCCACCCTGGATGTCATCCATGCCCTGGAACAACATCCAAGTGTATTCAGACCCTACATGTGCTACAGTGTTGAGAAACTAACACCTGAATCACTGGAGGCTGTCTTCAAGGCTCAGCTCAGTGAAGTTGGTAGCACCAGACGACAAGAAGAAACAAGGATTTTAGGATACTGGAGAGACTATCTGCTTGACACTGGAGGTAAAGGATTGAACATCATATTTTATTGTTGTTTTGTACATATTTCATAATATTCCATTGCTTTTTTTGCTTTTTTTTTTTTTCAGAACAAGAAACTGGAATCTCCCTCCAGGACATCCTGATGTTTGCTACAGGACTGGATTCACTGCCTCCTTCAACAATTGAGCCTCAGCCCCAACTGACTTTTGAGAGGACTTCTAAATTTCCCATTGCCAGCACATGTGCCAATACAATCAAATTGCCATTGTCCAAAAGCTATGAAGAGTTCAAAAATGCAATGGACTTTGGTATCCAAAACTCACCTGGTTTTGGATTGCACTGAGTAGAACAATGTAAAATGTTAAAGGGTTAGTTCAGCCAAACATGAAACTTCTGTCAGTAATTACTCTCCCTCATGTTGTTCAACCCCGTAAGACTTTCGTTCATGTTCGGAACACAAATTAAGATATTTTTGATTACATCTGAGAGCCGGATCACTCCTCCATAGGCTTCTAAGGGATTGAAACTTGCCGGCCCAGAAAAGTTATGAAAGACATCGTTAAAATAGTCAGAGTGACGACAGTGGCTCAATCTTAAGTTTATCAAGCGACGAGAATACTTTTTGTGCGCAAAAAACAAACAAAAATAACGACTTTATTTCAACTATTCATTTCCTTATCTGTGGGCCTCGAGATAGTTCACGTAGTGTAACAGCGCAGCGCTTCTGTGTCGTACGTCTCACACACACACTCACACATGACCAGCGTCGGCAATTAGTGAGCCTACGTGTGACGTATGACCCAGAAGTGCTGCGCTGTTACACTACGTGAACTCACTCGAGGCCCACAGAGAAGGAAATGAATAGTTGAATAAAGTCGTTATTTTTATTATTTTTTTGCGCATAAAAAATATTCTCGTCGCTTGATAAACTTAAGATTGAGCCACTGTAGTCACTCGGACTATTTTAACTATGTCTTTAATAACTTTTCTGGGCCGGCAAGTTTCAATCCCTTAGAAGCCTATGGAGGAGTGATCCAGCTCTCAAATGTAATCAAAAATATCTTAATTTGTGTTCCGAAGATGAACGAAAGTCTTACGGGGTTGAACAACATGAGGGTGAGTAATTACTGACAGAAGTTTCATTTTTGGGTGAACTAACCCTTTAAATACGGGCCATGTTTTTTAAAGTTATATAGTTCTCCACACCAGTCTCCCAGGTGTGAGGTGTAGTCAGATTGCTTTGAGCGTGCAGTTCTTCAAAGTTTGCCTGAAGCTGTTCATCTTGACATGTACTAAGAGTAGGTTCAATGAAAAACTGGTTCAAGTCTTCCTCTGAGACACGAAATCCGCATTCTCTCCCATTAAACCTTTAAGTGAAAGAGGAAAAAGTTTGGTGTGAAAACTAAATACAAATTAACCTTTATCGCTGTACCTTTAATTATAAAATCTTTTCCCCAAAATAAAACTGTCTACTAAACTTCATCAATCCAAAGTTGAATGACTTTCTTCTGTGGAATAGAATGTTAGCCACAATCTCCTTTCAGTTTAATTTTACAGAAGAACACAATTAAAGTAAACTGAGTGAGACTAACATTGTGTATCATATCAAATATTTCTGTTATATGGAAGTAAGACATATGGCTTTAGAACAACATTATGGTGAGCTTGAAGTTGTATGTTAAATATAATTTTAACAATTCGATTACAAAATGCAAATAAGTTAAATATTTAATAGTCATATTCTGACCTGTGTGGAAGAGCGTACATTGCATCTGGTTTACCAGAAGGACAGCGAGACTGTTTAACTGCCCTAATGGTGTGAGTGTTCCAAATTTCTTTGCATTCATTAAGGTCCATCTGTAGCACACTTAAAAACACAAAACGCACCAAGCATATGTGTTCATGACTGCCATTAAAGAGTTGCCTCTCTTTCAAGTCATTTAGAAGATCCATCCAGAACTGAGTCCTGTGTAAATAAACCAACAATATCAACATCCCTTTTAGACGTTTAGGCCCGGTTTCACAGACAGGTCTTAGAATAAGCCAGGATTAGGCCTTAGTTCACTTAGGGCATTTAAGTAGCTTTTATAAACACGTCGCAGAACAAAAACATTACTGGTGTACATCTTGTGACAAAACAATGGCACTGACATTTTTTAAGATCCTGGCAGTGCAAGTTGCTCTCATTTAAAACAGCTCAAACATGCATTTTAGTATAGGACAAGCCTTGTCTGTGAAGCTGAGAATTAATTTAATAGGTTATTTTCTAATGTATAATTGATTATTAAACTAAAATTCAGCAAGAAAACCCCTAAATATCATGACTGTTTAGACTATTATACCTTTGTTTTCTGAAGTATGACCACCAGCTTTCAATTCGTTGGTTTGTGATTGAGGAGCCATACATGTGGCTTGAAGCCCCTGCAAGGTCATCTGTGTGGACTGATCTCAGAGAACAGTGGATTGCAGCCATAGTTCCATTTTCAGTGCCACAGTCTGTGCGAAGAAGCTTTGGTATGACTCCAAATTGTGTGGCACACTGTAGGTAATAAGCAGCTATAATGTCTGGGTTGTTATTGCTAGCTCCACAGTTTAACCACATCACTTTGCGTGAGTAACCATCAATGCAACCACTTATAGCCAAACCGTATGGTTTTAATTTGTCATAGCCATCAATGTGCCAGACATGATTTGGCCCCAAAGAATGGTAAACCCTTCTCACAAATCTTCTTCTTGAGCGTTGTTCAATGCCTAATGGATCAAGGTCTGCAATCATAAGCATTACATCTTGCCTTCTCACTGTAAGATTGTATTTTTGACGCAGGGTCTGGCACATTGTGCGGTAACCGTAATGCTGTCCAGAACCATTCAACTCGCCAACAATAGCTGTCCGGACAGTGTCCAAAGGCGAGTAGTTTTTTCGTTTGTACAAGGACAGTCTGTTCAAATTTTTTTTTAGGGTACGAAGGCTCATTTTAATGTTGTGCTTCGATGCCAAGAAATCCACAATGACACTGTAACTGTGTCCATCTCTGAAGTACTTTCGAAGAAGATCATCCTCACAAACATGGACTGATGACTCTAACCATCAAAGGATACAATATAATAGAAAGGGTATTATTAAGTAACAACTTTAATTGGTAGAAACATCTGACTCAGAATTTAGTTAATAAACTTAGTGTGCTCAAATAACAGTAACTTAAGGTTTAGACTTAAACTTAAGGTTCTAAGGCAGACTTAACGCATACATACCACGTTCAACCTCTTCAGACAAAAACTGGACATTAGAGCCACAAGAGCTGCAAAAGGCTGTAATAGTTCTCAGATCGTTTCCACAGAATGGACAAAACATGCCAGCCTAGGAAGACAATGGTTGAAATGATAACATTTCAGCGAACTATCAGGGTGTTCATGAAACAAAAGCAGAGCTAAATTGTCTAAATCGAAAGTAGTTTATTCTGCTCGATTCAGTTAAAAATATTTTGTTAATTTAAAAAATAAATTACACAGATTAATATGCCATCACTTACACAGATAATCTCTTGTCGTGTCCCGATCAAAGACAGTAAAAGAAAGGTCCCGATTGCCCGATTCGACTCCTGAGGAAATATCTATCTATCGGCTTTTTAGTGCCGACGCTGCCCCCTAGTGGTTGGGATCATTTCCGTTGTGTTGTGGCTATTCCGTTGTGTTGTGGCTATTCCGTTGTGTTGTGGCTATTGCGTTGTGTTGTGGCTATTGCGTTGTGTTGTGGCTTGTTTCCGTTGTGTTGTGAACTTATGTTTGCTTTTTGAATTTCGTTGTGTTGTGCACTACTGGGCCACCGTAGGAAGCTCATTAAATAACCTCATATCCATTTTTTCACTATATTTTTCACCTATATATCACCATGCATCTGTTCTCATTTTTTAAATTTCTCATATTTACATTTCTTATTTGTTTAATTTATTTAAAGGTTTTGACATCCAAACGTAAGTGACACTGTATGAGCAATATTAACCCTCATTTTGTGTTTGGGTCATTTTGATTTTATTTTTCCCTAAAATACTAGTTAATGTCATCGCATTGGACTGAAACTTGGTGACTTTGTTCACAAAGGGTATAATTAAGTTATATATCTATGCACAAACTGGTTTTAGTCCGCAGTGACCCTGTTTCAAAAGAATCTTTCTTTCATGTTCTTAGTTTCATCACAGTTTTCAGACAAAATATTATGACATTGTGTTTTGGGACTAAAATGTAAAAATATAGATGTTATAGCACAGACACATATAAATGCTTCACAGTGTCTTGCTTGGCATTCATTTTGTTGCAGCACAATGGCGAATAAGCTCTCTGTGCATGATGTTCTTCATCAGATCATTGATCGAGACACCAGTGAGGAGGAGGCGATGCAGGATGAATCTTGCATTAGAAGATGTATCAGAAGAAGAAGCCACCACTGAGCTACAGACCTTGAAACCACTGATGAGCAGCATCTTCTGATGATGAGGGCCAGCTGATGCTACTGTTACATTCTGGTCTAAAGATGTAAGTTTGTCCTGGTCTTCATCCCCACGAGGCAAGGTAGTTTTTCTTCTGAGATTCATCCTCACTAGAATCTCGATCAATGATCTGATGAAGAACATCATGCACAGAGAGCTTATTCGCCGTTGTGCTGCTACAAAATGAATGCCAAGCAAGACACTGTGAAGCATTTATATGTGTCTGTGCTATAACATCTATATTTTTACATTTTCAACTTTTCTGTGAGAGAACATCGAAGTCCCAAAACACAATGTCATATTTTGTCTGGAAACTGTGATGAAACAAAGAACATGAAAGATTCTTTTTAAACAGGGTTACTGCAGACTAAAGCCAGTGTGCGTGTGTGTGTTTGTGTGTGTGTGTGTGTGTGTGTGTGTGTGTGTGTGTGTGTGTGTGTGTGTGTGTGTGTGTGTGTGTGTGTGTGTGTGTGTGTGTGAATATCAGATGGATGAATGGGTATTAGATGCAGTTCAGGGTAGGATCAAGTTTCTTTCTGTGAAAAAGAATGTGTAATACTCAAAATAGTTTGTGTGTTTTAATGTGTGTGTTTGTTTGGGTAGCGCGTGCATGTATCGACACATGCACAGATCCAAGGGCTCAATGTTTGCACACATGTACATATGTGTACATGAAGATGTTCATATTGTATTTAATATTTTCGAAATTATTTATAAATAAGGCTTTTTTTACAAAAGAAAATGAGATGCCTACTCTCAGATAAATGAGGCCTACGATTAATCAGATGCAAACAGAAATATAAAACCAGTACTAATTAAAAGAGAACAAGTTGACAAAAAGATTTAATCCAATATTGGGTGATAATATGCATAACAAGTGATTTATAAGCTATTTCTTTAAAGGCCGGTCATTTTTTACCAGGAACACCACAAGTGTTATAGGGTTTTGAACACAACACAATGAATAAGTAAACCTAAAAACATAAATTCTGTTATCCTAATTAAGAAATAATTTTCTGTACATTATTTCTCTTTTCTGCAATTCACTTCTGCTGTAGCTTCTTTCCTTTTAATAAACCTGTTATTGTGTAATAATATTGTTGGCTCTGTGACAAATGGTTTGTTGTGTTCCTAGATCTTCAATGCGGATGCCCTCTGTAGCAGAGTTCAGCTGATCATCATCTCTAAGGCACCATCAACCATATGACTAGTAAGTAAAACTAAACCAAAGACAAATTTCCACTTGTGGACAGTTAAGGAAGTAAACTAAAACTTCAAATATACACTAATGTTAAACACACTAATTGTGTTGGTACAATTTTTTTATGTGTTGAAAGAAGTCTCTTATGCTCACCAAGACTGCATTTATTTAATTAAAAATACAGTAAAAACAATAATATTGTGAAATAATATTAAAACATTTAAATAATTGTTGAAATCAGTTGTGCTGCTTAATTTTTTGTGTTTTTCAGGATTATTTGATGAATAGAAAGAAAAAAGCAGCATTTATTTGAAATAGAAATCTTTACTCTCTCTTCTGGTCAATTTAATGCATCCTTGCTGAATAAAAATATGAATTTATTTATTTTTTTAAATTCTATTGAACCCAAACTTTTGAACAGTAGTGTAAACTACCATTTACATATGTTGGGTCTATTTAACACAATCCTAATTTAAATCTAGATTAAAGACACATCTCTTTATCCAAGCATTCAATTAACACATCTCATAATCTTGCACTACAGTTATATGTGATGAAATAGTAAAAACTGCACATGATCATCTTTTGCCTGAAATAATATGACAGCAGATGCTAATCTTTCTCCTGTTGTTTCCCTGTTTCTATCTCAGGATGCTCAGCAAGTTTACTAGAGATTACAACAGCTCTCGTTTGGATCCAGCCTCACTTGTGAAGACTTCTAATGACACCAACACTCTTGAAGACTTCAGATGATGACAACTATAGATGGAATATACAGATGGCATACAAAACTGCCAGATATTAACCTTATATTGCATTGGCAATTATATTGAAACCATGTTATTGGTTTCACAGGCAGGGCTTAGATTAAGCCAGGATTAGGCCTTAGTTAAATTAGGATATTTTAGTAGCTTTTTAAAATATAATTAAAAAAAAAAAAACATTACTGGTGTGCATCTTGAGACAAAACAATGGCACTGAAGTATTTTAAGATGTGTCAGTGCAAGTTGCTTCCAGTTAAGACTTTTAACATGCATTTTAGTCTGGGACTTAAGCCTTTTCTGTGAAACCGGGAAAGGTAAGGGAAGGTTTGCATGACAGTTTTGCTGACATAAACAGGAATATTGCAGTACACGTAACTCAGAGAAAGAGTAAACATTGTTCATTTACATATTACCAACATTGTAACAATAGCGGGTTGAAAATCTGCAAACTTGCCCTTTTGAAATGTTGAAGGATAGCATACATTTGTCTGTTTAACTGAACATGACTTTAAACTCATGACTTGTATTATCTTATGGACTTTACTTTGTTGCCAGAAGATGCTCTCCAGTGAGTAGCAGTCGCCTCTGGCTGATTAAAGGATATTTTGCGATTGTAACCATGAACATGCATTTTCTGTAAAGCTTCTTTGAAACGATTTGTGTTGTGAAAAGCACTATATGGTTTTACTATGGTAAAACTACCAACCATGTTATTTTTTTTCAAAACCATGGTTCAACTAGTAATATTGCTGTAATAATTGCTGTAAAATTATGGTAATCATGACTATAACCATAGGTTTTTAAACCTTGGTTGTTGTAAAACAATGGTTAATTTTGTTAACTACTAATTTTACTGCAAATGCTGTGGTAAAACCATATGGTTAATTTTCATAAGGGTACTACAAATATACTTAAATTATCCTATAATGTACTTGACTAATAGTCAAGTTGAGTAAAATAATCTGATAAATCTAAATTAATTAATTAATTAATTTAATCTGTCCACTGAAAATTAATCTAATAAAAATATATTTGCAACTGCTATTGAGACTGGTGTACATTGCTTATTTTTTTTATCCATTATAGTGAAAGGGCATTTTGGTTAGCATGAATAACTGATTATAAACCGTGGACCGACCGTGGTCCGCCAGAAAACACTTATTATAAACCAGCGGCACGATAGCGGACCACCGTCGGGAAAGCGGCGGCTGCCGCTGGAGGTCCGCTAGAATAACGATGAGCAAAACGCCAGTGGGCCGCCGACTTTGCCACTGGTGGTCCACCACTGGACCGCTGGACTCATGTTAGCTGGGGAACAACAACCGGAAAATGATGTGGACAACACTCTGCAAGGTATAAATAGGTTGTTTTCAGTAATTATAATTATGCCCAGTTCATTTCTATTTGAAATTTGAAAGCTATACTACCCAGCTGTAGTTTCAGTCATTATTTTACTCTGAACTAAGCCATGTGGAGGCGTAAATGCATATGGTAACCAAGCAACGTTAGCAGACTTGGGACCAGCTGACCACCTACCTCTTAACAAATCATGAATGCGTACATGATAAATACTGTATATCCAAAGTAACATTACAAGTAATTATTTTTCACTAAAAATCTCAAGTAAAACTACAAATATGTTGCATTCAAAGTTACTTGTGGGATACCGCAAACGTTTGACCAAAGTTACTGGAGAACATTCTTTATTTGTTACATTTGTTACAGAAATATTGTGTAAAATGGCTCGTTTTTCTGTTATAGAGAACTTTGATTATGAAGATCTCAAGCTTCCCCTGGGTGCCAGTGACTCTTCAGATACTGCCAGTGCTCCACTGTTGCCATCAACTGCGTTTTGTATGCAGCAAGGCGACAAACAGACTGATATACAAGACCAAGAACTGTACGAGGACTGCACTTTGCAAGGTAAGATTGTGCACCTGTCAATAGTCTCAAAGACTGTAATTTATAATCTACCATAATTCTTTGGAGACTGTTACTGTGCTAAAGCACCCAGAGAAGTCTGTGCTACTTCTTTTGTATTTACAATAGTTTGAATGTATGATTACTCCTGTCCTCCTTAGTGATGATTTTGTTTGTGTGGTTTTCAGAGGTATCAAAAGTATTCACATTCTTTACTCAAGTAAAAGTATAGATACTAGGGTTTAGAAAAGACTTCTGTAGAAGTTGAAGTATCAACTCAAGCTTTTTTCTAAGTAAAAGTGTAAAAGTACTGGTTTAAAAAACTACTTAAATTATAAAAGTAAAATCAATGTAAGGAAAAAAAAATCCATTAAGGACAAAAGCTTAGACCATGCCACAGGGGCATATAGTGCACTACCCCACCTCCTAGAAAAAACATTTTTCTAAAGGCCATAATGACTATAAAGTTATATTAAAATGTTTATATTTAACATTTGGGACTACCTGTTATATATGCCCATAGAAAATAAATTTCAGTTTTATTTAAATTTTAGTACAATGCAAATACATTAAAGAACGTGTACTGAGCATTACCATGTGTTTCATGAAGCGGAAGATAGAATCACCTATCACAGATAATCAGTTTAGCGATGTGTGTTCAGGAGGCGGGACTCAGATCTATTATCCGTGTGTATTATTGGTCATTTTTTTGGACGATGACAAGCCGGAATGACAAAAAGCCAAAATGAAAAAGAAGTAACAAGGCTATTTTTAAAATGTAAGAGTAGAAAGTACAGATAATTGCGTGAAAATGTAAGTAAAAGTAAAAAGTCAGCTGAAAAATAATTACTCCAATAAAGTGTAGATACCCAAAATTTCTACTTAAGTAAGGTAACAAAATATTTGTACTTATAGTTACTTGACACTTCTGGTGGTTTTAAAATGGGTGTTGTGTTCACTGATGGGAATAACGGCGTTGAAATAAACGGCGTTACTAACGCCGTTACTTTTTTCAGTAACGAGTAATCTAACTAATTACTTTGACTGTCACTATAACGCCGTTATCATTGCCGACACCCCGTTACTGCACGTTACTCTAGTCGCACAATGAACTTTTTTTTTAAACTTCATGATAGGACTCGTGCGCGTGTTGTCATGAGAAAAGGGAGGATGAGATAACTCATTGGCTGATGTATAGTAAGATTACGTCTTCAGCCAATCAGAGAAATTGGGTACGTGGGTGTTTCCGCATTCACAGTGGCGGGTGTTTACTGTTTAGTGCTACAGGAGGACACACAGAGAGATGGAGACGGAGAGTGAGGAGGACTCCAGCAGCAAAACAGCCTTTTCCAGATGGAAATATCGGCACTATTTCAAACTCACTGAGGTTAAAGGTAAAAATGTGCACGTCGAGTGCACATTATGTTCCAGAACGAAACATTTCTCCACGTCTTGTGTTAGCAACTCCAACTTAATGAAGCACCTGTCGACGGCTCACGCTTCAACCAAATTAGTGGCCCAAGAATACACAGGTAGTAGGGGGGCTAGTGTTGACAAAGGATCCGCTAACAAGGAAGGACCCTCCCCATGCAAGCAACAAAAACTTGACTTTAGTGCCTCTGCTCCCCAGAAACTATCTCAGACAGAGCTCTATGGCTTGATAGGGAGATACGTTGTGGAAAACTTGCTTCCTATATCAACATTGGAGTCAGACTCTTTCAGGGCGTTGATAGGCAAAATCCCAAGAAAAGGAGGCGTCGGTCCGCCCTGTAGAAAGACGTTTTCGAATTACATTGATACCGAATATGCTAACATGAATGCTGAGCTAAAAAAAGAATTCGAGCAACTGGAATACTTGGCTACAACTGCAGATATATGGACAGCACATAACAAAAGCTACCTAGGCGTAACTGCACACTGGATGCATCCAGTAAACATGCAACGAAAAAAAGCTGCCCTGGCATGCCGACGGTTTTGTTGACATAAATGATGTCTTGCAAGCCCGTGTTGATGAGGATGATGATGAGATTAATTTACCACCACACTACAGGTGTGCATCACACACACTGAACCTTGTGTCATGTTCTGACATTGAAAAGTGGATTCTCTCCAGACCAGAGAAGGCACTTTACAGAAGTGCAACTGCAAAATGCACAGCCTTGTGGAATAAGGCCAGTCGTTCCACAGTGGCCGCAGAGACAGTAGAGGATGTGGTTGCAAAGAAGCTGATAGTGCCTTGCAGTACCAGATGGAATTCTTTCTATGATGCTCTAGCTAGGATTTGCAAGATTCCCATAGTGGACCTCATTACCATCTCATCCAAGTTTGGCTCGAAAGCAATCACAGAAAAAGAGCATCAGCTCCTGAAGGAATATTGCATTGCAATTAAGCCACTGACAGTCGCCCTAGATATCCTCCAGGGAGAGGACAACTGCTACCTCGGCACACTGCTACCTACCCTGGAGACCTTGATGATGAAAACCCTTGAGCTGAAGAGTGGGCTTCAAATACTTGTGGACCTTCCAGAGGCAATTGTGGAGGTAAGAACTACATATCTGTAGTTTTTCATTTTTTAAAATTGTGTATAATGTGTATAATTGTATAGATGTGTATAATTTAGGGGTGTCCATGGTTAACCGGTTAACCGATTAACCCCTTACTAGTCAGCCCCAATTTTGGCAAGTGATGCATTCATGACATACCCAAAATAAAAAGGTTGCTCCTCATAAGTCATTCTGAATAGACACATAACCAACATATATTTAGAAAGCCAACCCTTGAGAGTTTACATCTCAAGACTCAAAATTAATCAGACTGTTATTAATATTGAGATATATAAGCTCAAACATAAAAACAAAAACAACAAATATTAAGAACATATTTATTAAATGTATACAAATATTATGTGAATTTAGGATAGCAACTTGAAACCACAACTAAAGTGTAGCCACAATTGTGGTCATGCTTCATTTAAAATCTGAGGATGATATCTCTAAAATTAAGCATTTTATTCAGCCTATTGTGAGAGCATGTTAGGGGAGACTTTAGAGAATTTTTAGCATATATGCATTCTGTAAACATTCTTTATTCATATGAAAACCCCAAATCGCACGAAAATCACACACAAAACACATAATATTTCAATCGTGCATTTATTAGTTCCTTGTTTCAGGTGAAGAGATGTCAGTTTCACTTTGTTATTATCACGGATGTCCAGTATGAGGAAATGTACACATGACGCGTCATGCAGAAGAGGTCACGCTGGACCACGTGAGATGATTGACAGCTGTACAGCGAATGATGTAGCTTTGAGGTCAAATATGACGCGAGTCACGCTATCCAGGAACAGGAGAAGGGGGACCAACCGGAAGGTTGACGTGTCGTGTAGGTAGGATAGTTGGTTTGAGCATTTTGTTTGGCGAATTTGCATAAACTGTACTGTGACTGTACATCATGTCAACTAGTTCAGATGGGGAAGAAATGGATTGGACGATACCCAAAACAGCGAGTTTAAAAAGGGCTTTAAGAGAGAGGAATAGAGCGAAAAGTTGGTCGGAACATAGCGAGACTGGTGAAGGGAATACGAGCAAAAAACTGAGAGCGAACATTAATCAGTATGAGAAACAGAAAATTGATAAGAGGGAGAGTGATCAAGAAAACATATGGAAAGTTATTATTGAGTTTAATCAGGATGGTGGACATTACCACCCGATCAAACTTACCAAGGCGATAGAGAAAGAAATTGGTAAAATTAAATTCGCTAGCTTTATGAGCAATAAAAGAATACTGATACATGCAAGCAGCAAACAACAGCAAGAAAAAATACTCAAAATGTCTTCACTTCAAGGGGAAAGGATGAAAGCACATATACCAGGAACAATGGCAAAAGTGAGAGGAGTCATCTCAGGAGTTCCAATGAGTATGTCAATGGAAGATGTCATAAATGAGATACAGGGAGGTAAAGTGACTGGAGCTACGCGTCTTATAAGTAAACGAGATGGATCACTAAAGGAAACTCTATCCGTGGTAGTACAATTTGAGAAAACTCTCCCTGAATCAGTACAAATGGGGTACATAAAATATAGAGTGAGAGAGTACATTCCCAAACCAATTCGATGTTACAAATGTCAAAGAATGGGACATACAGCACAGCAATGCAAAGGGAAAATAAGGTGCGCTAGATGTAGTGGTCAACATGAATATGGTAAATGTGAAAAGGATGCTAAAATGAAATGCTGTAACTGTGGAGGGGAGCATAGTGCTGCATTTGGAGGATGTGAAGTTCAAAGAGAAGCCAGAGAAGCCCAGAGGGTTAATGAGGGTCTATGCAGAAGCATTAAAAACAGTGAGAGAAACAGGATCAAATTAAAGCCCCAGTGGAATTGTTCAAAAAACAGTAATATCAGATAATCAAGAACAAAGGCAGACGCCAGTCCAAACTCAGGTTAAATGTGATCACAAGTGTGAAGTTAATGATGATACATTAGTAGTGAAGAAGGTAAACTTTGTAGCCTTCATTTGTCACACTATCAATGTTGCAGTACAGTTAAAAAAGAAAAGTGACAGAATCAAGGCTATTGTGGAGGTAGCAGAAAGATTACTTGATATAAGAGATGTTAAAGCAGATCAGATACATGAAATGCTGACAGTAACTGGAAATGCTGACAGTAACTGGAAATGGGGAACATACACAAGCTGAGGGTTAGAACGCTAGTTATGGTAATCCATATACTACAGTGGAATGCCAGAAGCCTCATAGCAAATGGTCAAGAATTGAAAAAATATATTTATGAATTAGATGTAGTTCCAGATGTGGTATGCGTACAAGAAACATGGTTACGACCCCAACTAGATTATGTCCTACCAGGGTTCAGTTCTGTAAGGTATGATAGGCCTAACAATCAAACAGGGGGAGGTTGTGCTACCTTTCTGAAGGATGGGTTGGCATATAGAAAACTCCCTTGTCCTGAGGATATGGAGTGTATAATGGTAGAAATCTGTAGTCCAAAAAAAAGAGGAACATATTAAACTGATTAATTTTTATAACCCATGCAAAAAATTAAGTATCGACAGAATAAATGAAATGGCAGGGAATGTATACAGGAAAGAAATATGGTGTGGAGATTTTAATGCGCACAACAGCCTATGGGGTAGTAAAATTACAGATAATAATGGGGAAATAGTTGAAGAAATTATGGAAGAAAGATTATTGGTATGCCTTAATAACGGAAAAGGTACAAGAATAGATGTGAATAGGGGCAATACATCGTGCTTGGATATTACACTGGTGTCAGAAAGTTTGGTAAATAAATGTGATTGGCATGTTAAGGGTGAATCGACCATAGGAAGTGATCATTTCCCAGTTCTCACGACAGTTAATACGAACATTTGTATTCAAGAAGGGACTACAATTAACAGATGGTGTTTTGAGAAAGCAGAATGGGGAAAATTTAGGACATGTTGTGAGAAGTCAGTCAATCGGGTTACATTAGATGGAAACATAGAAGAATGCACAAAGCAAATTACAGAACATATTATAAATGCAGCAAAGTCCAGTATTCCACAAAAAACAACAAAGGGAAGGAACAAAGTGGTACCTTGGTGGAACGAGGAATGTAGTAGAGCTGTAAAAGAACGAAACAAGGCATTAAGAATATTAAAGAGGAATCTGGTACATGAGAATGTTATAGATTATCAAATGAAAAGGGCTGTGGCACGTAGGATAATTAAAAACAGCAAAAAGAGAAATTGGAGAGAAGTCTGTTCCAATATAGGTAGAGGAGTAGAGTTAGGGGATATATGGTCTATGTTCAAGAGAATGAATGGAAAAAGGACGTCGGTTAAAATCCCAGCTTTGATAGATAGAGAGAAGATGGTAGTGACAGATAAAGAAAAGGCAGAAGTGTTAGGTAGGGCATTTGTGGCAGTACACAGTTGTAATCACCTGAGTGAAATCCATAAGCAGCAGAAAGAACTTGCACTTAGAGAGAACAAGGAAGTGAAGATGAAAAGGGAGGATGGGGTGTCAACGCTAGATATGGATTTTACAATGTCGGAACTCAACATAGCTTTGATAGGCACTGGATATACAGCTCCTGGGCAAGATCAATTGTGTTATGCCATGTTCCGGCAGATACCAGTTGAATCATCCAAATTAGTATTAAGACTTTTTAATAAGATATGGAGGGAAGGAATACTGCCGCATAGTTGGAAAAGTGCAGTAATATTACCATTTAATAAGCCTGGTAAGGATCCAGCTAACCCTGATAACTATAGGCCTATAGCTTTGACATCACATTTATGTAAATGGATGGAGAGGATAATAGTTCGCAGATTATCACATATATTGGAACAGAGAAGATTGCTGACTAATATACAAAGTGGATTTTGGAAAGGACGATCTACAATAGATGCATTAGTTAGAGTAAGTAATGATGTGGAAAAGGCATTGAAAATGAAAGAACTAATGACAATAGTGTATTTTGACATAGAAAAGGCATATGATACCATGTGGAGGGAAGGACTGCTTATTAAATTAAATAGAATGGGTATTGGAGGAAGGTTATATAATTGGATTATGGACTTTTTAACAAGGAAGGAAAATTAAAGTTAAGGTTGGATCAGAGATGTCAATGGAATTGGATGTAGATAATGGTATTCCCCAGGGGAGTGCAATTAGTCCAATACTATTTAACATAATGATAAATGATATTTTTTCAAACTTTGATGGATGTGTCAAATCTGCACAATATGCGGATGATGGTGCCATTTGGATGAGAGGAAGGAATGTGCCATATGTATTAGAAAATATAAGGAAAGCAATTAATAAAGTAGAGATGTGGTCATATAAGTGGGGGTTTAAGATGTCGACGAGCAAATCTTGTTATATGATGATCACAAAGATGCGTAAGCAATATGCTGACAAGTTAACATTATATGAACAACAAATGGTGAAAGTAAATGAATTCAAATATTTGGGTCTATGGTTTGATAATAGGTGTACATGGAAAATACACATTAAGCATTTAGAAACTAAATGCAAAAAAGTTATAAATCTTCTGAGAGCTGTGGCTGGATGTGACTGGGGTGCAGATAGACAGTCTTTAATTAACATCTATAGGGCATGCATGAGGTCAGCAATTGATTATGGTTGTGTAGTTTATGGAGCAGCGGCAAAAACAACATTGGAAAAAATTAAAAGATTACAGTACAGAGCATTACGTGTATGTATCGGTGCTATTAAGACAACCCCCATTAATGCTATACTAATAGAAGCAGGAGAGATACCATTGGAGTTAAGAAGAGAGAAACTTGCGATGACATATTGGATCAGACTTAAAGGAAGTGGGAATGACAACCCAACCAAAGATACAATTCAAGAATGTTGGGAGTATGCAAAATATCGGGGGTTTGGATGGACAAGGGAAGAAAGAGCGAGGGAATATGAAATGGAAGTCTTAGATTTCACCACGGCCAATCCAGTAAGTAATATACCACCATGGCTTTTCCCAGAAGTAAAGATTGATATTAATATCATGGAAAAGAAAAGAGAATGGAGAATGGAGGAAGTGGGAATTAATACAAGCAATTACATGAGAAACAGTTATTTTGATTATTTAAAGATTTATACAGACGGAGCCAAGAATAAACAGGAATGTGTGGGAGTTGGTATTCATATTCCAGATTTTAAAATAAATTTATCCAAAAGACTAACTGACCGGTTATCTGTATATACAGCAGAAATAGTAGCAGTCATTATTGCATTGCAGTGGGTTGAAGAGGTCAGACCAGACAGGGTGGTAATATGCACAGACTCTTTAGCTATCATAAAAAGTATTCAGTCAATGATATCGGTCAGAGAAGATCTACTAATAGAACTCTATCACAGTTTGTTAAGATTGCATTGGGGTGGTATAGATGTTCAGTTTTGTTGGGTAGCAGCACATGAGGGGATAAAAGGGAATGAGATTGCAGATAAACTGGCAAAAGAGGCATTACTAAAGGTAATAACAGTTACAATTCCATTAGGAAAAGGTGAAGGAAAAGCGGTGGTTAAGAGGAAAGGACTTGAAATATGGCAGAAATGGTGGGAAGAAGATAGGAAAGGAAGGAAATATTATAAATTACAAAAATCTGTCAGTATTAAAAATTACATGGAAAAAACCAGGAGAGAGGAAATTATAATGACAAGGCTAAGGGTGGATCACACAGGGCTAAATGGCACTTTATTTTTAATGGGCAAAAGGCAAAGTGAGAAATGTGAGAACTGTGGTGTTAAAGAAGATGCTGAACACATAATATTGTACTGTACATTGAATGAGGTGGAAAGACGGGTATTTAAAGATAAGGTTCAGCAGACAGGGCGGGAGTGGAATCTGGTAGGGATTCTGGGAACAGAAGGAGAGAGAGAGGATATAAGAATTATCAGGGAGGCACTATTTAAATTTTTAAAAGACACAAGGTTGTGGAATAGAATTTAACTAATTATTAAGTGACATGATGATACACACTCCAGTACAGTAGGTGGCGGTATGCACCTAAAAGTTGTTTGCAATCCGCCAGTAAAGAAGAAGAAGAAGAAGAAGAAGGAACAGGAGAAACACATCTCGCTCCGTTCGCTGTTTGAGCTCTTTAGATCGCATATTTCAGTGGTAAATGAATATAAATGTTATTCTTTATGACGAAATATTTTACAAACATGCGAGAATTAATCATTATTTCTCCAAATATGCGCACCATTGGACTAAAAGCCCTGGCGGATGCTGTATATTGCATGTATGTGAACACAAATAAACCGGAGAAGAAACGTGAATGAATGCTTTATGAGTGATGATTTCTATTCAAAATAACGAACTTTACAGATTTATTATTTTGCACTCCTGGCATAAATTAAGAAATTAATGTCACTGCAAACCAGTTTAATCATAAACAGCGGTCAAATATCGAAGCTGGAGTCTTTAATCTTTCAAATGATGTTGTGTTTGTCCAGATCAAATAAGAGTGTAGATGTTTAAATGAGTAATAAAGGTAGAACAGCGATAATCTGGGATCACCGGTGATCTTTGATGAGTAAGGGGTTTTAACCATTTAAAATTGTGTGTGTGCGTGTGTGTGTGAGAGAGAGAGAGAGTGAGTGAGAGAGAGAGAGTTTGTATTTGTATAGAGACAGTCAGTAATGTGTTCTTTGCTTTATGTCATTTCAGGCAATAAAAACAAGATTTGCAGAGGTGCTGGACAGTGACAGCGCTCTCCTGGCTGCTGTGACTCTGCCCAGGTTTAAGTTACGTTGGCTGCGAACCCAAGAAAGAAAGGACAAGGCCAAAGCAGAGCTGCTGGCGGTATGTCGTGCAAGTGTAAGAAGTGAAGACCAGCATAAAGGTACAAGCACCACCACACCCACATGTACCGGCTCAACTGTTGAGGATGCATTCTTCTCCTTTAATGAAGAGGACGACACTTCTGCTACTGCGGAAAGTCAAGTGGCAGATTATTTGAAATCAGGAGCCCAAGGGATTGACTCACTTCATGGATTTCCCCTTATAAAGAGAATTTCCCTGAAGTATAATGCTGCCACTCCTTCCAGTGCTCCGGTGGAGCGACTATTTAGCCTGGGGAAGCTGGTTTAACACCAAAAAGGAACAGACTCTCTGACCACAAGTTTGAGAAGCTGCTTCTCTTGCGATACAACCACTGGTTTCAGAGCTAAAATGTTGACATGACTGGGCTGGGTGGGTGGATGGGAGAGGAATGCATACATGTTTAGAGTTGGATTTAACAAACCCATGAACATTTCCAGTTCAATTTGCACTCCTATAAGCTATTTACTTTCTTTAAGAAACAAAATTGGAGCACTTTATGTCCATCCATTGTGTACTAGTTCTGTTAAGTTAGAGTTGCATTAAGTGAAAATTTGTGCAGGTAACTGTCTTTGCTGTTGGTGAGACAACTGGGTTGGCTGGGTGGATAAATGATTGCACAAATGCAAAATGAACGGATGCATTTATGCACTTTTAAGTTTTATTGAAGAAATCCATATACATTTTCAGTTCAGTTTAAAGCCTCTGTTAGATTGTGTATTTCTCTTTTTGAAAAAATATTTTGAGAAGTGTATGTCCATCCGCTGTCGTTTACGTTGAGTTGCAATAAATGCAAACCTCTGTGCAGGTACTTGTCTTTTTTGTCGTACACTCTATTCATCTGGCTTATGAAACACGCTTTGAGAAGGTGGGGGCCGGGGGGGGGGGGGTTACGGGGGCGAGAAACGAAAAAGTAACGCAATAGTTACTTTTACTGGTAACTAGTTACTTTTATAGTGGAGTAACTCAGTTAGTAACTCAGTTACTTTTTGGGAGAAGTAACTAGTAACTATAGCTAATTACTTTTTCAAAGTAACGTTCCCAACACTGGTTGTGTTTGGGTTACAGATGACAATCATGATGAAGACTTCAAGCTTTCAGTCTTCAGATGAAGATGGCTACTATGACCAGGCAGACAGTTTCATGGAAGAGGATCAGCTTGAAGAGACTGACATTTTTGGGGAGGAAAATATGGATGCAGATGGGTTCAGGGTTACAGAAGACAGCCCTGAACATTTGATGTTGAAACTGCTTGCATTTATGCTTTTGGCATGGCAAGCTGTTTTCAAAATATCAGACCGTGCAATTCTTGCACTCTTGCAGTGCATAAGACAATTAATTTGGCTCATGGGACATATTCTGTGTGTGAACACACTCTGTGGGCTGGCTGGAAAGATCCCTAAGACTTTATATTCACTCAGGAAATGGACTAACATCTGCAGAGACAGCTTTAGCCAGTTTGTGGTATGCCCAAAGTGTATGGTAACATACACAATTGAGGAATCATACACCGCCTCTAGATCCGGTGCAAAACCATCAACACTTGTTCTTCTAGACCTTTCCACAAACACCCACAAAAGAAATTAAGAAGCAAATGTGGAACTCCTTTGATGAGAAAGCTTATTGGCTCAAGGGGTAAAGAATACCTGTATCCCATCCGTGTCTACTGTTACAAAAAGGTCAGTCAGTCTTTGGAGACTTTGGTGAGAAGGTCTGGATTTTTGGAGAAATGTGAGCAATGGAGACACCGCAGCATGCCTGACTCTGTCATGGGGATGTATATGATGGGAAAATCTGGCAGGACTTTCAATATGTAAATGGTCAACCATTTCTATCAGAACCTAATAATTTTGCACTGATGATGAATGTTGACTGGTACCAACCCTATAAGCACTCCCCATATTCAGTCGGTGTTATATATCTTGTCATTTTGAATTTGCCGAGAGAGGAACGCTTCAAAGATGAAAACATGATTTTAGTTGGAGTGATACCAGGACCCAAAGAACCCAAACTCAACATGAATGCATATCCTGAGCCCTTGGTTGATGACCTCCGAGAATTCTGGGAAGGAGTTGTTCTAATGGACTCTTCACCCTTGGGATGCCAGGTTTACAGAGCAGCATTACTCTGCCTCTCATCTGATATTCCAGCTTCCCGCAAGTGTGGTGGTTTTGTTGGCCATGGAGCACTAAGAGGTAAATTCTGATTTATTATGCTGTTTCACACTATTGCTCAGCTTTTTCCTATTGTGGGCAATACATCCAACATTAAAACAATTATTATCTTTTCAGGATGTAACAAGTGTCTGAAGAAATTCACGAAAACATCTTTTGGGGGAAAAACGGACTTCTCCGGATTTGACAGATCAACCTGGACTCTGCGCACCTCTGAGGAACACAAAAGATTTGCAAAGATGACAGAGAAGGCTACTACAAAGGCAGCCCAGAAGAAACTGGAAGCGCAGTATGGTGCCAGGTGGTCTGAACTGTTCTTCCTGCCATACTATGATGCCATCCGGTTTGTTGTCATTGATCCCATGCACAATTTACTCCTCGGAACTGCTAGACATGTTTTCAAACTCTGGATTGAGTGTGTGCTCCCCCTGGGCGTTGACAGAGTGCTTTGCTGATAGATTTTCTAGAGTTGGGGGCTGGGCGACACCTAGATTTGAACCCCTGCTTCCCGTGGGATCCCTTCTCATGAAGCCAGTTCCACCGTGAGCCCGGTTCAAAGTGTCAGCTTTGCTGCGCCATTCCCCTCCTATGGACTGGATAGTCCAGTACTCCAGTTAGAATGTTAGTAACCGAACCCTGTTGAGTTCCTCCACACCCCTCCGACGTCGGACGTGCGGAACGTCTGGTGTTAGGCCTACCAGTCGTAAGCAGTGTGGAACCTGTGGAACCTGGTTGCGTAAGCAACCCACCGTTCCCTGAAGGAGGGAACGGAGGACGTAGTCCCCTTGCCACTAACGCTAGACCACCGCTGACTCCGAGTTACTCTCGGCTCCTCAGCGAAAAGCAACTAGTGCGTGCATCCACTTCCGTATTTATACCTGCGCCGTGGGGCCAGAGTGTGTGATGTAATCACACACACCTATTACATTGGCTCGTTCAATAGTACTCGAAGACGATTGACTCCCTGGCGTGATCCCCTTTCAGTCGACGTTGATTACGTCCTCCGTTCCCTCCTTCAGGGAACGGTGGGTTGCATACGCAACCAGGACGTTCTCCTCTGACAGTTCTGTCAGTCTTGTCTTTGTTTGTGTTGTGCTTGAACACATGGATCTGTCTTTGTTTGTGTTGGCCATGTGCTCCTCTGTTCATAGCTTCTTGTTTCCAATTACCACACCCTCTTGTTTAGGCATTGATTAGTCTTCGTTTGTCTGAGTGTGCTCACCTGTTCCTTTTCTGAGTTTTGTCACCTGTTCCTCGTGTTTTCTGCTCCCTTTAAATTGTGTTCTCTTTCCCTCATGTTTTGCCAGTTAGTTGTCATTGAGTGTGTTGTGCTACATGTTCCTCTTCAGTCGGTCAGTCGACGCCTCGTCGAGGACCGACTAATAGGAATCTTGCTAGAGAGGCCAATCTACTTCGAGTGAAACTAAACAAGCCAATGCACATTGGCGTGCAATCATTGCATCAGCTGCGCAGCCTCGCAGCGCGAGTATATAATGAACAGCTGGTGCGATTGCACTTCAGCTTTTTGCTTCGGAGCCAAGCACTTTGATGCCTCTACTAAGTTTGAAAACTTCAACGAGCCTTTCTGGACCTCTCCTTCAATGCTGTCAAGCAGCACAGCACAGCATCGCGAGCAGTCTTTTTTCTCTCTCTCTCTCTTCTCTGTTTTTGTTACTGAGCAAAAAAAAAAGAGCTGTTGTAACAGCTGGTAAGGTGTGCCTCAGAGCGCTCAAAGGCTGTTTTCACAGCTGGTAAGACCTGCCAGCGAGAGAGAGAAAGTGCACAGACAGGTGCTCATTCCTGTCTGTGTTCGCAGTGACTGTTATCCTGCGTGCACCTGTGAGAGCAGTCCCTAAAAGAGCATACACAGATAGTTCACGTCTTTTTCAAGATGACGTTCTATCTGTGTTTCTGGATGCGGTCGTTACCTGGGGTCACAGGATGGTCACGATCGCTGCCTCGGGTGTCTGGGCCTCGAACACGCTGAGGCAGCGTTCGTGGATGAGTCATATACCCATTGTGGGAAGATGACCATCTCGGAGCTGCAGTCGAGACTCTCGTTCCTGCAAAAGGGCGGAGTCCCCGTGCATCTGCCTCGTTCCAACCCTCCCAAGAGGGTCACGGTGAGCGCGCTTCCTTCGGGGAACCAACCCCCTAGGAACCCTCATCCCTCTCACGCTCCGCAGCCTGCTGAGTTACCAACCGAACGGTCCCAATGGTCCCAATGGACCATCCTTGGTACACACCAGTCATTTCCTTTGAAAGCCATGCTTTCCCGGGCCGCCAACAGGATCGGGCTCAAGTGGAACCCTCCACCGTGTCCTGAGCCCTTGAGGCTGGATGATTGGTATCTCGGGGTGGTGCGCGCTGGTTCTCAGCAACCCACCACAGTGCCTTTCTTCCCGGAGGTGCATGAGTATCTCACGGGGACGTGGACGGCACCTTTCACTGCCAGAAACCGTTCCGGTGGCTCCTCCACCCTCACCACCCTTGATGCCGGGGCAGCTAAGGGATACACGCATTGCAATGCAACTGTGCCCTAACTCCACTTGGCATGGAGAACCGTGTCTTCCTTCCCGGGCATGTAAGTACTCGTCGGACCTATCCGGCAAGGCTTACAAGGCCTGTGGGGAAGCTGCCTCTGCCATGCACGCTATGGCGTTGCTGCAAGTCCATCAAGCCAAGGCACTAAAGCCAAGGCACGATCCACAAGTTCTCCAGGAACTTTGTGCCGCAACAGACCTTGCGCTTCGTGCGACGAAGGTCACCGCACGGTCAGTGGGTTGTGCGATGTCCACACTAGTGGTCCAGGAACGCCATCTCTGGCAGTGTCTGGGCGACATGCGGGAGACCAGATGGGGCACCCTATGGCACCCACGTCCAGACCTCTGCAAACTCCATGTCTGGTCCCTGGACGGGACGCAGAGGTTCTAGGTGACTTACCTCCAGAGGTACTTAACACCATCACTTCAGCACAGGCGCCATCCACGAGACGTGTGTATGCCCTGAAGTGGAACCTGTTCGTCGAGTGGTGTTCTTCTCGCCGAGAAGACCCCCGAAGATGTTCGATAGGGTCTGTGCTTTCCTTCTTGCAGCAAGGGTTGGAGCGAAGGCTGTCCCCCTCCACCATCAAAGTACATGCTGCAGCTATTTCAGCATATCACGACCACATAGATGGCAAAACAGTTGGAAAGCACGACCTGGTCGTCAGGTATCTTAGGGGGGCGAGACGATTAAATCCTCCTCGACCCCCCTCCATACCCTCTTGGGACCCTGGTGCTTCGAGCACTTCAGGATGCTCCCTTTAAGCCTTTGCAATCAGTAGACTTAAAGCTTCTTTCCATGAAGACTTTGCTGCTGGTTGCATCGGCCTCTGTCAAGAGGGTAGGGGACCTGCAGGCATTTTCGGTCGATGAATCGTGCATAGAGTTCGGGCCCTGCCCGCTCAGGTTGCATGCTCACTCCATGAGAGGCGTTGCATCCTCTGGGCGCTATCACATGGCTCCTCGCTAACAGATATATGTAGAGCTGCGGGCTGGGCGACACCTAACACGTTCGCTAGATATTACAGCCTACGTGTATAGCCGGTCTCCTCCCGTGTTCTCACCCTAAACGGGTAGAAGCACCGAGAGGTCCGGCTCTGTTGGCTTGCTGCACCCTACTGCACCCCTATTACTCCAGAGTGAAAAACCTGTCGAGTCCTCCAACTGGCCTTTATCCGCTGAATCCTTGAGAACCGGGTCTAGGCTGGGTCCCATATGTGTGACCCTACGGGGATCCCATATGTGTATATTCCACGGCTGCTCCTATCGGAAGCCCGTGTCTTTCCCTGGGCTAAGTCACCCATTATTCATATGTATTACAACATTCGGGCTAGTCCATATGTATTTTCCACATAACTCCTTGAAGAAAGTGGCTTCCGCAGAGTTCTCCTTCCTAAACAGAAAGGGCACGCTTTCCCAGTGTTATCCAATGTCTCACTGTATGGGTTATCACGGAACAACAGTGACAGATTCACTTTGTGTAAGCCTCCTTCTATCGTCTTTCCTGGCAAGAAGGGGTAGAAGCTTGCACAGGTCGCTGGCTGGGGTGTAGCAGCTGTGGCCCTTTGGTAGGGATTCCTATTAGTCGGTCTCCATTCTTCCTTGACACAGACAGTTTCTCGGTTTGCTTTCGAGGTGCAGGCATACCAGTACACGGTTTCCCATTCGGGTTAGCCCTGTCCCCTTGCGTCTTCACGAAAGTCATCGAGGCAGCCCTTATGCCACTCCAGCAACACGGGTTCGCAACCTGAACTATCTCGATGACTGGCTGCTCCTAGCTCACTCTCGAGACCAGGTTTGCGAACACAGGGATCTGGTAATCCAGCACCTCGCCCATTTGGGCCTTCGGGTCAACTGGGAAAAGAGCAAACTCTACCCCGTGCAGAGGATCTCTTTTCTCGGTATGGTCGACTCGGTTGCCATGTGCGCGCAGCTTACGAGCGAGCGCGCGGGCGCAGTCACTGTTGACTTGCCTGAGTCAATTCAAGAGTAAGAATGCGGTTCCACTTAAGTTTTTTCAGAGACTCCTGGGGCATATGACGCAGCGGCAGCCCCGCTTGGATGCTTCATATGAGACTGCTTCAGCACTGGCTTTGCGATCGAGTCCCGAGATGGGCATGGCAACCAGGCACGCTCCGAGTACCAGTTACTCGGGCCTGCCGTCAGACTTTCACCCCGTGGTCGAACCTTTCCTTTCTACGGGCCCGAGTACCCTTAGAACAATTTTCCGGGCAAGTTGTTGTCTCAACAGATGCCTCCACCACCGGCTGGGGTGCCATATGCAAGCGACATGCTGCAGCGGGCTCCTGGACAGGACCCCAGCGCCTTTAGCATGTCACTTGCCTCGAGTTGCCGGCAGTATTCTTGGCTCTGCACCGGCTCCGGGCGTTGCTCTAGGACCAACACGTACTAAACCATTAAGACATCACGGCCTCAATAGCGTACACCAACCGACTAGGTGGTCTACGTTCCCGCCGTATGTCGCAACTCGCCTGCCATCTCCTCCTATCTGAGGTCACTTCGAACCATTCACTTCCTGGGAGACCTGAACCATGCAGCCGACGAGCTCTCATGGTTTCAGCCACTTCCGGGGTATTAGAGACTCCATCCCAGGTCGGTTCAGCTAATTTGGGAACAGTTCGGCGACGCACAGGTAGATCTGTTTGCCTCCCACGACTCTTCCCATTGCCGCATGTTGTACTACCTGATCGAGCGGACCCTTGACACAGATGCACTAGCGCACAGCTGGCCGCGGGGCCTCCGCAAGTATGCGTTTCCCCCAGTGAGCCTTCTTGCACAAACACTGTGAAAGATCAGGGAGGACGAGGAGCAGGTCAGTTTGGTTTCATTGCCCCACCCGGACTTGGTTCTCCGAACTGGTGCTCCTCGCGACAGGCCCTCCCTGGCCAATGCCTGGAATTTGGGCCGGCTAACTCTCACGTGATCCTGACACCCCGGCCTGAATACATGCCCAAGGTTCCCACCACTCCTTTCAGGGATCAGGTGGTGAACCTGCAAGCGCTGCCCTCGGAGGAGGCAGACCCAGCATTGGCACTGCTCTGTCCAGTACGCACCCTCCATGCTTACATAGACAGAACGCAGTGTTTCAGGACCTCAGACCAGCTCTTTGTCTGTTATGGTGGGAAGCTGAAGGGAAAGGCTCTCTCCAAGCAAAGGTTGTCTCACTGGATGGTGGACGCCATTGCTTTGGCATACCAGCAGCAAGGTCGACCTTGTCCCCATGGTGTGAAGGCACACTCCACGCGGAGTGTGGCTTCCTCTTGGGCTCTAGCGTATGGCACCTCACTGACAGACATCTGCAGAGCTGCAGGCTGGGCGACACCCAACACATTTGCGAGATTCTATAATCTCCGAGTGGAGCCAGTATCCTCTCATGTACTCGCCCCCAGTGGCCGGAAATAGGACCCGCTCTGTGTCATATTGCTCGCCATTCCACTCCTCGGACTGGATATGTGCGATATTTCACTCAGATGAGTTCTTCTTCCCAAGAGTTCCTCCTACACTGATGATGCCCCCGTTGGGTGACTCCCACATGTGTATTTCCATGGTAAGTCTACATCAAGCTTGTGTCTTTCCCTCTCTCTCGAGGTTGAAACATTCAACCCTGTGTGCTGGATACCTCTGAGTTTCCATTTGCATCCCGTACTCGGGTCATATGTCTATTTTGTAAGTCCTCCCTTCGGACAGGCATTGTGTTGCATATTTCCACTGAGATATGCTTCCCAGTGTACCTTGGTATTCCTGTGTTAAGTAGGAGTCCTTCGTCCGTGCTAGTCTCACGACAGGGAGCTCAGACTTACGCAGGGCACTGGAAGACAGCCAATGTGGCGTGATTAGATTGGGACCCCCAATTTGGCATTCACTGACGTAACTCGCATTGACTGAACGAAAAGGAACTTCTCGGTTACGTATGTAACCCTCGTTCCCTGAGGAGGGAACGGCGACGTTACGTCCCTCTGCCACAACCGCTGTACCGCTGGAACGACCTGGAGTTTAATCTCGGCTCCTTAGCAGGAAAACATAATGTGAGATTGCCAGCGCTCCTCCTTTTATACCCACGTGGTGGGGCGGAGTTGCGGCATGCAAATTCCGGAGACCCAAGGCATTTTCATGCCATTGGCTCGTTTTCTAAAACTCAAAAGTGATAGGCTTCTAAGTGAAACCCCCATTTCGCCATTCACTGACGTAAAGTCTCCATTCCATCCTCAGGGAACGTCTTGGTTACATATGTAACCCTCGTTTCCTGAGAAGAGAACGGAGACATTACGTCGTGATGTTGAATGGGGTTTCACTTAGAAAGCCTATCAACTTCGAGTAGTACAAAATGAGCCAATGGCAAATAAATGCCATGGGTCTGCAGATTTTGCATAGCTTAACTCCCCCCCACCTCGTGAGTATATAAGGAAGTACGCTGGCAACATGCAGATGTTACTTGCTGAGGAGACGTGACTGACCTCATTTCCAGCGGTACAGTGGAAGTGGCAGTTACATACATTACATACGTAACCGTGACGTTCCCTTTCGTAGTCACTACAAGTTACATCGTGGCGACGAATGGGGTTCCCAGTCTAATCACACCACCATTTCGGCTGTCTTCTAGTGCCCTGCGTAAGTCTGAGCTCCCTTTGTGAGACTAGCACGAAGGATTCCTACTCAACACAGGAATACCAAGGTACACTGGGAAGCATATCTCAGTGGAAATATGCAATTATTGCCTGCCCGAAGGGAGGACTTAGGAATACACATACTTCTTACGAAGGGGGGGAAGATATAGAGAAACACTGGAGTATCCAGCCCGCTGGGTGGAATGTTTCAACTCCAGGGGTGGCAAGGTTGCTTGCCAAGGGAAAGACACATGCTCAGAGAGGGTTACAGTGGAAATACACACATGGGGGTCACCCAGAGGGGGAACCATGCACATGAAGGCACCTAGCCAACGCGAAAGCTGCCGCAGGCATAGACTCTGTCATTGACATCAGCAGTGCTGGAGGAACTCAGGGCTTGTTGGAGAAGCTCACCTGAGGAATATCGCACGTATCCAGTCCGTGGAGTGGAATGGCGAGCAAGTAAAGACACCTGAGCAGATCCTTGTACCGGCTGGTTGAAGCGAGCACATGAGAGGACACTGGCTCCACTCGGAGATTGTAGAATCTGGCGAATGTGTTGGGTGTCGCCCAGCCTGCAGCTCTGCAGATGTCTGTTAGCGAGGCGCCATGCGCTAGAGCCTAAGAGGAAGCCACACTCAGGGGTCAGGCGACAGAGGGGGGCGAGAGTGGCGAGGCTCGTAAGTGGTGCGCACTGACATCCGCAAAGACGTACCCACGATGGAGCAGCGAGGCGGAATGACCGGCCCAGACGTGGGAGGCGGAGCGTCCCAGTGTGGGGGCACGGTCATATGCCGCATCCTGACAGAGGAGGCCAGGGAAGGACCCGCGTTCCACGGTGCCCTGCTCTGTCAGGGGTCTGCGCGACAGAGGGGGACGAGAGTGGCAAGGCTCATAAGCGGCGCGCACTGCCATCAGCGCCCTCTGGGGGCTCAGAGATGGGAAAGTCAGTTCTTTGGAAGAAGAGGTTCTCCCCGGCCAGGGGAAGGAGTGGCCCTGAAACCACCTCCTGTAAAGAACTGCAACCCATCTCTGAGCTGGCCGGGAGCGCCGCATCGCCTGGCGTTCGGCAAGCTGCGGGGCTGGTATGGGCTGGGGCGCCTTCCTGCGACCATCTCCACGGTGCAGCCCGGTTGAAGGCTGCTTTTCGGGCTGGGCGGGAGGGGGCGGAAGTAGCAGGAGTGTGCGCTCGGCGGCGAGCGGACTGAGGCATCTGAGCCGGTGGCTGGGTGGCAGCAGCTGGCTGCGGGGTCAGAACATTTTTGATCGCCTCAGTCTGCTTCTGGGCGGCCGAGAACTGTTAAGCCAGAGATGTCTGACCACGTATGTGGACATCACCTGACCCAGGGAGCGTGCGGTCATATTCGTCGCACGTAGAGTGAGGTCGGTGGCGGCACACAGCTCTTGGATGAGCCCTGAATCAGCCCTACCCTTGTGCATGCCAGTGAGCACCCTGGCCTGGTAGACCTGAAGGATGGCCATAGCATGCAGTGAGGCGGCAGTCTGCTCCGCAGCTCTATAGGTCTTGCCACAAGAGTAGACAGACACAGATGTGTTGCCACAGAACACTCCACGGGGGGAACCCCAGTGTACCCTTGGCCGTGGCCTCTGCGAGGACAGAGAAGCCGGAAGAGGCTGCTGAGCAGTTGCGAAAAGTCAAAGGAGACTCCCACAATCTCATGACCTCTTCATGCACGTCCGGGTAGAAAGGAATTGGGGTCGCCACCCCCAAAAATCAATCGTCAGCCTTGAGCGCTCGGGACATGGTGGAATGTTCCACACAAGCCCGATACTCGCGGCGGCCCGGGAAAACATAGCTGTCAGCTCTGGATCAGACTCGGGCAATGCTGGCACACCCGAAGGTGGCCGCTCGCCGGCAGCACAGCCGAATCCTCATCCCCAGAGGACTCCAGCTCACCTTGTGAGCACCTTGTGCTCACGTGGAGAAAATAGATCGGGGTGTGGATGAGGGGACTTTCGCTCTAGTTAGGTCATAACATTGCGATGGTCTCGTTCCCGCAGTGAGAACATGACGCATCCACGAACACTGTCTGGGCGTGATCGAAGCCCAAACACGCCAAACAGCTTTTGTGCCCATCAGCTGAATCAATTACGCTATCGCACCCAAAAATGCACGGGCTGAACATCTTTAAAAAGACGTGCCACGTGCAAGCTCTTTTTGTGAGAGGAAAGCTTGCAGCAGTGCTGAAGCGCCCAGGGAGAAACACACGCTGTTGCAGACCAATGCACAGAATCAGCAGGCAGGAATGTGAAACTCACTGGAACACGCCGTCGCACCAACACCGACTCAAAGCTGATCGTCTAGAAGATTCTCGAAGATAGTCAGAGAATAGGCTGCAGGAGTGAAGAGGACCTCTTGGCTCCGAAGCAAAAAATTATCTGCCTGTTGCCAGCGTACTTCCTTATATACCCACGAGGTGGGTGGAGTTACGCTATGCAAAATCCGCAGACCCATGGCATTTCTTTGCCATTGGCTCGTTTTGTAATACTCGAAGTTAATAGGCTTTCTAAGCGAAACCCCATTCGTCGTCACAACATAACTCATAGTGATTACGAAAAGGTATGAGGGTTACATACGTAACGAGACATTCCTTCATTGGACATAACCTGCCTATATAGCTTGAAGGGGAGCGCTGTTTGGTTTTTCTAGCTTAGGTAATCAAATTGTCCGCTTAAGTGCCCCCCCTGGAGGTCACAAATACATGTGGAAAACATAATGGAAAAAGAAAACACCACAAAATTGTGTTCTGTGTATATAAATTGTTTCATATGGAGTTTCAAACATTGTCATTTTACAGTGATGCTTCAGGCTGCAAAGAGACTTTAGAGTGTAATGGTTGTCTGGAGATGCTGGATGTTTGGTTTAAAGATGGCATGGAATGGAGCACATGCGCAGAGTTGTGAGTGATAGAAAGACAATGAGAGAATTTAGTTCAGAATCAGATGAAATGCTGTTACTGAAGTCCTGATTGATTAGTGTAATGCATTAGGTTCAATTCCAGCTAACAAGGAACCCAACAAACACAGAACTTTCCCCAAACGTTCCCATATGGTTATTCATTCTAGGAATGTTCTCTATAGGTTCTTTTTTATAACCTAAAGAGAACTTTCCAGAACTTTTCCTGCAGGTTATTTTTAGGTTTTATTTTATATTTTAAAGAGAGCTTTCCAGAACGTTCCCTGCAGGTTAGTTTAAGGTTTTATTTTTCATAACTTAAAGAGAACTTTCCAGAACTTTTCCTGCAGGTTATTTTTAGGTTTTATTTGATATTTTAAAGAGAGCTTTCCAGAACGTTCCCTGCAGGTTAGTTTAAGGTTTTATTTTTATAACCTAAAGAGAGCGTTCCCATAACGTTTACAAACGTTCTTTAAAAGTTATGTATAAATGTTAGGACAAAACGTTCTTAAAACATTTTTAAAAAACGGATGTTTTGAACGTTCAGAAAACATTCAGAAATAAAGTTTTCAGAACTTAATGGGAACGTTAGCAAAACATTCTAAAACATATTTTTGTTATCTGGGAATGTTGTTCTAAGAACGTTGTCTCTCAACATTGAGAACATCAGTCAAGTACAAATAACATCACAAGAATGTTCCATGAACGTTGTTATAAGAACGTTTTCACTCAACATTATGAGAACATCACAAGGACGTTTTAAAAACGTTGTTCTAAGAACGTTTTCTCTCAATGTTACGAGAATGTATTTTAACTATATAAACATTATAAGACGTTATAATCAGAGACATTATTTCAGGAAAGTTTTTTTACTAGCATTTACATAACCTTTACATAACGTTAGGGAAAGTTATGGGAACGTTCTCTGTTAGCAGGGACCACGCTCTGAACATGAAACAAGGCACACAGACAAGAGAGCATGGCTCAGCACAATCGAGACTGCTCACTCACACAAAGGGGTGGCAATAATTCTGCCCACAACTGTATATTTGGATTGTACAGAGACATAAACTGCCATCAAGATGCTACAACGGAGTAATTTCATAGACACTCTACACCATAGAGTGGATATGCCTGACTGCCTGCCTGCAGACTAGATCTGTCTCTTATTGAAAATGTTTGGCCCACCATGAAAAGGAGAATCAGACAACGGCGACCACAGACTGTTGAGCAGATGTCTTATAACAGATGAGATTGGGTAAAAATTCCACTTGCAAAACTACAATTAGTATCAATTCACAAATTATTTAAAAGTGTAATTAAAACAAAAGGCGATTTGACACAGTGGAAAACATGCCTCCGTCTCAACTTTTTTGGAGTGTGTTGTAGATATCAAAATCAAAATATATTGTACAATAAAGTTGTTCAGTGAAAACACTGGAAATCTTTTCTTTGTACTTTTGTCAGTTAAATAAAGGTTCAAGAAAATTTACAAATCACAGATTCTCGATTTTATAAAATTTTACAAAATGTCACAACTTTTCTGGAAATGGGGTTTGTAGTAAAAGTCTCTCACATACTTGTGGGCTAAGCACATTCTTTACTAACTGATCGCGAATCATTTCGTCAGTACTGGCACCAAACTCACATGAAACATCAAGCTCTCGCAAAGCAAAAACGCACTGTAAAACTGTCTCGTGAGGAGCCTGACAGCGTTTACGAAATCGTGGCATTCAGCAACTATGTTAGGCTTTCAATGCACCCTCTGCATCCTTGTACATCGTGCCCATGTTAGGCAATGAGTAGAAAATCCATTGTCCCTATTTGTCAAGGCAGTGAAGCAGTACAGGTCTCCATCTTTCATCCATGCAGCCAGGCATCACCTGTAGCATCAGTAACTCGTAGACAATTTAGAAATATCCACAGCCATGTGCTGAACGGCATATCAGGCTCACTTGGGCAAGGCAGGAAAAAACTCAGGCAAGGCACCTTGGCAACCACCATCTTCAATTTGGTCATCTTCGAGACCAAAGATAGTGAAAAAAATGCTAAATCCTTGTCGTCTTTTAAATCCAAACTGCTTTTTTCTATCAGGAGATATAAAAAAATAAGCGCACGAGAGGATTAGCGAACTTCATCCATATTGTTGCTTATTTACTTCCTTCTCACACACATTACGTCATTACATGACTTAAATACATGACTCGAAATAGCAGTCAACAATATAATTCACTTATGAACACAACACAAGCGTTCGACCTACTCAAGCAACAGTTCATGTCAACGTTGTTAACCCTCTGGGGTCGGCGGTATCGCCGGCGATACCAGCTCACTTTTTTTCTTATTAGTGCAAAAGAGACTCAAAATACTCTGTTGATTTTGATCTTACATATAAGTGTTATAGTCCATGTGACTAAAGTGGTTCAACCTTAATGTTATGAAGCAACGAGAATAGATTTGTGTGCAATAAAAAAAACGACTTTATTCAATCATTTCTTCTCGTCCGTGTCAGTCTCTGTTCACGTGAGTACCACGATGCATGTGTGTGGTGCTGAAGCAGGAAGTGGCCAATACTAAGCCGTTGTTCTGAGGTAGAACCCGGAAGCTCTGCACTGTGTTTACAACGTGAACAGTGTTGTTATTTTTATCATAACATTAAGGTTGAACCACTGTAGTCACATGGACTATTTTAATAATGTCTTTTCTACCTTTCTAGGCCTGAAAAGGGTAATAATGTTGTAGTCTATGGGGAGGGTCAGAAAGCTCTCGGATTTCATCAAAAATATCTTCATTTGTGTTCTTGTCACGGTTTGGGTTTTGTGTCTTGTTCCTTGTTGTTGTCTGTCATGTGATTCCCTGTTTGCCATGCGTCTTGTCAATTGTTCCCAGGTGTTTCTTATTAGCCACGCCCCCTTGTTATCTTGTTTGCCTGTGTATTTAAGCCCTGTGTTTCAGGTCAGTCCTTGTGAGTTCTTGATGTTGTAATGTTTGCTGTTAGCTGTCTCTTTGTTCCTGTTCTGAGTTTTCCCTGGATTACCTTTTGGTATTATTATTATTATTAAAAGTGCTTGCTATTGGATTCACTCTTCGTCCTTGCCTGAACGTTACAGTTCTGAAGATGAACGAAGGTCTTATGGGTTTGACAAAAATGACAATCGAAATATGTCTGTACAATGAAGAAAACTGAACTTTAATAATTTGTTTTTGATCCTTGGATTTATCCACTGTCTTACAAAATGTTGGGACTGACAGTGACAGATGCAAGGATGAAGTTACCAAATTAATGTCACAAGTTCACTTGGTTATTTGAATGGACCAAAAACTAAAGTATTGCTCCTTCAAATCACTGTCCAATAAGTTAATGCTAATGTAAAAAAATAAGCTCTGTGATCATTAGACAGTATAATGTTATTGTTTCCATTTCTATCTTGACATGGAAATTCAGAAAATGGAATTACTGCAGTTATCCATGCACAGGGTGGAATATTATTACTGGCAGGATCAAATAGGGAGCCAGACAAAGACTCTGTGTAGGCTTTGTGTGCCCCCTGAAACCCAACCCACACCACCAAATACACAAATAAATACATTGCATAACTGAATTTATATTCATAAGCCTTCACTATTTTGTGACATCAATGGGGAATATAACCCTCTCCCTCAATTTTTCTATAAACATTGTTGTGCTTTGTGTAAGATGTTACAGTGATGTTAAAGTGATTCTTTCCTTGTCAAAAAATTATGTACAACCCCTCAGGTTGATCCAAAGTCAGACTTTGTTTGCAGTCAGACAAAAAAAAAAAAAAAAACATAGAATAGATTAATTTTGAATATGCCAAAACCAATTTATGTGGTGTGGTCAAAACAATTGGTCAGTTTGATCAACATATTTTGATTTTACAAACCTAATCATAGCAAACTGGATACAATAGCCCTCACCACTCTGCCACACAAAAATATAGGTCTTATATTTAAATTGCACAAACCAAACTCACCTTGTTCTTTCTCCTTCCTAGAACAAACAGTTCCCCTCCTCACACTATTCGAAGCATCCCTCTGATCAAACAGCTTTTGCCTTATCATGTCCTCCAGTCTGATGATGTCATTCCTGACTTATCCCTAGACCACAAAAGTAAAGCTTATATTTTCCTCCCTACAAGTGTGAAAATTTCACCCTTTTGTCCATGTATGTTTCTCTTACTGGATTATGCATCAGAATGCACTGATGTTGTTGGGAGAGTCCAGTGGTCTATTTTGAGTGGTATAATAAACCCTTAGTGGACCCCTCTCACACTCTGCCTTTCACTAATACCACCAGATTACCATGAAGGCATATTCAGTTTTTGGCACAGCTCTTCATCATAGCTCTTCTTTCTATCTGTGAATTGCACAACAAAATCACAACAAAAAATCTCCATATTCAGATTTTTTCAATCCCATTGCTTGTGCTTCATGTGTGCTTCCCCAGCCACTAAGACATTCTGTGCTCACCTTTATTAGTTTTCATACAAAGTAAAAATGTATTTTATTAGTCAACCCAAGAATTATCCCACTGTGTTTTTCATTAAGCAACCTTTCATTCACTTCATGGGAAATGAATGTATCACTGGATAAATTATGGAAATAAAGTAATTCCTAAACTCTTTACTTGTTATTATTGTGGGTCTAAATAAAAACACAGACAGCAGTCCAACATAGCCACATCTATAATTGAAGATGATGTGTAGCAGAGTAACAGTAAATCTGTAACTGGAGCTCGGGCACATTCCAGGCCGTAAATACCCTGAGATAGACAGAGAGAAAGACTGTGGAGAGAAGAGAACAGGACGAGATACACACAGTCCTTAAAAGAGAAAGAGTAAGAGGTGCTGAGTGTTTTGACAGCTGATGACCCTGAAGTCATGGCCATTTATTGTGTTGTAGTTGGTGTGGCTCTTGTGATTTTAGATAGATAACAGTAATAACTCACAGAACTGGGACTTGAATTGGTTTGGAAGCATTGATGAATACACAGTGTACCTCTATTATACTTTTTCTACTTTAAGGTCTATGGATAATCATATTTACACTATTAGAAAACAATGTGCAAAATAAATCCAAATAATATTTACTATTACACTCTCACAAGAGAAAGTTTCTAAAATAGGATTTTACCAGAAATGCTATAGAAGAACTATTTTGGGTTCCCAAAATAACCTTTAAGTGAAAAGTTCTTATAACAATCATTTTTTTCTTGCTGATTTTAATAATATAAAGAGCCCTTTCCCACTATAAAGAACCTTTTGTGGTTTGGAAAGGTTCCATGGAGGTTGAAGATTATTTTATAAAACCAATAAACCTTTAATTTTAAGAATGTAGAGATACAACAGCTTGTCATTGGGGTAGTATGCTTAAAGCAACACACCACCATTTTTTGAAATAGGGGTTAATCACCATATCCCATACATTTAGATAGGTGGGCAAACACATTTTCTCTGTTGTTCATGTCGTGAGTAAAAGTGATAAAAAAAAAAAACCCACCTAATTACTACTTGTGGCCTGCGTATTCACAACGAGTACAAATAGCAATGCAGATTAAGACTGCATTGCAGTCACGGTCACGGTGAAGCCATTACAGGCTTCATTACCTGTGCTTCACCCCAATATAGTCCCAAGTCAATATCTGCCTAAGAAATCGCCTAGTCTTAATCTGCATTGCTATTTGTACTCGTTGTGAATACGCAGGCCACAAGAAGTAATTAGGTTTTTTTTTTTGGGGGGGGGGGGCTTTTGGATCACTTTCACTCACGACATGCTATCCGGCAACAAAGGATTCCATAGCGGCGGCGCTGCCAGACTAAGACAATGCATGCACTGAGACAAAAATGCGTTTGCCCACCTATCTAAATGTAGGGGAGACGGTGAATAACCCCTATTTAAAAAAAACGGTGGCGTGTTCCTTTAATGGGACATTTTTGTAACTTATTTAACCCTAAATAAAATTATAACAGTACTTTAAGAGAACATTTAACCCTTTTAGGGGTAGATAAGGTACAAAGTTGTCCCTTTAAAGGAGGCCTATTATGCAAAATTCACTTTTACATGGTGTTTGAACATAAATGTGTGTCGGCAGTGTGTACACAACCACCCTATAATGGTAAAAATCCACCCACTCCTCTTTTTTTAATCCCGACTTATAATAAGCAATGTCTCAGTACAAGCCTTCACAACTTCACAAATGCTTAGGCGACTTCACAACTGCTGACGAACTATTAACAGTAAATGAAGCAGTAGGTTCTGTATATTACGCATAATATACTTTCACTTTTTCACTTTTTACTGTATATTACACTGCTTCCACACAGATCTAATATACACATTCGATTTCTTTCCCTGCTGTTTATGTTCACAGACATAACCGCCTGTTTATGTGTTTACTATTTCGACGACTGGCCGATTCTACCTCACTCTCGAGACCAGGTTTGCGAACACAGGGTCATGGCTACCATCACTTCTGCTAGGGTCTTGTCCACGAGACACGCCTATGCTCTTCTCGCCGAGAAGACCCCAGAAAATGCCCGATCGGGTTGGTGTGCTCCTTCCTCCAAGAAGGGTTGGAATGAAGGCTGTCTCCTTCCACCCTGAAAGTTTACGTGGCTGCGATCTCTGCGCACCACGACCTTGTGGAGTCGAAAACGGTTGGACAGCATGACCTGGTACTCAGGTTTCTTAGGGGGGCAAGGAGACAAAATCCTCATCGCTCTCCTCTTATACCCTCTTGGGACCTCGCAGTGCTCTTATCTGCCCTGCAGAGAGCTCCCTTTGAGCCATTGCGATCAGTGAAGCTTAAATTCCTGTCTATGAAGACAGCGCTCCTGTTTGCTATGGCCTCCATCAAGAGGGTAGGGGACCTGCAGGCATTTTCTGTTGACGAAGCATGCCTGGAATTCGGGCTGGCTAACTCTCACATGATCCTGAGACCCCGGCCTGGATATGTGCCCAAGGTTCCCACCACTGCTTTCAGGGATCAGGTGATGAACCTGCAAGCGCTGTCTTCGGAGGAGGCAGACCCAGCCTTGGCACTGCTCTGTCCAGTACGCGCCCTCCGTGCTTACGTAGACAGAACGCAGTGTTTCAGGACCTCAGACCAGCTCTTTGTCTGTTTTGGTCGGAAGCAGAGCTCCAGGCTGGGCAATACCCAACACAATTGCGAGATTCTATAATTTCCGGGTAGAGCCAGTGTCCTCTCATGAACTCGCTTCCACTAGCCAGTAAGTAGGACCTGCTCTGTGTCATCGCTTGCAGCGCCACTCCACGGACTGGATACGTGCGCTATTTCACTCAGATGAGTTCTTCTTAGACCCTGAGTTCCTCCTGCACTGTTGATGCCATCACCAGAGTGCATGCCCGGTCGGCCTGCCCTCATGATTGGCTAGGTGCCCTCATGTGCATGGTTCCCCCGTTGGGCAACCCCCACGTGTGTATTTCCATGGTAAGTCTCCTCCAAGCACGTGTCTTTCCCTTGCCTCAAGGTTGAAACTATACACCCTGCAGGCTAGATACCTCTGAGTTCTCCATATGCATCCTGTACTCGGCTCATATGTGTATTCTAAGTCCTTCCTACGGGTAGGCGCTGTGTTCATATTCCTCTTGGGATATGTCTCATGACAGGGAGCTCAGTCTTGCACAGGGCACTGGAAGACAGCCGCTGTGGCATGATTGAATTGGGACTGAATTGGGACCCCCATTTACTGACGTAACTCGGAGTGACTGAACGAAAGGGGATGCCTGGGTTACGTATGTAACCCTCGTTCCCTGAGGAGGGAATGAAGATGTTACGTCCCCCTGCCACAACCACTGTACCGCTGGAACAGCCTGGAGTTCAGTCTCGGCTCCTCAGCATAACATAATGCGAGATTGCCGCACTCCTCCTTTTATACCCACACGGTGGGGTGGAGTTGCGCTATGCAAATTCCGCAGACCCATGGCATTGTTTTGCCATTGGCTCGTTTTGTAGAACTCGAAGGTTATAGGCTTCTAAGCGAAACCCCCATTCGTCAGTCACTGACGCAACGTCTCCGTTCCCTCCTCGGGGAACGAGGGTAACATACATAACCAAGACGTTATGCGTTGTACTTGGTGGAATCACATTAACCGCCCAGTGACTGTTTTTGCACATTTTCTTTCTTTATGGTAGAGTAGGTTTAAGAACCACTGAAGGAAATAAAGTCAGTCTATGCCATGCATCATACCAAGAGAGTCAGGACAAAACAACTCTCTCCCATCATATTAATTGAGACCATATAGTCAATCAGTCAAGCTGGCTTCAAACAAACTGTATGCTTTGGGAAAGCTTACATTGTTACACTATAGTTCCACTAATTCAGGACTCTTCAACCCGAAACTCAATTATCAGTCTTTGTTGTTTCTGGGAGGTGCTGCTTTTACTCTCAGGGATGTTCTTGCAGCATACATCTTACCTTCTCCAGGGTCCAGCACAGCAAGAACTGCGCTGGTTCTAGCTTCACCCAGGTGATTAACAGCCACACAAGTGTAGAGGCCTCCATCAGCTTGTTTACAATCTCGTATCCACAATCCATCATAATCCTCATGATCATTTATCAGAGGGTCATCATTATGGTACCAATGCAGTGTCGGTCTTGGGATGCCTCCCACAGAAACTCTCAGGTGGACATCACTACCTCCCGCAACAGCAGCCCACTTCAGCTTTCGGAGGAATTCAGGTGGAGCTTCGACGGGGTACTGATCCGGGAGTGTTTCATGGTTCGAGGAAATCATGGAACTAGAGTTTGTCTTCAGCAATTCACCTTTTCTCATTGTGATTATTATCTTGAGCAATACTGTTAATTAGCTTTTAACCCTGTTGTAGTGAGATAACTCCTTTTGTGGCCATTGACTTTAGATATTATATTCCCCAATTTTCAGAGGCTGTCATGATCAAACTTGTCTGTAATATGCAAAAATAATTTAAAATTTAAAATTTAGCAATTAAAAAAAGAAAGAAAAAAGATTTCTCTTTTGCAGAATATCTAAAGCTATGAAAGCTTGTTTCCGCCACACCATAAAACAATTTAAAAGATAATTGCGACTTTTTATCTCAGAATTGCGAGATATAAACTCACAATTGCGAGTTATAAAGTCCAGTTCTGGGGGAAAAAATAAACTTTTTTGCATTTAAAAAGCATTTTTAAAAAAAAAATTATAAACAGAACCTTGTATAAATAAACACAAAATGAATGTGTACATAACATCAAAATATATCTAGAATTTATCACTATTTATTTAATATAGCAATAATTTGCAATAAGATTTTTTCAAAATTAAATAAAATAGATTTCATGTACACAATGTGCACCTAAAAAAATATTCACTCAGAAATTGCTAGTAAATTTCACAGTCAATTACAAAGAAACAGCAAGTGACATTCAATTTAACATGATTTTTTAAAGTAGAAAGACTGAAATAGTATTTTCTTATAAAACATACTCCAAAAAATGTGGAACAGTAAATCTAAAAAGGAAATTTTTGCCTTACCTCATACCTTTTTATACAAAAATCCAGTTAACAATAATGAATTTTTTTTTTTACATTTTAAAACATTTTACATGTAACATTTTACCTCAACACTTTGCCTTTGAATATTTCCATTAACTGCAGCTTAATCTTTAAGCCTTCTCGGATCATGTTGTATTAGTCCAGTACCAGTGTCTGTTTACACAAGAGAGGGTAATTGAGTGTCCCTTCCCTCTTTTGGATTGTGACCCTCTCTCCCAGCAATCTACCGGCACGTCACATGGCCCCTTGCTGACTAAATGGCGGAGCGCATGTTAGAGCTCAAGTCATTTAAAGATCTAACACATTCCATTATCTCTTCTCTGCCTATCTTTTCTTCCATGCCCTTTATACTTCACTTACTCCCTGTAGAGGTGACAGGCGAGTATGACCAGCTTTCAAATGACAGCTGGAGCAAGGGTAGGCAGAACTTTTTAGGTCATCCCAAAGCCTCTTGTAATGCTTTTACTATTAATGCTGAGCATTACTATTAATGCTTTTAATTGAGCGTTCAATACAGGTATGAGCTTTGTAACATTACAAAAATGTTATTTTGGCAGAATACATGATTAGTTTTCAGTGGTAATCAACTGAGAAAGATGACTTTGCACGCATAATGATGTTGTTATGGCATCTACCAGCCGGGACTAACTGTCGAAGCTAACTAGACAAAACCTGACCCCTTGCTCTTAAAAGGCATAGTACAGACAAGTATAAATGTGACCACACTCTGTGACACACATGTGACATTCCTCCTCCACTCCCCTGAAACATACCAGACACTTTGTTACCATCCACCATCATTGTTTTGTGTGTGTGAAGACAAGACATTGAATGAATGTTGACTGATTCATTTGTTAAAGACAGCATGAGCCACATGATTTGATTACCGGAGAGTTTGGAATAATATAATGGAACATGGGCCTTTTATTGTGTTGAAACAGAGAAAAGTATGCAGATGTGCTTATACTGAAGAAAATCACCAGTGTAATTGTTTTAAGTTTTCTATTAAATTAAAAATAATACTACTAATATCCATACAATTATACTTATATGATATTTCCTACATTTTACAGACTGCAAATCTGGAAAAGCAAACTGTATTAATTAGCCAACTGCAGTAGGTTTACCCCACCTGCTGGCACAGTGCAGAAAGCTTAGACATATTTCCTCTCATTCCAGCCTGACGATCCAACGGTAGCTGCTCGTATCTCAGCCTGCCTGATAGACATTTTTAGCTGGATGAAGGACCACCACCTTCAACTAAACCTTGTGAAGACAGAGCTACCCTTGGTCCCGGCCAACCCAACACTTCATCACAACTTCTCCATTCAGCTAGGCTCATCATCCATAACTCCATCAAGGTCAGCCAGGAACCTTGAGGTTGTAATTGATGATCAATTGAACTTCACAGACCACATTGCTAGAACTGCCCGGTCGTGTAGATTTGCCTTGCACAACATTAGGAGGATCAGGCCCTTCCTAACAGAGCATGCTACACAACTCCTTGTCCAAGCGCTTGTTCTATCCAGACTGGACTATTGTAATGCTCTCCTGGCTGGTCTTCCAGCTTGCTCTGTCAAACCTCTGCAACTGATCCAGAATGCTGCAGCAAGAGTGGTCTTTAATGAGCCGAAGAGAGCACACGTCACTCCTCTCCTCACAAAATTGCACTGGTTGCCAGTTGCCGCTCACATTAAATTCAAGTCACTGACGTTTGCCTACAGAACAACCACTGGCACTGCTCCCTCTTACCTAAACTCGTTACTTCAGACGTATGTGCCATCCAGAAACTTGCGCTCTGCAAGCGAACGTCGTCTTGTTGTGCCATCTCAAAGAGGCACAAAATCTCTTTCACGGACCTTTACCATGACTGTTCCCTGCTGGTGGAATGAACTGCCTAACTCAACCAGAGCTGCTGAGTCCGTAGCCACTTTCAAGAAACTGCTGAAGACGCATATTTTTCGGCAGCACTTGATCCAGTAATACTAACACTTTCTCTTCTCTTATATTCTATTTTTTATAAAAAAAATAATAATTACATGGACTGCGTTAGATTAAACTAAGAGGGGTCATAGCACTTACATATTGTTGTCCTACTGTTAGTTTAACTGCTTCTACTGTTCTCATTTGTAAGTCGCTTTGGATGAAAGCGTCTGCTAAATGAATAAATGTAAATGTAAATTTCCATGGTCATGCATCTTCTATTATGTTGACTATAAGAAGCAAAAGCAATCTATGCATAAGCTACACCACCCTTTAGGAACACTGGTCTAAACCTATATGAGACTAACACAACTAAGGAGTCAAAGTGTTTGTCATGAAAAAGACTCTGCTTTTAAAATGGTGGCTCAGCTCATTTTAGCTTAAAAACAGCATGGTAACACTGTTTAATTTCAACAAGGTTTCATTTGTTAACATTAGTTAATGTATTAACTAACATGAATTATATGAGCAATACATTTGTTACTGTATTTGTTAGTCTTTGTTAACGTTATACAGCTGTTCGTTGTTTGTTCATGTAACTTTTGATTTTAATAATGTATTAGTAAATGTTGAAATTAACATAACAAAGATTAATAAATGCTGTAGAAGTGCAGTTCATTATTAGTTCATGCTAAATAATGTAGTTAACTAATGTTAACTTATGAAACCTTATTGTAAAGTCTTACCAACATAATTAGGTGTTCAAGCACGAAGTGCTGAAAACCTATTGTAATTGTACTGATTTTTATTATTATTATTAGGGGTTCAAGCACTTCAGTGATTTTCCCATGATGCAACATTCAGACATAAAACTGATCGGGCAGAACGAACCGTAAGTCGTAGAGCTTTGAAACTTTGGAGGCTGGTAGTACTCACACCGCCTACAACGTCACCAAGGCACGCCCCGATTGGCCCATAGGTGGCGCTACAGCGGCCAAAAGTACGAAACGGCTCATAACTCCTCAACCGTTAGGCGTAGGCTCAAGTGTCTTACATCGTTGGAATCCTTGGCTCAAGCCGGACAAAATGCATGCCTCAGATTGGCTCGTCACCCTGGGTACATTTTCGGGTATTTGGGGTTTTTCCAAAAACCTACTTTTGCGAACTAGTCCTAGGTTTTTGGCCCGGCCAGAACCAAACCAGTGCAGCAAGATTCTATGGAGTCTGAATGTCAATAATTATCAAAAAAAAGTGGAAATTTCGGTTCACGGTCCCTAAGGGCCGCCAAAACGTTCCAAGTGGGAGGAGCCCCTTTTACTAAATTGGCTATAACTCGTGAACGGAACGAGATATTTTCACCAAACTCAGCGCACCTGTGTAAGAGCTCATTCTGTGGTCGCCTTGAAAAGGACGCGGTGACTGGCCACTTGGTGGCGCTATAACTGTTAAAAAGGTGTCAAAATGATGTTTTTCTATGGCAAATCCCATGAAATGGCTAAAAGCGGCCCTCTTCCTGCCTGATTTGCATACAACCTCACAAAACCGGGCGTGCACATGCGTCACCTGATCCTAAAGAGGCTTGGAAACTTTTATGGACGTCGGGCCATCGGTGGCGCTTTAACTGCTATAAAGGTGAAAAATGCTCTATAATATCCTATGCAAAATTACATTTAAATGACTGAAAATTGGTCTGCTCTGCTCAGAACTTCACTAAATTAGCTGAGCACATGCGCCATATTATTCTAAAGAAGCATGCAAAGTTTTATGGAGATCGGGCCATCAGTGGAGGTGTCAGAGTTTAAAAGGTAAAAACATATTTCACCACATTTCCATGATAAATGAGCTAAAAGGGCAAAAAACGTACTTTTTCCTCTCCGAGGCACATGTTAAAAGGCTTGATAAAGTTTTTGGAACGCAGCAGCGCAAGCGGCAAGTGACTAGAACCTATGGTTTTTTTTTTAGAGGCCGTTTTGTGGCCCTTTTTTAGGCCCTTATTAGGGGGTCAAGCACTTCAGTGCTGAAACCCTATTGTTAGGTGTTCAAGCACGAAGTGCTGAAAACCTATTGTATTTGTACTGATTTTTATTATTATTATTAGGTGTTCAAGCACGAAGTGCTGAAAACCTATTGTAATTGTAAGGATTTTTATTAGGTGTTCAACCCCATAGGTGGCGCTACAGCAACCAAAAGTACTAAATTACCCATAACTCCTCGGCCGTTTGACATAGAATCAAGATTTTTACATCACTGTGATCCCTGGCCCAAGACGGACAAGGTGTATATCTCGGATTTTCGATTTGAGCAAAAAAAGGATTTTTGTCCAAAACCTACTTTTGCGAACTAGTCCCTGGTTTTTCGCCCGATCGGAACCAAACCAGTCTAGGCCTATTCTCTGGACTCTCTAGATCAATAATCATCGAAAAAAATTGAAATTTTGCATTTGGTTGGCTGTAACAGGGTCATTTAGAAAAGGGGCGGGGCAAAATACAGTCAAAAGCCTATAAATCCTAAACGAAAAGTCAAAACTTCACAAAAATTGATGAGCATATGTGTCATAACATGGTGAAGAAGCATGCAAAGTTTCATGGAGATCGGACCATAGGTGGCGCTATAACTGTCAAAAAGGTCTCATTCTTATTAGGTGTTCAAGCACTTTAGTGCTGAAAACCTATTGTATTTGCTATTTGAAAAAAAAAATTGCCCTAAAACGATACTCGGTTACTGACGTAACCTCGGTTCTCTCTAGAAGAGGGAACGAGTATTGCGTAAGTTTAGCTTACGCTACGGGAAAGATTCATCTTCTCGAGATACTGAAGCCAAAAAATTATCCTTAATTTTTGTATACCTTGTCAACGCAGTGCAGCAGCTAGCAGACCTAGAGCAGGCTATCTTGCGTGCTCATTGGCTACTCTGCAGGCAACTGCTGCAGCCTACCAGTGAGCAGGGCGTGACATCACGCCCAATGAAGGGCGCCCGCGCCTTCATGGCGTCACAGCCCGCCAGAATGGGCGTGGCTTCAGCCTATAAAGGAATGGGCTGTAGGCTGCTTCCCTGGTTTTTGTCGACTGAAGCGAAGTCGCTCGTGGCGCGAGCACGGCCGTTTACGCAATACTCGTTCCCTCTTCTAGAGAGAACCGAGGTTACGTCAGTAACCGAGTATCGTTCTCTTACGAGAGGTTCTCTCGTATTGCTTAAGTTTAGCTTACGCTACGGGAACACTTTGTCAACGCCGTGCGTGCCAAGCATCCACATGAGACCTCGAACTTAGGGGGGAACCCCATAAGTGAAAAATAAAATAAATAAAAAATAAGGTGGCCGGCCGTTTCGCAGGCCATCACTTGTACATAAGCACACATAGGGAATACAGAGCAGCGCGGGCGCGGGTCTGTATAGGCACATGGCATAACCCCTTTAGTGCAGCTCAACCAGGAGAGCTAAGTCATGTGAGAGTGATCTGAGCAGGGGATCTGGGCAGAATACATCTCTCGTTTAGACTGACAGTAGTTTAGCCTCCAAGGCGGGAACTTCTAGGTTATAGAACCTGACAAAAGTAGACGGGGAGCTCCAGCCCGCCGCTACACATATGTCGTGGATAGAAATCCCGCTGGACCGTGCCCACGAAGAGGCGACGCCTCTCGTGGAATGAGCCCTGATGCCCAGAGGGCATTGCAGATCCTTTGACGCATAAGCGGTCGCTATAGCGTCTACTATCCATCTGGACAGGCTCTGTTTCGAGGAGGCGAAACCCTTGGTGCGCCCTCCAAACGAAACAAAAAGCTGTTCCGAGCGCCTGAAGGAGGCGGTGCGCGTAATGTAGCTCCTCAGCGCTCTGACGGGGCAGAGGAGGTTTACATCGCTTTCACTGTCAGACACTGCGAGAGCAGATAGTGAAATAACTTGCGCTCTAAATGGAGTGCCCATCACTTTAGGGACATAGCCGTGTCTAGGTCTGAGAATAACTTTAGAGTCATTTGGTCCAAACTCAAGACACGACGCGCTGACAGACAGCGCGTGTAGATCCCCTACGCGTTTTACTGATGACAGCGCAGTCAGAAAAACCGTTTTCAGTGATAGATATTTCAACCCCACGGAGTCCAGTGGTTCGAAGGGAAAAGCTTTCAGGGCCTCGAGGACCAGTAAAAGATCCCACATAGGAACCGACGGGGGGCGCGGCGGATTCATCCTTCTAGCTCCTCTAAGGAAGCGGATGACCAACTCATGTTTCCCCAGCGGCTGGCCGTGCGTTGGTTCTGCAAACGCTGCTACGGCCGCCACGTACACTTTGAGCGTGGAAGGGGACCTTCCCTTATCCAACAGCTCTTGTAGGAAAGTGAGCAGATGCGCCACCCCGCATGTCCGCGGGTCCAGACCTCTGTCGGTGCACCAGCCAGAGAACACCGACCATTTAGACGCGTAGAGCCTTCTCGTGGAAGGGGCTCTAGACTGTGTGATCGTGTTCATCACTCCTTCTGGCAGGGTAACGAGTACCCGTTGATCAGCCATGCATGCAGCGACCAGCGCTCTGGATGGGGATGCCAGATCGTGCCGCGAGCTTGAGAGAGGAGATCTGCCCTCACCGGAATCGGCCACGGAGCTGTAAGCGACAGCTGTGCTAGTTCCGGGAACCAAATCTGATTCTCCCAACGCGGGGCTATGAGGAGCACCGAGTGGCGCGTTTCCCTGATTCTCTTGATCACCTGTGGTAACATAGAGACCGGAGGGAAAGTATATAGCGGGAGGCTGGGCCAAACTTGGGCCAGCGCGTCCTCGTCCTTCGAGAAGAACATCGGGCATTGAGCGTTGTCTTTTGACGCAAATAGGTCGACTTCCGCTCTGCCGAATAGGCGCCACAGTTTCTGGACCGTTTGGGGGTGTAAGGACCACTCCCCTGGGGGAACATTGTCTCTGGAGAGTCTGTCTGGGCCGTCGTTCAGATGGCCAGGCACATGCGTCGCCCTCAGCGAGCGCAGGTGTGTCTGAGACCAAATAAGGAGGCGTTCCGTCAGATTGCAGAGTTTTCTGGATCTGACACCGCCCTGACGGTTTATATAGGAAACCACAGATGTGTTGTCCGAACGGACAAGAACATGCTGGCCCTGTATGAACGGGAGGAAGCACTGCAGTGCGTTCTCGACCGCCATCATTTCCAGACAGTTTATGTGAAACTCCTTCTCCCGGTCTGCCCTCGAACAGCGCTCCCCAACCTGAGTTGGACGCGTCTGTTGAGATGACTTTCCGGTAAGAGACGGTTCCCATCGTTACTCCCTGCTGGAACCAGCTGGCCGCTAACCAGGGCTTCAGAGCTGCTATGCAGGTCTGAGTCACTCTGATCTTCCGACCGCCAGATACCCAGGCTCGGGGGGGGCACACGAGCATTCAGCCAGCGTTGGAGCGGGCGCATGCCCAGTAGGCCCAGCTGGAGCACCGCTGCAGCTGATGCCATACCGCCCAACATCCTCTGAAAATTTTTCAAAGGGAGGAAGCTGCCCTTCTGGAAAGAAGCGGCTAAGTGGCGAACACGGCGCGCGCGCTGTGTCGACAAACGAGCCGTCATGGTTACCGAGTCCAGTTCTATTCCTAAGAAGGAAATTGACTGGCTGGGCAGTAGTGAGCTCTTGGTCCAGTTGACCGTGAGACCCAAGCTTTCCAGATGCACGAGACTTACGTTTATAACCTGTTTGTTTGACCGTGTAACAGAGCGGGCAGATAGTGGGCACAGACTTGTGGACACATTTCTTACATGCAACACTCGAGCGGCTTTTCTGCGCTTTATGAGAGTGTGCTCTGTGAGTGACACAGGATTTTGAGTGCTTATGTGTAGGGGTGAGCACTGGGACGTGGGCACTTTCACTACACTTAAAACATTGACGGCATGAGCCGGACCAGACATTACACTCTTTTTGAGATTTCTCTGGGTCGCCGTGAAAACGGCGTTTGTGTGCAGGCGAGAGGGTGAATAAACCGGCTCGTTGGCTGCTAAATGGACCGCTGCAGTAGCCTGTTTGAAGGGGACTGACAGGGAAATTAATTTTGACGGCGGACCGGCCGCAGCGGGACACGCGCGTCTTTTCCCTCTTACTGTTAGGAGGGCTTCGCGTGCTCAGACTTCAGCGTGATTCTCTGCCGAGGCCCTCTGGGAGGCGGCGGTCTATGACGGCTGTCTGAGCGCGACCTAGGGCGGCCGCCCTGACGTCGCTGCGAAGGCTGAGGCTGGGGCTGTGCTGGACGCTGGGTGCTGGTTCGCACAGGAAGGCTGGCTTTGTCTCTCGCGAGAGCGGCCTGTGGCGGAACTCGAGCGTCGCGGCAGGAAGAGGTTCATGGCCTGCGTGCTCTTCTGTACCTCAGAAAAACGATCAACGATCCCGTTAACCGCTGGGCCGAAGAGACCAGAGGGTGTAAGTGGCGCGTTGAGAAATGTGGCTCGCTCAGACTCCCTCATATTCGCGAGCGTTAACCAAAGGTGCCTCTCCGTAACGGTTAACGCGGCCATAGCTCGTCCGATAGCCTGGGCTGCTGCTTTGGTAGCGCGGGGAGAAAGATCCGTTGCGCTTCTCAAATCTGTAACAGCAGCTGGATCCCGGCCCTTCTCGTCCCATTCACGGAGGAGGTCGGCTTGCAGGATCTGAAGCACAGCCATGGAATGTAAAGCAGACGCGGCCTGGCCGGAGGCAGCATAAGCGCGGCCGACCAAGGCGGACGTGGCTCTACAGGCTTTGGACGGGAGCGCTGACCGTGACCGCCATCTCGCGGAGGGCGGGCAAAGGTGCGCTGCAACCGTTTCTTCCACCGGTGGAATAACCGTGTACCCTTTCTCGGCGGCGCCGTCCACTCGGGAGAGCGACGCGGAGGCTGGTGACTGTAGTCGCGACGAAAAAGGAGAATTCCACGACTTAGTCAACTCCGCGTGAAGTTCCGGCAGGAATGGAGCGGGCCTCGTTGCTGAAGCTGCGCGGCGGCGGCTTTGAAGGAAGCAGCCGTCGAGCCTGTTCAGTGCGGGTTCCTCAGGCGGCGACCACTCGAGCCCGAGGCGGTCCACGGCCTGGGTTAGCAAACGCATTAGCTCAGCGTCAGCTCCAGCGCGGGTACGGGTGGATTCCTGGATCGACGAGGCGTCGGAATGAAGCGACCATTCCTCGCTGTCCGATGCCAGGATAGAGCAGCAGTCCCTCGTGGTGTGTCCCTCGGCCTCATCCTCTGAAGCGACGGCAGTGAGGCTCGTGAGCGGCAACTGCGCGTCGGGGAGGGGAGGCGGGGAAGGCGAGAGCGAGGCTCGAGGGAGGTTCTCCGGCGAGCGCATTGCTGTGGCCACAGGTTCCGGCTGTCTCAGGGAACGGCGCTTCTTCTTGCGCTGTCCCACAGAGGGCGGAGTGACTGCTGTAGATCTGATAGCTTCGAGGCGAGCCCGCAGGGTCGCCAACGGAAGTTCCTCACAGAGCTCGCAACCCCCGGAAGCGAGGGCGAGCTCGGCATGTTCCAGGCCCAGGCAGAGAGCGCAGATCAGATGGCGGTCTCCGGCGCTGAGCGGGGCTCTGCACGAGCCGCAGGAAATGCGAGGCATCTTTAAAAACACGCTCGCTGCTTTTTAGAGATGTGAAAATCAATCTAATGCAAGGCAAAAGGATACGTCGCCGGATAGCGTAGCTCGCACGGATGGCTGAAGGTGGCGAAGACGGCCGGCTTCCTCAGCGCTGTACTAAGCTGGCTGTTCGCTATTTCGACGGCGGAGATGGCTTCTCTCAGATCCAGCGATGCGAAGAGCTCGCTGAAGAGACAAAAATCAGGGAAGCAGCCTACAGCCCATTCTTTTATAGGCTGAAGCCACGCCCATTCTGGCGGGCTGTGACGCCATGAAGGCGCGGGCGCCCTTCATTGGGCGTGATGTCACGCCCTGCTCACTGGTAGGCTGCAGCAGTTGCCTGCAGAGCAGCCAATGAGCACGCAAGATAGCCTGCTCTAGGTCTGCTAGCTGCTGCACTGCGTTGACAAGGTATACAAAAATTAAGGATAATTTTTTGGCTTCAGTATCTCGAGAAGATGAATCTTTCCTGTAGCGTAAGCTAAACTTACGCAATACGAGAGAACCTCTCGTAAGAGAACGCATCGTGCAGCCCAAACCGTAAGGCCTAGAGACTTGAAACTTGGCCAGATGGTAGGCCACACTTTTGGGGAGAACCTATCAGAGTATGACCCCGATTGCCCCATAGGTGGCGCTACAGCAACCAAAAGTACTAAATTACCCATAACTCCTTGGCCGTTTGATTTTTACATCACTGTGATCCCTGGCTCAAGACGGACAAGATGTATATCTCGGATTTTCGATTTGAGCAAAAAAAATTGTCATGGCCAGTTTTGTCCAAAACCTACTTTTGCGAACTAGTCCCTGTTTTTTCGCCCGATCGGAACCAAACCAGTCTAGGCCTATTCTCTGGACTTTCTAGATCAATAATCATCGAAAAAATTTTGAAATTTTGCATTTGGTTGGCTGTAACAGGGTCATTTAGAAAAGGGGCGGGGCAAAATACAGTCAAAAGCCTATAAATCCTAAACGAAAAGTCAAAACTTCACAAAAATTGATGAGCATATGTGTCATAACATGGTGAAGAAGCATGCAAAGTTTCATGGAGATCGGACCATAGGTGGCGCTATAACTGTCAAAAAGGTCTCATTCTTATTAGGTGTTCAAGCACTTTAGTGCTGAAAACCTATTGTATTTGCTATTTGAAAAAAAAAATTGCCCTAAAACGCATCGTGCAGCCCAAACCGTAAGGCCTAGAGACTTGAAACTTGGCCAGATGGTGGGCCACACTTTTGGGGAGAACCTATCAGAGTATGACCCCGATTGCCCCATAGGTGGCGCTACAGAAACCAAAAGTACTAAATTACCCATAACTCCTCGGCCGTTTGACCTAGAATCAATATTTTTACATCACTGTGATCCCTGGCTCAAGACGGACAAGATGTATGGGGCGGGGCAAAATACAGTCAAAAGCCTATAAATCCTAAACGAAAAGTCAAAACTTCACAAAAATTGATGAGCATATGTGTCATAACATGGTGAAGAAGCATGCAAAGTTTCATGGAGATCGGACCATAGGTGGCGCTATAACTGTTAAAAAGCTTCAAAACCATGTATTTCCTATGGTAAATTGCCTGTATTAGCTGTAAATGGTCTTTTCCATCTACGATCATATAATGTTCATATCATAATGTTCAAAACCATCATAAATCATTCTAGAATGTGGTATATCATGGTAAATCATCCTATAACATGGTAAATCATGCTAGAATCATATTAAATCATACTAGAATGTGTTCAATTGTGGTAAACCATGCTAGAGCAGGGTAAATCATGGTGAATCAAACTAGAACTTGGTATATCATGGTAAACTATGGTAAATCATGCTAGATTCATGGTAAATCATACTGGAACATGGTAAATCATGAAAAATCACACTAAAATTTGGTATATCATGGTAAATCATGCTAAAACAAGGTCTATTACATCTATGATGTCAGTGTTTAAATGCTTGCTACATGAAACTTAATGTCTTTTGTGCTTAACGGCCTTAAAGGCCTTAACTGCTTGAACACCGCTAAATGCTGCTTGCAGCTTTAATTAGGTGTTCAAGCACGAAGTGCTGAAAACCTATTGTATTTGTACTGATTTTTATTATTAGGTGTTCAAGCACGAAGTGCTGAAAACCTATTGTATTTGTACTGATTTTTATTATTATTAGGTGTTCAAGCACGAAGTGCTGAAAACCTATTGTAATTGTACTGATTTTTATTATTAGGTGTTCAAGCACGAAGTGCTGAAAACCTATTGTATTTGTAAGGATTTTTATTAGGTGTTCAAGCACGAAGTGCTGAAAACCTATTGTAATTGTACTGATTTTTATTATTAGGTGTTCAAGCACGAAGTGCTGAAAACCTATTGTATTTGTAAGGATTTTTATTAGGTGTTCAAGCACGAAGTGCTGAAAACCTATTGTAATTGTAAGGATTCTTAGGTGTTCAAGCACGAAGTGCTGAAAACCTATTGTAATTGTAAGGATTTTTATTATTAGGTGTTCAAGCACGAAGTGCTGAAAACCTATTGTAATTGTAAGGATTTTTATTAGGTGTTCAAGCACGAAGTGCTGAAAACCTATTGTAATTGTCCTGATTTTTAGGTGTTCAAGCACGAAGTGCTGAAAACCTATTGTATTTGCTATTTGAAAAAAAAATTGCCTTTAAACGCATCGTGCAGCCCAAACCGTAAGGCCTAGAGACTTGAAACTCGGCCAGATGGTAGGCCACACTTTTGGGGAGAACCTATCAGAGTATGACCCCGATTGGCCCATAGGTGGCGCTACAGAAACCAAAAGTACTAAATTACTAAATAGAATCAAGATTTTTACATCACTGTGATCCCTGGCTCAAGACGGACAAGATGTATATCGCGGATTCTCGATTTGAGCAAAAAAAGTTTGTTATGGCCAGTTTTGTCCAAAACCTACTTTTGCGAACTAGTCCCTGGTTTTTCGCCCGATCGGAACCAAACCAGTCTAGCCCTATTCTCTGGACTCTCTAGATCAATAATTATCGAAAAAAAGTTGAAATTTTGCATTTGGGTGGCTGTAACAGGGTCATTTAGAAAAGGGGCGGGGCTAAATACAGTAAAAAGCCTATAAATCCTAAACGAAAAGTCAAAACTTCACAAAAATTGATGAGCATATGTGTCATAACATGGTGAAGAAGCATGCAAAGTTTCATGGAGATCGGACCATAGGTGGCGCTATAACTGTCAAAAAGGTCTCAGTCTTATTAGGTGTTCAAGCACTTTAGTGCTGAAAACCTATTGTATTTGCTATTTGAAAAAAAAATTGCCCTAAAACGCATCGTGCAGCCCAAACCGTAAGGCCTAGAGACTTGAAACTCGGCCAGATGGTAGGCCACACTTTTGGGGAGAACCTATCAGAGTATGACCCCGTTTGGCCCATAGGTGGCGCTACAGAAACCAAAAGTACTAAATTACCCATAACTCCTCGACCGTTTGACCTAGAATCAAGATTTTTACATCACTGAAAATTTGTTATGGCCATATTTGTCCAAAACCTACTTTTGCAAACTAGTCCCTGGTTTTTCGCCCGATCGGAACCAAACCAGTCTAGGCCTATTCTCTGGACTCTCTAGATCAATAATTATCGAAAAAAAATTGAAATTTTGCATTTGGTTGGCTGTAACAGGGTCATTTAGAAAAGGGGCGGGGCAAAATACAGTCAAAAGCCTATAAATCCTAAACGAAAAGTCAAAACTTCACAAAAATTGATGAGAATATGTGTCATAACATGGTGAAGAAGCATGCAAAGTTTCATGGAGATCGGACCATAGGTGGCGCTATAACTGTCAAAAAGGTCTCATTCTTATTAGGTGTTCAAGCACTTTAGCACTATATCTACAACAGAATGTGTGTGTAGTCCTATGTTTCTGAATAAATTCTGAATAATCTGATTAATAGTTTGCAGAGACATGTATGAAATACCATTCAAATATATTTTCATAATGATTTTGTGTGTGTGTGTGTGTGTCTGTGTGTGTGTGTGTGTGTGTGTGTGTGTGTGTGTGTGTGTGTGTGTGTGTGTGTGTGTAAGCTTGCATAAAGGAGTTAAAATGGAAAAACTGGTTTGCAGAATACTGGTGAAAATCAAGCCTGTCAAAATGAAAGTGGCCAGCAGAGGGCAGTAGAAGACCACTTATTGACTCATTCTACTTATTAATGAAGTCTTTTAATAGGTGCATTCATATTTAGACACTATAAAATCACTTGTATAACAATTACTATTATAACACAATCATATTTTGTCAGAGTTTATCACTTCATTTGTACTGACACTTCACATCAATGCTAGCAATGTGGTAAATCATGATAAACTATGGTAAATCATGCTAGAATCACGGTACTCTATGTCAGTGTTGGGAACCCTAATCAAACACACCTGATTCAACTCATCAGCTCATAATCACATAGGTTAATGAGCTGATGAGTTGAATCAGGTGTGATTGATTAGAGAGACAGAGAAAACGGGTCCTTCAGGACAGGTTTGGGAACCACTGCTCTATGGTAAATCATCCTAGAACGTAGTAAATCATACTAGAACGTGGTAAATCATGGTAAATCATGCTAGATTCATGGTAAATCATACTGGAACATGGTAAATCATGAAAAATCACACTAAAATGTGGTATATCATGCTAAAACATGGTCTATTCCATCTATGATGTCAGTGGTTAAATGCTTGCTACATAAAACTTAATGTCTTTTGATGCTTGTGTGGTTAAAAATCTTAAATGCCTTAACTGCTTGAACACCGCTAAATGCTGCTTGCAGCTTTAATTATTATTATTTTTCTTCTCCGCTAAAACGCATCGTGCAGACCAAACCGTAAGTGCTAGAGACTTGAAACTTTGTCAGATGGTAGTACAAAAATCGAGGAGAGGTTATCAAATTATGATCCCGATTGGCCCATAGGTGGCGCTATAGCAACCAATTGTGCGAAACTGCTCATAACTCCTAGACCGTATGTCGCAGAGTCAAGTGTCTTATATCATTGGAAAGCTGGACGCCTGACGAACAAAATGTATATCTCCGATTTCATTTCCGCCATGATAGATTTTCCGCCATTTTGAATTTTGTCAAAAAACTACTTTTGCGAACTAGTCCCTGGTTTTTCACCCGATCGGAACCAAACCAGCGCCAAAATGTTCTCTGGAGTCTGAATATCAATAATTATTGAAAAAAAGTTGAAATTTTGATTCACGGTCGCTAGGGGGCGCAAAATTAACGTTGTGGGCGGAGCCTATTTTACTAAAATGGCTATAACTCCAGAAGTAAATTAGGTAGCTTCACCAAACTCGGTACACATGTGAATGAGGACAGTCTGAGGTCACAGTAAAAAAATCACGACGATCGAAGAATAGGTGGCGCTATAATGTGAAAAAAACATAAAAAGGGCTATGACCACCTGACCGTTAGTCCGATTGACTTGAAAATTGGTATGCAGTGTCTTGGTCCAAGGCCCCATGTATGTATATAAGGACATTGGCGTATCTCAAAAAACATGGCCGCCATCGGCCAATGAAGTTTGAGCACCAATGAGACGAGGTTAACGGAGGCCAATCGGAACGAAACTCGATGGGCATGTTCGACTCATGGCCTAAGAGGTCTGTAAGAGTTTTGAAAGAAATCGCCACTAGTTGGCGCTAACGAGTTTAACGGCTCTTTAATCACGTGGTGTGGCACACATCCCCACAATGTGCATATCATGTGATAGATCTCCTCATGCTGAACAACTTTGCCTCTAGAACCATTGCTGTCAATCAAATCGTTCATTAAATATTCACGAATATGTTAAAAACCTACTTTTGCGAACTAGTCCCTGTTTTTTTGCCCGATCGGAACCAGACCAGTCTAGAACAATTCTCTGAACTCTCTAGATCAATAATTATCAAAAAAAAGTTGAACTTTGCCCTTTGGTTCACTATAACAGGGTCATTTAGAAAATGGGCATGGCAAAATTCACTCAAAAGCCTATAAATCTTAAATAAAAACTCAGAACTTCACAAAAATTGGTGAGCACATGTGACATAACGTCATTAACAAGCATGCAAAATTTTATGGAGATCGGACAATAGGTGGCGCTATAACTGTTAAAAAGCTTTAAAACCATATATTTCCTATGGTAAATTGCCTGTATTGGCTGTAAATGGTCTTTTCCATCTATTATGTCAGTGGTTAAATTAATGCTAAATAAAACTTAATGTCTTTTGATGCTTTTGTGCTTAACGGCCTTAAAGGCCTTAACTGCTTGAACACCGCTAAATGCTGCTTGCAGCTTTAATTAGGTGTTCAAGCACGAAGTGCTGAAAACCTATTGTAATTGTCCTGATTTTTAGGTGTTCAAGCACGAAGTGCTGAAAACCTATTGTATTTGTAAGGATTTTTATTATTAGGTGTTCAAGCACGAAGTGCTGAAAACCTATTGTATTTGTAAGGATTTTTATTATTATTATTATTATTAGGTGTTCAAGCACGAAGTGCTGAAAACCTATTGTATTTGTACTGATTTTTATTAGGTGTTCAAGCACGAAGTGCTGAAAACCTATTGTATTTGTACTGATTTTTATTATTATTATTCTCCGCTAAAACGCATCGTGCAGACCAAACCGTAAGTGCTAGAGACTTGAAACTTTGTCAGATGGTAGTACAAAAATCGAGGAGAGGTTATCAAATTATGAGCCCGATTGGCCCATAGGTGGCGCTATAGCAACCAATTGCGCAAAACTGCTCATAACTCCTAGACCGTATGTCGTAGACTCAAGTGTCTTATATCTCTGGAAAGCTGGAAACCTGAAGTAAAAAACGTATATCTCCGATTTCATTTCCGCCATGATAGATTTTCCGCCATTTTGAATTTTGTCGAAAAACTACTTTTGCGAACTAGTCCCTGGTTTTTCGCCCGATCGGAACCAAACCAGTGCCAAAATGTTCTCTGGAGTCTGAATATCAATAATTATCGAAAAAAAGTTGAAATTTTGATTCACGGTCGCTAGGGGGCGCAAAATGAACGTTGTGGGCGGAGCCTATTTTACTAAAATGGCTATAACTCAAGAAGTAAATGAGATAGCTTCACCAAACTCGGTACACATGTGAATAAGTTCATTCTGAGGTCACAGTAAAAAAATCGCGACGATTGGGCACTAGGTGGCGCTATAACATTAAAAAAACTTAAATAGGGCTATGACCACCTGACCGTTGGTCCGATTGACTTGAAAATTGGTATGCAGTGTCTTGGTCCAAGGCCCCATGTATGTATAAAAGGACATTGGCTTATCTCAAAAAACATGGCCGCCATCGGCCAATGAAGTTTGAGCACCTGTGAGACGAGGTTAACGGAGGCCGATCGGAACGAAACTCGATGGGCATGTTCGACTCATGGCCCAAGAGGTCTGTAAGAGTTTTGAAAGAAATCGGCCACTAGTTGGCGCTAACGAGTTTTACGGCTCTGTAATCACGTGGTGTGGCACACATCCCCACAAAATGCATATCATTTGATAGATCTCCTCATGCTGAACAACTTTGCCTCTAGAACCAGTGCTGTCAATCAAATCGTTCATTAAATATTCACAAATATGTTTAAAACCTACTTTTGCAAACTAGTCCTAGGATTTTCGCCCGATCGGAACCAGACCAGTCTAGGACAATTCTCTGGACTCTCTAGATCAATAATTATCAAAAAAAGTTGAAATTTGGCATTTGGTTGGCTATAACAGGGTCATTTATAAAATGGGCGTGGCAAAATATAGTCAAAAGCCTATAAATCCTATACGAAAACTCAGAACTTCACAAAAATTGGTGAGCATATGTGACATAACATCCTTAAAAAGCATGCCAAATTTTATGGAGATCGGACCATAGGTGGCGCTATAACTGTTAAAAAGCTTTTAAACAATGTATTTCCTATGGTAAATTGCCTGTATTTGCTGTAAATGGTGTTTTGCATTTATTATCATGTAATGTTCATATCATAATGTTCAAAACCAGTGCAGTACAATTCTCTGGACTCTCTAGATCAATAATTATCAGAAAAAGTTGAACAACTTCATTTGGATGGCTATAATAGGGTCACTTCACAATGTAGCCATGACCTAGTGTCCCCAAAAGCTTATATCTCTTCAATGAATGCTCAGATCTTCTTAAAAACAAGTCAGAACATGTGCCATATGACTCCAAACAATCATGAAAAATTTCAGACAGATCGGACAAGATTTGCCTCTATAACAGTTAAAAATGGGAAAATTAAATGAATATAATGGCATATTAAGCCAATAAGTAGTATTTTACTGCCCCCTGCTGTTTAAAATATGAATTATACTTGAGTAGTGTGACAAAATTACTATTTAGACTTTATAAAATTACTATTTTAACATTTACAATCACATTAAGTCTAATTTCATCTATTGAAGTATCACTATTGACAATTCTGTCACATTGACAAATGTGAATCCTGAATGAGACATAGTTCAAATCTCTGTATCTACAACAGAATGTGTGTGTAGTCCTATGTTTCTGAATAAATTCTGAATAATCTGATTAATAGTTTGCAAAGACATGTATGAAATAACATTCAAATATATTTTCATAATGATTTTGTGTGTGTGTGTGTGTGTGTGTGTGTGTGTGTGTGTGTGTGTGTGTGTGTAAGCTTGCATAAAGGAGTTAAAATGGAAAAACTGTCAAAATGAAAGTGGCCAGCAGAGGGCAGTAGAAGACCACTTATTGGCTCATTCTACTTATTAATGAAGTCTTTTAACAGGTGCATTCATATTTAGACACTATAAAATCACTTGTATAACAATTACTATTATAACACAATCATATTTTGTCAGAGTTTATCACTTCATTTGTACTGACACTTCACATCAATGCTAGCAATGTGGTAAATCATGATAAACTATGGTAAATCATGCTAGAATCACGGTACTCTATGGCAGTGTTGGGAACCCTAATCAAACACACCTGATTCAACTCATCAGCTCATAATCACATAGGTTATTGAGCTGATGAGTTGAATCAGGTGTGATTGATTAGAGAGACAGAGAAAACGGGTCCTTCAGGACAGGTTTGGGAACCACTGCTCTATGGTAAATCATCCTAGAACGTAGTAAATCATACTAGAACTTGGTAAATCATGGTAAATCATGCTAGATTCATGGTAAATCATACTGGAACATGGTAAATCATGAAAAATCACACTAAAATGTGGTATATCATGGTAAATCATGCTAAAACATGGTCTATTCCATCTATGATATCAGTGGTTAAATGCTTGCTACATAAAACGTAATGTCTTTTGATGCTTGTGTGGTTAAAAATCTTAAATGCCTTAACTGCTTGAACACCGCTAAATGCTGCTTGCAGCTTTAATTAGGTGTTCAAGCACGAAGTGCTGAAAACCTATTGTATTTGTACTGATTTTTATTATTATTATTCTCCGCTAAAACGCATCGTGCAGACCAAACCGTAAGTGCTAGAGACTTGAAACTTTGTCAGATGGTAGTACAAAAATCGAGGAGAGGTTATCAAATTATGAGCCCGATTGGCCCATAGGTGGCGCTATAGCAACCAATTGCGCAAAACTGCTCATAACTCCTAGACCGTATGTTGTAGACTCAAGTGTCTTATATCTCTGGAAAGCTGGAAACCTGAAGTAAAAAACGTATATCTCCGATTTCATTTCCGCCATGATAGATTTTCCGCCATTTTGAATTTTGTCGAAAAACTACTTTTGCGAACTAGTCCCTGGTTTTTCGCCCGATCGGAACCAAACCAGTGCCAAAATGTTCTCTGGAGTCTGAATATCAATAATTATCGAAAAAAAGTTGAAATTTTGATTCACGGTCGCTAGGGGGCGCAAAATGAACGTTGTGGGCGGAGCCTATTTTACTAAAATGGCTATAACTCAAGAAGTAAATGAGATAGCTTCACCAAACTCGGTACACATGTGAATAAGTTCATTCTGAGGTCACAGTAAAAAAATAGCGACGATTGGGCACTAGGTGGCGCTATAACATTAAAAAAACTTAAATAGGGCTATGACCACCTGACCGTTGGTCCGATTGACTTGAAAATTGGTATGCAGTGTCTTGGTCCAAGGCCCCATGTATGTATAAAAGGACATTGGCTTATCTCAAAAAACATGGCCGCCATCGGCCAATGAAGTTTGAGCACCTGTGAGACGAGGTTAACGGAGGCCGATCGGAACGAAACTCGATGGGCATGTTCGACTCATGGCCCAAGAGGTCTGTAAGAGTTTTGAAAGAAATCGGCCACTAGTTGGCGCTAACGAGTTTTACGGCTCTGTAATCACGTGGTGTGGCACACATCCCCACAAAATGCATATCATTTGATAGATCTCCTCATGCTGAACAACTTTGCCTCTAGAACCATTGCTGTCAATCAAATCGTTCATTAAATATTCACAAATATGTTTAAAACCTACTTTTGCAAACTAGTCCTAGGATTTTCGCCCGATCGGAACCAGACCAGTCTAGGACAATTCTCTGGACTCTCTAGATCAATAATTATCAAAAAAAGTTGAAATTTGGCATTTGGTTGGCTATAACAGGGTCATTTATAAAATGGGCGTGGCAAAATATAGTCAAAAGCCTATAAATCCTATACGAAAACTCAGAACTTCACAAAAATTGGTGAGCATATGTGACATAACATCCTTAAAAAGCATGCCAAATTTTATGGAGATCGGACCATAGGTGGCGCTATAACTGTTAAAAAGCTTTTAAACAATGTATTTCCTATGGTAAATTGCCTGTATTTGCTGTAAATGGTGTTTTGCATTTATTATCATGTAATGTTCATATCATAATGTTCAAAACCAGTGCAGTACAATTCTCTGGACTCTCTAGATCAATAATTATCAGAAAAAGTTGAACAACTTCATTTGGATGGCTATAATAGGGTCACTTCACAATGTAGCCATGACCTAGTGTCCCCAAAAGCTTATATCTCTTCAATGAATGCTCAGATCTTCTTAAAAACAAGTCAGAACATGTGCCATATGACTCCAAACAATCATGAAAAATTTCAGACAGATCGGACAAGATTTGCCTCTATAACAGTTAAAAATGGGAAAATTAAATGAATATAATGGCATATTAAGCCAATAAGTAGTATTTTACTGCCCCCTGCTGTTTAAAATATGAATTATACTTGAGTAGTGTGACAAAATTACTATTTAGACTTTATAAAATTACTATTTTAACATTTACAATCACATTAAGTCTAATTTCATCTATTGAAGTATCACTATTGACAATTCTGTCACATTGACAAATGTGAATCCTGAATGAGACATAGTTCAAATCTCTGTATCTACAACAGAATGTGTGTGTAGTCCTATGTTTCTGAATAAATTCTGAATAATCTGATTAATAGTTTGCAAAGACATGTATGAAATAACATTCAAATATATTTTCATAATGATTTTGTGTGTGTGTGTGTGTGTGTGTGTGTGTGTGTGTGTGTGTGTGTGTGTGTGTAAGCTTGCATAAAGGAGTTAAAATGGAAAAACTGTCAAAATGAAAGTGGCCAGCAGAGGGCAGTAGAAGACCACTTATTGGCTCATTCTACTTATTAATGAAGTCTTTTAACAGGTGCATTCATATTTAGACACTATAAAATCACTTGTATAACAATTACTATTATAACACAATCATATTTTGTCAGAGTTTATCACTTCATTTGTACTGACACTTCACATCAATGCTAGCAATGTGGTAAATCATGATAAACTATGGTAAATCATGCTAGAATCACGGTACTCTATGGCAGTGTTGGGAACCCTAATCAAACACACCTGATTCAACTCATCAGCTCATAATCACATAGGTTATTGAGCTGATGAGTTGAATCAGGTGTGATTGATTAGAGAGACAGAGAAAACGGGTCCTTCAGGACAGGTTTGGGAACCACTGCTCTATGGTAAATCATCCTAGAACGTAGTAAATCATACTAGAACTTGGTAAATCATGGTAAATCATGCTAGATTCATGGTAAATCATACTGGAACATGGTAAATCATGAAAAATCACACTAAAATGTGGTATATCATGGTAAATCATGCTAAAACATGGTCTATTCCATCTATGATATCAGTGGTTAAATGCTTGCTACATAAAACGTAATGTCTTTTGATGCTTGTGTGGTTAAAAATCTTAAATGCCTTAACTGCTTGAACACCGCTAAATGCTGCTTGCAGCTTTAATTATTATTATTATTATTATTTTTCTTCCGCCGTAAAACGCATCGTGCAGCCCAAACCGTAAGTGCTGGAGCCTTGAAACTTTGTCAGATGGTAGTACAAAAATCGAGGAGAGGTTATCAAATTATGAGCCCGATTGGCCCATAGGTGGCGCTAAAGCAACCAATTGCGCGAAACTGCTCATAACTCCTAGACCGTAAGTCGTAGACTCAAGTGTCTTATATCACTGGAAAGCTGGTCACCTGACGAAAAAAAACGTATATCTCCGATTTAATTTCCGCCAATATAGATTTTCCGCCATTTTGAATTTTGTCAAAAAACTACTTTTGCAAACTAGTCCCTGGTTTTTCGTCCGATCGGAACCAAACCAGTGCAGAAATGTTCTTTGGAGTCTGAATGTGAATAATTATTGAAAAAAAGTTGAAATTTCGATTTTCGGTCGCTAGGGGGCGCAAAATGAACATTGTGGGAGGAGCCTATTTTACTAAAATGGCTATAACTCGATAAGGAAATGAGATAGCTTCACCAAACTTGGTACACATGTGAATGAGTTCGATTTGAGGTCACAGTAAAAATATCGCGACGATCGAACACTAGGTGGCACTATAACATGAAAAAAACATATAAAGGGCTGATCGTTAGTCCGATTGACCTGAAAATTGGTATGCAGTGTCTTGGTCCAAGGCCCCATGTATGTATATAAGGACATTGGCGTATCTCAAAAAACATGGCCGCCATCGGCCAATGAAGTTTGAGCACCAATGAGACGAGGTTAACGGAGGCCAATCGGAACGAAACTCGATGGGCATGTTCGACTCATGGCCTAAGAGGTCTGTAAGAGTTTTGAAAGAAATCGGCCACTAGTTGGCGCTAACGAGTTTAACGGCTCTTTAATCACGTGGTGTGGCACACATCCCCACAATGTGCATATCATGTGATAGATCTCCTCATGCTGAAACCCTTTGCCTCTAGAACCATTGCTGTCAATCAAATCGTTCATTAAATATTCACGAATATGTTAAAAACCTACTTTTGCGAACTAGTCCCTGGTTTTTCGCCCGATCGGAACCAGACCAGTCTAGAACAATTCTCTGGACTCTCTAGATCAATAATTATCAAAAAAAAGTTGAACTTTGCCCTTTGGTTCACTATAACAGGGTCATTTAGAAAATGGGCATGGCAAAATTCACTCAAAAGCCTATAAATCATAAATAAAAACTCAGAACTTCACAAAAATTGGTGAGCACATGTGACATAACGTCATTAACAAGCATGCAAAATTTTATGGAGATCGGACAATAGGTGGCGCTATAACTGTTAAAAAGCTTTAAAACCATATATTTCCTATGGTAAATTGCCTGTATTGGCTGTAAATGGTCTTTTCCATCTATTATGTCAGTGGTTAAATTAATGCTAAATAAAACTTAATGTCTTTTGATGCTTTTGTGCTTAACGGCCTTAAAGGCCTTAACTGCTTGAACACCGCTAAATGCTGCTTGCAGCTTTAATTATTATTATTAGGTGTTCAAGCACGAAGTGCTGAAAACCTATTGTATTTGTGCTGATTTTTATTATTATTATTATTATTATTATTATTATTATTCTGCCGTAAAACGCATCGTGCAGACCAAACCGTAAGTGCTAGAGACTTGAAACTTTGTCAGATGGTAGTACAAAAATCGAGGAGAGGTTATCAAATTATGAGCCCGATTGGCCCATAGGTGGCGCTATAGCAACCAATTGCGCAAAACTGCTCATAACTCCTAGACCGTATGTCGTAGACTCAAGTGTCTTATATCTCTGGAAAGCTGGAAACCTGAAGTAAAAAACGTATATCTCCGATTTCATTTCCGCCATGATAGATTTTCCGCCATTTTGAATTTTGTCGAAAAACTACTTTTGCGAACTAGTCCCTGGTTTTTCGCCCGATCGGAACCAAACCAGTGCCAAAATGTTCTCTGGAGTCTGAATATAAATAATTATCGAAAAAAAGTTGAAATTTTGATTCACGGTCGCTAGGGGGCGCAAAATGAACGTTGTGGGCGGAGCCTATTTTACTAAAATGGCTATAACTCAAGAAGTAAATGAGATAGCTTCACCAAACTCGGTACACATGTGAATAAGTTCATTCTGAGGTCACAGTAAAAAAATCGCGACGATTGGGCACTAGGTGGCGCTATAACATTAAAAAAACATAAATAGGGCTGTGACCACCTGACCATTGGTCCGATTGACTTGAAAATTGGTATGCAGTGTCTTGGTCCAAGGCCCCATGTATGTATAAAAGGACATTGGCGTATCTCAAAAAACATGGCCGCCATCGGCCAATGAAGTTTGAGCACCTGTGAGACGAGGTTAACGGAGGCCGATCGGAACGAAACTCGATGGGCATGTTCGACTCATGGCCCAAGAGGTCTGTAAGAGTTTTGAAAGAAATCGGCCACTAGTTGGCGCTAACAAGTTTTACGGCTCTGTAATCACGTGGTGTGGCACACATCCCCACAAAATGCATATCATTTGATAGATCTCCTCATGCTGAACAACTTTGCCTCTAGAACCATTGCTGTCAATCAAATCGTTCATTAAATATTCACAAATATGTTTAAAACCTACTTTTGCGAACTAGTCCTAGGATTTTCGCCCGATCGGAACCAGACCAGTCTAGGACAATTCTCTGGACTCTCTAGATCAATAATTATCAAAAAAAAGTTGAAATTTGGCATTTGGTTGGCTATAACAGGGTCATTTATAAAATGGGCGTGGCAAAATATAGTCAAAAGCCTATAAATCCTATACGAAAACTCAGAACTTCACAAAAATTGGTGAGCATATGTGACATAACATCCTTAAAAAGCATGCCAAATTTTATGGAGATCGGACCATAGGTGGCGCTATAACTGTTAAAAAGCTTTGAAACAATGTATTTCCTATGGTAAATTGCCTGTATTTGCTGTAAATGGTGTTTTGCATTTATTATCATGTAATGTTCATATCATAATGTTCAAAACCAGTGCAGTACAATTCTCTGGACTCTCTAGATCAATAATTATCAGAAAAAGTTGAACAACTTCATTTGGATGGCTATAATAGGGTCACTTCACAATGTAGCCATGACCTAGTGTCCCCAAAAGCTTATATCTCTTCAATGAATGCTCAGATCTTCTTAAAAACAAGTCAGAACATGTGCCATATGACTCCAAACAATCATGAAAAATTTCAGACAGATCGGACAAAATTTGCCTCTATAACAGTTAAAAATGGGAAAATTAAATGAATATAATGGCATATTAAGCCAATAAGTAGTATTTTACTGCCCCCTGCTGTTTAAAATATGAATTATACTTGAGTAGTGTGACAAAATTACTATTTAGACTTTATAAAATTACTATTTTAACATTTACAATCACATTAAGTCAAATTTCATCTATTGAAGTATCACTATTGACAATTCTGTCACATTGACAAATGTGAATCCTGAATGAGACATAGTTCAAATCTCTGTATCTACAACAGAATGTGTGTGTAGTCCTATGTTTCTGAATAAATTCTGAATAATCTGATTAATAGTTTGCAAAGACATGTATGAAATAACATTCAAATATATTTTCATAATGATTTTGTGTGTGTGTGTGTGTGTGTGTGTGTAAGCTTGCATAAAGGAGTTAAAATGGAAAAACTGTCAAAATGAAAGTGGCCTGCAGAGGGCAGTAGAAGACCACTTATTGGCTCATTCTACTTATTAATGAAGTCTTTTAACAGGTGCATTCATATTTAGACACTATAAAATCACTTGTATAACAATTACTATTATAACACAATCATATTTTCTCAGAGTTTATCACTTCATTTGTTCTGACACTTCACATCAATGCTAGCAATGTGGTAAATCATGATAAACTATGGTAAATCATGCTAGAATCACAGTACTCTATGGCAGTGTTGGGAACCCTAATCAAACACACCTGATTCAACTCATCAGCTCATAATCACATAGGTTAATGAGCTGATGAGTTGAATCAGGTGTGATTGATTAGAGAGACAGAGAAAACGGGTCCTTCAGGACAGGTTTGGGAACCACTGCTCTATGGTAAATCATCCTAGAACGTAGTAAATCATACTAGAACTTGGTAAATCATGGTAAATCATGCTAGATTCATGGTAAATCATACTGGAACATGGTAAATCATGAAAAATCACACTAAAATGTGGTATATCATGGTAAATCATGCTAAAACATGGTCTATTCCATCTATGATATCAGTGGTTAAATGCTTGCTACATAAAACGTAATGTCTTTTGATGCTTGTGTGGTTAAAAATCTTAAATGCCTTAACTGCTTGAACACAGCTAAATGCTGCTTGCAGCTTTAATTATTATTATTATTATTTTTCTTCCGCTGTAAAACGCATCGTGCAGCCCAAACCGTAAGTGCTGGAGCCTTGAAACTTTGTCAGATGGTAGTACAAAAATCGAGGAGAGGTTATCAAATTATGAGCCCGATTTGCCCATAGGTGGCGCTATAGCAACCAATTGCGCGAAACTGCTCATAACTCCTAGACCGTATGTCGTAGACTCAAGTGTCTTATATCATTGGAAAGGTGGATTCCTGACGAACAAAACATATATCTCCGATTTCATTTCCGCCATGATAGATTTTCCGCCATTTTGAATTTTGTCGAAAAACTACTTTTGCGAACTAGTCCCTGGTTTTTCACCCGATCGGAACCAAACCAGTGCAGAAATTTTCTCTGGAGTCTGATTATCAATAATTATCGAAAAAAATGTTTAAATTTTGATTCAGGGTCGCTAGGGGGCGCAAAATGAACGTTGTGGGCGGAGCCTATTTTACTAAAATGGCTATAACTCGTGAAGGAAATGAGATAGCTTCACCAAACTCGGTACACATGTGAATGAGTTCATTCTGAGGTCACAGTAAAAAAATCGCGACGATCGGACACTAGGTGGCGCTAAAACATGAAAAAAACCTAAAAGGAGGTGTGGCCACCTGACCGTTAGTCCGATTGACTTAAAAATTGGTATGCAGTGTCTTGGTCCAAGGTGCCATGTATGTGTAAAAGGATATTGGCATATCTCAAAAAACATGGCCGCCATCGGCCAATGAAGTTTGAGCACCTTATAAACAAGGTTAACGGAGGCCGATCGGAACGAAACTCAATGGGCATGTTCAACTCATGGCCCAAGAGGTCTGTAAGAGTTTTGAAAGAAATCGGCCACTAGTTGGCGCTAACGAGTTTTACGGCTCTGTAATCACGTGGTGTTGCACACATCCCCACAATATGCATATCAGTCGATAGATCTCCTCATGCTGAACAACTTTGCCTCTAGAACCATTGCTGTCAATCAAACCGTTCATTAAATATTCACGAATATGTTAAAAACCTACTTTTGCAAACTAGTCCCTGGTTTTTCGCCCGATCGGAACCAGACCAGTCTAGGACAATTCTCTGGACTCTCTAGATCAATAATTATCGAAAAAAAGTTGAACTTTGCCCTTTGGTCTGCTATAACAGGATCATTTCTAAAAAGGGGCGTGTCAAAACACACTCAAAAGCCTATAAATCATAAATAAAAACTCGGAACTTCACAAAAATTGGTGAGCATATGTGACATAACATCATTAACAATCCTGCAAAGCTTCATGGAGATCGGACAATAGGTGGCGCTATAACTGTTAAAAATCTTAAAAACCATGTATTCCCTATGGTAAATTGTCAGTATTGACTGTAAATGGTTTATTCCATCTAAGATCATATAATTTTCATATAATAACGTTCAAAACTGGTGCAGTACAATTCTCTGGACTCTCTAGATCAATAATTATCAGAAAAGGTTGAACTTCTGCATTTTGATGGCTATAATAGGGTGTATAACAGCCAATAAGTGGTATTTTACGAGATATAAGCCCCAAAAGATATGCCTTTGAACAAGCATAACTCCCGGCCCGAATCGCCCACCAACACCGGGATGGTATCGTTCAACAGGGCTCCTCGGACACTAAGTTCTGAGTTTCAGATTTTTTCACTTTCTCGTTCCCGAGATATAAGTGAAAAACCAAATTTCCATTCAATCATTTCAACTCTATATAGGCTGTAATACCACTGTTGTCCACTAGAGGGAGCAGCAGGATTATACATGCTCAATCTTTTTATCAGCTTTCAGCATTGGCTAACAAACAAATGCTTAAAGCTATTTTTTAGTATTATGATGGACTGGTAATACAGTTTAAATATCATTACATCACAAAGAAATATGTGAAATGCTTATAGACCATTAAAAGAGATTTTTCACAATAATGTGTGTGTGTGTGTGTGTGTGTGTGTGTGTGTGTGTGTGTGTGTGTGTGTGTGTGTGTGTGTGTCTGTGTGTGTGTGTCTGTGTGTGTAAGCATGCCTTATGGAGTTAACATGAAAAATCTGGTTTGCTTTAGTGCAGAATGAAAAAAAAAGCTTCAAAACCATGTATTTCCTATGGTAAATTGCCTGTCTTAGCTGTAAATGGTCTTTTCCATCTACAATCATATAATGTTCATATCATAATGTTCAAAACCATCATAAATCATTCTAGAATGTGGTATATCATGGTAAATCATCCTATAACATGGTAAATCATGCTAGAATCATATTAAACCATACTAGAATGTGTTCAATTGTGGTAAACCATGCTAGAGCAGGGTAAATCATGGTGAATCATACTAGAACTTGGTATATCATGGTAAACTATGGTAAATCATGCTAGATTCATGGTAAATCATGAAAAATCACACAAAAATTTGGTATATCATGGTAAATCATGCCAAAACAAGGTCTATTCCATCTATGATGTCAGTGTTTAAATGCTTGCTACATGAAACTTAATGTCTTTTGATGCTTTTGAGCTTAACTGCCTTAACTGCTTGAACACCGCTAAATGCTGCTTGCAGCTTTAATTATTATTATTATTATTATTTTTCTTCCGCCGTAAAATGCATCGTGCAGCCCAAACCGTAAGTGCTGGAGCCTTGAAACTTTGTCAGATGGTAGTACAAAAATCGAGGAGAGGTTATCAAATTATGAGCCCGATTGGCCCATAGGTGGCGCTATAGCAACCAATTGCGCGAAACTGCTCATAACTCCTAGACCGTATGTCGTAGACTCAAGTGTCTTATATCATTGGAAAGCTGGACTCCTGACGAACAAAACGTATATCTCCGATTTCATTTCCGCCATGATAGATTTTCCGCCATTTTGAATTTTGTCGAAAAACTACTTTTGCGAACTAGTCCCTGGTTTTTTGCCCGATCGGAACCAAACCAGTGCAGAAATGTTTTCTGGAGACTGAATATCAATAATTGTCGAAAAAAAGTTGAAATTTTGATTCACGGTTGCTAGGGGGCGCAAAATAAACGTTGTGGGCGGAGCCTATTTTACTAAAATGGCTATAACTCGAGAAGGAAATGAGATAGCTTCACCAATCCCGGTACACATGTGAATGAGTTCATTCTGAGGTCACAGTAAAAAAATCGCGACGATCGGACACTAGGTGGCGCTATAACATGAAAAAAACTTAAAAGGGGGTGTGGCCACCTGACCGTTAGTCCGATTGACTTGAAAATTGGTATGCAGTGTCTTGGTCCAAGGTGCCATGTATGTGTAAAAGGATATTGGCATATCTCAAAAAACATGGCGCCATCGGCCAATGAAGTTTGAGCACCTTTTAAACAAGGTTAACGGAGGCCGATCGGAACGAAACTCAATGGGCATGTTCGACTCATGGCCCAAGAGGTCTGTAAGAGTTTTGAAAGAATTCGGCCACTAGTTGGCGCTAACGAGTTTTATGGCTCTGTAATCACGTGGTGTGGCACATATCCCCACAATATGCATATCATTTGATAGATCTCCTCATGCTGAACAACTTTGCCTCTAGAACCATTGCTGTCAATCAAATCGTTCATTAAATATTCACGAATATGTTAAAAACCTACTTTTGCGAACTAGTCCTAGGTTTTTCGCCCGATCGGAACCAGACCAGTCTAGGACAATTCTCTTGACTCTCTAGATCAATAATTATCAAAAAAAGTTGAACTTTTGCATTTGGGTGGCTGTAACAGGGTCATTTATAAAATGGGCTTGTCAAAATACAGTCAAAAGCCTATAAATCATAAATAAAAAATCAGAACTTCACAAAAATTCATGAGCATATGTGTCATAACAATGTGAAGAAGCATGCAAAGTTACATGGAGATCGGACCATAGGTGGCGCTATAACTGTTAAAAAGCTTTAAAACCATATATTTCCTATGGTAAATTGCCTATATTGGCTGTAAATGTTTTTTTCCATCTATTATGTCAGTGTTTAAATGTATGCTAAATAAAATTTAATGTCTTTTGATGCTTTTGTGCTTAGCGGCCTCAAAGGCCTTAACTGCTTGAACACCGCTAAATGCTGCTTGCAGCTTTAATTATTATTATTTTCCCCTAAAACGCATCGTGCAGCCCAAACTGTAAGTGCTAGAGACTTGATATTTGGGATTAAGGTAGCACAGAAATCGAGGAGAGGTTGAGAGACTATGAGCCCGATTGGCCCATAGGTGGCGCTATAGCAATCAATTGCGCGAAACTGGTCATAACTCCTAGACCGTAAGTCGTAGAGTCAAGTGTCTTATATCACTGGAAAGCTGAACTCATGACTTAAAAAACGTATATCTCCGATTTCATTTCCGGTATGCAAATTTTTCCGCCATTTTGAATTTTGTCAAAAAACTACTTTTGCGAACTAGTCCCTGGTTTTTTGCCCGATCGGAACCAAACCAGTGCATAAATGTTCTCTGGAGTCTGAATATCAATAATTATCGAAAAAAAGTTGAAATTTTGATTTCCGGTCGCTAGGGGGCGCAAAATGAACGTTGTGGGAGGAGCCTATTTTACTAAAATGGCTATAACTCAAGAAGTAAATTAGATATCTTCACCAAACTTGACACACATGTGTAAGAGGACATTCTGGGGTCACAGTAAAAAAACCGCGTCGGTCTAACACTAGGTGGCGCTATAAGATTAAAAAAACATAAAAGGGGGTGTGGCCACCTGACCGTTAGTCCGATTGACTTGAAAATTGGTGTGCAGTGTCTTGGTCCAAGGTGCCATGTATGTGTAAAAGGATATTGGCATATCTCAAAAAACATGGCTGCCATTGGCCAATGAAGTTTGAGCACCTTTTAAACAAGGTTAACAGAGGCCGATCAGAACGAAACTCAATGGGCATGTTCAACTCATGGCCCAAGAGGTCTGTAAGAGTTTTGAAAGAAATCGGCCACTAGTTGGCGCTAACGAGTTTTACGGCTCTGTAATCACGTGGTGTTGCACACATCCCATCAATATGCATATCAGTCGATAGATCTCCTCATTTTTAACAACTTTGCCTCTAGAACCATTGCTGTCAATCAAACCGTTCATTAAATATTCACGAATATGTTAAAAACCTACTTTTGCGAACTAGTCCCTGGTTTTTCGCCCGATCGGAACCAGACCAGTCTAGGACAATTCTCTGGACTCTCTAGATCAATAATTATCAAAAAAAAGTTGAACTTTGCCCTTTGGTCTGCTATAACAGGATCATTTATAAAAGGGGCGTGTCAAAACACACTCAAAAGCCTATAAATCATAAATAAAAACTCGGAACTTCACATAAATTGGTGAGCATATGTGACATAACATCATTAACAAGCATGCAAAGTTTCATGGAGATCGGACAATAGGTGGCGCTATAACTGTTAAAAATCGTAAAAACCATGTATTCCCTATGGTAAATTGCCAGTATTGACTGTAAATGGTTTGTTCCATCTAAGATCATATAATTTTCATATAATAACGTTCAAAACCAGTGCAGTACAATTCTCTGGACTCTCTAGAGCAATAATTATCAGAAAAGGTTGAACTTCTGCATTTTGATGGCTATAATAGGGTCACTTCAATGTGTAGCCTTGACCGAGTGTGCTCGAAAGCCTATATCTCTTCGATGAATGCTCAGATCTTATTAAAAACAAGTCTGAACATGTGGGCCATGACTCCAAATAATCATGAAAATTTTCGGACAGATTGGACAAAATAGGCCTGTATAACAGTTAAAAAGGTGAAAATGATATGAACATAATGGCCTATTAAGCCAATAAGTGGTATTTTACTGCCCCCTGCTGTTTAAAAAAAGTCATTTTGTCACACTACTCAACTATAATTAATATTTAGACTTTATAAATTCACTATTTTAACATTTACAATAACATTTAGTCAAAATTCATCTATTGAAGTGACAATTGAGTCACACCGGATCCTGAAGTTCCAAATGTCTCTATCTACAACAGAATGAGTGTGTGTAGATTAAATGATATGAAAAACATGGCATATTGTATAAGTAGGCTGTAATAGCACTGTTGTCCACTAGATGGAGCAGCAGCATTAGACATTTTTAATCTTTTTATCAGCTTTCAGCATTGGCTAACAAACAAATGCTTAAAGCATTTTCTTTAATTAGTTTTATATTATTACATTGCAAAGAAATATGTGAAATGCTCATATACCATTAAAACAGATTTTCACAATAACATATCCCAAAAATGTGTGTGTGTGTGTGTAAGCATGCATTATGGACTTAACATGATAAAAATGGTTTGCTTCAGTGAATAATACTGGAGAAATAAAGTAGTTGAAAATGAAAGTGAGCCAATAAGTGGTCTTCTACTGCCCTCTGCTGGCCACTCTTCTTATTAATAGTCTTTTCACATGTGCTTTTGCATTCATATGTATATAGACACTATAAAATCACTTATATAACAATTACTATTAAAACACATTCATATTCTGTCAGAGTGTATCAGTTCATTTGTACTGACACTTCACATCAATGCTAGCAATGTGGTAAATCATGGTGAATTGTGGTAGAACATGATTTTTCACAATAACATAACCCAAACGTGTGTACGTGTGTGTGCACATGTGTGTGTGTGTGTGTGTGTGTGTGTGTGAGAGAGAGAGAGCATGCATTATGGAGTTAACATGAAAAAAAAATGGTTTGCTTTAGTGTAGAATACTGGAGAAACAAAGTAGTTTAAAATTAAAGTGAGCCAATAAGTGGTCTTCTACTGCCCTCTGCTGGCCACTCTTCTTTTTAATAGTCTTTTCACATGTGCTTTTCCATTCATATGTATATAGACACTATAAAATCACTTATATAACAATTACTATTATAACACATGTATATTCTGTCAGAGTGTATCAGTTCAATTGTTCTGATGCTTCAAATAATTGCTATCAACGAGGTAAATCATGGTAAATAACGCCAGAAACATGGTAAATCATAGTAAAAAAGGTAAATCATGCTAGAATCCTGGTAAATTATTCTAGAATGTGCTATATCATGGTAAATCATCCTATAACATGGTATATCAAGGTAAACTATGGAAAATCATGTTAGATTCATGGTAAATCATACTGGAACATGGCAAATCATGAAAAATCACACTGAAATGTAGTATATCATGGTAAATCATGCTTGCTACATGCAACTTAATGTCTTTTGATGCTTTTGTGCTTAACGGCCTTAAAGGCCTTAACTGCTTGAACACCGCTAAATGCTGCTTGCAGCTTTAATTAGGTGTTCAAGCACAAAGTGCTGAAAACCTATTGTATTTGTAAGGATTTTTATTATTATTATTAGGTGTTCAAGCACGAAGTGCTGAAAACCTATTGTATTTGTAAGGATTTTTATTATTATTAGGTGTTCAAGCACGAAGTGCTGAAAACCTATTGTATTTGTAAGGATTTTTATTATTATTAGGTGTTCAAGCACGAAGTGCTGAAAACCTATTGTATTTGTAAGGATTTTTATTATTAGGTGTTCAAGCACGAAGTGCTGAAAACCTATTGTATTTGTACTGATTTTTATTATTATTATTCTCCGCTAAAACGCATCGTGCAGACCAAACCGTAAGTGCTAGAGACTTGAAACTTTGTCAGATGGTAGTACAAAAATCGAGGAGAGGTTATCAAATTATGAGCCCGATTGGCCCATAGGTGGCGCTATAGCAACCAATTGCGCAAAACTGCTCATAACTCCTAGACCGTATGTCGTAGACTCAAGTGTCTTATATCTCTGGAAAGCTGGAAACCTGAAGTAAAAAACGTATATCTCCGATTTCATTTCCGCCATGATAGATTTTCCGCCATTTTGAATTTTGTCGAAAAACTACTTTTGCGAACTAGTCCCTGGTTTTTCGCCCGATCGGAACCAAACCAGTGCCAAAATGTTCTCTGGAGTCTGAATATGAATAATTATCGAAAAAAAGTTGAAATTTTGATTCACGGTTGCTAGGGGGCGCAAAATGAACGTTGTGGGCGGAGCCTATTTTACTAAAATGGCTATAACTCAAGAAGTAAATGAGATAGCTTCACCAAACTCGGTACACATGTGAATAAGTTCATTCTGAGGTCACAGTAAAAAAATCGCGACGATTGGGCACTAGGTGGCGCTATAACATTAAAAAAACTTAAATAGGGCTATGACCACCTGACCGTTGGTCCGATTGACTTGAAAATTGGTATGCAGTGTCTTGGTCCAAGGCCCCATGTATGTATAAAAGGACATTGGCTTATCTCAAAAAACATGGCCCCCATCGGCCAATGAAGTTTGAGCACCTGTGAGACGAGGTTAACGGAGGCCGATCGGAACGAAACTCGATGGGCATGTTCGACTCATGGCCCAAGAGGTCTGTAAGAGTTTTGAAAGAAATCGGCCACTAGTTGGCGCTAACGAGTTTTACGGCTCTGTAATCACGTGGTGTGGCACATATCCCCACAAAATGCATATCATTTGATAGATCTCCTCATGCTGAACAACTTTGCCTCTAGAACCATTGCTGTCAATCAAATCGTTCATTAAATATTCACAAATATGTTTAAAACCTACTTTTGCAAACTAGTCCTAGGATTTTCGCCCGATCGGAACCAGACCAGTCTAGGACAATTCTCTGGACTCTCTAGATCAATAATTATCAAAAAAAGTTGAAATTTGGCATTTGGTTGACTATAACAGGGTCATTTATAAAATGGGCGTGGCAAAATATAGTCAAAAGCCTATAAATCCTATACGAAAACTCAGAACTTCACAAAAATTGGTGAGCATATGTGACATAACATCCTTAAAAAGCATGCCAAATTTTATGGAGATCGGACCATAGGTGGCGCTATAACTGTTAAAAAGCTTTTAAACTATGTATTTCCTATGGTAAATTGCCTGTATTTGCTGTAAATGGTGTTTTGCATTTATTATCATGTAATGTTCATATCATAATGTTCAAAACCAGTGCAGTACAATTCTCTGGACTCTCTAGATCAATAATTATCAGAAAAAGTTGAACAACTTCATTTGGATGGCTATAATAGGGTCACTTCACAATGTAGCCATGACCTAGTGTCCCCAAAAGCTTATATCTCTTCAATGAATGCTCAGATCTTCTTAAAAACAAGTCAGAACATGTGCCATATGACTCCAAACAATCATGAAAAATTTCAGACAGATCGGACAAGATTTGCCTCTATAACAGTTAAAAATGGGAAAATTAAATGAATATAATGGCATATTAAGCCAATAAGTAGTATTTTACTGCCCCCTGCTGTTTAAAATATGAATTATACTTGAGTAGTGTGACAAAATTACTATTTAGACTTTATAAAATTACTATTTTAACATTTACAATCACATTAAGTCTAATTTCATCTATTGAAGTATCACTATTGACAATTCTGTCACATTGACAAATGTGAATCCTGAATGAGACATAGTTCAAATCTCTGTATCTACAACAGAATGTGTGTGTAGTCCTATGTTTCTGAATAAATTCTGAATAATCTGATTAATAGTTTGCAAAGACATGTATGAAATAACATTCAAATATATTTTCATAATGATTTTGTGTGTGTGTGTGTGTGTGTGTGTGTGTGTGTGTGTGTGTGTGTGTGTGTGTAAGCTTGCATAAAGGAGTTAAAATGGAAAAACTGTCAAAATGAAAGTGGCCAGCAGAGGGCAGTAGAAGACCACTTATTGGCTCATTCTACTTATTAATGAAGTCTTTTAACAGGTGCATTCATATTTAGACACTATAAAATCACTTGTATAACAATTACTATTATAACACAATCATATTTTGTCAGAGTTTATCACTTCATTTGTACTGACACTTCACATCAATGCTAGCAATGTGGTAAATCATGATAAACTATGGTAAATCATGCTAGAATCACGGTACTCTATGGCAGTGTTGGGAACCCTAATCAAACACACCTGATTCAACTCATCAGCTCATAATCACATAGGTTATTGAGCTGATGAGTTGAATCAGGTGTGATTGATTAGAGAGACAGAGAAAACGGGTCCTTCAGGACAGGTTTGGGAACCACTGCTCTATGGTAAATCATCCTAGAACGTAGTAAATCATACTAGAACTTGGTAAATCATGGTAAATCATGCTAGATTCATGGTAAATCATACTGGAACATGGTAAATCATGAAAAATCACACTAAAATGTGGTATATCATGGTAAATCATGCTAAAACATGGTCTATTCCATCTATGATATCAGTGGTTAAATGCTTGCTACATAAAACGTAATGTCTTTTGATGCTTGTGTGGTTAAAAATCTTAAATGCCTTAACTGCTTGAACACCGCTAAATGCTGCTTGCAGCTTTAATTAGGTGTTCAAGCACGAAGTGCTGAAAACCTATTGTATTTGTACTGATTTTTATTATTATTATTCTCCGCTAAAACGCATCGTGCAGACCAAACCGTAAGTGCTAGAGACTTGAAACTTTGTCAGATGGTAGTACAAAAATCGAGGAGAGGTTATCAAATTATGAGCCCGATTGGCCCATAGGTGGCGCTATAGCAACCAATTGCGCAAAACTGCTCATAACTCCTAGACCGTATGTTGTAGACTCAAGTGTCTTATATCTCTGGAAAGCTGGAAACCTGAAGTAAAAAACGTATATCTCCGATTTCATTTCCGCCATGATAGATTTTCCGCCATTTTGAATTTTGTCGAAAAACTACTTTTGCGAACTAGTCCCTGGTTTTTTGCCCGATCGGAACCAAACCAGTGCCAAAATGTTCTCTGGAGTCTGAATATCAATAATTATCGAAAAAAAGTTGAAATTTTGATTCACGGTCGCTAGGGGGCGCAAAATGAACGTTGTGGGCGGAGCCTATTTTACTAAAATGGCTATAACTCAAGAAGTAAATGAGATAGCTTCACCAAACTCGGTACACATGTGAATAAGTTCATTCTGAGGTCACAGTAAAAAAATCGCGACGATTGGGCACTAGGTGGCGCTATAACATTAAAAAAACTTAAATAGGGCTATGACCACCTGACCGTTGGTCCGATTGACTTGAAAATTGGTATGCAGTGTCTTGGTCCAAGGCCCCATGTATGTATAAAAGGACATTGGCTTATCTCAAAAAACATGGCCCCCATCGGCCAATGAAGTTTGAGCACCTGTGAGACGAGGTTAACGGAGGCCGATCGGAACGAAACTCGATGGGCATGTTCGACTCATGGCCCAAGAGGTCTGTAAGAGTTTTGAAAGAAATCGGCCACTAGTTGGCGCTAACGAGTTTTACGGCTCTGTAATCACGTGGTGTGGCACATATCCCCACAAAATGCATATCATTTGATAGATCTCCTCATGCTGAACAACTTTGCCTCTAGAACCATTGCTGTCAATCAAATCGTTCATTAAATATTCACAAATATGTTTAAAACCTACTTTTGCAAACTAGTCCTAGGATTTTCGCCCGATCGGAACCAGACCAGTCTAGGACAATTCTCTGGACTCTCTAGATCAATAATTATCAAAAAAAGTTGAAATTTGGCATTTGGTTGGCTATAACAGGGTCATTTATAAAATGGGCGTGGCAAAATATAGTCAAAAGCCTATAAATCCTATACGAAAACTCAGAACTTCACAAAAATTGGTGAGCATATGTGACATAACATCCTTAAAAAGCATGCCAAATTTTATGGAGATCGGACCATAGGTGGCGCTATAACTGTTAAAAAGCTTTTAAACAATGTATTTCCTATGGTAAATTGCCTGTATTTGCTGTAAATGGTGTTTTGCATTTATTATCATGTAATGTTCATATCATAATGTTCAAAACCAGTGCAGTACAATTCTCTGGACTCTCTAGATCAATAATTATCAGAAAAAGTTGAACAACTTCATTTGGATGGCTATAATAGGGTCACTTCACAATGTAGCCATGACCTAGTGTCCCCAAAAGCTTATATCTCTTCAATGAATGCTCAGATCTTCTTAAAAACAAGTCAGAACATGTGCCATATGACTCCAAACAATCATGAAAAATTTCAGACAGATCGGACAAGATTTGCCTCTATAACAGTTAAAAATGGGAAAATTAAATGAATATAATGGCATATTAAGCCAATAAGTAGTATTTTACTGCCCCCTGCTGTTTAAAATATGAATTATACTTGAGTAGTGTGACAAAATTACTATTTAGACTTTATAAAATTACTATTTTAACATTTACAATCACATTAAGTCTAATTTCATCTATTGAAGTATCACTATTGACAATTCTGTCACATTGACAAATGTGAATCCTGAATGAGACATAGTTCAAATCTCTGTATCTACAACAGAATGTGTGTGTAGTCCTATGTTTCTGAATAAATTCTGAATAATCTGATTAATAGTTTGCAAAGACATGTATGAAATAACATTCAAATATATTTTCATAATGATTTTGTGTGTGTGTGTGTGTGTGTGTGTGTGTGTGTGTGTGTGTGTGTGTGTGTGTGTGTGTGTGTGTGTGTGTGTGTAAGCTTGCATAAAGGAGTTAAAATGGAAAAACTGTCAAAATGAAAGTGGCCAGCAGAGGGCAGTAGAAGACCACTTATTGGCTCATTCTACTTATTAATGAAGTCTTTTAACAGGTGCATTCATATTTAGACACTATAAAATCACTTGTATAACAATTACTATTATAACACAATCATATTTTGTCAGAGTTTATCACTTCATTTGTACTGACACTTCACATCAATGCTAGCAATGTGGTAAATCATGATAAACTATGGTAAATCATGCTAGAATCACGGTACTCTATGGCAGTGTTGGGAACCCTAATCAAACACACCTGATTCAACTCATCAGCTCATAATCACATAGGTTATTGAGCTGATGAGTTGAATCAGGTGTGATTGATTAGAGAGACAGAGAAAACGGGTCCTTCAGGACAGGTTTGGGAACCACTGCTCTATGGTAAATCATCCTAGAACGTAGTAAATCATACTAGAACTTGGTAAATCATGGTAAATCATGCTAGATTCATGGTAAATCATACTGGAACATGGTAAATCATGAAAAATCACACTAAAATGTGGTATATCATGGTAAATCATGCTAAAACATGGTCTATTCCATCTATGATATCAGTGGTTAAATGCTTGCTACATAAAACGTAATGTCTTTTGATGCTTGTGTGGTTAAAAATCTTAAATGCCTTAACTGCTTGAACACCGCTAAATGCTGCTTGCAGCTTTAATTATTATTAGGTGTTCAAGCACGAAGTGCTGAAAACCTATTGTATTTGTGCTGATTTTTATTATTATTATTATTATTATTATTCTGCCGTAAAACGCATCGTGCAGACCAAACCGTAAGTGCTAGAGACTTGATATTTGGGTTTAAGGTAGCACAGAAATCGAGGAGAGGTTGAGAGAATATGAGCCCGATTGGCCCATAGGTGGCGCTGTAGTAACAAAAACGCGAAACTGCTCATAACTCCTAAACCGTATGTCGTACACTCAAGTGTCTTATATCATTGGAAAGCTGGACTTCTGACTTAAAAAACGTATATCTCCGATTTCATTTCCGGTATGCAAATTTTTCCGCCATTTTGAATTTTGTCGAAAAACTACTTTTGCGAACTAGTCCCTGGTTTTTCGCCCGATCGGAACCAAACCAGTGCAGAAATGTTCTCTGGAGTCTGAATATCAATAATTATCGAAAAAAAGTTGAAATTTTGATTCACGGTCGCTAGGGGGCGCAAAATGAACGTTGTGGGCGGAGCCTATTTTACTAAAATGGCTATAACTCAAGAAGTAAATGAGATAGCTTCACCAAACTCGGTACACATGTGAATAAGTTCATTCTGAGGTCACAGTAAAAAAATCGCGACGATTGGGCACTAGGTGGCGCTATAACATTAAAAAAACATAAATAGGGCTATGACCACCTGACCGTTGGTCCGATTGACTTGAAAATTGGTATGCAGTGTCTTGGTCCAAGGCCCCATGTATGTATAAAAGGACATTGGCGTATCTCAAAAAACATGGCCGCCATCGGCCAATGAAGTTTGAGCACCTGTGAGACGAGGTTAACGGAGGCCGATCGGAACGAAACTCGATGGGCATGTTCGACTCATGGCCCAAGAGGTCTGTAAGAGTTTTGAAAGAAATCGGCCACTAGTTGGCGCTAACAAGTTTTACGGCTCTGTAATCACGTGGTGTGGCACACATCCCCACAAAATGCATATCATTTGATAGATCTCCTCATGCTGAACAACTTTGCCTCTAGAACCATTGCTGTCAATCAAATCGTTCATTAAATATTCACAAATATGTTTAAAACCTACTTTTGCGAACTAGTCCTAGGATTTTCGCCCGATCGGAACCAGACCAGTCTAGGACAATTCTCTGGACTCTCTAGATCAATAATTATCAAAAAAAAGTTGAAATTTGGCATTTGGTTGGCTATAACAGGGTCATTTATAAAATGGGCGTGGCAAAATATAGTCAAAAGCCTATAAATCCTATACGAAAACTCAGAACTTCACAAAAATTGGTGAGCATATGTGACATAACATCCTTAAAAAGCATGCCAAATTTTATGGAGATCGGACCATAGGTGGCGCTATAACTGTTAAAAAGCTTTGAAACAATGTATTTCCTATGGTAAATTGCCTGTATTTGCTGTAAATGGTGTTTTGCATTTATTATCATGTAATGTTCATATCATAATGTTCAAAACCAGTGCAGTACAATTCTCTGGACTCTCTAGATCAATAATTATCAGAGAAAGTTGAACAACTTCATTTGGATGGCTATAATAGGGTCACTTCACAATGTAGCCATGACCTAGTGTCCCCAAAAGCTTATATCTCTTCAATGAATGCTCAGATCTTCTTAAAAACAAGTCAGAACATGTGCCATATGACTCCAAACAATCATGAAAAATTTCAGACAGATCGGACAAAATTTGCCTCTATAACAGTTAAAAATGGGAAAATTAAATGAATATAATGGCATATTAAGCCAATAAGTAGTATTTTACTGCCCCCTGCTGTTTAAAATATGAATTATACTTGAGTAGTGTGACAAAATTACTATTTAGACTTTATAAAATTACTATTTTAACATTTACAATCACATTAAGTCAAATTTCATCTATTGAAGTATCACTATTGACAATTCTGTCACATTGACAAATGTGAATCCTGAATGAGACATAGTTCAAATCTCTGTATCTACAACAGAATGTGTGTGTAGTCCTATGTTTCTGAATAAATTCTGAATAATCTGATTAATAGTTTGCAAAGACATGTATGAAATAACATTCAAATATATTTTCATAATGATTTTGTGTGTGTGTGTGTGTGTGTGTGTAAGCTTGCATAAAGGAGTTAAAATGGAAAAACTGTCAAAATGAAAGTGGCCAGCAGAGGGCAGTAGAAGACCACTTATTGGCTCATTCTACTTATTAATGAAGTCTTTTAACAGGTGCATTCATATTTAGACACTATAAAATCACTTGTATAACAATTACTATTATAACACAATCATATTTTCTCAGAGTTTATCACTTCATTTGTTCTGACACTTCACATCAATGCTAGCAATGTGGTAAATCATGATAAACTATGGTAAATCATGCTAGAATCACAGTACTCTATGGCAGTGTTGGGAACCCTAATCAAACACACCTGATTCAACTCATCAGCTCATAATCACATAGGTTAATGAGCTGATGAGTTGAATCAGGTGTGATTGATTAGAGAGACAGAGAAAACGGGTCCTTCAGGACAGGTTTGGGAACCACTGCTCTATGGTAAATCATCCTAGAACGTAGTAAATCATACTAGAACTTGGTAAATCATGGTAAATCATGCTAGATTCATGGTAAATCATACTGGAACATGGTAAATCATGAAAAATCACACTAAAATGTGGTATATCATGGTAAATCATGCTAAAACATGGTCTATTCCATCTATGATATCAGTGGTTAAATGCTTGCTACATAAAACGTAATGTCTTTTGATGCTTGTGTGGTTAAAAATCTTAAATGCCTTAACTGCTTGAACACCGCTAAATGCTGCTTGCAGCTTTAATTAGGTGTTCAAGCACGAAGTGCTGAAAACCTATTGTATTTGTGCTGATTTTTATTAGGTGTTCAAGCACGAAGTGCTGAAAACCTATTGTATTTGTGCTGATTTTTAGGTGTTCAAGCACGAAGTGCTGAAAACCTATTGTATTTGTGCTGATTTTTATTATTATTATTATTATTATTCTGCCGTAAAACGCATCGTGCAGACCAAACCGTAAGTGCTAGAGACTTGATATTTGGGTTTAAGGTAGCACAGAAATCGAGGAGACGTTGAGAGAATATGAGCCCGATTGGCCCATAGGTGGCGCTGTAGTAACAAAAACGCGAAACTGCTCATAACTCCTAAACCGTATGTCGTACACTCAAGTGTCTTATATCATTGGAAAGCTGGACTTCTGACTTAAAAAACGTATATCTCCGATTTCATTTCCGGTATGCAAATTTTTCCGCCATTTTGAATTTTGTCGAAAAACTACTTTTGCGAACTAGTCCCTGGTTTTTCGCCCGATCGGAACCAAACCAGTGCAGAAATGTTCTCTGGAGTCTGAATATCAATAATTATCAAAAAAAAGTTGAAATTTTGATTCATGTTCGCTAGGGGGCGCAAAATAAACGCTGTGGGCGGAGCCTATTTTACTAAAATGGTTATAACTCAAGAAGTAATTGAGATAGCTTCACCAAACTCGGTACACATGTGAATGAGTTCATTCTGAGGTCACAGTAAAAAAATCGCGACGATCAAACACTAGGTGGCGCTGTAATGTGAAAAAAACATAAAAAGGGCTCTGACCAGCTGACCGTTAGTCCGATTGACTTGAAAATTGGTAAGCAGTGTCTTGGTCCAAGGCCCCATGTATGTGTATGAGGACATTGGCGTATCTAAAAAAACATGGCCGCCATCGACCAATGAAGTTTGAGCACCAATGAGACGAGGTTAACGGAGGCCGATCGGAACGAAACTCGATGGGCACGTTCGACTTATGGCCCTAGAGGCCTGTAAGAATTTTGAAAGAAATCGGCCACTAGTTGGCGCTAACGAGTTTTACGGCTCTGTAATCACTTGGTGTTGCACACATCCCCACAAAATGCATATCATTTGATAGATCTCCTCATGTTGAACAAATTTGCCTCTAGAACCATTGCTGTCAATCAAACCGTTCATTAAATATTCACGAATATGTTAAAAACCTACTTTTGCGAACTAGTCCCTGGTTTTTCGCCCGATCGGAAACAGACCAGTCTAAGACAATTCTCTGGACTCTCTAGATCAATAATTATCAAAAAAAAGTTGAACTTTACCCTATGGTTCACTATAACAGGGTCATTTAGAAAAGGGGCGTGTCAAAATACACTCAAAAGCCTATAAATCGTAAATAAAAAATCAGAACTTCACAAAAATTGATGAGCATATGTGTCATAACATGGTGAAGAAGCATGCACAGTTTCATGGAGATCGGACCATAAGTGGCGCTATAACTGTTAAAAAGCTTTAAAACCATATATATCTTATGGTAAATTGCCTGTTTAAAACCAGTGCAGTACAATTCTCTGGACTCTCTAGAATAGATCAATAATTGTCAGAAAAGGTATAACTTCTTCATTTGGATGGCTATAATAGGGTGAAAGACCAGCTGTGATGACTATATTAAACAGCTTTGATGACTATAACAGCCAATAAGTGGCATTTTACAATAAGTGGACCTGCTGTCATTTTATCATACTACTCCCTAATATTGTTATATATAATTCATATTTAGACTTTATAAAATCATTATTTTAACATTTACAATCACATTCATGTATTATTCACAATTGTGTCACAGGAAGGCTCAGGCTGAAAACGAACGTTAGGCCACGCCCTCACAGTACAAATTCACTCATAACTCGAAAACGCGAACTCCCTGCGCGCTCAAATTTGGATGGTAAAGTCCTCTATTGGGCCTTGATCGAAATCTATCGTCGCGGGCCTCGGGAGCGCCCCCCCGCGGATCGCTAATTCGAGAGACCCCCGAGTTTGAACGGCTGTAACTCTCGACCTAGACCACCTAGATTCTTGTGCGATAGCTCGTTAGAAAGGGCTCGTCCTCATCTAGCTTCGATTCGAGTTTGGTGCGATTCGGCCAGGGCATTCCCGAGATATAAGCCCCAAAATATATGCTTTTGAACGGGCATAACTCCCGGCCCCGATCGGCCACCAACACCGGGATGGTCTCGTTCAACAGGGCTCTTCGGACATTATCTAAGTTCTGAGTTTCAGATTTTTTCACTTTCTCGTTCCCGAGATATAAGTGAAAAACCAAATTTCCATTCATTCATTTCAACTCTATATAGGCTGTAATACCACTGTTGTCCACTAGAGGGAGCAGCAGTATTAGACATGTTCAATCTTTTTATCAGCTTTCAGCATTGGCTAACAAACAAATGCTTAAAGCTATTTTTTATTATTATGATGGACTGGTAATACAGTTTAAATATCATTACATCACAAAGAAATATGTGAAATGCTTATAGACCATTAAAAGAGATTTTTCACAATAATGTATGTGTGTGTGTGTCTGTGTGTGTGTGTGTCTGTGTGTGTGTGTCTGTGTGTGTAAGCATGCCTTATGGAGTTAACATGAAAAATCTGGTTTGCTTTAGTGCAGAATGAAAAAAAAAAGCTTCAAAACCATGTATTTCCTATGGTAAATTGCCTGTATTAGCTGTAAATGGTCTTTTCCATCTACAGTCATATAATGTTCATATCATAATGTTCAAAACCATCATAAATCATTCTAGAATGTGGTATATCATGGTAAATCATCCTATAACATGGTAAATCATGCTAGAATCATATTAAATCATACTAGAATGTGTTCAATTGTGGTAAACCAGGCTAGAGCAGGGTAAATCATGGTGAATCATACTAGAACTTGGTATATCATGGTAAACTATGGTAAATCATGCTAGATTCATGGTAAATCATACTGTAACATGGTAAATCATGAAAAATCACACAAAAATTTGGTATATCATGGTAAATCATGCCAAAACAAGGTCTATTCCATCTATGATGTCAGTGTTTAAATGCTTGCTACATGAAACTTAATGTCTTTTGATGCTTTTGAGCTTAACTGCCTTAACTGCTTGAACACCGCTAAATGCTGCTTGCAGCTTTAATTAGGTGTTCAAGCACGAAGTGCTGAAAACCTATTGTATTTGTGCTGATTTTTATTATTATTATTATTATTATTATTATTCTGCCGTAAAACGCATCGTGCAGACCAAACCGTAAGTGCTAGAGACTTGATATTTGGGTTTAAGGTAGCACAGAAATCGAGGAGAGGTTGAGAGAATATGAGCCCGATTGGCCCATAGGTGGCGCTGTAGTAACAAAAACGCGAAACTGCTCATAACTCCTAAACCGTATGTCGTACACTCAAGTGTCTTATATCATTGGAAAGCTGGACTTCTGACTTAAAAAACGTATATCTCCGATTTCATTTCCGGTATGCAAATTTTTCCGCCATTTTGAATTTTGTCGAAAAACTACTTTTGCGAACTAGTCCCTGGTTTTTCGCCCGATCGGAACCAAACCAGTGCAGAAATGTTCTCTGGAGTCTGAATATCAATAATTATCAAAAAAAAGTTGAAATTTTGATTCATGTTCGCTAGGGGGCGCAAAATAAACGCTGTGGGCGGAGCCTATTTTACTAAAATGGTTATAACTCAAGAAGTAATTGAGATAGCTTCACCAAACTCGGTACACATGTGAATGAGTTCATTCTGAGGTCACAGTAAAAAAATCGCGACGATCAAACACTAGGTGGCGCTGTAATGTGAAAAAAACATAAAAAGGGCTCTGACCAGCTGACCGTTAGTCCGATTGACTTGAAAATTGGTAAGCAGTGTCTTGGTCCAAGGCCCCATGTATGTGTATGAGGACATTGGCGTATCTAAAAAAACATGGCCGCCATCGACCAATGAAGTTTGAGCACCAATGAGACGAGGTTAACGGAGGCCGATCGGAACGAAACTCGATGGGCACGTTCGACTTATGGCCCTAGAGGCCTGTAAGAATTTTGAAAGAAATCGGCCACTAGTTGGCGCTAACGAGTTTTACGGCTCTGTAATCACTTGGTGTTGCACACATCCCCACAAAATGCATATCATTTGATAGATCTCCTCATGTTGAACAAATTTGCCTCTAGAACCATTGCTGTCAATCAAACCGTTCATTAAATATTCACGAATATGTTAAAAACCTACTTTTGCGAACTAGTCCCTGGTTTTTCGCCCGATCGGAAACAGACCAGTCTAAGACAATTCTCTGGACTCTCTAGATCAATAATTATCAAAAAAAAGTTGAACTTTACCCTATGGTTCACTATAACAGGGTCATTTAGAAAAGGGGCGTGTCAAAATACACTCAAAAGCCTATAAATCGTAAATAAAAAATCAGAACTTCACAAAAATTGATGAGCATATGTGTCATAACATGGTGAAGAAGCATGCACAGTTTCATGGAGATCGGACCATAAGTGGCGCTATAACTGTTAAAAAGCTTTAAAACCATATATATCTTATGGTAAATTGCCTGTTTAAAACCAGTGCAGTACAATTCTCTGGACTCTCTAGAATAGATCAATAATTGTCAGAAAAGGTATAACTTCTTCATTTGGATGGCTATAATAGGGTGAAAGACCAGCTGTGATGACTATATTAAACAGCTTTGATGACTATAACAGCCAATAAGTGGCATTTTACAATAAGTGGACCTGCTGTCATTTTATCATACTACTCCCTAATATTGTTATATATAATTCATATTTAGACTTTATAAAATCATTATTTTAACATTTACAATCACATTCATGTATTATTCACAATTGTGTCACAGGAAGGCTCAGGCTGAAAACGAACGTTAGGCCACGCCCTCACAGTACAAATTCACTCATAACTCGAAAACGCGAACTCCCTGCGCGCTCAAATTTGGATGGTAAAGTCCTCTATTGGGCCTTGATCGAAATCTATCGTCGCGGGCCTCGGGAGCGCCCCCCCCGCGGATCGCTAATTCGAGAGACCCCCGAGTTTGAACGGCTGTAACTCTCGACCTAGACCACCTAGATTCTTGTGCGATAGCTCGTTAGAAAGGGCTCGTCCTCATCTAGCTTCGATTCGAGTTTGGTGCGATTCGGCCAGGGCATTCCCGAGATATAAGCCCCAAAATATATGCTTTTGAACGGGCATAACTCCCGGCCCCGATCGGCCACCAACACCGGGATGGTCTCGTTCAACAGGGCTCTTCGGACATTATCTAAGTTCTGAGTTTCAGATTTTTTCATTATTATTATTATTCTCCGCTAAAACGCATCGTGCAGACCAAACCGTAAGTGTTAGAGACTTGAAACGTTGTCAGATGGTAGTACAAAAATCGAGGAGAGGTTATCAAATTATGAGCCCGATTGGCCCATAGGTGGCGCTATAGCAACCAATTGCGCAAAACTGCTCATAACTCCTAGACCGTATGTCGTAGACTCAAGTGTCTTATATCTCTGGAAAGCTGGAAACCTGAAGTAAAAAACGTATATCTCCGATTTCATTTCCGCCATGATAGATTTTCCGCCATTTTGAATTTTGTCGAAAAACTACTTTTGCGAACTAGTCCCTGGTTTTTCGCCCGATCGGAACCAAACCAGTGCCAAAATGTTCTCTGGAGTCTGAATATCAATAATTATCGAAAAAAAGTTGAAATTTTGATTCACGGTCGCTAGGGGGCGCAAAATGAACGTTGTGGGCGGAGCCTATTTTACTAAAATGGCTATAACTCAAGAAGTAAATGAGATAGCTTCACCAAACTCGGTACACATGTGAATAAGTTCATTCTGAGGTCACAGTAAAAAAATCGCGACGATTGGGCACTAGGTGGCGCTATAACATTAAAAAAACTTAAATAGGGCTATGACCACCTGACCGTTGGTCCGATTGACTTGAAAATTGGTATGCAGTGTCTTGGTCCAAGGCCCCATGTATGTATAAAAGGACATTGGCTTATCTCAAAAAACATGGCCCCCATCGGCCAATGAAGTTTGAGCACCTGTGAGACGAGGTTAACGGAGGCCGATCGGAACGAAACTCGATGGGCATGTTCGACTCATGGCCCAAGAGGTCTGTAAGAGTTTTGAAAGAAATCGGCCACTAGTTGGCGCTAACGAGTTTTACGGCTCTGTAATCACGTGGTGTGGCACATATCCCCACAAAATGCATATCATTTGATAGATCTCCTCATGCTGAACAACTTTGCCTCTAGAACCATTGCTGTCAATCAAATCGTTCATTAAATATTCACAAATATGTTTAACACCTACTTTTGCAAACTAGTCCTAGGATTTTCGCCCGATCGGAACCAGACCAGTCTAGGACAATTCTCTGGACTCTCTAGATCAATAATTATCAAAAAAAGTTGAAATTTGCCATTTGGTTGGCTATAACAGGGTCATTTATAAAATGGGCGTGGCAAAATATAGTCAAAAGCCTATAAATCCTATACGAAAACTCAGAACTTCACAAAAATTGGTGAGCATATGTGACATAACATCCTTAAAAAGCATGCCAAATTTTATGGAGATCGGACCATAGGTGGCGCTATAACTGTTAAAAAGCTTTTAAACAATGTATTTCCTATGGTAAATTGCCTGTATTTGCTGTAAATGGTGTTTTGCATTTATTATCATGTAATGTTCATATCATAATGTTCAAAACCAGTGCAGTACAATTCTCTGGACTCTCTAGATCAATAATTATCAGAAAAAGTTGAACAACTTCATTTGGATGGCTATAATAGGGTCACTTCACAATGTAGCCATGACCTAGTGTCCCCAAAAGCTTATATCTCTTCAATGAATGCTCAGATCTTCTTAAAAACAAGTCAGAACATGTGCCATATGACTCCAAACAATCATGAAAAATTTCAGACAGATCGGACAAGATTTGCCTCTATAACAGTTAAAAATGGGAAAATTAAATGAATATAATGGCATATTAAGCCAATAAGTAGTATTTTACTGCCCCCTGCTGTTTAAAATATGAATTATACTTGAGTAGTGTGACAAAATTACTATTTAGACTTTATAAAATTACTATTTTAACATTTACAATCACATTAAGTCTAATTTCATCTATTGAAGTATCACTATTGACAATTCTGTCACATTGACAAATGTGAATCCTGAATGAGACATAGTTCAAATCTCTGTATCTACAACAGAATGTGTGTGTAGTCCTATGTTTCTGAATAAATTCTGAATAATCTGATTAATAGTTTGCAAAGACATGTATGAAATAACATTCAAATATATTTTCATAATGATTTTGTGTGTGTGTGTGTGTGTGTGTGTGTGTGTGTGTGTGTGTGTGTGTGTGTGTGTGTGTGTGTGTAAGCTTGCATAAAGGAGTTAAAATGGAAAAACTGTCAAAATGAAAGTGGCCAGCAGAGGGCAGTAGAAGACCACTTATTGGCTCATTCTACTTATTAATGAAGTCTTTTAACAGGTGCATTCATATTTAGACACTATAAAATCACTTGTATAACAATTACTATTATAACACAATCATATTTTGTCAGAGTTTATCACTTCATTTGTACTGACACTTCACATCAATGCTAGCAATGTGGTAAATCATGATAAACTATGGTAAATCATGCTAGAATCACGGTACTCTATGGCAGTGTTGGGAACCCTAATCAAACACACCTGATTCAACTCATCAGCTCATAATCACATAGGTTATTGAGCTGATGAGTTGAATCTGGTGTGATTGATTAGAGAGACAGAGAAAACGGGTCCTTCAGGACAGGTTTGGGAACCACTGCTCTATGGTAAATCATCCTAGAACGTAGTAAATCATACTAGAACTTGGTAAATCATGGTAAATCATGCTAGATTCATGGTAAATCATACTGGAACATGGTAAATCATGAAAGATCACACTAAAATGTGGTATATCATGGTAAATCATGCTAAAACATGGTCTATTCCATCTATGATATCAGTGGTTAAATGCTTGCTACATAAAACGTAATGTCTTTTGATGCTTGTGTGGTTAAAAATCTTAAATGCCTTAACTGCTTGAACACCGCTAAATGCTGCTTGCAGCTTTAATTATTATTATTATTATTATTATTCTGCCGTAAAACGCATCGTGCAGACCAAACCGTAAGTGCTAGAGACTTGAAACTTTGTCAGATGGTAGTACAAAAATCGAGGAGAGGTTATCAAATTATGAGCCCGATTGGCCCATAGGTGGCGCTATAGCAACCAATTGCGCAAAACTGCTCATAACTCCTAGACCGTATGTCGTAGACTCAAGTGTCTTATATCTCTGGAAAGCTGGAAACCTGAAGTAAAAAACGTATATCTCCGATTTCATTTCCGCCATGATAGATTTTCCGCCATTTTGAATTTTGTCGAAAAACTACTTTTGCGAACTAGTCCCTGGTTTTTCGCCCGATCGGAACCAAACCAGTGCCAAAATGTTCTCTGGAGTCTGAATATAAATAATTATCGAAAAAAAGTTGAAATTTTGATTCACGGTCGCTAGGGGGCGCAAAATGAACGTTGTGGGCGGAGCCTATTTTACTAAAATGGCTATAACTCAAGAAGTAAATGAGATAGCTTCACCAAACTCGGTACACATGTGAATAAGTTCATTCTGAGGTCACAGTAAAAAAATCGCGACGATTGGGCACTAGGTGGCGCTATAACATTAAAAAAACATAAATAGGGCTGTGACCACCTGACCATTGGTCCGATTGACTTGAAAATTGGTATGCAGTGTCTTGGTCCAAGGCCCCATGTATGTATAAAAGGACATTGGCGTATCTCAAAAAACATGGCCGCCATCGGCCAATGAAGTTTGAGCACCTGTGAGACGAGGTTAACGGAGGCCGATCGGAACGAAACTCGATGGGCATGTTCGACTCATGGCCCAAGAGGTCTGTAAGAGTTTTGAAAGAAATCGGCCACTAGTTGGCGCTAACAAGTTTTACGGCTCTGTAATCACGTGGTGTGGCACACATCCCCACAAAATGCATATCATTTGATAGATCTCCTCATGCTGAACAACTTTGCCTCTAGAACCATTGCTGTCAATCAAATCGTTCATTAAATATTCACAAATATGTTTAAAACCTACTTTTGCGAACTAGTCCTAGGATTTTCGCCCGATCGGAACCAGACCAGTCTAGGACAATTCTCTGGACTCTCTAGATCAATAATTATCAAAAAAAAGTTGAAATTTGGCATTTGGTTGGCTATAACAGGGTCATTTATAAAATGGGCGTGGCAAAATATAGTCAAAAGCCTATAAATCCTATACGAAAACTCAGAACTTCACAAAAATTGGTGAGCATATGTGACATAACATCCTTAAAAAGCATGCCAAATTTTATGGAGATCGGACCATAGGTGGCGCTATAACTGTTAAAAAGCTTTGAAACAATGTATTTCCTATGGTAAATTGCCTGTATTTGCTGTAAATGGTGTTTTGCATTTATTATCATGTAATGTTCATATCATAATGTTCAAAACCAGTGCAGTACAATTCTCTGGACTCTCTAGATCAATAATTATCAGAAAAAGTTGAACAACTTCATTTGGATGGCTATAATAGGGTCACTTCACAATGTAGCCATGACCTAGTGTCCCCAAAAGCTTATATCTCTTCAATGAATGCTCAGATCTTCTTAAAAACAAGTCAGAACATGTGCCATATGACTCCAAACAATCATGAAAAATTTCAGACAGATCGGACAAAATTTGCCTCTATAACAGTTAAAAATGGGAAAATTAAATGAATATAATGGCATATTAAGCCAATAAGTAGTATTTTACTGCCCCCTGCTGTTTAAAATATGAATTATACTTGAGTAGTGTGACAAAATTACTATTTAGACTTTATAAAATTACTATTTTAACATTTACAATCACATTAAGTCAAATTTCATCTATTGAAGTATCACTATTGACAATTCTGTCACATTGACAAATGTGAATCCTGAATGAGACATAGTTCAAATCTCTGTATCTACAACAGAATGTGTGTGTAGTCCTATGTTTCTGAATAAATTCTGAATAATCTGATTAATAGTTTGCAAAGACATGTATGAAATAACATTCAAATATATTTTCATAATGATTTTGTGTGTGTGTGTGTGTGTGTGTGTGTGTGTAAGCTTGCATAAAGGAGTTAAAATGGAAAAACTGTCAAAATGAAAGTGGCCTGCAGAGGGCAGTAGAAGACCACTTATTGGCTCATTCTACTTATTAATGAAGTCTTTTAACAGGTGCATTCATATTTAGACACTATAAAATCACTTGTATAACAATTACTATTATAACACAATCATATTTTCTCAGAGTTTATCACTTCATTTGTTCTGACACTTCACATCAATGCTAGCAATGTGGTAAATCATGATAAACTATGGTAAATCATGCTAGAATCACAGTACTCTATGGCAGTGTTGGGAACCCTAATCAAACACACCTGATTCAACTCATCAGCTCATAATCACATAGGTTAATGAGCTGATGAGTTGAATCAGGTGTGATTGATTAGAGAGACAGAGAAAACGGGTCCTTCAGGACAGGTTTGGGAACCACTGCTCTATGGTAAATCATCCTAGAACGTAGTAAATCATACTAGAACTTGGTAAATCATGGTAAATCATGCTAGATTCATGGTAAATCATACTGGAACATGGTAAATCATGAAAAATCACACTAAAATGTGGTATATCATGGTAAATCATGCTAAAACATGGTCTATTCCATCTATGATATCAGTGGTTAAATGCTTGCTACATAAAACGTAATGTCTTTTGATGCTTGTGTGGTTAAAAATCTTAAATGCCTTAACTGCTTGAACACCGCTAAATGCTGCTTGTTATTATTATTAGGTGTTCAAGCACGAAGTGCTGAAAACCTATTGTATTTGTGCTGATTTTTATTATTAGGTGTTCAAGCACGAAGTGCTGAAAACCTATTGTATTTGTGCTGATTTTTATTATTATTATTATTATTATTATTATTCTGCCGTAAAACGCATCGTGCAGACCAAACCGTAAGTGCTAGAGACTTGATATTTGGGTTTAAGGTAGCACAGAAATCGAGGAGAGGTTGAGAGAATATGAGCCCGATTGGCCCATAGGTGGCGCTGTAGTAACAAAAACGCGAAACTGCTCATAACTCCTAAACCGTATGTCGTACACTCAAGTGTCTTATATCATTGGAAAGCTGGACTTCTGACTTAAAAAACGTATATCTCCGATTTCATTTCCGGTATGCAAATTTTTCCGCCATTTTGAATTTTGTCGAAAAACTACTTTTGCGAACTAGTCCCTGGTTTTTCGCCCGATCGGAACCAAACCAGTGCAGAAATGTTCTCTGGAGTCTGAATATCAATAATTATCAAAAAAAAGTTGAAATTTTGATTCATGTTCGCTAGGGGGCGCAAAATAAACGCTGTGGGCGGAGCCTATTTTACTAAAATGGTTATAACTCAAGAAGTAATTGAGATAGCTTCACCAAACTCGGTACACATGTGAATGAGTTCATTCTGAGGTCACAGTAAAAAAATCGCGACGATCAAACACTAGGTGGCGCTGTAATGTGAAAAAAACATAAAAAGGGCTCTGACCAGCTGACCGTTAGTCCGATTGACTTGAAAATTGGTAAGCAGTGTCTTGGTCCAAGGCCCCATGTATGTGTATGAGGACATTGGCGTATCTAAAAAAACATGGCCGCCATCGACCAATGAAGTTTGAGCACCAATGAGACGAGGTTAACGGAGGCCGATCGGAACGAAACTCGATGGGCACGTTCGACTTATGGCCCTAGAGGCCTGTAAGAATTTTGAAAGAAATCGGCCACTAGTTGGCGCTAACGAGTTTTACGGCTCTGTAATCACTTGGTGTTGCACACATCCCCACAAAATGCATATCATTTGATAGATCTCCTCATGTTGAACAAATTTGCCTCTAGAACCATTGCTGTCAATCAAACCGTTCATTAAATATTCACGAATATGTTAAAAACCTACTTTTGCGAACTAGTCCCTGGTTTTTCGCCCGATCGGAAACAGACCAGTCTAAGACAATTCTCTGGACTCTCTAGATCAATAATTATCAAAAAAAAGTTGAACTTTACCCTATGGTTCACTATAACAGGGTCATTTAGAAAAGGGGCGTGTCAAAATACACTCAAAAGCCTATAAATCGTAAATAAAAAATCAGAACTTCACAAAAATTGATGAGCATATGTGTCATAACATGGTGAAGAAGCATGCACAGTTTCATGGAGATCGGACCATAAGTGGCGCTATAACTGTTAAAAAGCTTTAAAACCATATATATCTTATGGTAAATTGCCTGTTTAAAACCAGTGCAGTACAATTCTCTGGACTCTCTAGAATAGATCAATAATTGTCAGAAAAGGTATAACTTCTTCATTTGGATGGCTATAATAGGGTGAAAGACCAGCTGTGATGACTATATTAAACAGCTTTGATGACTATAACAGCCAATAAGTGGCATTTTACAATAAGTGGACCTGCTGTCATTTTATCATACTACTCCCTAATATTGTTATATATAATTCATATTTAGACTTTATAAAATCATTATTTTAACATTTACAATCACATTCATGTATTATTCACAATTGTGTCACAGGAAGGCTCAGGCTGAAAACGAACGTTAGGCCACGCCCTCACAGTACAAATTCACTCATAACTCGAAAACGCGAACTCCCTGCGCGCTCAAATTTGGATGGTAAAGTCCTCTATTGGGCCTTGATCGAAATCTATCGTCGCGGGCCTCGGGAGCGCCCCCCCGCGGATCGCTAATTCGAGAGACCCCCGAGTTTGAACGGCTGTAACTCTCGACCTAGACCACCTAGATTCTTGTGCGATAGCTCGTTAGAAAGGGCTCGTCCTCATCTAGCTTCGATTCGAGTTTGGTGCGATTCGGCCAGGGCATTCCCGAGATATAAGCCCCAAAATATATTTAGGTGTTCAAGCACGAAGTGCTGAAAACCTATTGTATTTGTGCTGATTTTTATTATTAGGTGTTCAAGCACGAAGTGCTGAAAACCTATTGTATTTGTGCTGATTTTTATTATTATTATTAGGTGTTCAAGCACGAAGTGCTGAAAACCTATTGTATTTGTGCTGATTTTTATTATTATTATTATTATTATTCTGCCGTAAAACGCATCGTGCAGACCAAACCGTAAGTGCTAGAGACTTGAAACTTTGTCAGATGGTAGTACAAAAATCGAGGAGAGGTTATCAAATTATGAGCCCGATTGGCCCATAGGTGGCGCTATAGCAACCAATTGCGCAAAACTGCTCATAACTCCTAGACCGTATGTCGTAGACTCAAGTGTCTTATATCTCTGGAAAGCTGGAAACCTGAAGTAAAAAACGTATATCTCCGATTTCATTTACGCCATGATAGATTTTCCGCCATTTTGAATTTTGTCGAAAAACTACTTTTGCGAACTAGTCCCTGGTTTTTCGCCCGATCGGAACCAAACCAGTGCCAAAATGTTCTCTGGAGTCTGAATATCAATAATTATCGAAAAAAAGTTGAAATTTTGATTCACGGTCGCTAGGGGGCGCAAAATGAACGTTGTGGGCGGAGCCTATTTTACTAAAATGGCTATAACTCAAGAAGTAAATGAGATAGCTTCACCAAACTCGGTACACATGTGAATAAGTTCATTCTGAGGTCACAGTAAAAAAATCGCGACGATTGGGCACTAGGTGGCACTATAACATTAAAAAAACTTAAATAGGGCTATGACCACCTGACCGTTGGTCCGATTGACTTGAAAATTGGTATGCAGTGTCTTGGTCCAAGGCCCCATGTATGTATAAAAGGACATTGGCTTATCTCAAAAAACATGGCCGCCATCGGCCAATGAAGTTTGAGCACCTGTGAGACGAGGTTAACGGAGGCCGATCGGAACGAAACTCGATGGGCATGTTCGACTCATGGCCCAAGAGGTCTGTAAGAGTTTTGAAAGAAATCGGCCACTAGTTGGCGCTAACGAGTTTTACGGCTCTGTAATCACGTGGTGTGGCACACATCCCCACAAAATGCATATCATTTGATAGATCTCCTCATGCTGAACAACTTTGCCTCTAGAACCATTGCTGTCAATCAAATCGTTCATTAAATATTCACAAATATGTTTAAAACCTACTTTTGCAAACTAGTCCTAGGATTTTCGCCCGATCGGAACCAGACCAGTCTAGGACAATTCTCTGGACTCTCTAGATCAATAATTATCAAAAAAAGTTGAAATTTGGCATTTGGTTGGCTATAACAGGGTCATTTATAAAATGGGCGTGGCAAAATATAGTCAAAAGCCTATAAATCCTATACGAAAACTCAGAACTTCACAAAAATTGGTGAGCATATGTGACATAACATCCTTAAAAAGCATGCCAAATTTTATGGAGATCGGACCATAGGTGGCGCTATAACTGTTAAAAAGCTTTTAAACAATGTATTTCCTATGGTAAATTGCCTGTATTTGCTGTAAATGGTGTTTTGCATTTATTATCATGTAATGTTCATATCATAATGTTCAAAACCAGTGCAGTACAATTCTCTGGACTCTCTAGATCAATAATTATCAGAAAAAGTTGAACAACTTCATTTGGATGGCTATAATAGGGTCACTTCACAATGTAGCCATGACCTAGTGTCCCCAAAAGCTTATATCTCTTCAATGAATGCTCAGATCTTCTTAAAAACAAGTCAGAACATGTGCCATATGACTCCAAACAATCATGAAAAATTTCAGACAGATCGGACAAGATTTGCCTCTATAACAGTTAAAAATGGGAAAATTAAATGAATATAATGGCATATTAAGCCAATAAGTAGTATTTTACTGCCCCCTGCTGTTTAAAATATGAATTATACTTGAGTAGTGTGACAAAATTACTATTTAGACTTTATAAAATTACTATTTTAACATTTACAATCACATTAAGTCTAATTTCATCTATTGAAGTATCACTATTGACAATTCTGTCACATTGACAAATGTGAATCCTGAATGAGACATAGTTCAAATCTCTGTATCTACAACAGAATGTGTGTGTAGTCCTATGTTTCTGAATAAATTCTGAATAATCTGATTAATAGTTTGCAAAGACATGTATGAAATAACATTCAAATATATTTTCATAATGATTTTGTGTGTGTGTGTGTGTGTGTGTGTGTGTGTGTGTAAGCTTGCATAAAGGAGTTAAAATGGAAAAACTGTCAAAATGAAAGTGGCCAGCAGAGGGCAGTAGAAGACCACTTATTGGCTCATTCTACTTATTAATGAAGTCTTTTAACAGGTGCATTCATATTTAGACACTATAAAATCACTTGTATAACAATTACTATTATAACACAATCATATTTTGTCAGAGTTTATCACTTCATTTGTACTGACACTTCACATCAATGCTAGCAATGTGGTAAATCATGATAAACTATGGTAAATCATGCTAGAATCACGGTACTCTATGGCAGTGTTGGGAACCCTAATCAAACACACCTGATTCAACTCATCAGCTCATAATCACATAGGTTATTGAGCTGATGAGTTGAATCAGGTGTGATTGATTAGAGAGACAGAGAAAACGGGTCCTTCAGGACAGGTTTGGGAACCACTGCTCTATGGTAAATCATCCTAGAACGTAGTAAATCATACTAGAACTTGGTAAATCATGGTAAATCATGCTAGATTCATGGTAAATCATACTGGAACATGGTAAATCATGAAAAATCACACTAAAATGTGGTATATCATGGTAAATCATGCTAAAACATGGTCTATTCCATCTATGATATCAGTGGTTAAATGCTTGCTACATAAAACGTAATGTCTTTTGATGCTTGTGTGGTTAAAAATCTTAAATGCCTTAACTGCTTGAACACCGCTAAATGCTGCTTGCAGCTTTAATTATTATTATTATTCTGCCGTAAAACGCATCGTGCAGACCAAACCGTAAGTGCTAGAGACTTGAAACTTTGTCAGATGGTAGTACAAAAATCGAGGAGAGGTTATCAAATTATGAGCCCGATTGGCCCATAGGTGGCGCTATAGCAACCAATTGCGCAAAACTGCTCATAACTCCTAGACCGTATGTCGTAGACTCAAGTGTCTTATATCTCTGGAAAGCTGGAAACCTGAAGTAAAAAACGTATATCTCCGATTTCATTTCCGCCATGATAGATTTTCCGCCATTTTGAATTTTGTCGAAAAACTACTTTTGCGAACTAGTCCCTGGTTTTTCGCCCGATCGGAACCAAACCAGTGCCAAAATGTTTTCTGGAGTCTGAATATCAATAATTATCGAAAAAAAGTTGAAATTTTGATTCACGGTCGCTAGGGGGCGCAAAATGAACGTTGTGGGCGGAGCCTATTTTACTAAAATGGCTATAACTCAAGAAGTAAATGAGATAGCTTCACCAAACTCGGTACACATGTGAATAAGTTCATTCTGAGGTCACAGTAAAAAAATCGCGACGATTGGGCACTAGGTGGCGCTATAACATTAAAAAAACATAAATAGGGCTGTGACCACCTGACCATTGGTCCGATTGACTTGAAAATTGGTATGCAGTGTCTTGGTCCAAGGCCCCATGTATGTATAAAAGGACATTGGCGTATCTCAAAAAACATGGCCGCCATCGGCCAATGAAGTTTGAGCACCTGTGAGACGAGGTTAACGGAGGCCGATCGGAACGAAACTCGATGGGCATGTTCGACTCATGGCCCAAGAGGTCTGTAAGAGTTTTGAAAGAAATCGGCCACTAGTTGGCGCTAACAAGTTTTACGGCTCTGTAATCACGTGGTGTGGCACACATCCCCACAAAATGCATATCTTTTGATAGATCTCCTCATGCTGAACAACTTTGCCTCTAGAACCATTGCTGTCAATCAAATCGTTCATTAAATATTCACAAATATGTTTAAAACCTACTTTTGCGAACTAGTCCTAGGATTTTCGCCCGATCGGAACCAGACCAGTCTAGGACAATTCTCTGGACTCTCTAGATCAATAATTATCAAAAAAAAGTTGAAATTTGGCATTTGGTTGGCTATAACAGGGTCATTTATAAAATGGGCGTGGCAAAATATAGTCAAAAGCCTATAAATCCTATACGAAAACTCAGAACTTCACAAAAATTGGTGAGCATATGTGACATAACATCCTTAAAAAGCATGCCAAATTTTATGGAGATCGGACCATAGGTGGCGCTATAACTGTTAAAAAGCTTTGAAACAATGTATTTCCTATGGTAAATTGCCTGTATTTGCTGTAAATGGTGTTTTGCATTTATTATCATGTAATGTTCATATCATAATGTTCAAAACCAGTGCAGTACAATTCTCTGGACTCTCTAGATCAATAATTATCAGAAAAAGTTGAACAACTTCATTTGGATGGCTATAATAGGGTCACTTCACAATGTAGCCATGACCTAGTGTCCCCAAAAGCTTATATCTCTTCAATGAATGCTCAGATCTTCTTAAAAACAAGTCAGAACATGTGCCATATGACTCCAAACAATCATGAAAAATTTCAGACAGATCGGACAAAATTTGCCTCTATAACAGTTAAAAATGGGAAAATTAAATGAATATAATGGCATATTAAGCCAATAAGTAGTATTTTACTGCCCCCTGCTGTTTAAAATATGAATTATACTTGAGTAGTGTGACAAAATTACTATTTAGACTTTATAAAATTACTATTTTAACATTTACAATCACATTAAGTCAAATTTCATCTATTGAAGTATCACTATTGACAATTCTGTCACATTGACAAATGTGAATCCTGAATGAGACATAGTTCAAATCTCTGTATCTACAACAGAATGTGTGTGTAGTCCTATGTTTCTGAATAAATTCTGAATAATCTGATTAATAGTTTGCAAAGACATGTATGAAATAACATTCAAATATATTTTCATAATGATTTTGTGTGTGTGTGTGTGTGTGTGTGTGTGTGTAAGCTTGCATAAAGGAGTTAAAATGGAAAAACTGTCAAAATGAAAGTGGCCTGCAGAGGGCAGTAGAAGACCACTTATTGGCTCATTCTACTTATTAATGAAGTCTTTTAACAGGTGCATTCATATTTAGACACTATAAAATCACTTGTATAACAATTACTATTATAACACAATCATATTTTCTCAGAGTTTATCACTTCATTTGTTCTGACACTTCACATCAATGCTAGCAATGTGGTAAATCATGATAAACTATGGTAAATCATGCTAGAATCACAGTACTCTATGGCAGTGTTGGGAACCCTAATCAAACACACCTGATTCAACTCATCAGCTCATAATCACATAGGTTAATGAGCTGATGAGTTGAATCAGGTGTGATTGATTAGAGAGACAGAGAAAACGGGTCCTTCAGGACAGGTTTGGGAACCACTGCTCTATGGTAAATCATCCTAGAACGTAGTAAATCATACTAGAACTTGGTAAATCATGGTAAATCATGCTAGATTCATGGTAAATCATACTGGAACATGGTAAATCATGAAAAATCACACTAAAATGTGGTATATCATGGTAAATCATGCTAAAACATGGTCTATTCCATCTATGATATCAGTGGTTAAATGCTTGCTACATAAAACGTAATGTCTTTTGATGCTTGTGTGGTTAAAAATCTTAAATGCCTTAACTGCTTGAACACCGCTAAATGCTGCTTGTTATTATTATTTTTCTTCCGCCGTAAAACGCATCGTGCAGCCCAAACCGTAAGTGCTGGAGCCTTGAAACTTTGTCAGATGGTAGTACAAAAATCGAGGAGAGGTTATCAAATTATGAGCCCGATTGGCCCATAGGTGGCGCTATAGCAACCAATTGCGCGAAACTGCTCATAACTCCTAGACCGTAAGTCGTAGACTCAAGTGTCTTATATCACAGGAAAGCTGGTCACCTGACGAAAAAAAGTTATATCTCCGATTTAATTTCCGCCATGATAGATTTTCCGCCATTTTGAATTTTGTCAAAAAACTACTTTTGCGAACTAGTCCCTGGTTTTTTGTCCGATCGGAACCAAACCAGTGCAGAAATGTTCTTTGGAGTCTGACTGTGAATAATTATTGAAAAAAAGTTGAAATTTCGATTTTCGGTCGCTAGGGGGCGCAAAATGAACGTTGTGAGAGGAGCCTATTTTACTAAAATGGCTATAACTCAAGAAGTAAATGAGATAGGTTGACCAATCTTGGCACACATGTGTATAAGGACAGTCTGGGGTCACAGTAAAAAAATCGCGACGATCGAACACTAGGTGGCGCTATAACATTAAAAAACAATAAAAAGGGGTGTGGCCACCTGACCGTTAGTCCGATTGACTTGAAAATTGGTATGCAGTGTCTTGGTCCAAGGCCCCATGTATCTGTAAAAGGATATTGGCGTATCTCAAAAAACATGGCCGCCATCGACCAATGAAGTTTGAGCACCTATGAGACGAGGTTAACGGAGGCCGATCGGAACGAAACTCAATGGGCAAGTTCGACTCATGCCCCTAGAGGTCTACAAGAAGTTTGAAAGAAATCGGCCACTAGTTGGCGCTAACGAGTTTTACGGCTCTGTAATCACGTGGTGTTGCACACATCCCCACAAAATGCATATCATTTGATAGATCTCCTCATGCTGAACAACTTTGCCTCTGGAACCTTTGCTATCAATCAAATCGTTCATTAAATATTCATGAATATGTTAAAAACCTACTTTTGCGAACTAGTCCCTGGTTTTTCGCCCGATCGGAACCAGACTAGTCTAGGACAATTCTCTGGACTCTCTAGATTAATAATTATCGAAAAAAGTTGAACTTTGCCCTTTGGTCTGCTATAATAGGATCATTTATAAAAAAGGGCGTGTCAAAACACACTCAAATGCCTATAAATCATAAATAAAAACTCGGAACTTCACAAAAATTGGTGAGCATATGTGACATAACATCATTAAGAAGCATGCAAAGTTTCATGGAGATCGGACAATAGGTGGCGCTATAACTGTTAAAAATCTTAAAAACCATGTATTCCCTATGGTAAATTGCCAGTATTGACTGTAAATGGTTTGTTCCATCTATGATCATATAATTTTCATATAATAACGTTCAAAACCAGTGCAGTACAATTCTCTGGACTCTCTAGAGCAATAATTATCAGAAAAGGTTGAACTTCTGCATTTTGATGGCTATAATAGGGTCACTTCAATGTGTAGCCTTGACCGAGTGTGCTCGAAAGCCTATATCTCTTCGATGAATGCTCAGATCTTATTAAAAACAAGTCTGAACATGTGGGCCATGACTCCAAATAATCATGAAAATTTTCGGACAGATTGGACAAAATAGGCCTGTATAACAGTTAAAAAGGTGAAAATGATATGAACATAATGGCCTATTAAGCCAATAAGTGGTATTTTACTGCCCCCTGCTGTTTAAAAAAAGTCATTTTGTCACACTACTCAACTATAATTAATATTTAGACTTTATAAATTCACTCTTTTAACATTTACAATAACATTTAGTCAAAATTCATCTATTGAAGTGACAATTGAGTCACATTGGATCCTGAAGTTCCAAATGTCTCTATCTACAACAGAATGAGTGTGTGTAGATTAAATGATATGAAAAACATGGCATATTGTATAAGTAGGCTGTAATAGCACTGTTGTCCACTAGATGGAGCAGCAGCATTATACATTTTTAATCTTTTTATCAGCTTTCAGCATTGGCTAACAAACAAATGCTTAAAGCATTTTCTTTAATTAGTTTTATATTATTACATTGCAAAGAAATATGTGAAATGCTCATATACCATTAAAACAGATTTTCACAATAACATATCCCAAAAATGTGTGTGTGTGTGTGTGTGTGTGTGTGTGTGTGTGTGTGTGTGTGTGTGTGTGTGTGTGTGTGTGTGTGTGTGTGTGTAAGCATGCATTATGGACTTAACATGATAAAAATGGTTTGCTTCAGTGAAGAATACTGGAGAAATAAAGTAGTTGAAAATGAAAGTGAGCCAATAAGTGGTCCTCTACTGCCCTCTGCTGGCCACTCTTCTTATTAATAGTCTTTTCACATGTATATAGACACTATAAAATCACTTATATAACAATTACTATTAAAACACATTCATATTCTGTCAGAGTGTATCAGTTCAATTGTTCTAATGCTTCAAATAATTGCTATCAACATGGTAAATCATGGTAAATAACGCCAGAAACATGGTAAATCATAGTAAAAAAGGTAAATCATGCTAGAATCCTGGTAAATTATTCTAGAATGTGCTATATCATGGTAAATCATCCTATAACATGGTATATCAAAGTAAACTATGGAAAATCATGTTAGATTCATGGTAAATCATACTGGAACATGGTAAATCATGAAAAATCACACTGAAATGTAGTATATCATGGTAAATCATGCTTGCTACATACAACTTAATGTCTTTTGATGCTTTTGTGCTTAACGGCCTTAAAGGCCTGAACTGCTTGAACACCGCTAAATGCTGCTTGCAGCTTTAATTATTAGGTGTTCAAGCACGAAGTGCTGAAAACCTATTGTATTTGTACTGATTTTTATTATTATTATTCTCCGCTAAAACGCATCGTGCAGACCAAACCGTAAGTGCTAGAGACTTGAAACTTTGTCAGATGGTAGTACAAAAATCGAGGAGAGGTTATCAAATTATGAGCCCGATTGGCCCATAGGTGGCGCTATAGCAACCAATTGCGCAAAACTGCTCATAACTCCTAGACCGTATGTCGTAGACTCAAGTGTCTTATATCTCTGGAAAGCTGGAAACCTGAAGTAAAAAACGTATATCTCCGATTTCATTTCCGCTATGATAGAATTTCCGCCATTTTGAATTTTGTCGAAAAACTACTTTTGCGAACTAGTCCCTGGTTTTTCGCCCGATCGGAACCAAACCAGTGCCAAAATGTTCTCTGGAGTCTGAATATCAATAATTATCGAAAAAAAGTTGAAATTTTGATTCAAGGTCGCTAGGGGGCGCAAAATGAACGTTGTGGGCGGAGCCTATTTTACTAAAATGGCTATAACTCAAGAAGTAAATGAGATAGCTTCACCAAACTCGGTACACATGTGAATAAGTTCATTCTGAGGTCACAGTAAAAAAATCGCGACGATTGGGCACTAGGTGGCGCTATAACATTAAAAAAAACATAAATAGGGCTATGACCACCTGACCGTTGGTCCGATTGACTTGAAAATTGGTATGCAGTGTCTTGGTCCAAGGCCCCATGTATGTATAAAAGGACATTGGCGTATCTCAAAAAACATGGCCGCCATCGGCCAATGAAGTTTGAGCACCTGTGAGACGAGGTTAACGGAGGCCGATCGGAACGAAACTCGATGGGCATGTTCGACTCATGGCCCAAGAGGTCTGTAAGAGTTTTGAAAGAAATCGGCCACTAGTTGGCGCTAACGAGTTTTACGGCTCTGTAATCACGTGGTGTGGCACACATCCCCACAAAATGCATATCATTTGATAGATCTCCTCATGCTGAACAACTTTGCCTCTAGAACCATTGCTGTCAATCAAATCGTTCATTAAATATTCACAAATATGTTTAAAACCTACTTTTGCGAACTAGTCCTAGGATTTTCGCCCGATCGGAACCAGACCAGTCTAGGACAATTCTCTGGACTCTCTAGATCAATAATTATCAAAAAAAAGTTGAAATTTGGCATTTGGTTGGCTATAACAGGGTCATTTATAAAATGGGCGTGGCAAAATATAGTCAAAAGCCTATAAATCCTATACGAAAACTCAGAACTTCACAAAAATTGGTGAGCATATGTGACATAACATCCTTAAAAAGCATGCCAAATTTTATGGAGATCGGACCATAGGTGGTGCTATAACTGTTAAAAAGCTTTGAAACAATGTATTTCCTATGGTAAATTGCCTGTATTTGCTGTAAATGGTGTTTTCCATTTATTATCATGTAATGTTCATATCATAATGTTCAAAACAAGTGCAGTACAATTCTCTGGACTCTCTAGATCAATAATTATCAGAAAAAGTTGAACAACTTCATTTGGATGGCTGTAATAGGGTCACTTCACAATGTAGCCTTGACCTAGTGTCCCCAAAAGCCTATATCTCTTCAATGAATGCTCAGATCTTCTTAAAAACAAGTCAGAACATATGCCATATGACTCCAAACAATCATGAAAAATTTCAAACAGATCGGAAAAAATTTGCCTCTATAACAGTTAAAAATGAGAAAATTAAATGAATATAATGGCATATTAAGCCAATAAGTAGTATTTTACTGCCCCCTGCTGTTTAAAATATGAATTATACTTGAGTAGTGTGACAAAATTACTATTTAGACTTTATAAAGTCACTATTTTAACATTTACAATCACATTAAGTCAAATTTCATCTATTGAAGTATCACTATTGACAATTCTGTCACATTGACAAATGTGAATCCTGAATTAGACATAGTTCAAATCTCTGTATCTACAACAGAATGTGTGTGTAGTCCTATGTTTCTGAATAAATTCTGAATAATCTGATTAATAGTTTGCAAAGACATGTATGAAATACCATTCAAATACATTTTCATAATGATTTTGTGTGTGTGTGTGTGTGTGTGTGTGTGTGTGTGTGTGTGTGTGTGTGTGTGTGTGTGTGTGTGTGTGTGTGTGTGTGTGTGTGTGTGTGTGTGTGTAAGCTTGCATAAAGGAGTTAAAATGGAAAAAACTGGTTTGCAGAATACTGGTGAAAATCAAGCCTGTCAAAATGAAAGTGGCCAGCAGAGGGCAGTAGAAGACCACTTATTGGCTCATTCTACTTATTAATGAAGTCTTTTAACAGGTGCATTCATATTTAGACACTATAAAATCACTTGTATAACAATTACTATTATAACAATCATATTTTGTCAGAGTTTATCACTTCATTTGTACTGACACTTCACATCAATGCTAGCAATGTGGTAAATCATGCTAGAATCACGGTACTCTATGGCAGTGTTGGGAACACTAATCAAACAAAAGCCAGGCTTAATAATGAGAAACACTATTTAGCTGTCTAACCCAGTCACAAAAGGGTTAACTTATTTTCGTATCTTTGATGGACTTGTAAGTGAGCAAATGGGTGAGCTCTGTGCGACAGTGAGCTGACCAATCAGCTGCCAGCTCGGCTCCGTTACAGTTACGCCTCTAGTTTTGCGTCACTGCACGTTCTTTTGGCGCCTGCACTTGAGAATAGGAGGCTGTGTTATCTACTTGGTAAGACGATAAAAACTACATAGAGAGAATTAAACAAGTTCTGTAAAAATTATTGCTTATGCTGACTATACCTTGTTGTAATATAGAGTGTTAAAGCGAGCTGTACCTGAATCCACTGTTGTCACGGAGCTAAAGGCAGTGAATTCCGCTGAAATGGTGAGTTGTTTATCTAGCGCTAGGCCTCTGAGATCGCTAGCATTTAGGTTAATCTAAATTTAGGTATTTAGCCACAATAGGATAGCGAAATACTGGTTAATGCCTGTGAAACCAACTACTTATTTTGTTTGTGGGTTATAAAAATAAATGTTACCTTTCCATACTGTTGCTAAATAGTTAGTTTGTTAAATAATGATGTTAAAAATTGTGGATTCAATTGTGTTTACTGGAGGTTAGAGAGGTACATTTTTAGTGCATTCTTTCCACTGTTACCGATGCAGAGGGGGATAAATAAGCACGCTAATGCCTTAATGCAGTGTTTCTCAACCTCTCCTGCAGGGACCCCCTGACAGGACATGTTTTTGTTTTAACCCTGAAATGGCACACCTGATTCAATTAATTAAAGGCTTAATATGCAGCTGACTAATTGAATCAGGTGTGCCATTTCAGGGTTAAAACAAAAACATGTCCTGTCAGGGGGTCCCTGCAGGAGAGGTTGAGAAACACTGCCTTAATGCATCTAATTTCAAGTAATACAAGTTGATCAATGTTTACATGCAATTCATGCAGTTTTATTCTTCATACTGCTAATGTTACTAAGGTTTCATAAAACTTGAATTAGAAATGTGTTTTTATGAAGGATGTAATTTCTGATGTAAATGTACTTTTGATACTGGAGATAAATTCATATAGTTTTGATACCTGAGAAGAAACATAAGAGCTGTTGTACAACGAGAGAGAGATTTTGAAATTGTGTTATCGGTGTACTGAAATATTATCTCATTTTATTTTATAGTAGCCTGTAGCAGTCCATTTATTCACTGAATGGTAATTGAGAGAAATGATTTGGCCTTATTTATAGGTCAGGTTTTGGTAAAGAGTTGGAAACATCGTGCAGAGATCCTTTCCACGGAGTGATACAGATCCAGACGTTCCAGGCGTTCTCCCAGAGATTCAAAGATTCCCAGTCCGGGTGGCTGGGTGGCGAGCCAGACGTGTTTGTGACTTTGACTTTAGACAGATTACCAGGATCATCTTCATCTTCGTGGTGGTAGGACAAACACTAACACAACTGGAAAAAAAGGGCCCCAACGGTGAAAACTGAACTCTTGTCAATAAAGGCAAGTGGAACCGAGGACAAACTGAGCTCAAAGAAACTGAAAAAAAGGTTTTTGTTTTTGTGCGCACTTTATTATTTTAGTTTGTTATTTTTCATAAATGTGTTCTGATATGTATGTGCCAGCCCTGTATAATTAATACAGGTTTTGTAAACTGTCATTCTGGTGTGGTATTCCTTTTATTCGCATTCAATTCTCAGGCTCTTAACAATTTAGCGTTTTCTGATTCTGGTCCAAATTCATATTAAACATAACCTCTAGGACTACTTTAGACTACTACACCTATGTACATTATTACTACCCCGTAATAAGGGTTAGATGTATGAAATACCATTCAAATATATTTTCATAATGATTTTGTGTGTGTGTGTGTGTGTGTGTGTGTGTGTGTGTGTGTGTGTGTGTGTGTGTGTGTGTGTGTGTGTGTGTAAGCTTGCATAAGGGAGTTAAAATGGAAAAACTGGTTTGCAGAATACTGGTGAAAATCAAGCCTGTCAAAATGAAAGTGGCCAGCAGAGGGCAGTAGAAGACCACTTATTGGCTCATTCTACTTATTAATGAAGTCTTTTAACAGGTGCATATTTAGACACTATAAAATCACTTGTATAACAATTACTGTTATAACACAATCATATTTTGACAGAGTTTATCACTTCATTTGTACTGACACTTCACATCAATGCTAGCAATGTGGTAAATCATGATAAACTATGGTAAATCATGCTAGAATCACGGTACTCTATGACAGTGTTGGGAACCCTAATCAAACACACCTGATTCAACTCATCAGCTCATAATCACATAGGTTAATGAGCTGATGAGTTGAATCAGGTGTGATTGATTAGAGAGACAGAGAAAACGGGTCCTTCAGGACAGGTTTGGGAACCACTGCTCTATGGTAAATCATCCTAGGACGTAGTAAATCATACTGGAACATGGTAAATCATGAAAAATCACACTAAAATGTGGTATATCATGCTAAAACATGGTCTATTCCATCTATGATGTCAGTGGTTAAATGCTTGCTACATAAAACTTAATGTCTTTTGATGCTTGTGTGGTTAAAAATCTTAAATGCCTTAACTGCTTGAACACCGCTAAATGCTGCTTGCAGCTTTAATTATTATTATTATTATTATTATTATTATTTTTCTTCCGCCGTAAAACGCATCGTGCAGCCCAAACCGTAAGTGCTGGAGCCTTGAAACTTTGTCAGATGGTAGTACAAAAATCGAGGAGAGGTTATCAAATTATGAGCCCGATTGGCCCATAGGTGGCGCTATAGCAACCAATTGCGCGAAACTGCTCATAACTCCTAGACCGTAAGTCGTAGACTCAAGTGTCTTATATCACTGGAAAGCTGGTCACCTGAAGAAAAAGACGTATATCTCCGATTTAATTTCCGCCAATATATATTTTCCGCCATTTTGAATTTTGTCAAAAAACTACTTTTGCGAACTAGTCCCTGGTTTTTCGTCCGATCGGAACCAAACCAGTGCAGAAATGTTCTTTGGAGTCTGAATGTGAATAATTATTGAAAAAAAGTTGAAATTTCGATTTTCGGTCGCTAGGGGGCGCAAAATGAACATTGTGGGAGGAGCCTATTTTACTAAAATGGCTATAACTCGATAAGGAAATGAGATAGCTTCACCAAACTTGGTACACATGTGAATGAGCTTGATTTGAGGTCACAGTAAAAATATCGCGACGATCGAACACTAGCTGGCACTATAACATGAAAAAAACATATAAAGGGCTGATCGTTAGTCCGATTGACCTGAAAATTGGTATGCAGTGTCTTGGTCCAAGGCCCCATGTATGTCTATGAGGACATTGGCGTATCTCAAAAAACATGGCCGCCATCGGCCAATTAAGTTTGAGCCCCTATGAGACGAGGTTAACGGAGGCCAATCGGAACGAAACTCGATGGGCATGTTCGAATCATGTCCCAAGAGGTCTGTAAGAGTTTTGAAAGAAATCGGCCACTAGTTGGCGCTAACGAGTTTTACGGCTCTGTAATCACGTGGTGTGGCACACATCCCCACAAAATGCATATCATTTGATAGATCTCCTCATGCTGAACAACTTTGCCTCTAGAACCATTGCTGTCAATCAAATCGTTCATTAAATATTCACAAATATGTTTAAAACCTACTTTTGCGAACTAGTCCTAGGATTTTCGCCCGATCGGAACCAGACCAGTCTAGGACAATTCTCTGGACTCTCTAGATCAATAATTATCAAAAAAAAGTTGAAATTTGGCATTTGGTTGGCTATAACAGGGTCATTTATAAAATGGGCGTGGCAAAATATAGTCAAAAGCCTATAAATCCTATACGAAAACTCAGAACTTCACAAAAATTGGTGAGCATATGTGACATAACATCCTTAAAAAGCATGCCAAATTTTATGGAGATCGGACCATAGGTGGCGCTATAACTGTTAAAAAGCTTTTAAACAATGTATTTCCTATGGTAAATTGCCTGTATTTGCTGTAAATGGTGTTTTGCATTTATTATCATGTAATGTTCATATCATAATGTTCAAAACCAGTGCAGTACAATTCTCTGGACTCTCTAGATCAATAATTATCAGAAAAAGTTGAACAACTTCATTTGGATGGCTATAATAGGGTCACTTCACAATGTAGCCATGACCTAGTGTCCCCAAAAGCTTATATCTCTTCAATGAATGCTCAGATCTTCTTAAAAACAAGTCAGAACATGTGCCATATGACTCCAAACAATCATGAAAAATTTCAGACAGATCGGACAAAATTTGCCTCTATAACAGTTAAAAATGGGAAAATTAAATGAATATAATGGCATATTAAGCCAATAAGTAGTATTTTACTGCCCCTGCTGTTTAAAATATGAATTATACTTGAGTAGTGTGACAAAATTACTATTTAGACTTTATAAAATTACTATTTTAACATTTACAATCACATTAAGTCAAATTTCATTTATTGAAGTATCACTATTGACAATTCTGTCATATTGACAAATGTGAATCCTGAATGAGACATAGTTCAAATCTCTGTATCTACAACAGAATGTGTGTGTAGTCCTATGTTTCTGAATAAATTCTGAATAATCTGATTAATAGTTTGCAAAGACATGTATGAAATAACATTCAAATATATTTTCATAATGATTTTGTGTGTGTGTGTGTGTGTGTGTGTGTAAGCTTGCATAAAGGAGTTAAAATGGAAAAACTGTCAAAATGAAAGTGGCCAGCAGAGGGCAGTAGAAGACCACTTATTGGCTCATTCTACTTATTAATGAAGTCTTTTAACAGGTGCATTCATATTTAGACAATATAAAATCACTTGTATAACAATTACTATTATAACACAAGCATATTTTGTCAGAGTTTATCACTTCATTTGTACTGACACTTCACATCAATGCTAGCAATGTGGTAAATCATGATAAACTATGGTAAATCATGCTAGAATCACGGTACTCTATGGCAGTGTTGGGAACCCTAATCAAACACACCTGATTCAACTCATCAGCTCATAATCACATAGGTTAATGAGCTGATGAGTTGAATCAGGTGTGATTGATTAGAGAGACAGAGAAAACGGGTCCTTCAGGACAGGTTTGGGAACCACTGCTCTATGGTAAATCATCCTAGAACGTAGTAAATCATACTAGAACTTGGTAAATCATGGTAAATCATGCTAGATTCATGGTAAATCATACTGGAACATGGTAAATCATGAAAAATCACACTAAAATGTGGTATATCATGGTAAATCATGCTAAAACATGGTCTATTCCATCTATGATATCAGTGGTTAAATGCTTGCTACATAAAATGTAATGTCTTTTGATGCTTGTGTGGTTAAAAATCTTAAATGCCTTAACTGCTTGAACACCGCTAAATGCTGCTTGCAGCTTTAATTATTAGGTGTTCAAGCACGAAGTGCTGAAAACCTATTGTATTTGTAAGGATTTTTATTATTATTATTAGGTGTTCAAGCACGAAGTGCTGAAAACCTATTGTATTTGTACTGATTTTTATTATTATTATTCTCCGCTAAAACGCATCGTGCAGACCAAACCGTAAGTGCTAGAGACTTGAAACTTTGTCAGATGGTAGTACAAAAATCGAGGAGAGGTTATCAAATTATGAGCCCGATTGGCCCATAGGTGGCGCTATAGCAACCAATTGCGCAAAACTGCTCATAACTCCTAGACCTTATGTCGTAGACTCAAGTGTCTTATATCTCTGGAAAGCTGGAAACCTGAAGTAAAAAACGTATATCTCCGATTTCATTTCCGCCATGATAGATTTTCCGCCATTTTGAATTTTGTCGAAAAACTACTTTTGCGAACTAGTCCCTGGTTTTTCGCCCGATCGGAACCAAACCAGTGCCAAAATGTTCTCTGGAGCCTGAATATCAATAATTATCGAAAAAAAGTTGAAATTTTGATTCACGGTCGCTAGGGGGCGCAAAATGAACGTTGTGGGCGGAGCCTATTTTACTAAAATGGCTATAACTCAAGAAGTAAATGAGATAGCTTCACCAAACTCGGTACACATGTGAATAAGTTCATTCTGAGGTCACAGTAAAAAAATCGCGACGATTGGGCACTAGGTGGCGCTCTAACATTAAAAAAACATAAATAGGGCTATGACCACCTGACCGTTGGTCCGATTGACTTGAAAATTGGTATGCAGTGTCTTGGTCCAAGGCCCCATGTATGTATAAAAGGACATTGGCGTATCTCAAAAAACATGGCCGCCATCGGCCAATGAAGTTTGAGCACCTGTGAGACGAGGTTAACGGAGGCCGATCGGAACGAAACTCGATGGGCATGTTCGACTCATGGCCCAAGAGGTCTGTAAGAGTTTTGAAAGAAATCGGCCACTAGTTGGCGCTAACAAGTTTTACGGCTCTGTAATCACGTGGTGTGGCACACATCCCCACAAAATGCATATCATTTGATAGATCTCCTCATGCTGAACAACTTTGCCTCTAGAACCATTGCTGTCAATCAAATCGTTCATTAAATATTCACAAATATGTTTAAAACCTACTTTTGCGAACTAGTCCTAGGATTTTCGCCCGATCGGAACCAGACCAGTCTAGGACAATTCTCTGGACTCTCTAGATCAATAATTATCAAAAAAAAGTTGAAATTTGGCATTTGGTTGGCTATAACAGGGTCATTTATAAAATGGGCGTGGCAAAATATAGTCAAAAGCCTATAAATCCTATACGAAAACTCAGAACTTCACAAAAATTGGTGAGCATATGTGACATAACATCCTTAAAAAGAATGCCAAATTTTATGGAGATCGGACCATAGGTGGCGCTATAACTGTTAAAAAGCTTTGAAACAATGTATTTCCTATGGTAAATTGCCTGTATTTGCTGTAAATGGTGTTTTGCATTTATTATCATGTAATGTTCATATCATAATGTTCAAAACCAGTGCAGTACAATTCTCTGGACTCTCTAGATCAATAATTATCAGAAAAAGTTGAACAACTTCATTTGGATGGCTATAATAGGGTCACTTCACAATGTAGCCATGACCTAGTGTCCCCAAAAGCTTATATCTCTTCAATGAATGCTCAGATCTTCTTAAAAACAAGTCAGAACATGTGCCATATGACTCCAAACAATCATGAAAAATTTCAGACAGATCGGACAAAATTTGCCTCTATAACAGTTAAAAATGGGAAAATTAAATGAATATAATGGCATATTAAGCCAATAAGTAGTATTTTACTGCCCCCTGCTGTTTAAAATATGAATTATACTTGAGTAGTGTGACAAAATTACTATTTAGACTTTATAAAATTACTATTTTAACATTTACAATCACATTAAGTCAAATTTCATCTATTGAAGTATCACTATTGACAATTCTGTCACATTGACAAATGTGAATCCTGAATGAGACATAGTTCAAATCTCTGTATCTACAACAGAATGTGTGTGTAGTCCTATGTTTCTGAATAAATTCTGAATAATCTGATTAATAGTTTGCAAAGACATGTATGAAATAACATTCAAATATATTTTCATAATGATTTTGTGTGTGTGTGTGTGTGTGTGTGTGTGTGTAAGCTTGCATAAAGGAGTTAAAATGGAAAAACTGTCAAAATGAAAGTGGCCAGCAGAGGGCAGTAGAAGACCACTTATTGGCTCATTCTACTTATTAATGAAGTCTTTTAACAGGTGCATTCATATTTAGACACTATAAAATCACTTGTATAACAATTACTATTATAACACAATCATATTTTCTCAGAGTTTATCACTTCATTTGTTCTGACACTTCACATCAATGCTAGCAATGTGGTAAATCATGATAAACTATGGTAAATCATGCTAGAATCACAGTACTCTATGGCAGTGTTGGGAACCCTAATCAAACACACCTGATTCAACTCATCAGCTCATAATCACATAGGTTAATGAGCTGATGAGTTGAATCAGGTGTGATTGATTAGAGAGACAGAGAAAACGGGTCCTTCAGGACAGGTTTGGGAACCACTGCTCTATGGTAAATCATCCTAGAACGTAGTAAATCATACTAGAACTTGGTAAATCATGGTAAATCATGCTAGATTCATGGTAAATCATACTGGAACATGGTAAATCATGAAAAATCACACTAAAATGTGGTATATCATGGTAAATCATGCTAAAACATGGTCTATTCCATCTATGATATCAGTGGTTAAATGCTTGCTACATAAAACGTAATGTCTTTTGATGCTTGTGTGGTTAAAAATCTTAAATGCCTTAACTGCTTGAACACCGCTAAATGCTGCTTGCAGCTTTAATTAGGTGTTCAAGCACGAAGTGCTGAAAACCTATTGTATTTGTACTGATTTTTAGGTGTTCAAGCACGAAGTGCTGAAAACCTATTGTATTTGTGCTGATTTTTATTATTATTAGGTGTTCAAGCACGAAGTGCTGAAAACCTATTGTATTTGTGCTGATTTTTATTATTAGGTGTTCAAGCACGAAGTGCTGAAAACCTATTGTATTTGTGCTGATTTTTATTATTATTATTATTATTATTATTATTATTCTGCCGTAAAACGCATCGTGCAGACCAAACCGTAAGTGCTAGAGACTTGATATTTGGGTTTAAGGTAGCACAGAAATCGAGGAGAGGTTGAGAGAATATGAGCCCGATTGGCCCATAGGTGGCGCTGTAGTAACAAAAACGCGAAACTGCTCATAACTCCTAAACCGTATGTCGTACACTCAAGTGTCTTATATCATTGGAAAGCTGGACTTCTGACTTAAAAAACGTATATCTCCGATTTCATTTCCGGTATGCAAATTTTTCCGCCATTTTGAATTTTGTCGAAAAACTACTTTTGCGAACTAGTCCCTGGTTTTTCGCCCGATCGGAACCAAACCAGTGCAGAAATGTTCTCTGGAGTCTGAATATCAATAATTATCAAAAAAAAGTTGAAATTTTGATTCATGTTCGCTAGGGGGCGCAAAATAAACGCTGTGGGCGGAGCCTATTTTACTAAAATGGTTATAACTCAAGAAGTAATTGAGATAGCTTCACCAAACTCGGTACACATGTGAATGAGTTCATTCTGAGGTCACAGTAAAAAAATCGCGACGATCAAACACTAGGTGGCGCTGTAATGTGAAAAAAACATAAAAAGGGCTCTGACCAGCTGACCGTTAGTCCGATTGACTTGAAAATTGGTAAGCAGTGTCTTGGTCCAAGGCCCCATGTATGTGTATGAGGACATTGGCGTATCTAAAAAAACATGGCCGCCATCGACCAATGAAGTTTGAGCACCAATGAGACGAGGTTAACGGAGGCCGATCGGAACGAAACTCGATGGGCACGTTCGACTTATGGCCCTAGAGGCCTGTAAGAATTTTGAAAGAAATCGGCCACTAGTTGGCGCTAACGAGTTTTACGGCTCTGTAATCACTTGGTGTTGCACACATCCCCACAAAATGCATATCATTTGATAGATCTCCTCATGTTGAACAAATTTGCCTCTAGAACCATTGCTGTCAATCAAACCGTTCATTAAATATTCACGAATATGTTAAAAACCTACTTTTGCGAACTAGTCCCTGGTTTTTCGCCCGATCGGAAACAGACCAGTCTAAGACAATTCTCTGGACTCTCTAGATCAATAATTATCAAAAAAAAGTTGAACTTTACCCTATGGTTCACTATAACAGGGTCATTTAGAAAAGGGGCGTGTCAAAATACACTCAAAAGCCTATAAATCGTAAATAAAAAATCAGAACTTCACAAAAATTGATGAGCATATGTGTCATAACATGGTGAAGAAGCATGCACAGTTTCATGGAGATCGGACCATAAGTGGCGCTATAACTGTTAAAAAGCTTTAAAACCATATATATCTTATGGTAAATTGCCTGTTTAAAACCAGTGCAGTACAATTCTCTGGACTCTCTAGAATAGATCAATAATTGTCAGAAAAGGTATAACTTCTTCATTTGGATGGCTATAATAGGGTGAAAGACCAGCTGTGATGACTATATTAAACAGCTTTGATGACTATAACAGCCAATAAGTGGCATTTTACAATAAGTGGACCTGCTGTCATTTTATCATACTACTCCCTAATATTGTTATATATAATTCATATTTAGACTTTATAAAATCATTATTTTAACATTTACAATCACATTCATGTATTATTCACAATTGTGTCACAGGAAGGCTCAGGCTGAAAACGAACGTTAGGCCACGCCCTCACAGTACAAATTCACTCATAACTCGAAAACGCGAACTCCCTGCGCGCTCAAATTTGGATGGTAAAGTCCTCTATTGGGCCTTGATCGAAATCTATCGTCGCGGGCCTCGGGAGCGCCCCCCCGCGGATCGCTAATTCGAGAGACCCCCGAGTTTGAACGGCTGTAACTCTCGACCTAGACCACCTAGATTCTTGTGCGATAGCTCGTTAGAAAGGGCTCGTCCTCATCTAGCTTCGATTCGAGTTTGGTGCGATTCGGCCAGGGCATTCCCGAGATATAAGCCCCAAAATATATGCTTTTGAACGGGCATAACTCCCGGCCCCGATCGGCCACCAACACCGGGATGGTCTCGTTCAACAGGGCTCTTCGGACATTATCTAAGTTCTGAGTTTCAGATTTTTTCATTATTATTATTATTCTCCGCTAAAACGCATCGTGCAGACCAAACCGTAAGTGTTAGAGACTTGAAACGTTGTCAGATGGTAGTACAAAAATCGAGGAGAGGTTATCAAATTATGAGCCCGATTGGCCCATAGGTGGCGCTATAGCAACCAATTGCGCAAAACTGCTCATAACTCCTAGACCGTATGTCGTAGACTCAAGTGTCTTATATCTCTGGAAAGCTGGAAACCTGAAGTAAAAAACGTATATCTCCGATTTCATTTCCGCCATGATAGATTTTCCGCCATTTTGAATTTTGTCGAAAAACTACTTTTGCGAACTAGTCCCTGGTTTTTCGCCCGATCGGAACCAAACCAGTGCCAAAATGTTCTCTGGAGTCTGAATATCAATAATTATCGAAAAAAAGTTGAAATTTTGATTCACGGTCGCTAGGGGGCGCAAAATGAACGTTGTGGGCGGAGCCTATTTTACTAAAATGGCTATAACTCAAGAAGTAAATGAGATAGCTTCACCAAACTCGGTACACATGTGAATAAGTTCATTCTGAGGTCACAGTAAAAAAATCGCGACGATTGGGCACTAGGTGGCGCTATAACATTAAAAAAACTTAAATAGGGCTATGACCACCTGACCGTTGGTCCGATTGACTTGAAAATTGGTATGCAGTGTCTTGGTCCAAGGCCCCATGTATGTATAAAAGGACATTGGCTTATCTCAAAAAACATGGCCCCCATCGGCCAATGAAGTTTGAGCACCTGTGAGACGAGGTTAACGGAGGCCGATCGGAACGAAACTCGATGGGCATGTTCGACTCATGGCCCAAGAGGTCTGTAAGAGTTTTGAAAGAAATCGGCCACTAGTTGGCGCTAACGAGTTTTACGGCTCTGTAATCACGTGGTGTGGCACATATCCCCACAAAATGCATATCATTTGATAGATCTCCTCATGCTGAACAACTTTGCCTCTAGAACCATTGCTGTCAATCAAATCGTTCATTAAATATTCACAAATATGTTTAACACCTACTTTTGCAAACTAGTCCTAGGATTTTCGCCCGATCGGAACCAGACCAGTCTAGGACAATTCTCTGGACTCTCTAGATCAATAATTATCAAAAAAAGTTGAAATTTGCCATTTGGTTGGCTATAACAGGGTCATTTATAAAATGGGCGTGGCAAAATATAGTCAAAAGCCTATAAATCCTATACGAAAACTCAGAACTTCACAAAAATTGGTGAGCATATGTGACATAACATCCTTAAAAAGCATGCCAAATTTTATGGAGATCGGACCATAGGTGGCGCTATAACTGTTAAAAAGCTTTTAAACAATGTATTTCCTATGGTAAATTGCCTGTATTTGCTGTAAATGGTGTTTTGCATTTATTATCATGTAATGTTCATATCATAATGTTCAAAACCAGTGCAGTACAATTCTCTGGACTCTCTAGATCAATAATTATCAGAAAAAGTTGAACAACTTCATTTGGATGGCTATAATAGGGTCACTTCACAATGTAGCCATGACCTAGTGTCCCCAAAAGCTTATATCTCTTCAATGAATGCTCAGATCTTCTTAAAAACAAGTCAGAACATGTGCCATATGACTCCAAACAATCATGAAAAATTTCAGACAGATCGGACAAGATTTGCCTCTATAACAGTTAAAAATGGGAAAATTAAATGAATATAATGGCATATTAAGCCAATAAGTAGTATTTTACTGCCCCCTGCTGTTTAAAATATGAATTATACTTGAGTAGTGTGACAAAATTACTATTTAGACTTTATAAAATTACTATTTTAACATTTACAATCACATTAAGTCTAATTTCATCTATTGAAGTATCACTATTGACAATTCTGTCACATTGACAAATGTGAATCCTGAATGAGACATAGTTCAAATCTCTGTATCTACAACAGAATGTGTGTGTAGTCCTATGTTTCTGAATAAATTCTGATTAATCTGATTAATAGTTTGCAAAGACATGTATGAAATAACATTCAAATATATTTTCATAATGATTTTGTGTGTGTGTGTGTGTGTGTGTGTGTGTGTGTGTGTGTGTGTGTGTAAGCTTGCATAAAGGAGTTAAAATGGAAAAACTGTCAAAATGAAAGTGGCCAGCAGAGGGCAGTAGAAGACCACTTATTGGCTCATTCTACTTATTAATGAAGTCTTTTAACAGGTGCATTCATATTTAGACACTATAAAATCACTTGTATAACAATTACTATTATAACACAATCATATTTTGTCAGAGTTTATCACTTCATTTGTACTGACACTTCACATCAATGCTAGCAATGTGGTAAATCATGATAAACTATGGTAAATCATGCTAGAATCACGGTACTCTATGGCAGTGTTGGGAACCCTAATCAAACACACCTGATTCAACTCATCAGCTCATAATCACATAGGTTATTGAGCTGATGAGTTGAATCAGGTGTGATTGATTAGAGAGACAGAGAAAACGGGTCCTTCAGGACAGGTTTGGGAACCACTGCTCTATGGTAAATCATCCTAGAACGTAGTAAATCATACTAGAACTTGGTAAATCATGGTAAATCATGCTAGATTCATGGTAAATCATACTGGAACATGGTAAATCATGAAAGATCACACTAAAATGTGGTATATCATGGTAAATCATGCTAAAACATGGTCTATTCCATCTATGATATCAGTGGTTAAATGCTTGCTACATAAAACGTAATGTCTTTTGATGCTTGTGTGGTTAAAAATCTTAAATGCCTTAACTGCTTGAACACCGCTAAATGCTGCTTGCAGCTTTAATTATTATTATTATTCTGCCGTAAAACGCATCGTGCAGACCAAACCGTAAGTGCTAGAGACTTGATATTTGGGTTTAAGGTAGCACAGAAATCGAGGAGAGGTTGAGAGAATATGAGCCCGATTGGCCCATAGGTGGCGCTGTAGTAACAAAAACGCGAAACTGCTCATAACTCCTAAACCGTATGTCGTACACTCAAGTGTCTTATATCATTGGAAAGCTGGACTTCTGACTTAAAAAACGTATATCTCCGATTTCATTTCCGGTATGCAAATTTTTCCGCCATTTTGAATTTTGTCGAAAAACTACTTTTGCGAACTAGTCCCTGGTTTTTCGCCCGATCGGAACCAAACCAGTGCAGAAATGTTCTCTGGAGTCTGAATATCAATAATTATCAAAAAAAAGTTGAAATTTTGATTCATGTTCGCTAGGGGGCGCAAAATAAACGCTGTGGGCGGAGCCTATTTTACTAAAATGGTTATAACTCAAGAAGTAATTGAGATAGCTTCACCAAACTCGGTACACATGTGAATGAGTTCATTCTGAGGTCACAGTAAAAAAATCGCGACGATCAAACACTAGGTGGCGCTGTAATGTGAAAAAAACATAAAAAGGGCTCTGACCAGCTGACCGTTAGTCCGATTGACTTGAAAATTGGTAAGCAGTGTCTTGGTCCAAGGCCCCATGTATGTGTATGAGGACATTGGCGTATCTAAAAAAACATGGCCGCCATCGACCAATGAAGTTTGAGCACCAATGAGACGAGGTTAACGGAGGCCGATCGGAACGAAACTCGATGGGCACGTTCGACTTATGGCCCTAGAGGCCTGTAAGAATTTTGAAAGAAATCGGCCACTAGTTGGCGCTAACGAGTTTTACGGCTCTGTAATCACTTGGTGTTGCACACATCCCCACAAAATGCATATCATTTGATAGATCTCCTCATGTTGAACAAATTTGCCTCTAGAACCATTGCTGTCAATCAAACCGTTCATTAAATATTCACGAATATGTTAAAAACCTACTTTTGCGAACTAGTCCCTGGTTTTTCGCCCGATCGGAAACAGACCAGTCTAAGACAATTCTCTGGACTCTCTAGATCAATAATTATCAAAAAAAAGTTGAACTTTACCCTATGGTTCACTATAACAGGGTCATTTAGAAAAGGGGCGTGTCAAAATACACTCAAAAGCCTATAAATCGTAAATAAAAAATCAGAACTTCACAAAAATTGATGAGCATATGTGTCATAACATGGTGAAGAAGCATGCACAGTTTCATGGAGATCGGACCATAAGTGGCGCTATAACTGTTAAAAAGCTTTAAAACCATATATATCTTATGGTAAATTGCCTGTTTAAAACCAGTGCAGTACAATTCTCTGGACTCTCTAGAATAGATCAATAATTGTCAGAAAAGGTATAACTTCTTCATTTGGATGGCTATAATAGGGTGAAAGACCAGCTGTGATGACTATATTAAACAGCTTTGATGACTATAACAGCCAATAAGTGGCATTTTACAATAAGTGGACCTGCTGTCATTTTATCATACTACTCCCTAATATTGTTATATATAATTCATATTTAGACTTTATAAAATCATTATTTTAACATTTACAATCACATTCATGTATTATTCACAATTGTGTCACAGGAAGGCTCAGGCTGAAAACGAACGTTAGGCCACGCCCTCACAGTACAAATTCACTCATAACTCGAAAACGCGAACTCCCTGCGCGCTCAAATTTGGATGGTAAAGTCCTCTATTGGGCCTTGATCGAAATCTATCGTCGCGGGCCTCGGGAGCGCCCCCCCGCGGATCGCTAATTCGAGAGACCCCCGAGTTTGAACGGCTGTAACTCTCGACCTAGACCACCTAGATTCTTGTGCGATAGCTCGTTAGAAAGGGCTCGTCCTCATCTAGCTTCGATTCGAGTTTGGTGCGATTCGGCCAGGGCATTCCCGAGATATAAGCCCCAAAATATATGCTTTTGAACGGGCATAACTCCCGGCCCCGATCGGCCACCAACACCGGGATGGTCTCGTTCAACAGGGCTCTTCGGACATTATCTAAGTTCTGAGTTTCAGATTTTTTCACTTTCTCGTTCCCGAGATATAAGTGAAAAACCAAATTTCCATTCATTCATTTCAACTCTATATAGGCTGTAATACCACTGTTGTCCACTAGAGGGAGCAGCAGTATTAGACATGTTCAATCTTTTTATCAGCTTTCAGCATTGGCTAACAAACAAATGCTTAAAGCTATTTTTTTAAATTAGTTGTATATTATTACATCACAAAGAAATATGTGAAATGCTTATAGACCATTAAAAGAGATTTCAAAAATAACATATCCCACACGTGTGTGTGTGTGTGTGTGTGTGTGTGTGTGTGTGTGTGTGTGTGTGTGTGTGTGTACTTGTACAACTATCTTTGTGAGGACCAGTTTGAGTTTTAGACCATTGGAGTGAGGACAAAGAGAGTAAAGTGAGGGCATTTTGGCCGGTCCTCACTTTCTGAGACCCCTTTAAAGGCTTGAGGGTCAAGACTTGGTTTTAGGGATACGGTTATAATTAGGTTAAGGGTAGGTTTAGGGTAAGGGTTCGGGTTAAGCACTTAGTTGTGATGAGTAAGGTTAGGTAAGCGGCTAGAGATTGCATTGTGTCAATGAATGTCCTCATAAAGATAGATGTACAAGAGTGTGTGTGTGTGTGTGTGTGTGTGTGTGTGTGTGTGTGTGTGTGTGTGTTTGTGTGTGTGTGTGTGTGTGTAAGCATGCATTATGGAGTTAACATGAAAAAACTGGGTTGCCTTAGTGCAGGATTCTAGTGAAACCAAGTTGTTTAAAATGAAAGTGAGCCAATAAGTGGTCTTCTACTGCCCTCTGCTGGCCATTTTACTTCTTAAAGCTATTTTATTATTATGATGGATTGGTAATATAATCATAGCTGTCAACCCTCCCGTTTTTTCCGGGTTTCTCACGTATTTTAGCTCTTTTCCCGCTGTCTTCCCGTTTTAGTATTTTCCCGTAAAATATCCCGTATTTTTACGCTCTGATTGTGTGAGACGTACAAGCTCCGGCAGATTCGGCTTGTTATTATTATTATTATTATTCCGCCGTAAAACGCATCGTGCAGCCCAAACCGTAAGAGCTGGAGCTTTGAAACTTTGCCAGATGGTAGTACAAAAATCGAGGAGAGGTTATCAAAGTATGAGCCCGATTGGCCCATAGGTGGCGCTATAGCAATCAATTGCGCGTAACTGCTCATAACTCCTAGACCGTAAGTCGTAGACTCAAGTGTCTTATATCATTGGAAAGCTGGATGCCTGTAGGATAAAATGTATATCTCCGATTTTATTTTTGGTATGCAAACTTGTCCGCCATTTTGAATTATGTTAAAAACCTACTTTTGTGAACTAGTCCCTGATTTTTTGCCCTATTGGAACCAAACCAGTGCAGAAATGTTCTCTGGAGTCTGCTTATCAATAATTATTGAAAAAAAGTTGAAATTTCAAATTCCGGTCGCTAGGGGGAGTAAAATTAACGTTTTGGGAGGAGCCAATTTTACTAAAATGGCTATAACTCGAGAAGTAAATGAGATATCTTCACCAAACTTGGTACTCATATTTATGAGTTCAAATCAAGGTCACAGTAAAAAAACTGCGTCGATTGGCCACATGGTGGCGCTATAACATTAAAAAAACATAAAAAGGGGTGTGGCCACCTGACCGTTAGTCCGATTGACTTGAAAATTGGTATGCAGTGTCTTGGTCCAAGGCCCCATGTATGTGTAAAAGGATATTGGCGTATCTCAAAAAACATGGCCGCCATCGACCAATGAAGTTTGAGCACCTATGAGACGAGGTTAACGGAGGCCGATCGGAACGAAACTCGATGGGCATGTTCGACTCATGGCCCTAGAGGCCTGTAAGAATTTTGAAACAAATCGGCCACTAGTTGGCGCTAACAAGTTTTACGGCTCTGTAATCACGTGGTGTTGCACACATCCCCACAAAATGCATATCATTTGATAGATCTCCTCATGTTGAACAACTTTGCCTCTAGAACCATTGTTGTCAATCAAATCGTTCATTAAATATTCACAATTATGTTAAAAACCTAATTTTGCGAACTAGTCCCTGGTTTTTCGCCCGATCGGAACCAAACCAGTATAGGGCAATTCTCTGGACTCTCTAGATCAATAATTATTGATAAAAAGTTGAAATGTTGCATTTGGGTGGCTGTAACAGGGTCATTTAGAAAAGGGGCAGGGTAAAATACGGTCAAAAGCCTATAAATCCTAAACGAAAAGTCAAAACTTCACAGAAATTGAAGAGCATATGTCTCATAACATGGTGAAGAAGCATGCAAAGTTTCATGGAGATCGGACCATAGGTGGCGCTATAACTGTTAAAAAGCTTTAAAACCATAGATTTCCTATGGTAAATTGCCTATATTGGCTGTAAATGGTTTTTTCCATCTATTATGTCAGTGTTTAAATGTATGCTAAATAAAATGTACTGTCTTTTGATGCTTTTGTGCTTAACGGCCTTAAAGGCCTTACCTGCTTGAACACCGCTAAATGCTGCTTGCAGCTTTAATTATTATTATTATTATTATTCTGCCGTAAAACGCATCGTGCAGACCAAACCGTAAGTGCTAGAGACTTGATATTTGGGTTTAAGGTAGCACAGAAATCGAGGAGAGGTTGAGAGAATATGAGCCCGATTGGCCCATAGGTGGCGCTGTAGTAACAAAAACGCGAAACTGCTCATAACTCCTAAACCGTATGTCGTACACTCAAGTGTCTTATATCATTGGAAAGCTGGACTTCTGACTTAAAAAACGTATATCTCCGATTTCATTTCCGGTATGCAAATTTTTCCGCCATTTTGAATTTTGTCGAAAAACTACTTTTGCGAACTAGTCCCTGGTTTTTCGCCCGATCGGAACCAAACCAGTGCAGAAATGTTCTCTGGAGTCTGAATATCAATAATTATCAAAAAAAAGTTGAAATTTTGATTCATGTTCGCTAGGGGGCGCAAAATAAACGCTGTGGGCGGAGCCTATTTTACTAAAATGGTTATAACTCAAGAAGTAATTGAGATAGCTTCACCAAACTCGGTACACATGTGAATGAGTTCATTCTGAGGTCACAGTAAAAAAATCGCGACGATCAAACACTAGGTGGCGCTGTAATGTGAAAAAAACATAAAAAGGGCTCTGACCAGCTGACCGTTAGTCCGATTGACTTGAAAATTGGTAAGCAGTGTCTTGGTCCAAGGCCCCATGTATGTGTATGAGGACATTGGCGTATCTAAAAAAACATGGCCGCCATCGACCAATGAAGTTTGAGCACCAATGAGACGAGGTTAACGGAGGCCGATCGGAACGAAACTCGATGGGCACGTTCGACTTATGGCCCTAGAGGCCTGTAAGAATTTTGAAAGAAATCGGCCACTAGTTGGCGCTAACGAGTTTTACGGCTCTGTAATCACTTGGTGTTGCACACATCCCCACAAAATGCATATCATTTGATAGATCTCCTCATGTTGAACAAATTTGCCTCTAGAACCATTGCTGTCAATCAAACCGTTCATTAAATATTCACGAATATGTTAAAAACCTACTTTTGCGAACTAGTCCCTGGTTTTTCGCCCGATCGGAAACAGACCAGTCTAAGACAATTCTCTGGACTCTCTAGATCAATAATTATCAAAAAAAAGTTGAACTTTACCCTATGGTTCACTATAACAGGGTCATTTAGAAAAGGGGCGTGTCAAAATACACTCAAAAGCCTATAAATCGTAAATAAAAAATCAGAACTTCACAAAAATTGATGAGCATATGTGTCATAACATGGTGAAGAAGCATGCACAGTTTCATGGAGATCGGACCATAAGTGGCGCTATAACTGTTAAAAAGCTTTAAAACCATATATATCTTATGGTAAATTGCCTGTTTAAAACCAGTGCAGTACAATTCTCTGGACTCTCTAGAATAGATCAATAATTGTCAGAAAAGGTATAACTTCTTCATTTGGATGGCTATAATAGGGTGAAAGACCAGCTGTGATGACTATATTAAACAGCTTTGATGACTATAACAGCCAATAAGTGGCATTTTACAATAAGTGGACCTGCTGTCATTTTATCATACTACTCCCTAATATTGTTATATATAATTCATATTTAGACTTTATAAAATCATTATTTTAACATTTACAATCACATTCATGTATTATTCACAATTGTGTCACAGGAAGGCTCAGGCTGAAAACGAACGTTAGGCCACGCCCTCACAGTACAAATTCACTCATAACTCGAAAACGCGAACTCCCTGCGCGCTCAAATTTGGATGGTAAAGTCCTCTATTGGGCCTTGTTATTATTATTATTTTCCCCTAAAACGCATCGTGCAGCCCAAACCGTAAGTGCTAGAGACTTGATATTTGGGATTAAGGTAGCACAGAAATCGAGGAGAGGTTGAGAGACTATGAGCCCGATTGGCCCATAGGTGGCGCTATAGCAATCAATTGCGCGAAACTGGTCATAACTCCTAGACCGTAAGTCGTAGATTCAAGTGTCTTATATCAATGGAAAGCTGAACTCATGACTTAAAAAACGTATATCTCCGATTTCATTTCCGGTATGCAAATTTTTCCGCCATTTTGAATTTTGTCAAAAAACTACTTTTGCGAACTAGTCCCTGGTTTTTTGCCCGATCGGAACCAAACCAGTGCAAAAATGTTCTCTGGAGTCTGAATATCAATAATTATCGAAAAAAAGTTGAAATTTCGATTTCCGGTCGCTAGGGGGCGCAAAATGAACGTTGTGGGAGGAGCCTATTTTACTAAAATGGCTATAACTCAAGAAGTAAATGAGATATCTTCACCAAACTTGACACACATGTGTATGAGGACATTCTGGGGTCACAGTAAAAAAACCGCGTCGATCTAACACTAGGTGGAGCTATAAGATTAAAAAAACATAAAAGGGGGTGTGGCCACCTGACCGTTAGTCCGATTGACTTGAAAATTGGTATGCAGTGTCTTGGTCCAAGGTGCCATGTATGTGTAAAAGGATATTGGCATATCTCAAAAAACATGGCCGCCATCGGCCAATGAAGTTTGAGCACCTTTTAAACAAGGTTATCGGAGGCCGATCGGAACGAAACTCGATGGGCATGTTCAACTCATGGCCCAAGAGGTCTGTAAGAGTTTTGAAAGAAATCGGCCACTAGTTGGCGCTAACGAGTTTTACGGCTCTGTAATCACGTGGTGTTGCACACATCCCCTCAATATGCATATCAGTCGATAGATCTCCTCATGTTGAACAACTTTGCCTCTAGAACCATTGCTGTCAATCAAACCGTTCATTAAATATTTACGAATATGTTAAAAACCTACTTTTGCGAACTAGTCCCTGGTTTTTCGCCCGATCGGAACCAGACCAGTCTAGGACAATTCTCTGGACTCTCTAGATCAATAATTATCAAAAAAAAGTTGAACTTTGCCCTTTGGTCTGCTATAACAGTATCATTTATAAAAAGGGGCGTGTCAAAACACACTCAAAAGCCTATAAATCATAAATAAAAACTCGGAACTTCACATAAATTGGTGAGCATATGTGACATAACATCATTAACAAGCATGCAAAGTTTCATGGAGATCGGACAATAGGTGGCGCTATAACTGTTAAAAATCTTAAAAACCATGTATTCCCTATGGTAAATTGCCAGTATTGACTGTAAATGGTTTGTTCCATCTAAGATCATATAATTTTCATATAATAACGTTCAAAACCAGTGCAGTACAATTCTCTGGACTCTCTAGAGCAATAATTATCAGAAAAGGTTGAACTTCTGCATTTTGATGGCTATAATAGGGTCACTTCAATGTGTAGCCTTGACCGAGTGTGCTCGAAAGCCTATATCTCTTCGATGAATGCTCAGATCTTATTAAAAACAAGTCTGAACATGTGGGCCATGACTCCAAATAATCATGAAAATTTTCGGACAGATTGGACAAAATAGGCCTGTATAACAGTTAAAAAGGTGAAAATGATATGAACAAAATGGCCTATTAAGCCAATAAGTGGTATTTTACTGCCCCCTGCTGTTTAAAAAAAGTCATTTTGTCACACTACTCAACTATAATTAATATTTAGACTTTATAAATTCACTATTTTAACATTTACAATAACATTTAGTCAAAATTCATCTATTGAAGTGACAATTGAGTCACACCGGATCCTGAAGTTCCAAATGTCTCTATCTACAACAGAATGAGTGTGTGTAGATTAAATGATATGAAAAACATGGCATATTGTATAAGTAGGCTGTAATAGCACTGTTGTCCACTAGATGGAGCAGCAGCATTAGACATTTTTAATCTTTTTATCAGCTTTCAGCATTGGCTAACAAACAAATGCTTAAAGCATTTTCTTTAATTAGTTTTATATTATTACATTGCAAAGAAATATGTGAAATGCTCATATACCATTAAAACAGATTTTCACAATAACATATCCCAAAAATGTGTGTGTGTATGTGTAAGCATGCATTATGGACTTAACATGATAAAAATGGTTTGCTTCAGTGAATAATACTGGAGAAATAAAGTAGTTGAAAATGAAAGTGAGCCAATAAGTGGTCTTCTACTGCCCTCTGCTGGCCATTAATAGTCTTTTCACATGTGCTTTTGCATTCATATGTATATAGACACTATAAAATCACTTATATAACAATTACTATTAAAACACATTCATATTCTGTCAGAGTGTATCAGTTAATTTGTACTGACACTTCACATCAATGCTAGCAATGTGGTAAATCATGGTGAATTGTGGTAGAACATGATTTTTCACAATAACATAACCCAAACGTGTGTACGTGTGTGTGCACATGTGTGTGTGTGTGTGTGTGTGTGTGTGTGTGTGTGTGTGTGTGTGTGTGTGTGTGTGTGTGTGTGTGTGTGTGTGTGTGTGTGAGAGAGAGAGCATGCATTATGGAGTTAACATGAAAAAAAATGGTTTGCTTTAGTGTAGAATACTGGAGAAACAAAGTAGTTTAAAATTAAAGTGAGCCAATAAGTGGTCTTCTACTGCCCTCTGCTGGCCACTCTTCTTTTTAATAGTCTTTTCACATGTGCTTTTCCATTCATATGTATATAGACACTATAAAATCACTTATATAACAATTACTATTATAACACATTTATATTCTGTCAGAGTGTATCAGTTCAATTGTTCTGATGCTTCAAATAATTGCTATCAACGAGGTAAATCATGGTAAATAACGCCAGAAACATGGTAAATCATAGTAAAAAAGGTAAATCATGCTAGAATCCTGGTAAATTATTCTAGAATGTGCTATATCATGGTAAATCATCCTATAACATGGTATATCAAGGTAAACTATGGAAAATCATGTTAGATTCATGGTAAATCATACTGGAACATGGCAAATCATGAAAAATCACACTGAAATGTAGTATATCATGGTAAATCATGCTTGCTACATGCAACTTAATGTCTTTTGATGCTTTTGTGCTTAACGGCCTTAAAGGCCTTAACTGCTTGAACACCGCTAAATGCTGCTTGCAGCTTTAATTATTATTATTATTCTCCGCTAAAACGCATCGTGCAGACCAAACCGTAAGTGCTAGAGACTTGAAACTTTGTCAGATGGTAGTACAAAAATCGAGGAGAGGTTATCAAATTATGAGCCCGATTGGCCCATAGGTGGCGCTATAGCAACCAATTGCGCAAAACTGCTCATAACTCCTAGACCGTATGTCGTAGACTCAAGTGTCTTATATCTCTGGAAAGCTGGAAACCTGAAGTAAAAAACGTATATCTCCGATTTCATTTCCGCCATGATAGATTTTCCGCCATTTTGAATTTTGTCGAAAAACTACTTTTGCGAACTAGTCCCTGGTTTTTCGCCCGATCGGAACCAAACCAGTGCCAAAATGTTCTCTGGAGTCTGAATATCAATAATTATCGAAAAAAAGTTGAAATTTTGATTCACGGTTGCTAGGGGGCGCAAAATGAACGTTGTGGGCGGAGCCTATTTTACTAAAATGGCTATAACTCAAGAAGTAAATGAGATAGCTTCACCAAACTCGGTACACATGTGAATAAGTTCATTCTGAGGTCACAGTAAAAAAATCGCGACGATTGGGCACTAGGTGGCGCTATAACATTAAAAAAACTTAAATAGGGCTATGACCACCTGACCGTTGGTCCGATTGACTTGAAAATTGGTATGCAGTGTCTTGGTCCAAGGCCCCATGTATGTATAAAAGGACATTGGCTTATCTCAAAAAACATGGCCCCCATCGGCCAATGAAGTTTGAGCACCTGTGAGACGAGGTTAACGGAGGCCGATCGGAACGAAACTCGATGGGCATGTTCGACTCATGGCCCAAGAGGTCTGTAAGAGTTTTGAAAGAAATCGGCCACTAGTTGGCGCTAACGAGTTTTACGGCTCTGTAATCACGTGGTGTGGCACATATCCCCACAAAATGCATATCATTTGATAGATCTCCTCATGCTGAACAACTTTGCCTCTAGAACCATTGCTGTCAATCAAATCGTTCATTAAATATTCACAAATATGTTTAAAACCTACTTTTGCAAACTAGTCCTAGGATTTTCGCCCGATCGGAACCAGACCAGTCTAGGACAATTCTCTGGACTCTCTAGATCAATAATTATCAAAAAAAGTTGAAATTTGGCATTTGGTTGGCTATAACAGGGTCATTTATAAAATGGGCGTGGCAAAATATAGTCAAAAGCCTATAAATCCTATACGAAAACTCAGAACTTCACAAAAATTGGTGAGCATATGTGACATAACATCCTTAAAAAGCATGCCAAATTTTATGGAGATCGGACCATAGGTGGCGCTATAACTGTTAAAAAGCTTTTAAACAATGTATTTCCTATGGTAAATTGCCTGTATTTGCTGTAAATGGTGTTTTGCATTTATTATCATGTAATGTTCATATCATAATGTTCAAAACCAGTGCAGTACAATTCTCTGGACTCTCTAGATCAATAATTATCAGAAAAAGTTGAACAACTTCATTTGGATGGCTATAATAGGGTCACTTCACAATGTAGCCATGACCTAGTGTCCCCAAAAGCTTATATCTCTTCAATGAATGCTCAGATCTTCTTAAAAACAAGTCAGAACATGTGCCATATGACTCCAAACAATCATGAAAAATTTCAGACAGATCGGACAAGATTTGCCTCTATAACAGTTAAAAATGGGAAAATTAAATGAATATAATGGCATATTAAGCCAATAAGTAGTATTTTACTGCCCCCTGCTGTTTAAAATATGAATTATACTTGAGTAGTGTGACAAAATTACTATTTAGACTTTATAAAATTACTATTTTAACATTTACAATCACATTAAGTCTAATTTCATCTATTGAAGTATCACTATTGACAATTCTGTCACATTGACAAATGTGAATCCTGAATGAGACATAGTTCAAATCTCTGTATCTACAACAGAATGTGTGTGTAGTCCTATGTTTCTGAATAAATTCTGAATAATCTGATTAATAGTTTGCAAAGACATGTATGAAATAACATTCAAATATATTTTCATAATGATTTTGTGTGTGTGTGTGTGTGTGTGTGTGTGTGTGTGTGTGTGTGTGTGTGTGTGTGTGTGTGTGTGTGTAAGCTTGCATAAAGGAGTTAAAATGGAAAAACTGTCAAAATGAAAGTGGCCAGCAGAGGGCAGTAGAAGACCACTTATTGGCTCATTCTACTTATTAATGAAGTCTTTTAACAGGTGCATTCATATTTAGACACTATAAAATCACTTGTATAACAATTACTATTATAACACAATCATATTTTGTCAGAGTTTATCACTTCATTTGTACTGACACTTCACATCAATGCTAGCAATGTGGTAAATCATGATAAACTATGGTAAATCATGCTAGAATCACGGTACTCTATGGCAGTGTTGGGAACCCTAATCAAACACACCTGATTCAACTCATCAGCTCATAATCACATAGGTTATTGAGCTGATGAGTTGAATCAGGTGTGATTGATTAGAGAGACAGAGAAAACGGGTCCTTCAGGACAGGTTTGGGAACCACTGCTCTATGGTAAATCATCCTAGAACGTAGTAAATCATACTAGAACTTGGTAAATCATGGTAAATCATGCTAGATTCATGGTAAATCATACTGGAACATGGTAAATCATGAAAAATCACACTAAAATGTGGTATATCATGGTAAATCATGCTAAAACATGGTCTATTCCATCTATGATATCAGTGGTTAAATGCTTGCTACATAAAACGTAATGTCTTTTGATGCTTGTGTGGTTAAAAATCTTAAATGCCTTAACTGCTTGAACACCGCTAAATGCTGCTTGCAGCTTTAATTATTATTATTAGGTGTTCAAGCACGAAGTGCTGAAAACCTATTGTATTTGTGCTGATTTTTATTATTATTATTATTATTATTATTCTGCCGTAAAACGCATCGTGCAGACCAAACCGTAAGTGCTAGAGACTTGATATTTGGGTTTAAGGTAGCACAGAAATCGAGGAGAGGTTGAGAGAATATGAGCCCGATTGGCCCATAGGTGGCGCTGTAGTAACAAAAACGCGAAACTGCTCATAACTCCTAAACCGTATGTCGTACACTCAAGTGTCTTATATCATTGGAAAGCTGGACTTCTGACTTAAAAAACGTATATCTCCGATTTCATTTCCGGTATGCAAATTTTTCCGCCATTTTGAATTTTGTCGAAAAACTACTTTTGCGAACTAGTCCCTGGTTTTTCGCCCGATCGGAACCAAACCAGTGCAGAAATGTTCTCTGGAGGCTGACTATCAATAATTATCAAAAAAAAGTTGAAATTTTGATTCATGTTCGCTAGGGGGCGCAAAATGAACGTTGTAGGCGGAGCCTATTTTACTAAAATGATTATAACTCAAGAAGTAAATGAGATAGCTTCACCAAACTCGGTACACATGTGAATAAGTTCATTCTGAGGTCACAGTAAAAAAATCGCGACGATCAAACACTAGGTGGCGCTGTAATGTGAAAAAAACATAAAAAGGGCTCTGACCAGCTGACCATTAGTCCGATTGACTTGAAAATTGGTATGCAGTGTCTTGGTCCAAGGCCCCATGTATGTGTATGAGGACATTGGCGTATCTAAAAAAACATGGCCGCCATCGACCAATGAAGTTTGAGCACCTATGAGACGAGGTTAACGGAGGCCGATCGGAACGAAACTCGATTGGCACGTTCGACTTATGGCCCTAGAGGCCTGTAAGAATTTTGAAAGAAATCGGCCACTAGTTGGCGCTAACGAGTTTTACGGCTCTGTAATCATGTGGTGTGGCACACATCCCCACAATATGCATATCATTTGATAGATCTCCTCATGCTGAACAACTTTGCCTCTAGAACCATTGCTGTCAATCAAATCGTTCATTAAATATTCACGAATATGTTTAAAACCTACTTTTGCGAACTAGTCCTAGGTTTTTCGCCCGGTCGGAACCAGACCAGTCTAGGACAATTCTCTGGACTCTCTAGATCAATAATTATCAAAAAAAAGTTGAAATTTGGCATTTGGTTGGCTGTAACAGGGTCATTTATAAAATGGGCGTGGCAAAATATAGTCAAAAGCCTATAAATCCTATACGAAAACTCAGAACTTCACAAAAATTGGTGAGCATATGTGACATAACATCCTTAAAAAGCATGCCAAATTTTATGGAGATCGGACCATAGGTGGCGCTATAACTGTTAAAAAGCTTTAAAACCACATATTTCCTATGGTAAATTGCCTGTATTGGCTGTAACTGGTATTTTCCATCTATGATCATATAATTTTCAAATCATAATGTTTCAAACCAGTGCAGTACAATTCTCTGCACTCTCTAGATCAATAATTATCAAAAAAGGTATAATATCTTCATTTGGATGGCTATAATAGGGTGTATAACAGCCAATAAGTGGTTTTTTACTGCCCCCTGCTGTCGTTTCATCATACTACTCCCTAATATTTTTATATATAATTCATATTTAGACTTTATAAAATCATTATTTGAACATTTACAATCACATTTTGTCAAAATGGAGTATTACTATAATGTCAATTGTGAAAATGAAAGTAAAACTTTAACCGCCATTTAGGTCACGCCCCCCCAGTACAAATTCACTCATAACTCGAAAACGGAAAGTCGCTGCGCGCTCAAATTTTGATGGTAAGGTCCTCTCCGGGCTCTTGATCGAAATCTATCGTCGCGGGGCTCGGGAGCGCCCCCCCGCGGATCGCTAATCCGAGAGACCCCCGACTTGCAACGGCTGTAACTCCCGACCTAGACCACCTAGATTCTTGTGGGATAGCTTGTTGGAAAGAGCCCGTCCTCATCTAGCTTCGATTCGAGTTTGGTGCGATCTGGCCTGGGCATTCCCGAGATATAAGTCAACAAAGATATGCCTTTGAATGGGCGTAACTCCCGTCCCCAATCGCCCAGCAACACCAGGGTGGTCTTGTTCCACAGGGCCCATCGAGTACTATCTATGCTCCGAGTTTCAGATTTTTTCGCTTTCTCGTTCCCGAGATATAAGTGAAAAAACAAATTTCCATTCATTCATTTCAACTCTATAGGCTGTAATACCACTGTTGTCCACTAGAGGGAGCAGCAGTATTAGACATGTTTAATCTTTTTATCAGCTTTCAGCATTGGCTTACAAACAAATGCTTAAAGCAATTTTTTTTAAATTAGTTTTATATTATTACATCACAAAGAAATATGTGAAATGCTTATATACCATTAAAAGAGATTTTCACAATAACGTGTGTGTGTGTGTGTGTGTGTGTGTGTGTGTGTGTGTGTGTGTGTGTGTTTGTGTGTGTGTAAACATGCATCATGGAGTTAACATGAATAAACTGGTTTGCTTTAGTCCAGAATAATGGTGTAACCAAGTAGTTTAAAATGAAAGTGAGCCAATAAGTGGTCTTCTACTGCCCTCTGCTGGTCATTTTACTTCTTGCAGCTATTTTTTTTTATTATTATGATGGACTGGTAATATAGTTTAATATTATTAAACTATATTACCTAAATATTGAACTAAACTAAATTAGATTTTATCAACTATATTAAACTAAATTAGATTTTCACAATAACATCCCAAAAGTGTGTGTGTGTGTGTGTGTGTGTGTGTGTGTGTGTCTGTGTTTGTGTGTGTGTGTGTGTGTGTGTGTGTGTGTGTGTGTGTGTGTGTGTGTGTGTGTGTGTGTGTGTGTGTGTGTGTGTGTGTGTGTGTGTGTGTTTGTGTGTGTGTAAGCATGCACTATTGAGTAAACATGAAAATGTGAGACATTTTTTTCAATAAAATTATATGATTAAAATGAAAACTAAAAATTGCGTTTTAAATGGAAAGACCTGTAATAAGCATTTTTTGCCTACCATTTATTTCAAATATCTATAGCTATAACAAAATGTGTTTAAGCATTTTTATTAGAGTTAATATGAAAAATGTGCCATTAAAAAATACATGGAATCAAACCAAGTCATAGAAAACAAAACTGTATTTTATTGCCAGAATAATACAATGTTTCATGGTAATATATCATGGTAAATCATCCTATAACATGGTAAATTATGGTAAACTGGTAAATCATGCTAGAATCATATTAAATCATACTACAATGTGTTATATTGTGGTAAACCATGCTAGAAGAGGGTAAATCATAGTGAATCATATTAGAACTTGGTATATCATGGTAAACGATGGTAAATCATGCTAGATTGATGGTAAAATATACTGGAACATGGTAAATCATGAAAAACACACTAAAATTTGGCATATCATGGTAAATCATGCTAAAACATGGTCTATTCCATCTATGATGTCAGTGGTTAAATGCTTGCTACATAAAACCACTTAACTGCCTTAACTGCTTGAACACCGATAAATGCTGCTTGTTATTATTATTATTCTGCCGTAAAACGCATCGTGCAGCCCAAACCGTAAGTGCTAGAGACTTGATATTTGGGATTAAGGTAGCACAGAAATCGAGGAGAGGTTATCAAATTATGAGCCCGATTGGCCCATAGGTGGCGCTATAGCAACCAATTGCGCAAAACTGCTCATAACTCCTAAACCGTATGTCGTAGACTCAAGTGTCTTATATCAGTGGAAAGCTGAAAACCTGGAGAACAAAACGTATATCTCCGATTTCATTTCCGCCATGATAGATTTTCCGCCATTTTGAATTTTGTCAAAAAACGACTTTTGCGAACTAGTCCCTGGTTTTTTGCCCGATCGGAACCAAACCAGTGCAGAAATGTTCTTTGGAGTCTGAATGTGAATAATTATTGAAAAAATGTTGAATTTTCGATTCAGGGTCGCTAGGGGGTGCAAAATGAACGTTGTGGGAGGAGCCTATTTTACTAAAACGGCTATAACCCCAGAAGTAAATGAGATAGGTTGACCAAACTTGGCACACATGTGTATAAGGACAGTTTGGGGTCACAGTAAAAAAATCGCGACGATCGAACACTAGATGGCGCTATGACATTAAAAAAACATAAAAAGGGGTGTGGCCACCTGACCGTTAGTCCGATTGACTTGAAAATTGGTATGCAGTGTCTTGGTCCAAGGCCCCATGTATGTGTAAAAGGATATTGGCGTATCTCAAAAAACATGGCCGCCATCGACCAATGAAATTTGAGCACCTATGAGACGAGGTTAACGGAGGCCGATCGGAACGAAACTCGATGGGCATGTTCGACTCATGGCCCTAGAGGCCTGTAAGAATTTTGAAAGAAATCGGCCACTAGTTGGCGCTAACGAGTTTTACGGCTCTGTAATCACGTGGTGTTGCACACATCCCCACAAAATGCATATCATTTGATAGATATCCTCATGCTGAACAACTTTGCCTCTAGAACCATTGTTGTCAATCAAATCGTTCATTAAATATTCACAATTATGTTAAAAACCTACTTTTGCGAACTAGTCCCTGGTTTTTCGCCCGATCGGAACCAAACCAGTCTAGGGCAATTCTCTGGACTCTCTAGATCTTTAATTATCGAAAAAAAGTTGAAATTTTGCATTTGGGTGGCTGCAACAGGGTCATTTAGAAAAGGGGCGGGGCAAAATACGGTCAAAAGCCTATAAATCCTAAACAAAAAGTCAAAACTTCACAGAAATTGATGAGCATATGTGTCATAACATGGTGAAGAAGCATGCAAAGTTTCATGGAGATCGGACCATAGGTGGCGCTATAACTGTTAAAAAGCTTTAAAACCATATATTTCCTATGGTAAATTGCCTATATTGGCTGTAAATGTTTTTTTCCATCTATTATGTCAGTGTTTAAATGTATGCTAAATAAAATTTAATGTCTTTTGATGCTTTTGTGCTTAACGGCCTTAAAGGCCTTAACTGCTTGAACACCGCTAAATGCTGCTTGCAGCTTTAATTAGGTGTTCAAGCACGAAGTGCTGAAAACCTATTGTATTTGTGCTGATTTTTATTATTATTATTATTAGGTGTTCAAGCACGAAGTGCTGAAAACCTATTGTATTTGTGCTGATTTTTATTATTATTATTATTATTATTATTATTATTATTCTGCCGTAAAACGCATCGTGCAGACCAAACCGTAAGTGCTAGAGACTTGAAACTTTGTCAGATGGTAGTACAAAAATCGAGGAGAGGTTATCAAATTATGAGCCCGATTGGCCCATAGGTGGCGCTATAGCAACCAATTGCGCAAAACTGCTCATAACTCCTAGACCGTATGTCGTAGACTCAAGTGTCTTATATCTCTGGAAAGCTGGAAACCTGAAGTAAAAAACGTATATCTCCGATTTCATTTCCGCCATGATAGATTTTCCGCCATTTTGAATTTTGTCGAAAAACTACTTTTGCGAACTAGTCCCTGGTTTTTCGCCCGATCGGAACCAAACCAGTGCCAAAATGTTCTCTGGAGTCTGAATATAAATAATTATCGAAAAAAAGTTGAAATTTTGATTCACGGTCGCTAGGGGGCGCAAAATGAACGTTGTGGGCGGAGCCTATTTTACTAAAATGGCTATAACTCAAGAAGTAAATGAGATAGCTTCACCAAACTCGGTACACATGTGAATAAGTTCATTCTGAGGTCACAGTAAAAAAATCGCGACGATTGGGCACTAGGTGGCGCTATAACATTAAAAAAACATAAATAGGGCTGTGACCACCTGACCATTGGTCCGATTGACTTGAAAATTGGTATGCAGTGTCTTGGTCCAAGGCCCCATGTATGTATAAAAGGACATTGGCGTATCTCAAAAAACATGGCCGCCATCGGCCAATGAAGTTTGAGCACCTGTGAGACGAGGTTAACGGAGGCCGATCGGAACGAAACTCGATGGGCATGTTCGACTCATGGCCCAAGAGGTCTGTAAGAGTTTTGAAAGAAATCGGCCACTAGTTGGCGCTAACAAGTTTTACGGCTCTGTAATCACGTGGTGTGGCACACATCCCCACAAAATGCATATCATTTGATAGATCTCCTCATGCTGAACAACTTTGCCTCTAGAACCATTGCTGTCAATCAAATCGTTCATTAAATATTCACAAATATGTTTAAAACCTACTTTTGCGAACTAGTCCTAGGATTTTCGCCCGATCGGAACCAGACCAGTCTAGGACAATTCTCTGGACTCTCTAGATCAATAATTATCAAAAAAAAGTTGAAATTTGGCATTTGGTTGGCTATAACAGGGTCATTTATAAAATGGGCGTGGCAAAATATAGTCAAAAGCCTATAAATCCTATACGAAAACTCAGAACTTCACAAAAATTGGTGAGCATATGTGACATAACATCCTTAAAAAGCATGCCAAATTTTATGGAGATCGGACCATAGGTGGCGCTATAACTGTTAAAAAGCTTTGAAACAATGTATTTCCTATGGTAAATTGCCTGTATTTGCTGTAAATGGTGTTTTGCATTTATTATCATGTAATGTTCATATCATAATGTTCAAAACCAGTGCAGTACAATTCTCTGGACTCTCTAGATCAATAATTATCAGAAAAAGTTGAACAACTTCATTTGGATGGCTATAATAGGGTCACTTCACAATGTAGCCATGACCTAGTGTCCCCAAAAGCTTATATCTCTTCAATGAATGCTCAGATCTTCTTAAAAACAAGTCAGAACATGTGCCATATGACTCCAAACAATCATGAAAAATTTCAGACAGATCGGACAAAATTTGCCTCTATAACAGTTAAAAATGGGAAAATTAAATGAATATAATGGCATATTAAGCCAATAAGTAGTATTTTACTGCCCCCTGCTGTTTAAAATATGAATTATACTTGAGTAGTGTGACAAAATTACTATTTAGACTTTATAAAATTACTATTTTAACATTTACAATCACATTAAGTCAAATTTCATCTATTGAAGTATCACTATTGACAATTCTGTCACATTGACAAATGTGAATCCTGAATGAGACATAGTTCAAATCTCTGTATCTACAACAGAATGTGTGTGTAGTCCTATGTTTCTGAATAAATTCTGAATAATCTGATTAATAGTTTGCAAAGACATGTATGAAATAACATTCAAATATATTTTCATAATGATTTTGTGTGTGTGTGTGTGTGTGTGTGTGTGTGTGTGTGTAAGCTTGCATAAAGGAGTTAAAATGGAAAAACTGTCAAAATGAAAGTGGCCTGCAGAGGGCAGTAGAAGACCACTTATTGGCTCATTCTACTTATTAATGAAGTCTTTTAACAGGTGCATTCATATTTAGACACTATAAAATCACTTGTATAACAATTACTATTATAACACAATCATATTTTCTCAGAGTTTATCACTTCATTTGTTCTGACACTTCACATCAATGCTAGCAATGTGGTAAATCATGATAAACTATGGTAAATCATGCTAGAATCACAGTACTCTATGGCAGTGTTGGGAACCCTAATCAAACACACCTGATTCAACTCATCAGCTCATAATCACATAGGTTAATGAGCTGATGAGTTGAATCAGGTGTGATTGATTAGAGAGACAGAGAAAACGGGTCCTTCAGGACAGGTTTGGGAACCACTGCTCTATGGTAAATCATCCTAGAACGTAGTAAATCATACTAGAACTTGGTAAATCATGGTAAATCATGCTAGATTCATGGTAAATCATACTGGAACATGGTAAATCATGAAAAATCACACTAAAATGTGGTATATCATGGTAAATCATGCTAAAACATGGTCTATTCCATCTATGATATCAGTGGTTAAATGCTTGCTACATAAAACGTAATGTCTTTTGATGCTTGTGTGGTTAAAAATCTTAAATGCCTTAACTGCTTGAACACCGCTAAATGCTGCTTGCAGCTTTAATTATTATTATTATTATTATTCTGCCGTAAAACGCATCGTGCAGACCAAACCGTAAGTGCTAGAGACTTGAAACTTTGTCAGATGGTAGTACAAAAATCGAGGAGAGGTTATCAAATTATGAGCCCGATTGGCCCATAGGTGGCGCTATAGCAACCAATTGCGCAAAACTGCTCATAACTCCTAGACCGTATGTCGTAGACTCAAGTGTCTTATATCTCTGGAAAGCTGGAAACCTGAAGTAAAAAACGTATATCTCCGATTTCATTTCCGCCATGATAGATTTTCCGCCATTTTGAATTTTGTCGAAAAACTACTTTTGCGAACTAGTCCCTGGTTTTTCGCCCGATCGGAACCAAACCAGTGCCAAAATGTTCTCTGGAGTCTGAGTATAAATAATTATCGAAAAAAAGTTGAAATTTTGATTCACGGTCGCTAGGGGGCGCAAAATGAACGTTGTGGGCGGAGCCTATTTTACTAAAATGGCTATAACTCAAGAAGTAAATGAGATAGCTTCACCAAACTCGGTACACATGTGAATAAGTTCATTCTGAGGTCACAGTAAAAAAATCGCGACGATTGGGCACTAGGTGGCGCTATAACATTAAAAAAACATAAATAGGGCTGTGACCACCTGACCATTGGTCCGATTGACTTGAAAATTGGTATGCAGTGTCTTGGTCCAAGGCCCCATGTATGTATAAAAGGACATTGGCGTATCTCAAAAAACATGGCCGCCATCGGCCAATGAAGTTTGAGCACCTGTGAGACGAGGTTAACGGAGGCCGATCGGAACGAAACTCGATGGGCATGTTCGACTCATGGCCCAAGAGGTCTGTAAGAGTTTTGAAAGAAATCGGCCACTAGTTGGCGCTAACAAGTTTTACGGCTCTGTAATCACGTGGTGTGGCACACATCCCCACAAAATGCATATCATTTGATAGATCTCCTCATGCTGAACAACTTTGCCTCTAGAACCATTGCTGTCAATCAAATCGTTCATTAAATATTCACAAATATGTTTAAAACCTACTTTTGCGAACTAGTCCTAGGATTTTCGCCCGATCGGAACCAGACCAGTCTAGGACAATTCTCTGGACTCTCTAGATCAATAATTATCAAAAAAAAGTTGAAATTTGGCATTTGGTTGGCTATAACAGGGTCATTTATAAAATGGGCGTGGCAAAATATAGTCAAAAGCCTATAAATCCTATACGAAAACTCAGAACTTCACAAAAATTGGTGAGCATATGTGACATAACATCCTTAAAAAGCATGCCAAATTTTATGGAGATCGGACCATAGGTGGCGCTATAACTGTTAAAAAGCTTTGAAACAATGTATTTCCTATGGTAAATTGCCTGTATTTGCTGTAAATGGTGTTTTGCATTTATTATCATGTAATGTTCATATCATAATGTTCAAAACCAGTGCAGTACAATTCTCTGGACTCTCTAGATCAATAATTATCAGAAAAAGTTGAACAACTTCATTTGGATGGCTATAATAGGGTCACTTCACAATGTAGCCATGACCTAGTGTCCCCAAAAGCTTATATCTCTTCAATGAATGCTCAGATCTTCTTAAAAACAAGTCAGAACATGTGCCATATGACTCCAAACAATCATGAAAAATTTCAGACAGATCGGACAAAATTTGCCTCTATAACAGTTAAAAATGGGAAAATTAAATGAATATAATGGCATATTAAGCCAATAAGTAGTATTTTACTGCCCCCTGCTGTTTAAAATATGAATTATACTTGAGTAGTGTGACAAAATTACTATTTAGACTTTATAAAATTACTATTTTAACATTTACAATCACATTAAGTCAAATTTCATCTATTGAAGTATCACTATTGACAATTCTGTCACATTGACAAATGTGAATCCTGAATGAGACATAGTTCAAATCTCTGTATCTACAACAGAATGTGTGTGTAGTCCTATGTTTCTGAATAAATTCTGAATAATCTGATTAATAGTTTGCAAAGACATGTATGAAATAACATTCAAATATATTTTCATAATGATTTTGTGTGTGTGTGTGTGTGTGTGTGTGTGTGTAAGCTTGCATAAAGGAGTTAAAATGGAAAAACTGTCAAAATGAAAGTGGCCTGCAGAGGGCAGTAGAAGACCACTTATTGGCTCATTCTACTTATTAATGAAGTCTTTTAACAGGTGCATTCATATTTAGACACTATAAAATCACTTGTATAACAATTACTATTATAACACAATCATATTTTCTCAGAGTTTATCACTTCATTTGTTCTGACACTTCACATCAATGCTAGCAATGTGGTAAATCATGATAAACTATGGTAAATCATGCTAGAATCACAGTACTCTATGGCAGTGTTGGGAACCCTAATCAAACACACCTGATTCAACTCATCAGCTCATAATCACATAGGTTAATGAGCTGATGAGTTGAATCAGGTGTGATTGATTAGAGAGACAGAGAAAACGGGTCCTTCAGGACAGGTTTGGGAACCACTGCTCTATGGTAAATCATCCTAGAACGTAGTAAATCATACTAGAACTTGGTAAATCATGGTAAATCATGCTAGATTCATGGTAAATCATACTGGAACATGGTAAATCATGAAAAATCACACTAAAATGTGGTATATCATGGTAAATCATGCTAAAACATGGTCTATTCCATCTATGATATCAGTGGTTAAATGCTTGCTACATAAAACGTAATGTCTTTTGATGCTTGTGTGGTTAAAAATCTTAAATGCCTTAACTGCTTGAACACCGCTAAATGCTGCTTGCAGCTTTAATTAGGTGTTCAAGCACGAAGTGCTGAAAACCTATTGTATTTGTGCTGATTTTTATTATTATTATTATTATTCTGCCGTAAAACGCATCGTGCAGACCAAACCGTAAGTGCTAGAGACTTGAAACTTTGTCAGATGGTAGTACAAAAATCGAGGAGAGGTTATCAAATTATGAGCCCGATTGGCCCATAGGTGGCGCTATAGCAACCAATTGCGCAAAACTGCTCATAACTCCTAGACCGTATGTCGTAGACTCAAGTGTCTTATATCTCTGGAAAGCTGGAAACCTGAAGTAAAAAACGTATATCTCCGATTTCATTTCCGCCATGATAGATTTTCCGCCATTTTGAATTTTGTCGAAAAACTACTTTTGCGAACTAGTCCCTGGTTTTTCGCCCGATCGGAACCAAACCAGTGCCAAAATGTTCTCTGGAGTCTGAATATCAATAATTATCGAAAAAAAGTTGAAATTTTGATTCACGGTCGCTAGGGGGCGCAAAATGAACGTTGTGGGCGGAGCCTATTTTACTAAAATGGCTATAACTCAAGAAGTAAATGAGATAGCTTCACCAAACTCGGTACACATGTGAATAAGTTCATTCTGAGGTCACAGTAAAAAAATCGCGACGATTGGGCACTAGGTGGCGCTATAACATTAAAAAAACATAAATAGGGCTGTGACCACCTGACCATTGGTCCGATTGACTTGAAAATTGGTATGCAGTGTCTTGGTCCAAGGCCCCATGTATGTATAAAAGGACATTGGCGTATCTCAAAAAACATGGCCGCCATCGGCCAATGAAGTTTGAGCACCTGTGAGACGAGGTTAACGGAGGCCGATCGGAACGAAACTCGATGGGCATGTTCGACTCATGGCCCAAGAGGTCTGTAAGAGTTTTGAAAGAAATCGGCCACTAGTTGGCGCTAACAAGTTTTACGGCTCTGTAATCACGTGGTGTGGCACACATCCCCACAAAATGCATATCATTTGATAGATCTCCTCATGCTGAACAACTTTGCCTCTAGAACCATTGCTGTCAATCAAATCGTTCATTAAATATTCACAAATATGTTTAAAACCTACTTTTGCGAACTAGTCCTAGGATTTTCGCCCGATCGGAACCAGACCAGTCTAGGACAATTCTCTGGACTCTCTAGATCAATAATTATCAAAAAAAAGTTGAAATTTGGCATTTGGTTGGCTATAACAGGGTCATTTATAAAATGGGCGTGGCAAAATATAGTCAAAAGCCTATAAATCCTATACGAAAACTCAGAACTTCACAAAAATTGGTGAGCATATGTGACATAACATCCTTAAAAAGCATGCCAAATTTTATGGAGATCGGACCATAGGTGGCGCTATAACTGTTAAAAAGCTTTGAAACAATGTATTTCCTATGGTAAATTGCCTGTATTTGCTGTAAATGGTGTTTTGCATTTATTATCATGTAATGTTCATATCATAATGTTCAAAACCAGTGCAGTACAATTCTCTGGACTCTCTAGATCAATAATTATCAGAAAAAGTTGAACAACTTCATTTGGATGGCTATAATAGGGTCACTTCACAATGTAGCCATGACCTAGTGTCCCCAAAAGCTTATATCTCTTCAATGAATGCTCAGATCTTCTTAAAAACAAGTCAGAACATGTGCCATATGACTCCAAACAATCATGAAAAATTTCAGACAGATCGGACAAAATTTGCCTCTATAACAGTTAAAAATGGGAAAATTAAATGAATATAATGGCATATTAAGCCAATAAGTAGTATTTTACTGCCCCCTGCTGTTTAAAATATGAATTATACTTGAGTAGTGTGACAAAATTACTATTTAGACTTTATAAAATTACTATTTTAACATTTACAATCACATTAAGTCAAATTTCATCTATTGAAGTATCACTATTGACAATTCTGTCACATTGACAAATGTGAATCCTGAATGAGACATAGTTCAAATCTCTGTATCTACAACAGAATGTGTGTGTAGTCCTATGTTTCTGAATAAATTCTGAATAATCTGATTAATAGTTTGCAAAGACATGTATGAAATAACATTCAAATATATTTTCATAATGATTGTGTGTGTGTGTGTGTGTGTGTGTGTGTGTGTAAGCTTGCATAAAGGAGTTAAAATGGAAAAACTGTCAAAATGAAAGTGGCCTGCAGAGGGCAGTAGAAGACCACTTATTGGCTCATTCTACTTATTAATGAAGTCTTTTAACAGGTGCATTCATATTTAGACACTATAAAATCACTTGTATAACAATTACTATTATAACACAATCATATTTTCTCAGAGTTTATCACTTCATTTGTTCTGACACTTCACATCAATGCTAGCAATGTGGTAAATCATGATAAACTATGGTAAATCATGCTAGAATCACAGTACTCTATGGCAGTGTTGGGAACCCTAATCAAACACACCTGATTCAACTCATCAGCTCATAATCACATAGGTTAATGAGCTGATGAGTTGAATCAGGTGTGATTGATTAGAGAGACAGAGAAAACGGGTCCTTCAGGACAGGTTTGGGAACCACTGCTCTATGGTAAATCATCCTAGAACGTAGTAAATCATACTAGAACTTGGTAAATCATGGTAAATCATGCTAGATTCATGGTAAATCATACTGGAACATGGTAAATCATGAAAAATCACACTAAAATGTGGTATATCATGGTAAATCATGCTAAAACATGGTCTATTCCATCTATGATATCAGTGGTTAAATGCTTGCTACATAAAACGTAATGTCTTTTGATGCTTGTGTGGTTAAAAATCTTAAATGCCTTAACTGCTTGAACACCGCTAAATGCTGCTTGCAGCTTTAATTATTATTATTTTTCTTCCGCCGTAAAACGCATCGTGCAGCCCAAACCGTAAGTGCTGGAGCCTTGAAACTTTGTCAGATGGTAGTACAAAAATCGAGGAGAGGTTATCAAATTATGAGCCCGATTGGCCCATAGGTGGCGCTATAGCAACCAATTGCGCGAAACTGCTCATAACTCCTAGACCGTATGTCGTAGACTCAAGTGTCTTATATCATTGGAAAGGTGGATTCCTGACGAACAAAACGTATATCTCCGATTTCATTTCCGCCATGATAGATTTTCCGCCATTTTGAATTTTGTCGAAAAACTACTTTTGCGAACTAGTCCCTGGTTTTTCACCCGATCGGAACCAAACCAGTGCATAAATGTTCTCTGGAGTCTGATTATCAATAATTATCGAAAAAAAGTTGAAATTTTGATTCAGGGTCGCTAGGGGGCGCAAAATGAACGTTGTGGGCGGAGCCTATTTTACTAAAATGTCTATAACTCGTGAAGGAAATGAGATAGCTTCACCAAACTCGGTACACATGTGAATGAGTTCATTCTGAGGTCACAGTAAAAAAATCGCGACGATCGGACACTAGGTGGCGCTATAACATGAAAAAAAACTAAAAGGGGGTGTGGCCACCTGACCGTTAGTCCGATTGACTTAAAAATTGGTATGCAGTGTCTTGGTCCAAGGTGCCATGTATATGTAAAAGGATATTGGCATATCTCAAAAAACATGGCCGCCATCGGCCAATGAAGTTTGAGCACCTTTTAAACAAGGTTAACGGAGGCCGATCGGAACGAAACTCAATGGGCATGTTCAACTCATGGCCCAAGAGGTCTGTAAGAGTTTTGAAAGAAATCGGCCACTAGTTGGCGCTAACGAGTTTTACGGCTCTGTAATCACGTGGTGTGGCACACATCCCCACAATATGCATATCAGTCGATAGATCTCCTCATGCTGAACAACTTTGCCTCTTGAACCATTGCTGTCAATCAAACCGTTCATTAAATATTCACGAAAATGTTAAAAACCTACTTTTGCGAACTAGTCCCTGGTTTTTCGCCCGATCGGAACCAGACCAGTCTAGGACAATTCTCTGGACTGTCTAGATCAATAATTATCGAAAAAAAGTTGAACTTTGCCCTTTGGTCTGCTATAACAGGATCATTTATAAAAAGGGGCATGTCAAAACACACTCAAAAGCCTATAAATCATAAATAAAAACTCGGAACTTCACAAAAATTGGTGAGCATATGTGACTTAACATCATTAACAAGCATGCAAAGTTTCATGGAGATCGGACCATAGGTGGCGCTATAACTGTTAAAAATCTTCAAAACCATGTACTTCCTATGGTAAATTGCCTGTATTGGCTGTAAATGTTTTTTTCCATCTATGATCATATAATGTTCATATCATAATGTTCAAAATCAGTGCAGTACAATACTCTGGACTCTCTAGATCAATAATTATCAGAAAAAGTTGAACTTCTGCATTTGGATGACTTTAATAGGGTCACTTCAAAATGTGGCCTTGACCAAGTGTCCATGAAAGCCTATATCTCTTCAATGAATGCACACATCTTCTTAAAAACAAGTCAGAACATGTAACTCTAAATAAGCATGACAATTTTCAGACAAATTGGAGCAAATATGCCTTTTAAACAGTTAAAAAGGTGAAAATGATATGAACATAATGGCATATTAAGCCAATAAGTGGTATTCTACTGCCCCCTGCTGTTTAAAATAGTCATTTTGTCATGCTGCTAACTAATATAATTCTATAATTCTTATTTAGACTTTATAAAATCACTATTTTAACATTTACACTCACATTTAGTCAAAATTCATCTATTGAAGTATTGCTACTGACTGTTGTAGCACATTGAGAAATCTGAATCCTGAAGGAGACTTGCAGTAAACATTTTTTTCCATCACATAGTTCAAATGTCTGTATCTACAACAGAATGTGTGTGTGTGTAGTCCTATATTTCTGAATAAATGCTGAATAAGCGGATTAATAGATTACAAAGACATTATGTGAAATGCTTATAGACCATTAAAGTATATTTTCATAATGACACATCCCAATAGCATTGAAAAAATCAACAACAACATTTGTCTTTGTGTGTGTGTGTGTGTGTGTGTGTGTGTGTGCGTGTGTGTGTGTGTGTGTGTGTGTGTGTGTGTTTGTGTGTGTTTGTGTGTGTGTGTGTGTGTGTGTGTGTAAGCATATGTCTAAATAAGAGACCTGTGAAAACACTTTATTAATAAGTATAATGGCCAGCAGAGGGCAGTAGAAGACCACTTATTGGCTCAGTTTCATTTTGACAGACTTGATTTTCTATTCTGCACTAAAGCAAACCTGTTTTTCCATGTTAACTATTATAAGACAATCATTTTTTTGTCAGTTTATCAATTCATTGCTATTGCCACTTCACATCAATGCTAGCAATGTGGTAAATCATGGTAAATCACGATAGAAACATGGTAAATCATAGTAAATAATACTATTACATGGTGTATCATGGCAAATCATGCTAGCAATGTGATGAATCATGGTCAATCATGCTACAATCCTGGTAAATCATTCTATAACATGGTAAATCATTGTATAATGTGGTATATCATCGTAAATCATTCTATAACATGGTAAATCATGGTAAACTGTGATAAATCATGCTAGAATCATATTAAATCATACTAGAATGTGTTCAATTGTGGTATCACAGAAAGTAAAACGTTAGGCCACGCCCTCCCAGTACAAATTCACTCATAACTCGAAAACGGAAACTCCCTGCGCGCTCAAATTTGGATGGTAAGGTCCTCTATTGGGCCTTGATCGAAATCTATCGTCGCGGGCCTCGGGAGCGTCCCCCCGCGGATCGCTAATCCGAGAGACCCCCGAATTTGAACGGCTGTAACTCCCGACCCAGACCACCTAGATTCTTGTGGGATAGCTTGTTGGAAAGAGCCCGTCCTCATCTAGCTTCGATTCGAGTTTGGTGCGATTTGGTCTGGGCATTCCCGAGATATAAGCCCCCAAAGATATGCCTTTGAACTGGCATAACTCACGGCCCCGATCGGCCACCAACACCGGGATGGTCTCGTTCAACAGGGCTCCTTAGACACTATCTAAGTTCTGAGTTTCAGATTTTTTCACTTTCTCGTTCCCGAGATATAAGTGAAAAAACAAATTTCCATTAATTTATTTCAACTCTATATAGGCTGTAATGCCACTGTTGTCCACTGGAGGGAGCAGCAAGATTATACATGTTTAATCTTTTTACCAGCTTTCAGCATTAGCTAACAAACAAATTTTTAAAGCTATTTTTTTTTATTAGTTTTATATTATTACATCACAAAGAAATATGTGAAATGCTTATAGACCATTAAAAGAGATTTTCACAATAACATATCCCAAACGTGTGTGTGTGTGTGTGTAAGCATGCATTATTGAGTAAACATGAAAATGCGAGACATTTTTTCAATAAAATTATGATTAAAATGAAAACTAAAAATTGCGTTTTAAATGGGAAACCTGTAATAAGCATTTTCTTTTACCTACCATTTATTTCAAATATCTACAGCTATAACAAAATGTGTTTAAGCATTTTTATTAGTTAATATGAAAAATGTGCCATTAAAAAATACATGGAATCAAACCAAGTCATAGAAAACAAAACTGTATTTTATTGCCAGAGTAATACAATGTTTTTTTTTTAAACAATGCATATGAAAATAAGTAACATTAACAATCAATTAATTTATTCAAGTTCAATTGTTTGCATATTGAAGAATGTCTCTGTGGTATCATTTCATTCATTTCAATTTTTTGCACATATGAAAGAAGAAAAGTATTTGCATTAATATATGTTTAAAACTATATTGCATATATATATAATCCGTGAGACCTCTGGCTTGGAACAGCTGTAACTCCGTATCTAGACCACCTAGATTCTTGTGGGATAGCTTGTTTGAAAGGTCCTGTCCTCATCTAGCTTCACAAAGAAATATGTGAAATGCTTATAGACCATTAAAGTATATTTTCATAATGACACATCCCAATAGCATTGAAAACAACAACAACAACAACATTTGTGTGTGTGTGTGTGTGTGTGTGTAAGCATATGTCTACATCCATCCATCCATCTTCTTCCGCTTATCCGGGGCCGGGTCGCGGGGGCAGCAGTCTGAGCAGAGATGCCCAGACTTCCCTCTCCCTGGACACTTCATCTAGCTCTTCCGGGGGGACACCGAGGCGTTCCCAGGCCAGCCGGGAGACATAGTCTCTCCAGCGTGTCCTAGGTCTTCCCCGGGGTCTCCTCCCAGTGGGACGTGCCCGGAACACCTCCCCGGGAAGGCGTCCAGGAGGCATCCGGAACAGATGCCCGAGCCACCTCAGCTGACCCCTCTCGATGTGGAGGAGCAGCGGCTCTACTCTGAGCTCCTCCCGAGTGACCGAGCTTCTCACCCTATCTCTAAGGGATCGGCCAGCCACCCTGCGGAGAAAGCTCATTTCGGCCGCCTGTATCCGGGATCTTGTCCTTTCGGTCATGACCCAAAGCTCATGACCATAGGTGAGAGTAGGAACGTAGATTGACCGGTAAATCGAGAGCTTTGCCTTACGGCTCAGCTCCTTCTTCACCACAACAGACCGGTACATCGACCGCATTACTGCAGAAGCTGCACCGATCCGTCTGTCAATCTCCCGTTCCATCCTTCCCTCACTCGTGAACAAAACCCCAAGATACTTAAACTTCTCCACTTGAGGAAGGATCTCTCCACCAACCTGAAGTGAGCAAGCCACCCTTTTCCGACTGAGGACCATGGCCTCGGATTTGGAGGTGCTGATTTTCATCCCAGCCGCTTCACACTCGGCTGCAAACCGTCCCAGTGCATGCTGAAGGTCCTGGTGTGAAGGGGCCAACACGACAACATCATCCGCAAAAAGCAGAGACAAAATCGCGTGGTCCCCAAACCTGACACCCTCCGGCCCCTGGCTGCGCCTAGAAATTCTGTCCATAAAAACTATGAACAGAACCGGCGACAAAGGGCAGCCCTGCCGGAGTCCAACATGCACCGGGAAGAAGTCTGACTTACTACCGGCAATGCGAACCAAGCTCCTGCTTCGGTCATACAGGGACCGGACAGCCCTTAGCAAAGGACCCCGGACCCCATACTCCCGGAGCACCCTCCACAGGCCGCCGCGAGGGACACAGTCGAATGCGTTCTCCAAATCCACAAAGCACATGTGGACTGGTTGGGCAAACTCCCATGAACCCTCCAGCACCCTGTAGAGAGTATAGAGCTGGTCCAGTGTTCCACGGCCTGGACGAAAACCGCACTGTTCCTCCTGTATCCGAGGTTCCACTATCGGCCGTATTCTCCTCTCCAGTACCCTGGCATAGACTTTCCCAGGGAGGCTGAGAAGTGTGATCCCCCTGTAGTTGGAACACACCCTCCGGTCCCCCTTCTTAAAAAGAGGGACCACCACCCCGGTCTGCCATCCCAGAGGCACTGTCCCCGACCGCCACGCGATGCTGCAGAGGCGTGTCAGCCAAGACAGCCCCACAACATCCAGAGACTTGAGGTACTCAGGGCGGATCTCATCCACCCCCGGTGCCTTGCCACCGAGGAGTTTCTTGACTACCTCGGTGACCTCAGCTAGGGTGATGGACGAGTCCACCTCTGAACCCTCAGCCTCTGCTTCCTCAATAGAAGACGTGACGACGGGATTGAGAAGATCCTCGAAGTATTCCTTCCACCGTCCGACGACATCCCCAGTTGAGGTCAACAGCCGCCCACCTCCACTGTAAACAGCGTTGGTAGGGCATTGTTTCCCTCTCCTGAGGCGCCGGACAGTTTGCCAGAATCTCTTCGAGGCCAGCCGATAGTCCTTCTCCATGGCCTCACCGAACTCCTCCCAGGCCCGAGTTTTTGCCTCCACAACCACCCGGGCTGCAGTCCGCTTGGCCTGCCGGTACCCGTCAGCTGCCTCAGGAGTCCCACAAGCCAACCAGGCCCGATAGGACTCCTTCTTCAGCTTGACGGCATCCTTTACTTCCGGTGTCCACCACCGGGTTCGGGGATTGCCGCCTCGACAGGCACCGGAGACCTTACGGCCACAGCTCCGAGCAGCCGCTTCGACAATGGAGGTGGAGAACATGGTCCACTCAGACTCAATATCTCCAACCTCCCTCGGGATCCGGTCGTGGCTCCGCCGGAGGTGGGAGTTGAAGATCTCTCTGACAGGAGACTCGGTCAAACGTTCCCAGCAAACCCTTACAGTACGCTTGGGTCTGCCGAGTCTGTCCAGCCTCCTCCCCCGCCATCGGATCCAACTCACCACCAGGTGGTGATCAGTTGACAGCTCCGCTCCTCTCTTCACCCGAGTGTCCAAGACATACGGCCGCAGGTCAGATGAAACGACCACAAAGTCGATCATCGACCTGCGACCTAGGGCGTCCTGGTGCCACGTGCACTGGTGGACACCCTTATGCTTGAACATGGTGTTCGTTATGGACAAACTGTAACTAGCACAGAAGTCCAATAACTGAACACCGCTCGGGTTCAGGTCGGGGGGGCCGTTCCTCCCAATCACGCCCCTCCAGGTGTCACTGTCGCTGCCCACGTGAGCGTTGAAGTCCCCCAGTAGAACGACGGAGTCCCCAGTCGGAGCACTTTCCAGCACTCCTCCCAGAGACCCCAAGAAGGCCGGGTACTCTGCACTGCCGTTTGGCCCGTAGGCACACACGACAGTGAGAGACCTATCCCCGACCCGTAGGCGCAGGGAAACGACCCTCTCGTTCACCGGGGTAAACTCCAACACATGGCGGCTGAGCTGGGGGGCTATAAGCAAACCCACACCAGCCCGTCGCCTCTCACCAAGGGCAACTCCAGAGTGGTGAAGAGTCCATCCTCTCTCAAGGAGTGTGGTTCCAGAGCAAAAGCCATGCGTAGAGGTGATCCCGACTATCTCTAGTCGGAACCTCTCAACCTCACGCACCATCTCAGGCTCCTTCCCCGCCAGCGAGGTGATGTTCCACGTCCCTAAGGCTAGTTTCCGTGTCCAGGGATCGGGTCGTCGAGGTCTCCGCCTTCGACTGCCACCCGATCCTCTCTGCACCGGCCCCTTACGGCTCTTCCTGCAGGTGGTGAGCCCACGGGAAGGCGGTCCCACGTCACTCCTTCGGGCTGAGCCCGGCCGGACCCCGTGGGGAGAGGCCCGGCCACCAGGCGCTCGCATACGAGCCCCAACCCCGGGCCTGGCTCCAGGGTGGGGCCCCGGCTGCACCATACCGGGCGACGTCACGGTCCTTGGATGTTTGTCCATCATAAGGGGATTTTGAACCGCTCTTAGTCAGACCCGTCGCCATATGTCTACATATGAGTGCAAAAGCACCTGTGAAAACTTTTTATTAATAAGTATAATGGCCAGCAGAGGGCAGTAGAAGACCACTTATTGGCTCACTTTCATTTTGACAGACCTGATTTTCACCAGTATTCTGCACTAAAGCAAACCTGTTTTTCCATGTTAACTATTATAAGACAATCATTTTTTTATCAAAGTGTATCACGTCATTGCTATTGACACTTCACATCAATGCTAGCAATGTGGTAAATCATGGTAAATCACAATAGAAAGATGGTAAATCATAGTAAATAATACTATTACATGGTGTATCATGGCAAATAATGCTAGCAATGTGATGAATCATGGTAAATCATGCTACAATCCTGGTAAATCATTCTAGAATGTGCTATATCATGATAAATCATCCTATAACATGGTAAATCATGGTAAACTGGTAAATCATGCTAGAATCATATTAAATCATACGGGAATGTGTTCAATTGTGGTAAACCATGCTAGAGCAGGGTAAATCATGGCGAATCATACTGGAACTTGGTATATTATGGTAAACTGTGGTAAATCATGCTAGATTCATAGTAAATCATACTGGAACATGGTAAATCATGCTAAAACATGGTCTATTCCATCTATGATGTCAGTGGTTAAATGCTTGCTACATAAAACTTAATGTCTTTTGATGCTTGTGTGGTTAAAAATCTTAAATGCCTTAACTGCTTGAACACCGCTAAATGCTGCTTGCAGCTTTAATTATTATTATTATTCTCCGCTAAAACGCATCGTGCAGACCAAACCGTAAGTGCTAGAGACTTGATATTTGGGATTAAGGTAGCACAGAAATCGAGGAGACGTTGAGAGAGTATGAGCCCGATTGGCCCATAGGTGGCGCTATAGCAACAAAAGCGCGAAACTGATCATAACTCCTAGACGCTATGTCGTAAACTCAAGTGTCTTATATCATTGGAAAGCTGGACTTCTGACTTAAAAAAACGTATATCTCCGATTTCATTTCAGGTATGCAAATTTTTCCACCATTTTGAATTTTGTCGAAAAACTACTTTTGCGAACTAGTCCCTGGTTTTTCGCCCGATCGGAACCAAACCGGTGCCAAAATGTTCTCTGGCGTCTGAATATCAATAATTATCGAAAAAAAGTTGAAATTTTGATTCATGGTCGCTAGGGGGTGCAAAATGAACGTTGTGGGCGGAGCCTATTTTACTAAAATGGCTATAACTCAAGAAGTAAATGAGATAGCTTCACCAAACTCGGTACACGTCAATGAGTTCATTCTGAGGTTATGGTAAAAAAATCGCGACGATCGAACACTAGGTGGCGCTATAATGTGAAAAAAACATAAAAAGGGCTCTGACCACCTGACCATTAGTCCGATTGACTTAAAAATTGGTATGCAGTGTCTTGGTCCAAGGCCCCATGTATGTATATAAGGACATTGGCGTATCTCAAAAAAACATGGCCGCCATCAGCCAAAGAAGTTTGAGCACTTGTGAGACGAGGTTAACGGAGGCCAATCGGAACAAAACTCGATGGGCATGTTCAACTCATGGCCCAAGAGGTCTGTAAGAGTTTTGAAAGAAATCGGCCACTAGTTGGCGCTAACGAGTTTTACGGCTCTGTAATCACGTGGTCTTGCACACATCCCCACAAAATGTATATCATTTGATAGATCTCCTCATGCTGAACAACTTTTCCTCTTGAACCATTGCTGTCAATCAAATCGTTCATTAAATATTCACGAATATGTTAAAAACCTACTTTTGCGAACTAGTCCTAGGTTTTTCGCCCGATCGGAACCAGACCAGTCTAGGACAATTCTCTGGACTCTCTAGATCAATAATTATCGAAAAAAAGTTGAACTTTTGCATTTGAGTGGCTGTAACAGGGTCATTTATAAAATGGGCTTGTCAAAATACAGTCAAAAGCCTATAAATCATAAATAAAAAATCAGAACTTCACAAAAATTCATGAGCATATGTGTCATAACAATGTGAAGAAGCATGCAAAGTTACATGGAGATCGGACCATAGGTGGCGCTATAACTGTTAAAAAGCTTTAAAACCATATATTTCCTATGGTAAATTGCCTGTATTGGCTGTAAATGGTATTTTCCATCTATGATCATATAATTTTCAAATCATAATGTTTAAAACCAGTGCAGTACAATTCTCTGGACTCTCTAGATCAATAATTATCAAAAAAGGTATAACTTCTTCATTTGGATGGCTATAATAGAGTGTATAACAGCCAATAAGTGGTATTTTACTGCCCCCTGCTGTCATTTCATCATACTACTCCCTAATATTGTTATATATAATTCATATTTAGACTTTATAAAATCATTATTTTAACATTTACAATCACATTTTGTTAAAATTCATTCTATTATTCACAATTGTGTCACAGGAAGGCTGAAAACGAAAGTATAACGTTAGGCCACGCCCTCCCAGTACAAATTCACTCATAACTCGAAAACGGAAACTCCCTGCACGCTCAAATTTGGATGGTAAAGTCCTCTATTGGGCCTTGATCGAAATCTATCGTCGCGGGCCTCGGGAGCGCCCCCCCGCGGATCGCTAATCCGAGAGACCCCCGACTTTGAACGGCTGTAACTCCCGACCCAGACCACCTAGATTCTTGTGGGATAGCTCGTTGGAAAGAGCCAGTCCTCGTCTAGCTTCGATTCGAGTTTGGTGCGATTTGGCCTGGGCATTCCCGAGATATAAGCCCCAAAAGATATGCCTTTCAACTGGCATAACTCACGGCCCCGATCGGCCACCAACACCGGGATGGTCTCGTTCAACAGAGCTCCTCGGACACTATCTAAGTTCTGAGTTTCAGATTTTTTCACTTTCTCGTTCTCGAGATATAAGTGAAAAACCAAATTTCCATTAATTCATTTCAACTCTACATAGGCTGTAATACCACTGTTGTCCACTAGAGGGAGCAGCAGTATTAGACATGTTTAATCTTTTTATCAGCTTTCAGCATTGGCTTACAAACAAATGCTTAAACCTATTTTTTAAAATTAGTTTTATATTATTACATCACAAAGAAATATGTGAAATGCTTATAGACCATTAAAAGAGATTTTCACAATGACATATCCCAAATGTGTGTGTGTGTGTGTGTGTGTGTGTGTGTGTGTGTGTGTGTGTGTGTGTGTTTGTGTGTGTGTGTGTGTGTGTGCGTGTGTGTGTGTGTGTGTGTGTGTGTGTGTGTGTGTGTGTGTGTGTGTGTGTAAGCATGCATTATGGAGTTAACATGAAAAAACTACTTTGCTTTAGTGTAGCATACTAAAGAAATCAAGTAGTTTAAAATGAAAGTGAGCCAATAAGTGGTCTTCTACTGCCCTCTGCTGGCCATTTTACTTCTTAAAGCTATTTTTTTTTTTATTATTATGATGGACTGGTAATATAGTTTAATATTATTAAACTATATTACCTAAATATTCAACTAAGCTAAATTAGATTTTATCAACTATATTAAACTAAATTAGATTTTCACAATAACATCCCAAAAGTGTGTGTGTGTGTGTGTGTGTGTGTGTGTGTGTGTGTGTGTGTGTGTGTGTGTGTGTGTGTGTGTGTGTGTTTGTGTGTGTGTGTGTGTGTGTGTGTGTAAGCATGCATTATTGAGTAAACATGAAAATTTGAGACATTTTTTTTTCAATATAATTCTATGATTAAAATGAAAACTAAAAATTGCGTTTTAAATGGGAAACCTGTAATAAGCATTTTCTGAAAAAGGTAGGTAAAATGTCTTTTACCTACCATTTATTTCAAATATCTATAGCTATAACAAAATGTGTTTAAGCATTTTTATTAGTTAATATGAAAAATGTGCCATTAAAAAATACATGGAATCAAACCAAGTCATAGAAAACAAAACTGTATTTTATTGCCAAAGTAATACAATGTAAAACAATGCATATGAAAATAAGTAACATTAACAATCAATTAATTTATTCAAGTTCAATTGTTTGCATATTGAAGAATGTCTCTGTGGTATCATTTCATTCATTTCAATTTTTTGCACATATGAAAGAAGAAAAGTATTTGCATTAATATATGTTCAAAACTATATTGCATATATATATAATCCGTGAGACCTCCGGCTTGGAACAGCTGTAACTCCCTACCTACACGACCTAGATTCTTGTGGGATAGCTTGTTTGAAAGGTCCCGTCCTCATCTAGCTTCACAAAGAAATATGTGAAATGCTTATAGACCATTAAAGTATATTTTCATAATGACACATCCCAATAGCATTGAAAAAAACAACAACAACAACATTTGTGTGTGTGTGTGTAAGCATATATCTACATATAAGTGCAAAAGCACCTGTGAAAACTTTTTATTAATAAGTATAATGGCCAGCAGAGAGCAGTAGAAGACCACTTATTGGCTCACTTTCATTTTGACAGACCTGATTTTCACCAATATTCTGCACTAAAGCAAACCTGTTTTTCCATGTTAACTATTATAAGACAATCATTTTTTTTTATCAAAGTGTATCACGTCATTGCTATTGACACTTCACATCAATGCTAGCAATGTGGTAAATCATGGTAAATCACGATAGAAAGATGGTAAATCATAGTAAATAATACTAATACATGGTGTATCATGGCAAATAATGCTAGCAATGTGATGAATCATGGTAAATCATGCTACAATCCTGGTAAATCATTCTGGAATGTGGTATATCATGATAAATCATCCTATAACATGGTAAATCATGGTAAACTGGTAAATCATGCTAGAATCATATTAAATCATACTGGAATTACAGACCCATTTCAAATCTTCCATTTATATCTAAAATACTAGAAAAAATTGTGTCCGCTCAATTGTGCTCTTTCTTGCAAGAAAATGATATCTATGAAAAATTTCAGTCAGGATTCAGACCGCATCATAGCACAGAAACTGCGCTAGTTAAAATTACAAATGATTTACTTTTAGCTTCTGACCAAGGCTGTATCTCAATACTAGTTCTACTCGATCTTAGCGCTGCGTTCGACACTATAGATCATAAAATACTCTTAGATCGACTACAAAACTACACTGGTGTTCAGGGACAGGCATTAAGCTGGTTTAGATCGTACTTATCAGACCGTTACCATTTTGTCTGTTTAAATGGGGAAAAATCGAAGATAACGTCAGTAGACTATGGAGTGGCGCAAGGATCGGTGTTAGGCCCTCTGCTATTCTCAATATATATGCTGCCACTGGGTAATATTATAAGAAAACATGGAATTAATTTCCACTGTTATGCTGATGACACTCAATTATATATTTCATCAAGACCAGATGAAAACACTAACTTATCTAAATTGACAGAGTGTCTTAAAGATATAAAATGCTGGATGACGTGTAATTTCCTGCTATTAAATTCAGATAAAACGGAGGTATTACTTATTGGTCCAAAAAACTACCCACAAAACCTCGTACAATACAACTTTAATTTAGAAGGATGTCCAGTTACTTTATCCACTACAGTAAAAGACCTGGGTGTTATACTAGACCGCAACTTGTCTTTCGAAAATCATATTTCATATGTTACAAGAACAGCCTTCTTCCACCTTAGAAATATTGCTAAGCTACGTAACATGCTATCTGTTTCTGATGCAGAAAAGTTAGTTCATGCATTCATGACCTCAAGACTAGATTACTGTAACGCTTTATTAGCTGGTTGTCCTACATCCTCAATAAACAAGCTACAGTTAGTGCAAAATGCAGCTGCTAGAGTTCTTACTAGGTCAAGAAAATATGATCATATAACACCAATTTTATCATCTCTGCACTGGTTACCTATTAAGTTCCATATCAATTACAAAGTACTATTACTGACCTATAAAGCCCTAAATGGTCTAGCTCCTGTATATTTAATGGACCTTCTATCGCCCTACAATCCATCGCGTTCTTTAAGATCCCTAAATTCGAGGCTTCTGGTCATTCCTAGGATATCCAGATCCACTAAAGGAGGGAGGGCGTTCTCGCATTTCGCTCCTAAACTCTGGAATAGCCTTCCTGATACTGTTCGTTGCTCAGACTCGCTCTCCCAGTTCAAAACTAGATTAAAGACGCATCTCTTCAGCCAAGCATTCACATAATGCTTGCCTCTTATACTACTGTTGAACCAGATCGAATGCATTAATATTATGAACAGCAGCTACGCTAATTATTTCCCATCTGCTTTTCTGCTGTTATCTCGGGACACTAGTCCCGAGGTAAATAGCGTTCTTCAGCTACATACTGTATCCAGCCTCTCACGGAGACTTCAGAGTCCCCAACACCTGCGATGAGACGACTCGACGCCTGTGAAGAGACGACTCAACGCCGGCGATATGTTATGCCCTAAATTAATACATGATGATTAACTAACTGTATTTTTTACGTACATTTCTGAAATGCACTTTCTGTAAAGCTGCTTTGAAACAATATGTATTGTGAAAAGCGCTATACAAATAAATTTGAATTGAATTGAATGGAATGTGTTCAATTGTGGTAAACCATGCTAGAGCAGGGTAAATCATGGTGAATCATACTGGAACTTGGTATATCATGGTAAACTGTGGAAAATCATGCTAGATTCATAGTAAATCATACTGGAACATGGTAAATCATGCTAAAACATGGTCTATTCCATCTATGATGTCAGTGGTTAAATGCTTGCTACATAAAACTTAATGTCTTTTGATGCTTGTGTGGTTAAAAATCTTAAATGCCTTAACTGCTTGAACACTGCTAAATGCTGCTTGCAGCTTTAATTATTATTAGTGGTGCTTGCTGAAAGCAAGGCATCACTATTGTTATTGTGTTTACTTATTAGTGGTGCTTGCCATAGGCAAAGCAACACTAGTGTTCTTCTGTATACTTATTATTATTATCAGGGGTGCTTGCCATAGGCAAAGCAACACTAGTGTTCTTCTGTATACTTATTATTAGTGGTGCTTGCCATAGGCAAAGCAACACTAGTGTTCTTCTGTATACTTATTATTAGTGTGAATGCTTCAAGCATTCACACTATTGAAATCCAAATCTTTATTATTATTCCGTATTCTTCCGTGGTCGCTTTCAACTCCTCTCTACTTTGTGCTACAAAAACCATTCAAGTATCAAAATGTTCAGCTTTTCAATGACTTGTGTGCTATTATTTTTCTTTTTTATACCTTTTATAATTTTTAAACTATTAAGCTTTTTGTGCATTTTTTTTTAACATTTAAGTGCGGATGAGAGAGACTGTTCAGAGCTAGAGCATGTGATGTCATCTGCTAGAGTGAGCCAGCTTGAAAATTAATCGTAAAAAATAATTTTTAAATCGCTGGCCTGGCCACAATTTTAACTCTTCGTAATTATACTTGAAACGTAGGTATTTTTGTTGTGGTTCCTCAAGTGTGTTTAGTAAATCCCTCGGACTTATAATTTTTTCTCTGTGTCCTTCCAAAGGACAAGAGTGACAGACAATCCTCCGTTGGCAGCAATTATAAATTCAGGTCAAACTTTAGTGATCAGAGCATTACGGACCAGTTTTTCAACTCGCCAAAGTGGTCCCTTTTTTCAACTCTATCCACACAAAAAATACATCACATCGTTCACAAAGGCCTTGTCTCGCTCATGGTCAGGTCATTTCACCGATACAACCTATAGTTTTGTCTCTAAGGAGGTTTGTTTGAGGCCAAGTATCAGCGATTTTGGCCTCTGTCTAAAAAGGAAAGCTGATTGCACAGGTGATGTTGATTAGACAAGATCAAAGGGAGACACACATAATTGCTCCTGTGTTCTGATTGGTGGACAGTCACTGAGCTCTTTTCTGAAGGAAATTTAATTACTACAGGTTTTTGTTGCATTTATGCTTCTGCTTCTCCTGTTCTCCCTCCCTCTTCCCTCCTCTTCTCCTCACTCCATCCTCTACTCCTCCTGTCCTCCTCTTCTCCCCTCCTTTCCTAATCTCTTCTTCTCCTTTCTACTCCTCCTTTTATCCTCTTCTATCTATCTGCCTGTCTAACTATTTGACTTTCTGTGTCCAAATTATTTATTTATCTATCTATCTATCTATCTATCTATCTATCTATCTATCTATCTATCTATCTATCTATCTATCTATCTATCTATCTATCTATCTATCTATCTATCTATCTATCTATCCCTCTGTCTTTCTCTACCTTTCTTTTTTTGTTCTCCTTTACTTCTCTACCTCTGTCTCTTTCTCTACCCCTTTATTTATTTACCTCTGTCTACTTCTCTACCTCTCTAATTAAACTCTTTAGTTTTCTAAAACATTTTTTTTATCTTTTTTTGCATTTCAGCTTATTAATGCATTTGAATTAAGCTTTTTTTGCATTTTTGCTCTGTTTTGCAGTTGTTTGTGCATCTCAGCTTGTTTAGCAATATTTTGCAGTTGTTTGTGCATTTCATTTAAGCATTTCAAGCATTCACACGCATGTTCCGCAGGAAATGCAATTTTTCTAGTTAGTGGTGCTTGCAAAGCAACACTATTGTTCTTCTCCATACTTATTAGTGTGAATGCTTCAAGCATTCACACTATTGAAATCCAAATCTTTATTATTATTCCGTATTCTTCCGTGGTCGCTTTCAACTCCTCTCTACTTTGTGCTACAAAAACCATTCAAGTATCAAAATGTTCAGCTTTTCAATGACTTGTGTGCTATTATTTTTCTTTTTTATACCTTTTATAATTTTTAAACTATTAAGCTTTTTGTGCATTTTTTTTAACATTTAAGTGCGGATGAGAGAGACTGTTCAGAGCTAGAGCACGTGATGTCATCTGCTAGAGTGAGCCAGCTTGAAAACTAATCGTAAAAAATAATTTTTAAATCGATGGCCTGGCCACAATTTTAACTCTTCGGGCATGTAATTATACTTGAAACGTAGGTATTTTTGTTGTGGTTCCTCACGTGTGTTTAGTAAATCCCTCGGACTTATAATTTTTTCTCTGTGTCCTTCCAAAGGACAAGAGTGACAGACAATCCTCCATTGGCAGCAATTATAAATTCAGGTCAAACTTTAGTGATCAGAGCATTATGGACCAGTTTTTCAACTTGCCAAAGTGGTCCCTTTTTTCAACTCTATCCACACAAAAAATACATCACATCGTTCGCAAAGGCCTTGTCTTGCTCACGGTCAAGTCATTTCGCCGATACAACCTATAGTTTTGTCTCTAGGGAGGTTTGTTCGAGGCCAAGTATCATCGATTTTGGCCTCTGTCTAAATAGGAAAGCTGATTGCACAGGTGATGTTGATTAGACAAGATCAAAGGGAGACACACATAATTGCTCCTGTGTTCTGATTGGTGGACAGTCACTGAGCTCTTTTCTGAAGGAACTTTAATTACTACAGGTTTTTGTTGCATTTATGCTTCTGCTTCTCCTGTTCTCCCTCCCTCTTCCCTCCTCTTCTCCTCCTTCCATCCTCTACTCCTCCTGTCCTCCTCTTCTCCCCTCCTTTCCTAATCTCTTCTTCTCCTTTCTACTCCTCCTTTTATTCTCTTCTATCTATCTGCCTGTCTAACTATTTGACTTTCTGTGTCCAAATTATCTATCTATCTATCTATCTATCTATCTATCTATCTATCTATCTATCTATCTATCTATCTATCTATCTATCTATCTATCTATCTATCTATCTATCTATCTATCTATCCCTCTGTCTTGCTCTACCTTTCTTTTTTTGTTCTCCTTTACTTCTCTACCTGTCTTTTTCTCTACCCCTTTATTTATTTACCTCTGTGTCTACTTCTCTACCTCTCTAATTAAACTCTTTAGTTTTCTACAATTTTTTATCTTTTTTTGCATTTCAGCTCATTAATGCATTTGAATTAAGCTTTTTTGCATTTTTGCTGTTTTGCAGTTGTTTGTGCATCTCAGGTTGTTTAGCAATATTTTGCAGTTGTTTGTGCATTTCATTTAAGCATTTCAAGCATTCACACGCATGTTCCGCAGGAAATGCAATTTTTCTAGTTAGTGTGAATGCTTCAAGCATTCACACTATTGAAATCCAAATCTTTATTATTATTCCGTATTCTTCCGTGGTCGCTTTCAACTCCTCTCTACTTTGTGCTACAAAAACCATTCAAGTATCAAAATGTTCAGCTTTTCAATGACTTGTGTGCTATTATTTTTCTTTTTTATACCTTTTATAATTTTTAAACTATTAAGCTTTTTGTGCATTTTTTTTTACATTTAAGTGCGGATGAGAGAGACTGTTCAGAGCTAGAGCACGTGACGTCATCTGCTAGAGTGAGCCAGCTTGAAAATTAATTGTAAAAAATAATTTTTAAATCGCTGGCCTGGCCACAATTTTAACTCTTCGGGCATGTAATTATACTTGAAACGTAGGTATTTTTGTTGTGGTTCCTCACGTGTGTTTAGTAAATCCCTCGGACTTATAATTTTTTCTCTGTGTCCTTCCAAAGGACAAGAGTGACAGACAATCCTCCATTGGCAGCAATTATAAATTCAGGTCAAACTTTAGTGATCGGAACATTACGGACCAGTTTTTCAACTCGCCAAAGTGGTCCCTTTTTTCAACTCTATCCACACAAAAAATACATCACATCGTTCACAAAGGCCTTGTCTCGCTCATGGTCAGGTCATTTCGCCGATACAACCTATAGTTTTGTCTCTAGGGAGGTTTGTTTGAGGCCAAGTATCAGCGATTTTGGCCTCTGTCTAAATAGGAAAGCTGATTGCACAGGTGATGTTGATTAGACAAGATCAAAGGGAGACACACATAATTGCTCCTGTGTTCTGATTGGTGGACAGTCACTGAGCTCTTTTCTGAAGGAACTTTAATTACTACAGGTTTTTGTTGCATTTATGCTTCTGCTTCTCCTGTTCTCCCTCCCTCTTCCCTCCTCTTCTCCTCCTTCCATCCTCTACTCCTCCTGTCCTCCTCTTCTCCCCTCCTTTCCTAATCTCTTCTTCTCCTTTCTACTCCTCCTTTTATCCTCTTCTATCTATCTGCCTGTCTAACTATTTGACTTTCTGTGTCCAAATTATTTATCTATCTATCTATCTATCTATCTATCTATCTATCTATCTATCTATCTATCTATCTATCTATCTATCTATCTATCTATCTATCTATCTATCTATCTATCTATCTATCCCTCTGTCTTTCTCTACCTTTCTTTTTTTGTTCTCCTTTACTTCTCTACCTCTGTCTCTTTCTCTACCCCTTTATTTATTTACCTCTGTCTACTTCTCTACCTCTCTAATTAAACTCTTTAGTTTTCTACAATTTTTTTCATCTTTTTTTGCATTTCAGCTTATTAATGCATTTGAATTAAGCTTTTTTTTGCATTTTTGCTCTGTTTTGCAGTTGTTTGTGCATCTCAGCTTGTTTAGCAATATTTTGCAGTTGTTTATGCATTTCATTTAAGCATTTCAAGCATTCACACGCATGTTCCGCAGGAAATGCAATTTTTCTAGTTATTAGTGGTGCTTGCAAAGCAACACTATTGTTCTTCTCCATACTTATTATTGCTTGCTGAAAGCAAGGCATCACTATTGTTATTGTGTATACTTATTAGTGGTGCTTGCCATAGGCAAAGCAACACTAGTGTTCTCTTGCATACTTATTATACTTCTTATTATTCTTCTGGCCAAAGTTTGACGCGCTACTCCTCCGGCAGTTTTTGTCACAGACCCATGAATAAGGTGTCAAAACGTGCGGCCTGTTCGGGAATGGTGTGCTATGACTTTTCTAAGCGATCAGATGTACGATGTTCGCACAGCGGACAAAAAAGCGGCCAAAAAAATCCCATTGACTTAACATTGCGGAATGTTCAGAAATTCAAATCCCAACTGTCACTTTCACACACACCCACAGAAAAGGGCCTGACAGCCCAGCAGCCAATAAGTAATGGCCTAAAATCTTCATAGCCACCCCATAGCAACCAGTTACAGCACCCTAGCAACCGTGGGCGATAGGCACGAGTTATTTTATACTAAATAACTCTATAAAAACTCCTTTTAAAAACTATATAGTAATCATCTGTTAAAAAATACACGCCGACATCACAGACCCCTGATTGAGGCGTCAAATTGTGCGGATTATTGAGGAGAGGTGTGCTGTGACTTTTCTTACCGATCGGGGGTACGGTGTTTGCCCCAGGGGCAAATCATTGGGTAAAAAAAATCCCATAGACTTAACATTGCCACAAACTTTGACGACTCGTAGCACTGACCAATGATTTCTCAGAAACTTGTAATTTACCACATTTGAAGAGGCTGGCAGGCTCTGTAAGAACATACCTCACAATGGGGTAAAAGTTGCACCCCTGGGGGGCAGGAGCTGCTCAAATTTGCCCCATTGGCTTACTATGGTGTAGGACGGCCCATAAAATGGGCCGTCCTACACATTGCATAGGGATTTTGTATTGAACATAGCTCTGGATCACAGTGTCATAGAGACAAAGGGACGGGCTCATTTTTCTCAGATGACCAATCAGTCTCTCAGGATCACTGTGAAGCTATTAAGCCACGCCCTAGCAATCATTTAGAGCACCTTAGCAACAAGTCCCATAGACTTCCATTAAAAGAGGTCAAAAGAATATCTCCGGATAGAAGTGTCATAGAAACACAAGGGTGGTCTCGTTTGACTCGGGGCAGCACACAGCCAATCATGAATCCCCTCAACACTTCCTAGCCCCTCCCTAGCAACCATTGTCGAGCACCTTAGCAACTAAAATCTATAGAGGGATATCTTCCATTCTGAATGTCACAGAGGCATGGGAGTTGATTTATATCATTCATACTGACAAGCAACCTTTGGACTTTGATGACTGGCAGCTGCCAAGCCATTCCCTAGCAACCAAACAGAGTACCCTAGCAACCATTTTGCAAGACCTATATCTCTGCATCAGAACATCGTATAGAGATGTGGTTTGGCTCTTTTGACTCATGCTAGCAAACAGGGCTTCCAACATGCTACACATGCTAGCTGTGAACAGCTAAATGCTAATAGCGATTAGGTAGTGCTAAATCATGCCAAGAAAGTGTTAAGAACTCCAATAGTAACCATCTGTGACAACTACCAACCACCTAGTAACACCATAGCAACCACCCAGAATACCTTAGAAACCACCTAGCAACATCCTAGCAACCACCCAGAATACCCTAGCAACCGCCTAGCAACACCATAGCAACCACCCAGAATACCCTAGCAACCGCCTAGCAACCACCCAGAACACCCTAGCAACCACCTAGCAAACACCTAGCAACGCCATAGCAACCACCCAGAATACCCTAGCAACCACCTAGCAACACCCTAGCAACCACCAAGAATACCCTAGCAACTGCCTAGCAACCGCCTAGCAACCACCCAGAAAACCCTAGCAACCGCCTAGCAACGCCCTAGCAACCACCCAGAATACACTAGCAACCACCTAGCAACACCCTAGCAACCACCCAGAATACCCTAGCAACCGCTTAGCAACGCCCTAGCAACCACCAAGAATAGCCTAGCAACTGCCTAGCAACGCCCTAGCAACCACCCAGAATACCCTAGCAACCGCCTAGCAACACCATAGCAACCACCCAGAATACCCTAGCAACCGCCTAGCAACCACCCAGAACACCCTAGCAACCGCCTAGCAACGCCCTAGCAACCACCCAGAATACCATAGCAACCACCTAGCAACATCCTAGCAACCACCAGAATACCCTAGCAACCGCCCTAGCAACCACCCAGAACACCCTAGCAACGCCCTAGCAACCACCCAGAATACCCTAGCAACCGCCTAGCAACGCCCTAGCAACCACCCAGAATACCCTAGAAACCACTCAAAACACCCTAGCAACCACCTGAACAACATGAAAAAGCCATATCTCAGCACCAGAACATCGTACAGACATGTTTGTTGGCTCGTATGCAATCATGTACCACACCCTAGCAACCGAGTGGTGAGTTTTGCCACTGCAAGCACCACTTCACATTTTCTTCTGGAAATGTACATTCTAGTTATTATTATTATTCTTATTCCACACAAAAGTTTGGCGCGTAACTCCTCCCGCAGCTTTTGTCACAGACCCACGAATGAGGCGTCAAATCGTGCGGATTATTCGGGAATGGTGTGCTATGACTTTTATAAGCGATCGGGGGTACGATGGTCGCCCCAGGGGCAAAAAATTGGGCAAAAAATCCCATAGACTTTACATAGCGACGAACTTTGACGAGTCATAGCTCAGAGCGAGAATTTCGCAGAGACGTGTAATTTGCAACATTTGAAGAGGCTGACAGGCTCTGTAAGAACATACCTCACAATGGGGTAAAAGTTGCACCCCTGGGGGTCAGGAGCAGCCCAAAGTTGCCCCATTGACTTACTATGGTGACTGACATAGTGACTTACTATGGTGACTCACATTTCATGGGCCGTCCTACACATTGCATAGGGATTTTGTATTGAACATAGCTCTGGATCACAGTGTCATAGAGACAAGGGGACGGGCTCATTTTTCTCAGATGACCAATCAGTCTCTCAGGATCATTGTGAAGCTATTAAGCCACGCCCTAGCAACCATTTAGAGCACCTTAGCAACAAGTCCCATAGACTTCCATTGAAAGAGGTCAAAAGAATATCTCCGGATAGAAGTGTCATAGAAACACAAGGGTGGTCTCGTTTGACTCGGGGCAGCACACAGCCAATCATGAATCCCCTCAACACTTCCTAGCCCCTCCCTAGTAACCATTGTCGAGCACCTTAGCAACTAAAATCTATAGAGGGATATCTTCCATTCTGAATGTCACAGAGGCATGGGAGTTGGTTTATATCATTCATACTGACAAGCAACCTTTGGACTTTGATGACTGGCAGCTGCCAAGCCATTCCCTAGCAACCAAACAGAGTACCCTAGCAACCATTTTGCAAGACCTATATCTCTGTATCAGAACATCGTATAGAGATGTGGTTTGGCTCTTTTGACTCATGCTAGCAAACAGGGCTTCCAACATGCTACACATGCTAGCTGTGAATAGCTACATGCTAATAGCGATTAGGTAGTGCTAAATCATGCCAAGAAAGTGTTAAGAACTCCAATAGTAACCATCTGTGACAACTACCAACCACCTAGTAACACCATAGCAACCACCCAGAATACCTTAGCAACCACCTAGCAACGTCCTAGCAACCACCCAGAATACCCTAGCAACCGCCTAGCAACACCATAGCAACCACCCAGAATACCCTAGCAACCGCCTAGCAACCACCCAGAACACCCTAGCAACCGCCTAGCAACCACCCAGAATACCCTAGCAACCGCCTAGCAACGCCATAGCAACCACCCAGAATACCCATACTAAATAACTCTATAAAAACTCTATAAAAACTCCTTTTAAAAACTCCATAGTAATCATCTGTTAAAAAATACACGCCGACATCACAGACCCCTGATTGAGGCGTCAAATTGTGCGTATTATTGAGGAGAGGTGTGCTGTGACTTTTCTTACCGATCGGGGGTACGGTGTTTGCCCCAGGGGCAAATCATTGGGTAAAAAAAATCCCATAGACTTAACATTGCCACAAACTTTGACGACTCGTAGCACTGACCAATGATTTCTCAGAAACTTGTAATTTACCACATTGGAAGAGGCTGGCAGGCTCTGTAAGAACATACCTCACAATGGGGTAAAAGTTGCACCCCTGGGGGGCAGGAGCTGCTCAAATTTGCCCCATTGACTTACTATGGTGTAGGACGGCCATTTGCATAGGGATTTTGTATTGAACATAGCTCTGGATCACAGTGTCATAGAGACAAGGGGACGGGCTCATTTTTCTCAGATGACCAGTCAGTCTCTCAGGATCATTGTGAAGCTATTAAGCCACGCCCTAGCAACCATTTAGAGCACCTTAGCAACAAGTCCCATAGACTTCCATTGAAAGAGGTCAAAAGAATATCTCCGGATAGAAGTGTCATAGAAACACAAGGGTGGTCTCGTTTGACTCGGGGCAGCACACAGCCAATCATGAATCCCCTCAACACTTCCTAGCTCCTCCCTAGCAACCATTGTCGAGCACCTTAGCAACTAAAATCTATAGAGGGATATCTGCAATTCTGAATGTCACAGAGGCATGGGAGTTGGTACATCACATCGTTCACAAAGGCCTTGTCTCGCTCATGGTCAGGTCATTTCACCGATACAACCTATAGTTTTGTCTCTAGGGAGGTTTGTTTGAGGCCAAGTATCAGCGATTTTGGCCTCTGTCTAAATAGGAAAGCTGATTGCACAGGTGATGTTGATTAGACAAGATCAAAGGGAGACACACATAATTGCTCCTGTGTTCTGATTGGTGGACAGTCACTGAGCTCTTTTCTGAAGGAACTTTAATTACTACAGGTTTTTGTTGCATTTATGCTTCTGCTTCTCCTGTTCTCCCTCCCTCTTCCCTCCTCTTTTCCTCCTTCCATCCTCTACTCCTCCTGTCCTCCTCTTCTCCCCTCCTTTCCTAATCTCTTCTTCTCCTTTCTACTCCTCCTTTTATCCTCTTCTATCTATCTGCCTGTCTAACTATTTGACTTTCTGTGTCCAAATTATCTATCTATCTATCTATCTATCTATCTATCTATCTATCTATCTATCTATCTATCTATCTATCTATCTATCCCTCTGTCTTTCTCTACCTTTCTTTTTTTGTTCTCCTTTACTTCTCTACCTCTGTCTCTTTCTCTACCCCTTTATTTATTTACCTCTGTCTACTTCTCTACCTCTCTAATTAAACTCTTTAGTTTTCTACAATTTTTTTTTATCTTTTTTTGCATTTCAGCTTATTAATGCATTTGAATTAAGCTTTTTTTGCATTTTTGCTCTGTTTTGCAGTTGTTTGTGCATCTCAGCTTGTTTAGCAATATTTTGCAGTTGTTTGTGCATTTCATTTAAGCATTTCAAGCATTCACACGCATGTTCCGCAGGAAATGCAATTTTTCTAGTTAGTGTGAATGCTTCAAGCATTCACACTATTGAAATCCAAATCTTTATTATTATTCCGTATTCTTCCGTGGTCGCTTTCTTCTCCTCTCTACTTTGTGCTACAAAAACCATTCAACTATCAAAATGTTCAGCTTTTAAATGACTTGTGTGCTATTACTTTTCTTTTTGATGTGACTTTCAGATTTCTTAAAAATTAATATTAAAAACCATAAAAATCCCATTGACTTTCATTGCAACATGTTCAAATTGAGCCAAGACTACGGTGGCCCAGTAGTGTACAACACAAAAACTCAAATCTAAACTCGCTGAAGCCATAGACTCAATTAAACTTCCATTCTATATGTACTAATGAACCTATCTATCTATCTATCTATCTATCTATCTATCTATCTATCTATCTATCTATCTATCTATCTATCTATCTGTCGTTCTCTACCTTTCTTTTTTTGTTCTCCTTTACTTCTCTACCTCTGTCTCTTTCTCTACCCCTTTATTTATTTACCTCTGTCTACTTCTCTACCTCTCTAATTTAACTCTTTAGTTTTCTACAATTTTTTTAATATTTTTTTTGCATTTCAGCTTATTAATGCATTTGAATTAAGCTTTTTTTGCATTTTTGCTCTGTTTTGCAGTTGTTTGTGCATCTCAGCTTGTTTAGCAATATTTTGCAGTTGTTTGTGCATTTCATTTAAGCATTTCAAGCATTCACACGCATGTTCCGCAGGAAATGCAATTTTTCTAGTTAGTTGAAATCCAAATCTTTATTATTATTCCGTATTCTTCCGTGGTCGCTTTCAACTCCTCTCTACTTTGTGCTACAAAAACCATTCAAGTATCAAAATGGTAAGCTTTTCAATGACTTGTGTGCTATTATTTTTCTTTTTATACCTTTTATAATTTTTAAACTATTAAGCTTTTTGTGCATTTTTTTTACATTTAAGTGCGGATGAGAGAGACTGTTCAGAGCTAGAGCACGTGATGTCATCTGCTAGAGTGAGCCAGCTTGAAAATTAATCGTAAAAAATAATTTTTAAATCGCTGGCCTGGCCACATCTTTCTTTCTTTCTAACTAATCCATCTTTCTTTCTTTCTAACTAATCCTTGTTTATTTTTCTTTCTTTCTATCTTTCTTTCTTTCTATCTAATCTATCTTTCTTTCTAACTAATCTATCTTTCTAACTAATCTATCTTTCTTTCTTTCTAACTAATCTATCTATCTATCTTTCTTTCTAACTAATCTTTCTTTTTTTCATTCTTTCTTTCTTTCTTTTTTCTACCTAATCTTTCCTTCTTTCTTCCTAATCTTTCTTTCTACCTAATCTATCTTTCTTTCTTTCTTTCTTTCTAATCTTTCTTTCTTTCTTTCTTTCTAATCTTTCTTTCTTTCTTTCTAACTAATCTATCTTTCTTTCTTTCGAACTAATCCATCTATCTTTCTTTCTTTCTAACGAATCTATCTTTTTTCTTTCTCTCTAACTAATCCATCTTTCTTTCTTTCTAACTAATCCATCTTTCTTTCTTTCTAACTAATCCTTCTTTATTTTTCTTTCTTTCTTTTTTTCTACCTAATCTTTCTTTCTTTCTCTTTCTACCTAATCTTTCTTTCTTTCTACCTAATCTTTCTTTCTACCTAATCTTTCTTTCTTTCTTTCTTTCTTTCTTTCTTTCTTTCTTTCTTTCTTTCTTTCTTTCTTTCTACCTAATCTTTCTTTCTACCTAATCTATCTTTCTTTCTTTCTTTCTTTCTTTCTTTCTTTCTATCTAATCTATCTTTCTTTCTAACTAATCTATCTTTCTAACTAATCTCTCTTTCTTTCTTTTTAACTAATATATCTTTCTTTCTTTCTAACTAATCTTTTTTTCTTTCTTTCTAACTAATCTTTCTTTCTTTCTTTCTTTATTTATTTTTTCTACTTAATCTTTCTTTCTTTCTTTCTTTCTTTCTTTCTTTCTTTCTTTCTTTCTTTCTTTCTTTCTTTCTTTCTAATCTTTCTTTCTTTCTTTCTAACTAATCTATCTTTATTTCTTTCGAACTAATCTTTCTTTCTTTCTTTCTTTCTTTTTACTACCTAAACTTTCTTTCATTCTTTCTTTCTAATCTTTCTTTCTTTCTATCTAATCTATCTTTCTTTCTAACTAATCTATCTTTCTAACTAATCTATCTTTCTTTCTAACTAATCTATCTATCTATCTTTCTTTCTTTCTTCCTAATCTTTCTTTCTACCTAATCTATCTTTCTTTCTTTCTTTCTCTCTCTCTTTCTCTCTACCTAATCTTTCATTCTTTCTTTCTTTCTTTCTTTCTTTCTTTCTTTCTTTCTAATCTTTCTTTCTTTCTTTCTAATCTTTCTTTCTTTCTAACTAATCTATCTTTCTTTCTTTCTAACTAATCTATCTATCTTTCTTTCTTTCTAACGAATCTATCTTTTTTCTTTCTCTCTAACTAATCCATCTTTCTTTCTTTCTAACTAATCCATCTTTCTTTCTTTCTAACTAATCCTTCTTTATTTTTCCTTTCTTTCTTTCTTTTTTCTACCTAATCTTTCTTTCTTTCTCTTTCTACCTAATCTTTCTTTCTTTCTCTTTCTACCTAATCTTTCTTTCTACCTAATCTTTCTTTCTTTCTTTCTTTCTCTTTCTACCTAATCTTTCTTTCTACCTAATCTATCTTTCTTTCTTTCTTTCTAACTAATCTATCTTTCTTTCTTTCTAACTAATCTATCTATCTTTCTTTCTTTCGAGCTAATCTTTCTTTCTTTCTTTCTTTTTTCTACCTAATCTTTCTTTCTTTCTTTCTAATCTTTCTTTCTTTCTTTCTAATCTTTCTTTCTTTCTAACTAATCTATCTTTCTTTCTTTCGAACTAATCTATCTATCTTTGTTTCTTTCTAACGAATCTATCTTTTTTCTTTCTCTCTAACTAATCCATCTTTTTTTCTTTCTAACTAATCCATCTTTCTTTCTTACTAATCCATCTTTCTTTCTTTCTAACTAATCCTTTATTTTTCTTTCTTTCTTTCTTTCTTTCTTTCTTTCTTTCTTTCTTTCTTTCTTTCTTTCTTTTTTCTACCTAATCTTTCTTTCTTTCTCTTTCTACCTAATCTTTCTTTCTTTCTACCTAATCTTTCTTTCTACCTAATCTATCTATCTATCTATCTTTCTTTCTTTCTTTCTCTTTCTTTCTTTCTAACTAATCTATCCATCTTTCTTTCTTTCTTACTAATCTTTCTTTCTTTCTCTTTCTTTCTTTCTACCTAATCTATCTTTCTTTCTTTCTTTCTTTCTCTCTCTCTTTCTCTCTACCCAATCTTTCTTTCTTTCTTTCTTTCTTTCTTTCTTTCTTTCTTTCTTTCTTTCTTTCTTTGTTCTACCTAATCTTTCTTTCTTTCTTTCCTTTCTTTCTTTACCTAATCTTTCTTTCTTTCTACCTAATCTTTCTTTCTACCTAATCTATCTTTCTTTCTATCTAATCTATCTTTCTTTCTAACTAATCTATCTTTCTAACTAATCTATCTTTCTTTCTTTCTAACTAATCTATCTATCTTTCTTTCTTTCTAACTAATCTTTCTTTCTTTCTTTCTTTCTTTCTTTCTTTCTTTCTTTTTTCTACCTAATCTTTCTTTCTTTCTTTTTTCTACCTAATCTTTCTTTCTTTCTTCCTAATCTTTCTTTCTACCTAATCTATCTCTACCCAATCTTTCTTTCTTTCTTTCTTTCTTTCTTTCTTTCTTTCTTTCTTTCTTTATTTCTAATCTTTCTTTCTTTCTTTCTTTGTAATCTTTCTTTCTTTCTTTCTTTCTAATCTTTCTTTCTTTCTATCTTTCTTTCTTTCTTTCTTTCTAATCTTTCTTTCTTTCTAACTAATCTATCTTTCTTTCTTTCTTTCGAACTAATCTATCTATCTTTCTTTCTAACGAATCTATCTTTTTTCTTTCAAACTAATCTATCTTTCTTTCTTTCTCTCTAACTAATCCATATTTCTTTCTTTCTAACTAATCCATCTTTCTTTCTTTCGAACTAATCCTTTTTTATTTTTCTTTCTTTCTTTCTTTCTTTCTTTCTTTCTTTCTTTCTTTCTTTCTTTCTTTCTTTCTACCTAATCTTTCTTTCTACCTAATCTTTCTTTCTTTCTTTCTTTCTTTCTTTCTTTCTTTCTTTCTTTCTTTCTTTCTTTCTTTCTTTCTTTCTTTCTCTTTCTACCTAATCTTTCTTTCTACCTAATCTATCTTTCTTTCTTTCTTTCTTTCTCTCTCTCTTTGTCTCTACCTAATCTTTCTTTCTTTCTTTCTCTTTCTTTCTTTCTTTCTTTCTACCTAATCTTTATTTCTACCTAATCTTTCTTTCTACCTAATCTTTCTTTCTTTCTTTCTCTCTCTCTTTCTCTCTACCTAATCTTTCTTTCTTTCTGACTACCATTAAAAGAGATCAAAGGGATATCTCAGGATATAAGTGTCATAGAAACATGAGGGTGGGCTCGTTTGACTCGGGCCAGCAAACAGCCAATCCTGAATCACCTCAACACTTACTGGCCACGCCCTAGCGACCATTGTCGAGCACCTTAGCAACCAAAATCCAAAGAGGGATATCTTCCATTCTGAATGTCACAGAGGCATGGGAGTTGGTTTATATCATTTATACTTACAAGCAGCCTTTGGAGTTTCATGATTGGCAGCTGCCAAGCCACTCCCTAGCAACCAAACAGAGTACCCTAGCAACCATTTTGCAATACCTATATCTCTGCATCAAAACAAAAGCATGCTAGCAAACAGGACTTCCAACATGCTACACATGCTAGCTGTGAATAGCTACATGCTAATGGCGATTAGGTAAGTGCTAAAACATGCCAAGAAATGTTAAGAATACCCTATCAACTGCCTAGCATCGCCCTAGCAACCACCCAGAATTCCCTAGCAACCACCCAGAACACCCTAGCAACCGTCTAGCAACCACCCAGAACACCCTAGCAACCACCAAGCAACACCCTAGCAACCATCCAGAATACCTTAGCAACCGCCTAGCAACCACCCAGAACACCCTAGCAACCACCTAGCAACACCCTAGCAACCATCCAGAATACCTTAGCAACCGCCTAGCAACCACCCAGAACACCCTAGCAACTGCCTAGCAACTACCCAGAACACCTTAGCAACCGCCTAGCAACCACCCAGAACACCTTAGCAACCACCTAGCAACACCATAGCAACCATCCAGAATACCTTAGCAACCAGCTAGCAACACCCTAGCAACCACCCAGAATACCCTAGCAACCACCTAGCAACCGCCTATCAACCACTCAGAACACCCTAGCAACCACCTAGCAACCACCCAGAACACCCTAGCAACCGCCTATCAACAACCTAGCAACCATCCAGAATAACTTAGCAACCACCTAGCAACCGCCTATGAACAACCTAGCAACCATCCAGAATACCTTAGCAACCATCTAGCAACACCATAGCAACCACCCAGAATACCCTAGCAACCGCCTAGCAACGCCCTAGCAACCAATCTTTCTTTCTTTCTTTCTTTCTACCTAATCTTTCTTTCTACCTAATCTCTTTCTACCTAATCTATCTTTCTTTCTTTCTTTCTCTTTCTCTCTACCTAATCTTTCTTTCTTTCTAATCTTTCTTTCTTTTTTTTCTAACTAATCTTTCTTTCTTTCTAACTAATCTATCTTTCTTTCTTTCTCTCTAACTAATCCATCTTTCTTTCTAACTAATCCATCTTTCTTTCTTTCTAACTAATCCTTCTTTATTTTTCTTTCTTTCTTTCTTGCATTTCAGTTAAGCATTTCAAGCATTCACACGCATGTTCCGCAGGAAATGCAATTTTTAGTGGTGCTTGCCTATGGCAAAGCAACACTATTGTTATCTCACATACTTATTATTCTTATTCTTATTCTTATTATTCTTCTGGCCACTTTTTGACGCGCTACTCCTCCCGCAGTTTTTGTCACAGACCCACGAATGAGGTGTCAAAACGTGCGGCCTGTTCGGGAATGGTGTGCTATGACTTTTATAAGGGATCGGGGGTACGATGTTCGCCCCAGGGGCGAAAAACCGGCCGAAAAATCCCATAGACTTAACATTGCGTCAAACTTTGACGAGTCGTAGCTCGGAACGAGGATGTCACAGAAACGTGAAATTTGCCACATTTGAAGAGGCTGACAGGCTCTGTAAGAACATACCACACAATGGGGTAAAAGTTGCACCCCTGTGGGGCAGGAGCTGCCCAAAGTTGCCCCATTGACTTACTATGGTGTAGGACGGCCCATGAAATGGGCCGTCCTACACCATAGAAACCGCTTTTATATTGAACATAACTCTGGATCACAGTGTCGTAGAGACAAAGGGGCGGGCTCATTTTACTCAGACGGCCAATCATTCTCCTTGGATCATTGTGAAGCTATCAAGCCACGCCCTAGCAACCATTTAGAGCTCCTTAGCAACAAGTTCCATAGACTTCCATTGAAAGAGATCGAAGGGATATCTCTGGACTGAATTGTCATAGAAACATGAGGGTGGTCTGGTTTGACTCGGGGCAGCAAACAGCCAATCATGAATCACCTCAACACTTCCTAGCCACGCCCTAGCAACCATTGTCGAGCACCTTAGCAACCAAAATCCAAAGAGGAATATCGTCCATTCTGAATGTCACAGAGGCATGGGAGTTGGTTTATATCATTCATACTGACAAGCAGCCTTTGGAGTTTCATGATTGGCAGCTGCCAAGCCACTCCCTAGCAACCAAACAAGGTACCCTAGCAACCATTTTGCAAGACCTATATCTCTGCATCAAAACGTCGTATAGAGATGGGGGTTGGTTTATACATTCACATTGACTTTGGAGCTTCATGATTGGCAGCTGCCAAGCCACTCCCTAGCAACCAAACAGAGTACCCTAGCAACCGTTTTGCAAGACCAATATCTCTGCATCAGAACATCGTATAGAGATGGGGGTTGGCTCTTTTGACTCATGCTAGCAAACAGGACTTGCTACATGCTAAACATGCTAGCTGTGAATAGCTACATGCTAATATTGATTAGCTAAGTGCTAAATCATGCCATGAACATTATAAAAACTCTATAGTAACCAAATGTGAACACTACCAACCACCTAGTAACACCATAGCAACCATCCAGAATACCATAGCAACCACCTAAAACACCCTAGCAACCGCCTAGCAACACCATAGCAACCACCCAGAATACCCTAGCAACCGCCTAGCAACACCCTAGCAACACCTCAGAACACCCTAGCAACCACCTAGCAACACCCTAGCAACCACCCACAACACCCTAGCAACCACCTAGCAACACCCTAGCAACCACCCAAAACACCCTAGCAACCACCTAGCAACCACCCAGAACACCCTAGCAACCACCTAGCAACCACCTAGCAACCCCCTAGCAACCACCCAGAACACCCTAGCAACCGCCTAGCAACACCCTAGCAACCACCCAGAACACCCTAGCAACCACCCAAAACACCCTAGCAACACCCTAGCAACCACCCAGAACACCCTAGCAACCGCCTAGCAACACCCTAGCAACCAGTAGAATACCCTAGCAACCACCTAGCAACACCATAGCAACCACCCATAACACCCTAGCAACTGCCTAACAAATTATCATTTATCATTATCATTATCATTGATATTATCAAATATCATCTCATAAACTGTATAAGCACACCATAGCAACCATATAGCGTACCCTAGTAACCATACAAACATATGAATAAGCCATATCTCAGCTCCACAATATCGTACAGACGTGTTTGTTGGCTCGTATGCAACAATGTACCACACCCTAGCAACCGAGCGGCGAGTTTTGCCACTGCAAGCACCACTTCACATTTTCTTCTGGAAATGTACATTCTAGTTCTAGTTATTATTCTTATTCCACACAAAAGTTTGGCGCGTAACTCCTCCCGCAAAGTTTGCCACAGACCCCTGAGTGAGGCATCAAATCGACCGGCTCATTGAGGAGAGGTGTGCTATGACTTTTCTAAGCGATCGGGTGTACGATGATCGCACAGCGGACGAAAAAGCGGCCAAAAAAAGTCCCATTGACTTAACATTGCGGAATGTTCAGAAATTCAAATCCCAACCGACTTTTTCACACACACAGACACAAAGGGCCTGACACCCCTGCGTTTCTCTCCCTCTCTCTCTCCCTCAGAGGATTTATTTTATCAAGCAGCCAATCAAGGATACTAAATAACTCTATAAAAACTCTATAAAAACTCCTTTTAAAAACTCCATAGTAATCATCTGTTAAAAAATACACGCCGACATCACAGACCCCTGATTGAGGCGTCAAATTGTGCGGATTATTGAGGAGAGGTGTGCTGCGACTTTTCTTACCGATCGGGGGTACGGTGTTTGCCCCAGGGGCAAATCATTGGGTAAAAAAAACCCCATAGACTTAGCATTGCCACAAACTTTGACGACTCGTAGCACTGACCAATGATTTCTCAGAAACTTGTAATTTACCACATTTGAAGAGGCTGGCTGGCTCTGTAAGAACATACCTCACAATGGGGTAAAAGTTTCACCCCTGGGGGGCAGGAGCTGCTCAAATTTGCCCCATTGACTTATTATGGTGACTTACTAAGCTATTAAGCCACGCCCTAGCAACCATTTAGAGCACCTTAGCAACAAGTCCCATAGACTTCCATTGAAAGAGGTCAAAAGAATATCTCCGGATAGAAGTGTCATAGAAACACAAGGGTGGTCTCGTTTGACTCGGGGCAGCACACAGCCAATCATGAATCCCCTCAACACTTCCTAGCCCCTCCCTATCAACCATTGTCGAGCACCTTAGCAACTAAAATCTATAGAGGGATATCTTCCATTCTAAATGTCACAGAGGCATGGGAGTTGGTTTATATCATTCATACTGACAAGCGACCTTTGGACTTTAATGACTGTCAGCTGCCAACCCACTCCCTAGCAACCAAACAGTACCCTAGGAACCATTTTGCAAGACCTAAATCTCTGCATCAGAACATCGTATAGAGATGAGGGTTGTCTCTTTTGACTCATGCTAGCAAACAGAGACCTTCCAATATGCTACACATGCTAGCTGTGAATAGCTACATGCTAATGGCGATTAGTTAAGTGCTAAATCATGCCAAAAAAATGCTAAGAACTCCAATAGTAACCATCTGTGACAAATACCAACCACCTAGTGACACCATAGCAACCACCCAGAATACCCTAGCAACTACCTAGCAACAACCAGAATACCCTAGCAACCGCCTAGCAACCACCCAGAATATCCTAGCAACCACCTAGTAACATCATAGCAACCACCCAGAATACCCTAGCAACCACCTAGCAACATCATAGCAACCACCCAGAACACCCTAGCAACCACCCAGATCACCCTAGCAACCACCTAGAAACACCATAGCAACCACCTAGCAACCTCACAGTAACCACCCAGAACATCCTAGCAACACCCTAGCAACCACCCAGAATACCCTAGCAACCGCTTAGCAACACCATAGCAACAACTCAAAACACCCTAGCAACCACCTAGAACACTATAGCAACGCCCTAGCAACCACCCACAACACCCTAGCAACCACTCAGAATACCCTAGCAACCACCCAAAACACCCTAGCAACCGCATAGCAACCACTCAGAACACCCTAGCAACCACCTAGCAACCACCTGAACACATAAATAAGCCATATCTCAGCACCAAAACATCATACAGACATGTTTGTTGGTTCGTATGCAATCATGTACCACACTCTGGCAACCGTGTGGCAAGTTTTGCCACTGCAAGCACCACTTCACATTTTCTTCTGGAAATGTACATTCTAGTTCTTCTTTTTCTTCTTCTTATTATTCTGGACAAATTTTGGCGCGTAACTCCTCCCGCAAATTTTGTCACAGACCCCTGAGTGAGGCGTCAAATCGTGCGGCTCATTGAGGAGAGGTGTGCTATGACTTTTCTAAGCGATCGGGTGTACGATGTTTGCACAGCGGACGAAAAATCGGCAAAAAAAATCCCATTGACTTAACATTGCGGAATGTTCAGAAATTCAAATCACAACCGACTTTTTCACACACACAGACACAAAGGGCCTTACACCCCTGCGTTTCTCTCCCTCTCTCTCTCCCTCAGAGGATTTATATTATCAAACAGCCAATAAGTAATGGCCTAAAATCTTCATAGCCTCACCCTAGCAACCAATTACTGCACCCTAGTAACCATGTGCCATACCAAAGGCACTTGTTAATAAAGATTTTAAGAACTCTATAATAACTCTATAGTAACTATCTTTTACTATGTTATAAAAAATACATGCTGACATCACAGACCCCTGAGTGAGGCGTCAAATCGTGCGGCTTATTGAGGAGAGGTGTGCTATAACTTTTCTAAGAGATCGGGGGTACGGTAATTGCCCCAGGGGCAAAAAAGCGCCCAAAAAAATCCCATAGACTTAACATTGCAACAAACTTTGACGAGTCATAGCTCAGAAATCAGATTTCACAGAAACGTGTGATTTGCCACATTTGAAGAGGCTGACAGGCTCTGTAAGAACATACCTCACAATGGGGTAAAAGTTTCACCCCTGGGGGGCAGGAGCTGCTCAAAGTTGCCCCATTGACTTACTATGGTGTAGGATGGCCCATGAAATGGGCCGTCCTACACATTGCATAGGGATTTTGTATTGAACATAGCTCTGGATCACAGTGTCATAGAGACAAGGGGACGGGCTCATTTTACTCAGATGACCAATCAGTCTCTCAGGATCATTGTGAAGCTATTAAGCCACGCCCTAGCAACCATTTAGAGCACCTTAGCAACAAGTCCCATAGACTTCCAGTGAAAGAGGTCAAAAGAATATGTCCGGATAGAAGTGTCATAGAAACACAAGGGTGGTCTCGTTTGACTCGGGGCAGCACTCAGCCAATCATGAATCCCCTCAACACTTCCTAGCCCCTCCCTAGCAACCATTGTCGAGCACCTTAGCAACTAAAATCTATAGAGGGATATCTTCCATTCTGAATGTCACAGAGGCATGGGAGTTGGTTTATATCATTCATACTGACAAGCAACCTTTGGACTTCGATGACTGGCAGCTGCCAAGCCATTCCCTAGCAACCAAACAGAGTACCCTAGCAACCATTTTGCAAGGCCTATATCTCTGCATCAGAACATCGTATAGAGATGTGGTTTGGCTCTTTTGACTCATGCTAGCAAACAGGGCTTCCAACATGCTACACATGCTAGCTGTGAATAGCTACATGCTAATAGCGATTAGGTAAGTGCTAAATCATGCCAAGAAAGTGTTAAGAACTCCAATAGTAATCATCTGTGACAACTACCAACCACCTAGTAACACCATAGCAACCACCCAGAATACCTTAGCAACCACCTAGCAACATCCTAGCAACCACCCAGAATACCCTAGCAACCGCCTAGCAACACAATAGCAACCACCCAGAACACCCTAGCAACCGCCTAGCAACGCCCTAGCAACCACCCAGAATACCCTAGAAACCACCTAGCAACATCCTAGCAACCACCCAGAATACCCTAGCAACCGCCTAGCAACACCATAGCAACCACCCAGAATACCCTAGCAACCGCCTAGCAACCACCCAGAACACCCTAGCAACCACCTAGCAACACCATAGCAACCACCCAGAATACCCTAGCAACCGCCTAGCAACACCATAGCAACCACCCAGAACACCCTAGCAACCACCCAGATCACCCTAGCAACGCCCTAGCAACCACCCAAAATACCCTAGCAACCAACCAGAACACCCTAGCAACCACCCAGAATACCCTAGCAACCACCCAAAACACCCTAGCAACCACTCAGAACACCCTAGCAACGCCCTAGCAACCAACTGAACGACATGAATAAGCCATATCTCAGCACCAGAACATCGTACAGACATGTTTGTTGGCTCGTATGCAATCATCTACCACACCCTAGCAACCGTGTGGCGAGTTTTGCCACTGCAAGCACCACTTCACATTTTCTTCTGGAAATGTACATTCTAGTTCTTTTTATTATTCCACACAAAAGTTTGGCGCGTAACTCCTCCTGCAAAGTTTGTTACAGACCCATGAGTGAGGCGTCAAATCGACCGGCTCATTGAGGAGAGGTGTGCTATGACTTTTCTAAGCGATTGTGTGTATGATGTTCACACAGCGGACGAAAAAGCGGCCAAAAAAATCCCATTGACTTAACATTGCGGAATATTCAGAAATTCAAATCCCAACCGACTTTTTCACACACACAGACACAAAGGGCCTTACACCCCTGCGTTTCTCCCTCTCTCTCTCCCTCAGAGGATTTATATTATCAAGCAGCCAATAAGTAATGGCCTAAAATCTTCATAGCCTCACCCTAGCAACCAATTACAGCACCCTAGCAACAATAGGCCATAGGCACGACCCTAACATGTTCTAATAAATACATGCTGACATCACAGAACCCTGAGTGAGGCGTCAAATTGTGCGGCCTATTGAGGAGAGGTGTGCTATGACTTTTATAAGCAAACGGGGGTACGGTGATTGCCCCAGGGGCAAAAAAGCGGCAAAAAAATCCCATAGACTTAACATTGCGATAAACTTTGACGAGTCATTGCTCAGAGCTCAGATTTCGCAGAAACGTGTGATTTGCCACATTTGAAATGGCTGACAAGCTTTGTAAGAACATACCTCAAAATGAGGTAAAAGTTGCACCCCTGGGGGGCAGGAGCTGCCCAAAGTTGCCCCATTGACTTACCATGAAATGGGCCGTCCTACACATTGCATAGTGATTTTGTATTGAACATAGCTCTGGATCACAGTGTCATAGAGACAAGGGGACAAGCTCATTGTACTCAGACGACCAATCAGTCTCTCAGGATCATTGTGAAGCTATTAAGCCACGCCCTAGCAACCATTTAGAGCACCTTAGCAACAGGTTCCATCCACTTCCATTGAAAGAGCTCAAAGGGATATCTCCAGACTGAATTGTCATAGAAACATGAAGGTTGTCTCGCTTGACTAGGGGCAGCAAATAGCCAATCAGGAATTACCTCAACACTTCCTAGTCCCTCCCTAGTAACCATTGTCGAGCACCTTAGCAACCAAAATCCAGGGTTGGATATCTTCCATTCTGAATGTCACAGAGGCATGCGAGTTGGTTTATATCATTCATACTGACAAGCAGCCATTGGAGTGCCAAGCCACTCCCTAGGAACCAAATAAAGTACCCTAGGAACCATTTTGCAAGACCTTTATCTCTGCATCAGAACATCGTACAGAGATGGAGGTTGGCTCTTTTCACTCATGCTAGCAAACAGGACTTCCAACATGCTACACATGCTAGCTGTGAATAGCTACATGCTAATAGTGATTAGGTAAGTGCTAAATCATGCCAAGAAAATACTAAGAACTCCAATAGTAACCATCTGTGACAACTACCAACCACCTAGTAACACCATAGTAACCACCCAGAATACCTTAGCAACTGCCCAGAACACCCTAGCAACCACCAAAAATACCCTAGCAACTGCCTAGCAACACCGTAGCAACCACCCAGAACACCCTAGCAACCACTTAGCAACACCCTAGCAACTATCCAGAATACCCTAGCAACCACCTAGCAACCACCCAGAATACCCTAGCAACCACCAAGAACACCCTAGCAACTGCCTAGCAACACCCAGAATACCCTAGCAACCGCCTAGCAACACCAAAGCAACCACCCAGAATACCTTAGCAACCGCCTAGCAACCAACCAGAACACCCTAGCAACCGCCTAGCAACACCATAGCAACCACCCAGAACACCTTAGCAACCGCCTAGCAACGCCCTAGCAACCACCCAGAATACCCTAGCAACCACCCAGAATACGCAAGCAACCGCCTAGCAACCACCCAGAACACCCTAGCAACCGCCTTGCAACAATATAGCAACCACCCAGAACACCTTAGCAACCACATAGCAACACCCTAGCAACCACCCAGAATACCCTAGCAACACCATAACAACCACCCAGAACACCCTAGCAACCGCCTAGCAACACCATGAATAAGCCATATCTCAGCACCAGAACATCGTATAGACATGTATTTTGGCTCGTATGCAATCATGTACCACACCCTAGCAACCGAGTGGTGAGTTTTGCCACTGCAAGTACCACATCACATTTTCTTCTGGAAATGTACATTCTAGTTATTGATGTTGTTGTGTAAAGAATCTGAATACATGTAAAACATACATCGTTTAAAAAATTACCAAGAAAATCAAGATCAGGGGCCTCATTTATAAAACTCTGCGTAGGATCCTTACCAAAAGTGTACGTGCGCCAGAAAGCCAAAAATGGCGTACGCAAAAAAATATTCAGACTTATAAAACCGTGCGTACGCCAGAAACTGCGCAGAATTCACTTTATAAATCCCAGTTAGCGGAAGATTGTGCGCACATGCGTCTCCTCCCCGAAACAACCATATATGGAGCTTACAACGCCTAGTTTTACTATGCATATCCTCATCTGCATATCATTTGCTTTTGATTATTCATCCACGTGATAAGATGTTTAACGGTACAAGACATTAGGAAAATATTTGCTGTCACTTTACATTAATAAAAAATAATTTAGTAGTCTATCCTTGCCTTGTTTTTGAATAAATAAATCAAATTGAGAAAAATTCTCTAAAATGTATTTTACACTATATTTTCCACTGGCCAAAGAGTATTTTTAATTGATTTATATTTTTAATGGAAACAGATTGATCTTGTTGTGCATTATTTGCACGAAACTATTTTCTCAGACAATCTGCTATTATCATGATAATCAATTATCTCTGTAGTTAAAACATTAAAACACAGCATGCCAGAGGAAAAGTGTTCGAAAGCATTGCATCCACAACAAATATTTCTATTTATTAAATTTAAAAATTATATAAAAATGTTGTAACTTCTCAGTAATGATTTCATGTAATTTAAGTGTTTAACTCCATTAATCAGAATGGCATCATTAATCAGAATGGCATATTTAATCTAAATGTTTACATCAGAAGTAAAACATAGTTTAAATCATTCTTTTATGTATTTATTTAAACTGCTATTGTGAACATGCACTGTATTTATGATTAGGACTTATAATGAAGATATGTCAGTTTCACTAAACGGCCCAACGCGCTCACTGGCGCGGACATTTAAGAAGGGACGGATGTTTGCTTCATGTGATTGGCTTGGTGAGTGAAATTATATTTGTATTATCTTTCTGTATATGTATAATTTTCTTCAGATTTTCTGTCTAAAAGTGACCAAAAAGACATGTAACTCCAGCTCACCATCAGTGTCGCCAAACTGCTCCATCTCCAAAATGTTCGTACGCATGGGTCAGAGTTTGCGTGCAGGTGCGCAAATTTTCCTGTCAAGTTTGTTTTTATAAATCACAACTTGTGCGTCGGAAGTGGCGTACGCCTCTTTCAGGGCCTGTTTTGTGCGTACGCAATGGTTATAAATGAGGCCCCTGGTCTTTTCCGACGCGTGGTAATGTGACTCACCTAAAATGAAAGAAAAAAATATATATTTTTTTTAAATCTGCAGATGCACTATGACCTTAACTAATAATAACTTAATAATTTGACAATAAATAACTTAACAATTTGACATAGGGATCCCAAGTGCTTTGGGAGTTAAAGGTACAGCACACCCAAAAATGATAATTCTGTCATCTTTTACTCTCCCTCATGTAATTCCAAATCCATATGACTTGGTCCACAACAAATATTTTTTTAAAGAATGTACAGATTGCTCTTTTACATACGTTGGCATCAAAAAAATGTAAAGTCATAAAATTTGTCAACAAAACATTCACTGTTTCCCAATTGACAATACTGAATGAAAAACAGACTGATATTATTATGAAGTTTATGATATTGGTAACTGATATTATGAAGTTATTTACGTGTTATTTTCCTCTCCATATGTGTTCATTCAAAGTAGAATCTCATGGCTGATCATTAAACAACTGCTTAACCTCTGAAATATGGCAGTACACCACTGGTTCCAGCATGTCTTGAGACACCATTCTGAATGAAAGCAAAAAGGCCTTGAAAACACGTAAAATGTCATTGTACGTAAATGACTGAAATTTGTTCTATCTTTCAAATTTCTCATTTTGTGTTCTGCAGGAGAAAGGAAGTCATAATGGTTTAGAATACATGATATAATATTAGTCACATCATTTTAGGGTCAACTAAAGTAAAAACAATTGGCTTAGTAATGGGTTTTCTTAAAGTAATATTTTCCATGTGATTAATCTTGCAACACAATAACATTAAATTGGACAACAAATGTAATTATATAGATATGCAAATATGAAAAAATGTGCAAACTTGCATTAATGTTTTTATTCAGAAAACTGTTAATACTGCAGTATTTTGAATATATTAAAATATCTTAAAAGAGTACCTGTTCATCCAGCTTGTTCAAAACAGTCTTCATTTCTTCTCTAAATGCATTCGTTCTTCCTAGAGTTTTAGGAGAGGTTTTGTGTACTTTTCAAGGATTATGTTGAACTTCCACAGGAGGTCGATGTTACAGATACAAGAAAACTCCATGGAGATCTGTAAAAAAAAAAAAGTCAATAGGAATCCCCAAAAAGTTTTACTACTATAAGTATTACTAAAATGTTATAAATCTCTAGCAATAATAATTAAAATTATAATTTATATTGAAGAAACTAAGATAAGAAACCAGGTAATAACAGTTGCTATTAAATGGTTTATGGTAAATGGAAACATTTTCAATCTTAAAAAAGACCAGGGGCTTTTGGTAATACAATGGCTTAAGCCCTAGCCCCTCGCAAGGGCACTACTACTACCACCAAACTATTGAAAGGGACTTTGTTACTACTCAGCCAATCTTAAAGGGATAGTTCACCCAAAAATGTCAAGTTTGTCATCATTTACTCACCCTCATGTTGTTCCAAACCTGTATGAGTTTCTTTCTTCAGCTGAACATAAAATAAGATATTTTAAAGAATGTTGGTAACCAGACAGTTGACAGTAGCGTTGACTTCCATAGTATTTTTTTTTCCCTACTATGGAAGTCAATGGCTACCGTCAACTGTTTGATTACCAGCATTCTTTAAAATATCTTCTTTTGTGTTCAACAGAAGAAAGAAACTCATACAGATTTGGAACAACTTGAGGGTGAGTGATAGAATTTTCATTTTTGGGTGAACTATCTCTTTAAGACTCCCTTATTGGTGGTGAGTTTTACAACGCGACGTCAAAACATTTGCATTGAAGAGTTGCATTTTCTGTTGAATGCAATTCTGTAGAATAAACGAGTGCTTTGCTATTGAAGACACTGATGTAATTCAGGACAGTGGTAACAGGTGACCCTTCCTCCATGCTACGCTCTACGTACAGACGTAAACACGTGCTGCTCCTGCTCACAGGTTTCTATTCACTTCTCCATCCCTCTCCTCCCGCATCATTCAGCAGCAGCAGAGATGGCGGAACCCGCCACAGCAACGCTTTCTCCGGCCATGAGCCCGAGCTCCGAGCCTCCGTCCGGCACACACTCTCCCACGGAGGGCGGAACACAGCGGCTCCTGTTTACGCATGACCTGGTCTCTGGAAAACACCGCGGAGTGATGCGTTTTGGGCTCGTACGGATGATTCACGGCGAGGAGGATTTCGAAGATTCGGACTCCGAGATTGACGGTGATGGCGGAGGGAGAGGAGGTGGTTGCTGCGGTGGAGGCGCTACCGGTAACTCCGACAACGAGAGCGGGGCGGCGGACACACGGTCATGGCCTCTCGGTAGAGAATTCGTGCGGGTTCAGTGGTATCCTGAAGGAACGAAGCAGGATATTCGGGAAACACAGGTAACGTTACTGAACGGCGCTGATGATTTGTGCGTTTTGTTCTTCCTTTAGCCACCACAATGATCAGCAACTCAATATTTCACTCTAATTCTCTGTCGCAATCATTTAAACGAGGCCCAGATACGTTTATTGTCTTTTACTTTCATCAGAACATGATCAGGATGTAATGTGCTTGATAAACCCCAGAATGCTGTAGGTAGCCCACAAGGTTTAGGGATTCGGCCGCTGAATCTAACATATGATCTAGCCTATTGAAAGGGCGCAGTTAGCTACTTATGAAAACACTTAATTTAATTTATTACATTAAGCGTTCAGGACTTACATGGAAGCTGATCTCCTGTGAACAGTTATGTTTTTAATCTCTAGATTGTAACGAGTCATTGATCATCATTTGTGTAGCCTATCATTTATTCAGGCGTGGACAGTATCCAATCACTGGTCAATAAAAAGTGTTTGTATCTCTAACTCAGCCAGCAGTAAACAATGTCAGTACACAATAATGTCAGTGCACAATAAGTATGGCTAGGCCTTCCTCTGATGTTTCTAGACCTTCAGTGTCTTATTTTGCAGAATGGTTTTCAGATTTTTGTGTCAGTTCCCTTTTAAAGCATGGACCAGCCCTGGCTAGAACTCACCATTTTATTCTCCAGCTTTCAGCTGTAGTTTCAGAATAAAAGACTATGAATGAGAATACAACACTGGACAGCTGTTGTTCCTAACAAAGATATACCATCAGGCTGATAACTACCCCACCCTTTATGCATGGTTAAGGCCTACCAGTACAATTGAACTACAATTGACTAAACCAAAAGAAATCTGTAGATTGTGTAGTTGTTTTCATACTAACATAAATGTAGATATCTTAAAGGATTAGTTCACCTCAAAATGAAAATTTCCTGATAATTTACTCACCCCAATGCCATCACAAGATATCCATGTCTTTCTTTCCTCAGTGGAAGAGAAATTAATTTTTTGAGGAAAACTTTTCTGGATTTTTCTTCGAATAATGGACTTCAAGGGCAACCAACGTTTTGAAGTCCAAATCAATGCAGTTTCAAAGGTCTTTGAAGTGCTTCAACGGGCTGTTGTTCGGACAATTGTTCGGATTGAGCTGATCTGCAACGCGCCGGGAACTACGTCATCACGTTGAAAGGTCACGCTCGATGCCGCCGACGGAAGTACCGCCCCACTGTTTACAAAGCGACCGTGCGAAGGAGGATAGTTCAAATTGTATTGTATGTTGAATGACATATTTATGTCTTTGTGTCATATTATTCTTTAAAATGGTTTAAAATGGTCCATACACGTGTGTGTATCCTGGGTGTTTAAATCCAGTGGGGCGGTGCCGGCGACATCGAGTGTGACCTTTCAGCGTGATGACGTAGTTCCCGGGGCGTTGCAGATCAGCTCAATCCAAACAATTGTAGTTAAAAAGTATATATATTTTTTTTTGGAAAATGACCTACCGTTTCGCTAGATAAGACCCTCTTCCTCAGCTGCGATCGTGCACAGCCCGTTGAAGCACTTCAAAGACCTTTGAAACTGCATTGATTTGGATTTCAAAACGTTGGTTGCCATTGCGGTCCATTATTTGAAGAAAAATCCAGAAATGTTTTCCTCAAACTTATTTTCTCTTCCACTGAGGAAAGAAAGACATGGATATCTTGGATGGCATTGGGGTGAGTAAATTATTATGAAATTTTCATTTTGAGGTGAACTAATCCTTTAATGTTTCTGGTGCCAGTGCAGAATTATTAAAATCAACTCAGAAAAGGATGCACACAATGGACTTTTTTTTTTTTACAGAAAAGAGTATCCATACTATTACTAGGATGTGTAGATGTTTTACTTATTTTTGAAAAAGGTGGTGGTAGTTTTTTTTCTTTCAAGTCATGTATGTAAAGTGTTCTCCCAGTTGTACAAATAAATGTAGGCCTAATTATAGCTCTACACAGTATAACTTTCAGCAATGCTCATGACTAAACACATTTACATTTAAACATTAATCATTTATATTTTAACAATAATATTGTATATGGAGTCTTATAGGATCCTTTCCATGTTTTTTTAATTTCCTACTTCTTATCGTGGCCTGTATTACCGTAATATTGCATTGTCTTTACCACTAGCAAAGGGCAATATTGTATGAAATGTATTATCTGACATATTTTACTTTTTCTGCAAATGCACTTTATGCTATAATTTGGTATAGGTGTTTCTGTGATGCAGCATTTAAGCTGTCAGGGACCAGAAGCATGTCAGCATGTGGTCTGCTGGTGGGCAGGAAGAACCGTCCAGTTCAGAAGCTCTTTATTTCTTTTCTGAGCTTTTGGACAGATGTTGGTTATGCTTATGATGACTTTGCTTGTCCTTAATAAGTCCTTAGCATCTCCTTCCTATCCAAGCAAAGTTTTCTTCCTTGCTCTAAGTGTTCAGGCTCAGAATGACAAGGCTTAGTACAAAGGGAAGATCGGTCTGCTTCTATAGATGAGTCCTGCTCTACTTCTCATCTGTTCTGCAGATGTTTCTGACATTCTGACTAATTTCAAATCAGGGATTGCATTTTTTTTATGTAGCCTATGCTTCATCCTATTTCTCGTACTCATCAAATGGCTGCAAAGAGGAAATTGATGGAAAATAGTTTGTTCATGAGATATTTACAGTATTTATATCACAAAAGCTAAATTTTCAATATAATTTATGTGTATGTGTGTATATATATATATATATATATATATGTGTATGTTTGAGTAATTTTATTTCACAATAATGATATCACAATATAGTCATTTTTGCTTTAAATAATATCAAAAGTTTGATACCATAGTCATTTCATAATGTTTGTCACCAATGTCAATATCACAAACTAGTACTAGCCAAACTAGATAAAAATAAAAAACCACAAGCTTACTGAAGACATGTAAACAATCAGTATTAAAATAAGAACAAAGAAACGAATTACAAGCAATAGCACAAAAAATTAACTAAAATAGACCTACATGAAAAAATTCAAGCATTAAAGGGATAGTTCACCCAAAAATGAAAATTCTGTCAGTATTTACTCACCCTCATGTTGTTCCAACCCCGTAAGACCTTCGTTCTTTGGATCACGAATTAAGATATTTTTGATTCAATCTGAGAGCTGGATCACTCCTCCATAGGCTTCTTAAGGGATTGAAACTTGCCAGCCCCTTAAAGTTATTAAAGACATCGTTAAAATAGTTCAAGTGACTACAGTGGTTCAATCTTAAGTTTATCAAGCGACGAGAATACTTTTTGTTCGCAAAACAAACAAAAATAACGACTTTATTTCAACTATTCATTTCCTTCTCTGTGGGCCTCTAGTCAGTTAACGTAGTGTGATTGCGTAGAGCTACGTCACACGTAGGCTCACTATTGGCCGACGCTGGTCATGTGTGTGATGTGTATGACGTATAACAACAGAAGCTTACGCTATTACACTAGTGAACTGACTCGTGGCCCACAGAGAAGGAAATGAATAGTTAAAATAAATTCGTTATTTTAGTTTTTTTTGCGCACAAAAAGTATTCTCGTCGTTTAATAAACTTAGGATTGAGCCACTGCAGTCACTTGGACTATTTTAACGATGTCTTTAATAACTTTTCGGGGAACAAGTGTCAATCCCTTAAGAAGCCTATGGAGGAGTGATCCAGCTCTCAGATTTAATCAAAAATATCTTAATTTGTGTTCCGAAGATGAACGAAGGTCTTACGGGGTTGGAACAACATGAGGGTGAGTAAATACTGACAGAATTTTCGTTTTTGGGTGAACTATCCCTTTAAATAAGAAATGATACATAAATTGTAAATGTGAACAAAAAACACTGCGTGGTCATCACTGTGTAAATTAAATATACATTTGTTCTTATTAAAGTTACAAAAAGTTATTTAGTCAAGAGCAGGTAGTGATTTTCTCTCTTTTGTTTGATTAACATGAATGACAGACAGCAGGAATATTAGGCTGCTGCCACTTTAAGAGCTGACCGGATCCAATATACTGTTATACATGGGTTTTCTTTTCTCAACGATTTACATTCACTTAAGGCATAAATGACTGTATATAGGATACTTGCAAAGACAGGCATTTTGACCCATAGAAGTGTGTACATTTAACCGTTCAAAGCCAATAAATTGTCAAAAATAATAACGCGCTCACTGAGCAGCGGCTTCACGTGTGTGCATCTCTCAGACAGCGCGCATATACTGAAATGAGTTCTGTTTTGCTGCCTATTGCGCTTCAACGGTTTAAAATCACTTGTTTTAAACCACAATGCTTAAAAACGTATGCAGACGATAAGCTTTCGTGGCCATGGATGCAGCACAGCAAAGTCACGTATGCGTAACCACGAAAGAGAGACGATACTCTAAAATCTCTACTGGTTGACACATTTCTACCGGTTAATCGTGTCTACCAGTTAATCGCCTACCCCTAACAGGAATTCTCACCTAGACCCCATTTGCAGCTCACAGGTTATAAGCTTATACATACAGTCATAATATACAGATTCTGATTGGCACTTACACAAGGAAGATTATTTGATGTTTAATATATGTGGAGCATTTGAACCAGTGAGATTTCCCTGTTTGCAGGACTACCCAATGCAACAACAAAATTGAAACTGAAACCAAGTGACTTACAAAATCCCGTTGGTCTTGTCGGTCACAGTTGTGGCTGGTTAAGACTGTGGCTGGTTGATTTAACACTGAAGAGCTAACTTGCATTGCTGCTTGTTGTGAATGTGATCAAGCACAATGCAAGGCCTTTTTCCACTGTTTCTCACATTTAAGGTCAGAAAATTGATTAATGCGGATTATGCGGACATCATTAACAAGAAATCTGTAGAATTGTGAAATATTTTTTTTTAACAAACTGGTTCTTTTTACTTCTAGAATTTTTTCATTGTTTATTTTATTGGAATTAAGATATATGTAGTCCAGCTTTTCACAAACAAAGAGTGACAGCATCACATTCGTTTGCATCACAAAAAAGTTTAACATCCTCAATCTTTCAGGGTCATTTGTATGGGGTCAGGTTGTTTTCAGAAGTTTTGCATCATAATATAGCCCAGTTCTGTGGATGTTATTTATTTATTTGTTTATTTTTGGAACAATCCTAGTCTCTATAGGGTGAACCAGTGGCCCAGTTTGGCAATAGGTAGTATTTAACTGCTGAACACAAATTGCTTACTACAAAATCAACATAATGACAGGAAGATTTTAATCGATGAAGTAAGACATTTAAACAGTCAGGGAAGGGGTGTGTCCTTTTAAGGCGTGGCTCCTGTAGTGCTGCAGTGTTCTGCTGCAGTCCCTCCTTCTTTGCTCCAAAGCACACGTACATGTACAGCATTTTGTTAATTTGCACATACAGTCTACTCTAAACAAACATACAGTAAGCAGATTCTTGTTGATTTTTGTAATTTAGCCTTGTTTTGGGCTCGGGCAGTGAAGGTTACTGAAAACTGAATAAAATATGAGCCTGTTTTACTGAAAAAGGTTCACAAATTTAGGACCATAAAATGTGACATTTTAACATGACATAACGTGGCACTTTTTTTTTCCAAGAATGAAAGAATAAACAACAAGAATTAAACTTATTATCAGGAAAATATATATATTTTTTATGTGTGGCATAAGTACCATCTCATCTGTTTTTATTATTGTACTGTCAGTGATCCATTCAGCTCTCTTAAGTGTGTTTGTTTGTGTGGATGAGAAAGAGAGAGACATTGCTGTAAATGCTGGGATAACTGCCCATTTTACTCTCCACGTCCCACCTGACTGTGCATTACCATGTACTGCACTGCTCGGTGCTTAACAAAAATTCCTGCTGCGAGCCAGAGCTGAACTGGAGCTATTTGTAATCAACTTGTTCTAGGCTTCTACAATTAGCACAAAAAAAAGGATTGCTCTTTCTAGAAAAGTCATCTTGTGAAATGGCAAAACTTGTAGAGCAGTAGAATATAAAGAGTCTATTTTTGGATCAGGGGTTGTTTTCGTGTGGAACTAACCTCAGCAAAATAATTGTTTTGCCTAACTTCTAGGTAAACACTGTTTCCAAATATATGGGTTTGCATGTGTTTTTTTTTAAATATCAAATTCCCTTGCTTACAGCAGTAGAAGTGAGCATATGTCCTTTTTAAGCAACTGTCTTCAGGATACACTCGAAAACTCGAGTCTAGTATCTAAATTATTTTTAAAGAACACTATTGTCACTCTTTCTGGTGTTCTCACCCCACACTTCATGAACAGAAGGATGCAGCATATATCACAAATGGGTATTAAAATAGTATCCTACCCTACCCTCACAAGAGACCGAATGAGCCCAGGGCCTTATATGAATCACAGCTATAGTATTATTTTATTATGGAGGTAAACTAACTGCATCTGTAAAGGACTGCATGATGTGGTTTAAGGATAATTTGAATTAAATTGGTTTGAGTCAGAGTAAAACTGGTCCCATTTGGAGTCTGTAATGTGAAAATATTTCTGGAATAAATGCTACAGATGCTTAAACAATAAGATCAGATCCATGTCCCCTGAGATTTTTCTGGATGGCAGCTCATCAGGACACAGCATGAATCCTGACTACATGATCGCAAAAAGGTGGTTGCAATGTCCCAATTGTCTTTTGTCTTACGACATCTTTCCTTTGTTTCTCTCATTCTGTCTCCTTCTCACCCCTGACTCAGCTGTGGGGGTGGGGCTAAATATAGATTGCCCAATAAGACAATGGGCAATCCCTGTCCTGGGACTTTGTTATAGATGACCATTTCAGCACATTGATTAATAAACATGTTTCCCCTGTGTCACAATTTCAGATTTAAGCTCTAAAATGGACAAAACTCATCTGTTTTATAAAATGCATTCATTTTCAGAATTTAACAAATTTAGTCCATATTGCCTTTTATTCTTTCTTTTTTTAAGCTACCTTTTGTTTTTGTCAACTATATATTCTCCTGACCTATTAGGAATACTTTTCATGTTCAATATTCTTGATTTTTCTTTGTTTCACCTCATCTCTCTTTCTCTTTGGTTCTTAATGCATTTTGTCTGTTCTTTACAAAAAACTGAGATACTACATTCTTTCTTTTTGTTGTTGTTGTTGCTTAATCTGTTTATCAAACTTTTACAGTAACAGGATACAAGAAAATAGGGAAAAATATTATTCCCACTCCACCCCTAACCCCAAACACAAAGGGGAAACAAACAATGCATAACTATAGAGTGCATGTTAAGCATGTGCATTTATTAAGTATAATATAAACAGGTGTTTAGACATACATGCACACAAAATCATACACGTCTCAACAGATTCGAGCCACCATCATGATAATATCTTATTGCTTAAATTGACAGGATGTAGTAGTAGTACTGGAAAATTCTGGAAAAAAAAAAAGATAGTGAATGGGTCCCTGGTCTGAAAATATACTAGTGTTGCCTTTAATCGTATACCTGATTTTTTTTCCAAATTAATGAAGTTCATTGCATCTCGGAGCCAGTTGTCAAAAGATAGAGGGTAATTTTGTTCCATAACAGGAGAATGTGGTGTTTAGCCAGTAATGTTAGCAAAGCAGTATATCCGGATAGGCCATTGACATTTGGGGAGAGTCCAAAAAGTGGAACCAGAGGACAAGGCACAATCTGTTTCTTTGACACAGAGTTGAAGTAATTAAAAATTGATAGTCAGAAAAGTTATTGATGGGCATAACAAAAAGCATGTATTAAATCAGCCGGGGCCTGATGGCAATGATCACAAAGGGGATTAATACCCTGTTTACCCGGTTTAATTTTTTGCTAGCCAATAAATCTAAATTTATCCAATAAACACGATGAATAGTCAAGTCACCTTCATTAATAAAGTGCTTTTAACAATATGGATTTTTTCAAAGCAGCTTTACAGTGATAATAGAAATTACCGTAACAGATTGTTTAGGCTTTACCACAGCACTAGGACAAAGTTATTGTCCAGCTAAAGTTAGTTTTGATTGATTCACTTCCGTTGCGAAGATCATGAGTTATTAACTTAACACGACACCGTTCTAACAGAAAAACACTTAACGCGCTCTGCCCGCTATTTGCATAAAACAGTGCCTGGTGTCTCGAGAACGCATTCCCTGAAATAGGTTCGCTGTTTTCTCTGGGCAAACCTCAAAAACGCAATCCCGCGAAAACGCAGACGGCGCACACATGTGCATCACCTGTTGAGTCGATAGGTATGTGCGTTTGAATATATATGTGCACAGACGTGTAGTCCTTCACAAATCAACCCTCAACAAAACTCAAACTAATTGTCTGGCAATAAAAATGTATAATACAGAATTTTTTGTCGCGTCTTCGTAGCCACGTGAACCGGAATTATCCCGACAACGTTTTATCTGTACAGAGGTAAAGGGAAGGAGGCCTTCACAGGGGCTAAAGACTAGTTGACACTTCAGTCAAACTGAATAAATACATTTTAATTGAATGAGGAGTATGGACATGAAGCAGGATCTGGTTCCAAGACTCTTCTTCAAGTGTAAGGTCTTTACCACTGCTGTTTAATAAAGGAGAGAGAGGAGATGGTGATGGAAGAGATCAGTCTGTGTAAAGTGGACAATGTACCCCTTTTGTCTAGGGCTACTTCAAGAATATTTTGGGATTCTGGTATTTTGGTGGGCGATTCGGAAAGTCAGGGAATTTATTTTTATCAAACGATACTACATTCATTCTAATTTTGTCTCATGAGGAGGGGTTGATATGGGAAACTTCTGAAAAAGACCACCATCTTTCAGAATAAAGTACATTTTGAACCTGTATAAATGCATTGCTAAAGCAATGTTATAAGATTTACATTTTTTGATTAAATAAAAATCGTTGTGTTTATAATCGCGCTCTTGCTAAATATTATAACTTGTTATTTATCAGGGAAAATGTTTTTTTAAATAAAGACTGAAAGAGTTGTTGGAAGCTTAGTGACTTGGAAGCCATGCAACCGTAGTGTAGTTTGTTTATAGCCAGTGTTTGGCTTTTTACTTCTGCCAATTGTATTTAGGTTTCATGTCTTCATTTTTAAAGATTATCATGTTGAACAAAACATGCAAGAATCATAAACTTTTGTTACTTATAGAGATTATTTTCTGCAATAATCCAAAAGCCAATGGAAAAATATACACTCACCTAAAGGATTATTAGGAACACCTGTTCAAGTTCTCATTAATGCAATTATCTAATCAACCAATCACATGGCAGTTGCTTCAATGCATTTAGGGGTGTGGTCCTGGTCAAGACAATCTCCTGAACTCCAAACTGAATGTCAGAATGGGAAAGAAAGGTGATTTAAGCAATTTTGAGCGTGGCATGGTTGTTGGTGCCAGACAGGCCGGTCTGAGTATTTCACAATCTGCTCAGTTACTGTGATTTTCACGCACAACCATTTCTAGGGTTTACAAAGAATGGTGTGAAAAGTGAAAAACATCCAGTATGCGGCAGTCCTGTGGGCGAAAATGCCTTGTTGATGCTAGAGGTCAGAGGAGAATGGGCCGACTGATTCAAGCTGATAGAAGAGCAACTTTGACTGAAATAACCACTCGTTACAACCGAGGTATGCAGCAAAGCATTTGTGAAGCCACAACACGCACAACCTTGAGGCGGATGGGCTACAACAGCAGAAGACCCCACCGGGTACCACTCATCTCCACTACAAATAGGAAAAAGAGGCTACAATTTGCAAGAGCTCACCAAAATTGGACAGTTGAAGACTGGAAAAATGTTGCCTGGTCTGATGAGTCTCGATTTCTGTTGAGACATTCAGATGGTAGAGTCAGAATTTGGCGTAAACAGAATGAGAACATGGCTCCATCATGCCTTGTTACCACTGTGCAGGCTGGTGGTGTTGGTGTAATGGTGTGGGGGATGTTTTCTTGGCACACTTTAGGCCCCTTAGTGCCAATTGGGCATCGTTTAAATTCCACGGCCTACCTGAGCATTGTTTCTGACCATGTCCATCCCTTTATGGCCACCATGTACCCATCCTCTGATGGCTACTTCCAGCAGGATAATGCACCATGTCACAAAGCTCGAATAATTTCAAATTGGTTTCTTGAACATGACAATGAGTTCACTGTACTAAAATGGCCCCCACAGTCACCAGATCTCAACCCAATGGAGCATCTTTGGGATGTGGTGGAACGGGAGCTTCGTGCCCTGGATTTGCATCCCACAAATCTCCATCAACTGCAAGATGCTATCCTATCAATATGGGCCAACATTTCTAAAGAATGCTTTCAGCACCTTGTTGAATCAATGCCACGTAGAATTAAGGCAGTTCTGAAGGTGAAAGGGGGTCAAACACAGTATTAGTATGGTGTTCCTAATAATCCTTTAGGTGAGTGTATAGTTCTCTTACGAGAGGTTCTCTCGTATTGCGTAAGCTAGCTTACGCTACGGGTAAAGTCATCTTTGCTTGAGATATTGAAGCCAAAAATTATCCTTAATTTTGCATTTATTGTCAACGCAGTGCAGCAGCCAGCAGACCTAGAGCAGGCCATCTTGCATGCTCATTGGCTGCCGTGCGGCAACTGCTGCAGCCTACCACTGAGCCTCGCGCGTGACGTCAGGCCCAATGAGGGCGCTTTATTGCTTATAAAAGCCAGGCTCATAGGCTGCGTCACTGATGTCATCATCTTCAACGAAGCTCTCCGCATTGCTGGACTTTGAGAGAAGCCTTTTCCGCCGTCGAAACTAGCGACCATCACGCAGAGGAAAGCGTCTGGAGAAGCCGGCCGTCTTCGCCACCTTCAGCCTTCCGTGCCTGCTACGCCATCCGGCGTCGAGTATCCTTTTGTGCTTGCTAGTGAAGTGTTCACCGCTGCGACACTCACTATCTCTAAAAGAGCCGAGCGTTTTTATCAAAATGCCTCGGTTTTCCTGCGGCTCGTGCAGAGCCCCGCTCAGCGCCGGAGACCTCCATGTTATTTGCGCTCTCTGCCTGGGCCCAGACCACGCAGCCCTCGCCCTGGATTCGGGCGGCTGCGTGCATTGTGAAGCGCTTCCGCTGTCGACCCTGCGGGCTCGACTCGAAGCCTTCACCCCGGACGCTGTCACTCCACCCTCTGGACCGCGCAAAAAGAAGCACCGTGCTCAGAGGATGCCGGAGCCTGAGGCCACAGTGAAGCGCTTGCCGGATGGCATCCCGCGAGCCTCACTCTCTCCTTCTCCGCCCCTCCCGGACGCGCAGCTGAAGGAGCGGACCCAGGAGACAGCTGTTCCATCCTGGCATCGGACAGCGAGGAATGGTCGAGTTCGCATCACTCCGCCTCCTCCTCGATCCAGGAGTCCAGCAGGACTCGGGCTGGCGTGGAGGCCGAGCTCATGCGCCTCCTCTAAGGCCATCGACCAACTCGGCTTGGATTGGTCACCGCCGAAGGAGCCCGCGCCCAATAGGCTCGACGGCTGCTTTCTTCACAGCCGCCGCCCCCCGCCCGCTTCCAGAGCTGCACCATTTCTGCCAGAGCTTCATGCCGAGCTGTCAAAGTCGTGGAACGCACCATTCTCCGCGAGGCTCCACTCACATGTCTCCTCGGCGCTCTCCCGAGTGGACGGCGCCGTCGAGAAGGGGTACACAGCTGTTCCCCCAGTGGAAGAGGCGGTCGCAGCGCACCTTTGCCTGTCCTCTGCGAGATGGCGCTCAAAGTCTGCCCTCCCGTCTAAAGCCTGCAGGACCACCTCAGCCCTTGTCGGCCGCGCGTTCGCCGCCGCCAGACAAGCTGCTTCCGCCCTGCACTCGATGGCTGTGCTGCAGATCCTCCAAGCTGATCTCCACCGCGAATGGGACGAGAGAAGCAAGGACCCAGCCACCATCACGGATTTAAGGAGCGCGACGGATCTCTCCCTTCGTGCGACCAAATCCGCGGCTCAGGCAATGGGCAGATGCATGGCCTCGCTCACCGTCAAAGAGAGGCACCTCTGGTTGACGCTTGCGGATATGAGGGAGTCAGAGCGCTCCGCGTTTCTCGACGCGCCGCTCTCCCCTACTGGTCTCTTCGGCCCAGCGGTTAACGGGATCGTCGACCGCTTCTCCGAGGTGCAGAAGACCACGCAGGCCATGAACCTTTTCCTGCCTCGACGCTCTAGCTCCTCTGCAAGCCGCCCACGTGAGCCGCCTGCACGACACGCTAGTCAGCGCCCTGCTCAGTCCCAGCCTTCGCAGCGCCAACAGGGCGGCCGCCCTAGATCACGCTCATCTGGACGCAAGCCGCCTCCCCCCCGGGGACCCCGGCCCAGGATTGCGCTGAAGCCCGAGCAGGGAAAGTCCTCCTAGCAACACCAGGGAGGAAGAGACGGCTAGGTCTCGCCGCGGCCGGACCACCGTCAAAATATCTCGTCCTGTCAGTTCCCTCAGAGAAGGCTACTACAGACGTTCATTTAGCAGCCAACGAGTCGGCAACACAGCCCGCTCGCCTGCATACAAACGCCGTTTTCATGGCGACCCAGAGAGATCTCAGAAAGAGTATAATTTCTGGTTATCCGGCTCACGCAGACGGTGTTCTAAGTGTAAAAAAGGTGCCCACAAATCAGTGCTCACCCCTACACATAAACACGATGCCTCACGTGTCTCACACACTCCGCGTGCACTAAATATCGTCACAAAATGTTCCCCATTCCCAGTAATCGGGTCATCTCAAGTGACACAGACAGTCACCGCTGTCAGCGAGCCGCCGTTCCCGAGATCCGAGGGCGCGCGCGCCTCGCACACCCCTCTGGTTCAGTTTCCCGAGTCCGCGAAGTGCGGCGATCGGAACCCGGAGCGCATTCTGCCCCTAGCTGTACATGTAGAAGCATGGAAGGCTATTCCTGGTGTGTTAGAATGGGTGCTGAGCACAATAAGACAGGGCTATTCGCTTCAGTTCACTCACGTCCCCCTCGCTTTCGAGCGCGGACCGAGACGAAAGTGAAAGCGGATGTAGCGCATCTACTCCGCGCGGAAATAGCCAAACTGCTGTGCAAAGGGGCCATAGAACCAGTACCTCCTTCTCTGAGCGAGTCAAGCTTTTACAGCCGTTATTTTCTCGTACCCAAGAAGGACGGAGCTCTAAGACCTGTCTTAGATCTGAGATATTTGAACAAAGCTCTCATGAGACGGCCGTTCAAAATGCTCACGACCAGACAAATCCTCGCGCAAATTCGCCCGAGGGACTGGTTTATCTCTCTCGATCTGAAAGATGCATACTTTCAGATCCCGATAGTCCCCCGTCACAGGCCATTCTTCAGATTCGCCTTCGACGGTCGGGCATATCAATACACCGTCCTCCCGTTCGGCCTGTCTTTGACACCCCGTACATTTACGAAGTGCATGGATGCGGCTCTCACCCCCTTGAGACTGAAAGGGCTGCGAATTCTGAACTATTTGGACGATTGGCTGATCTTAGCACAGTCAGAGTTAGAACTGTTATCTCACAGAACAGTGCTTCTCAGCCATCTGGAAAGCATGGGCCTCATGGTCAACTGGACCAAGAGCTCATTACTGCCCAGTCAGTCAGTTTCCTTTCTAGGAATAGAACTGGACTCTGTGGCTATGACGGCCCGCCTATCGACACAGCGCGCGCCGTGTTCAACACCTGGCCGCGTCTTTCCAGGAAGGCAGCATCACATCTCTGAAAACATTCCAGAGGATGTTAGGCTGTATGGCATCAGCTGCGGCTGTGCTTCAGCTGGGCTTGCTGCGCATGCGCCCGCCACAACGCTGGCTGAACACCCAAGTGCCTCACCAGGCTTGGGTTTCAGGCTACAGACGAATCAGAGTGACTCAGAGCTGCGTTTTGGCTCTGCAGCCCTGGTTAGTGGCCGACTGGTACCAGCGGGGCGTGACAATGGGGACTGTCTCACACCTAAAGGTCATCTCGACGGACTTCTCCAACTTAGGTTGGGGCGCCGTCTTCGAGGGCAGACCGGTCTTTGGCCTGTGGTCAGACCAAGAGAGACGCTTCCACATAAACTGTCTGGAAATGATAGCGGTCGAGAATTCCCATTCATACAGGACCACCATGTGCTAGTCCGCTCGGACAACATGTCTGTGGTGTCCTACATAAACCGTCAGGGCGGTGTCAGATCCAGAAGCCTTTGCCATCTGACAGAACGCCTTCTTGTATGGTCTCAGTACCCTCTGCGCTCGCTGAGAGCTGCGCATGTGCCAGGCCACTTAAACGTCGGTCCAGACAAACTGTCCAGGAACTATGTTCCCCCAGGGGAATGGTCCCTGCACCCCCAGACAGTCCAGTTACTGTGGCGCCTTTTCAGCAAAGTGGAAGTTGACCTGTTGCGTCAAAAGACAACGCTCATTGCCCACTGTTCTTTTCAAAGAACGAGGATGCGCTGGCCCAAATCTGGCCCAGCCTCCCACTTTATGCTTTCCCTCTGGTCTCTCTGTTACCACAGGTAATCAAGAGGATCAGGGAAACGCGCCACTCGGTGCTCCTTATTGCCCCGCGCTGGGAGAATCAAACCTGGTTCCCGGAGCTGATGCGGCTGTCTCACACAGCCCCTTGGCCGATTCCGGTGAGGAGAGATCTCCTCTCTCAAGCCCGCGGCTCAATCTGGCATCCCCATCCAAAGTGCTGGTCTCTGCATGTATGGTTAATCAACGGATACCCGTTGTCCTGCCAGAAGGAGTGATGAACACGATTACGCAATCCAGAGCTCCCTCTACGAGGCGGCTTTATGCGTCTAAATGGTCGGTGTTCTCCAAATGGTGTGCTGATAGAGATCTAGACCCACGAACGTGTGGGGTCCCGGGGTTGCTTGGCTTCCTTCAAGAGCTGTTGGGTAAGGGCAGGTCCCCATCCACGCTTAAAGTTTATGTGGCGGCCGTTGCAGCGTTCGCTGAGTCGACGCGCGGTCAGTCAGTAGGAAGAAACAAGCTCATCATCCGCTTCCTTAGAGGAGCCAGACGGATGAATCCCCCGCGACCCCCGTCGGTTCCCATATGGGATCTTTCATTGGTCCTGGAGGCCCTGAAAGCTTTCCCCTTTGAACCGATGGACTCCGTGGACCTAAAGTACCTCTCGCTCAAAACCGTTTTCCTGACAGCTTTGTCGTCAGTTAAACGTGTGGGGGATCTACACGCGCTATCTGTTAGCGCTGCGTGTCTTGAGTTCGGGCCAAGTGACTCTAAAGTCATCCTTAAGCCAAGACATGGTTATGTCCCTAAAGTGTTGGGCACCCCCTTTAGAGCGCAGGTCATTTCTCTTTCGGCTATGCCAGCATGCGATAGTGAGGGTGATGTTAATCTCCTCTGCCCTGTCAGGGCGCTGAGGGCTTACATTACGCGCTCCGCCTCTTTCAGGCGTTCGGAACAGCTCTTTGTCTTGTTTGGTGGGCGCACCAAGGGTCTCGCCGCCTCGAAACAGAGCCTGTCCAGATGGATAGTGGAAGCTATCGCATCCGCTTATAAGTCTAAAGGTCTGCAATGCCCCTTGGGCATCAGGGCGCATTCCACCAGAGGCGTAGCCTCGTCGTGGGCTTGGTCCAGCGGAATTTCCATTCAAGACATTTGTGAGGCGGCAGGCTCGGCCTCTCCGTCCACATTTGTTAGGTTTTATAACCTGGAAGTTCCCGCCTTGCAGGCTAGACTTCTGTCAGTGTGAGCGGTGTGTATATCCTGCCCAGATTATCATGCGCAGACTACTTTCACGCGAGCTGGCAGATTTTTATTTTTAAAGGCCAGTTATTTCATGGATCCAGGATACTATACATCCTAATAAAGTTCCCTTGGCCTTTGGAATTAAAATAGCCCCGCATCTATAGATGCACCGATTACAATTTTCTAGGCCGATTCCGATTTTTCATTGAGTTTGACCTGCCGATACCGATTTTAGCCGATTCCGATTTCATTTTTTCTAACCACTTTACAGCACACACAAATATTTATTTTCTCTCTTTTCTTTAGTAGAACATTTTACATTTTGCATAGAACATTTTTTGAACAGTAATCGCTATAAAATAGAACTATATAAATTACTCCTGGTGTGGGAAATTCACACACATCTAAAGTGCAGTGTTATGGAAGAACTATTTCCTTCTTTTCACATCCAACTAAAAAAATGTGTTCATTTCAAACAGAAAATTTGTTTTCTTTTCTGACATAGCCTACTCCAGTTCTTGTTAAAACACACCAGTCATGCAAATTTGTGCATTTTGGGCACTTTTTGTGTGAAATCATATTTATTTTGTCTATCAAAAGTGTGCATTCACTTTAATTGAGCGCAAGCAGTGCAGCAAAAATAGATTTTGCACCGAAACCCCCGCTTCACTGCTGCTCAAGCTACGCTCCTGCTCGATGCTCACGCGCTGCTCCTGGTCCTGCTCCCGGTGTGAATGCACTCATTGATTAACATGCACGCCGGAAAAAATACACGCTGCTCACGCTTGCAGTGTGAAACGGCCGTAATTCACATCCTACATGTGAGTTCCGTGTGCACGTGTGATGCTGATGTTGCGCGATGTTAATCATGCGGCACCAGAGTGCATTTGACCAACATAAAATCGGCATATGTCAGACTGACCGGCCGGTCACCGGTCATGGCCGATCATGTGAAAATCGGCCAATTCCGGTCACCAGCCGATCAATCGGTGCATCTCTACCCGCATCATCACATATCATAGAGATTGCCATGGGGATGGGGTACTTTCCATAAGATCATCTCTCAATGCAAATCATACCAGCTATTAGGCTAACTGAAATAAAACCATGCCAATCTCTAGGAATGGTGAAGGGTATGTGATGATGTGGGGCTATTTTAATTCCAAAGACCAAGGGAACTTTATCAGGATGCATAGGATCCTTCATCCATGAAATAACTGGCCTTTAAAAATAAAAATCTGCCTGCCTCTATGGGAATTTAACATAGGGGTGTCCTGACTTATTTACGATACATTATTCATTCACAAAGAAAATTTGTGTCCTTAAAGGTTGGATTTTTCCTCATTTGTTTAATTGGGCATTAAGACCAATTTCCAAAAGATGATTTTTAATTCCTCGTTTTAGTCAACTTTAGCATGGGTGTGTTCACTTATGCACACTGTACTTGTTGCATTGTTTCTACCATAGTTTTCTGATTTTGACAACCAAATTATATAAATTATATTTCCAGTAAAGAACAATTTAAACTGATATTCAGACATAATAGAATATGACACTATTCAGTATCTCATGAATAGACATTAATTAAAATGATTTCAGTAAATCTGATGCTCCAAAACTAGACTGACCTTTTAAATACCCAAAGCATGTTTATGAGCATTGACCCTTAATGCATCAGGTCAGATATATCTAAATTCTTCTTGATACATAGACCCTGTCCAAAATGGAAACGTAAGCCCTCGCAATCTTCCTCTGAGTCCACCACACTTTCATGACATGACGCTGCTTTGACTGTCTGGTAGAAGTCTGCTACGTAGCTTGCGAGCACTTGCGAGCCCGGCTAAAGTGCGCATTGCCTATTTGCCGCAAAGGGGGGCGCTCGCTAGCACCCTTCTGAAACCTAAAATGACAAATGGGACATCCCACGGTCTTGTGAACTTGAGCATGCAAGTCCATAAGACTGCAAGTGCACATGAAGTGTGCCATTTAGGACAGGGCCACTGAGATCATGGAACAGCAGTCATCTTTTTTTTTTTGCAGTCATGCTGTGAAGAAAAATGTTACATTATTTTCTGTTTTGATTAGGAGGAGAGTGAAGAGATATTCTTTGAGATATTGCTATTATCAACTGCTCACATCTCTCTCTCTCTCTTCTCTCTTCTCTCTCTCTGTCTCTCTCCCCCCCCCCCCCCCCCCCATTCTCTTGATTCTGTAGCTCAAACTCGAAGATCGGTCTATTGTGCCTAGAGACTTTGTCCGGCAAATGAATTCAAATGTAAGTTGTATTTTTATCACTTTTATTTAAAGACAAAACAATGTACAGAATAATAGAGAAAGTGTCTCAGAGGCTTGGACTTTGCTAGAATGCCTAGAACTACTAAAAAGTCCTGATTGTAGTATAGACGTCTTATTTTTTTAAAATTTTTTTATATGATGACAGTATCAGTACTTGAAGGTGTGGTTATTAATTTGTTCTTTGAATCCTGCAGGATAAACAGTGTGGCATTGTGACTAACATAAACACCAAATGTGCAGTGAAACTTGTAGGAACCAACTGTGTTCTATATCCTGTAAATAGCAAAGACCTGCAGCACGTCTGGGTGAGTTTAAAATAAAAAACATACAAATATAAGAAATTTCAGCAGGTGTTATATAGTGGTCTATATGGGTTTTCAGTTTTAAGAGATTATTAATGAAAATTATAATAAAGGCAAAAACTAACAATGAAGAAATATTTCTGTTAATAAAAGTTTCATTTTCATTTTGAATGGTCTTTTTAATTCACATATAAATGCATACAAAGAGCACTTTACAGTACAAATGGTAAACAGGGAAGCTTGTCTGGCTTCACGCCCTTGAGCAAACCTCTTTTAGTTCTCTCGCAGCATGCATGTTTGAGCTTCCATGCTTACCATATGTGATGAGCTGTGTCTAATTTCTAAGCATATGTGTCAATTTTTTTTTAGATGTCAATTAGCCTAAAGCCTAAATTGAATTTGATATCTTCGTAACGCGAGGTTGCACAATGTCCTAAATGTAGGGAATGCTAATAATTGTGTTAGCTGAGGAGGAAAAAAAATATTCTTGTGGAGGGAACATTGTCATAAGGGATTAAAAATGAAAACTCTACTGACACTCAATAACTAATATTAATAGTAATTTCCATAAAGCATCTTAAAATTGATGACCAATAGATAGTTAACTAACTATGTATCTGTGTTTTGTACCTGTCTACAGTCATTTATGTATGGTGACTACATTGTATATGATTTCTGGCTTGGAAAGGTGTATGATCTCAGCATCCAAATCGTTGTGAAGCTTTCCAACGGTGCACGGTAATGTAATCACAATATCTTATTACTTCACGTCAATGTGGGTCATGCATGATGCTGAACATGTTAAACCTTCACTCTTGTTCAAATGCAACTCCATAGTAGAGAAGAATGCTACATAAACTGACTTTTTTGGATTCGTACTGAAGTGTTGTGTTTAATACAATTAAATTTTTCACTGTAGATGTTCTATGAGTGAGGAAGATGGTGCAAAACTCTATGATATTTACCCTCACGTCAGTGATGTGGTAGGTGCCAAGAATGTTTGTGTTCTTGTCTGCATTATCAATTATGTGGTCTTTTTTGTTGTCATATAATATTCATTAGGGCTGGGTGATATAACGGTATTCACAGTGTGTCAGTAGAAATATGCCGGTCAAGTCATTTTTATTTGCCCCAGTGTTATACTGTGCTATAAAAAACCTGTTTCACAGACAAGGCTTAAGCCTAGTCCCAGACTAAAATGCATGTTGGAGCTGTTTTAACTGAAAGCAACTTGCACTGACATATTTTAATTTATGTCAGTGCAAGTTGCTTTCAGTTAAAACAGCTCCAACATGTCATGTCAGTACCATTGTTTTGTTTCAACTAAGGGTGTCACGATTTCGATTTTAAATCGAGATCGATCGAAATTAATTAACAATCTCAAAAATCGAAATAAAAAATAGAATCGTCGATGCTGCCACGCCCCCATGTCGCGCCCGTGATTTAAAGTTCGGATCGTTTTACTGACTCTATTGTTCAATCTCGTTCATCACAATTAACTAATCTTTTTTCTAGTCATTTCAGGGGCTTTAAATGTTATACTTTTAACAGGCAAATTCCCCGAACACATCCACCTACGCAATCTTGATCATATTCTGAATTAAGAAATCATTATAATGCAGTCAAACATTAATAATTACTTCACCTTCCGAGTCTTTTGTTCATTTGTCGCGTGACAGAGGCAATGAACGGATCGTTCATGAACGAGTCATTACGGCGCGGAAAAAAAAACACGTGTTGAAAGGCTGTGAGTGAGTCCTCAAACTCGGATAGTGAGTTTGAGTTCCTCAAACTCACTATCCTCGCCGGGGCCCGAGGATAGTGACGGGACGTGGATATATCCACGTCTATAGACGTGCACTCCCAACGCAATAGAGTGCGGCGCGGGACTGGATGTAATGGCCGAGTGCTAGCGCGGGCGGTAATGCACTCACCCTGTGTGTGCGGGACAATAAAACGATTCGCGGGACTCGAAATATCTATGAATAAAACATATAAAAACTAATACATTTTTATTTATCTGTTGCAGAAAAGCAACAAGAACAACTAAAACAAAATAGAAACGATTTACAGGCCAGAGTTTCTATTTATAACATGTTTGCAGCGTTGAGCGATTTAGCCAATCACAGACATATGTGTTGATTTCTTGAACGCAATGGCCAATCAGAAGCATTTAAGATAGACTCCCCTTACCGCTCAAAACTGACTTTTTGTTCAGTGCTGAATTCTGTAAGCTGGCAAATCCTCTAATTATAACAAACAAAGTGTAGGCTATATATTATGAAAGATTCATTGTGCAGTCAGCTTCATTGATAATAACAGAGATGTGTGAGATTGCGATGAACTGATGTCAGCTTTTTAGGAGCAACAGCAACCTGTGCTTAAAAAAAAAAAGAAGTAAAAATCGTGAATCGAATCGAACCGTGACCTTAGAATCGAAAATGTAATCGAATCGAGGATTTGGAGAATCGTGACACCCCTAGTTTCAACTGCACACCAGTAATGTTCTTTTCTAAGGCATGTTTATAAAAGCTACATAAATGTCCTAATTAATTAAGGCCTAATGGTGTCTTAATTTAAGCCCTGTCCGTGAAACCTTGGCCATAATGTTTAATTTATGCATTGTGCAGCTGTTTCACTCAACTTGAATGTGTCTCAGTGTGAAATGTTGCTCTGCCTTTTACTCCAGGGTTTGTTCTTTGACGATGCCTATGGGTTCTATCCGGGTCAGGTTTTGATTGGGCCCTCAAAGGTTTTTGCTAACGTGCAATGGCTGTATGGTGTGAAGCCTGTTCTCAGTAAGAAAAGCAAGTTCAGAGTTGTTGTGGAGGAGGTAAGACAAAAGTTTGACTCCAACTGAGACAAGAGTTCTGTAATTGGGAATGTCGAAATAACGAAACCAAATCAGGCTTCTGCTATATGTCTCAACATGTTTTAATAATTTACATTTCTAGTTGTATATGTCTTGTGCAAGAAATCTGTATAATTACAGGTTCAAGTGGTGGAGCTAAAGGTGACATGGATTACAAAAAGTTACTCTCCAAAGGGGTCAGACAGTGTCTTTCCACCGCCTTCAACCATCACACAGGAGAACCTTTGCAGGTACAATCAGCTTTCCACACTGCAGTTTTATCATTTTGATTATTCACACGCCCAGGGATTAAAGTTCTCCGTCGCTACGACGGATTTCCGTTAATTGCAGCGAGTCTATGACGTATTTCCGTCAATTGCAGGGTTCCCGTCTGTCCTTAATGTCTTAAATTCACTTTTCATAATTTTAAGGCCGTAAATAGGCTTTCATTTCTCAAATAGTGTGATAAATGTCTTAATTTTAGTTTGAATAGGTCTTAAATTAAGGAAAGACGAGGTGTATTCACCCTGCTGAGGGGGATGTGATAAAGCCTGGATTGGAGCGAAAGCACGTTCCTCTCTCCACTCTTGCATTCTGTAATCACTTCGCTTATGATCCAGTCCGGGTTTTCAATTCCCGCTCACGGAAATACTTCTCCGTGTTTCACGTGACGTCACGCTGCTGCATCGCGAGAGCGCGAAAATTCAGATGGAGGGCAGGAAGTGAAATAGCTGAGGATCTGCCATCAATGTTTTGTGTAGTTTACGGCTGCTCCAATCGTTCTAATCGAGAAAAGGGAAAGGGTTTTTATAGAGTACCAAAGATTGTCATTCATAAAGGTGAGAAATGTAAGAAGCTCACAGAACAACGCCGTAAAAAGTGGATTTTTAACGTAACGTTACGTCTGCGGTTTGGGAGGAGCAGAGTCTGTTAATGCCGTGTCTGCAGCGACGGTATGTTAGCTAGCCAACGTGTTTTTTTGTGTCTGTGTTTATATAGCATTAGGTTGTCGTTCAGGGGATCAGTGGGAATGGGACATTAAATGATCAAGGTAAATTAGACTCAATACGGACTCTCCGCAACGGTTTCCTCCATAGACGTATTCTCCATGTTTACTTCCTGCCCTCCATCTGAAATCGCCCCGCCTTCCCGCGTCATCATAATCGTCATCATAATCACGTCACTGAAACCCAGCTATTAATCTTAGTTTTGGAAAAGTGCATGTCAGGCTACAGCTGGTTCACTGCGGTCCGAATCCGAGCGCGTTTGTTCCCAGCGCCCCCCGCAGCGTTGGTCTGGTTTCACACTCAACTTGATTCTATCGAACCCTGGTGCGTTTGCGTGCATATAGAAAACAGAACGCTGGTCAATATTGGCCATTCCTCAATACGACAATTCACCATGACGTCACAACAGTAATAGACGTTCTTCCGGGTGGCAAAAGCCGAAGCGTTCCTATGGCAACACTAGTAAATTGCTTGGAAGGGAGTCACACTGTCGGCAGTAGTCTAATCTAAATTTCAACAGTTGATTAAAAAACAGACGTGGTGGAAATTCAGACATAGTTAACATGATCATTAGAGCTTAGATTCTTTGATCTAGAAACGTGCACTCCCAACGCAAAAGAGTGCGGCGCAGGACTAGATTTGATGGCCGAGTGCGAGCGCGGGCGGTAATGCACTCACTCTGTGTGTGCGCGTTGCGGGAGAATAAAACGATTTGCGGGACTCCCGCAAACTAGAAATATCTATGAATAAAACATATAAAAACTTATATTCATCTGTTGCAGAAAAGCAACAAGAACAACTAAAACAAAATAGAAAAGATTTACAGGCCTGAGTTTCTTTTTATAACATGTTTGCAGCGTTGAGCGATGTAGCCAATCACAGACATATGTGTTGATTTCTTCAACGCAATGGCCAATCAGAAGCATTTAAGATAGACTCCCCTCACTGCTCAAAACTGACTTTTTTTTGCAGAGCTGAATTCTGTATGCTGACAAATCCTCTAATTATAACAAACAAAGTGTATATATTATGAAAGATTCATTGTGCAGTCAGCTTCATTGATAATAACAGAGATGTGTGAGATCGCGATGAACTGATGTCAGCTTTTTAGGAATTATTGCACTTTCAGACCTGCCAACCTGTACGCATTTTGCGTAGCGGATACGCATTTTGACCTCAAAGTACGGTGGTACGATTTTTCACTCTAAACTACGCAAAAACCTGGTGACGCTTCTGTGCACGCGCAGTCCTCAAATCAACCAACAGCAAAAGAAGCGGAGTTCGACCAATCATAGCGCTGGGTTCATTCCCCAAATCGCAAGCGGGGATGATTGACAGATGCGTAAGGCCTATCAAATTAAAAAGAGACTGAAAAAAAAAAAATCGACAGCAATAAAGAATCCCGCTCGATCCTCTTCCACTCCCGCGGCCCAACGTCTGATTGAGTTCATAAGTGAGGACAGTAGTCACAGCACTTCTGACTCCTGAAGGTAAACGGGCTGGGGTGGATGTGGAAAGTTGAAATATTGTTTTTAGTTAACTTAATCTGGATTCAATGATCACACGGGAGTGATCGCATGGATTATTATAAAATACTCCGTCATTCATGGTCACTCAGATTAGAGGAAAACGTCATTCAGCCATGCAAATTATTAAATGCTTAAGTATTGATGAACAATAAATCTAAATAAAATTAAAATCGCTGTGGCTTAGTGATTATGAAAGTTCTGTGATAAATTGTGGATTAGGCCTACTGATAAACCTGGAGAAACAGGCGTTTATTTATTCATTCTCAGTGTTGAGAAACGTAGTCTGCATGTTATGTTAATGTGTTAATAATAACTAAAGTAGCCTACCTAATTATGTTACATAATTATTTTGTATGAAAACTAGCGTATTAGTTACTTATGGATTAAAAAGTACCGTTGTATCAGTGCTGCGCGAGCTCTCTCACAAACACAGACCGCGCGCACACAGAGAGAGAAGATAATTGTAAATTGACGGGCTAAGTTTAAATTTTGATTTGGTTGTGTTATTTTCTGTCAAAATGACTGAAAGCATTTTGTATTATCCATCCGTGTTTTTAAAATTCGTTAAAAGACAGACGTTTTACTGTTAACACAGCCCCATATTTCGGATTCATCTAAACTTATATTCTACTTGATCATTCTTTTTAGAATAAGTGATTCGTTTTGCTATTATTGGTCATGTGACAGGACTCCTGTCTATTGTCAACTATTTTCTATAAATATGTTTGTATTGGCTAACGTTTATTCAGCTAATGCGTGTCCTGTTTAAAATGTGCAATGTTCAAATGCAAAGACAGCACGTCATAAATAAAAGTCCTTTTTTTCTGTGTGATTTAGTATCATATTTGGATATTGGAATAATAAATTAAGTAGCCTATCTTAAATGTACACATTCTTTTTTTTTTTTATTTTTTTTTTTTACTGTTTTCTAGTTTTTTTAATTTATTTTAGACTAGTTGTTGACCAGCACACATTACACATTACATGCTTTTTTATGCAATGCAATATTGCAATGCAATATTAATCATGAATAAAAAATGGTTTTGAGCAGTATATTAAATTTTTGGACTTTCACTGCAATAGCTAAATTGCTAGCTAAAACTTTAGAAGTCAAAACTAGAATTATGAAGATAGGCATGTGTTTGTGTGTGTCTTGCATTGTCTCAAAAAATGACAACAATCCCCCCCCCCCCCCACTGATACTACTCAAAAAAAAATTACAAGGTTGGCAGGTCTGCACTTTGCGCGCATTCAGTCATGCCAAACCATGCACGCAGTATCTGCTTGCTTTATGTTATAACAGTGGTTTGTGTGTTATTATTTAATACAAATAATTTATCAGGAGCATTTATGCTGATGTGTATGATGGCGACACGTAGGCTAACTTGAAAGCATTTGGAGGTACAGAAAAAAAGTCTATTTGCGGGCGGGAGCGGGACAAAACATAGATGTTGCGGGCGGGAGAAAGTAACATAGAAAGTAGTTGAGAACGTCAGTTATAACGACCCACGTATTAAAAATTGTTGGGTTTAAATCGGGCTCATAATTACAGTTAATGTGTCGGGCCGGGAAGCGCAAAGAAGACGACATGCACTACTTTTGACGACGTCCACTCACTTTAACCTCATCACCCACAGGTTCCGCTGGATAGATTTACTTTTTTCTGAAGGAAATCGATAAACCCCTACACCTTTTGCTGTATATCTGGCGGCGCAACCCCAAACACAACACGTTTTCGCCATCGTTTCAACTTTGATCAACAACAATGATTTTAATATGTAACCGTTTACAGTATCAGCTGGATCTCTTCAGTTGGTCAGTAGAAGCCGCTCGCGTTCTGCCACCCGGAAGTATCTTGGTGCCTATTGTTTACAAACATTCTGAAATGCCCTATACCAAGTACGCAAACTTCGGACTTGCGTCCTTGGTAGTTCGGACTTGCCAAGTTCGACTCAGGAGAACGAACTCCCGAGGACGAGAGGACGCGAGTCCGATTATTCTGCAAACGGAACCGCGGCGTTCTTGATCGCGTCACTCAGCTCGCTCTGGCTACTCCGGTTATCTCTTTATGTATATTTTAGGCAACAATAAAACGAAATATGGTATAAAATACAACTCTGCCTCTTTTCATCAACAATAAAACGAAATATATATAAAACACCTCTTTACATTTATAAATGAACATATTATCATAAACATATTAATGGCCACACAAATGTGGTTCAGACAACGCACATTGATTATCTTCACTGCATATATTTATAACACGAAATATAAAACACAACCCTGCTTCTTTTTGTTTTCATTTAAAAAAAATGAAACATTATTGATCATTAAAACTGACATTTAACAAACAGAGACAGGTTTGTATCGTTTTATTTTATTATGCATGTACACATACAGTGAAGAGAATGCATAGTAAAATATATATAAAGAATATTTTATATATTTTAGAATATATAACATTACACAACCCTGTCTCTTTTTGTTAAATGTCAGTTTTAATAATCAATAATATCCAGTATAAAAGTATAAGGAGCCTAATAGGTAGGCTAAGAAGCTATGCAATGAGAAATAAAGCAAACAATTCAGTCAAACATTAGTCAGCTCTCTAATAGGCTACAATGTTAAAGTTAAATAGCCTAAATATATAAAGTTATGAAACTTCACTTTGCCCTCAGCCAAAACGATTTGCCATTTTTTTCATAGATTAAAATAGCTTTTAAAATACGCAAACTGGCAATATTAAAGCGGTTTAAAACATCTCCCCTTAAAACGCTATTGGTCTCTATTTAAATAAAGTTAAAGGAATATGACTTGGCCTGAAAAAAATTTCAGTCAGAAGAATTATTTTCACTTTAATCCCTGCACGCCTATTCACTAAACTGCCAGAAAGATTGTCACAGAGATAGATGGACAGTAATCCAAAGAGGCAAAGACCAGTGAAATCTCAACAGACGTTTGGCATCCCATGAGCTTTTTTAACAGTCAATATATAACTTTTTTTCATTTCCATGTTGTAAATAATCTTATCACTGGCCTATAGTCCACAGAAATGGCCTTAGGGGCTGTTTATACAGGTTTATATAAAAGTGTGATTTACCTAAGCAACAACTTGCTGTCTAGCAAGTTATTTTTCTAGGCTTACTAATCCAGATGTTACAATTTATCAATTAAGTATTTTCTTTTGACTTTCTCTAATGTTCAGGGTGAAGCGACTAGGCTACTTTGATCATACTCAAAGGCAACTTGGGGAGAGATCCCTGTATGTTTTTCCCGCCAAGAGTGAAACTACACGGATCACTTGTGAGGGGCCAGAGGGGGCACCTGTTCACCCTGAGGACCCTGTTGTTCGAAAGGTATGGATGATTTAACCATATCTGGCATGTATTTTGAAAAGCAGAATCTTTGTTGTTAGAAGTTCTGCTGAGTATAGGTGTCTAAAGTAGGGCTGGGCGATATGGCCTAAAAAATAAATCCCCTATTTTTTAATAAAAAGTCCGATTTACGATTTAAATCGATTTTTTTTTCTCCCCGACTGAAAATTAATCTGCAGATGACAAAGAAATTGTTCTAAACAAGTTTTAACTTAATTTTGTTTTGATTTTTCCTTCTGGGATTTGATCTGGATTTCCCCCTTGGGGTTAAAGTGCAATCAGAAACAACAAGCCAAAAAGACAAAGCCCTGCCTTTGTAAACAGTGAAAATGTAACATAACATAACGTAACATAACATAAAATAGTTGGATTGGGGGAATGTAAAAAAAAAAAAAAACTTGCATCACAATAAGTGTATTGTGATTGTCAAAACATTTGGTAACTAAACAGAATTTTATTAAGTTAGTGACAACACAATGTTTACATACAGGGTTCGTACGGGTGCTTGAAATCCTTGAAAATGCTTGAATTTTGATGATGTGTTTTCAAGGTTTGAATAGTGCTTAAATTTTGGATAAAATGCTTGAAATTGTAACTATTTCTTTTACAACAAATGCCTATCTGACTAAATAGTACGTTTATTTCATTTTGATTTCTGCGATTGTTTGGATGCCCAGTTTTTATTGGCCGTGCAGGTAATCGTCACAGAGCACAGCGGCAAAAGTTGAACTATTTTTAACTTTGACCGTGGCATGCGCTCGAGCTCGCCAATGCTGCGCTCCGCTTTGGTCGACTACAAAACGTCCTCACGCAGGAAATAAATGGGTTTCATAGCGCAGCGCATTCCACGTCCTGTCTGAAAGCGCCATTAGTGACTGAAAGTACTTGGTGTGATAATGTAATGTAAGTATTGCATCTCCGTTATGGCATGTTCATTTGTGGAATATGCAGTGAACATAGCCTTTTAAGGCTTACAAGTTACAGCACAGTAACTGTAACGTTAACTACCAGCATATTAAAACCTGCAAACGTTAGCCCAGTGCATAACAACAATCATTGATTGCTAAACAGAAATCGTGTCAGATGGAGTGTCATACAAGTAGCCTACTGTAAGGTTGAGGATGGCCTTATGCAATATTTACCCTGCTCTATTCCGGTAGATAAATGTATATGTCTTGGCAATTAAATATATATATATATATTTTTTTTAATTAATACAGGCTATTTATCAGGCAGGAGCCTGTGCACTGTCAGAGTCTTCTGGGTTGAAATTTACAGGTTGTTGTTGCACACTCTCAGATTTTGTTCAAACCTTGTCTATATCACGAATGTGTCCCAAAACCAAGGACTGTAAAATATTTCTGTTCAAATCCTATGTCTTCATATTTTCAGCCCTTGAAATTTCTTCAGTTTTACAGCCTGAAAATCTAATTATCTGGGTAAGCAATATTTGGAAATTAATATAATGAAAAGTATTATTCATAGGCATTATCTATCTAGACAGTGATACATTTTGAAAAATAAAACTTATGATTTGCTTAAATATTTGATCCTTCTGCTATTACAAAACACAATTTTGCCTGTTTATAGCATTATATCTTTTAATGTGATAAAAACACTAAATAATAATTTTGACTGTGTATTGGTATGTTTACGGTGGTGTAAGGTGCTGGAACAAGTTTTAAAATGGACCTTGAAATGTGCTTGAAATGTGCTTGAATTTGACCTTGGAAAAGGTGTACGAACCCTGTACATAGTACGACTGGTAGGCTACTGTTTTCATTATAGCTTGACACAAATTTCACAATTTAATTAAATTCTTGTGATTTGATTCAGATTTTGATTCAATATCATTTCATTTGGATAAATATTAAATATTAAATTCTGTAAACATACAGAGCCCTGTCAACTGGTATTATTATTAAAGGTAAAAAATAATATCTGAAATAAAATATGCGTTTTTATTATAACAACGTTATAATATTTTAATGATATAGGTAAAAATATAATATGTAAAATAGTTATCATATTTAGCAAAATACTCGTCTCTATAGCAATTTTTTTATAGCAATCAACTAACATCCGGTATAATGGCTTTCCTGAGGTAAATGTAAGTTACGTGACATTGTTCTCCAGCTGTTTTATGGACCTCTTTCCGTGGTTGAAAAACACTGATCGATCGACTTTTATTACATTTCGGTAAGTTGAACTGTATCTTTCAGATTACCTGGCTGTATTCGTGTTTATTTACTATTAACTGGTAGACTAGTAAAGAGTAACAGATGATCGGTTCACATGCCGCTTGAACTGAGATCTGTCACGTCACATTTACAAGTGCCAAAACGGTATTTATTGTTTGAATTTTGTAATTAAATTGACAGAATCTGAGAGCTGAGAATCGGTTTCATATCAATAGTAACCTTCTCTGTCTTGTCTGTCGGTGTCAGTGTCTTCTTTGCTTCGTGATTTTTCTCTGCGTGAGAAAATGGATGTGTGGCGTGAGAGCGTGTAAAAAGTGACAATTGCGTGTCTCTCACAGTGAATTCGTGAGAGTTGGCAGCCCTGCGAATTCAGTTTGTAAATGTTTTTGTCAGGTGTGCTTGTGCTGCTGCGGTCTTGTTCATTTGCCATGTTGTTTGTGTATCTCTCTCTATGGCAAGCGCTGAGCCCGTTCGGAACTACGGGAGCCCAGACGGGAGCGTCGGTGGATGTTAAAGAGAAAACCGATTTTCATTCAAACAAATTGACATAAACTACACATTCGAGTTAATCGATAAAATCGATTCATCGCCCAGCCCTAGTCTAACGTATCAGTATCGCTGCAGAAGTGGCTGTATTCCATTGCTCATAAAAAAATTTTTGGGCAAAATGCCCATCTTTGCAAGTTATTAATGTACTGTATATATGTTATGTCTTAAAGGCCACCTATTATGCAAAATTCACTTTTACATGGCGTTTAAACAAGTGGTCGACCGATATATCAGCCGATATTTGGCATTTTTAAAATATCTGCATCGGCCGATAAGTTTTTTCTGATAGGCCGATGTGTTGGAAGCGGGACTTTTATTTTGATAGCGCTCCAGACTTATATTTTGACGGGCTGCGTTCAGTGCCTGAGAATAGAATGGCAGCGCCTGATCACACAGCGCTCACTCACATTTTCCGTCTTCATTAGTTTACGATCTTTGTCAGTCATATCTAATACTTTGTTAGACAGAACTGGTAAACAAAGAAAGTAAATGGTCTGCGAAAAAGTAAATCGTTGCTTTTATATTATTTGTAACAGAAAAGGCAAACATTCATGCTAAAATAATTTCTCATTTACCGTCAACATTCAGCAAATGCGAATCTACAGCATTTAAACAAATCTCTGAATATCTAATAAACATTTAATTTCACAAACCTTGCTGATTTAATCGAATCCAGATGTGATATCTTATGAAGTGTGCATTTGTAGCCTGCATAAATGTGTTTTTGCAAGTGAAGGCCGGTCCGTGCGAAGTGAGAACAGAACAGAAGATCAGCTTCACAGGAGACACGATCGAAAAACTTTAAATCCTTCATTTTGAAATATTCTGTGCTACAGTAGGTTGCCAACCAGAATGCCTATTACCGCCGCGACTCGTGCCGCGGCAAATCCACCGCGGCAAAAATAAACTAGTCGCATTTCAAAGTCGTTCGCGAAATGGCCGCCAGGTGGCGCAAAGGGACATTTAGCAAAACAGCCGCAATTGCCGCATTTTGAAACTTAAGTGCGGGGCTAATGTCAATTAACAGTAAGGATGAAATACTACAACTATGGCAATTTCCAAATAAGGAACAAACATGAAAAATTAAAACAAGAGCTATTTGCATTTTCTGTAGGCTATAATAATGAAACAAACAAAGATTTGGTGAAGCTGAAACTGCATGTTAAAGTAATAATTGTATTATTAATTAAAGACAGACAATTTTGTTAATGTTATTTAAACAAACGATCATACAATTTATAGTATACATAGTAGTAGCCTATACATATAGACGTTTATTTGTACGAACTATTAGGCTATATATCTCTGTTTGTATCTGTTTATTAAAAAACACAGCACAAGGTCTTGTAAAAAAAAACAAGAATGAGACTGATTGAATATGTAAAAAATAAAATAAAAATAAACAAACGAAACAGAATAGAACAAACTTTTAGAACAAAAAATAATAAAAATAAAAATAATTTAGCCTACAACAGATTCGGTTAAATTTAACGAAAGCAAAACTTAATTAAGTAAAAGTAAGCCTACATTTAAACAGAATATAACAAACTTTTAGAGCAGAACATTTTATGAATCAAAAGTTAAAATAGGCCTCTCTCGCAGTCAGTGGAAATAAATTAGGTGCAATAACGCTAAACTATTGAGGAATGAGAGGATTGAAAGAGCGCTTTTCTTTCGTGTGCGCGCACACTGACTGATGAACAACCGAAGTTCTGGGCAATTCTCAGTGAGAAAAGTCGTGGTAGAACTTAAGTGGTTTCTATAATTTTGATGACACGGGTTCAAATCCCGAATAAACACGGGCTATTTATAAAATACAATTTCCATGCATTTCCATTTTACACAAAGGAACAAATATTATCCAACAGATTGACTGAATTTATATCAATCTGTATAATAATTCCAATCGTAATTTCAAAAGCAGTTCTGTTAAAAAAATATATAAAAAAAAACTTCATGGGGTTCCATATAGGCTACAGAAAGAGTTTTTAAAAACATGGTTGTGTAACAAGGTGCGATTTGCTGGTGGGGGATTTCCCCCTCCACAGTAATCAATGCTATAGCCTAATTCACCAATACATCATATCAAATATATTATATATTTTTAAAAATATGCAACACGCACGTTTAAACAACAAACAATAGCCTACAATATGAACCGGCGCTTCTGCTCCTGTATTGAGAGATAACATGCAGCGCGTTTCTGTTAGCCTACGATCCTGGTTCCAGTGGCCTTAATACATTCACGGCTTTTCAAAATGTCACAAAGCGTTTTGAGATGTTTTTGAGCGAAATATTGATGTTAATAATTAAGTGTTTTGGCACACCGAGTGGCGCTACGCATTGTTCTAAAATTGGGTTTTATTCTGGCATGTTGAACTAGAGTTCGACAAACGCGGCGGCGCTTTCACTTGAATTTATTTTTTCTCATAACAGCTAAAAGAACTTAAAAGGCTAGCCTACTCCGTAATTTTTGGTCATACAGATAATATATCATCTTTTAAAACTGTAAAAGGTCTACAATATGCTAACGATTAAAACGTTTTCTCGCTCATGTGAACGAACACACTGGAGAAACAAACGTTTGGTCATTTCACAAAGAGTTAAATTCATGGCGGAGTGGTAGAACTTACGGTTCGATCATTTAGATGACACGGGTTCAAATCCCGAACAAATTTGGGGCTTTTGTAAATTTTATATTAGCCTATTAATGCATTTTATATCCTATTATTAATGCAGAGTACTCTGTTACACTGTAGCGTTTATACGCCCGTATAAATATAACTAATTATTATTCATAACGGATTATGATCAATAATTAATAGTTTAATTATTTTCAGAATTTACTGTAGCAGAATCAATAGTATGATCATTTATCAGTTCATCCAATGAACGGAAAGCATAAACAATTATTAATTCTAGGAAATATAATATCTTCCTGGCCAAGAAAGACTAATTCCCAGCTAACAGCTAAATTTAGAAATAATTCAAGGGTAAAAGCATAGGTAGCTTTGAATCGCAGTTCAAGACAATAAATCTGTAAGCACATAACACAAGACAATTATCTTTAAAATATAAACAAGACTTTGTTGATTATCCTAGAACATGAAGCTAATATCTAACAAACACACGCACACATACATTCATACGAGTTGCAGAAAGAAAGAGAGTGAGGAAAGAAATTAGTTTTAAGAGTGAGATGGTGAAATCCGCAGTTTCTATATGCACTTATAAGACTTGACCTGAACGAACCATCAATCATTAATTTAACCCTTCTATCGTTTCTTAGGCGGGTTATGCAATTTTATCAATATACACCAGTTCAGCTAAGAGTCTGGAGGCTACTTGCTTGTCCTTGCTTTGGGGTTCCCGTTTGTAGGTGTAAAGGGGTTCCCCGGGTCCGTTGCATGGCTGGTCTTCTCGTGCCTGGATAGATCTTGGACAGCCAGTCACGTGGTGTGTTGGCGCGGATGAATGAAAGTCTTTGAAGTTGGACGCTGGTTTTGCAGTTGAAACGTTAAAACGAAACTTTGCAGCAAAACTTAACTTAGAACCGAGACTTTTAACGAGAAAATAAAGGAAGACTTAGGAAAAAAAATAAAATTGAGACGAGAGTAGATGATGATGGCTTGATTAAAGCTGTTGAACCCGTTCTTCTGATCTTAATTTGGGTTATTTGTCTCTACGCGTCTACATGGTTACTATAATCATCGTCTGCTCCACCCGACTTGTTGTTCTGCCGAGACCTTTTTCGAGGGAGAGCCCGCCCGACTTCTGTTCTATTCTTCTAGCGCATTATTCTACCACATTATACCGCATTATTCTACCAAAGTCCTGTTCGGGTCTAAGGTTTTAAACTCCACTGTTTTGTCCCGCCTCCTGGAGGAATTTGGAATTCGGACAATAAGATACTATATGGTTATTTGAGAAGGGGGTCTTTTCTACCCCCCCCTTCTCTCATCGTGAATCATGTGTTATCTGTGGTCTGCTTACTCATCAGCTCGAACAGAGGATTCATAGACATAATTTCCATTTTAAGAACATAAACATTTTTACACAGATTTCAAATCAAGCCATCGTCTGAATTAAGAATATGTGGTCGCATTGATAGGAGACACGATACACATTCATTCACACAGGTAATAGTTACAACAATTAGATGACTTATATGTGATTAAGCATAATAGACACATACAGGGGTCATAGACACAATATAGAATTATGTAGTTGAACATGTTTGATTATAAGTTCGTCAAGAATTGTTTTGTGATGATTGTACGCATTTTTATATGAAAAGTCTCTTGTCACTGTGGTTTTTAAGAGGTCTCAACAATGAAGTCATTCAAAGGTCTTCAAGAAGGGGGAAGTCTGTTTTACATCTCTGTCATGGGACCTTGGTCCTTAGGAAAGACATAGTCTGTTAGTCGCAGGGGTCAGGTGACCTCTTGTTAGGGCCTCTTGTTTCACCATTTCTGAACAGATCTGTTTTGCCAAATTAGAAAACATTGACAACGTTCTTCCTTTAGTTAAAAAGGTCCTTCCGGTTGCAGATTCTCCGGAGCCTATGGCTCTGGGTCTGGTGATTTGATTTGGAATGTGAAGACTCTTTGTGGAATTATGTATGAACAGTCACCTAAAAGCTTCAATTGTGTTTGGTTCATTCTCGTTGTCGCTACAACACCATATAGTTTTTGCTTATATTTATAAAATAAAATTGCCAAGCATTTCCATTTTACACCAGAACAAATAGTATCCAACAGAATGACTTTACATCTGTATAATAATACCAATCGTAATTTCAAAAGCAGTATTTATAATTTATTTATCAATAATTTATTTGTCGAAATGTTGCAATATTGTTTCATTTAAGTTCATAATTATTCTATAAATGTTATTTAGTCCTAGTTTAACTGCAGCACAACGAAGCACTGTGGTTCGAGGTTTATTTGAATAAAAAATAACAACTTATTGAAATTGAATGAATTATTGAAATTAAATATTTAGTAATAAAGTTTCATGACAGAAATATCACTACATGTAGCTTACATTATGTAATTCCTTCATTATCAACACTTTAATAGTCTAATACTTAACTGTAATGCTTAAGTGTTTAAGTGTGAATTGTGACTTCTTTTTGTTTTAAGTCAGTCTCAGACTCATAGAGCCTGTGGGGGGGGGGGGGGGGACAGTGGCTTTATCGTGCGTGCACAATAGTTGTTAATGTTCGTCTTTCATATGGAGATGTCGGATAGCCAGCCTGATGAGCAGGCAAAGGCTAAATTCTTTTAAGGATAAATCTCTCGGTGTGTCCAAATGTAGGCCCTAGCCTATATCTTATTAAATTATAAATATTGTATATTTGTATTTAAAGTTTTTTCACTCAAAATTTCAATTAAAGTGTTCAATCCAGTTGTTTCAACTGGTTTTTTTAGAGTTTTAGAATGTTTGAGCAGTGTGTATGATTGTTAACAATCTGGCATTATCTAAACATCAGGGATGTGATTCCGGATTTTCCGACCTGAAAATGTGACCTACGTGAATCATGCAGAGAGAGAGCAGGACCGCGCTCGTGTTGTTTGTAGACGTGAGAGTGCGCGCGCGCGGCTGAGCTCTCTCTCTCTGCTCGTAATGCGCCCTGTCAAACGCAGCGGCAGCAGTCATTCTATTCTACATCCCTCACCGATCAAATTAGGCTTTGGCGGGACAAAGCGGACTATTTGACGGTTTTAGAAGATTAACAACCTGAAACTAAAAAACAGACTAGAGTAGGCCAACTTTCTGGAGGTATACTGCCCCCATTTGGTATGGAATATGTGGAGTATGAATTGATTTTTTGACATAAGGCACCTTTAAAGCCTTGCCGGTTAAACATGTCATTCACTGCTGGTGCGCTGTTATAACATGCGCGAACACCCGACGCGCACATGCACTAAAAGCCTGCATGTCTAACAGCGCCTGGTTACTGGACCAAGTTATCTTTCGAGTCTTATTTCACTAATACTCTCGAATACACACAAGGTTTACATAAGGAAAGATGGTTATGTCTGCTTGTCAAATGCGTGTATATTAGACGCGTCGCGTACAGGTCTTAAAGAGACAGTAGCCCTAATAATAAACATGCAGCCGCGTGTCCTTAAAGGGATAGTTCACCCAAAAATAAAAATTCTGTCATTATTTATTCACTGTAATGTTGTTCCAAATCTGTATTAATTTATTTCTTCTGCTGAACACAAAAGAAGATATTTTGAAGAATGTGGGTAACCAGACAGTTGCTGGTCCCCATTGACTTCCATAGGGAAAAAAATACTATGGAAATCACTGGGGTACATCAACTGTTTGGTTACCCACATTCTTCCAAATAACTTCTCAGAAGAAAGAAACTTATTCAGGTTTAAAACAACTTGAGAGAGTAAATGATGACAATTAAATTTTTTGGGAGAAGTATCTATTTAATGTTAATAAAACAACAAAACACAGAGGAAATCACTCACTGCTCTTGACTGAGAACTTTAATAGTAGCTTTAATAAGAATCAATGTATAATTTATACAGTGAAGACTATATTTGGCTTTGACTTTGACTGAACATTTGCTCTCACTTTGCGGAAAAAATATCGGGATATATATCGTATATCGATATTCAGCCATCGATATGGGGGGGGGGGTCTCAGTATAATTTCCTGCTTTTTTGTCCTTAGCCAATCACATGCCTGAAACATGAACTGTCGACGAAACGCGTTCATGCCACAGCAGATACAGAGCTCTTTAATTCGCGATCAACCTCGTTTTATTGTAAAGTTTATTCAACAAGGCATGCTTTGTCTTTGAAGCAACAAAGGCTAAATAATTTGTTACAGTTTTTTTTTGGAGGGAGGGAGACAAAATAAACTTGCTTAAAAGAGATCAAGCGCGAGAGAGAGGCAAAGAAAAACGCATGTTCTTAATTTATGTGGCTTTGGACTATTTTCGTTTTGTACTGTTTTAATTGTTTAATTTGGCTGAAATTTCTTTGGTAATACAAATTTAAAATGTTGCAAGAATAAGATTCTGTGTTTCTTATTTTGCATCGCAAAGGAAATAAACTCTAAACTCAATGCAACCCTGTTTTAAACAAATAAACTCTCCCGACACTTTATTTAAACCTTAAAAATTTGCGATGGGTTTCAAACGTAATTAATTTTAGTGTTCTTTTACATTTTCATTTGTTTTTATATTGAAAGTAATACTATTTAGTTAGTCTGTCAAGTCAACAAAATCAGTCTTTTCTGATTTGTTCAATATGGATCTGTTTTGAAAGATTTCTCCCGTTGCTATGGCCAGGTATCACTGTCAGTCAACTCAATTTTGTGAATGATTCACAAAACAATAATTTAGCAAATTAAAGACAAGCATCATTATTTTCATTTTCTGACGCGATCAGCTTTCTTTTTTTATTTATTCTCTTTCCCTCATCAGTTTTGTCGTGCAGCGGCTCTGAATGTAGCAAATTTACGTTAATGTGGCATTGATAATTAAACAAACGCTTGACATTAAATAAATAAACAGTTAATGAACTCGCTAATAAACAGTTAGCCTACCTATTTAAGCATCAAGAACGGTAAAACATAAATGAAGTCGGCCAACAGAATGTTGGCTACATTGAGATTCGATCTCGGATCGCTTGAAGCGCAGTGACACTCGTTGTTGCGTTAACCACTGAGCTACCGTCTGAACACTCTTAAATTTCGTCTTATGCTCTTCCAGAGCCTCATTGATAGCCTAATATATTTCTGTTGTAATGTTTTCACTATTCAATTTAATTTCAGTATTGTGATTCTGAATTCGTTTATGTTTCACTTGAATTCATCTGTTACCAGCTTTCAATCGCTCTGAATGAGCCGCGGCGTTAGATTACGCAATAGAGAGAATAAACGGACACCTTTCAAAGTCTGTGATTGTAGCGCCTCTTAGCGGTAAAAGGCAGCAAATACAGATCCGAATTTTACCACCACCGCTCCCGTATTATTCTGGTTGAGTAACCACTGTATATCCAGTTGCCCACTGTGTCATATTCATATCGTTTTCACTGTGTGCTGTATGTAAAATAAGCGTTACCTTGTCTTTATTTGAAAAAATATGATTACAATCCGCAAAATAATATAGAATTCATAGAATATTGGAGAAGTTTTTGGGGCAGACCTGACCTGTTGAAAAGAGATGGTATTCATCCCTCCTGGGATGGTGCTGCTCTTCTCTCTAGTAAAATGGCACATAGTCTTAGAGCTCAAACATGACAATCTGGGGCTCAGGTCAGGATAGGGCTGTGCAATTTTACCGAATTTCGGTTTCAATGTCGATTTTGGCTCCCAACGATCTCCAAAATAGTACAATCGAGTAAAAATAATTATTTTGCCATGTTCTGTTTTGCAAGAACACTCTTATTTTGTCTTGTGTTCTGAATGACTCGCGCACGCGCACATCCGCTCCTCCCGAAGCCATAAACTCTCTCAGCCTATACAGTCATTAATTGCAAGCACAATAAACTTCACAATAATAATTGGCTAATTTAATATAGACTGGAGTGAGACCATAGAAGTCTCTCGAGCTGTCGCGATCTCTTTCTGCTCGATCACTGTAGCGCCTCAGTTCAAGCGAACGGCAGCGCGAGCGCAGATGACCTGATCATCTGTTCCGCTTTACAGCACGAAACAAATCGAGAATGAACACAGGAAGCGACATTAACACTTGTCTGCTTATCCGGGAAAAGGGGATTTTTAAGTTTCAAGTGAAAGAGAGTTTTACTTGCCCGACCGATCGAAACGCGAGATGGTTTTGATCTTATACCGTCAGTGCAAACAGAGATTGGTAATGGATAGTGTATTTCTGGTCACCGCGCTGCCTGTCTATTTGTGAGAGACATTAGTGGAGAGATCAAAACAAACGAGCCTAACAGCTCACACAAAAACTCACAGAAGAAACATATTGAGGTAGAAATGTTGAGGTTATTTTATTTATAATATATGATATAGTTAAGTAACATAACACGACTAAGGGCTGTTCTATAATATCATGATTGCAAATGTTACATTGAATGTATAGTTTAATAAACAAGTAGCCTAGTTTATATGTAGTAATTTACATTTTAGATGCAATATTGACTGGTTTTGTTCTATTTCACTGACGAAAATGGTTACAAAAGAAAAGCAACACTAAGCGCTGTGTTTTGTTACTGAATGATTCATTATTTTGAACGAATCGTTTTAATGAATGACTCAATGATTCATTTATTAAGATGGTCACTTGTCACCACCTATTGATTTATTTTTTAAAGGTATCATTGATTTTATTTTTTATTTTATTATTTGTTTAAACATTAATCTCATAATATTTTTACAGTTGTAATTTTGCAGTGTAAATTAATTTAATGGATAACAGCCCTTTTTAATAAAACTGAATTTGATCAAATGTAAGAATTTGACATAAAACATATATTTAGTAAGGTTTAATAAATTGTCCTTTATAAAGGTAAATAACGCCCTTGTGACCCTTAACGTCACCTTTTTCACCACTTGTGAGTTTGCAGGTTTAATAGTTCAAAGGAAATGTTCAAATTTCAATTTTTTAAGAATTGTTGAAAGGTGTCTTTTAATAAATGCAACAGGTTCCCAAAGACATGTGAAATAATCGTGTTACATAATCGTGATTTCAATACTGACCAAAATAATCGTGATTATGATTTTTTCCATAATCGAGCAGCCGTAGGTCAGGAAGCAGACAAACTGGCTAAGCCGACCGCCTGCCAGCTGTCTCACGTCACCAAGGTCAGATAAATCCCATCACATAGAGGCTCTTTCACCTAGATATCATCATATAGAGACGGTGTCTGTTCCACGAATTAGGAAATACAAAAAACTTCCAAACCCATCCAAGGTTAAAAATTTAATTGATGTTCAACAAATAAAAAACAGATTTAATACAAATGAACAAATGATAAAGCTCTTACTTAAAAAGCACTTATTGTTAATGATATGATTACAGACTATAACCTAGATCTGCTGTGTATGACAGAAACCAGGCTAAAACCAAACGGTTACATTAAATGAGTCCACCGCCAAGATTACTGTTATAAACATGAACCTCGTCTGAAAGGCAAAGGGGGAGGTGTTGCTGTAATTTTATAGTAATATTTTCAAAATTTCTAAGAGGACTAGTTTCAAATATAATTCTTTTGAAGTGTTGGTGCTTAATGTAACAATATATAGTGGAAATGATAAGTCACGTTTAAGATTTGTGCTGACTACTGTATACAGGCCACCAGGGCACCATACAGACTTTATCAAAGAATTTGCTGACTTTCAATCAGAGTTAGTACTGGCTGCAGATAAAGTCCTAATTTTTGGTGATTTTAACCCTCTGAGGTCTAAGGGGTTTTTAGGGTCCTTGAGGTGTTCTGACATGCTCTGACATTTGTGCTTTTTTCAGTTATTTATAAACATGTTAATGGGAAAGGTGTAAATGCACGCTATATAGCACAAACGGGGCTACCATAATATGTGAGCAACATGTATGTACATGTTTGTATTTTTTAGAGAATAATGTTTATGCGTGGTTATTGAAAAAACTAAAACTTAAAGTGTCTGAAATAAGGCCACAAAACACATACTAAATATATGTCCACAAGACTTTTGACTAATGAGTTTTGTTGCCTAGAATTTTTGCTTCAAAATGATCTGAAAATCATCCTGCCTAATCATTTACACATACATTGATTTAAATTTTATAAGACACCTTTTGTTTGGAAAGGCAATATGCGTGGAGGCGTGTTCACACCTGAGAAGACAAAGGCGGAATAATGTGCCACATACATAATGAGCTGCATATTAATTAGCCTCTCACAGGTGTGTCACAGGATCCCAAAGAATGCAAGGACAAAAGAAATTATCTATACAGGTCCTTCTCAAAAAATTAGCATATTGTGATAAAGTTCATTATTTTCCATAATGTAATGATAAAAATTAAACTTTCATATATTTTAGATTCATTGCACACCAACTGAAATATTTCAGGTCTTTTATTGTTTTAATACTGTTGATTTTGGCATACAGCTCATGAAAACCCAAAAATTCCTATCTCAAAAAATTAGCATATCATGAAAAGGTTCTCTAAACGAGCTATTAACCTAATCAACTAATTAACTCTAAACACCTGCAAAAGATTCCTGAGGCTTTTAAAAACTCCCAGCCTGTTTCATTAACCGCAATCATGGGTAAGACTGCCGACCTGACTGCTGTCCAGAAGCTCATCATTGACACCCTCAAGCAAGAGGGTAAGACACAGAAAGAAATTTCTGAACAAATAGGCTGTTCCCAGAGTGCTGTATCAAGGCACCTCAGTGGGAAGTCTGTGGGAAGGAAAAGTGTGGCAAAAAACGCTGCACAACCAGAAGAGGTGACCGGACCCTGAGGAAGATTGTGGAGAAGGACCGATTCCAGACCTTGGGGGACCTGCGGAAGCAGTGGACTGAGTCTGGAGTAGAAACATCCAGAGCCACCGTGCACAGGCGTGTGCAGGAAATGGGCTACAGGTGCCGCATTCCCCAGGTCAAGCCACTTTTGAACCAGAAACAGCGGCTGAAGCGCCTGACCTGGGCTACAGAGAAGCAGGACTGGACTGTTGCTCAGTGGTCCAAAGTACTTTTTTCGGATGAAAGCAAATTTTGCATGTCATTCGGAAATCAAGGTGCCAGAGTCTGGAGGAAGACTGGGGAGAAGGAAATGCCAAAATGCCTGAAGTCCAGTGTCAAGTACCCACAGTCAGTGATGGTCTGGGGTGCCATGTCAGCTGCTGGTGTTGGTCCACTGTGTTTTATCAAGGGCAGGGTCAATGCAGCTAGCTATCAGGAGATTTTGGAGCACTTCATGCTTCCATCTGATTTCATTTTTTAGCACGACCTGGGACCTGCTCACAGTGCCAAAACCACTGGTAAATGGTTTACTGACCATGGTATTACTGTGCTCAATTGGCCTGCCAACTCTCCTGACCTGAACCCCATAGAGAATCTGTGGGATATTGTGAAGAGAAAGTTGAGAGACGCAAGACCCAACACTCTGGATGAGCTTAAGACCGCTATCGAAGCATCCTGGGCCTCCATAACACCTCAGCAGTGCCACAGGCTGATTGCCTCCATGCCACGCCGCATTGAAGCAGTCATTTCTGCAAAAGGATTCCCGACCAAGTATTGAGTGCATAACTGAACATAATTATTTGAAGGTTGACTTTTTTTGTATTAAAAACACTTCTTTTATTGGTCGGATGAAATATGCTAATATTTTGAGATAGGAATTTTGGGTTTTCATGAGCTATATGCCAAAATCATCCGTATTAAAACAATAAAAGACCTGAAATATTTCAGTTGGTGTGCAATGAATCTAAAATATATGAAAGTTTAATTTTTATCATTACATTATAGAAAATAATGAACTTTATAACAATATGCTAATTTTTTGAGAAGGACCTGTATATACATATTTTACAATTAGAAATTGTAACCAATTATAAATAGGTTACAATTACAACAACAATTACAATTTTAACAATATTTCAAGTGTATTTCTTTGTAAAAAGTATACATTTTATCATACATATTAAAAAAGGTAAGGATTCATTAGTTTGAATATTGGAACAAACACTATAATAACATCTTAGTTGATAATTCAATATACCTAGTTTATTTTTGACAAAACATCATACTATAGTATATTTAACTATGACCAGAAATTGGTGAACAAAAGCATACCTATTTAATGTGACAGTAGTCTTTTTTTACAGTCAAAACTTTATAATCTATCCAAAACTAATCACAAAATCTTGTCTAAACAATTATATTTAGTCTGTAACATATTGTGTATAATATATTAGCATATACATGTGAATTTGCAGTTTGTTGCTTATACAGACATTTTATTTCAACATATTTCAGTCTATTTTTACTCATCTTAGTAGGCTATAGCAATATAGTTTGGATGTGTTAATGTAAATTTAATAACATGTTTACTAATGTAGATGCGAGAGTGAATGAACGGCACAGACGCGCTGTATAACTGTAGTAAACAAGGCGCGCGCGCCTGTGCCGTTCATTCAAAATTTAGCCTACACACAGACACGCAATTCATATTTAAACTAGGGCTGCAACTAACAATTATTTTAATAATCGATTAATCTGTCGATTATTTTTTCGATTAATCGATGAATCGGATAAAAAATAAAATTAAAAAAGCATTCATTTCCAACCCGTTATTCAAAAACAGAACTGACAGTGCAAATTTACAGTGCAAAAAATCTTCAGAAAGTGCACAAACAGGTTGCTTCTTGAACATCCCTGAGCTGTTAAAGTAATAATAAAAAAGCTGTCAGAACAATAAATAATTTATTAAAAAAAAGAAAATTACAAATCAGAAAACTTAACAGGATTTGTTTGAACGTCTGAGCTTGTTCTCGATGTTATAATCTTTAACAAAATGTTTGACATTATTTGACAAGCAAATGCACAAAAAAGACGATTCTTTTTTTGACTTTTGCATGGATAATAGGTAATAATAATAGCAATAATAATAATAACAGAAGATAATATCTCTAGTATATCCTAATATTAATTATAAATACAACGTATATAAAATATAAATACAATATAAAAAAAACAAATACAATGGATTGACCACCTCCTAATTGTGGAAAAAATATTCCCCTTGTAGTGGTACTTGTGACAGACAAGAAAGTGTTTTCATCTTCTGTCTATCTGATTCAAATCATAGTCTGCTAATTTAGTGGTAAGAATTTAATTGTTGCTTTTATTTATATTGTTGTCCATTTATCGAACTTACATGCCTCATATATAGTAATGATATATTACTATGTAGTATGTACTAATGCTCAGACACACTCATGCTGCGTCCCAATTCGCCTACTTATACTACGCCCTAAAAGTATGTACTCTTTTTGTGAAGAAAAAGTACATACTTTTGAGTGTGTAGCAAAAGAGTAGGCAAGCTTTGGGACATACTACTTTGTCATCTTTAACGGAGGTGTGCATCACCGTAAACTGCCCTGTCAATCATCTTGTCACAGTTAAAATCCTCCATTCAATCTAATATAATTTCTTACCGTTTCGGAGAGAAATGTTGTAAATTACAGCTGGTCCAAAATGCAGCCGCTAGAGTTCTTACCAGAACCAGGAAGTATGACCATATTAGCCCGGTTCTGTCAACAATGCATTGGCTCCCTATTAAACATTGTATAAATTTTAAAATATTGCTGATTACTTACAAAGCACTAAATGGTTTAGCTCCCCAGTACTTGAGCGTTATAGTCCTTCACGTCTATTGCGATCTCAAAATTCCGGCCAGTTGATAATACCTAGAATATCAAAATCGACTGCTGGCGGTAGACCTTTTCCTATTTAGCACCAAAACTTTGGAACAATCTTCCTAACATTGTCCGGGAAGCAGACTCAGTCTGTCAGTTCAAATCTAGACTAAAAACACATCTCTTTGGCTTAGCATACACATAACACATTATAGACGTCTATAATTCAATGTTATGCTGCATAGTTTAGATCAGCCGGAACTGGGAACACTTCCCATAAATCCTGATGTACTTTGTACATCATAAGAAGGATGGTGTCTACGCTAATATTAGTCTCTCTGTTTATCCTGAGGTTTACTGCAGTCCGCCGGATCCAGGCCGTATCTGGATCTGATGAAGGACCTGCACCTGGACACGACGACAACGCAGTCCTGAAGTGTCAACTAGTCTCTCCCTTGTGAAGGCCTCCTTCCCTTTACCTCTGTACTGATAAAAAGTTGTCGGGATAATTCTGATTCATGTGGCCACGCAAAAAATTCTCAGAGCCACCAGGCACTGTTTTATGCAAGTGAGCAGCCGGATCGCATTAAAGAATTTTCTGTTAGAACAGTGTCGTGTTAGCGGCTCCTAAGTTAATAACTAATGATCATTGCGTCGGAAGTGAATCAATCAAAACTAACTTTAGCTGGACAATAACTTTATTCTAGAGCTGCTGTAAAGCCAAAACAATCTATGTTACTTTAATTTCCTATTATCACTGTAAAGCTGCTTTGAAACAGTCCATATTGTTAAAAGCGCTATATAAATGAAGGTGACTTGACTTGACTTGACAATACGAAATTACCAGATTACTGAATGCCTGTTACAGTGTTTACTTCCTTTTTATTCACATATTCATATATTTTTTAACAATCAATTTTTGAAAAATACTGTAATAGGATTGCAGATTCAAGAAGTTGCCATCTAAAATGTTTTCTAATTTATTTATAATTTAATAAATATTGATTCAAATAAATATAAAGTGTGTGTATGTATGTATATATATATATATATATATATATTCAATTCAATTCAATTCAAATTTATTTGTATAGCGCTTTTCACAATACATATTGTTTCAAAGCAGCTTTACAGAAAGTGCATTTCAGAAATGTACGTAAAAAATACAGTTAGTTAATCATCATGTATTAATTTAGGGCATAACATATCGCCGGCGTTGAGTCGTCTCTTCACAGGCGTCGAGTCGTCTCATCGCAGGTGTTGGGGACTCTGAAGTCTCCGTGAGAGGCTGGATACAGACTGTAGCTGAAGAACGCTATTTACCTTGGGACTAGCGTCCCGAGATAACAGCAGAAAAGCAGATGGGAAATAATTAGCGTAGCTGCTGTTCATAATATTAATGCATTCGATCTGATTCAACAGTAGTATAAGAGGCAAGCATTATGTGAATGCTTGGCTGAAGAGATGCGTCTTTAATCTAGTTTTGAACTGGGAGAGCGAGTCTGAGCAACGAACAGTATCAGGAAGGCTATTCCAGAGTTTAGGAGCGAAATGCGAGAACGCCCTCCCTCCTTTAGTGGATCTGGATATCCTAGGAATGACCAGAAGCCTCGAATTTAGGGATCTTAAAGAACGCGATGGATTGTAGGGCGATAGAAGGTCCATTAAATATACAGGAGCTAGACCATTTAGGGCTTTATAGGTCAGTAATAGTACTTTGTAATTGATACGGAACTTAATAGGTAACCAGTGCAGAGATGATAAAATTGGTGTTATATGATCATATTTTCTTGACCTAGTGAGAACTCTAGCAGCTGCATTTTGCACTAACTGTAGCTTGTTTATTGAGGATGTAGGACAACCAGCTAATAAAGCGTTACAGTAATCTAGTCTTGAGGTTATGAATGCATGAACTAACTTTTCTGCATCAGAAACAGATAGCATGTTACGTAGCTTAGCAATATTTCTAAGGTGGAAAAAGGCTGTTCTTGTAACATATGAAATATGATTTTCGAAAGACAAGTTGCGGTCTAGTATAACACCCAGGTCTTTTACTGTAGTGGATAAAGTAACTGGACATCCTTCTAAATTAAAGTTGTATTGTACGAGGTTTTGTGGGTAGTTTTTTGGACCAATAAGTAATACCTCCGTTTTATCTGAATTTAATAGCAGGAAATTACACGTCATCCAGCATTTTATATCTTTAAGACACTCTGTCAATTTAGATAAGTTAGTGTTTTCATCTGGTCTTGATGAAATATATAATTGAGTGTCATCAGCATAACAGTGAAAATTAATTCCATGTTTTCTTATAATATTACCCAGTGGCAGCATATATATTGAGAATAGCAGAGGGCCTAACACCGATCCTTGCGCCACTCCATAGTCTACTGACGTTATCTTCGATTTTTCACCATTTAAACAGACAAAATGGTAACGGTCTGATAAGTACGATCTAAACCAGCTTAATGCCTGTCCCTGAACACCAGTGTAGTTTTGTAGTCGATCCAAGAGTATTTTATGATCTATAGTGTCGAACGCAGCGCTAAGATCGAGTAGAACTAGTATTGAGATACAGCCTTGGTCAGAAGCTAAAAGTAAATCATTTGTAATTTTAACTAGCGCAGTTTCTGTGCTATGATGCGGTCTGAATCCTGACTGAAATTTTTCATAGATATCATTTTCTTGCAAGAAAGAGCACAATTGAGCGGACACAATTTTTTCTAGTATTTTAGATATAAATGGAAGATTTGAAATGGGTCTGTAATTTGCTAAGTTATTTTGATCTAATTGTGGTTTCTTAATAATAGGTTTTATTACTGCCAGCTTAAATATTTTTGGAACATGACCTAAAGATAAAGACGAGTTAATAATATTGAGAAGAGGCTCTTCCACTACAGGTAACACTTCTTTCAGTAGTTTAGTGGGTATTGGGTCTAATAAACATGTTGTTGGTTTCGCTGCAAAGATAAGTTTATTTAGCTCTTCCTGTCCTATAGTTGTAAAGCGGTGTAGTTGTTCTTGAGGGGCGATAATTGTGGCTGAATCATAAGACACCATAGAGGATTGTACATTTACAATTGTATTTCGGATGCTTTCTATTTTCTCATTGAAGTAATTCATAAAATCATTACAACTATACTGTAACGGAATATTTTGCTCTGGTGATGTCTGTTTATTTGTTAGTCTAGCCACGGTGTTAAATAAAAACCTTGGATTATTTTGGTTATTTTCTATTAGTTTGCGGAGATGCTCAGCCCTGGCTGCTTTTAGAGCCTTTTTATAACGTGACATACTGTCTTTCCACGCGATTCTAAAGACCTCTAAATTAGTTTGTTTCCATTTACGCTCTAAGTTACGAGTTTCTCTCTTGATAACATGTGTAGTACTATTGTACCATGGTGCTTTAGTTTTCTCTCTAACCTTTTTTAATCTAATTGGTGCAACAATATCTAATGTACTAGAGAAAATGGTGCTCAAACTGCTAGTCATTTCCTCTAGTTTATCTGTTTGTTGGGGTTCACTGAGAAGCTGAGATAGATCAGGTAAGCTATTTGTGAATCTATCTATAGTGGTTGGAACGATTGTTCTGCCTGGTCGATAACGTGGCGCAACATGGCAAATTTCAGCAGTACGTAATATGCACGTTACCATACAATGATCAGTGAGATCGTCACTTTGCGCTATAATATCTATATCGGTTGGATTGGTTCCATATGATATAATTAAATCTAGTGTATGATTTAGACGATGAGTGGGACCACTGACGTTTTGCTTGACCCCAAATGAGTTTAATAAATCTGTAAACGCAGCCCCTAACGCATCATTTGTGTTATCTACGTGTATGTTAAAATCTCCAACAATTATTGCTTTATCGGCATTGACCAATAGATCTGAGAGAAAGTCTGAAAACTCTTTTAGGAAATCAGCATAGGGCCCTGGAGGTCTATATACGGTCGCTAAGGCTAGAGATAATAGGGATTTCTTTCTTACATCTAAGAGCGTAACATTTAGCACAAGTACTTCGAACGAATTAAACCTGTGACCTGTTTTCTGAGTAACATTTAGGATATCTCTATAGATTGTTGCAACACCGCCGCCACGACCGATCGGACGGGGCTCATGCTTATAACAGTATCCTGGTGGAGTAGACTCATTTAGACCGAAATAATCATTTGGTTTAAGCCAGGTTTCAGTAAGGCACAGAACATTGAAATTATTATCTGTGACCATTTCATTTACAATAACCGCCTTAGGTGTGAGCGATCTAATGTTTAGAAGACCTAGTTTTAGAAATTCTTTTTGTTCACTGAGATTTAGATTTTCTGGTTTAATTACAATAAGATTTTTCCTAGATCCTAAACTAGATTTATTGTTTGGCCTCACTAGACGAGGAATAGACACAGTTTCTATATAATGTTCTACACTACTTGTATCAATTAAGTTGGGACAGCAGAGATTGTGATTTGGACTTTGACTTACTAGTCAGATGGTGTGTAACGTCTTGGAGATGTTGTCCGACAGCACAGCCGCTCCGATTCTGCTGGGGTGCAGGCCATCAGCACGGTAGAGCCTAGGTCGCTCCCAGAACAGATTCCAATTATTTACAAAGAGCAGTTTCTGTTCATTACACCATGATATTAACCATTCATTTAGAGCAAATAGTCTACTGAACCTTTCTTGTCCTAGTCGGTACGTGGGAAGCGGTCCAGACACGATGATCGTTGCCTCAGGCGCTGTGCTGCGTACCGTCTCGATCAGGCTCCTGTAGTCCTTCTTCAGAACCTCCGTCTGCCGCAGCCGGATGTCGTTCGTTCCCGCGTGCAGCACCACAGCTCCGACGCGCTCGTCACCGTTCAGGATCTCTGGAACATGTGCAGCGACATCTAGAACACGAGCACCAGGAAAGCAGTGAGTGCGCACATTACCCTTACCTGAGGTAGCGCGGACATGACGGACGATGGAACTGCCGATGATCACGGCGTCGTCACGTTCCGACTCGCGAAGAGGGGAGAAGCGGTTCCGGGTGGAGATCTCGAAGACCGGGAGCGGTGGAGAGGTTCTTGGTCTGGTCCTGGCTCGTGTCTTCCGCTGAGGGATCACCCAGGGTCCATGGCTTTGTGTCGGTGCCGGAGTGAATGAAGCCAGAGATGATCGCGTCCTCCTGGGCAGAGAAACGCACGGAGTAGACGAAGTCGGAGTCAAAAAGTTACTAACCACTGACTTGTGAGCATCGGCGCGTGATGTTTCAAGCGCTGATCGCCGATCTCGCAGCTCGGCTTGCCTCTCTAGCAGACCACGGATCTGCTTCTCCACGGACTCCAGCTCCAACAGCACCGAATGCAGCTCGAATGTGTCCTCACCTGCACTCAGAGGTAGCGTTAGACACACATCCGATATATTCGCCATTATAACAGATGAACAGTAAATTAGTAGTGATACTACCAATATCACTACTAATTTAGGACTGAAATCCTGGATATAACCCGTATCCTTTCAGTGAAACGGGTGTAAAATCCGACGGTCGATTGGCGCGAGGCCACGCGTGAAATGCTAGCGGGCTAAAAGGCTAGTAGCTGGGATTCGCAAAGTTGGATCTAAGTAGCGATATCAAAGCAATCTGATTGTTTTTTATAGGGAATAGTATCGAGGATAAGTTCACACGATATAAAAATAGAAAGTACTTGTTTATAAATGAGTGGTAAAGAAGAAAATCAAGGATTAATGAATCAATTCGACGGAGCTCCAAACACAAACAATCACCGCACGCGCATGCGCTCTGTCACATGCTAGTTGATATATATATATATATATATATATATATATATATATATATATATATATATATATATATATATATATAATGTATGTATGTATAAATATCTGCTTTATATCGGCCAACCTGCTCTCTAAGATATCGGCATCGGCCATCAAAAAAACAATATCGGTTGATCACTAGTTTAAACATAAATGTTTGTTGGCAGTGTGTGTACACAACTCTATGATGATAAAAATCCACCCAGTGCTTTTTTAAAAATCCCCATAGTCAAGTCACGTTTATTTATATAGCGCTTTTTACAATACAGATTGTTTCAAAGCAGCTTTACAGAGATAAATCCATAAATCATAAGCACGGTCTCAGAATAAGCCTTTCTCAGATTCGGGGCAATGTGACTTACTTTTGCACAAGCCCGCCCATGACTGTTGACTGACACTGCCGTATTAGCATAGACCCGCCCCGAGTGAGCTGTACACAGTCCGCCATTGTTTCGACGCCAGAGCAGCTGGCTGTAGACAAGAATGTCTTCTAAGCGATTGAGTTATTTTGTTGTTGGATGTAAGAATGAACATAGCTATCGTCATTTACTCTCATTGTTCCTCAAGGATGGATCTGTACCAACTGTTCGTGATCCAGCTTACAGTCTCCAGAGCGATAGGCCTAACGTTAATCACAGCAGAAATGAAAGTGAGAGCGCACACTTTATGACAGCTTATCGAGTCGTTTTACAGATACAAAGTTTACTGGTTTAGTAAAGCTGCAGTCCGTAGTTTTTCCTCTTTGTCCCCATCTCTGTTTGAAATGTGCAATTGCAGTTATTCGCGGAATTATCAACTTTACGTGGGTTGTGCCTCGGCACGGCACAGCGCGGATGAATCCAATGTTTTGAGGAGAATGTGCGGCTGTCCGTCACTGCGCCGGTGTGGATACTGTCATTCGGAATCACAGATTCTACTTTTTGAAGTAACATCCACTTTTGTTCTGACCAACTAATTGGAAAAAAGCATTGCAGTAAATCGCTTATATTGCTTATATTGCGTCAAACCGTGCAAATTATACTTTGTTCTCAAATTGTTAATGTTAACAACATCAGCATTGCTTGACTACATTTAACCCCCTGGAGCCAGTTGCACCAACAGGGCTTTACTAAGCCTGGTCCTAACTGCTAAGTAGGTCTTAGTTAAGACCAGTCTTTAGAGTTGACCTAACGTCGGTTGCACCTACCAAACTTAAGCCTAGGCTTAACTACGCCTGGTTTTAGCGATGCGCGTTCCTGTGAATGGCCACGGAACTATAGCGGTTGCCTAGCAGCGTGCGTTGCTGGGGTTACGTTGTAAACTATCTTCCGCTGTTTGGCTAACTTGTAGCCGTATCAATGGAGGATCAAAGAAAAAGGAAAGGAAATTTCACCGACATTGAGATACGAAAGTTAATAGAGCTGTACAGTCAGCACGTGACAATTCGCTTCATTCGCGGCAGGCAGCATTACGTCTGTCTCCTGCACGCGAGAGGAGAGGTAGAAGAACGTTGGTAATAAATGTCAGTTCAATTGTAAGTTCATTCTTTATGTGCTAGGAGTGTGCGCTATGTATTGTCTACGATGATATTGTAATCATTGTTTTAGGGCGATTCCACAGTTTCTGTCCACAAGGGGTGTGATGAACAATATATATTGAATAATACCCAGTTGTTGTCATTTTTTTTATTTTTAGTTCACCATTTTGTTAAAGATAGATGTAAGAAATAATAAAGTTACTTTTATCCCACTTAGCCTTGGCATTATCGTGTAATGAGACTTTATTTTATTTCCGTCCCCAGAAATTGCGGATGTCAGGGTGGGACATTCAGTGCATCTGGATTTTTCCTAAGTCATTTCTTTTATTTCCTTTAATAAAATCCTGAATTTTGGCGCATAACATTTATTTTGGTTTGTCTTCTACAAAATACTACTACTAACACTGAAAGTATAATTCCCTTAATCCACCACGATGCAATGGAAACATTTACTAACGTTCGTTACACTTTCTGTCCAAGCAGTTACGCACGTTCAAATATGATTCTAAAGGAAGCGGAGATATAAATTTTCCATGTAATTCTATCAGTAGCATAACGATAAAAACATCTTGTGTGGGTTAAATTCTCATATGCGTTGCTACATGATAAACTGTTAATAAATCGGGACGAAACGGGCCGAGATTTTCTGTCAAAAAATCATAACGCTCGAACATTTTATTCTGACGCTGAATTTCCATCTCCTAATGTCTCAACGGTTCTCATGTCAGAAATAAGATTGTCTAGGTCATGGTCGCTCGCGTGGGAGGAAGAGTTAAAAGGATTTCACGGATTTCGACGAATGTGGGTAAGTTTGTGGATCATTGTGGTGAGAAAGGATAAAAGAGTGAGCAAGTCGGATGATTGCGAGTGGTTTCACGTCGTTCTCCGTGAAAGAGCATGCATGAATGGTGGTTTTATACATTTTGACAGATTCTGCACATCTTGTTCGTAAATTAGACGAAAATTTTCAGTCTGTCCAACTTCCAACGTTGTTTTCGGCATATTTTTGTCTCAATAAAGCTGGTCATGAAATTCAACATCGTCAATGACATTTTTCTGTTTTTGTTTTTTTGATAATTTTTTTTTCTGTCCAATGTTCATAAGAATATAGCTTAGGCTGACGAAGTTAACACGTTAATAGTGCGTTAACACAATCTGTACTATCTTTAAATTTGATAGTTTGATAACAGGTTATTTTAATGTGTTATGAACTTGTTCTATTCTTTGCCAGTTTTCATGAAATGGTATTATTTTGTGTTACAGAGGCAATCTTGCAGGATTGTTTAATTTTTTCCGTCCACGTTACACACATTATAACTTAGCACACTTGTAGGAGTTCCTTTGTCTTCTACATTTGGCAAATAAATTTGAAAAATATACCTGTGGTATTTGTTAGTCATTTTGCTGGCTTTCAGTTAATGAACATACCAGACTCAAAATGCACCTTTAAGTTTATAGAACAGATAATATTAGATGGCCACCCTGCCGCAATGGATGTCCTATTAACAGTTTTGTGAACCATACACAACGCATGACTCATAACTATACCAAATTAGGAGCAAAGCAAAACATGAACTGGGATTCAACCAGAATTTTATTAAACTGAATTAGATTAAGTACACTTTTTGCTTGAACTTACACTGTTTTTCCGTCCATGTTACATACGTTAAATTTGACATCAACTCAACTTTGATCAAAGTTTACTAGTTTACCATTGCCAGATTTATCCTGCCTTTCACACAGCTGTACCCAAGGTTTTCTCAGGATGTTAACCTGAGGACAATGGCTTTCTCCATGAAGATTGATTTAGCAGGCTGTTGTCCTTGCAGTTAGACCTAAACTGTGGAATTGCCCTTTAATTATGGACGAGGCACTGCGAGCTGACATCACATTTGTCTCTTGTGCTTGTTTTCACTGCGTGATGTGTCACTGCAGTTATAGGTATGTCCCAAAATAAGTTTTTTGTCTTATATTTATATCATATTATGTTATTAAAATATCTCATGAGCAAGAGTGCCGTTTTCATGAGCACAATTGATAAAAAATATTTATTTTATACAACAGTTAAATTAACAATAAGCTAACATTGTGAGTTACTTTTAGACACAATATTGTGAATATTGTTTGTTTCCCCTTTATTTCGCTGACGATAATTTCAAAATGAAACTATAGCAGAGTCTCCATGCAACAGACAGCGAAGATTTTTTGACCGTTTTTAACGAATCATTTTAACGATTCAATGAACAATCACTTGATTTTAGTGGTTACTATAGAAACATTAGCTGTCGGAAAATGGATAGGCCTATTAACGCTATTATATGCCTAGATTTTGACTTTATGCCTGCTACTGACTAGGCGTAAGATTTACGCCCGGTCTTAGCGAGAAGAGGACTTAAGCTTGGATGGTGCAACAGTCGTAACTATTAGGTCGGACTTAGAATGCTGAGTTAAGACCTACTTACCTTAAGACCAGGCGTAAGCCCTGTTGGTGCAACCGGCCCCTGGGGTCGGCAAACGCGCCGGCGCGTTTTGCTCGATTTTTTTCACATAGCAGCAAAATAGAACTTTTTTTCTGGAGCACGTGTCTATACTTAAAACTCAGCGAATACTATTCACCCAGGCATGAGCAATATATCTTTATAATCATTTAAGTGTGTACTTTTAAATTATCTAATTCAAAATTAAAACAAATATTCTCTGTTTATGTAATCTATATAAAAAGAGAGAGATGTCAGCTGTTCTCATTATCGTTCTCGCAGCTCATTATTCTGCTAATGTGACATGCCCACGGAGAGCGCGCGCTATTCAAACGCAAATGATCTGAGGCAACACATGCAAACGTGTCAACGCCCACATCAACTCGATAAAACACACCAAGTTTAATCAGATTAATGTACTATGTCGTTTTGCGAGGCTGTGAGGAATAATCCTGAGACATTTACCTCAGAAGTGCTGGTTTCACTTCGAGGAGCAACAGATTCAGCTGAGGATTAATAGTAAGTTTTTTTTATTCTTATATGCTTTGTTCTAATTTCGAAATGGAATGGTGTCTGTAAACCGCAAAAATATTTTTTAAATATGAATCGCGTTTCTGTGTGTGAATGAATTAACGGCACAGATGGGCGCTGTTGTTGTTTACTACAGCTTGCAAAACGACTGTTTAAATATGAATCGCGTTTCTGTGATTGAATGAATGAACAGCACAGATGCGCACTTTTGTTTACTATGTTACAGACGAAATATGAAAGACAACATTTTGTTGACTAGTTTTGGATAGATTATAAAGTCTTTATTGTAAAATAGACATCAAATAAACTTTTGTTTGCCAGTTTCTGCTCATATGTTAAAAATATTGTATGTTTTGTCAAAAATAAATTCATCAACTAAGATGTTATTATAGTTTATGAATCCTTAACTTTGAAATATGTATGATAAAATGTATACTTTAAAAAAAGGAAGACTACACTTAATTGTTGTTGATTTACATGTGAACACTTTTTAATAAAATAGCAAAACATATATTTACAAGGTAGATGTAAGCAACATCTTAATATGCCAATATAAGCCTTCTCAATAAATTATTTATTATTGTTTTTTATTAGTGACACATTTGGGGAAAGGATATATTCCAAAACTTTCTGAAAATACAGTATGAGAATTAACTGCATAGTTACTAGAAATGTTTACAATGTTTAGGATATTATACAATTTGCATGCATACAAAATAAGTCCCAGTGACACACCTGAATGAAAGGCTCATTATGCGGCTCATTATGCAGGTCATTGTCTTCTCAGGTGTGAATCAGAGCATTATTCATGATCCACCACGCCCCTACGCATATTGCCTTTCCAAACAAAAAGTGTCATACAAAATTTAAATCAATGTATTGTTTTATGTGAATGATTAGGCAGGATGATTTTCAGATCATTTTGAGGCAAAAACTCTAGGCGACAACACCCATTAGTCAAAAGTCGCATGGACACATATTTAGTAAACATGTACATACATGTTGCTCACATATTATGGTAGCCCTGTTTGTGCTAAATAGAGTGTAATGACAACTTTGCCATTAATATGTTTATAAGCAACTGAAAAAAGCACAAATGTCAGGGCATGTCAAAACATCTCAAGGACCTCAAAAACACCTTAGACCCCAGAGGGTTAATGTGTATTAGGGCTACCTGTAGTTCAGTTTCCATTTATGTGCAGTCTAATTTCTAATTGTCATACCAACAAATTAATGTTCCTTAGAACTGGTTCTCTTTGATAAAATATACGTATCTGTAATCAGATGCATATTTAAAACTAATATATATAATCAAATGTTTACCTTTCAAAAGCCCTTCCGATATTTTTCCTTGTTTTCGCAATGGCTCAGTTGCAGTCTCTTTTTTTTCTGTAGCAACTCAGAAGTCCGAAGTCTTTTGCATGTTACAACGGGTGAATCTCCAGTTGTCACTGGTGATTGTCGTATGAACCTTTCTAGATCCGCCATCAAATTGATACATTTAATTATATCAAGTGCTGTGAGAAAAGGCTATACATCTCCACCTCCACGCAATATAGCCTCCTAGCCGGGACATCTTCTTTATGTGTACAGATGTGACGTAATGGCGCAGAGACATGCTTGAATTTCCCGTGGAAATCCACCAGTACCACTGGAATTAAAAACATTATTACAAGCTTACCGTTTTGAATCGAGCTAAGGCAAGCAGATAGTTTTGAATACTTGCTGGTTATGTACTTGCTTGAATTTATTTTGGATAATTTTTAACCCAAAAAAGTTACGGACTGCAGCTTTAAGCGCCCCCTGAAAAGGTGTGTATATATTTGATTACTGTTAGTTGTAATGAGGGTTTTGTGTAATTGGCTGTGTATGTTGATGATAATGAAAGCGAGAGAGAGTTTATGGATAAGACTTTAATGCACACTTCTTATACTGTGTTTATTCAGTCTCTTACAGTGATTTTCTGGAGTAAAACTAACGCTTCATCTTTTGTATCATGTACAATAAACTTCATTGAACTCATCAGTATATTTTTGGCCATCATTCGGATCAAGTCAAGTCACCTTTATTTATATAGCGCTTTTAACAATACAGATTGTTTCAAAGCAGCTTTACAGTGATAATAAGTGATAATAGGACATTAAAGTAACAGATTGTTTTAGCTTTACAGCAGCTCTAGAATAAAGTTATTGTCTAGCTAAAGTTAGTTTTGATTGATTCACTTCCGTAGCAACGATTATTAGGTATTAACTTAGGGGCCGCTAACACGACACCATTCTAACAGAAAACCCTTAATGCGATCCGGCCGCTCATTTGCACAAAACAGTGCCTGGTGGCTCGAGAACTTAAACCATGAATTAGGTTCCAAGGTACAAGCCTTGAAAAATTTATAATACAGAATTTTTTATCGCTTCCGCGTAGCCACGTGAACTGGAATTATCCTGACAATGTTTTATCTGTACAGAGGTAAAGGGAAGGGAAGGAGGCCTTCACAGTGGAGAGACTAGTAGACACTTCAGGACTGCGTTGTCGTTGTGTTTTTAGTCTAGATAACAGCGTGTGTCTGCTTCCCAGACAATGTTAGGAAGACTGTTCCAAAGTTTTGGTGCTAAATAGGAAAAGGATATACCGCCAGTAGGCGATTTTGATATTTCTAGGTATTATCAACTGGCCGGAATTTTGAGATCGCAATAGACGTGACGGACTACAATGCGTTAAGAGCTCGCTCAAGTACTGGGGAGCTAAACCATTTAGTGCTTTGTAAGTAATCAGCAATATTTTAAAATTTATACAATGTTTAATAGGGAGCATATATATTTAAGATGGAAAAATGCGGTTTTACAGATACTAGACGCGTGACTTTCCAATTAAAGATTGGTATCAAAGAGCACACCCAGGTTTCCTAACCGATGACGAAGACTTGACAGAGCAGCCATCATGTGTTGGACAGTACTCTAGGTTAGTATGTGAGGAAGTTTTTTGTCCAATAATTAGAATCTCTGTTTTTTCAGAATTAAGTAGTAGGAAATTACTAGTCATCCAGTTTTTTATATCAGCAATGCATTCCGTTAATTTTGTGAATTGGTAGGTTTCATCGGGGCGTGAAGAAATATAGAACTGAGTATCATCAGCAAAACAGTGAAAACTAATGCCATGCTTCCTAATGATATCTCCTAAGGGTAGCATGTACGGAGTGAACAGCAGCGGTCTTAGTACTGAGCCTTGTGGTACGCCATACTGAACTTTTTGATCGATATGACATCTCTTCATTTACTGCTACAAACAGATTACGGTCAGATAAGTATGATTTAAACCATGCTAATGCAATTCCACTAATGCCAACATTATTTTCAAGTCTATTTAATAGAATGTTGTGGTCAATGGCATCAAATGCAGTACCAAGTTAAAGTAACACTAATAGAGAGATACAACCACGATCGGATGATAAGAGCAAATAATTTTTTGACTCTAATGAGAAGTGTCTCAGTTCTATGGTACGGTCTAAATCTTGACTGAAAATCCTCGCAGATACCATTTCTTTCTAAAAAGGAACATAGTTTTGAGGATACTGCCTTTTGTAGTATTTTTTACAGAAAAGGTAGATTCGAGATCGGCCTGTAATTGACTAATTCTGTAGGATCAAGTTTTTTTTAACAAGCGGTTTAATCATAGCCAGCTTAGAGGTTTTTGGTACGTATCCTAATGACAAAGATGAATTAATGATATTAAGAAGAGGATCTATGACCTCTGGAAGCATCTCTTTCAATAGCTTAGTCGGTATAGGGTCTAACATACATGTTGTCGATTTAGATAATTTAACGAGTTTACAAAATTCTTCTTCTCCTATCTATAGTAATGAATTAATCAAATTTTTCCTCAGGGAGACTACAATGCAGTAGTAGACGGTTGCATAGTTATAATTTTCTCCCTGATATTATCAATCTTGTAAGTAAAGTAGTTCATAAAGTCATTACTGTTGTGCTGCTAGGAAACGTCTGGGGTTGAAGCTTTATTTTTGTTAATTTAGCCACTGTTTCAAATAAATACCTAGGGTTTTATTTTGTTTTAATAGGGTTGAAAAATAAGCAGATCAAGCAGCTTTTAAGGCCTCTCTGTACGCAATCGTGCTCTCTTTCCATGAAATGCGAAAAAACTAGTTTTTTCTAGAAAAAAACTAGAAAAAACTGTTTTCTTCCAGTTGCGCTCCATTTTTCTGGCTGCTCTCTAATGGCTAGTTCACACTACAGGATTTTAAGCCGGATTTAAGCCCGATTTGCAAGTTAACGAGCTCGCCGACAGGTCAGGCTGTAATCGCGCGCAAATCTGCGGGTGATCCGCGCTCGCCAATCTTTAAGTGTGAAATACTAAACGACGCATCAAAAACGCTCGCTGACACATCGCCGACGCCGAACAAATATCTAGCATGCCAAATATCTGGAGCTGTCGGCCGACTCGATAGCGTGTGGTGTCACGTGTCGTGGCGAGCTACAGCCAATGAGAGAGCAAGGCACGGACAATCCCTGCTGCCTGCGTGCGCTTATCCAGCCTTTGACCCATATTCTTTTTTTCTCCTTTTTTTTTTCTTGGTTCTGAACAGACCATTGCGCAAACAACTTGCACCGCCAATTTTGTCCCGGTGTCCATTTTCAAATAGACGTAATTAACACCTGTTTCGCGATAGTTCCTATCCACCTCTCGCGTGTGTTTTCGTGACTAAACGTGGTTTGGGGGACCGGAGAGAGTCGTTGAGTGACAGAGTTGTTGTCAGCTCGTGTAGTGTGTAACTAGGGCTGCACGATTAATCGCACGATATTGTTATGCGCATCTCGTCAGTAAAGCCGGTTCCTTGATTAGTAGTAAATCGCCTTCACCTGCTTTCAGATGGAGCGCCATTTACTACAAAGAGCCGTAGTTCACTGACAAGCTGAGCCAAATCGCGTTAAAATCGAGAACATATCGCCAACGATATTTAATGCGATATGGCTCAGCTTGTCAGTTAACTACGGCTCTTTGTAGTAAATGACGCTCCATCTGAAAGCAGGTGAAGGCGATTTACTACTAATCAAGGAACCGGCTTTACTGACGAGATGCGCATAACAATATCGTGCGATTAATCGTGCAGCCCTATGTGTAACCCCCTGTTGCAGATCATTCATGTAGTATCGCGTAGTGTGAACAGCACAACGACTTCAAGACTCCAGAGCAAGTCATGTAGTGTGAACAGCACACCGATCTGCCGACGTTTAAAGTTGTGTAGTGTGAACTAGGCTTTAAGGGCCTGAGTGTGCTCGTTGTACCACAGAATTGGACTATTTTCTATAATCTTCTTTAAGCGCAAAGGAGCAACTGTCTAAAGTGTTAGAAAAGAGAGAGTCAAAAGTTTCTGTCGCAATATCGAGTTCTTCTAAGCTATCTGGGATGCTGAGGAGATGAAACTAATCAGGAATATTATTAATAAAGCGATCTTTAGTAGCAGAAGTGATAGGTCTAACATATTTGTAACACGGAGTCGACTTTGCAGCCTTGGCTAAATGAAGTATACACGAGACTAGATAATGATCTGAGATGTCATCGCGCTGCTGTAGAATTTCAACGGCATCAACAGTGATTCCATAATATTAGATCTAGAGTATGATTACGACAATGAGTAGGTCCTGACATGTGTTGTCTAACTCCAGTAGAGTTCAGAATGTCTTTAAATGCCAATCCCAGTGCATCTTTTTCATTATCTACATGTAAATTAAAATCACCAACAATTAGGACTGCAACCAGTGCTAACTCTGATAGAAAATCAGAAAATTCTTTGATAGAGTCTGTATGGTACCCCGGTGGCCTGTATACAGTAGCCAGCACAAATCTCAAACGTGATTTATCATTTACACTAGATAGTGTTACATTAAGCACCAACTCTTCAAAATATATTTAAAACTAGACTTCTCAGTAATTCTGAAGATATTACTATAAATTACAGCAACACCTCCCCCTTTGCCTTTCAGACGAGGCTCATGTTTATCTTGTTTATCTTCAACAGTAATCTTGCGGGGTGGACTCATTTGAAGTATTGCAATCATCTGGTTTTAGCCAGGTTTTTGTCAAACACAGCACATCTAGGTTATAATCTGTAATCATATCATTCAGATCGGATATTCAGCAACCCGAGCTTTATCATTTGTTCATCCGTATTATATCTGCTCATTATATCTGAACATCAATGAAATATTTACCCTTAAATGGTAAACCCTTAAAAATTTAGGAGTTATTTGTATGTCCTAATTCGGGGAACTGACACAGTCTCTATATGATGATATCTAGGTGAAAGAGTCTCAGCACAATAGTGGATAAAAGCAATGACAAATACGTTATAACCGTAATTAAACTAAACTAAGCCTGTTCTATCTCCATACAGCGTATATTCTCTGACTCTGTAGGCATTATTGTCGAAATGAACACTGCTACTGAGAGTTTCTGTTTTGATATTATCATTCCGTGAGATGAGATTGTCCTGCCACTGAGCGCGAGCTCGTGAGGCTTCGCCCTCTGTGCAGTGTTGCCAGATTGGGACGGTGATTTCAAGCCAAAAAGCTCACCAATTCCCGCCCACTCTAAGAAAAAACACCCAAAATTTTGCTGCCAAAATAATGTGTTATAATTTTATTGCCATGTCATTCAAGGCTGATAAGCACCATTTTTATCTCCTTAAAACTAAATAACGATGATAAAATAAAATGAAATAAAAAATAAATAAATTTCCCAGGAAAACAGATCAAAACAGGGCAATAATTAAGGAGAATTAGCAAATATGATAAAAATGTCCAGGTGGACACTATCAAAATGGCAATCAAGAAATTAACCAATGACTTTAACCCTCGGATGTACACATAGCAGAACATAATGCAGAATTTAGAAGTCAACACTGATTCATCGTAGATTCAAACTTTTTTCAGCAGCTGTCAGGGACGAGTAGAGTGCAGTCTGGATGGTGTAAAAGTTGCAGATGTCTGGTTAGGCCAGTACATGACCATGGACAGGAGTAGTCCCATATTCGATTTCAATTCAAGTCATTCAACTGTGCTCGCCTCTCAGAGTTAGTTATATTTATTAAGAGCCATCGAGAATCTTCCACCACATGTGTAATCCACAGTTTTAGAGTTGCTCGCTATCTCACTTACTATAGATACAACTTACTGTATGCCACAATTTATGCCACTTTGGCATTAGCGATCACTTGAATATAGAGCTACAAGTTATCGTGCTAAATTGCGTCTGCCTGCTGATCGCTGATTGGCTAAAAGTGCGTGCTCGTCGAGCCTCGTCAACAACATCGCAGCTGTCTCCTGGGCGTGTGTTTAGTAATGTCACGATGACTGATTTTATGGACTACATGCACAGTTTAGTTTAGTTTTTTTAACCAATTAGACTTTAAAATATAGATGTTTGAAAACTGCTGAACTGACCTCAAACCAGAACAAAATATGTCCACCCGCACAATCAAATTCAAAACCGCCTAATCAATATTAATATTGACAAAATTAGAATATTACTCATTGCTGTTAGCTGAACAACTAATTAATTTAGGCCTTTAAAATTAAACATGAACTGAAAAATAGTAATGCTTATGCTAATTAAATAATGTTATTTTCAATTACAGCCCTGTTTCTTTATCAAACTCTGACAACACTGAATCAGTATTAATGTTTAGTAGTTTATGTGAGAAAATATAAAGCTTTTGTTTTATTTTTTCCCCTGAAAGTTTACTTCAATAGTTGATGTCTTTAGATCATTGGTTTTACTCCAAGGCCTACCTCTTCTCTGAATCAATACTGTAAGGCCTTTATACTGAACCTTTTTTATTCACAAAAACAATTGTATTCTAGTGTTGTTGCTTTTTAACTCCATGTTATTATTTTTTAAAGAAAATAAATTTAAGATAGATTTAAACCTTGTGTTCTTTTTTTGCAAACATTCTTTGCAAAAATGTCACTGCAGACATTCTTTACAACTTAAAAGTACTTACTCTGCTCAGTTATACACACTATGCAAGAATTGTACCTTAATATAACGGCTTCAAAGTCATTTCGGTGGTAAACAAACTCATAGTAGGGCGAATCATCCTGGTAGTAAAGCTTGGGGGGGATGCCGCTGGAAAAACCAGCAATGCAAGTTTGAGAGGAGCTCCCCCGACAAATCTTGCGAAAATCACGACATGCTTTACGGCAACGACGTCACACACATAAACAACAACATATGAAGCACGAAGACACTTGCGCATTTCAGACGTGATACTCGACGATGGAAAAAGCAAAGACAACGCGGTCGAAAGAGACTAGGAAAAGGAAAAGAGAATTTGACCACGTGAGGAACCAGACAAGAGTCCCACTCGGTGGGCTTTCACTCGGTGGCGCGAGCTAAAAAGCAGCACTGGATGCAACAGCGATGCTGTCCTGGCAATCTTGTTGATGGACTAGTAAGTAAATCTCTTATTTGTAAACTTATCATGTCTAATGACATCATAACGGCCAATGTTATGAAATAATGCGACGTACATTTAACTTTATTGATGTCATCTGGCATTTTGTAATGTTTACATTACAATCAAAAAACTCAAATTAAATTATACAGTAGGCCTAGACCAGGGGTCGGCAACCTATTTGTCATAAAGTGCCATTTTTAAGTTTCCGAGTTCATCACTGTGCCATAACCCCCCACCCCCACCCTCCATGTATAAATAAACATAAACATATTTTAAATATTCATAATGGCTAACACAGAAATAGTACAGAAATTAAAATGTTTCTCATGAAATTTGTTTTAGATTTGTCATCTTTGTTTTCAGGCCTAAATTAGACTTTGAAGAACAGATTGGACCTGGTCATTCGTGTTTATACTGACTTCTTTCAGTTTTGTTAAAAGTGTTACACTTCCACTTGGCAATATAACTGCATCTCACTACTTTTAATGAAGACAACTGTGTGTTGAGCTTCAGAATGTAAGCTAAACTTTCAGTTTCATTTGCGCCAGTTTGCACGTCGGCTTGCTGAAGAGATGCGTGTTCCAGCAGCGCTGTCATATCTGTAAACCGGGAGCCGTTATAACACTCGCATGTTTTTTATTTTATTTTTTTTTACCAATTTGGGAGGAGTAAAATTTACATTTGTGACTTCAACAAGCATATATAATGCATATATGCATTTTGTTCATTTTCATCTGGAATATGTAAAAGTGTGTTCTCAATCAGAGGGCATTTCTCACGATTGGATAGCTTTCCAATCAGAGAAAAAACATGAAGTGATCAGGTACGCATGAACGGAGTTTCCACATGCATCGCAGGTCATTTTAATATGTATGGAATGTTTAATAAGGACTCCATACACTTGGTTGAAATTTATAGCATTAACTATTTACAGCGGATGGAGCTTTAAGGTGTCAGTTGGATAACTTGTTTGCGCTGATGCGCAGTGGTCAGCGCGACCACTCTGACCAATGGTTTGTTAGAGCTGCACGCTTTCATTGACTCGTGCAGTTTAATACTCACACTTTAATAATATTAATAACTCCTAACTTAATAAAACAAGCTGTTAATACAAGGAATTATTACATCAATATGTAGATCTGTATATAGGTGGGAGGTAGGCTACTTTATCTAAATGAAATACATACACCCCTCTCGCGCTTGCTTGCGTGCCAGCTATTAACCCTCCGCGTGCCAGTGTTGGCACGCGTGCCTTAGGTTGCCGACCCCTGGCCTAGACTATAGGCTATTTACTTGTGATATAGCAGCAATCATGTAAAAACGTTATAAGCCAGCAAACGCGGTAGGCTACTTTATTATTATAAAGTAGTCTAACACTTGACATATAGTTATTATTATCCTATTACCATCATCAGTAGTTCAGTAGACTATGCAGTATGCAGTAGCCTAATATTTATATGAAATCGTGAAACTTTACCTGGTCAATATCTTCGGAGTCTATCTGTGCCTGTTGCATGCCCGACGCTTCTATCCTACCGAAGTTACCGAATAGGTACCGGTGTACAGGGTTGGGGGTGGGGGGTATTTATGACTGTGCAAGTATTCCACACCGACTGTAGGGGTCGCTGTTTGACAAAAACACAATTTCTACATAGTGTGGCTTTAAAGGGCATATTGCAGGTTAGAGTACCCAGTGAGCCAATGTATAGAAAAATAATGTAGGAACTAGATTTAAATATAAACATATACTTTATAAAACACTATTTAGGCTTCTGGAGTCGTTTTTGTTAGATGATTTTACTTCCGCATTTGAAAACTGCCAAACAGGAAGTGACATAACTTGAGGAAGTGCATTTAAAGTAAACGATAGGAAAGCAATGGATCGCAATGACAGATCGGACGCTGAGGAAATTGTAGCCTAAATGTTTACTCGTATGATGGACCTTAGCCATATAATTATGAGCCTGCTATGCGGTCAAGAGAGCAGAGACAGGCCAGGATTAGACAAAACAACAGTTAGAGGAGACGCATTGAGTTGTGGTGTGAGGAGAACAGTGCAGGTGTCTTGGTGCGAGACCAATGTTAGCTTATAGATATATCCACGTTAGCCGACGATAGCCTATGTATAACACTATGCTAAGATCACAATATTGTACAGATTATTATCATGTATCAGGCAATAGAAAAGCAAGCATTTAGACCCTTACCTGCATGTGTTGTGTCAGCCATTAGGAGACAGTTTGAAAAGTGTTTTTTTACAGAATTATAGAACATAATATATTATATTTATAATAATAATAAGTTTCGGCTGCAGACTAATAACAAACACATAAATGCATTACATTACAAGTTTATGTAGGGTATGTTCATAAATTAAATTAAGACAAGGCACATTTTGTAAAACAGATGTACAATAAGTGATCTCTGACGGATCCATGACCGTCATGTTTCCCGCCGGCGGCCAAACCACATGCTGACGGCGGACCTGATGAAGGAGCTGGGACAGTGTGCACTCTGCACCGAAGGAACCGCACCAGCCCAGAGTCTCACTTGGTTCTTGCTTCGGCATCCCATGTTGAACTCCATCATATCGCCGGGATTATAATCATCCGGTCTAAAGTGAACGCTACACACTACCGTTTTTTGAAGCACAAAACGCACCCAGGCACGGACGATAGCACCGTCCTTTTTCTTGTTCGGAAACCTGTGGACTCGATGTCCTGACAGGCCAGAATTCAAAATGTAATATGACGCAATGTTGATAAAAAGCGTTTTTTCAACACTGTCATGGAAACTGTCACGTTTTCTAGTGCCCTTATGTCTTGCAAAACAATTTTAAATTCTGCATTAACTTTTCATATGGGATTTTCATACAAGGTTATATATTAAAGGTGCTCTAAGCGATGTCGAGTGACGTCACTTCTTGTTGACGTTTAAAGTATTGTCAAACAAAACGGAGGCTAGCTAGACCCTCCCTCCTCCTCATCCGCCCACTAACCCCCCCAAATCCTTCTTGTCGGTTATTGGCTGGAACAGTTTATGTTTCGTGGTGCGGGTTAGCCCAGTTTGTTTTTGTTGCCGTTTGTGGAGCCTGGGGTGTCTGCAGAGACCGCGTTTTTTTTTTTTTTTTACAGTGTGTTCAGGGGACAGGCAGCTAGTGGATAGTTAGGAGATGTTTTGCTGTATGTGACAAAAAATGTTTTGGCCTAAAAAACGTGTGACATCGCTTAGAGCACCTTTAATAAAAAAACCTGCCATACCAAACAAGACCACAGGGATATGCCAAAGGCAGTATATAATAAACAAGTTTATATTTATACCTATACTGCTGATAGCTGCTATACGATCAATTCAGAACTATTAAACACACCAAAATACAAATGAAAAATTCCTAAAGTGTGGAAACTCAATGATCTGAAGGCGGATCGATATCACAGACCTGCCAACCTGTACGCATTTTGCGTAGGGGATATGCGTTTTGACCTCAAAGTACGCTGGTACGATTTGTCACTCTAAACTACGCAAAAACATGGTGACGCGCCTCTGTGCACGCGCAGTCCTCAAATCAAGCAAGAGCAAAAGAAGAAGAGTTCGACCAATCATAGCGCTGAGTTCATTCCCCAAATAGCAAGGGAGGAAGATTGACAGATGCGTAAGACCTATCATTAAAAAGAGAATGAAAATCGACAGCAATAAAGTAATCCCGCTCGATCCCTCTTCCGCCGTCTGACTGAGTTCGTCAGCGAGGACAGTACAGTAGTCACAGTACTTCTGACTCCTGAAGGTAAACGGGCTGGAGTGGATGTGGAAAGTTGAAATATTGTATTGAGTTAACTAAATCTGGATTCGATGATCACATGAGTGATCGCAATCGCATGTATTATCTTAAAATACTCCATAATTCATCATGGTCACTCAGATAAGAGGAAAACATCTTTCATCCATGCAAATTATAAAATGCTTAAGTAATGCTTAACAGTAAATCTGAATAAAATTTAAATCGCTATGGCTTAGTGATTATGACAGTTCTGTGATTTGTGGATTACTGATAAAACGCGAGTCTGGAGAACAGGCGTTTATTTATTCATTCTCAGTGTTGAGAAACGTAGCCTGCATGTGTTACGTTAATAATAACTAAACTAATGTTACATATTTATTTTGTATGAAAACTAGCGCGTTAGTTACTTATGGATTAAAAAGTATGTTTTATCAGTGCTGCGCGAGCTCTCTCACAAACACTGACGCGCGCACGCAGAGAGAGAGAAGATGATTGTAAAATGAAAATTGACGGGCTAAGTTTAAATTTTGTTCTTGGTTGTGTTTTTTTTTAAACCATTTTGTTACCATTTTTTAAACCATTTTGTTTGATCCATCCGTGTTTTTTAAATTCGTTAAATGACGGACGTTTTACTGTCAACACAGCCCTCAGTATATGTCGGATTCGTCTAACTTATTGTCTACTTGATATTCTCTTTAGAATAAGTGGTTCGTTTTGCTATTATTGGACTCCTGTCTATTCATTGTCAACTATTTTCTATAAATATGTTTGTATTGGCTAACGTTTATTCAGCTAATGCGTGTCCTGTTTAAAATGTACAAATGCCAAGACACCATGTCTCAAATAAAAGCCTTTTTTTCCCTGTGAGATTTAGTATCATATTTGGATATTGGAATAATAAATTATGTAGCCTATCTTACATGTACAACGTTCCGATGTTAGTGATTTTTTTATTTAAAAAAATATATTTTTTTATTTACTGTTCTAGGGGTTTCTTAATTTTAGACTATTGACCAGCACACATTATATACAATGCAATATTAATAATGAATATTTTTTTTAACCCCCCCCATTGTACTCAAAAAATAATGTCAAGGTTGGCAGGTCTGATATCATCAGTGAACAGTACCTCTGTCAGAACAAGCAATTGTTTATGTTTGTAGCATTTGATGCCCCTGTGTACATAAACACCACTGATCCTCACAAACTTCTTACAAAACACGCTGCTTCCGCGAGCATATAAAACATTTACAGTACGTTAATTTTGACAACTAATCAAATATATTGATCTGTGTTCAAGCAGAAATTAGATGCTATAGCGGTCAGTGAGCCGAGAGCATACATGCACGTTTGTTTGAACGTCAATAATAATGGACTCACGCATTTCTAATGTACGACGACTCCTCTATGTCACTGTAATCGCCTTTACCTTCATTACAATCGTCATCCATCAACACTTTATTAGCGACACTGGTTTTCTTTATCCAACTGAGAGATGTAGTTTGAGTATATGTTCATGAAGTGGTTGGGTGTTTTGAGCCGCCATTCAGTCTGTATTTCACACAGTGCGATGAGAAATGGCTTGGGCTTCTCCGAAACATTCACAGAATATGTACGAGAGAGGTGGTGCTTTGATCATTTTTAATTTAACGTATTAATAATAAATAAATGAATTATATTAGTAGTATATATAATAGTTATCTTTTGCAGCCCCCCGGTTGAAAACCACTGTGTTAAGATACAAATTTATACTAAACTATTGCTTGTAATTGATCTTATTACAGACTGTTTATCTGTGTTGAATAATTACTTCAAAACTTGAAGCGATTTTTATTTAATTAAGTCCTGAGTATAGTTTGTAGGGCTGTCACTAACAATTATTTTGGCAATCAAGCAATCGGTCGATTATTTTAAAGATTAATCGAGTTATAAGACCATTTTTTGTGGTAATGAAAATAGACCTAAGTGAACAATAACCATTAAATGACTTAAAACACGTGGGTATAATAACAATGAGGCAATAATAATTGGTTCAAATAAAGTATCAAAAGCAAGGAATCATATGGTTTTATTGAACAACACTGTTAAAATACACAGGCCTTGTCCGTGAAACCAGTGGCTTATGTAATATACATTACGTAAACATAATAAATTTATGTAAATTATGAATTCTAACAAATGCCTGCAGAGGGCGCAAATGGCCTGGTGATTGTTGTTGTTACACATACTGCATAATCAAATCCTTGTTTAATATTGGCCAAACAACATTTAATTCAAATGTCCACTTAATCTTTAATATTTGGCCTCTTCTTTATTATGAAATGCTACAGCCAGTGGTTAAAGTGGGATTTGGCAGGTGGGGGAACCCTCAAATTTTGTGTAGGTGCAACAGGGAAAAATGACTCACCGTGGGACAATATATTGAGTATCGTGGTATAGCAATACTTTTTGGGAGAAGAGTGTCACTGTGGAAAGTATCACAATGCTTATTTACTTGATATTTTAATGGCTTTATTTTGGTCCATCCACACTGATATGATGATGATGCTATGTTAAAATTGCTGAACACCACAATATGGAACACAACCTTGTTTTATATTGTAAATTCAAACATTTAAATGGGAAGTCCAAAACTATAAATTTAACACACCAAAATGGCTGAAGACAACTATAACAGAAATAAATCACAACCACAATTATGGAAATTTGACATTAGCCTACTTCACCTTTGACTTTTAACTCCACTGCAAAATCCACTTGCCTCTGGTTAGAACAGCAACTGTCAGGGGCGGACTGGGACAAAAATTCAGCCACTGGCCACGCCAGCCCACATTACCACCCCATCACAGCCTCACCCACAGCCCCACCCACAGACACATGCATTCAAATGTGAGGTAGTTAGGGGGGGTTGGGGGCATGCTCCCCCGAGAAAATTTGGATTTCTCTGACCTACATATGTGCAATTTAAGACTTTTGAAGGCCAAAAAAATGTATAATAAATAGCTTTAAAACCATGTCAGTGGGCATTAGATTATTTGTCAATACCTGCTCTCTCCTCATCTCCATCTTTCTTTTTCTCTCAGTCTCCTTATCCTGGCCTATTTCTTCCCCTCCTAAAGCTGAACTTTGACTGATAGTCTTTTAATTTTCGTCTGTGTTAGTGAAGAAAGTAAACATAGGCTCAACTGATATTTATGTTTTATGAATAATTTTCTTAGATAAGTTAATTTACTCAAGGCTACCAGGTCAGTATTGCTAATAGGAACCTTCTACATGCTTTGGAATTTGAAAATGTTTGTTTTTAAATGTTAAAATTGATTTTAAATAATACAAATTATAGGCTACGTTTTACGCAGTTGGTGGAATCGGCAGTGGAAACGCGTCAAAGCATTCTCAGCTATAAATATGCAGCATTAATGCAAGTAGGTGATTTTGAACGAATATTTCATGTCGAATGAACTAATCCTGCTATTGATATCTTTGTAAGACAGACGACCCAATAGAACCATAGCAAGGGAAAACAAATGTCCGGCGAATATCAAACCTAAAACTAACTTTACCGCGCTCAACCACCGTGAGTGCATTTCACGCATTTGTAATCGCTCACGTTCAGCGGGGAGGAGAGGAAGGGAGGTTGGTCGGTCGGTCAGTCGGTCAGTCCATCTCGGGACCAGTGAGATTCGTTGAGATTACTTAATCTATTTATTTATTTATTTATTAATTTATCTGAGGTGCCGGAACACAGTTCCGGACCGTTCCGGCCCACTTTAACCCCTGGCTACAGCCACTGTAATTTGTTGAGCAAGAACATGTGGACATCAAAACTTACAAACTCAGAGTTAGGGTTTAAATCTTTATTTTGAAATCGCAATGAACAACAGTTTGTATTTAGAAACAGTATTTAGAAACATATTGATGTATTCTCACCTATATTCTGATGTATACCCTTCACCAAGATCTAAACTACGTTATTACTTCAGGTTGAATGATTCTGATTGGCTAAGAAATAGATAAACATAGTACATTTTCCACACATGGACTGATAGGCAGTAGCACATCTCCATAGTCTGAATGGCTGCCACCAGGACCCTGAGTTAGGTACGAGTGGCCCTCCGAGGTCACAAGACTGTGTGTCTAGGCGCCAGCATGTCGAAGAAAACAAGTCAGTCAATCTCCAATAATGCCACTTGTTCCTTAACCTGTAATCAAAAATACTAACACGCACACAGGCACACAGCTTCTGCAAGGTTTTATTTGGTCGGGCTCTAACTATAAACAGGAGACTTTTCCCAAACCATCAAGATAACATGTTCTTTCTCTCAGTGAGAGTACACTTTAATATAGAAATAGAAGAACAGATATACGTTTTAACACATGGAAGACCTTTCTCAAACAAAACGAGTCCATATTTCATCTATGGAAGCCAGGCTAATTGAGCAAGAACTGTAACTGCATTCCTGGCATGAGCCAGACCCTCAGTCACCTCTCAGATATCAAATACAGACATTAGAGAATACATGAAAAGAACATTTCAGTAATCACACTGGTAACTTCTATAACCAAGTAAAATCTCATAAGCTTAGAGAAGTCATTCAACTCATTTGATATTTAGAACATTGGAAAATGTTGATTAATACCTTGATTATCACTCATTAGATATACATTGTAGCAGCAGTGGATTCCTGAATCCACTCCCTTCACAACCCAAACATACTGTATGCAGAGATGGAATTTGTTAATCAAGCTGCTTTGACACACTCCACACATTTAAATGATAACAGTGCAGCACTTAGCATGAAACACAAAGCGCATCAGACTTTGTTCTTAAATGCATCTTATTGGAAACCAAAACAAACAGCACATGCAGAGACTGAGTTTGTGTGTAGCAACATTTACTGAACTGCTCTGAGACATAAGAAACTCGTAACCTGCACGCATGTAAATCACCCTGAAACCCGCAGCGCGTATATTTATTTATCCCCCCAGTTTTTTTTTTACACAAATAAGAGTGTAAACCGAGACAAAAAGCATAGATAAACACAGTTTGTACCAATATTAATAAAAACAGAATGCAAAACAGGAACAAAGCATTCAGATAATTTGGTTCAATTCTTTCCCCTGCAATAAATGACAAAGTTTAAAAAGTATTGGTCCAATAATTATATAATGAAGGGCAATGCCACAACATATGAATCAGGTTTGCTGGAGATTGACAGCATCTGTCACATGCTGGAGAAACATCTTTATACATCTTTGCCAATCTAGCTTATCGATAATAAACAACTTTGCTCTGAATAAGTGAGTGTCTGGCACATATATATGATCTGTGTATCCTGTTAAGGGTCCTTTCCCAGAGTTCCTCTGATATTTCCTCCTCCACATATTCTTTCCAAAGAGCCCCAATAGTGTCTATAGACTCTAGACAAAGACTATGGATTTGAAAGTAGATTTGTGAGATTAGACCTTTTATTGTACTAATAGGAGTACAGACTATTCAGGAGTATCATTAGGCTGGAGAGGAAAATCTGGAAATGTAGCCTGAGAAAAACTGGTAAGTATCTGAAAAAAATGCTGCTTTGGAATTGAAAATGTGTCCCTAAGCTGTTGAAAAGCAAATGTGCCATCAATGTATAAATCAAAAAATGTATTAAGGCCACAACTAGACCAAAATAAAATAGCACTGTCCAACATGGAGAGAGAAAAGACTTGAGTAGTGGCTATCGGAGCATGGATTGAGTATGACTGTAATTGAGCCCAAGTCTTAAGAGTGGTGGTATTAACTATCAGATTCTTAGCAAAAGGTGAGGTAGAAGAATGTGAGAATGTACTAAAGCATTCAGTGAGCTGGGTTTAGTGGATTTTGCTTCCATCTTAAGCCATGAAGAAAGAGACTCTAAATTTTTATTTTGAAGCCAACATTTTAAATCTCTAATATTGGTGTCCCAATAATAGAACCTTAGGTTAGGGAATGCCAAACCCCCCAATGGCATTCGCGTAACCTGGGGATAAACCAGAATAAATCCCAGTATCTAACAGTCTAAATCTTGAAAAATTAATTCTGTGGGAGAAAGATAGGAATGCATTGAAACAAATATAAAAATCATGGGACAACAAACGTCTTCACACCATTAATTTGAGCAGCTAAAGAGAGATTCAGAAGGGACCATCGATCAAAATCCTCCCTAGTTCGGGACAACAAAGGAGTCTAATATGCAGATCTATTTAAAGCAAATTGATGTGTAACATGAATTTCAAGATATGAAAAACTAGGCTACTTAGAGAAATTATTTGCTAATGTATTAATGGGAAATATAATTTATAATATAAATTATGAATAAAATATAATACAATTTATAACCTGAAATTTGACCGAAGCATTTAAGAGTGGACAAGGCAGCAGGGACGGAAACAGACAAAGTAGAAACGTGAAGTAAATCATCCTCATATAAAAGGAATTTTTAACTCAACACAATTCCTAACTTTGCCAGTAATGGCACAGTAGATCGAAGGGCGATAGAAAGGGGTTCAATGGCTACTGCTAATAAAAGAGGGTCATCTTGTAGAGCGATATAATCGAAAATAATCAGATTGAATCTTGTTTGTCCTTACTGCAGCCAGTGGGGAGGAATAAAGCAACTTAATCCATGAAATAAATTTCTTTCCTAAATTTCTTTCCTAAACCAAACTTATCCAAAGTATAAAATTAATAGCTCCACTCCACTCTATGAAACGCTTTCTCAGCGTCCAACAAAATCAAAGCTTCCTCTGTATTAGCCTGAGAAGGATAGTAAATTATATTAAAAAGCTGCCTGAGATTAGAGAATAAGTGACGATTCAGAATAAAACCTGTTTGGTCTAATGAAATAATAGTTGGAAGAATGTGTTCCAGTCTTAAAGCCAACAATGTTGATAACAGTTTGAAATCTATATTTAGCAAACTTATCGGATGGAATGGGGCCTTGTCTTTTTTCAAAAGAAGAGAAATGGAAGCCTGATTGAGGCTCTTATGGAGAAGACCTTTTTTGAATGATTCATTAAACATATCCAATAATACATGGGAACGTATTTTGCCAAAACACTTTTTTAGAATTCCACCAGGTACCATTTGGTCTTGGACTTTTCCCAGACTCTAAAGAAGAAACAGCTACATAAAGTTTTTCGATAGTAATTCGTTTATCTAATTTCTCTGAAGATGATTGTTCAATGCAAATATTTATTTAACTGAATCGCAGCCTTTGTGGTTTCACAATAGCACTATGCTATATTATTATTTTTAAATGGTTTTAATATATCGTGCAGTCTTTGAAACTCTAATAATGCGGTTCATGGATTCTCATCCATGGAATCTGCCACTCCCGGTATTTTGCCAGTTAATCGACACAGGAAAATTGCAATATAGTATTTTTTTAAATCCGAGTAATCGAATTTAATCAAGGAATCCTGACAGCCCTAATAGTTTGGTCAGTTAGTTGAAATATCATGACTTAACTACTGTAGTATTTAAACAGTTTTTACTAAATGAAAATAAATAATTTGGCTATTGTAATTCCCCTTTCTTGCTTTTTGATCATTTGATTATTTGTTTATTTTTTTCAGTTAAAAAGAATGTTTAGAAAAGAAGTGGGAAAGAAAATTCCAGAAAATGCAGACTCACAGAGTAACAATTCACAGTCAACAGAGAAAACGGACCGCATAGAAGGTACTGCACTGTTTTATTCACTTTTAAACCACAAACTGAACTGATTTGTCAATAGTCAACAGGGTCCATGTAATTGTTTCTTCAATATCCTATTCAAATATGTCTTTAATCTTTCACTTTATTTTTGATGCTAAGAAATTGTGTGATATTTTGTACCATGTCTTATGCTCTAGGTGAAAAGAGATCAGTGCAGGAACAGGATTGTTCTGATGATAATTCTGTTCCATGCTACCCCAACAATGGTCCTGTTACATGCCAGGATGCTCTGGAGGAGGGAAAAGAACCACCATTGGATGCTCTTCAGGGACAATGGGCCCATTTGGGGGACCAAGAGTCAGATGAGGAGCCAGGTGATGATACAGATGACACCAGCTCTGTCACTTCCTCTGCCAGCTCTACGGCCTCACTGCAGAGTGGCCCAACCCGAAAAAAGAGCATTCCTCTCTCTATCCGCAACCTAAAGAGAAAACACAAGAAGAAGAAGACTAAGTTTTCACGCGAGTTTAAACCAGGAGACAGGTGAATTAATGTTTTTGATTTGTAAGTTCAGAAATTATCATGCCAGATAAATGTTGTAAATCATAGTGCAATACCTGCAGGATCATCCTTAACCCTCTGGGGTCTAAGGTGTTTTTGGGGTCTTTGAGATGTTTTGACATGCCCTGACATTTGTGTTTTTTTCAGTTGCTTATAAACATATTAATGGCAAAGTTGTCATTACACTCTATTTAGCACAAACAGGGCTACCATAATGTGTGAGCAACATGTATGTACATGTTTGTATTTTTGAGAGAATATTGTTTATGCATGGTTATTGAAAAAACTAAAACTTAAAGTTTCTGAAATAAGACCACAAAAGACATACTAAATATGTGTCAAGTCATCCTCATTTATACAGCGCTTTCAACAACGTAGATTTTTTCGAAGCAGCTTTTTACAGAGATAAACATATAATTTAAGGTAACAGAGATTGGTTTGGTTTTATAGTGGTTCTTGAATAATGTTATTTCCAGCTAAAGTTAGTTTTGATTGATTCACTTCCGTTGAAATGGTCATTTGTTATTAAATTAGGGGCCGCTAAGACGACACCTTTCTCTCTAAACAGACTTTAAACGCGAACCTGTGATAGAACCTATGTGCGTTTAAATATATGTGCGCAGGTTTGTAATTCCCTACAAACCATGCCTAAACAAACTACTTGTCTTGCCTATAAATTTTGATGCAGAATTTTATTTTATCAATTCGGGTAGGTACGCGAACCGAAAATTCCACAACGCTTTATCTGTGGATTGGTATAGGGATCCTCCATAGGGAGAGGCTAGTTGGCACTTCAGCACTGCATTGTCATCGGGTCCAGGCGAAGGTCCTTGGTCAGATCTGGAAACGGCCTGGATCCGGCAGGCTGCGGGAAAACCTCGGGATAAACAAAGACACTACAATTAGCATAGATGCCATTCTTCTTATGATGTAACGAGTACATCAGGATTTAACCCACTGGGGTCTAAGGTGTTTTCTGGGACCTGGAGGTGTTCTGACATGCTCTGACATTTGTGCTTTTTTCAGTTGCTGATAAACATATTAATGGCAAAGGTGTAATTACACTCTATTTAGCACAAACAGGGCTACCATAATATGTGAGCAAGATGTATGTACATGTTTGTATTTTTGAGAGAATATTGTTTATGCATGGTTATTGAAAAAACTAAAACTTAAAGTTTCTGAAATAAGGCCACAAAACACATACTAAATATGTGTCCACAAGACTTTTGACTAATGGATGTTCTCGCCTAGATTTTTGCTTCAAAATGATCTGAAAATCATCCTGCCAAATCATTCACATAAAACAATACATTGATTTAAATTTAGTAAAACACTTTTTGTTTGGAAAGGCAATATGCGAAATGGGCGTGACTCATGTATAATGGTCTGATTCACACCTGAGAAGACAAAAGACCTGCTTAATGAGCCTGCATAATGAGCTTTTCACAGGTGTCTCACTGAGCCACAAGAAAGAATACAAGGACACAAGAAAAGAAATATATATATACTACGAAATTGGTTCACAGTTGGAAACATCTAGAAAAAAATAGTATTTTTCCACTTGTATTTTGGCTTGCAAATTGTATAATATCCAAGGTGAACATTTCTAGTAATTGTGTAGTTAATTCTCATACTGTATTTTCAGAAAGTTTTGGATATGTATCCTCTCCCCAAATTTGTCACTAATAAAACACAATACAAATAATTTGAAGAGAAGGCTTATATTGACCTTTTAAGATTTTGTTTACATCTACCTTGTAAATATATTATTTGCTATTTTATTAAAAAGGTTACAATTACAGCAACAATTAAAATAACAATATTTCAAGTGTAATATTTCTTTGTAAAAACTAAAGTATACATTTTATCATACGTATTTCAAAGTTAAGGATTCATTAGTTTGAATAAAGCCTACATTGGAACAAACACTATAATAGCATCCTAGTTGATGACTTTATTTTTGACAAAACAAACATAGCCTAATATATTTAACATTTGAGCAGAAATTGGTGAACAAAAGCTTATTCGATGTGGCAGTAGTCTAGTTTACAGTAAACAGTTAATAATCTATCCAAAACTAGTCAACGAAATGTTGTCTTTCATATTTCGTCTGTAACATAGGCATATCGTTTGTTGTTTTTATGATAGCCTATATTAGGGCATATAAATATTAATTTGCAGTTTAATACATTGCTAATACAAAGACATTTTAACGTTATTTCAACATATTTCAGTCGATTTTCACTCATCTCAGTATAGCAATAGGGTTTGGTAAAAAATGTTCAGTTCATTCATTCACACACAGACGCGATTCATATTTAAACAGTCTTTTTGCGTTTTACATACACTAGGATATCGGGATTAGAACAATAATAAAAAAAACGTACTTCTCAGATGGATCCGTTGCTCCTCGAAATGAATTTAAACCAGCACTTCTGAGGTAATTTCCCAGGATTATTTCTCACAGCCTTGCTAGACAACGTACTGTACTGTAATCTGAATAAATTTGGTGTGTGCTGATCTCATGTGATGGGCGTTTACACGTTTGCATGTGTTGCCTGAGATCATTTGCGTTTGAATACCGCACGCTCTCCGTGGGCGTGTCAAATTAAAAGATAATGAGATTAAATGAGAGCGACTGACATCGCTCTCTTTTCATATAGATTACATAAACAGAGAATATTTGTTTTTGTTATGAATTAGATCATTTAAAAGTACAAACTTAAACGATTATAAAGATATATTGCTCATGCCTGGGTGAATAGTAGTCACTGAGTTTTGTTTAAGTTTAGAGACGTGTTTAAAAAAAAAATGCTCACTGTGACGGAGAGCCAGAAAGCACACCCTGTTTATTTTCTTTATTTTACCATAGCACAATATTTTATTTCGATTGTAATTGGACACGTAAAAAAGTAGACATTTAACAGTTCATTTTTTCATATTTCTTAATTCTCTATGACCAAAAATGACGGAGTATTTTAGGTCTATTTTGCTGCTATGTGAAAAAAATCGAGCAAAACGCGACGGCGCGTTTTCAGACCCCAGATGGTTAAGGGAGGTGTTCCCAGTTCTGGCTGACATAATCTATGCAGCCTAATATTGAATTATAGAAGTCGATAATGTATTATGTGAATGCTAGGTCAGAGAGATGTGTTTTTAGTTTAGCTTTGAACTGACAGACTGTGTCTGCTTCCCGGACAATGTTAGGAAGACTGTTCCAAAGTTGTGGTGCTAAATAGGAAAAGGATCTACCGCCAGCAGTCGATTTTGATATTCTAGGTATAATCAACTGGCCGGAACTTTGAGATCGCAATAGACATGAAGGACTATAATGCGTTAAGAGCTCGCTCAAGTACTGGGGAGCTAAACCATTTAGTGCTTTGTAAGTAATCAGCAATATTTTAAAATGTATACAATGTTTAATAGGCAGCCAATGCAGTGTTGACAGAACCGGGCTAATATGGTCATACTTCCTGGTTCTGGTAAGAACTCGAGCTGCTGCGTTTTGAACTAGCTGTAGTTTGTTTATTAAGCGTGTAGGGCAACCACCCAGTAGAGCATTACAATAATCTAGCCTTGAGGTCATGAACGCATGAACTAGTTGTTCCGTATTTGTCAATGAGAGCATATGACATAATTTATATAATGAAATGAATGAAAAAATCCAAGATGGCCGCACATGTGTAGCAGTGTTTGTTTGTCAAATGTTTGTCTAACGTCTAACGTTTGCTGAGCCCGACCATCTCAGCTGCTAAGTTTTTGCTGGAATTGTTTGCTGCTGCCTGCTGATCTGGCTAATCAATTAACTCTCACTGCATGCTGCTTTTGCTGTTTGGCTTGCATCTTCTTGCTGTTGCTGCTGCCCATGTCTTCCTGCTGCATGGTCTTCCACAGGCTTTCTGCATGGCCTTACTGGTAAACTATGGAATGTTTATTGTTGCTTCACCTGGCTTCGACTGGTAAGACTTCCTTTTTGCCTGCACCTGTGCTTGATCGCTGAACTACCAAACTCTCCAGCCTTCTCTCTGCCTGCTCACACAGTCATCTGTCAAGCAAATTGCTCTTCTATTTAAGCTGCAATCTTCCGAAAATTACACTTCCAGACATGCCAACCTGTACGCATTTTGCGTAGCGGATACGCATTTTGACCTCAAAGTACGGTGGTACGATTTTTCACTCTAAACTACGCTAAAACCTGGTGACGCTTCTGTGCACGCGCAGTCCTCAAATCAACCAACAGCAAAAGAAGCGGAGTTCGACCAATCATAGCGCTGGGTTCATTCCCCAAATAGCAAGCGGGGATGATTGACAGATGCATAAGGCCTATCAAATTAAAAAGAGACTGAAAAAAAAAAAATCGACAGCAATAATCGACACGCGCTACTGCTCTACGGACAATACACTGGTCACTCCACTGCACACCTCAGATCACTTCCTCCTCACTCTCAACCTCAACCTGCCTCAGAACACAACACACACTCCTCCACAGGTCACCTTTCGACGGAACCTACGCTCACTTTCACCCTCTCACCTATCCTCTTTGGTCTCATCCACACTTCCTCCACCTGATCAGCTCTCAACACTAGATACTAACAGTGCAACTGATACTCTTTTCTCCACTTTAACATCCTGCTTGGACAACTTCTGTCCCCTTTCCTCCAGGCCAGCCCGCGCCACACCCTCTGCCCCCTGGTTATCTGATATTCTTCGCGAACATCGTACTAAACTCAGGGGTGCAGAGAGGAAGTGGCGCAAATCGAAAGATCCGACAGACCTGGGTCTCTATCAATCCCTCCTCTCTTCCTTCTCTGCTAATATCTCTACTGCTAAAATGGCTTACTATCACAACAAAATGTTCAATTCTTCTGACTCTCGCATGCTTTTCAAAGCCTTCTCCTCTCTTCTTAACCCTCCTCCTCCTCCTCCTCCATCAACCCTAACAGCTGATGATTTTGCCACATTCTTCATAGAAAAAACAACCACCATCAGCGGCCAATTTACCAATCCACAAACTGACACACACATTTTACCAACAAACGCACACATTCTACCCTCCTTCTCTCTACTTTCAGAGGCGGAAGTCTCTAAACTCCTCCTTTCCAATCACCCTACTACCTGTCCGCTTGATCCTATCCCCACTAATCTACTTCAAGCCATTTCTTCCTCAGTTGTACCCACACTCACGCACATCATAAACACCTCTCTTCACACTGGTACCTTTCCCACAGCTTTTAAGCAGGCTCGAGTAACCCCACTGCTTAAGAAACCCAATCTAAATCCAGCACATCTAACAAGTTACAGACCGGTATCTCTTCTTCCATTTGTCGCGAAAACACTTGAACGAGTTGTTTTCAACCAGATCTCCTCCTTTCTTACACAGAACAACCTCTTGGACGACAATCAGTCTGGTTTCAAAAGCGGACACTCAACTGAGACTGCCCTGCTCTCAGTAATTGAAGCTCTGAGACTGGCAAGAGCAGCTTCCAAATCCTCAGTCCTCGTCCTGCTGGATCTGTCTGCTGCTTTTGACACAGTTAACCACCAGATCCTCCTGTCGATCCTAAAGATGAAGGGCATCTCGGGAACTGCACTCCAATGGTTCGAGTCTTACCTCTCAGGTAGGTCCTTTAGGGTGTCCTGGAGAGGTGTGGCATCTAAGACCCAACATCTAGCTACTGGGGTGCCTCAGGGCTCAGTGCTTGGACCACTCCTCTTCTCCATCTACATGACATCACTAGGATCTGTGATTCAGAAACATGGCTTTTCCTATCATTGCTACGCTGATGACACGCAACTCTACCTCTCATTCCAGCCTGACGATCCGACGGTAGCTGCTCGTATCTCAGCCTGCCTGACAGACATTTCTGGCTGGATGAAGGACCACCACCTTCAACTAAACCTTGCGAAGACAGAGCTACTTGTGGTCCCGGCCAACCCAACACTTCATCACAACTTCTCCATTCAGCTAGGCTCGTCATCCATAACTCCATCAAGGTCAGCTAGGAACCTTGGGGTTTTAATTGATGATCAGTTGAAATTCACAGACCACATTGCTAGAACTGCCCGGTCCTGCAGATTTGCCTTGCACAACATTAGGAGGATCAGGCCCTTCCTTACAGAGCATGCTACACAACTCCTTGTACAAGCACTTGTTTTATCCAGACTGGACTATTGTAATGCTCTCCTGACTGGTCTTCCAGCTTGCTCTGTCAAACCTCTACAATTGATCCAGAATGCTGCAGCCAGAGTAGTCTTTAATGAGCCAAAGAGAGCACACGTCACTCCTCTCCTCACAAAATTGCACTGGTTGCCAGTTGCCGCTCGCATTAAAGTCAAGGCACTGACGTTTGCCTACAGAGCAACCACTGGCACTGCTCCCTCTTACCTAAACTCATTACTTCAGACTTATGTGCCATCCAGAAACCTGCGCTCTGCTAGCAAATGTCTTCTTGTGGTACCATCTCAAAGAGGCACAAAATCTCTTTCTCGGACCTTTACCATGACTGTTCCCTGTTGGTGGAATGATCTGCCTAACTCAACCAGAGCTTCTGAGTCAGTAGCCACTTTCAAGAAACTGCTGAAGACGTATCTTTTTTGGCAGCACTTGATTCAGTAGTATTAACACTTTCTCTTCTCCTCTATTCTTAAAAAAAAACAAAAAAACACTCCACTTAAGTTAAACTGAGAGGGGTTATAGCACTTACGTATTGTTGTCCTACTGTTAGTTTTAACTGCTTCTATTGTTCTCATTTGTAAGTCGCTTTGGATAAAAGCGTCTGCTAAATGAATAAATGTAAATGTAAAGAATCCCGCTCGATCCTCTTCCACTCCCGCGGCCCAACGTCTGATTGAGTTCATAAGTGAGGACAGTAGTCACAGCACTTCTGACTCCTGAAGGTAAACGGGCTGGGGTGGATGTGGAAAGTTGAAATATTGTTTTTAGTTAACTTAATCTGGATTCAATGATCACGCGGGAGTGATCGCATGGATTATTATAAAATACTCCGTCATTCATGGTCACTCAGATTAGAGGAAAACGTCATTCAGCCATGCAAATTATTAAATGCTTAAGTATTGATGAACAATAAATCTAAATAAAATTAAAATCGCTGTGGCTTAGTGATTATGAAAGTTCTGTGATAAATTGTGGATTAGGCCTACTGATAAACCTGGAGAAACAGGCGTTTATTTATTCATTCTCAGTGTTGAGAAACGTAGTCTGCATGTTATGTTAATGTGTTAATAATAACTAAAGTAGCCTACCTAATTATGTTACATAATTATTTTGTATGAAAACTAGCGTATTAGTTACTTATGGATTAAAAAGTACCGTTGTATCAGTGCTGCGCGAGCTCTCTCACAAACACAGACCGCACGCACACAGAGAGAGAAGATAATTGTAAATTGACGGGCTAAGTTTAAATTTTGTTTTGGTTGTGTTTTTTTCTGTCAAAATGACTGAAAGCATTTTGTATTATCCATCCGTGTTTTTAAAATTCGTTAAAAGACAGACGTTTTACTGTTAACACAGCCCCATATTTCGGATTCATCTAAACTTATATTCTACTTGATCATTCTTTTTAGAATAAGTGATTGGTTTTGCTATTATTGGTCATGTGACAGGACTCCTGTCTATTGTCAACTATTTTCTATAAATATGTTTGTATTGGCTAACGTTTATTCAGCTAATGCGTGTCCTGTTTAAAATGTGCAATGTTCAAATGCAAAGACAGCACGTCATAAATAAAAGTCCTTTTTTCTGTGTGATTTAGTATCATATTTGGATATTGGAATAATAAATTAAGTAGCCTATCTTAAATGTACACATTCTTTTTATTTATTTATTTATTATTATTTTTTTTTTTTTATTTTAGACTAGTTGTTGACCAGCACACATTACATGCTTTTTTATGGGTTTTATGCCGTTTTATGCAATATTGCAATGCAATATTAATCATGAATAAAAAATGGTTTTGAGCAGTATATAGAATTTTTGGACTTTCACTGCAATAGCTAAATTGCTAGCTAAAACTTTAGAAGTCAAAACTAGGATTATGAAGATAGGCATGTGTTTGTGTGTGTCTTGCATTGTCTCAAAAAATGACAACAATCCCCCACCCCCCCCACTGATACTACTCAAAAAAAAAATTACAAGGTTGGCAGGTCTGCACTTCTTCTACTGAGCCTTGTCTTGCTCTGGGGACATGGGCATATGAATGTCTCCGATGAAACCTCTCTAGTGAAGGCGTGGGGTCCCTCATTTGTTCCCAGTATGACTTGCTCTAGGCCAGAGCTACTTGTGCAAAAATTACAAAAACTACAGCCCCTTTATAGTGTTCCTTCTGAATTCCTTCTCCGTTCTCTGTGCCTTGCTGTTTTGAAAAGCTTCACTGTTTTATCTGACAATGATCTTATGTTGTTTTTTAATTCATTACATACTAAAAATGCTGTGAGCCTTGGTGCAACTATGAAACAGAGATGTTTGATCATTATGTTCTTAATTATTTGTGGTGATGTGCAGCCAAATCCTGGCCCAGTTGATATTGACTTTAAAATCTGCAATTCTCCGGCTGATTTTAAAAACCGGTCTGGGTTGGGCATTATTCATTTGAATATGCGAAGTATGCTTCCTAAGATTGATTCTTTACGTATTTGGGCAAAATCCACCAATGCAGATATTATAATTCTTTCAGAAACATGGCTCTCTAAATCAGTCACAGATAAAGACATTGTTATCAGTGGATACAATGTCTTTAGAACCGACCGGCCTCGTAAGGCTGGGGGCGTGGCTATATATGTAAAGAGCAAGTTCACTGCCAATGTAGTTCTGTCTATATCTGTGAGTAAACAACTTGAATTTCTGGCCCTAAATGTTGAGGTGTACAAAGGCATGACTGTCACTGTTGTTGGATGCTACAGACCACCTTCTCCTGCAGCTGAAACCCTTCTGACACTGTCACAGCTTTTATCACAGCTGCAGTACAGAGAGATTATCCTGGCAGGCGATATGAACTGGGACTGGTTCAAACCTGCTTCAGACGGAATGAAGGGCCTTTGCAGTGAATTAAATCTCACACAATTAATTTCGTCTCCTACTCGCCCAAATTCAAAACATCCAGAGAAATCTACTCTAATTGATTTGCTATTGACAAATGCACCTCATAAATTTTCTGAAATTGGCGTGTTTGCTAATGACATTAGTGATCACTGTACGATTGCTGCAGTTAGAAATGCACAAATTCCAAAATCCAGGCCTCGATGCATTGAAAAACGTGATATGAAACATTTCTCCTTACAAGGTTTTTCACATGATTTATTCGATTTTAATTGGGACAGCATTAGGCTTATTGATGATGTTGAATTAGCCTGGAAATACTTTCATGATGGATTTTTGCAACTTATCAATAAACATGCTCCTATGCGTAAGTTTAGAGTCAAGGGACGAGACAACCCTTGGTTTTCGAAGGAGCTTAGCAAACTTCTTCATGATAGGGATCAGGCTTGGGCAAAGGCTAGAAATTCTGGGGTGGAGGCCGATAGGATTAATTTTAGACGACAAAGAAACCAGTTTACAGCAGCTGTCCGACATGCTAAATCTGAATACTATCTAGCGGCCACTACAGACAATCTAAATAACCCTAGGACTTTTTGGAAGTCTATCCAGTCAATTTCATTAACTAAATCTCATAATGAACTGCCTCCCCATATCATTAGGGACGATATTATTATCTCGGAAAGATCGGCGATGCTAGAATGTTTTAATGAACATTTTGTTGCATCTGGTTCTTTGTTTGACCAATCTTTATCTCCAAAAACCTCCTCTTCTGATGGTAATGCTGCGGGAAGATGTTGTGCTGGCCAGCCTTCTTCTTTTACCTTTGCCCCGTTCTCAATCGATGATGTGCATAAAGCCCTAATTTCATTGGACATCAAAAAGCCTGCCGGCTCAGATTGTTTAGAGCCATATTTTTTAAAAATTGCTGCAGATTTTATTGCTAAACCGCTCATGTATATTTTTAATTTGTCTTTGGTTCAGAATGTTATGCCATCAATCTGGAAATCTGCTTATGTCCTCCCTTTGTTAAAGGGAGGAGATCCTACTTTGTTAAACAACTATAGGCCTATTTCCAACTTGTCTGTGCTGTGAAAGGTCTTAGAACGACTAGTAAGTGAACAACTTAAAGAATTCCTGAGTGTTAATAATATCCTATCAGAGTTTCAGTCGGGATTCCGAAAGGAACATAGTACCATCTCTGCTTCATTGAAGGTGGTGAATGACATCGAGGCACTGGACAGCAAAAAGATGTGTGCAGCTCTTTTCATCGATCTTTCTAAAGCTTTTGATACGGTGAACCATTGTATTTTAAAACAGAGACTGCTCAACATTGGTCTTTCTGAGAAGGCAGTTGGTTGGTTTGAAAATTATCTCTCAGATAGGACTCAGTGTGTCACCTTTGACGGTATTTCTTCAGGTTTCTTACAAGTTGTATCAGGGGATCCTCAGGGATCGGTGCTGGGCCCACTTTTATTTACCATTTATGTAAATGATCTTGGTTCAAATGTCCATAATGCTCTGTTTCATTTGTATGCTGATGACACAATTATTTACAGTTGTGGAGAAACCCTTCACCAGACTTTTCAGTACCTGCAGGATGCCTTTGACGTTGTACAATCTTGGCTTTTTGACTCGAAGCGTGTGTTGAATGCAAATAAAACAAAGACGGTCTTGTTCTCAAATAATAGTAACTCCACAGCTATCCCTCCAAACATTGTAACCCTGCAGGGAAATCTAATAGAGCGTGTGGCTGAGTATAAGTACTTAGGGCTTTTACTTGATGAACATTTGACTTTTAAGGCTCATATCCAAAATTTAGCCCGGAAACTTAGGTTAAAGCTTGGGTTCTATTTTAGGAATAGGGCCTGCTTTTCTCTTGTAACAAGGAAGAAATTGGTCAAGTTTACTTTTCTGTCTCTTATTGATTATGGTGATTTTTTATATATGCACACCCCGAATAAATATTTGCACCAACTGGATTCAGTTTATCATGGCGCACTGAGATTCATTACAGGGTGCAAACCCTTTACACATTGTTGCACTCTATATGATCTGGTCCAGTGGCCCTCCCTTGCTCAGCGCAGGCTAACCCGGTGGCGATTGTTTATATACAAATCCATTATTGGGACATTGCCCCCTTATTTATGTAGGCTTCTATCCTTCAAGGCCAATATTTGCTCTCTGCGGTCTAATGATAATCTCCACATGATTGTGCCTAGGGCTCGAACAGAGTTAGGGAAGCAAGCATTTAGAATTTCTGCCCCATCAGCGTGGAACCTGTTACAGAATGACTTAAAACTTGATAACTTGGTCTCCTTTGGTCACTTTAAGAGGCTAGTAAAGTATCGGGAAGCAGGCTCAATGGGCACCTGTCCCTGCTTCCCAAATTAGGATAAGTCTTAATAAGTCTATTGTATTGTAATTTTTTTTTTTTTTTCAGCCACGCTGATTCATTGTATTGTTAATGTATTATGTCTTGTATGTTTATTGTATTTATTATATTTTGTATTTTATGTGGAACTTTTATTGCGGCCTTCTTGGCCAGGGCTCCTTCGTAAAAGAGACTTGTTCTCAAAGGATTTCCCTGGTTAAATAAGGGTAAAAAAAAAATATATATATATATAAGGCGAGACACTACAGGTGAATAGGGTAAAAATTTTAACTTACAGATATCATCATGAAACTTTACCAGTTGATTACTCACATGAATAGGATAAAAAAAATTATTGCAAGTTTTCTGTAATTTTATGTTTAAATATGCTAATCAGGCTATATCGAATTAAATATGCACTAATTTGCATATATTTTGAAGTGACGTTTTTTTGAAGATGAAAAAAACAAGGTTCAAAATTATTTTTACATTTTGTTGATATATTCAATGAAAAGACATTTACAGAGGGGATTATGAATATTTCCTTTTGTTACCCTGTAAATCAGAAAATACTGCCAATAGCCTTAAATTGATTTCCGCCCTATTTTTAGGCATAAAATGTAATATAAATCAGTCCAAGAATGATATATCAACAAATCCCTCTGTACAAACCTTCACAATATAGTTAGGAATAGGACTGTAAAGTTTGGTGTATGTAGGTGCTACAGAAGTGGAAAATCGTCACTAGCAGTGTGAGAAAAAACTCATTTTGAGAAAACGGCCTTTAAAGATTTTTATGGCAAAATTCCACTAATTTCTATTGAAAGCCATGAATTACAGACAAAATATGCTTTAGGTCCAAGTAAAATCAATGTATCACACTGTTTAACATCCAAAACTCATCATTGCTTCATCCATCACTAATCATAACATCCAAAACAACACTCAAAACATCAAAACCACACATCAACAGTCCATCACACAGGTGAATATGTATCTGCCTGAGGGACTCACAACCACTTTAGGATCCCACAATTACAGATTTGTTTAGTATTATATAGTAATTATATTATACAAAAACTGAAATGTGTTGTGTAATGTAATTGTTTTGTATATATAGTGTGTAAAGTATAGTATATATGTGATGTATGTATATAATGTCAGAGCGCGTCACGTGACGATTCTGAACAAATCACGTTGTCAGAAATTGGCATCAGCCAATGAGATTGCGCATTTCGAGTTAAATCGCCCGTTTTACTTTCATGATTGGTTGCTGATAAACAGGAAATGACCATATTTGGATCCGATAGCATTTCAAAGGAGAGAGAGAGCTTTCTAACGGTGTGTGTGATGACAGGGTGCAGACTAGTGATCGACCGATGTATCGGTTTACCGATATTTTTCCCGATATTTAAGCATTTTCCCATAATCGGGTATCGGTTTTGTAATATCGGATTCGCCGATAAACAGCGCCATCTTGTGGCCGTTTTGAGAATTCCGCCATTGCAGATCGCGTCTGAGGAGATCAGTCAACAACAACTCTGTGCACAGGTAAAGTATATGTTCTACATGCTTTGCTTTAATTATTCAACTTTATTTAACATAACAGACATGCAGAAATGAGATTTGAGACATAAATGCCTGATATAGTTTATTTATGAAGCATGGTTCTAAAAAATTGAGACGAACTCATGGAGTCACGTAGCGTAATCTGTCATGTCCTGCCCCAATAAAGATGTACCTTTACATGAATGAAATAAAACAGACATGAATGAGTGCATGTTTAAAATAAAAGCGCTGAATTTAATTCTCTGTTGTATTTGCTCACCATTAGTCTCGAAAAAAAAGTTTGTTCATATTGCTGAGCACTCACTGGGTTGATGATCAGGAATGCTCAAGCACGGCCACTGAATGAAACTGCTGACAAGATGATCTTGTTTAAACACCTATATTATATTATCATTTACTACATAGCAATTATTTCTATTGCGAATTATTTCGCAATTATTAGCAATATCTAAATATAGCTTTGTGGAAATTGATTATTTATTATCTGCACGCGCGATCGCGGTTGAGCTTATTCTGTGTAAATGCATAGATAAACAGCACTTTGTGAGAAAGCATTTCATGATCTAGACCGACAAAAATATTATTAATAATTAATAACATACTAGTTGGAAAATGTAATGATGTATATGCTGTTTTGTTTGTTGCTTTCCTGACAATGAACAGTTTGAATACAGTTTGAATTACAAACCTGCGCAAATTTATTCAAACGCACATGTTCAGTTTAAAGTCTGTTTAGAGAACGGCGTCGTCTAAAGGCTGATTTATACTTCTGCGTCGGACCTACGCCGGAGCCTCTACGCTATACACTACGCGTTGGTTTTCATTTATACTTCTGCGTCGTTGTCCGCGTTGACGCGCAATTACACATGCAGAGGGAGCATGTGAAACCCGTGGGAGGGGTTCTAGCAGACCAATCACAGCGCTTGCGTCCGCGTAGAATTGACGCGTTGTTACATTTTTGGAGAGGTGCACGTCAGGGTACGCTGAAGGGTACGCGCGCTACGCACAGCCTACGCCGTAGCTACGGCGTAAGTTCGACGCAGAAGTATAAATTGGGCTTTAGCGGCCCCTAATTTAATAACAAATGATCATTTCGCCAGAAGGTAATCAATCAAAACTAACTTTAGCTGGAAATAACTGTATTCAGGAACCGCTATAAAGCCAAAACAATCTGCATTGTTAAAAGCGCTATAAAAAATGAAAATGACTTGACTTGACAATGTTATATTCCAGCGAATATTATTCCTCACTCTTTAAACCTATTAAACGGCACATAAACCTTCTAAAACTGTTTAAAATGAATTACATTTCTGCAAAGGTGATATGACTCCCCTGTCAATTATTATGCAAAAAAATGTCAGGTAATTTAGTTTTTTCCCCCCAATATGTTAGAATAATTTTTGTGCTTTATTGTTTACCTCATCAAAGCTTTTATTTTTAAACAAAGACACTTAGTAACAGTGCACTTTATTTTTTGGACTCAGACCCCTCTATTTATTTGTGTATAAATATGAAGGTTTTTTTTTTGTATTCAAGGAGGGAGTGATTGTTATAAATAAAATGGTTTGTTTATTTCATTTGTGTTGTAATAATTGTCAAAAACAGAAGTATAACAGTAAATAAATATCGGTTCTTCATATCGGTTATCGGGCACATAAACATGCAAATAATCTGTATCGGTTATAAAAAATCAATATCGGTCGATCACTAGTGCAGACAGCGATCGCGGAGCAGCATGATGATTTATAACGCCAACTTTTGTTGAATTTATGCAAAATCTACACACGCAAAAAGACAAAGTGTAGTAAAATAAAGACCTAAATGTGTATTTTGGACTCTTTTTCAGCACAAATCTGAAAGAAGACATGTTATTAAAGACAAATAGACCAAAATCTCAAAATTGACCAGTGAAAAAAAAACTATGTTTTTGCCTGCCGTGTCTCACCTTAAGATGGAAAAATCACTAGACACGTGACTTTCAAATGAAAGATTGCTATCAAAGAGCACACCCAGGTTCCTAACTGACGACGAAGACTTAACACGTCTTGTGTCCACAAGACTTTTGACTAATGGATGTTGTCACCTAGAGTTTTTGCTCCAAAATTATCTGAAAATCATCCTGCCTAATCATTCACATAAAACAATACATTGATTTAAATTTTGTAAGAGACTTTTTGTTTGGAAAGGCAATATGCGTGGGGGCGTGATTCATACCTGAGAAGACAATGACCTGCATAATGAGCTGCATAATGAGCCTTTCACACAGGTCTGTCTAGGGCTGTCGCGATAACCGCAATATTGCATTACCGCGCTACTGACAGGCCAACCGCAGAGGAATTCAAGTAACCGCAGCAACCGCAAACCGCGTTTTCTTTTTTCATAAGGCCACCCTTCGTAGTTCGTACCATGTGTATTGAATGTTAAATAAGTCAATAATGATAACAGGACTGTTTATCATGGTGATTTGTACAGAGGATTCGTGGATTAGGACTTAAGCCTAAACAGACAGTGAATGTGATCGACTGAGCGCGTGTGATTACCTGCGTCTGTCTTTGAAGTCAAGTCATGTATGTAGGGATGGCTCGATACCACAATTTTGGCTTCGGTACGATACCAGAATCTAATACCTCGGTATCGATACTAAATCGATACCACAGGTGACCAATAACCAGCCTCAAAAGTTAAATGAATTGAAACAATTTTATTAAAAAAACACTGCTTGAAACTCTGCTGCACCAAATGTACAAACCAAAAGTATCAAAAAAACCTACAGCCTGGAAACATACAGTAGGTTAAATTTTGAAAAGATACTATTAAAATAGTTTAATATCTTCATATCTTGTCAGTCTTTACTCTTTATCACATGGTGCAAAAAAACAAAAACGTATCAATGTAACAAACCAAAAAAAACTAGAGGGAACATAGGTTCAATTTTGATTTTGCAGAAAGAAAAAAAAACGTGTTCATATCGTCACATATTTATTTTTTTGACAGCTCCTTTGACAGCTGCAGATTTTTGGACAGGAAAACTAATGTGTCAATATTGTCACTTGATAGTCTGGATCTTAGTGGGCTACAGATGAGGCCAGAGGTACTGAAAACTCTCTCAGAGGCTGAGCTTGATGCTGGAATGCAAAGGTAGTATTTGGCATACATTGAAAGGATGGGGAGGCTTGATTCATGCCTTTTCCACCAAGAAAGTGGGTTTTCTGTGGCATTGGTCTCTTCCATGCTCTTGTACATTTGGAGTTCTTTGTTCAGTCTGTCAGCTGGGTTCTCTAGAGATTCTCTCCTGGCTTGACATTCATCTCCATTTCCCACCTGTTTTCTTTTTTTCTCTGATACAATAGAAGACAGGAGGCTACCCAAGTCTTGTTTTTGTTTTTTGGCAGCAGTTTGTTCTTCCTGCTTTGCCTGAGTTGACTCCATCCCTGATTGTATATTAGAGAGATCAGCTGTGGCAGCTTTTTGCAATAGTATTTCTGTCACTTCCTTCTCCTTAGTTACAAATGTGTTCTTAAATCGAGGATCAAAGAAGGTGGCTGAATTAAGAAGTATTTGTAAATTCTCATTGCTGTATCTCATTTCCAGATCTTTCCTGATCTCTGTTTTCATGTTGCAGGTTAGCACCGAGTCTGTATCATTGTCCTGTACATGTGAAAGTATCTTCCACATCACAGGGATGACAGAAGAAAGTGTTGTCTCTTTTTCTCCACACAGGGCATCAGTAAAGGCACTTAGTGGGCCCAGGACCTCTCGCACTGTCTCCACTGTGGTGATGTCTGTGTCAGAAGGCATTAGGCACCACTTATTTCTGTTTTCTGCTAAAGCAGCACAGATGGCTTGTTGCTGTTCACAGAAACGGTCCACCATATCAAATGTAGAACCCCAGCGGGTAGGTTCATCGTGAACCAGCTTGTGGTCTGGAGCTGTTGCTTTTCTTTTAAAAGCCTTGTCATTTTGTTCGATCTAGAAAATGCACATATAGTCTTTCTGAGCCTGGACAGACACGATGCCACACGGTCCAGACTTGTAGCCTTGTTCACTGCCAGATGTAGGTTGTGGCCAAAGCAAGGAACCCAGTGGTAAGAATTCCCCTTAAATGCTTTGATGTTTGAGGATGCATTATCTGTTGTGATTCCACTCAGGTGTGTCATATCCAGTTTCCATGTTTGAGTTATTGTTTCTTCAAGGACCTCCCTGATGTTCTCTCCTGTGTGATCTGAAAGCATTGCAGCACATCCCAGACACCAGGACTGCATTTCCCAAGAGTCACTAATGAACTGAATTGTAACAGCCATATATGCGTCTACTGTTCGACTCGTCCAAAGGTCTGTAGTACAAGCAAAGTAAGGCTGGTTGGACAGTTGTGATTCAAGCACAGACCTTGTTTCATTGTACAAAGCGGGAATCTCTTTCTCAGAAAAGTATTTTCTCCTTGGCATCTCATATCTTCTGTCAAGCTGTTCCACAAGGTTTCTGAACCCGGTTTTATCAACAATAGAAATGGGAATTTGGTCCATGCAAATAAACTCTGCAACAGCTCTGTTAAGTCGTTTTGCTTCTTTGGAGCGGCTTTCATATTTCCTTGTTGTTGCTAGCACTTCTGAAATAGTAGGCTGGCTACCTGAAGCTGAAGCAGCTTTTTTTGTTCCTTTCTGTGGGTGTCAAAACAAGGAAAATTTAAATTACATGTACACCATTAGCTGTCATGCATCAACAGAGAATTATTAACATTTATAGCATTTATTCATCTTGGTTTGCTTACTGTTTGGTTTGTGTTTGGGTTCAAATTAGTTTAATGCATTCCATAAAGTAATGTTAACATGCTAAACTAGTATTAGTATATTTAAATAATAATTACTGATTCATCTAGATTAATAAATGTTATAATACTGTTAGGTCAGGTTACTTAATGAATGTTTACAAATGTCGCTTAATTGTAAAGTATTATTCTAACATTATTATTAGTAATATTCATATTACACTATTACTCTCTCTCTCTTTTGGCTGATTCCTCTAGGGGTCGCCACAGCGGCAGTAATATGCCATTTATTTTACTATCACTAATACTAAAATTGATATTACTAATCTCTTTATTCATTCAAATTCAATTAATATATTATTGTTTGAAAGTGCAAAAATTATGAGACCTAAACTTCATTCATTTGTTCTAGCGTGTCATGCAAGAACATTTGAGCTTTCGTGTTTACCGTATCTTATTTCATTGATAAGCAGTTATGTAGGCTATGTGCACTGATCAGTGTTGTGAATAAAAGTCTAAATTAAATCAGTTGAATGATGGACTCACCTGTCGATCTCTGAACTCCTTGAATAAGTCTGGATGAGCTAGAGACAAATGCTTAGCCAGATTTGAAGTGTTGCCTCCCGTTGCGACACATGATTTCAAACAGCGTTTGCATAGTGGTGCATTCACGTCTGTAGCTTCACCTTTTTCATTACCTCTGTAGGCAAAGTAATGCCATATTTCACTCCTACTGCCTTCTTTATTGATTAATTGTGGGCATGTAGAATTAGCTTGATCAGTTCGGTCCATCGTGTTTCTCCGTTGTCACTTTTTGCCGGTTTCAAGTGACCCGCGTGTGTTTGGGTAGCGCACTGCCGCCTAGCGGTGAACTTCGAAACTGCAGCGCATCAAATACCGAATTGAGCAAAATGATGATATTGTACCGTTTGAAATATAATATATACCGGTATTTTTGCTGTACCGGTATACCGCGCATCCCTACATGTATGTTCGTGAAAAGGTTGCCGTTTCCAAGGAAAGCAAAATATTTGTCGTAGGCTATCATCCTTTTAACGTGTAAGGGTATTTACCATGAATGGCGTCAGCGCTGGTCAGCATTACACAGCGTGAGGAAGCCGTTGGGGGAAAGCAGCGAGTCACGCATTGAATCAATGCCATTGGTCTCTATTAAGTGAAGCATTGCTTCAGCTTTGCCCAAAAGTGAAGCATTGCTGGCCAGCTGAGCCTTGAAAAGTGGAGCTCAAAGTTAAAAAATAATTAACACCTTGTTTCATTACATCTATCATTTAAGGAATCAGCTTTTTTGAACGTTTTCGTTGAATGAACGGTTTAATGACTCACTCAAAGACAGTCCGTTGGCGTAACAACTGCGCGCTGAGTGACAGTCTTTCAATGCGCAGAGATGCTGTTTAGTTTCGGTTACATTGTTTGCATTGTTTTTGTGTATGCTGACCACATCATAACACGTATTTATATAGTAACAAATAAATATAAATAAATAAATAAATGGCGGTAAAACCGCATATCGCGCTATTGAGGCACTCAAAATTACCGCAAGGGAAATTCCTTCACCGCGACAGCCCTAGGTCTGTCACTGGGTACCAAAGAATGCGAGGACAAAATAAATTGTATATATATTTTACAATTAGAAATTGTAACCAATTACAAATAGGTTACAATTACAACAACAATTACAATTTTCAAGTGTAATCTTTCTTTGTAAAAAGTATACATTTTATCATACGCATTTCAAAGGTTAGGATTCATTAGTTTGAATATTGGAACAAACACTATAATAACATCTTAGTTGATAATTCAATATATCTACTTTATTTTTGACAAAACATCCCATACTATATATTTAACCCTCTGGGGTCGGCAAACCGCCGGCGCGTTTTGCTCGATTTTTTTCACATAGCAGCAAAATAGACTTAAAATACTCTGTCATTTTTGGTCATATAGACTTAAAAGCGTAAACATTTAACAGTTTATTTTTTTATATTTCTTATGTGTCCACTTACAATCGAAATAAAACATTGTGCTTTTGTAAAATAAAGAAAATAAACAGGGTGTTTTCTGCCTCTTCGTCTCCTTGAACTTTTTTTCTGGAGCACGTCTCTAAACTTAAACAAAACTAAGCGAATACTATTCACCCAGGCATGAGCAATATATCTTTATAATCATTTAAGTTTGTACTTTTAAAATATCTAATTCAAAACTAAAATAAATATTCTCTGTTTATGTAATCTATATAAAAAGAGAGAGATGTCAGCCGTTCTCATTATCGTTCTCGCAGCTCATTATTCTGCTAATTTGACATGCCCACGGAGAGCGCGTGCTATTCAAACGCAAATGATCTGAGGCAACACATGCAAACATCTGAACGCCCTTCATAAACTCGATAACACACCAAATTGAATCATCAGACTAATGTACTATGTCGTCTTGCGAGGCTGTGAGGAATAATCCTGGGACATTTACCTCGGAACAAGTGCAGGTTTATTTTCATTTCGAGGAGCAACAGATCTAGCCGAGAATTGTGAATAGTACGTTTTTTATTCTTGTGCTTTGTTCTAATCGCCATATGGAATAGTGTCTGTAAAGGCAAAAAGACTGTTTAAATTTGAATCACCTTTCTGTGTGTGAATGAATTAACGGCACAGATGGGCGCTGTTGTTTACTATGTTACAGATGAAATATGGAAGACAACATTTCTTAGTTTTGGATAGATTATCCAAGTTTTTATTCTAAAATATCAAATAAGCTTTTGTTAGCCAGTTTCTGCTCATATGTTAAATATATAGTATGTTTTGTCAAAAATAAACTCATGAACTAAGATGTTATTATAGTGTTTGTTCCAATGTAAGCTATATCAAACTAATGAATCCTTAACTTTAAAATATGTATGATAAAATGTATTGGCCTACTTTAAAAAAGAATACTTTATAAGAAATTTATGGAAAAAGACAATTTTCTTTTCAAGATGTTTCCAACTCTAACTTTGAACAAATTCTGTAGAATGGCCCATATAGCCTATTTGAATTTATTTCCAGGTATGACTATGTACTAAAAATGTGCTTTTGACTTTCATTTATATTTGAATTATATTCAAAAGTTTGGGGTCGGTAAGATTTTTAATGTTTTTAAAATAAGTCACTTATGCTCACCAATGCTGTATTTATTTCATTACAAAATACAAAACAAAAAACATTAATATTGTGAAATATTATTACAATTTAAAATAACAGTTTTTGATTTTTTATTTCCTGTGATCAAAGCTGAATTTTCAGCATCATTACTCCAGTCTTCAGTGTCACATGATCCTTCAGAAATCATTCTAATATGATGATTTGATGCTCAAGAAACATTTCTCATTATTATCAATGTTGAAATCAGTTATTTACATTTTTATTTCAGGATTCTTTGATGAATAGAAAGTTCAAAAGAACAGCATTTATCTGAAATAGAATCTTGTACATTAAACACTACCGTTCAAAAGTTTGGGGTCAGTAAGAATTTTTATTTTATTTTTGGGGGGAAATAAATAAAATAAATCAATACTTTTATTCATCAAAGAGGAATTAAATTGATCAAAAGTGACAGTAAAGACATTTATAATGTTACAAAATATTCTATTTCAAATAAATGCTGTTTTTTTTAACTTTCTGTTCATCAAAGAATCCTAAAAAAATGGTACACAACTGTTTTCAACATTGATAATAATGAGAAATGTTTCTTGAGCATCAAATCATCATTAGAATGATTTCTGAAGGATCATGTGACACTGAAGACTGGAGTAAGGATGCTGAAAATTCAGCTTTGATCACAGGAATAAATTACACTTTACTATATATTCACATAGAAAACAGCTGTTTTACATTTAACTAATATTTCACAATATTACTGGGTTTGTTTTGTATTTTTAATCAAATAAATGCAGCCTTGGTGAGAAGAAGAGACTTCTTTTAAAAACATTAAAAATCTTACCAATCCCAAACTTTTGAACAGCAGTGTATATTCTATATTAGAATATAGAATTGGTTCAAAGTTAGAGTTACATCTTGGAAACATTCTTTGGTACCCAGTGACACACCTGTATGAAAGGCTCATTATGCAGCTCATTATGCGGCTCATTATGCGTTCATTGTCTTCTCAGGTGTGAATCAGAGCATTATTCATGATCTTTTTTACGCCCATTTACACCCACTCGCATATTGCCTTTCCAAACAAAAAGTGTCTTACAAGATTTAAATCAATGTATTGTTTTATGTGAATGATTAGGCAGGATGATTTTCAGATCATTTTGAAGCAAAAACTCTAGGCAACAACATCCATTAGTCAAAAGTATTGTGGACGCATATTTAGTATGTGTTTTGTGGCCTTATTTCAGAAACTTTAAATTTTAGTTTTTTCAATAACCATGCATAAACAATATTCTCTGAAAAATACAAACATGTACATACATGTTGCTCACATATTATGGTAGCCCTGTTTGGGCTAAATAGAGTGTAATTACACCTTTGCCATTAATATGTTTATAGGCAACTGAAAAAAGCACAAATGTCAGGGCATGTCAAAACATCTCAAAGACCCCCAAAACACCTTAGACCCCAGAGGGTTAACATATGAGCAGAAATTGGCAAACAAAAGCTTATTTGATGTGGCGGTAGTCTTTTTTTTTTACAGTAAAAACTTTATAATCTATCCAAAACTAATCAACGAAATCTTGTCTAACCATTTATATTTAGTCTGTAACATATCTTGTTTATGATATATTAGCATATAGATGTTAATTTGCAGTTCGTTGCTTATACAAAGACATTTTATTTCAACATATTTCAGTCTATTTTTACTCATCTCAGTAGGCTGTAGCAATATAGTTTGGATGTGTTCATGTAAAAATAACATGTTTACTAATGTAGGTTAGAGTGTGAATGAACGGCACAGATGCGCGCTGTACAGCTGTAGTAAACAACAGCGCATGTGCGTCTGTGCCGTTCATTCATTCATTGATTCACACACAGACATGCAATTCATATTTAAACAGTCTTTTTGTGGTTTACAGACACTATTCAATATCGCGATTAGAACAAAGCACTTAAGAATAAATAACTTAATACATCAGCTGGATCCATTGCTCCTCGAAATGAAACTACCAGCACTTCTGAGGTAACTTTTCCAGGATTATTACGATAGTATTATTCCTCACAGCGTAGCAAGACGAGGTAAAGTACAACATTCTTATTAAACTTTCCAGCTGATGTGGGCGTTGGCATGTTTGCATGGCTTGCCTCAGATCATTTGCGTTTGAATAGCGCGCGCTCTCCGTGGGCGTGGTCACATTAACACTTAATAAGCTATAATGAGCTGAAAAGAAAAAGACTGGCATCTCTCTTTTCATACAGATTACATAAACTGAGAATATTTTTTTTTATATAAATTACTTAATTTAAAAGAAGAGAATTCACTCTTCATAGAGAAAAATCTCTTGTGCCTGTGTGACAAGTATTCGCTGAGTTAGTTCATTTTCGGACGCGTTTCAGACTGGACTTCACTGACAGAGAGAAGGCAAAACTCGCATCATGTTTATTTTTCTTTATTTGACAAAAACCACAACACTTTGTTTTATTGTGAGTATACACAAAAAAATAGACACTTAACAGGATCGAATGATGTATAACACTTATATGTAAGATCAAAATCAACAGAGTATTTTGAGTCTCTTTTGCACTGATAAGAAAAAAAGCGAGCTGGTCATGCCGGTGTGACCGCCGACCCCAGGGGGCTAATATCCTTCTGTCCTAACTGACAGAATTGATAATTTATGTTTGCAAATCGACAAACAATTCTAAATAACTGAATGATTTTCTTGACCTTTGATACTGGATATGGTTATAAGGCATGTTTCACATATACTGTGTCAGGGCATGGGTAGTGTTTTTTGTTGTTGTTTTATTTAGTGCCCAATTAAAAACCATCAGGAGATTGGAAAGTCCAGAAAACCATTGAAAAACATTTGAACACTGAATGCAGACAACTGAAGCAGTCAGCACTTGTATTATTTTTATGAGCCATGTCTTTTTAATGATTTAGTCAAAACGAGTAACAAGCGAACTCTAAAAGTCTAAAAGTTGGTCATTTGGAGTAGTTACTGCAATCAGATCTGACCCAATGACTGAACGGCAAATAATTTACTTTAGGTAATAAAAATAAATAGGTTCCTAATTAAAGCAGAAACAGTGCATTTCAATGCGATGTCATTATAATCAAATCATTAAGTCAGACCTGCCAACCTGTACGCATTTTGCGTAGCGGATACGCATTTTGACCTCAAAGTACGGTGGTACGATTTTTCACTCTAAACTACACAAAAACCTGGTGACGCTTCTGTGCACGCGCAGTCCTCAAATCAACCAACAGCAAAAGAAGCGGAGTTCGACCAATCATAGCGCTGGGTTCATTCCCCAAATCGCAAGCGGGGATGATTGACAGATGCGTAAGGCCTATCAAATTAAAAAGAGACTGAAAAAAAAAAAATCGACAGCAATAAAGAATCCCGCTCGATCCTCTTCCACTCCCGCGGCCCAACGTCTGATTGAGTTCATAAGTGAGGACAGTAGTCACAGCACTTCTGACTCCTGAAGGTAAACGGGCTGGGGTGGATGTGGAAAGTTGAAATATTGTTTTTAGTTAACTTAATCTGGATTCAATGATCACGCGGGAGTGATCGCATGGATTATTATAAAATACTCCGTCATTCATGGTCACTCAGATTAGAGGAAAACTCATTCAGCCATGCAAATTATTAAATGCTTAAGTATTGATGAACAATAAATCTAAATAAAATTAAAATCGCTGTGGCTTAGTGATTATGAAAGTTCTGTGATAAATTGTGGATTAGGCCTACTGATAAACCTGGAGAAACAGGCGTTTATTTATTCATTCTCAGTGTTGAGAAACGTAGTCTGCATGTTATGTTAATGTGTTAATAATAACTAAAGTAGCCTACCTAATTATGTTACATAATTATTTTGTATGAAAACTAGCGTATTAGTTACTTATGGATTAAAAAGTACCGTTGTATCAGTGCTGCGCGAGCTCTCTCACAAACACAGACCGCGCGCACACAGAGAGAGAAGATAATTGTAAATTGACGGGCTAAGTTTAAATTTTGTTTTGGTTGTGTTTTTTTCTGTCAAAATGACTGAAAGCATTTTGTATTATCCATCCGTGTTTTTAAAATTCGTTAAAAGACAGACGTTTTACTGTTAACACAGCCCCATATTTCGGATTCATCTAAACTTATATTCTACTTGATCATTCTTTTTAGAATAAGTGATTCGTTTTGCTATTATTGGTCATGTGACAGGACTCCTGTCTATTGTCAACTATTTTCTATAAATATGTTTGTATTGGCTAACGTTTATTCAGCTAATGCGTGTCCTGTTTAAAATGTGCAATGTTCAAATGCAAAGACAGCACGTCATAAATAAAAGTCCTTTTTTCTGTGTGATTTAGTATCATATTTGGATATTGGAATAATAAATTAAGTAGCCTATCTTAAATGTACACATTCTTTTTTTTTTTTTTTTTTTTTTTTTTTTAACTGTTTTCTAGTTTTTTTTTTATTTATTTTAGACTAGTTGTTGACCAGCACACATTACATGCTTTTTATGCAATGCAATATTGCAATGCAATATTAATCATGAATAAAAAATGGTTTTGAGCAGTATATAGAATTTTTGGACTTTCACTGCAATAGCTAAATTGCTAGCTAAAACTTTAGAAGTCAAAACTAGAATTATGAAGATAGGCATGTGTTTGTGTGTGTCTTGCATTGTCTCAAAAAATGACAACAATCCCCCCCCCCCCCCCCCCCCCCCCCCCCCACTGATACTACTCAAAAAAATTTACAAGGTTGGCAGGTCTGTTAAGTTGAATTGCAACTAAAATTGTTAAAATTATTATTACGATTTCCATCCGTTTTGATCATTTTGTTTTGTGGTCCTATGGATGCAGTAAAGTCAAATTAGCATTTTGATGTGCATGCAGAGAGACTAGGGACAGTATAATGAAACCTTACCTTGTTGAGATCTGAATCCATTCACCTGTCTCTCATACTATGGAGATGGCTCGTGTGGTATTATATCACTCTGGAAAAACATAGACTTTTTTTAATGTCTTTGTCCTCTTGAAAATGTTCTTGATGTGCATATATATATATTATATATGTCATTTCTTCCCAGCTCACTAGAAGAGAGACAAAATAGATCATATTTACAAAACAAAACAAAAACACAAATAACACTCCCTTTTTAATATTAGGGTGTTCACACTTGTAATTTTGTTCGCTTGGTGCGTTTGATCCGGACCAAAAAAAAAAAAATTGTCCAAATTTAGTTTGCCATTTTTATCACCGAACCTAAAGGCGTTTATGACGTATTGTCTATTTTGAGACGGAACTTACCGAACATCAAAAAAACAATTATATACAATGAGCTTATAAAATGTGTAAAGGTGTCACAGCAGAGACAGGAATCCCTCCGTCACACACACAAATGATCTGCTGCGAGGAGACGCAGTCCTGATGCCTGTACCGAATGACTATAACGAGAAAAAAAACGATATGCGTGAGCACTCTGTCCTTTTTAGGGTCTCATCTTCCTGTTTTTGGTTCATTTACATGTCTTTGGTCCATGTTGCGTTCATATATCATTTGAACCGCACCAGAGTGGGTCTTAACCCATCTTTTCAGCGTTCTCGGTCCGCTTGTTTGGTGCGCATCAGGGTTCGGATGGCAGCATTCGCACATTCAAATTAACCGCACTGACAGAGCAATCGCACCAGGTTTAATCGAACCAAACATGCCAAGTGTTAACACACCCTTAAAGACATATACGTGTTAATTGTTAAGGACTTGTTTAAGACCATGTTAATTGTTTATATTTAACACAGAATAATATTTTAAGACTTACGACCTCATCAGACGTGGAACAAATATTTTGCATCAAAATTAATCTGGCCTCTGGGACAGATCTGCATTGAAGTCACATAAGTGTAATCCTGTTTATGTTACACATGCTGGTTTGAGTTTACGGACATGCTGACAACAACATGACAATTACAACATGATACAAAACTGTTAAATCCAAATAACTAAATTCATGCACAAAGAATGGGCTCTGATGTTTAGATTGACATCAAATTGTTTTCATTGAAGTCGCAAAAACTGAATTGTGTTGTGAGGGGTTCATGAAACAATCTTTGCTGAAATGTGCAACACAATCTGTTAATCAGATGGTCAGATATTATGACCCCTTCAAAGAAAGACTCAAAGTAGATAATATTTCTGTCAAATTAAATAAGACTTCAATTAGAATAGACTCTTAAATGGTATGTCTGTTTGTGCATAGGGTGGCAGTTGAGGTTGTCTCCACTGTAACCTCTGCAGATGTGATGTGGAAGGATGGTAGATTAGAGACAGGGATCCGCTCCAATGACCTGATCCCTATCCAGCACCTGGACAACCATGAGTTCTGCCCGGGAGACTATGTTCTAGACAAACGACGTATGTTCTTTTTATAACACAGTTGTCATTTTCAATATGGCTCTTAATTGTTTCATGTCTTTGTTTGTTGGAGCATGCTTATGTATCAGTAAAGTCCTTATATTAGGTTGATTACAATTGAATTGGCAAATAGATCTAACTTGATTAGATTTTGCACTTTACTCAAAATAAACCCTGTTGATTTTGGCTCCTGCAGCCCAGGCTCTTCGTGATCCAGGCATCTATGGGGTGATTCAGTCAGGTGATCATAAGGCCAGAACCTGTGTAGTCAAGTGGGTCAAACTCAATGCTGCAGGCGACAATGTTGAGGTATTTTTGATATTGTCATTAAGAGGCGTTTGGGATTGTCTATTTTCATATTGTTTAACAAATTAATCTTGTATATGTAGGTGATTGGGGAGGAGGAGGACGTTAGTGTTTATGACATTGCTGATCATCCAGATTTCCATTTTCACACAACGGATATTGTCATAAGGATCGGCAACTCTGACACAGAGGACTGTGAAAATGAGGTACATATATAATTTTGCATAGAAAATTTGAAAACTTTTCCAGGCTTATCACATTGCCGGTGTGCATTTAAGCTTGAGAGTAAAATGTAACTCCCCATTGTAATTTTTGTTATTCAATGCACCTAGTATTTTTTTATTTATTTAATGTAAAACTGTTTTTATTATTTGATATAAGTGGACAAAATGACTTGGTGCTCTTATAAGGTTGTTTGATAGTTCTACCTTGCTTTTAGCAATGTTTGAAATTTTCTCCATATAATTTTCCCAACTGTCCATGTAGAGATCTGTTGGCCAAGTGTGCAGGGTGGATCTGAGCAGTAAAGTGGAGGTTGTGTGGGCTGATAATTCAAAGACTATTGTCCTGCCTCAGGTATACACCAGTCTATCGAGACATTCAATTTTAAACAGATGAAAAGTATTTGCTACACCCACCTATGACCCTGGAACTAACACTAATTTATTCTTTCTCTCTTAGCACTTGTATAATGTAGAGTCTGAGATTGAAGAAACATATTATGACTCTGCAGAGGGCAGCAGTAGTGGTGCCTCATCTGAAGAATGGGAAGATGAGAGTGACAGCTGGGAGACAGATAATGGACAAGTGGAAGAGGAACCAGGTGGTGGGGAAACCATCCCAGTCTCCTCCCCCAACACAGGTGCCACTTCTGATGGCAAAACCCATGGCGTGCATGCTTCCACGACTACAGACTCACCAGGAGCTGTCTCTACACCTGAACTTCCTGGAGGTAATGCATCTCTTACAATTATATTGCAGGATTATAAAGTTTTAGATAAAATGTTCACTCTGGTCCATTCACATTGTTTTACAAGAGAAAAAATGGATACAGAAAATTTAGTATTTTTGCCATTTTAAGTGAGATTCCATTTTGTAGGGAGTATACAGATGGTACTCAACCAAAATGTTGTTTTTTTTTTCCAACTTTTTTACCATGGACTGTGCTTTATAATGCAGTAGCCAACTAATACCCCATATAAAAAAATAAAACAAAAGTCTTATTTGTATTATGTAATTTTCTCCTTGTGATAAAATTAAAAAAACTATAGAAATGCGAATTTTATAGGCTACACATTTGCATGGCCGTATTAAGAGTGAAAGCGTAGTTTATAGGCTACTTGAGTTAGGCTTTGCATGGGAGTATTAAAAGTAATTAGACAATAGCTTAGTGGGCTGCGTGATAACACGTGGTGCAACTATACTCAAGGCGATCCAAGTTCGAGTCCCAGCTCAAGGTTTTGGCTTCTCAAGCCAACATCAGTTTGTGGTCTAGTTTAATAATTGTCACAAATAAGAACGTTTGAAAGGTACATTGATTGATTCAATTCAATTTATTGAACACTTTTCGGAGCGTTGTTATTCATTGTCTGTCATTTTTATTAGTAGTAAGTTATGTTTATTTTTAATTGATAGGCTAGGCCTGCTTAATGACAACAACATTGTAATTATTTGCTCTTAACCGATGCAACACTGGTGTCACGTGAACGGTAGCTAGAACGCTAGTGAGAGGTGAGACCGGAGTTCCCTTTTGAACGGTCAGTCTATTGCGTAGCTATATGCTATGGGGAAACTCCTTTTCTCAGAATACTGAAGCCTTTTATATAATAACGCAGTGCTACTGCACAGCCAGCATAGTGCTGAGACTTACTCGCACACTATTGGCTGGTCAGTGGTAATTGCACGAACCTATGGCAGAGCGGCGTAACTGCGTAAACCAAACGGTGCGAAGCCCGCCATGCTGAGTGCAGAGCCCACCAGAATGGGCGGGGCATCTGCCTATAAAAGACGCTCGATTTTGCCATGGATTCAGATTTATCTCCTTCAGCGACGATCTTCGGACCTTCGCTGAACTCCCTTCTACGAAACCTTTGCCGCCTTCGCCGAAACAAGTGGAGCCAGCAGTGGAACAGCGAGCGAGCCAGCGGACTGACTGATCCAGCGCGCTCAAGTAGCCGGAGAGCTGTCGCACTGTTTCCCTGCGCTCTCCGGTGATCTTCAGGCATATCCTTTTTCTCTTTTTCATTATTTGTCTAAAAGAGCAGCGACGTTGTTGCAAATGTCGCGCCACTGCTGTGGCAAACGCAGAGCCCCTCTGCAAGATGATTGGTTCTTCTCAGTGGATCTGAAAGATGCTTACTTTCATATCCAAATAATCCCCCGTCACAGACCGTTCTTGAGATTTGCGTTCAAGGAGGCGGCTTTCAAGTATACAGTCCAACCGTTCGGGCTGTCTCTGGCCCCACGCACTTTTACAAAGTGCATGGATGCAGCACTTTCCCCTTTGAGACCAATGGGAATACCCATCTTGAACTACCTTGGTGACTGGCTCATTCTGGCCCAGTTGGAGGCGGAACTGATCTCTCACAGATCTGTGCTCCTCCCCATTTAGAATGCCTAGGACCGAATAAATACAGCCAAGAGCTCTCTGCTTCCCAGTCAGAGAATCTCCTTCCTGGGTGCAGTTATAGACTCAGCCCAAATGAGGGCGTGGCTATCGAACGAATCCTCTCTGGCTATTCAGCGACTGGGGTTCGTTCAGAGTGGGGACCAAGAGACCCCTCAGAACCTTTCAGAGGATGCTAGGCCTCATGGCCTCCGCATCATCAGTACTTACACTGGGTATGCTACACATGCGCCTCCTGCAGTACTGGCTGAAACCACAGGTTCCCCCCCAAGCTCTTGGCTCTTGGACGAGCATGGAGGGATGGTTGCATATCAACTGCCTTAAAATTAGGGGTGTAACGATATTCAAACCAACCGAAAAACCGCGATACAGAACCCACGATACGTATCGCGATTCTCTCATGGCGTACCGAACATGCCCCGCCCCCTGCTACCCCGCCCAGCCCTGTCTCATCGGACCTCATGTCTTATGTGTACACAACAAATTCAGTTTTGTAGCCTAACCACCATAATAACACCATATAATCACAAGCTCCGTGTTTTGTTACTTTCGAAAATAAGCAAGGTCTTCTTTCAAATTCTGTCTATTTGATCACGAAATTCAAACAATAAATGCCGTTTTTGCGCTCTTTGATGTGGCGTGACAGATCGCTGTACTAGCTCCTCATTTCAAGCGGCGGCCCGGAGCGCAAGTAAACGCGATCATCTCTTCCTCAGTTACAGAATAAACATGAATACCTCCTTCTGAAGAAGGTATGTTGAAAGATGCAGTATACTTATTGAAAGGCATCATAACTCGTGTAATCGCTCAATCAGTGTTTCAGCAGCGGAAAGACGTCAATAAAACAGCTTTGTCACATAGCATTATATTTACCTCAGCAGGCTAACGTTACAGTGTCCACAGCTTGTTGGTTCTTAGAGAAATGAACTCTTTCACTATATATTAGGCTATATTTTACTTAACCTGTTAATATCTTAATTATTTAATGTATGTTTAAAATATCTTTAAGGCGAGACACGGCAGGCAAAAACATCGTTTTTTTTTCACTGGTCAATTTTGAGATTTTGGGATATATGTCTTCAATATCATGTCTTCTTTCAGACTTGTGTTGAAAAAAAGTCTGAAATACACATTTAGGTCTTTATTTCACTACACTTTGTCTGTTTGCGTCTGTAGATTTCTCATAAATTCATCAAAAGTTGTCGTTATAAATCATCCCTCTGCTCCGCGATCGCGATCTGCACCCTGTCATCACACACACCGTTAGAAAGCTCTCTCTCTCCTGAACAAGACTGCCGGATCCAAATATGGTCATTTCCTTTTTATCAGCAACCAATCGCGAAAGTAAAAGGGGGGATTTTACTCTAAATGCGCAATCTCATTGGCTGATGCTAAATCTTTAAAGCACGTTTTCTCAAAATGTCTTTTCTCTCATACTCCAAGTCCGAAATCTCCAGTTCAGTAGCACCTATATACACCAAACTTTCCAGTCTTGTACCTAGTTATATTATGAAGACATTTACAGAGGGATTTGTAAATATATTATTCCTAGCCTGATTTATATAACATTTTATTCCCAAAAACATGGCAAATCATTTTTTAAGGCTATTGGCAGTATATTCTGATTTACAGGATAACAAAAGTAGATATCCATAAATCCCTCTGTAATTTTTTCCCCATCTAATATGTGAACACAATGAAAAAATCATTTTGAACCTGGCTCTGTCCAATACTCAGATTTCGTTTTTTAAAATATATGCAAAATAGCGCATATTTAATTAGACAATGCCTCATTTGCATATTTAAACATTAAATTACAGAAAACTTGTAATACATTTTTTTCTCATCTTAATGTAGGTAATCAACTGGCAAAGTTTCATGGTATTATCTGATAGTTAAAAAAATTACCCTATTCACCTGTAGTGTCTCGCCTTAATGAAAATGACAGCAACTGTGTAAATTATTATATTTCAATAACGAATTAATACATAAAAATACGAATAAAAACATAAGTTATGTTAAATGCAAAAACTGCCTTATGTTCGGTTTACATGTTTTCATACAATGTGTTGGGTGTTGATTATTATATCTAAAAAAAAAAATAGCATCTGAATTTAGGCTAAAAGTCTAGGCTCTGTTGTTAACCTTTAATGTTATAGTAATGTGCGGGCTCAAACATAGTTTACAGCATTAGCAGATCTTTTTTTAAAATCCTTGCAAAACGTTTAATTGTAATTGAATTAATTTAAAGACAAAGACACAATTTTTTCATTAAACCACTGTTTAAAAAAAAACAAAAAAAGCAATTTTAGCTTTCTAAACCCCACCCTACCGAACCGTACCGAACCGAGATGTCAAAACCGTGGGAAGAACCGAACCGTCAGTTTTGTGTATTGTTACACCCCTACTTAAAATGCTGGTGGTTTTGCTGGCCCTCAAAATCTTCCAACCACGTCTGACAGGTCACCATGTCCTGGTCCGTACGGACAACACGACAGTAGTGTCCTATATAAACCGCCAGGGCGGGCTCAGGTCGAGACGACTGTACATACTGGCCAGAAGTCTCCTCTTATGGGCAGAAAGCAACCTGCGCTCACTGAGAGTGACACGTGCCGGGCAAACTGAACACGGGAGCAGACATGCTGTCCCGGGGCAACGTGTCTCCAGGGGAATGGACCCTCCATCCCCAAACAGTTCAAATAATCTGGAACGTCTTCGGGAGGGCAGATGTCGACCCCTTCGCCTCCGAAGACAATTCTCATTGCCCAATATTTTTCTCGAAGAGCAGGGATGCGCTGGCCCATGAATGGCCCAGCCTTCCCCTTTATGCTTTTCCTCCAGTCTCGCTTCTCCCTCAGGTCATAATAAGGATCATGGAGGGTAGACATTAGCCGCGTTTCCACTGCCGGGCCAGGGCCGAGCCGTGCTAGTGCGTGCCAGGGCCAGTCGCGTTTCCACTGTCATTTCCGGGGCTTGATCGGGGCTTACTCTGGGCTAACGGACAGGATTTCTGGCCCGTCGAATACCTTGGGCCAAAGCGGGCCAGCTCGGGCTAAAGGCGTGGTCAAGGTAAAAGGCGTAGTTTATCGGTGTTAGGGAAAGTTATGGTCTGCGGCAAGATGCACATTTCACTTTTTTTATATAGCACAAAATAATCGCTGCTCGAAATGGGGAATCGCCTGTAACGTTACTGCCTGTCGAAGATACCAAAGCTCTTCTGAGCATTTGGGCAGAAGAAAGGGTACAACGTCAATTTGACGGCATGTGCAGAAACGAGGACGTTATAAAATACATCGTTGCTGAAGCTAAGCATTCAGCGAACAAAGCTTTAAGTTCGGGAAAAAATAAAAAAGTTGCGGACGCAGTACGAGGCGATTAAAACGCACAATGGAAGCCGAGAGAAGGAACTTTCCATGGTTCGATTTAATGGACAGTGTGCAAAAGGCCATGGTCCTGTTATATTTATGTTCTTACTGTAGTATAATATAGTTGTACAGTGTTCTTTTGAAGTGTTGCGTCTGCTGAGTAGGCGGAGTTTGAATCGCAAGGCTCGCGAGTTCTGTGAGAATGACGCGAGATCACATATATACGCGGCAATAGAGGAAAGAAAGAAGAGATGTGGTTCGCGACGAGTTGTATTGTGAGTAAATGCAGCAAGGTGCATAAATAAGGCCATAAAGTTATAGATCGACAATATAGCTGGTGAGCAGTTTGGTAATTCATATGTGATGGGCGGCTGATGTTGTGTGATCGCTTCTGAGGTTGTTGGATTTCTGTGGTGAATACTCGCGCGTGCGTCATTGCAGACTAAGCACACACGTTATCTACATTTGTCCAGCTGACCATATCACATAAACCCATCACACGAACACACACTGAACATCACAGCACACGAAGCTACAGGCCTTTTGAACATCATCATATAACCCTATCAGGACCAGACGGCATCGCGTCTGAGGACCGACGTTTCTGCATCCTTCTTCATTAAGTGGACTTCCTCTGGAATACTTGGGACTTCTTAAACTGAGTACACTTACTTATTACCACCACTTCGTTGCCCTCTCTTCATATAGTTGTATCTTTGAATATAACCATTGTTTTTTATTGTTTGTTTATTTTACGTAGGCCTACGCTGATTATCGTGATATTTACATTTTGTTGACATTGTGAGAAAATGTATCAATCAATACAGTGAGTGAATTTGATCTTTGGCTCTGGTTTTTACTCCTCTCCTAGTTACTGGACATTAATTGTGTATTAATACTCTAAGTTGATTTAGAACCGTAATAGCAATCAGTGCATTCTACAGCCTTCAATACATTTTATGGTCCTTCGAGCCGGATCTATAACCACCTTAGCGATGATGTCCAGAACTAGTTAACAAACAATAAAAAACAATGGTTATATTCAAAGATACAACTATATGAAGAGAGGGCAACGAAGTGGTGGTAATAAGTAAGTGTACTCAGTTTAAGAAGTCCCAAGTATTCCAGAGGAAGTCCACTTAATGAAGAAGGGTGCAGAAACGTCGGTCCTCAGACGCGATGCGGTCTGGTCCTGATAGGGTTATATGATGATGTTCAAAAGGCCTGTAGCTTCGTGTGCTGTGATGTTCAGTGTGTGTTCGTATGATGGGTTTATGTGATATGGTCAGCTGGACAAATGTAGATAACGTGTGTGCTTAGTCTGCAATGACGCACGTGCGAGTATTCACCACAGAAATCCAAACACCTCAGAAGCGATCACACAACATCAGCCGCCCATCACATATGAAATACCAAACTGCTCACCAGCTATATTGTCGATCTATAACTTTATGGCCTTATTTATGCACCTTGCTGCATTTACTCACAATACAACTCGTCGCGCACCACATCTCTTCTTTCTTTCCTCTATTGCCGCGTATATGTGATCTCGCATCATTCTCACAGAACTCGCGAGGCTTCCGATTCAAACTCCGCCTACTCAGCAGACGCAACACTTCAAAAGAACACTGTACAACTATATTATACTACAGTAAGAACATAAATATAACAGGACCATGGCCTTTTGCACAGCCGCCCCCAAATTTGGTATGCAAATTTGCCATTAGTAGGGTCTATGAGGAACTCTCTGAATCTGGGGGTGATATTGGCAATTCAATCAACTTAGCTACTGGTCTTGTGTACGTTTGATCTTTCACTTTGACCACTGCTGTTCTGACTCTCCCATCTGAACTTGGAATGGCAGAAGAGACAGTACCAACTCTCCAAAGCGCTCTTGGAATCTGCTCGTCAACGATAAGTACTACAGTACCAACTGCAATATTCTCTTTCTCTCTGCCATTTCTGCCTTGACTGCAATGTGGGTAAAAAGTCATGAATAAAATGCTTCCAAAAATGATCACTCAGAACCTGACTATGTCTCCATCTTTTCCTACTGAGTAATTCTGAGTCTGAATAGACAACTTGAGGCAAGGAGGAGTCAGGCCGCCCCATCAGCAAGGAATTTGGTGTTACTGGGTCTGGATCTGCGATGTCGCTAGAGACATAACCCAAGGGTCTAGAATTAAGGATGCTCTCAACCTCGATCAGAATGGTTCTTAATACCTCCTCGATAACTGTCTGTGCGCTTAAGGTGGTTCTCAAGGCTGTCTTTACGGACCTCACTTCTCTTTCCCATGAGCCGCCGAAATGAGGTGCACTTGGTGGGTTGAACCGGAATCTGATTTGTTCTTTGGCCAACTGGTCTCTGATACTGGGCTGAATCTGAGAGAAGGTGTCCTCCAGCTCTTTACATCCACCTCGGAAATTTGTTTCCTGATCCGAGAGAAGCTCATAGGGTTTCCCTCTTCGGGCAATGAAACGCCTGAGAGACAGCAGGAATGAATCTCCATCCATGTGATCCAACAGATCAAGATGTACGGCTTGAGTAGTGAGGCACTTGTCAAGTCAAGTCAAGTCATCCTCATTTATATAGCGCCTTTAACAACGCAGATTGTTTCAAAGCAGCTGTACAGAGATAAACATATAATTTAAGGTAACAGAGATTGGTTTAGTTTAATAGGTTCTTGAATAATGTTTTTTCCAGCTAAAGTTAGTTTTGATTGATTCACTTCCGTCTAAATGATCATTTGTTATTAAATTAAGGGCCGCTAAGACAACACACCGTTCTCTCTAAACAGACTTTAAACGTGAACCTGTGATAGACGCTGATGGCGTTCACATGCGCATTAAGAATTGATTCTATAGTTATGTACGTTTGAATATATGTGCGCAGGTTTGTAATTCCTTGCAAACCATGCCTACACAAACTACTTGTCTATAAATTTTGATGCAGAATTTTATTTTATCTTATCATTTCGGGTAGGTACGCGAACCGAAAAATTCCACTAGGCTTTATCTGTAGAGTGGTATAGGGATCCTCCATAGGGAGAGGCTAGTTGGCACTTCAGCACTGCATTGTCATCGGGTCCAGGCGAAGGTCCTTCGTCAGATCTGGAAACGGCCTGGATCCGGCAGGCTGCGGCAAAACCTTGGGATAAACAAAGACACTAATATTAGCGTAGATGCCATTCTTCTTATGATGTAACGAGTACATCAGGATTTAAGGGAAGTGTTCCCAGTTCCGGCTGACCTAATCTAAGCAGCCTAGTATTGAATTATAAAAGTCTATAGAGTGTTATGTGAATGCTAGGTCAAAGAGATGTGTTTTTAGTCTAGCTTTGAACTGACAGATTGTGTCTGCTTCCCGGACAATGTTAGGAAGATTGTTCCAAAGTTTTGGTGCTAAATAGGAAAAGGATCTACCGCCAGCAGTCGATTTAGATATTCTAGGTATTATCAACTGGCCAGAATTTTGAGATCGCAATAGACGTGAAGGACTATAATGCGTTAAGAGCTCGCTCAAGTACGGCGGAGCTAAACCATTTAGTGCTTTGTAAGTAATCAGCAATATTTTAAAATTTATACGATGTTTAATAGGGAGCCAATGCAGTGTTGACAGAACCGGGCTAATATGGTCATACTTCCTGGTTCTGGTAAGAACTCTAGCGGCTGCGTTTTGAACTAGCTGTAGTTTGTTTATTAAGCGTGCAGGGCAACCACCTAGCAGAGCATTACAATAATCTAGCCTTGATGTCATGAACGCATGAACTAATTGTTCCGCATTTGTCAGTGAGAGCATATGGGGTAATTTAGATATATTTTTAAGATGGAAAAATGCGGTTGTACAGACACTAGACACGTGACTTTCAAATGAAAGATTGGTATCAAAGAGCACACCCAGGTTCCTAACCGACGACGAGGACTTAACAGAGCAGCCATCAAGTGTTAGACGGTATTCTAGGTTATTACGTGTGGAAGCTTTTTGTCCAATAATTAGAATCTCTGTTTTTCCAGAATTTAGTAGTAGGAAATTACTAGTCATCCAATTTTTCATTTCAACTATGCATTCCGATAATTTTATGAATTGGTGAGTTTCATTAGGTTTGGAAGAAATATAGAGCTGAGTATCATCAGCATAACAGTGAAAGCTAATTCCATGTTTCCTAATGATATCTCCTAAAGGTTGCATATACAGAGTAAAAAGCAGCGGTCCGAGAACTGAGCCTTGTGGTACGCCATACTGAACTTGTGATCGATAAGACATCTCTTCATTTACTGCTACAAACTGATAGCGGTCAGATAAATATGATTTAAACCATGCTAATGCAATTCCACTAATGCCAACATAGTTTTCTAGTCTATCTAAGAGAATGTTGTGGTCAATGGTGTCAAATGCTGCACTAAGATCAAGTAACACTAATAGAGAGATACAACCACGATCGGATGATAAGAGCAAATCATTTGTGACTCTAATGAGAGCAGTCTCAGTGCTATGGTGCGGTCTAAATCCTGACTGGAAATCCTCGCAGATATAATTTCTTTCAAGAAAGGAACATAGCTGTGAGGATACTGCTTTTTCTAATATCTTTGATAGAAAAGGTAGATTTGAGATCGGCCTGTAACTGACTAATTCTGTAGGATCAAGTTGCGTTTTTTTAACAAGCGGTTTAATCATAGCCAGCTTAAAGGTTTTTGGTACGTATCCTAGAGACAAAGACGAATTAATGATGTTAAGAAGAGGATCTATGACTTCTGGAAGCATCTCTTTCAATAGTTTAGTCGGTATAGGGTCTAACATACATGTTGTCGATTTAGATGATTTAACGAGTTTGCAAAATTCTTCCTCTCCTATAGCAACAAATGAATCAATTTTTTCCTCAGGGAGACTACACTGCACTGTCTGATGCGATACTGTAGTAGACGGTTGCATAGTTATAATTTTGTCCCTAATATTATCAATCTTATAAGTGAAGTAGTTCATAAAGTCATTACTGCTGTGTTTCTTGGAAACTTCTGGGCTTGAAGCTTTCTTTTTCGTTAGTGTAGCCACTTTTTCAAATAAATACCTAGGATTATGTTTATTTTCTTCTAATAGGGTTGAAAAATAAGCAGATCTAGCAGCTTTTAAAGCCTCTCTGTAAGCAATCGAGCTCCCCTTCCATGCAATCCGAAATACCTCTAGTTTTGTTTTCTTCCAGTTGCGCTCCATTTTTCTGGCTGCTCTCTTAAGGGCCCGGGTGTGCTCGTTGTACCACGGCGTTGGACTATTTTCTTTAATCTTCTTTAAGCGCAACGGAGCAACTGTGTCTAAAGTGCTGGAAAGGAGAGAGTTAAAAGTTTCTATTGCAATATCTAGTTCTGCTAAGCTATCTGGGATGCTGAGATGATGAAACTGATTAGGAAGATTATTGATAAAGCAATCTTTAGTGGCAGAAGTGATAGGTCTAACATATTTGTAACACGGAGTCGGCTTTGCAGCCTTGGCTAAATGTAATTTACATGAGACTAGATAATGATCTGAGATGTCGTCGCTCTGCTGTAGAATTTCAACAGCATCAACATCTATTCCATGTGATAATATTAGATCTAGAGTATGATTACGACAATGAGTAGGTCCTGACACGTGTTGTCTAACTCCAATAGAGTTAAGAATGTCTTTAAATGCCAATCCCAATGCATCTTTTTCATTATCTACATGTATATTAAAATCACCAACGATTAGAACTTTATCTGCAGTCAATACTAATTCTGATAGAAAGTCAGCAAATTCTTTGATAAAGTCTTTATGATGCCCTGGTGGCCTGTATACAGTTGCCAGCAGAATTCTCAAACTTGATTTATCATTTACATTATATATTTTTACATTAAGCACCAACACTTCAAAAGAAGTATATTTAAAACTAGATTTTTTAGTGGTTTTGAAAATATTACTATAAATTACAGCAACACCTCCCCCTTTGACTTGTATATGACACCCCACCTTTTCTCAGTGCGACGACCCACCTTCACCATCAGTGGTCCAAAACAATCTACTCCGGTGGAGTAAAAAGGAGGTTTACACAATTGCAGACTTGAGGGGGGTAAGTCTGACATTCTAGGAATCATTGGTTTGCCTCTCCACTTGTTACACTCAAGACAGTGGTGCTGATGTCTTCGAATAGCTTCTCTTCCCCGCAAAATCCAAAACTTGCGCCGCAGTTCGGCATACACTCTGCCAGCTCCCGGGTGGTGCAATTGTTCATCGTAATGCTTGATTAGGAGCTTTACTGCGGGATGATTCTGTGAAAGAACGATAGGGTGTAGAACTGCATCACTCAATCCATGACACCTACGAAGTCTTCCTCCTACTCTAATCAAGTCTAGCTCTTTGTCATACTCAGGAGCAAGCTTAAGAAGTCGGCTATGTACAGAAATGTCTTTCCCTCCCTTGAGTAAAGCAAATTCGTCAGGAAAGTCTTGCATCTGACATTGTCTTAGGATAGACAATTCTGCCTTCTGAAACGCATCTGCACTCGGTGAATCTGTGTTGCCAGCCGTCCCATGAAGGACTCGCGCTGTAGCTTCTAGTAACTCAGTATAGCTACTAAATTGACTAGGATCAGGTTCAACTTGCAATTGATGTTCAGTCAACGAGCCGCAAAACACAGATTTCTAAAGTTCCTGAACTTCTTCGTGGGCCTTTCCTTCTGGGGCCTTAGGCCAACAGCTGCTAGACTGCATCAAGAAAGCTGGTCCTTGTTTCCATCGTGTTTCTTCAGCTAGCTGAGCCAATGACAACCCTCGCGTAATATCATTCGCAGGATTAGCTGCAGAATTGACACAGCGCCAAGCTCCAGGGTCAGACAACTCTTGAATTTCTGTGACTCTAACTCCTACGAACACTCGATATCTGCACGAATCAGACTGTAGCCAAGCAAGAACTGTAGTCGAGTCAGACCAATAGACAAATTCAGAGATCTCTAGAGTTAGCTCTTTCTTCAAGACGTCTCCTAGCTGCGCTCCTGTCAATGCAGCACAAAGCTCTAAACGAGCAGTGGAGATCTGTTTCCTTGGAGCAACTCGTGACCTTGCCACCATGAAGGAAACCTGCGTATTGCCCTGATCATCTTCAGAACACAAGTATGCTACAGAGCCGTACGCCTTTTCAGACGCATCACAAAACACATGCACACTGCGGCTCTTGACAGGATACTGAAGACTGGAACTGTAGCATCTTGGCAGGTGAATCTGAGACAATTGTGGAAGCTCGCTCTCCCACTGATGCCAAATGTCTAGTAAACCGGCTGGTAGATTAGGATCATCCCATTCTCGTTTCTTCTCCCACAACAACTGCACGACAATCTTGGCTCTTGTGGTATACGGAATGAGATATCCAAGGGGGTCGTACAGCTTGGCTAAAGTGCGATAGATGCTCTGTATCGTAATTTCACCATCCTCCCTCTGGTAAGATTTGTATACCAATGTGTCTGGTCTACATTGCCATATCAATCCAAGGGCATTCTCCTGCGGATTGGCCATTTCTTGACTGAGCTGAATCTCACCACTCTTCGATTTCAACTCAGCAGAAAGGTGGTGAATAACCTTGGGGATGTTACTAGCCCATTGCCTCAATTCGAATCCACCGTCCATAAGATGACTCGTCAATCGGTTTACCAGCTGTAGAGCTTGAGCTTCAGTAGAGACACTCTTGAGACAATTGTCAACATAGAAGCTACGCTCCACCGTTTGACGTACTTCATCAGTAGCTTCGAGATCCACCTTTGCATGGGACTGAAGTGCGTAGGTAGTACAACAAGGGCTACATGCAGTGCCAAATGGCAGAACTTGCCACTGATACACGATGGCCGGTTCAGATGTTTTTCCATGACGGCACAAAAAACGGAGGAAAGGTTTATCTTCGTCAAGGAGACGGATCTGATGGAACATACCCTTCACGTCACTGCAGATGGCCACGGAATGTTCTCGAAAACGGAGGAGAACGCCCAACAAGCTGGCACTTAAAGTCGGACCGGGGAAAAGATGGTCATTGAGAGACTCACCCTGATACTCAAAAGAACAATTGAAGACAATACGGTTCTTCGCATTGTGATGAACCATATGATGTGGTATGTACCACGCCTTGGAACTCGGATCACATTCTGCAGATGTCAATGGGGTGACATAACCCGCTTGCAACAGTTTCTGAATCTCTGATTCGTAAGACTCAGCCATACTAGGCTCTCTAACTAGTTTCCGCTCTGTGCTGCGTAACAGAGCCATGACTGCCTCTTTGGGTGCATTCAGAGATGGAGGCGACTCTTTCCAGAGTAGAGGAGTGGCGTACCTTTTGACACCATTCACATCGATCCGGATGGTTTTCTCTTCTAGAAGGCGGATAGCTTCTGCATCCTGTCGTGATCGACTGACTACTTTCTCAGATGGATAAGGAAGGGTATCCAGCTGCCAAAGTTTTTCAACTTGACGGAATAGCTCAGCTTCAGGAGAAACACAAGAAATGAATAAACATTCTTGAGGCTGCCAGTGAGGCTTAATAAGACTTGAGGGACCTTGCAATGTCCAGCCAAGCATCGTATGAACCTCCGCTGGACCTCCAGGAGGACCCTATCTCACTGGCTCCACAGGGGTTATCAAGTGAGGATAATCCAAGCCGATAAGTACCAAGGGCTGCGCTTCGTGGATGTCATGCAAAGGTAAATCACGGAGATGGCGATATCTTCTTTGCAAGTCAGAGATGGGGTAAGTATGTTGAACCAGGGCTAGCTCTTTTGCGGTAAAAGCACCCTTGACCGGGTAGGATTTGTCAGGGTGTGAAACAGGTGCTATGGAGAAAGATACAGATCTACCATGAATGGTTTGAACATCCTGTCTCACTGTGCGCAGAGCCAAATCTTCAATTTCACCTTGAAGGTCTAGACGTCGAGCAGCTTCATTCAACAAAATAGTACGCTCAGATCCGTTGTCTAGCACAGCATAGGTTTCTAATGACTTATCACCATTCCGAATGATTACTCGACTTAACTTCAGTAGCACTTGCTTGCCACTCGTAGGCCGATCCAAGTACAGGGTCTGAGAAGCAGGGCTTACTAGGCTTTTCTCCGATGTCTGGTTATTACCTTTACTCATCCCATCAGCGTTGGCATTGACTTCATGAAGAACATCAAGATGCCTCCGTTCACACCGCTTGCACTTCGCCTTTAACGTGCATTTAGATGAAGAATGCACTCGTCCACAACGCCAACATCTACGTCCCGTTCTAATCCAACTCTCAATCTGCTCCTTAGTTTAGAGTTTGAAGTTGGAGCACTGATTTATGTAGTGCTGAATGGTATCACAGAACGGACAATACTTTTTTGACTTCTCCTGTGGTCTTTCTGAGTCCATGTATTCAGTCTTTTGGGAGCTCTACCAAACCGTCTTTTTGCTCTCTTCCATGTAAAACAGTAGTCATCTTACGGGGCACAAAACCAGTTCGCTTGTCTTTATGAACACTATGTTTCACTTGCTCAGGATAGGACCCATACTGTGTTCCTTCTACCTGCACACGAACCTCATATTCCAGCCAGTTTGCGAAATCAATCAGCGTTGGAATAGGTGTCTGAATGGGGTTAATGAATCTCTTGAAGTTAGCTTTTAGGTCGTACGGCAACTTGGCTAAGAGACGAGAAACATGAGAGCCACATTTCAGTTCAGTCCACCCTGTGCTACCTAACTGGTTTAACATTCCAACCAGTGCTCGGACACGAAGGGCAAATGCCTTGAAAGACTTCACATCCCCGCTCCTAATATTGGGCCCATCCATCTAAATTAGTGATCCTTTGCAGTGCCAATTGATGTGGCTGCCCATACATATCAGTGAGCGCTCTCATAGTGTCACTGAATGGAGTGCGACTGTGACTATACGAGTCGGCGACAAGTAAAGCATCTTCCAGCTTAAGGTGGTCCATAAGTATTTGGAACTTAAAAGACTCAGAAGCGTCTTCAGGAAGAACGTTGTTTAACGCAAGCTTAAGACGAGCAAATTCTCGAGGATCATCCCGAACGAAATGAGGGATTGTAGGAGTCGGCCCTCTATATTGCATTGATGGTGGATACACATGACGATACATATTAGAGTGTCCAAGCGAATGGTGAGAACGGTCAGCGGAATGTAACTGTACATTATCTTGACTGTACTCTTGCCTCCAATCGACTGGAGAATGATCGAAATGATCCATAGAGGCATCCTTATTCAGACGCTCTCTTGAACGACAATGATAAGAGTCCATTGCTGGTCGATAGGCATCATGATACTGCATACTGGACCGCAACATTGCTGGATCATCTGGACATTGCTGACGAATATCAGATGAATGAGATGGGCGCAGTGGAACATTGGCACTATGATGGTGGTCACACCGTGGCAAGTCATTCTTACTACTATGTGGATCATTATACGAAGGGGTCGACATACCTGAATTGAGCGGGCTATCACTAAGCCGGCCTACTCTCTTTAGACTGTCTGTAAGCTCCTCAATGAGATCTCGCTCACAACTGCGAACTGTAAGGAGGGATTCATCTCTAGGTGGAACCAAAGGAGTATGTACTGTATGGCCAGAGTTTCCATCACTCTGCACTGCCTCCTGCATACCAGTAGACTTTGGTGTGGATGACACCACAGCTCCTTCACTCATAATCTGTTGCTCAGCTAATGTAACCTGGGAAGCTAACACAGGAGAGTTAACAATCATATCAGATATGCGTTGCATGTCCTGCCTCATTCGCCTGTTTTCCTCCCTCATTTCACACATAAAACTAAGCATATCAGACTGCTCATCTGCAAGTGCAAGCTGTTTGTGAGGATAACTAACCTCATAGTCACGCAAATGTGTTGGTTGTCTTGTTTCTCTACGAGGACGTACAACCTCTGGCTCTATAGCTTCCTCACTAGTTCTGGACATCATCGCTAAGGTGGTTATAGATCCGGCTCGAAGGACCATAAAATGTATTGAAGGCTGTAGAATGCACTGATTGCTATTACGGTTCTAAATCACCTTAGAGTATTAATACACAATTAATGTCCAGTAACTAGGAGACGAGTAAAAACCAGAGCCAAAGATCAAATTCACTCACTGTATTGATTGATACAGGCAGTGTGCCGGGTCACAGTCCCTCTGTTAGTGGCGAGACAAGTCGGGACACTATAGCAGCCACGGCCGGTGAGTTAATATACATGCTATCTTCCTAACTAAAAAAATAAATAAATTCATAATACCCCCTGAAATGGGTTAGGTTGTATGACGTTTGATCCAGAAAGGCGTGTTAAGGGCGGGGTTTAGGGCAGCGCTGCGGGGCTACTGGCCTGGCAGTGGAAACCCAAGCCCGGTGCTTGAAGCCCGAGGCCACTGGCCCGGCTCGGCTCGCTGTTAGCCCTGGCCCGGCCCTGGCCCGACAGTGGAAACGCGGCTATTCAGTCCTACTAGTGGGCCCTCTCTGGCGGACCCAACCTTGGTTGATTCAGCTGCTCACAGCAGTCCCATGGCCAATACCCCTGAGAAAATACCGTCTCTCCATGTGTTGCCTCTCGACGGGAGCTAGTGGACCTCCCAGCGAGTGTCCTATGCACAATCAGCGAGACTAGAGCTCCGTCTACAAGACGCCTCTATGCTCTTAAACGGTCTGTGTTCTCTGGCTGGTTTCGTTTCTCCAAGAGCTGCTGGATGCAGGCCGTACTCCATCCACGCTCAAGGTCTACGTGGCAGCCATTGCAGCCTTCCATGCACCGGTTGGCCAGACAATAGGGAAAAGCGACATGATTGTTCGCTTGCTAAAGGGAGCAAGAAGGCTTAAACCCTCCACGCCCTCTTACTGTGCCCTCCTGGGACCTATCGACGGTCCTTCGGGCCCTCAAGGGACCCCTCTAAAACCGCTCTAGCTCAAAACTGCACTTCTGCTAGCCCTAGCATCAGTTAAGCGAGTGGGGGACCTTCAAGCGCTCTCCATCAGCGCTTCCTGTCTGGAGTTTGGCCCGGGCGACTCTAAAGTCATCCTCAAACCAAGACACGGCTATGTGCCCAAAGTGCTTTCAACCCCGTTCAAAGCACAAGTAATCACACTCTCTGCTCTTCCCAGATTGGAAGACGAACAGCAATTACACCTACTCTGCCCGGTCTTAGCTCTGAGGATATATGTTGAGCGCTCCGCTCATTACAGACAGTCGGAGCAGCTCTTTGTGAGCTTCGGTGGTCGCACCTAAGAGCTTCCGATTACGAAGCAAAGATTATCCAGATTGCTGGTGGATGCTATCGCTTTAGCATACGCCTCTATGGGCCTGCAATGCCCCATAGGGTTAGAGCTCACTCCACTCCCGGCTGGTCCTCGCCGTCTAACTTTGCCAGGTTTTAAAACTTGGAAGTCCCTGCACTGCAGGCACATATCCTTTCTGTGTGATTGAAGCCGGCTCTGTGAGCCTTGCCCATCATACTTTGGGTCTGTTGCCCGTACAACACGTCATGTCAAAGGCCCTTGCTTTGGACCCTTATACAAGCGTCCCAACTTGGGTATCAACATGTCGTTGCGCTTATCATAGCACGGCTTGATTGGATTGGTTCCCCATAGCATATAGCTACGCAATATGACTGACCATTCGAAAGGGAACGAGCCCTTTTAGCCTACAGGCCTATTAGCCTACAGGTTTGCATAGAGTTTGTTTATTCCCTGTGCAATTTTATGTAAAATGAGGAATACAGAATCTTAGATTTGTTTCATATAAATAAATTGCAGCGTCACTGTGTACAATTCAAACATGAATAGTAAATAGTGCAAAATAAATTCAGAACAGAGTTTTTCTTGCAGACCAACTGGATCTCTTTCAGCAAGTTTCTTTTGTCTTCCTCACTGACAAGCGCCGAGTCTCTCTCGAAATTAAACATTTAGGGGAGGTGTGTTAAATCATTAAGTGTTAAATCAAACATTTAACACTTTATTAAAGGTGTTTCAATAAACAAGTTTTTATAAACTTTACAAATATGTACATAATTGAAAGCCAGTTGCAATTATGTATAAACAAAGCAAATGAATGGTCAGTTGAAAATGGTTTTAGATTCTCTAAAACTAAAACTGTTTTTATTGCATTTTGTCTTTTGCGGTCCTTGCATCATGATCCACAACTATTTATTTACTGAGAGCCCATCAAAGTTGTCAAAGAAGCTACATTTTTAGGTTTACTAGTATGGGATGATAGAATGACTTTTATTCCCCACATAAAGTATCTAAGGAACAGATGTCTAAAAGCATTGAATATTATTAAGGTACTAGAAAAAACTAAACGGGGTGCTGATTGCACAGTTCTTTTGCGGCTATATAGACTGTTGGTCCGTTCCCGGCTGGATTATGGGAGCATAGTTTATAGCTCTGCTAGAAAATCATATTTGGAAATGCTAGGTACTGTTTACCATCAAGGATTGAGACTTGCCTTAGGAGCTTTCAGGACCTCTCCAGTTCAAAGTCTATACACAGAAGCAAATGAACCATCTCTTCAATTTAGACGCTTGATTGCATCCCTTCAATATGCAATCAAGATAAAGACAAATCAACATAATCCAGCGTACAAGTACATTTTCTACCCACAATGTTTACATCTGTATGATGCTAGACCCAGTTATATCAGACCCTTTGGAATACGAATAAGACCTCATATAGAAAACTTGGATATAAATCTTGACAATCTAAGCCAGATTCACTTCTGTCCTGTTCGTAAAAGTTATCTATCAATTTGGAATTGTCCTGTGAATGCCAAATCCTACCCTCGGACATAAATCCCTTTTCAACCGATATATATATATATATGAGAGAAATGGCAAGCAGAATAGGTAGAATGTCAAAATAACACATTATTTAAAATAAATTCTATGGTTGGTAAAAGATGTCTACTCTTTTAAATCAAGACACGACCAAGTTGTATTTACAAGGTGTTGGATAGGTCATACTAGACTGACTCAAGGGTGAAGAAACACCAAAATGTCAATACTGTCTTACCAACTTGATTGTGAAACATATACTTTATGACTGCCCAATCTTTAATGTTACGAGACAGCGCTTTTTATCAGGACGTTATTATTTATGGATCCAGAAGTTTTTATTTATTTATTTGTTTAAAGTTTTTGGCACAAGTATATTTAAAGAATATTTTATAGAATTGTACTCATTGTGTACATTGACACAATTTTTTTTTTCTGAGTTGAATTTTATAAAATATTTGTATTTATGATATTATGTTGTTAAATGTTTAATATGTATCTGCCGTGTAATATGCTGATATGGCAATACACTCAAATACTGCTAATAAAAAATAATAATAAAAAAATATAGCTGCAAGCAGCAATAAACGGGGTTCAAGCATTTAAGACCTTCATGCCAACTATGCTGTTGGGCTCTAGGCCGAACCGAAATGTAGGTCTGAAACCATAAAATATCCATGATGGAGGATACGCAAATGATATAAATCTGTAGTTCCAGTCAAAATCAGTTGTTTTCCATATCTACACAGTTTTGTGAAGTATCTACTTTGTGCACACAATATATAGACATGTTACTCACAATGTAATACAGGCAATTTACCATAGGAAAAACATGTTTTTTAAGCTTTTTAACAGTTATAGCGCCACCTACGGTCCGATCTCCATAAATGTTTGCATGCTTGTTTACTATGTTATGTCACATATGCCCACCAATTTTTGTGAAGTTCCGAATTTCCGTTTAGGATATAGGCTTTCGACTGCATTTTTCCACGCCCATTTTCTAAATGACCCATTTATAGCCATCCAAATGCAAAAGTTCTACTTTTTTTATAATTATTGATTTAGAGAGTCCAGAGAATTGTCCTAGACTGGTTTGGTTCCGATCGGGCAAAAAACCTAGGACTAGTTCGCAAAAGTACGTTTTTAACATAATTGCAAATATTTAATGAACGATTCGATTGACAGCAATGGTTCTTGAGGCAAAGTTGTTCAGTATGAGTTATGTTCTATCAAATGATATGCATATTGTGTGGATGTCTGCAACACCACGTGATTACAGAGCCGTAAAACTCATTAGTGCCAACTAGTGGCCGATTTCTTTCAAAATTCTTACAGACCTCTAGGGCCATGAGTCAAACATGCCCATCGAGTTTCGTTCCGATCGGCCTTCGTTAACTGTGTCTAATAGGTGCTCAAACTTCATTGGCCGATGGCGGCCATGTTTTTTGAGATACGCCAATGTCCTCATAAACATACATGGCACCTTGGACCAAGACACTGCATACCAATTTTCAAGTCAATCAGACTAACGGTCAGGTGGTCATAGCCCTTTTTATGTTTTTTTGATGTTATAGCGCCACCTACTAGCCAATCGCCGCAATGTTTTCCACGTGACCAAAGATAAAGCCCAAACACAGGTGTTCCAAATTTGGTGAAGATATCTCATTCCTTTGACGAGTTATAGCCATTTTAGTACAATAGGCTCCGCCTACAACGTTCATTTTGCGCCCCCTAGCGACTGTGGATCAAAATTAAAAAAAAATTCCGATAATTATTGATATTCAGACTCCAGAAAACATTTCTGCACTGGTTTGGTTCCGATCCGGCAAAAAACCTAGAACTAGTCCGCAAAAGTAGGTTTTTGACAAAATTCAAAATGGTGGAAAAACTTGCATACCGGAAATGAAAGGCCAATCTGGGTCATACTCTCTCAACCTCTCCTCGATTTTTGGGCAAGTTTCTTTACCCTATGGCCAAGTTTCAAGTCTGCACGATTCGTTTTACGGCGGAATAATAATAATAATTAAAGCTGCAAGCAGCATTTATCGGGGTTCAAGCATTTAAGGCCTTTAAGCACATAAGCATTAAAGACATTAAGTTTTATTTAGCAAGCATCTAAACACTTAGAAAACGTAGGAAACCAAAAGTAAGTTATAAAAGATCATATAAGAGATTCAGTCAAGAATCATTTTGTACAAACGTAAATAATGTATGTTGGGTTGATGTTTATAAGGAAGTTCATCCTGATAATGCATTTTCAGCATTTGAAAGATTATTGTATCTATTAAAAAGTGCAGTGAAGAATGTTATAGGACACCATGGATTGTCAATGAGTTGAAATTCATTATGTTTGAGAGAGATGTGGCAAAGGGTACAGCAAACAGAACTGGGAAAAAGGAGGATTGGGACGTCTATTGCAAATTAAGAAATCAAGTAACAAAGTAATAGGGAAAAGAAAATTAAAGTTTTACAAAATTAAAATGAATGTAAAAATGATTGTAAAACATTGTGGAGTACACAATGAAATAATGGATAGGAAATCAAGTCAAATTACTTTTATTGATACAGGTGACTAATTTTTAACTTTTTAAACCATATGAAATTGAATATTATTGTAATGATTTTTTCATGGTTGATAAATTAGAGAAGAAATGTTGTTTGTTCAGTTTGTCACATCTTTAATATCATGGGATTTTTCCTTTAGCTTGGTAAGATGCAAAGGTTAAATGCAGAAAAATGGTCATACTAGTCTACCATTTGATCTAGATTATGACTGGATCATAAATTATTGCTGGATAAACTGAAAAGTTACAAATTTACTTCTCATACTGTACATTGGTTTAAAAGTTAACTGTCTAACGGGATAATGTGTATTTTATAATGGAAGTTAATCAGATAAGAAAGAGTTGCAATGTGCTGTGCCTCAAGGAAGTTGTTTAAAATTATCTTCAACTTGTTTTAAAATGTGTGGACAGTCATGTATGTAGATGATAAAACATATTTACCTGCCACATCAATTAAGCAGTTGTCTACTGCTTTGGATAAGGACATTTTACCTCATCCAAAGAAAACTTTTTACCACAACAATGTGTACATGTAGCGCAACGTGACTTGATGTGCTACACCCAGTTTTAATATTCAGTAGGGCCTAATTGAATCAGAAGCAAGGAACATCTACTGGAGGGAGGAAATGGTGAAACAGGTGAGCAAATATCTGACTGAATTTTGTTCTGATTCAAAGAGTAGGGCTGGGACGGTATGGATTTTTTCTTACTGCGATTAAAACACTAGAAATGTATGTGCTTTAGCCTATTTAATGTTAAAAGCATGCAATGTGACTTTGAATATCATGTAGTGCTCACAGCTTTGTAGCTGTAAAAGCAACAATGTAAAATTCACCTCAGATCTTGAAATTAAACAAATGGAAACAAGAACCTTCAAACTGTGGACAAACAAGTGTATTCTTTGACAAAGATTGTTTTAGTTACTTAGCCTATGTATTTTTAATAATGTTTAAATGGTGTAATATTTGTGAATTTGATTATGTAGCCTATTTATCAATTTTCTTGCAAGTTCTGTCAAGATTACTTCCTGGTGCTGTGCACTCTGTGTGGGTTGACAAACAGTCTTTTCACGCAAGATAATTGTGTTAAATAAGCACGTGCAATTAAAAGCTGAGGTCCTGCTTATGGGGCTTCAAATTATAGGCTATAAGACATTTGCAATACAATTGCACAGGGTGTTTATTTTGAAATTGACTTTTAGTCGTATTTGTATGTGCGGTGTGGCTTGGACGCGGTGTCCGTCGAAAATAGACTAGGTGCCTGTCGAAAATAGACTAGGTGCCTATCTTTAGGGAAGCGCCGTGGAGAGACGCTTCTGAAACGCGCAGCGTCGTGGCTGATGTAAACAAAAGCAGTGACTAGATTGGGCGCAATCAGCTCCGGTAGCCGCGCGTCGCAGCTGTAATGCACCACAGAGTGTAAATAAGGGGTTACAGTCAATAGCCTATGAATGGAATGTTATTATGCGTCATGGAACATTGCGCTCCCAACATGCGAAAGGTCGGATTTGCTCCATCTTTTGATAAGTTTTGTTTAGAAAACCTTGAATCCATGTAAGACACAATGTCATTAGACACAATCCATGTCATTACAATCAATGAATCCATGTTATTAGACACAACGTGAACGCATGTAAAGGCTGTAGCGATAATGACTTTTATAGGGAAATTATTGACTCAAAGGGGGAATAATATTCATGAGATGATGCATATGCATTATCGTATACACAAATTAGATTATCCCGAATAGGGAATAGGTTAAACCTCATCGTATATGAATCATTAACACGATTGCTCGTATTAATTATTAATATAGGTCGGTAAAATCAGATCAATTATCAGGGTAAACTTTGATATGATTCAAACTTAGTTTATCATGCACTCGTTCGTTTACCAGCCTGTAAACATAAAAAATACCCTTCCTGTGGCCACCAGAAATTATATTTTCGTGTAAGGCACTTTAGATATTTTAATATAAATCAAGTAGAGCTTTGTAACATAAGATTGGCATTTTCAGGGACTTCAAGTTTATAGAAGAATGAGACAGATTCAATTCAAAAGATTATAGAGTTTAATAAAACCAACTAAAGATTAAATAAACTACTTAAATCACGCAGGAGTAAATATGCATAACAAAACAAACAATTAACAAAGACAAAAGAACGATTGCAATACGAAATATTGGAGAGAGAGAGAGAGAGAGAGAAATCTTCTCAGGACAGAACAGTTCAAACAGTTACTTCAAAATGAGACCCAAAGGCTTTTTAGGAAATTCTAGACAACCTTAAAAAGCACTTAATTTAGATTGTACGTTACTTGCTTTTATGGTCCCTTTGGTGTAGCTGTGTTACAAAAGAAACATAGGCTGATGTCCGGAGTTTCGTTCGGACGGAGGTAGATGTTGCGATCTCTTCAGCTCGTATGACAGATGCTTAATCTTAAATTCGTTTCGTTCGTGAGTACACTGAACGAAGGAGAATTATCAAACTGAGGTAGATAAATGGAAAGAAAAACTTAGATTAAAACGAAAGTTAGAAAGCAAACGAAGAGCTCCGGTTGGAGTTCTTGTTGAAGGAGTGAACCTCTCTCTGGCGTAGGACTGCTAGCACCGAGGAGACATGGCGCTCCTGGTTTTGAAGGCGCTCGAGACACGCCTTTCGTACGCGTCTGATCCAATCGTTTGGGAGGAGGCGTGTCGGCAAACCTTGTGGTTCGCGAAGTACACGCCTTCTGGGTCATGTGCATAGGAGATTACAAATTTAGTAATAATACACTTCTAAACTAGGATTAATAAAATATGCCTCATATTGCATTTTGGGTTAGTGATTCGATCTTATTCGATTTCTCTGATTCCAATCATACCACTCGCGGTATACCTAGGGCTAGTAAAATGCAGATACGTGATTTTTCGTGATTAAACTTATGTCAGACTGATCACATATCATAAAAGCTTACAGTTATATCAATTAGGTCACAAGGGAATCCTGAACACAACCAGAAAACATTTGTACATTTGAAACGTTACGTTTAACTACACGTGGTTCAGAATGATTGTCTCTTTGTGTGTGTGTGTGTGTGTGTGTATTCAGAGTTCGTCGCGTGGTCAGTCACGCGTTGGACTCCTAATCGTCTTCAGTTCCGTGTGTATGTGTGTGCGTCCTTCGAATTTGATGAGTTTTAAGTCTGGATTACAATGACCAGTGTGGTTCGATTACACAAGGTTGTCTGTGTTTGTGAGGTGTCGTGCCGAGGGGACACCACAGGATCTCCGGCCAGAGAGGCGCCCCTGTTGAGTCACATGTGGTAAGACAGAGGATCCTGTGATTACTTATCGGAGAAAAACGCCGCGGGGGCACTTCTGGCATCGGTAATTTAATTAAGTCCAAGCACCATTTGCTTCGTGTGTGAATCGGTGACTTAAAAAGTCCCATGACATCTGTATTTGTCACAATCTGAAGAATGGAGGAGTGTTTACTTAATTAGAATCTAGTTGATTAAAACCACATGATTGCGCTGATCATCTGATTATTGCTACATTCCCCCCTTGATGGTTCGGCAGGACCCGTGTGGGTGGCCCTCGTTGAACCATCACGACCGCATTGGTCAGGTGGCAGGAAAATCATGGAGGTCGGATGCTGCAGGTGATTGTTAGGGCTGAGGGCTCAGCTCTATGAGGTTTTCCGCGTTCTCTAGCGGGGAGTCTTCTTTCCGAGGGCCCCTACGGAACCCTCCGGACATGGCTTGGGTGAGCCTGGCTGTTGAGGCTCGCATCTCGTTGAGTCGTCGGTACAGGACGTAGGCCAGGCCCAAGGTTAGGTCGTGGCCGATGATCGTTGAAATGCACACGGCAGTGTCGGCGGCGGTCCAGGCTTGGACGACAGTTGAAGCGTTCAGGATGGGCATTCTGGACAATGCTTGGAGGGCTGTGTCAAGGGGTGTCGATGTCGATGATCTGTGACCCCCCTTCCTGAATCCATTTTTCCAGTTCTGGATCGAAAGTGAAGTTGCGATCCTTAAAGAAGGGTGGAATCTCTAGTTCGGATTGGTATTCTTCGCTCGGGAGGTGATACAAGGCTAGGTCGTCCAGGTGGAGGATGGCTCCTCGTGGGACTTGAATCCACATGGTCTGGTTCAGCAGGTTGACGCGTGTAGCGGTTTCGTGCTGGTCGTAGGTCAGTGTCGCCGCCCGAACTGGAGTGTTAACGAGCCACCGATCCCCCACGATCTCAGCTTGCGTCTCGGTGACTTGGCTGCGAGGTTTAGCATCTGCCGGGCAGCATGCATCGCTGGCCAGATGTTGCAGGCCGCAAATCCCATCAGTGTTGTCTCTTAGGAATGGTTTGCTTGGGCAGAGATAGTGAATGTCTTTGGTGAGGGTACACATGTGCAGGTTTGGGGCTAAGTACAGCTGTGTGTTGCTGTCATGGTACGCTACCGCTTCGGGTGTCCGTACCTTGAAATAAGTGTTGCTCTGCCAAAATCCTACGTTGACAATATCCTTGAGTCGGTAGATTCGGCTTGATTCTATGATGGGTAAACTCAAGAGGAATCCTACCTCTCGCTGTGCAGGGTCAACATACAGGGGAATGGCACTGCCCAAAGAGTAGGCAAGGTGGATTTGTATCGGATCCGTGGGTGTTGTTATGGCAGAAGCCAGCACGGTTTGCACCAGGCTTAGGGGTATCAGGTATGGCGGGATCCTACCCATGGCTAAGCTGTCCATGGAGAAACTTACTTCTCGGAGCATGTCGGTCATTAATGCCGTGACCAACTGTGTCTGGGCAAAGTCATTCTGGAAAACTGTGAACAGCTGTTTCATGGAGCTCACAGTTTGATTCAACATGACGCTATGAGTGTTGAGGATTGTCACGGTTCCTCTCAGGGTCTTGCCGATGGTTTTCAGGGATGCACTTTGTGTGTTGAGTTGTTCTTTTAATTGTGGAAGTTCCGTCTGAATTTCGGCTACGTGCCGTCGCACCGTGGCTATGTTAACGGCGTTGACACTTGACATACCAATGTTGAACAGCGTGCCTACGGCGGCAGCAGCTCCGAGCAACGCTCCCAGGAACCGCTTGGAATGTTTGTTGTGTCCTCCCAATTCAGCTTGGGTGACGGTCATCTTCTCGAGTTGGTTCAGCATGTGCTCAACATCGGCTTCGGCGTGGTTGAGGGCGGTTTCTGTCCATCGGGCACCTGCCCAGCTGTACTGGGCTACCGCTCTTGGGTAGTGCGCAAGGTAGACATTTCGAGGGTCGAGTCGCACGTACACTTTCTGCGTGTGCGTTCGGCAATTGGTAATCAGCAGTCCAGGTTGATCCCTCAATACAATGCCCGAGGCCGGTCCTGGTGAGATGACGTCGGCTGGCCTCTGGTCGACTGAAAGCACATGATGGCAATCCACAGCAGCATCCTGTTACAGGCAAGAGAGAGAGGTATGGAGGAAAGGGGGAAAGAGAGAAGGCACAGGTCAGCGAGGTTTGTCCCAGGTTGTGTGGGACATCTTTTCGCTGCGATGACGGCGGTTGAGTTTTAGTTTTCATTGGCCCCTTCCTGTCTGTCCCTACTAGGGGCCACATGTCTTTTGTTCTGGTTGCGGTGGACCCATTTGAGAACTGGTTCTCTCGGTCCCCGTTTTAGCTGGATTTGGTATACAACGGGGGAGAGTTTGTTCACAATTTCGTGAGGTCCCGTCCAGTGGGGCAGGAACTTCTTTGACAACCCCTTGGGTGGCAGGGCGAAACTGTAGTACAGGACTTTGTCGCCCACTTTGAGTTCCTGGTGTGATGCTTTTTGGTCGTAATATGCTTTCTGCCCTTCAGCGCTGGTTTTCAGATGTTTCTGGGCGAAAGTTGTTTTCAAGTGTTTATGGAGCTCGTCCAGGTACTGGGACGTGGTGTAGGCGGTGACGAGGTTGTGGTCTCCCGGTTGATACAACAGGTGTAATGGCAGGGTCATCTGCCGCCCGGTTATGAGTTCAAACGGGGACACCTGTGTTGATTCCTGCGGTGTGGCTCGGAGGGCCATCAGCACGAGGGGGAGTTTCACATCCCAGTCTTTCTGATTAGCCGATACGTACTTTCTTAGCATGTGGACCACCGTTCGATTCGATCTCTCTACCTGACCAGACGCGATTGGATGTTGACTAATGTGAAGCTTAGCTTGTACCCCTAGACATCTCCAGATCTTTTGCATGATCTCGGCAGTGAAGTGGGTACCTCTGTCTGAGTTGACTCTTAGTGGCAATCCGAACCGGGAGAAGATGTGGTTCATCAGGAGATATGCCGTTGTCTGGGCAGTGTCGTTAGGTGCTGGCAAACACTCTACCCACTTGGTAAACTGACACACCACCGTGAGAAAGTACTTGTTGCCTCTTGTTGACCTGGGCAGAGGTCCTACCCAGTCAATTTGGAGGTCTGACCATGGGAACGTGATTCCTCTGTGTTGCAGTGGGGCTCTGTGATTTGGGTTTTATGGTTGGAATTGACAGCAGACCAAGCATTCTCTCACATACTCTGCCACATCTTGTTGCATGCCTGGCCAGTATGCCACCTGTCTAAGTGTCTCATACGTGGCTTTGGTACCGTGGTGTCCAGCATAGGGTGTGTTGTGGGCATGCATTAGCATTACCCTCCTTTGGCACCACGAGTCTAGGCGGTGTGGTGTCTTCAGTGCCAAACCATAGAATGTTGTCCCGCACACGCAACATATGTCTGGAGTTATATAGATGTCTGAGGTATGAGTCAGCATCGATGTCTGATGGTGAGATCGGGTGGCAGGCGGGGTCAGAGAGGTGGTCAAGAATTGTCTTTATGGCAGTGTCTGTCGCTTGCATATCCGCAATATCGTTGTTGGAAATTTGCGGAGTTAGCGATAGCATTTGTGAAGCTAGTGCCGTAGGAGGCAAGGGCCGTTTGCTGCGGGTTAGTGCCGCAACAGCGGGGGTGGGTAAGGGGTTTGGGGGAGACCACAGCTCACCGTGGAGGGCGCCAGTTTTGGCAAGCGCATCGGTGTGGTCATTAAAGTCTTTGTCTTGGCTTTGCAGTTTAGAATGTCCCTTGACCTTCTTCCAGTACACGGTGACGGTGTGTTGTTGTGATGTTATCACATTCCTGGAACAGGTGTTGGTGTTTGACAGGCTTGTTGTTTGCCGTTTTGAAACCGTTTTGTTTCCAGATCCGGAGATGCTAAACAAAACTGAGTCTGTGCATATGAGAAGTGCTGTGATGTTATGGGCTGCTGCGATTTGCAGAGTTGCTGCTATCCGCTGCTACCTCTTGCTGCTACCTCTGCATATTGTGATGACTGGGGGCCCAGTTTGAAGTGTCGTGGTGGGCATGGGTGGTTGTCAACCCACAGTACCCCTGCACCTGCCTTCAGGATGCCCTCGTGGTTGTAGGAGCATCCGTCGACGTAAGCCGTGGGCATGCCGTTGCACACATTGCTGTCAAAGTACCTGTGACAGGTCAGTGGTGGCTGTTGGGGCTCTGGTGTGTTCAGCATCGTAGCAGGTGAGTTGTCAGAGCAGTTTTGACATGCAGCCAGGCCGTTTCCCAACGCTGACTTGTGATTTTGTGCATATCGGGCCTCGACATCACGTCCTTGGAGAGCCATTAACCACGTGGCTATGCGTGCATTGGTTACTACGCCATCTCGGATGCGTTGGCTGTTGAGGAACATTACGGGCTGGTGGCAAGTGTCTATTATGACTTTCTGTGCTCCAATGTAGCTGGAGAAACGCTGTATGGCCCATACTGTACAGAGCAACGCTTTTTCGCAGTCTGAGAATTTACATTCTGGAGGGAGAAGTGTCTTGCTGGCATATGCGACCACCTTCTTGTCTTGGTCGTGCCGTTGGTATAGGCCAGCACTGAGACATTGGTCAGAAAATCCAGCTTCCAGGTAGAATTCTTTTTGAGGATCGGGGTATGCGAGACAGGGAGCTGCGCATAAATGTCTTTTTAGTTCCGCCATGGCGTGTTCTTGAGCGTCTGACCAGACGAAAGGGCAATCCTTTTTCAGCAGAGCTGTGAGGGGCCTGGCGATGTCTGAATAGTTTTCGATGAACTGTCGAGAGTAATTGCATACCCCTAGAAAACTTCACAGTTCAGAGACGTTAGTGGGAGGCTTGATGTTTTGAATGGCATGGATACGGTTTGATTGTGGTTCGATGCCATGGGGTCCGATGAGCAGGCCCACGTAGTTAACCTTGGTACGACACCACTGTCCCTTGTGGAGGGCTATTTTGGCGCCGGCAGTGGATAACTGGTTCAAAACATAGTCTATTTCTTTCAGGTGGTCGGCCACCGTCGTGCTCTTCATGAGAACATCGTCTACATAAATCAGGTTACCTCTCATTCTGGCGTCTGGGCAGGCCTTGTTCAGGAAGATGTTAAACTCAGCTGATGAGTTGGCATACCCAAACGGGCATCTGTTGAAGGTGAACTGTCGGTTGCCAAATGTGAAGGCCAGCTTGTGTTGGTCTTCTGGGTGCACTGGAATGGTCCAGAATCCAGAGGCCACATCGAGTGTAGAGAAGATGGTGGCTCCTCTGATTCGGGGTATTTCCTGTTCCAGCTGTGTCATGGGCCACCGTGATAATGGCACCTGTTGATTCAGCTTTCGATAGTCAATGGTGGGCCGTCATTTCCCATTCGGTTTGAGAACGGGCCAGATGGGGGCAGAGTAGGTGCTGTTACATGGACGGATGACACCTTTCTCAAGCATGGATTCGATGATTTCCTGCACTGGTTCGTGCGAGGCAATGGGAATTTTGTATTGCTTGACGAAAGTGGGAGGAGCCTCGGGATGCGTGGGGATGCGCACCATGTGGAGGTGGGTAAGGCCACAGTCTAACGAGTCTTTGGCAAAGGATTCTTTGAACTTGTAAAGGACTTGTCTTAGTCTTTGGCGGTCTGCGTCGTCCTGAAGCGCATCAGCATCTTGTAGAATTTGCTGCACTTGAGATTCAAAGCCTTGATATGGCTCCTCTGACAGTGTGTCATCGGTCGGGTTGATTTTTAAAGGTGTAGCAGGTGCATTAGTCTGACTGACAGGCTGGTGGGAGACTGTGTACACCACGAGGTGTTGGTGCTCTATCAGCTCAGTTCTGCATACTTGGTCTTTGGTTACTGACATGACAGATGTGATGGCAATGAGTTGGAAGGGTGCTGTGAACACTGTGTTGTCAGTGTGCCCTTCAGGTGTCAGTGCAGGTGGGATGGGCCCGATGACGGGTAATACAAGTTCAAAGTCATGAAAGTCGTGGCTCACTAGCCATCCTAGCCTGTAGGATCTGGGGATGTTGATGTCCGTTGCTGTGCAGTTGTTGAACAGAATGTAGACTACCCGAGATGACACTTCTGTGAGGGGTGTGGCTTCGAGTGTGAGTCCGAGGTCCCCACATTCGGGTGAAAGTTGGAAGAAAGCCAGCGTGTGGTTTAAGATTTGGCCACGTCGCATGTTGAGCCGTACAGTGACCCCTTTAGTGTAAGCTGGTATCACTGTTCTTTTTTCGTTGATTAGGGTGCAGACTTCTGGGATGGTCTGCCCTGACAGCAGATTTTCATGATCGATGAGAACAGGTGGCTGTAAAGTCAATGGGGCCCATACCACTTCATTAAACATGTCCACATGAGCTTTGAGACGAAGCAGAACGTCTGCTCCGATGTAGACATCGTGGACCGGATCCGGTAGGATCAGGAAGTAATGGGTCAGGCACCGGTTATTCCACTTTAATTGCAAAGCACAGATCCCTTTTGCAGCTATCATGGAAGATGGATGTGCGTTGAGAGGGAAATGTGTGCGTTTGCTGGTATAAGGCAGGTCCGGTGTTTTGTCAATGATTGCATTGAATAGTGAGAGACTGATGGCTGAGTTGTCTGCCCATAGTGCTAGGATAATGTCTGTTGTGGTTATATCTTGCAGTTGCAGGTCAGTCCTGACCTGGGGGCAGTAGGTATCAGAGCCTTGGCTGGTTTTGAAAGTACAGAGTAGTGAACTTGACCCCTGATCAGCTGTTGTGACTGGGTCGTCATGTCTGGCTGAGGGAATTCCCGTGAACCCTGTGACCTGACAGTCTGGCTGAGCAGATATGCGTGGCTGGAGGGGGAGGGGTTCACGCACGTGAGTCCAAACTTGCAGGTGTTTGAAGTCCAGTAACGGCTCGAATCGATCCAGCAGGTCCTTGCCTATGAGAAATGGATAAATGTTCATTGGCGAAACGTAGACAGGGTGTACTAGGCTCATAGGACCGATTGCCAGGTGAATGGGAGCTACGTTTCTTAGTTGGATGTCATTTTGGCTGTATGACTGCACATTCAGCTCACAAGTGTGGAAGTTAAGAGTTCGATTCTGTTTTTGAGCTTCAAATTTAAGTTTTTCAAAGAGTTCAGTCGATATGAGCGTGAGATCGGAGCCTGTGTCCACAAGCGCTTCGAGTCTCACCTTTTTTTCCAAAGTGATTGTTAGGTAGAGTTTGCGTGCCACTCCTTTTTCGATCAGGTTCCCCAGGAGTTTTGGTGTGGGGTCTTGCGTGTTGATCGATAAACAGTGCGGGTATGTTTCATGTGGCTCGTTGTGGGTGCAGATCAACAAGACAGCACTGTCTGGTACCTTTGTGTGAGTGCTGCTGCAGTTTTGTTCAGGAAGTGCAGCGTTTTGTTCAGGAAGTGCGGTTGTCAGCCGGAGTGAGTGAGGGGTGATGTCAGTTGGTGATGCAACAATGACTTCACTAGTCTGTGGCTGACAAACAGTGTTCTGGGGGGCTGTCAGTTGGAGGGAGTGAGTGGTGATGTCACTTTGTGATGTAACAGCGAGTTCCAGAGTCTGTGGTTTGACAGTGTCTGTGGGGCTGTCAGTGGGAGGAACGTTGGGAGTGGAGTTGGCTTCAGGCCTAGGGTTTAGTCATGCGGTGTCTGGTTTATCCTTGTCTTCCTTGCGAGGTTTCTTTTGAAGAAACTCTCAGCACGCTCAGAAGTTCTGCAGCTTCAACCGTGGCTGTGTTGTTTTTGTTGGATTTTGGCTCCAACCGCAGCTTATCAGTGTCACGTCGAGAGGGGTCCTTCGACCGGCTCTCTGGGCTTAGTGTTCGGGGAGATGGAGGTCGGCTCCTTCTGGGTTGCCGGCCGGCTTCCCAGGTGCCCCCTCCCGTTTGGTTGTGGGAGGGGCGAGGCCGGTCCCAGAATTGCCTAGAGTGGTCGTTCTGTTGCCTTGGGCGAGCACTCCCACGACCGCGCTGACCTCTGTTGGCCTGAAACGGTCTTGACTCTCTGTTGACAGGTTTGTAAGTGGGGTGCTGTGCGCCCTCTAGGGGCAGCTCTGAGCGGTGCTCAGAGACGGGGCAGATTGTGGGGTTTTTCACAGTCTTTTCAGAGATAGTTCTTTGTTTGGTGTATGCTTTGTGAGCCAAGTCACGCAATTGTTGAATTGACATAGGCCTTGGCTCAGCCAAGACTCCCAGATGATGGGAGAGGGTAGGGTGGAGATTCCGCAGAAACAGGGTCTTGAAATTCCAGTCCTCTTCCATGCCTGGCTCATTGCGTGATCCGAAGTAGGCTTGACGGAGGCGGCCGTAATACGCTTGTGGCATTTCGAGCCGGGCTTGTTTCAGGTCCATTGCCGCTATGATACCTTGGTCTGATTCTGGATCGGAGAATTCACGAATCAGAGCTTGCTGCAATTGCTGGTAGTCCATCTTGACTGTGTCTGGTTGGCGGTCTAGGAAGTTTCTCACGTCACGGCTTGAAGTGATCCTGAGAAGATACAACTTATCCCAAGTAGTGGCGTTGGCCAAAGTTTGTAAGTGAAAATCAATGTCTTTTAAATAAGAGTGTACATCGTGACCTCCTGCTGGATTGGGAGTGAAGGTCGGGATGTTTCTAGCAAGCTTGTCCAGTTCTTTAGGGGCCGTGTGGTGACCGATGGCCCTACCCTTCGGTCTGGGGCCCCGTGGGCTTGCTTCCCCTCCTTCAGCTTTGGGGGATTGGCTGAAACGTGCAGGCTCGCTGGTAAGGGGAAACGGAGTGATGGGTGTTTCCCCCTCCAGGTCGCCCTGCAGTCTGTAAGAATGTTTCAGTTCTCTGTGGACAATGTCAAGTTCATATTTTAGATCGTGTCTCTGTTGGACCAGCTCGTTAATCTCAGCTCGGGCTGCTTGCAAATGTTTTTCGCAGGCCTTGGCTTTGGCCTCTCTGTCCTTTAATTCAATCTCTGCTCTTTTCAACAGAGCGTCGCCACGTAGCAGTTTGTTCTGGAGTTCCTCCGTGGTCCGTTTTTCCGACTGCAACCTCTTGTCTGTGTCCGTGCGCAGATCCTCCAAGGCCTTTTGCAGTCTTTCCACTTCCTCTCGTAATTCTGGGGGCGTTTCGTCCTTGGCTTTGACCTCCAAAAGTAGCTGATCCAGATGCTCCTGCGTGTGGTCCTTTTGTTTGCGGGCCTCCTTCAGTTTATTCTTTAGTCCTGCAATTTCCTTTTCCAGATTGGCGTTGTCCTCCTCCGCCAAGCGTGCCTGTGCCACCAAGTTGTGAGCTAGGCTTCCGATTATCCGGCTCCATTCCTTTGAGCTGTAGGCCTGCGTGGGGTCGTTGGACATTAGCTGGTCTACGTCGGCGTCCAGTTCCTGTCGGGTCAGGGGTTTTGGGTCGCCAGCGTCCTTGGGTAGACAGCCGGTTGTCATGGCTCTTAACCAAGCATCCAGATTGCTCCAATGGGCCGCTGGACTGGAAGCGCGTGACATTCTGGCTCACTGGGGGCGAGAGAAACACAACACACACAAAAAGGGCCAATGCAAGCTTTTGTTTTGTTTTTGAGGCTAACGAGCCGTAGTACGGTCGTGCCGTCTATAGAAATTTTGGCTAACTGCCGTAGACAGTTAGGTGGGCCAATTTATGCGGGTCAACTTGGGACCCGAAAATAGAGGCTTGGTAAACTGAAAGAAACAAATCACAACAGAACAAAACAAAACAAAGGAAAAGAAGATCGAGAGGGGAAAGCAAAATCAAAATATTGCAGTGAAAATAACACCTAAGTGAATTGACCTGCTCTGTAGCGTAACCTCTAAGAACTAAGAGGGTGTGTCTTAGGGGGAAAGAGGTAAACCAAACGCTTAGAAAATCTATCCTGGGGAATGTCTGATATTCTGTGGCTTATATTAAGTGTCAGGGTTTTATCAAAATCAGTTTTTTTTTTCTTTACCTGAGGTGAACTGAGGTCGAACCCAGCTGGCCCCAGCAAGCGTGGTCAAACTTTCCGGCGCCGCCAAACACTTGACCGCCGTGACCTCGGGCTGTTCGTTGCTCTGGTCACGGTTACGCCCCCTCAAACAGCGTGACATGTAAACACAACCTGGTAATCTTCGAGGTATCAACCGGCCGACCGCACTGCAATGGTGGGCGGGGCCCAGAACCCACCAGCGAACTGGCGTGGCGGTTTCGCCTATGGTTTGTGCACCGTTCCCAACAATTGACTTGTGCGATGGCTTGATGGTTGACCCTACAAAGCACCAGATTGCTGATGTCACTTACTGCGTGCCGTAAACCGTGGCAGAGATAAAACAACTCGAGAGTCACCGCACGGTCAGTGTCGGTGACGCCAGTCAGTAGACTCGCCCACCGAGATCAACCAGGACTCCCACAATCCACCACAGATGCTGAGGTTTTTACTTATACAACAAGCAAAATGGAATGAACAAGGGAGCTTAAAGTGAATTAAGATTTTCCTTTCTTAAACCAAATTGAGTAATTTAGGTATGTAAAACAGAAACTACAATAAACCTGAAGAGGGGTAAGGTAGTAATAAAATGACTTTGAAGAGAAAAACTAATTTACCTGGAAAGGAAAACTAAATTAGAAGATGAACGGCTTTGCCAACTGATGATAGCACAACAATATATTAGACATGATGGTAGTTATTGAAAAATAACCTAACCCGATTGGAAGTTAGCAATAATTCAATGCAGGTGGAAGCCGGAAATGGGAGCGGTAGGCCACTGTAGTGGGTTTTGGAGCCTCAAGGGGGCGCACTTCCTCTCTGTGGTTCACCTGGACTGTTTGACACAATTTAAAATTTCAATTAAAATTGGTTTAACTCAAATCCAAATGAGACTGGGGGAAATTGAAAGAGGATTAGACTGATTTCTTATTATAATCGTAACAACACTGAAGTCGTTCGTAATGATTATAAAATAATCCTTGGGAAAAGCATAAATGAAAATGATTTCATACAGTTTAAGTTTAGTAGAGGGCTGATAGCTGGCTTGAGAAGGGTGTCTGCCACTAAGGTGGCGTCTTTCTTTTCGGGGGGGGCTACCAATGACTGAAATGTGAGACATTTATAGTGGAGGAAAAATAAATAAATAAATAAAAATAAGATAATAATTGTTTCAAATCAGCTCTAGATACACTGGGGAAGGAGAAACAAAGTTTTGTAGAGGAGTCAGAATGATTTCTGATAATAAATCACCATACTACTGAAGTTATTAGTACGATTATAAAAATAAAATAATAAAACAGAACAGAGTCATTGAGACAGATAGAAATAGTGAAGGGTAGACAGGTGAGTTGAGCAGAAAAGTGATAGCTGACCTGGAGGGGCGTCTGTGTCTCTCCACGTGAGCTATCAGTGATTTGGAGTGAGGAATTCTGTGACTCAAGCCCCTAATTCACTTCCGTGAATTGTGCTTAAAATAAAATGTCTCAGCCCAAAGGAGGATTGTTTTAACGAACTAGCAAGCTGTAAATGCACGTATGTATTTAGGCAGCTTATTCAACAATCATCGCAGTAAATTTGGAGGAAAGCACAACCGTTCCGGAAGCAATGGGTAGCAGGTCCTACCTGCTATTGCCCACGCGGTGGCGGTGTCGCGTTCACGCGAGCCAAACTCACGAGCGTAGTAATTTGAAACTGACGCGCGCCTGTTAAGGAAATCCAAAGTTTCCTTACGCACAGATTTCTACACGACACAAGTATACGCACATTTCACAAGTGTACTTTACGAAGATCACGGCGGATCTCTTTGTGCTCGGTCTGCACAGAAAATGAAACGGGATTTTCACCGGGTAGCTAAGCCAGTTTTGAAACCCGAAATTATCGTTGCTATAACGACATAAAATAAAGATATTTTACTGACGGGAGGATTCTCGCCCCCGCAGTAACTTAATATATATACCGGTAATACGCCTGAGTGCAGATTTCTTCGTTCAAACAGGACTTCGAACAATATTAACATGTACCACAGCCAAACAAAAGAAATGTTTTTCTTTTCCTTAACCTGGGCCTTTTAAAATATTGTGACTGCAGTTTATCACATCCAGTAGTGTTGAAAAGAAATGCTTTAGACCTCTTTTCAGCACTGTTGGTGTGGCATATGGCTTTTTGCCTTGCTCAGTTTCTGAGTCGACTATAACGTTATACAATGCAGACGCACGTACGCAATATTAAACTCTCAAAAACACACATGAATATGAATCTGAATATTGGTCTCAAAATGAAGTTTGAAAATGCCCGCGTTCTTCCACCATATAAATGTAGCGATAATGACTTTTGTAGGGAAATTATTAACTCAAAGGGGGAATAATATTCATGAGATGATGAATATGCATTATCGTATACACAAATTAGATTATCCCAAATAGGGAATAGGTTAAACCTCACCGTATATGAATCATGAACACGATTGCTCGTATTAATTATTAATATAGGTCGGTAAAATCAGATCAATTATCAGGGTAAACTTTGATATGATTCAAACTTAGTTTATCATGCACTCGTTCGTTTACCAGCCTGTAAACATCAAAAATACCCTTCCTGTGGCCACCAGAAATTATATTTTCGTGTAAGGCACTTTAGATATTTTAATATAAATCAAGTAGAGCTTTGTAACATAAGATCGGCATTTTCAGGGACTTCAAGTTTATAGAACAATGAGACAGATTCAATTCAAAAGATTATAGAGTTTAATAAAACCAACTAAAGATTACATAAACTACTTAAATCACGCAGGAGTAAATATGCATAACAAAACAAACAATTAACAAAGACAAAAGAACGATTGCAATACGAAATATTGGGGAGAGAGAGAGAGAGAGAGAGAAATCTTCTCAGGACAGAACAGTTCAAACAGTTACTTCAAAATGAGACCCAAAGGCTTTTTAGGAAATTCTAGGCAACCTTAAAAAGCACTTAATTTAGATTGTACGTTACTTGCTTTTATGGTCCCTTTGGTGTAGCTGTGTTACAAAAGAAACATAGGCTGATGTCCGGAGTTTCGTTCGGACGGAGGTAGATGTTGCGATCTCTTCAGCTCGTATGACAGATGCTTAATCTTAAATTCGTTTCATTCGTGAGTACACTGAACGAAGGAGAATTATCAAACTGAGGTAGATAAACGGAAAGAAAAACTTAGATTAAAACGAAAGTTAGAAAGCAAACGAAGAGCTCCGGTTGGAGTTCTTGTTGAAGGAGTGAACCTCTCTCTGGCGTAGGACTGCTAGCACCGAGGAGACACGGCGCTCCTGGTTTTGAAGGCGCTCGAGACACGCCTTTCGTACGCGTCTGATCCAATCGTTTGGGAGGAGGCGTGTCGGCAAACCTTGTGGTTCGCGAAGTACACACCTTCTGGGTCATGTGCATAGGATATTACAAATTTAGTAATAATACACTTCTTAACTAGGATTAATAAAATCCAATATTGCATTTTGGGTTAGTGATTCGATCTTATTTGATTTCTCTGATTCCAATCATACCACTCGCGGTATTCCTAGGGCTAGTAAAATGCAGATACATGATTTTTCGTGATTAAACTTATGTCAGACTGATCACATATCATAAAAGCTTACAGTTATATCAATTAGGTCACAAGGGAATCCTGAACACAACCAGAAAACATTTGTACATTTGAATCGTTACGTTTAACTACACGTGGTTCAGAATGATTGTCTCTTTGTGTGTGTGTGTGTGTGTGTGTGTATTCAGAGTTCGTCGCGTGGTCAGTCACGCGTTGGACTCCTGATCGTCTTCAGTTCCGTGTATGTGTGTGCGTCCTTCGAATTTGATGAGTTTTAAGTCTGGATTACAATGACCAGTGTGGTTCGATTACACAAGGTTGTCTGTGTTTGTGAGGTGTCGTGCCGAGGGGACACCACGGGATCTCCGGCCAGAGAGTTGAGTCCCCTGTTGAGTCACATGTGGTAAGACAGAGGATCCTGTGATTACTTATCGGAGAAAAACGCCGCGGGGGCACTTCTGGCATCGGTAATTTAATTAAGTCCAAGCACCATTTGCTTCGTGTGTGAATCGGTAACTTAAAAAGTCCCATGACGCATTCACGCAGCACTAGCTCTCGCTCGTCTCTCTCTCTCTCTTTCTCACTCACTAACCCATACCTCTCGTGCTCTCTCTCCCTCATGGAACACCACTGCACAAATCTGTCCAACACAGCGCTGTCAATGTTGGAGACCCAGCTTTAAAAAAAAGTTATTAGTCAGCATGCAAGGAGCCTAGCTAATAAGGAGAGCTAAGTTATTGTTAGAATACAGCTGGATTTTCGAGGTTAGCAGCACGCTGTATATAGCTGGTAGTCAATATCGATGCACGCGCGCAGCCGCCAAACCCCCCTACCCCCCTTTGTGAAGAGCGCTGGCGCTTGCAGCTGTTGAGCGACTGATTGGTTAAATGTACTTTCATCTCAAAATGCTTTTATGATGCGAAATTAATGTAAACACGATCAGTTATATCTTAAACCAACAGGACAAACCACATCTTATATTTCAAAATAGATCTGTGCATTAGTGTGAATGCCGCTTATCGTATCTAAACTGAGAAAAAAAAAATCACTCACAGCTCTTGAATGGAAAATGTTCAGACAGCCTACTTTTAAATACTGAAAGCACTCTTTGTTTATTGCTTGTAATATATTTTTTTGTTCCTCTTTATTTACTACCTTTTAGGCTATATTTTGAAGCTATATTAGTTTATATAACCCATTTAAAATTCTTAACATGTAACATGTTTTTTAATAATTCTTTTTTAAAATGCGTATAATTACGCGTGTAATTAAATAAAGATTTTAAGTGTTATTAAGATTAATTAAGAAAAAAAGTAGATCACGAGGTGCCTTAAGATTCCCATCCCTACTATACAATGATTTATTGCTTGCCTTTGTCGAATAATACAGAAGATAAGGAACTTAAGTAATCGCATATTAAAATCGCAATACATGTATAAAAACAAAAAAAAAACGGAATTAGTTTATTTTCCAAAATCGTTTAGCCCTAATACATTCTATAACCCAAATGTACAAAAAGAAATGTAATCAGGTATTGGATGTGACTCAAATCACAATGATTCAGAATTCCTACCAATTAACCACCTTTACTTTCAATAGTAAACAGTATGTTCAACAATATGAATTGGAAATGCTGGAAAGATGAATAGATTCAGTTGAACTAAGTTCATGAATAAAACGACTCAGTTGATCAAAGTTCATGAATCAAAGGATTCAGTTTAGGAGTTGTTCAAACTTCTCTCGATCAGTTCAAGTACAAAAAACAAAGTCTGTCCATTTCAGAAGCAAAAAAATCAATCAATCACTTAATCCCTCAAAGTCTTTTGAGTCCAAAAAACAAAAGAAATTTGGAAATATCCTACCAGTTGATAGTTTCAAATGACGGTTCAAAGGGGAACAGGTCCATGGGCACTGTAGTGGTGGAAGTTCGGATCATTTTACTGACTCGGATCTTTGGGTCTCGTTCAGCAAAATGAACAAATCTTTTTTCGAGTCATTTCGCTCATTTCAGCAGAATATAATTAAAATGTCATGTTAAATAGCCCAAAACATCTAGTAGCCTACTTACGAAAATGTTGATTCCATTTGAAATAAATAAATAAAAATAAACTATAGGATAATGCAGCCAAACCCAATTTTAAGAAACCGAAATGTTAATTGATTAGTTGGGTCTTAAGTTCAAGCTATTGCAGTCTGTTAGTTCACCTCACCTCCTGATTCTCCGCCTCTTGTGTCTTCGGGTTCGAACTTCAAAACATTACTTAGTTGTCGATGTCGACTCGTCAGTGTCTGTGGGCCGTGTGGTGTGAGACAGCAGCCACACACAAATGCACTGACTGCAGCAGAAGAAGAGACTATGCTGTCAGTACCGGAAAGAGAAATGATTAGTTCGTCTGGTTCAGGTTCGGCCGGGTCCGAGTCTTTCGTTCTTCCTGTCAGTCCCATAGAGACTATGCTGTCAGTACCGGAAAGACAGGGTCCCCGCGGGTCCTTAAAAAGTCTTAAAACGTCTTAAATAAAATTTTCGCTTTTTAAGGCCTGAAAATGTCTTAAAATTTTAAATTTCCGATAAGGAGGTCTTAAATTTCACGTACGGGCCTTAAATTTCTTGTCCGACTCGTCATCCGTGTTTTTTTTTTTTTTTTTTTTTTTTTTTTTGAACAGTGCGCACCATTTGGGGCCAACGAATAAAGGAGACAACAACACATTACAGACTGCATTTACGAGCGTTCATGCTTACGGTTGCCAGATTTAAATAATTAAATCCCCAGTCAGAGCTTTTCTGTTAAAATAACACGTTTTCTAGCCGGTCTTGTCAATAGTATCTGGCAACCATTGCTCGCGCGCGCGCTCTCTAGCTCTACGCTGCTGAAGAAGCGCGGATGATCTGAAAACACAGACAGTAAGCTGGAGTTCAGTGATCTTCATTTGATATTTTCTACTTAAATTAATTGAAGTGTCATTCAGTTGGTCTTTATTCTGTCACGAGCCGCTTGCGCTGTTTGTGCGACTAAATCTGCGATCAATACAGGCTGATATCTAGCAGTGTTTTTAATGTTGACCATATTATTGCTATTTTGCAACGAAAGCCACGGCAGAACTGCAGCACACAGCAGTGATTCGAGAACGAATCTGTGGCTTTTAACGAATCGTGAGATTCAATGACCCGTTCATAAATACAGCCACTTGCTTTGTTACCATAGACTGTGTTTGTTACTGAATGAATGAATGACTCGATGACGGATGACTCGCTCATAAAGACAGTGACTTACCGCCACCTACTGGCGATTTTAATTTAATGTTTAAAAGTATCACCTCGTTTTTACCATCATTGCATATTTATTGAACATTGTTTTATTGAAAGCATTATTTATTTTATAAAAGTATTTATAAAGGTAAAAAATTAACTGGAAAAAATCGATTAAAAGGGGCAGATATTGGAAAAGGTGTGACTGCAGTCTAAGTGCAAGAGGGGTTACGGCACTCTAAAAGATTGGAGAACCACTGAACTAAGGAACAGGGATATGTAGAATTGCACAAGTGCTACTGCTAAAGAGTGCATTGTCAATACAGCCTGTTACCTTGATTCAAATGTCTCATAAGCTTAATTGAATTGGCCTAAAGTGAAAAATTATGTCATTTTTTGTCTAAAGACTACATATAAAATAGCTACCAAAATTAATGTCGGTAACTGAAGTTTGACTTTGTCAACTACAACTATGAAAGACAAAATTACTAAAATGTGACCAATAAGACCAATAAGCATTTTCATCTAAAGACTAAGACTAAAACAAAAATGGCTGCCAAAATTAACACTGTCGTGTTGAACATTTACCTGTTTTTTTTGTCGCGGTAAAGTCTTAAATTTGCCTTTTAGAGGACTTAAAATGGTATTAAAAGTCATTAAATTTGCTGTTAAAAAATGTGCAGATACCCTGGAAAGAGAAATGATTAGTTCATCTCTTCGGTTTCGAGTCGTTCGTTCTTCAAGTCAGACTCACAAATAGCACTATGCAGAAACAGAAATGATTAGTTCATCTTGAGTCCTTCGTTCTTTTGTCACGTGACAGCTGGTATCTCAAATCAAATAAAACATTCATATTATTGACTGCGTCTGAATGTATATTGTTTTATATTTTGGGAATTAACATAAAATTATCAAAATATATGTGCAATAAACATCATCTGAAAAATAAAAAAGTTCCGTCTTATTATTGTCCCTGTCCATTTCTTTTTTTGTTAAATGTTCCTTGTGCATCTGTGGTGTGTTTTTAGTTTTTATTCAGTAATAACACAAAGGTAGTTAAGTATTTAATAGGGCTGTCACGTGACAAAAGAACGAAGGACTCAGACTCGAAAGATGAACTAATCATTTCTGTTTCTGCATAGTGCTATGGGTTTGTGAGTCTGACTTGAAGAACGAACGACTCGAAACCGAAGAGATGAACTAATCATTTCTCTTTCCAGTAATGACAGCATATTCTCTATGGCAGTGGTTCTCAAAGCTGTCCTAGGGACCCCTCACCACTGCACATTTTGTATGTCTTCCTCATCAGACACACCTAATTCACTGTACTAATGAGCTGATAAGTTGAATCAGGTGTGTTAGGTGAGGGAGACATGCAAAATGTGCAGTGGCGAGGGGTCTACTCTATGGGACTGACAGGAAGAATGAAAGACTCGGACCCAGCCGAACCCGACGAACTAATCATTTCTCTTTCCGGTACTGACACCATAGTCTCTATGGGACTGACAGGAAGAACGAAAGACTCTGACCCGGCCGAACCCGAACCAGACGAACTAATCATTTCTCTTTCCGGAAGACTCGGACCCGGCCGAACCCGAACCTGACGAACTAATCATTTCTCTTTCCGGTACTGACAGCATAGTCTCTATGGGACTGACAGCAAGAACAAAAGACTCGTCCCGAACCCGAAGACTCGAGACTCGCGAAAGATTAACTAATAATTTCTTTCGTGACTTCATGTACCTTATGCGATGTTGCGCGCATGCGTGGTAAACACAAAATGAACGAATCACTCTCTGAGACAACTCGGTAGTCCCGAATCATATTAAAGATTCGTTCAAAATGAACGAATCGTTCATGAACGACACATCACTAGGGCACTGGTCAGGTCGGCATTTGTGCACATTTAATAGCATGCACTAGGCAGATGATTCATCTCCAATAGATTATTTACAATAGATTATTTATGGCACAAAACAGGATACACTTGCCGATGACGTTCACATAGGAAAAAAACAGAGAACAAGAAAACCCAGCCTTGCAAAACACAAGACAACCGTACAAGAATTAATTTCTGATTCAACTTTTCCATAACAATATACATGCGCATTTCAAATGACACATTAATCTAACTTTTCGACATATATAGCAGTCCTTCCAGAAAAACGCGGAGTTTTTTTGTGATTGTTGCGGGCAAAAATCCTTGATTATGTGGCCCGTTTTCTTTAAAAATGCGATGGAATATGCGGAATATTTATGCAATTTTATGCGATGAAATTGCGGGAACTTGCAAAAATTGCGTGAACTTGCAAAAATTGCGGGAACTTGCAAAAACTGCGGTTTGATGAAAAAGAGAAAAAAAGTGATTCCCCCAACACCCTGTTCTCACTAGGCTACTACCTTAATGTAAAGAGTCATTTCTTATTACTTCCTTTGATAAGCAAGCATACTACATCATAGAAAGTGCTGGGAATATTTAATTTCTCATCTTGTTTTATTTCAGACTGTAACGAGTGTAAATAAGGTGTGGCCCCTTTAAGAGCTGCACGCTCCCTGTTGAACTGTCTGCAGTGTTATATTATATGTGCGCCTCGAACACCCCATGTGTACGGGTAATTTCGGTTTGATGCTACTTCTTTTGTCTTATTTTGTTTATTAAGTAACGATGTGACGGTAGAACGTGTGACAGACAGTTATACGAGTTCGATTTGTGAGATGTCAATCGCTTCCGTGAGTCTGTCTGGCCTCTGCAATAACTTCAGCTGTGAGCTATCCCGTCGCGTAATTGCGTCACTTCATAACGTTCCCATGGAAACAGGGGGAAATGGATGCTCTTGTGTGAAGCAAGCGCAACATTTTTCAACTTTCTGCTAAGATATATGTGACTTTTTGCAACGAAAATGCGAGGATTATGAAATCATGCAAACCCCGCATATTTTGCACGGAAATCGGCAATTTATGCGGGGAAAGTGCGGCGTATTTGAAAAAATGCCAATAGAATTTTTTTTTTGATGATTATTGACAGTCACTGTCCAGAGAATAGTTTTGCAGTGGTTTTGGCTCCGATCAGGCAAAAAACCTAGAAGTAGTTTGCAAAAGTAGGTTTTTCGAAAAACCTAAATCTTCTCAGAATTGGAGCCCGGAAGGGCGAGAAAATCTGAGGCATGCATGTTGTCCGCCTTGAGCCAAGGATTCCAACGATGTAAGACACTTGAGCCTACGCCCAACGGTTTAGGAGTTATGAGCCATTTCGTACTTTTGACCGCTGTAGCGCCTCCGTCAGGCCGATCGTGGCGGGCTTTGGTGACGTTGTAGGCGGTGTGAAAACTACCAGCCCTCAAAGTTTCAAGTCTCTACGATTTACGGTTCGGTCTGCCCGATCAGTTTTAGATGGAGAATGTTGCATCATGGGAAAATTAACAATAGGGTTTCAGCACTACGTGCTTGAACCCCTAATAAAAAGGGCCTAAAAAAGCCTATAAAAAAAAAAAACATAGGGTCTGAGCACTTGACGCTTGAGCTGCTGGTTACAAAATCTTTATCAAGCCTTTTAACATGTGCCTCAGAGAGGAAAAAGTTCGCTTTTTGCATTTTCAGCTCATTTATCATGGAAATGTGGTGCATTTTGGTGTGAATTTTTTTCTACCTTTTAAACTGTAATAAATCCACTGATGGCCCGATCTCCGTAAAAATGTGCACGCTTCTTTAGAATAATATGTCGCATATGCTCAGCTAATTTGGTGAAGTTCTGCGCAAAACAGACAATTTTTCACCTTTATTAACAGTTAAAGCGCCACCGATGGCCCGACGTCCATGAAAGTTTCCAAGCTTCTTTTTAAGATCACATGACGCATGTGCACGCCCGATTTTGTGAGGTTGTATGCAAATCAGGCAGGAAGAGGGCCGCTTTCAGCCATTTCATGGGATTTGCCATAGAAATAAATCATTTTGACACCTTTTTAACAGTTATAGCGCCACCAAGAGGCCAGTCGCCGCGTCCTTTTTCATGCGACCAAAGAATGAGCTCTTGCATAGGTGTGCTGAGTTTGGTGAAAATATCTCGTTCCTTTCACGAGTTATAGCCAATTTAATAAAATGGGCTCCTCCCACTTGGAACGTTTTGGCGGCCCTTAGAGGCCGTGAACCGAAATTTCCACTTTTTTTTGATAATTATTGACAGTCAGACTCCAGAGAATCTTGATGCACTGGTTTGGTTCTGTTCGGGCCAAAAACCTAGGACTAGTTTGCAAAAGTAGGTTTTTGGAAAAACCCAAAATACCCGAAAACTGACCCAGGGTGATGAGAAATCCGAGGCATGCATCTTGTCCGCCTTGAGCCAAGGATTCCAACGATGTAAGACACTTGAGCCTACACCCAACGGTTCAGGAGTTATGAGCCATTTCATGCTTTTGACCGCTGTAGTGCCCCCGTCAGGCCAATCGGGGCGGGCCTTGGTGACGTTGTAGGCGGTGTGAGTACTACTAGCCCTCAAAGTTTCAAGTCTCTACGACTTGCAGTTCGGTCTGCCCGATCAGTTTTAGATGGAGAATGTTGCATCATGGGAAAATTAACAATAACAATAGGGTTTAAGCACTACATGCTTGAACCCCTAATAAAAATCCTAACTATTACAATAGGGTTTCAGCACTTCCTGCTTGAACCCCTAATAAAAATCCTAACAATAACAATAGGGTTTCAGCACTTTGTGCTTGAACCCCTGAAAAAATAACATCAGTGGCATCACTAGGTTTTCTGGACCCCTTGTACAGTTTATTGGGTGGGGGAACATTGTTGTCCAAACCCACTTTTTCCCACTAGCAATGGCCCTGGATATCAGTGTTGTCTGTCTTTGATGTTGCAATTGGTGTTTTCACATAAAGGCTAACTATGTTTCCTTGCATAGGTGGAGTTGCTGCGCCTGAAGAGAAGCCCAGTAAAGAGACTCCACCACGGGGATTTCGTGAGCTTAAAGAAGCCCTAAAGATTTTAGAAAGTTTAAAGAATATGACGGTTGAGCAGCTCTGGACCGGATCACCCACTTCACCCACTGCCGAACCATCAGCCGCAACTGCTGCCACAACCCCCGCTGATGCCAAACCCACAAAAGAAAAACGCTTTCTGGATGATATTAAGAAACTTCAGGAAAACCTGAAAAAGACTCTAGACAATGTGGCCATTGTAGAAGAGGATAAAATGGAGGCTGCTATAGAAGAGGAGAGGGTGATGGCGCCAGTGCTAGCTGAACCACAGATCCCTGTGCGTTCTGAGTGGCCTAGTGACACACCAGTTTTGTGTCAGCAGAGTGGAGGCAAACCAGGTGTCACCTTCACCAGTGCTAAAGGGGAAGTGTTTTCCGTTTTGGAATGGGCACCAGGTACTTACTGTACACCAAACTTTTTTATTTTATTTTAGATAACATTAGAATTATTAGGGCTGCCCCCTAATATTCAACTAATCATTAGTCAACTAGAAAAGCCTTAGTCGACAATTTTAGTAGAAGTAGTTTTATTTATATAGCACCTTTCCGTAGCTCAATGTCGCTTTACATTGTACATTACAATACATTTACACAGCCTTACACACATTACAAACACATAGGACACATATGGTCACATTTTCCAAAATACATGTTAAATAGTTAAACAGACTGTCAAATGCAGCGCTTAGATCGAGAAGAATCGAGATGTTTATTAAACCTGAATCCATGGACAAAAGAATGTCGTTAACCACCCGAAGAAGTTATTATCTGATTCAGCTCATTCAACTTTTTATCTTGAGTCACACCACTCATAGAAGTGACTCAAATGATCATTTGATGTTTCAAGTGATCATTTGAGTCACTTGTATGAGGGGTGTCTTTGGTAATGGATTCAGTGATTGACTTCGTTTGTCTGAAAAGAATAAGGAAAAAACATTTTGAAGCACCCCAGAGCCCGAAATAACATGTTGTGGTGGATTAGTGAGTTTGTTAACCATAGCAAAGAGTGATTTGGGCCTGCACGTTGAATTCCTAATAGTAGAAGAGAAATAAGAGGTTATTGCATTGTTGAGGTCTGTACGGTAGTTGAGCAAATGTTCTTTAAAATCCAGAGAATCCACAATGAGTCCAGTTTTCCTGACAGTCGGTTAGTCACAGAAAAAAAAAACTCCACATGAGGGACAGATCGTTAACGGCGGGTCCTTGTGGTAATAACAGTATGTCAGGCAGGTAATCCAAACATTTGCATATCATCCATTGACCTCAAATATGGCTTATCATTTGAAACATGTCAGTAACGTGGCTGCTCGCTCTAACGTCAACCTAGATAAATGTGTGCTATTATTAGGCGCATATCCAAGTGTTTGTGCAGAGTGTAGAAAATGCAGTGCGATCACTTGCATTTTTTTACTGACAACAGCGGAAACAACTTAAAATACAACTTTTTGACATACTCGGATCATTTTTGGTCATATAGTGTTACGTTCCCTCTCCAGTCTAGGGTATTTTAAAGAGGGAGTAACCATAAAAAAAAGATATAACCAAAAAGAATTGACTAAATAAATGTGAGAAATCTCCTTTTCCTCTATCCCAGCTCTAATTGTCCTTCACATTTATGTACAAAAGATTTACACAGCACCCTTTGATTTACACCTGGTCACAAAAGGAAACTGAAAGAGTATGCTTAATTAGTTGTTTTCTTTTTATTAAAGGCTTAATCAATATATTTATAAAACAAAGATCAATAAACAGGTAAACAAATTAAAATAATAACCAAATCGTCAGGAGAGGGCCAGGCCAAAATAACAAACAAAACAGGGGCTTCTTAAAGTTTAAATCCAAATTAAAGACAGTTATCTTACCTCTCTCCCTGACTAACGAAAAATAAACAGGAGAAAAGTTTAGGAGTGGATAATCCAAACAAATTGGCGCCCGTCTCCCTATACGGTTTTACTCTTCAAACTCACACAGTCTAAAGAGTCACTGTACTCAAGACAACAGATTTCACAAAAGTTTTACAACTGCAGTTAACACCAATGTGTCTGGGATAGCTGAAGAGGGATTCCTCCTGAACCGAGTTTCTTTGCTGCTTTAGACACACTCCTACTAATTAGCAGCAGCTGCGGATGGTTTGGAGTGCTGCATGGCATAGAGAGAAAGAGAGAGTGAGAGAGAGAAACAGAAGGAGGGGAAAAAAAACATCACCAGCACAACATACACACTAAATATTACGTCATGGGACGTAACATACAGATAAGAGAGATAACATCATTCTACTTTTGTGTAAACTCGCAATAACAAGAAAAAGTTGTGCCTTTGTAAAATAAAGAAAACAAACAGGATGCACTTTCTGTCGTCTCGGTCTCTGTGAACTTGAGCGCATCAAAAAAATAAACCAAAACTCAGTGTATACTTGCCTCACAGACATGAGAAATATATTTTTAGAAAACTTCAAAAACTTTTTTCACGACACATTCATACTTTTGCTGGTGCGCTGTGGCAAGCTTTATGCGCACGCTTGAGTGCTGATTAGGCTATGTATTATATATAGTTAATTAAAGGCTCATTATCATGATTTATTTATATGGCTTATTAATATACGCGTGCGATTAGTTGACTAATCGCTTAAATTAAAAATTTTTAGTCGAGGGCAGCCCTGAGAATTATTGACTTGCTACTGTATATTTTCATGAAACAATAGGTAATTATTTATTATAGAAATGGTCATTTAAAGGTGCTCTAAGCGATGTCATGCGTTTTTTTAGGCCAAAACTTTTTTTGTCACATACAGCAAACATCTCCTCACTATCTGCTAGCTGCCTGTCCCCTGAACACACTGTAAAAAAACGCAGTCTCTGCAGACACCCCAGGCTCCAAAAACGACAACAAAAACAAACTGGGCTAACCTGCACCACGAAACATAACAAACTGTTCCAGTCAATAACCGACAAGAAGGGTTTGGGGGGTTAGTGTGCGGATGAGGAGGAGGAGGGAGGGTCTAGCTAGCCTCCGTTTTGTTTGACAATACTTCGAACGTCAACAAGAACCCAACATCGCTTAGAGCACCTTATCTTCTTGAACAAAAATCATCACATCAATTTCATACAGCACTTGTATGATAGTTTCATTCTAGGAGCCATTTAAAAATTACCCCTCTTTCTTGCCATAGACACCCACTCTTTTAAAAAAATGGAATTCCAGCCAGCAGAGGCAAAGAAGTTCTTTAGCACTGTAAGGAAAGAAATGGCCCTGCTGGCCACCTCTCTGCCCGATGGCATCATGGTGAAGACTTTTGAGGACAGAATGGTAAATTTGCCTTGCACACTACATATTTATGAACTCTTCCTAGTATTTATTTTGATTGTTGCGTTTTTTATTTTACAAAGTATGGAAAACAATTGTGAAAATTCCATCAAAAGTTCCTCTTTTCTTCGATTAACCTTTCCTGTTGTTTTCTTCAGGACCTTTTCTCAGCTTTCATTAAGGGCCCTAACCGCACTCCCTACGAGGATGGACTCTTCCTCTTTGATATTCAGCTTCCTAATATCTATCCTGCTGTTCCTCCTCTCTTCCGTTACCTGTCTCAGTGCAGCGGCCGACTTAATCCCAACCTCTATGACAATGGGAAGGTTTGTGTCAGTCTTCTCGGCACCTGGATTGGAAAGGTGAGCTGACCTACTTTCTGTTCTAATTTCTGACTGGTATGTTTCTGATTTTCAACTAGCCACCTCTTTGCACTCCCTTTGATCATTCTTCTTTGTTACTATGTTGCATGAATAAACGTTTTGTCCTTCCAGGGAATCGTATCCCAAATTAGTTACTTTTGACCATTTTCTAATGTCTCTCTGACCTTTGGAATGAAATGGCCCATTTTTTTGCTATTGTATCTGCAAGACTATGAATAACATGTTATGAGTGACTAACATTTTTATCTAGCATTAGTAGACACTTTAGTAGAAGCATTAGTAGAAATTTGATAAAATTAGTAATAGTGTTCTTTGTATTCTTGTTTAAAAAGGAAAGAAATTGAGTTCTGAAAGTCCATGTACATGCATAATATCAAACTCTTTTACTTCAAAAGGTCAATTTTGATTATTTTATTGACCACTCTGTTAATATGATTCATGAAAAGCACAATTTGGCTTTATCACCAAATCCTTGATGCCCTTAATTGCATTGTATGATTATTGGTCAATGCTGACGTGTATGATTATTGGTCAATGCTGACGTGTGATTTTTGTTACGTTTCCTTTCACAGGGTACTGAAAGATGGACCAGCAAATCCAGCCTACTGCAAGTGCTTATTTCTATACAAGGTTAATTAAAAACTTATATAGTATAAAACATAGAGTATATTTTTGTGGTAATTTTTCAACCTTTATTTAGGTTGAAAAACATATTTAGGTTGAAAACCATAAGGGATCTTGTGATTAGTGCAGTAGTCAAGTCACCTTCATTTATATAGTGCTTTTAACAATACAGACTGTTTCAAAGCAGCTTTACAGTGATAATAGGAAATTAAAAGTAACAGATTGTTTTGGCTTTAGCTAGACAATAACTTTATTCTGGAGCTGCTGTAAAGTTAGTTTTGATTGATTCACTTCTGTCGCAACGATCATTAGTTATTAACTTAGGGGCCGCTAACACGACACCGTTCTAACAGAAAACCCTTAATGCGATCCGGCCGCTCATTTGCACAAAACAGTGTCTGGTGGCTCGAGAACACAACCATGGTTCCAAGGTACAAGCCTTAAAATGTATAATACAGAATTTTTTAACGCTTCCGGGTAGCCATGTGAACGTCCTGGTTGCGTATGCAACCCATCGTTCCCTGAAGGAGGGAACGGAGGACATAGTCGACGTCGACTGAATGGGGATCACGCCAGGGAGCCTATCATCTTCGAGTACTATTGAACGAGCCAATGGAATTGCCGTGCGTGATTCGCGTGATTCGCCCCCGCGGCGCGGGTATAAATACGGAAGTGGATGCACGCACTAGTTGCTTTTCGCTGAGGAGCCGAGCGTAACCCGGAGTCAGCGGTGGTCCAGCGGTAGTGGCAAGAGGACTACGTCCTCCGTTCCCTCCTTCAGGGAACGGTGGGTTGCATACGCAACCAGGACGTTCCCTTTCAGTCGATAACGTCAGACGTAGTCGACGTCGACTGAATGGGGATAACCTTTGAAAACGCCACTAAAGCTGCCACCTTCCAGTGCCTAGACAAAAGCCTCCTGATGCCCCCGCAATTTTAAGGCGGGGAAGGACAGGGCTTAGGCCAGGGAAGTCACTGCTGTTCCTACAGGACCACTGGGAAAGCATTCCCCGTACATTGGAAGGAAGGGACGCTGCGGAAGCCACATCCTACCCAGAGGGAGATAACGTGGAGAATACACATATGAACTGGGCAGAGACCGGGGAGTATAACAAATGGAATGTCACTGGGGTGGCTCCAGCCTAAGACGGGGGGAGACTCACCGGACAGTGACGGCAGAGAGACTCTGCCGAGGGAAGACACATGCTCGCCGTAGGGAGCCATATCATGGAAGAAAACACATATGGGATCACCGTAGGGACTGCAACATATGGACCCAGCCTAACACAGGTTACACACTGCTTACGAGTGGTAGGCCTAACACCAGACGTTCCACACGTCCGACGTCGAAGGGGTGTGGAGGAACTCAACAGGGTTCGGCTTAAGGGAACTCAACTGGAGTAGAAAGCGCACGTATCCAGTCCATAGGTGGGGCATGGCGCAGCAAGCCACTTGAACAGGGCTCATGGTGAAACTGGCTTCATGATAAGGGAGCCCACGGGAAGCAGTGGTTCAAAAAGGTGTCGCCCAGCCCCCAACTCTAAATCTGTCAGCAAAGCACTCTGTCAACGCCCAGGCGGAGCACAACACTCAATATAGAGGAGCTCGACACCTAAGTGGACATGAGCGTCTCGGAATCTTTCACGGAAAATAAGGCAACCACATCAGTGGGCCACTTTGCTTGGAAACAGCCTTCCCTCTCTGCTGATTCCTAACAGATAAGTAGCTGGTCTGAGGTCTAAGGCTGCATTCTCTACACGCCTAACCGCTATGAAGCGGACGGACAGAGAAGCCAGGGCTGGGTCTGCCTCCTCCGGGCAGCGCTTGCAGGCTCACCACCTGATCCTATTACGGGAGAGGTAGGAACCTTGGGCACAATCCAGGCTGGGGTCTCAGTTCATGAGAGTTAGCCGGCCCGAACTCCAGGCACAATACATTGACCGAAAGCGAGCAAGTCCCTACCCTCTAGGAGAGACCATGCGAGCAGGTGAACTGATTTAACAGAATTTTTAACTCACTGCCTGCAGTGGCTCAGGGGCGGTCTCTGCAGTGCAGTTGCACCAGAGATAAGGCCCAAGAAGATAAAGAGGGGCGCAAGGGTTTATATTACCTTGCTCCCTCAGGAACCTGACGATCAGGACGTGCTTCCCATGCTTCTGCATCATGACGTGCGTCAAGAACACAGAGGCAACATCACTTAGAGGGTGGAGGATAACAGCCTACTCCAACCCATCTTGCAGGAAAGAGAGCACTGAAATGATCAAAAAGCTTTCAGGGTCTCCTCCGGAGAGAAGACTACTCAACGACTAGGTTCCACTTCTAATGCGTAAGCACACTCCTTTTTTTCTTAGGGGTGCTCGCAGAAGTGATGGTAACTACCACATGTTCCTGTGATAACCACCTGAACCTCCGCATTCACTGTAAGACCGCCCGGAATCTCCAGGGGTAGAACGCGGGTGCCATCGTGCCCCGTCCCTGAAAAAGTGTTCAGGGGAAGTCAGGAAGGCTGTTGATGGGAACCAGGTCTGGTTGGGCCAATAAGGGGCAACTATGAAGACCTGTTCCCTCCTGACTTGGCACCGTAGGTGCAAGCGACGGGCGCAAAAGACAGGAGCACTGCTCAACACGACATGTGAAGATCACTGCGCTTCAGGAGCATTTCTGCTCAACACTTGAGAGCGAAGAACTTCACTGAGCAACAGGAGCATTTCTGCTCAACACTGAGTGCGAAAACGATTCACTGAGCTTCAGGAGCACTACTGCTCAACATCTGAGTGTGATGAATTCACTAGCTACAGGAGCATTGCTGCTCAACACCTGAGTGCGATGAACTTCACTGAGTTTCAGGAGCATTTCTGCTTAACATGAAGTGTGATGAATTCACTGACTTGAGCAGGCGCAAGGCGACCATGAGTCGCAGTTGCTTTTAGGAGGCTCACTGGGGAAACGTATTTCTGCGGGCCCCCGGGGCAGCTGAGAGCCAATGTCTGTCCAAGGGTAGTCCGCTCGGACAGAAACACTTGGCAGGAAGACGAAACCGGAGAGGCAACTGAGCGGGCCCGGAATGGTCATGACCCAGCTGGACCCAGGGGATGGAGTCCCCACTTGCCCTGGCTATAACTGTCGTGAGGCTCGTTGGCGGCACGATTGAGTAGAGCGGGAAGAGTGGAACAAAGCGTCCTCAGAAGCTCCTGACTCCAAGGAGGAGGTGACGGGTGAGTTGTGACATGCAAGGGAAGCTTGCGCAACGGTCGCAATGTCTAACAACTCGAGGCACGAATGCTCGTCTAGTCGAGGGTCGCCCAGGCCCCCGTTAAAACACGCCCTTTGTACATGGCCCCTCAGTTGAAGAGGGTTTGGCAGCAGACCGGGATGAACTATAGTCACATAGGGTGAGCTGCTCTGCCACGGTCACCTCGGGACCCGATCGTGAAGCTAGCACTGAAGCGGTCATCATATGGCGGAAGCCAATGGCTGCATCTACCATATGCCCCAGGAGCCTCTGAAAGTTCTTTCAGTGGGAGCCTTTCTCACTTCAACACCAGCTAAACACACTCTCATTGGAGAGACGTGTTGGACCTGGTCCATCTCCAAAACTGAAAAAGAGATACTCAACCCGTGGGTGAGATTACTCTCTCCCAGTTGACCTGAAGACCCAACGGGCTCTGGAGCACTCGAAGGGAAGGACTCTGTACTGATACTTCAACCCTCACACGCAACACACAGGATGGCCTGCGGCGCGGAAGGTAGAGATCTGAAGCATGTCTTTCAGGTCGGAGCTGCAGACCAATCTTGGGCCAAGATGGTCACGACCCACCACCTAGTAGCATGAAGAACAAGTTTATAACTGGCCTTCATACCGGCTGGAGGAGCGGCTATATCAAATCCTTCGCCAGCAGGAAAAGATAAGCACGCACAAGTCAGGAGCCCTGCTCAACACTAGGTGTGATGAATATCACTGGATTTTCAGGAGCACGTCTGCTCAACACCTAATGTGATGATTATCACTGACTTGAGTGGGATAGCCTAGCCTGAGGTGGGGCAGCAAAGTGGAGAGTGTGGTGTTAGTGTGCTGTGCAACACTTACCTGTCTCCACTAGCAGCAGTGCTGCCTGACTTGCCACCAAGCTGCCTGCTGGCGACCAAGGGGGGGCTGAGGGGTGTAAGGCTATACAGGGTCACACCCACCAGACTGGCCGTCTTGGGACCCAGGGACAGATGAAATTGCTCTTTCTTTGAAGTGTGGGTACCACTTGCTCCGCTTTTTTTTTTTTTAGGGAGCCATCGGCGGAACAGACACACTCACACAACAAAGACTCCACCCGGCCCTCACCCGGGGGTAGGGAGTGAGTGACCAACTCCAAAAGCATCCTCATCCATCCCTGGGCGGCCCGCTCCGGAATGCTTTCGCTGTCGCTTGCCACTTGGCTTGGCAGCGCCTGGAGCGGGCTGGGTGTCTCTCCTACGGCCGGCTCCATGCTGAGGCTTGGGTGGAGGCTGTTGTGAAGGCCCAGCGGGAGCGGCGGCCGGGGAACGCCCTCGGCGACGAGCAGGCGGAGGAACTGCCACCGGCGGCGGAGTGGAGGCTGCAGCTGGCCGCCGGGGCAGGATGTGCCGGATGACCTCCGTCTGCGCTTAGGCGGCAGAGAACTGTTGGATGCAGTTCTCCGCCGCGTCGCCGACCAGCCCAACCTGGGAAATTTGGGAGACCAGGAACCGAACCTTGTCCGCATCCGCCATATCAACCAGGCTGAGCCAACGATGGCGCTCCTGGACCACTAAGGTGGACATCGCCAGACCGATCGCGCACGCCACGACACTCGTGCCCCGGAAGGCCAGGTTGGATGCAGCGCGGTGCTCACCTATGAGCGCACGGTCTGGGCTACCCTCGTGCATGTCCACGGGTGCCTTGGCCTGACACACCTAAATTAATGCCATGGCACGCAAGAGGAAGCGGCTTGCCCACAGGCTTTGTAAGCTCTGCCCGTCGGAACGGACGAAAACTCACAGGCCTTAGGGGGGAGACGAGGATCCCCCCAAAAGGCAGCGGCCGCCGGACACAGGTGCACCTGTGTCGACAGACCGCTCCAATGGAGGGACACCTCGCAACCCTTCACCGTTCCTCCATCAAGGGTAGTGAGGGGGAAAAGCTATTCAGGCAGTTTTAGGCAGAGGAAGGTGCCGTTCACCACCTGATAAGCTCTCCATGCATTTCGGAAAAGAAAAGCACTGGGGCGGCGAGCTGAGAACCCGCCCCGAGATACCAATCCTCCAACCGAGACTGAACGGGACACGGTGGAGTTTCCACTCGAGCCCGGCACCCTCGGCGGCCCGTTTCAGCATAGCTGACATTTCTGGATCTTGCTCGGGCAATGTTACACTCCCAGAGGGAGATAACACAGCCGAGTCGTCATCTCCAGAGGCCAGCTCACCCTCCGATGCTGCTATCGACATCTTATCCTCTGGGGGAACCCCCATTGAAACAGCTGATCGGTCCATTACAGAGGGACTAGCATGTTCAACAGGAATTCCCTCGGCTGCGGTGTGATGGAGGAGTGAGGGGCCACAGGGAATGGTTACCGGGCGAGACATCCATCACTATTCTCCGATCACCCATCCCACACGGCACCCGGGGGTGGGGCATGGTAATGGGGACTCGCGCTTCGCGGACGAAGGCGAGTCTCGATCTCAACACCGCGACAGTCATTTTCCCGCAATGAGAACATGAGCCGTCCACAAAAGCTGCCTCAGCATGCCGAACATATAAGCACATATGCATACATATTTATGTACATACAAACATACAGCTCAAACATGTATGATGCAACAATTGTGACCATCAGAGAGGAAAAGGGAACGATCGCATCCAGAAATGCACAGGTGGAATGACATCTTGAAAAAGACGCAAACGCACCCGTGTTGCTCTTTCAGAAAATAGGACCGTCACCAGTGCCGGAGCACACAGGGGAATGACCGCGGCAACACTGAACAGAGAACTGAAACAGTGAACCACTCAATATTCCACCCTCTAACCAGCCGTCAACACACACAAACCTTTAGAATTTGTTGCTGTTAAAACAGCAGTTGAGAGCTCAAAGCTCGCGATCACCGCTGCACTCGCGCTGTAGAACACCAGCACTGGGAGAGTCTTCCTGAAGAACATCGACACACTCGCTCGTTGTAAACGACAGCACTCTCAGAGACATCAAACGATCGGCTCCGAAGCGAAAGGCAACTACTGCGTGCATCCACTTCCGTATTTATACACGCGCCGCGGGGGCGGAGTGTGTGATGCGAATTACGCACGCCAATTCCATTGGCTCGTTCAATAGTACTCGAAGATGATAGGCTCCCTGGCGTGATCCCCATTCAGTCGACTACGTCTGACGTTATCGACTGAAGGGGAACCAGAATTATCTTGACAACGTTTTATCTGTACAGAGGTAAAGGGAAGGGAAGGAGGCCTTCACAGTGGAGAGACTAGTTGACACTTCAGGACTGCGTTGTCGTAGTTGCGTTGACTGCTTCATCAGATCCGGATACGGCCTGGATCCGGCGGACTGCGCTAAACCTCGGGATAAACAGAGAGACTAATTTAGCATAGACGCCATTATTCTTATGATGTAACAAGTACATCAGGATTTATGGGAAGTGTTCCCGGTTCCGGCTGACCTAATCTACAGTAGCCTAACATTGAATTATAGAAGTCTATAATGTGTTGTGTATGCTAGGCCAAAGAGATGTTTTTAGTCTAGATTTGAACTGACAGAGTGTGTCTGCTTCCCGGACAAGGAATGATAGTAAATAGAGATCCAAACAGAAAACTATACAGAGCTCACAGACGCAGACCAGCAGCAAGGCAGACAGGAGCAATCGATCCAGTAGCCCTACTATTCATTTAATGTCATCTACATTAAAAGGATATTTCATCTGTCATCATTTATTCACCCTCATGTCGTTCCAAAACTTTTTTCTGCTGTGTAACATAATAGAAGATATTTTGAGAAATGTGTCTGTGTTGTTGTTTTTTTGGTACAATTAAAATTACATTTAATAATTTGAGGCACTCCGGGGTTTTTTTTGCTATTGTACCTGCAAGACTATGAATAACATTCTAACATTTTTAAGTGTAAATATTTTGTCTCCACCCCTTTAGGTCTGATCCTTGTCAATGAGCCATACTATAATGAGGCTGGCTTTGACAGTGACCGAGGACTTCAAGAGGGTTACGAGAACAGTCGCTGCTACAATGAAATGGCACTCATTAAGATGGTGCAGTCAATGACTCTACTTCTCCAGCAGCCTGTGGAGGTCTTTCAGCAGGAGATCTGTGAGCACTTTACCTGTAACGGCTGGCGGCTGGTCCATCGGCTGGAGTCCTGGCTAGATTTGGATGGGGCAGTGACCGATCGTGCTTCACGATGTGGGGTTGGGAGCCTCCATGCAGAACCTTTGGAGGAGATCCCCTCAGCTCTGGCCCACAGTAGTCCAAGCAAACAGGATGTGCGAAGTGAAGAGGAGCTTGAGGACTCGGGTCTCAGTCCTTCCACAGTGGGACCCAGTTTACCTCCTGGATCAGCCGGGCAACGGGACCTGAGCCAGAACTCTGACTGTGATAGCTCAGTGGTGGGTGGTGCAGGATCAGAAATACCAGAAGGTTTTGAAGGGGTGTCTGGTTTTGTGACATCTCAAAGTGTAAAACCTTGTCAGGAGTCTCAGCCGGCTGTGAGACCAAAGAAACGGAGAAAGAGCTATCGGAGCTTCCTACCAGAGCGCAGTGGCTATCCAGATATTGGATTCCCACTCTTCCCTCTTTCCAAAGGCTTCATAAAGAGCATGCGTGTAGTTTTGCAGCAGTATCGAGCTACTCTTACAGCTGCTGGCGTTCCTGAATACCCAGAAAACAAATAATTGCCCTCCAGCGTATTTTTTTCCCCTTTTTTTCTTTTCTCCCTGTTTATTCAACCCAAGAGCTGTGTTTTTCCCATTTAACCCTTGGCCAGGAACTTGGATCTCCTCATCAGGCTGTAAATGTTCCAAGCAGCCTTTGTTAATTGCTTTGTAGCACATATTTAGTTGCTTTGTTTGTTGTTGGCTCTCATTAGTCATGGGATGGCACCACATATTATTTGTTTGTATTAAACAATGTTGAAATATCATATGCTTCTATCTTGTTTCCCTGACAACAACTCTGCCATCACACCGCTCTCTCAGGGAAGTATGGACAGAAATGAGACATTAAGAGATACTGAAGGCATGACTGAATCTTTTGTTGTGTTGTGACTTATTTTTCAAGATTCATGGTTATAAATCGTGCCAGAGGGATACTCCTATTGGTCTTAGGTGTTGTCCTTTTACTAGGTTTTTTTTTTTTTGGATGGGATTACCACCAGACTGCCACCACATATTGATTTGCACAAGTGGAAGGAAGTTCGCTTGCAGAAAAATAGTAAGAATGAAGTTTCAGATAAGATGTGATACCCGATCCCGCCCCCCCTCCCCCCCTTTTTTTTTAGTCCTTGGTTCATCAAATAACTATATTTCCAAGCGTGACTTCCTCTTTGGTTCATATTTCCAAATGTAGTGCTGCTTTTTGTTGCATTGTTTTTTAGTCTTGATCAATATCATCATTATTTCAAAGGTGTTGGTGACTTGCTTTTTGATCCAAAATAGACACAGTTGTACGACTGCCCAGTTATCTATACTGTACAGAGCCTGATCATTCCTGTTAGTGTTTTGCACCGAAATCATATGAAGGTTGAGTGTCAAGTTTACATTTAAAATACAAAAAGCAACCAGACACACTAAACTACTCTTGACTCTTAAAACTGGAATCCTAACATCCCCTTTCCCTTTCCCTCTCCCTCAAACTCCATGGCACAACATAAATATATTTCTTTTTAACTTTACCAACCAGTGTTCTCTGTACAGTAATATTATTTACAACTTTTCTTACACTTTCGCCAGAAAGATATATATATCATAAATCCAGTTTACATTTTTTTTTTTTTTTTTTTTTTACTGCATTGTCATTTTCTATTAAGGGGCCCAGTCAAGATACTAGTGGAGAGGCATAAATGTTACTAATTGTTATTTTCACAAGCACAATCTAAGAAGTCATATTCTTTCAACAACTGTGAAATGGTTTGTGTATTTGCTTATATACATTTTTGTTTTGTTTGATAGACTATTTAATCAACTTTTTCCTGATATCATATGTATCTTTGTGACATGATTTAGATGCTGTGATTTAGAAAAAAGCTTCATGTTAATCCTGGTGCTGTGGTTCTCCAGACCACTAGGAGGCAGTAGACTAGTTTCAGAACTAACAGTTCCGACCTCATTCTTTTGTTTACATCAACATCAGGCCAGCTGTAATTAAGCACAGCCCACAGACACAAGTTTTACATGTAACAGATCCTCATAATTTTCTGAGTTTTGCACAAAAGTGAATGCACATAATTACACTTGTTACTACTGGAAGGCATATCATGTTTCTCCTGTAGTTGTGAGCAGCTGGCTGTATTTTTTCCTGTCTTTTTTTCTAGCCAGCATACTTTCTTGATGTAGTTTGGCTATTGGGCTGATTGGCAGATGTGTAGATGTAATATACTGCTGATGTTTTTCTGCACGTTAGCATTCAAGTCTTTTGAAAGACAAAAACACATTTCTGACTGATGGCTTTGTGCCATCTTAAGAAATTCTCATACATGTTTCCATGCACAAGTCGCTGCCAGTAATATGTTTGAGATGTTTTAGATAAAATGATTTAATTTCTACTTTTTCTCTTGAATTTGTAGCTTATTACAGTTTGGTATTTGGAGAGAAAAATGCTTTATCAAATTGTTTCATATGCACATTTGCTCATTTAACAGAGATTAAATTGCAAGTCTCTCTTCTCTCACTCTTTTTCACCAGTTCAAACCTCCATGATTTGTTTTTAGTACATTTCCTACAAGTTTCAAGCGTGAATCAGACATCAACTTCAAACTAGGAACTATTTTCTGTGTGTGTAATATTCTATGAATTTAATCAAACTATTATGAGGAGAGATAACAGCCAAAGCATGTAACATGTTGCTTTAAGCCTTAACGGCTACATGAGACTTGACTGTACAATGTAAACATTTCCACAGTGGCCTGTATTGGTAAACTAATAAACATGATTTGTAGCCTGAATCCTCTGTACAGAAGTCATGACTAAATACATATAATATATAGATTATATATTTAACAAAAAAGTGGTCATGTGAATGCTTGGGGTGTGTCGCAGAGTGTGTTGTATTATTCTTTATTTTTTGCTTCATTTGTAATTTTTATTTTATTTTGGTTGCACTAAATGTAAAAAGTGAAGCATTAAACTTTGCAAGCAGAACCATGGGAAAATATTGTGAAATATCCTGTTTTGTACTTAAGTATTCATTTATTTTTATTAGGAATTGATCATGCATTGGAAGAACAAACCACATGCATTTAAACAAACTTTTATTCAAAAAAATAAATAAATGAGAAATGCTTTCTCTTTGCTTTGACTTTCCAATAGAAAAATTTAGAGTGAAAAAAATTACTCAGACAATATAACACGACTTTAAACAGAAGAAAATGACTCATTCAACTTATTCCAAAACAGTTGAGCATTAAATCTGCTCTGACATCAATTTTGAACTTGGTAGTATTGGATACATTGGTTACTTAAAAGGCAACCATTGTTACTGCCACATTCCTATCAGACAACTTTATTCCCTGTCCCTAACATACTAATATTAATACATTTATTCATATCTTGACTTGCAACAATCGGATATATTTTATTATAATTTAGTAACATTGACTTGTTAGTACAAGATGATGATTTCATGTTAAGGCACATTAAAGATTTTGAAGCATTTATCATAATACATTAGATATTTAGCATAGTTTTGCACTATAAATTGAATAAGTCGCAATCCTTACTTCGCAGTGCTGAGCAATATAATATATTAGCAAATATATTTTTGCAAAGAAATTAGCAAGTTGTTTAAAAACATATACTGTATTGGTCAATTACTGATCAAGTTTGAAATATGAACTTTCCTTTTTGTGCTGTGTATGCACACAAGTAATACAAAACTCAGTCCAGCAGCCTGCTTAAGACAAAATTTGCTATAGTTATAGCACTGCAGCATTACAGAATAGTCACAAAATGCGGCCTGGCCACAGACCAGAGGCCGTATTCACAAAACATCTTAAGGCTAAAAGTAGCTTCTAACTTGCCGATATATGAGAAACTCTTTAAAATAATGGTCTTTAAAATTCAGTCCTAATTTTAACTCCTACATTTTTGCTCTAAGAGTATTTCACAAAGCATTTAGCGCTAAAACCAGCTCCCAAATATGTGAAAAGTTAGGGGTAGTGTTAGATTTAGAGTAAAAGTTAGAGTAGACTCCTAAATCACTAAAACAAAATCACAAACTAAGTTAATAACTAATGATCGTTGCGACGTTAGTGAATCAATCAAAACTAACTTTAGCTGGACAATAACTTTATTCTAGAGCTGCTGTAAAGCCAAAACAATCTCTGTTACTTTAATTTCCTATTATCACTGTAAAGCTGCTTTAAAACAGTCCATATTGTTAAAAGCGCTATATAAATGAAGGTGACTTGACTTGACTAAAATGGCTGTTGCTGGCAATCCGCCTCAGCAATCCACCCAAAGACACTGTACAACAATAGGCGATAAGCAATAGGCGAAAGAGCCTTGGGTGCTGAGCCTTCTCTTCATAAATGCAATAAATATTTTGATTTATAGATTTTAATCTGTGATGATATAACATAAAGGTTAATTTATGTACAGGCAAAATGCACCGAATGATGGAGAATAAAACGTTGAGGTCAAGTTGAAAATAATGTCATATCGTCAGTGCTGATATCTTTGTTGGCAGCTCGGGTGACCTGAATTCGAGTTCCGGCTTTTGGTCCTATCACGATCCTGAATTGTTTATAAAACATCATTTGTCGCTTGAATTCTGCAAGAGGCTGATCATTTACTGACCCTTAGGCTACCTAAGAACTTTTACTGCTATTTAGGAGAACACTTTGTGGAAAGATAAAATGTTTTGTGAATATGACCCCAGGTTATTTGTGCAGCTTTAAAAAGTCAGTAACCTCCCCTATACAAATATGTATAAGGCAGTGTCAGCTGAGTCTCTTGGGAAAATGAGAAGCTGATAGATTATCATAAGAAAAGCCCTGCCTGCAGAGCAGCGTGTACTGACCAACAATTTGCCAGCAGCAGTTTCAGCAATAAGCTATCCAGGTTCCTCTTTATTCTGATAGACTGTTGGTAAAAGCATTCTTGTCGTCGTCTTAATGATATTCAGTCAATTTTAATACTTATAACACCAGTATCTTTTAACACGTCATCATTTTATTTAACATTAAGACTAAATATAAGCAATTTTTGATAATGCAATACTTTTGTACTGCAATATTTATCAGAATTCTGGAATCAAAAATGGAAATTTACATTTAGTCACCCTCAACATTGTTCCGAACTGGTATGACTTTGTCCATGGAACACAAAAGGCTTTTTCATATAACTTAAGTGAAAGGGGGTAGGGTCTATCAAACTCCCAACATGACCAAAAAACTCCACGAAAGCATTATAAAAGTAGTTATTATTAATGCACTAGGCTACATTCCAAGTACGTATGGTTCAGAAGCTCTGTATGCCGCTCTTAGTCACAACACGAAGGCTGAAGTTCTTTTAACTGATGTTTAATGCACACTGGACTTAGACACCAGCACCAACACCGTAGAACTGAGAAAAAGGGTCAAATATACAACAAACATGTCATACATTAGGCCTAGTAGTGGGAAGTTCGGATCATTTTACTGACTCGGATCTTTGAGTCTCGTTCAGCAAAAAGAACGAATCTTTTTTCGAGTCATTTCGTTCATTTCAGCATACCGTAAAACTTCAAATAATGGCCGAGTCCCAAATAGACGACTGTCTCTTTTACACGTCTGGTGTGGCGACAGGTTTGGGTAAATAAAGGCCGGTCTCAAATAGAGGCCGGGTCTGTTTTTTAGTTTCGGGTTGTATTTAATCTTCTAAAACTCGTCAGATCGTCCGCTTTTTGGTGGCCGCCAAAGCAAATTTGTGTCCCGCCAAAGCCTTTTTTGATCGGTGAGTGATGTAGAATAGAATGATTGCTTCGCTTGACAGGGCGCAAACGAGCAGAGAGAGCGCCCCGGTCGCGCGCGCGCACTCTCACGTCTTCAAACAACACGAGCGCTGTTTTGCTCTCTCTCCCTCGCGCATATTAATCAAAATCAATTGACACGATAGTAAAAGGTCGGAAGACCGCAGTTTCACGTGGAGCATTTGGAGATTTTTAGAGATTAGAGACTCTAGGAACAATATCTCAATGAACAACATCTCAACACTAAATTATAAAGGCCTGTCTCAAACACAAGCCGGTGCAGTTCGACGATTTGGGAAAATAAAAGCCCGGGCTATTATTTGAAGTTTTACGGTAATATAATTAAAATGGCATGTTATCCCAACACATCTAGTACTTACGAAAATGTTGATTACATTTGTAAAAAGAATAAAAATAAACTATAGGGTAATAAAGCCAAATTATAAGAAACCGAATTGTTTTATTAATTGATTAGTTGTTGGGTCTTAAGTTCAGACTATTGCAGTCTGATTCTGTTAATTCACCTCACCTCCTGATCCGAGACGTTCTTTCCTTTGCAACTTCATATTTATCAGGTTAGTTCTCCTCTCGTGTCTCGAGACGTTAGTTGTCGACTCATCAGTGACTCTGATCTGTCTGCTGGGCCGACCATGCCGTGTGTGATACAGCAGGGCCGGAAAGAGAAATGATTAGTTCATCTTTCGAGTCTCGAGTTCGGCCGGGTCCGAGTCTTTCGTTCTTCCTGTCAGTCCATAGAGGCTATGCTGTCAGTACCGGAAAGAGAAATGATTAGTTCATCATTCGAGTCTCGAGTTCGGGTTCGGACGGGTCCGAGACTTTGGTTCTTCCTGTCAGTCCGTAGAGGCTATGCTGTCAGTACCGGAAAAAAAATGATTAGTTCATTTTCTTCGAGTCTCGAGTTCGGGTTTTAAATCCTTCGTTCTTTTGTCACGTGACCGCTGGTATCTCGCATCAAATACAACATTAGATTCGTATTATTGACTGCGTCTGAATGTATATTGTTTTATATTTAGGAATTAAAATACAAAATATGTGCAATAAACATTATCTGAAAAATAAGTTCATGAACGACACATCACTATCATATTAAGTTACATGGAAAACACACATGACTTTAAACTCGTACATAAACAGAAAATACATGCACATACCACTTTTGCCTGCTTGTGAGCTAAGAGAGGTGGTTATATCTTGAAGCTTCTTGGTCGGATGACTCATAAAGAGAAACGCTTCAAACTTTGCAATAATTACATCGTTCCATCTGATTAGCAGAATTGCTCTGTGAAAGTCAGACCGCAGTCAAAGAGTATAGAAGTAACAAGAGGCGAAACTTCGTTGCAGTTTTGGTAACAATCGCTAGATGGCGCTGCTGTCGCGCTGACGCCATTTTGGACTGAACCAACGGTTTTACCGTTAGCACAACTGTACAGCATTATGTCTGGAAATAATTGGAAACAAAGAAAACAGTGTTCTGTCATCAACTGCAACAACTACCAGTGTACAACCAATCAACTAGCATTTCATAGATTCCCCAAAGATCCAGAGAGGTAAAGTAGAAAAGGTTTTTATTAACGTTAAAGTGCGCATGCGTACGTACGTCTCCATACGTAAATAGCGGCATGGAGGTGTACAACAGTGAGTGCAGGGAAGTTGTGTGTGACAAGGAAAAGTGCAAAAACACTCTTGTATACATGGTGAAACTATTCAATAGAGCCAGAATCCATCATATACTAAGGACCCAAAATCGACAACTATCACAGCCCAAAACAGAAGCGCAACAGATTTTTTTTAAAGCTAAGTCATCTGTAAATCTGTACATTAACTCTCTCTTTCTGTTTCAAATAGGGCTGCAACAACTAATCGATAATAATCGATTATGAAAATCGTTGTCAACGAATGTCTATCGATTAGTTGCTCTGCTTACGTCACGGGGAGCATTTACTGGTGATTGGTTGAAACAGGCCTATCACGATGCGGCACACACGCAAGGTCTCTCTCCCTGTGCCGCTCTGTCGTGCGCGCGCTACACAGTTTGGACTTTGGAGCACTCTCTTCTGTCTCGCATGCGCTCTCTTGCTTGCACGCTCTAGATTCCAAGAGTTTGAACTAATTTGCGGGCATCAGGGAGCCGCTAACAATATGCGGGAGACTCCTGGAACTTCCGGGAGACTTGGGATGTCTGTATTTTGTCTCGGGCATCAGGTTGTGCAATCATTTCGCTCGCAACATAAGTGATGGATTAAAATAGCGCTACGCAGAAATAGGCTAAATTAAAACGGTGTTTAGAAAGTGAAGCACTAAATATAAAGGCAGTTATTAACAGCAGCAGTAAAAGATTGTTTTTTAGTCACTGTAGTCAGTGGTTTTCAGCGAATTCTTGTGCACTAATGCATCATTTTCTTGTCCTTTTAATCAAGCCTGTTTGCTGCGTCTCCATTCCGTTCTCTTTTTATAGCATTTGTCTTCTATTAAGTTTTAATTGTTTTACAAACGCGATCTACTGCGGCTCTACTACGTTCACACGCTTTTTTCAGTCTTTCTATATTTATTTTAGCAATTTATCCTTATAATTAATTTAATCTTAAATAAAAATTAAATGAATTATGTACTTTACATGTTTTTGGTTTCTATCTTCACATCTGAACATGTCTGTGTAAATTAGTTTTTAACAAAAATTATGTTAAAACAATGTTGTATATAATTTAGATTTTTTTGTTTTTCATGGTTGTCAACTTGCCATCAGCAATTATCATTAAAAACAATGCAAATATTGATATTAGTAAAACTCAATGTGTGGCTTTTGTACACTTTTACACATAAATACCATGATTAAGGGTTTTATTTAGTTGTAATAAACAAAAAATCAAATTGAAATTTTATCCGATTAATCGAAAAAATAATCGCCCGATTAATCGATTATGAAAATAATCGTTAGTTGCAGCCCTAGTTTCAAATGTAACATGTTGTACAAAGTTTTTATCAGTCAAGATGAATTAAATTATAATAAAACTACAGACTAAAACATATAGAACAGCTAATATACTTACCATTGCCATTCTATTTGTAGTAACTAAATGTATGCACTTTACTTGCAAAATGTTTGATTTGTTGTGTGTAATGCAGGCAGAAATGATGTGGTGATCTACTTACCATCACCAATTTTATTACTGTTCATTTTGTGATGATCTTCTATTACATATTCTCTCTTGACTAATGTGTTGTCCCTTTCACCTAACTTACTCACTGTTCATTGTGTTTTGGCTTTTTCAATGAATTTGTCAATCATTTCATGAGGATGGGCTGTTACTGATGTTGTAAAATTGTGCGGTGTATGAAAACGGGAGTTATCCCCAAAAGTTATTGGGGTAAATAAATAGCCTATTTGACAGTATAGATAGCCTTCATGCTCTATGACGAAATTGTTTAATTATAAACAGATCCATAAGCATTATTTTGTTGTACATTATTCAACACGCCGTTTTAGTTTAGGCTATAGAGATATTAAAAACTAGAAACTATTTAGTTCCCTTAACCGCTTTTGAATTGGAACCGGTATCGTTCAATTCTATGACAGCTGTGTTGCGTTCAGTCCAAGATGGCGGAACTGCTGCTCTGCGCATGGGCGCAATGAACAGAACATGTTTGTTGCAATGGAACGTTCTATTGAGTTTCGCCTCTTGGTACTTCTATACTCTTTGCCGCAGTTCGGATTCGTTGTTCGGTGACAAAACAGGAAGTGACATCCAAAGGCACGATGGGAACAAAATCAAATATAACCAAAAAACTCTTAGAAGAATAAATATCACTTATTATACAACAGTTGAGTATAGAAATCACAAGAAGCGTTATAAAATAGTCAAAATATAAAAATATACAGATTAGACTGTTGAAAAAGTTACTGAAATAAATGTGTTGCAGTACACCAGCGACATCTAGTGGAAATAAACAGACACCGAAAGCAAACACACTGTGTGAGGCACAAACCAAATGCAAGTCTTCTGATTTGATTATGTATAAGGCACAGGGAAATATTTTCAGTAAATAAACAAAATTGTAATTCAAATTCAAGTTGTCAAAAGCTATTATATGGCTTCAAAAGACTTTTATTTGTTATTTTCGAGCTAGATAGCCCCAGTCCCTACTTTCTTACAGAAAAGAACAACTCTTCCAGCACCATATCGGTTTATCTAAACCCAGCTATGAGTTTTGCAAGGCTGCAATGAATTTGTGCCTGTACCGGTCCATATTCTACCAGCTCTCCATCCACAGTAATGATCCCTTTGGGTGAGTATGGTTCAAGACGCAGAGCCTTCACTTTAACATAAACCACATGAGGGCAGTTTATGCTAAGGTAGCTTCCTTTTTCCATAGCTAGGAATAGGCGCAGGAAAGATCTGCGAGAGATACCCGCCTTCACGTAGATCAGGTGGATTATGCCATCATCAAGTCTGGATGCAGGTGCAGCAAACATGTCTTCTCCAAGATGGGACTGGTACATGGCCCCAACTAGTACAAAATCATCCTCTTGAACCACTGTCCAGTGGCTTGGTACTGGCTGGTTGAAGGGGGTAAGTAGGGAGTCTGTTGGGCCAAATACAGAAACGGGACGGATTGGTTTTCTTTGACCTAGAAGCATTGTTGGAGTTGCTGGAATTTTGGAGAGTGTGACCAAGTGAGTCATTTGAAGAACAGCAGGTTCTGGGGGAAGTTAGACTGGGGGAAGGTGTGGCTAAATGATACAGTTGACTCTGCAGGACTGAATTGAAACATGGAGTTCTCTATGGGTAAGTAAGCTAGTTTTCCCCTATATACCCTTAGTGAAGCCAGACGAACCAGGGTTCCCACCGTAAATCGGGCAGTTCCCACGTGGCGATACTTCTCACTTTCAATGTCTAAAACAGCCACAAAGACCCAGGCCAGAGACATACGTTGACTGGAGGCCATGCAGACAGATGTGAGATCCAGTCGTGACACCATGCCTTTACATAACATAAAGCCACAACTGACCAACAGCTCTTCACTGGACACAGCTTGTAACCTGAAAAACAGCCACAAGGCACACCACAACCCTTTAAACAAGTCACTACAAATCTAAGACAATCTTCTCATGACTCCCATCACACCTGTAGGACCACTAACGATCTGTCTGTCTGTCTGTCTGTTTATCCCACTGATATGTGCTAAATTTGTTGAAACTTCAGTTTTAGGTGCTGGATCTTACACATTTCAGCTCACTTGCAACCCAGCCAAACAACACAGGAACAATTCATATGAAGTCAGATGCACAGTGTATGTTTTTGTTCTGCAAAGATTTGCTTAGTGCCGCTCTGTGGGAAATAGGAGGGACAGACCATGAAGAGCACATTGTTGCATCTTTGGAGAAATTTGGGTTTGCTTAGCAGAGTAATGACTTAAACAATGACTTACTGACATTGATCCAAGAGGCCTGCAAGCAAGAAATTTGGATAAATAAATTTCCCAGATGTGCCCTGGAAGGTTTCTGCTGCCCTATAGCTCCACATAAGCAATATATGAGCTGTGGAAATTCATACCCAGAATAGTGGTGTAAAGAGGCTTCCAGAGCCCCCCGGAAGCACTCCCAGAGGGGTCTGAATAGCTTCTTCCCAATCCTCACGGTCCATCAGCCCATTCACCACCTGAGAAAACATTGGGTGTGTCAGTGGGTGTGTCACAATCCAATGGACTCCAGGTTAATAAAGGAATACTATGCAAATAACACTCGAAAAAGGCTACATGTCAACAACAACAATAAAAGGTCAAACCATAATAACACCTATACATTCACGCTACAATAAATAAACTAAAATTTGAACATTAAATAAAGTTTAAGTATCATTAGTTTTCATTGAAACAAACGGGCATGGCGCGTCATGAATTGTTGAATTAGTTCTCGAGGAACTATCCTAGTGGCTAGTTCCTATGAGTTCCTAGAACTTAGAACTACCCCGTGTGAAAGCAGAAGTAACTGGGTGCAAAAGTGATGTTGAACCAACACGACTTGCAATTTTAATTCAATGCAATTAGTGTTAATCCATTATTAATTCAACTTAATATTAATATTCAATGAATATTAACAAATTCATATTCAAGTATATTAATATTATTAAGTAGATGATTGGAAAACATTACTAATTTTGCCGACTAAAACCATAGTTTGTTAGACTGAAGGTTTCATAAGCTGCTGTTTCAATGTTTAAAGTCTTTTTTTTATTAGTTTATAAATGCTTCTTACAGTGACAGAAATATAAGGTATTAAAATGCTACAATAAAATCGCAATTGCAGTATTTGTCAAACTAACTGCAATATGATTTGTTTTTACTAAATTGTACAACATACTAAAAATGCTACAGCATGTCTCGGCAGTTCACCAGCATACCTCAAATAGTTGGCCATCACCAGACATGATGACCAGAGCATCCCACTGAGAAGTCTGCCTCCCGCACCAGCTCACGTGCGTGGTTCTGGCGATCTGGAAAGAAAGAAACAAACAAAAGAAACAAATGTATCATGTCATCCTTCTGTTTTCTGACCTAAATTCTCATTCTTTTTGGTGGCTTTTTATCATCAGGGTGGAAGAGGAAATGTGAGCCAGAAAAAAAGTATTTTACTACACAGACCTTTTAATTAATTGTATGAGGTACCCTTGTGACGGCCCCTGTGTGATTGTTAATCATCTTTGTTCTGTTGAGGTGATTGCTGATTGGGTGCACCTGGAACCTGCGAGTGGTGCACCTGGAACCTGTGAGCCAGTGGAGATAAAGCTCCACTTGGTCAAACTACACGCTCTCGCTCCCTTCTCTGCAATCCAGACTTCAATCATGTCCTGATCACTCCAACTGCCATATCTTGTTTTGGGTTTATTTATGTTATAGAGACATACCTTCCACACTTAAATAGTTATCTTTAGTTACTCTTTTGGTAAATAAATCACTTTTGATCATTTATGCTGCCTCGTTCCCTCTTTTGTCATGACCCTTGAGCCAGGTTGTGACACCCTAGTATGCATGCAGCTTCAAATCTTTGCTTATCTGAATTCCACCAGCAGGAGGTGATATTTACTGTATTTGTTACTTATGAATTCAGATCCACAGATCCGATGAATTTCACTTCCACACAAGCCCAATTCTAGCACACTCACTGTCCCAGCTGATGTCTCGGTCACATAGCAGCCACATTTATGCTCATTTGTTTACATCCCAAAAGGTGCACTTTATCAATTCTACCCAGATTTTCTGTACAATCACTAGTCTGCGGGAACATATGCCTTTATAGTGTAGTACCTATTGACACGTCTCTACTGTGCTGCATTGTCCTGCTTACTTTTTATTTATTTATTTACTTATTTATTTTTTGGAAGAAGAAATATAAACAAGCTATTGTTTTCCGACAAGCAAATTGAAACAACTAGAGTATGAGCAGCTGGTTTTGGCCCCAGGAGGGCATCAGATTCTAAGTACGATTAAGTAGCCAGGAAAATGATCAATACCCCTTCATTAATTTAGTCACATCCAATTTGATAATGCAGGAGCTGTAAACTATAGCCTACAATAAAGCGAAAAAAGAGAGCAAGAGAAGAGAAGCTGGAGAAAGAGATAAAGAAGAGGGTTAGTTGTCAGTTATGGAGGGGCTCTCAAGTAACCACCTGGACTTGGGGAAGGAAAAAAAAGTATATAAGATTATAAATATTCTTTTCATTCTCAAAGAGAAAAAAAAAATCTAAAAAGAGATCCACTTAAAGACTCCAAAGCATTAGCTTTCTAAACTGTGCTAAAGGTTTTAAAAGCAGAATGACCTAATCTCCGCTTTACTAATGTAAATGCGTTTGCTCCGTGCTGTCCAGTGTGTCAGGCAGCTTTGCCACACAGATTTTGAGAGTTGGCCAGCTAAATAAAACAGCCGGTGTGCCAAATAAGTAGACTAATGGGTAATGTGGGAGCAGATGCGAGGTACATTCATATTTCCGAAATAAACAGCTTAAAGTGTGTCCCATGTGTTTTATTTTGTGATGTGGATGTATAGTTTTCTATTAGGATGTAATTTTTTCTAAGCCAGTGTCAAAGATGAATTTCTGTTCAGGAAATCTAAAATTTGTCAAAGTCAAAGTATTGGTGTATTTCTCTGGCACATGTAGCCACAGTAAATCTATGTCTACACCGAAGAAAGCCCTCTGTCCCGGTACAGTTTGTGTCAAGCCATTATTTAGTCTGGTTGTTTGATGAGGAAGATATGAAATGTAGTTGCGCGAAACTGAGGAACAACTGATGATGGCTCGGTTTGTTTGATGTTTGGCTGCCCAGAAAGGGGCGTTTAATTCCCACCCAAATGTAGAGATCGAATATTTAAAGGGTAACTAAACCCCTGGTCAGAGCCTGACTCCACCCACTGGCAATATTTGAAAAATGCTGGAAAAGTGGACAGAGCCTAGCAGAGATAGAGGGGACGAATCGAGGGTGGGGCTGAGCGGGGGCGTGCACCTGAGACCCGCAGAGACGGATTAACATAGACATCATATAGATAGACGCCCTATCGACCGCTACTGCCTATTGGCGCGGACGAGCCGTGGGGCCGCCATCTTAAACCGGTCACCCACTCCGCTCAGTGTAATCTGTTTTGCAGGTGCAATGAGCTGCCAGCGCATTTAATTAATCATATCTCACTGAATACCAAACTGATTTTCACGCGGGGTTTTTTGCTGCAAAGGTCATACACGTAGCTACGATACAGGACACATTGAATATTTTGTTCACAAAATACAACCAATAGTACGGTAATGTTAAATGTTAAATCTTACTTGTGGAAAGTAATCCCCGAGTGATGGTCCGCCGGTTTGAGCAGGAATATGCTGCACAGTGCTCTGGCATCTACTGCTGCTATGCAACGCAAATAGGAGTATGACCGGTTTAAGATGGCGGCCGCATTTCTTGCGCCACAGCGGCCAATAGGGCATCTAGACTCTATATGATATCTATGCGGATTAATGCTGCGCACTTCTGTTCTGGTGCTTCTGCATTCTTCAGCCAGCTTCAGTACTTCCGGTTCACGGTAGCGTACGCTGTAGCTATGTCGTTTTTTACGCGATCGCTGCAGGACCTGCCGAGTATAACGGCAAACGATGTACATCGGATCACCCAGACCACATCGAAGACACCAACATCAAAAAAGGACAAATGTTTTAAATTGTATGTGTCCAGCTATATAAACAACTACGAAGGTAAGTTAACAAGCCTCTGTTTTGAGTTTACCAAAAACTATACATGCTAGCTCATTGGCTCTTTACTAGCCAAAGTTAGCACAGTGAGGAAGCAACGTTAATAATGTTAGCAGAGTGATAGGTTAACATCATGAATATTTTGTGTTTCTGAAATGCAATACCCTAACCTCTATGTTAATCACAGTTTCAAACAAGGAGTCAGGAGAGGTCACGGTTAGGTCTGAGTGCTTACCGATATAAAGTTGGTTTGACGTTGGAAGTTTGACATTTGTCAGAGATTCAGCTCCGAAACACTTCAATACATCAATAACGATTTGGCATAAGAACGAAAAACAGGTTGTGTTCGAACTGTTTTAAAACGTAGACGAGAACACGCAGTGTAGTTAATGTGTTTTGATCGGCTTTACTGTATCACAACCTATACATTTTGTAATGTATAACAGCAGATAGGGACCGTCTACAAAGTACAAAACGAAGAGGAAAAACGCTCAATTGTTCCATCCATATATGCTTTAAAAATAAATAAAGTGTTCTAATTCAACTTCAAAGGGTGTGTGTTGTTACTGGATTCTACAAGAACATTTTGATGTTGCCTTTATTCACAGAATCACAGCACAAGGTATGCTATTGATATTCAAATAAAGACATAAGCTCATTGAAAATAAATAAAGTGTTCTAACTCAACTTCAAAGGGTGTGTGTTGTTACTTGGTAATAGAAGAACAATTTTGTGTTTCTGTTATTCAGAAAACTACACCACAACACATGTTATTGAAAGCAAAAATGGTGAAAAATCTCGCAAAGTCTCCTAAAGAGTGTGCGGTATTACTGCCCCCTAGAGGAACATGTTGCAGTTGTTTTGACCGAGTTTGATATTCAAATTTTAAATTAATTCTTTTAAAAATTCATAGTTTTCTATCTCAACTTCAAAGGGTGTGACTTGTTGCTTGGACCTAAAACATTATTTACACGCAGGCGACTTTTTCATTTGAAATCCAGGATAAATACCGTATTTTCCGCACTATAAGGCGCACCGGATTATAAGGCGCACCTTCAATGAATGACCTATTTTAGAACATTTTTCATATATAGGGCGCACCAGATTATAAGGCGCATAGATTCTGCAGTCAAACGTTTGACTGGGTTTGCGTTATGCATCCACTAGATGTGCTAAAGGGAATGTAGCGAGTGCGCGGCGCCGGAGGCGAGCCGTTTATTAGTAAAGCGTGAGCGCGCTGGGGCGGGCCCGTAACTTACATTCGCAGCCTGACTCATATGAGTATTCATGTGCGGCGACTCGCTGACAGCAACAGCTGGCTGTTTTGAATGAGACGACCCGGTTACTGTGAACGGGGAGCGCTTTATGAACATTCTGTGACGCGCGAGCAGCGCCGGGGACAGTGTGTCTGTTCGTGTGTCTGTTCGTGTGTAAACACGAGCGAGAGTTTGCAGGCGAATTTAATAACGCAGAGCGTTATTAACCAATTGATCCAATTAACCAACTGATCCATATATAAGGCGCTCTGGATTATAAGGCGCACTGTCGTTTTTTGAGAAAATTAAAGGCTTTTAAGTGCGCCTTATAGTGCGGAAAATACGGTACTATTGAATTAAATTCAATCCTGATAATAAATTCATTGAAAATTCAGACAGTTTTCTATCTCAACTTCAAAGGGTGTGAGTTTTTACTGGTTAACAGGAGAACATTTTGATGTTGTATTTATTCACAGAATCACAGCACAAAGTTTGATATTGATATTTAAAGAAAGACATAAGCTCATTGATAATGAATAAAGTGTTCTATCTCAACTTCAAATGGTGTGTGTTGTTACTGGTTAATAGAAGAACAAATGTGTGTTTTTGTTAGTCATAAAACTACAGCACAACACCTGTTATTCAAAGCAAAAATGGTACACAATCTCGCAAAGCGTCCTAAAGAGTTTGCGGTATTACTGCCCCCTAGAGGAACATGTTGCAATTGTTATGACCGAGTTTGATATTCAAATTTTTAATTAATTATTTTAAAAATTCATAGAGTTTTCTATCTCAACTTCAAAGGGTGTGACTTGTTGCTTGGACCTAAAACATTATTTACACGCAGGCGTCTTTTTCATTTGTAATCCAGGATAAATGCTATTGAATTCAATAGCTATTGAATTGTTTTCTGGAGAGGTGCAACTATTCTGTAATAAATATTTTGTAGTTGAGCCAATTCAACATTTTTTGTCTATTGGAAATAATTTGGTCATCACCATTTTGGTGATGAGCGTTACCTTTGGTTGGGCAGTTTGACTCTTGGATATTTGTGTGAGTTTGTGGTCTTTGTAACAGGGTTTACCAAAACACATAATTTGTTCCAAAGAAAAAGAAATCAAGATTTTACTCTCATAAACTAGAGTAAATCATTAATCTTATTTCTGATCAAAATTGAACAGTTTTTATTAATATTTTACCAGCAAAACTTTCTTGCAGCAGATTAAACTTTCTGAATTCTGATTTTAAATTATAAGGGAACATTTTTTTGGACACACAGACATCAAGAATCAGCATATGAGTCTCAACAATGGTAACATGCTTCATGCCGCAATGCATGCTGGGAGCCACCATAGTATTAAAATCAGGGCTTCCAGCATGCATTGCGGCATGAAGCATGTCACCATTGTTGAGACTCATATACTGATTCTTGATGTCTGTGTGTGTGTGTGTGTGTGTGTGTGTGTGTGTGTGTGTGTGTGTGTGTGTGTGTGTGTGTGTGTGTGTGTGTGTGTGTGTGTGTGTGTGTGTGTGTGTGTGTGTGTGTGTGTGTGTGTGTGTGTGTTAATAAAAATCCCCCAATGTAGTTAAAAATCTAAATTCAGAATGTCTGATCTGTTGCATTAAAGTTTCGCTGGTAAATATAATGTATTCACAAATAATCACTTTTCAGGAATAAGAAAAGTGAACTATTCCCCTTTATGATGCTGTTCTCTTGATCATGCTGATAATTTTTGATCATGGCTTTCTTTGCAACATATTATGTGTTTTGTGAAACACTGTTACAAAGACCACAAACTCACATAACAAGCCAAGAGTCAAACTGCCCAACCCAAGGAAATGCTCATCACCAAAATGGTGACCAAACATTTTCAATAAAAAATCTACATCTGAACCTTATTCTTAATAAGAATTTCTGTTTCCAACAGACCAAAAATGTTGAATTGGCTCAGCTACAAAAAAAATGTTACAGAATATTTGAATCTCTCCAGAAAACAAATAATGTCAAGTTGACTCAACTAAACGTTGTTTTGTGTGTCACAGACAACTTATTTTCAGTTCGTATAACTGTCATTTACAAAAGTTCAGTCATCATGAAAAAGCTAGGGGAAATTAGTAAAGGTTTCTCCTCTTATAGGACATTCAAAGTGTGTAGAGCAGAGTTCCCCAGCACCAGGATTGTAAAACCAACTTGGAGGCTACACATATTTCTCTCACCACACACACTTTAATTACCACGTGGATGAAAATACACCCTAAATAAATATTTGTTGCCTACATACACATATTTAATTAATGATATTTTATATTTATTTTATTTGGACCCATGAACTACAGCAAATCTCTGGTTTTCATTTTGGAAATGTGGTGATCTTTCTTCATTCTTCATTCATACCACAACATAAACACGAGACGAGAAGGAACAGAGAATGCGTCTACCGTGACAGTACCCCTCCTCCTCCGAACGCCTCCTGGCGTTCCTAGACTCCTTACCCTGTCGATTGTAATCATCGATGAGGGAGTGATCCAGTATGTCTCTAGCAGGCACCCAACTTCTCTCCTCCGTGATACTTTTCATATGTGTATCTTCTTTAAATGTGTGTTTTCACTTTCACTTTTCACCGGAAACTTCCAGTGGTTTCCATTTACACTTAGGAAACTGGTAATGGCATGGTAGTTTCCAAAGTCCACCTGAAATAAAGGTTTGATATTTTCACTTTAGTATTTAAGAATATTTTTCCATATTTTCAATGTATAACAGTACATTGACACCTTTTGTAGAGTCTGTCTGCGTACTGCACCTCGATCTCCAGACATTATCACACCAGCAAAATAGTGCTTCAGTAGATAAGTATTACTTTCTTGTGTCTTGAGCAAAAGAGTAAATGGTATAAGAAGTGTAACATGCATATTAAACAAAGATAACTTCCAGCTTTTTAGATGTGCACAAATGTTATGGTATATTTTAAAATTGCCATGAAATTAAAATGGACAAATTCATAGGTCATGAATATCATGAGCCACTTTGCAGAGTTTTGAACTCTGAGTGATGGAGGGTGTAATTGGTATTTTTTTTTTTGTAATTGGTATTATTTTTTTCTGCCGACTTCCGCCACTTCACATTCATTTTTGGACTAATGGTATTTGATCTGCAAATACTATTTATTGTTAGACAGATTGAAAATGCTTAGCAATTAGTTTAAAGCATATGATTATATAAAGTAATATCTGATCTGCTGTGTACAGAGATGTTTGTTTTTGTTTCAGATCCACTTTTGAGATTGACCAATTGTTGACAGGTTCACTGGTGTGTCTGCGATCGATCTTAGTGGTATATGAGGTGGGTATGAGGCGGATCAAAATATTATCTATTTGTCTTTGCCTCTTCATGATTACATACTCCTGTAAAGTGTTGCTTTCAGTCTTAAAAAAAAAAAAAGCCTGGCACACTGCCTTTACAATGTATGAGGAGCAAAGATGTAATACTATGAAAAGTGTTTATATTGGAAACAATGATGTAGGCTCTTTTGAAATGCAGAGAAATGTTGTCTTTATTGAATGCAAGTATTTCCATCCTATCACTTGATGTACCAGGCATGATGTAATGTTTGCCAAGGGCCCTTAATGTTTCCCACTGCCATTGTTGGAACAAAATGCTAATTTGTGTTTAACTCTTGTCTCAGGAAAATATATGTTGAAAGTAATTAACCAGTTAGTTGTCAAAGCACCTCCGAAGGTTTTTGTGAAAGCCCAGAGAGCATAGTGGCCCTTTCTGAACACTTAAAGTGTTTAGATATCAAAATAGCATTTCCTTCCAACGTCATCCATGCTTTTTAACAGAAGAATTGATGTACAATTAGGATTTAATGCATTTTGCATTTAATGTATAAACTATATACTTCACATGTCATGTAAGTGTAAGAATGTTTTATGCCCGCTCCCCCACCCCACCGTCTTATGTGTATTTGTATATTAGTACATTGTATTTGGTTTCACATGCAAATTGTCATACATTTCAATGGCATGTCTTTTGCCGAAAGTTTGTAACACAAAATAAGTTCCTGGAATAAGCCAAATGCAAATGCTTCAGATTCAGGTCTTTTACTTTAATCATTACATTTATAGGCTAGTAATAACAAGATAGTATTCAAAGATATAATCAATATCTACTTTCTTTGTTTTGTTTACTTTATTTATTCTGAGTATTTACTGAGTAAATCATTTTTAATGTTTTAACAGCTTTATGAGGTGACTGGAGTATTTAATAATTAAAGGTGTTAAATAAATCATAAGGAAAATAAAATAATGAAAATGGAAAGCAGTGTGTTAGATCAGTTGGTCTCAACCAGGGGGGCTAAAAACATGCATTAAAATAAGCACAAAATAAAAGAAAACCCTTACAATCATATTTCTTATTTTAATTCACCATCACAATGTTTTTTCCCTTTGAATAAGAGGCTTACCATATAATTTATATGGTACCATTATACATTTGATGTATAGTTATTAATTTACATCATCTATATTATCTACATTAAAATTAATCAAATAATTTCAGGATTTTTAAAAAAATCCTTATGCTTAATCCTTGTCCAGTAAATCATGAACAAATGGAAAAGGCATGGGGCCACTAGATGAACATGATTGGAAAACATGTCAAGATGAGGATGATTTTCTTGCTTAAAGAGACTGAATATATTTTATATTTTTTTTAAAGGGAGTGTCTTTTGTGATTTAGATTTTATTACTGTATTTTTAGGGATGCACTGATATCAATAAATAGCCAACACTGATAAGCAGATGAACCGATAATCAGTAAATTGCCAATAAATGCAATACTCTTTTTTTAAATAAATAAAAAATTTTTTTTAAAAATAAGGCAAAATACAAATGCTTTAGTTACATTATTTTATTTAGTCTATAGTTATTATAAGATCGTAGTAATAACATATAGCCTAGTCAATAACAGGGGCGTTTCTAGCTTTTAAAAACATCAGGGGCTGAACCCGAAACATCAGGGGCTGGGGTGGGTAATAAGATAACATGATTAGATAGAGAGAATAATGTATATTGCTGGCCTATACGCAGGGGCAGACTGGTTAAAAAAATCCATCCCTGGCACTGTAACCACACCAGCCCACATTACCACACATTCACGCACATTCAAATGTGAGGTAGTTGGGGGGGTTCGGGGGCATACTCCCCCGAGAAAATTTGTATTTCTTAGACCTACATGTGTGCATTTTAAGGTGTTTGAAGGTAAAAAAAAAATTGGATAACAATAAAATGCAAAAGCATGTCAGTGGGCAGTAGCATCAATTATTGGTCAAGCAGATAACAGATTCTTATATATGAGAATGAGGATAAATGTTGAAATGAATGGAAATGCAGAATGTTTCTGGTTATTGTTGACAATACACAATCACATAAAATCTTTCAAGGATTATTTTGCATAGATGTTACATTTCAATCAAACACCAGTGCAATCTTTTTGTGTCCAGAGGCAAATGAGCAATTTATATATTAGCATTAAAGATTGGTTTCAGCAACTTGTTTCTTTCTTAAGTTAATCAATGTTTTTGGCACTAATTAGTTCAATTAAAGTTCAATTGTTCACTCATAAAGACAGTCACTTGTCGCCACCTACTGGCTTAATGATGCAAGTTGGGCAAACACAGACAAGCGGAGCGAAACAAATGGTGAAAAGGACCATACAATTCGAGGACAATACAAATATATATAGGCTACTTATACATTTTATAAATATATATATTTATACTTATGAATTGTGCTTATAATTTCTGTAATAATCAAAGAACATCTGTGTTAAATAGGAATACATTGTATAATGTTAATCAAGCTGACTAAATCACATGACTGCGCAGCAGTTAACAATAAAAATACAAAATAATTTAAAACAAAGACAAGCTCATTATACAAAGGAAATAATATTACAGATCTAGACAAAGGTCATTTAGGCTAGGTGTATTTTTCACATTTTTGGTCACAAAATAAAAAAAATTATGACACAAGTAAGTTTTGATGACTTTGTTTGCAATATTGATAAAATGTTAGAATATTAATAATGAAAAATGAGCCAAAATGTGTAACATGTATGTAGCCTACAAATGAATACCAAAGCCCTGACATAGAGTTTTGACGCAGCTTTAATCTCCCTTGTGGTTATTTTTTGAATACTTAACTGACGACAGAACACGACGGTACATGCTCGTAGTTCCCTTTCGTTGTCACTCCGAGTTACGTCGGATGACGACGAATGGGGTTTCGCTTAGAAAGCCTATCAGCTTCGAGTATTACAAAACGAGCCTATGGCAAAGAAATGCCATGGGTCTGCGGAATTTGCATGACGTAACTCCGCCCCACCTCGTGGGTATAAAAGGAGGAAGTCCGCAACAGCAGTTTATGTTTTCGCTTCGGAGCCAAGTGTATTCTTCTCTCCACAAGCCATCTCTGAATTGTCAGCTTTACAAACGAGTACCTCGAGTGTTGGTGTGACGGCGATCTACGGCGAGCGCGTGCTTCCTGCTGATCTGTTGCAGTGGTCTGCCAGTCGGTGCGTGTCTCCCCGGGTTTTTAACACTTGAGTTTTCTCTCACTAAAAGAGCTTGCACGCGGCACGTCTTTTTAAAGACGGCTCGCCCGTGCATTAAAAAAAAAAAAAAAAAATGAATGGTGCGGCAGCTTGGTATCGGACTCTGATGGGCACGAGCGTTGTCTGGTATGTTTGGGCTTGATCATGCTAGAGCAGCGCTCGTGGATGACTCATGTTTTCTCCATGGAAACATGATCATCGCGTCATTAAGGTCGAGACTCGGTGAACTCACATGAGTGAGAGTCCCCTCATCCACCCCCCGATCTTCGGCTGGTGGCCAGGGTGACCTGAGGGTTTCGGTCTGGAACAAGGCGCCGACTATGTGTCCGCGACCCCAGCCCCCCTCTTCAATGACGGTGCCCGCTAGTGAACAGGTGATTCCCACGGGTCTACCCTCTGGTGGCCCGTGTGTTTCATTTGAAGCTACAGAGGATGATATTATGTTTGTAGCAGCTTCACTAGGTGGGTTTGATTTTCCTGGAAGTGACGACTCGTCGAGTCTGATCCGGAGATGACGGCCATGCTTTCCCGGGACGATTGGTTTTTGGGTGAGGCCGCCGACCCTCGTCCACGGCAAACCCCAATACTGTTCTTCCCGGACGTGCATGATGAGATCAGGGGCCATTCGCTGATCTTATCCGCCTTTCCTCCCCTCGATGGGGCAGCTGCCCGTGGGTACACTGGGGTTCCCCCGGCTGAACGCTCTGTTGCGATGCTATGTGTCCTCAGAGTGCCTATTCTCGGCGCAATCCTAAGCACCCGTCCGTGGCCTGTAGTTTTTCGTCTACGCTTGTGGCGAGATCCTATAGCGCCACGGGACTGGCGGCCGCCTCACTGCGTGCCATGGTCATTCTGCTGGTCTACCTGACCCAGATGCTCATGGACCTGCACGAGGGCGGGACTGACCCAGGGCTCTTCACTGAGCGGCGCGCCGCCACTAACCTTGCTCTCCGAGCGACGAAAGTGGCCGTACGCTCCCTGGGTCAGGTGATTCTCACCATTCGGTGGCCGTACCTGTTTGATGTGCTGGATGTCGCGCGGACCCCTCTGTCCGACATTCCCATATCCCAGGTCGGCCTCTTCGGCGGTGCGGTTGAGGGCTGGCCCAACAGCTCTCAGCCGTCCATGAGCAGACTGACGTTGATTCTGTCCCGACGGCCCCGCCGTCCGCTCAGATCCCTCGGTCTGCCCACAGCCAAGGGCGCCCTCCCGCGGCTCCCACCCTGCCCGTTCACCCGGGCCGGCTCTGGGGGTTGCGGGCGGACGCCACAGCCCTCTCTAGCCCCGCCCCCCGCTACACGCCGGGTTAAGCGGCGCTCCTGAGACGGGCTCCTCGGGGATGGAGCAGGTTGAGGTCGACTCTGTCCCGACGGCCCCGCCGTCCGCTCAGGTCCCTCGGTCTGCCCACCGCCGAGGGCGCCCCCCCGCGGCTCCCACCCCGCCCGTTCACCCGGGCCGGCTCTGGAGGCCGCGGCCGGACGCCACAGCCCTCTCCAGCCCCGCCCCCCGCTATGCGCCGGGTTAGGTGGTGCTCTTGAAAGCGGCTCCTCAGAGATGGGACTCAGTTCTTTCCAGGAGTTGGGAGCAGGACCACTCCTTTCCCCGGTGGAGGGCCGGGGAAGAATCCTTATTCGCAAAGAACTGACTCTCCCGTCTCTGAGCACACAGAGTTCTCGGACGACACAGAGCGCCGCCCTCTAGCCGTGCTCTCCTCGTCCCCCTCTGTCCCAGAGGTGGTTGACACGGCGTGCCGTCCACGGACCGCTTCGCCCCTGTCCCCCTCTGTCGCCAGACCCCTGGCAGAGCAGGCCCCCGCGGGACGACCAGCCTGGTCCTCCCCTGGCCCCCTCTGCCAGGGCGCGGTTGCTAACTGTGCCCCCACACCGGGCCGCTATGCCGTCCACGTCTGGGCCAGTTACTCCGCTTCGCTGCCCCTCCGGGGGGGAACCGGCCTGTCGTCCCGTGATCCCGCCGGTTCAGTTCCTGGGAGCCTGGCTAGAGCTTCCCCGTCTGTCCCGCTGGATCGCGCGTTCCGTCAGGCTCGGCTTGCGATTCAGTTCGCACGGTCTCCTCCCCGCTTCAGGGGAGTCCGCTCCTCTTTGGTCGGTGGCAATGCCCCCGTCATGAGAGCAGAGATTGCCACCCTGCTGGCGAAGGGTGCAATCGAGACTGTCCCTCCAGCCGAGATGAGGTCCGGGTTCTACAGCCCCTACTTCATTGTCCCCAAGAAAACCGGTGGGTTACGGCCAATCCTGGACTTGCGCGTGCTGAACCGCTCCCTTCACAGGCTGCCGTTCAAGATGCTCACCGCCAAACGCGTTCTCGAATGCGTGCGGCCCCAGGATTGGTTTGCAGCGATCGACCTGAAGGACGCCTACTTTCATGTCTCCATTCTTCCTCGACACAGACCGTTCCTACGGTTTGCTTTCGAGGGGCAGGCATACCAGTACGCGGTTCTCCCTTTCGGGCTAGCCCTGTCTCCTCGCACCTTCACGAAGGTCGTCGAGGCTGCCCTTGTTCCCCTTCGGGAACACGGGGTTCGCATCCTGAGTTATATCGACGACTGGCTGATCCTAGCTCACTCTCGAGATCAGGTTTGCGAACACAGGGACCTAGTGCTCCGGCACCTAGCTCGTCTGGGCCTTCGGGTCAACTGGGAGAAGAGCAAACTTTGCCCCGTGCAGAGGATCTCTTTTCTCAGTATGGACATCGACTCGGTCGCCATGTCCGCGCAGCTTACGAGCGAGCGCGCGCAGTCACTGCTGACCTGCCTGAGACATCTCAAGAGCAAGAGTGCGGTTCCACTGAAACATTTCAGAGGCTCCTGGGGAATATGGCATCTGCAGCCGCGGTCACGCCGCTCGGATTGCTTCATATGAGACCGCTTCAGCTTTGGCTTCGCGACCGAGTCCCGAGGTGGGCATGGCAACAAGGCACGCTCCGAGTACCAGTTACTCCGACCTGCCGTCAGTTCCTCACCCCGTGGTCGAACCTCAGTTTTCTCAGGGCGGGTGTCCCCCTGGAACGAGCTTCCCGGCATGTGGTGGTCTCCACAGATGCCTCCACCACGGGCTGGGGCGCCATGTGCAATGGACATGCTGTTGCGTTCGTCGTCATCCGACGTAACGTCTCCGTTCCCTACTCAGGGAACGAGGGTTACATACGTAACCGAGACGTTTCGTTTGCGTGATACAGGGCCCGCCGCATTTGCGCGTATTATTGAAGAGTGCGCGCTGCGAGCACACGGCTGACACGAGAGGAAAGTTCGTTTTTCTGAGTTTTACTGACATATAGCCTGACAACACAGAGGACTGTGCGGGGGTGCTGACAGCGTTATTTTTTATTTTATTTTTATTGCTTGTTTGCTGTTGCGCGCAGATCCTGGAGATATTCTAGGATAGGCTGAAATCACTCACGTGGTGCGCCTCTGTATGAGAGACAGATTTCAACAATCATCAGTCAGAGACAGCAGCAAAGCCAAAGCACAATGAAATAAGGCAACTTATGATTTCGGGGGTTTACATAGGCTATTGTCCGGTTTCATATTGTCAGTCGACTTTTCAAAATACATTCGGGGCTGCACTCAAAACATTCGGGGCTGAAGCCCCGGCAAAATCGGGTGACGCCGCCCCTGGTCAATAATAACAATCATTATTATTTAATCTGCCAGTGAGCGTTGTGTTAGTACGTTTCAAAGTTGCTTTCTCACAAAAAAAAAAAAATAATAAAATAAATAAATAAATATATATATATATATATATATATATATATATATATATATAATAATTTTTTATGTGGAACCATTGACAGTTTCCTCCGCTTCCACGTACACGGTCCCTACCGGGCCTAAGCACATCCGAGTTACTTCCGGAGCGTTTCTGTGTTGAAAACATTGAGCAGGATTAAAAACAAATAAACTGTCATCTGTGTTCAGTTCTACGTCCTAATACCTTGCAGGTAAACCAAATTTTATACATTATACTCACCCAATCAGGATCTATTGAAGTTTTTAGCGGATGAATATCTGTCTAATGTCAAACTTCCAACGTCAAACCAACTTTATATCGGTTGAGTGCTTCAGATCTATGAGGAAAAGCCAGAAGCCTCACTGTCTGAGTGTAAGGGAAAGTCATCCTGCAGGTTCAGTTCAGGTTCAGAAGAAACAGGTTATTTTTTTGGTCAAAATGAAGTTTCTGTGAGCCATATCGTTGCTGTGAATTAGATCCAGATAAACACCATCATTACACTATATGAATGGTACCTGAGATATCATGTGAAATATGAATACAGGGTGTGCCAGAAAGAATGTAAAATTAATGGCTACCACAGAAGCAAGATTTTGTTAAGAGTTTTTATAATTTTTTCATTACTTATTCTGCACTGCTATTTTAAAATGAGTATAGTGAGATTAATCATGATATATTACATCTGACATGGTCAACTATAGGCTAAATAAATTGTAACAATCCCTGTATCACTTTGCACATTTTAAAGTTCACTAACAGATTTTTGCTAACAGACGTTCACAAATTTAGTGTATAAAAGGCTGTCTCTTTAATTGCAGTTGTAGCCGGTACAGTTTTCTAACAAATATTTCTTGTTGTAACAGATTGTGCTAAGGGATTCAAAGCCGGTGGTGTTACTGAGATGCCAGTGTGCCTGTGTGGCAGGTACAGCCTTGTGCAGTCATGTGGCAGCTCTACTGTACCAGACGCAAACCAAGGACCATGGTAGCAAGCCTTTTAATGACTCTTTCATTTTATGTATGGATATCTCTTGAATGTTTCTCAAACATGTTTTTATTTCGTTGCAGGGTATTAAACCTGGTCCAGTTAATGACATGGTCATTATATCAGCCAGACCAAAAGAAAGGAGACTTGCAGAAGGAATCAGGTATGTTGTTATCTATACTAAACACACACAACAAATCCATTTGCACACATACATTTACACACCCTCAGAAGTACTTACTTGCTCAACCCTTGTCGTCAATTAAAAAAAGTTACACATAGGTCCATGGTGGACAAAAATGTCTGTCAAAAAAATAAAATAAAGCTTGAGACTTAAGTGTGGTCTCATTTAAAAGTAGAAAAAAAAAAGTTTAAAAAGTGAAACTAAAAAAAGGTTAGAGGTTTAAGTTTAGGAAATTGATTTATGAACATTATTTTATATAAACTATATATTTATACATCGATATTCGATATGTGATACGATAATGTCATGTTGACTGATGAACGACGGGAAACAATAGCAAGTGAACAGGATATTTATTAGATGAATAGTGAAGCAGTACAGGCAGATGGAACGGTGACACAGGGACTTCGGTGGTCAGGATCCGATTGTGACAGGTTGATAATCCAACATTCAGTTTTGCTCCTTAGAATTGGGCTACACATTGCAAATGACTAGACACGCCCACCGGTGTTGAGCCGCAGTTGAAATTGAGTACACCTGCGCGGTGCAATCAGGAGGGTGCGTCTGTGTCTAGTGGCGTGATAAAAACCCTGTCTAAGGTTGGTTAATTGTTATTCTTCTCTGTGCGGTGTGAAGTAACCAGCTACCCATTTCTAGTTGCTTTGACTCTCTGGAATGTGTGTGCGTGAAGTGACGAGTGCAGGGGACATAAAGGTTACTATAGCTTAAAATCCCCTACGAGGTGCGGCCCAAGAGCGCTAGCTGCTGTGTTTTTTTGTTTAATTATTATATTTATTTTGTCACTGTTTCATGGTCTTAGTAGCCTACAACTGCCGGCTGTGGATATTGCGGTTGTGAACCGCTAACGATCGAGCTCTTTAACGAGCTGCTCGTAAGAAATGTGTTGAAAGACTGACGCAGCCGAGTGTATGTTCGATGAGCTATTAAGTTATAGTACACTGATATGCTGGTAGCCTGGTCCATGTAAAGCAGCCCAAACAATATTAACATCAGTCTTAATTGAGAAGTTAAATATGATGTTACTGTGACTGAGTGTTGTAATTATGTTTTTTTTTCTGTTATTGTTGTGTTAAATCCATTTTGCCAGTTCTATCTGCTGGTGGCTAGAACTGTGATATTGAGGCTTAACAGAAGGGGGAGTGTATTTGTTTTCTTTTGATACTCTATTTGGTGTGACATGTGCTTTATGTTTTGTTTACTCACTGATTTGCTGTGGTTTTTTTCCCTTCTGTTAAAGTGGTCAAATTGTGGTCTCTTGTTTCTGTCGGTATTAATTGGTAAGCTGTATTTGAGATCTATCTTGATGTTTTTAAGTGAATTATTTTATTTTCTGTGATAAATAAATTTGGTATACTTTTGGAAAGTCACGTCTCTGTCTTCAGTGCAAGCCGAACCAGCAGGGTCCTTCTTTTTGTTGTAATTCTTTTTGGTTTAATTTTCTTTGTGGGTTATTTTTATTACTTTATACTTTCCTGGGTAGAGACGGAACCTAGGTGGCGTAGTCGGTATCTTTATATCGAACCAAAGGTTACAATTATGGCGCAGTCGGCAGGGTAACCTTTTGTGTGAAGCGGAGACGTGACTTTATTACTCTTTATTTGATATCAATTTGTTTTTTTTACAGCAGCTAGCGCATTAGAATACTGTTTGGTACTTTCCTCTCCTGTGTTTTTGTTTGTCACTTAGATCGTCATTATGAGATGAGAGATGAGATGCAGCAATTGCGAGACTTGGTAGCCCAACTTAAGGCTGATAATGAACTCCTGCGACAAGAACGTTTGGAGGTTCAGGCAAGTCCGAGTATTGCGCCCTCTGGGTCTAATCATAGGGGGGCGGGTTTAGATGCGGGGCCAAGATCTTCCTCCAATGGTAATTCAGTAGTGACGGAAAGGTTGATTTATGTTCCTAGGGAGAGGAAATGTCCTGTTTTTAGGGGCCGCACCGGAATTTCTTTAACTGATTGGCTAGAGGAAGTGAAGGCCAGTATGCGTGTTCGCCATTTATCCATTTTTGATAAAGCATACTTCTTGAATGATCATCTAGAGGGGGAAGCTAGGGAAGAAATAAAATTTAGGCCGGGTGAGGACAGGGAAGACCCAGATAAAGTTATTCAAATACTTACTGAGCTTTATGGCTGCCCGGATTCATATATTGTTTTGCAGGAGAATTTCTTCTCTCAACGACAACTAGAGGGGGAGACGTTTCAAGAATTTTCACATGCCCTTCTTGACTTGATGTCAAAAGTAATACAAAATGCTCCAAATGGTATGCCCAATTCGGAGGTCCTGTTGCGTGACCAGTTTGTTGAGTACGTGCTGGATTCTGCCCTTCGTAGGGGATTAAAACAGTTTGTACGCCAGCATCCTGGGGCTACCCTACTTGATGTGAGAGGGGAAGCTATTAGATGGGAACGGGAGGGTATGTCGAGGGCTACTGGGGGTCGTAGTTTGTCAACCTCTTCTACTTATGGGCTGCAGTATGGGGTTTATGGGTCTGCGCCAGTTTCCACCAACCCTGAATTATCGGAGCTAAAAGAGATGCTCAAAAAGCAACAAGAGCAGCTTGATCAGTTAACCCGTAGTATGACTTTGCTTCAAAATGCCCCAAGAAGTCTCCCTTTCACCGCAAGTCCCTTTAATAGGGGTTCAGTTATTTGTAGGAAGTGCCAACAGCCTGGTCATTTTGCCTGCGAATGTAGTTCTCAAAGTTTGTCACCAAGGGTTAATCCCTCTCCCTCACGTCACCCTCAGCCAGTCGCGCCAAGGTCCCAGCCCGCTGTTACCTTTCAGGAAAACTAGAACCTTCTGTGCCCCCGAGCCACAATTCAGAAGGGTATGTGTTTGGCTCCGATGCTGTTTTCCCTGCTATAGAGCACATGGCCCCATTATTATCACCATGCCCCCAGGTGACTGTTAGTATGGGTGGGGTGCTAGTTTCCTGTTTGTTGGACACCGGTTCAATGGTGTCTACAGTGACAGAAAGTTTTTATTTGCAGAACTTTGAGCCGTGGGGGGTAGAAAAACTCCACTCCTGTAATTGGTTGCAGCTTAAGGCGGCCAATGGCTTAGATATTCCATACATAGGCTATCTAGAGCTGGATGTGGAAGTCTTTGGTAAAGTGATCCCTAAACGTGGAGTGCTCATAGTTAAAGATTCCCCAGGTACTTCTACTCAGGCCTCCGGTATTTTGGGTATGAATGTTATTCGAGAATGTTATCGCGATTTGTTTGGACAGTATGGACCAACTCTTTTCGAAACCGCTTTAGTGCAGAATGCCCCTAATACTTGGCAACAAGCCTTGCAGAAGTGCCATCAAGCTCAAGTTCATGCCCCTTTAGATTCTTCAGCCTGAGGCGGCAGGTGCATTTGTGTATCAGGCGGTACCATGAAGTTTATTCTGGCTACTTGTTCTCCGCAACATTCGGGATTGACTGTAGTCTTTGAGCCTTCTAGTGGTGGGCTGGCAGCTGGTCTTTTGACTTCCCCTGCCGCTGTTAGGGTAGTTCGTGGACAGGTTTATATTCCAGTAATTTATGTGGGGTTAGTGGATGTTAACCTTTATGCACGAACCGTTCTTGGTACCATTAGTCCAGTAACTGTGGTGAGTCTACCCAGGGGTGTAGAGGATGTCCCCTTGAGTGTGCAGGACACAGTTTCTTCCCAGATGACTGTAAGTCCCCTACAAGACAAGATTGATTCTGTTGATCTGTCCCCAATGACCCCTGAAGAACAGTGTCAAGTCAGGGCTTTACTATCCAAGTACTCTTCAGTGTTTGCAGCACATGACGGCGATTTGGGCTGTACTACTTTGATCTCCCATGACATTCCTTTGATTGATGAGGTTCCTGTTAGGCAGCGTTATAGACGCATTCCTCCCTCAGAATATGAAGCCGTTAAGGCACATATTAATCAGTTGCTGGAAACTCAAATCATAAGAGAGAGTAGCAGCCCCTATGCTTCACCCATTGTCCTGGTGAAGAAAAAGGATGGTAGCCTGCGACTGTGTGTTGACTATTGTCAACTTAACAGCAAGACCAGAAAAGATTTGTTTCCTTTACCAAGAATTGAGGAATCTTTGGATGCTCTTGCCGGTGCCAGGTGGTTCACTACAATGGATCTTGCTAGCGGCTACAATCAGGTCCTGGTGGCTGAAAAGGACAAGATGAAGACGGCTTTCTGCACACCTTTTGGGCTATATGAGTGGAATAGGATGGCCTTCGGCCTGTGCAACGCCCCTAGTACATTTCAGAGACTGATGGAGCGTATGTTTGGCTCGCAACATTTTTAATCATTGTTGCTGTATCTGGACAATGTTATTGTCTTCTCTTCCACAGTGTCTGAGCATCTGCAACGGCTGGAGGTGGTCCTGAAGCGTCTACAACGAGAAGGCTTAAAGGCCAAATTGGAGAAATGTTCGTTCTTTCAGTCTGAGGTGAACTATTTGGGACATTTGATTACTGCCCAAGGGGTGGCTACCGATCTGAAGAAAATTGAGGCAGTTGCCAATTGGCAGCCTCCACAGCTGGTTTCGGAACTTCGGTCATTTTTGGGCTTCGCAAGCTATTACAGGAGGTTCGTGGAGTCTTTTGCTAAACTGGCTGCTCCCCTTCATCGCCTGGTAGCTGACCTGACTGGAGCTAAAAGGAAGATCCCAGCCCGGTCCTGCAGGGGGGCATGGACAGAGGAGTGTCAGCAGAGTTTTGATGCCCTGAAGCAACGGTTGGTGAGTGCTCCAGTGCTGGCGTATGCTGACTTCTCTTTGCCATTCATCTTAGAAGTGGATGCCAGTTATAGCGGATTGGGAGCAGTCCTGTCACAGGAACAGGAGGGCCGAGTTCGACCAGTAGCTTATGCCAGTCGTGGTTTAAGGCCTACGGAGAGGAACATGTCCAATTATAGTTCCATGAAACTTGAGTTTCTTGCCCTTAAATGGGCAATGGCCGAGAAATTCCGTGAGTATTTACTGGGACACAAGTGTGTGGTATATACGGACAATAACCCTCTGAGCTACCTCAACACCGCTAAGCTCGGTGCTTTAGAACAGAGATGGGCAGCCCAACTTGCCGCTTTTGACTTCAGTATTAAGTATCGTTCTGGACGTAGTAATCGTAATGCTGATGCACTCTCACGACAGCACCCGGCTGGACCTGTTCTGGAGGCTATGATTCCAGGAAGTTCTCTGCCAGAGCCTCTCCAACAAGTCGCTTCTACTGGACCCATGAGGGGGGTGCAAACATCCATTACTGCTTTCCCTGGGTATTCTTCTGCAGATTTACATGGCCTACAGGAAGCAGATGCAGTGTTGGGAGTGTTCCTGAAGTTATGGAGAAGAGGGACATACCCTTCTCATGGAGGGAGGCAGGGGTTGTGTCCAGATGTAGGTAAACTCCTGAAACAGAGGAAGCGATTACAGGTGAAGGATGGCGTAATGTACCGTCAGTGCTACCATCCCCAGGGCGGCGAGGCCTTTCTGCAGTTGTTGCTCCCAACATCCTTAAAGACTATGGTGATGCAGCAGCTTCATGATGAGCATGGCCATCAAGGAGTGGAGCGTACGGCAGAGCTGGTGAGACAAAGATGTTTCTGGCCAGGAATGGGTGAGGATGTGAAACGTTGGTGCCAACAATGTGAACGTTGTACTGTTGCTAAAGATGTCTTCCCTCGAGTACAGACATATATGGGTCATTTGTTGGCTTCAAGGCCTAACCAAATTCTGGCCATCGACTTTACTTTGATCGAGCCATCTCAGAATGGAATGGAGAATGTTCTAGTTCTGACAGATGTGTTTTCTAAGTACACCCAGGCCGTGCCTACCCGGGACCAGAGAGCATCTACAGTGGCAAAAGTGTTAGTTAATGAGTGGTTCTACAAGTTTGGCGTTCCTAGTCGCATCCACTCGGACCAGGGGAGGAATTTCGAAAGCACCCTTATTCAACAGTTGTGTGCGTTGTATGGCATTGAACGGAGTCGGACCACCCCAGCCCATCCTACTGGAAATGGTCAATGCGAGCGATTTAATCGCACTCTGCACAATCTGCTGCGTACTCTGCCCTCGTGCAAGAAGAAGAACTGGGCAGCATATCTCCCACAAGTGGTATTTTCTTATAACACTACTCCACACCAGTCTACAGGCGAGTCACCATATTTCTTAATGCTTGGGCAAGACCCACAATTGCCGGTTGATTTTCTTTTGGGCAGGATCGAAACTCCTACTCGGGGCAGTGTCCATGACTGGATTTCTGACCATCAAGCAAGACTTCAAGTGGCCTTTGATGGAGCTAGAAGTCGTATGAAGGCTGCAGCGGACCGTAGGAAAGAGCGACATGATCGGAGGGTACAGGATGGGCCTTTGAGCCAAGGTCAACTGGTGTACCTGCGGGACCTTTGTGTGCGAGGCCGAGCAAAGATCCAAGATCGCTGGAGTTCTGTTCTTTATAAAGTGCTGCGAGCCCCAACACCTGGTGGGTCAGTGTACACCATTGCTCCCGTGGAAGATTTGGAGAAGGTTAGACATGTGCATCGTACGTTGTTAAGAGTCCAACCAGCTGGTCGGAATGTGGCAGAACCTGTTAGCCCTCTTTCTTCAGACTCGGATCAAGCATCGGTGGACCCTGGAGAGGAGGATATACTGGATGCGTGGCTAATGGTGCTGCCAGAGCAAGAAGTTCCTCCCCCAGTGACTGTACCCATTGCTGTCCCTTCACCTACACGTGGGGTGCCACTTCTGACCCAAACCCCTGAGTGTGCCTCCATACCCTCTAGTAGAGTTCCTGAGCCTCCGCTGGTCCATGAGCATTTTGCTGGTGATCCCTCAAGGGCATCAGAGGGGGTCTCCATTACTGAAGGAGCACCACTACGACGGACCACTCGAAAAACCGCAGGCTACCATTCCAATGCCCATCACTTGCCAGCGACAATGGGGGGCAGAGGAGGTATTGTGAATTTGCAAGTAACTGTCATTAGCAATGATACTACTCTCTTTAGACCTTGGCGTTGATATCGTCGGGTCGCCGGATTTAAAAACTAGGGGGTAGATTGTGACAGGTTGATAATCCAACGTTCAGTTTTGCTCCTTAGAATTGGGCTACACATTGCAAATGACTAGACACGCCAACAGGTGTTGAGCCGCAGTTGAAATTGAGTACACCTGCGCGGTGCAATCAGGAGGGTGCGTCTGTGTCTAGTGGCGTGATAAAAACCCTGTCTAAGGTTGGTTAATTGTTATTCTTCTCTGTGCGGTGTGAAGTAACCAGCTACCCATTTCTAGTTGCTTTGACTCTCTGGAATGTGTGTGTGTGAAGTGACGAGTGCAGGGGACATAAAGGTTACTATAGCTTAAAATCCCCTACGAGGTGCGGCCCAAGAGCGCTAGCTGCTGTGTTTTTTTGTTTAATTATTATATTTATTTTGTCACTGTTTCATGGTCTTAGTAGCCTACAACTGACGGCTGTGGATATTGCGGTTGTGAACCGCTAACGATCGAGCTCTTTAACAAGCTGCTCGTAAGAAATGTGTTGAAAGACTGACGCAGCCGAGTGTATGTTCGATGAGCTATTAAGTTATAGTACACTGATATGCTGGTAGCCTGGTCCATGTAAAGCAGCCCAAACAATATTAACATCAGTCTTAATTGAGAAGTGAAATATGATGTTACTGTGACTGAGTGTTGTAATTGTTTTTTTTTTCTGTTATTGTTGTGTTAAATCCATTTTGCCAGTTCTATCTGCTGGTGGCTAGAACTGTGATATTGAGGCTTAACAGAAGGGGGAGTGTATTTGTTTTCTTTTGATACTCTCTTTATTTGGTGTGACACATGCTTTATGTTTTGTTTACTCACTGATTTGCTGTGTTTTTTTTCCTTTCTGTTAAAGTGGTCAAATTGTGGTCTCTTGTTTCTGTCGGTATTAATTGGTAAGCTGTATTTGAGATCTATCTTGATGTTTTTAAGTGAATTATTTTATTTTCTGTGATAAATAAATTTGGTATACTTTTGGAAAGTCACATCTCTGTCTTCAGTGCAAGCCGAACCAGCAGGGTCCTTCCTTTTGTTGTAATTCTTTTTTGTTTAATTTTCTTTGTGGGTTATTTTTATTACTTTATAATTTCCTGGGTAGAGACGGAACCTAGGTGGCGTAGTCGGGTATCTTTATATCGAACCAAAGGTTACACGATGATGAAGGGAAGAGGTGCGGTGACGGTGAAACGGCAGACGAAACCCAGTGACAAAGACGAAGAGCAGGACAGGAACACAAGGCAGGAACTGGACACCGGAACACCAACACGAACAACATCAAACAACGATCTGACAAGGATGATAGAACAGCGGTAAGTATAAATAGAGTGGTGAGATTGATTGCAGCTGGTGAAGTGGATGAGGATCAGCTGAAGCGGATCAGGTGATGTCATACACTCACGCCCACAACACACGTGCATTCATACAACAACATAAACACGTGACGAGAAGGAACAGAGAATGCGTCTACCGTGACAGTACCCCTCCTCCTAAGAACGCCTCCTGGCGTTCCCAGACTCCTTACCCTGTCGATTGTAATCATCGATGGGGGAGTGATCCAGTATATCTCTAGCAGGCACCCAACTTCTCTCCTCCGGACCGTAACCCTCCCAGTCCACCAAGTACTGAAATCCGCGTCCTCTCCACCTAGAGTTCAGTATACGATTAACCGAATACGTGGTCTCCCCATCTACGAGTCGCGGTGGGGGAGGAACCGGGACAGGCGGACTAATATGAGAATGAAACACGGGTTTAATCTTAGATACATGGAAGGCGGAATGGATCCTCCTGTACGCGGGAGGTAATTTGAGGCGGACTGCCACCGGACAAATGATCTTGGTGACAGTAAACGGGCCAATAAATTTGGGAGCAAGTTTATTAGATACGGAGCGAAGAGGAATGTTCTTGGTTGAAAGCCACACCTTTTGATACGGGAGGCTTCGACCTGTGGCGATCGGCCTTAGCCTTAGTGCGCGCCCCCACCTGGAGTAGAGTCTCACGGGCTCGGATTCCAGACTGGGAAAAATTGGTGGCTGGTAACCTACACTACACTCAAACGGAGATAGGCCCGTAGCCGACACTGGCAACATGTTGTGGGCGTACTCCACCATGGAGAGTTGTTGACTCCAAGAGGAAGGATTCTTGGAAACCAAACATCGCAACACTCTCTCCAAATCCTGGTTGGCTCTCTCGGTCTGACCATTGCTCTGGGGATGAAACCCTGAGGACAAACTAACAGTCGCCCCCAGTAATCTGCAAAACTCTCGCCAAAATTTGGACACGAACTGGGGTCCCCTGTCGGAAACCACGTCAATCGGAAGGCCATGTAAACGAAAAACGTGATCTACGACTGTAACCGCTGTCTCCTTAGCTGAGGGTAATTTGGGTAAGGGAACAAAATGGGCTGCCTTCGAGAAACGGTCCACTACAGTCAAAACGACTGTGTTACCCTGAGAGGGCGGGAGGGCGGTAATAAAATCTAGCGCGATGTGGGACCAGGGTCTCGAAGGAACCGACAGCGGCTGAACAAGCTGAACAACAGACAATAAAAGGTACCCCCGACCCTTCTAACCAGTGGCGCCATTCCTCCAACGCTAACTTGACTGCCAACAACTCTCTGTTACCAATGTCGTAATTGCGTTCGGCTGGAGATAAACGATGAGACAAAAACGCGCAGGGATGCATCCTGTCATCTGTGGAAGAGCGTTGGGACAACACTGCGCCTACTCCCACCTCTGATGCGTCGACCTCCACCACGAACTGACGTGAGGAATCAGGGGCGACAAGGATGGGGGCTGAAACAAAGCGGCCCTACAGTTTGGAGAACACAGCTTTGGCTGTGTCTGACCACCTGAACGTCGTTTTGGGGGAGGTCAAGGCGGTCAGAAGTGCGACTAGTTGGCTGAAATTGCGAATAAAACGGCGGTAGAAATTGGCGAATCCCAGAAACCTCTGCAGGGCCTTGCGGGAATCTGGGCTTGGCCAATCCACCACAGCCTTGATCTTCTCAGGGTCCATCCGCACTCCCTCAGACGAGACGATGTACCCTAGAAACGGGACCGACTGTGCATGAGAATCGCATTTCTCCGCCTTGACAAAAAGCCCCTTCTCTAGCAACCTCTGAAGCACTCGTCTGACGTGTTGCACGTGTTCCTGGAGAGAAGAAGAAAAAATCAATATGTCATCCAGGTAGACATATATGAACTGATTGATCATATCTCGCAACACGTCATTGACCAGTGCCTGGAAAACTGCTGGGGAGTTGGACAGCCCGAAAGGCATGACCAAGTATTCAAAGTGCCCCCTGGGGGTGTTAAACACAGTTTTCCATTCATCCCCCTCCCTAATGCGAACCAAATGATAAGCGTTACGTAAATCCAATTTTGTGAAGATGGACACTCCCTGCAACCTCTCGAAGGCTGAAGACATCAACGGCAAAGGATAAGTATTCTTTACCGTGATGTTATTCAGCCCTCGGTAATCAATACAAGGTCGCAGAGAACCGTCCTTCTTCCCCACAAAAAAGAATCCCACCCCCGCTGGAGAAGAGGAAGGGCGAATGAACTTGGTTGCTAGAGAATCAGAAATATATTTCTCCATAGCCTCCCTTTCTGGAATAGAAAGTGAATATAACTTGCCTTTAGGCGGAGAATTACCTGGCAGTAAATCTATAGCACAGTCATAGGGACGGTGCGGAGGGAGAGAAGCAGCACGAGACTTACTGAACACCTCCTTCAGGTCCAGGTATTCCGCGGGCACGTTAGACAAATCCCCTGCTTCCTCCTGAAACACAGAAACAGGCGCAGACAAACAGGCAGACATGAGTCAAGACTTATGACATTCCTTGCTCCACTCCAGTACTGATCTATGGTGCCAGTCCACTCGGGGGTTGTGACGGATGAGCCAGGGATGTCCGAGGACGATGGGTGCAAGAGGTGAGTCCATGATGTAGAATGAAATAGTCTCAGAGTGGTTGCCGGAAGTGGTGAGAGTAATGTCTTCAGTGCAAAGGGAAATGGTAGGAAGTTCTTGTCCGTTAAGTGCGTGAACAGCAATTCTGTGAGTGAGGGGTCTAAGGGGAATCTGAATCTTCTGTGCAAAAGTGTGGTCCATAAAATTACCTTCAGCCCCAGAGTCCAGAAGTGCATGGCAGTCGTGTTGTTGGACTGACCACCTTAGTCTTACCGGAAGGAGTGTGGAGGTAGATGTAATCGATGATGAGGTCTTCCTAGCGGAGATCCCACCCGATAGTAGCCTCAATCTTACTATCGGGCTTGGCCTTTTACCGGGCAACTGTATGCATAATGTCCCGCTCCTCCACAATACAGGCAAAGGCCCTGGGATCTCCGCCTCTCCCTCTCCTCCTGGGAAAGCCGAGCTCGACCCACCTGCATGGGCTCGGGATCGTAGACGGGGCTGACCACGTCCCTGCCGCTGGATCGTGGAGGGTCGGTCCCTGCGAAGGTACGGGTGGACGGGACTCGGCGCTCGACCCTAGACAGCCGAGCGTCCACCCGCAGAGCCAAGTCGACCAACCCGTTGAGAGTGGTGGGTAGATCCAGGGCGTAGATCTCCCTCTGGACGTGGTCAGCCAGCCCATGCAGGAACATATCCCACTGCGCCTCCTCGTTCCAGCCGCACTCCGCCGCCAGGATTCGAAATTCAATTGAATAATCAGAGATCGATCTCTCTCCCTGCTGCAGCTCCGCCAGTCTTCTGGCTGCCTCTCTTCCAGAGACAGCCCTGTCAAAAACCGTCTTCATCTCGGCGGCGAGGGTCTGGAACGAGGCGCAGCATGAGTGTTGATTCTCCCACACCGCCGTTCCCCAAAGCGCAGCCTTCCCAGTCAGCAGGGTGAGGACGAATGCCACCTTTGCCTGTTCCGTGTCGAACGTGCGGGGCTGTAGAGCGAAATGCATAGTACAGCGAGTCAGGAATGCTCTACAGAAGGCAGGCTCACCGGAATAATGTTCGGGAACCGGAAGACGGGGCTCTGTCTGGGAGGGTCTCTCTGGTGGTGTGGGAGGAACGGCCGGTGTGGGCGGCGCAGTGGGACCCTGTAGGCGTTGGATCTGCTGGGTGAGCTCGGACACCTGCGTCACCAAAGCCTGTACTGCGCGGCCCGTGTCGCCGATCTCTCTCTGCTGCGAATCCATCCTCCTGATGGTATGATGAATAAAATCCTCCAATGATCTCTGCGACGCACTCGCTGCTTCCCTTTCCTGGTCAGATCGTTCTGTCATGTTGACTGATGAACGACGGGAAACAATAGCAAGTGAACAGGATATTTATTAGATGAATAGTGAAGCAGTACAGGCAGATGGAACGGTGACAAAGGGACTTCGGTGGTCAGGATCCGATGATGAAGTGAAGAGGTGCGGTGACGGTGAAACGGCAGACGAAACCCAGTGACGAAGACGAAGAGCAGGACAGGAACACAAGGCAGGAACTGGACACCGGAACACCAACACGAACGACATCAAACAACGATCTGACAAGGATGATAGAACAGCGGTAAGTATAAATAGAGTGGTGAGATTGATTGCAGCTGGTGAAGTGGATGAGGATCAGCTGAAGCGGATCAGGTGATGTCATACACTCACGTCCACAACACACGTGCATTCATACCACAACATAAACACGAGACGAGAAGGAACAGAGAATGCGTCTACCGTGACAGATAATGCTTAAAGTGTGTAAAATAAACGTAACTTATCTTAAAAATATATTAAAAATTAATTATATAACCTACATACTTGTTTCACGTTATTTTTGTGACTAGAAAACATCCCTACAACTTCTGAAAGTGAACATCAGTGTTTTACAGTAGCATAAGAAGTGTTATTTTAACATCAGTGTAAACCATGGGGTTTAGGTTATCCTACGTTAAGTTTATTTAACAACAGAAACTGAATAATCAAATGAAAAAATAAAACACTGCTTAGTTTTCATTGTATGAATTAAATATATACTGATTCTTATTAAAGCTACAAAAATTATTCAGCCCAGAGCAGTGAGTGATTTTCTCTTTGTCTTTTGTTCATGACCGCAGTTATTGCAAGCCATTGCGATATGCATATTGCGATATATATACATTTGCGATCTGTCACACGCACAAAACTCATTGCTTTGTACATGTACTTCTTAATTCTAACACATTTGTTTGTCTTTTTTCCACAGAAGCAACTTGTATAAAGGAGTTAGCTGCCCTCTGCCAGACATCTCCACTCTGAAAGTTCAGGAGGCGTACCATGGACTTAGTGCAGACGAAGCTCCCATGATCACAGCAATGGCTATCTCGAGTGATGTACCTCTGATTGAGTCCATGTTCGGTCCGGTGCAGGAGGGAAGTGTGCTTTCCTATCAGCTACCAGTAATGGCAGTCCCCAGTACCCATCCACACACAGATGCCCCTTCTCCCCACAGCTGCCACTCTTGGATTACAGACTGGGACCCCCTAGCTGTGCATTTGTGTTTTCTGAACATCAGCACCATCATCTGGCATCCCTTGCGACATCTTTTGAGACGGCACACAAAGTTGAAAACAGCACGCGAGAGCAGAGTTCCTGCGCTGAGTGGCACCAACTAAGGAGGTGCCGCATCACCTCTACTAAATTTAGAGAAGTTTGCCACACCAGGGGGGAAAGCTCTGTTGAAAACCTGGCAAAAAGGCTTCTGGGATCTTGCCATCAGACTGCTGACATGCGGCGGGGTCTAGCCCTGGAGCCTGTAGCAGTAGAGGAGTACTGCAAGGTGAGGGAAGTCAACCACTACCCATGTGGGTTCCTGATCCACCCTGACTCACCATGGATGGGGTCAACACCTGATGGGCTTGTGTACGATCCTGAGGGGCAGCCAGTGTTTGGCCTGTTCGAAATTAAATGCCCAAATGTAACTAGCTATGTGGACTGCCCTTATGTTATGATAAAGGAGGGTACACATACACTGAGGCGATCCCATCCTTATTACTGGCAAGTCCAGGGACAAATGTTGATTTCCGGCTGTTACTAGTGTGACTTTGTCATTTACACAGAAGATGACATGTTCATTCAGAGAATTCCCCGTGACATGCAAGTCATACAAACCATTAAAAAAAAGTTGACACTTTCTTTTTTTATTTCTACATCAATGCCTTCTTGGCCAATTAATGACTTGATTGCAGTGTAAATATATTTGACAGTGAAATGTTTTTGATTGTGATGTAATGGTTTTGATTGTGATGTAATGTTTTTGATTGTGATGTAATGCTTAGGGTAAGTAATAAATGACTTGATAAATCTAAGCATTTTGGTGTTTTGTACGGCTTAAATTGAGTTTTAAAAGGTAAGAAACAGGAATTAAAAATGAGAGACCAAACAAAAGCAGATTACTAACAATTATTTTTAATATCACAAAGCTTTCATAAATCTTTCATAAAGGCACTGCATATCAAGCTTTTACTCAAACGTCCCTCATCAGTGCACTGCACATATAATACATAGTTTTTATGTATGTTATGTGCAATGCCTTGTTGAAGGTCGTCTGGCTGAAAGCCTGATATGCAGTGCCTTTATGAAAGTGTATAAATATACAGTGTGGTTGCAAGTTGGAAATCCTCAGATCTCAGGCTTCTTTGCCCAGGCCTTTACCAGTGGCCCATTTTCATAGTTTGTAAGGAGACAAGCCACCGTGTACAGTTGGTTGATGCTCCCAAAAACTCGTAGGGGAATCACGGAATCGAAAAACTTGTGCTCTTTGACCTGGCGAATGAAGCGCTCCACATGCACCCTTAGACGTGCTATGGCCTGGGTCTCCCTAACCTCAGATGCAGACATTTGAGGCCTGCCAGAGAGGAAGGCTGGCCTGTAAACCTAGCAGGGCACAATGTCATTAATGAGGAAACCTCTGTCTACCATGACAGCCATCCCAGGTTTGAGCAGACTGAGGAGACCAGATTCACGGGTAATCTGTTTGTCGCTGATAGACCCAGCATACAGCGCAGACACAAATGTCACTGGCCCATGTGGCGTGATCCCAATGAGCCCCTTCAGAGTGCAGTGGGACTTGTAGGAGGAAAATCTCCTCACTTTGGAGGAGAGGGGAAGATGGGCATTGACACCTCAGCTCAGTGCAGTCAAGGATGACTGTGGTGTCAGGTTAGTCCTTGAAGTCTGCAGGCAGTTTTCTCTGTATCTCCTCTTCAGGTATCCAGATCCTCACTGAGCCGAGTACTGTGAACAGGAAGTTGCTCCTTGTTGTAATGATTCTGCTGACCGTGGACTGATGAATACCATACCGGTCAGCAAGGTCCCGTTGCTTAGACCCGAGGGCAAGGTAATTCAAAAATAGGAAAAACTCGTCAATGGGCTGCAGGGAATGGGTTGTAGCATTTGACTCTGCGAGAGCTCCTCTTTGTGCTTGTCGAACACTGACCATGGATGGTAGTGAGTTCGCAATCAAGCCCCAGAAACGCATCAGTAGATCATATGATGCAAAACTAAAGAAATGGAATACAGATACACTATTAATAACTGTTCATAATTAACTACACAAAATGTACACACATAACTTTAAATGTATTTGTGCAAAATTGAAAACACTAAGGCACATTGTTTATCAGGCATTTTGGGAGACAGAACAATGAATAGGGAAATAAGTTACATATCAATATTCCTAATAATTATTTAATATTATTATGAAAATGTTGCCAATCAATACTCCCATTATTACACTTTTTTGGGATGGAAAATCATATATCAATCAATTCCATTATGTCTTTCATAACATAGTTGAGAATTATCTTTAAACAAAGTTTGGCTCTGCTGCTAGACAGGAAATAATAAACTGCCTTTTTTCCCCCGTCTCCGAAAGGACGTAACTTCTCCGTTGTTTTGCCTACAGTGTATGGCTGCACCACACATCGTGGAAACGGTAGGTAACTGATTAGCACTAGCATTATCCGAAACATTGTAAAAAGTCTGAATGCATGGGTCTTGGCACATGTTCGCCGTCAAAATAGCTAACTTAATTTACCGCTATCAGTATTTGTACAACTAATGTAAGCAAAGTACTGGATGCTACACGTGGGTAATGTTAAGCTATTTGTTGTTTTAAATGTAGCATTCGGCAAGTTGGCTAGCTTTAGCACCTGAAGTATGTTAACTTAGTATGGTAGGATTAGCTTTTTTTGTGTGGATACCGCAAGCTAATTATTTATTTAACTTTGTGTTTTGCTTTATTGTTGTAAAGAGTTTAGCAAGGGCATATTAGCATTTGTCTTAAAATGTTGATTATGACGCTGAAGTTGATTTTTTTGTCGTCCAGAAGAAGATATAATTAAGATTTAAAGTGTTTTTCCATTGTTCATCCCCTTCCGTGTAGACTTGCTGTATGAAGTGAAGCTTATGTACTGTGACAGTGTTTCCCAAACATCTCCAGGAGTAAGTTACACCTTTTCCTGCCTTTTTTAGACATCTACCTGCTCCAACACACCTGGAACTGTTTGGAGCCCCTCCTCCTCCTCCTCACACTTTGAAAACCCCTGAGTTAATTATCAATGGCTAACTAGGGCTATTTAGTGAATTAACAACACCAGACAAAAATGAACTTGAACCAGATTAACTTTATTAGTGTCATGTTATTTAAAGATGCACTTAGGCCATGGCTGCACGCTCACAACAATGTTGTGTGTTGCGTCTTTAGACAGCATTGGAGCAGTTCCTACATAGACACATGTCTGTGCATGGTAGCTGGTGGTTTCTATATGTGCAGTTTCCCCCCACACATTGTAATGCTTTGCACTGGCAATGCACAAACTCCAAGACACTTTTTGGTGCTGGTGGAAGTGTCATCCAATGAACTGCATAGAATTCCCCCTCGATCCTCCATCCATGCTGCATTGGGGGAGGTATGTCTGGCAGGCTTTGCAAACTTCTCCTGTAGAACAGAGGAATAGAAAGTATTTTGGTATTCCAGTATAAGGTCAGGCAGACATGGACAGTATTTTTGATACATGTTATGGAGGACCAACTCTATCATATTTAAAAATAAATACAGAAATAAATAAATGCTCAATAAATAAATAAGCATGAAATTAATTGCCCCAAAAAATACAATAAACAAATAAATGTAGGTAGAAATTAAATTATACAGTGAGACATAAATGTATATATCTCTTTTAATTAGCTTCTTTATTTATTCACCTTTGTAATAATTACCTCATTTATTTATTGTCCGTTATAATCTTTAACTTTATTTATTAATTACTTATTTTTTTAAGTATTTATTTATGTGCATGTTATAATATTTCTGTCTGTTTTATTCTTCCTTTGTATTTTTTTTACCCTATTTATTTCTTCAGTGCTATTTATTTCTGACTGTCGTTTTTACATTGCTGTATGCATTTCTGCCTCATTATGCAAATGAGGAGGGGCTGTGTCTTAAGGGGTCAACTTCTGCCCATTGGTTGGTTAGCATTTTACTGCATCGGTCGAATCTACATGCCACCGGCCCCAGTCACAACAAAGATGGCTACCTACGATGAAGTTGTCAGTGAGCTGAGGCATTTAGCAACTGTTTTTGAAAACAATGCTAACGTTTGTATTGATTTGATTATTTTTCGTTTGGACGCTCTGACAGAACGTGTGTTTCAGTTAGCGGCACACATGGACACAGATGTCGACAATGTAGTTTTTCAGAATCTGGAGGAAGCGGCCCATCTTCTTAACTCAGTCGCTAACGTTAATCACACACCTGGGATAGCTGGTCGCCCTGCTTATATGCTGCCTGTGGACGCTGTGGAAGGACTTTTACATGCTGGTTTGCCTGTTGGTGCCATTGCAAGGCTTTTTGGAGTCAGCGAAACAACAGTTCGTCGTTGGATGGCAGAGAATGACATAAGGTGAGTGTACCATTACATGTGATGCCAATAGAACCAGTGTGTGTAACGTTACCAAATCACAAGAATGACACAGGAGAAAGACAAACCCTTCCTAGCTTGTGTTAATTTACAAAGTTATGGAACTAAACAAGAATGCATAGAAAGTAACGTTAAGTCGCACACACAGTGACTTCAGACTCCACTTTAGACTCTCCTCAAAAGACTTCAGACTCCAGATGGCAGATGGCCAATGCTGAGCTAAACATGTTTACTCACCACAGGTTACTAACCTATTTTGCGTTCAGCGTTTCTTTGTTTGGGTCTTGTTGTGTGAAGTTTTAAAGCCAAAGTTTATGATGAATGGCGGAGCAGCTGCCGGTGTTTATTGTCAACTCTCACTCACGTGCAGCCGCGCGCAGCAGATACTACGTGTTACGTAGGCAGGTTGTAGGTAACGGAGGAAGCTCATCAGACGCTTCCTAAAAATAAACATTGTTCACGAGTCCCGCACCTCGAGTCCGAGTCGAGTCTGAAGTCTTTTGAGGAGAGTCTAAAGTGGAGTCTGAAGTCACTGTGTGTGCGACTTCACGTTACTTTCTATGCATTCTTGTTTAGTTTCATAACTTTGTAAATTAACACAAGCTAGGAAGGGGTTTGTCCCTTCCAGTCCCAAGACTGCTGTGGAATCGTACCTCTCTGTAGCTGTGTATTGTGACCAGTCCATCCAGGTAAAATAATGCCATGGACTTCTTGAGTCTTCATGAAAAAGTAGGCACCATCCAGTCTTCGTGCAGAGTCCTGTATATACATGTATTTCTCCTGTCCCAGTTCAACTTCTGATCCAAAAGGTTTTGGACCGGTCCTCTTTCCTCTAATGTAGGTGTCAATATGGGCGTGAGGTGGTTGAAGAGAACTTTTCCTTGTTCTCTGCAGAGATACTGTCTCATAAGTAGACACACCACAGGTAATTGGCCTCTGAATTACAATACCATTTGTGTTATGTGTTGTTCCCTTTCCAGACAGTGTTTCTTCACCAAAGTCGTTGTTGTCCCATACAAGAGTTGCTTGAACTTGAACTGTAATGTTTGGTGGGATGTATGTATCATCTCTTTGTCATGTTCCAGTACTTGTGAGTTGAAGGAACAGTGCCCTAGACCATTCAGTATTCCTATCAGCTGAGCTGATCCTGTCGTATGTCGTACAGCCATGGCTAAGGAGGAATGCTTTGGCATGAGCCAGCGTCCTCTCATTGTAAGATTCATGATATCCTGACACAATGACACAATCTTCAGATTGTTCTCCACACTAACATTGGCACACAAACCATCAGTTCTAAATTCTGTAGTCATACCTGTTGTCCAAGACAGGACATTGTATAATTCATTTGGTACCAGATTTGAGGCAGTGTCCATCTGAAGGTCTTGCGCTGTGGGTGGCCATGGCAGTTTAGGAGTAGTTTTGCACTTGGTCTCTATAATCTCCCTGAGTGACATGGCTGCATGATACAGAAGTCTTGAGTCTTTTGTTCCTTGCCCTACTCCAATATGACTTGGTTCTGTGTCCTCTTCTGTGTCATCTTCACTGTGGTCTGATGATGATGGCTGTGTAGCTTCATCATGGATTACTTCATCAGCAGTTAAATCATCAACATACCCTAAATAATTTCTTGAGGATTTCAGAAATCTCAAAAATGGAGGAGACTTTTGAAGTCTGGCTTTTAAGGAAAAAGCTTTGTAAGATGAAATGTCAACACCTTCTTTTTCCTTAACTATTTTCTTAAAAAGGCCATTTAGCCAGGACAGCCTTAACACCTCACGGTTTCTCAGCAACCTCTCTTCCACCACTGACTTGCAGAAATGGGTGTAGCCTGCCTGATATGGATTGCTTTCTGGATTTCCCTCTCGAGGAATTTTGGGCAGATGTCTTGTATAACGTCTGTAGCAGCTCAAATGATACATAGCCTCTGAAGCTACAAGATCCCTCCCACGTATGTGCATTAGTAGACTTTCATCCCTCCGTTCCTCTGCAGCAAGAAGTAGCTTACCTGCAGTTAGTGTTTCACACTGAGCAAGTTTTTCTTTTGACCTTTTTCTGCTGTGACTGTCAGTTATGTATTGGTTCTTTCTGCATATGAGGCATCCAACAGGCAGGAGATGGGAAGCTCTTTTTGGGAGGCTTGGGCCATCTGATGCAGAACGCAAAATCCGAACCTTGGATGCAGTGTCATCATTGACTTCCTCTGGCAGCAGTTGGGCTTCATCTACATGGTTATGGGACACCAGGTAGAGGACATAACAAAGGGGAAAAATAATGTGTTTATCAAAGGTGGTTACTTTTAATCTAGTAATCTCACTGTTTAGATTTGGGAGAATACCATGTAATGACTTTGTTTCAAATAAAACATTCATTAAAAAAAATGACTTTTGTGTTCAGTTCTTTGTCAACCTTACACTATTCACTGTAATCTTATATTGAATCTATGCTTTTTGTCCTTGTTAAATGACCATCTTTTAAATAAAAATTTTAAGATACAAAGTGTTCATTTGTACATTTTTAAACTACGTACAATACACACATACATAGCCTGCCTGACGCTCCAATACACAATTATTTTAATAGAGAATTGATGGATTTGATACATACCTTCAGTATCTTTGGCTGCCTTTTCTCTCCTCCTACATGCTCTTGCAATGTGATCTTTATTGGTGAAGAGCATGTAGCATTCCCTATGGAAGCCCACATTAACTGGCACATCTTGATCTCTCCAGGTTTCTGTTAGGTTAAATGTTGCTATGGCTTTTTCAGCTACGAAACTCTAAGCAGTGTTGAGGTTAACCCATTTCTGGGCACACTGAACAAATGATGCCCAACTTGTTTCAGAAAACAAAGTTATTGGGCTTTTTACCTTAGAAGCAACATGTATACAACACTTCATATTGTCCTATTTGTGTTGTTGTTTTGCGGTCTATGTAAATTAATTAAGTGACAGTCTTCTCACGGTAAGTGCACAATGTATAATATCGCTCGTTGTAGACAAAAAGAATAAAAAGCCTATTCAAATACCAGGATTTAGTTATAAAGAGAGCAATGTTACGGTATCTACAATACTGGTTGTCAGGGAGACGTGACAGGTTGTCAAGGAGACGGGTGATTTGTTTACGTTTTCTGAGGCTACTATTTAGTAGTTCTACAAATTTGCCCGTTTAAAAATGTAAGGGTTTAAATCGATATCTTCATCAAATGTGCACAAATCAACTTTGGAAACAATGCTTACACTACTTATAAGAATTTTTACATGCCATTTGTAAACAAATTACTTAGTTCCCTGGCAGGGATCAGTGAAATTCACAATTTCGGGGTCCGGCTCACGGCCTATCTGATGCTTTTTTGGAAACAGCCACTAGGTGGCGCTTCGGTAGCGCGGCCGCCATTTTGGGGTGAAAATTCCAACTGGAGTTACTGGACAACAGCACAGATAACAGTTAATCCAATCATTAAATACACATTTGAGGTAGTTTTTTCTTGCTTTATTGAGTATTTCCATTTTATGCAACTTTACACATTTATTACTATTATTAGTTACCAACTCCACTAGGCCTGAAATATATTTTGTACTTTTTACCCATACAAAAATGTAATGTATGGCCATATATGTTATATTTTAAATAGCATGACATATATCTATACATATATTTGACTTATCTGAGAACACAATATAGCCTATGCCTGCAACATATATGAACATTTATGTGTCCAAACATGTGAAGAAAATATTTGAGTTAATCTACTGTATGATACCATATCTGCATATATTACAGAGTATAGTATTTCTCGCATATATGGACAACATTAAGTATAAATATGTGACATACATATTTGTTTCCCACATATTTAATAAATGTATGTAAACATACATGCATGTGATACTGATGCATTGAAATAAGTACATATATGCGTCTTAGGCTACATATATTTAACATTTATGTGCATATACGGGAAAATATATGGCACTTACATGAAAACGGCCATTTTTGCTATATTGTTTCATATATGTCTATGTGTTTTATATGAATTTTGCATATATTCTCATATAGGCAGCAGACATACATGGGCACTGACATTAGGCTGTAATTTACTTATATTGACATATATTACATTTCTGTATGGGTAATCCCCTGGATCATGCTACAAACATGATGATCTTATAGAACATGATGGACAGTGGCTGTGTTTTGTTGTTTACATAGTCTTGCTTTAACGGTCATTAATATAAGATAGTAGCTACTGCAACAAAAAAAAAACAGTTGACTGTAAAGCTATTCTATTGCTGTTATATATAAATATTGTCCAATTCCCAATTATCTGATATAGCATGTCCTTTACTGTTACAATTGGTATTAATTCAGTGTTTGTAATGCTAATACTAAAGGTTTTGTGGGAAAAAAGTAGAAAACTTGTCTAAGTCTGTGAAATAAACTGTTAAAAGGGATTTGACGATCACTAGTCTAGTGATTGTACGTTATTCTGTGTTGTCATCATTCAGTTTGGATTTGATCTTTAATGTAGGCTACTTTAAAAAAAAATTACAAAGCAGCTGTTATTGCCATAGCGACAGCAAAAAGCTAGTGGATAGTGATGGGAAGTCCGGCTCTTTTCAAAGAATCGGCTTTTAGAGCGGCTCGTTCGCGAATGACACATCAACACTAGTGGACTGCCGAGGCGCTTTCACCCCAAAATGGCGGAAGCGTAGCGCTGCTGCTGGGCGCTGGTGTTTCGCCTCTTGTTCTTCTATACTCTTTGGAAGAGATGAGTCCCACCAAAGCCCGTCTACATTCTCTGGTCCCACTCGAGGGGGTAATCCATCCGCCGGAAACTGAAGCTTCCTCTGGGGGCCGCCAATGTAGCTGACTATCACCTGCTGTTAGCATTCCATTGACTCCCATTCATTTTGGCGTCACTTTAACAGCGAATAACTTTACATCTGAGGCGTCCAAAGACTCCATTTGTCCATTATTTATTTCTAAAGAAACACGACAATGTATAAAAGGCTCCATTACTTTGTATCTTACGTTATGGCCCCGTAGAAGCCGTTTTGTAAAAATAGGCTAACGATTGCGTCATAAGCACGCGACTTTCTGTCGCACAATAGAGATATTACCGTATAAACAGGAGGAGAAGCTCGCAGGCAATCTTTTACTGTCTAAAGTCAGCCCATGGCATAGATAGAGTCCATAAAAGCAACGCGACAAAATATTTCAACAAGGTTTTTGATGAATTTGAAATAATTAGAAATAATTTGATATGTGGCAAGTGAATAGCCTACATATGAAGTAACATTTATCCACGAACTTTAAATTATTTATCTACTTCACCTATATTAACGGGGGATGGGGAAATTATCAGGAAATTATACAGGCAATGGAAGAAGAAAAAACCCATCTCAATGTCTATCGCGGTTAACGTTGTTCCTTTATTTATTTACAGATCTACGCTTGAAGATAAATGTGATCCCGTTCGGTAGCCATGTACAAATGTCCTAGCCTACATAACGTGAAATAAAGAAAAACGTTTTTGTTCAAGTGTTTTTGATCATGATTTATTAGCCAAAACTACATGATTTATATTTTGGAATATTATATGGTCACATTGAATATACGAAAATGACGCGAGGGGATAGTATTTTATAGTATGGTTCCTGGGCTTATATACTAATAAGTCTTTTTTTGGATGGGTTATTATTCTGTTTGATGTAGAAGGAAACGAAAAAGAAAAATTGTAAATGTGTGCGTTTATGTATGTATGTGCCTATTTGAATCACTTTTAATAATTCTGGAAGATTGTGCTGAGATGTTCATGTACTTATTTATCTGTTATTTTTGATTGTATTATATATATATATGTGTGTGTGTGTGTGTGTGTGTGTGTGTGTGTGTGTGTGTGTGTGTGTGTGTGTGTATATATATATAAACATGTTCAAAATAAGCTAAATGAACTAACTAACTAAAATTACTAGAACTGCAGGCTACTCAAACGATTACAATCCAAAAGTAAGCTATTTTAAAGTCGATTTTAGCCGCTTCTTTTGCCAGGCCTATAATGTTTTAATGTAAGATGTCATATTGTAATTATATAGCGTAAACTATTGTAATATATTAATAAACATTGTATTATATTATTACTATACGATTTGATTTCCAAAACACACACACACACACATCAATGTGAGTGCCTCTGATGCGTCATTGACCGTTCGAGATTAGCTTGCTTGCGAGTAGTAATACCCGGTACCTTGTGTCAAGATGGTTTATGACCCTATGATTGACAGGTGGGCGGGGCTAACCTTTGACCTTCCGGAGGATGTTCCGGAGGCCCCTTTGATGTAGGGATTAACCTTTGACCTATCGATCGATCAAGTTGACAGTTGTCTTTGATCCGGGGTATGGCAGCTGTGGGGTATAATAATTTATTTTGACAGTTGTCTTTGCCCTGTTGACCTGGAAATGATCCGTCATTTTGCCAGTTGGTTTTGATCCGGGTATGATATATCAAGTTGACGGCTAGTTTTGAACTTTTGACCCAGGTATAATAAGTTATTTTGACAGGCGTTTTTGATGTTAACATAATGAAGATAAGCTTTGATGATAATGGTTTGTCAGAAGTGACAGAAGGTTTGAGATTTATTGTCTTTGATGTTATTGGCTTTGAAAAGTCGTAATTCCCCACCACCCCCTGTATTTCCGAGCACATTGCCAGGGACAGTGAGGAAGTTTATGAGTTGAAACACATTGATCTTTAAAATGGTTATAAAATGTACATTTACAAAATATCTTACACATTGATCTTTAAAAGTGTATAAAATATATTTTCAAAAAATCATCTTACCATTTCAGAGTACTGAAGAATTGGGTTAAAGTTGAAAAGAGTTCCTCTTTTGGAAAGAGTGCCTTTTGCATTTTGACAGTCTTTGAGCTAAATGTGTGTGACATCCGATATCCTGGCATTCCTGAAGCATACTATATACATTTGCTGTGTGTGTGTGTGTGTGTGTGTGTGTGTGTGTGTGTGTGTGTGTGTGTCTCTCTCTCTCTCTCTCTCAAACACCAACGCATGACAGGCATGGTCTCTGCGCTAAGTGTGTGCGTCTGTCTGTGAGTGTGTGAGATGTCACCCTATTCCTGCATCCTCCTGCTGGGGAGTGAAAGTGAGAAAATATCTCACACTAACTAGAGTTGAAAAACATTAATTCCTTTAAAATAAATAAAAATCAAAATCAAAAATAAAATCATCTTACCTTTTCACTATGGTGAAGAATTGGTTTAAAGTTGAAAAGAGTTCCTCCGAGTGATTCTCTCACCGGCCTTTTGCATTTTGACAGTCTTTGAGCTGTGTGTGTGTGTGTGTGTGTGTGTGACACCCGATATCCTGGCATTCCTGAGCACGCTATATAAATGGGGATAGTGAGAAAAAGAGATTTTTTCCAATAATGGCACATATCTTACACTAACGTTGAAACACATTCTGTTCTTTAAAAGTATATATGAAACGGTTATAACATTTACAAATATAATATTTTTACCCTAAGTAGAGTTGAAATACATACTGATCTTTAAAAGTATATAAATGAAATGTTTATAAATTTAGTCATTCACAAATATTTTTCATACTAACTAAAGTTGAAAAACATTAATTCCTTTAAAATAAATATCTTACTGAAGCAATTATTTCAAAAATAAAATCATCTTACCTTTTCACTATGGTGAAGAATTGGTTTAAAGTTGACAGTCTCTGAGCTAAATGTGTGTGTGTGACTCCCGATATCCTGGCATTCCTGAGTATGCTATATAAATGGGGATAGTGAGAAAAAGAGATTTTTCCAATAATGGCACATATCTTACACTAACGTTGAAAAGCACTGATCTTTAAAATTATATAAATGAAATGATTATAACAAATCTTTTAAAAACAAAAAATAAATAAATACATTTTCACCTGGGTTGAAGAAGTAAATCTACCGCCATGTGTCTGGCCTCGTGGCTATAAGGGTTTGATTTAATGTAAGTTGTGAAGGTTTTATGTTTGAACTTTGACACGGGGCTTCACAGGATCTCCCTCCATATTCCAGAGGAGAGGGGATTGCTGAGGACGGTGAAAGTGAGAAAATATCTCACACTAACTAAAGTTGGAACACATTCTGTTCTTTAAATGTATATAAATGAAATATTTGTAAAATTTACATTTAGTCATTCACAAATATAATATTTTCACCCAGAGTAGAGTTGAAATACATTCTGTTCTTCAAAAGTATATAAATGAAATGTTTATAAATTTACATTTAGTCATTTACAAATATAATAATTCAGAGTTTTTCTAATAATGACACATATTTTCACACTAACAGCAGTTGAAAAAGTTGAAAAACATTCTGTTCTTTAAAAGTATATAAATTATATGATTATATCGTTCATTTTAAAAATAAACATCTTTTCTAAATTACTGAAACACAGTGCACCAATTAGTTTTGTTTTAGATGAACACAAAATAAAGAAAATCATCTTACATTTTCAGAGAATTGAAGAAGTAAATCCCAACACATCATTGTCCATATAAGGTATGAATGTATTTACAAAGATGCAATAAGTTTAAAGTTTTGATACAAAATATCCCAAAGTGTTTTTCTCCCACACCGGCGTTTTGACACTCTGTGATTCAGAGTGGAGGAGGAATGGGTGTGTGTGTGTGTGTGTGTGTGTGTTACATGATACCCTCCGCATTGCTGGGGACAGTGAGAAAAATAAAAGAAGATTTCAATTCAATGAATTATTTAAAGTCTTAATAAAAACGTTGTAATACAGTCGTATCTTCTATTTATCTTTTGAATGATTTTGTTTAACGGTGACCTAAAGTATAATTTTATTAATATAGTCATAGCCATAATGATTTTTGTACTGTATCCCGTACACCTAAACACGACCATCACAGAAAACAGCATTTTTACATTTTCCAAAATAAATAAATAAAAATAAATAAATCATTTAATATAATTTCTAAGTTGTTAGAACCCACTCATACTAACTCAGTTCCATAAATTAACTAATCTCCATATTTAAATTAAATGATTATAAATATAGAATAATAACAAGTATGTTACTAAAATGAATTCAAACGATTTAAACATAGTTTTAGCTAAATGAATTTTATATAAAAAAGTATATAAATATAAAAATACCTTACATTTTCATAGTGCCGAAGATGTAGTTCTTTATGCAATGATAAAAACAGTCCAAAGTCATAAACAAAGCCCTCATGGTTCCTCCAGTGATAAACTACAGGGTGAAATGAATGCTTGAGCCCCAAGATGCAGGACAGATGAGCCTCTGGGGTACACTGTCACAGTAAAGTTAGTGTGCTTTCCAGAGTTTTATTCATACTAAATTCATTTAAAAGCATAATATTAAAAGTTTAAATTAGATCTTTTAAAATTAAAAGACTGTTTAAATCAAAGCTTTAACGTTTTATTAAAATTGTATCTTCTATTGATCTTCTTAGAAGACTTATGTGTGATATAAATTATTTTACATAAATTTAACCTAAGGTATTATTTTTACTAAACACTTTAAAGCAATTTTAAAATTGTAAAGCAAAAACTGTACTTTGGTATCTTAGATCTTATACAAAAATATTTCAAACAGTATTTTTTGTCCATCCACATGAAACATGTTGTCAAAGTTTGTCACAATGTGTTTTGTTATGTTTTGTAGTTGTTGTTTTTAAGAAATCCCAGGACTCTACATTGCTCTTGTTTAGATTAAGTTGTATCATTTAGAAAACCACTGTATATTTTCAGAGAGGCGATGTGCCTCTGCGGTCCAACACGCAGCAATTTTACTCGTCTTAATTCAAAGCATGATCTTATATGATCTATTGCACGTATAAGGTGTATATCATTCTTTACTTTTTATCGTATCTCCCGAACTATCCTTAATCAGTGTGGAAACATACAGGGTGAAACCCTTTACTGAGAATATACTATCGGTTATCTACTTAAATATATATGTAGAACTTTAAAATGTTAGCATTTGTTGATGCGACAGTTTGTCTGTTGGAACAGCCTTTGGGAGAGCTGATGATACTATAGCAGGAAACATGCCCTTTGACCTCCTCCATTTTGGAGGATTTAGTCCTTAAAGGTACGCTGTGAAGGAATTTCTCCCATCTAGCGGTGAAATTGTATTTTGCATTCAAACGAATAGTGCTCTCTAGCGCATCGCTTTTTCAAAAGCGTGTTGCAACTACGGTAGCCGTTATGTGTCACGAAGCTACGACATGTCTTCCAATAGCACATCATCGAGTTTAACTATACATGTTCTACTGTTACGCTACCTATATAATAAATTAAACAATCAAGCAATGAAAAAAAGTGTGTCATTTAGACCATAACATTGACTTACCTGTCGAGAAGAAAGCAGGACTTTGGAGTCCCTTTCAAAGTCTTTCTCCTTCATTAGCTCTATCCACCAGGGAAAAGATAATATTTACGCTCGTTTTGAATTTGCCGGTCACGTTTCCTTTTAAATAAAATGTTTATGCTTTTTGGTTACGAGGATTGCATTATGAAGTACCGCGCAGTGCAGCCTTTCAAATTTGCCGGGGGAGTGACAACAAGCGCCTCTCACTGAGCTCCTTGGGAGCTTCAGCGGGGTTCAGTCTCTGGTTCAGTCAGCCGGCTCTGAACGAAAACGCGTTGAGGTTGGCTAGTGCTTTTTGTCCCTCTCTGCTATTATAGTTTTCAAGATGGCGGAACGACATGGCGGTCTCCATGGACTTACCCGTACCATGTAATTAAAGATAAGAAATTCTTCGCTTATGAGGATAAGTCAGATCATTGGCAGGGCTAATTTTACACCAATGAGATCATATTTATGAATAAAGACATTGATTTTAGCTAATAAAATACTTTTAAAAAAACTACTGTACCTTTAATTTCAGATGTGTAAATTACAAAACAGCATTTTTCAACCGAGTGAATCTACACGTGAGAGATCTTCAGAAGTCATAACTTCAGGGGTCAAGGGGTCTCCCAAGAATACTTAATTTCCCTTAAAAACCAAAGATTAAGTTTAACGACGCTAGTTTGCAACGTTCCCCCAAAAATCAAATACTGTATTAACCTTTTCAAAGGATAATCTAGCTTTAAAGTTAGAATAAAAAGTTAAAACCAAACATATCTTCATACCTGTTGTGTTCGGACGCAAGGCCATTAACTGGTTCTTTTGTTTTATACATTTACTTTGCTTATTTCTACAAATATCAGCCTGATAAATATGGAGTTATTACACGATGAACAAGATAATCATGTTTTTTAAGAAAAAGCAATGTTTTAAAATACAACTAAACCATGATAACAGATGATTTTTTGACAGACCTAGAAATGCATGTTGATTACTAAGTTTCAGGCATAGTGCAATTGTGCAATGTTCGAGAAAGCTAATATTGGTGTAATCTTTTGTGCGGTCTCACCCACAATGCAAAACTCTGTGTTGGCTGATCCAGGCATAGCTTTACTAAAAGAAAATAATATCCAAGTCATTATCAAACTTTAATTAAACCATATTTTATTTATTAATATTATGGTTTCATGCTGATTTAAAGTTTTTGTTTGGTTGTTATTAACCTTTATTTTTTACATCCAGCACAAATTAAAGAGATGTATGAGCTAATGGTGTTCCCTGACCCCAAATAATCAGATAATGGAATGTTCACAAGCGACAGTTAGATATTCTCCCGCTTAGTATGGGTGTACATAGTTGTGCTTAAACATATTTTGTCACACCGTAGCGATATTTATATAACATATTTTGTCACACGCTTGTAAAGACTATGGCCTACCTTTAAAACATAATCTTTATACAGGAATCACCCGTGTCCAAAACATCCATGTAAGATTCAAAAGACCAAATCACTAAGAAAAGAGGATTGAAAAGCATCGTTTATAACAAATACACAAAAGTTTGCAAATGATGGTTTTATTACTATTCAGATAGCAGACGACACTGTTTCACATTTTGAATGTTAGACTGTACTGTATGTGTTTTAGGTAAAGACTTTGCTTTGAGAGCCGTCAACAGTGTTTATAGGAATAAATGACATTAATAATTTAAGCGATAGTATTTCTGTTTGATAACTAAATTGATACTTTGTTTAGTGCAACTTTCCCTCTATCTACGATGTGAAATCACACAAAGTATTAATGCAAAAAGTAAGGGGGGTGTTGTACTTTGTTTAGTGCAACTTTCCCTCTATCTACGATGTGAAATCACACAAAGTATTAATGCAAAAAGTAAGGGGGGTGTTGTGTTACACTTAAACTATTACAGCATAATCACAACTGACTATTGCGCTGAGAGAGGCATATTCATTAAAGCTCGAGGCTGTTAAACAAAGTCCCGCACTACGGCTGATAAAATTGCACAAAAGTAAATTCTAGAGGCCAACTTGCTAAAAAAGTAAATACGGCACGAACCATTTAAAACAAATACGGGAAAGCCACTTGCTACTAGTCGATTACGCCGTTTACATATTGTTTCTTTTTGTTTTTGTACAGTTTGCAAAACTATAGTCTACGAGCGTGGTCAAACATTTAGGAATTTATGAAAAACATTATATAAAAAATTGAATTAAATCCTTCTATGTGAGTGTTTAAGACTAAACCAATCAAATTTCTTTTAGAACATCTTTCTGCTATGTCTACGAAACATCGTCATGAAAGATGAGTATTGCTGTTTTTCTGTTACCTATAAAACTATTACGCTTCAAACTCGTCTAACTATTGCACATTTCACAGCACGGTAATAGATACACAGTTATGTTATGTATGTCGCTAAACAACTGTTAAGCTAATGAATTACCTTTGATAAGCGGTATTTTTGCGTGTAAGGTGGGATGATTCATTTTTTATTCCGTTCACATCAATACTTTGACACCAGAGTTTTAGGTCTGATCCAGAAAACAGACGGTGAGCAGTAAGTTATGAAAACATGTGGTAAGCAGTTTTTGCCCCATCATCAAAATGTTTTAACATATCGTAAATTTCAATTGTTTGATAAATTATCTAACGATTATACCTAACTATCAACAGTTATATGTGAAACGAGCTCAGTCGCATTAGAGTTGGATTCTTGTTTATACTGAACATTGTTATTGAACCGCATGTTGAAGAGCTCTAGTGTTCTTAAATTGTTTACCGCGGTTTCATTTTGAACAACACTATCGTAACACTTATCGTATTGCCGGGTGTGATTGTAATGTTTTGTATGGTGTTTTTCTTTACACTCTCCCCCTGGATATCCGTTTCCTACAGTTAGCGGTAATGTTAGTGAACTCTATGTCTTCTCTTTGTTCATATATGACAGTATTCACAGGAATTGGTGTAATTTAATAAAATGATGGTTCAAACCATCATCTTTACTTGAGACATTTACATTATATTATACCTTTAAATAGGTCTTAAATGTATATTTTACCCCTTATGCGGCTATAGAATACCGCACAAGGATCTCTGAAATATTTTTTGTGTAAAACATCTATGTAGGTCGTGTAAAACATCTATCTATGTTTTAAAAAATACACCAAAACAAAGAATGAAGACATCTTTGAGTGACCCTCAAAATCTCTGCATACAACAAAACACAGTGCATCCGTGTACGATGATTTATCAGAAAATTACTTTTGTCGCTTTTTCTGAATAATCTCACCAAGTGCGGGTGCTTGATAACTATTGAACAACCCTGAGTTCGGCTACTCAATAAAAAACTCAATACATTTGAATTCGCAAAAGGTCTATAACTGAACTTTAACATCTTAGTAGTTGGTAAAACTTCACTTAAACTCTGCTCAAAATAAAATACATCCTAGCTACTTTCTAAACGCTTGTTACAGAGCTTATTGCGATCCATTTACCCATCCATATGTTTTGAAATTTTAATGTTTAATCAACATTTTGTTGGAAAACATATGGTGGATTTACTCAACTTTTTATGTCAACAGGTTCTACAGGGTAATGTCGCATTTAATTAACATTGTTTATTTCAGTAAACTTAAGTTTATTACATAAGATTAATTCAATGCCATTTAGTTGAATCAGGTTAGCATTCTTAATTTAGTCCAAAACTATTAAGTTCAAATAATCCAATTGTTTCGTTTATTTAGTGATTGTGTTCAACAACCTTTACAAATATATATAATAAGATAACCTTTTACTAAATCTTTACTCGGTAAATACTCTTATTGGTTTTGTCGCATCCAATGCATCCCCAAAGTAGTTGTTTTATAATTATTAAATCCGCTTTAATTATTATTAGCATGGTCTACACTTTATAGTGAAACACATATCAGAAACTCTTTTAAATATAAACATGAACAAGTCAACGATTTTTTATCTTGCTGTTAAAACACATAAATAACGTTTTATTTCAAATTGTACTGTCCCAATCCAGCATGATGGGAAGGGGAAATCCATAGGATCTCTGAAATATTTCATCTCTTAAATATTCTCATCTAGTATTTATTCATTAAATTATTAATGTGCAAGAATCAAGACTTATAATACCATTTTATTATAAAATTGTGAAACTCCAAAGCTCCGACACGGTCGCAAAGAATGATGAGTTAAGTGGTAGGCCTACTGTAACGTTGCGGGAAGAATGAAGCGAGAAGTGAATCCAAATGCAAGCACATTTATTAATAAAACAAACAAACACACAAAAGAAACTCAGACCAGGAACACGGAAACAGCAACCATTACAACATTAACAACTCAAAAAGACAGGGCTGAAACACAGGGGTTAAATACAGGGGTAAACGAGCTAAACAAGATAACAAGAGGGCGTGGTTAATCAGAAACACCTGGGGATACTTATAAACTAGAAAAACTACAAAGGACTACAAAACATGACACAGCACAGGAAATAACTAAAGTTCACACAAGACAAGGGAAACACGGGACAGACAGGAACAAGACATGAACCCACACCGTGACACCTACAATCTTTTATTTCAACAGTATTTTTCTTTACAAAATTATGATAGACCGGCATTACATATACATAAAGTAGACAATAACTCCATTTATTTGTAATCCAACCAGAATAGAAAGTCTCTGCACGCTACCATGTCTTGGTCTAGGATATAGCTGACCAGACCTTGAACTATTTCACCAAGATCTGTTTTGGCATTTTTTGACACCAGTGACACACAGAGATCTGTTACAAACATACACATAACGAATAGTTCGTCGACTGTGAATTCTTCACTAGATGCACACATTACATCCAGAACTTTTCTGAGGATTACACCGGTCGGCTCTATGGTGTTAAAAAACATGGGCGTCACATCGGTCCATGTCCCCACTAACCCTCTTATGACATCCATTTCTTTCTTGAGATTTGTGACACGTTTGGTATCCTGCGCACAATCGTTTTCCATATCACACGCAGCATCGATGATCCTGCGCATCAAGTCAACCATCTGGTCTCTAAAATGGTCTTTAAACATAGAGTCTAGCGTATCTCTTAAACGACAGCCATTCCCCGTGGCGCACTCACACGCCGGATGATACTTGTGTCCCGCATTGTCTGAGCCTGACGCAAACTACGCTTCTGACCCAAAAACACAAGCTTCCGAGCGTTAAAGCACAAGGCCTGGACAATTGTGCTGCAAGGACTCGCTCACGAGATTCCGGAAACTTTCACCATCAAACAGTTTCCTATTCGAAAAATCTAGAAACTTCTGAAATGGCGACTCAAAAGCTGACGGAGAACGACATGGTCCTTTTTATACCCTAATCAGGCAACGTATCTCAAGAGACACAACTCATAAAATCCAAAATATATCAAATTTTTTAAAAATTCTTTTGGATTTGTTTTATTTAAGTCCAGATGATATAAAAAATTAAATGAAATTATTTTTTTGCTTCTTTTAAAAGAGAAGATCTTTTTAAGATAGCTAAGAGTAGAATGAAAAAACATTCAAATGTATTTAAAGATATCTAAGCTTAAAAACTTTAAGAAATACAAACTTTGCCACTGTTTATTATGTGCCCAGTTTGGATTCTTCTCACTTGTACAATATACTTGGTTCTCAATACAAAAATGAAAACTCCATCACCAATCAATTATTAAAAAATACATAATGCCAAACAATACAACAGTTGTTATTGCAGTTTCTTCATGAGATATTCTTCATGCTTGAACAAAGCGTTGACCAGGTCCTTGGCAATGCTTTCACAATTCACACAGTCCAGCAGTTCCCTCACCTTCATCACACAGTCCAGCAGTTCCTCATCTTCATCCGGCGTGTTGGATTCGCTCGCACATTTGCAACTGATTCATTGTGCAAGTCAAGATCGTCAATGATTGGATCAATGTTCTTCATTTTTTCAACCAACTGACTGGTGTTTGCTTTCAGAAACGCTTGATGATCTGAGAATATAAAATTTTTAAAATTAAAACAGGAAAAGGAAAATGAAGGCAAAATGGGAAAGAATATAAAGATTGAATCTAACCTTGTATTGACCTGTTTCTCTTCTTTCCCAGTCGCCAGTCCTAAACCTACTTTTGCGAACTAGTCCCTGGTTTTTCGCCCGATCGGAACCAAACCAGTCTAGGCCTATTCTCTGGACTCTCTAGATCAATAATTATCGAAAAAAATTTGAAATTTTGCATTTGGTTGGCTGTAACAGGGTCATTTAGAAAAGGGCCGGGGCAAAATACAGTCAAAAGCCTATAAATCCTAAACGAAAAGTCAAAACTTCACAAAAATTGATGAGCATATGTGTCATAACATGGTGAAGAAGCATGCAATGTTTCATGGAGATCGGACCATAGGTGGCGCTATAACTGTCAAAAAGGGTCTCATTCTTATTAGGTGTTCAAGCACTTTAGTGCTGAAAACCTATTGTATTTGCTATTTGAAAAAAGAAATTGCCCTAAAATGCATCGTGCAGCCCAAACCGTAAGGCCTAGAGACTTGAAACTTGGCCAGATGGTAGGCCACACTTTTGGGGAGAACCTATCAGAGTATGACCCCGATTGGCCCATAGGTGGCGCTACAGCAACCAAAAGCACTAAATTACCCATAACTCCTCGACCGTTTGACCTAGAAACAAGATTTTTACATCACTGTGATCGCTGGCTCAAGACGGACAAGATGTATATCTCGGATTCTCGATTTGAGCAAAAAACAAAATTTGTTATGGCCAGTTTTGTCCTAAACCTACTTTTGCGAACTAGTCCCTGGTTTTTCGCCCGATCGGAACCAAACCAGTCTAGGCCTATTCTCTGGACTCTCTAGATCAATAATTATCGAAAAAAATTTGAAATTTTGCATTTGGTTGGCTGTAACAGGGTCATTTAGAAAAGGGGCGGGGCAAAATACAGTCAAAAGCCTATAAATCCTAAACGAAAAGTCAAAACTTCACAAAAATTGATGAGCATATGTGTCATAACATGGTGAAGAAGCATGCAATGTTTCATGGAGATCGGACCATAGGTGGCGCTATAACTGTCAAAAAGGGTCTCATTCTTATTAGGTGTACAAGCACTTTAGTGCTGAAAACCTATTGTATTTGCTATTTGAAAAAAAAAATTGCCCTAAAAGGCATCGTGCAGCCCAAACCGTAAGGCCTAGAGACTTGAAACTTGGCCAGATGGTAGGCCACACTTTTGGGGAGAACCTATCAGAGTATGACCCCGATTGGCCCATAGGTGGCGCTACAGCAACCAAAAGCACTAAATTACCCATAACTCCTCGACCGTTTGACCTAGAATCAAGATTTTTACATCACTGTGATCGCTGGCTCAAGACGAACAAGATGTATATCTCGGATTCTCGATTTGAGCAAAAAACAAAATTTGTTATGGCCAGTTTTGTCCTAAACCTACTTTTGCGAACTAGTCCCTGGTTTTTCGCCCGATCGGAACCAAACCAGTCTAGGCCTATTCTCTGGACTCTCTAGATCAATAATTATCGAAAAGAATTTGAAATTTTGCATTTGGTTGGCTGTAACAGGGTCATTTAGAAAAGGGCCGGGGCAAAATACAGTCAAAAGCCTATAAATCCTAAACGAAAAGTCAAAACTTCACAAAAATTGATGAGCATATGTGTCATAACATGGTGAAGAAGCATGCAATGTTTCATGGAGATCGGACCATAGGTGGCGCTATAACTGTCAAAAAGGGTCTCATTCTTATTAGGTGTTCAAGCACTTTAGTGCTGAAAACCTATTGTATTTGCTATTTGAAAAAAAAATTGCCCTAAAACGCATCGTGCAGCCCAAACCGTAAGGCCTAGAGACTTGAAACTTGGCCAGATGGCAGGCCACACTTTTGGGGAGAACCTATCAGAGTATGACCCCGATTGGCCCATAGGTGGCGCTACAGCAACCAAAAGCACTAAATTACCCATAACTCCTCGACCGTTTGACCTAGAATCAAGATTTTTACATCACTGTGATCGCTGGCTCAAGACGGACAAGATGTATATCTCGGATTCTCGATTTGAGCAAAAAACAAAATTTGTTATGGCCAGTTTTGTCCTAAACCTACTTTTGCGAACTAGTCCCTGGTTTTTCGCCCGATCGGAACCAAACCAGTCTAGGCCTATTCTCTGGACTCTCTAGATCAATAATTATCGAAAAAAATTTGAAATTTTGCATTTGGTTGGCTGTAACAGGGTCATTTAGAAAAGGGGCGGGGCAAAATACAGTCAAAAGCCTATAAATCCTAAACGAAAAGTCAAAACTTCACAAAAATTGATGAGCATATGTGTCATAACATGGTGAAGAAGCATGCAATGTTTCATGGAGATCGGACCATAGGTGGCGCTATAACTGTCAAAAAGGGTCTCATTCTTATTAGGTGTTCAAGCACTTTAGTGCTGAAAACCTATTGTATTTGCTATTTGAAAAAAAAAATTGCCCTAAAACGCATCGTGCAGCCCAAACCGTAAGGCCTAGAGACTTGAAACTTGGCCAGATGGCAGGCCACACTTTTGGGGAGAACCTATCAGAGTATGACCCCGATTGGCCCATAGGTGGCGCTACAGCAACCAAAAGCACTAAATTACCCATAACTCCTCGACCGTTTGACCTAGAATCAAGATTTTTACATCACTGTGATCGCTGGCTCAAGACGGACAAGATGTATATCTCGGATTCTCGATTTGAGCAAAAAACAAAATTTGTTATGGCCAGTTTTGTCCTAAACCTACTTTTGCGAACTAGTCCCTGGTTTTTCGCCCGATCGGAACCAAACCAGTCTAGGCCTATTCTCTGGACTCTCTAGATCAATAATTATCGAAAAGAATTTGAAATTTTGCATTTGGTTGGCTGTAACAGGGTCATTTAGAAAAGGGCCGGGGCAAAATACAGTCAAAAGCCTATAAATCCTAAACGAAAAGTCAAAACTTCACAAAAATTGATGAGCATATGTGTCATAACATGGTGAAGAAGCATGCAATGTTTCATGGAGATCGGACCATAGGTGGCGCTATAACTGTCAAAAAGGGTCTCATTCTTATTAGGTGTTCAAGCACTTTAGTGCTGAAAACCTATTGTATTTGCTATTTGAAAAAAAAATTGCCCTAAAACGCATCGTGCAGCCCAAACCGTAAGGCCTAGAGACTTGAAACTTGGCCAGATGGCAGGCCACACTTTTGGGGAGAACCTATCAGAGTATGACCCCGATTGGCCCATAGGTGGCGCTACAGCAACCAAAAGCACTAAATTACCCATAACTCCTCGACCGTTTGACCTAGAATCAAGATTTTTACATCACTGTGATCGCTGGCTCAAGACGGACAAGATGTATATCTCGGATTCTCGATTTGAGCAAAAAACAAAATTTGTTATGGCCAGTTTTGTCCTAAACCTACTTTTGCGAACTAGTCCCTGGTTTTTCGCCCGATCGGAACCAAACCAGTCTAGGCCTATTCTCTGGACTCTCTAGATCAATAATTATCGAAAAAAATTTGAAATTTTGCATTTGGTTGGCTGTAACAGGGTCATTTAGAAAAGGGGCGGGGCAAAATACAGTCAAAAGCCTATAAATCCTAAACGAAAAGTCAAAACTTCACAAAAATTGATGAGCATATGTGTCATAACATGGTGAAGAAGCATGCAATGTTTCATGGAGATCGGACCATAGGTGGCGCTATAACTGTCAAAAAGGGTCTCATTCTTATTAGGTGTTCAAGCACTTTAGTGCTGAAAACCTATTGTATTTGCTATTTGAAAAAAAAAATTGCCCTAAAACGCATCGTGCAGCCCAAACCGTAAGGCCTAGAGACTTGAAACTTGGCCAGATGGCAGGCCACACTTTTGGGGAGAACCTATCAGAGTATGACCCCGATTGGCCCATAGGTGGCGCTACAGCAACCAAAAGCACTAAATTACCCATAACTCCTCGACCGTTTGACCTAGAATCAAGATTTTTACATCACTGTGATCGCTGGCTCAAGACGGACAAGATGTATATCTCGGATTCTCGATTTGAGCAAAAAACAAAATTTGTTATGGCCAGTTTTGTCCTAAACCTACTTTTGCGAACTAGTCCCTGGTTTTTCGCCCGATCGGAACCAAACCAGTCTAGGCCTATTCTCTGGACTCTCTAGATCAATAATTATCGAAAAAAATTTGAAATTTTGCATTTGGTTGGCTGTAACAGGGTCATTTAGAAAAGGGGCGGGGCAAAATACAGTCAAAAGCCTATAAATCCTAAACGAAAAGTCAAAACTTCACAAAAATTGATGAGCATATGTGTCATAACATGGTGAAGAAGCATGCAATGTTTCATGGAGATCGGACCATAGGTGGCGCTATAACTGTCAAAAAGGGTCTCATTCTTATTAGGTGTTCAAGCACTTTAGTGCTGAAAACCTATTGTATTTGCTATTTGAAAAAAAAAATTGCCCTAAAACGCATCGTGCAGCCCAAACCGTAAGGCCTAGAGACTTGAAACTTGGCCAGATGGCAGGCCACACTTTTGGGGAGAACCTATCAGAGTATGACCCGATTGGCCCATAGGTGGCGCTACAGCAACCAAAAGCACTAAATTACCCATAACTCCTCGACCGTTTGACCTAGAAACAAGATTTTTACATCACTGTGATCGCTGGCTCAAGACGGACAAGATGTATATCTCGGATTCTCGATTTGAGCAAAAAACAAAATTTGTTATGGCCAGTTTTGTCCTAAACCTACTTTTGCGAACTAGTCCCTGGTTTTTCGCCCGATCGGAACCAAACCAGTCTAGGCCTATTCTCTGGACTCTCTAGATCAATAATTATCGAAAAAAATTTGAAATTTTGCATTTGGTTGGCTGTAACAGGGTCATTTAGAAAAGGGGCGGGGCAAAATACAGTCAAAAGCCTATAAATCCTAAACGAAAAGTCAAAACTTCACAAAAATTGATGAGCATATGTGTCATAACATGGTGAAGAAGCATGCAATGTTTCATGGAGATCGGACCATAGGTGGCGCTATAACTGTCAAAAAGGGTCTCATTCTTATTAGGTGTTCAAGCACTTTAGTGCTGAAAACCTATTGTATTTGCTATTTGAAAAAAAAAATTGCCCTAAAACGCATCGTGCAGCCCAAACCGTAAGGCCTAGAGACTTGAAACTTGGCCAGATGGCAGGCCACACTTTTGGGGAGAACCTATCAGAGTATGACCCCGATTGGCCCATAGGTGGCGCTACAGCAACCAAAAGCACTAAATTACCCATAACTCCTCGACCGTTTGACCTAGAATCAAGATTTTTACATCACTGTGATCGCTGGCTCAAGACGGACAAGATGTATATCTCGGATTCTCGATTTGAGCAAAAAACAAAATTTGTTATGGCCAGTTTTGTCCTAAACCTACTTTTGCGAACTAGTCCCTGGTTTTTCGCCCGATCGGAACCAAACCAGTCTAGGCCTATTCTCTGGACTCTCTAGATCAATAATTATCGAAAAAAATTTGAAATTTTGCATTTGGTTGGCTGTAACAGGGTCATTTAGAAAAGGGGCGGGGCAAAATACAGTCAAAAGCCTATAAATCCTAAACGAAAAGTCAAAACTTCACAAAAATTGATGAGCATATGTGTCATAACATGGTGAAGAAGCATGCAATGTTTCATGGAGATCGGACCATAGGTGGCGCTATAACTGTCAAAAAGGGTCTCATTCTTATTAGGTGTTCAAGCACTTTAGTGCTGAAAACCTATTGTATTTGCTATTTGAAAAAAAAAATTGCCCTAAAACGCATCGTGCAGCCCAAACCGTAAGGCCTAGAGACTTGAAACTTGGCCAGATGGCAGGCCACACTTTTGGGGAGAACCTATCAGAGTATGACCCGATTGGCCCATAGGTGGCGCTACAGCAACCAAAAGCACTAAATTACCCATAACTCCTCGACCGTTTGACCTAGAAACAAGATTTTTACATCACTGTGATCGCTGGCTCAAGACGGACAAGATGTATATCTCGGATTCTCGATTTGAGCAAAAAACAAAATTTGTTATGGCCAGTTTTGTCCTAAACCTACTTTTGCGAACTAGTCCCTGGTTTTTCGCCCGATCGGAACCAAACCAGTCTAGGCCTATTCTCTGGACTCTCTAGATCAATAATTATCGAAAAAAATTTGAAATTTTGCATTTGGTTGGCTGTAACAGGGTCATTTAGAAAAGGGGCGGGGCAAAATACAGTCAAAAGCCTATAAATCCTAAACGAAAAGTCAAAACTTCACAAAAATTGATGAGCATATGTGTCATAACATGGTGAAGAAGCATGCAATGTTTCATGGAGATCGGACCATAGGTGGCGCTATAACTGTCAAAAAGGGTCTCATTCTTATTAGGTGTTCAAGCACTTTAGTGCTGAAAACCTATTGTATTTGCTATTTGAAAAAAAAAATTGCCCTAAAACGCATCGTGCAGCCCAAACCGTAAGGCCTAGAGACTTGAAACTTGGCCAGATGGCAGGCCACACTTTTGGGGAGAACCTATCAGAGTATGACCCCGATTGGCCCATAGGTGGCGCTACAGCAACCAAAAGCACTAAATTACCCATAACTCCTCGACCGTTTGACCTAGAATCAAGATTTTTACATCACTGTGATCGCTGGCTCAAGACGGACAAGATGTATATCTCGGATTCTCGATTTGAGCAAAAAACAAAATTTGTTATGGCCAGTTTTGTCCTAAACCTACTTTTGCGAACTAGTCCCTGGTTTTTCGCCCGATCGGAACCAAACCAGTCTAGGCCTATTCTCTGGACTCTCTAGATCAATAATTATCGAAAAAAATTTGAAATTTTGCATTTGGTTGGCTGTAACAGGGTCATTTAGAAAAGGGGCGGGGCAAAATACAGTCAAAAGCCTATAAATCCTAAACGAAAAGTCAAAACTTCACAAAAATTGATGAGCATATGTGTCATAACATGGTGAAGAAGCATGCAATGTTTCATGGAGATCGGACCATAGGTGGCGCTATAACTGTCAAAAAGGGTCTCATTCTTATTAGGTGTTCAAGCACTTTAGTGCTGAAAACGTCTCAGGTTACGTATGTAACCCTGGTTCCCTGAGAGGGAACGAGACGCTGCGTTGAGACGCGGTGGGAACGCTCTGCGTGATTGCGTCGTGAAGCACGTGTATAATCAGTCCAATGGAAGAGCTAGACGTCATAGGCGGGTGACGTCATAGACCAGGAAGCTATAAAGCACCCCTGAAAACAGACCGCGACAGCTTCTGATAAGCCTGAAGCAAGTCGATCAGGGCATGCAGGAAGTATGGCAGGAGAACGCAGCGTCTCGTTCCCTCTCAGGGAACCAGGGTTACATACGTAACCTGAGACGTTCCCTTTCAAGGGAACTCGAGCTGCGTTGAGACGCGGTGGGAACCCCATACCCACTACGCCATAAAGACAAATGCCCGTTCTGTGTGAAGTCTTGCGCACACTAAGAAGCAAGCAACCTAGCCCCAGGAGTGGAGAGGTCTAAGTCATAAAATCTGACAAATGTATGTGGTGAGGACCAGCCTGCCGCATTACAAATATCCTGAAGGGAAACTCCCGAAATTAAAGCCTAGAGGCAGCCATACTTCTGTAGAATGGGCCTGAACAGCCATAGGGTGAAGGCTGTCCGGCCGCTTCATAAGCAAGTGAGATAGCCTCAACTACCCACTTGCTCATCATCTGTTTAGATGCAGGGCAACCTATCTTAGGTGACCCGAAGCAGACAAATAATTGTTCTGATATAAGCCACTGAGCAGCTCTGTGGACATATGCATCCAAAGCCCGGACAGGGCATAACAGATTAAGTTTTTCCTGATCTGGGGTATTAATGGTGGAGGACAGAAGGCCTGCAGCACAAATGACCCGCACATTCAGTAGGGACCTAGAGATACAACCTGACCTGGGGTGAAGAAATACTATCACCATACCAGGTGCAAATCCAAGTACGTGCAGGCCTCAGCCTCATGTACCACGGAGAAGACGAAATTAAGGATCTCTCCTCAGAGATAACCCAGCAAAGAAACATTCATTACAGAAAATCAAGTACTGTACCAACAGGGCAGAAACAAGATTCAGAAGGCGTTCTCTGCACCAGTCAGAGAACGGTTTCCATATCAATGCATATTTAGTCTTCTCGTGGAGGGAGCACTAGACTGGAGTATGGTCTCCAAGACCTCGGTCGAGAGACCTGAGTCTATGAGCTGGGCCCCCTCAGAGGCCGAGCCCACAGTATCCAGAGCTCCCAGGAGCAAAGATATCGGGAAATGCGTACAGTTGTAGCGTGAACCACACCTAATACATCACATCCAGTCCAAACGGAGCTGGATGCATGAGGGAGAACCACAAAGGGCAATGCATTGTACAAGCGATACGAAAGGTCGACTTGAGTTTGACCTAAGTTCTCCCTAAGAAGCTCCACCACCTCGGGGTGAAGTTTCCATTCCCCGGGCCACAGCCCCTGCCTCAACAGGATATCTGCTCTGATATACGAGACCATCAGTGTGTTGTCCGGACCCTTCACCGAGCAACCACTCATGATTGCCCCCGACTTGTGAGGGAAGCATCCGTCGATAGCATTATGCGTCGACAAGAAGCCCCCAACACTGGGCCTGGGCGAGGAACCAAGGTTCTTCCACATGACCGAGGCACGAAGGCATAGCCGCGTGACCTTGATCATGCGAAAACGGATTTCCCCTCGGAGAAAACCCCTTGGTCCTGAGGCACCACTGCAGGGGTCTCATGTACAGAAGGCCAAAGGTAACTACGTTGGACGCAACTGCCATGAGCCCCAACCAAAGGCCTTTCACCGAACGGCCACTCATGACCGCCCCCCATCCTGTGAGGGAAGCATCCGTTGATAGCGTGACGCGTCGACAAGAAGCCCCCAGCACTGGGCCCTGGGCGAGGAACCAAGGTTTCTTCCACATGACCGAGGCACGAAGGCATAGCCGCGTGACCTTGACCATGCGAAAACGGATTTCCCCTCGGAGAAAACCCCTTGGTCCCGAGCCACCACTGCAGGGGTCTCATGTACAGAAGGCCAAAAGTAACTACGTTGGACGCAACTACCATGAGCCCCAACAGTCTCAGAGACTGTTTGCAGTGAGTGACTGACCTAGTTTTAAATTCCTTTACGGCTGTGAGAATCGCAGAAATACGTGCAGGAGACAGACGTGCTTGCATTGTTGTCGAATCCCATAATACACCTAGAAAAGTGGTCCTCTGAGCTGGGAGGAGTACACTCTTTTGGTGTTGAGCCGCAACCCCAACCTCCTTATGTGGGACAGAACGACATCTCGATGTTGAACTGCCAAAAGCTCGGACTGAGCTAAAATCAACCAATCGTCGATTTAATTTAATACGCGAATGCCCTGGAATCTCAGAGGAGCCAGAGCTGCATCCACGCATATTGTAAAAGGTGCGGGGTGATAACCTAGGCCGAATGGAAGAACCCGATACTGGTATGCTTCGCCCCTGAAAGCAAACCTCAGGAACCTCCTGTGATGAGGATGGATAGATAAGTAAGCGTCCTTTAAGTCTATTGTGACAAACCAGTCCTCGGACTGAGTCTGTGACACAATCATATTTAGCGTACTTTGAACTTAAGATTCTGAGACCTGCTGTTTAATTGACGCAGGTCTAGAGTAGGACGCAATCCCTCATCCTCTTTCGGAACAATGAAGTAATGGCAGTAAAACCCTGACTGTCTGCCGGGAGGAGGAACCCCTTCTACAGCTCCTTTTGCAGAAGTGTCAGTACTTCCTGCTCCATAACCAAAGCCTGCTCGGGGTACACCACAGTGGGGAGGACCCCTAGAAATCTGTGTGGACAAGAACTGAATTCTGAACCCCTTTTCTTTAGTGTGCAGGACCCACCGAGAAATATGTGGCAGTAGTTTCCACGCTGCCAGAAATTCTACTAGGGGAACCAGTCTCTCAAGACTGGCCTCTGGATTTGGTTGAACAGTCACTACGGTGCCCTGAAGCGGCGAACCGGCAGGGAACAACCGAACTGACCGTTCTACGACCCTCCTCGGAGGATCGTATGGGGACGCTGACACCTCGGTGCCCTGAACGGCGAACCGGCAGGGAACAACCGAACTGGCAGCGCTGCGACCCTCCTCAGAGAGTCGCACCCCAGAGGGCGCCGAGGAGAAACGGTTTCTCAAAACGGTCCCTGCCCCCCTCAGAAGCCTGATAGCCTCGTTTTTTTTTTTTTTTTTTTTACGACAGGACTTCCTGTCTAAACTTTATTAGAGATGACGACAGTCCTCAGATCTTGCCTACCTCTAAATAACTTAGTTCCTACGACCCTCCTCGGAGGATCATTGGAAAAAGCAGGCACCTCGGCACCCTGAAACGGCGAACCGGCAGGGAAACCGAACTGACTGCTCTACGACCCCCCTCGGAGGATCGTTTGGGGACACTGACACCTTGGTGCCCTGAACGGCGAACCGGCAGGAAAACCGAACTGGCAGTGCTGCGACCCTCCTCAGAGAGTCGCACCCCAGAGGGCGCCGAGGAGAAACGATTTCTCAAAACCATCCCTACCCCCGGAGGGGACCACCCTTTAGAAGCCTGATAGCCTCGGCGTCAGGGCTTCCTATTTGTCCAAGCTTTTTTTAGAGATAAAAACGTCCTCAGATCTTGCATATCTCTAACTGGCTAGACTGCTACCGCCACCCAAGTCCCCCGATTGTGGAGGAGCCCAAATGGCGATGCTCGTTTGCACTCAGTGCTGCGAGGAGCTTAGTAGACCGAGACTGCTCCGCCCAGCAGTCTCAGGAACATTAGATTGGTGAGGAAGAAACCTCTGGAACGCCGCTGAATGGTTTATTTCTTTGTTTTTTCTTTATTTTTAAATCAGAAATACGTATGTATATATATATATATATATATATATAAATATATCACTCCGTGGCCACCAGCAGGAAAACAACCGAACTGGCCGTGCTGCGACCCTCCTCAGAGAGTCGCCCCCCAGAGGACGCAGAGGAGAAACGATTTCTCGAAACCGTCCCTCCCAGTATAGTTTATCTCTTTCTTTGTTTTTGCACGACGCAATTCTCGAATAGCGTCAGTGCTGACAACCTCACATTCATCCATGTCCTTATAATTTACCCATTTTTTTTTTTTTTTTTTTGCGCTGGGTAACGTCGGGGTTAAAAATAATGACGCCGACTCGGGAGAGAGAAAGCTAGTAAGCGTCTCTTTAACCCGAGGCACTGTCATACCATGATACTTAATACCCATAGCCTTACTATAGTTAGACGTTTGGGCATTAAACACAAAATAGAAACCGGCTTATTCCACGATCTCGACACCTCAGTGTGGTGTATAATATCAACACCACAATAATCAACAAACGGCAGTCCCCGACGAGGAGGCTGAGATACAGAGTTTTTCTGTTTTTAGATATATTTCATCTAATAAACTCTTATACTCTCATAATGTTCAGCTGGCCAGAAAATATTTAACTAGCAACAGCACTAGATAAACCTCCTTTTAAAGCTCCTCTTTATTCAACAGAGTTATGAGCTGACTTATTTATTAATTTATTGAAAACTCAAACATCTGCCTTTTTCTAATATCTTTATTTGTTTTGTTCTCTTTTTCTAAACAAAACACTAACGATACCAATTCCTCGGAACTGGAAATCGCCAGCACTGGATCTGGCAGGTGAAAGCTGAGATAGGGCGGGGCCCGTCCCAACTCTCGCTGTCAGATCCGTTTGCGAACCCCAAAATGCGAGTCGCCGCCGTGCATCGGCAACAGCGGGACCCGCACGGGGAGCGCGAACCGAAACGTCCTCCTCGAAGAACGCCCGGCGGGAGCGGAGCGTCCTCACGGACAGCTTCTCGCAATGCTCACAGTCAGCCCCCTCGAGAACTGACTGTGGCATGCTCCACTCCCCATTAGTAACAAAAAGCTGATGTGTGTGTCCCCACCCGTGATATAACGTGGGCAGGGAACAACACAAAGCTGCTTGCTCTCTTTTGCCATAATATATATATATATTGCAACTTGACAGACAACAATAAATATGACAAGGACAGAATACACAGATCGCTTGCTGAAGGCGCAGAAGCTGTCGCGGTCTGTTTTCAGGGGTGCTTTATAGCTTCCTGGTCTATGACGTCACCCGCCTATGACGTCTAGCTCTTCCATTGGACTGATTATACACGTGCTTCACGACGCAATCACGCAGAGCGTTCCCACCGCGTCTCAACGCAGCTCGAGTTCCCTTGAAAGGGAACCTATTGTATTTGCTATTTGAAAAAAAAAATTGCCCTAAAACGCATCGTGCAGCCCAAACCGTAAGGCCTAGAGACTTGAAACTTGGCCAGATGGTAGGCCACACTTTTGGGGAGAACCTATCAGAGTATGACCCCGATTGGCCCATAGGTGGCGCTACAGCAACCAAAAGCACTAAATTACCCATAACTCCTCGACCGTTTGACCTAGAATCAAGATTTTTACATCACTGTGATCGCTGGCTCAAGACGAACAAGATGTATATCTCGGATTCTCGATTTGAGCAAAAAACATTTGTTATGGACAGTTTTGTCCTAAACCTACTTTTGCGGACTAGTCCCTGGTTTTTCGCCCGATCGGAACCAAACCAGTCTAGGCCTATTCTCTGGACTCTCTAGATCAATAATTATCGAAAAAAATTTGAAATTTTACATTTGGTTGGCTGTAACAGGATCATTTAGAAAAGGGGCGGGGCAAAATACAGTCAAAAGCCTATAAATCCTAAACGAAAAGTCAAAACTTCACAAAAATTGATGAGCATATGTGTCATAACATGGTGAAGAAGCATGCAATGTTTCATGGAGATCGGACCATAGGTGGCGCTATAACTGTCAAAAAGGGTCTCATTCTTATTAGGTGTTCAAGCACTTTAGTGCTGAAAACCTATTGTATTTGCTATTTGAAAAAAAAAAATTGCCCTAAAACGCATCGTGCAGCCCAAACCGTAAGGCCTAGAGACTTGAAACTTGGCCAGATGGTAGGCCACACTTTTGGGGAGAACCTATCAGAGTATGACCCCGATTGGCCCATAGGTGGCGCTACAGCAACCAAAAGCACTAAATTACCCATAACTCCTCGACCGTTTGACCTAGAAACAAGATTTTTACATCACTGTGATCGCTGGCTCAAGTCGGACAAGATGTATATCTCGGATTCTCGATTTGAGCAAAAAACAAAATTTGTTATGGCCAGTTTTGTCCTAAACCTACTTTTGCGAACTAGTCCCTGGTTTTTCGCCCGATCGGAACCAAACCAGTCTAGGCCTATTCTCTGGACTCTCTAGATCAATAATTATCGAAAAAAATTTGAAATTTTGCATTTGGTTGGCTGTAACAGGGTCATTTAGAAAAGGGGCGGGGCAAAATACAGTCAAAAGCCTATAAATCCTAAACGAAAAGTCAAAACTTCACAAAAATTGATGAGCATATGTGTCATAACATGGTGAAGAAGCATGCAATGTTTCATGGAGATCGGACCATAGGTGGCGCTATAACTGTCAAAAAGGGTCTCATTCTTATTAGGTGTTCAAGCACTTTAGTGCTGAAAACCTATTGTATTTGCTATTTGAAAAAAAAAAATTGCCCTAAAACGCATCGTGCAGCCCAAACCGTAAGGCCTAGAGACTTGAAACTTGGCCAGATGGTAGGCCACACTTTTGGGGAGAACCTATCAGAGTATGACCCCGATTGGCCCATAGGTGGCGCTACAGCAACCAAAAGCACTAAATTACCCATAACTCCTCGACCGTTTGACCTAGAAACAAGATTTTTACATCACTGTGATCGCTGGCTCAAGTCGGACAAGATGTATATCTCGGATTCTCGATTTGAGCAAAAAACAAAATTTGTTATGGCCAGTTTTGTCCTAAACCTACTTTTGCGAACTAGTCCCTGGTTTTTCGCCCGATCGGAACCAAACCAGTCTAGGCCTATTCTCTGGACTCTCTAGATCAATAATTATCGAAAAAAATTTGAAATTTTGCATTTGGTTGGCTGTAACAGGGTCATTTAGAAAAGGGCCGGGGCAAAATAAAGTCAAAAGCCTATAAATCCTAAACGAAAAGTCAAAACTTCACAAAAATTGATGAGCATATGTGTCATAACATGGTGAAGAAGCATGCAATGTTTCATGGAGATCGGACCATAGGTGGCGCTATAACTGTCAAAAAGGGTCTCATTCTTATTAGGTGTTCAAGCACTTTAGTGCTGAAAACCTATTGTATTTGCTATTTGAAAAAAAAAATTGCCCTAAAACGCATCGTGCAGCCCAAACCGTAAGGCCTAGAGACTTGAAACTTGGCCAGATGGCAGGCCACACTTTTGGGGAGAACCTATCAGAGTATGACCCGATTGGCCCATAGGTGGCGCTACAGCAACCAAAAGCACTAAATTACCCATAACTCCTCGACCGTTTGACCTAGAAACAATATTTTTACATCACTGTGATCGCTGGCTCAAGACGGACAAGATGTATATCTCGGATTCTCGATTTGAGCAAAAAACAAAATTTGTTATGGCCAGTTTTGTCCTAAACCTACTTTTGCGAACTAGTCCCTGGTTTTTCGCCCGATCGGAACCAAACCAGTCTAGGCCTATTCTCTGGACTCTCTAGATCAATAATTATCGAAAAAAATTTGAAATTTTGCATTTGGTTGGCTGTAACAGGGTCATTTAGAAAAGGGCCGGGGCAAAATACAGTCAAAAGCCTATAAATCCTAAACGAAAAGTCAAAACTTCACAAAAATTGATGAGCATATGTGTCATAACATGGTGAAGAAGCATGCAATGTTTCATGGAGATCGGACCATAGGTGGCGCTATAACTGTCAAAAAGGGTCTCATTCTTATTAGGTGTTCAAGCACTTTAGTGCTGAAAACCTATTGTATTTGCTATTTGAAAAAAAAAAATTGCCCTAAAACGCATCGTGCAGCCCAAACCGTAAGGCCTAGAGACTTGAAACTTGGCCAGATGGTAGGCCACACTTTTGGGGAGAACCTATCAGAGTATGACCCCGATTGGCCCATAGGTGGCGCTACAGCAACCAAAAGCACTAAATTACCCATAACTCCTCGACCGTTTGACCTAGAAACAAGATTTTTACATCACTGTGATCGCTGGCTCAAGACGGACAAGATGTATATCTCGGATTCTCGATTTGAGCAAAAAACAAAATTTGTTATGGCCAGTTTTGTCCTCAACCTACTTTTGCGAACTAGTCCCTGGTTTTTCGCCCGATCGGAACCAAACCAGTCTAGGCCTATTCTCTGGACTCTCTAGATCAATAATTATCGAAAAAAAATTGAAATTTTGCATTTGGTTGGCTGTAACAGGGTCATTTATAAAAGGGGCGGGGCAAAATACAGTCAAAAGCCTATAAATCCTAAACGAAAAGTCAAAACTTCACAAAAATTGATGAGCATATGTGTCATAACATGGTGAAGAAGCATGCAATGTTTCATGGAGATCGGACCATAGGTGGCGCTATAACTGTCAAAAAGGGTCTCATTCTTATTAGGTGTTCAAGCACTTTAGTGCTGAAAACCTATTGTATTTGCTATTTGAAAAAAAAAATTGCCCTAAAACGCATCGTGCAGCCCAAACCGTAAGGCCTAGAGACTTGAAACTTGGCCAGATGGTAGGCCACACTTTTGGGGAGAACCTATCAGAGTATGACCCCGATTGGCCCATAGGTGGCGCTACAGCAACCAAAAGCACTAAATTACCCATAACTCCTCGACCGTTTGACCTAGAAACAAGATTTTTACATCACTGTGATCGCTGGCTCAAGACGGACAAGATGTATATCTCGGATTCTCGATTTGAGCAAAAAACAAAATTTGTTATGGCCAGTTTTGTCCTAAACCTACTTTTGCGAACTAGTCCCTGGTTTTTCGCCCGATCGGAACCAAACCAGTCTAGGCCTATTCTCTGGACTCTCTAGATCAATAATTATCGAAAAAAATTTGAAATTTTGCATTTGGTTGGCTGTAACAGGGTCATTTAGAAAAGGGCCGGGGCAAAATACAGTCAAAAGCCTATAAATCCTAAACGAAAAGTCAAAACTTCACAAAAATTGATGAGCATATGTGTCATAACATGGTGAAGAAGCATGCAATGTTTCATGGAGATCGGACCATAGGTGGCGCTATAACTGTCAAAAAGGGTCTCATTCTTATTAGGTGTTCAAGCACTTTAGTGCTGAAAACCTATTGTATTTGCTATTTGAAAAAAAAAATTGCCCTAAAACGCATCGTGCAGCCCAAACCGTAAGGCCTAGAGACTTGAAACTTGGCCAGATGGTAGGCCACACTTTTGGGGAGAACCTATCAGAGTATGACCCCGATTGGCCCATAGGTGGCGCTACAGCAACCAAAAGCACTAAATTACCCATAACTCCTCGACCGTTTGACCTAGAAACAAGATTTTTACATCACTGTGATCGCTGGCTCAAGACGGACAAGATGTATATCTCGGATTCTCGATTTGAGCAAAAAACAAAATTTGTTATGGCCAGTTTTGTCCTAAACCTACTTTTGCGAACTAGTCCCTGGTTTTTCGCCCGATCGGAACCAAACCAGTCTAGGCCTATTCTCTGGACTCTCTAGATCAATAATTATCGAAAAAAATTTGAAATTTTGCATTTGGTTGGCTGTAACAGGGTCATTTAGAAAAGGGCCGGGGCAAAATACAGTCAAAAGCCTATAAATCCTAAACGAAAAGTCAAAACTTCACAAAAATTGATGAGCATATGTGTCATAACATGGTGAAGAAGCATGCAATGTTTCATGGAGATCGGACCATAGGTGGCGCTATAACTGTCAAAAAGGGTCTCATTCTTATTAGGTGTTCAAGCACTTTAGTGCTGAAAACCTATTGTATTTGCTATTTGAAAAAAAAAAATTGCCCTAAAACGCATCGTGCAGCCCAAACCGTAAGGCCTAGAGACTTGAAACTTGGCCAGATGGTAGGCCACACTTTTGGGGAGAACCTATCAGAGTATGACCCCGATTGGCCCATAGGTGGCGCTACAGCAACCAAAAGCACTAAATTACCCATAACTCCTCGACCGTTTGACCTAGAAACAAGATTTTTACATCACTGTGATCGCTGGCTCAAGACGGACAAGATGTATATCTCGGATTCTCGATTTGAGCAAAAAACAAAATTTGTTATGGCCAGTTTTGTCCTCAACCTACTTTTGCGAACTAGTCCCTGGTTTTTCGCCCGATCGGAACCAAACCAGTCTAGGCCTATTCTCTGGACTCTCTAGATCAATAATTATCGAAAAAAATTTGAAATTTTGCATTTGGTTGGCTGTAACAGGGTCATTTAGAAAAGGGGCGGGGCAAAATACAGTCAAAAGCCTATAAATCCTAAACGAAAAGTCAAAACTTCACAAAAATTGATGAGCATATGTGTCATAACATGGTGAAGAAGCATGCAATGTTTCATGGAGATCGGACCATAGGTGGCGCTATAACTGTCAAAAAGGGTCTCATTCTTATTAGGTGTTCAAGCACTTTAGTGCTGAAAACCTATTGTATTTGCTATTTGAAAAAAAAAATTGCCCTAAAACGCATCGTGCAGCCCAAACCGTAAGGCCTAGAGACTTGAAACTTGGCCAGATGGTAGGCCACACTTTTGGGGAGAACCTATCAGAGTATGACCCCGATTGGCCCATAGGTGGCGCTACAGCAACCAAAAGCACTAAATTACCCATAACTCCTCGACCGTTTGACCTAGAAACAAGATTTTTACATCACTGTGATCGCTGGCTCAAGACGGACAAGATGTATATCTCGGATTCTCGATTTGAGCAAAAAACAAAATTTGTTATGGCCAGTTTTGTCCTAAACCTACTTTTGCGAACTAGTCCCTGGTTTTTCGCCCGATCGGAACCAAACCAGTCTAGGCCTATTCTCTGGACTCTCTAGATCAATAATTATCGAAAAAAATTGAAATTTTGCATTTGGTTGGCTGTAACAGGGTCATTTAGAAAAGGGCGGGGCAAAATACAGTCAAAAGCCTATAAATCCTAAACGAAAAGTCAAAACTTCACAAAAATTGATGAGCATATGTGTCATAACATGGTGAAGAAGCATGCAATGTTTCAT